>CM069913.1:74883197-79683197 GCA_036172215.1 Camellia granthamiana | reverse complement strand
GAGGGTTTGAGAAGGCCTTGAACTAAGGATAACAGTATGGAAAGTCCCCTCGCTCAATCCGGAAGCGTAGCACCGAGGAAGGAGAAATAGGAGCCTCATGTCCAGAGTCGGTGTCCTCAGTGAGACATAATGGAGCCCCCTTCGGAGATAGAAGAGAAGTGGTGGAGGTAGCCGCCCGCCAGAAGGGGTCCTTCCGACCAAAATAAGGAGATTTCCTCCATTCAGATGCCGGAGGTACATCCCTCTCTTTCATGAGAGCCGGTTCCGATGACCCCGGGACAAGGGGTTTCTTTCGAGAAGACATATGGCTGAAATAACAAGTATAAATGACCGTATTAAAGTGCAGAATATTGTTACATGCAACATGATGGGTTTATCAACAAATTCGACTTCGGACGTCATCAACAAGTCATTTTCTCGGATATTTTGTTTTTTCAAGCTCAACAAATTTTAATACCAATGGGTGCATTATCAACATACAGATTTTCGGTTTCTATCATCAGTAAGAGGTGCAATGTCATAGGTCGTTTTGTGATGAAGTTCAAACAGGCCACTTTCTCAAAGTCACTACGTTCCATATTAAAGATCCAATTTATACGAGGCTCAAAATTTGGATAGAGTGAAGTTCAATAGCAAATTTCAGGCCCAAGATCAGAAGTATTTTATATTTCTCATCCGTAGCAAGATTCAATGGGTCATTATGTAAATTACAAGAATGTCCTTTCTAAAGTCCATATTCATAAGCCCAGGATTTTCTCTCTCTATATCAAAAATGGAGCTCAATACCAGTCGACAAGTCATGTTCAGCCTTTTCTCAATAATACAGGTCAACAAATTATATTCAAGCCAAGCCCCTCAATAAGGTTTCAAGTGCCAATGCATGTTTCAATATGGCCAAAATTACAGTGCTTGAGTTTTTAAAAAAAAATGTCATTGGGATTGCCACAAAAATCAAGTCCATATTCAGTTTCAGTTTTTTTTTTTATTATTATTATTATCAGATTGCTTGAGCCCTCTACATTGCCACAAAAATATATTTATATATATTTAAATATATTTATATTCAGAAGAGGGGGCCGAATTTCATACTTACAAATTTGGGCAGTTAGGGTGGTGAAGTCCGAAGCCGATACTGGAAATTTAAGCTGAAATCAGAGAGGCTTTACAGACTGTAATCAACAAGATTGGGCTAGGCTTGGCAGGACCACACACGTTGCGTTGAGTGGGCGAACGTGCGTGGTCAGCGTCAGACAAGTTGAAGTCGGAAGCAACGCTGGAACCACAGAAGAGTAGGCAACCACACACGTTGCGTTGAGAGGGCGAACGTGTGTGGTGTGCGTTGGAACCGTTGAAGACAACGGGGATGTCGTAGCGGAGTCAGCAACCACACACGTTGCGTTGAGAGGGCGAACGTGTGTGGTCTGCGTTGGAGTAGTTGAAGCCAATGGTGGAGTTCCAGCAGAGAGAAGCCAACAGTGATTGGCAATGGAGCAGCAGCAGATTGAAACCAACAATGTACACACGGCCTCAATAGCAGATTGAATTTGGCTCTGCAATAACAATCAATGTGCACACAACTTTAACTTCTAACCTGTTAAAAAAAAATGTGTCATTGGAATCACAGATGTTGGAACAAGACTTTTCACATAAACTGCCACAAAATATATATGTATATACAAGAGGAAAAGGGATCCACACACATTATCTCATGCTTCACAGCAACCTTCAAACATCTTGGAGCCTGCTGCTCATGGAAAGAATAGTAATGAAAGTTTGTTAGATGATTCACTTCAAGCAGAATACTCGGAAGATGAATGTCTCGAAAATTTGGACTCTGTTTTGTGCAATACAGTTTCTTGTGATGATTTCAGAATCCCTCAATAGTGTTATTGACTCTTCTACGGTTGCAACATCCAGAAACAGCTTGCATATTGCTGATGCTACGACAGTCCCATTGTCTTTAGATCAACATGACCAAGATTCAGAGTCAAAATCTGCCCAGAAGATTAATGCTATTGAGATTGCAGAAGACACTGTATATGATAATCAATATATATATGCATATATTCTTGCCCAAAGTTTGTCAAGCAACAAAGGAAAAAAAAAAACTGAAGCATCAATAACCATTGAAGCAAGCATCAGCAACCAGCAGATTCAAAGCTTTAAAACAAATAAAAAAAAAGGAAGAGAACCAGCGACAGTGTTCGAGAAGGGCCACGGACAGACCCACGCCGCGTTGAGAGGGCGGCGTGGTTGTCACTGGACAGTTACAGCTGATAGGTGCAATGGCGGTATAGGAACTACGCATGAGATAGATGCAGCCAACGCCGAGCTCCGGAGTAGCTAGGCAGTCAAGGTCGGCGTCGGATGTAACAACGCAGAGGAGTAGCGACGTTGTAGGGAGGTCGGCGTCGTGTTGGTCGGCACAACCGAGCTTCGGAGTATCTGGATCTCTAGGACAAAATGGAGCACCTACGGTGAGACGGAGTTGGCGATGGCATGGAATAGCAGCATCCGGGGTGGCGACGTCCGCAGTAGTCAGGACTGGGGCGAGTCAGCAGCTTGGTCATGGCGTCTGTGGCAGTCGGAACTGGGTCCTCAGTGATGACAGCGGCAATAGGGCCTGGAGTGATAATGAGGGTCAGTGTGCAAGCAGAGCCGTATGGTTGATTGAAGAAGAAGAGCACGACAATGGTCCTCTGGTATTGTAGCAGCAGACCTTCATTGTTAAAGAATAAAACTGGGTCTGTTTTGTTGAAGAAGAAGAGACCTGGGTTGGTCCCTCTGCGTAGAGAGAGAGAAAGCCGAAACGGCTGTGGCAAAACGTGTGTAAGGAATAGGGTTTACCTTTCTTTAAATAGAAATAAAAGAGAGGTATAATCCTTGGAATATGCTTTCAAAAAATTCTCAATATATATGTGTATATGTGGGCTGCTGTCATTCCCCGAAAAAAAAAAAAAGGAAAAGTATTATTCTGATAAGGTGGTCCCTCAAAATGTGCCAAGGATGTGTATATATATATATATAGTAGCCTCTCAGAAACTGTTTTTCTCTCTCTCTATAACGGTTTGCTAAGATTTGTTTGGCTGCCATAAAATGGGTTCACGTTGCTAGGGAGAGAACGTGTCTTGGGTGTGTGAAAAAAATAGCTCCTGCAGTGAATTTACAAAAAGTTGATGGGTTATGAATCTTCTAGAAAGAAAAAGGTGTTTGGCAAAAAAGGGATAAGGACAAATGTTTTGTCTTCTGGTTGGAGCAAAAAGCTTGGATTAGTGGATCTCTCATATTATTCTATATATATAAAATAAGGCCAAACTTTTTAAAGGCTTGTTTGCTTTCCAGGAAGAATTTATTTATTTATTTTTTTTTTTTTTTTTGATGGGTTTGTAATTACGTGGGCCCAAACAGTACAAGATGAGATCAAAAAAAAAAAAAAAAGTTAAAAAAAAAAAAGTTAAAAAAAAAAAAAGAAGAAAGTTATTCATTTATTTATTTATTATTATTTTTAATTTTACTTGTCAATTTTATCTGTAAATTATGGTGAATTCTCAGTTTTATTCATGGACTCTGTAAAGATCAAATATTCGCCAAGACGTAATGTGAAGTATGGCTGACAAGGTGAAATTATGCATGTTCGAGAAAATTACAATTTCTCATACACGCAAGGGGCAAATGTAAGAGGGACTGATTTGAGCCTACTAAATTATTTAGGCCCAATAGCCCAAGATTAGTGGGCCCGAATTTATCACAAGTCCAAGATTGGTGGGCCCGGATTTATCACCGTCAAATGGGCTGAATGGCTCTAAGCCTTGAAAGGGTTCGGATCCACGAACCTAGAGACTTACTCGGGCTCGGGCTCGGGCTCGGACTCGAAAGGGTATTAAGCAAGCCTAGAGATCCGAGGCACTAAGCCTCGGAAGGATTCGGATCCACGAACCTAGAGACTTACTCGAGCCCGGACTCGAAAGGGTATTAAGCAAGCCTAGAGATCCGAGGCACTCGGACTCGAAAGGGTTCGGATCCACGAACCTAGACGTCCGAAGCACTTGGCTTCGAACGGATTCAAACGCAATCTAGAAGTCGCTCCGATAATGAGTCCCAGAACACTTGCGGGCTCGGAGCTTTCCGGGATCTACGCACCAGAACCATGGGCGTAATGGAGTTCGAACAAAGGACCCGATCCCGAGGACGGTGAGTGGAGATAAATTCACTCTTCGGTTAAACTAGCCTATACCCGGGTCGAGGTGGCACGACCCCGGGGGGTCCCTGAGACTCGGCAATATTTCGCGGCAGGACGTCCTCTGGGACTACCCCTGACCCTTTGGGATGATTGGGGATCATTGGTTAGGTGTAGCTAAGAAGAAGGGTTCGCCGAGGGGTTAATCTCCTCTTCGGGGTTTTTCTCATCCTCGGAGAGGTCACATCCTCGGAGAAATCACTTCCTCGGAGAGGTCACCTCCTCGGACAAGATGGTTAGAGAGAATATCCCCCATGTGCCTTGCACATGGGCTCCGTCCTACATCATGAGGTGCCTATAAATAGCACCCACCCATAGCTTTACAAGGGATGGATTTTGGAGATTTTTAACTCTTGGGAAAGAACTAATTTCCCTTCTCCATTATCAACCTTGAGAGTGAAAGTGGGAGATTCATGGGAGAGCCTTGCCATTATTCTCTCTCTAGCCATTTTGCCTTCTTCTTCACCCAATCTCTTATCTCCATCATCCCCTTTCTTTTGTGTTCTTGAGTTGAAACCATTGAAGAATCTAAGCCTCTCATAATCTTCTAGAGAATTCGAAGTTGTTCTTCAAGGATCTTCAAGGATCTTCGAATTTTCCAACTACTTTCTTGAACCCCATCATACACTACTTAGCAAGACACTTGACCGTATTGTGAATGTGGTTGAGTCATCTTCTATACAGTCAACACAGAACTCCACAAAGTATCCTTCAATTGCAGAATGTTTGGAGAAGTTAGAAAACATACCTGGTGTGACCCCGGAAGATGACATATACGTATGGGCTGCCACATTATTCCTAAAAGACAAGCGTTGGTGAAGTGCGACTGAGGCTTCATGATACTTCCTATTGATGAAGTGTGACTGAGGTTTCTTAAGTTGGAGATTGATATGGAAAAGTCCACCGTATCTGGCTATCGTGGATAAACTGATTATTTTAGTATTTGTGCAAGACTTCTTAATGCAGACTTATTATTTGTAGTGATGTAAGACTAATTAATACCTAAAATATTTGTAGTGATGATTCAAGTGATTTTACTATTTTGTTGTCAATTTGCAAGCAGGGTGTTTATTCCAATGGAGAAGCTAATTTATTGCTTTTTTTAATGCATACCGTTGACTTCTAAGACTGTAAAACAATTACTTTTGCAAGTGTGTCCAATGAATTTCACCTACCAACAATATATTCTTGTTGCAGGAGTTCAATAAATTTTGGCTGTCAACTACTAAATAATAAATTGTAGTGATGGAATTTTGTATATATAGAAGTGTATTTTCAGGTTTGTATACATGTGATCAACGAGAAAGCAAGTTGTTTGAGCAGATTTGTCTAGCAGGTTTGAGTAGGTTTTTTTTTTTTTTTTTCCTTTCATGTTTTATTTTTGAGAAGTTTTTTTTTTTGTTTTTTCATATAGTTAACCACAGTCCACAATAAAGAAGGATGAATCAGGTTATGATGAAGACAAGTATGTACAAGTGTCTTAAACACAAACAAGCATCACGGAATAAATTGTTATCAATTTATGCTGATAAGTAAGCAAAAGGATTGACACCTTCCTCATGAGCAGTTCTACTTTCAGGAGCAATGTCACTAAGAGGAGTTGATGCTTTTAATTCAGGAGCTAGTTTGGCAGGACCCACTGACTGTTGTATCATATGCTCCTCTTTTTTTCTATTTTTTTCTTTTCATATACTTGTCTTCATCAGAATCTAATTCATCCTCCTTTTGTGGACTGTGGTTAGATATTTTTTTATTCATGTATTTTTATATATATTAGATTCATTTTTATACATGTTGACAACTAAGTTTTGTGAATAGATATTTTGAATATGAGTAACAGTGGTGGTGATAATGAATGGAATGATGATGAGGAGGATGAAGATGATGTTAATACATCACAAACTCAACAAAATAATATGCTTCTAGCAACAGTGGCAACAGTTGCAATGACATATGCCAAAAATTATTTGATTAAAGAACCATGTGGGACATCTTCTCTAACAGGGTGGCAAAAGATGGTAGAATTACAAGAGGGAAATCAAAAAAGATGTTATGACAATTTTTGAATGGATAGAAATTAGTTCTACCAATTGTGTGATTTGTTGCATTCTAACTATGGCCTTAAAACTGGTAAAAAAGTTGGGATTCAAGAGCAGATGGCAATATTTTTGTATATTGTTGGTGGTGACATTCGAAATAGAAATGTCCAAGAAAGATTTCAACACTCGGGCAAGACAATATCGAAATACTTCCACAAGGTGTTGAAAGCTGCTATAATGATGTCTATTGATTGGGTAAGACCGAAACCAAGTAATGATGTGCATCCATATATAAGAAGAAACTGCAGATACTATCCTCACTTTAAGGTAATAATTACTTACAATTGTGAATTTTGTGTTGCATATTAATGTTGTTAGGATGATTCTAATAATTAATAAAAATATTTTTATATGTGACACCTAGGTTTTTCGGACTGCTCGAGCGACACTTTTGTCACTCGAGCATAGATTTTCAGCTTCCAGTAGTTTGTCAATTTATAGGCGGGACCACTCGAGCGGTGGAGTTGTCGCTCGAGCGTAAAATTCATTGTCCCAGTATTTTCACTATAGCTCTACAAAACTTCTGGGACCTCTCATTTTTCGCTCAAGCGGAGGAAGTGTCACTCGAGAGATCCTTTCGTAATTGTGCTATTCGCTCGAGCGAATGAAGTTGCGCTAGAGCAGTCTGTCGGGACAGCAGATTTTAAAAAAGTTGATTCTTACTAATTTTCATACCTCTCTCTCTCTCTCTCTCTCTCTCTCTCTCTCTGTAACCTTATTTTCCTAAAACCCTAGCCCATCCACTCTAGATTTCTCTAATTTCAACCTAAGATCCACCCAAAATTTTTCAAGAAAAATTGAAAGGAGGCTTAGATCAACATTTTTACCGATTGTTTTGTTGGCTCATTAACATTTCAAGTGTGGTTCTCAAGCCTAGCTTCCTATTTCGAGGTTGGGGTGTCTATAACTCGATATATTTTCAATTTGAACGACTTACGTAGTAATTTCATAGTTATTCATGTGGTGTGTATATATATATGTATGTATATGTGTATAGATTACGTTGTTAGTAAATGATTTGGAAATCAGGGGATAATACTTTATGATTGTGGTTATTTATGATGATTATTGTAGTTGATGGTGTAACCTAACCTTAAATTTTTGTAAAAGAGAGAAAACCCCACATTTTCCATAAACCCTAGTTTTAAGATTTGTTCAATAAAGAGGGTTTTTTCTCAATTGGCTTTAAAACACATGAAATTGAATGTATTTACTTAACTTTAAGGTTGGAATGTAAGATTTCAAATTTTTCTTTATATACACCTTGAAGTGGTGAAGGTTCTTAACGAGGTATCCTCCATTATTGATGTGTAAAGTAGTGAATTGTTATGATTAGAAATTATTGTAAGGAAAATTGAAGATTTATAAATTCCTCTTCGGACACTATGATGAAGTGATTGTTGAAAAGCGGAAGGGGATAAATAGTTTATGAGTCCAGGTAGTGAGTTGGGTTGGTTTTTGAGTCCTGTAATGTAATTGGTACCCGTGCGGGGGGAGTCAAGGTGTCTAATTGTCCTATCTGTGCATATCGCCGAACGAATATAGGAAAATGGTTTTTGGTGTTCACGAGCCCGTCGTTTTTTGAGCCGACAAATGTGGAAGAGAAAATGTTTTTTGGTGCCCATCGCCCTACCATTTTTAGAGCTGGCAAATGTAGAACTATTTTCAGTATGCAAATCTATATCTATGTATGAAAGTTTCGAATATCGTCTCTCACTTGGGACGTCATAGTATGTTTACCACCCGAGGATTTTATGAAGTGATGGAACCATTTCATGCATTGCATTTTTTTACTCACATACATTTACACTTGTATACTACTTCCTTTATGTATTTTCAAATATGTTGCATTGCATGATCATGGGTTATTCAATTGGCTATATAACTTGTTAAATTCATCACCTACTGAGCTTATCCTCACTCCAAAGTTAAGAATTTCAGGAAATGAAGATGACATACCCACTAAATGATGGCATTCATAAATAAGGACTCTTTTGGAGCTTAATGACATATCTATTGAAGTTTTGTTGGGTTTGGCTATGATGATTGTAATTAAATGTTGATTTTGTGTGTTAATGTAGTAAAAGGCATATTTTGGAGGGAAGTCCATTTGGACTTTATTTTTTTTGTATATGTTTCTTGTCTATTGAACTGTTTTGCTTGTCGGGGATGCAATGGAACAATATTGTAACTTTTGGAAAATAGTTCAATGGAAAAGAATGCTATGATCGCTGTCCATTGAGAATTTTTAACCAGCTTTTTGCCCACAAATCCAAGGCACTGTGTCTTGCAATGAGGACCACAAGTATTTTGGGATCTTTTAGAAAGTGGATTATAATCCTCTCTCACAAAAAGCAGAGTTTTTAATCAATTTTTAACACAATCAATTTTTAACAAAAATGCTGATTATAACCTTCTTTTCAAAATAGCCCTTTGTCAGTTTGTAAACTCCTTTAATATACAATTCTCCTTAACACCAAAATCAATAATTCAAGGACTATAATCAATGATTGAGGGAAAAAGATAAATAATTAATATTATTTATATTCTCAATATGTCGCAACACATGTATTTTAATTATCAAATAGGCAATAAAGTTAGAATACATAATTTATTGTCTGCTTTGATTGTATGTTTGAAATCAAAACATTCACACACAAGTGAAGAGCAAGCAATTTAACATGTGAACATGAACGAGCACTCGTATATTAGTACACGTAAAACTGCCAATTAAGGAGATAATTATGCAGAATCAGAGAGATTACTGTGGATCAAGATTACAATCAACATCCCACGACTTTAGAACCATATTAACATTCAAATCTTATTCCTTCTCACCAACATAATCCAATTACCAAAAGGCACTGGAATTACCTCAGATTGAATTTAATTTATACTCCCAGTGGAATGTCAAAACCAGTCGGCAATCTGCACAACATGGTCACCATCTTCTTTTGAAAATTAACCACCCCCCATGAAGCCGAGGTTAGATTTCTGCTGACAGTGATTACCGATCCGAATGTGTTCATATTTCAACCATTTGCATGCCTAATTCTAAAATAACCCTAGAATATGTATTTGTCCGGAGGTGCTTCTTCTGGAATCTGAAAGTAGAAAAAAAAAAAAACAATTAATGCATAATGTACGAGTTTCCAAAGCATTAATAGTAATGATTCGAAATGGATCTTGAATAAAACAATGTGCAAACACTTATTATTGCCATGAAGGTCTTTAACTTTCGATTGGATCCATGGGAAAAACTCAAAAAAAGAACTTTTGAAAAATAATAATAATAATAATGCTTTTTTTTTTTTTTTTTTTTTTTTTTTTGTTACAGGAAAATCCTCCCACTCTCTCGCAGGTCCAAGGCAGCGCCCCGAGGAGATCACCAGGGTGTCCTGTTGTTCGTTCCGAGTAAGAGACTATAACCTGGAAGCTTGTCCCGACCTCCCAAGGCAAGCTCCGCTTAAGTCAGGACTCGCACAGCGGGGGAGAATTAAACCCACACCAAGTAGCTGATAAGGCATCATTGAGGTCAACCTCCTAACCAACTGTGCTACGGCCAGGAGATTGGCCCAGAGGGGAGTTGAACCTAGGACCTAGGGGCTTAAACCCCAGGCCCTTACCAGGTTGCCACTCACCCCTCGGTTAATAATAATAATGCTAAAGGAAAATTAAGCATGAACACTAAATATAAATGTCAAATGAACAGTCTTTTACCTCTCCAGGATTCCATTCCTCTTTCAACCAGATAGCATCATCCACTGCACCATTCTTCCTTGTCATATTATCACTGCAGGATGGGAAAATAACCAAACCAAAGGTAATAACAAGCATATAATAAATTGTTCACAGTTTAGAAGAAAAAAATCCTACAAATTATAGATCAGATCTAGGATCGTATCCAAAGAACACTAATACAAAAAATGACAAGGCTAGAGACACCAGAATAAAAAATACAGAGTCAAGGCTGTAAGAAATGAATCAATGGTGCTTGATTATGACAGGATCTGATCCTACATGAATCTAAATGGTGAAAAACTAACTCGAGGTTGACCAACCAGTGTAATTTGGGATCCCCAAGTTTTCCCATAGAAAGGGTTCACATCATCTTTTATCATAAAATATAAAAAGATATAACATGCTGCTTTTCATGATCTTAGACTACATGAGCAAAAGGTAGGTTTACATCAATTAAGCCTTATGATGGGATCATTTTCAGCCACATCAAAATTTTGAACCCAATTTAAGGTTGGATCCAGGATGATAATAGTTAGTAAAACAATTTTAATATAAATGGATCTTTAAGTCAGTAAAGCCAAACCCAAATAGAGGGAACTAGGGATTGCTAGCTTTCTTCTGGTTTAGTTCTTTAATAGAATACGGATTTTAATTGTTAATATATGTGCTTCCAATCCAAAACTTCATAACTGATTTTTTTTTTTTTTTGGGTCGAGAAAAAAAAATCCAAGAACTTACATTGTGTCCACATTCACAGATAATTGTCCAACTGCAGTAGAGGCAGAGTTTGGCCCATTCGGAAGTATGGATGACTGGAAACTTGCTGAACTTGGAACTTGTGGTGACACTGCCGAAGTAAAAAATGGGTTTCGTTCAGCATTAACGGCACTGTTGCTGAAGCTTGCAGCGTTGGAGGCAAAGGAACTTCCAAATGACTGGTTACGAAGTTGACCGCCAAATGAACCTACCACATGACTGAGTTATAGGCAGCGCACAAACATAAAGCATTCTAGTGTATAACATTATAAGCTTCAAGTCTTACCTGAACTTCCAAATGGCGAGTTGTTGGTTTCAAACACACTAGTAGTCTGACTGGAAATTTGAGTGGAACCAAAAGCATTATTTGTAGGAGTAGCAGGCCTGAAAAATTAACCCAACTAGTTAACAAAATCAAAGGGTAGACTTTGAAACAAGAGTTTGAATAACCCTTGCAACAACATAAGAACACTAAAGCTGCCCTATAAATCAACAGCTTCCATCATTAGCAAGAAGATAGCTAAATATAAATTCAGATGTCAGGAGAAAATCTTGCCTCATTCCAAACCCCATATTAAGTGATGCACCGAGTTGACTGAAACTTGAAACTGAAGGAGGGTTGCTATTTTGAGCAGTCATTTAAGAGACACTTGGAGTAGCCCCAGGAAAAGCACTTTGGGTAGCAATAGAAGGATTTTGTGGAACTGCATAAGGATTATGGAGTAGGTTTTTGAATTCAAGCAACTTAGCATTGAGTAAATTCCTTTCTCTCTCAACCTGCAGCAAGACGAGATCAATGATTGGTCAATGAAGAAAGCTATCTATGCAGTAGCTTATTCATCAAAATGTACTTACACATCATTGATACATCTAACAAGTATATAACATTATGAAAAAATAGCTGCAGGAAATTTTAAACAAAAACTAGCACTTTTTATGATGGCCAATACTCTTTTAAAGGCTAAGTGGGGTCTAATACCATTTTTAAAAGGTTAAACCACCAAATCTTACTACTAACACTGCCGCTGGCTGTTAGCATGAGCGGTATATCCACCCATTCCTAAAGGGGGAGGTGCAAGCACACAAGATTGTGTGTCTTGGTATCTACTTTGGTGTAGATACAAGACCAGAAGTTTAAAATTAAATCTCCAATTTTTTGAATTTCATTTGCACATGAAACTTGGTATCTACTTTGATGTAGCAGAAAGTAATGAATTTTAGAATGCAACATAAGGTCCATTTTGAAGATTGCACCAAATATAATGTTAACGGTAAGTAAGCTGTAATTTATGAAGTATAGTAGTGTCAAATGTGGCATTTCTTATATTCTTACAATTGACTGCAAGCACAATCCACGCTTGGCATCATCATATGCTGCTGCTCTCAACTCTTCGTAGCTAACATCACCAATGATGTCACATGGAGAACTGCAAACAAAGTAATTTGATAGTTATGCCGATTGTTATGCTGATGATCACAATAAAGTAGCAGAATACAGTAGACTTGAAAAATGTTTAAGGCGCATCCCTTCCAATAAGACGTTTCTTAATAGGTGTTCCGCATCACCTTCCCTTCCCCAAAAAAGGAAAAAATACTGTCCCCAAGTACGATTTGTTCCCCAGTTCTTCTCATCAATTTATACACAACATTTTCCCAACTAAATTTAGAATTCAAACTCTTAGTGGAAGTTTGAAATCCCAACTTTCTCAAAATGCCTGTGAGAAACATTGCTAGTAATATATACCTAAAAACAATGCCTAATTAGTACACATTAATATGTGTTTGAGAGGGGAAAGATTGGATACACACCTAACCTTTGGCATAATGCACAAAGCGGTTGCCCCATGACTTGAATCTATAACCTCAAGGTTATTAGGCCAAGGTTTTACCATTGAACCAATGGTTGCCCCGTGCTAGTAATATATACCTCTTAAGGAAATTTAGAATTCGAACTCTTAGTATAAGTCTGAAATCCCAACTTTCTCAAAATGCCTGTTGGAAACATTGCTAGTAATCTATACCTCTTATTGTGGCCATAACATGTAAGCTTCCAAAGCGGTCTCTCATACTGAAAATCTTCAACTATTTGCTGTTTGCATGACTCAGGATCTGTGCATCTTCATGTGCAAGAAAATTGTATTTGATCAGGTATTTTGCATCAACCAATGAAGAATATGAAATAACATATTCAGCAAAGATGTAAAGCTGCAAAAAGAGAAGTAAAAAGCCATTGATCAAGCACTCACTTATGATTAGATGTCGGAGGCTGATTATCTGGTTGTCGTGACACTTGCGAGCCACCATTACGGGTCCACTTATTTTCAAAAGGCTAATGCACAAGAAAATAATTTCAAGCAACAAGAATATAAACACAAGTCCCTGTAAGTTTTTACACCAAGTTACTCAGCAGAGAAACATGCCATGACTTCACTGACATTATACATAATTACACATTGCATCAGAAAATTAAATAAAAAGGGTAAATTACATTGACTCCCCTAGACTGACCTCCCTTTTAATACGACTAAAGTGACCAAAATTGATACAGATAGTGTGAAAATACAAAAACAAACAAAATAAAGTATATATTTCAGTATAAAAGATGTGACAATATCATTTTCTATTCATATGACTAACAAATTACTGAGCAAGTGTTATGTGACGTCTATTCCTAATTCCAATAAATGAAATGTAGGGATCCATATGTAAACATATTATCTATTTAGATACACTCGAATAACCCCTTCTCCCTATTCCAGTCAAGTCCGGTATGGAATGAACTTATAATCCTGGAATCGACTCAATCATCAGATTATATATTATAAGTTCATAACCCTAGGCCATTCCCATTTTGGACAGAAAATACCTACTAATTCTTTTATTCCAGTCAGTACGAGTGATTGTGAACTAAGAAATAGATCCTAGAAGCTAAAAAAGGGCATCCTAAGCAACTGCAATAATTCAAACTTTAAAACTTTAAGGGAGTCCAATGTAATTATGTCAAACTTGTAGGCCTTATTGGTATATTCATCAAACTTCAGGAGACGTCAGTGTAAATTACCCAAATAAAAATGTAGCAGTTCTAATACATAGCAACATAAATTGAGGGAAACAAAGAAAGAACCTTGAACTGGTTTTGTTTGGATCCAAAATCATTGGGCACTCTTGGCTGAGAGCTGCCGTGAACACCAAATCCAAAAGGATTGGGCTTTTGCTGCTGCTGTTGTGAATTTAAGCGATGAAATGGTGTGGTAGATTGCGCACCATATCCAAAAACATTAGGTTTAGGTTGTTGTTGTTGTTGAGCTACGTGAAGAAACTTACACCGATCACCATACTGACAACTGCAAAATAAATAAAATTAAACGAAAAAAGGCATGAATGATTTTTGAAATTGAAAAGATTTATGAGTATGAAACCCTAATGCAGTTTCGAAGAAAAAATAGAAAACAACCGAGAAACCATGGAAGAGGAGGGTGAAGATGATGAATGGCGTACCTTCCACGCTGAAAATTTCTACAGAGTTCTCTCCTCGGAGGCATATTCTTGAAATCTCTCTCTCTCTCTCTCGCGTTAACTTCTCGGTTCAAATAGCTTTGAATGAGAGATTGCAGAGAAGCAAACTAGTTGAACCTACACTCGGCTTCGATGATCGGGTGATCTGGAAAGAGGAAAGAAATTTTTTGACAAATTACATTGGAAGTCCTTGAGGTTTTTGAGTAATACGTTAATACCTCTGTTGTTCTATGATTTACATACGGAAACACTATTGTTGGTATTCCTTATAATTAAAAAAATGACATAATTTTAATTTTTTGAGTTATAACTAAAAGAAATAAAAAATATTATAACGAAACATAATATGAGACATAACTAAAAAATTCATGAGTTATAACTAAAATAATATCATAACTAAAGAAAAAATTGATCATAACTAAGAAGAAAATAACATAATTACGGGTGCATATTGTACACCCTTTTTAAAGAGGTGTATATTAAAACTTTCATTTACATATCCTCCCTAAGGTTTGTAGTTAGCTGCGTATAATTTTCTGTGGAATTATAGCACAATAGAACATGGAAAAAAAATTACAAAAATATATAGAATACAAGTTATTCTGTGGTGAAGTGCAACTGAAAAGTTGTGACACGTTTGTGTAAAAGGAAAAAGAAAATCTGTCTCACTGAGATGTTATTCTTCTTGATTTTTGCCTCCATTTGTCAAGGGTTACATCAACTAACGAAGTTTGGTTATATCGTTATTTCATTCTTTTTAAAGAAAATTACAAAAATAATCTTAGGATTTGACTCTAAAAATAAAATTAATTTTTAATTTTATAAATTTAAATCATAATCTTTTAATTTTTTTTTTTTCAATCTAAACTACTTGTATATTTTTGTCAAGTAAAATTGATGAAAAATAAATAAATTCTATCTTTTAAAAATATATATATATATATGCCAAATTTACTTTTTATCTATATCACTTTGTCATCTCTCTCAAACTTCAAAACCTTAGCTACTATAATAGAATTGTCAAATTCAAATTGACTAAAGTTCAAGATTTCATCTTTGCAATAAATTTATATATTATGGGATTAACTTTGCCTCATTTTGGTAATTAAAAACTTCAAGGAGTATTTTAATACAGTGAAATTGTCATTTGAATCATTTTATGATATACTAATAACATCATGGTGCGATTTACTCATATTTAATGAACTACTGTATTTATTTTTATATATATACAAATGTCATATATTTTTATTTTCTATCTCGATCAACTAATGTTTTTTTTCTTAACTTTTGTCTCTTTTGTATGTCTTTTTTTCTACACAGTATAGTTGTTTTTCTATATTTTCACATCTCTTTTTCTTATGGTAGAGATAGGATTTCAATGATAGAGAGGTAACGGAGTAGTAGAGAGGTAATGGATTTTCGGTGGTTGTAGGGTGAGGAAGTTGTATAGGGAAAATGTGTGAGTGATTTTTTGACCACACTGCCAACTAAGTACTTAGCTGGAGAGCACTGGCAGAATAGATGACACCTGGCTGACCTGCAACAGAAAGAGAAGACTCCGGTGGTGGTTCGTCCACCCGGGGGCATTCCGACGATCAAGTCAATATATCTCTCATAGATAATCAATAGCTAAACTCATAAGCGTGAGCATAAAAGCATACCTTAGACCCATGGGGGTGCCTCTCTTTTATAGCCAATACAATCCTAGTCCCAATAGGAGCCTAAGTCCATTAGGAGCCTAGCCCTACTGGACTTAGGATTACTGCTAATCTGGGACTCCCAGTGGGATTAGGATAAACTCTCTAAGAGTCTTATCTTTACCCAAACTAAAGTCTTCTCCCAATCTAGGACTCTTGTCCCATATCCGCTTATCTCGTATTCCGGTATCCTCGCAGATAACCTCGGCTTAGCCGAGATAACCTCGGCATCATGACCAGGACACGTGGCACCTCGGCTGACACGTCGGCGTTACCTTGGCCACGTGTTGGTGCTCAGAAAATATATCCCCACAACTGCCCCCTAGGTTCTATTACCTCGGCATTCTGAGGTGATGGAACCTATATCGGTACTTTCTAGTACGTCGGCTTAAAATATCGCAGCCGAGATCATCGTTAAGGCCGACATGTCTCTTTAAAGAACAAGAATTCCAAGAACCCGTTCACGCGTATGAGCTGTTATACATAATCTCTGTTTAACTTTAATTTGTAAACTTTTCTCAAGTTTCAACAAGTGTTAAACAATGATCTCGGTTTTAACTTCAACTTGTAACTTGTCCACAAATTTCAACAAGTGTTGAACATCATCTCGGTTTAACTTCAACTTGTAAATTGCTACAAATTTCAACAAGTGTTAAACATCATCTCGGTTTAACTTCAACTTGTAAATTGCTACAAATTTCAACAAGTGTTAAACATCACCTCGGTTTAACTTCAACTTGTAAATTGCTACAAATTTCAACAAGTGTTAAACATCATTTCGGCTTAACTTCAACTTGTAAATTGCTACAAATTTCAACAAGTGTTAAACATAACATCGGTTTAACTTCAACTTGTAAATTGCTACAAATTTCAACAAGTGTTAAACATCATTTATAACTCTCTGCCCCCTAATGTGAACTTATGTTCACATTAAGCTTGTGCACGTGATCTTGTTCGCCGAAGTTGTTTTCAAGCCGAGGTTGTTAGCCTTGATTTCTCTATTGATCTTACTTGGTTTCAACTTGAGTTTGATTCTGCCGACATGGCAAGCCTATGTTACTCCAACTTAGTTCAACTCCATTATATGCAAGATTCGACTCTGCCATATAATGAGTCTAAGTTATTCATCATTATCTCGGCCTCGCATCGGCGAGCCGTTTTTCTTCTCGAACTTAAGTGCCGAGATCTTGTCTTCTGGAATCTTGGATCTGCTCACTCAGGTTGAGCTCTTCTCTTCTCGGACCTATTCATCCAGGCCGAGATCATGTCTTCTGGAATCTTGGATCTGCTCACTCAGGTTGAGCTCTTCTCTTCTCGGACCTGCTTATTTAGGCCGAGATCTTGTCTTTCGGGATCTGGGGTCCGGGGCCTGAAATCCAGGATCTGCTTACTTAGGCTGAGCTGTTCTATACTTGAATGTCATCTCCTTGGGAGCGCTCATGCCCCCTATCTTCGCGTCCCTTCTAGAAGGGTCTTCATTCCGTTTATGTCGACAGACTCTCCATCTTCGCTAAACTTGTCGTTTTCAACACGTTGATCTTGTACGGTGATGGCCATCTATTCTCTTTTTTTTCCCACAGACGGCGCCAAATTGTGTGAGTGATTTTCTGACCACACTGCCAACTAAGTACTCAGCTGGAGGGCACTGGCAGAATAGATGGCACCTGGCTGACCTGCAACAGAAAGAGAAGACTCCGGTGGTGGTTCGTCCACCCGGGGGCACTCCGACGATCAAGTCAGTATATCTCTCATAGATAATCAATAGCTAAACTCATAAGCTTGAGCATAAAAGCATACCTTAGACCCATGGGGGTGCCTTTCTTTTATAGCCAATACAATCCTAGTCCCAATAGGAGCCTAGCCCTAATGGACTTAGGATTACTGTTAATCTGGGACTCCCAGTGGGATTAGGATAAACTCTCTAAGAGTCTTATCTTTACCCAAACTGAAGTCTTCTCCCAATCTAGGACTCTTGTCCCATATCCGCTTATCTCGGATTCCGGTATCCTCGTAGATAACCTCGGCCTAGTCGAGATAACTTCGGCGTCATGACCAGGACACGTGTCACCTCGGCTGATACGTCGGCGTCACCTTGGCCACGTGTTGGTGCTCAGAAAATATATCCCCACAGAAAAAATGCAATTTTCGATAAAGAAAGAGCTATGGGAGCTATGGTAGGTGGAAAATTTGTAACGAGAGAAAATGAAGGTTTCAATAGAAAGTAAAAAGGTAGAGTGCGAGTTAATAGTGCCAGAAAGAGTGAAAAGGAAGTGATTTTATAATGAGAAAATTGCTAGTAGTTGATTGAATAGTGGGAGGAAAAAAAATATATTGAGAACAAGATGAATGGTATAAGGATGAGCAAATAACACAGTGTAACTGTGGTTAGGGTGGTGGGAAAGGATTGGGGAAGGGTTCGTAAGGAGGAATAGTCAGCAATGAATAGGAACAGCAAAATTTGGAGGGGGAAAAAAAAAGAAAAGAGAAAGCAAAATGGGAAAATAGTAGGGGCATTGCTTTCACCCCTTTTGTAATTTTATTTATTATTACTGTAATTAAAATTTATTCCCTACCATAAATCAAAATATTTTGCCCTAATTTTTTATTTTATTTTTGTAATTTTGTTATTCTTTTTACATTATTTCAAAAAATCAATTTATTTTCAGTGTTGACGGAGACTCCACGGACCCTAGCCGTGAAACCGTATATATAAAAAATTCTACCATACATGAAAGTGGTTTTCATGTATGGTACATAAAAAAATATAGACCATTAGATTTAGATAGAATAACGGGTTGTTTAGGATGTCCTAAATAAGTGCACTTTTTGACTTTTTAGACAAAAAAGTAGAGGAAAAAAAGATGGTTGTTTGGAATAATTTTTTGACTTTTTACGAAAAAATGTGTATTAAAATATTGTATCAAATAGTAGAATTACCATTTTACCCCTACAATATCTAAATGCCTACTGACTTGGATTGTCCAGGAAGCCAGACGGTGAGAAGCAAACATGTATAGGAACAGATTGCCTACAGTCCAAGATCGGACTGAACAATGCTTTTCGGCCCGTGGGGGCCTATCACGGGTCCCGTTTTGATAATCGGAACCGGTGAATATGTAGAATTCGTCGAGTATTATATGCCTGTAAAAAATCATGTTGATCGGATATCGATAGCTATCTGATCAGATTAGTTTTTTGTCAACCGTTAATTTCTTCACCGTCCAATTTGTTTTTACAAAACTGATTCCGATCACTGTGATTTTTTGCAGCATATAGTATTCGACGAGTTGTACACATTGAATGGTTCAGATTATCAAAACGGGACCCATGATGGGCCCCCATGAACCGAACAACATTGTCCTGTGTATCATAAGAAGTGCATCCGACTATCTAATGTGTATCAACATTGCAGATAGCACATCACTTCAATACACTTTTTGACTTGTACTCCTTTTTTTTTTTGTAAATTTAGTTTTTTATATATATATTTTTTTTGTGAATAGTAATAACTTTTTGACTTTTTTAATAATTTTTTGGCTTTTTATCTTTTTTCATGGATGCCAAAACCAGCCGTAAATGTTAGTTGTTGGATAAATAGATAGTAAAACTAGGTAGAAAAAGTAAAGTGATTTTCCAAAAAGTAGAGTACTTTTACTTAATTTTGAAATTAAAAAAAATAATACTAACTTATTATTTGCTACAAACATACTTACTATTTGCTATTCACTCATTTACTATTTGTTATGAATAAGCTTACTATTTAAAATATTACTTGCTAAATAGGTCACCTTAATTTTTTGAAAATCATGCCTTCTTTTGCATTTTAAATACTAATGACATACTATATTTAATTATTTTCCCTCCATATTTTGTCTTATGATTTGTAAAAAGTAAAATATGATATATAAATATTAATTTATTAAATTTTTTAAAAATTTACTATTTTTTTTAAATATTCATTATTTTAATATAAATAAAAAAAATTAAATTGTAAGCTATTTAAACTTTTTTTTTTTTAAAATAATTTAAAATATATATATATTTTTTTTATACCTACATCATCGCAAAAAATCTAATAGAAACTTTTATAAATTCATAATTTTTTTTATTAATTTAGTATCCATAATGAATTTTTTTTTTCTTCATAAAATTAATAAGTTTTTTTCATAATATTTTTTAATATCTAAAATATTGTAAAGTATAAATTAAAAATAAAATAACTTAAAAAGACCTCTCATTTGTCAATATTTATTAATAGTAATAAATGAATAAATCTACAATAATTATTTTCTTTTACATACTACATTTAAAAAATTAATTGCTATATAAGAACATAGTTAATTACAAAAATATAGAAGAACTCACAACTCATTTGCATACACAATGCACAAGATTGTGTTTTTTTCTATAATTTTTCACAAAGAATAAATGAAAGAGGATGATTTAGGTAGCGTTTAGTAGAGTTTTAGAATTATGATTTAAGAATAGAGTTGTATTTTGAGTTTGTGAGTTTTAGAATTATAATTTGAAAAGAGAAAATTTGTTTGGTTATGAGTTTTAAAAAGAGTTTTGAATTGAATTTTTAATTTTTAATGTGACATATGAAATGAGAAAAGTTGTTTGATAATGAGTTTTCAAAAGAGTTTTCAAAAATTAATTGAAAAACTTATAATTCATAACCAAACACACAACTCAAAACTCTATTGAAAACTCATAACCAAACACTTTTTAAAATTCAATTCAAAAAAATAATTTGTCATTTTGGTCTAAAAAAATAATTTTTATATTTAAAAAATATCAAAAACAAATATTTTTTTTTTTCAAATAACAGGTGACGATTGGCAATTACAAAACAAAAGAAAAAAAAAGTACTATTCCAGCCAACTGGCCAGTTGATTAACCGGACATCCGAGAGGATGTCCAGGCGGACGACCGGGCAGACCAAAAATTTAAAAATTCTCTGGTTTACTAAACATGTTTTCACAATGTGTTTTAAAATTGATTTGGAACCATGATTTGAAAATTTAAATCAAACATAGCATTAGAATGTAAAAGTGGAATTAGGTTTAGAAAGTTAAACCAAACGCAACCAGATTTTATAAATTGAAGGCAAACTTTTAGGTAGCGTTTGGTTTGTGTTTAGAATTATAATTTGAGTGTGAAGTTGTATTTTGAGTTTATGAGTTCTTGTATTATGATTTGAAAAAAGAATATTTGTTTGGTTATGAGTTTTAAATTGAATTTTGAATTGAGTGTTGAATTTTTGAAATAAGTTTTGAGTTTGTGAAAAGTTATTTGATTATGAGTTTTGAAAATTTAATTCAAAAACTTATAACTCATAATCAAATACAGAACTTAAAACCCTATGAAAAATTCTATTCGAAACTCGTAACCAAATTCTTTTTAAAATTCAATTCAAAAAAATAATTATTGACAAAAACAATTTTTTTATTTAAAAATTTTAAAAAGTTTTGAAAATATTTTTTATTTAAAATATTAAATATATATATTTTGTTTTTTAAAAATTACTGTGATAAATTAATTTTTATTTGAATTTTTTTTTTTTGTTAATTTTAAATAAATGTCCAAAAAAATTTGTCATTTTGGTCTCAAAAAAATATTTTTTACATTTAAAAAATATCAAATACAAATATAATTTTTTTTTTCTTTCTAGATAACATGTCCCAATTGCTAAAACTAAAATAAATTTTTTTAAAAAAAATATTGTTTCGGTCAACCGGCCGGACGTTCAGGAGACGACCGGGTAGACAAAAAAATTCAAAAATTGTCTAAGCGAATGTTCGGGCTAACGGCCAAGTAGTGTGACACCCCGATTCTACACCATTGGTTGCAGTCAAGGGAGAGTCACTAATGAGTCCTATGGTTAATAACCAGTAAGATCCCAGATTGCCGAAGGAGTCAAATTAGCCTCCCTTCTATGTCCGGCTTTCTTAGGCAGCGCACTACCCTTTTGACAGATCTTAACCAGCATTGACACAATATCTCATAAGCAACAATAAGATGAGTACAAGTAAATAATAGAATAATAGTACATAACAACCACGAATACTTAATTCAAAGGATGGTTCCATTACATTACATCCCAAAAGTAAGTTTAAATCTTTACATGATTCTATACAAAATATCCAATAAGAAACTTCTAATTTTTCTAGGATAGCCAAAAGTCTTCGAAAGTTTCAGGCTTGACGTCTCCAGCTATGAGTTCCTTTTCGTCACCTGGCATGATACGCCGTGAGCTTTGAATGCCCAGTAAACACACACACACCCCATCCCTTTTTCCCAGTCCAATACACAATCACAATTATAACATCAAGTAGTAAAGCATGATACTCAAATAAATAAATAAAGGGTTAAGTTAGATGTTAGTAAACTAGAAATCTCCCAAAGAGATTTCGTCCTCCCAACCACAAGAATCGGACGCGGATTATTCGGTATGTCCCCACTTTTGCTGCTTTGTTGCAGAACTAACCTCGGATGCCTACCAACGGTTATATACCGCGTAGCGCCAACCGCAGGGCCTCAAAAGAGACGGTAAAATAGGGCCTTGCCCAAATCCCTCCTCACACCAAATCACCTAGGGTCCGAATACAACCGCTCCGTTCAAGGGTTCCGAAAGCCACTTGCGCAAGACTTTAACTTCCAAATAGGGAACGCATCCCAACAAACCATACATCACATAATCTCATCTTTTCATTACTCAAGTGCTCGAAAACCCAATACCCTCCCAATTAGGTTTCCCATTGAGTTAAATATTTTACATCAAGGTTAGACAACTTAACAAGATAAAAATATCCACACAAGCATGCATCAATGAGGTGAAGAAGATGAAGAACATAACATAACACATACAATATCATGCCAAGATATGATCATAAGCTAATAAACATTTTCATGAATACAAGGGCATAAAACATCCATGCATAACAAAATTTCCAGATTTAATAACACATAAAGATTAAAATGAAAGGACTATCTTAGATCCTTCACCAGACTTGGCCTTCCTATGGTTCATAGAGAATTTGATCTAGTTTCTAGAACATTTTTCGGAAATGGGAATGCTTTCCCAAATTCTACGTTATTTAGAAAATATTCCAGCACTGTCCAGATTCTGTCCAGATTCATCGACCGTTACGAAAATTTGATTTTCTTGCAAACCGTTTAATGTTTTTCGATGAAACCAATTTTAGTTGAAAGCTAACACCTTAAGGAAAGTTTTGACATAAAATAGAGGTCCAGAATAATTTTATACATTTTTCTAGAATTTCTGGAAGTGGGCTGCAAAAATAGATTCTAAGGTGCTATGCCCAAAACAAGAAGATTTATGAGAAAAGGGTTCCACCAAGGGAAAGTTTTCGTTTCTTTTGTGAAGAAAACATGCTAACTAAAATATATTTAACTCAGAAAATTTGTTCGAAAGTGTGCCCTTGGAAAGTTGAGAGATTGGTATAAAAAAAATGGCTTTGTGCCAAAATGGGAAAAATACAAGAGAGATGGAATCAAAACTCAACCCTTAGCATTTTTAACATAAGAACTCATTACTAACAGATCTGAAAACATCATTTAGAACCCTTAGAAACATGTATTGAAAAAAAGGAAAATGAAAGAAAAGGTTGTGTTGTGGCTTACCTACTAAGCTTTGCACAATAAGGCTCTCATCTTCCTCCCTCTTCTCCTCTAGACTTCTCTCTCTTGCTCTCCTCCCTCTCTCTAGCTGAAAGTGTGTGTGTGGGTGTGGTGTTGTGCTTGCCAAGCCAAGGGAAGGTGGGTATTTATAGACAATTTGGTGTAAAAAGACAAAAAGGCCCTCTAGTTGAAATTGGATGGAAGGTTTAGGACTTGTTTGAAGTTCAAATGAATAAAAGTGACTTGGGGAGGGGTTTACTCAAGGATTAGGCAACATTTGGTTGTGAAACTAATTTTGGGAATTAACATTC
The DNA here is from genome assembly GCA_036172215.1 of Camellia granthamiana. Lineage (NCBI taxonomy): Eukaryota > Viridiplantae > Streptophyta > Magnoliopsida > Ericales > Theaceae > Camellia > Camellia granthamiana. The sequence goes on along the minus strand of CM069913.1, from coordinate 79,659,193 downwards.
TAGGTCTAGGGTATTAGGTTGTGTTTTTCTAGAATTTCATGATAATATGTTTTGAAAAATGGTTTCCTCACTTTCTCCTAGAAGGGTCGGCCTTGGGGAGTGTGATGGAGTTATTATTTTATTAGTTTTGGTCCTAAGGCACACTCTACAAGGTGTATATATATATCTTACAAGATTGATGGTACTTCAAGATACAAGGTACAAGTACTAGCTTTTGGGTAAGTTTTGAATTTAAATAAAGGGTGAGGGCTTGGAGTTAAATACATGTAACTTAGGTAGAATTAAATTAGGTTAGGGAACCTAATCCGGCTAGGAAAATTCTAGTGTTGATGAAATAAAATAAGATGCTAACCGACAAGATTCGAATTAATTCAAGTAACCGAGGGGCTTTAAGAAAATAATTCAACATTAGGGTCGTAAAAGTGAATACATATTTTGGGGTCTTCACAAGTAGGCCAAAAATTCAAAAACTGTCTAGGCGGATGTCTGAGCGGACGACCAGGTAGGCCAAAAATTTAAAAACTCTCTGGTTGACCAAACATGTTTTCAAAATGTGTTTTGAAATTGATTTAGAATCATCATTTGAAAACTGTAGGTGAACAGAGGGTTGATAACAGGTGTGGTGTCACAACCCGCTCCCCGTACCCAAGGATTAAGTATCGTGATGGCCAGTAACTGAAGTTACCTACGGCCAATTCTTAAACAAATCAATAAATGCAAGCGGAAGTAAAATTTAAATGAGGATACCAAAATAATCATTGGAGCTTCTATTTTTATTACAAAATTTATTGGCCAAAAAAGTCGATATTTACATATATAAAAATAACATAAAAGTGCTGTGTGTGTCTATTCCGCAGCCCGCATTTGAGACTTTCCAAAAGCTATTTCTGAATTGCATGTTTCCTGAAAATTGGTAAACAGTTATAAGCACATGGCAGAGTGAGAAATATTATACCAAGAGTATAAGGGACACGAAATAACCATGGATAGTTAGTTAGGTCAAAATATTTACATAACCTAATTTCGTGAAACAATCATTTAAGTGGCAGAAACTGAAATACAGAAATTATGTAAGTATATAATCATAACCACGATACAGAACAAACGTCACAGAAGTGACAGTCAGAACAGAGGTACGGATTCAAGAGGTGGCTCGTACGGATTCTAGAGGTGGCTCCCACAATAGTGTAGCACTTAGCTCCGCACAGCACTTTGGTCCGCACAGAACAGAGGTACGGATTCAAGAAGTGGCTCATACGGATTCTAGACGTGGCTCCCACAATAGTGTAGCACTTAGCTCCGCACAGCACTTTGGTCCGCACAGAACAGAGGTCAATGGATCAGAGAGCCACAAAGTAACCAAACAAAGGCCAATGGTTATTTAAGTCCCCCAAGGCGTGGGACTCTCGTGGTGGTACTTACAAAACATAATTGTATATAAGGTCATAGTTAAATATTCTTTAAAATATAAACAAACACATCCATGGGTTTTCTTTTAGGCAAATAGGGTTCAGAAATAAAACCACGTAACTGAAACCTTTATAAAACATAACTTTTATTAATATACTAATAAAACATAACTTATGTAAAACAGATTTTGATAAGTCAAACATACGTAAAATATATTATGATGACTCAAGGTATAATATAACTCACCTTAACTTTAATACATTACTCTTTCTTTCCACTATTAAAAACCCTTTTAACTTTCACCATTTTTCCTTCCTTTCCTTCCCTCTCCTTTCTCTCCGTTCTCTCTTCTTTTCCTTTTTTCCTTTCTTCCTTCCAGGTGAACCAAAGCCTCCCTATTTATAGGGAGGTAAAACCTTCTCTCACCAACACGTGGCCAAGCCCAATTCACCTCCACAGATTTGGATTCAAATCCTTTTAGATCTATAGTTGTCTAACTAATTTCTTATAATTACATTTTGATCCTAATTCTTTATAAATAATTATATAAACTAATTAATTCATAATTAAATTATACTTTATCGTATACCAACAGAAAATTAATTAATTATTTTATTATCACACCAATTATTATTATTATTATTATTTATTTATACTTGGACCCCTAAATTCATTATATTATTTTACAAAATTACACATAATAATATATAATAAATTATATATTTTCCTAACTGTAATTAAATAATATTAGTATAAATTCTACAGAATAATTAAAAATCTGGATTGTTACGTGTGGAATCATTGTTTGAATTACAAACCAAACACAGCCTTACATTTTGTTTAATAATTTAAAATTCATATTTTTAATTTATTATTTGTTAGTCATTGTGGCTCTACCTACAATTTATTTTTATTCTACTTACCAATTAATTGTAACTAGATTTTGTTGAGTAGTAATCATGTTTGATTGAATCGTAAGTCAAGTTTGATGGAATAGTAAGCAGAGCATGAACGAGTAGTAAGTAGAGTTTGATTAATGAGTAATTGAGGTTTAATTGAGTAATAGGTAAAATATCATTAAGTACTTGCCATTTATAAGCAAAATACTAACTATTCGTTTTGATTCCACTTATCACGCATTATGACTTTACTTACCACTTAATATTTCATTATATTTATAATTTTTGTATATTTACTATTTGTTACTAATCTACTTGTTATGTAACGAGTTGAATCAAATTGAATTTATACTTTAATTTCAGTTGGGGATTTATTTTAAATTATTAAACTCCATTCATTTGGACTCAATTGATTGAATTGTGACCCGTTAATAACTATGTAATATTGTTATGATTTTATTATTATTATTTAATTACCATAAAGGAGTTGTGAATATTTATGGTGTGTACCATTAAACGAAATATATTTTGTGGTGAGAAAATATTATATTCACTTTTGTCATTAAAGATGTTGAAATGTATTTTTAAATTTTTATATATATATAGGTGTATATATATATAGATGTATATATATATAGTTAGATATTTGTGTAGGAAATATCTATAAAAGTAATCAAAAGGATTTTTTATTCAACTTTTGAGAGTTATTGGAGTTCTTGCCGCGAGAAAGAAAAGAGAAAGGGTTCCAATGTTGGTTTTTCATAGATTTGATTTAGTGTAAGTCATTTTTGACCCCTAGTGCTTTGGATCAAAACGTAGAGAGCGGAAAAGGCGTCGTTTGGCTCCAAAAAAATTTAATTTCTGTTGCTGAAAATTTTGAAAGCTTCTTGGCTCGAGACAGAGATTTTTCCTACACTTTTTTATATACTTTTACTTGATTATATGGAGCTTAGAATTGTATATAATTTAATTAGAATCTTTGAAAAATTTGTAATTTATTTGCTTAAAAGGGAAATAAAGAGTTGATGCCCAAATTGCGAAAGTGTAAACTTGGAATATGTTTGTAAGGTTATGAAAGAGCTATGTTTTAAATTTGAACAAAAACGGACTTCGATTCGATCGGTTTTGAAATTTTTACCGGTTTGCGACTAAAAGAGTATTTTTAAAGAAAATAAAGGAATTATGTTTAACTTTTGGGGCTTTTGATCAAAATAGGATGTCATAGTTGAATAATGCTTGGAGAATGAGTTTGGAAAGAAAATGATGTTTTCTTGGGCATTAACGGTATTATTTTGCTTAATGTATCTGTTAGAATAAAACCGACATGGTTAGAAATGGACCTTGAGAGTTTACCGGACGTGAATGTGATATGAAAGCTAGTGTAGTTGTTCATATTTGATGAGATATGGAATAGATTGTATTTATCGAAATTTTTTTGAAACTTAATTGTTTAACTATTTGTTTAAAAATATCTGTTTGGGCTATCGATAAAGGATAGCAATGATTGTTATAGAAATACATGAGACTTAGGTAAATTGAACCACATTCTTTATTTGTTGCATTGGACATTGCATTACATTCATTTCATTGGAAATGTATCTATTTTTGAGAAATGTTTGGAAGTGTATCCATTTGCGAAAAGATTAATGATTAGTGAATCTGGATAGGAGGTGTAGAACCGCGCGGTTAGGTGTCGAGCCTTCTAGTTTACTGGTAAAAATGACAGTGGTAGTGCATTAGGGCCTACTTGCAGACATTCACCTAGAGATTCACAGAGTTTGTATTCATGTAATAAATATGGTTTAAAATGGAAATGGCTTTATATCTGTTATTGCTTCTCAGCATTGCATGCTTTATAAAAAGAGAGATAAATTGTTTTATCATGAGCATGGCATGAGCATACTCCTCTTTAGTCTTGTCATGGTTCATATGTTGTGTAGTATATCTTTACTAGGCTATGACTCGCCCTATAAGGGAAACCATTTCAAGTACAGGTGCCATGCCTCCGCCAAGGCATTAACTTGGGAGGACTCGGAGTTGAGACTTCATTTTTGTTTTATCATTATTTGTTGAATGTAAGCCCAGGACTATAATTGCATTGAGTTGAAACTCCATTTTGTGTAACCAATAATGTTTTTGGATAAATTTGTAAGCCTGTAGGGCACTTATTATCTGTTTGACTTCCATTTTATACTTGTTATAAAATGCATGCTTAGGATTGGAACTGGGGCATTAAGATGTGAACAGCATGTATTTGGCATTTAGGATTTAATGGAAATGGATGTATGGAATAATTAGCTATATATATGTGTTTGTCTATCAGGTGGGTTTTGTTGCATAAATAGATATATCCTGTCCAATTTTCAAGGCGTTACATGTCACTTCTTGTAACATGACACAACTTTATCAATAAAATAACTTAATATTGTACAACTCAAAATTAATTTAAAATTTGATTACACAACTTTAAAGTTTGTTTAGTAAATAGTAAGTAACGTTCAATCTCAAACTAAACTGCATGGTTTTATTTATTTTTTTAATACATGATTTAGTCTTAATTTTTAAAATTAGCAAACCATACTTCATGATTTGGCCTGTAATTTTATAGTTGCGAGTATGATTTGGAACCGAATTAATTTGTTTATTTATGTATGTATGTATATATATAATTTATTATTTACTGTAGACACTCACCTGATTAGTATTACATTTTTATACATAAGTTGTTAATCCTATGTTTACAAGTTTGATTTTGTATAGTAGTTGAATTAGTTATAAACAATCATGTAAAATACTTTTGTTTGCAAAATGCTGACATATATATTCAAATAAATTACGAGTAATATTTTGTGATTATATTGTGAAAAGTGTGATTTTAAACCGGATCGAACTTCATTTTGCCTTCGCTTGGCATTTGAGGTTTTTGGGCTTTTTGGCTAACATAGTTACAAAAAGACAAAATATCATATTCAAATCATAATCATTTTATTTTTTCTCTCACAAAAGTCAAAAAGCCAAAAAACCTATTCCAAATGAGATTTTTTAACCCAGGCTAAAATAGCAAAAAATCAAAAAGCTAAAAAGTCAATCCACATTCCAAACGAAACCTTTACTGGTTCAGTTTGATTTGGTTATAAGATTTTTATGATTCAATTTCAAATTTCATGAATCCGTAAGTAATTTAGTCGTTTAGTCATTGATTTACTCTTAAATGAACTAAATCAAACTATGCTTACCTCTAATATAAGACAACTTAAAACTTAACTCTACTTATCATTTGTTGCGAGTCTATTTATTACTAAATATAATAAATTTTATAAGTTTAATATAATTATATCGATCTCTCATTTAGGAAAGTTAAAACAATTGTAATTAATGCAAATTGTATGTAAACATAAGAAGGAAAAATGATAAAATAATATTTCAATATTAAAGAAACAACATCAATTTGCTTTACTGGTTCAGTCTAATTTGGCTATAAGATTTTTATAATTTAATTTCAAATTTCATGAATCTGTAAGTGTAACGCCCTCAAAATAAACCCATTTATCATATATTGTTGACATGCTTAGACAAAAGAGAATAAAGCATAATTACATTTCATTGGGGTATTCATTACAAAATGTATTACATGTTGACAACAAAAGTAAATGCCCTATAGGCTTACAACTTTCCAAGTCAACACTTGGTTACAAAAAGAGAGTGCTAACTCTACACAAAATAAGCCCGAGGCTTGAATTTACATGTAATATAACAAAAGATAACCAAATTAAACAAAAGAGTCTTCAACTCCCACAACCATCCAAGCTAAGACCTCGGAGGCGGCATACTACCTGAACCTGAAAATGATGTCCCATATAGGATGAGTCAACGCCCAGTAGAGATATGCTAAACATAGCATGAGCAATAACTAAAACATTAGCATTTGATAAATGTTTAACTCATATAAATCAATTCATAACTCATTTCAATTACATGACAAATGTGTCCGTGTTTCATTCCATTTTCCATTTCTTATCCAATTTCTCAATTCATAACCATGGCTCAGAACCTGGCCAAACGATTTAAATGAGATTACATCTCATATCAACAGTACTTCCATTTCAATTGAGATAACAACTCAAATTAAACACTTTATACTTCACATTAGATATACATAATTGCTGTATCGATCTCAAATAAAATACTTCCATACTTCATATATGATACACAGATTTGCTGTATCACTACTTCAATAGATACACATAATTGTTGTATCAATGGAGTCCATCCCCTATCTCCCCACACACAACACAATGTATATAAACACATATCATATACATAATCAACCAATACATAAATTTGATGTATTATTCCAACCGTCATATTCGATGACATATTCCATTGATTAGTTTTAGTTTGCCTAATCATCATGCATTGTCTACAACAATCAAGACTATCCTCCACCGATAGCCCAAGTAGTTATTTCTAAACAGATAATAAATGCCTCAATAGATATATATAATTTCAACATTTTCAAAGTGAGCGATTGATAAACCCGACTCCACCATTTTACCTCAAAATGAGTCAACAGAAGTGTATGATGGCCTGCTTAACAGCTGTGACGTTTTCAGTGGATTTATTTGATTTTTTGATTATATTTGCTGGGGAATCACTCCAGCATACTAGTCAAAAGCTTAATTAAAATAATTTCGTGAATAATTACTAATTATTTATTTATGTTGATTAATTATTAATTTTTTGTTTTAAACCATTTGGTGGTGTTGGTTTTGAGGGATTGAGGAGTGAGATTAGACTATTAGTCCATTCGGACTATTAGTCCATCCGGACTAATAGTACGTTATTTGGTTCAAAATTTTTACACTGGACTATTAGTCCCTCTGGATTATTAGTTCCAAATCCATTGAACTATTGTGTTCCATGGAGAGGGTGGGACACTGTCACGACCCAAACCCGGCCCTATGGGTTTAGCACCGTAACCGGCCAGTAATCCGAGATTACCGAAGGCCTGCTTAATAGTAATACAGTAAAACAGAGTACAGGGCCTGGCGGAAGCCAATACAGTAATAAAATAATGTCCAATGAGCTGTGACAGTCTGTATGCCAAAAAGATTTTTCATACATATTTACAGAACAGTACATATATATACATGTCATTCAGTGAAACAGGGACTTAATCCCCACTCAACAGTACAGTAAACATTCAGTCTATACAATCCATTCGGTTATTACAAAGCAGTGAGACAGTGCAAAAAAGGGGAAATACTAAAACACCCCTAAGCCTTAGCATGATAGGCTCGGAACCTCGCAGTGAGGCACGTTGGTTGGCTTGACAAAACTGGAGTTTACTCCGACGCTTCTAGCTTTGATCCGGTGCCTGTACACCTACATATATATATAAGCAGTGAGCTAAAGCCCAGTGAATAACATAATGCGTAAAGGAGTTAAGAATGAATGTCCTTACAGTAATGAAAACAGTTCATTGATTCAGTATATCTGTTATTCAGTGATATGTGGTACATCCATTAGCATAGCAGTACAGTAAACGATAGGTCTTAAAAGACCGAACAATAATTGATGGCCATCACTCAGTAAACAGTAGTGGTTCCAACATGGGAACCGAGTCGATTAGACAAATCCACCCGTTCATAGACCGTCGGTGGGGCCATCCGTTCACAGACCGTCGATGGCAGAGATTTCTCAAACAATAGCAGTAACAGTAAACAATAGTTGCTAAGGATGCCACAGTACAGTTCAGGATATAGGACATACATTCATACAGTCAATAATATCAATTCAGTAAACAGTTCAGTTCAGTATTTCAGAAGATAATCATTTGAACATATCTTTACACAATTGTTACTCATAGAGTTTGGGCTACAGTATGCTAGAGCGTGTCTCCCTGGAATGCCAATCCTGTACAGTTAACAGAGTGAACACACACTAAGTTCATAGTTGGGAAAGATAATAACTTAACCCCTAATTGCCTCGGTATGTTCTACATCTATATCCTCATTAAGATGTCTTAAACTAGGCCTAAGAATGCCTAGAATGGAATGAGGATGCAAAGATGCACTTAGAAAACATTTGCAGAATTTCTCAGTGAAACAGAGTCCCGCTCGAGCGCAGGTTTCCCCGCTCGAGCGGACAAGCAAACAAAGGTACCCGCTCGAGCGCCAACTTCCCCGCTCGAGCGTGTCACTCAATACTCCGCTCGAGCGTACATTTCTCCGCTCGAGCGGACTGATGAACAGTGCAAAGTACTGGATGCTCGATTTCTCCGCTCGAGCGCTACTTCTTCCGCTCGAGCGGACTGTAAAACAGGTCAAAGTACTGGGAGCTCAATTTCCCCGCTCGAGCGCTACTTTCCCCGCTCGAGCGGGAGGCAAAAATCTGGAAAACCCGGGTTTGTGTTCTAAGTCCAGAACTCAAATTTGATGCTCCCAATTCGATCCTCTTGGGCCCATTTCCTGGAAAACTCTTTTAAACACATAGAATAACATGTTTCAAAACTCAATTTAAGAAATCAAAGCCCAAGGATGTTTCAATTAAACCCATTTTCAAACCCAATTCTCATGAACAATGTTCAAACATGACATGCATGCACTTTAAACAATTTTAAGCCTCAATGCTAGCTCAAATGAGCTCAATTCTTTGAAAAACAAGATGAAAACATGGTCCTAAGCATTAACATAGACATGCATGCAAAAATCCATGAAGAACAACCTCCAAACTTAACAATATGCACATGCATGCAACAATTAATCTCTAATTCAACATCATTGAACCAAAACATGACTTAGCTCTACAATGAAGCATGAACCATGCAAGAATTAGCTCAAACTCACAATTAAAGGGTTGAATTCCTTACCTAGAGCTTCAATTACAAGGTTAGAGGTTCAAATATGCAATTACTCTTCCAAATTTCCAAGTCTCCAAGCAAAACAAGAAGAAAACACAATTCTCTCACTTTCTCTCTCTCTAAATTCGGTAGGAACAAGGAAATGAAGCTGATGAATGTTTTGATTCAATGTATGCAAGCCTCTAGATGTGTCTAGGATAGTGGCCCACTAAGGCTAGTTTGGTAAATAAAGCCAACTTTGCATTTTATCAATAGTTAATCTAATTTAATCATACCAACTCACATTTTGAGCAAATACACCATAAAATCATATAAATTCTAATGATCCTAAAACATCAATCAGTTTACGGTTCGGCCGCCGATAAGGCCTTCAATTAGCAGTTTGAACATAAAACATGAACAGATAAATAATCAATCAAACAGATAGAATATGCAATACAATAGATATACTCAATCAATTCAGTTTCAATTTCAGTCAGTCAGTTCAGTATTTTATTCAGTCCAGTCATCAGTCATTATCAGTTCAGTTTAACGGTAATCAGTGGTTATTCGGTAAACGGTGACGAGGGTTGTTACAGACACAAATGGAGGGATAAGGGGATATAAGATTAGGTGGTGAAATGACCATTTTGGCCATCTATAATTATGTATTATATTTAGGGGTTGTTTGGGATGTCCTAAATAAGTGCACTTTTTATCTTTTTGAACTAAAAAGTTGAGGAAAAAAATATGGATGGTTAGGTTAACTTTTTGTTTTTTTACGAAAAAATATGTAATAAAAATTTGTATAAATAAAATGTATAGTCGAAGAAAATTAATGGATTGTACAACTCTCTTGCAGCTGCACAGCATGTCTCCACAGAAACAATTGCCTCCTTCGGGGCAAATAACTTTTGGACAGTGATGGTCGGTCTGTGGAGGTCATCATGGGTCCCATTTTAATAATCTGAACCGTTAATATGTACAACTCGTCGACTATTATGTATCTATAAAACATCACATTGATCGGATATAGATAGCTATATGATCGGTTTAGTTTTGTTTAACAATTAACTGTTACACCAACCATTTTGTTTATACAAAACTGATTTGATCATATAATTAACGATATCCGATCAACGTGATTTTTTATAAGCATATATTACTCGATGAGTTCTACATATTAACGGTTCAAATTATTAAAATGGGATCCACGGTGGCCCCTACAGACCGACCATCACTATCCAAAAGTTATTTGCCCCGAAGGAGGCAATTTTTTTTTTTGCCCCAAGAGAAGTGTATGATGGCCTGCTTAACAGCTGTGACGTTTTTAGTGGATTTCTATTATAAAAATATATAAAATATTTTTTATTTATGAATAGTAATACATTTTTTACTTTTTTTTTTTGTAATTTTTTGACTTTTTGGATTATATTTGATTTGCCAAACTTGGCCTTAGTAAAATTCAATAAAATTTAAATGTCTCAATTTAAAAATAAAATAATATTATTTAATTTTTATTGATGTTTTATTTATTTAATTTTTTATAGATATTTTATTAATGTTTTATTTTAAAATTTTGTTTATATTTTATTTAATTTTATTATTTAAATTTTAATAGATGTTTTATTTAATTTCATTATTTAATAATTATTATTTTTAAAATAAATTTATTTAAAATTTTAATTAAAAAAATAGCATATATTTTTATTGATATTTAATTTATTTAATTTTTTAAAAATAAAATTATTTAATCGTGTAAAAAATAAAATAAAATAAATTTTTAATTAATCTAGTTAAAAATAATTAAAATATTAAAGATATGTTTAATGTTGCTATTACTTAATAAATAATTAAAAACGGTAAAATAGTCATTTGAACATTTATTCTTCTTCATAATATCCCAAACAAACATAGGATTCATATTTTATCCAACCAAATAGTCATTTCCTGACATCTAATCACATAACTAAACAAACATAGGATAAAAATCCAATCCAACCAAATAATCTGGAGATAATGTATCTTAGGACTAACAGTCCGGTAGATTCCAATCCCTCCTTATCCAATTTGTCTAAACAAATACACCCTATTGTACTATTTTTTCCACTAATTCGCAAAGCATTTTATGGATAACATAATTTAAATAAATCACGAACGAACTTGTGACTTAGGGATATTTTGGGAAGATGGTTAAAAGCTGTTTTTTGACTTTTTCGTGGGGAAATTCTATTTCCACACACTATTTTATCTCTATATACATAATTTCTCAATAGACACACTTATGAAATTGGTTTTATATTTTTGTTCTCAGTTCACACATCACATTTTCCAGTTATACCCTAAACTAACATCTTTGTACACACACCACCTAAATCATTTGTTCCACGGTGTAGACACATTTTCTATTTCATTCACCTTGAAGACACAGCAACATCAAACTCCATTGAAAAGACCCATAGTGACTCCATTGAAGACCTATTGCATTGTTGAAAGTGAGCATCTCCCTCCTGTTTCGTTTTTCGTCTATCTGCACTCTTTTGACAACTCCATTGAAAACTTACAACTCCATCTATATCTGATTTTTCATAAGTCCTTGTTTTTTGCTAGAAAAAATTCGACTTTGCTCATTTGGTACTAGTTATCTGAATGAAAAAAGTTTATTCGATTTTTAATTTTCGAAACACATGAAGTTGAGTTTCAAATTTGGTTTTCAGAACTTGATTTTTGAATAGAATCAATAATTTTGGCAATTGATATCAGAAAAAAGGTAGGCTATGATGGCTAAATTTTGGTATGAAATGATCATACTAGGTCTTGGATTCAAGTTCGTAGACTATGCCCTTCACCAACTGAACACTGATCTTTCACTGAAGTTGTTTCTTGACTTCCATCTATATTGAAAATATGGAGTTCTTATTGTGTGGACTAAACTCTTTTTGGCTAATCCAAACACAATAAGAAGAAGACGAAACTGTTTGTCTTAGATTTGCAAACACTTGAGGAAACTATTGAAAACTACAGGGTCATGTATTGATATGAAAGTTTGTGACTTTTTCATAGATTAGTCATTGCGTTGGCTTTGAAACTTGTAAGTACACACACTAGAAATTTAATAATCCTTTCACTTTATTTAAAGTAAGAAACAATGGAGGAAGTAAGAAATAATGACGAAATTAGGGTTTATTTTTATTTATTTTTTTTACTTAAAAGATATGTACTGATATTTTTTTTTTTATTTTAAAATTATGTTTAGAGAGAAAATTTTGATTTAATATTATGGGTGTGTTTTGATATCCATTAGGGTCATTTTACTCTAGGATATAATTGTCATTAAAATAATATTTCATTAAGTGTGTGTACTGAGATAAGTAAGTGTGTGGAAATAGAATTTATCTTTTTTGTGAGAGAGGAAAGTGGGTTAAAAGTTGGGATAATTCTATTTCCACACACCAAAACATCTCGTTCCACATTTTCTCTCAATACACATACCAACTAATTTTGAATTTTGTGATTTTACTCAATGCACAATCTTTTTTGCTAAAATTATCCCTCTCTTTGACATTGAAACCCTAAACCAACACCCATTTGTAAGTGATATTTCTTCTCCCCTACTTTAGTCTTGAAAAGAATTTTCATTTGTAGGTGTTGTTTCTTCTCCCCTGTAAGTGTTGTTTTCTGCATTGCAATGAGTATTCCTGGTATTATTTTCTTTATTTCAACACATTATTTATGTGGGCTGCTTGACCAATTTCATGTCATTTCTACATCTGTCATGCACTAGGTGTCTTGGAAGCCAATTTTGTTGAACCAACTCACGATAAACAGAGCTTTGAGCGAACAACTGAACAACTGCACTGGCTTGAGGCAAAGATTAGTTGTGAAGCAGAAGAGTTACTGGTCTATTTGTTTATTTATATATCTATTTCATTTTCCTCCATCTATAGGTTTCATTAGTGTGGCTGAGTTGGGAGATGGAGATCAGTGTGGCTGCCATGGATTCTGAGCTTCGAACGATGAGAGGAGATGAAGAAATTAGGGTTTTGATGGAGAAGATAAGGACACTTTAGTAATTTTATTTTAGGACAAAGTTGTAATAAAAAAATAAATCATTAAATGTGTGTGCAGAAATAGATAAGTGTGTGGAAATAGAATTACCCTAAAAGTTGGGAAGTGACTTGTAACTCACTTACCAAAATAGGCCTTAGTGATTTGTCCATAGTTAGGTAAGATTTTGAAATTTGACTGAATTTGCTTTTCAATTTAAATTTTGGCAATTATAACATCTTGTGACCAGCGACAAACTTCACTGCGAGTGAATATTAGTTGAAGTGCACGTTAAACTGGCAGGACACCTCGTGGGAAATTACAGAAAATAAAAGAAAAAACTCAAATAAAAAAACATTATCAAAGTGTACATAACAAAGGAAAATCTTTCGTAACTTGAATTGAGTTGTTTCGAATGGGTAAAATCACTGTTTACGGGTCGACTAGCCGGACGATTACTCAAACGACCAAGTAAAATACTTTTTTATCGCGGTTGTTACTTTATCGATTGTGACTATCAGCCTTTTCACCGAATGACCTGTCAAACGACTGGCTAAATGACCGTCAAAATGAAAGTCGAACTATTCAAGGACAGCTCAAATTCGAACTAAACAGCCAAGCTCTAATAAATAAATAAAAATGTGTGACCAAAATTAGTAAAGTGAAATCACATCTAGGCAATTCACCCTCACTCGTGTCGCGCCCATATAATCGGCGAGTTGAACCAACCAACCAGTGCATATCTCTCTCTCTCTCTCTCTCGTTCTCACAATCCCTCTCTGTTCTTTGTGATCTTAAGAGGTAGATCGTCCAAATCGCTACGAATTTTGAGTAAGTTTCTTTCTTTTATTGATTCAATTCATTGCAAGGTAGTTGATTTTTTAATTCAAGGTCTGTTTGTTTCTGAGGAAAATATATTCCCGGAAAATTTCCACCTCTCGTACTCAATTGACATAGATGGTGTCTTTGAAAGAAAGTTTCTTTGTAGATGGATTGAAGATACATAGCAAATTCTGGAATTTTGTTTTTGTCTTTCTCATTAATTCATGGCACAGCATTGAATGTGAAACCCTAAAGATCGGATGTGTATATGTTAAAAATATGGTGATTGGTTGGGCTATTCATGTAAAACTTGTCGTTTGGCTTGGTAATGCTTGTGGGTCTTATATAATTTGAGGTTATTAGGGCTTATACGAGTCCAACTTTGTGTTTTTGTTTGCACCAACCTCATATGATAATTCTTTGAGGTCTTATAAATCTATATTTTCTTGATTTGCTAAACTTTATTTTCCCTCTCTGTCTCATAATGTTTTTGCTCAATTCATTTTTTGTTTTTGCTTGGAAATTTGTGGTTCCTAGGAATTTGAATGTATTTACTCTGTCTGGTTGGTGGGAGCAAGATAGAACTCCAACTTTCGATTGTGATTTATATTTTCATATGCTTTTCTGAACACAATATCTGGAATTTTTTGGTAAATTTTGTAAGTGGAATTTCGTATGGGCGGGGAAAGTCACCGTAGTTTTAAAAAATTGAAAAATGCAAGAAGAAAAATTCAAAGTTTTTCAATCATAAAGTTCAGTGTTAGTGACTGAATGGGATGGAAACCTCTCCACTAGGCCTAGCAAGATTGTGTTTTATTATTTGATCAATTTAAAATTGTGTTGAGTTTATGCGGTCCATTAAAAATCAAAACAACATACAGAATTGAAAGTTTGGATGCGGGAGTTGGCCCAAACTATGATCACAATCCACAGAATAAAAAAATAATCTGCGGAAAATAAAATAAAGCAATTAAACCAACTACCACAGGTCTGTTACAAAAAAAAAAAACCAACTACCACAGGAACTCACAGATTTACATGGAAACCTTGAAGAAAACTATCTCTGCGGTAAAACGGCGGGCACCTTGCTAGCAAGTCAATCCATTATTTTTTTGAGTAGGTAAGGAGTCTCGGACTTCAGTATATTTGAGGAATGTGACCTAAACCGTTACAATTTTCCCTAGAGAGTGACAAGTCAATCCACTATAATAAGCGATATTACATGACTTGTAAATCGATTTGTACCTGACCCCAGACACGCTGCTTCTATCCATGAACACTCGTTTGATCTCCACTCCAGTAGTGGCTCCAACCTATCCTTAAGTTTTGGCTATAGAAATTGCCATCCTAAAACTGGTAAACATGTCTATATCTTACAATATTTTCATTTCCTTGGTCTTTTCCTGCAATCAAACGGGGGTTAGGGGTTATTACGATCTTGTCAACAATGGAAAGATACTTGTGTCTGATAGCTCATTTGAACCTCAAAGGTTCTCTAAAGGTGAAGCCATACGTAGGCTGAAGAATGAAGGTTAAATTGAATGAAGCTCAGCAAGATAAATATTTTAAAGATTGACTCAACGGTGATTGTTATTACCTTTGAGTTATTACCTTTTATATAAGTAGGAGATTTGTGAAATGAGACTATTAACTACAAGGGTGAGAATGTAATTTTCAGAACGTCAAAGATGAAATATAATTAGTCCAAATCTCATGGGGTGTCAGTGTAATTTACTCTTTTTGAAAATATTAATTGCCATAATTATACTTTTTGTGTATAAATTTTAAAAAATGATAAAATAAAAAATTTATGTTATTTTAATTATTAATTTTTGAAAAAAATATTTTAAGATAATGAAAAATACAACAGGTACTAAAATTTTGAGAGGATGGAGTAACTCTTTGAATCCCAGCCGTCGATGCATGTTACCTCCTCTTTCGCACCTCTGTCGAAGTCCATCACACAGCAGCAGCACAACATCTCTCTCGCCTCTGTCGCCAAACTTCACCCTAACCCTAATATATATAAATTGACTAAGTCTTAATTTTTATTTTTATTTATTTATTTGGTTAGTCTTCTTAGCATCTTTTATCTCTGCCCTTAGATTAAATCTAAAGAAACCCTATCTATCTACCTTATCTCTCTCTCACAACAGACTCATTTGATTTCTACCTTATCTCTCGCTCACAACAGACTCATTTGATTTTTCTTCAACTTTGAAGAACTTTGAAGAACGGCGGAGGCGAAACCCTATCTTGCGTTGCAACCTCTCTTTCTTCTCCTTCTCAATACAGAAGAAGAAGAAGTTCACAGGTATTTCGTATTCGATTTCTCAGAGTATCCACTTGAAATTGCTCTTTATGCTCTCCGTTTTGTTAGTGTATGAATATCTGTATCTTAGGGTTTTCTTTTAAAAGCTAAATATTTTCATAAACACGAGCAATGGAGGTAGTTGGTGTATCAGATTGTAGTAGTATGTGTATTATATTGCCTTAATTCTGCAAATGTCACATTGATTGATGTAGCTGTTTTTGAGTAAAGAAATTTGTAGTGTGCTTCGTTTGACTGAATGTATCTGTAGTTGACATGGTTCTTTGGAAGTTTATAATCTGTACTCTGGTGCTAGATTTGAATTAGCTCCACAAACCTTGTCCCAGCTACTTTGGTTCAGTCGCAAAGTTGACTGTTTTAGCCAAACTAGGACTTTAAATGCGATTTAGAGTGAATTGGAAATCTGAATTTGCATTTGTGGGTTTTCAAATAGCACCTCCCAGTTGTTATTTCAAATCCACAGATTGGGGGTTTCAAAACAAATCTACCTACAGGGTTCTGGATTCGGGCAATTCGGGCTAACCCGAGTTCAAAATACAAAGCTTGGTCCGGGCTTGGGCAGCAATGGTCGGGCTTGGGCGGGCTTGGGCAATGCCAAATACAATTCGGGCCGGGCCTGGGCAAACCCCCAACCCGACCGAACCCGCCTGAGTTGTACCCCTAGTGTAATTTACTCTCTTTGAAAATATTAATTGCCATAATTATATTTTTTGTGTATAAATTTTAAAAAATGATAAAATAAAAAATTTATGTTATTTTAATTATTAATTTTTGAAAAAAAATATTTTAAAATAATGAAAAATACAACAGGTACTAAAATTTTGAGAGGACGAAGTAATTCTTTGAATCCCAGCCGTCGATGCATGTTACCTCCTCTTTCGCACCTCTCTCGAAGTCCATCACACAGCAGCAGCACAGCATCTCTCTCGCCTCTGTCGTCAAACTTCACCCTAACCCTAACCCTAACCCTAACCTTAACCCCGCCTACACTCTCTTCTCCACTCTCATCCTAGAAACCCTAACCCTCAAGCTCTCGGCGTCATTCTCACTCTCACTCGCACTCGCCGGCGATTACAGTGAGTTCACATTCCACATCCATATCAGCCTCAAGCTCAAGCTCTCGGGCAGTGATTGTCTCTCTCCATCTCCGTCGACTACAGTAAGTGCACACTCCACATCCACTGATTGATTCTCTCAAGGCCTTACCTGAATGAAACCCATAATTTTTTAAACCCTAATTTCTTTAAAAACCAAAGTTTTTAGAAAAGCTTTAATTTTTTGAAACCCTAAGCTCAATTTTGTTCGTAAAATTTCCCCAGACTTATCCTCACGAATATATTAAGCAAAAATCAGTGTATCATTGTTTCCAGATGTTGTTCATGTTTTGATTCAACTGTTGATATTTGTTTTGTTTTTGGTAAGTTCAGTTTTTATTGTCTATTGAAAAAACCAACCAGACCAAACCAAACCAATCAATTATACAACAAACAGTTGGATATAGTTTTTGAATAATGAAAACCGAAACCTTCCGTTCGGTTTTGATATTTTTGGTTAATTATAAAAATGCCATTGCCACATGATTCAAATAATTTTCCTTTTAGAATTAGCTTGTTCACAAATTAGATAATAAAAACACTAGTGGATAAGCTTTCTTTAGATGAACAACAAAGTCTTTAATTAGAAAAGGAAAAGAAATTCAACAATTCTTAATCTAATTGAAGAAGTTAGATTTAGAATCATCTCTTGGAGGCAGGTTCAGAATAACTGGCAACTCTGCCTACCTTGGAACATATATCTCGTGCAAGAATGAAGAACTTGCTATTTCCATTAAGGGGTACCATGACATGTTTAAATAATTTTAGTAACCCAATCCTTTTCAATAAAAAAATATGTAAAATAGGATTTTGCGTTCAATATAGTCTTTTTGTTTTCTATTTGAGATACTAAAATTTTCATTTACTGTTTTGAAGTCAATCTAGTAACATAAAATAAATAAAAAAATAAGGTTTTGATTTAAATAATTTAAGTCACCCTATTCAGTTGAATAAAAACAAAGTCACCCTATTCAATTGAATAAAAACTATGTAAAATAGGATTTAGGGGTCAATATAGTCTTTGTTTTCTATTTGAGATAGTCTAAAATTTTTATTTACTATTTTGGAGTCAATCTAACAAATAAACATTAAAAAAAAGGTATAGTATTTTTAAATTGGAGAAATGGGTTTGAGTTTAAATAAAACCATTCATGTGACTCAAAAAATGGAGTCCTCTCAAAAACAAGGGAAAAAAACATTTCAATCTTTTAATTGACAATTGATGTTGACAAATTGAAGTTCAACCTTTTCTAAGAAATCATCTCAACAAAAGCCACCTTTCGCCTTACTTTTGATTCAATTTATTTCCGACATTGAGCCCATTTTATTTTTTTCCACTACAATGCTATTATTGTCTACGTTCATGTTACAACTTCATAATCACTACTCGCACCTCCAATCGTGCAACACACGATGCCTTGCTACTAGTATATATATCTAGTCGTGACGGAGTCTCTTAACTACGTGTTTTTTCTTCCCAGATAACAGGAATACATAATTTCAGTTGAAGTCATCAACCTAATTTGAAGACATTGTTGGATTTGAGTCGGGCATATTATTCTTAAAGATGAAGAAGATGATAGCTCTAGGGTTTGAGGGGTCAGCCAATAAGATTGGTGTTGGGGTTGTGACCCTTGATGGCTCAATTTTATCAAACCCAAGACACACCTATGTTACCCCACCAGGGCAGGGATTCCTTCCCCGAGAAACTGCCCAACACCATCTCCAACACATCCTGCCGCTTATCAAATCTGCTCTCAAGACTGCGCAGATAACCCCAAATGACATTGACTGTCTTTGTTACACTAAAGGACCAGGCATGGGTGCGCCATTACAGGTTGCCACTGTTGCTGTTCGGGTTCTTTCACAGCTTTGGAAGAAACCCATTGTTGCAGTAAATCATTGTGTTGCTCATATTGAGATGGGAAGGGTTGTCACTGGAGCAGATGACCCTGTTGTGCTATATGTAAGTGGTGGGAACACACAGGTGATTGCATATAGCGAGGGGCGGTATCGGATTTTTGGTGAGACTATAGATATTGCTGTTGGGAATTGCTTGGACCGGTTTGCGAGGGTTCTAACTCTGTCTAATGATCCAAGCCCTGGGTACAACATTGAGCAGGTATGCAATTGGAAGCAAGTTTCCTTCACCTATATCAGTGGTAGATTGACACAGAGACTGACCATTAATAGTCATATCTTTTATAGGTTATTGTGTTGAAATGTCTTCAAACTTGAGGAAGACAAAAAAATAAATTGAGCTGCTATTTGTTGTTTTACTTGTTTAACTGTAGAAGTTTGCTGATTTTTTTTTTTATAGATCTGTTCTCTGCCGATTGGTTGAGAAAACTTTATTTCTTACTTTGATTTAGTTTTGCATTGTGTTCTAAGAACCACGAACACAGATATGTGACACGGCATGGATACGCATGGACATGCCGACATGTCAATTTTTCAAAAATGTAGGACACAATACGTGGAAGACATGTACGAAATATATAAGTGTATATATTTATTATATGTCATATATATGAACTAGAAAGGCACGGTCAACAATTTTTTTGGTATCACATATGTTATGGAATTCAATTGTAATAATTTAATTCAAAATAATAATATTATTTTAATTTATAACTTCATAGATAAGAAGTTGAAATTGTTTTTACACATTGAACTGATAAAAATATTCATAAATCTCAAATAACAAACTTCAAAAATAAAGTCCAAATAATGAATTCTATATTTCAGTGTAGCATAAGCAAAAGAGTAATCAATTTCAGCTTTAAAAAAAACACTCCTAGCTTTTAAAAAAAAAAGAGATTAATCATCTGGTTTAGAATGAAAGAGCCAACTATCAACACACATAAAAAAACAACACAATTCCAACATTTGTAAGGTGGATTAGTCACCTGCAACAAAATCACTCCAATGCTTGAATTCACTTAAAAAAATCAATTTAAAAAAATCGCAATAGGAAAAATCATATTACCTTTGAAAAACAGAGAAACCAATAACTATGAATTAACAGGAATTGAACATATGATCAAGCACCTTTCAATTTAGTTCCCAAGTCTGTTGATTAGTGTATATCATGACTTGTGAGTTCACATGTTGCTGCTTAATGAATATGAATATGAATTGTATTGGAAAAAAAAAATGAATATGGATTGCTAAGTATAACTCTTCTTTCTTTTCTTTTTTCAATTCAGCACGAAGAATTTAACAATTTAGATAATACATGAAAACAAATGAAAATAAATAATTACATCTCATTTGGAATCCCATTACATGCAGGCTCAAGGAAAAAAGCTTTGCCCAATTAATTATTATACAACAATTTACTCAAAATTCTCACTATCATTGTTTTTCTTCAATATACTCGTCATAACAAAAGAATGCGTAGTGAGAAACCCAATAAAAAAATCTACATACAAAGATGTTACCTTCTGCAATATCATGGACAATTGCCACTTTTATACGCTTGAAATTTGAAGGAAAAAACAAATTTAAAAGTCAAAGTCAAAATATATCACTCTAATCGAGTGCCAAGGATTCACAAAAAACAAAACAACTACATGAGATCAAACAATTTATGTGTAATAAATTTTTATATTACAATTTATTAGGTAGTGCCTAATGAAATGATTAGAAGGCTTTTTTAAATTCAACAATTAGAAGGCTTAACCATAAAGTGAAAATTACTACCACCACCTCAATAAGATAAAAAAATTGGAATGATTGAAGAGATCGTACTTGAGTGCTCAAAGTTGTGATTTAAAACATTCTCTACAAAAATCATGCACGTTGTATAAAAAAAACTTGATTGTGTTTCTTTTTTTTTTTTAAAACTTGGAGTGCCATAGGCACAGGTGGTTCTTTTACAATGAAATGTGGTTATTTTACGATGAAATCATGAAACTGTCCTATTTATACTCAAAAGACAGTATAATTTGATTTTACTATTACCCAATGCTGTCAATTTAACTGAATTGAATCAATCTGACAAAGACACGAGTTATTGCACATTGTTTTTCTATACGTTTTGTTAGTTTCTTTAGACCAAGAATCAAACTATCTAATTCAAGCAATTAATCAAAACCACACAATAATATAAAATTCTAAACATGTCAATATCAATAATATAAAATTTAAACTAAAGATGCACTGTTTTATGTCAATATCAATAACCTGAGGGGACAGTTGGGACACGTGGCTGTCTGGTTCCTAAGGAAGTTGGGGTTAACGAAGGGGCTCTGATGTTCGACAGAGAGAATGTCAACGAAGAGGGGAGGTCAAGCGTTGGGCATGAGTGTAATGAACATGGGCCTATTGTTCTAGGCTCCAGATCTCGAAAGGCCATTTTAGGTGAAGATGGGCTGTTGGATGAGCTTCGGCCCAGGTCAGGTTTGGGCCTTTCTCTTGCACCAATTGCAGACCAGGTTCGTGAAGAGGAGAATTTTGATTTGGGCCTTATGAGCTCTAGTCATTTGGGTCAAGAAGTGAAGCATGTGGATGATAGTCCGCTGGGTAACAAACAACCAAGTTATATGTTGAATCATGATGGGCTGAAATCAGTCCAAATGGGTATTTCTATTACTGGTTCGGATCTAGGGCTTTGTCGGGTAAAGGAGACGATGGGTGTTCTCGATAGGGTGAATGATTGTATACAGACAGCGACCCAGGTGGACGATAGGGATGAAGGTAACGACAGTCGGCGACAGAAGGATGTGGAGATTGGGGCTGATCAAGTTCCGACTACGCTGGTTGGGTTAAACCCAAACGAAATTCAACTGGGTTTGGCCGATGTGGTCGATTGCTCCACAGGTTAGCTTCTTCGGATTGAGCGACCCGCTGATGTTAATGATTTGGCTGAAGATGAGGACTTAGCGATCGAATTTTTACTTGATGTTGACAGAATGATTCATGAAGTGGAAGGGGGCATCTGCGATCCACAAGGGTTGCTCCAAGCATTGGAAGAATATGGCTCTCAAGATAGTTCTGATGAATCTTTGGGTCCAAATGAGGAAGCTGAGGATTATTCGGAGGAGGAGAGGGCTGATGATTTCGACTTGAATTTCACTGGGTTATATCATGAAGAGGAGGTACCAGTTTCTTCTTGTATTAAGCACACTGGGGATCTGAGGGTGAGGCAGTCTTCAATTCTTGTGAACAGGTTAGTGACTCTATTGACAGGGACAACATGAATTCTTCACTTCATCCTCATATTCAGAGTCCTCATTCTGTGTCAGTTAGGGGGGCGGGGGAGGAGGGGGAGTCAGTATTGGGTCCTTGTTTCTTACAAGCTTCCAGAAAGGTTTCTAACAAGAATGATAATTTGCCTTTGTTACATGAGAATAGGACCTCTACCAGTGGCAGTTTGAACCCACAGCTAAATAATATGGACACTAATAGGACTGATCTTTCGAGGGAGAAGTCTCCTAATCATAGGTTTCAAAGGAACACTGTTAGTGGCAACGATGGTTCTGAGTCTGAAAGGTGGTTGAGGGAAATGAGTAAGTATGTGTCTTTTCCTTTGGAGGAGGATGATGTCCCTCATTTTACACAGTTACTTGAGACTCTTGGGTTGGCACTGGTCAGGAATACTGGGAAGAAGTCTCGGGCTAAGAGGGTGGGGATTCCATCTGGGGGGGATGGAAATCAAAGCGGTGCGGGATTAAGGAAAGGGTTGAGGGAATTAAGAAAGCTTGCAAGTGGCATCAATTATGAGGGGCGGGGAAAAGAGGTAAGGAGTGATGATGGTTCCCGATGAAGATCTTTAGTTGGAATGTTCGAGGACTACGGTCTCGTAGGAAAAGGGCGGTAGTTAAAGAGGTTTTGAAAATTCAACAACCAGATATAGTTATATTTCAAGAGACAAAGTGTGAGGAGTGTGATAGGGTTTTTATTAGAAGTGTTTGGGGGACTCGATTTAGGAGATGGGCTGTACTGCCTTCTAGGGGAAGATCAGGGGAGTGTTGATTATGTGGGATGAGAGAGTTGTAGTGGAGTGTGAGGTAGTTGTTGGGGTATTTTCTTTGTCTATTAGGTTCAGGAATAGGGATAATAAGGAATGGTGGTTGACAGGGGTGTATGGTCCTAATAGATCAGGGGGATCGACGGGAGTGGTGGGATTATTTGGGCTTTGTTCTCCTTATTGGTGTGTGGGTGGGGATTTTAATGTGGTTAGGCAAGTTTCCGAAAAATTAAATGGGGTTTCTACAAATAGGAGTATGCGGGACTTTGATTCTTTTATCAAGGAGTGCGAGTTGGTTGATCTTCCTCTGAGTAATGCGCGATTCACATGGTCTAATCTGCAGGAAAATCGGGTGTGCTGTAGGTTGGATAGGTTTCTTCATACTTTGGGGTGAGAGGAGTTGTTTCCGGATGTAAGGCAAGAGGTAGGGCCCAGAGTGGTGTCAGATCATTGTCCTGTGATTCTAGAGAGCTGTTATTTTAAATGGGGTCCAATCCCATTCAGGTTCGAGAATATGTGGTTGGAAAATCGTGCTTTCAAGGCGTTCTTTAAGGAATGGTGGGAAAATGCTCGTGTCCATGGGTGGGAGGGTTTTAAGTTTATGCGAAGGTTAAGAGGAGTCAAGGAAAATCTTAAAATTTGGAAACGCGAAGTTTTTGGGGATACGGGTGAGATGAAAGCAGAACTAGTTCGGGAGATTGGGGAGTTAGATGTGAAGGAGGCCGAGGAGGGCTTATCTCAAACGTTAAGGTATAGGAGGTCAATGCTAAGAATGAAGTTGGAGGAGATCATTTTTAGGGAGCAAATTTTTTAGGGTCAAAGAGCTAAGTTGAAATGGGCTAGAGAGGGTGATACCAACACTAGATTTTATCGTAGAGTTTCGCTGGGGAAGCGGAAGAAGAGTTTTATTAAGAATTTGGAAGTGGCTTCAGGTGAAGTCGTGTGTAAGGAGGAGCTTATTGTCAAGGAAATTTTTAATTTTTATTCAAATCTATACTCTGATGGGGGTGTGGATCGTCCAGGGATTGAAGGCATTAATTGGGTCCCAGTGGATTTAGCGTCTGCTAGTTGGCTGGAAAGACTCTTCGACGAAGATGAGGTGAGACAGGCTGTATTTGAGTACGACAGAGACAAGGCTCCTGGCCCAGATGGTTTTTCAATGGCAGTATTTTAGGATTGTTGGGAAATTGTAAAAAGGGATCTTATGAGGGTTTTTTTCCGAGTTTTTTGAGAGTGGGCAGGTTAATTTGTGCACCAATGCATCCTTCATTTGTCTAATTCCCAGGAAGGAGAAGTCAATTAAGATTGGGGATTTTAGACCCATTAGCTTGGTCACATCTCTTTATAAGATTTTAGCTAAAGTGCTTTCTAGAAGGCTAAGAGTTGTCCTGGAGGGAACTATTTCTTCGGCACAAGGTGCATTCGTGCAGGGTCGGCAGATTTTGGATGTAGTTTTAGTGGCTAACGAGGTTGTGGAGGAGTATAGGGGGGACTACGTAAGGAGGGTATTGTATTTAAGGTAGATTTTGAGAAGGCATATGACCATGTTGATTGGGGTTTTGTGGATTTTGTTTTGGAAAGGAAGGGGTTTGGTGTTAGGTGGAGGAAATGGATTTGGGGGTGCTTGTCGTCATGCAATATGGCAATTATTGTGAATGGCAAGGCGGGGGATTTTTTCCAAGCATCCAGGGGTCTTAAGACAGGGTGATTCTTTATCACCATTTTTGTTTATTTTAGTTGCTGATGTGTTGGGTAGGATTATTGATTTAGCTAAGGATAAGGGTGTCATTGAAGGGTTTGTGGTAGGAAGGGATAGGATAGGTGCGACTCACTTACAATTTGCGGATGATACTATTTTCTTGTCATTAAAGGAGGAAAGTAAGGTGGGGAGTCTGCTGAAGATTCTAAGAATTTTTGAAATAGTGTCGGGCCTCAAGGTCAATCTTAGTAAAAGCAGTGTTGTGGGTATTAATTTGGCCGATAGTCATGTGCATAGGGTGGCGGCCATGTTGGGATGTTCAATTGATTCCTTTCCCCTCAAATATCGAGGGCTTCCGTTGGGAGGAGATCTTAGATTGGTGTCTTTTTGGGAACCTGTTCTTGTCAAAATTAGGAAAAGATTGGAGGGATGGAAGCGAGCTTTGTTGTCTAAGGGAGGGAGGTATACGTTGGTACAATCCATATTAGGATCTGTTCCTATTTATTTCCTGTCCCTTTTCAAAGTTCCGGTTAGCATTGCAAGAAAGATTGAGAAATTGATGAGGGATTTTCTCTGGGAAGGGTGTGAGAAGGGTAAAGGAGTTCATTTGGTTAGGTGGGAGACTGTTTCTCTTTCTAGGGCAAAAGGTGGCTTGCCTATAGGAAACATCGTTGCTAGGAATATTGCTTTATTGGGCAAATGGTTGTGGAGATTTTCTCTTGAAAGTGAGTCGTTATGGTGTTCAATTATTAAAAGCAAGTATGGAATTCAATCCAACGGTAGGGATTCTAATGTGGTTAATAGAGGCAATGGTCGTTCTCCGTGGAAATCCATTTCTCGTTTGTATCCTCTTGTGTCTAATTGTCTTTCATTCAAAGTGGGGAATGGGGAGAATGTTCGGTTTTGGGAGGATGTTTGGTTAGGGGATATTTCGTTTGCTAGATCTTTTCCCCTTCTTTACAGGTTGGCTCGTTCTCCAAATGTGTCTATAGCGTCGGTGGCTTGCTCGTCTATGGCACCCATATCCTGAAATTTTGATCTCATTAGAAACTTGAATGATAGGGAGGCGGGGGAATTGGCTTCTTTGTTGGTTGTGCTCGAGGGGGTTTCTCTTTCTTCGTCTTCCGATAGTAGGGTGTGGAATCTTGTCTCTTCTGGGGTCTTTTCATGCAAATCCTTTTTTGATAAGATTATTGATAATCCCTCGGTTCCCTTGTTCCCTTTTCATAAGAAACTTTGGAAAGCGGGTGTCTCTCATAAAGTGAAGTTTTTCATGTGGTCTTGGCTCAAAAGGGTGTTACAACTAACGATGTTCTTCAGAGGAGAAGGGCTAATCACTCTCTATGCCCCCAATGGTGTGTGACGTGCAAGAGTAATTTGGAGGTAGCGGATCATCTTTTTCTTCATTGCCTGGTGGCTACAGTATTATGGCAGCATCTTTTCAAGTTATGTGATGTGCAGTGGGTTGCTCCACGAGAGTGCATGCATATGCTTCTTATTCAGTTTGACGGGTTTGGGAGTACCAAGAACACCAAAACAATGTGGTTAGCCATTGTTTTTGCTATTTTCTGGGTTATATGGTTGAAGAGAAATATTCGAATTTTTGAAAACAAGGAAGTAAGTGTAGAGGCTTTGTGGGATAGGGCTGAATATTTGGCCTCTTTTTGGGCATTTGTATCTCCTCCTTTTAAAGGAGTCCCTTTGTTTTTGATCTCTGGGGATTGGGCTGCTGTTTGCCATTCTTAGAGTTTAGAGTTTTGCGATTGGTTTTGCTTTTTCTTCTTCTTTTTTTCTCTCCTTGTAAGAGGACTTCTTGTCCTCTCTCTCTTTCCCGTTTTAATAAAATTTTGTTGTTATTCAAAAAAAAAAAAAAAATAATACCAAGAACAAAAAGAGATTAGATTCTGCAATAAACATAGGTAAATCATTACACTATGAAAAAAATAGAATTTGAAAGTAGACTAACAAATAGAAGGCTTCTCTGTCAAACCAACTGATAATATGATGAAATTATAAACAACCAATTAGAGGATTCTATGTAAATAAGAAGACTTTTGTTAATGAGATTAATCAAAGATTGAACAGGATGATACTACAAATCCAAATAATTAAGTTATGAAATTCAACACCAATTAACTGAAGGAAAAAAAATTCAAATATCTATCATTAACACAAAGAAGCCATGAATTTGAATCTTAGTAAATAAAAACTCCGATTCAATTTCTACAAGTCTAAAACAAATTAACTCATGAATTTACCTTTTATATCAATAACTCATACCAATTAAACAATATCAATAACTCAATAAACCAAAATTTTATAGATATTGAATTTACATTTGGTTTATTGAATTTACCGTCTTGCTTACATTGTTAAATTTTTGAATTCCATGGAAATTGAATACATTTGTACCAATTAAACAAAACCAAAATTATAACTGAGATAGGGGGTAGTGGGAGTGAGTGGGAATCATTCCATTATGAATCTTCAGCCTAAACAAAATCCAAACACTTGTGGGCTGAACTGGTGGTGTATGATGAGATTGCAAATATACATTAAATATTGAGGGAAAAAACAATGGTTGCACATTGTTTTCCTATGCATTTTGTTAGTTTCTTTGGACCAAGAATCAAATCATCTAATTCAAGCGATCAATCAAAACCACACATAATAATATAAAATTCTAAACCTGTCAATATCAATAATATAAAATTTAAGCTAGAGATGCACTATTCATGTCAATATCAATAACCTACGAATCAATAATACCAAGAACAAAAAGAGATTAGATTCCACAATAAACATAGTTAAATCATTACACTATGAAAAAAATAGAATTTGAAAGTAGACTAACAAATAGAAGGTTTCTCTGTTAAACAAAGTATTGATTCTATTCACAGATAAATTCAGCACTGACAAAGTATCCTAATTTCTTAAATTTTGGGCTGAAGTAGAATATCATGAGGAATGAACAAATATAGTCATATTGAAGAAACAAATGTAGTCATGAGAGCTAACCTATTGAGCATTGAGAAACTGATGATTAAGGTGAAAGAGGGAGGATTTCTCTGAGGCGTTTATTTTTAATCTCAGGCGTGTTTGAGATGTGAGAGAGTTAGTGGCAGATGAAAGGGCTAAATTTGCACCATCCAAAGTGAATAACACATTGATGTCAACCATTGAAATGTTCCTGTACAATATTTTCAAACTCTGCCTTGTTTTCAAACTCAACCATTGGATTGAATCAATTTGATGGTGCATATTTTGACAAATAGACAAAAGTCCCGTAAAAAATAAAATAGAGCTTCCTTGTTATATAGATTTTATATACAATTCAACTTTTGTGCTTCTTGTTCTATTGTGAGTTTGGTCAGCGAGCAGTAGATGTTAGTTCTTGCTCGATAAAGGTAATAGAAGCTTTATCTGTCTTTTTTTTTTATGTTTCTCCTATATATTTAGTCTACCTTCATCTTATTTGATTAGTTCTTATTTATCATATTTTAAAAATGTGTTTAACTACGGGCTTTTATTATATCTTCATCTCTCTGTTTTTGTTTTTCTATATTTTAGCAAAGCACTGCATTGATATTACATGATTGATGTGTAGTTTTAGATTTTTTGGGTAAGTTGAGATTATGTCTTTGAGATTCATTACAGCTCTCATTTATGAAGGTTCTCTCTGGGATTTTGGTTTGCTATTTTATGCTTATTTTTCGTTTTGGAGATATTCTAAATTTTTTTAGATAGCCTTTAGCTCCTGTCAGGCTGTTATGTGCTATTTTTTCACAAACAGAATGTTCTTGAAATGATGCAATAAATAAATGTTTTCTCCTTGATTTGCCTTTTTTATTTTTTCCCCCCTTCATCAGCTTGCGAAGAAAGGAGAAAAGTTTATAGACCTTCCCTATGTTGTCAAAGGAATGGATGTTTCGTTTAGTGGAATACTGAGTTATCTTGAAGCTACTGCTGAGGAAAAGCTACAAAATAATGAATGCACCCCTGCAGATTTGTGCTATTCCCTTCAGGTAATCATTTGGAATGCTTCCAATATTTAAAAAAAAAAAAAACATATTTTGTGGTGAGAAAAAGGTTTTGTAGTTGGTAATTTGGTATGGTTGTTTCTTGTAAATTGCAAGTATTAGTTAAATATTTACACGATCTAGTTGTGGCTCAATTTCTGCATTCAATTTAAATTGTTTTAGGAAACTGTGTTTCCGATGCTTGTGGAGATTACAGAACGGGCAATGGCACACTGTGACAAGAAAGATGTTCTCATTGTTGGTGGTGTGGGCTGCAATGAGCGCTTGCAAGAGATGATGAGAATCATGTGCTCCGAGAGGGGTGGAAGGTTGTTTGCAACTGATGACAGGTACTGTATTGATAATGGGGCAATGATTGCGTATACTGGTCTCCTAGCTTATGCTAATGGGATGTCAACTCCGCTGGAGGAATCGACATTCACACAGCGGTTCAGAACTGATGAAGTACTGGCAATCTGGAGAGAAAAAATGGAATTGTCAAATGGTCTCATGGAAAAAAGTACCTATATGTTTCAAGGTATGTGTTTTCTATTCTTTTCCCATCTTTTTTCGGCAAGATCATGGATTAGTTGCTTCCTAATTTATAGAAGGTATGAGGCCCTTCAGCAAATGATAAACAGGCAAGCTGTGGACAATCCATGGCCAATTTAATATCTCAAGGCAATTTGCTTTCTCTACCTATCTGCATGGAAGTCCCTGTGTATCCAACCGGGCAAGCTTCTGCCCATGAAATTTGGAGAGCTTCTATTTCCACACGCTAATTTTTCTCAGTGCATACACTTTTTTGGTTCGGATATCAACTTCCGAACAAAATTACATGGTTCGAAATCATTTAGTTTCGTTTTGAAATTGATTTATGGAAGAAAATTGGCGTGTGAATTGAGAGAAAGTGGTATGTGGAAATAGTAGCTCCTAGAATCAGCTTCTTGCATTGCTTGTAGAAGCATGAATTGTGGGAACTAGGCTGGATCAGGGTTGGGATTTCGCATTCTGAAATGCCTGGGTTTTCACGTTAGGAAGTTTGGGAGTTAAGGTAGGTTGAAACCGTATATGTAGTTATATAGAACAGTGTTATTCGGTAAAGAAATGTGTTCCCATGTATACTTCAGTACTCATTGAAAGGTTTTTAAGACCCATCAAAGTGCGAAGCCTGAAATTGATATGAGAAAGTAGTTGATATTTTGAGAATTTTTTTTTGATAATGTTATATAAATATTTGTAATGAAACTAATGCTAAGAGGAATAAGTTATGTTTTTTCCAAGTAGTAGTAGTTATACAACATCCATTCTTCCTCAACATGGAATTATGCATGTTGGTCCAATTTTAATTTTCTTTAGTATTCTATTTTTAGTATGTGAATCCTCTTGTTATTTAGATGTTTCCTTTCCTTGCTCTATTTCTCTACTATTTCTTGTCCTATTTGTTTTCTATTTTAAATTTTAAACCATGAACTTATGAGTAATGAGTAGAGAGGTCTCAACCGCTTGGTTGGGCAAGATGGCCAGGTAACCGTTTCTCTGTGAGGAGGGGACTAGGTATTGCATGGAGTCATTTTGTGGATATGGTTTCTTAGTTCTTCAAATCAAGTGTCGTCTCTTCATTTCAAACAATCCTAGTATATCTTATGTGACCTTGTGGGATATCAGTTTAGGCATTTGGATTCCCAATGGGTTTCGGAATAAAAGGAAGTTTGTTGGCATGTGGCTTTGGATATTTTGGTCACGTAATGCATATTAGTGGTTGAGTTGGCTTCCGTAGACTCAAGAGGTCTGGCATGTGTACACCTTACCATGAGTCATATCCTCTTGACCTTATGTACTGAAAGATTTGTCCTGTTCACATTTACCAATAGGCAATGACAACCAAGTTTAAGAATGCGGGCACAAGGATTTGTAATTCTAGTTTTGGTTTTCAATTTATTTGGTTTTCTAATTTGCCAGACCTTAAAATATATTATCAATAAATATAGATAAAAGATGAACAACCAAATATGGTGATTGGTTGGGCTATTCATGTAAAACTTGTCGTTTGGCTTGGTAATGCTTGTGGGTCTTATATAATTTGAGGTTATTAGGGCTTCTAAGAGTCCAACTTTGTGTTTTTGTTTGCACCAATCTCATATGATAATTCTTTGAGGTCTTGTAAATCTATATTTTCTTGATTTGCTAAGCTTTATTTTCCCTCTCTGTCTCATAATGTTTTTGCTCAATTCATTTTTTGTTTTTGCTTGGAAATTTGTGGTTCCTAGGAATTTGAATGTATTTACTCTGTCTGGTTGGTGGTAGCAAGATAGAACTCCAACTTTCGATTGTGATTTATATTTTCATATGCTTTTCTGAACACAATAGCAGGAATTTTTTGGTAAATTTTGTAAGTGGAATTTCGTATGGGCGGGGAAAGTCATTGTAGTTTTAAAAAATTGAAAAATGCAAGAAGAAAAATTCAAAGTTTTTCAATCATAAAGTTCAGTGTTAATGACTGAATGGGATGGAAACCTCTCCACTAGGCCTAGCAAGATTGTGTTTTATTATCTGATCTATTTAAAATTGTGTTGAGTTTATGGGGCTCATTAAAAATCAAAACAACATACTGAATTGAAAGTTTGAATGCGGGAGTTGGCCCAAACTATGATCACAATCCACAGAATAAAAAAATAATCTGCGGAAAGTAAAATAAAGCAATTAAACCAACTGCCACAGGTCTGTTGCAAAAAAAAAAAACCAACTACCACAGGAACTCACAGATTTACATGGAAACCTTGAAGAAAACTATCTCTGCGGTAAAACGGCAGGCACCTTGCTAGCAAGTCGATCCATTATTTTTTTGAGTAGGTAAGGAGTCTCGGACTTGAGTATATTTGAGGAATGTGACCTAAACCGTTACAGTTTTCCCTAGGGAGTGACAAGTCAATCCACTATAATAAGCGATATTACATGACTTGTAAATCAATTTATACCTAACCCCAGACACGCTTCTTCTATCCATGAACACTCGTTTGATCTCCACTCCAGTAGTGGCTCCAACCTAACCTTAAGTTTTGGCTATAGAAATTGCCATCCTAAAACTGGTAAACATGTCTATATCTTACAATATTTTCATTTCCTTGGTCTTTTCCTGCAATCAAACGGGGGTTAGGGGTTATTACGATCTTGTCAACAATGGAAAGATACTTGTGTCTGATAGCTCATTTGAACCCCAAAGGTTCTCTAAAGGTGAAGCCATACATAGGCTGAAGAATGAAGGTTAAATTGAATGAAGCTCAGCAAGATAAATATTTTAAAGATGGACTCAACGGTGACTGTTGATACAAAGGTCTTCACCTGGATGACAAAGTTAATGAGATTTCACTCAGTTCAAAATGTTTTTGTAGGCTTTCGTTTGTTAAAGGAAGGTGAATTGATTTTTTTTTTCCCCCTTGTGCTTTGTAGTGCTCATTCTTTTTTGGTTGTCTTGATGAATTTAGGTTTCTTTTCTTTTCGTAGAATATTTTGTGTATAACATGCTTATTAGTGATGCCGCAAAATTCTCACGTGGATAATTTTTATTAATGATAAGGAAACAAAATTTATTAGGTATTACTCATAGTTGGAATTTATGATTGATAAATGTAATCATTGAATGACTGCTTTTATTGCAGTGGATTTTGAGGTTGATAGTGATGCCAATGGTGAAGTGGTGGGTAATTCTGTTGATGTGGAATACAGAGCTGGTGATGAAAATGGAATGGGTGGAAATTCTGTAGAAGAGTTATTTCAACAAAATCAAGATGATAAGGTGACTCAAGTTCTTTCTGGGAAGGAAATGATTCCAGTTGATGAGCCCCAAGCTCCAGTAGAGGAGCCCTATCTGAACCAGGAGTTTGAATCCGAAGCAGAAGCTCATGCATTTTATAATGCTTATGCAACAAGAGTGGGTTTTGTCATCCGTGTGAGCAAGCTCTCTCGATCAAGGCATGATGGATCTGCCATAGGTAGGGCACTTGTCTGTAATAAAGAGGGATTTCGCATGCCAGACAAGCGTGAAAAAATTGTACGACAAAGGACTGAAACAAGGGTTGGTTGCAGAGCAATGATTTTAGTTAGGAAAGTAAGCTCTGGGAAATGGGTTGTTACGAAGTTTGTAAAGGAGCACACTCATCCTTTGACTCCTGGAAAAGGTCGAAGGGACTTAGTCTATGATCAATGTCCGGTTAGTTCTTGCTTCTTCATTATAAAATTTTGTTCATAATATTGTTTAATTTTCTTTATGTAACATTCAGTTTATCTTGCTGAAAATACTGTCATAAATCAGCTTTGAAGATTCACAATTATTGTGGTCATCTATGTGGAACTGGGGGAAACCTGGGTAAGCTCGTGCAAAGTTTCTTTAAGGCCAGTATCTTCTGTGAAGATGCACTAAATAAAATACAAGCAACAAACAAGTCAAGAAGCTACTCTATGTAAAAAAAATTAAAATAAATAACAATAATAATAATCTATGAGAGAAAAACTTATACTATTTAATTTGTCATTATCTGAAATTCCCAAGTGTTAAATAATCTCATGTTGAATGGCAAGGAGGAATTAAATTCTTTGTTTAATCTAGGTTTGCTCTTCAATTGTAATAACGTCAATCAATATTGTTGGCCTATATTTGTATTGCATCTTACTTTCTTGTGCATCTTGTTTTACAGAATGAACGCAATAAAATTCGGGAACTGTCCCAACAGCTGGCCATTGAGAAAAAGCGAGCTGCAACATATAAAAGGCACTTGGAGATGGTCTTTGAGCACATTGAAGAGCACAATCAGAGTCTCTCAAAGAAGATCCAAGGCATAGTAGACAGTGTAAGGGAGATGGAGTCCAAAGAACAATAAGTCATTGATAGTTTTCTACATTATTTAGGTTTTTGTTTTCAATTTTATTTTTATATGGAAAACAAAACAAGGAAAAAAGCATGGGAAAGGCTATTGGATAAGGTGTACATTACTATGATCATGGTTTTGATTTTACTATTTTTCCAGCTTTGTTCTGGCTTTTGTTAGAGTGGAATCTCTGTATAATTATGCTCTTTTTAGGTAAATAGGTGGTAAATGTATATTCAATTGAGCTGATCCCGGCACCAATTGTTCCATGAAATTGGATAATTTACATGGTTTTTGATGGAAAAGTTGAAATAAGCCTTTCCAGTTTTTTTTCCCATTGTATTTACATGATTTTATTTGTTCCTAGTAGCTTTTCATATTCATTTAGGCAATGTTCTAAAGATTGTTGAATACACACAGTTTTTTCTTGTCTTTGTTTCTTTGGGTCTCTAAGAAAACCACACAGGTTGCTAGATTTTGCTCTTTAAAGTTGTTTTTGTTTCATATATATATATATATGTTTGCATTCATCTTTGTTTCATATTTATTTATTTATTTTTGCTCTCAAATTCACTAGTTTCACTTGGCTGTGTAGAAACAGGGTTTGAAGACCTACATATTAGGAAAGAACTCAAAAATTGGACCTGCTGATTGGATCAATTTTTTTTAAAAAAAATTTAAGAATACAAAAATTAACACCAATTGAATATAAGTTTTGTTACGTGAAGTGGGTCTTATGTTTTTATGAATTTCACACGCATGTGTGAAGGGGCTGTGTCAAATTGTGATTAATTTATGTGTAAATAGGATAATTGACTCTGTTCGGTGTGATTTTTGGAATTTATTTTTTAAAAAAAATGATCAAGGAAAATTTGGTGAAAAAAATAAAAAAATGCCATATATGATTTTATTTTTTTGAGAGAGAAAACAATTTTAAAAATATTTTTTAATTTTTATTTTTGTAAAATTAACTTTTTTTTCTTAAAAAATTGAAAAAATAAAATTCTTTGTGGGTTTTTTTAAGGTTCCGTTTGTTTCGATGTAATTTTTGGTTAACACTTGAAACTAAAAGAATTTATTGCCAAAAAGAGAAACTTTGATTCAATAAAGTGTCATTCATGACGTTTTAGTGAGTTAATATATTTATTTGAAAATACTAAATGCATTGAAAAAGTAGTAAGTAACAGTCAACTTTGCAGAAATTGATTTACGAAATTTTTAAAGGTACGCCATTTTTGGAAAAATGATGTAAAAATATATTTTTTTAAAAAATATTTTACTTAATTTTTGTTCAACCCAATAACAAAAAATGAGTAAAATATTTTTGATTAAAACAAATTTTCAAAACAATCGGAGCCTTAGTTTTGAAAAATTCAAACCGGAAGAGACTGTGCAAAATACTATGGTGTATATGTGTCGTAACTAAAGAACTCATAGTAATAACTAAAATAATGTTATAATTAAATAAAAAAATTGATCATGTACACCTTTTTTAAATGGTGTGAGGAGGGAACCCAACAAGTTTAATACTCTATCCATACCAAAATTTTAGGTAGCATTTGATAGCGTTTTAGAATTATGATTTGAGAATATAGTTGTATTTTGAGTTTGCGAGTTTTGAAATTATGATTTGTGTGTGGAAAATTTGGTTGGTTATGAGTTTTGAAAACAGTTTTGAATTGAATTTAGAATTTTTGATGTGACATATGATATTTAATTCAAAAACTTACAACTCATAATTAAACACATAATCCAAAATTCTATTCAAAGCTCATAATTTTTTTTAAAAAAAAGTTCAAAAATATTTGTTATTTGAAATATAAAAATAACCGGTGCTAAAAAAAAAAAAATGTTCCGATCAACCGACCGAACGTTCGGGGGACATCCGGGAGAATGACCAGGCAGACATATTTTCAAAAGTGGGTGTGGAATCAATATTTAAAAATTCTAACCAAACACATCACTCAAACCAAAGTGTAGAATTAAGTTTTGAAAACTCCACCAAATACAGCCTGTCATTTGTAAGGAATTTAATTTATTTTTTTTTGTATTACAATTATTATACTTCAAAAATATTAATTTATTTAAATTATCTTTGATTTTGTTTAAAGGATAAATTAAAGTTATGCCTCTGGAGGTTTGGATTTAATACATATCATTCCTAGCTTTTGGAAAATCACACTAACCCTTTTATCATTGTAATTATTTAAACAGAATGAAAACATTGAATTCATGCACGCTCTCTTTTCTTGTTTTGCTTTACTCTCTTTTTTTTTTTTTCTTTCCTTTGATTTACTTTTTTTTTCAATGTAAATTTTTTTTATTTTTTTACTGAGAGTTATTACCTTTTATATAAGTAGGAGATTTGTGAAATGAGACTATTAACTACAGGGGTGAGAATGTAATCTTCAGAACGTCAAAGGTGAAATATAATTAGTCCAAACCTCATGGGGTGTCAGTGTAATTTAGGGGTGTAACTCGGGCGGGCTCAACCCAAGCAACCCGAGCCCAGCCCGAGTTTTTGTAGGGCTTGAACAACTATATCTTGTAATCTGGACGGGCCTGGGCAGATTTTTGATGCCCGAATTGTAATTCGGGCTGGGCTTAGGCAGAACCAATGGCCAACCTGAGCAACCCGAACCCGAATTGAATTTAATATATTATATAAATTATATAATATATATAAATTAAGTACAAGCATTAGTCTTAATTTTTATTTTTATTTATTTATTTGGTTAGTCTTCCACCGTTAGATTAGCATCTTTTATCTCCACCCTTAGATAAATCTAAAGAAACCCTATCTATCTACCTTATCTCTCTCTCACAACAGACTCATTTGATTTCTACCTTACCTCTCTCTCACAACAGACTCATTTGATTTTTTCTTCAACTTTGAAGAACTTTGAAGAACGGCGGAGGCGAAACCCTATCTTGCGTTGCAACCTCTCTTTCTTCTCCTTCTCAATACAGAAGAAGAAGAAGTTCACAGGTATTTCGTATTCGATTTCTCAGAGTATCCACTTGAAATTGCTCTTTATGCTCTCCGTTTTGTTAGTGTATGAATATCTGTATCTTAGGGTTTTCTTTTAAAAGCTAAATATTTTCATAAACACGAGCAATGGAGGTAGTTGGTGTATCAGATTGTAGTAGTATGTATATTATATTGCCTTAATTCTGCAAATGTCACATTGATTGATGTAGCTGTTTTTGAGTAAAGAAATTTGTAGTGTGCTTCGTTTGACTGAATGTATCTGTAGTTGACATGGTTCTTTGGAAGTTTATAATCTGTACTCTGGTGCTAGATTTGAATTAGCTCCACAAACCTTGTCCCAGCTATTTTGGTTCAGTCACAAAGTTGACTGTTTTAGCCAAACTAGGACTTTAAATGCGATTTAGAGTGAATTGGAAATCTGAATTTGCATTTGTGGGTTTTCAAATAGCACCTCCCAGTTGTTATTTCAAATCCACAGATTGGGGGTTTCAAAACAAATCTACCTACAAGTTTCTGGACTCGGGCAATTCGGGCTAACCCGAGTTCAAAATACAAAGCTTGGTCCGGGCTTGGGTAGCAATGGTCGGGCTTGGGCGGGCTTGGGCAATGCCAAATACAATTCGGGCCGTGCCTGGGCAAACCCCCAACCCGACCGAACCCGCCCGAGTTGTACCCCTAGTGTAATTTACTCTTTTTGAAAATATTAATTGCCATAATTATATTTTTTGTGTATAAATTTTAAAAAATGATAAAATAAAAAATTTATGTTATTTTAATTATTAATTTTTGAAAAAAAATATTTTAAAATAATGAAAAATACAACAGGTACTAAAATTTTGAGAGGACGGAGTAATTCTTTGAATCCCAGCCGTCGATGCATGTTACCTCCTCTTTCGCACCTCTCTCGAAGTCCATCACACAGCAGCAGCACAGCATCTCTCTCGCCTCTGTCGTCAAACTTCACCCTAACCCTAACCCTAACCCTAACCTTAACCTTAACCTCGCCTACACTCTCTTCTCCACTCTCATCCTAGAAACCCTAACCCTCAAGCTCTCGGCGTCACTCTCACTCTCACTCGCACTCGCCGGTGATTACAGTGAGTTCACATTCCACATCCATATCAGCCTCAAGCTCAAGCTCTCGGACAGTGATTGTCTCTCTCCATCTCCGTCGACTACAGTAAATCCACACTCCACATCCACTGATTGATTCCCTCAAGGCCTTACCTGAATGAAACCCATAATTTTTTAAACCCTAATTTCTTTAAAAACCAAAGTTTTTAGAAAAGTCTTAATTTTTTGAAACCCTAAGCTCAATTTTGTTCGTAAAATTTCCCCAGACTTATCCTCACGAATATATTAAGCGAAAATCAGTGTATCATTGTTTCCAGTTGTTGTTCATGTTTTGATTCAACTGTTGATATTTGTTTTGTTTTTGGTAAGTTCAGTTTTTATTGTCTATTGAAAAAACCAACCAGACCAAACCAAACCAATCAATTATACAACAAACAGTTGGATATAGTTTTTGAATAATGAAAACCGAAACCTTCCGTTCGGTTTTGATATTTTTGGTTAATTATAAAAATGCCATTGCCACATGATTCAAATAATTTTCCTTTTAGAATTAGCTTGTTCACAAATTAGATAATAAAAACACTAGTGGATAAGCTTTCTTTAGATGAACAACAGAGTCTTTAATTAGAAAAGGAAAAGAAATCAAACAATTCTTAATCTAATTGAAGAAGTTAGATTTAGAATCATCTCTTGGAGGCAGGTTCAGAATAACTGGCAACTCTGCCTACCTTGGAACATATATCTCGTGCAAGAATGAAGAACTTGCTATTTCCATTAAGGGGTACCATGACATGTTTAAATAATTTTAGTAACCCAATCCTTTTCAATAAAAACATATGTAAAATAGGATTTTGCGTTCAATAGTCTTTTTGTTTTCTATTTGAGATGCTAAAATTTTCATTTACTGTTTTGAAGTCAATCTAGTAACATAAAATAAATAAAAAACAAGGTTTTGATTTAATAATTTAAGTCACCCTATTCAGTTGAATAAAAACAAAGTCACCCTATTCAATTGAATAAAAACTATGTAAAATAGGATTTAGGGGTCAATATATGAAAATTTTAGTATCTCAAATAGAAAACAAAACAAATATCAACAGTTGAATCAAAACATGAACAACATCTACAAACAATGATACACTGATTTTTGCTTAATATATTCGTGAGGATAAGTCTGGGGAAATTTTACGAACAAAATTGAGCTTAGGGTTTCAAAAAATTAAGGCTTTTCTAAAAACTTTGGTTTTTAAAGAAATTAGGGTTTAAAAAATTATGGGTTTCATTCAGGTAAGGCCTTGTGGGAATCAATCAGTGGATGTGGAGTGTGGACTTACTGTAGTCGACGGAGATGGAGAAAGACAATCACTGCCTGAGAGCTTGAGCTTGAGGCTGATATGGATGTGGAATGTGAACTCACTGTAATCGCCGGCGAGTGCGAGTGAGAGTGAGAGTGACGCCGAGAGCTTGAGGGTTAGGGTTTCTAGGATGAGAGTGGAGAAGAGAGTGTAGGCGGGGTTCAGGTTAGGGTTAGGGTGAAGTTTGACGATAGAGGCGAGAGAGATGCTGTGTTGCTGCTGTGTGATGGACTTCGAGAGAGGTGCGAAAGAGGAGGTAACATGCATCGACGGCTGGGATTCAAAGAATTACTCCGTCCTCTCAAAATTTTAGTACCTGTTGTATTTTTCATTATCTTAAAATATTTTTTTCAAAAATTAATAATTAAAATAACAGAAATTTTTTATTTTGTCATTTTTTAAAATTTACACACAAAAAATATAATTATGGCAATTAATGTTTTCAAAAAGAGTAAATTACACTGACACCCCATGAGGTTTGGACTAATTATATTTCACCTTTGACGTTCTGAAAATTACATTCTCACCCCTGTAGTTAATAGTCTCATTTCACAAATCTCCTACTTATATAAAAGGTAATAACTCTTAGTAAAAAAAAAAAAAAAAAAAATTTACATTAAAAAAAAAAAAAAAAAAGAAGAAAAGAGAGCGTGCATGAATTCAATGTTTTCATTCTGTTTAAATAATTACAATGATAAAAGGGTTAGTGTGATTTTCCAAAAGTTAGGAATGATATGTATTAAATCCAAACCTCAAGAGGCATAACTTTAATTTATCCTTTAAACAAAATCAAAGATAATTTAAATAAATTAATATTTTTGAAGTATAATAATTGTAATACAAAAAAAAAAAAAAAATTAAATTCCTTACAAATGACAGGCTGTATATGGTGGAGTTTTGAAAACTTAATTCTTACACTTTGGTTTGAGTGATGTGTTTGGTTAGAATTTTTAAATATTGATTCCACACCCACTTTTGAAAATATGTCTGCCTGATCATTCTCCTGGATGTCCCCCGAACGTCCGGTCGGTTGACCGAAACATTTTTTGTTTTTAGCACCGGTTATTTTTATATTTCAAATAACAAATATTTTTTGAACTTTTTTTTAAAAAAAATTATGAGCTTTGAATAGAATTTTGGATTATGTGTTTAATTATGAGTTGTAAGTTTTTTGAATTAAATATCATATGTCACATCAAAAATTCTAAATTCAATTCAAAACTGTTTTCAAAACTCATAACCAACCAAATTTTTCACATACAAATCATAATTTCAAAACTCGCAAACTCAAAATACAACTATATTCTCAAATTATAATTCTAAAACGCTATCAAATGCTACCTAAAATTTTGGTATGGATAGAGTATTAAACTTGTTGGGTTCCCTCCTCACACCATTTAAAAAGGGTGTACCATATATAGTCATGATCAATTTTTTTATTTAATTATAACATTATTTTAGTTATCACTATGAGTTCTTTAGTTACGACACATATACACCATAGTGTTTTCCACAGTCTCTTCCGGTTTGAATTTTTCAAAACTAAGGCTCCGATTGTTTTGAAAATTTGTTTTAATCAAAAATATTTTACTCATTTTTTGTTATTGGGTTGAACAAAAATTAAGTAAAATTTATTTTTTAAAAAAAATATTTTTACATCATTTTTCCGAAAATGGCGTACCTTTCAAAATTTCGTAAATCAATTTCTGCAAAGTTGACTGTTACTTACTACTTTTTCAATGCATTTAGCATTTTCAAATAAATATCTTAACTCACTAAAACGTCATGAATGACACTTTATTGAATCAAAGTTTCTCTTTTTGGCAATAAATTCTTTTAGTTTCAAGTGTTAACCAAAAATTACATCGAAACAAACGGAACCTTAAAAACACCCACAAAGAATTTTATTTTTTCAATTTTTTAAGAAAAAAGTTAATTTTACAAAAATAAAAATTAAAAAATATTTTTAAAATTGTTTTCTCTCTCAAAAAAATAAAATCATATATGGCAATTTTGTATTTTTTTCACCAAATTTCCTTTGATCATTTTAAAATAAAAATAAATTCTAAAAATCACACCGAACAGAGTCAATTATTCTATTTACACATAAATTAATCACAATTGGACACAGCCCCTTCACACATGCGTGTGAAATTCATAAAAACATAAGACCCACTTCACGTAACAAAACTTATATTCAATTGGTGTTAATTTTTGTATTCTTAAATTTTTTTAAAAAAAATTGATCCAATCAGCAGGTCCAATTTTTGAGTTCTTTCCTAATATATAGAAGTCTTCAAACCCTGTTTCTACACAGCAAAGTGAAACTAGTGAATTTGAGAGCAAAAATAAATAAATAAATATGAAACAAAGATGAATACAAACATATATATATATATATATATATGAAACAAAAACAACTTTAAAGAGCAAAATCTAGCAACCTGTGTGGTTTTCTTAGAGACCCAAAGAAACAAAGACAAGAAAAAACTTTGTGTATTCAACAATCTTTAGAACATTGCCTAAATGAATATGAAAAGCTACTAGGAACAAATAAAATCATGTAAATACAATGGGAAAAAAAACTGGAAAGGCTTATTTCAACTTTTCCATCAAAAACCATGTAAATTATCCAATTTCATGGAACAATTGGTGCCGGGATCAGCTCAATTGAATATACATTTACCACCTATTTACCTAAAAAGAGCATAATTATACAGAGATTCCACTCTAACAAAAGCCAGAACAGAATAACACTGTTCTATAATGGGCAATTCACCCTCACTCGTGTCGCGCCCAGATAATCGGCGAGTTGAACCAACCAACCAGTGCATATCTCTCTCTCTCTCTCTCTCTCTCTCTCTCTCGTTCTCACAATCCCTCTCTGTTCTTTGTGATCTTAAGAGGTAGATAGTCCAAATCGCTACGAATTTTGAGTAAGTTTCTTTCTTTTATTTATTCAATTCATTGCAAGGTAGCTGATTTTTTAATTCAAGGTCTGTTTGTTTCTGAGGAAAATATATTCCCGGAAAATTTCCACCTCTCGTACTCAATTGACATAGATGGTGTCTTTGAAAGAAAGTTTCTTTGTAGATGGATTGAAGATACATTGCAAATTCTGGAATTTTGTTTGTCTTTCTCATTAATTCATGGCACAGCATTGAATGTGAAACCCTAAAGATTGGATGTGTATATGTTAAAAATATGGTGATTGGTTGGGCTATTCATGTAAAACTTGTCGTTTGGCTTGGTAATGCTTGTGGGTCTTATATAATTTGAGGTTATTAGGGCTTATACGAGTCCAACTTTGTGTTTTTGTTTGCACCAATCTCATATGATAATTCTTTGAGGTCTTATAAATCTATATTTTCTTGATTTGCTAAGCTTTATTTTCCCTCTCTGTCTCATAATGTTTTTGCTCAATTCATTTTTTGTTTTTGCTTGGAAATTTGTGGTTCCTAGGAATTTGAATGTATTTACTCTGTCTGGTTGGTGGGAGCAAGATAGAACTCCAACTTTCGATTGTGATTTATATTTTCATATGCTTTTCTGAACACAATATCTGGAATTTTTTGGTAAATTTTGTAAGTGGAATTTCGTATGGGCGGGGAAAGTCACTGTAGTTTTAAAAAATTGAAAAATGCAAGAAGAAAAATTCAAAGTTTTTCAATCATAAAGTTCAGAGTTAGTGACTGAATAAGATGGAAACCTCTCCACTAGGCCTAGCAAGATTGTGTTTTATTATCTGATCAATTTAAAATTGTGTTGAGTTTATGCGGTCCATTAAAAATCAAAACAACATACAGAATTGAAAGTTTGGATGTGGGAGTTGGCCCAAACTATGATCACAATCCACAGAATAAAAAAATAATCTGCGGAAAATAAAATAAAGCAATTAAACTAACTACCACAGGTCTGTTACAAAAAAAAAAAACCAACTACCACAGGAACTCACAGATTTACATGGAAACCTTGAAGAAAACTATCTCTGCAGTAAAACGGCGGGCACCTTGCTAGCAAGTCAATCCATTATTTTTTTGAGTAGGTAAGGAGTCTCGGACTTGAGTATATTTGAGGAATGTGACCTAAACCGTTACAATTTTCCCTAGAGAGTGACAAGTCAATCCACTATAATAAGCGATATTACATGACTTGTAAATCGATTTATACCTAACCCCAGACACGCTGCTTCTATCCATGAACACTCGTTTGATCTCCACTCCAGTAGTGGCTCCAACCTACCCTTAAGTTTTGGCTATAGAAATTGCCATCCTAAAACTGGTAAACATGTCTATATCTTACAATATTTTCATTTCCTTGGTCTTTTCCTGCAATCAAACGGGGGTTAGGGGTTATTACGATCTTGTCAACAATGGAAAGATACTTGTTTCTGATAGCTCAAGTTCAACCTTTTCTAAGAAATCATCTCAACAAAAGCCTCCTTTCGCCTTGCTTTTGATTCAATTTATTTCCGACATTGAGCCCATTTTATTTTTTTCCACTACAATGCTATTATTGTCTACGTTCATGTTACAACTTCATAATCACTACTGGCACCTCCAATCGTGCAACACACGATGCCTTGCTACTAGTATATATATCTAGTCGTGACGGAGTCTCTTAACTATGTGTTTTTTCTTCCCAGATAACAGGAATACATAATTTCAGTTGAAGTCATCAACCTAATTTGAAGACATTGTTGGATTTGAGTCGGGCATATTATTCTTAAAGATGAAGAAGATGATAGCTCTAGGGTTTGAGGGGTCAGCCAATAAGATTGGTGTTGGGGTTGTGACCCTTGATGGCTCAATTTTATCAAACCCAAGACACACCTATGTTACCCCACCAGGGCAGGGATTCCTTCCCCGAGAAACTGCCCAACACCATCTCCAACACATCCTGCCGCTTATCAAATCTGCTCTCAAGACTGCGCAGATAACCCCAAATGACATTGACTGTCTTTGTTACACTAAAGGACCAGGCATGGGTGCGCCATTACAGGTTGCCGCTGTTGTTGTTCGGGTTCTTTCACAGCTTTGGAAGAAACCCATTGTTGCAGTAAAT
Source organism: Camellia granthamiana (assembly GCA_036172215.1). NCBI lineage: Eukaryota > Viridiplantae > Streptophyta > Magnoliopsida > Ericales > Theaceae > Camellia > Camellia granthamiana. The sequence continues at coordinate 79,614,706 of CM069913.1, read as the reverse complement.
CATTGTGTTGCTCATATTGAGATGGGAAGGGTTGTCACTGGAGCAGATGACCCTGTTGTGCTATATGTAAGTGGTGGGAACACACAGGTGATTGCATATAGCGAGGGGCGGTATCGGATTTTTGATGAGACTATAGATATTGCTGTTGGGAATTGCTTGGACCGGTTTGCGAGGGTTCTAACTCTGTCTAATGATCCAAGCCCTGGGTACAACATTGAGCAGGTATGCAATTGGAAGCAAGTTTCCTTCACCTATGTCAGTGGTAGATTGACACAGAGACTGACCATTAATAGTCATATCTTTTATAGGTTATTGTGTTGAAATGTCTTCAAACTTGAGGAAGACAAAAAAATAAATTGAGCTGCTATTTGTTGTTTTACTTGTTTAACTGTAGAAGTTTGCTGATTTTTTTTTTTATAGATCTGTTCTCTGCCGATTGGTTGAGAAAACTTTATTTCTTACTTTGATTTAGTTTTGCATTGTGTTCTAAGAAGCACGAACACAGATATGAAATACGGCATGGATACGCATGGACATGCCGACACGTCAATTTTTCAAAAATGTAGGACACAATACGTGGAAGACATGCACGAAATATATAAGTGTATATATTTATTATATGTCATATATATGAACTAGAAAGGCACGGTCAACAATTTTTTTGGTATCACATATGTTATGGAATTCAATTGTAATAATTTAATTCAAAATAATAATATTATTTCAATTTATAACTTCATAGATAAGAAGTTGAAATTGTTTTTACACATTGAACTGATAAAAATATTCATAAATCTCAAATAACAAACTTCAAAAATAAAGTCCAAATAATGAATTATATATTTCAGTGTAGCATAAGCAAAAGAGTAATCAATTTCAGCTTTAAAAAAAACACTCCTAGCTTTTAAAAAAACAAAAGAGATTAATCATCCGGTTTAGAATGAAAGAGCCAACTATCAACACATATAGAAAAACAACACAATTCCAACATTTGTAAGGTGGATTAGTCACCTGCAACAAAATCACTCCAATGCTTGAATTCACTTAAAAAAATCAATTTAAAAAAATCGTAATAGGAAAAATCATATTACCTTTGAAAAACAGAGAAACCAATAACTATGAATTAATAGGAATTGAACATATGATCAAGCACCTTTCAATTTAGTTCCCAAGTCTCTTGATTAGTGTAGATCATGACTTGTGAGTTCACATGTTGCTGCTTAATGAATATGGATATGAATTGTATTGGAAAAAAAAAATGAATATGAATTGCTAAGTATAACTCTTCTTTCTTTTCTTTTTTCAATTCAGCACGAAGAATTTAACAATTTAGATAATACATGAAAACAAATGAAAATAAATAATTACATCTCATTTGGAATCCCATTACATGCAGGCTCATGGAAAAAAGCTTTGCCCAATTAATTATTATACAACAATTTACTCAAAATTCTCACTATCATTGTTTTTCTTCAATATACTCGTCATAACAAAAGAATGCGTAGTGAGAAACCCAATAAAAAAATCTAAATACAAAGATGTTACCTTCTGCAATATCATGGACAATTGCCACTTTTATACGCTTGAAATTTGAAGGAAAAAACAAATTTAAAAGTCAAAGTCAAAATATATCACTCTAATCGAGTGCCAAGGATTCACAAAAAACAAAACAACTACATGAGATCAAACAATTTATGTGTAATAAATTTTTATATTACAATTTATTAGGTAGTGCCTAATGAAATGATTAGAAGGCTTTTTTAAATTCAACAATTAGAAGGCTTAACCATAAAGTGAAAATTACTACCACCACCTCAATAAGATAAAAAAATTGGAATGATTGAAGAGATCGTACTTGAGTGCTCAAAGTTGTGATTTAAAACATTGCCTACAAAAATCATGCACGTTGTGTAAAAAAAACTTGATTGTGTTTCTTTTTTTTTTTTAAAACTTGGAGTGCCATAGGCACAGGTGGTTCTTTTACAATGAAATGTGGTTATTTTACGATGAAATCATGAAACTGTCCTATTTATACTCACAAGACAGTATAATTTGATTTTACTATTACCCAATGCTGTCAATTTAACTGAATTGAATCAATCTGACAAAGACACGAGTTATTGCACATTGTTTTTCTATGCGTTTTGTTAGTTTCTTTAGACCAAGAATCAAACTATCTAATTCAAGCAATTAATCAAAACCACACAATAATATAAAATTCTAAACATGTCAATATCAATAATATAAAATTTAAACTAAAGATGCACTGTTTTATGTCAATGTCAATAACCTGAGGGGACAGTTGGGACACGTGGCTGTCTGGTTCCTAAGGAAGTTGGGGTTAACGAAGGGGCTCTGATGTTCGACAGAGAGAATGTCAACGAAGAGGGGAGGTCAAGTGTTGGGCATGAGTGTAATGAACATGGGCCTATTGTTCTGGGCTCCAGATCTCGAAAGGCCATTTTAGGTGAAGATGGGCTGTTGGATGAGCTTCGGCCCAGGTCAGGTTTGGGCCTTTCTCTTGCACCAATTGCAGACCAGGTTCGTGAAGAGGAGAATTTTGATTTGGGCCTTATGAGCTCTAGTCATTTGGGTCAAGAAGTGAAGCATGTGGATGATAGCCCGCTGGGTAACAAACAACCAAGCTATATGTTGAATCATGTCCAAATGGGTATTTCTATTACTGGTTCGGATCTAGGGCTTTGTCGGGTAAAGGAGACGATGGGTGTTCTCGATAGGGTGAATGATTGTATACAGACAGTGACCCAGGTGGACGATAGGGATGAAGGTAACGACAGTCGGCGACAGAAGGATGTGGAGATTGGGGCTGATTAGGTTCCGACTACGTTGGTTGGGTTAAACCCAAACGAAATTCAACTGGGTTTGGCCGATGTGGTCGATTGCTCCACAGGTCAGCTTCTTCGGATTGAGCGACCCACTGATGTTAATGATTTGGCTGAAGACGAGGACTTAGCGATCGAATTTTTACCTGATGTTGACAGAATGATTCATGAAGTGGAAGGGGGCATCTGCGATCCACAAGGGGTGCTCCAAGCATTGGAAGAATATGGCTCTCAAGATAGTTTTGAAGAATCTTTGTGTCCAAATGAGGAAGCTGAGGATTATTCGGAGGAGGAGAGGGCTGATGATTTCGACTTGAATCTCACTGGGTTATATCATGAAGAGGAGGTACCAGTTTCTTCTTGTATTAAGCACACTGGGGATCTGAGGGTGAGGCAGTCTTCAATTCTTGTGAACAGGTTAGTGACTCTATTGACAGGGACAACATGAATTCTTCACTTCATCCTCATATTCAGAGTCCTCATTCTGTGTCAGTTAGGGGGGCGGGGGAGGAGGGGGAGTCAGTATTGGGTCCTTGTTTCTTACAAGCTTCCAGAAAGGTTTCTAACAAGAATGATAATTTGCCTTTGTTACATGAGAATAGGACCTCTACCAGTGGCAGTTTGAGCCCACAGCTAAATAATATGGACACTAATAGGACTGATCTTTCGAGGGAGAAGTCTCCTAATCATAGGTTTCAAAGGAACACTGTTAGTGGCAACGATGGTTCTGAGTCTGAAAGGTGGTTGAGGGAAATGAGTAAGTATGTGTCTTTTCCTTTGGAGGAGGATGATGTCCCTCATTTTACACAGTTACTTGAGACTCTTGGGTTGGCACTGGTCAGGAATACTGGGAAGAAGTCTCGGGCTAAGAGGGTGGGGATTCCATCTGGGGGGGATGGAAATCAAAGCGGTGCGGGATTAAGGAAAGGGTTGAGGGAATTAAGAAAGCTTGCAAGTGGCATCAATTATGAGAGGCGGGGAAAAGAGGTAAGGAGTGATGATGGTTCCCGATGAAGATCTTTAGTTGGAATGTTCGAGGACTACGGTCTTGTAGGAAAAGGGCGGTAGTTAAAGAGGTTTTGAAAATTCAACAACCAGATATAGTTATATTTCAAGAGACAAAGTGTGAGGAGTGTGATAGGGTTTTTATTAGAAGTGTTTGGGGGACTCGATTTAGGAGATGGGCTGTACTGCCTTCTAGGGGAAGATCAGGGAAGTGTTGATTATGTGGGATGAGAGAGTTGTAGTGGAGTGTGAGGTAGTTGTTGGGGTATTTTCTTTGTCTATTAGGTTCAGGAATAGGGATAATAAGGAATGGTGGTTGATAGGGGTGTATGGTCCTGATAGATCAGGGGATCGACGGGAGTGGTGGGATGAGTTGGTGGGATTATTTGGGCTTTGTTCTCCTTATTGGTGTGTGGGTGGGGATTTTAATGTGGTTAGGCAAGTTTCCGAAAAATTAAATGGGGTTTCTACAAATAGGAGTATGCGGGACTTTGATTCTTTTATCAAGGAGTGCGAGTTGATTAATCTTCCTCTGAGTAATGCGCGATTCACATGGTCTAATCTGCAGGAAAATCGGGTGTGCTGTAGGTTGGATAGGTTTCTTCATACTTTGGGGTGAGAGGAGTTGTTTCCGGATGTAAGGCAAGAGGTAGGGCCCAGAGTGGTGTCAGATCATTGTCCTGTGATTCTAGAGAGCTGTTATTTTAAATGGGGTCCAATCCCATTCAGGTTCGAGAATATGTGGTTGGAAAATCGTGCTTTCAAGGCGTTCTTTAAGGAATGGTGGGAAAATGCTCGTGTCCATGGGTGGGAGGGTTTTAAGTTTATGCGAAGGTTGAGAGGAGTCAAGGAAAATCTTAAAATTTTGAAACGTGAAGTTTTTGGGGATACGGGTGAGATGAAAGCAGAACTAGTTCGGGAGATTGGGGAGTTAGATGTGAAGGAGGCCGGGGAGGGCTTATCTCAAACGTTAAGGTATAGGAGGTCAATGCTAAGAATGAAGTTGGAGGAGATCATTTTTAGGGAGCAAATTGTTTAGGGTCAAAGAGCTAAGTTGAAATGGGCTAGAGAGGGTGATACCAACTCTAGATTTTATCGTAGAGTTGCGCTGGGGAAGCGGAAGAAGAGTTTTATTGAGAATTTGGAAGTGGCTTCAGGTGAAGTCGTGTGTAAGGAGGAGCTTATTGTCAAGGAAATTTTTAATTTTTATTCAAATCTATACTCTGATGGGGGTGTGGATCGTCCAGGGATTGAAGGCATTAATTGGGTCCCAGTGGATTTACCGTCTGCTAGTTGGCTGGAAAGACTCTTCGACAAAGATGAGGTGAGACAGGCTGTATTTGAGTACGACAGAGACAAGGCTCCTGGCCCAGATGGTTTTTCAATGGCAGTATTTTAGGATTGTTGGGAAATTGTAAAAAGGGATCTTATGAGGGTTTTTTTCTGAGTTTTTTGAGAGTGGGCAGGTTAATTTGTGCACCAATGCATCCTTCATTTGTCTAATTCCCAGGAAGGAGAAGTCAATTAAGATTGGGGATTTTAGACCCATTAGCTTGGTCACATCTCTTTATAAGATTTTAGCTAAAGTGCTTTCTAGAAGGCTAAGAGTTGTCCTGGAGGGAACTATTTCTTCGGCACAAGGTGCATTTGTGCAGGGTCGGCAGATTTTGGATGTAGTTTTAGTGGCTAACGAGGTTGTGGAGGAGTATAGGGGGGACTACGTAAGGAGGGTATTGTATTTAAGGTAGATTTTGAGAAGGCATATGACCATGTTGATTGGGGTTTTGTGGATTTTGTTTTGGAAAGGAAGGGGTTTGGTGTTAGGTGGAGGAAATGGATTTGGGGGTGCTTGTCGTCATGCAATATGGCAATTATTGTGAATGGAAAGGCGGGGGATTTTTTCCAAGCATCCAGGGGTCTTAAGACAGGGTGATTCTTTATCACCATTTTTGTTTATTTTAGTTGCTGATGTGTTGGGTAGGATTATTGATTTAGCTAAGGATAAGGGTGTCATTGAAGGGTTTGTGGTGGGAAGGGATAGGATAGGTGTGACTCACTTACAATTTGCGGATGATACTATTTTCTTGTCATTAAAGGAGGAAAGTAAGGTGGGGAGTCTGCTGAAGATTCTAAGAATTTTTGAAATAGTGTCGGGCCTCAAGGTCAATCTTAGTAAAAGCAGTGTTGTGGGTATTAATTTGGCCGATAGTCATGTGCATAGGGTGGCGGCCATGTTGGGATGTTCAATTGATTCCTTTCCCCTCAAATATCGAGGGCTTCCGTTGGGAGGAGATCTTAGATTGGTGTCTTTTTGGGAACCTGTTCTTGTCAAAATTAGGAAAAGATTGGAGGGATGGAAGCGAGCTTTGTTGTCTAAGGGAGGGAGGTATACGTTGGTACAATCTATATTAGGATCTGTTCCTATTTATTTCCTGTCCCTTTTCAAAGTTCCAGTTAGCATTGCAAGAAAGATTGAGAAATTGATGAGGAATTTTCTCTGGGAAGGGTGTGAGGAGGGTAAAGGAGTTCATTTGGTTAGGTGGGAGACTGTTTCTCTTTCTAGGGCAAAAGGTGGCTTGCCTATAGGAAACATCGTTGCTAGGAATATTGCTTTATTGGGCAAATGGTTGTGGAGATTTTCTCTTGAAAGTGAGTCATTATGGTGTTCAATTATTAAAAGCAAGTATGGAATTCAATCCAACGGTAGGGATTCTAATGTGGTTAATAGAGGCAATGGTCGTTCTCCGTGGAAATCCATTTCTCGTTTGTATCCTCTTGTGTCTAATTGTCTTTCATTCAAAGTGGAGAATGAGGAGAATGTTCGGTTTTGGGAGGATGTTTGGTTAGGGGATATTTCGTTTGCTAGATCTTTTCCCCTTCTTTACAGGTTGGCTCGTTCTCCAAATGTGTCTATAGCGTCGGTGGCTTGCTCGTCTATGGCACCTATATCCTGGAATTTTGATCTCATTAGAAACTTGAATGATAGGGAGGCGGGGGAATTGGCTTCTTTGTTGGTTGTGCTCGAGGGGGTTTCTCTTTCTTCGTCTTCCGATAGTAGGGTGTGGAATCTTGTCTCTTCTGGGGTCTTTTCATGCAAATCCTTTTTTGATAAGATTATTGATAATCCCTCGGTTCCCTTTTTCCCTTTTCATAAGAAACTTTGGAAAGCTTGTGTCTCTCATAAAGTGAAGTTTTTCATGTGGTCTTGGCTCAAAAGGGTGTTACAACTAACGATGTTCTTCAGAGGAGAAGGGCTAATCACTCTCTATGCCCCCAATGGTGTGTGATGTGCAAGAGTAATTTGGAGGTAGCGGATCATCTTTTTCTTCATTGCCCGGTGGCTACAGTATTATGGCAGCGTCTTTTCAAGTTATGTGATGTGCAGTGGGTTGCTCCACGAGATTGCATGCATATGCTTCTTATTCGGTTTGACGGGTTTGGGAGTACCAAGAACGCCAAAACAATGTGGTTAGCCATTGTTTTTGCTATTTTCTGGGTTATATGGTTGAAGAGAAATGTTCGAATTTTTGAAAACAAGGAAGCAAGTGTAGAGGCTTTGTGGGATAGGGCTGAATATTTGGCCTCTTTTTGGGCATTTTTATCTCCTCCTTTTAAAGGAGTCCTTTTGTTTTTGATCTCTAGGGATTGGGTTGCTGTTTGCCATTCTTAGAGTTTAGAGTTTTGCGATTGGTTTTGCTTTTTCTTCTTCTTTTTTTCTCTCCTTGTAAGAGGACTTCTTGTCCTCTCTCTCTTTCCCGTTTTAATAAAAAAATTTTGTTATTCAAAAAAAAATATATAATACCTAGAACAAAAAGAGATTAGATTCCGCAATAAGCATAGGTAAATCATTACACTATGAAAAAAATAGAATTTGAAAGTAGACTAACAAATAGAAGGCTTCTCTGTCAAACCAACTGATAATGATGAAATTATAAACAACCAATTAGAGGATTCTATGTAAATAAGAAGACTTTTGTTAATGAGATTAATCAAAGATTGAACAGGATGATACTACAAATCCAAATAATTAAGTTATGAAATTCAAAATCAATTAACTGAAGAAAAAAAAATTCAAATATCTATCATTAACACAAAGAAGCCATGAATTTGAATCTTAGTAAATAAAAACTCCGATTCAACTTCTACAAGTCTAAAACAAATTAACTCATGAATTTACCTTTTATATCAATAACTCATACCAATTAAACAATATCAATAACTCAATAAACCAAAATTTTATAGATATTGAATTTACATTTGGTTTATTGAATTTACCGTCTTGCTTACATTGTTAAATTTTTAAATTCCATGGAAATTGAATACATTTGTACCAATTAAACAAAACCAACATTATAACTGAGATAGGGGGTAGTGGGAGTGAGTGGGAATCATTCCATTATGAATCTTCAGCCTAAACAAAATCCAAACATTTGTGGGCTGAACTGGTGGTGTATGATGAGATTGCAAATATACATTAAATATTGAGGGAAAAAACAAAGGTTGCACATTGTTTTCCTATGCATTTTGTTAGTTTCTTTGGACCAAGAATCAAATCATCTAATTCAAGCGATCAATCAAAACCACACATAATAATATAAAATTTTAAACCTGTCAATATCAATAATATAAAATTTAAGCTAGAGATGCACTATTCATGTCAATATCAATAACCTACGAATCAATAATACCAAGAACAAAAAGAGATTAGATTCCACAATAAACATAGTTAAATCATTACACTATGAAAAAAATAGAATTTGAAAGTAGACTAACAAATAGAAGGTTTCTTTGTTAAACAAAGTATTGATTCTATTCACAGATAAATTCAGCACTGACAAAGTATCCTAATTTCTTAAATTTTGGGCTGAAGTAGAATATCATGAGGAATGAACAAATGTAGTCATATTGAAGAAACAAATGTAGTCATGAGAGCTAACCTATTGAGCATTGAGAAACTGATGATTAAGGTGAAAGAGGGAGGATTTCTCTGAGGCGTTTATTTTTAATCTCAGGCGTGTTTGAGATGTGAGAGAGTTAGTGGCAGATGAAAGAGCTAAATTTGCACCATCCAAAGTGAATAACACATTGATGTCAACCATTGAAATGTTCTTGTACAATATTTTCAAACTCTGCCTTGTTTTCAAACTCAACCATTGGATTGAATCAATTTGATGGTGCATATTTTGACAAATAGACAAAAGTCCCGTAAAAAATAAAATAGAGCTTTCTTGTTATATAGATTTTATATACAATTCAACTTTTGTGCTTCTTGTTCTATTGTGAGTTTGGTCAGCGAGCAGTAGATATTGGTGAATTAGTGCAAGGTTCAATTAATTGTTAGTTCTTGCTTGATAAAGGTAATAGAAGCTTTATCTGTCTTTTTTTTTGATGTTTCTCCTATATATTTAGTCTACCTTCATCTTATTTGATTAGTTCTTATTTATCATATTTTAAAAATGTGTTTAACTACGGGCTTTTATTATATCTTCATCTCTCTGTTTTTGTTTTTCTATATTTTAGCAAAGCACTGCATTGATATTACATGATTGATGTGTAGTTTTAGATTTTTTGGGTAAGTTGAGATTATGTCTTTGAGATTCATTACAGCTCTCATTTATGAAGGTTCTCTCTGGGATTTTGGTTTGCTATTTTATGCTTATTTTTCGTTTTGGAGATATTCTAAATTTTTTTAGATAGCCTTTAGCTCCTGTCAGGCTGTTATGTGCTATTTTTTCACAAACAGAATGTTCTTGAAATGATGCAATAAATAAATGTTTTCTCCTTGATTTGCCTTTTTTATTTTTTCCCCCCTTCATCAGCTTGCGAAGAAAGGAGAAAAGTTTATAGACCTTCCCTATGTTGTCAAAGGAATGGATGTTTCGTTTAGTGGAATACTGAGTTATCTTGAAGCTACTGCTGAGGAAAAGCTACAAAATAATGAATGCACCCCTGCAGATTTGTGCTATTCCCTTCAGGTAATCATTTGGAATGCTTCCAATATTTAAAAAAAAAAAAACATATTTTGTGGTGATAAAAAGGTTTTGTAGTTGGTAATTTGGTATGGCTGTTTCTTGTAAATTGCAAGTATTAGTTAAATATTTACACGATCTAGTTGTGGCTCAATTTCTGCATTCAATTTAAATTGTTTTAGGAAACTGTGTTTCCGATGCTTGTGGAGATCACAGAACGGGCAATGGCACACTGTGACAAGAAAGATGTTCTCATTGTTGGTGGTGTGGGCTGCAATGAGCGCTTGCAAGAGATGATGAGAATCATGTGCTCCGAGAGGGGTGGAAGGTTGTTTGCAACTGATGACAGGTACTGTATTGATAATGGGGCAATGATTGCGTATACTGGTCTCCTAGCTTATGCTAATGGGATGTCAACTCCGCTGGAGGAATCGACATTCACACAGCGGTTCAGAACTGATGAAGTACTGGCAATCTGGAGAGAAAAAATGGAATTGTCAAATGGTCTCATGGAAAAAAGTGTCTAATTACCTGTATGTTTCAAGGTATGTGTTTTCTATTCTTTTCCCATCTTTTTTCGGCAAGATCATGGATTAGTTGCTTCCTAATTTATAGAAGGTATGAGGCCCTTCAGCAAATGATAAACAGGCAAGCTGTGGACAATCCATGGCCAATTTAATATCTCAAGGCAATTTGCTTTCTCTACCTATCTGCATGGAAGTCCCTGTGTATCCAACCGGGCAAGCTTCTGCCCATGAAATTTGGAGAGCTTCTATTTCCACACGCTAATTTTTCTCAGTGCATACACTTTTTTGGTTCGGATATCAACTTCCGAACAAAATTACATGGTTCGAAATCATTTAGTTTCGTTTTGAAATTGATTTATGGAAGAAAATTGGCGTGTGAATTGAGAGAAAGTGGTATGTGGAAATAGTAGCTCCTAGAATCAGCTTCTTGCATTGCTTGTAGAAGCATGAATTGTGGGAACTAGGCTGGATCAGGGTTGGGATTTCGCATTCTGAAATGCCTGGGTTTTCACGTTAGGAAGTTTGGGAGTTAAGGTAGGTTGAAACCATATATGTAGTTATATAGAACAGTGTTATTCTGTAAAGAAATGTGTTCCCATGTATACTTCAGTACTCATTGAAAGGTTTTTAAGACCCATCAAAGTGCGAAGCCTGAAATTGATATGAGAAAGTAGTTGATATTTTGAGAATTTTTTTTTGATAATGTTATATAAATATTTGTAATGAAACTAATGCTAAGAGGAATAAGTTATGTTTTTTCCAAGTAGTAGTAGTTATACAACATCCATTCTTCCTCAACATGGAATTATGCATGTTGGTCCAATTTTAATTTTCTTTAGTATTCTATTTTTAGTATGTGAATCCTCTTGTTATTTAGATGTTTCCTTTCCTTGCTCTATTTCTCTACTATTTCTTGTCCTATTTGTTTTCTATTTTAAATTTTAAACCATGAACTTATGAGTAATGAGTAGAGAGGTCTCAACCGCTTGGTTGGGCAAGATGGCCAGGTAACCGTTTCTCTAGTGATGAGGGGACTAGGTATTGCATGGAGTCATTTTGTGGATATGGTTTCTTAGTTCTTCAAATCAAGTGTCGTCTCTTCATTTCAAACAATCCTAGTATATCTTATGTGACCTTGTGGGATATCAGTTTAGGCATTTGGATTCCCAATGGGTTTCGGAATAAAGGGATATCAGTTTAGGCATTTGGATTCCCAATGGGTTTCGGAATAAAAGGAAGTTTGTTGGCATGTGGCTTTGGATATTTTGGTCACGTAATGCATATTAGTGGTTGAGTTGGCTTCCGTAGACTCAAGAGGTCTGGCATGCGTACACCTTACCATGAGTCATATCCTCTTGACCTTATGTACTGAAAGATTTGTCCCGTTCACATTTACCAATAGGCAATGACAACCAAGTTTAAGAATGCGGGCACAAGGATTTGTAATTCTAGTTTTGGTTTTCAATTTATTTGGTTGTTCATCTTTTATCTGTATTTATTGATAATATATTTTACATCATTATTTTGGCTAAAAAGATTTGTTTTATTCTCAGGGCATGCAAATTTAGGGTGGTTATTGGCAACAAGGAGGGAGTAATTTGCGAGGTAGCAAAGCAATATACATCCAAGAGAGATTGATGAAGAAGATCTATTGTGAGCTCTCACTATGAGACAAGTTGTGTTCTATTGGTGAAATACTAAAATTTGTGTTTCTAAGAAGTTGAATAGTTTTTCCTTGGAAGACATTAGTAGAGACAACTTACACCATTAGGAACAATTATATATATATATAATCTCGAGTACTATTTTCTTGCTTCACTAAAACGTGTCTGCCAAACGGGGCCAAAGATTAAGTTCTTGGACACATGAAATATGCTGATCTGGTGTGACTCTTTGGATTGGCATATTTATCTGAAGATGACTTCGATGAGTGTAGTTTCTCATCTTCACTTGGTCGATTTTATGGCTCACTTCATAAAAAAACATGTATATATCAACAACAGTTGAATATAAATAGGGCCAACAATTTAGTGGAATGTAGTCTTTAGCACCTTTTTTGTGGTGCGCAATTACGTGGAATGTGCCTAGTGGAAGTAGTGATGGTGATTGTGATGATAAGAAGGGGGACACTTTTTCCATACGCGTGATGCTTTGCTTGCTTTTTCTTGTATTTTTGCTTTTCTCCTTTTAAGAGCAAGACATCTGAGAAAAATAAAAATGCTTTTCTCCTTTCTCCTTTTAAATGCAGGTTCATGAGCTGAGTAGTCATTTTATTTTACTTTATTTTCTCCATATTATTTACTCTTTTTTTAGTTATTTTTTGGTTATTTAAATTGAAAAAGATAACTGTTTGGATAATTATTATTATTTTTTGGTTATGTAAGAAAAAAATTAACCGTTTGGCTATGGTTTTTTAAGCTAACAATTGAGATTTTTTTTTTTTTTTTAACAAGATTCATTTTTGTTTGGCAACTGAGAAAACAATTATATATATTTTTTGTAAAATTTGTCTTTAGTGATTTTTTTTAAAAAATTTGTATTATTATTATTATTATTATTATTATTATTATTATTATTAAAATTTTCAGGCACTTCTAGTCTAGATTAATATAGAAGGATAAAAAACAGAGGAAAAAAAAAAAATCTATAAACAGATCATTAAACACCAAAAATTTAATAATTAAAAACTTTTCCAAATAAAAAAGCTATTTTCTTAGAATTTGTCAAACACGTGTTTGGTTTGCTTTTGAGAGTGATTTTCAATTTTTTTGATTTTCAAAAAAAAAAATTGGGAAGAGAGTTTAGAATTTTTTTTTTTATTTGTTTGGTTATATATTTTGAAAGTAGTTTTGGAGTTTAGGAGTTTGAGATGATTTGATATTTTGTTGTAATTGAGTATTGTGTGTGAGAAAAAAAGTGATTGAGAATAAGAGAGGAGAGAGAAAAAGTGATTGATTGATGTGTAAGAGAGAGTGATTTTGAAATTTTTTTTGAGAAAAACCACAAATTAAACAAAATTTTGAAAAAAAAATAGAAAAACAACTCTCCTAAAAACAAACCAAACAAGCCATTTTTTAACAACAATTTTATCTTTAAAAAAAATAAAAATTTACTAAAAAAGTAACTATCAAATCCAACTTAACGATTTTTTTTTTTTTAAATTGAGTGATTTGATGAGAAATGATAAAAAAAAAATTATGAGAAAAATAATTATTTTTCATGTTTAGTTTACAAATTAGGTAAAAAAAAAAAAGAGGGGGGTGGGTGTTAGTTTAAGGTCCTTGATATTAAAAATTTTTAAGATAAAGAAATTGTAATATTTTTTATAATTGTTGGGGTCTCTTAATATTTTTGCAGAAAAATTTGTTTTCACAGAGCAATTTTAAAAATTTTACAAAGAGATTTCAGTTCGTCACAGAGAAATTTTTGACCTTAACTAATAAGAAAAAATATATTAAACCTCTCCTACTATCAAAATTTAAAGAGGGATGTTTCATTAATTTAAAAAAATAAAAATAAATTGTGAGAAATAGAACTCTCTAATAATGTCATATTTATTTCTCACCAAAAAAAAAAAGAGATTTGGTGAGAAATTAACTAAAGGTGACAAAGTCGACTTTGATTTTTTTTATAGGACGACTTTGATTTTTTTATAGGACCCAAAGCAGATAACTAATATGGGGGTTTGTATACATATATAAAATGCATGTATTAAAAATAAATATGATCAAAAGATTATATGTCCAAAAAATTGTAATAGCAATCGATTGTATATATATATATATTTTATAATACCAAAATTATCTATCAAAATATAAAATAAAAATAAAAAATCTCACTCATATTTCTCTTTCACTTTTTTCTTTGTTTACGTTTTTTGTTTTTTTACTCATCTAAACCTTTGTTTGGGATGTGGGTTGATTTTTTGACTTTTTAACTTTTAGACTATTTGAGTCTGGGGTTAAAAAGTTTCATTTGGGATAGATTTTGATTTTTTTGATTTTTATGGGGGAAAAAATAAAATGATTATGATTTAGATGTAACATTTGATCTTATGTGACGAAAATAATCAATTTTAACCTATATCACAATTTTAGTCCAAATGGACATGCCAAATAAATACTAATAAAAGGAGAAAATGTCTTTTCTGTTGTCACTACCCTTGGTTTTCTTTTCCTTTTCCTCCTAATATACCCAAGTCGTCTACAAAGTCTAGTCTGTCTTCTTCAAAAACGAAGCCTAACTCATTCATAGAGTGAAGCTTTTGCTGAAATCTCACAAAAGCAACAAAAGCAATTCCCAGGGTTTGGTTTAGGGATCTTCATATCCATTTCTTCTTTGCAGAGTTGCCAATCATCAATCTCTGCTTGGTTGCTGGTATGTATGTTTGTACAACCCATTACTATCTTTTTCTGTTTTGGATCATGATTTAAGTTACTCATCCACGAATCTCTATTCAAATCTATGAATGATGATGTTGTTGTGTTTGTATATCTTTTACACCGAAATAAATAAATATATATCTATCTATACTATATATGAAATGAACATCCCGGTATTCTCAACTTCTTATTCTGCCAAGTGTTCAGTTTTTAATTTAAAACAAAAAAATTAGATAAATGGAAAGATCAAGACTCGAACCTTAACCATCGATCAAATAAAGAAACACTTACTATATAAGTGACACACAATATACAGTAAAAATTTGGTTTTATTTTTACTCGAATTACACACGCGATATGTGTGCCAACCACTAGTACATATATGTTATCATCCATCATAATTGTGTCTACGCCATTTGTATTAATTTTTTTTGCTTTAGCGTAGCTTTTTTAAAAAAGAGTTGGTATAGTTATGTCAAATTTATAGAGCTTGTAATTTTTTCAAACTCAGTCAAAATCAATGGAATTTATAGTAATTATTATTAATTTTTCAGCTTGATTGAACCATCTAATTACAAGGTCACATGGCTTGACTTGTTGCCTTAAATATGATTATAATAGACCTTGGCAATGTTGTCTGTTTGGTTTGATTTGATTTTCATAATTAATTCTCTGAATTTTTTCCAAACAAATTATTAAAAAAAAAAATGGTGAAATTTTTTTAAAAAATAGACCAATCAATTTTTTTTTTACTTTATAAATGACTTTACCATCTACTTTAGAGGACCCAAACTCCATCTAATTTCCTTTCTATGTGGCAGGGATAAGTAATGGTGTGTTTAGTGCAGGGATAAGTAATGGCAGAAAGAGCAGTGAGCTCTGTTTTTCAATATTTGGCACCATTGTTAACTGGGGAAGTAGAGTTGTTGAAGGGTGTTCGCAAGGAAATTGTCAGTATCAAAGCTGAATTGGAGCGCATACACTCTTTCTTAAAAGATACAGAATCAAGAGCAGAAACTGGAGATGAAGGTGTGAAAATATGGGTGAAGCAAGTAAGGCAAGTTGCTTATCGGATACAAGATGTTATCGATGAACACATTCTCTTGGTCTTGCCAAAACAACCTGGACTATTCAGTTCCTTGCATAAAGTCACTCAGACGATCACTAAGTTAAAGCCACGACATGAGATAGCTTCTCAAATCCAAGACATCAAGACTACAATCCGTGAGATCAAGGAAGGAGCTGATCGATATGCATTCAGTACTAGTACTTCGTCAGAACATAGCAGCACTAGCAAGGACAAAATGTGGCGTGACCCCCGACTGGCTTCCCTTTTCATAGGGGATGACGAAGTCGTTGGCATTGAATCTCCCAAATATGAACTGATAAGTAGATTGGTTGACCAAAATCAATCACAACGAGCAGTGATCTCGGTGGTTGGCATGGGTGGAATTGGCAAGACCACTCTTGCCAAGAAAGTTTATGACAGCCAAGAAGTGGTTGCACACTTCAATTGCAAAGCGTGGATCACTGTCTCTCAATCATACAAGCCAGAGGAGCTCCTCAAAACAATGATAAAGCAGCTATCAGGAATTTATGTTCTACCTGATGAGGGAATTGAGTCATTCATTGTCAAGCTAAGAGGATATTTATCCGAAAAGAGGTACGTCATTGTGCTTGATGATGTCTGGGAAACTGATTTTTGGGGATCCATAAGACATGCTTTACCCAAAAATAGTGAAGGCAGTAGAGTAATTATCACCACACGCAAAGAACAGGTTGCTGCATTTTGCACAGGAACTTCAGTGGATCACGTCCATGAGCTTCTGGCCCTATCCCAAGAGAAGGCTTGGAAACTCTTCTACACGAAAGCCTTCTAATTGGACTTTGGAGGTCATTGTCCCCCTGAGTTGGAGGAAGTATCACAAGCAATTGTTAGAAAGTGTCAAGGTTTGCCACTTGCAATTGCAACTATAGGTGGTCTCTTGTCCACCAAAAATAAGGGTTTATCCAAATGGCAAAAATTCTATGGTAGCATGAACTCTGAGTTGGAAAGGAATCCTGATCTTAAAAGCATTAGCAAAATTTTGTTGTTCAGTTATAATGATCTACCTCACCACCTCAAATCTTGTTTCTTGTACTTTGGCATAATGCCAGAAGACTGCTTTATCAAAGCTAGGAGACTTATTCGGCTATGGATAGTTGAGGGTTTTGTTGAAGAGCAAAATGAAAAAACATTGGAAGAAGTTGCAGAAGAATACTTGACTGAGTTGATCCATAGACGCTTAGTTCTAGTGTCAACAACAAAGTTTGATGGAAGAGTTGGACGGTGTAAGGTACATGATGTAGTGCGGGAGATTATTCTCTCAATGTCCAAGGAGTTTAGTTTGTGTCAAATTTTAGAAAAAGAGAATTCAAGTTTCAATGCCACAACTTGCCGGCTATCTATGCATATGCGTTACTGCGACATGGATAAGGTCATGAAAAGCATTAGTAAATCCCCAGTTCATTCTGTTTTTCTTTTTCAAGAGGGAGAGCTGCCAAAGAAGCCCTTATTGGGTACAGTAGTTGCAAATTTCAAGCTTTTGAAAGTGCTGGATCTTGAGGATGCTCATTTGGATCAACTTGATGAAGAAGTGGGAAATCTATTTCTTTTGAGATACCTAAGCATAAGGAGCACACAAGTGGAGATAATACCAAAGTCCATAGGTAAGCTGCAAAACCTACAGACTTTGGATCTGAAACATTCTCTCGTAAGAGAGCTCCCATTTGATATCAGTAGGCTCCGTAAGTTGCGACATCTTCTTGCCTATTCTTATAACATGGTGAATTATCTAGTAGGAGTGAAGATACAGGGAGGGATTGGGGGTTTAAAGGAGCTGCAAAATTTGTTGTACGTGGAGACAAATCATGATGACGGGCTCAGGCTAATTAAAGAGCTTGAGAATTTGAGGCAGCTAAGGAAGTTGGGAATTAGGAAATTGGAAAGAGAACATGGGAGTGCTCTATGTGCAGCCATTGAGAAGATGAAATACCTTAAATGTTTGAGTGTATTGGCCTCAAGTGATGATGAGATTCTGGATTTACAGCATATATCATCATCATCTCCACCTCAATATCTTCAACGTCTCTACTTGGGTGGACGTTTAGAGAAGTTGCCCGACTGGATCCCGAAACTTAAAAGTCTAGTCAGATTATCTCTATCGGGTTCAGGTTTGACCAAGAATGATCCACTAAAAGCTCTTCAAGTCTTGCCTAGTTTAGTACGTCTTTGGCTTTTGGATGCATATGATGGGGAGGAGTTGTATTTTGAGGTCGGAAGGTTTCAAAAACTTAAGCAACTAACTCTTGTAGGGTTGAATGGATTGAATTCGGTGATAATAGAGGAAGGAGCATTGCCTCTTCTTGAAGAGCTAATGATTGGGCCTAGCCCGCAACTAAAGGAGGTACCATCTGGCATCCACCACCTCACAAACCTCAAAACTCTTGAGTTTGTTGATATGCTAGACGAATTGATAAATAGAATGGAACCCAAACCCAAACCCAAACCCAAACCCAAACCCAAACCCAACTGAGGAAAAGACTACTGGATCGTCGAGCATATCCCTCGTGTCAACCTTTGGTCCCGAATCGGAAAAGAATTGTCTATTACTCAAATCTGCACTCTTCAACAATATTTCAATCGGAAGGTGGAAAACGCAAGGGTTGGGGAAGATAAAAATGAGTTGAATGTCAATTCAATTAACTTTCAGGTTTGCGCTCAACTGAATTGCCGTTTTTGACTTTTTATGTAGTCGTTTGGCATTTAAAAGTCAAAAGAAGATATTTAAAAAAATTAAAAAGTTAATAATTTATATTAAAATGTTAAAGATTTTTTATTTATTTATTTTACTTTTTGTGTTTTTTTTTATTATCAAATTTTGAATTTTTTTTTTTTGTAATTTTTTTCTTTAATTTAGTGTCATGGATATATTTGATTTATTAGAGCCCATTTGGCAACTTTATTTTTTGACTATTTTATTAGTCAAAACATCAATAAAAAGTTAAAAAGTCATTAAAAAATTTAAAAACTTAATAAATAGCTAAAAAAATATAATTCACAGTATAACTTAAAAAAAGTCATTCTCATTAACATTTTTTCATCTCATAAAAAAAGTCAAAAAAATACTTTAAAAAATAATTAAAAAACGGTTTTTGGGTTTGAAATTTGGACCATTTTATATAAAGGCAAAAAAAAAAAAAAAACACTAATAATTATTTCTTTTCATCACATCTCATAACCAAATACAATATTAAGTTTGAGGGCAGTGCTATGGTACACACTCCTCAAAAGAGGAGTGTACCACATGCACCTTTATTATGTATTTTTGTAATAAATGTTACGTATTTTTTTGATAGAGTTACAATAATTTGTAATTCAAAAATCAAGTTATACATTTTGTAGTAATATTATGCATTTTTGTGGTTAAAATTTTTTTGGATAAATAAATGTAACATTATCCCAAAATGCAAAATTTCATTTTTGAATAAAAAATTGTTGTACCAATATCAAAACAATATGTAATATTTACCACAAAAATACGTAACAAACACCATAAAAATATATGACATGGTGCATGTGATACGCATCTTTTAAGGAATGTGTACCATAAAAGTTTCCTATGTTTTAACGCTCTTTATTTAAAGTCTAAAAAGTTATACTCCTCATTTAAATGTCAAAATAAATAAATAATCCTTCTTATCTTTGATATCAGGACAAAGATCATTGTTAAAAATCTTCAATCATAGACACTAAAAACATACTTCTTATCAAAGGCTTGTAATAAAACGTTTGGACTAAGAACCCACAAAAAACTCTCTTGATTACACAAAATTTAATTAGTATTATTAAAATATAAAAACGCTTTTATTGAGATTTTATTTGGGTAAACTACCAATAGGTCCTACTTTGGAGACTTATTACCCAATAGGTCCTACTTTGGAGACTTATTACCCATTAAGTCCTATTGATAAATTTATTAGGTGATAAAGATAAATTTATCAGTCTTTTATTTTTATGAATAAATTTATAGTGATAAATTTATCAGTCTCTTTGTTTTTATGAATAAATTTTTAGTGATAAATTTATCGCTCTCTTATTTTTATAGTGTTAAATTTATTAGTTAGGACCTGTAGGTAAATAAGTTTAGTTAATAAGACTAATTGGTAAGTATCCCATTTTATTTTAGGCCTTATTGAAAGTTTGGCCAACCTTATCACCACTTGCCATCTACACCATTAATATCACTACTTCAATTACCATTACCACCACCAGTACACCTCTGCTCACTTTCCTACCACCTACACCACTATCACAATCACTAACATACCATCATTTTTAAGGTCAGAATCAAAAAAAATATTTTTTTTATCAAAATAAAATAATTCTAAATCACTTGTACGTTTAGTACTCATATTGTTCATTGATATGTTGCATCTCTTTACATTTAGTATATGTTTGTAATTGTTAGGTCTTTTGCTGCCAGCGCTTATCGTGGAAGGAAATTCAATTGCAGAGGCAACCACAAACAAATAAAGAGTGTCATCTGTGCCAACATGGACATGTTTATTATGTTTAACTACGTAACTTTAATTTAGACAAACTTATGGCCATACATTTCTTCTTGTTGTATCTCTAATCTAAATTTTGATTATGTTTTTTTGTTTCTATTTTTTTTTATTCTTCATTATGTTATATAGAGCTAATGTTTTGCATAAGAATGTAGTAACCAGGTTTAGGTTATCACTGAACTTTTATTGACTACTGTATTTTTAGGGAAGAATTATTTCCCAGATATCATATGACTTGGTTGTTCGGGCATACTTTGGCCACCTCATGCGTTGCCTATTCCATCTCTTTATTTATTCATATCTATATCTAAATCTATGTTGATGCTGAATAAATTATACCTATGGTCTCTAAAGTATGTATTATGTGTCACTTGGTCTTCAAAAAATTTATTTTGTCAATTTCGTTAATAAAGTTTTTAATTCGAGTCGAATTTATTCAGTTTCAAATTTAATGGAATGATATTACAATACATCCAAAAGTGAATCTCAGTGTTGATTCCAACCAAATTGCAGGGTGTATATTTCAGGGTTCAGTTACCTAAAAGTACTAGCTTTAAAATTTAAAATTAATTTTCATGCTGTTGGTGAAAGGGGAGAAATGAGTGACACCAAAATTGTAAATAGCATTTATAGATACAAACATTTTGCTTTATATTGGTGATTGGAAATTGCAGCGATGGTAACAGTAGCATATGAATGATGCAACTACCTCCTTTGATGTTTTAGGCCACATAAAATTCTGTGTTCAGTTCAGTGATCTATTTTGGTGTGAGTAGCATTATTGTATGCCCTGATTATACTTCAAAGTAGTGTTTGTTAGGAGTGTAATTGATTCAACTAAGTTGAAACCTATTGCCTCATGTGTTCTCCTCTATACATTATCTCTTTTTTTCTTTTCGGTTTTTATGTTTATTTTATGTGGAACTATATTTTCATTTAAATTATCACTCTGTTTCGTTCAAATTTCAAGTACCTTTACATTCATACATCAAAATTCTGGCTTCATCCATCCATAAATATAATCCACTCCATCAGAAGAATGGTTACTTGCCCCTCCATCAAACTCAAAGACATGGTTTCAATAAAAAGAATATAAGAAGTTTGTTAGCCAAGAAAAAACGGTTATGGAGTGTTAGGTTAATTGGAACGAAATAAAAAATTAGTGGAATGAGTATTCCCTTATAATGATGAATGATGATTCCATTTGTTATACATTTATTTTTCATCATTTTTAGTGAATCAAATGTGAAAATAAACATTATAAAGGAATAATCATTGTATTCTGTTTTAATAAACCAAATAGAGCATTAGTGTTTGTTGATAATTAAGATGACGCAAGGAAGCTGAATACAACTTAGAAACAATACAAAGAATAAATGCTTGCTTCTATGTGTTCATAGAAGAATGATATAACGTCCCCTCCATGAAAACTCAAAAGACATATATGGATTCCCTTAAGAATATAATAAGAAGCTTGTTAACCACAAGCACAAGCAAGGTTTCTCCATTAGTGTTTGTTGATAATAAGACACAAAGGAAGCTAAAGTATGTATGTATTCTGTATCATTGTCTTTAAAAAATGTATTTTGGCAATGTCATTCGTACAGTATTCAATGTGTTTAAAAAAAAATCAGTTTCGAATTTAATGGAATGATAATAAAATACATTCGAAAGTGAATTTCAGTTACATAAAAGTACCAGCTTTAAAATTAATTTTCATGCTACTCAACTGCTCACTTGATGAAAGACTTCTCCTAGAATATTTTTAATGTCATAGATGAACATTATTTAATAACTTTTAACTGATTTTTGGAGCAAAAATCTTAAGCATGGTTTTTGGGTTTGAAATTTGCGATCATCTTAGTATTATTGATCAAGAAGAAAGAAAACATTTCTTCGGATAACATCCACCTCTACTTTAACACATCTCTATATCTCTGTCTCAACGTTCATCAGTGTCCACTATCCCTCTCAGAAACCAATGTTAGCAGCTTTGATTGTAGCTTTGGCGTCATTCATTTCTCCTCATTGATTCGTTCAACAATTTAGAACAATAAAAAATATTTTAAAAATAAAACTGAACGGGCTTCTTTAGTGTTTGATTTTTAGTACATGATGATTTAGATGAGACAGGACCTCCACAAAATGCAAAACAAAAAATATCACTAGATTTTTTCTTCTAACTAAATCCACATCAATCCCAAATTGGTCATTTCTGTAAAAATTTTATACTGGAAAAATCCCTACATTGAAATTAAATATTTTGGGACCTTAAATCATAAACTAAATCTACATACCATTCCAACAACCTAATCTAAGGGGAAAAAACAATGCAATCTAAACTTTTGGTTACTAAACTAAAATTCTGTCTCCATCCACCCATTTAATACCCTCCATTGAAGAATGGTCACTGTCCCCTCCATCAAACTCAAGACATGGTTTCAAGAAAAGAATATAACAAGTTTGTTGTTAGCCACAACTCACAAGCAAAACGAAAGTTTCTCTGTTACGATTATGGAGTGTTTGGTTAATTAGAATGAAATAGAAATGTAGTGGGATGAGTATTCTGCTATAGTAGTTTTTTCTTAGCAGCAAAAGAGTTAAATTTTATTATAACAAAATAGGTACAAAGCTTGGAAAGAATTTGCATCATTGTCCAAGCTAAGCATCCCAACTAAATTGGCACCCATAACAAGACTAATCATGTGCATTTCCAAAGCCCCAAAGTGTGATGACTGGTTTCGTTTTATTTCACTTCACTTTTGTCTTCCATAGGGTTTGTGATATCCGGAAGCTTTTCCTCAAATAAAATTCTTGTTCTAGTTTTGTTCGGCATTGAATTTCACTTGTTGCGGAGGATGCATGGTTGAGTCCGAAGTGCTCGGGGATCGAACCAGAAAATTATGGGTTGCTGGGCTAGGGCCGCACTTGCGGGGCCCTAGGCCGCACGTGCGGGGTGGGGCCGCACGTGCGGGGGATGAGGCCACACGTGCGGGGAGGGGCGAGTTTTAGAGGGTTGCACACTGCTAAAAAGGCAGGTGCAAAGTGAGGTGAGGCAAGGGACCACCGCACGTGCGGGGGAGGCGCTCCGTATGTGCGGGAGAGGGCGTCGCACGTGCGGGATTTTGGGCAGCCGAATCTTTGTTTTTTTTTTTTTTTTTTCCCTTTTTGGCCATGTATGTATCACACTTAGGGCATTCCTGTCTCACTCTAAACATTATTTTACTCCTCCTTCTCTCTAAAACCTTCCCTAAACACCCCAAAGACCTTGATTTCTTACAATCCATGGAGCTTTGATGTGATGACCGGGTCTCTTTCTCTCTTTCCTTTTTCCTTCTCTTTGGTTTCATCCTCTTTTGTTCCCGTTGGGTTTGAAAACATGCGGAAGTTATTTCCAATTAAAGCTCTCGTTCTTGTTTTGTTTTTCGGTGTTGAACTTCACTGGTTTCGAGACATGCGGGGTCAGGTCCGGAGTGCCCGGGAGTGGAAAGAAAATTTTCTGGACTGTCTTGGCTTGGCCGCACGTGCGGGGGCCATAGGCCGTACATGCGAGAAGAGGGGCCGCACGTGCAGAATATAGGGAAGGCACGTGTGGAATATAGGGGAGGCAAGGGGGTGCATTCTGTCTAAAATGCATGTGCGTAAGTGAGGTGCGGGGAGGTACCACATGTGCGGGGGTGATAGCTGCACGTGCCGGAGGACACGCTCCGCACGTGCGGGGAAGGGCGCCGCACGTGCGATCGGCCTGGGTCCGAAAATTTGCATTTTTGTATCTTTTAGGCCGAGTTGTATCTCACTTTTAGGGCTTCAATCTCTCACTCTAAGACCATTTTCTCTCCTCCTTCTCTCTAGAAACCCCAACCAAAACACTTAAACACCTTGAATCTCTTGCTATCCATTGGGTTTAGATCATCATCAACTCCTCAAATCTTGAAGCTCAAGCTAGAGCTTCACTTGATGTGGTAGAGATCAAGCTTTCTCCTCCTTGAAGTTAGGGTTTCATCTCTTTTCCTTCGTCTAGACTTTGAGGTAGGGTTCTCCTTTGAGTTATATATATATATTTGTGTAGATGCTAGTTGATTTTGAGAACTTCTCTTACTATCTCGAAAATGGGGTTTTGTGGTTCAAGAAATGGATGATTTTGTAGAATGAACTTCATCTTGTTCTCTTAAAAAGATGTTTTCTTGAAATTTTAGACAAACATGATTGAGATTAGGGATTAAAATGAGGTTTCATAAAGAGATGGGAAACGCTAGGGTTTTGTGAAAAACCTAGAGATTTTTAAATGAAAAGAGATAATGGTTCATGTTGCTATATATATATATATATCTATGTTTATATACATGATTGTGGATGTATTGTGTAAACCATGGTAGATGTAGAAATGAGGAATAAGTGATGATATACAAATGAATACATCTTTTGCATTGATGAAGAAATTCTTAACATATCAAAGACATTGAATATGGAGGTGAAACCTCTACCTTGTTATGTTTGGAGTTAACTAAAATGTTGCAAATACATGAAGTGTATGTTGTTGTTGCACATGGGCATTTGATATTAAATGTTTGGCTATTGATAGAATAGTATGGGAAGAGAAAAATGTAAATTATGGATCTCTATGGAAGGTAAATGTAGTTATGAACAATGTGGAGAGGGAAGTGTAGTGACATGGGTAAATGTTGCATTGACATGACTTAAGTCTTGCATATCATGAAAATAGTTTTTGAATGGAAATCTGAACTTTCGTTGAGAATGAATCATTGTGAATGGAACTATGGAAAGGTTAAAGGGGTAAATACGTTGGTAAGTCCAGATAGAGGGTGTAGTTAAATTTGATAAGTTGGCCTGAGTGTCCATGGTGGAAGACCAAAAAGTCGCGCGGATAGCTGTCGAGCCTTCCGGTTAATACCGGTAAAAATGACAGTTTGGTAGCACTTGTATAGTCTACTTGCAGACACCAGCTTAGGGATTACAGAGTCGTATTTACCGCCCCTCTTGAGTGAATTGGAAGTTGGGATTAACGAGATCGAAAATGTTGTTGAAAGCAAGATGATTTTCATATATAGCATGACATATGATTATTTTTGAAAACGGCATAGCATGGCATCGCATTGCATGAATTGTTGGGCATCTTACATGAATGTATATACTTTGTTAAGGTTTCTCTACTAGGTTTTATGCTCACCCCTATGGGATTTGGTGCAGGTAAAGATGTTGTGATCCCGCCGAGCTAAGGGTGTGGATATGTTTTGGTGAAGAGTAGATTACTCTTTCTTTTGTTGTAATTTCTGTAAAGCCTAGGGCTAACTTGGTATGGGTCCGAGAGACCATTTTGTGTAACCGGGCTATTGCCTTGGAAGATGTAAGCCGTAAGGGAATTTCTTTTATTTTATTTTTTTATGTAGAAAACTATATGTTTCACATGCTATAGATTTAGGCGTTTTGTTATCTTTGAATGTGTACTTGCATGTGGGACCCTTGTACAAACCATGGATATTTTGATATAGAGAACGGAGAATGGTTGTAATTGATGAATGTACGTAGTTAATGTATTATTCTTGTTGGCATTATTTCGGGGCGTTACATTTGATCCATCTTCTTTCTCAAATTTTGGTGAGCAAAGCAAAAACTACATTGTGTGCGGTGGAGATTGAGTTTTGGCATCTTTGATTCTAGATTTTTTTCTCTCACCTTCTCCAAAAACCTTGAGGTAGGGATTTCTTGAGTTATATATACATGTTTTGCTATATTGATGTTGATTTAAAAGTTTTCTTGAAGCTCTTATGTTGATTTTTATTTTGTGATCTAAATTGTAGAGAGTTTTAAAAGTGGGTTTAAATCTCAAACCTTTCGTTAATCCTAGAGGGCTTCCTTTTTATCAAACTTGAGAAAGATGATTTAGGTAGGGTTTCACCAAGGAAATGGGAAATGTTTGGTTTTTGATAAAAACCCTAGAAATTGGGGATTTTGGAAAGTATGGAAATGCCTATGGATTTCTTACTTTTCTTGTGTTAAAAGAATGAATGAGTGTAGGTTTCATGATGTGGTTTGTAAAATGGCAATCTTATTGATATATGAAAATGGAGAATTTGTTTTAAAACTATTGTTAAATGCATGAACATGTATGATTGTGAGATGACAAGTTGTTGTGTACCATGGATCATGAGAAATGGGAATCTTGGAAATTGATGTTTGAAAACATTATATGTAGTCTTGAAGGGACAAAATTGTGCATAATGAGAACACATTGCTATGTGTTGATAGCTTGGTTGTGTACATGGTTAATTGTGAAACAAGATTAGATGGAGGAAAATGGAGAAATGTTATAAGGCATTAGTTATTACATCATATACTCATTCAATTTATTCTTATCACTATTTTTGTGCATCTTGAATTGAGTTGGAAACGTTACATTGAGAAAGAATATTTTTGAATGAGAACTATTTAATGTTATGGGGTAAATACGTTGGTAAGTCCAGTTAGAAGGTGTAGATGAATTTGATAAGTTTGCCTGAGTGTCTGGAGTGAAAGACCGAAAACACGCGCGGAGGAGGTACCACTTCCCTTTCGGTTAGCAACCGGTAAAGTGAGGTTATTGGTAGTGCTTGTTGAGCCTACTTGCAGACACTAACCTAGGGATTACCTGAGTCGTATTTACCGCCCCTTTTGATTAAAATTGGAGATTTCGGAATTATTAAGATTTTTTTTTTTTTAAACTGTTATTGAAACTTGATGATTTTCAAGAAGAACATGTGCATGAAATTTCCTTTAAACTGGCATTGCATGGTATCGCATTTAATATTGAAAAGTCTAGCATAACTGTATATACTTTGTACGGATTCTCTACTGGGCATTATACTCACCCCTATGGGCTTTTGGTGCAGGAAAAGACGTGGTGATCTCGCCAAGTTGAGGGCGTGAATATGTTGTGAAGAGTAACAACTCTATTTTGTTATGATTTAATTGCTAGCCAAGGGTTATCCATGTATGGGTCCGAGAGACCACTTTTGTGTAACTAGGCTGAAGCCTTGGAAGGTATATATTTATTTTGAAATTTGACGCTCTACATGCTATAGATTCATGTATTCAATATCCTTTAATGTATAATTTGCATGTGGAATTTTTGTATAAACCTAGTGATTAATGATGTAAAGGTTGGGGGTTTTGTTATATTTATATAGTGAATGTTGGTTAAAGTATTTCATCTTGATGGATTATTTTCGGGGCGTTGCAATTTGGTATCAGAGCTACCGGGTTTGAATACTTGGGACTCGCGGGAAGTGGTTGTTTTGCCACAATGGGTTCATTTCGCATGATTACGAAATGTTTTGTTTTACATGATTATGTGATAAAATGCTTATGTGAATATATGGGTATGGGATTGGACTTTTGGGATGCTATTTGCGCCTATTAAATTCCTTGAGGCCTTATTAGAAGGGTACCTGATCAATACTCGTTCTACTAAAGATTCTTAGTTTTTCGTGGGACGAATTTCATCACAAAATGATAGTCCGTATGTGCTTACGTGACTAAGTGCTTATGTGGAGTGAACTGAATTGTTTGTGTGGTAAAATATATATGATTGTTGTAGTCTAACGTGTGAGGCAAGTTGCGAGCACATTTTGCCACAATGGGTTCATTTTGCATGATTACGAAATGTTTTGTTTTACATGATTATGTGATAAAATGCTTATGTGAATATATGGGTATGGGATTGGACTTTTGGGATGCTATTTGCGCCTATTAAATTCCTTGAGGCCTTATTAGAAGGGTACTTGATCAATACTCGTTCTACTAAAGATTCTTAGTTTTTCGTGGGACGAATTTCATCACAAAATGATAGTCCGTATGTGCTTACGTGACTAAGTGCTTATGTGGAGTGAACTGAATTGTTTGTGTGGTAAAATATATATGATTGTTATAGTCTAACGTGTGAGGCAAGTTGCGAGCACATTTGGAATTATGTGCTAAATTATCTATCTTGTTCCTTAATTAGGATGTCATGAAGGGTTCAAATTCGTGGTGGTAGGGGTGGAAGGTGTGGTCGGGGTCGCCGAGCTGTGCATGGAGTACCGGTCCATGAGGTTCCGGTGCAAGAGGAGGCGTTAGGCCAAGCTAATATGGCCGAGCAAGTGGGGCAAGCTGAGTTACCGGGGCAAGCAGGTCAAGCCACAATGGGGGCCCTAGCCCGAGAAATGGCGGGGGCATTGAGGGAGTCCATGAATATCCTAAGGGTGGAGAATCAAGCTAGGGACAACGCCGTGGAGACTAGGGCAAGCTTCCTTACGAGGGAGTTTTTGCTGGCCAAGCCGGGTGAATTCCATGGTGGCCCCGAGTCTAAGAAAGCGAATGAATGGCTCGAACAAACCTTGAAGACTTTTGAGATTCTTCACATTGAGGAAAGCGAATTAAGAGTGACTCTTGCGAGTTATTACCTCAAGGGAGATGCGGGCCAATGGTAGAAGTATGCTAAAGGCCGAGTAGAACCAACATGGGAGGCATTTATGGTGGCCTTCCAAGACAAATATCTACCTCTCACTGCTAGGGAGAGGTTGAGGCAGGAGTTCAAGACCTCAAGCAACTCAATATGTCTGTAGTTGAGTTCGAAGCGGCCTTTTCTAGTTTGTCCCGGTTTGCACCGGAGTTGGTAGCGACGGAAGAGCGCTGTTGCATTGAGTTTGAGAAGAAGCTTAGAACAAAAATCTTGTTCAAGGTTACCGGGAACATGATTCGAAATTATGACCGTCTTGTGGAGGCGGCCGCACATGTGGAGATTATCGTGGAGGCCGAGGAGGAGAGACTTCGGAATTCGAGGTCTAGGGACCAAGGGTCACAGGGGGACTATAGGCCCAACAAGAAGAGCAGAAACACTTTTTCAACCCAGTCCCAGCCGCAGCAGTCTAGATCTACCTTTCTCTTGCCTAGTGCGAGCTCGGGAAAGAGTGCACCGAGTGAGTTTTCTTGCTTCAAGTGTGGCCAACCGAGTCACAAGGCCTTTGTTTGTCCACAGAAGGGTGGAGGACAACAGATGTTGCCACCACCACCACCTAACTGATCTCAGAGTCAGTCTCAGAGTAGAGGGCAGGAGCCTACTTGCTACCAGTGTGGTTAGTCAGGGCATATAAAGAGAGCGTGCTTGCAGTTGGGAGGCACATCTGGTGCATCAAGGTTGAGGCAGACTCAGAGCCACTAGCAAGCTCATTCAGTTCAGACTTCGCGAGTTAATCAGGGAGCCGTTTCGGCTCAGTCAGTACAGCAGGCCTATGCTCCGAGATATGAGCAGGTTGATCAGAGGCCACAAGGGCGCGTGTATGCTGTTACCGTGCCAGAGCAGTTGTCGGGATCCTCAGTTGGGAGAGGTATTTTGGTTGTGTGTAATTCTTTGGCTAATGTGTTGATAGATACGGGTGCGTCTTATTCATTCATATCTGCTGCATTCGCATCTACATTAGGGTTAAAGGTGGCACGATTAGTGTCTCTACTCAGAGTTGAGTCACCGGTTGGGGGTACAGTTGACTTAGATCGGGGATGTCGTGGTTGTGAAATAGAGGTTGTCGGGCGTCGACTCCCGTTTGCTTTTGTGTTGCTAGACATGTCGAGTTTTAACGTCATTTTAGGCACAGATTGGCTATCTTCGTATCGGGCTATGATTGATTGTTTTCGTCAGAGGGTCACAGTGTGCACCTCGAGTGGTGATTGTTTTTACTTTCTGGGAGACCGGGTTGATAGGGTCTTGTCGCTAATTAGAAACGAGCTTAGTGGTCTTCTCACTACTCTCTTGGATAGCAAGAGTGGCGGGACTTGTGTTGAGTTGCCAAGGGTAGTTTGTGAATACCCGGACCTGTTTCCCGAGGACCTTACTAGTTTGCCACCTTACCAGGAGATTGAGTTCACCATTGGCTTAGTGCCTGGAACGGCCCCAATTTCCATGGCGTCATATAGATTTGCACCCGCTGAGTTGCATGTGTTGAAGATTCAACTCCAGGAGCTTTTAGACAGGGTTTCATTCACCCTAGTACGTCGCCTTGGGAGCGCCGGCTCTCTTTGCGAAGAAGAAGGATGGGTCATTGCGGTTGTGTATCGACTACCGCAAGTTGAATTGAGTTATTGTCAAGAACAAATACCCTCTACCCAGAATAGATGACTTGTTTGATCAACTTATAGGGTCGTCTTGCTTTTCGAAGATAGATTTGAGGTCGGGGTATCATCAGTTGAGAGTCCGGGAGGAAGACATCCAGAAAACGGCCTTTTGTACGCGTTATGGCCACTATGAATTCCTTGTAATGCCTTTTGGGTTAACTAATGCACCGGCTTCCTTTATGGATTTAATGAATCGAATTTTTAGGGAATACTTGGACCATTTTGTGGTCATCTTTGTGGACGACATCCTAATTTATTCGACTTCTGAGGAGGAACATGAGGCTCACTTGAGGGTAGTGCTTGATTTGCTTAGGGAGCATCAATTGTATGCCAAATTTGAGAAGTGCGAGTTTTGGCTCACCGAGGTGAAGTTTTTGGGTCATGTGGTGTCAAGAGAGTGAGTAACTATAGATTCTTCAAAGATAGATTCTATACAAGATTTGGAACAACCTAAAAATGTTTTTGAGATTCAGAGTTTCTTGGCATTGGCGGGGTACTATCAGCGTTTTGTGGGGGACTTCTCTAGACTAGCTGTGCCTTTGACTAGGTTGACTAGAAAGGGGGTTAAGTTTGTGTGGAGTGAGGCTTGTGAACAGTCTTTCCAAGAGCTTAAGACTAGGCTGACTACCACACCGGTGTTGATAATTCCGGAAAGAGGATTGGGCTATACCGTCTTTTGTGATGCGTCTCGGGATGGGCTTGGTTGTGTTTTAATGCAAGGGGGAAAGGTTATAGCCTACGGTTCGTGGCAATTGAAAACTCATGAGAAGAATTACCCTACCCACGACTTAGAGTTAGCAGCAATAGTGTTTGCCTTGAAAGTTTGGAGGCATTATTTATATGGCGAGAAGTTTGAGGTTTTCTCCGATCATAAGAGTCTAAAATATCTATTTTCCCAAAAGAACTTTAATTTACGTCAACAGAGGTGGATGGAGTTTTTGGAGGATTATGACTTTGAGTTACACTATCATCTGGGGAAGGCCAATGTAGTAGCCGACGCCTTGAGTCGGAAATCCGTGAGTAGTTTGGCGAGTGTGGTCATTCGGGAGTGGGTTATGTTGGGTGAAATTGGCAAGTTTGAGTTGCACTTGGGTGAGTCCGAAGAGGGTGCAACATTGTTTACTTTGAGTGCTCAACCTATCTTGATTAGCAAAGTTGTAAAGGCACAACAAGGAGACCGTGAAGTAGAGTCAATTCGTGATAGAATCTCCAATGGGAAGGAAGAGAACGGTTTGAACATTCACTCGGATCAGAGTGTCTGTTACCTAGACCGTTTGTTTGTACCTAAACCTTGTAGAGAGGAAGTGCTTCAGGAGTTCCATCACTCACGCCTTGCGGTACATCCGGGAGGCACCAAGATGTATCACGATCTTAGCCGTCAATTTTGGTGGAGGGGTATGAAGCGGGATGTTGCATCCTTCGTGTCAAAGTGCCTTACTTGTCAACAAGTGAAGGCCGAGCACCAAAGACCATCGGGTTTGTTACAACCCTTACCAATAGCCAAGTGGAAATGGGAGCACGTTTTCATGGATTTCGTAGTTAGGCTTCCTAGGACACAGCGGGGCAATGATGCCATTTGGGTGATTGTTGATAGGTTGACTAAGTCTACGCATTTCATTCCAATGCGTACCAGCGACTTAGTTGAGCACTTAGCAGAGTTGTACGTTAGAGAGATAGTTCGACTTCATGGGATTCCTGTAACCATCGTATCAGATAGGGATCCTCATTTCATCGCCCAGTTGTGGCAAAGCCTTCAAGAGGCATTAGGAACTAAGTTGACC
Organism: Camellia granthamiana; assembly: GCA_036172215.1. NCBI lineage: Eukaryota > Viridiplantae > Streptophyta > Magnoliopsida > Ericales > Theaceae > Camellia > Camellia granthamiana. Next base: position 79,582,446 of record CM069913.1, on the reverse strand, counting down.
TTTAGCAGCGCCTATCACCCTCAAACCAATGGGCAATCGGAGCGTACCATTCAAATTTTAGAGGATATGCTTAGAGCTTGTGTCCTAGATTTCAAGGGGTCTTGGGAGAAGCATTTACCGTTGATTGAATTTGCCTACAACAATAGTTACCAAGCTAGTATCGAGATGGCGCCATTTGAGGCATTGTATGGCCGACCTTGTAGATCACCAGTTTGTTGGGCCGAGGTGGGGGATGCACCGTTGTTGGGTCTGAAAATTGTTAGGGAGACAACCGAGAAAGTTGCTCTCATTTGGAAGAGGTTAGCTATGGCCCAAAGTCAACAAAAAAGTTATGCTGATAAGAGACGACAACCTTTGTCTTTTGAAGTGGGTGACCATGTTTTCCTTAAGATCTCACCTAGACAGGGTTTAATGAGATTCGGTAAGAGTGGTAAGTTGTCTCCGAGGTTCATTGGGCCTTTCGAGATATTGGAGAGAATCGGAGAAGTGGCATATCGGTTAGCCTTATCGCCACAACTTTCAAGGGTTCACAACGTGTTTCATGTGTCAATGCTTAGGAAGTATGAACCTGACCCTTCTCATTTACTAGATTGGGTTGATTTTAAGGTAGATGAATATGCCTCTTACGAAGAGCGACCGGTTCAAATCTTAGATACCCGAGAGCAAGTGCTATGGGGCAAAACTATACCGTTAGTAAAGGTGTTGTGGAGACACCACGGGGTTGAAGAAGCAACGTGGGAAAGGGAGGCGGAAGTTCGCTCCAAGTATCCGGATTTATTTGAAAATACTTAGTTATTTTGATTTGTAACGTTTCCTAGTATTGAAGGGAAAAGATATTAAATTGTTGATCATATGATGTTATGAAAATTGTTAATCTAAGCATGAGACTGTAAAGAAATGATGTTTTGTTAAAAATGCTCCATTTCAAATGTTCATTGTAAGCAATTGTTGTCTTGATGTCATGATGATACTGACAATGGTAAATGTTGGTTGAATGTTAATGTCGCGATTTGGAATTTTGATGGCATAGTCATAATTGTTAGAATTCTTCGTTTGATTGGTTGGTTTAAATTTTGGGGACAAAATTTCCTATGGTGGGGAGGTTGTGATAACTGGTTTTGTTTTATTTCACTTCACTTTTGTCTTCCATAGGGTTTGTGATAGCCGGAAGCCTTTCCTCAAATAAAATTCTTGTTCTAGTTTTGTTCGGCGTTGAATTTCACTTGTTTCGGAGGATGCACGGTTGAGTCCGAAGTGCCCGGGGATCGAAAAAGAAAATTTTGGGTTGCTGGGCCAGGGCCGCACGTACGGGGCCCTAGGCCTCACGTGTGGGGTGGGGCCGCACGTGAAGGGGATGAGGCCGCACGTGCGGGGAGGGGCGAGTTTTAGAGGGTTGTACACTGCTAAAAAGGTAGGTGCGGAGTGAGGTGCGGCAAGGGACCACCGCACGTGCGGGGGAGGCACTCCACATGTGCGAGAGAGGGCGCCGCACGTGCGGGATTCTGGGCAGTCGAATCTCTATTTTTTTTCCCTTTTTGGCCGTGTATGTATCACACTTAGGGCATTCCTCTCTCACTCTAAACATTATTTTACTCCTCTTTCTCTCTAAAAACCTTCCCCAAACACCCCAAAGACCTTGATTTCTTACAATCCATGGAGCTTTGATCCATCTTCTTTCTCAAATCTTGGTGAGCAAAGCAAGAACTACATTGTGTTTTGGCATCTTTGATTCTCGGGTTTCTTCTCTCACCTTCTCCAAAAACCTTGAGGTAGTAATTTCTTGAGTTATATATACATGTTTTGCTATATTAATGTTGATTTAGAAGTTTTCTTGAAGCTCTTATGTTGATTTTTATTTTGTGATCTAAAATGTAGAGAGTTTTAAAAGTGGGGTTAAATCTCAACTCTTTTGTTAATCCTAGAGGGCTTCCTTTTTATCAAACTTGAGAAAGATGATTTAAGTAGGGTTTCACCAAGGAAATGGGAAATGTTTGGTTTTTGATAAAAACCCTAGAAATTGGGGATTTTGGAAAGTATGGAAATGCCTATGGATTTCTTACTTTTCTTGTGTTAAAAGAATGAATGAGTGTAGGTTTCATGATGTGGTTTGCAAAATGGCAATCTTATTGATATATGAAAATGGCGAATTTGTTTTAAAACTATTGTTAAATGCATGAACATGTGTGATTGTGAGACGACAAGTTGTTGTGTACCATAGATCATGAGAAATGGGAATCTTGGAAATTGATGTTCGAAAACATTATATGAAGGGACAACATTGTCAAAAATTGTGCATAATGAGAACACATTGCTATGTGTTGATAGCTTGGTTGTGTACATGGTTAATTGTGAAACAAGATTAGATAGAGAGAAATTGAGAAATGTTATAAGGCATTAGTTATTACATCATATACTCATTCAATTTACATTGAGAAAGAATATTTTTAAATGAGAACTATTTAATGTTATGGGGTAAATACGTTGGTAAGTTCGGTTAGGAGGTGTAGATGAATTTGATAAGTTGGCCTGAGTGTCCGGGGTGAAAGACCGAAAATACGCGCGGAGGAGGTATCATTTCCCTTCCGGTTAGCAACCGGTAAAGTGAGGTTATTGGTAGTGCTTGTTGAGCCTACTTGCAGACACCAACCTAGGGATTACCTGAGTCGTATTTACCGCCCCTTTTGATTAAAATTGGAGATTTCAGAATTATTGAGATTTTTTTTTAAAACTATTATTGAAACTTGATGATTTTCAAGAAGAACATGTGCATGAAATTTCCTTTAAACTGGCATTGCATGGCATCACATTTAATATTGGAAAGTCTAGCATAACTGTATATACTTTGTAAGGATTCTCTACTAGGCATTATGCTCACCCCTATTGGATTTTGGTGCAGGAAAAGACGTGGTGATCCCGCCAAGTTGAGGGCGTGGATATGTTGTGAAGAGTAACAACTCTATTTTGTTATGATTTGATTGCTAGCCAAGGGCTATCCATGTATGGGTCCAAGAGGCCACTTTTGTGTAATCGAGCTTAAGCCTTGGAAGTTGTAGCCCATGAGGGTATTTTATTTATTTTGAAATTTGACGTTCTACATGCTATAGATTTATGTATTTAATATCCTTGAATGTATAATTTGCATGTAGAATTTTTGTATAAACCTGGTGATTAATGATGTAAAGGTTGGGGGTTTTGTTATATTTATATAGTGAATGTTGGTTAAAGTATTTCATCTGGATGGATTATTTTCAGGGCGTTACACAAAGAGAGTTAGAGAGTTTCCAACTCAAGCCCCTCAATCCCTCATAACAATACTACATTACAGCCTCCCTCCCAAAGCAAATCTAATTTGCAGCAAATTATACATAAAATCAGTGATGGAAAAATGGAAATCCCTTAAGGTGGATTTTAGCCAGATTGCAAGCCTAACAGTGATAGCTTCATGTAACTCCTCCATGTTTGGTTGGATATCTTGAAAGAGGCAGTCATTCCTATGCTTCCAAATGGACCAAAGAGCCACCAAAGGGATGGCATTCCAAATTCTCCTTTCAGCTTTGGTGAAGTTATTCCCAGCCCACCACTGCAAGAGCCCATCAACTGATCCAAGCACCACCCATTGAGTTCCCTTCCATTCCAGCAGTCATGCCAGAAGCACACTCTACAACTATTTCCCACTTTAATTTGAAGATTATTGACATGAAATTGCAGGAGGCTGACTCTTTGGTTTGCTGCTACCAAAATATCTCCCCAAATCTTGGAGAATCTGTTGCCTGCTTGAAGATTTGTGAGCCATTTCCCACCTTCTACTTTGTATTTGTTGCAAATCACCTTCTTCCACAGGGCTATTTCCTCATTGGCAAACCTTCACCACCACTTAATTAATAAACACACATTCATGTCGCTGATTCTTCTAACACCCAACCCCCCTTGCTTGATAATTTTTGTTACCTCTTTCCATTTCACTAAATGGATTTTCCTCTTTAACTCAGAGCCACCCCATAAGAATGAGGCTTGTAATTTTTCAATTTCTTTTGCTATCCCTTCTGGCATCTTGAACAGAGATAGGTAATACACTGGCAGGCTTGATAACACTGCTTTAATCAGAGTTAACCTGCCTGCAAATGAGAGAAATCGCCTCTTCCACCCAGCAAGCCTGAGCTTTATCTTCTCAATGACAAGTTTCCAACTCAGTTTCCTGTGAGGGCTAGCACCCAAAGGCAAAACCAAGATACTTCAGTGGTACTAACTTAGTTTTACAGTTTAGCAAGGAAACAAACTCAATGAGCACAGATTCAGAGATACCAAACCCGCATACCACACTTTTATGATAATTTATCTTAAGCCCTGATGCAACTTCAAAACACCTTAAGATCCTTTTTAAATTTAGCACTTCTGACCATTCAGCTTCACAGAACAATAAGGAATCATCTGCAAATTGAAGGTGAGAAACTACTACATCATTAACACTAACTACTACTCCTTTCAATAGCCCCAACTCCCTAGCTCTCATAAGTAATATGTTCAACCCTTCTGCAGCCAAGTTAAATAGGAAGGGAGATAATAGATCCCCTTGTCTGAGACCTTTTTGAGGACTAAATTCCTTAGTTGGTGAACCATTCACAAGTATTGAGATTCGAGCTGAAGAGAGACATTCTTTCATCCTAGGAATCCATTTTGATCCAAAGCCAAAGCTAGATAGCATTAAGAATAGGAATTCCCAGTTGAGGGAGTCATAAGCCTGCTCAAAATCAATTTTGAATAACAGCCTTCTTTTCTTGGTTTTTTTTCCACCCATCCACAATTTCATTTGCAATCAATACCCCATCAAGTATGTTTCTTCCTCCTCGGAATGCTGATTGTACTTCACCAATTACAGATGACATGACTTTTTTTAGTCTACTTGCAAGAACCTTGGTGAGTATTTTGTAAGTTGGCCCAATTAGGCTAATGGGCCTATACTCATTTAAGTTAACTGCATTCATTTTCTTTGGAATAAGGGTGATGAAAGAGCTGTTCAATCCACTGGCCAATCTACCCCTCTCATGAAAATCTGACATAAAGAGCATCACATCTTCTTTGAGCACCTTCCAATGTTTCTGAAAAAACATTAAATTGAAACCATCTGGACCCGGAGCTTTGTTTCCATTACAATGTTTGACAACTTCCCAAACCTCATCTGCTGAAAATTCTAACTCTAACATATGAAATGAATCACTTTGCCTCACATTCTTGAAATCACCAACTATCACAGGTCTATGCCCCCACTCTTCTAAAAACTACTTTTTAAAATGTGACCACACCTCATTCTTGACCAAGTTTGGTTTCTCAAGCACCACATCCCCAACTGCAATGAAGTTGAGGGCATTTCTATTTTGTCTACTAGTAGCCATGACATGAAAATATCTTGTGTTCCTGTCCCCTTTCATATTTCAGTCTAACCTTGACTTTTGAAGCCATGTGCATTCCAACATTCTACTTAATCTCCACATTTCAGTCCTTGCCTCTCTTTTTTGTTTGATTTCAGCATCCTCCAGAGGTCTTACTTCAGCCCTCAGATCTAAGGCATTCAGTTCATCTTCTGTTGCTTTTAGTAGGGTTGCAATATTACCATATACCTCTCAATTCCACTGTTTTAATGCCATCTTTAGAGCCTACAGCTTCCTTTGCAGAATATATCTATCAGTCCCTTGAAACTGTAGTTCCTTCTAGGTATTCTCCACAAAAGGTGCAAAATTTGAGTGCAAGAGCCAAACATTTAAGAATTTGAAAGGTTTGGGACCCCAATCCCTCTCATCTTCCATGAGCACTATAGGGCAATGATCTGAGACCAACCTAGGCAATCCCCACAGTTTGAATTTATACTTCTCAATCCACTCTGGGCTAAGAAGAAATTTGTCAATTCTGCTCCATTTGTTTCCATCATGGGCATTGCACAAGGTGAATTTTCTCTCTATCATTTGCATATCAGTCACCTCACATCTATCTATAATAATTAATGACGATTTCATTGTGATATATTTTTAATCATTTTTTAATGAATCAAACATTGTAATAGAATGATCATTGTATTCTATTTTACTGAACCAAACAAAGCATTAGTGTTTGTTGATAAATTAAGACGATACTAGGAAGTTGAAAACAATACAAAGAACAAATCATTATGAAGGAAGCTTTCTCTATTTTACTTTTTTGAAGAGGAACAGTACAAGAATAAATGCTTGCTTCTATGTGTTCATAGAAGAATGTTATAATGTCCCCTCCATGAAAACTCAAAAGAAATATATGGATTCCCATAAGAATATAAGAAGTTTGCTAGCCAAAAGCACAAGGAAGGTTTCTCTATTAGTGTTTGTTGATAATAGGACACAAAGGAACCGGGATATAACAATACAAAGAATAAAAGGTTAGATATACAAGTGGTCTTTAAAATATGCGTTATTTTATATTTTAGTATTTAGTTTTGTAATTTATATAGGAGTGACTACTGATTCAATAGTTAAGACTTGGCCTAATAACCTTGAGGTTATGGGTTCAAGCTTTGAGACCACCATTTTGTACATTATGCCAAATGTTAAGTGTGTACTCAATCTTTTTCTCCCAAACACACATTAATGTGTATTAATTGGGTATTTTTTTTTTTTAAAGCTTTGTAATTTAAAAAATCAACAAAAACAAAAGTTTGATGACGAAAATGTAAGAAAGTATATATTTGGAAGCTAAAATAAAACAAAATACATAGTTTAGGAACTAAAATGTTATAAAGTGCTTCCTTTGAGACCATATTTGTATTTGGTTATTGTGATTTTGTTATGGCTTCATGTAAAGTTTTAAAAATACCTATAATCTTGTTACTGATTTTGAACGGCGATGATATCAGGTTTTAAAGTATAACGAATTGCATGCTTTGAGGACTAAGCTGGAACAATCAAAAAATTAGGGACTAAAATGTAATGAACATATATATACTTTTAGAAATCTAAAGAGGTATAATACAAGAATAAATGGCAATCCGTGTAAACTAAACAAGTAAGGAACAAAAGTGAAGTATAAAGTCAGGAAGCAAGCTAAGTAAAGAATAATAATGCCACAAGTACAAGATTGGGAAATCTTCCAAAACAACAAAGCAGTTCATGGGTTTGAACCATTTTTTAAAATTTTATTTTCTTTGTCAGACAACACTTGCCTCTCTCTTTGGACTGACTGAAACACTTGATTACCTTCAATTGAAACCCTATTTCTAAGTCTAAAAGCCTTTCTCATAGTCAAGCTTTTGCTGGAATCTGACAGAGCGACAAAGCTGCTCCAAAGGATTTGGAACCTCATATCATTTCTCGGAGTTGCACAGGAATCAGGTTATGTTTCTACAAAACACACAATTTTGTCGTCACATTTTTTGCTATAAATATATTTGAGAATTCTAGCTATTGACAGCAATATTTCCATGACTATAGAGGGCCTCACATCTTGAATAGCTTTTTTCTAAATCCAATTTACAATCACACACAAATATGAATATTCTACTTTTTTTTTTTTTTTTTTTGATCAGCAAAGAAAAATTTCATTTAATCAGCATGAAATTAAAGGTACAAGAAGAAGACATGCATCGAGAGAGATTCGGAAGTATAAAAATACCTCTACTACTGCTACTCGCATTCCTACAACCAACCCCTAAGCCTCTCGATTTTTTTTTTTAAATAAAGTTAAGCAGAACTTAACTAGAAAATTAAAATACATGAATCTTCACAAAATCCACCCACATATTGGGTCGAGGTACAACACATGAATTACAAACCATGGCATTGAGCTATGCTGTAAAAGGGGAAGCGGATGAAAAAGAACCCGAAATCTTCACCTTGATATGCCCTAAATCCACTAGGATTCCTTAGAATTCACTAGGGTTTCCTTGAATCCCCAAGAAAGAAAACGAGAAGAACTCTCATGGTTTTGTTTATTTAAAATTCAACCCCCTTAGCACATAGGGTATACATATAGATTTATACTATAGTACAAGCAGGGCCAGCCCTGAGCTCCAAATTTGGACAAAATTTGGGATCCCGATAACGATAGGCATCGCCTGGTTTTATTTTAAATTTATATCAAGATTATGTCAATCTATTTATTTTTTATATTATTGTATCATGTTTGTTTTGGTTCGGCGTTTCATGTTAAAATTTTAAAATTACCAAGTGTATGGTGAAATTAATTTATTTTTCACAAGTTGAATTTTATAAAATTAATATCTACTCAATAATAAAATTATTCATAAAATGTTTGCTTTCGATTCAATTATATTTTCTTATTTAAATTTTGTTATAACCTATTATTATATTTTTTTTAAATAGAATTACTCTGAAATAAGTAACAAATAATACATATCTTAAATGGGAAAAAAATCTTATTAGCTTAACTTGCTAATTCGTGTAAGGTTTGAGTTATGTCGAAACTTCTAATCCTGAACTCTAACTAATTTTAGCTCTTATGACCTTGGTAGGCTAAAAAATAATGATTCAATGTAATACATCGAAGTTCACGATCTAAACTAGAGGGCCCTATTAAATTATGAATGCTTAATTAGTAATTTGACATTTAAAATTACGATAAAAGTATTATTTAATTAATAATTACTGTGGTTAGTTTAATTTTTATTTTGTATTATAAGTTTATATTTTATTTAATTCTTTTTTTTTCTTTTGTTGTAATCTAGATTTATTAAATCATAAAGCAATAAGACTATAATTTCATATTTTTTAATTATTGTAATGATTTCTTCATATCTTGATTTATGTAAATAAAATTTAATATATAATTTTAGTGATTATATATAAGTAGAATTTGTGTGGATATTAGCAAATAAAAAAAATTGTAAATACTTATCATTTTATCCAAACATTTTTTTTAAAATTATGTATGAAGGACCCAATTTCAAAACTTTGCCTTATTAGGTCGAGTATTTCAGAGCCCGCAAACATTTACAAGAAAGGAATAACTGATCGAATTAGAATCTAATATGAGTCAAGCAGGGGGTGACAAACTTAACTTGTAAAGATGCATTATGAGCTTGCATTAAAGGATCAACAAGGGAGGACTTTGTTTTTTTTTTTTTTTTTTTTTTATCGGCAAAGAAAACTTTATTGATGAAGCACGTACAAGGTACAATGGAGACATCAATAAAGAGGAGCTAAGAGCTAGAAGAAGCTCAAACCTCCAGATGGTGAGAGACCAACAGAGGGAGAAAAACAAGAAACAAATACTGATGAGAGACCAACCCAGGTGGAGGTTTCAAAGTACTATTGCAGAACATTGCAACAGTTTTCAACATTGAACAAACCAACGGCAGAGCATTCCACAAGACAAGCATACTTCAGCCTACTTTGACCAATCTGTAGAACCACCAGCTGGGACATGACCCAAAACACTATACAAACCAACCCCAGGTAAGCAAACCAGCAAGAGGCTACCAAAATACAGCACATAGCACATAGCACACAGCAGGACAACCCAGCAGTACACAGCACACAGCAGATTAGCAATAATACACCCAGCAAACAAACCAAACAGCTCTACGCAATTATAGCAGACCCTCCCAAAGCACACCCTCATTTGCCTCAGGTTGAACACAAAATCCTGAACTGAAAAATTATAATCTCTGAAAGCTGGTATTAACCAAAAAGCAATCCTATATTTAATTAAATCACAAAGATCCACCAAGTTTGGGGGTATTGATCTAAACACAAATTCATTCCTACACTTCCAAACAGACCACATCACAGCCAATGGAATCACCCTCCAGATCTTCCTTTCTTTCTTCCTTAACTTCTCCCCTGCCCACCACAGCAGTATACTCTCCACAGATTCTGGAATTGCAGCATGGACACCCCACCAATCCAGCATTTCAGCCCAAACCCTCCATACAAAGGGACACCAAACTAATACATGATTTACTGATTCATTAGCACTGCCACAAAACACACAAGCGATGGAAGCACTTGAGTTGATCACCCCCACTTTTTGCAGAAATTCCTTGGACTTGAGTCTATTTTTCCATGCAAACCAACCAAAGACCTGCACCTTAGGAGGGATATAGTTAAGCCAAATCAACTTGGTAATACTCATGGTGGCACCCGTATTGACCACACCCCCCCTATATAAATCTGCAACTGTTAGTACCCCAACTGGTGAAGCTACCCATGAAGGCTGATCAACGCACTCTGAACACACTGCAGGAGCCCCCTGCAGATAATCAAGGAGCCTAGCCAACTCTAACTCCTCCCACTCATATAACCCCCTTCTAAACTCAAAGGACCAGCCACCCACCAAACTTTTCTTATCAGATAAACTTCTTAAAGATTCATTTTTAACCAAAGACAGCCTATACAAGATTGGAAATTCATCCTTCAAACAAGCAGACTGAAACCAAACATCAGACCAGAATCTGATCCTCCACCCATCCCCAACCTTCAACTTAAAATTGTTCAAATAAAAATCCTTGAGGCTACTACACTGATCAGCTATAGAAATAATTCCTTTCCATATTGCCGAGTGACTACTAGAGGGAAGCAAACTCGGAATCCAACCATCTACCTCCATCTTATATCTGCTACAAATTACTCTCTTCCACAACGCATCCTTTTCACTACCAAACCTCCACCACCATTTAATCAACAAACACTTATTCACAGCTCTTATTTTTCTAATACCCAGCCCACCATTCTCTACTGTTTTAGACAAGTCCTCCCACTTAATCATATGGATTTTTCTTTCCATCTCAGACCCACCCCATAAGAATGTAGCTTGAATCTTCTCCAACTGTCTGGCTACCCCTTTGGGCATCTTAAACAGCGATAGGTAATAAACCGGCAAAGCTGAAGTTACCGATTTGACTAGAGTTAACCTCCCCGCAAAGGACAATAACTTCCTCTTCCAACCAGCCAGCTTGCTTTTGACTTTATCCACCACTGGTTTCCATGTAGCTTTCTTCCTTGGATTAGCTCCTAATGGCATCCCAAGGTACTTTAGAGGTAATGACTTAATTTTACAATTCAACATTGCAGCAAAACCATCTAACATCTCCTTGGAAACACCCACACCGCAAACAACACTCTTGTGGAAATTTATTTTGAGTCCCGACATAATTTCAAAGCACCTAAGCACCCTTTTCAACTTCCTCACTTCATCCACCTGGGCTTCACAGAATAATAATGTATCATCTGCAAACTGGAGATGCGTTAACAGCACACCGTCATGACCTACCTTCACCCCTTTTAATATATCTAACTGTGAGGCTCGGCTCAACAACATATGTAAACCTTCAACCGCAATATTAAACAGGAAAGGGGACAAAGGATCCCCTTGTCTGAGACCTCTTTGTGGACTGAACTCTTCTGTGGGAGGACTTTGTGATGCTGATTTTACTTCAAGACTCTTCTATTTTTTGTCTTTGTTTTGCTGCTGTGGACCTTTTTAAGTTGTGCTGATGGGTTAGTGAAGGCTTTGGTGTCTTGTTTGTTGTCTTTTGTTTTTGGTTGGGTTTTGGCTTGCATATAGAACACGTGCCAACCTAGTTGTTTTGATAGGCAAAAAAGAAATACACTGATGTATAACAAATGAATACAAAGAGAGTACATCCAGAATGGCTAAGGAAAAATACATCATCGATTGCATATCCAAAGGCCACAAAAACACTAAAAAAATGCCAAGGTGCCACCAAAACTCCTAAATAAATAAAAATCCGAACTCCTAAATGAAAGAAATTACAACTGCCAATCCAAATCAATACAAAAAACCTCTAAATGCCCAATCTTCAAAAAAATATCATCTCTCAAACACCCCAAAACACAGTGAAAAACTAAACCCTCTTCATAATCCCATTGATGTTTCAGCTTCATAATGTACATCTCATCTTCCCCAAGTAGTTTCTGTCACTATGGCAGCAAGAAATCGATCTTCCTTTCAGCCACCACCACTTAAGTCTCACTGTTTTCTTCTCCCTCTTCACTTGACCTCTGACATTCCATGATAATAGCTTCATTGATAAAATAAAAAAACCCTTTAACCTTAGGCAAGAACAAATGAACTACTTATATACTTGGGTATTCGTCCTTGCTATGCCGATCAAGTTACCTGCCATTCTCTTCCTCCATAACACGGATTGGACTCACAATTTCATTGTCCCCTCCTTCATAGCTTAATCCCAGATTCCCAATAACTTTCCAATTTTCCACACTGCCTCAGCTTCATTTAGCAGAATCTTGTTGTGATTAACAATGCCTTCTGTGGAAACGGATAAAGCAGCAGCACTGGCAGTGGCAATGTCCCTTAATGAATTCCCTTTGCGTCTACCTCCTCTTTATCAACCATTAGCTCCACCAATTGTCCTCTCTTCAGCACTCTTGTGATTTCTTTTTCCTCTTCTTAGTACATCTCTGTTGTACACTCTTCACCACATATGTTGAATGCGAAGGTAAAACGGCATTGTTCTCTTCTCTGTATTGTACTGTCGACACAGAGCCAAAGCAACAGCAGTAGGTCTTGATTCAATATCCCATATATTTTGTGGAATCGATTTTCCTCCTATCACATTACATTATATTAGCCTTCACGGAGCTAGCATACATCTCTCCTTGTCTGCTTTGAATGAATAGATTCAACCTTTCTCCCATTTTTCATACTAAAGTCTGCCAACTTAACAATCAGTAGTTTTCTCTATTCAACAGCCATGCATGCATGCCTCATTTAATTTTGTAATAGCATTACAAAACCAAAAACAAGCAAGACAAGACCAATGAATAATAGAGGGATTCTACATTAAAGTTCGTTCAAATCAACACAGACAAGTTGGCAAGGAGCCAACAAAAAAGAAATAAAGAAAGAAACCAAAAATCACAAAATCAGCACAGAGAAAACAAAACAGCTCCAAAAGACCTTGGAATTGCTCATGAATGCAATCCAAGCAAATGGTTAATCCATGCTTGTAATATCCTTCAATTTGAGAATTTGCACTGCTTTGATGTCATACAACAAGTTGTCGATGGAAAAACAATCACTCCTGATTTCAGATTTCACCCAGAAAGTTGTCCTTACTTTGATATACTCCAAAACCTTGTCCAAGAAACCTCATGATCCTTGAAAATGATCTTGTTCCTCCTTGTCAGCCATAACAACCACATTGTCACAAAAAAAAATGATTCCCAAATTTGCTTCATAAAATCGTCAAAACCTGAATCAAACCACCATGTGAAGGAGAACATGTTGCAAAAGGACATGATCAGCAGACTCCTCATGGCAGGCACAGAAAGGACAGAGAACGAGAATAGCTTGCCAAGGATTCTGCATCTGAACCAAGCTAGACTCAGTAAGACTACACTTCGAACCAACTGTAAAGATACCACTGTTATCACCCCTCCAGAACAAGCCATCTTCTTGCTTTGTCACAAACATCATATTGCTAAGCATGCTATTGAGCTCCTCCAACAATTTTCTTACCCATTCAAAAAGAGTTCCTCTAAAACTCAATCTCGAATTCCCATTACTTTCATCATCAACATACATTGCAAAAAAGATCTGCCACTCTTGTTGGTCAGTCAACAAGTTCTTAAAATCATAATTCCCCACCCAATTATCAAATGAAAATCTTGTCATATTGCCATTCCTCAATTTTCAAAAAATAGGTTATTACTTAGAATATTCTTCCATATCCTAGAAGCCAGACCCATGTTCATATTCCAAGGAAGCCATTCCAAAGAGTCAAACAAATGAGGAAAGAGAACCTGAAATCTTCACCTTGGCATGACCTAAAATTCATTAGGATTCCTTAGAATTCACTAGGATTTCCTTGAATCCTCATAGTTTCAAGTTATTTAACAAAGGAAAAATTATTAGATACTTTCGGAGTATCATGTGACATTGTTTGAGTGGTACTCTCAGCAAATGAGAAACCACAACATAGACTAAGTGGGTCATTCTTTATCTCTTAATTACTTAACAAATGTGAGTTAGCATGTCCCACCCGTAAAAATTTTCGCTAAGTGGTTGATTTGGAGCATCATGTAGGCAACACTAGATGATTCTACGGGACTACTGAATAACTGACAGAATTAAAGCTAGCTAAGTCATGTGTAGAGGAGACAAATTAAGAAGGTTTGTCTAGTATTGATTAGAGGACGGAAAGCAAGACAAAACTAAGGAATAATAGAGGGATTCTACATTAAAGTTAGTTCAAATTTTCCATTTGGTTAAAGCTAAATATTCAGAATTTGTAGTCATAATTTTAAAATAACGTGTGCTTTAGATTCAATTCTTGTGTGGTGGAGTTATACTTGGAATGAATTTGGATAGCATATTCATTTTTGTGGATAAAATTCTGGTAAGAAATTATGAATATGTAAGTATTATTCTTTGCATTTTTTTTTTGGGGGGGGGGGGGGGGGGGGGGGGCGCTGCAAACAAAATATATTTTTCTTAAATGTATAGACTACAAGATCAATTTCTACCAACATAAAAAGTGAAAAATAATATGAAAATATGTATCAATAAACACGTTTTCTTATATCTACATTGAGTTACAAAATTTAGCAACTGTAAAACAATTTGTCTATTGAAGTGAGACATTTTGAGTTGTGTTCGATGGTTTTTAATGACACTAAAGACATCTATGATAGAATCAACATTAAAATTTTCTGAATGAATGTGATTTAGTAATTTCCAGAATCCTCCTCCACCTTCTTGTCTTCTCCACACGTTATACCTTCTTATGAGAAATTAATTTTTTGTTATGTTTGTCTACATTTTTTAATTTCATGTTTTGACTACCATGTTTGATAAATATAGAGAGGAGACCACTTAAATTTTTTATTTTATTTTATTTAAATATAAAGGGCATGAGCATGTATACTTTTTCTCCATAGATAACTTTTTGAAGGAAAATGTGCCAAAATAATAAAGAAGTTATGAGTGAGTTTTCTAAGTTGTGTTTTACATGGACACAGTCACACACTACTAATAAACATAATCAAAACTAATTGTGATGGCGGTGTCTTAGTGCAGTGCAGGGAGATGTAATGGCAACAAGTGCAGTGAGCTCTGTTATTCAATATTTGGGACCATTGTTAGCCCATGAAGTAGAGCTGTTGAAGGGTGTTCGCAAGGAAATGGACATTATCAAATCTGAATTGGAGTACATACGATCTTTCTTAAAAGATGCAGAATCAAAGGCAGATGTAGGAAAGGAAGGCGAGAAAATATGGGTGAAAGACGTAAGGGGGGTTGCTTATCGGATAGAAGACGTTATTGATGAATATATACTTCTTCACTTGGCAAAGCAGCAGCCTCGACATTGCGGTTTCATCATCAGATACTTCCGTAAAGTCACTCACTTGATCACTAGACTAAAGCAACGACATGAAATAGCCTCACAAATCCAAGATATCAAGACTACAATTGGTGAGATCAAGGAACGAGCTGATCGATATAAATTCAGTACTACTGACTCAGAACAAAGCAGCAGCACCAAAGACAACAATTGGCATGACCCTCGATTGGCTTCCCTTTACCTTGAAAAAGACAAAGTTGTTGGCTTGGAACATGCCACAGATAAACTGATAAAAAAATTGTTGGAAGAACAGTCACAACGGGAAGTGATCTCAGTAGTAGGCATGGCTGGAGTTGGCAAGACCACACTTGCCAAGAAAGTTTACGACAGCCAACAAGTGAATGCACACTTTGACTGCAAAGCATGGTTCAGGATCTCTCAATCATACAAGCCAGGTGAGCTCCTCAAAACCATGATAAAGAAGCTATTAGAAAAAGAAGTTCCACTTGATAAAGGAATTGATTCAATGGACCAGAAGTCACTCATTGACAAGCTAAGAGAATATTTAAAGGAAAAGAGGTACGTCATTGTGTTTGATGATGTATGGAAAATTGATTTTTAGGAATTCATAAGATTTGCTTTACCTGAGAATAGCAAAGGCAGTAGAGTAATTATCACCACACGTAATGATGAAGTCGCTGCTTTAAGCGTAGCACCTTCAATGAAAAATGTTCACAAACTTCGACCCCTATCCCAAAAGAAGGCTTGGAAACACTTTTGCAATAAAGCATTTAGGGGTCATTGTCCCCCTGAGTTGAAGGAAGTATCACATGAAATTGTTAGAAAATGTGAAGGATTGCCACTTGCAATTGTGGCAATAGGTGCTTTCTTGTCCATCAAACAAAAGGTTATATCCGAATGGCAAAAGTTCTCTGACAGACTAGGCTCTGAGTTAGGAAGGAATCTTACAAGCATAAAAAAAATTGTGTTGTTCAGTTACAATGATCTGCCGCACTACCTGAAATCATGTTTCTTGTACTTTGGCATAATACCGAAGGACTACTCTATTAGCCGTGGAAGACTAATTCGGTTGTGGATTGCTGAGGGTTTAGTTGAAGAGCGGAAAGGAAACACATTGGAAGAAGTTGCAGAAGAATACCTAACTGAGTTGATCAATAGATGCTTAGTTCAAGTGTCAACAACAAAAATTGATGGAAGAGTTAGAGATTGTCGGGTACATGATATAGTGCATGAAATCATTCTCTCAATGTTAGAGGAGTTTAGTTTCTGTCAACTTATGGAAGAAGAGAATTCAAGTTTCAATGACACAACTCACCGACTATCTATGCATATGCATTATTGCACTATGGATAAAGTTATGGAAAGCATTATTAAATCTCCAATTCGTGTTGTTTTTCTTTTTCAAGTGGGAGAGCTACCAAAGAAGCCCTTATTGGGTACACTAGCTGCAAATTTCAAGCTTTTGAAAACATTGGATCTTCAGGATGCTCCTTTGGATCAACTTCATGAGGAAGTGGGAAATCTATTTCTTTTGAGATACCTAAGCATAAGGAGAACAAATGTGGGGATAATTCCAAAGTCCATAGGCAAGTTGCAAAACATACAGACTTTGGATATGAATTATTCCTTTGTGAGAGAGCTCCCATTTGATATCAGTAGGCTACATAAGTTGCGACATCTTCTTGCCTATTCTTATAACGATGAAAGTATATCCTTAGGAGTGAAGATAGAGGGAGGGATTGGGGGTTTAGAGGAGCTGCAAAGTTTGTGGCCTGTGGAGACAAATGATGGCCTAATTAAAGAGCTTGAGAAATTGAGGCAACTAAGGAAGTTGGGAATTATAAAACTGGAAAGAGAGCATGGGAGGGCTCTATGTGCAGCCATTGAGAAGATGAAATACCTTAAAACTTTGAGAGTGGTGGCCTCAAGTGATGATGAGATTCTGGATTTACAGTATATATCATCTCCACCTCAATATCTTCAACGTCTCGAGTTGGGTGGATGTTTAGAGGGGTTGCTCGACTAGATCTCGAAACTTCAAAATCTAGTCAGATTATCTCTAGTGGGTTCAGGTTTGACCAAGAATGATCCACTAAAAGCTCTTCAAGTCTTGCCTAGTTTAGTACGTCTTTGGCTTTGGGATGCATATGATGGGGAGCAATTGTATTTTGAGGTTGAAGGTTTCAAAAACTTAAGCAACTAAGTCTCGTAGGGTTCAAGGGATTGAATTTGGTGATAATAGAGGACGAAGCATTGCCTCTTCTTGAAGAGCTAATGATTGGGCCTAGCCCGCAACTAAAGGAGGTACCATCTGGCATCCACCACCTCACAAATCTCAAAACTCTTCGGTTTATTGATATGCCAAAAGAATTCATAGATATAATGAAACCCAAACCCAACCAAGGAAAGGACTATTGGATCGTTGAGCATATCCCTCATGTCGAGCTCTGGTCTCGGATCGAAAAAGTAGTTCATGTTACTCATATCAGCAATCTTGAAGAATATTTCAATCGGAAGGTGGAAAACGCAAGGGTTAGGGAAGATAAAAATGAATCTCAAAGTTGAATGCCAGTTCAATTAACTTTCAAGTTTGGCCCCAACTGAATTGCTGTGTTTGTTTATTTCAGAGTTAAAAAGAGTAGATTTAGGATAGGAGAGTTTTTAGGATGCCTTATTATTGGGGTCACTATGCCTCCATTTGAGGTGTATTATGATCTTATTTTTATAATCCAAATTGTCACTTTGTAGGGTTTGTCGAGTACTTCATGTCTATCAAAAATCATATTAATCGGATATCAATAACAATATGATTGAATTGCATATTGTTTATGCTATTTCTCAAAAGAAAAACTTATTATTTATTTTTTTGGTTATCGATCACATAGTTGTTGATATCCGATTAATATGATTTTTGGTAGATATGAAGTACTCAATAAACCCTACAAAATTAATGGTTTGGATCATAAAAATAAGGCCAGAATACACCTCAATTAGAGGCACCACAGTCATTGCTGTGCTTTTAGCACAGTAGTGACCCCATAGCCTATTATTTGTCATTTTAATTTTATTATTTTACTTTTTATATTGACAATTTTGATAATTAAAATTTAAGGGACTAAAACAACAAAAAAAATGCATATTTTAGGGACTAAAAATGTCAGGTTTTAAAATAAATTATCATGCTACTTAGGTTGCGTTTGATTAAAAAGAAATAAATGATAGAAAGTAAAAATGAGTGAAAGAAAAGAAAAGGAAAATAAAATAAAATAAATTTTTTGTATGAATTTGATTAGGATGAAAATTTTACAAGAAAATAAGAATTTTTATTATAAATGATTACTTTTATAACAAATTTAAATTTTCTTATATTTTCCTTATTACTTCCATTACTTTCATACTAAACAAACTTATAAAAAAATATAGCTCCGTTTGGTTTAGTTTTTGAAATTAGTTTTGAGTTTTGAATTGTGTTTGAAAGATAAAGGTAGCGTTTGGTTAAGTTTTCAAATCATGATTTGGATAAAAAAAAAAAAAAAATTCAAAACTCTTTTTAAATTTTAGGTTTTCAAATCATGTTATTTGAGTTGTGTTGTTTTTTTTTTTTTTTTGCCAATTCAATTCAATTAAATTCCAGGTTTGTCCCCAACTCAATTGCAATGTTTATTTATCCTTGGTCAAGTTTTTGATGAAAAAAAAATCATCTTCAATACTCCATTTTTAAAATTTTTATCAAATTTTAATTTGATGCAAAAAAAAAAAAAAATGTTTCTCCCTTGATTTGATGGATATGTGGAGAGAAATTTTATGCACCCCATTATGTATTTTTGTAATAAATATTATGTATTTCTATGATAAATAATATGTAATTTTTTAGTAAAATTACGTCAATTTGTGGTTTAGAAATTAACTTACACATTTTGTGATAATGTTATATTTTTTTTATTCAAACATTTTCTAACAAAAAATTTTGTAACATTACCACAAAAATGCTTAGCATTACCACAAAATATGTAATTTTATTTCTGAAATACAAATTATCATAACTATATGAAAAAATTACATAACATTTATCACAAAAATGCATAACAAATATACTACAAAAAATGTGTACCATAGCCTTATACCCTACATTTGATAAATAGATTGGATATGATTTTTGAACACTTTTTTATCAAATTTAAATTTGACAAAAATAAAAATTAAGAGTTCGAGTTGCTCTAACATACCATTATTCTTAAGGTTGCCATCACTATTCCACTCACTCTCCCATCACCTACACCACCACTATTACAACCAACACGCCATCATTTTTAAGGTCAGAATCAAATACAAAAAAATTATTTTTCTATTGAAAAAAATATATATAAATCACCTATACTTTTAGTATTTATATTATTCATTGATATATTGTACCTCCTTACATTTAGTATGCGTTTTGTAATTATTAGGTCTTTTGCTGCAAATGCATACAGTTGAAGGAAATTCAATTGCAGAGACAAATAGAATCCAAGTACTCCAAGCTTCTGATCACCTCATGATTAAGGAAATTCCCGTTGATTTTTATTTTCTTTTGGATTGCAAAAAAAAATAAAAATTGTCATCTTGCTAACATGAACGTGTTTGTTATGGTTTATTTTATTGTTGTTTGCTAAGATAGTGTATTGGATTTATGTTATTAAGACTTATTTCATGATAACCACAACGCTGCAACTCTAATTGAGAAAAGCATATGATCATACATTCGATCTTGTAGTGTTTCTACACTAAGTTCCATTTTGTTATTTTCTTTCTATTTTTTTTATTCTTGAGAACTAATGTTATGCATGAGAAATGTATTAGGTTTAGACTATCACTAAACCTTTTATTTAGGGAGGAATTATCTCCTCAGAGATCATATGACTTGACAATTTGGGGGCATAATTTGGCTACCTTATATGCTGCATATTCCATATCTATATCTAAATTAATGTTGCAAAGTATGTATTCTGTATCACTTTGGTCCTTAAAATTTCCATTTTGTCAATTGTGTATCTAAATGTTTTTATTTGAGTCTAATTTATTCAATTCCTGATTATTTATGTATGGTTGGTTGAATACGTAGTTGAATAGCTTTGTTTAATAATTTAGACTATTATGTATAGTTTGTCATGCTAGTTTTATATACTTTCAACTTGGGAAAGACAGAGTGTGTACCATGTGCCCATATAACTAAAGAAGAAAATTACATTACTCCATACTTTTTGAATCATGACTAAAAAGTAAAATAAAAAGTCACAACCAAGCACCACATGAGGCATAACCAAAGATCTCGTGATAATATCATAACTAAATAAGAAAATTAATCATAACTAAAGAAGAAAATGGTATAACTAGAGGTGCATATGGTACACCCCTTTCAAGTATGTATATAGTATAATTTCCCGTTCAATTTTTGTAGTTGAATAAATCTATTCTATTATTTAAAGTACGGAACTCATAATAATTTTAACATTCTGTCACTATTTTTATTCTTTCTAAGAATGTTCAAGTTGTTAACTCTTTAGTATATAACTATTATCAAATTTTAAATTCAACCCATCTTTCTCATTCATCAAATCACTAACAAATTTAAATGTAGAATTGCAAACATATTACGTTTACGCCCACTGCTTGCATGCATATATATGTATACATCTTGTACGGGAAAGAAATAAACCTTCTCGTATAATCCTGTTGATCAAGTCTGCGCTCCTCTGTACGACGTCGTTCTATTACCTGAAAATATAGACGTGAGCTAGCCGGCGGGTGTGTGCCGGAAACCCCTCCGATGCCTAAGTCAGCAAATTAGACAAATAGACAAAAGCTCTGTATATTCGGGAATCAAAGTTGCGTTACCTCTCCATAGGTGATGTTTGTGAGCTTTTGTAGGTTCTGTGTGGCACAATCCTAGTAGGGCTTTTACTCCTCCATGCAGAGTCCTCCTAGGATTCATACTCCTGAAGGATAATGCTTATCCTTCAACACCCCCCTCACTGCTTAAACCAAGTGAGATGGTTCTACCATGGCCGGACTACCATACGACTGAAATAACATGACTATGCTTAGCTGCAGAATAGGCCGAACTATCCTTAATTCGGCTCTTCCCTCTACTACTCTTACTTCGGCTTCTCATGTATAACCCATGGTGTGGTTAGACCGAACTAACATGTTACGACCGGTCTAACTCTAAGACCGGTCTAACTCCAAAGCATCCTTAGACCAGTGACTTCAATCTTCTCTTGGACCGGACTAACTTCCGGGCTTTGGGACCGGACTGACTCCAAAGCATCCACAAGACCGGAGTAACTTATATGGCCATTTTACTCGGCCCTTTATACTGCGGCCCATAACGGCCCATTTACCCAGCTCGACCCAATTTTTATATAAATTACCCTCTCAATTGCCCCTTAATTCCGTCTGCGTAGCATGATGGGGATTACCTGTCTATAAACCGGGCTAAAGTTTTAGCCTTTCCAGCCGAGCTAAAATAACCCTTTAGCCTTTTCAGCCGAGCTAATACTCTGAAGCCTTTAGAGCCGAGCCATATTTAAGCCGAGCTATCCTTATCCGGTCAAAACGTCGCTTCAATCACAGAAACTGAATCGTTTCCCTTTCCAGTGACACGTGGCAGGCTCTGATTGGTCCTTCGTAGCTATCACGCCGCCCCCGTACTCTGAAAAATTTGAACAGTTCCTGCCTCCGTCTCTTTCACAATAAACAAAAACCCTTTCATCTTTCAAAAGTCACTCACCTTACTATTCAGTCTTTTCTCTCTCTTCCTGAGCTCTGTGTTTTTCTTGTTCTTTGTTCTGCAATCTGAAGAACTCGTGTTCTCCACTGCTTTGCTTTCATCTCCAGCTCTTTCTATCTACCAGGTAAGCATCCTGAATCTGTTTCTCTTCTCTTATTTCTGCTTTTGTTCAATCCAATGTAGTTTGTTTTGCGTGTTTTTGCAAAACATTTTTCTGGAAAAAAACTTAACTATAGAACACTTGAATTCAAGAAGCAATCTGTAGAACGCTGTTTTGATCTATAGACATGCCCCAACCGAACTAGGATACTGTTTGTGCTATATGTAAATCTTATTAAGACATAACCGAACTAGAACTCGTGAATATATCAATAGTTTCAGCAAGTCACCATCTTCTGATTGACTTTAGCCGAGATAAACTCACCGAACTAAGGTTTGAACTTCGCATATTAGAAACCTTGGTCTTCAACCGAGCTGAGTCTTCAGGGCTAAGCTAGCTTTCTCAGTTTCTAAACCGAACTCAGAAAGCTGCCCCTAGAGGCTCAACCGAAGCAACCAAACCCGTAGTCCGAACCGAGGTAACCAACTCCTTGCTCAATCCGAGCTACCTAGCATCCTGTTGAAACCGATATAGAAGCTGTAGCATCCCTCAAGCCGAAGTAAAGCTTCCTTTATCTTGCTTTTATCTGTAGCACGGTCCATTGATCTGTGCTTAACCCTTTTGTTTTCCACTTTGCAGACTTAGGTTGCCCAGGCACTCCTCTGTGCGCTCAACCGAGATACTGAGCACAATTTTCCGACCGAACTAACTTATCTATAACTTATAAAATAAACTGGGGAAGTATGGATTCTTAGTAGAGACACCAGGTGGTCTAGCCGAATTTCGTAAGGACTACAATATTCCTGACGATGTCCACCTTACCCTAGCCAAAAAAGGGGTCACACCATGGGGGAATGAAGGTTTTGTGCCCTTTACCCTTCTTTCAATAATAGAGACCGGACTAAGATTTCCAGTCCAACCCTTGATTTGTGAATTCCTTAGACAAACCAGAATATGCCCAACCCAACTATCCACCAATTCATACCGTATAATAATGGGAATAGCCGAACTAAACCGCCAAGCCGGTCTTAACCTCGGTCTAGCCGAAATATTCCACCAATATTCCTTAGGATCAAAAGAAGATGGGTGGGTCTACTATTTAAGAATACGCTGTCGCCGAGAGAAGATAATAAAAGATACACCGGATAAAGACTTAAACGATGGCGATTTTTTCTGGGTGTCTGGGAACTTTGAAGATCATCAAGCCCAGATTCCTGGCCGAAGTATAAACTGGAAAAAAGGAATCCCCGGTATAAATTACTTCGGTTTCCTTTTATTCTTTGTCTTTTACCTCGGCTTCCAATTCTAAGCCGATCTAACAGTTTGTCTTCTTTTTGCAGATTCAGCCCATCTTCAATCATTGTACAGCTACCCCAATCTTGAAACTCTCCGCGCCGCACTTCGATATAAAGAACGGAGTTGGGCTAAGCTGTTAAATGTTGAGCCGACCTACAGATACAGCGGTCGCCGAAAAGCCAGAGTGACCGATGTCCTTCTTGAAGACGCACCAGAACCGGACCCAACCTTGCCCCAAATCAACCTCGTCCCTTTGACTGCCGAACAAGAAATGGCAAAAAGGAGCAGAGTAAGGGCACTTCTAACCGAAACTAACAGACCCGAAGTACCGCCACAAAGTCAAACCCAAGAAACCGTGGTGGCTCTTCCCTCTCAACAGCCCTCGACATCTCGGGCGCACAAGCGTACCCGGACTAGCCAAACCGAGTAACGCCTTGTTGACGAGGACGAGCCCATTCTTCCACCGAGCCCTCAACCCAGCCTTCAACCGGAGCAATCTGACCGAGCTGACTCCTCCAAATGGGCTCCAACTCTAACCTTTCAAAACTGAGATATCCAGGAAACTGACTCGGTTGTTGCTGAGAAGGATCACTTGATGGCTTTCAATCTGGCCAAGAGTGTTTGCCTTCCAAAAGACATGGAGCACCACAACAAGCAACTAAACACCGAGCTGAAGGCCATCCGGTCATCAACAAAATCAATGATCCTAGTAAGTGGCTCTCTGTTTTCTTTGTCTGACTTTTCCCAACTGTCAGTCCGGCTAAAGAGAGTTACTACTCTTTTGCAGGCCATTCAGAAGAACAACATTGCACATAGGAAAGTGCTAGAGCTCCGGAAAACAACGAGGCAGGCAATGGCGGAAGCCAAAGCCAAGACTGCCGAACTAACACGATCTCAACAAAGGACGGCCGAGCTGGAGGCCGAGGTAACTCGTCTAACCGGACTAGTTGGCTCGGCTGACAGTGATAAACAGCGAGCTGTTACCGAAGTGAAAGATAAATACTTGTGGGGGATGGCACAGCATGAGGGCGCTAAGGACGCCGAAATATCAGTTCTGAAGAAGAAGGCTGAGGACGCCAAGCTGAAGGGTTTCAAGGATGGCGAGGCTGCATACATCCCGCAGTGTGAAGCTGCGAAGGATTTGTTCTTCAAATGCGGGTGGAGGGGTGCCGTGGAGCAGCTCGGTTGTGGGCCTGACACCGAGGTCTACAATGCTCCACAGTATTTCATTTCGGCCTCACTGGCGGAGTATGCTGCCGACCTCCAGAAACAATTTCTTGAAGCGTCTGACGATGAAGAAGAAGATGAGCAAATTGAGACTCTGGTTGTCAACGCGCCTGCTAATGATCAGTTAGCTCGGTTGGAGCCAGTGGTTGAAGACTTGACGACCGAAAATGTGCTTCCAACAGAGACCGGGCTTCCAACCGAGACTGCTCGAACCTCTGAAACCGGAGTCAGTGTTGATATTGAAGCCGATCTCGATGATCTTTTTAACTAATTCTATAATTTTTTCTTTCTTGGACTAGTGACCGGGCTGCGGCCCCTCCTGTGTACCTGTTTTTTACTTCAATGAAAATCTTCTTTTGTGCTCAACTCTTATTCCGATTTTGATTTGTATGCTTGCACTTGTAATGTCTTCTATTACTCCAACTTCTATTTCGGTTTTCTTTCCTATTTCAGCATACTTCTAACTGTAACTTGCAATATTTTCGGCCAAGATACCGTATTCCGGTTTCAGTTGGTCAATCTGACTTACTAGCCAGCCACTCTTTGGCCGATATAATTACTTCGGTTGAAGAGTAACAAGAGTTGGTTTAATCTAGCCAACCACTCTTCAGCCTAAATACCTTACTTCGGCTGAAGAGTACTAAGAGTTGGTTTAATCCAGCCAACCACTCTTCAGCCTTAAACTTACTTCGGCTGAAGAGTAACAAGAGTTGGTTTGATCCAGCCAACCACTCTTCAGCCGAAATACCTTACTTCGGCTGAAGAGTACTAAGAGTTGGTTTAATCCAGCCAACCTCTAAGTCGGTTTTTCCAGCCAACTTAGAATAGAGTGTTCGGTTATTCCGACCAAACGTCCTGCAGCCTGGATCCTTATCCTGGGCTTTAGGAGGGGTGTTGGTTTAATCCAGCCAACCTCTAAGTTTTTCCAGCCAACTTAGAATGAAATGTTTGTTTGTTCCGACCAAACGTCCTGCAGCCTGGATCCTTATCCTGGGCTTAGGAGGGGTGTTGGTTTAATCCAGCCAACCTCTAAGTTAGTTTTTCCAGCCAACTTAGAATAGAGTATTTGGTTATTCCGACCAAACGTCCTGCAGCCTAGATCCTTATCCTAGGCTTAGGAGGGTTCATAGTTTGGTTATTCCGGTCAACTATGTTTACGATGCTCCTGACTTACTAAAGTTACCTTCTACTGAAAACAATTATGCTGAAAAGAATCAACTTGTTTTATTTTGAGAAAGTTCAAATTACACATACTTAAAAGAAAAAAACTAAAAATAAAATAACTTGAGATTGGCAGTGTTCCATGGTTTGGGAATTGCTTTGCTGTCCTCATCTTTTAAGTGGTATGCCCCTTTGCCTGCTAATCCGACCACTTTGTAAGGTCCTTCCCAGTTAGGCCCTAGCTTGCCATCTCCTGGTACCAAGGTATTTCCCATCACTTTGCGCAGTACCCAATCTCCAACCTTGAATTGCCTTGGATGCACTGTTTTGTTATACTTTCTGGACAATTCTTGTTGGTAGGAGGCGATGTGAACCAATGCTCTGTCTCTTCTTTCTTCCGCAAGGTCAAGCTCCAATGCTATGGCTTCGCCACTTAAGTCTGGATCAAAGTTTTCGCTCTGAATTGTGGGGAGGCCAACTTCTAATAGGATGACTGCTTCCATGCCATAAGCTAAGGAGAATGGTGTTTCTCCTGTTGATCGTCGAGGTGTGGTGCGGTAAGCCCATAAAACATGAGGGAGCTCTTCTGCCCACTTGCCTTTGGCTTTCTCTAACCTTTTCTTCAATCCATCCAAGACTACCTTGTTTGATGCCTCCGCCTGACCATTTGCTTGGGGATATGCCGGTATAGAATTGTAGAACTCTATCTTGTACTCTTCACAAAAGCCTCTGAAAATTCTGTCGTCGAACTGAGTGCCGTTGTCTGAGATTAATGCCTTGGGTATGCCAAATCGAGTGATGATATTCTGCCAGACAAATTTTTTCACGTCTTTCTCCTTAATTGATGCCAGGGCTTCCGCTTCCACCCACTTTGTGAAGTAGTCTGTTGCTGCAAGGAAGAACTTCCTGTTGCCTGGTGCTGTTGGAAGTGGTCCCACTATGTCTAAGCCCCACATTGCGAAGGGCCATGGGCTAGTGAGAGGTAGAAGTTCTCTGGCAGGTTGGTGTATTTGGTGCGCGAACTTTTGACACTTTTCGCACTTTTTGACATATTTTTCTGAATCCGCTTGCATGTATGGCCACCAATATCCTTGCGAAATTGTCCTGTATGCTAGTGATCTTCCCCCTTGATGGCTTCCGCATACGCCTTCGTGTATTTCGAACAAGAATGCTTTCGCTTTGCTGGGGTGGACACACTTTAGGTAAGGTCCTGAGAATGATTTTTTGTACAATGCCAAGGATGAGGAGAGCCAAAATCGCAACGACTTTGCTCTTATTTTGTTGGCCTCTTTCTTCTTTTCTGGTAGGGTGCCATCTTTTAGGAACAATATGATGGGATCCATCAAAGAAGGGCCTAGATCGGCGCAACATACCTCTTCTGCTTCTGGGTCTTCAATGCTTGGTCTAGGCAGGTAGTCGATCAATAGTGGATGAGGGATGGAGGTATCTGCCATTGAGGCGAGGCCTGCTAGTTCGTCTGCTCTGCTGTTTTCCTCTCTGCCGATCTGTTCTATCCTCACCACTTCAAACTTCTTGATCTCTGTTCTGACCAGCTCTTGATACTTAGCCATTCTGTCATCCTTTGCCTCATAGTCGCCTGAAATTTGGTTCACCACCAGCTGTGAGTCGCTGTAAACCATTAGTTCGGTGGCCTTCATGTAGAATGCTGATTTGAGACCTGCCAGAAACGCTTCATACTCCGCTTCGTTGTTTGATGCTGGGAAGCCAAGGTTGACAGCCTGCTCCACTACTAGGCCGTCTGGAGAGATGAGGACTATGCCGAGTCCTGCTCCATGCCGGTTGGATGCTCCATCCACAAAGAGCTTCCACATCTCCCCGACGAATAACTTCCAGCAAGTGGAGGGATCAGATGATGCCTTGGGGTCTTCCACGTTGCTGGTGTCTTCTTCTTCATGGTTCATGCCTACTATTTGCCCCTCGCTATCAGGTTGTACCAAGTCCTGATTTGTTGGTGAGTCTTGACTTGGTGTAGCATGGTTCGTTTCTTCCTTCCTTACTTTACTTTGGTCTGCATTGGGACCTGACTGAGTGACTAGTACTAGGGGTTGCGTTATTCCGACGTCAACTTCCATCCCTAGTTCGGTTGTTTCAGTCAGGTCGACTGGGCAGATATGGTGACTTCCTGGGGTGAATTCTGCGACGAAGTCTGCCAAAGCATGTGCCTTTACTGCAGTTCTGGGCTGGAACTTGATGTCGTATTGCCCTAACTCTATTGCCCACTTTAAGACTCGCCCAGAGAAGTTAGCCCTTTCAAAGAGAGCTTTCAATGGAAAGGCTGTGAGGACAACTATGGTGTGGGCGTGAAAGTAATGCGACAACTTTCTTGAGGCCATCATCAAGGCTAGGGCCAGTTTTTCTAGTGGCAAGTACCTTGTTTCGGCACCCAGTAATGTCTTGCTGACATAATAGATGGGTAGATGTTGGATTCCCTCTGCACGGACCAATACTGCGCTAATTGCGTGCTGTGAGACTGCCAGGTACAAGAAGAGTTCTTCCCCAGGAATTGGGGTTACAAGTAGTGGTGGAGAAGACATGTATTCCTTCAAGCTTTCCAGAGCTCGGTCGCATTCGTCGTCCCACTCAAACTTGGCCTTTAGAGCATGGAAGAATGGCCGTAGTTTGTCTGACGACCTGCTTATGAACCGATTGAGCGCAGCTGCCATGCCGGTGAGATGTTGCACTTCTTTTACTGAGTTTGGTCTCTCCAGATCCTGAATAGCCTTGATCTGGGAGGGGTCCGGCTCTATACCCCGGTTAGTCACCAGGAAGCCCAGGAATTTGCCAGATCCTACACCGAATGCACACTTGGACGCATTGAGGCGCAACTTGTGCTTCTTCAGGATCTCAAACATCTCCCCTAGGTCCTTGAGATGGTCACTCTCATCTTTGCTCTTGACCACCATGTCGTCGATGTAAGCCTCCATTGTTCTGCCTAACAACAGTTCAAACATCTTGGTGACCATCCGTTGGAATGTTGCCCTTGCGTTCTTTAGGCCAAAGGGCACGACCTTGTAACAGTACAGTCCTCTTGGAGTTGTGAAGGATGTGACCTCCTGGTCTGGTTCATGCATGGCGATTTGGTGGTAGCCTCTGTATGCATCCAGAAAGCTAAGTCGGTTGTGCCCCGCCGTTAGGTCTACCAGTTGATCTATCCGTGGTAGAGGAAAGCTGTCTTTTGGGCACGCCTTGTTGACTGTTTTGTAGTCGACGCAGACACGCCACTTGCCATTCTTCTTTGGCACTACGACCGTGTTGGAGATCCATCTTGGGTAGTGCACCTCTCTAATTGCTCCTGCCTCCAGCAGGTTTCCTACTTCTTCCGCCACTATCTCGGCGTGGTGGAGTACCGATCTGCGGGTGCGCTGAATTATTGGTCTGGCGGATGGGTGGACATTGAGTTGGTGACAAATGAAGTTGGGATCAATGCCTGGCATGTCGTATGGTGTCCAGGCGAACACTTCGATGTTAGAGGTCAAAAATTCCAAGACCTTTAATCTCTCGGTGCTGGACAACGACGAATTGAGCAAAAAGAACTTATCCGGGTTCTTTTCATCTATTCTTACTTCTACCAAGTCTTCCACTGCTTTTTGGGTAGCCGCTTTGCCGACATCTGCGAATAGTTCATTACTCTCAGGTTCTTCCACCGAATGAACATATCCCTTCGCAGCGCGGCTGCCATTCACCGTAACAAAGCATTGCTTAGACATGATCTGATCTCCATAGACCTCTTCAATTACACTGGTGTCGTTGGGGAACCGCATTACTTGGTGGTAGGATGACGCCACCGATCGCATGGCATGCAGCCACGTTCTGCCCAGGATGATGTTATAAGTGGAGGGGACTTTCAATACCCAAAACTCCACTTGCTTCGTCACGCTTCCTGCCTTGACTGGGAGGATTATTTTGCCGACGGGCCATTCTGGCATGGAGTTGAATCCAATCAGGGGAGATACGGCAGGTGCCAAGTCTTTGTCTTGTAATTTCAACTGTTTGAATGTTTCGTAGTACATTATTTCACATGAACTACCCTGGTCGATCAAAATTCGCTTGACGTCAAAATCCTTGACTCGAAGAGTGACGACCAGGGCATCATTGTGAGGGCAATATATCCTTGCCAAATCTTTATCTGAAAAGGACATGACGTTCATGGCCTCAGTCTTCCCTTTCTTGATGGTGGGTTGGGCACTTAGTACCTCTCTTAAATGCTCAGCCTTTTTGATTGATCCTCTGAGCTCGCATACACGCTCAGGTTCAAAGACCCCATGTATCACATTGATCACGCCTTGAGGTGGGGCGTCGATTGGCATTCCGTTGGGGTTATTATGGTCCTGGGGGGGCTGGTTGCGCCCCTCCTTCAATGTATTTATCCAAGTGACCTGCTGCCACCAACTCCTCCAAGTGTTGTCGCAATGGCGTGCAATTCTCAGTGCAGTGCCCCTTTTCTTTGTGGAAGGTGCACCGTGATCTTTCATCATAGTCCTTCTGAGCTTCCCCTAGCTTAGCTAGCCATCTTACGAAGGGTTTATCTTGTATTTCACTTAGAATTCGGTAGATCGGTTTCTTGAAGACCGTGGTTATGGCAGTGCGGACTCTCAACCATCTTTTATCCTTGTCTTCTCCGTTGTTTCACCTGCCTCGTCCGTTTTTGTTTGGACGGTTTACCGTGTTGACCTTTGCTGAGGCCTTCTTCTCTGGTACTGTGGTCGTGCCAGATTTTGTTTTGGCACGTGCGCCATCCTCTTCCACCCTGATGTGCTGATGCACTCTCTCCATCAAGGCTTCCATGGTGAGGGGCGGTGTCATGGTGATTGAGTCTCTTAGTCTGTTGCCGACTGGGAGGCCTCTTTTGTACTGTGCAATGGCGAGATTGGTGGGGCAGTCCCCAATCTGGTTGAAGGTCTCCCAGTAGCGACTATTGTAGGATCTTAAGGTCTCCTTGTCGCCTCTGTCGATGGAGAGTAGTTGGTCGATCTCCACCGGGGTTTTAGTGTTTATTCTGAACCTGGTTACAAACGCTTCCGCCAATTGCGCCCAGGAGGCTATGCTGCCTTCAGGAAGTTTTTCGAACCAAGTCAAGCCTAGGTCGCCAAGGCTAGATGGGAAGAGGATGCACATCAAAGCCTCGTTTCGCCGGTACACAGCCATGACCTGGCGAAAGTGGCTTAGGTGCGAATAGGGGTCCATCTTTCCTTCATATATGGTGAATTTGGGCTGAAGGAAGCCTGATGGTAAGGGCGCGTTCTCAATTGCCGGGACAAACGGTGAAGTCTGCAGCCTCGCTAATGCTTTGTCCGTCGGTTCGTAGGCAGGGCGCGGTATTGGCATTCCAACCTCGACGCTTCCATGCGATCGAGGAGCCAACCGCTGTAAGGCAGAAACTCTGTGTGGATCGCGTGCCCTGGCGTCCTCCTTCCATCGTGCCTTCTCTTCGAGCACGGTGCGTAAGTCGGATGATCTGGGCAACTTCGTCCGTCTGGATCTGGTTTGGTGCGTATGTGAAGGCCAATAGGTGCTTCCTTCAGTGTACGACCTCTCAGATCTCGTCCTCTCAGTCCTGGAGTGACGAGTTCTGGAGGTTCTGGATTGAGTGTCGCCTGTCCTGAGGCTTTTACTCTCTGCTTGGGATGGCGTGGTATGTCTACTACGATCTTCCGAGCGGCGAGGGGGCGTCTTGCCTTTGCGCCCCTCTCCTGTTGTCACTTCTTTGCCCTTTATCTGACGCTTCATGGACTCCATGTCCGCCGCCATCCGTCGTATTAGTTCGTCCTGCTCCTTCACACGGTCATCCAGAGTTTGAGGATCAATCCTTCGCCGTTGTCTCTCTGGACTCTGTGAACGAGAGTGACGAGGGCTGTTAGTCCGCCTTCTTCCCCTTCTATCCCTCCTGGGATTCCGTTGTGGCTCCAACTCCGCCATAGGAGGAACGAGAGGTAGACCTTCGCGCCTTGCACCCCCTTTTGGTGTTTGTCCGTCTATGGCGGACTGTGGTAAATCTTCGTTGTGCGCCATTGATTCTTAAGAGGAAAAGCTTGATCAAGAGGTTTTGTTCTTGTCTGAATTCCCACAGACGGCGCCAATTGTACGGAAAAGAAATAAACCTTCTCGTATAATCCTGTTGATCAAGTCTGCGCTCCTCTGTACGACGTCGTTCTATTACCTGAAAATACAGACGTGAGCTAGCCGGCGGGTGTGTGCCGGAAACCCCTCCGATGCCTAAGTCAGCAAATTAGACAAATAGACAAAAGCTCTGTATATTCGGGAATCAAAGTTGCGTTACCTCTCCATAGGTGATGTTTGTGAGCTTTTGTAGGTTCTGTGTGGCACAATCCTAGTAGGGCTTTTACTCTTCCATGCAGAGTCCTCCTAGGATTCATACTCCTGAAGGATAATGCTTATCCTTCAACACCCCCCTCACTGCTTAAACCAAGTGAGATGGTTCTACCATGGCCGGACTACCATACGACTGAAATAACATGACTATGCTTAGCCGCAGAATAGGCCGAACTATCCTTAATTCGGCTCTTCCCTCTACTACTCTTACTTCGGCTTCTCATGTATAACCCATGGTGTGGTTAGACCAAACTAACATGTTACGACCGGTCTAACTCTAAGATCGGTCTAACTCCAAAGCATCCTTAGACCAGTGACTTCAATCTTCTCTTGGACCGGACTAACTTCCGGGCTTTGGGACCGAACTGACTCCAAAGCATCCACAAGACCGGAGTAACTTATATGGCCATTTTACTCGGCCCTTTATACTACGGCCCATAACGGCCCATTTACCCAGCTCGTCCCAATTTTTATATAAATTACCCTCTCACATCTAGAATTAATTATTTTAATTTTTTTTTTAATTTGTCTCTTCTCTAATTCTCTTTTAGGGTATATATATCTATATATATTTGGATGCTAGTTTTAGTATAATACTTTGGTATTATAATTGTGGTTGTTTTATTGGAGATTTCAATACATAATTGTATTATTTTCCTTGAATCAATTTCATAACTATGTTGTTCATATGTGTGCAACCAGTTTTAGTACGTCAAAGAATTCATGATTTTACTAAAACAATTAGTAGAGACAAATATGAATATCATATTCATAAGTAGGGTTACAAACGAATTGAGCCGAACTGCGCTTTGCTGAGCTCGAGCTCGACTCGTTTACTTATCGAGTTTGTTTATTGAGGTCGAACTCGGCTCGATAAGGAACTGGGCTCGAGCTCGGCTCGGCTCAGCTCGATAATTTTTTTAAAAATATTATTTATATTATTTAATATATAAATAATGTATTTATATTATAATTATTTATATATTATTTAAATAAAGATAAACGAGCCGAGCTTATGCGAGTTCGAGGTCGGCTCGTTTACTAAGTGAGCCTAATATTCGAGCTCGAGCTCGACTCGTTTACTAAACGAGCCGAGCCAAGCCGTTAACGAGCCGAGTCGAGCTTGTTCATGAATAGTTTGGTTCATTTGCAAATTATATTTGTTTCTACCAATAGTATTCAAGAATGACTTATAAATAATAAAAAGAAATTAATTGCACAACCAAATATGAGATCAATTGATTACTAATTGTTTGGCTACATATTTTAAAAATAATTAATGTACTATTTGATAGTAATAATGGTGAGACGATCATGTAGAATTTTATGTATTTACATTTTTTGGGGGGTAAAAAATATTAGTACGAATGTATTAAAGTTTTCATTTTTTTTTTATTTGAGAATTGAAATTAAAGGTTTTTCTATGTAAAATCCAACTTGTACTATATTTAAGCCTTAAAGACATTCTACAAATAAAAAAAGATCATGTAATTATGCAAAAATAAAAAATTTATATAAAAAAAAAACAATTTTTAATGTAATGTATTAAAGTTTTCATTTTTTTTATTTGAGAATTGAAATTAAAGGTTTTTCTATATAAAATCCAACTTGTACTATATTGAAGTCTTAAAGATATTCTACAAATCTAAAAAGATCATGTAATTATGCTAAAGATAAAAAAAACTTATGTTAAAAAACAATTTTTAATGTAATACTTGTGGAGGGGCAAAAACAATAATCCAAAGCCTAGAGTGAAAAACATTGGCCCAAAGCCCAAGTCCAAGCCCAAGCCCAAGCCCAAGCTTAGCCAAGCAGGATGAAGCAAGAGAAAAGCCCATTGGAAAATTGGTTTTTATATGGCTTATTTTGGGTCAACTTTGAGCCCAAAATTGAGTGGGCCCCAAACGTCTTTTGGGGTGGGTCCGAAGAGGTGAAGTGTTCCTTGCCGCGTGGCAAGTCACACGGTGAAGACGATTCGTCAAAACCATTTATGAGTGAATGGGAATATGACGTCGTTTTCGGGTTCGTAGAATGGACATTTAAAGGATTAAATGTGGGTTTCCTTGAAATGAGTTGTTCCACATTGAAACTTTAAGAGAGCTTTTTTGTGTATTTAAGCTCTAGACTACAACACTTAGGTTGGGCCCCAAGGGGCACCCCAAGTTTGTAGAAGGGAAGAGTTATGGACAAATAGAACCTTGGCTAAAAACCACCACACACGCGCGCCGGGCTCGGGTGTGGGTCAGGTCGGTTCTAATATTAATTTTTTGGACAAAAATTTATTTGAATTTTTCCAATTTCAAATTGAAATTTAAATTC
The DNA here is from genome assembly GCA_036172215.1 of Camellia granthamiana. Taxonomy (NCBI): domain Eukaryota; kingdom Viridiplantae; phylum Streptophyta; class Magnoliopsida; order Ericales; family Theaceae; genus Camellia; species Camellia granthamiana. The sequence goes on along the minus strand of CM069913.1, from coordinate 79,547,895 downwards.
AAATTTTTGTTTTCCTAAAGTTGTACCTCTTCCAAAACTATTCCAATAGTTTTAAAAATTGTTTCAACAGTTTAAAACATTGTTCCAGCAACGGATATATTTTCAAACTGTTTGAAAAACTGTTCCAAGAAGCAACAGACAGATTCAATTACATAATTGCTCTGAATCTGTTTGAATTTCAAAACAGTATCTATTGACACTAGTTTGCACCTGTTCAGTGACAAACAACACCTGTTCGGGGCTGTAATTTTTGCCTATATATACAGATCATTCCAGTAGTGTTGAGGCATGAAAAAACAGTCGGGAAATTCAGTTTTGTTGTCCTAAATTCTGCACTTTTGCATACATTCTTCATATTAGTTATTTAGAGAAAAAGAAAAGAGAGTATAAGAACATAAGGTTCTAGTTCGCCGGACAAATTTGTTTGGAGTGCTACTACAAATTTGTGAAGATCATTGTACCTTGGGAGATAGACGCCACACAACCGTAAGCACCTAAGCGGGGCGAATCTGTCTTAAAGATAGAGTGTCATACACTCGACTTGGTCTTTTATTTTTCGTTTGGTTCGACAAAATAAATTCTATAAGTTTTTATTTTATTTTGTTTGATTTAGTTTCAATTTATTTTATTTACACAGAAGATTGTTCCAACAATCTTAAAACAGATTCGAATTTTTCTGTTTACAGAATTTTTCGTTTGTTTCCCTTTCTCTTTCTTCTTTTACAAAAATTATTTTTTGTGAATTTACAAGATAATATTCTGATTAGAAAAACAAATAGTGATTATATACTATTTGACAGATAGTAGTAATATACTGTCTATTTTCTTTGATAACTAGTAGTCATATACGGTTGTCATTAACAATTCAGAATATTTATTTGTGGAATTTTTTCAGAAATTAATTTTGGTTTTCAAAAATTATTTCTGAGTGTTCATTAATTAAAATTCTGTTTTAGTGTTTTAATTATTGAAGTATTACAGAAATTTAATTTTATGTGTGGAATTAATTTGGTTAAATAAAATTTTATTTTATTTCCAAATTAATTGAAAAATAAAAGTTACATTTCTTGTTTCTTTTATTTTTTAACAGAATTTAATTCTGTGGTTTTGGTTTAATGTTTTTGTGTGGAATTAATTTGTTTAAATAAAATTTTATTTTATTTTCAAATTAATTGAAAATAAAAGATACAATTCTTGTTTCTTTTATTTTTACAGAATTTAAGATTTTGTGTTTATGGTTTAATTTTCTGTGTAGTATTAAATTCTAATTATAATTGTGGTTTATAATTTAGAATTTATGGCTACTGAAACTGTTCAAACTAATACTAGTATAGTGATTGCCATTGCGCCAATCCCTCTTCCTGTTGTGACTATACCAGTCAATCATGGTGAAAAACCAGAGAAGTTTATAGGAACTAGTTTTAAAAGATGGCAGAAAAAAAAGCTATCTAAAGGAGGGGAAACTAAGAAGTACAAGTTTAATGGCATGTGTTACATTTGTGACAAAGAGGGACATCGGGCCAAAGATTGCCGTTACAAACGTAAAAGCAAAGGAAGATCAAGTAAGAAGGTTGCTAAAGCCAATATGACCAGAATGGATAAAATTTCCAATGGTGTAGATGTCATAAATCTTTCTGCAGTTGTTTTCGAGGCAAACCTTGTCGAAAATCCTAAAGAATGGTGGGTGAACACTGGTGCTACTCGCCATATCTGTGCCGACAAAAAGATGTTCACATCTTATTCTATAGTGGACAATACTCTTCAACTTCTAAAATTGAAGGACAAGGAAAGATTATTTTGAAAATAACATCTGGAAAGGAACTCACTCTCAACAATGTGCTGCATGTACCGGACATTCGCAAAAATCTTGTTTCCAAATATTTGTTGAGTAAAAATGGGTTTAGGCTAGTTTTTGAAAGTGACAAGTTTGTACTTACCAAAAACGGGATGTATATAGGAAAAGGTTACTTGTCTGATGGCCTTTTCAAAATGAATGTAATGACTATTGTACCCTTTGGTATTAATAAAGATACATCTTCTTCTTACTTGCTTGAGTCTTCAAATTTATGGCATGGTAGACTAGGACATGTTAATTATGGATCTTTATGTAGATTAATTAATATGGAATGTTTACTTAAATTTGACATTGATTCAAATCATAAATGTGAAATTTGTGTTGAGGCAAAATTATTTAAAACTCCTTTTAATTCAATTGAAAGAAGCACAGAACCACTTGAATTAATTCATAGTGACATTTGTGATTTTAAATCAATTCAAACTAGAGGTGGAAAAAAATATTTTATTACTTTTATAGATGACTATACTAGATCTCGTTATGTTTATTTAATTCGAACCAAGGATGAAGCTTTGGAAACTTTCATTCAATATAAGAATGAAATTGAAAATCAACTTGGTAAGAAAATCAAGAAACTTAGAAGTGATAGAGGTGGTGAATATGAATCACCTTTTGGTGAATTTTGTAAAGAACATGAAATAATTCATCAAACCACAGCTCCTTACTCACCTTAGCAAAATGGAATTGTTGAAAGGAAAAATAAAACTTTAAAAGAAATGATGAATGCCATGTTAACAAGTTCTGGATTACCTCAGAACTTGTGGGGGCAAGCAATACTTTCTGTTAATTATATTTTAAATAAAGTACCTCGAAAGAAAATTAATCAAACACCTTATGAATTGTGGCATGGAAGAGTACCATCCTACAAATGCTTAAAAGTGTGGGGGTGTTTGGCTAAAGTGTCTATTCCTAATCCTAAAAAGACTAAGATAGGTCATAAGACCATGGATTACATTTTCATTGGTTATGCCAAGAATAGTAGTGCATATCGGTTTTTGATTTATAAATCAGCACATACCGAAATGCATGTAAATACTATTATTGAGTCTCGAAATACATTTTTCTTTGAACATGTGTTTCCAAATAAGATTGGATAAGAAACTAGTAATAAGAAAAGATCTTTTGATACTATTACTAGTAATGATTAAGAACATGATCAAGAGCAAGAATTAGATCAAAATGAGGAAGAGGAACCTAGGCGTAGTAAACGTGCTAGAACCTCAAAATCTTTTGGTCCAGATTTTCTAACATATTTGTTAGAAAATGAGCCTTTAACTTTTAAAGAGGCTATGTCCAGTCCTGAAGCTCCTTTATGGAAAGAAGTTGTCAATAGTGAAGTTGAATCAATCTTGCAAAATTATACTTGGGAATTGGTGGATTTGCCACCAGGTTGTAAACCTCTTGGGTACAAGTGGATTTTCAAAAGAAAAATGAAAGCGGATGGATCAATTGACAAATACAAGGCAAGACTTGTAGTCAAAGGTTTTAGACAAAAAGAAGATCTTGATTACTTTGACACATACTCACCGGTTACTAGAATAACATTCATTAGAATGCTAATTGCGATTGCGTCTTTGTATAATCCAGAAATTCATCAAATGGATGTGAAAACCGCTTTCTTAAATGGTGAGTTAGATGAAGAAATTTACATGGAACAACCAGAAGGATTTTCTGTTCTAGGGAAAGAAAAGAAAGTGTGTAAATTGGTTAAATCATTATATGGTTTAAAACAAGCGCGAAAGTAATGGCATGAGAAATTTGACAAGGCAATGATGTCAAATGGTTTTAAAATTAATGAGTGTGACAAATGTGTTTATATTAAAAACACAGACAAAGGTTATGTCATTGTATGTCTTTATGTAGATGATATGCTTATCATAGGTAGTAATAATGATATGATTAAAACTACCAAGAAAATGTTGAATAAACATTTTGACATGAAGGACATGGGCATTGCTGATGTAATTCTTGGTATGAAAATTACCAAAACATCAGAAGGATATGCTTTGTCACAATCTCATTACATTGAGAAAATACTTAACAAATTCAGAAAAGATGATGATCATCTTGCTAGAACACCAGTAGATGTTAATTTGTTTCTATCTAAAAATGTACAGGAAAATATTTCTCAATTAGAGTATGCCCAAATTATTGGAAGCTTAATGTACTTGATGAACTGCACTCGCCTAGATATAGCCTATACAATAAGTAAATTAAGTAGATATACGAGTAATCCGGGAGTAGGACACTAGAAAGCAATTATAAGGGTTTTAAGATATCTCCGATTTACTCGTAACATTGGGCTGAATTATACTAGATATCCAGCAGTACTTGAAGGTTACTGTGATGCAAACTGGATATCGGATACTAGAGACTCAAAGTCCACAAGTGGGTATGTCTTTACTCTTGGTGGGGCAGCTGTATCTTGGAAATCTTCCAAATAGACTTGCATTGCTAGGTCTACTATGGAATCTGAATTCATAGCTTTAGACAAAGTTGGGGAAGAGGCAGAATGGCTTCGTCACTTCCTTGAAGATATTCCAATATGGCCAAAACCGATGCCTGCTATATGCATACATTGTGATAGTCAATCAGCAATTTGTAGAGCACAGAGTCATATGTATAACAGTAAGTCGCAACACATTTGTCGTCGACATAACACTGTGAGACAACTACTCTCTAATGAAATTATTTCCATTGAATATGTGAAGTCTAAAGACAACATAGCGGACCCACTAACCAAAGGGTTAGCAAGAGAGTTAGTTGAGAATTCATCGAGGGGAATGAGACTTAAGCCTATTAAATAAGAGTTACCACAATGGCAACCCAACCTAGTTGATTGGAGATCCCAAGATCTAGGTTCAAAGGGACAACCGAGTTGTGAATGACTCAGAAGGATCACTGGAGAGTCCAACTCCTACCCATTTCTATGATGAAATAGTGATGTCTGCAGCAGTTTAGGTTAAGCAATACTTTTAATGATTCTTATATCTAGGTAAACCTAGTGGAGTATGGTAGGATACTCTTCATAAGAATTACCTATATGAGTGTGAACTGGGCCGGTTCTATGAGATTTGTGAAGGGCTACAATTCTCTAGAGCACTCATGAAAGACCAGGTTGTTCAGGGCCAAAATGAACACAATAGTGAGAACTAAACTGTGTCTGGAGATATACTGTGTGAGTTCTATTGTCTTGGTTTACACAAACGGCTGAACAGTTCAAGACATCATGTTCACTGGTTAGTTAGTAAATCCGATAGTATCTCACAAGGAAAGGTTCAAAGCCAAAAGTTACCTATCATTTGCAGAATATTTTCAATTTCTGTACTGTCTGTAATTAGATCATATTGTTGCATTTTCTCTCCGTCAAATTCCATTCATGTGGGAAATTGTTGGAAAATTGGTTTTTATATAGCTTATTTTGGGCCAACTTTGAGCCCAAAATTGAGTGAGCCCCAAACGTCTTTTGGGTTGGGTCCGAAGAGGTGAAGTGTTCCTTACCGCGTGGCAAGTCACACGATGAAGACGGTTCGTCAAAACCATTTATGAGTGAATGGGAACATGACGTCGTTTTCAGATTCGTGGAATGGACATTTAAAGGATTAAATGTGGGTTTCCTTGAAGTGGGTTGTCCCACATTGAAACTTTAAGAGAGCTTTTTTGTGTATTTAAGCTCTAGACTATAACACTTGGGTTGGGTACCAAGGGGTACCCCAAGTTTGTAGAAGGAAAGAGTTATGGACAAATAGAACCTTGGCTAAAAACCACCACACACGCGCGCACGCCGGGCGTGGGTGTGGGTCGAGTCGGTTCTGATATTAATTTTTTGGACAAAAATTTATTTGAATTTTTCCAATTTCAAATTGGAATTTAAATTCAAATTTTTGTTTTCCTAAAGTTGTACCTCTTCCAAAACTATTCCAATAGTTTTAAAAATTGTTTCAACAGTTTAAAACATTGTTCCAGCAGCGGATATATTTTCAAATTGTTTGAAAAACTATTCCAAGAAGCAACGGACAGATTCAGTTACATAATTGCTCTGAATCTGTTTGAATTGCAAAACAGTATCTGTTGACACTAGTTTGCACCTGTTCAGTAACAAACAGCACCTGTTCGGGGCTGTGATTTTTGCATATATATACAAATCATTCCAGCAGTGTTGAGGCATGAAAAAACAGTCAGGAAATTCAGTTTTGCTGTCCTAAATTCTGTACTTTTGCATACATTCTTCATATTAGTTATTTAGAGAAAAAGAAAAGAGAGTATAAGAACACAAGGTTCTAGTTCGTCGGACAAATTTGTTTGGAGTGCTACTACAAATTTGTGAAGATCATTGTATCCTAGGAGATAGACGCCACTCAACCGTAAGCACCTAAGCGGGGCGAATCTGTCTTAAGGACAGAGTGTCACACACTCGACTTGATCTTTTATTTTTTGTTTGGTTCGACAAAATAAATTCTGTAAGTTTTTATTTTATTTTGTTTGATTTAGTTTCAATTTATTTTATTTACACAGAAGATTGTTCCAACAGCCCAGGTCATTGATAGGTCCATCAGACAAAGAGACAGTGTCACGTGACCAAAGCCTGAATGAAATCACTTTCTAGAAGGAGATCTGCAGAATGCAGGGATGCCTTTAGATTCATTCATAATCAACAGGGAGGATTGTAATCGTCAGAGATAGAAGCACAGGCCCAACCAACTCAAACGACACAACCATCCGATGAACCTAATCGGACGAATGGAGCAATCGACAAGTTGGCCACTAACGCTTGACATAATCTAAGTCGCACACAACAAGATAATCCAACGGCAAATGATCAAAGCAACTTGGCCACTTGCCCAACCAATGTTTAGTAGTATCCTCAACCCTTAGATTAAGATGCTAATCCAACGGTAAAGGCCCAAGACAATAGCACTATAAAAGGAAGAGTAAGGAAAAGAGAAGGAGGTAACACAAAAGAAAAGAAAATCTTTCTTCTTAACAAAACACTATATGGCTGATCATATTTCTGACTTGATCGTCGGAGGGTTCTCCCGACCATCCCTGGTTGGGAGTGATCATTGACGAGTTGGTTTCTCTTTGCAGAGTAAAGGAAGGAGCACCTCATCTTGTTTTCCCTGTAGAGAAGATTTTTACCTTCCACAACACTAATAAAGGCAACGAAACTTATATTTAATGAAAAAATCTAGATAATTAGAGTGCTTAATTCATTTGGATCAAAATTTGGATTGTTTTGAGTATGCTTGATAAATTGATTTTTTTGTTTATTATGAAAAAATGTGTAAAAAATTAGAGAGATATTGTAGCCCAAATAAACTAATAAACCAATAAACAATTTAAAAGTCGTGTTGCTAAATGAGCCCTTTACACTTTAGCATAAAATCACGACAAGTGAAAAAGTTGTTGAAGAGGGTCATTTGCAAAGCATAAGCAAGGAGGAAACTGCAAGCCCAAGGGCGATACTTGGGCCTGGTAACGCTACAGGATCAGAACGTTAAAGCCCAAGCACGAGTTTGGGCTGAGCTAGTGTTCAATGGTCCAAACCGTGCAGGCCAAGAGTTTAATTGAACCAGAGAAGAACCACCAAGGGACCAAACATGAAGACCAAGTGTGATCTTAAGACCAACAGACCAAGTAATTCGAACCATGCAGCACATGTACAAACTTGGGCCGAGCGTAGCTAAGGAGGATGACCAACTTGAATCAGGGCGCTGACCCAACCGTAAGAGCGTCCGGTACGAACCAATCGTGCAAATTAACTCGCATCGAATACATGGAAGGAGTGCTTGATCTACCACGAATAATGGAATTGCTTAACGGATTCTTTGCTCTTTCCATGGAGGAGCAACTTAACATTTCGGCTAAGTGTCGGGCAGCAAAGAGAGAAACTTGGTGAGCAAGTCAAACGGTCCTTATAAAAGGTAACCTCATTCTCCTTGAGGAGGGATCGATTGCTGAACACTCTAAATTGACTCGTCTATTCTACCTTCCCTATACCAAACTCTGGTACTGACTCGACCGTCAGAAGGGTTTCCGACCAACCCCGATCGGGCAGCTTAACCGTTTGTTCCTTGTGTAGGTGTTCACCCATTGGTGCACTAGGGTTCATCCACGAAGTTTCATTTTACTCTATTGCAGAAATCGGTCCGCACAATTATGAATAGAATATTCGTCATTTCTTTATTTTAGAGAAATGTAGTTTTATTATTGGTTTTGCACAATGCAATATAGAATAGGGTAAATTACACTATCAATTTCTATAGTGTTAATTTAATTTTTGTAATTTTAATTTAAATAATTTGATTTTTATATTTTTAATTTTATTACAATGTGATCCTTTTGTCACTCATCGTTAAAATTTGGAACGAAAAAAGACTGTGTAAAATTAGAGAGACCAAAGTGAAATTCAATATAGTTTGTTTTTAATTTCACTTTAGTTTCTCTAACTTTGCATGTGATTTTTTTTCGTTCAAAATGTTAACAACGCAGGGAGCACATTGTAATAAAATTGAAAAACAAATTGAATCTATAAGAGCCAAAGTGAAATTTCACTAAAATTAAAATGATAGTATAGTTCATTGTAATAGAATAAAGGATTATGCTATGGTGCATACCCTTAACCCTGAAAGAGTATGTATTATATGTAAATTATGGTATTTATGGGGTTAATAATTACAATTGAATTTTTTAGGTTGTGTTTGATTTATGGATTTGAAAAGAAAAATAAGGTAAAATGGGAATAAATATACTTATATTTTACATATATTTCACACACTTTTTTCATTTTTCTTTTTAAATTTCTATCCAAATCCATGAATCAAATACAATATTAGAGTCTTAATTAAAAAAAATAATCATAATCGAACACTTCATAAGTATAACTAAATTCCTTTTAAATTAAAATCAAAATAATGTTATAACTAATATTATAATAAGTCATAACTAATATCATAATATATATATAATTAAGTTATAACTAATATTATAATATATCATAATTAAATATTTTAAATGTCATAACACGAACGTATGGTACAATTCAAGACATTTATTGTGAGATTAAGGTTTTTACCTATGAAAAAGCAACATGTGTCCCTATGAACCAGCGGAGAACTTCACACTTGGCATTTTATTTTGCAAAAAAGTTAGGGTCCAGAATTTACCTAAAATGAGTTATATGTATTAGAGATTAAATTGATAAAATGTATGATTCATGATTGAAATAAATTTAAGGATTTAGTTTTTTCCAGTTAAATTGAATCACACAGTTGAGATTTCTTATCGGTAAGAATCATTAAACAAAGATATCTTACTGATAAAAATTATTAAACGGAAGTTTCTTATTAGTAAAAGTCTATGATTCAATTAAATTTTTTCAAAAAATTTTATCGATAAACGTATTTCGTTTAATGACTCTTACCAATAAGATATTTTAACTGTCTAATTCAATTGAAATTTTAAATAGAGACAAGTTATTCCTAAATTTAAACTATTGATTCCTCAATAAATTCTTAAATAATTATAAAATTGTGTAAAAAAAAATTATTAATTAGACGTCACGTATCCATTTCTTTTGGAAAATGTTAAGGATATCAAATTTTTTACCAAACAAATGACCAAATGTGTCACATGGGTGTGGGGCCCACAAAATTGCAGATCCCACACCTATGTGAGACATTTAATCATTTGTTTGGTAAAAGATTTGGTATCCCTAGCATTACCCATATCTTTATTCTGTTTTTTGTTTTGAACAGGATCCTACCCTATATCAATCACAATTCACACGATGCCTCCTATTCCACGCTCAGCCAACATGAATGCGTGACCCACCAATTGCTTCTGGGTGAGTAGTCTGTTTATTTCGCCGTACGATGGAGGCACGTCTAGTTCCAAACTTCCAAGTCGTCCCCTCTTTCGAATGAAAACCGTGATTATAAATCAAATATCCATCTCATCTCACATCACACCACTCAAATTCAAAGCTTCACTCCGACAATTCAACTCCAAATCAACCCTCGAAACCCACTCAGAGCTTCGATTTCAGTAATTATCTCTCTCTTTCTCCCTCTAAATGTATATATATGATGATGTGTGTATATGTATGCAATTTGTGTTTGAAGATCAACACAACATTTCTGTGATTGGAACCCTAAAATTCAACCAATTCGAGCTGTTTGATCTGCATTTGGTTTAAATTTTCAGATATTTTGTTCCACTTTTTATTTTTTAGGGGTCAATTCAGGGCTTTGGGCATGGGAAATTAACTGTGCATTTCCCTGAGGCAGTGCGAAATTGCTTTGTTCTTGGTCTTTATTAGTTTTAGATCTAGTTTGGTTGCTAAGAAAATGTGAATTTTGAATCACATACTTGTTAAGCACCCCTGAGATTATTTTTAAGTAGAAGCAACAGATAGAAAAGGTGCAAACAAACAATTTTACTGTCACTGAGCCTTACACAACCTTTTGGCTTAATTTCGTTGATATTTAATTTTGTGGGAGCAAATCAATTAATTAAAATGCTTTTAATTTTTAATTTTTTGGTATTTTCATGGTGGGTTACATGGGTAAATCAAATTTGTTCATTTCATCATTCTTTTGGTTGTGCTTTTTGGGACAAAATTCAACAATTCCAAAGCAGTGACAAATTTGATTAAAGAATTTGGAGAAAAATGCATTGCAATCACACTCACTAATCATTTCTTTATGTTGACTGTTATGTTCAGTAAATGAGATTAAACCTATGTTATAGGGACTCTTCAAAATAAATCAAATATCCATGTCGGAGACCAGACACTCGGACACAAATATGAGATATGTGTCGGGCGCACTTCATTGGACACTTCTTATATAATTGTATTTAACACTATTATTATATATGTACATATTGTTTGTTATATAATTGGTATAAATGTCTTTTTGACATTGTAAGTTACATATAATACCATTTTATTTCACTTACTTGATTAAAAATATAAAAATATTACATTTTTTTGCCAAGTCTACGTATCCTTGAATTTATGGTTTGATGAGTCCGACCTCTAGATACATGCTCACACCCGACACTGATACCTGAGTTCATGTAACATAGGATTAAACTAAGGTAAGCACTAGTCTCGGTGACCTAATTTTAATTGATTTGTATAAATATATGAACTTCAGATTTGTTATATGAATTCAATTACTTACTTTGTACCATGACTAATCCACATTACATTCAAAATTCTATCTCGTTGCCACTAATGATGTTGAGCAATATAAACAAACTCATGGTTAGGCCAAAGCCAAATACTTCGTAGTATATTTTACAGTTGTGCTAGATGATTGCATTGTTTCTACATTCTATGATTTTTTGTCATGGAAGTTTTTCCTTTTCGGTCAGTTTTGCATGTCTTTGCTGCTTGTTTAGATAAAAAATAAAATAAAATAAAAAAATTTGTTTGGTGCTTTGCACAAAATTAATTGACTAGTGGTTGACATAGACAACTCACTCTGATATAATTTAATGTTGTTTATAGTTATCTTTTCATTAATGTTGTCGTATCCCAGTTATATTTATCTGAAATTAGGAGCCACTCTTCTCTTAATCTTGATTAACAAATTGTTATTTTAATCATATCAGTTAAAAAAATTACATTATGTACAATAGTTTCATTTTTCATTTCCTTTTTCGGTAAAGAGTTTATAACTGTTAATGTTGTTGAGTGTCATCGGATGGGCAGACCCAAATGGACGATGGTGCTGGGAGAATAGAAACTTCTGTAGGAGGGGAACTAAGTTCATGTGAATCTAATAGAAATCAAGAACCATAAGAGGGGATGCTATTTGAGTCGGAAGAAGCTGCAAGAACATTCTATGATGAATATGCCACTCATGTAGGATTTGAAACTCTTGTTTTATCTTCCTGAAAGTCAGAGCGTGATGGGTTAATTATTTCACGTGGACTTGGATGTCAAGCAAGTCCTAATAATAAAAGATTAGAGAGAGTAACACTTCAAAAGCGAGAGGCGATGAGAAGGTTGTACAACAATGATTTTAGGGTGTGTTTGATTGGACGGATTGGATAGGGAGGATTAGAATCCATCGGACTTTAAATCCTGGAACTGTGAATCCTCCGAACTATTTGGTTGGATTGAATATGTATCCCGTGTTTGTTTTCTCATAGGATTAGATGTCTAGAAAAAACTATTTTTAGTAAATCCAATGTTTGGTTGGACGGACTGGATAATGATAAATATTCAAAAGACTATTTTACCCTTGTAATTTATAATTTATATTTTTTATTTAATATATAATTTTAAATTTGTAATCTATAATTTATAATTTATAATTTAACAACACTAAAAAATTGTTAATTTATAAGGCCATAATTTTTAATTTATTATTTTTAATTAAATTTAATTTATAATTTATAATTTATATTTTTTATTTAATATATAATTTTAAATTAACAACACTAAAAAAATAATTTTATTTAATATATAAATTTAATTTTTTAACAACACAAAAAAAATAATTTATGAGGCTATAATTTATAATTTATTATTTTTAATTAAATTAAATTTATAATTTATATTTTTTATTTAATACATAATTTTAAATTAACAACACTAAAAAAACAATTTTATTTAATATATAAATTTAATTTTTTAACAACACAAAAAAATTAATTTATGAGGCTATAATTTATAATTTATTATTTTTAATTAAATTAAATTTATAATTTATATTTTTTATTTAATACATAATTTTAAATTAACAACTCTAAAAAAACAATTTTATTTAATATATAAATTTAATTTTTTAACAACACAAAAAAATTAATTTATGAGGCTATAATTTATAATTTATTATTTTTAATTAAATTAAATTTATAATTTATATTTTTTATTTAATACATAATTTTAAATTAACAACACTAAAAAAATAACTTATAAATGTTCAAAAGACTATTTTACCTTTTTCTAATTATTTACTAAGTAACAGTATGAGGGTAAAATGGACATTTCACACATTAGTCCTATGAGATATCAATCCCATGGAAATAATCCCACCCCCCTAGGATTGTTTAGTCCCACATATGAGGGATATGGAGTCTGGCCGGACTCCATGTCCAGCGGACTAAAAATCCAATCAAACGATAGACATCCCCCTCCTTTGGATAAGCAATCTGAACAGTGAATAATCCCTTCCTAATCCCCTCAATCAAACACAACTTAGTGGAAAAAGAGAAACCTAGAAGGTGGGTTGTCAAAAAATTTGTGAGGGACCACGATCATCCTCTGGTTGTTTCATTGCCAAATAGACACCTTTTGTAACTAAATTGAAATGTTTGCCCTCACATAAAGTTTTTAATATTTAGTTCAATGGTAAAATTTTAACCTAATAATTTTGAGGTTATGGGTTCAAGTCTGGGGACAATCATTTTATGCACTATGCTAAAGGTTAGGTATGTACCCAATCTTTTTCCTCGCAAACACACATTTATGTGTACTACTTGGACATTATTTTTTTATTCTTTTGATTATTGTTTGTTTCAAGGTAAAATTTTCAGTGATTAATTGTTGTGTGTAAAGTTTAGCTTTATCCTTTCCTTTTTTTTTTTTCTTTTTTTTTTTTTTAAAAAAAATTTAAGATAAATTGATATGCTATCCTCTTATTTTGTTTGTTTTCTGTCCAATTCTTGTCCATGTCATGATGTTAAGGATTCATCTGGTTTTTGGTCCACAAGTGATAGGGTTTGATGCACCAAATATGCATCTTTTCTACATCTTCAACTAGAACTTTGACTTCTACAAAAACAGGAAAGAAATACTTCAATTGAAAGGAAGGAATGTTCGATGGAAGATCACATAATCAACGTAAAATGGAAAGTAAAAAGAGATTGTAGAGATTTAGAACCCATGCAAACTACTATACAAAGTTCATGTTATATATTTGTTGTTCTCTTATTGGATCTGGCCTCTATTTTTGTAGGAATTGTCCTTTGTCTTAAAACAATTGAGGACCTAAAGATAAATCAGTGATTTCAAGGGGAAGACCAACATAAGTCACAACCTTAAGAATTATATGTGTTGTGTCGCAATGGGCTGATTTTCTAGCCCAATTCATTTTCCTTCACTTGAGAACAATACAGATGTTTAGTCTTAAGTTCTCTTTGATGGGATCGGAAATTTTGCCCAGAATGTCCAGAAATCATTTACAAGCACAAACAACCCACACACACAAAAGAAACGGGCCAATGCCCACATCCATTGGAGAGTAATCAAATTTCAATGTATATGGAGAGATTACAAAGAGATTACAACAAAAGAGGAGGAACACTCATCCTCACTCAACTCACACACAACTCCCTCTCTCACACCAGGGGAGCACTTTCTCCCACACAGAAGGCCAATCTCTCTTCACTCTTTCATTTTGCTCTCTTGGCTCCTCACATATTGTTGCATTCCAACTCTCCCCATTTATACACAAATGGGAGAGCGTAAAGTCAATCTTATCTACTGGCAAGCTGTCAAAGAGCCACCGACAACATTGATGGCAGCCACCAACACAACCACCCTATAATAAGATAGCTCAGCTGAAAATCTCCAGCCTAAATCTGTAGCCTTCATTCTTGACTTCTAAGGCTTCCTTCACATGGTCACAACTCCTCACATGGAGTAGAAACCCAACACTCCCAAGTCCTCAACATACTAAGTTGTAAGAATGAAAATAAATGTACTAACCATTTTTTTCTTAAGAAATCAGGTTTTGCTCGATCATTGGATTGCCGGAGACAACCATATCCATCTGATTGAACTTGACAACTCATTGGAGGAGGGTGCAAAAAGACATGATTAATGGTACAAAAGCCAACTGTTTGGGCACAATGTCATCATTTTTATTTTTTTTAAAGAGAATATTTTTTTAATTTTTAAAATATATTTAATTTTTTTTTCAAATTAATTTTTTTCAAATTAATTTTTATTTTTCTAGAAAAATGTAAAAAAAAAAAATAAAAAATCTTGCTTTTTTGGGTTCGTGTTTTAGTTATGTAAAATTCAAACCGGAAGAGACTGAGCCGAACTAGTTTAATAACTCTTTCAATCCTGGCCGTCGATACATATTATTGGGAGCTAATCTTAGTCGTCCATGCATTAGCCATCACATCGCATTGCTCCCTCTCTCCTTCATGCCTCTCTTTTGCTACCTGATAGAAAAACGCATAATTTTTTCGACTATAATTTCTTGAAAAATCACCTTGTTTGGCATTGATTGATTTTATGAAAATTGTGCTTTTTATTTTTCATATTTTTTGTTTTTAGTAAATGTTTTTAATATTTTAAACAAATTTTTTATAGCACCTAATATAAATATACTTCAAAAATAAAATATTATGAAACAAAATCTTTGAAAAATCCACTAAATACCAAAAATATAAAAAAATATATATAAATTCAATATATTTTCATGTATTTATTAATTTTTTAAATACTTTATCACAAATATTTATTTATTTTATTTTTTAGGTAGGCATATTTAAAAAGTAAAAAAATTACTTAAAATATTAAAAAATTCATTAAAAATAAAAATAAATAAATAAACCAAAAAATCAATTTTCAGACAATAAAAAAAATTTAGAAAAGCTTTAATTATTTGAAACCCTAAGCCCAAAATTTTCCCTCAAATTTACCCAGACTTGTCTACTAGCAGACTTGTCCACTTGTACACATGAGCATATATTAAGCAAAAATCAGTGCATCATTGTTTCTAGATGTTTTTTATTATTATTTTAGATAGGATTGTTTCTAGATGTTGTTCATGTTTTGTTTTGATACAACTGTTGATATTTGTTTTGTTTTTTTGGTAAGGTTGTATTGTAGCAATAGTTTTCATTGTCTATTGAAAAAAACAACCAGACCAAATCAATCAGTTAGGAGGGAATAATGAAAACCGAAACCTTCCATCAGGTGGGAATGAAGTAGTACTTGGACTGAATTGATTTCGCCCCTAAATTCTCTTTAATATTTAATTTGCTGTTTTTGGTTAATTATTTTTGTTTAGAATGGGACTTTTCTTCTTTTTTTCTTTTTCTTTTTTTCATTTCAAGCCGAAGCACATGTGGCTCATAATTATAAAATTGCCATTGCCACGTGATTCTGGGTGGACTTTATTTATAAAAATTATGTTTTACAAATTATTTTCCTTTTAAAATTAGCTTGTTCACAAATTAGATAATAAAAATAAATAAAAAAAAAGTGGCAGATAAATTTTCTTTAGCAGTTGCAGTTTACCACGTACGGAAATAAATGAACAACAATCTTTAATTAGAAGAGGAAAAGAAAATAAATAATTCTTAATCTAATTGAAGAAGTCAGATTTGGAATCATCTCTTGGAGACAAGTTCAAAATAATCATGTATTCCTGTTGTCTTCCCAGATAACAGAAATATATAATTTCAATTGAAATTATCAACCTAATTTGAAGACAGTGGTGGGAACACACAGATGATTGCATATAGTGAGGGGCAGTATGGATTTTTGGTGAGACTATAGATATTGCTGTTGGGAATTGCTTGGACCGGTTTGCGAGGGTTCTAACTCTGTCTAATGATCCAAACCCTGGGTACAACATTGAGCGGGTATGCAATTGGAAGCAAGTTTCCTTAACCTATATTAGTGGTTAATTCACACAGAGACTGTCCATTAATAGTCATATCTTTTATAGGTTATTGTGTTGAAATGTCTTCAAACTTGAGGAAGACGAAAAAAGAAAAAAAAAAAATTGAACTGCTGTTTGGCGTTTTGCTTGTTTAACTATAGAAGTTTGCAGATTTTTTTTTTTTTTATTGATTTGTTCTCTGTTGATTCATTGTTTGAGAAAACTTTATTTCTTACTATGATTCAGTTTTGCATTGTGCTTGAGATCAATACTTGTCTAGCCTGCAACTGTACTGGAATAAATTGTGTTATGGCTTGCCAGTTTCTGATCTTCCAATGTTGTATAGCTCAATTTTGGTATCCTCTCCCCCCCTGCCTTCTCAAAAGACAAAAGACATACAAAGACAACTGCAAATGAGGCTATGAGACTCCTTGATAATTCTCTTAATCTTTAAAGAAGATATTTTATTACGCACCCTTTCATGAACTTTGTTGAAGGTAGGAATTTGGTGGTTGTTGGGCCATTGTAGTCAGCTATATAACACCCTTGTCTTCATTTGTAAGAGAAAATGATTAAACAAGCAGTTAGTAGTCTTTTCTTCTTTTTCTGTCCTTGTTGCTTAACCAAACAGATAAAGGGTGAGGCGATTTTTCCTAACCCTCCCTTTCTTTTCTTTCCTCCGTACACAATCCTTCCTCTCAGTTTTCTTCTAAAAAAATTAGTGGAAGGCCAAAATGAACATCAGCTGGGCCTATGATAAAGAAATAGTTGCCAAGGATTTATGAGAGGATATGCCTTTAGATGGAGTTGATTGAAGGCTAAAGATGAAATCTACCTTAAAGGGTTTCAATGCTGGCTTTGTTGAGTTGAGTTGAGTTGAGTTAAGTTGAGTTGAGTTTTCTTATTGAATTATTATATACAATTAAACTTTTGTGCTTCTTGTTCTGTTTTGAGTGTTGTCAGTGAGCAGTAGATATTGCTGAATTTAGTGCAAGGTTCAAGTTAGGTACTTGTATTTTAAGTTCTTGTTCAACAAAGCTAATAGATGCTCTATATGTGGTTTTTAACGTTGTCGGATTTACCTTTCACCAATATATTTAGTCTTACCTTTATCTTATTTGATTAGTTCTTATTATTTTTAAAGAAATATGTTTAACTACATTTTTTATTATATCTTCATATCTTTGTTTTTGTTATTCTATATTTTAACACAGCTCTGGATTGATAATACATGATTGATGTGTAAGTTTATATTTTTTGGGGGTTAAGTTTAGATTATATCTATGAGATTTGTAACACATTTCATCACCTCTCATTTATAAAGGTTCTCTCTGGAACTTTGGTTTACTATTTTATACTTATTTTTCGTTCTGGAGATATTCTTAAAATTTCTAAGATAGCCTTCAGAATGTTCTTGAAATTATGCGATGAAGAAATGCTTTCTACTTGACTTATCTTTTTTTCCTTTCTTCATCAGCTTGCCAAGAAAGGACAAAAGTTTATAGACCTTCCCTATGTTGTCAAAGGAATGGACGTTTCGTTTAGTTGAATATTGAGTTACCTTGAAGCCACTGCTGAGGAAAAGCTAAAAAATAATGAATGCACCCCTGCAGATTTATGCTATTCTCTTCAGGTAATCATTTGGAATGCTTCCAATTTTTAATAATACATATTTTGTGGTGATAAAAAGTTTAGATGGTAATTTGGTATAGCTGTTTTTGGTAAATTGCAAGTTTTAGTTGAATATTTAGTTTACATGATCTAATTGTGAGCTCAATTTCTGTATACAATTTAAATTGTTTTAGGAAACTGTGTTTTCAATGCTCGTGGAGGTTACAGAACGAGCAATGGCACACTGTGACAAGAAAGATGTTCTCATTGTTGGTGGTGTGGGATGCAATGAACAATTGCAAGAGATGATGAGAATCATGTGCTCGGAGAGGGATGGAAAGTTGTTTGTTACTGATGACAGGTACTATGTTGACAATGGGGCTATGATTGCGTATACTGGTCTCCTAGCTTATGCTAATGAGACGTCAACTCCGTTGGAGGAATCAACATTCACACAACGGTTCAGAACTGATGAAGTACTGGCAACCTGGAGAGAGAAAAAGGAGTCATCAAATGGTCTCATGGAAAAACGTGTCTAATTACCTATGTGTTTCAAGGTATTTTTTTTCAATAAGATCATGGATTAGTTGCTTCCTACTTTTATAGAAGGTTTGAAATCCTTCACGAAATGATAAAATCGGCAAGCTGTGGACCGTCCATGGCTAATAATTTGGTTTCTCTACGTATCTGCATGGGAGTCCAACTGTGTATTGAAAATCAAGTGTGGATCGAGATTTTTTCTCTTTTAATTTTATTTTGTGGTGCTAGCAAGCTTTGTATTTATTTGACAGGCAAGCTTCTGCCTATGAAATTTGGAGAGCTTCTATTTCCACACACTACTTCATCTTGATGCGCACATTTATTTTATTTTATTTTTATTTTTATGAATTGGATATCGACTTCCGAACAAAATATCATGGTTCAAAAATCAACTTCCTAACAAAATCTTATGGTTTGGCTACATATCTTTGGTTCGGAATTTGATTTCTGAACCATAGGTTTGGTTTCGAAAGTTGATTTCCAAAGTATGTAGTTTTGTTCAGAGGTTGATTTCGGAATGAAAACTGGCCTGTAAACTGAGAGAAAGTGTTGTGCGGAAATAGAAGCTCCCGAAATCAGCTTCTTGCATTGTTTATCAGGTTGTAAGCATACAATGCTTGTAGAAGCATGAATTTGGAACTAGGCAGGAGCAGGATTGAGACTTCACCTTCTGAAGTGCTTGGGTTTTCATGTTAGGAAGTTGGGGAGTTATAGGAGGGTTTCAAAACATATATATTTATATACAAGTGTTATTTTGTAAAGAAATATATTTCTGTGTCAGTATTCAGTGCTCATCGAAAGGTTTTTGGAGACCCATCAAATTTTGAAAGCCAGAAATTGAAATGTGAAAGTAGTTGAAATTTTGTGAATTTTTTAATAATGGTATACAAATATTTGTAATGAAATTCTAAGAGGAATAAGTTGTTTTTTCAGAAGTAGTAGTAATACAACATCCATTCTTCCTCAACTTGGAATTATTTATATTTTTCTTTAGTATTCTATTTTTAGTATGTGAATCCTCTTGTTATTTAGTTGTTTCCATTCTTTATTCTATTTCTCTACTATTATTGCCTTATTTGTTTCCTTTTTTAAATTTAAACCTTGAACTTATGAGTAATGAGTAGAGAGGTCTCAACTGATTGGTTGGGCAAGATGGCCGGGTATTGCATGGAGTCATTTTCATGGAGTCATTTTGTGGGTATGGTTTCTTAGTTCTTCAAATCAAGTGGCACTTTTCATTTCAAACAATCCTAATATGTATTATGTTATGTGACCTTGTGGGATATCAGTTTAGGCATTTGGATTCCCAATGGGTTTTGGAATAAAAGAAAATTCATTGGCATGTGCCTTTGGATATTTTTGGTCATGTAAAGCATATTAGTGGTTGAGTGGGCTTCCTTAGGCTCAAGAGGTTTGGTGTGTGCGAGCCTATATACCGAAAATTTTGGCTTGCTTGTATTAACAAATGGTCTAGGGTAATTAATTACTGATTTTAATGACAACCGAGTTTGAGAATGTAGGCACAAGAATTTGTTATTCTGGTCTTTATTTTCACTTTGTTTGGTTGTTTGTCATTTATCTTCATTTATTTATATATTTACATAATTACTTTGGCTAAGAAGATTTATTCTATTCTCAGGGCATGCAAATATAGGGTGGTTATTGCCAGGCAACAAGGAGGGGGCAATTTGCTGAGTAACAAATATTGATGAAGATCTGTTGTGAGCTCTCACTATGAAGAATTGGTGAAATACTAAATGTGTTTCCAAGGAGTTGAATAGTTTTTCTTTAAAGACATTAGTGGAGAAAAAAGGATGTGTAACATTGATTAAAGAACAACTTACACCATTAATACCAATTATATGTGTATATTTATAATCTTGAGTACTGTTTACCTTGTTCAGCTAAAACATATATGTTAAACAGTGACCAAAGATCAAGTTCTTGAAATGAAATATACTGATCTACTGGGTCTCATTGGATCGACATATTTATTTGAAAGTGACTCAGATGGGTGTAGATTCTTAGATTGGTATGACTTTAAACTAATTATTGGATTGGTAAGACTTTAAATTACAAGGGAGAAAGTAAAGCGCAATTTCGCAGAATGTAGACTTTAAACTTTATAAACATTCTTTTTTGCATCCTCAGCAACTGCAGCAGAAGCATTGGAATGTTTGGAAGGGTTAAAGGTGTCACGATAAGGACTGACAGTTAAGAGTTGATTCGGCAGCTTAAGGAAGGTAGTGTGATGGATTGGGATATATCATACATATTGAGGGATATTGAGGTTTTATGTAATTAGGGTAAATTACACTTTGCACCCCTGTACTTTGCATCAAATTTTACTTCGACAGATATGAAATCATGACAGTCAAATCTCACTTTAATCTCTACACAAGTATTAATGTCTCTTTTTTGTTTCTCAATTGTTTAAATTTTTAACGAAATTTAAACATGTGACAAGAATGTGACTACGACATGAAGGTAAGAGAGGAAAATCATCTACGTTTTTCACCAATACACACTTTGTCTCAAAATTTACATCAAATTATGATGGTATTAAGCTAAAACAAAACTCAGATTGTAAACGATTAAAAAGATAAAGTAGGGTTTTGTATAAATTGGAATCACGAAACTCTACTTTTCACGGTAACACAATTTTCTGTCTATTCATCTTCCTTTCTCTTTAATTTCTTTGTCGTATCTTTTTATTTCAAAAATTTTATTTTCTTGCCTCTTCGTCCCAATTTTTAGCATACGAACATATATATATATATATATAACTCTTACGTGCTTATCATCTAGGACAAAATGTATTGGTAAGAAACGTAGATAATTTTCCTCTCTTATCCTCATTTTGTAGTCACATTTTTATCACATAATTAGATTTTGTTAAAGATTTAAAAATGAACTAACAGAATAGAGACATTGAGAATTGTGAAGGTCTAAAGTGAGATTTAAACAAAAGTGTAGGGGTTAACTGTCACGATTTCATGTTTAGAGACCAAAGTGGGATTTGACCATAAATACAAGAAAATCATGATTTCATATGTAGGGGCCAAAGTAAAATTTGATATAAAATACAGAGATGCAAAGTGTAATTTACTCATGTAATTATTTTGGTCATATATGTATTAAGAAAGTACCTAGAAAGGAGGTTCATACTGCACCTGTAGCTGCAAAAACAGCGGCAAAATCGTTGCTAGTTTTGTTTTGTTATGAACATTGTAATCTCCTTATATTGCCTATATTAATATATGCTCTGTTCCTAAATAATAAAAAATAAAAATAAAAATAAAAAGCCACCATATTAAGATATTTGGCATGAAAGTGACTTCTTTGGGATGGATTAAGGCCTCGTTTGGAGATAGACTATTTTAGCAACTTTTTAACTTTTTGACTAAAATATGAGGTAAAAAAAAAAAAAAACTAGTATGTTTAAAATGACTTATTGATTTTTTATGAAAAAATATACAAAAAGTAGAGAGAAAATAAATCTTTAACTTTTTTATATAAGTTATAAGCTTTTTAATTTTTTTAATAATTTTTTGACTTTTAAGTTAAAAAGCTCGCATGTCAAACGAAGCCTAAATGTACTTTAGCTCTTTCCTAATATATTTAATGAAACTTCATTTTCAGAGGAGCAAGGATCCTCTAGAGTGAAATTTTCCTAAAGTTTCCTAGAGTACTATATTGTGTGGTTGAGATTTACTGGCAAGTCACAACTACACAATGTAGCACTCTAGAAAATTTTAGAAAAAAATCACTCTAGAGGATCCCAATTCTTTTCAGAGGAAAGAGACATCAAAGAGCCACGAATTTTCCTGGAGTAAACCACCTTTTATTATATTAGTATATATATAAGTAGTGAAAAGGAGACTCATACAGCAGAATTTAAACAGTGATTGAGAGAAATATATATACATACCACAAGTCCATAAGCCATCTATTCAGGAACAGTTGGTGGAGGTTGTATTCTTAATAGAGCTAAAAAAGGTATATGCTTTGTATATGACTCAAATCTCAAGGGCTACAGTCTGTAAGCCAAAGAGTCTTTCACCACAATGAAGTTTTGCTAAAATCTGACAAACCATCAAAGCAGGCAGTGCCAAGAATTTGGAATTTTGATATCATTTTTTAGAATTGCATATCAATCTGCAGGTATGTTTTTACAAACACATATCCATATACATTTCTCATCATTTTTAGCTATATATCCAATTTTCTGAAAATAAATTTTTTTTTTTATTTTTTCATTTTTTTTTTGTTTTTAGTGAATTTTTTTTAATATTTTATATTTATTTTTTTTACTTTTTAGATCCACCTAATCGAGATGTACCTAAAAAATAAAATATTTATAATTTTTTTTTAAAAATCAAAAAATACACAAGAATCTGAAAATTTACTAAAATTTTCGTATTTTTTTTATTTTTGGTATTTAGTGATTTTTTTAAAAAAAATTCACAAATATTATACTTTTTAATTGTATTTATATTAAGTGTCTCTCAAAAGTAAAAAAATTACTTAAAATATATATAAAAAAAAAATTCACTAAAAACAAAAAATATGAAAAATTAAAAAAAAAAACTCAATTTTTAAAAAATTGGAACCAAACAAGGTGATATATTTGAGAATTCTAGCTATGACAACAATAATATTGCCTTGATCAGAGTCTCACATCTTGAATTTTTGCCTTTTCTAAATCCACGAAGACAAAAATCACACACAAAGATGAAGATTCTACTTAAATCAAGCAATATATATATATATAACAAATGAATTACAAGAGCACTGCTATGATGCAAAACAGGGAGGAGAAAAGAGAATCTGAAATATTCGCTCTGGTATTATTGCCCAAATTCTACATACTTTTTCCTCTATAAATTGTTATTCAATGAAACTCTTATTCAAAGTGATGATTTATGTGCCTCTTTTCTTTTCTTTCATAGATTCCTACTCATTCATGATTCAAGCACGATCAAGGATTAAAAATGATATTGTATCTCTTTTATACTCATATTCATCACTGTTGTGTTCACTTAATTTTTTTTTTATTTTTAAGATAAAAAAATAAAAAGAAACCTTGAGGGGATAGTCACTTTTTTTTCTTTTTTTTTTTTATAGAAAAATGTAGGGGTGAGTCTATAATGTGAAAATAATTAAAAACTAAAACTACTATGACAATAAAAGGTTATTTATTTATTTATTGCAAGACCTAAAATGTGAATCAAATCTATTCTTTTATCTAACATTTTGGAGGGAAATGTGGCCAAACTAATTAATTTCTCCATGACTGAAGTTTACCACCTCTCTCATAAACTGATAAACAGAGCTACGTGAAAAATCTAGAAATCCCCTAGATATTGATTTGTGATTATGTATCAATTTTAAGCAGTATATAACAATTCCAAACAAACAATCAAGACAAATCAACACAACGATTTTAACGTGGAAAAACCACAATTGGACACCTCCAACTGTGATTAAAAAACCACGGGTAACAACCACAAAACAATCCACTAAGAAGATATAAAGAAATTACACAGGTATACTCTCAATTACCTAGCGAATCTACGCCCGAATTGAACCAACCCCTATGTGCCTCTTCCAACCCTGTCTTCACCTCGGAATTGTCTTTACGATGAGCCACTCCAGAATCCACCGAAGCTTCAGGTTCGAATTCTTCAGAATCCACCGAAGAACAACTCTCTCTTTTGTATAACAAACAAAACCTTTGATGTACTCTCTTTAAATCATGAGTTGAATACTCAATAAAAACATCAAAGAAAACTAACAAAATATCTCCAGACATAAACCTTAAGATCCAAAAAGAAGATCTGGAGAAAGTACCCTTAGCTTTGGGAGAAAACCAAGTATTTATAGAAAACCAAAAGTAATCCTAGATTTGGAAGAAAACCAACTCCTTAAGAAATCCGGATTTTGAAGCTCGCTCGAGCGAAGCTTTTCTCGCTCGAGTAAGGAGCTTAACTTTCGTGGTTTCTACTAGTGCCTTGGCTCGAGCGACGAATCCTTGGCTCGAGCGAGCAATGACGGACATGCAATTTTGAATACAATTTTGCATTTTGCTTCGGCCGCGAGCTGACCGGGCAGCTCGACCCTCGTCATAATCAGCGAAGTGGCAATCTTGAAAGCATTAGCACCACAAACTTCTCTGCAAGGGCACGATTCGGGTTGGATTTGCCTCTAACAACTCATAACCTCACTGAAATAAAAATGCGAATAAAATTACAACTCAAAGGAGTTTTGTCAAACGGGGTTGCCAATAATAAAAACCTAACACTACGCACTGAATTGAAACTTCACCATCATCATCATCCAACTAACTTCCTTTCTACATGGACACAATCCCATCGAAGCATAATCAGAACTAATAGTTATGATGTGTCTAGTGCAGGGAGAAGTAATGGCAGAAAGAGAAGTGAGCTCTGTTATTCAATATTTGGCACCATTGTTAGCCGATGAAGTAAAGTTGTTGAACGGTGTCCGCAAGGAAATTGTCAGCATCAAAGCTGAATTTGAGCGCATACATTCTTTCTTAGAAGATGTAGAATCAAGAGCAGAAACGGGAGATAAAGGTGTGAAAATATGGGTGAAACAAGTAAGGCAAGTTGCTTATCGGATACAAGACGTTATTGATGAAAACATTCTCTTGGTCTTGCCAAAACAACCTGGACTATTCGGTTCCTTGCGTAAAGTGACTCGAATGATCACTAAGCTAAAGCCACGACATCAGATAGCTTCTCAGATCCAAGACACCAAGAATACAATCCGTGAGATCAAGGAAGGAGCTGATCGATATGCATTCAGTACTAGTAGTTCCACTGAACATACCAGCACCAGCACCAAGGACAACATGTGGTGCGACCCCCAACTGGCTTCCCTTTTCATAGGGGATGACGAAGTCGTTGGCATTGAATCTCCCAAATCTGAACTAATAAGCAGATTGGTTGACAAAAATCAATCACAACGAGCAGTGATCTCATTGGTTGGCATGGGTGGAATTGGCAAGACCATTCTTGCCAAGAAAGTTTATGATAGCCAAGAAATGGCTGCACACTTCAATTGTAAGGCGTGGATCACCGTCTCTCAATCATACAAGCTAGAGGAGCTCCTTAAAACAATGATAGAGCAGCTATCAGGAAAAGAAGTTCTATCTTTACCTGATGAGGGAATTGATTCACTCATTGCCAAGGCAAGAGGATATTTATACGAAAAGAAATACATCGTCGTGTTTGATGATGTATGGAAAATTGACTTTTGGGGATCCATAAGACATGCTTTACCCCAAAATAGCTGAGGGTTTTGTTGAAGAGCAGAAAGGAAAAATGTTGGAAGAAGTTGCTGAAGAATACTTGATTGAGCTGATCCATAGACGCTTAGTTCAAGTGTCAAGGACAAAATCTGATGGAAGAGTTGGAGAGTGTCGAGTACATGATGTAGTGCGTGAGATTATTATTTCGATGTCAGAAGAGTTTAGTTTTTGTCAAATTTTGGAAGAAGAGAATTCAAGTTTCAATGGCACACCTCGCCGGCTATCTGTGCATACACATTATTGCAACACGGATAAGATTATGGAAAGCATTGGTAAATCCCCAGTTCGCTCTTTTTTCTTTTTCAAAGGGGAGTGCTACCAAAGAAGACCTTATTGGGTACAGTATCTGCAAATTTCAAGCTTTTGAAAGTGTTGGATCTTGAGGATGCTCCTTTGGATCAACTTCATGAAGAAGTGGGAAATCTATTTCTTTTGAGATACCTAAGCATAAGGAATACAAAAGTGAAGATAATTCCAAAGTCCATAGGTAAGTTACAGACTTTGGATCTAAAACATTCCCCCGTGAGAAAGCTCCCATTTGATATCAGTAGGCTCCATAAGTTGCGACATCTTCTTGCCTATTCTCGTAACTATGAATCTGAATACTGGGTGGATTTAATAGTAGGAGTGAAGATACAAGAAGGGATTGGGGGCTTAGAGGAGCTGAAAAATTTGTGGTATGTGGACAAATCATGGCCTAATTAAAGAGCTTGAGAAATTGAGGCAGCTAAGGAAGTTGGGAATTACGAAATTGGAAAGAGAACATGGGAGGGCTCTATGTGTAGCCATTGAGAAGATGAAATACCTTCAACATTTGAGTGTATGGGCCTCAAGTGATGATGAGATTCTGGATTTATAGTATATATCATCTCCATCTCCATCTCCACCTCAACCTCAATATCTTCAACGTCTCTGCTTAACTAGATGTTTAGAGAAGTTACCCGACTGGATCTTGAAACTTCAAAATCTAGTCAAATTATCTCTAGTGGGTTTAGGTTTGACCAAGAATGATCAACTAAAAGGCCTTCAAGTCTTGCCTAGTTTAATACGTCTTGGTCTTTGGGATGCATATGATTGGAAGCAGTTGTATTTTGAGGTTGGAGGGTTTCAAAAACTTAAGCAACTATATCTCGAAGACTTGAAGGGATTGAATTCGGTGATTACAGAGGAAGGAGCATTGCCTCTTCTTGAAGAGCTAAAAATTGGGCGTAGCCCACACCTAAAGGAGGTACCATCTGGCATCCACCACCTCCAAAAACTCAAAACTCTTCGTTTTTTTGGTATGCCAGAAGAATTCATTGAAAAAATGCAACCCAAACCCCAACCCAACCAAAGCAAAGACTACTAGATCGTCGAGCATATCCCTTGTGTATCAGTCTGGTCCCAGTCTGGAAAATTTACATATACCCAAATTGGCAATCTTTAAGAATATTTTGATAAGAAGGTGGCAAATCAAAGGGTCACTGAAGCTGAAAACGAATCTTACACTCCGTTTGGATTGAGCGGTTTGGTGAGAAAAGAAAAAAAAAGGTGAGAATAGAAAATCTTTTTACTTGTTTGAATGGTTAAGTAGGTGAGAAATGATGAGAGATGATAAAAAAATAATTCTAACCAAACTTATGTTTTGTTTCTCACCAAAAATTGTGAGATTTGGTGAGAAGCAGATTGAGTTTAATGAATTTTTTCTAAAATACCAAAATTACCCTAATGAAAAAAAATAGCTTATTAATATGGAAAGTTATTTTGGAAAAATAAAATACAACATTTTTTTTTCTCTTATTTACTCTATCCAAACAAAATAGGTGAGAGATCATATTCTCTTCTCTTTTATTCATCCAAACATAATGATGTCTTTTTTTTTTTTTTTTTCTCATCTCACCTCACGATCCAAACAGAGTGTTGAATGCCAATTTAACTCCAGGTTTGTCCCCAACTGAATTGCAATGTTTATTTATCATTTCATCAAATTTGATGGGAAAAAAAATATCATCTCCAATACTCCATCTTTTTAAATTTCTGTCAAATTTTAATTTGATGAATTCTCAATTTGATACAAAAAAAATATTTCTCCCTTGATTTGATGAACATTTGGAGGGAAATTCTATGCACCGTGTTATGTATTTTTGTGATAAATATTACATAATTTTTTAGTAGAATTACATCAATTTGTGGTTAAGAAATGAACTTACACATTTTGTGATAATGTTACAATTTTTTGTAGTAATGTTACATTTTTTTATCCAAACATTTTCTAACAAAAAAAATGTGTAACATTACCACAAAAATGTGTAATGTTATCACAAAAATATGTAAAATCATTTCTGAAACACAAATTGTCGTAATTGTACGAAAAAATTACTTAACATTTATCACAAAAATACATAACATATACTACAAAAATGTGTACCATAGCCTTACCTAACATTTTTGAACACTTTTTTTCAAATCTAAACTTGACAAAAATAAAAATTAGGGGTTGGAGTTACTCTAACATACCATTATTATCAAGGTTGCCACATCTCCGCCACCACTACTCCACTCACTCTCCCATCACCTACACCACCACTATTACAACTACTACAACAACTATAGAGGAATCAAGTTAATGTGTCACACAATGAAAGCGTTGGAGAGAGTGATGGAACGTCAATTGCGAGATATAACAGAGGTGTCAGATAATCAATTTGGGTTTATGCCTTGTAGGTCAACAATGGAAGCAAACTATCTTTTGAAGAGAGTAATAGAAAAGTATAGAGAAAAGAAAAGAGACATTCAAATGGTTTTTATCGATCTTGAGAAAGCATATGATAGAGTGCATCAGGATATAATTTGGTGGGTGTTAGAGAAGAAAGGGGTGACAAAAGGTTACATTGATGTGATTAGAGATATGTATAAAGGTGTTGTGATCACTATTAGATTGCCTACTGGAGAGTTGAGTGAATTTCCAATTATTGTAGGGTTACACCAAGGATTAACCTTAAATCCTTATCTTTTCGTTTTAGTTATGGATGAGTTGACGCGCAATATTTAGGATGATGTGTCATGGTGTATGCTTTTTGCAGATGATATCGTGTTAGTGGATGAGACTAAAGAATGAGTTAACACTAAGTTGGAGATTTAGATAAAAGCATTTGAATCTAAAGGATTTAGGATAAGAAAAACTAAGACAGAGTATATGGAGTGTAATTTTAGTAATAGTCACAATAGAAGCAGAGGAGAAGTGAAGATTGAGGACCAAGAACTACTTAAGGGTGAACATTTTTGTTATTTAAGATTGATTATCTCAACGACTAGGAAGATTGGAACGGATGTAGTCCATAGAATTAAGGCGGGGCGGCTTAAGTGGAGGAATACGTCTAGAGTACTGTGCGATAAATGAGTACCCATTAGACTAAAAGGGAAGTTTTATAGGACGGCTATTAGACCAGCGATGTTGTATGAAATGGAATGTTGGGCAACTAAGAAACAACATGTAGATAAGATGAGTGTTGTTGAGATGTGGATGCTAAGGTGGGTGTGTGGCAAGACTAGAAAAGACAGAGTTAGGAATGAGCATATTCGAGGATGGGTAGTAGTAGTACTGATAGATGATAAGTTGAGAGAGAATAGATTGAGATGGTTTGGTCATATACAACGGAGACCAATAGAGGCAGTAGTGAAGAGATACGATACGGTGACGGTAGATGGTAGTGTTAGGAGAAGGGGTAGACCTAAATTGACGTGGACTAATGTAGTAAATAAATATATGAATCTCCTTAATTTCACTAACAAAATGGCCTTGGATAGAGTTGAGTGGAGAAAAAGGATTCATACAGCCGACTGCATTTGATGGAAGTTAAGGCTTGGTTTGGTTTGGCAATCAAATACAAAAAATATTTTTCTAATTCTTTTAGTACTTATTGTTTTTTGATATATTGCAGCTCCTTACATTTAGTATGCATTTTGTAATTATTAGGTCTTTTGCTACAAATGTATACAATTGTAGAGAATTCCATTGTAGAGACATCCAGAATACAAGTACTCCAAGCTCGTAATCACCTCATGATTAAGCAAACCCCTTTCTACTATCGTGATTTTTATTTTCTTTTGGATTGCAAAAAAAAACAAAAACTGTCATCTCCGCCAACATGGATATGTTTAATATGGTTTTCTTTATTTTTAGGGTAATGTCAGGGATACTAAATTTTCTACCAAATAAATGACAAAATGTCTTACATGGCATGTGAGACATTTACTCATTTATTTGGTAAAAAATTTGGGACCTATAGCATTTTCCTTATTTTTAAGTAATGCTAAAAATAGTAATTAATGTACCAATTAATGCACTAATTAAAACACTAGACATATGTGAGTTTCATCACTTACCTTTGTTTGGGAAGTGGGTTGACTTTTTGACTATTTTAGCCTAGGTTAAAAAGCCTCATTTGGGATGGATTTTTGGTTTTTGTGAGAGAAAAAATAAAATGATTATGGTTTGGATGTGACATTTTGTCCTATTAACTTTTTAACCTATTTTATCTTTTTGTGCCTAAAATAACCTCCAACTCACATGCGAAACGTAGCCTTAATAGGTCTTACCTAATATTGTATCAAGTTAACTAATGTTTATAACATCACTCTCAAAGCTTCACTCCAACCATTCTACTCCAAATCAAAACCCACTCAGAGCTTCAATTTCAGTAACTCTCTCTCTCTCTCTCTCTCTCTCACAATGTATATATATGATGACAGGTATATATGCATGCAATTTGTTTTTGAAGATCAAGACATGTCTGTGATTCAAATCCTAGAATTCAGCCAATTCGAGCTGTTTGACCTGCATTTGGTTTAAATTTTCAAAAATTTTGATAACCTTCTTATTTATTTTTATTTTTTTTTGTCAATTTAGGGCTTTGGGCATGGGAAATTAACTGTGCTTTTCTTCAAGCAGTGCCAGATTGCTTTGTTCTTAGTCTTTATTAGTTTTAGATCTAGTTTGGTTGCTAAGAAAATGTTAGTTTTGAATCATATACTTGTAATTTTAAAACACCCCTGAGATTATTTGTAAGTAGAAGCAAAGCGACAGAGAGAAAGGTGCTAGCAAACAATTTTACTATCACTTAGCCTTACGCAACCTTTTTGCTTAATTTGGTTGATATTTAATTTTTTGGGAGCAAGTAAATCAATAAATTAATGGGGATTTTTTTTAAGGTCTCCACTATTAAGATTTTATTGGATAAAGGGCGTACAATATTTTCATAGTGGTTGGGGTCTCTCAACATTAAATTTTGATACAATCAAGAGAAATTTCAAAACACAGACAAACTTCTCTATATTTTGAAATTTCTCTGGTTTGAAATTTATCTAGTTTGCTCAATTTCTCTAATTTTCTGTGTGTTTTGAAATTTTCTTTTATGGTTTGAAATTTTTTTGGGTTGAAATTTCTCTGTGTTTTGACAAATTTTTTCTAATTTACTCGTAATTTTCTTTGTTTTTTGACCAAATGAGAGAAAATTGAACTATAAAATTGAATCAAGAAGATAAGGGTTTAGGATTTACCCTAAATACAAAGTCATGTACAATTGCATAGATAAATACGCAGAGAGAGATTTGAATTGAGAACCTGGAGAGGGAGAATCATGGAAGTGGTGGGGAAGTGGGTCTAGTTGGGAGAGAGAACCTTGAAGAAGAAGAAGAAGAAGAAGAGGCAGATCTATTGATAGAAGCAGAAGCTGTTTGAAGATTGGATTTAATGGCGGACTTGAGATATGATATTAATGTTTTGTTGATGAATCTGTTGCATCTAGAAGCCATCACAAGAACTTCAAAGAAGCTTCCCAAGTTTCAGAGGACAAAAATGAGTGGTCTTGCTCTCTCGCAGCTTTCGCTCAAAAGCCAATGTTGTGAGCGACTTAGCCAATAAAAATTATATATAAATTAAATATTTCTAAATTAAAATGATTCTAATTTTTATTTTTATTTTTCAGTATGTTCATGATGGGTTAAATGAAATTTGTTTATTTCATTATTCTTTATTTTTTTGGTTGTGCATTGTGGGACAAATTATTTTGGACAATTGGTTAAAAGCTAGTTCTTGTGACTTTTTTTTTTAAAAAAAAAAAAACGTGTAAAAAATTAAAAAGGTAATATGACCTAAAATAGATTAAAAATCAAAAAATAACTTTTTACGATCTTCCTAAAAGAGGCCAAAATTCAACAATACTGAAGCGATACCAAATTTGATTAAAGGATTTGGGGGGAAAATGCATTGCAATGACACTAACTAACAATTTCTTTATGTTGATTGAATATGTTCAGTAAAAGAGATTAAACTACGATAAACACTGGTTTTGGTGACCTAATTTTAATTGATTTACATAAATATATGAACTTCACATTAGTTATATGAATTTGATTACTTATTCTTTTTCTTTTTTTCTTTTTTTTTTTTGAACAACAATTACTTATTTTGTACGGTGACTAATCCACACTACATTCAAAATTCTAACTAGTTGTTGTTGATGATGTTGAGTTATATAAACAAACTCATGGTTAGGCCAAAGCCAAATGCTCAGTATTTACTGTTGTGCTAGATGATATCATTGTTTCCACATTTTATGATTTTTCATCCTGGAAATTTTCCCTTTTCGATTAGTTTTTGTGGAACACTTTGTACACCTTATAATTAATATATATATATATATATGACTTTATACATTTTAAGTTATAACTAAAAAAAATATTATAATTAAACATAACATGAGGCATAATTAAAAAAATTATGAGTCATAACTAAAATAATATCATAATTAAAAAAAAATTACATAAGTTAAAGTATGCTAGAATTTCCCAGTTTTTGCACGTCGTAGACCATCTCCAATGCTACACCTTTTGTTTCAAAAAGAGGAGTCTTTTGTTGCTCCAACGTTTTCACCAAATAAGTATCAAATTCAAAATATGTTAAAGTTTTCATCAAATTGAGGATGACCGTGCCTTTCATCAATTTACTGTTCATAGTTGTTAGAGCTGCAGGTTGTATAACACCACCGGACAACTGGCCGGATGTCTACATGATCATATTAAGCAAAATCAGTGTGTCATTGCTTCTAGATGTTGTTCACGCTTTGATACAATTTTTAATATTTGTTTTGTTTTTGGTAAGGCTGTAGCAATTGTTTTCATTGTCTATTGAAAAATCCAACCAGACAGTAGCGTTTGGGCTTAACTGATTTCACCCCTTCTTTCTCTTTTAATATTTTGGTTATTTTTTGTTAATTATTTTTTATTCCTTTTGGATCGAGAGAATGGGGCTTCTTATTACTTTATTTGGATGATTAATGAGGTGAGTAATTATGAGAAACACAAATAACAACAAACTTTTTGTTTATCACCAAAAATGGTGACATTTGATAAGATATAAAAGTTACTCTTTATAAAAAATTTAAAAAAAAATTAAAATACCTAAACTACCCCTCTAAATACAAAACAAATAAAATAAAAAGACCCTCTTTTTGTCATTGTCCATCTGAACAAGAAGGTGATAAATCATAATCATTTCTTTATTTACTCACCTAGGTGAGAAACTCTAATAATTTTCTTTCCATTCTCATCTCCCGATCCAAACAGAGAGTAGAATGTGGCCTTTTTTTTGGTCTTTTCATTCCAAGCCGAAGCATCCGTAGCTCATAATTATAAAAATCTCATTGCCACATGATCTTGGATGGGCTTATTTATACAAATTATGTTTCTCCACAATGTTTTAGTTTATGCTCGTACATATTATCTAGATATACCAAGAAAGATGTACGGTCTAACGAGGCTATTATGAAATATTTACTCATGGGTGGGTCAAGCTCTTCTATTCTGGTTCATGGTTTCTCTTGGCATGGACTGGCAAATCCAATTCTGAGTTCCGTTCTTGCAAATCCAAGCAAATAAGTTGGTGAGTCATATATACGATGCATTCTTTGCAACGAGTAACGGATAACCTACTAAAGAACTTCATTCGTTGGCCAAAGCCGGCTCACTTCATTCCTCGTTGAGGAGAAAGCTCTAACTCTTCTCTTTACACTTTGTCCTAGAAGCTCGGGACTAGCATTAATCGAGTATTTCTTCTTTTTAATATTTGCCAATTTGGTGATTTGAATCTTTTACCATGATAACTTGTTTTAGTAGGACTATCACTTATTCATTTTCATTTCAGAATTAGCTTGCTCACAAATTAGATAATAAAAAAAAAAGTAGTGGATAAGTTTTCTTTAGGTGTTGCAGTTTGCCATGAAGTAGTGGATAATTTTTTTTTAATCAAAAAAAATGTACAGAAAGTAGATGAACAACAAAATTAAACAATTAATAATCTAATTGAAGAAGTTATATTTGGAATCATCTCTTGGAAGAAAGAAGAGAATAATCATGGAAACTGGCAACTTTGCCTAGCTTGGAACATATATATCTCATAAAAGTATGAAGAACTTGTTATTTTCATTAAGTGGTGCGATGACATGTTTAAATAGTTTAAGTAACACATTCCTCTTGAATAAAAAAAAGTATGTAAAATAGGATTTTTTGTTCAATATAGTCCTTTTGTTTTCTATTTGAGATAATCTTATACTTTTCATTTACTGTGTTGGAGTCAATCTAGTAAACATAAATAAAATAAATAAAATAAGGTTTAGTTTAAATAATTTGTGACCCGATCCAGTTGACTAAAAAAATATGTAAACTAGGATTTTGGAGTTGATATAAGTCTTTTTGTTTTCTATTTGAGATGATCTAAAATTTCCATATACTATTTTGTAGTCAATCTAATAAATAAACATAAAAAAAAGCTATAGTATTTTTAAATTGGAGAAATGGGTTTGAGTTTAAATAAAACCATTCATTTGACTACAAAAATGGAGTCCTCTCAAAAACAAGGGAAAAAAAAACTTTTCAATCTTTTAATTGACAATTGATGTTGACAAATTGAAGTTCAACATTTTCTAAGAAATCATCTCAACAAAAGCCTTCTTTCGCCTTACTTTTGATTCAATTTATTTCCAACATTAAGCCCATTTTATTTTTTTCCACTACAATGCTATTATTGTCTGTAACACTCACTGCATTCATGTTACAACTTCATAATCATTACTGGCACCTCCAATCATGCCATACATGAAATGTATCTAGTTGTGACAAAGTCTCTTAACTATGTATTTTTTCTTCCCAGATAACAGGAATAAATAATTTCAGTTGAACTCATCAACCTAATTTGAAGACAGATTTGATTTAGGCATATTATTCTTAAAGGTGAAGAAGATGATAGCTCTAGGGGTTTGGGGTCAGCCAATAAGATTGGTGTTGGGGTTGTGATCCTTGATGGCTCAATTTTATCAAACCCAAGACACACCTATGTTACCCCACCAGGGCAGGGATTCTTTCCCCGAGAAACTGCCCAACACCATTGTTGCAGTAAATCATTATGTTGCTCATGTTGAGATGGGAAGGGTTGTCACTGGTCCAAATGACCCTGTTGTGCTATATGTAAGTGGTGGGAACACACAGGTGATTGCATAGAGCGAGGGGCGGTATCGGATTTTTAGTGAGACTATAGATATTGCTGTTAGGAATTGCTTGGACCGGTTTGCGACGATTCTAACTCTGTCTATTGATGCAAACCCTGGGTACAACATTGAGTAGGTATGCAATTGGAAGCAAGTTTCCTTAACCTATATCAGTAGGTAAATTCACACAGAGGCTAACCATTAATAGTCATATCTTTATAGGTTATTGTGTTGAAATGTCTAAAAACTTGCGGAAGACAAAAAAATAAAAATAAAATTGAGCTGCTATTTGATGTTTTACTTGTTTAACTATAGAAGTTAGCAGATTTTTTTTATTTTATTTATTGATATGTTCTCTAAGACGTTATTTCTTACTATGATTCAGTTTTGCATTATGTTTGAGATCAATACTTGCATGAGACCACCTTTTAATGTTATTTGACTAGCTTGCACTGTATTGGGAAAAGTTTTGGTTATGGCTTGCCAATTTCTGATCTTCGAATGTTGTATAGCTCGATTTTGGTATCCTCTCCCCCCTGCCTTCTCAAAAGACTAAAGATGCACACAGAGACAACTATAAATGAGGCTTTGAGACTCTTTGACAATTTTCTTAATCTTTAAAGAAGAAATTTTATTATTTACTTCCTTGTGAACTCTGTTGAAGGTGGGAATTTTGTGGTTGTTAGGCCTAGGCCATTGTAGTCAGCTATATAACACCCTTTTCTTCATTTGTAACAGAAAATGATTAAATAAGCAGTTGGTAGTATTTATTTCTTTTTCTTTCCTTCCTGTTTAACCAAATAGATAAAG
The DNA here is from genome assembly GCA_036172215.1 of Camellia granthamiana. Taxonomy (NCBI): domain Eukaryota; kingdom Viridiplantae; phylum Streptophyta; class Magnoliopsida; order Ericales; family Theaceae; genus Camellia; species Camellia granthamiana. The sequence continues at coordinate 79,511,580 of CM069913.1, read as the reverse complement.
GGTGAGGTAATTCTTCCTTTCCCTCCCTTTCTTTTCTTTACTTTGTGTAGAATCTTTCCTCTCAGTTTTCTGCCACTCCTCCCAAAGGAAGAATTAAATTTAAGTTGCTAAAAGAATAAGAGGAAGGCCAAAATGAACATCAGCTGGGGCTATGAGAAAGAAATAGTTGCCAAGGATTTATGAGATGATATGCCTGTAGATGGAGTTGAATGAAGGCTAAAGCTAAAACCTACCTGAAATGGTTATGTTAGCTTCCAGCCCACACTCCACATGGTGTGGGTGGCACCATGTACTAAAGAAGGGTGGTGGGGGCAACACCAACTCACTAAAGGAAGATAGTGAGGGTGGCACCACCTTGGCCAATTATGGCTGTCACTTCACCTACTCCTCTTCTCTTGGTTATAAATTGAGATGAGTGAGGAGGGGTTGAGGACACAATAGGAGTGATACACAGAGCTGAAGAGCAAACACAGAGGGTATAATTTGTGAGTGAGAGTGCTACAGAGAGAGTTGTGAGGTGTGAGTACTGTAATCTCCTTCCGGGATAATTCTATAGTGGATATCTCTCCCATGGACATAGGCAATTGCTGAACCACGTAAATCTTTTGTTTTATTGTGCGTGATTGATTTCTGGTGTCCCATAGTCCTAACAAGTGGTATCAAAGCCTCGTCGGTTGCGTTTCGAAACAAAAATAGAGTGTTTTTCGAAACTGCCCAGAAATAAAGTTGCTCAAAATCAGGTTTTGAGCATACCAGGAGCAAGGTCTCATGGAGAGGAGTCCAAAACAGCAAAGAAGAGCCCCAGAAGAGCTTGCATGCGCTCTCATGCGCTCTCTGAAGTCGACGCATGAATCCCAGTCTCGATATGCGTCGCTACGCGCTGTTAACACAGATGGCACGTCAGTCCAGTCTCACACATGCGCCTGACGCGCAGCTGAAGGAGGAAGGAGAGTCACTCTGCGTGTGACAGTGACGTCATCAACGCGTCACTACCACATGTCGCCACGTCATCGACCACGTGGCAGACACGTCAGCCTCATTTGACCGTTGATTGAACTGCTAAAGCTGAGTCGAGCTGCGCTGCTGAGCTGCGCCGCGCCAGAAGCCGCGCCGTTGGCCATTCGTTGACTAAGCCGTTGACCGCACCAATTGACCAGCCGTGCCAGAGGAATTATCCGGTGCATCTCAGACGCACCAGATTCTGCAAATCTGAACTGTCCAAACTGTTTTGGCTTGATCTGAGCCATTCTGAGTCCGTTTTGACGATCCAATAGTACTTTCCAACTATTTGGAGTATTCTGGATACATCCGTATAGTCAGATTTTTCATTCGGAGTTTTTTGTAAAAAGAAAGAATACAATGAAGGAATCCACATCAACTTCAGGATTTATGTTCAAGTTGACTCCTTCCAATTATGCAATTTAGAAGTCATAGATGGAAGACATCTTGTTTTATAAAGACTTGTTTGACCATATTTTTATAAAGGGGGTTAAACCTTAAGGAGTGAAAGATGATGACTGAATAAAGATGAACCGCAAGACTATCGATTGTATCAGACAATGGATAGACCACGGTGTGTACCATCATGTCGCCGAAGAGACAGATGCCTATTCTCTATGGACAATGTTAGACAACATGTACCGGTCAAAGACCGTTCGAAACAAAGCCTTGGTGATGAGAAGGCTTGTCAATTTGAAGTTGAAGAATGGAATGTCTATCGCCGAGCACACCAGTGAATTCAAAAATTTGGTGAATCAGCTTGCAACTGTTAAGATGCGCTTAGACGATGAAATGCAAGCCGTACTACTGCTCAGCTCTTTACCGAACAGCTGGGAGACGTTGGTGGTCTCTCTCAGCAACTCTGCACCAGAAGGGAAGTTGATCATGAGCATGGTCACAGACGCCATGTACAATGAAGAGACAAGAAGGAAAGACATGGGAAGTAATTAGTCTCATGCTCTTGTCACAGAAGATAGAGGTATAGAAAGAGGTAAAGGAAGAGGTAGAGGAAGAAGCAAGAGTAGAAGCAGTTGGAACAACATGAGTAAATCCAGAGACAACAAAGGTCAAGGTAACTTCAACTTCACTTGCTTTCACTATGGCCAGTAGGGTCACATAAAGAGAAACTGCCCAAGCCGGAAAGAGAAAGGCCAAAGCAGTAAGTCAAAAGGAGATAAGAACACAACAGCCAGAACAACTGATGAAATACTTTTTCCAGTTGGTGAAGAGGAGGATTGCCTTCACGTGGCTAACCACAACTACACAGAATGGGTGATAGAAATAGTTGCATCCTATCACGCCACTTCCCACAAAGAACTCTTTAGCTTGTACAACGCTGGAGATTTTGGCACTGTTCGAATGGGGAATTCTAGCTATTCGAAGATTGTGGGTATTGGCGACATTAGTATTCGGACTAATGTCGGGAACAAGCTGGTTCTCAAAGATGTGAGGCATGTTCCAGATTTGCGCCTCAATCTTATCTCCGGAAGCGCCCTGGACCGACAGGGATATACAAGTAAATTCAAAAATGGCCATTGGAAGCTGACAGGAGGAGCTTTGACAATTGCCAGAGGAGAGATGTCTTCAACACTGTATAAGACTCAAATGAAGATCTTTCTAGAAAATCTTAATGTAGCAGAAAATAAGGAGTCACCGGACTTATGGCATAGAAGACTAGTTCACATGAGTGAGAAGGGATTGCATCTGTTGGCAAAGCAATTCATAATACCCTTATCCAAAAGGAGTGCCTTGAAGCCGTGTGTTCATTGCCTTTATGGCAAGCAACATCGAGTATCATTCAGTTCAATGAGCAGGAGGAAAACAGAAGTGCTCAATATGGTATACTCGAATGTTTGTGGCCCAATCGAAGTGGAGTCATGTAACAACCATCGTCACTGTTTACCGATTAACCACTAATTACCGTTAAACTGAGACTGATTATGATAAGTAATTGAATCAACTGAAATACTGAACTGACTAACTGAAATCTGGAACTGAATTGACTGAGTGTATCTGTTTAATTGTATATCTATCTGTTGCCTATTTGACTATCTGTTTGTGTTTTATGTTTAAACTGCTAATTGAAGGCCTTATCGGCGGCCGAACCAGAAATTGATTAGTGTTTCATGGTCAGTAGAATTTATGTGATTTAATGGTGTATTTATCTAAAATGTGATTTGGTATGATTAAATTAGATTAAAATAAGCTTAATGTCAAGAGTTGGCCATATTTACCTTAATGCCATTGTGAGTGGCCACTAGCTAAACATTTGATCTTTATACACACTTGAACAAAAACATTTCATCAGGCCATTTCATGTCTCAACCGAAATAGAGAGAGAGAGGGAGAGAATTAAGAGAGAATTTGGCTTCATCTTGTTGAATTGCATGGAAATTGAAGGAATTGAAGTGTAGATTGCTAAATTAAGCTTCCTTGCCTATAATTCAAGACTTAAGGTTGGAGACTCACCTTCTTAATTGTGTATTTGAGTTGATTTTACATGTTTCATGAGCCTCTAGTGATCTAGGTCAAGATTTAGTCTAATAATGTTGAATTGTAGCTCTAATCTTGCATACATGTGTACATTGAAGAGTTTTGAGTTTGATTTCATGGAAATCTTGCATGCATGTTCATGTTAATATAAGCACCATGAATTCACCATATTTTTGAAGATATAGACTCATTGAGCAAGTAATTGGAGCTTTGAATTGGTTTAAATTCATGCATGTCATGTTTGTAGCATGTTCATGAAAATTGGTTTGAATTTGGATTTAATTGACTCACCCTTGGGCTTTGGTTTCACAAATTGAGCTTTGGAACTAATTGTATATTGAGTTTAGATGTGTTTTCCAGAAATTGGGCCCAAGAAGTCGAGTTTTGAGCTAAGGAATGCTTGGTTTGAGCTTGGGAGGCAAATCTGGAAATTCCAGAATTTGGCTTCTTCGCTCGAGCGAAGGATTCCACGCTCGAGCGACCATCGTTTATTCTGAGCTCCGCTCGAGTGAAGGAATGGTGGCTCGAGCGTAAATTGCAAGCTCTCAGGTTCTTGGTGCACGCAGACGCACGCTCGAGCGAGAGAACCTACGCTCGAGTGAGGACTGTGTCTTATGCTCGAGCGAGCATCGAGCGGAGATTTCCAACATCCAGCACTTTTTGCATTTTTACAGATCGCTCGAGCGTGGAAGTCCACGCTCGAGCGACCCCACTGTTTTGTCAAGCTCGCTCGAGCGAAGAAAGCCACGCTCGAGCGAGACCCCTGTTTTCTGAAAATGCTTTTAAAGTGCATCTTCGCATCCTCATTCCATCCTAGGCATTCTTAGGCCTAGTTTAAGACATCTTAATGAGGATATAGATGTAGAACCACACCGAGGCAAATTAGGGATTAAGTTATCATTTTTCCCAACTGTGAAACTTAGTGTGTGTTCATCCTGTAAACTGTGTAGGGTTGGCTTTCCGAGGAGACGCTCTAACTTACTGTAGCCCAGAACTCTGTGAGTAACGATTGTGTAAAGATATGTTCAACTGTGAATATTTTGACTGTTTAACTGATCTGCTTTCTGAACTGATACTATTAATTGAATGAATATATGTCCTATATTCTGAACTGTATTGTGGCATCCATAGCACCTACTGTTTACTGTTACTGTTACAGAGATCTCTGTCGGTTCCCTTGTTAGAACCACTACTGTTTACTGATTGATGGCCATCATTGATTGTTCGGTCTTTTAAGACCTACTGTTTACTGTACTGCTATGCTAATGGATGTACCACATATCACTGAATGTCTAAACGACTGAAATACTGATTTAATGAACTGTTTTCATTACTGTAAGGACATTCATTCTAAACCCCTTTACGCATTATGTTATTCACTGGGCTTTAGCTTACTGCTCATATATATATATATGTAGGTGTACAGGCACCAGACCGCGGCTAGAAGCGTCAGGGTAAACTCCAGTTTTGTCAAGCCAACCACTGTGCCTCACTGCGAGGTTTCGAGCCTGCCAAGCTATGGCTTTGGGGTGTTTTAATTTCCCCGTCGGTCTCTGTATCTGCTTGTGATCTGTTTAGACTGTACTGTACTGTTTAATGGGGATTAAGTCCCTGTTCTGAATGACTGTGTATAATGTACATACCGTTTTGTCACTGACTGCGTATATGTATGAAAGTCCTTTTGCATACAGGCTGTCACAGCTCATTGGACATTGTTTATTTATTGTTTTGGCTTCTGCCATGCCCCTGTACTCTGTTTTATTGTATTACTGTTAAGCAGGCCTTCGGTAATCTCGAATTACTGGCCGGTTACGGTGCTAAACCCATAGGGGCGGGTTTGGGTCGTGACAAGTCACATGGCGGCTGCAAGTATTTTCTGACTTCCAGTGATAATATATCAAGGAAGTTGTGGGTGTATTTCCTGAAGATAAAGGATGAGGTATTTCAGCACTTTCAGGAGTTCCATGCAATGGTGGAAAGAGAGACCGGGAAGAAGTTGAAGTGTCTTCGCACAGACAATGGAGGTGAGTACACTTCCAATGCTTTTGCAGCATACTGTGCCAGTAGAGGTATCCGGCACGAGACAACAGTTCTCGGCACCCCACAACACAATGGTGTGGCAGAAAGGATGAACCGCACTATTATTGAAAGATTCAGATGTATGCTCAAAATGGCAAAGTTGCCAAATTCATTCTGGTTTGAAGCCCCCCGTACAGCCTGTTATCTCATCAACAGGTCGCCTTCAGTCCCATTGAATTTTGCGATACCTGAAGAAGTCTGGTCCAGAAGAAAGGTATCATATTCTCACTTGAGAGTCTTCAGGTGTAAGGCCTTTGCACACATCTCCAAGGAAAACAGACAAAAGCTTGATGACAAGTCCACTCCATGCATATTTGTGGGCTATTCAGATGCAGCATTTGGGTACAAGGTGTGGGACCCAATGAACAAGAAGATGTTCAGGAGTAGAGATGTTGTGTTCCAAGAAGACCAGCCAGTAGCAGATTTTGAGAAATCTGCAAAGTCTAGAGATGTCATCACTCCAGACTTGTTTCCATCTCCCGAGCCATCACAAAATGCTAGATGTGATGATGTGCAACAAGAAGTGCCAGAGTTGCAGGATCCTATGCCAAAAATTGAGGATCAGGAGAAAATAGATGAAGACCCGGATGAAGAAGGTGTTGAGCAGGGGGAGCAACCCCCTCAACCAGAGGCAACTGGGCCTCAGTTGCGGAGATCTGAAAGAGCTGTCGTGCCATCAACCAAATATCCCACTTTTCAGTATATTCTGATTACTAATGGAGGGGAGCCCGAGAGTTTTTCGAAAGCCAAGAGTCATACAGAGAAAGACTGTTGGATGCAAGCCATGAAGGAGGAGATGAGTTCTTTGTAGAAGAACCACACTTATGAGCTTGTTCCACTTCCAAGAGACAGGAGAGCCTTGAAGAACAAATGGGTGTATAAGTTGAAGAAAGATGGAAACGGTAAACTATTGCAGCATAAAGCTCGTTTGGTGGTCAAAGGCTTTAGGTAGAAGAAAGGAATTGATTTTGATGAGATCTTCTCCCCTGTTGTAAAGATGACTTCCATTCGAGTAGCTCTGGGATTAGCCGCTCGCTTGAATCTGGAAGTAGAACAAATGGATGTCAAGACTGCCTTTCTCCATGGTGATTTAGAAGAAGAGATCTACATAGAGCAACCAGAAGGATTTGAAGTTAAAAGAAAACAGAATCTAGTCTGCAAATTGAAGAAGAGTCTCTACAGCCTGAAACAGGTGCCTAGATAATGGTACAAGAAGTTTGATTCATTTATGGTGGATCACGAGTACACAAGAACGGTGGCAGACCAGTGTGTATATTTCTGAAGGTTTTCAGATAGAAACTTCATTATCCTACTGTTGTATGTCGATGATATGCTGATCATCGGACATAATGCTGCTATGATCAACAAGTTGAAAAAGGACTTGTCGCAGTATTTTGACATGAAGAATTTAGGCCCAGCACAGCAAATTTGGGGCATGAAGATTGTTCGTGACAGAAAAGCCAAAAAGATATGGCTATCACAGGAGAAATATGTTGAACGGGTGATTGAAAGGTTTAACATGAAAGATGCCAAGCCAGTCAGCACACCACTGGCCAACCGTTTCAATGTGACAAAGCGTTCGTATCCCACGACCAGCTCTAAAAGGAAAAAAATGGAGGTAATCCCTTATTCTTCCACAGTAGGAAGTTTGATGTATGCAATGGTGTGTACCCGGCCAGATATAGCTCACGCAGTTGGCGTTGTGAGCAGATTCCTCGCCAATCCAAGAAAGGAGCATTGAGAGGTGGTCAAATGGATTCTTCAATACTTGAAGGGAACTTCAAAGATGTGTTTATGTTTCGGGGGAGCTGAACCAATTTTGGAGGGTTTACAAATGCCGATATGGCAGGTGATCTTGATGGTAGAAAGTCTACATCAGGATTTATGTTCACCTTTGCAGGGGGAGCTGTTTCATGGCAGTCCAAACTACAACAGTGTGTTGCTTTATCTACAACAGAGGCAGAGTACATTGCTACCGCAGATGCTGGAAAGAAAATGTTGTGGTTAAAGCGGGCGTGGAGGGGGAGAATTGTTAGATTCCAGCCCACACTCCACACGGTGTGGATGGCACCATGTGCTAAAGAAGGGTGGTGCGGGCAACACCAACTCACTAAAGGAAGATAGTGAGAGTGGTACCACCTTGGCCAATTATGGCTGTCACTTCACCTACTCCTCTTCTCTTGGTTATAAATTGAGATGAGTGAGGAGGGATTGAGGACACAATGGTAGTGATACACAGAGCTGAAAAGCAAACACAGAGGGTATAATCTGTGAGTGAGAGTGCTAAAGAGAGATTTGTGAGGTGTGAGTACTGTAATCTCCCTCTGGGATAATTCTGTAGTGGATATCTCTCCCGTGGACGTAGGCAATTGTCAAACCACGTAAATCTCTTGTTTTATTGTGTGTGATTGATTTCTGGTGTCCCATAATCCTAACAGGTTAGGATGTAGGCTTTTTTGGGTTGAGTTCTATTATTATATTATTTTATATACAATTCAACTTTTGTGTTTCTTGTTCTATTTTGAGTTTGGTCAGTGAGCAGTAGATATTGGTGAATTTAGTGCAAGGTTCAGTTTATTGTTAGTTCTTGTTCAATATAGGTAATAGAAGCTTTATCCATGTATTTTTTTTCTTATGTTTCTCCTATGTATTTAGTCTACCTTCATCTTATTTGATTAGTTCTTATTATCATTTTTTTAAAAATATGTTTTTTCTTATCTTATTTGTTTCCCTATATTTTAGCAAAGCACTGCGTTGACATTACATGATTAATGTGTAATTTTTGATTTTTTGGGTGAGTTTAGATTATGTCTTTGAGGTTCATTACACCTCTCATTTATGAACGTTCTCTCTGGGACTTTGGTTTGCTATTTTACGCTTATTTTTCATTCTAGAGATATTCTAAATTTTTCTTAGATAGCCTTTAGCTACTGATCATGCTGTTATGTGCTATTTTCATGCAACCATAATGTACTTGAAATGATGAAATAAATAAATGCTTTCTCCTTAATTTGCCTTTTTTTTATTTTTTCCTTTCTTCATCAGCTTGCGAAGAGAGGAGAAAAGTTTATAGACTTTCCCTACGTTGTCAAAGGTAATGGATGTTTCATTTAGAAAACTGTGTGCAATGGCACAATGTGACAAGAAAGATGTTCTCATTGTTGGTGGTGTGGGCTGCAATGAGCGCTTGCAAGAAATGATGAGAATCATGTGCTCCAAGAGGGGGGGGGGCGGAGGAAGGTTATTTACAATTGATAACAGGTGTTGACAATGGGGCAATGATTGTGTATACTGGTCTCCTAGCTTATGCTAATGGGATGTCAACTCCGCTGGAGGAATCGTCATTCACACAACGGCTCAGAACTGATGAAGTACTGGCAATTTGGAGAGAGAGAAAGGAATCCTCAAATGGTGTCATGGAAAAAAGTGTCAAATTACCTACATGTTTTGAGGTATGTGTTTTTTTATTCTTTTCCCATATTTTTTCAACAAGATCATGGATTAGTTCCTAATTTGAAAGAAGGTATGAGGCCCTTCAGCAAATGATAAAACTGGCAAGCTGTGGACAATCCATGGCCAATTTATTTATTTTTACTTTGTAGAGCTAGCTTTGTAGTTATTTTACTTTAAACCAGATATAAAGGCTTGAATCCAACCAGGCAAGCTTCTGCCCATGAAATTTGGAGAGCGTCTAGTTTCACACACTACTTTTTCTCAGTGCATACACTTTTTTGATTCGGATATCAGCTTCCGAACAAAATTGGTGTATGAATTGAGAGAAAGTGATATGTGGAAATAGAAGCTCTTAGAATCAGCTTCTTGCAAAGCCCTGAAATAGGTTGTAGTGACGACAGGACTAGGTGTTGTGTGGAGTCGTTTTGTTGATATGGTTTGTTAGTTCTTCAAATCCAGAGGCACTCTTCATTTCAAACAATCCTAATATGTTATCTGACCTTGTGGGATATCTGTTTAGGCATTTGGATTCCCAATGGGTTTCAAAATAAAAGGAAATTCATTGGCATGTGACTTTGGATATTTTTGGTCATGTAATGCATATTAGTGGTTGAGTGGGCTTTCATAGGCTCAAGAGTTTGGCGTGTGTGACCCTTACCGGGAGTCCCATTCTCTTGACCCTATATACCAAAAAATTTGGCTTGATTTAGATTAAAAAGTGGTCTAAACTAATTAATTACTGATTAGTTTTAGAATGTGGGCGCAAAAATTTGTTATTCTAGTCTTGATTTTCAATTTGTTTGGTTGTTTATCATTTATCTTCATTTATTTATATATTTACATACTTATTTTGGCTAAGAAGATTTATTCTATTCTCAGGGCATGCAAATATAGAGTGGTCATTGGCAGGCAACAAGGAGGGGGTGTTTTGCCAAGTAGCAAAGATTGATGAAGATCTGTTATGAGCTCTCACTTTGAAGAATTGTTGAAATACTAAATGCGTGTTTCCAAGGAGTTGGATAGTTTTTCCTTTAAAGACATTACTGGAGAAAAATTTTAGTGTAACATTGATTGGAGAACAACTTCACCATTGGTACCAATTATATATGTATATTTATAATCTTGAGTACTGTATATCTTGTTTAGCTAAAACATGTCTGTTAAACAGTGGTCAAAGATCAAATTCTTGAAATGAAATATGTTGATTTACTGGGTCTCATTAGATTGGCATATTTATTTGAAAATGACTCAAATGAGTGTAGAGTTTTGGATTGGTATGATTTTAAACTAATTATTGGATTGGTAAGACTTTAAATTAAAAGTAATGATCAGTCTCTGTCAATTTTGCTTACTGATATAGATTAAGGAAACTCATTGCCAATTGCATACCTACTCAATGTTGTACCCATGGCTTGGATTATTCGACAGAGTTAGAACCTTTGCAATCGATCCAAGCAATTCTCGACAGCAATATCTATAGTCTCACAAAAAATCCGATAACGCCCCTCACTATAGGCCAACTGTGGCCAAAGGTCAAGTTCTTGACATGAAATATGCTGATCTAGTGGGACTCATTGGATCGGCATATCTTTAAAACTCGCTGGATCAGCATATTTTTTTAACAAAAATGCTTTGGAACCCCAGTGATGTGGCAGCACGTGATTGGTTGAAATTTTTTTTTTTTTTTTTTTTACTTTCCCTTGGTCCACAGCCCCCCACGTGGAGGTGGGGGTGCTGGGGGTGCCTCCGTACTGCCTTGGCGAATGTCCTTTTATCTTCTGCCTCCTGCATCTTCCTCCTCGCCTCTAACTCTTCTGGTGCAGGGTCCTCCTCGGTCCGCTGAGGCCCCAGACTCAAGGCAAACAAGGTTGAAGGCTGGACAAGGTCATCCCACTTTACGCCCTCCTTCTCCCTCCACTATTTCACTCGTTTAACCCTATTCTCTGCCTCTGCCTCCAGCCTTAGCTCCACCGACTTGATGGGAATTTTCCACATTGTACGTACCCCCCTACTGCCATTTGTTGATACATAAAACCACCTTAGTCTCCACCTCTTTATCGATGATGGTAAACCCGCCACCATTCCTCTACCCGCAACCGCCTGCAAGGTCACCCATGTTTCTTGTTGACCAGAGGCCTTATAGCAAGAAAAGAACTCATCCACTGTCATCGCCGCTCCCCCGGTCACCTGTGGCCATGCGATGGCGCAGGCCAGTAATATTTTCCATGCACTGGGCATAAGTTGACCTGGCGCCACCTCCAACCTGTTCAACACGTCTACCAGTATTTGTGAGAGCGGCAACCTCAGACCCCCCCCGGGCAATGCCTCTTCGTACAGTGTAAACTCTATCGGACGTGCATCCGACACCCTCTCCTTCAATGTTGGCAACTTTAACTCTATCTCCGCTAGAATCTGGTATTTCTTACGTACCTCCTCCAACTCCTCTACCATCAGGTCCCACTTGGCTAATTGGCCTCGCCGCCACAATCATTGTGGATAGACGAAATCGCGCCACTTGCTCTGCCCCTCTTTCCTCCCACCTCTCCATCCTATATTGCTCCGCCAACTCCACCGCATCGTCTTCACCTAGAGCCTCTAACCTCATGGTTGGCACTTCGTCTCGGGCCATCTCTTTTACGTTTCAATATATTACTTCGGACACAAGCATGAGGAAGTTCGCAAACTGTTGGAGGGAAGTATCACACGAAACGAATGAGGTCAAGTCTGGGATGTGTTGGTTTCTTGCAATGAGATATGTAAAACGAATAACTCCAAATGCCCACGGTTTGCCTATTTGCCAAGGATCGAGATTAAATTTTGCCAGTTTGAAAATTTCAAAAGTTACAAACCTCGCCTTTTCCACGTCCTATCCTAGTCCTAACCTTTCGCTTCCTACTAACGTATCACCTCCCCCACCACTAGTTTAGATCGCCCCACGTGTAAAACCACGATTCCCCACCCTTTTCCCCTTCCCTGTCTATTCCACTTCACATCATCACGTACCTCATTGCTCTTTGAGCCCTGCACGCCGCCACCACTTCTCGTTCGACCCCCTTCGCGGTCAGTCCTCTCACTCAACCCCACCCCTCTCGCGGTCGGCCCTCCTCACGGTCGGTCCTCTCGCTTGGCCCCATACACTTCCCATTTTCCTTATTATTCCCTTCGTTGGACTAAAGCTGCACTTGGGAATGGGAGATTACTGACATCGGTGGGCCCACAAAAGGTTTTGGGCCACGATTTAGAGCCCAATTCACGGTTCAAGTACTAAAGCCCAGCACCCTTGAGAACCCAATGTTGAACTAGAAACCAATGGCATCTAAACACTTGTCAAGTAGAGAACCAGCCACGTAAGCAGACAAAGATCCCGCACATTTATTGCGCCACACATCAGCCATTAGTGAGGCTCCTACAGCATTAAATGCGACAACCCCTTCACGTCGGAATAGGCAGCCTCACCGTGAACAATGCAAGCTAGAGTATAGACTTTCGGCCAACACAATAGGTCGGAGTAGACAAGGAAATGATGGACAAAGGATATAAGGAAGTTTCCAAGACACACCAAAAGTTAAGTTCATCCTTCTTCTTCTTCTCTCACTCTACACAGTTAATCTCTTCGGTTCTAACTTGATCGTCGGAGGGTCCACTGGGGGACACTCCCATTCCCCATTGGACCTTTTTGCAGGCACCACCAGTGAGCTCCAAGACCAGCAAAAGGTGTAGGAAGCGTGGGTCAGCCCGACTTGTCCTCCCTTGGATCAACAACATCATCAGCCCACAACATAATTTGTCCATAAATAATCACCAGCACCCCCAACTCTTTCCTTGTGCGCACCAACCACCCTGTTTTCTTGTAAAAATAAAGTTTCACAAAGTTCTGATACAAAATTAATAAATGAGTAAAATTGAATGCCAAACAAAATGCACCCAATCACTCAATCCTCAGTAGCTTCCCTTATGATGTAGGGAAACGTATCGAAAAGAAGAGCAAATGATTATGAATATCTGAACTAGAGATACTCTTTCTAAGAACGCTTGTTTGGTACTTTTCAGAAAATTGAAAAATTTTATTTTCCGTATTTGTTTGTTTTCACTAAATTTTTTTAATATTCTAAGTAATTTTTAAAATTTTTAGATATGCGTAACATAAATACACTTAAAAAGTATAATATTTGTGAAAAAAATCTTTAGAAAAATCACTAAATACTAAAAATATAAAAAAAAAAAAAGAGAATCCAGTACATTTTTAGTATTCTTGTGTATTTATTGATTTTTAAAAATATTTTACTTTTTAGATACATCTAAGTAAGGTGAATCTAAAAAAGTAAAAAAATTGCTTAAAATTTTAAAAATATTCACCAAAAACAAAAAAATACAAAAAATAAAAAAATTCAATTTTCAAAAAATTGAATTAAGAAAATTGAAACCAAACACACAATTTTGAGAAAACTCTCAATTTTCATTAATTAAATATCAATATCAACTTCAACTTCTCTTGCCCTATGGTTTATATCTTCCTTTATTTATACTAAAATAAGTCTTGCTAGTCAAGAAAATTTAAAAAGGAAAATATATATATTCTTGCGAGTCAAGAATATTTAAAAAGCAAAATATAAATTCTTGTCAAACAAAGAAATAAACTAAAATAGGCAACCTAAATAAATATAAAATTAAATATTTTAACGTTAAATAATAATTATAATTAAACACTAAAATATTAAAATAAATATATCATTTATAAATTCTAATCTGCATCACTTTTCATGAACCAACCATCTTACAACAACTCTTTTTATCTCTATAAATTTTTCTATAAAAGTCACTCTCTTTCTACTATGTATGTGTGTATATCCATATTCTAAAGTGCAAAAAGTACATATATGTATATATAGATCAAGTAATGGCAGGCAAAAACAAAGGTGTTCAACTGAATGTAAAGCCATCATTAATGCAATCAATAACAAATTTGAGATTCATATACATGCTTTCAACCTTAAAAAAAAATTAAAAAAGATTAAAAAAAATGTGTTATTAAAGCAATAGAACGAAAGTGGTAGATTTGCATGGTGATAGGTCTCATATTGTAGAAAAAGAGAATGACTCGTGAGTTGGAGGTATGGTAACAATAGGCTCAGTGTTATTATGGTGAGGATTTGGGTTTTGTGTGACAGTGGTTATCAACGATTCATTTAGTGATGATTGGCATTGTTGAAGTGGTGATCAGCAAGAAACTGTTAATGGAAATGGGGGTGGATTTTTTTGGGCAGAAAAATCAATTTATCTTTGGTTACAACAATGATCTTTGGGTTAAGGCTCTTTTGTACCAAGATATTTTAAGTCAAAGATAAGGGTAAAATAGTAAAATACCATTCTTGGTTGACAGTGTATGTTAGGCTGAAAAATCTGACAGGGTAGGCGAGTGTCATTTAGAAACCTCAGGGGAGGTCTTTGAAGTTGTCATAAATCTCAGGAGAAAGTGTAATTTACTCTTTTTTTTAAATCAGCAAAGGATTAAACTTTTATTAACTTTATAAACAAATTACATCCAAAAAAAAAAAAAAAAAAAAACAGCTTCAATTGTAAAGGGCCTATCCCAAACAAGGTTGGCACAAACCAAAAGAAAATCCTAAGCTGCAAGATAGAACCGAAATCAAACACCTCTAAGTTACCAAGATACCGACTTAGACAAACCCAAATAACAACCACTTAGCTGAACAGCAGCAGCAGCAGCAACACCTATTCAGAGGCACAGCATCCAACCCAAATAACCAAACAAAGAAGGATTAGCACAAACAAAAACCAGCAAACAGAGTGAAGACATTGCACAGCTGGTCCAATCTACTTAGCTGAAGCCTCAACGGCTCAGTTTCCTGCACTACCAGCTCTTTCTCCCATCTGAATGGAAAAATAAAATCATTAACCGAATTATCCAAAATTTAACAATATCAACCACTTGGTTCTAATCTGGCTCTACATTATTAAAGACTCAAAATCATTCTGAACCGGCCAAATTGTCCACAACACTGCTGTGGGGATATATTTTCTGAGTACCAACACGTGGCAAGGTGACGCCAACGTGTCAGTCGAGGTACCACGTGTCGTGGTAGTTATGCCGAGGTTATCTCGGCGAGGCCGAGGTTACCTCCGAAGACATCGGAAACCGAGATAAGCAGATATGGGACAAAAGTCCTAGATTGGGAGAAGACTTCAGTTTGGGTAAAGATAAGACTCTTAGAGAGTTTACCCTAATCCCACTGGGAGTCCCAGATTAGCAGTAATCCTAAGTCCATTAGGGCTAGGCTCCTATTGGGACTAGGATTGTATTGGCTATAAAAGAGAGGCACCCCCATGGGTCTAAGGTATGTTTTTATAGACTCAAGCTAGTGAGTTGAGTACTTAATTATCTTTGAGAGATATACTGACTTAATCGTCGAAGTGCCCCCAGGTGGAAGAACCACCGCCGGAGCCTTCTCTTTCTGTGCAGGACAGCAGGGTGCCATCTATTCTGCCTGTGTTCTACAGCTGAATTACTAAGGTGGGCAGTGTGATCGGAAAATCACTCACACAATTTGGCGCCGTCTGTGGGAAGGCAAGACGAATAGATGGCCAGTAACGCACAAAAAGAAAAGGTTGGGGACGACGCTCCCACTGGGAGTGGCAGGCCTATCGACCTTGACATTGAAGGAGACAACCACAACGAAGAAACCCGTGACCACGGACACGGAGGAAAAGACATCGGCCAGGAGGGCGACACTTCAAAGAAGACAGACCAGGGCAGATACTACAACGAAGATAACCTCCAGGTATGGAGGGATAGGTGCCTACGAAGGGATGAGGAAGTGAATGAACTGGCAGACAAGTTGGCAGACCTACAGTCGGTCGTCAACTCCATGATGCAAAACAATGTCATGCAGCCACCCTTCCCACTGCATGACACACCAGTACCAACAACCAACACCCAGAAGGGGAGACAGATCCCTTTAGCACCTCAACACACTAGGAGTGGAAGGCACTCTCACCCGCCTTCTAGGGAAGTCGGACGAAAGGAGCCGAGACAAGAGAAGTCCCAAAGGACGTATCACACGCAGGATCCAGAGCCCAAAGAACATCGGCATGTCCAAGGGCAGGCGCTCTGCTTTGACACAACCCATGGAGAAAGATCAAAACGGGCCCACCACGAGGCCGAAAGTAGTGTGCCGAAAAGACTGAAGTCCAAAGATAGCCGAGCTCCAGGGAGGAGTAAAGAAGACTTGAGAAATTAGCTCAAGAGGAAGGAACAGAACAATGAAGCCGAGGTTACTTCACCCGACAAGCCGAGGACACCGTTCTCGGTAGAGCTGGACAAATTTGAGGCACCCAAGAGATTCAGTATGCCGAGGTTTCAAATATATGATGGTAAGTCAGACCCTAACTTCCACGTTGGATTATTCTTGAACTCAATGGCATTATACAGTGGAAACGAGCCGTTGCTCTGCAAAGTATTCCCCTCGTCCTTTGGGGAGATTGCATCAGATTGGTTCCACAAACTGCCAAAGGGAAGCGTGAAGACATGGGAAGGCTTGGCCGAGATGTTCGTGGCCAGATTTGTGACAAACAAGCTGCAACCATTAAGGGTGGACGCATTAATGGCTCTGAAGATCAGCAAGGATGAAGGCCTTAGGGCCTATGCAAAGAGATACTACGAGGTGTTCAATCGAATACCCGAATGCAACCAAGAAGTGGCGGTCGTGTCTTTCAAGAACGGCCTGAAAGATGATTGTTCATTGTGGAAATCTTTGGCAAAGACATTGCCAAAAAGTATGGAGGAGCTCATGGCAAGAATCGAGAAGTATGCCAGAGTCGAGGAAGATACATCGGGGAATAAGGAGGTAAAACAAGAAAAAGGGAACGGCTCGCCGAAGCGAGGCCGAAGTAACAACGGATTTAGCAAAGCGGAGATAGAACTGAGGGGTAAACAGGCAGTAACGACAGTGTTCCGAATCCCAGTCCACAAAGTCCTAGATCAAATCCAAAATCAACCCTATTTTAGAGCACCAACAAAGGCCCCAGGGGAATACATGGGCAGGAATGTTGGTAGGCGTTGTGCTTACCACAATGAAGAAGGGCACCCAACTCAGGGCTGCAGAGCCCTAAAAGCATACCTAGAGGACTTAGTAAGGCAAGGCCATCTGAGGGACCTTGTCGACGAAGCCAGGACAAGAGAAGAGTAGGCAAGATTGCCTCAAGCACCACCAGCCCCGCCTCCCCCAGCACAGCAGCCACAGGGAGGGGGACCTAGGGTGGTTAATGTAATTCACTCCAAGGTGAACGAAAACGACATACGGGGGGAAACCCAAAGAGTAAAACACCTGCAGCACGTGAACCAGGTCGGACAGAAAAGACCTCAGCCTGAAGAGTATCCAGGCCCGATGATAGCCTTCACCGAAGCCGACCTAGAGATGGTCCAGCATCCGCATAATGATGCCTTGGTAGTATCCCTCCAGGTTGAGGAGTGCCAAGTGAAGCGCATCCTGATAGATCAAGGCAGCTCTTGTGACATCATGTATGTTAGATGTTACAAGGAGCTGGGCCTTCACCCAGACGACATGGAGCAATCGAATAGCCCGATGGTCGGCTTCAATGGAACGTCAACATGGCCACTGGGCGCTACAAACTTGGAAGTACAAGCCGGCACTAAGAAGATCAGGACAAAATTCATCGTGATTGATACACCATCACCTTACAACATCATCTTGGGAAGGCCATGGTTGCATGCAATGTGGGCAGTTCCCTCAACGTTGCATCAGCTATTGCGGTTCTCAACAGAACATGGCATTGAAGAAGTCAGAGAAGATCAACTACAGGCAAGAAATTGCTCCATGGCAGCAATGAAAAGTACCTGCAATATACAAGAGCCAGGGAAGGCAAAAATTGAAGATGAGGACATGGAGGTCCTAGATGATGTCGGCAAGGAACCGGCCGAGAAAAGTGAGGAAACACTAAAGAAAATCCACGTCCAGGAGGGCGATGAAGAGCGCTTCTTTCTTCTCGGCTCAGGCTTAGCCGAAGAAGAAGAAAGAGAACTGGAAGCCTTTTTGAGAACAAACATAGAGGTGTTCGCCTGGACACCTTATGAAATGCCTGGCATTGACCCCGAGGTCACATGTCACAGACTGAACGTTGACAGGTCGGC
The DNA here is from genome assembly GCA_036172215.1 of Camellia granthamiana. Classification (NCBI taxonomy): domain Eukaryota; kingdom Viridiplantae; phylum Streptophyta; class Magnoliopsida; order Ericales; family Theaceae; genus Camellia; species Camellia granthamiana. Next base: position 79,493,387 of record CM069913.1, on the reverse strand, counting down.
CAAACCTGTAATACAACAAGCTAGAAGACCGACGTTGATGCACGTCGAAGCAGTGGAGGAAGAAGTAGACAGACTTCTGGAAGCCAGGGCCATCAGAGAAGTCAATTATCCGACATGGCTATCGAACACTGTGGTGGTAAAGAAGAAAAACGGTAAATGGAGGGTCTGTGTAGATTTTACAAGCCTGAATAAAGCCTGTCCCAAAGACAGCTTTCCTTTGCCCAAGATTGACCAATTGGTAGACGCCACATCTGGACATGGAATGATGAGCTTCCTGGACGCTTATAGGGGGTACCACCAGAGAGCCATGTACCCCCCAGATGAGGAGAAAACAACATTCATCACCCCAAAAGGCCTGTACTGTTACAGAGTAATGTCCTTTGGGCTGAAAAATGCTGGAACAACTTACTAAAGGTTGGTAACCAAGATGTTCAGACACTTGATTGGCCAAACAGTAGAAGTCTACATCGATGACATGGTCGTGAAGACCAAGGAGCCTAAGGGTCATCTTATCGACCTAAAAGAGGTATTCGAAATCCTCAAAACATATCGGCTCCGACTCAACGCATCAAAGTGCGCATTTGGAGTTGGATCTGGTAAGTTTCTGGGGTACCTAGTAACAAGAAGGGGCATAGAGGCCAACCCAGATCAGATCAAGGCCATCGTAGATTTACAGAGCCCAACATCGGCAAAACATGTACAAATGCTTACTGGAAGGGCCGCAGCCCTAAACAGGTTCATAAGCCGAAGCTCAGACAGATGTAAACCTTTCTTCAACCTGGTGAAAAAGACCACGGACTTCCTATGGACTGAGGAATGTGAGGCCGCTTTAACCGACCTAAAGAAATATCTGACCACGGCCCCAGTCCTCTCAACACCTAAACCTGGGGAAGAGCTGTTTTTGTACTTAGCTGTGTCAGAACACGCAGTAAGTGTAGTACTAATTCGAGAAGAAAAATGAGAACAGAAGGCTGTTTATTATGTAAGTAAAACCTTGGCTGACGCAGAAACAAGGTATCTACCACTAGAGAAATTAATGTTGGCCTTAGTAATGGCCTCAAAGAAGTTGAACCATTACTTTCAGGCACACAAGATTGTGGTGCTAACAGAGCACCCACTGAGGTCCTTATTGCAACAAGGAGACTTAACAGGAAGAATAGCAAGATGGGCAGTTACCTTGGGCCAATATGACCTGGAGTTCAGGCCCAAAACAGCAATTAAGGGCCAAGTTTTGGCAGACTTCATGGCAGAATTCACGCCTGCATCCATCGAACATCGGGCTCTGTTGAGCCAAGATGAACGTTGTCCCAGCAAGCAAGGAGAATCCCAGCCTAAAGAACAAAAGAAGGAAAAACTCTGACCCTGCAGCATCTACGTCGACGACTCCTTAAGACTGTTTGTCGATGGAAGTTCAAACCGACAAGGAGCGGGGGCAGGGGTGTTACTGATATCTCCAGATGGAGAAATAATAGAACAATCCATCCGTTTGGGGTTCAAGGCCTCAAACAATGAAGCAGAATACGAAGCCTTAATTGCAGGGCTAAAGCTGGCGGCAGCAGCAGAAGCAGATGAGGTAATAGTTTTTTGTGATTCACAGCTTATTGTTAACCAGTCAACACGAGAATTTGCAGCCAGAGACGAAAGGATGTCGGCATATACAAAAGAGGTCATCAAATTGGCAGCCTTATTTCAGAACTGCCGACTACTCCAAGTAAGCCGAGATGATAACAGCCACGCCGACGCGTTGGCCAACCTGGCAAGTTCAATGCAGACTGGAAAAACAAGGACAATTATGATTGACTATATGTCGGGCCCGAGCATAGAACCACAGAATACAGAGCAGGAAGCAATGTGTGTGGACATGGGGCCAAGCTGAATGGATTCAATTGTTGCATTCCTGAAAGAAGGAAAGCTGCCAGAAGACCGCAAGGAGGCACACAAAGTCAGATTGAAGTCGGCAAGATTCAGTCTGACTGCGGACGGACATCTCTACAGAAGGTCCTTTACTAGACCCCTTTTAAGGTGCGTACACCCTTTGCAGGTTGAAGATTTTTTATATGAAATTTATGAAGGAGTTTGTGGAAGCCACACTGGGGGCAGATCACTAGCTCATAGGGCCATTACCCAAGGGTATTGGTGGCCCTACATGCAAAAAGATGCAGAAGCATATGTGAAGAAGTGCGAACAATGCCAAAGATTTGCACCTTTGATACACCAGCCAGCTGCTGACCTAAATCCAGTATCCAGCCCTTGGCCGTTTGCCCAGTGGGGCATGGATCTTGTTGGACAACTTCCCCAGCCAACTGGGCAGAGAAAATACTTGCTGGTAGCAACAGATTACTTCACGAAGTGGATAGAGGCAGAACCTCTTGCCAAAATCCGAGATGTGGACGTCAAGAACTTCATATGGAGAAACATCATCACCAGATTTGGCATTCCAAGAGCCATAGTTGCCGACAACAGAACGCAGTTTGACAGCAAACTCATCAAAAACTTTTGTGCAAAATTCAAGATCAAGAATTACTTTTCAACACCAAGTTTTCCCCAAAGTAATGGGCAAGCAGAAGCATCCAACAAAGTAATTTTGGATGGAATAAAGAAGAGGCTGCAGGCAGCAAAAGAAAAGTGGGTAGACGAATTGCCCAACGTACTTTGGGCATATCGGACTACGCCGAGAAGATCAATAGGGGAATCCCCCTTTGCCTTGGCTTATGGCACAGAAGCAGTCATTCCACTGGAAGTCGGCATCCTAGGGATCTGAACCCAGGGAGTTGAGAATGAGACTAATGATATACTCTTAGCCCGAGATCTGGATCTTTTAGAAGAACGAAGAGAGAAAGCTGCAATTCAGCTCGCAGTATACCAGCAACAGCTTGCCAGAGCTTACAACAAGAAGGTCAATCCAAGAGATTTTCAAGTCGGTGACCTAATCTTGAGAAAAGTCGTCGGCAACAAGAAGGATCCCAGAGAGGGCAAGCTTGGCCCAAACTGGGAAGGACCCTACAGAATTACTTCGGTACTAGGCAATGGAGCTTATCGGCTTGAAGATAATGAGGGCAAAGCGTTACCAAGACCTTGGAACACTTGTAATTTGAAATTTTTCTATCATTAGATATGCATTATTTTTGGCCGATGTCATCAATAAAATCTTTTCAGAATTCTTTAAACACATATGATTGATAAAGATACATAATGTTGTTTGTGGAAGACATGAATAATGAGAACCCAAGTGGAACTCAGGTTCACATTGGGGGCAGAGAGAAGACAAAGACACTTAACACTTGTTGAAATTTGTAGCAATTTACAAGTTGAAGTTAAGCTGAGATGGTTCCTTATCTTCACTTGTTGAAATTTGTAGCAATTTACAAGTTGAAGTTAAGCCGAGATGGTTCCTTATCTTTGCTTGTTGAAATTGTAGCAATTTACAAGTTGAAGTTAAGCTGAGATGGTTCCTTATCTTCACTTGTTGAAATTTGTAGCAATTTACAAGTTGAAGTTAAGCTGATTCCTTATCTTCACTTGTTGAAATTTGTAGCAATTTACAAGTTGAAGTTAAGCTGAGATCACTGTTTCTCTTCGCTTGTTGAAATTTGTAGCAATTTACAAGTCGAAGCAAAACCGAGGTTATTACTTAAACACTTATAGCAATCTACAGGTTGATTAGATCAAAGAAAATGCTTAAACACTTGTTGAAATTTGTAGCAATTTACAAGATGACGTTAAGCCGACATATGATCATCTGTTGAAATTGGCAGCAATTTACAGGTTGAAGTAAAGCTAAGTATATTGTTTTAACACTTATTGAAATTTGTAGCAATTTACAAGTTGTTAAACCAAGATTACTGTCTAAACACTTGTTGAAATTTGCAGCAATTTACAAGTAGGTTAAGACCGAGATCACTATTTAGATACTTGTTGAAACTTGAGAAAAATTTGCAAAGTTAACATTGAATAGTATATGTTTTACACTTATTGAAATTTATGAAAAGTTTGCAGGTCAGTATCTTGCCGAAGTAAAACTTGTAGTTATTATACCCGAGGTATGTAACCCCGAGAAGATTACACAAAGGAGGCAAAGTATGAAAGGCATGCAAAATATTCGAAGTATAGAATCATATAGAAGTAATCCAGAGAAAATAAAATTTGAAGCATTCAGACAATACAGTTGTAGTCTTTCATAAAAGAGGGAACAATCCAAGAGTAACTGTTCAGAAGAGGGCACATCGGCCATACAAAGAAACTTATATTATCCAAAAAACAAAAGAGTACAAAAGACATGGAAGTTATGATTCTTCAGCTTCAGGAGCAATTTGGGTTTGGACCTCGGCAGGTTCTTGAAGAACTACTTCGGCAGCCTTCTCTGCCACGATCTCGGCATCAATTTCGGCAAGTGTTTGATCAAGACTTTTATCGGTTGGAGGAACGTCAGATGATGCTTGCTCAGGAGTAGCCTCCTTGACAACCTCCTCATCCTCCTCATGAGTCAAGTCTGGGACTTGATTATCCTGAAGAGGAGACTTGGTCTCATTGGCATCTTTAGGTTTCCTTACTAAATCCTCATCATCATCCTTATCCTCATTCTCAGATTCGGATTCAGATTCATCTTCAGCTTGACTTGGAGGTGGAGGTGGAGGTGGAGGGAATGGAAGAGAAATAGCGTCGGCATTACGGAGAGGTGAATCGGCAGGGAGATCAAGTTTCTTTATTAGAGACATCCAACCAAGGGAGAAGCCCCTGTTGCATGCCTGCCTGACTTGTAGTTTATGATCCTCAGTGACGTCGGCTATGCCCTGGGCATAAGCCTTCTCATCAACTTCTTTGATTTCGGCTTCTTTCGTGGCTAAGGCCTCCTGAAGCTCCTTCTCGGCCTGGGCCGCTTTTTCCTCGGCCTCTTTCTTTTGGGATTCAGCAACTGTCTTAATGGCCTCAACAGATTCGGCCTTTTCTTCGGCTAAGGTTTGGGCTTTGGTGGCAGCCTCAGCCTGGTCTTCCAGCTTTTTCATTTTTGAATGAAGGGTTTTGTTCTCCTTTTTAAGGGCAGAAACCTCCCTCCTCATGTCGGCCAACTTCTCCTGATTTTCAAAAGCTTGCATAGAAAAAGAGTGGGCATGTTGAATGGCCTGAAAAAACACAAGGCACAAATTGTTACAGAATTTTACAAAGTATGAGAAAAAGAAGACAAGTTTCCACGTAAAGACACTTACTTGGACCGAACGTTGAAGCATAAAAGCGTAGTTCTCGTACTCACTCATCTTGGCATTACGCTCAAGATCGCCTGGGAGGAGTAAAGCAGTACTGAGTGCTACGCCGACATTGATGTCATCGGCGCTATCACTGGCAAGAACAGGCTTATCTTCTAAAGTAATTTCAGGTGTCCAGGGGACTTTTGGTATTCTGGACCCTGAGGTCGTCGCAAACGATGACCTCGACTTCTTTGATTGTGTGGACTCTGGTGGCTGTGTTTCAGCAGACCTTTTTTAGGGAACGGAAGCAGTCTTCCCGCTCCCAGCCAATTGTGAAATTGGTAGGGTATCCTCAGTCTTAACTACAGTGGCTTTGGCCTTTGGCTGAGCCTTTTTGGTTCTTTTCGGCTTTGGTGGGGGCATGCTCTGTGTTGGCTGAGCGTCAACATCAGTGGGGAGGTCGGCCAGAAGATCCTGGGTAACAGGTTTTGCACGACCCATTTCGGATGTAAGGACAAGTCTTCGCCGACGTTTTCGTTCTTGTACTGGGATCAAGTATAGGGCCGAAGTAGATGGTTGATTGGTTGGGTCAGATGTTGACCCTTCATCTGTTCGAGATGTAGAAGCGGTTTGAGTTGTGGCAGTAGAAGGAGAAAGGCTTTTCTTCTTTCTTTTGGGGATGTCGGGAAAAATCGATTTGTATGTTGGAATAAAGTTGAGAAGAAGAGGCGCTTTCCTTTTGTGGACTGACAAGTCCAGGAGTTTTTTCAGGTCCTTGCTGGGAACGTAAGATTGGTGAAAGTTTTTCGGTGGCTTGCGAACGTCTGCAAGAAGAAAACTGACATTAGAAATAGATAAGATATTGAAGACTTTAAAAGAAACCACTAAGTATTGATACTGGGCTCTTACCCTTGCCCTCTTTAACTGTTCGAGGAAGAGGGTAAAGATGGGCATCCTCGTCTGGGGCAAACTCCCAATTTCTAGAGGTAATGAAGTAATCATCTCCAGCCCCCTTATTGGAGTCTGGGAGGTCGGCTACGATTTTGAATTCGGTGGACCTCGGCTTGAGGTAATAGACGAAACCTTTTTCTTTCAGGTTAAAGGCACACATGGTATAACAAAATTGGATGTCGGCAAGGGTGATCCTAACGTTCTCCTGTTTAGCTAAAGCTATAATGCCATTAATCACTCGATAGGAGTTGATGGTAAGTTGCATGGGGTTCAACTTGTAGTAGTGGAGAACTTCACGAAAAAGGGGATTACGTGGAAGCCGAAGTCCACATTCAGTAAAGGCAACAACGGGAAAGGGCATCGTATCATCGGTGGGCATGATAGAGTCATCATCCCCAGCCAGCCTTAGATGGACGTCGGCAGGAATGGCGAACTCTTCCCTAAAGTATTCAAGTTTGGTTGGGGTATTTACCCTATGTCTCCACATCCCCATGATATCGGCGTAAAGGTATTCTACTTCAGAAAAAGGATGTTCTTTAAGGGTTTTTTGGGACCTCGGCTCTAACCTAGGTGAATGTTGGTAAGGATTGTTTCCGTTTTTTCCTAAGAATTGGTAGGTTCTACAGACAAATCCCAAACCTAAATCTATGAAAGTAAAGATTAGGGGCACAAATCTGGAAGGAAACACAGAAAACACGAAACAAAGAACAAAGTTTCAGAATCAAGAACAGAGGTAGGGTTCTCAAAAAGCATAAAAAATACAAGTAATACAAGCTCAAGAACGGTGGCAAGAAAGTGGTGAAACAGTGCAGAGTGTGCAAGACATGAGCGAAATCATAGAATAGACGCATCCAGATGAATAGTTCAGTAAATCAAAGGTTTGAATAAAGCAGTAATGGCAGCAAGTAAGCAAAAGAGCATAGAAGAATTGAGAACGAAAGGAACAGAGGCTTACTAGAAAAAGTGGGGCCGGTATGAAGGTCGCCGAGGTCAGGCGACGGTTGTAGACACGACGGAACGGTGAAAGCTTCGCTAGAATGGAAGAATGGAAACAGTTGCAGAACTTGGAACTTGAGCAATGGTGGATTTGAGAAAGGGTTTAAGAGAGAGAGAACAAGAAAATCGAATGTAAAAGTGAAGAAAAGAAGATAAAGGAAAAGTTTTTTGTCAAAAACTTGAAACGGCGGCAAAACAGGGCATTTAATGTGCCTGGAGCAACGCACACGTCAGACGGCGCAGACAGATGAAAGACGGCTTACAAGCGCGTCACAGGCACGAGCCAATGAAGATGAAACGCATAAAGTGGAACGGTTGAGAAGTGATGCATGACAGCTCATACGCGTGGGAGAGTTCATTTGAATTCTTGTTCTTGAATTTCGATATGTCGGCTTGAAATGAATGATCTCGGCTGAAGAGTTCTTATGCCGACGTACTGGAGAGAGGAACGATATAGGTTCCATCACCTCAGAATGCCGAGGTAATAAAACCTAGGGGGCAGTTGTGGGGATATATTTTCTGAGTACCAATACGTGGCAAGGTGACGCCGACGTGTTAGCCGAGGTACCACGTGTGGTGGTAGTTATGCCGAGGTTATCTCGGCGAGGCCTAGGTTACCTCCGAAGACATCGGAATCCGAGATAAGTGGATATGGGACAAGAGTCCTAGATTGGGAGAAGACTTCAGTTTGGGTAAAGATAAGACTCTTAGAAATTTTATCCTAATCCCATTGGGAGTCCCAGATTAGCAGTAATCCTAAGTCCATTAAGGCTAGGCTCCTATTGGGACTAGGATTGTATTGGCTATAAAAGAAAGGCACCCCCATGGGTCTAAGGTATGTTTTTATAGACTCAAGCTAGTGAGTTGAGTACTTAATTATCTTTGAGAGATATACTGACTTAATTGTCGGAGTGCCCCCGGGTGAAAGAACCACCGCCGGAGCCTTCTCTTTCTGTGCAAGACAGCAGGGTGCCATCTATTCTGCCTGTGTTCTACAGCTGAATTACTAAGGTGGGCAGTGTGATCGGAAAATCACTCACACAACTGCCATTGGAAGGGTAATCCAATTATGCATAGCTAAATTCTTGAATTTCAACAGAAAATATGAACTTTGCAAGGAGCTGTGCCGTGCCGCACCCTACGGAAGAAACTCTGTCTCTACCACCATGAAGAATTTTTTTCAGTGGCCTCACTAAGAGATTTGAACAAGACCTCCTTCCTAGAATGAAAGTCACAATAATGTTTTTGTCCTCACGAGTCTCACCACCAAAGTGAAAATCCCTTGAATAACTTGAGTCAAACTCCATCAAAGTCAGAAATACTTCCAAACTTATAAAGAGACAGACTATACAGCCTACAATACTGTACAGCTCTTTTAATGGAGCATCGCCCATCCATTTGTCCAACTAGAACCTAGTCACTCCCAACTGAAACTGAAATTCCACTTGAAACAGAATGCTATCTATATTTATCTATTTTATTAAATAAATCATAGACTTGAGTTGGTGTAAACATTGTCAAATTTTTTATTTTTTTTTCAATATTACCCTTTCTATCAAGGGTCACATCCAATCCGTTAAATAAAATTCTTTTTTCATTTATCAAACTGCCCAAAACCGTTAACAATTTTCATCAATCATTATACTATCCAAATATTTAAACGTAATGCATTTGCACTAACTGCTAGTTGTTGGAAATCAAGCTTGTTTTTCCATGTGAGCAAATAATTATGTCTGGTGAATAGTGCTCTGTTAGTGCTTCTCCTCATCAGATGCTTAGTTGTATAGTTAGTGCTTCTTCTCATCAGATGCTTAGCTTTATACTTTCGGCTGCTTTCGGTCCTCTTTTAGTTTTATATGTTTTCTTTCATGATGTTGTATAGCAGGTTATCATAATGATGTTGTATAAGCTCTCCTATATAATGGAGTCTTGTCTTAAGGTTTAATAGAAATTGAATTAACAGAGCTTATTTGCTCTTTCAATCATTCTCTCAATATTTCTTTCATGGTATCAGAGCAGGTGTAATCCTGTCTCATCATTTTCGCCTCTTCAGTTAGTATTCGAGTTTTCTGTTTTAAATTTTTTTTTTGTCTCTCTCTTCTACTCAAATCTATCATTCTATTTCATGCCTAAATACGGTCCAGCTTTTGGAATGGCTATCGACTCATCCTCCTCTTCTTCTGATATTATCATCTCATCATCTTCATCCTCTCATCAAATGGAAACCTCTCATCTTCTGATCATCGCCCATAAACTGAATGGGCAAAATTATTTGCAATGGTCTCAATCCATATTAATGTTTATACGGGGAAAGGAGAAAGATGACTACATCACCGGAGCCTCAGCGCTACCAGAAACCACAGCATCAACCTACAAAAGGTGGATAGCTGAAAATAATATGGTCATGTCGTGGCTCGTCAACTCTATGACCACTGACATTGGCGAAAATTTTCTGTCATTTGATACTGCCAAAGAGATCTAGGACATGGCAAAAGAAACGTTTTCGGACAAGGAAAACACATCTGAAATCATCCAGCTTGAAAGCTCCCTCCACGATTTACGTCAAGACAATCTTACGGTAACTGAATATTTCAATACCCTTGCTCGTCTATGGCGTCAACTTGATACGTTTGAGGTTCATAACTGGCAGTGTGTTGCTGATGGTTTGTTGTATAAAAAGATTGCCGAAGGGAAGCGTGTGTTTAAATTCTTGTTAGGATTGAACACAAATCTTGATGAAATCAGAGGAAGAATTATGGGAGTAAAACCACTACCTAGCCTTAGAGAGACATTCTCTGAAGTCCGTTGCGAAGAAAGTCGGAAAAAACTCATGATGGGATTCCATTAACAACTAAATATGGTAGAAAGCTAGGCTCTTAAGACTCAATTCGCTCCTATTGACAACTGTCAAAAAAATAAAGGAGGTAGGCCTTGGTGTGATCATTGCAGAAAGCCGGGTCACTCGAGAGAAACTTGCTGGAAGATTCATGGAAAGCCAGCAGATTGGAAGCCACGTCAGCCTCTTGAGAAAGAAGGACGAGGTGATCATGTAGGTACCAATGAACTATCACCACAACCTGAAGTAAGCCCTTTCACTAAGGGGCAAATGGAGATGCTCCAGAAACTACTGTCTCCTATTCTACAGTCACAATCTGGTTCGTCTTCCAACCACATCATTGGATCTAGAACCTTGGCTCACAAAGGTAATTCTTTGAACGCCTTTACTGTTGGTAAGAAACATTCCTTGGATTGTGGACTCAGGAGCATCTGATCATATGACGGGAGATGCAACAATTTTTGATACATATAGCTCATGTCAAAATAATTTAACGGTCCGAATAGCAGATGGTTCACTATCAAAGGTTGCCGGTACAGGTTCAGTTGAGCTGTCTAGGAATCTTATTCTCAACTCTGTTCTCCTTGTTCCTGACTTGGACTGTAATTTATTGTCAATTAGTAAACTCACTAAGGAAAAGAGGTGTGTTACTAATTTTTTCTCCACTCATTGTGAATTTCAGGATTTGGATTCGGGGAAGACGATTGGTAATGCTGAGGAATGATCTGGACTCTACATCCTTAAGGAACGCCACTATCCACAGGAACAACCTCAAACGGCAATTCGTGGTAGTTCTTTTTCGGTTTCGTGTCAAAATAACGATAGAGCAATTATGTTGTGGCACTATCGCTTAGGTCATCCTAATGTTATGTATCTCAAGCATTTATTTCCTTCATTATTTAATAAAAATCCAAAACCTTTTGATTGTGAAATCTGTCAATTTTCTAAGCATGTAAGGTCCCATTTTCCCATTCAATCCTATAAAGCGCCTCGTCCATTCTCACTAATTCATAGTGATATCTGGGGTCCATCAAGAATAAAAAATGTAACTGGTACTAGGTGGTTTGTCTCATTCATCGATGATCATACTAGACTAACCTGGGTCTTCCTCATGAAAGACAAATTTGAAACAAGCCAAATCTTCAAAAAATTTCAAATTATGATTCAGACACAATTCCAGTCAAAAATACAAATTCTAAAGTCTGATAATGCTCGGGACCATTTCAACTCCATTCTAGGAGAATTTTTAGCAAAAGAAAGGATAGTTCACTTAAGTTCATGTGTTGACACCCCACAACAAAACGGCATCGCTGAACGGAAAAATAGGCATTTGTTAGATGTTGCTAGATCGCTAATGTTTTCCACAAATGTTCCACAATTCTTCTGGGGGGAAGCTGTTCTTACAGCAGCCTACCTTATTAATAGGATGCCATCTAGGGTACTACAATTCCAAACCCCTTGTCAACTTCTCCTAAAATCCTTTCCAACTACTCGCCTCATCTCCACCATCCCACCAAAAATTTTCGGGTGCTCTGTCTTTGTTCATATCCATCAACAGTATCGAAGTAAACTTGATCCCAGGTCGCTCAAGTGTCTCTTCATTGGATATTCGTCACATCAAAAAGGGTATAAGTGTTACTCTCCGGTCACAAAGAAATTCTACAATTCCATGGATGTCACATTTTTTGAAACCCAGTCTTACTACCCTAAAACCGTTATTCAGGGGGAGACTCCAACCCAGGAATATCAATTTTGGACCCTTGAGTCATTTACTGAGCCATCCATCACCACCAAAAATCACACACCTCCAGAGTCATTTAATCAATCTTTACCTGCCGAAAATTCCGAGTCCATTGTTGACTTGCGGGATAATGAGCACATCCAAGAGGAAACGGAGGAAGGAGCACTTTCTCAACAATCCCATGAGGCTGAACCGGGTTCTAATCCAAGCAACATTCCAGGTAACAATATTCCTACCACAGATAGTACTGTTAATTCTGAGTTAGAAAATAGTATTCTTAATATGCCCATAGCTTGGAGAAAATGAGTTAGATCATGTACTCAGCATCCCATTGGGAACTTTATTTCTTATGATAAGCTATCACCTTCGTTTCGTGACTTCACTTCTAGTATCACGGAGATACCCATTCCTCGGAATATTCAGGAAGCTTTCAAGTATCCGAAGTGGAAGGCGGCAGTCAATGAGGAAGTTCGGGCTCTGGAAAAGAATGGTACTTGGGCAATTACTGATCTTCCAAGAGGTAAGAAACCAGTTGGGTGTAAGTGGATTTTCATAGTAAAGGACAAGGCAGATGGTAATGTGGAACGTTATAAAGCTTGGTTGGTCGCCAAAGGATTCTCCCAATCCTATGGCATTGACTATCAAGAAAACTTTGCTCCAGTTGCCAAGCTCAACACTGTTCGTGTACTTTTATCCTTGGCAGCTAATCTCGATTGGTCACTTCACCAACTTGATGTGAAAAATGCCTTCCTCAATGGTGAGTTAGAGGAAGAAGTTTACATGGACATTCCTGCTGGACTTGAGACAACATCAAATTTCAACAAAGTTTGCAGACTCCGAAAATCCTTGTATGGTCTCAAACAATCTCCCAGGGCCTGGTTTCACTAAGGCAATGAAAGGATACGGTTTTGTTCAATGTCAATCCGATCATACATTATTTGTGAAGCACTCCCTAGGAGGGAAATTGGCAATTATCATTGTTTATGTGGATGACATAATTCTAACAGGTGATCATGAAGAGGAAATTGGCTTACTTAAAAAATTCCTAGCAAAGGAATTTGAGATTAAAGATCTTGGAAACCTTAAGTACTTTCTTGGAATGGAGATTGCTAGGTCAAAGAAAGGTATAGCAGTCTCACAACGTAAATACGTTCTAGACTTACTGAATGAAACATGGATGCTAGGATGCAAGCCGGCAGAAACACCTATAGACACAACTATCAAACTGGAAGAAAGTGACGGTAGTGCACCAAGTGATAAAGGGAGATATCAACGTCTTGTGGGAAAACTCATTTATCTTTCTCATACAAGACCAGACATCGGCTTCTCTATTAGTGTGGTCAGTCAATTCATGAATAATCCAACCGAAAAACACATGACTGCTGTGACCAAAATATTGAGGTACCTAAAAAAGACACCGAGAAAGGGTCTCTTCTTCCAAAGAACAACAAATAGAAAAATTGAGATTTTTTCAGATGCAGATTGGGCAGGTTCAGTAACTAATCGAAGATCAACTTCTGGCTATTGTTCGTTTGTTTGGGGGAATGTGGTTACATGGCGAAGCAAGAAACAGTCCGTGGTAGCCCGTAGTAGTGCTGAGGCAGAATTTCGTGCTATGGCACTAGGTATTTGTGAGGGAATCTGGTTGAACAAGCTGTTAGAAGAATTACGGTTCCATCTGAGCATCCCATGGTTTTATACTGCGACAACCAAGCCGCCATCAGTATAGCTAAGAATCTGGTTCATCATGATCGAACTAAACACATGGAGATAGATCGACACTTTATCAAGGAAAAGATTGAAGAAGGAGTTTTTCAAGTCAGCTACACTCCAACAAACTGTCAAAAGGCTGACATTCTCACAAAAGCTCTTGCTCGAGTTAACTTCGAAGATCTGACGGAAAAATTGGGAATGATTAACATCTACAACGTAGCTTGAGGGGGAGTGTTGGAAATCAAGCTTCTTTTTCCATGTGAGCAAATAATTATGTCTGGTGAATAGTGCTCTGTTAGTGCTTCTCCTCATCAGATGCTTAGTTGTATAGTTAGTGCTTCTTTTCATCAGATGCTTAGCTTTATACTTTCGGCTGCTTTTGGTCCTCTTTTAGTTTTATATGTTTTCTTTCATGATGTTGTATAGCAGGTTATCATAATGATGTTATATAAGCTCTCCTATATAATGGAGTCTTCTCTTAAGGTTTAATAGAAATTGAATTAACAGAGCTTATTTGCTCTTTCAATCATTCTCTCAATATTTCTTTCACTAGTTATTATATAAAGTTCACAATTCACTTGGTGTGAAACACCTGTGTGACAGTGTCACGCATTTTTTCATGTCAAAATTGTCCTATGTAACTGCCTAAGTTTTTCATTGTAAATTTTGAATTTTTTTCTCCTCTATCTACATTCATCTAACTTCCTTTCTATATGGACACACACACACAGCCACTACTAAGCATAATTGGAACTAATTGTGATGATGTGTTCAATGCAGTGTAGGGAGAAGTAACGGCAGAAAGAGCAGTGAGCCCTGTTATTCAATATTCGGTACCATTGTTGGCCCATGAAGTAGAGTTATTGAGGAGTGTCCACAAGGAATTGTCAGTATCAAAGCTGAATTGGAGCGCATACAATCTTTCTTAGAAGATGCAGAATCAATCAAATTTTGTGTATTATTCATACATTAAAAAGTGTGTGAACAAATTCATTTTCACAGAAGTGAGACAATTATTGGGTTTGGATTTGGACAGAAATAAGAATTGGTCAGTCATATTCTAATATTAAATTTAGGTCCTTTTTATTTTTATTTTTGTCTTAATGCAGATAGCCTCTTGGGTTGTTTCTTGGCATGGGTATTAAGGTAGAGAGTAGTTTGATCTGAAATGAGGTGATCTCTCCATTAGAGTGGATTTTTATTTTTTCATGATTCTTGAAACTAAAATGGCAGAGAGCTTGGTGTTGCCAACTTGCGACTTTCTGCTTTTCTGTTTGGATTTCTTTTGCAGTTTACAAATGCTTTGTATAGTCTTATTGTTGGTGGGGTTATCCTACTTCAGTTTCTTTTTCTCTCCCCCTTTGTAATGTTTCATCATTATTAATAAAATATTACTTTTTTTTTTTTTTACTTATTAGAAAAAAAAAAAAGGAAAAGAAAAATGAAGGCCAAATAAGAACTTATGTTTTAATAAATCATTCAATAATGCCTTCAAAAGTGAATTGGTTAAAGATATGTGTGAAATTGAATTTCCAATTGAGGCAAAGCCACCATATTAAGTTATTTGGAATGAAAGTAACTTCTTTGAGATGGATTCAAAGGAAAGTGAGATCAAAGAGCCACGAACTTCCTCGAGTCAACCACGTTGTATTATATTATATATATATATATATGTACGTTGCGAAAAGGAGACTCATAAAGCTGGAATTAAATAGTGACTGAGGGAGATATATATACACATACCACAAGAATAAGTCCATAAGCCATCTATTCAGGTACAGCTGGTGGAGGTTGTATTCTGATGAATCATAGAGCTAAAAATGGTATATGCTTTGGATATGATTCAAATCTCAGGGGCTAAAGTCTGTAAGTCAAAGAGTCTTTCCCCACAGTGAATTTTTTGCTGAAATCTAACAAACCATCAAAGCAGGCAGTGCCAAGAATTTGGAACTTTGATATCATTTTTTGGAGTTGCACATCAATCTGCAGGTATGTTCTACAAACACATATCTATATATTTTTCTCATCATTTTTGGCTCTATAATATTATTATATTTGAGAATTCTAGCTATGACAACAATAATATTTCCTTGATTAGAGTCTCACATCTTGAATTTTAGCCTTTTCTAAATCCACAAAGACAAAAATCACAGACAAACATGAAGATTCTACTTAAATCAAGCAGTATATATAACAAATGAATTACAAAAGCACTGCTATGATACAAAACAGGAAGAGGAGAAAAGAGAATCTGAAATCTTCACTTTGGTTCTATTGCCCAAAATCAATTGCATACTTTTTCCTCTATTAATTTTTATTCAAATCCATGAAATTCTTATTCAAAGTGATGATTTTGGTGTCTCTTTTCTTTTCTTTCATTGACTCCTACTCATATTCATGATTCAGGCATGATCTAAGGATGAAAAATGATGTTGTATCTCTTTTACACTCAAATATATATGTTACCATCAATCATTGTTGTGTTCACTTATTTTTTTAACAAAATCTGTAGGGCCAGTCTATAATTTGAAAATAATTAAAAACTAAAAATACTATTATAATAAAAGGTTTGTTTTACTTATTTATTGCAAGACCTAAAATGTGAATCAAATCTATTCTTTTATCTAACCTTTTGGAGGAAAATGCATCCAAAATAATTAATTTCTTCATGATTGAAGTTCACCACCTCTCTCATAAACTAATAAACAAAGCCATGCACTGAATTGAAACTTCACCATCATCATCATCTAACTAACTTCCTTTCTACATGGACACAATCCCACCTGAAGCATAATTAGAACTAATAGTTATGATGTGTTCAGTGCAGGGAGAACAAATGGCAGAAAGAGCAGTGATCTTTGTTATTCAATATTTGGGACCATTGTTAGCCGGTGAAGTAGAGTTGTTGAGGGGTGTTCGCAAGGAAATGGTCAGTATCAAAGCTGAATTGGAGCGCATACACTCTTTCTTAAAAGATGCAGAATCAAGAGCAGAAACTGGAGATGAAGGTGTGAAAATATGGGTGAAACAAGTAAGGCAAGTTGCTTATCAGATACAAGATGTTATCGATGAACACATTCTCTTGGTCTTGCCAAAACAACCTGGACTATTCGGTTCCTTGCATAAAGTCACTCGGACAATCACTAAGCCAAAGCCACGACATGAGATAGCTTCTCAGATCCAAGACATCAAAACTACAATCCGTGAGACCAAGGAAGGAGCTGATCGATATGGATTCAGTACTAGTACTTCGTCAGAACATAGCAGCAGCAACAACAAGGACAACATGTGGCGTGACCCTCGACTGGCTTCCCTTTTCATAGGGGACGACGAAGTCGTTGGCATTGAATCTCCCAAATATGAACTGATAAGCAGATTGGTTGACCAAAATCAATCACAACAAGCAGTGATCTCGGTGGTTGGCATGGGTGGAATTGGCAAGACCACTCTTGCCAAGAAAGTTTATGACAACCAATAAGTGGTTGCACACTTCAATTGTAAAGCGTGGATCACTGTCTCTCAATCATACAAACCAGAGGAGCTCCTCAAAACAATGATAAAGCAGCTATCAGGAATTTATGTTCTACCTGATGAGGGAATTGAGTCACTCATTGTCAAGTTAAGAGGATATTTATCCGAAAAGAGGTATATCATTGTGTTTGATGATGTATGGGAAACTGATTTTTGGGGATCCATAAGACATGCCTTACCCAAAAATAGTGACAGCAGTCGGGTAATCATCACCACACGCAGTGAACATGTTGCTACATTTTGCAAAGAAACTTCAATGTCCACGAGCTTGAAGCCCTATCCGAAGAGAAGGCTAGGGAACTCTTTTGCAAGAAAGCCTTCCAATTGGACTTTGAGGGTCATTGTCCCCCTAAGTTGGAGGAATTATCACATGCAATTGTTAGAAAGTGTCAAGGTTTGCCACTTGCAATTGCAGCTATAGGTGGTCTCTTGTCCACCAAAAACAAGGGTATATCTGAATGGCAAAAATTCTACGGTAGCATGCACTCTGAATTGGAAGGGAATCCTAATCTTACAAGCATCAAAAAAAAATTATTGTTAAGTTATAATGATCTGCCTCACTACCTCAAATCTTGTTTCTTGTACTTTGGCATAATGCCAGAGGACTACTCTATCAGTTATGGAAGACTAATTCGACTATGGATAGTCGAGGGTTTCATTGAAGAGCAGAAAGGAAAAACAATGGAAGACGTTGCAGAAGAATGCTTGATTGAGCTGATCCATAGACGCTTATGTAGACGCGCCCTTGGGCCTCACTCTACAGTTCGGACTCGCTTTTGTTGTTGGTTCTTAATCTGAACCAAAGAGTCCAAATCTGGCAAATCGTTTTGAGAAAACAGATTTTTGAAAAGAAATGCCAAACATGGACTGCTTTGCCAGATACAGAGTTGCCACCTAAATATTTTTTAATGGGGAATTTAGGAAACCCTGACTCGGTGCTAAAGGCCACGTGTCCGTCATCACCAAAGTTGCCTCGGCTCGGGAGCTTGGGTACGATTAGGGAAGGTCAGCTATGAGCACCCCCTCTCGCCCGATCCGAAGATCGGCCTCTACTAACCGTGATATCCAATTTTGAAAATGTTATGTGTTCTTATTCTGGTTATTAGCCTAGAATTATTATGTTATGCGCACAGCAAACAAATATAGACCAAATCGCCTAAATTGGAACAAAACATTTTATGTTTGTTTTGAAAATGGTTTGCTACTCGCAAGTAGGCTAAAATGCAGGTTTTGCCACCTCAAGTGGGCTTTAGAAAAGATGGTTTTGCCACTATCTAGTGGGCTTAAAACTCACAGTTTTAATGCATTATTCCAATTTAAGTAATTCAACCTCCATCCACAGGCATTCAAGCAGTTATATCACATAAGCAGCTAGCCTCATGGTAATCATGCAATTATGGCAACACTCACACGCATGCAGTATGCTAAAGCATAAAAGCTTACCTAGTACTCCAAGCCAAAACAGAAACTAGTTAGTAATCATATGCATGATCCTAGTTCATGTTAAGATGGCTAATGCAACTCATGCAAGGTGCAACTACAATAGGCTCGGCTATCCTAAAGATGGCATGTGAAATGCTACAACTAACACGTATTCAATTTTGGAATTGAAATACAAATGCAGTTAGAATGATGCGCTGAGCCCGGTGCATGTAAAACAAATGTATGGATGCACGCATGCATAGCATAAGGTATGCTAATTTAAATATGCCCTAGTCTACCATCGTAAGCGGGTAAATAAAAGGGAAGAAAGACGTGGGGTTGGAAGACATACACACACGCACCCACACTTATTACAAATACGCCCTCACTCGGAGGGACCAAAAGAATAATACAATCTGAATAATGAATTACTTATCTTAGCTAATTAATTATTACAGACCCTCTAATTAATTAACCAAATTAAATGCAGAATAAAGATGGCCGCAGCCCTGCTTCGGGATGCGCAAATGATGCATGCTCGATCCATCTTGCCCGGAAACCCGTAGCCATAGCACTACTGCCCATGTTTTCACTGCCTTGCTCCTCTGAAGACTGCCAAAGTCCCCAGGGTATCTTCTATGAACACTGCAGAACACCATCGGCTAAGGGAAATGACCATCGGCCATGGTAAAATTCCATCGGCTGCTGATGAAGTTATCGGCCATTCACGAATGGCCGGTCGGCACTAAATGTTGCCGGTCGGGAAAAACTTCCTGCAGAAAACAGTTTTGACAGCAACAGAGGACAGGTAGTGCATGGCATAGAATTTCAAGCACGTGTAAGCATGGTCATGTTCCCTATCATGTATTGAACTCAGGGGAGCATGGCCTTTGATCCTTGGGCCATCAATTGTGCATGATAGCCTAAGGGACCAAACTTGCCATTTAATGTAAAATGCATGCAACACACAAATGAGGACCAAGACCCTATCATGTCAAAGTCAAGGGCCTCGGTGACCGAGAGTTGAGATGTGTTACATCACTTGTAGTATGAACACCTCTCAACCCTCACGCTAGGTTTGACACCCCAAACCAAGCAATGCAATGTATGTTATGCAAACATGGCTCGAAAATGGAACAAGAGGCTAAGATGCAAAACATGTCAAATGTGATGCAACCTATCATGTTAAGTATACAATGCTCCTAACATGCAATGCTACAATGCAACTCATCATGCAATGCTAATATGGTACAATGCAAGCATGCAATTAGAGGCAACAAGTCAAGCATACAACCATGTCCAAGAAGGGACTTATACTAAAATGGGAGGTCTCCAAACACCCCCAAAACAGTGACTAAAAGCGCCTCAAGTGATGGACAAAATGCACTACCAACATGCAAGTCAAAAGGGGCCCAAAGCTAAGGCACAACAAAGGGCATTCTACTACCACTAACCCAAACAAGCATGGCATGAACTATACAACCAAAAACAGAATTTCAGCATGCAAAATGAGCTCCAAAACTCACACACATGGCATCCCAAATGATCCACACACATAGGCATACACAATGCACATTTCAAGGCATGAAATCACAACACTTCCAAGCATTAAAAGAGACACAAAGGACAATGTAAGGCCACATTATATGGACTGAAACCTGATATCAAATGATGCCAAATGATGATAATAAGCTTATACTAAGCATGTTGGTGACCCACACAATCAAGCTTACAAGCCAAAAATACTAAGAGACTATACCAAACATGGCAAATATGGCAAAGACAACTAAGGTCAGACCTTAAACATGGCAAAATGTGACTAAGACCTTCTTGGAACCAAGCCAAAATCAAGCTAAAATGTCAACTCATAACATGATGCATATTAGGCCAAAACAAGGGATTACAAGGCAAGCATATGATGCATGAAATGGACCATCAAACCAACCAAAAACAGAGGCATAATACAACCAAATATCCCCAAAAACCTCTGAAATGGAGCCAAAAATAACTAAGCATGCATGCTACCTTTATGAGCCAAAAGCAAGAACAAATGAGACACAAAGGGAGAGGGGTGTCCCTCCCCTACATAAGACCTCAAAATCACTTCATCACCACTGAAAATCCACTGGATTTCAGTGGTGAGAAGACTAATACAACAAAGTAAACAAGGCTTAGAGAAAAGGTACCAAAATAGGCCAAAAGAGGCCTAAGATGGGGAGTTCGACCCCCAATGCCAAAACACCCTTAATGAAAGATGTTAAACATGAAAATATAAGACTCTTTCATCTTATACACAAAGCTTAATCATCATGCAAGACAGGTAGAAAGCTAGTGCAAGATTGGGGAAAACAAAGTAAGAATCTCACCCTTGAAGAACACTTCAAGAACAGGGGCTCCAGCCACCCTCCTCTGACCAAAACTAGTCCAAAACTTCAAGAATCAACCCTCAATGCCTCTTAAACTCGAAGTAAGGTGTAATGGTGTGTGTATTAGTGCAATAGTAGGGTCAAAATGCACTTTTAAGCTTCCAAACACACCCTAAGGATGAAAGAGAGGGAGATATAGAGAGAGAGGATGATATATCAGATATATAGATATAGAAGCTCTGGTTTTTTGATTCAAAAGCTCCAACCCCTAACAATGGGAGAGGAGGGGTGCTTATATAGGCAAAAAAAGACTCCAAGCTTCTCCAAGAAGCTATATCAAAAGGGGCAAAGGGTGCAAAGGGTTCTTGGCTTCTTGGAGAAGCTAATATAGCTGGCCAAGCTTCCTCAAGAAGCTTGGCCAAAGGGTTCAAGCTTCTAGAAGGAAAGGGGGTTCAAAGGTTCACACCAGCCAAAAAACTGCACGGGGAGGAGTGATGGTGCATTCCAGCTGGCACAGCTGGCATGCATCATGCCTCAAGGGTGCAAAGGGGTCACACCGGCCAACAGAAGAGGTCGCCGGCAAAATAAAGTGCCGGCCGGCCAAATATAGTGCCGACCGGCCATTGATTTTAAGAAACCATGGCCGGTGGCACCCATAAACAGCCGGTGAGGCAAAGGTAGGGCCGGTGGAATGTGGGGATGGCTAACAAGCCATTTCCTGCCCTCCAAGCCAAGAACACAAGTGTTTGGTGCCAAAACCAAACACGGAACAATCGAGTCGAGAGATCTTGAGGCAAGGCGCGCAGCCAAGACTTTCGGGAACTCAAGACGAAACACAAACAAAGAGGATCACCGAGTGTTCGAGCGGTGACGTCCAAGCCTTGAGGACGGTCAAAAATGGGGTGTCTACAGCTTAGTTCTAGTGTCAACAACAAAATTTGATGGAAGAGTTGGATGGTGTCAGGTACATGATGTAGTGCGTGAGATTATTCTCTCAATGTCTGACGAGTTTAGTTTCTGTCAAATTTTGGAAGAGAATTCAAGTTTCAATGACACAACTCGGTAGCTATCTATGCATATGCATTATTGCAACATGGATAAGGTTATGAAAAGCATTGGTAAATCCCCAGTTCGTTCTGTTTTTCTTTTTCAAGTGGGAGAGCTGCCAAAGAAGCCCTTCTTGGGCACACTAGCTGCAAATTTCAAGCTTTTGAAAGTACTGGATCTTCAGAATGCTCCTTTGCATCGACTTCATGAAGAAGTGGGAAATCTATTTCTTTTTGAGATTCCTAAGCATAAGGAGAACAAATGTGGGGATAATTTCAAAGTCCATAGGTAAGTTACACAACCTACAGACTTTGGATCTAAAACATTCCCCAGTGAGAGAGCTCCCATTTGATATCAGTAGATTCCATAAGTTACGACATCTTCTTGCCTGTTCTTGTAACCATGAATCTAATTACTTGGTAGATTATATAGTAGGAGTGAAGATACATGGAGGGATTGGAGGTTTAGAGGAGCTACAAAGTTTGTGGTATGTGCAGACAAATCATGGCCTAATTAAAGAGCTTGAGAATTTGAGGCAGTTAAGGAAGTTGGGAATTACGAAATTGAGAAGAAAACATGGGAGGGCTCTATGTACAGCCATTGAGAAGATGAAATACCTTAAACATTTGAGTGTAAGGGCCTCAAGCGATGATGAGATTCTGGATGTACAGTATATATCATATCCACCTCAATATCTTCAATATTTCGAGTTGGTTGGACGTTTAGAGAAGTTGCCTGACTGGAACTTGAAACTTCAAAATCTAGTCACATTACGTCTATTGGGTTCAAGTTTGACCAAGAATGATCCACTAAAAGCTCTTCAAGAATTGCCTAGTTTGGTACTTCTTGTTTTTGTTGATGCATATGATGGGGAACCGTTGTATTTTGAGGTCGGAAGGTTTCAAAAACTTAAGCAACTACGTCTCGTAGGGTTGAAGGGATTGAATTCGGTAATAATAGAGGAAGGAGCATTGCCCCTTCTTGAACTTCTAACGATTGAGCCTAGCTCGCAACTAAAGGAGGTACCATCTAGCATCCACCACCTCAAAAACCTCAAAACTCTCCAGTTTGTTAGTATGCCAGAAGAATTGATAGATAGAATGGAACCCAAACCCAACCAAGGAAAAGACTACTAGATCGTCGAGCATATCCCTCATGTCGAGCTCTGGTCCCGAATCGGAAAACAAAGTCGTGTTACTTATATGGTCAGTCTTCAACAATATTTCAATCAGAAGGTGGAAAACGCGAGGGTTAAAGAAGATAAAAACGAATCTCCTAGTTGAATGCCAATTCAATTAACTTTCAGTGAATGCCAATTCAATTAACTTTCAGGTTTGCCCCCAACTAAATTGTTGTGTTTGTTTATTTCAAAGTTAAAAAGAGTAGATTTAGGATGGGAGGGTTTTTAGTATGCCTTATTTGTCATTTTAATTTTATCATTTTATTTTTGTACATTGACAATTTTAATAATTAAAATGATAAAATTAAAATTTAAAAGATTAAAATAACAAACAATGCATATTTTAAGGATTAAAAATGTCTTTTATCCAGTAGATTTACATAAAGAATCACGTTTTAAAATGAAATTATTATTCTACACTTAGGCTTCGTTTTATTAAAAAGAAATAAATGACGGAAAGTAAAAATGACGGAAAGTGAAATGAAAGAAAAGAAAAAAAAAATTTGTATGAATTCGATTAGGATGAAAATTTTATAAGAAAATATGAATTTTTATTATAAATAATTAGTTTTATAATAAATTTAAATTTTCTTATATTTTCCTTGTTACTTTCATGCTAAACAAACTCAGGAAAAAAAGAAGAAAAAAAAAATCTACTATTTATTTCCTTAATTGTTTATTATTTCATTCTAACCAAACTTAGCCTTAGGATTTTTTTGAGAACTAGTTATTTTAGTTGATTTTTTATAAAATATATATATACAAAAAATAGAGAAAAATTTGACGTTTTTATAGTGACTTTTAACTATTTTCACTAGTTCCCAAACTTGCCCTCACTCACTTGATGAAACGTTTCTTTCTCTTAGCATACTTTAATTGAGGGAAAATTATAATTAAAAAAAATTTTCTTTTTATCCTTGTAATCAAATAAATCCTAATTTTTTAATTTTATCAATTTAAATCTTAAATTTTTAATTTGCTTTCAATATAAATAATCTATTTATTTTAGTTAAGTAAAAATAAGAAAAAAAATGATATTTTAATCACAAAAATCAACGAAAAAATATATATATTGACATTTTGTGTACATCTACATTGAGTTTAATAACTAAAGTATCATTTTTCCTTCAATTTTACTTCACAGAAATAGCCTCATGGTTTAACAAGTTTAGAGTTTAAATTAATAAAATTAAAAATAAAAAATTATTTTGTTAAAATAATCAATTTTTGATTTTTGATTTTTTTTTTGTAATTTTTCCTTTAATTTAATGTGGTAGATATATTTGATTTAGAGCCCATTTGGCAACTTCATTTTATGACTATTTTATTAGTTAAAACATCAATAAAAAGTTAAAAAGTCATTAAAAAAGTCAAAAACTTTCTAAATTGCTAAAAAAAAAAAAAAGCAATAATTCACAAATTTCGATATAACTAAAAAAAAAAAAAAAGAAGTCATTCTCATTTACTTTTTTTTTTCATCTCAAAAAAAGTAAAAAAATAAATACTAAAAAAACCCATTAAGAAATGATTTTTGGGTTTGAAATTTGGACCATTTTATATAAAGTAATAAAAAAAATAATTAAAAAAAAAAGAAAAAAAAGATATACTCCTCAAGGAGAACCTATGGAGTAATTATTTCTTTTCGTCACATCTCATTCAAGGGAACCAAATACCATTCCCCTCTAAAACAAAAAAAAAGGAACCAAATACAATATTAAGTTAAAGGGTAGTGTTATGGTACACACTCCTCAAAATGTATATACCACATGCACTTTTATTACGTATTTTTATAGCAAATGTTATATATTTTTTTGATAGAGTTACGATAATTTGTGATTCAAAAATCAAGTTACATATTTTGGAGTAATATTATACATTTTTGTGGTTAACAAATTTTTGGATAAAAAAATGTAACATTATTACAAAATGCTTAATTTCATTTTTGAACAAAAAATTATTGTAACACTATCAAAACAATACGTAACAAACATCACAAAAATATATGACATAGTACATATAACACACATCCTTTGAAGAGATGTGCACCATAGAATTTTCTTAAGTTTTAACACTCTTTTATTTAAAGTCTAAAAAGTTATACTCGTCATTTTAAATGTCAAAATAAATAAATAAAAAATCCTTATCTTAGATATCAAGAAAAAGGTCATTGTTAAAAACTTCAATCATAGATACTATAAACATACTTCTTATCAAAGTCTTGTAATAAAATGTTTGGACTAAGAACCAATGAAAAACTCACTTGATTATACAAAATTTAATTAGTGTTATTAAAATATAAAAAAGCCTTTATTGAGCTCACTTTCCCACCACCTACACCACTATCACAACCACTAACATACCACCATTTTTAAGGTCAAAATTACAAAAACAGTCCCGCTACATACACCCAGTGACGTGGCGACACCCAGTGACGTGGCGACCCCCAGTGACGTGGCGATGAGGTGGCAGCTGATGTGTAATCATAGCTGGAAAAAAAAAAAAAAAAAAAAAAAAAGAGGAAAAAAGCGGGAATTTATGTCTGTCTTCGTCTTCCCTCGTATCTCCTCATCTCTCGCCGCCATCCTCGTCTATCCGCGTCTGTCTTCCCTCGCCTATCCTCACCTCTTGCCGCCATCCTCCTCCTCCACCATAGCTCGCCGGGAATTTCTGCAAAAACCAGTGGCTAGTCTTTCTCCAGAAGGATTGAAATTCTCCGTATGGGTTGTGGAAGTGGGTCTCAGATGTTAACTCATTTCTTCAGAAGAATGTGAAATTTCCTCCTCCTCCACCATATCAGATTACGAGTTCTCATCTATCCTCAGAATTCCTGTGATTTTTCTCTGTCTGGTTTTGCTCTGCTCTGTCTCTGTCCATCAATCTGGTTTATGAGGTAAAAAATAAATTTCATATGCTAAGGTAAAAAATCAATTTCATATGCTCTGCTATGAAATATAATCTGTAAACTATAATCAATTTGTCATTTTGGACAAGAGTTATGTTTTTTAGGTAAATGTGTTAACTGTGGACAAATCTGATAACTGATCTGACTAACTTGGCTACACTAGATTGACATAGTGAAACATGAAATATGAAATCTGGGCATTATTCAATCAATCTGTCATTTTGGGCATTATGCTGTATAGCTCCATAATCTGAAATATGAAGTTTATACAGTTTATATAAAGTTCCATAATCTGGGCATTTTATATACAGTTTATACAGTTTATATGAAGTTCCACAATCTGTGAAAACCAACTTGTCAAAACCATGTATATACAGTTTATATACAGTTTATATGAAGTTCCATAATCTGGGCATTATACAATTTATATAAAATCTGAAATATGAAGTTTAGTTCCATAATCTGTAATGATATTTGTTTAATTGTTATTTCAGTACGCAAAGTGGAGAAATGGAGGTTGATTCAAATGTTGAAGGTGAGAATCCTTTAATAAATGAGGGCGAACACGTTGAAGAACCTAAAAAGGGTATGTGTTTTAGCTCAAGGGAAGAGGTGTACACATTTTATGGCAAATATGCTAAGCATGTCGGATTTGCTATAGCTCATAGAGCACAACATTTTGGAGATGATGGGAAATTGCTAAACTTTGCAATTGAATGTTCTCGAGCGGGGCAGAGAAGAAAGACATCAGAAGTCAACCCTCTGAAGCCATGTTTGTCCACAAAAATTGGTTGCACAGCAAGGGTACGAGGTAGTGTACAAAAGGATGGGAGATATAAACTAACCACAGTTAACCTTGAGCATAATCATGATTTGATTCCCACCGACTCACGTCATTTTCCAATGAATAAGAAAATTCTTACTCCTGTGAAGAGAAGATTAGAAATTAATGATGAAGCAGGGATTGGGGTGTCTAAGAACTTTCATTCAATGGTTGTCGAAGCAGGGGGATACGAGTCATTGACATTTGACGAGCGAGATGCAAGAAATTACATTGAGAGAGCTAGAAGGTTGAGGCTTGGGGAAGGTGATGCCGAATCACTTCAAAGTTATTTTATGAGGATGCAAGCACATAGTGAGAGATTCTTTTATGTGATTGATGTTGATGAGGAGTTTCGCATTAGAAACTTGTTTTGGGCTGATGCAAGGAGTCGGGCGACTTATGAAGCATTTGGAGATGTCGTTTCATTTGACACAACTTATTTGACAAACAAATATGACATGCCATTTGCTCCATTTGTCGGAGTTAATCACCATGGTCAGTCCATTTTGCTTGGTTGTGGATTGTTGTCTAGTGAAGACACTAACACATTTGTTTGGCTATTCAAGTCATGGTTAAGTTGCATGTCAAATCATCCGCCAAAAGCTATCATAACTGATCAGTGTAGAGCTATGCAAAATGCTATAGAAATTGTGTTTCCAGAAGCTTGACATCGGTGGTGCTTATGGCATATCATGAAGAAAATTCCAGAGAAGTTGAAAGGATATGCTCAATATGAAGCCATAAAGTTGGCTATGCAAAATGCAGTTTATGACTGTTTGACAAGAGCTGAATTTGAGAGTAAATGGGAATAGATGCTTGCAACATTCAATCTTTATGATAATGAGTGGTTGGGGGTACTATATCATGAGCGGAATCGATGGGTACCTGTTTATGTTAAAGACATTTTTTGGGCTGGCATGTCAACTACACAACGAAGTGAAAGTATGAATGCGTTTTTTGATGGATATGTAAATCCAAAAACTACATTGAAGCAATTCGTTGAACAATATGACAATGCCTTGAGAAATAAGGTAGAGAAAGAGAAGAAAGCAGACTTCAAGTCTCGACACAAATTGTTTGATTGCCTAACTATATACGGGTTTGAGAAGCAATTTCAGCAAGCCTACACCAATGCGAAATTCAAAGAAGTTCAAGGAGAGATAAAGAGATTAGTTTACTGTCAAGCGGTGATTGTGAAAGAGGAGGGATCAATTTGTACATATAATGTCCAAGAAGCGATGGTTGTTTCTGAGAAGATGAAGCATGTGGACTTTGTTGTCTATTTTAATTCAACTGAATATGAAGTTCAATGCATATGTCGGTTGTTTGAGTTTAGAGGCATTATGTGCGCTCACTCACTCGCTGTGCTTGTCAGAAGATGCATAAATGAGGTGCCAAGTAAATACATTTTGCCCCGGTGGAGAAAAGATGTGGATAGAGATTACGCATGCATCAAAACCACATATACCGGCTTTGGGAATGATTTCAATGCAAGTACCTATGAGAGGATGAACAAAAAATTGATTGCCATTGTTCAACTTGCTGGTAACTCTGAAGGCAAAACTAGAATTGTAGACCTTGGGTTGGATGAAATCAAGGAGAGAGTCATGAAAGAAGAATCCGGTTATGGGAGTAATTTACCATGTTCAACAAGAAGTCCGATTCACACCGGTTCTACACAAGGAGGTACTAGTAGGAAGGTGATTAGTCCTTTGGTTGCTAGGCGAAGAGGTCGTCCAGTTACGAAACGGAAGGTTGCCAAAGTAGATCAAATTGTTAATCGGTTCAAGGCAACAGCAAAAAAACAAAGAAAAGGAAAGGTAAAATGTGTATTCAAATGTTTTTTTTTGACAAAGTATAGTGAAGTATGTAAAAGCAATTAATACATTTCAATATGTAATTATTCTTCAAAACATGCAGGCTGCTAAGTTGCTCCGATTTGAACCTGAAGCTCAAGCTCAAGCTCAAGCTCAAACACCGTATTATCCTTATATGGTTGGCACAGAAAATAGTATGTATGTACCGGTACGTGTTCCAAAGAGGCCTTCATGTACTTTTACAAAGTGTATTCGAAAGAGTACTTCATGTACTTTTGCATCTTTGTATTGTTCTAACATGTACTTTTTGCAATGAATTGTCATAGGTGGCCCATGGTATTGGAGGCACATCTCTTACTCCATCGGACTTCATAAGTGGCACACAGGGAAGTTTGATGAGTGCTCCAACTCATATTTATGGTTCTGCATCAGGAAACTTAGATATTACAGACTTGTTTGACTAGTTTCTATGTATTCCAACTGTTTGTTTTTTAGATTGGAAATTATGTAGTCTATTATCATGAGTTTCAAACTTTGATGTTGAGAAGATTGAATATTATGTAGTCTACTATTATGAGTTTCAAACTTTGTTATTTAATATACAGTGTTTATTTAGCATGTTCAATTTACCATGTTCAATAGTTTACCTGTATTCAACAATAGTTACCTTGTATTCAACAGTTTCCTGTATTTAACAATGTACATTCAATGAGTATTGAAGAAAGTGTACAAATTTGAACAAGCCATTTTCCATTCCACTAACAACAAAAGAGGTACAATAAGTAGGTTTCAATACACAACAAAACATGACTTCGTCCAAAACATCACAAAAGTATGAAGTCTACTTCAACAAGTTCAAGGAGACATGTACTTCTACTTATTACATATTCATAAGTTTAAAGGCACCAATTACAAACAACATGGACAACATATATATCAACTTTTGCATCTTTGCGATCTGAATTCGAAGTTGTTCCGTCAGCTGTATTTGTTGTTCGGTCATAGCTTGAAGTCGTTCAGTCATAACTTGTTCGCCAACAGTTGGGACTTCGTCTGTTTGAATTTGATGACCTCCATATTCTGGATTCGTAGGTAAACACCATCCGATAAAACCACAAACATTACAATAGTAGAATACCTTGTTCTTGTTTAGCTCGGTTTGTGATATTTTGATAGTGGCTTTTTTGTTACATGTACGACAAATTCTGTTCACGTATGTCAACCAACCTGAGCTACTGCCACTAACACTTGAAGTTGACATCTGCAAAGAGGGACAAATAGCAATTAAAAATAGAAGATGAATGCTGAAGATGAATGATCTTATATATTCAATTAAAAATAGAAGATGAATAGCACTAAAAACATAAATTTGAAATATATATTCAAATGATCTTATAATTTAGCAATTAAAAATAATACATAAAGGGAGGAAATTTCTATATACAGAAGATGAATGCTGAGGTCACTGATGCTGATATATGTGTGTTAAGTACAAGTTTGCTTTTAGACTAATGCTACTTGTCTTATTCCTCCCTTGTTTTGAAATTTGCCCCAAATTTCTGTTGGTCTGCTCCCTGGTTTAGCCTCTTGTATTCAGTTGCTGGTTGTGGGTTTCTGGGTTGGTCTGTTCTGTTGGTTTCTCTGATCTGTTGGTCTGCTCTCTGGTTTAGGCTCAAGTCTTTGTGCTGTGTTGTGGTTCAGTGGTTCACTGGTGTGTGTTAAGGTTGGTTTTGGTGCCTACCAGCAATATTAGAGTATTTCACTGGTTTGGTGCTGCTTTGTTGCCATTCAAACTCTATGTGTCATTGTGTAATGACACATAGTTATGATCTTATGGACTCTATTGTGGAATGATCTTGTTTGTGTCTGCACTGCTAAAAAAATAAAATAAAAAATGAATGCTTTCAGGTCTGCTGCTGTGTGTGGTAAAGGCTCTGGTGCATGACTCTGTGCAGTGCAACTGTATGGGGAGAAAGTATGGTACTGATCTAGGGTGTTGCTATAGGATTGGGTCTAAAATGTGGATCAAGGCTATGGTTTCTCTGTTAATGATCTTGTGTCTAATTAGCATCATGTGTATTGCTGCATTGGGAAAGCCCTGTGGTCTAATGCATGACTCTGTGCTGTTTGGCCCCCTGTTTGCTGTAGCTTAGAGGCATGCTAATTAGCATCATGTGTATTGCTGCATTGGTGTGCATCTTCAAGTGATAGTTATGAATGATTTTCTGGTTATGTTAGTATAATAGTAATCTTGTGGTGTTGTTACGAACTCAGAAATGTGACTAATCATTTTAGTTTTGTGTGAGTTTTTTTTTTTTGGTTACAGGAAAGTCTATGCATTGGATGTTTTTTTTTTGGTTGACATACGTGTATAAGGCATAGACTTCAAATTCCTTATCCAAATTTCAACAGGAATAACTTGTCCAAATTGGATAAGGCATAGAAATTCCACTTATGCCTTATCCAAATTCCTTGAAGGCATAGAAATTCTAAGGTTGAGCTTCAAATTCCTATGCCATATGCCATATGTCAAATTTCCTATGCCATTTCTATGACATAAGGCATAGAAATTCTAAGGTTGAGCTTCAAATTCCTTACCTGAGCTACATGTATAAGGCATAGAAATTTGAAGGCATAGACTTCAAATTCCAAAAATGTGGCTCAGGTTGAACATCCAACAGGAAAGTCTGAGCTACTGAAGTCTATGCCTTAACTCTAAACACATATGTCAACCAACAGGAAAGTCTATGCCTTATCCAAATTCTGTTCACCTTCAGAAATTTAACCAATTGAACCAATTATGCACAGAAATTTCTGTATAATCAAGATGAATTACAAAATTGATTTAATGAAGAAATTATGCACTGGACAAATTGAACCAATTGATTAAACATTTCGTTGGGGAATTTCATCGAACACGTTTAAGGCAATGTAAGACTCCAACTGAAAAGGCCACAATTCGTAAATGAAAATGCCACAATTCCCAAATCAAAAGGAAATTTTACAGATAATAGATAGAAAATTCACAGTTAATAAATGAAATTTCACAAATTTCCCAAATGCTACAATTCATCGAACAGGAAATAGATAGATATATATATATATATACACGCAGATATACATACAGTTGAAGTGAAGGGAATGAGAGACAGAGATTCCACATTTCATCGAACAGGAAATAGATAGATAGATATATATATATACGCAGATATACATACAGTTGAAGTGAAGGGAAGGAGAGACAGAGAGATTCGCGAGTGAAGGGAGGGAACGAGCTGTCGGTGTCGGAGTGAAGGGAAGGAGTGGTCGCCGGCGTCGGAGTGGGAGTCAGGCGTCGGAGTGGGGGGTCAGTACCTGTTACCGTTGTTTGAGAGGGGAGGGTATCGTTGTTTGAGGGGGGAGGGGGGAAAATTTCAAATAAAATCTGAACCTGTTTGTTTGGTCTTACAGTCACAGTCACGTGACTATCACGTGAGTGCCACCTCACTGGGGGTCACTGGGGGTCGGGGCAATTGGGTGTATGAGGCATTTTTGTTACAAAAAATATTTCTTTTATCAAAACAAAAAGAGTCTAAATCCCCTGTACATTTTAGTACTCTATTGTTCATTGATATGTTGCACCTCCTTACATTTAGTATAAGTTTGTAATTGTTAGATCTTTTGCTGCCGGCGCTTATTGTGGAAGGAAATTCAAT
This sequence comes from Camellia granthamiana, assembly GCA_036172215.1. Classification (NCBI taxonomy): domain Eukaryota; kingdom Viridiplantae; phylum Streptophyta; class Magnoliopsida; order Ericales; family Theaceae; genus Camellia; species Camellia granthamiana. Next base: position 79,461,184 of record CM069913.1, on the reverse strand, counting down.
TGCAGAGGCAACCACAATTTAAATACTCCAAGCTACCAATCACCTCATGAATAAGCAAACCCTTTTCCATTATCGTTGATTTTTATTTCCTTTTGGATTGCAAAAAATAAAGACAAACAAACAAAAAGTGTCATCTCTGCCAACATGGACATGTTTATTATGGTTTTTTTTTTTTTTAATTATTTTGTTGCTAAGACAGTGTATTGGATTTCTGTCACAATCTAAACTAAAGGGCCCTAGTAAATCATGAATACTTAATTAGTAATTTTACATTTAAAATTATGATAAAAGTATTATTTAATTAATACTTTACTGTCATTAGTTTAATTTTTATTTTGTATTATAAGTTTATATTTTATTTAATTCTTTTTTTTCTTTTATTGTAATCTAGATTTATTAAATCATTAAGCAATAAGACTATAATTTCATATTTTTTTCATTGTTGTAATGATTTCTTCATATCTTGATTTATGTAAATAAAATTTAATATATACTTTTAGTGATTATATATAAGTAGAATTTGTGTGGATATTAGCAAATAAAAAAAATTGTAAATACTTATTATTTTATCCAACATTTAAAAAAAAAAAAAAACTATGTATAAAGGACCCAATTTCAAAACCCGAGTATCTCAGAGCCGGCAAACATTTACAAGAAAGGAATAACTGATCTAATTGGAATCTAATATGAGTCAAGCTGGAGGTGACAAACTTTTCTTGGAAAGGTGCATTATGAGCTTGCATTAAAGGATCAACAAGGGGAAGACTTTGTGATGCTGATTTTACTTCAAGGCTGCTGTTCTGTTTTTTGTCTTTGTTTTGCTGCTGTGGACCTTTTTAAGTTGTGCTGATGGGTTAGTGAAGGTTTTGGTGTCTTGTTTGTTGTCTTTTGTTTTTGGTTGGGTTTTGGCTTGCATATAGAACACGTGCCAACCAAGTTGTTTTGATAGGCAAAAAAGAAATACACTGATGTATAACAAATGAATACAAAGAGAGTACATCCAGGATGGCCAAGGGCGGACCTAGGGCTGGGCATAGGTGGCTGCAGCCCAGCCCAAAATTCAAAAAATTTGTAGAAATTTTTTTCCCCACCCAACCCAGCCTCCCAACCTCTCCCAGCCCAGCCCCAAATAAGGGCTAATAGTTTTTTTGTTTGTTTTTTAAAAAGGCAGTCCAATAGCTGCCCAATACTTACCCAAAAAAAATAGATAGGCAGGCTAATAGGTTTGTATTTGTTTAAAGAACAAATCTTCCAAAACAATTCTCACAAGCAGCCCTCTCTTCGTCTTCTCCGTTGTCTCTAGTAGCCTACAGCAACTCCAATTTCCTAACATTTTTTGTAAATGTAATTAATCAATTATTTTATTTCGTTGGTTGAGAATGGAATTGATTAACAATGGTTTTAAAATTTTGTCTTTATGCAACAAATATTATATTACTCTTAGTTTTTTTATGATGTTGCCTTGTTCAATGTTCTATATTGCTCTTAGTTTTTTAACTTTGAAATATGTTAAAACTGCCATTCGCAATTCAGTGGGGGATGGGTTTCTTGCCGATTGCTTGTCTCTCTACCTTGAATGAGACCTTACATTAAAAATTGATCTAGATTTTGTAAAGTACAACTTAATTAGATTGTTTCTAATCAATAAAGTTAAATATTAATTTAGATTATATTATTAAATTCTCTTTTTTCTTATGTGGTTATACTTAAAATATATTGTATAATTTTACTTTAATATTAGCCCACCCCATTGACGAATCCTGGGTCCGCCCTTGAGGATGGCTAAGGAAAAATACATCATCAATTGCATATCCAATCGAGTGCATATCTAAAGGCCACAAAAACACTAAAAAAATGCCAAGATGCCACCAAAACTCCTAAATAAATAAAAATCCGAACTCCTAAATGAAAGAAATTACAACTGCCAATCCAAATTAATAGTACGATTTGTTCCAAGGGATGGGTCGGACTGATCCCAGCTCCTCAGATCCACATCCGAATGGTCAAGCCCACCAGGTAACCTGCAAACAAGTTCAACGGGGAACGAGGTAGTCCCCCAGTGAACCCTCCGACGGACAAGTTAATAGAGAAAGTAGAATGTAGAGAGAGAGAGAGATGGGAGATAGAAAGCTTAACCTTCTTCTTGTCTTCAACGTTTGCTTATATCCTTTGGTAATCATTTCGCTGTCCCTTCCGACCTGCCCTCCTCGCTGAAAGTCTATGCTGTAGCTTGCCTTGTTCAGGGTAAAGTGGTGCTGTTTCGACGGGGAGGTGTTGTCGTAATAAATGCTGTGATGGGCTGCATTAATGGTAATGTGCAGTGGCAATAACTTTGCAGATCTTTGTCTGCTGATGTGGCTGGTCCTTGGCCTGCCAGATGTCTGAATGTCACTGGCTCTTTGTGCCATGCTAGATTCTAGCTGTTCTAGATTACTCTAACTGGGTTATGTACTGGGCTCCAAGTGATGGGCTTAGGTTGTTTATAGTGGGCTATGGCCTCTATGGGCTTAGCCACGTCACAAATCAATACAAAAAACCTCTAAATACCCAATCTTCAAAACAATATAATCTGTCAAACACCTCAAAACACAGAGCGAAAAACTTATTGATTTTTCAGCTTCATAATGTACATCTCATCTTCCCCAAGTAGTTCTGCCACTATCTTTACTGAAAGGCTCCATCTTAGACTCATGAGATGGCAGCAAGAAATCAATCTTCCTTTTAGCCACCACCAAAGTCTCACTCTTTTCTTCTCCCTCTTCACTTGACCTCTGATGTTCCATGATAATAGCTTCATTGATAAAATAAAATAAAATAAAACCCTTTAACCTTAGGTAAGAACAAATGAACTGCTTATATACTTGGGTATTCATCCTTGCTATGCCGATCAAGTTACATGCCATTCTCTTCCTCCATAACACGGATTGGACTCACAATTTCATTGTCCCCTCCTTCATAGCTTAATCCCAGATTCCCAATAACTTTCCAATTTTCCAAACTGCCTCAGCTTCATTTAGCAGAATCTTGTAGTGATTAACAATGCCTTCTGTGGAAACGGATAAAGCGGCAGCAGTGGCAGTGGCAGTGGCAACGGCAACATCCCTTAATGAATTCCTATTGCGTCTACCTCCTCTTTATCTACCATTAGCTCCACCAATTGTCCTCTTTTCAGCACTCCTGTGATTTCTTTTTCCTCTTCTTAGTACATCTCTATTGTACACTCTTCACCACATATGTTGAATGCGAAGGTAAAACGGCATTGTTCTCTTCTCTGTATTGTACTGTCGACACAGAGCCAAAGCAACAGCAGTAGGTCTTGATTCAATATCCCATATATTTTGTGGAAGCGATTTTCCTCCTATCACATTACATTAGAGTAGCCTTCATGGAGCTAGCATACATCTCTCCTTGTCTGCTTTTAATTTTTAATTTTTTAGTATTTTCATGATGGGTTACATGGGTAACTCAAATTTGTTTATTTCATCCTTCTTTTGGTTGTGCTTTTTGGGACAAAATTCAACAACTCCAAAGCGGTGACAAATTTGATTAAAGAATTTGGAGAAAAATGCATTGCAATGACACTCACTAACCATTTCTTTATGTTGACTGAATATGTTCAGTAAATGAGATTAAACCTATGTTATACGGACTCTTCAAAATAAATTGTTAGACTTATTTATTTTGATGATTTATTTAATTATGTTTTTAATTTATTTGGAAGAGAAAAATAGAATCAAAATTTATGTTGATGATTTATTTGAAAGAAAAAAATAGAATCAAAATTTATTTTGTCCCATTATTTCTCACCTAAACCTTTATCCTAAATGTTGTTAGAATGTATTTAATATTTGATTAAATTAGGAGTTTAAACAGCCCAAAAACAAAGGTTCAAACAGCCCAGCACAACAACAGTTCAAAAGGTTCAAAAGGTTCAAGTGGAAGATATTCAAATTTGTAATGATGGAGTGAAAGATATTCAAATTAGTAATGATGGAAGTACAACGGCTATAAATGGCTATAAATTCAAATGAATACAACGGCTATAAATGGCTGTAATTTTCATTATATATACCAAAGCCTATAATGTAAACAAGTTACAAAAAAAATAGAAAATATTCTTTGATCTATAATCACTCACATCTATTCTCTGAAAAATTCTCTAAGGAGTGTTCTTCAATTTTTGTTTACATCCTCTCTTAGAAAATATGCACTGAGCCTTATGGCTTTAAGCCTATCTTTTCTGTGTGAGGTTTACAGAAAAACCAGAGCTTCATTTTGTATATCTATCTTTGAGAGATATTTATTGTAAACTTTCTTTGAAAGCAAAAATATCATTTCATCTTATAAAAGTGTTGCAAACACGTATTCTTGAAATCTTGAGAGTGTTTGTGAATCACCTAAGATTTGCAAGGGCTTGGGCTTGTGAAGTCTCTGTAAAATCCGTAGAGGATTGCTCCATTTGTAAAGAGGTTGCTAGCACCCCCGTGAAGCTAGAGCATAGTGGAAAATCTCAAGTGAAGCTTGAGGAGTGAACGTAGGCCGAGTTAAAACCGAACGACTATAAATTTGTTTGCCTCTCTCTCCCTTATCTCTTTATTTTATTTAAATTGCTAAAGGTATATTTCACATTTTCACTGTGCTAAAATCATTAACTGACATAGTTGTTAGAACACTTGTTTTAATTATTTTTATTTCATTAACTATATTTATCTATTGTGCTAGTCATAATTTTTATTAGGGTATTATTAATTAATAATTGTAAAAACCTAATTCACCCGCCCTCTTAGGTTATCTTTTGGGTAACATAAATCAAACACCCGTTTTGGAGACCCAACACTCAGACACGGATATGAGATATGTGTCGGATGCATTTCATTGGACACTTCTTATATAATTGTATTTAACACAATTATTGTTTGGTGTATAATTGTTATAAATATCTTTTTGACACTGTAAGTTACATATAACACTATTTTATTTCAAATATTTGATTAAAAATATAAAAATATTACATTTTTTTTTCCAAATCTACGTACCTTGAATTTATAGTTTAATGAGTCTGACCTCTAGATACATATCCACACCCAACATTGGTACTTGAGTTAATGTAAGATATGATTAAACTAAGGTAAGCACTGGTCTTGGTGACCTAATTTTAATTGATTTGTATAAATATATGAACTTCAGATTTGTTATATAAATTCAATTACTTTCTTTGTACCGTGACTAATCCGCATTCCAGTCAAAATTCTATCTCGTTGCTACTGATGATGTTGAGTTATATAAACAAACTCATGGTTAGGCCAAAGCCAAATGCTTAGTAGTATATTTTACTGTTGTGCTAGATGATTGCATTGTTTCTACATTTTATGATTTTTCGTCACGAAAATTTTCCCTTTTCGATCAGGTTTGCATGTCTTTGCTGCTTGTTTAGATTAAAATATATATATATATATATATATTGTTTGGTGCTTTGCACAAAATTAATTGGCTAGTGGTTGACACAGGCTACTCTGGTATAATTTAATGTTATTTATAGTTATCTTTTCATTGATGTTGTCATATCCCAGTTATATTTGTCTGAAATTAGGAGCCACTCTTCTCTTAATCTTGATTTACAAATTGTTATTTTAATCATGTCAGTTAAAAAAAATTACATTATGTACAATAGTTTTCATTTTTCATTTCCTTTTTTGGTAAAGATTTCATGACTGTTAATGTTGAGTGTCATTGGATGGGCAGACCCAAATGGACAATGGTGCTGGGAGAATAGAAACTTCTGTAGGAGGGGAACTAAGTTCATATGATGCTGATTGACATCAAGAACCATAAGAGGGGATGCTATTTGAGTCAGAAGAAGCTGCAAGAACATGAAATGTTTGCCCCACATAAAGTTTTTAATATTTAGTTCAATGATAAATTCTTGGCCTAATAACCTTGAAGTTATGGGTTTAATTCTCGGAGCAACCACTTTGTGCACTATACCAAAAGTTAGGTGCACACCTAATCTTTTCCCTCTCAAACACCCATTAATGTGTACTAATTGGACATTGTTTTTTATTCTTTTGATTATTGTTTGTTTCAAGGTAAAATTTTCAGTAACTAATTATTGTGTGTAGAGTTTAGCTTTATACTTTCCTTTTCCCTTTTTTTTTTTTCTTTTTTTCTTTTTCAATTTAAGATAAATTGATATGCTATCCTCTTATTTAGTATGTTTTCGGTCCAATTCTAGTCCATGTCATGATGTAAAGGATTCATCTGGTTTTTGGTCCACAAGTGATAGGGTTTGATGCACTAAATATGCATCTTTTCTACATCTTTAACCAGAACTTTGACTTTTATAATAACAGGAAATAAATATTTCAATTGAAAGGAATGAATGTTAGATGGAAGATCACATAATCAACCTAAAATGGAAAGTAAAAAGAGATTGTAGAGATTTAGAACCTATGCAGACTACTATACAAAGTTCGTGTTATATATTTGTTGTTCTCTTATTGGATCTAGCCTCTATTTTTGCAGGAATTGTCCTTTGTCTTAAAACAATTGAGGACCTATAGATAAATCAGTGATTTCAAGGGGAAGACCAAAATAAGTCACAACCTTAAGAATCATAGGTGTTGTGTCACAATGGGATGATTTTCTAGCCCAATTTATTTTTCTTAACTTGAGAATAGTACAGATGTTTAGTCTTAAGTTCTCCTTGATAGGATCGAGGATCTCACCCAAAATGTCCAGAAATCACTTACAAGCACAAACAACCCACACACACAAAAGAAAACACAAAATTTAACGTGGTTCTGCCCAATGCCTACATTCACGTGAGAGTAATCAAATTTCACTATATATGGAGAGATTACAAAGAGATTACATAGAGGAGGAGGAGCACTCATCCTCACTCAGCTTACACACAACTCCTTCTCTCACACTAGGGGAGCACTCTCTCCCACACAGAGGGCCAATCTCTCTTTACTCTCTCATTTTGCTCTCTTGGTTCCTCACAATTTGTTGCATTCTAACTCTTCCCATTTATACACAAATGGGAGAGTGTAAAGTCAATCTTGTCTACCGACAAGCTGCCGATGAGCCACCGACAACATTGATGGCAGCCACCAACACAAACACCCTATAATAGGATAGCTCGGCTGAAAATCTGCAGCCTCCATTCTTGACTTCTAAGGCTTCCTTCACATGGTCACAACTCCTCACACAGAGTAGAAACCCAACACTCCCAAGTCTTAACATACTAAGTTGTAAGAATGAAAATAAATGTGCTAATCCTTATTTTCTTAAGAAATTAGTTTTTGCCCAATTATTGGATTGTCCGAAGACAACCATCCATCTGATTGAACTTGACAACTCATTGGAGAAGGGTGCAAAATCATTTTTTTTTTTAAAGAGGAAATAATTTTAAAATTTTTAAAATATATTCTACGGATTTGGTCTATAGAATTAAAGCGGAGTGGCTTAAGTGGAGAAGTGCATCTGGGGTACTGTGCGATAAACGAGTACCCACTAGACCAAAAGAAAAGTTCTATAGAATGGCTATTAGACCAGCAATGTTATATGGGATGGAGTGTTGGGCAACCAAGAAACAACATGTAAATAAGATGAGTGTTGCTGAGATGCGGATGCTAAGGTGGATGTGTGGCAAGACTAGAAAAGACAGAATTAGGAATGGGTATATTTGGGAACGGGTAGGAGTATCACCGATAAAAGATAAGTTGAGAGTGAATAGATTAAGATGGTTTGGCCATATTCAACGGTGACTAACAGAGGTAGTAGTGAAAAGATGCGATGCAGTGACGATAGATGGAAGTGTTAGCGGACGAGATAGACTTAGATTGACGTTGGCTAGCGTAGTAAATAGAGATATGAATCTACTTAATTTGACTAACGAAATGGCCTTTGATAGAGTCGCGTGGAGAAGAAGGATTCATGTAGCCAACCCCATTTGATGAGACTTAAGGCAAGGCTTGGTTTGGTTTGGTTTCGTTTGACATTTAATATTTATTTTTTTTCAAATTAATTTTTATTTTTTTCAGAAAAATGTGAAAAATAAAACCTTGCTTTTTTGGGTTTGTTTTTTAGTTCTGTAAAATTCAAACCGAAAGGGACTGAACCGAACCAGTTTAATAACTCTTTCAATCCCGGCCGTTGATGCATATTACCAGGAACTAATCTTAGCCATCCATGCGTCAATCATCACATCGCATTGCTCCCTCTCTCTTTCATGGCTCTCTTTTGCTACTTGAAAGAAACCTATAATTTTTTAAACTCTAATTTCTTGAAAAAAAACCACCTTGTTTGGTGTTGATTGATTTTCTGAAAATTGTACTTTTATATTTCATATTTTTTGTTTTTAGTAAATATTTTTAATATTTTAAACAATTTTTTTATTGCACCTAATATAAATATACTTAAAAAATATAATATTGTGAAACAAAATCTTTAAAAAAATTCACTAAATACCAAAAATATAAATATATATATATATAAATTCAGTATATTTTCATGTATTTATTGATTTTTTAAAATATTTTATCACAAATATTTTATTTATTTTATTTTTTAGGTAGGCATATCTAAAAAGTAAACAAAAAAATTATTTAAAATATTAAAAAATTCACCAAAAATAAAATATAAAAAAAATTCAATTTTCAGACAATAAAAAAAAAATTAGAAAAGCCTTAATTATTTGAAACCCTAAGCCCAAATTTTTCCCTAAGATTAACCCAGACTTGTCCACGAGTAGACTTGTCCACATGAGCATATATTAAGCAAAAATCATTGCGTCATTGTTTCTAGATTTTTTTTGTTTTTGTTTTTTAATTTTCAAATAGAATTGTTTCTAGATGTTGTTCATGTTTTGTTTTGATACAACTGTTGATATTTGTTTTGTTTTCTTGGTAAGGATGTATTGTAGCAATGAAGTAGCACTTGGATTGAACTGATTTCGCCCCTAAATTCTCTTTTAATATTAATTTGCTGTTTTTGGTTAATTATTTTTGTTTAGAATGGGACTTTTCTTCTTTTTTGTTTTCCATTTCAAGCCGAATAATTATAAAAATATCACTACCACGTAATTCTGGATGGTCTTTATTTATAAAAATTATGTTTTACAAATCAATTTCCTTTTAAAATTAGCTTGTTCACAAATTAGATAATAATAATAATAATAATAATAATAATAATAATAAGAAAAAGTGGCGGATAAGTTTTCTTTAGCAGTTGCAGTTTACCATGAATGAAAGTAGATGAACAATCTGTGTTTAGTTCTAATTTTCTGAATTCAATTTTCTAAAAATTGAGTTTTTTGTTTTTTATTTTTATTTTTTTGATTTTAGTGAATATTTTTAAAATTTTAAGTAATTTTTTTTTTACTTTTTTAGATGCACCTTAAATGTATCTAAAAAGTAAAACATTTGTAAAAGAATATTTTAAAAAATTAATAAATACATGAGAATATGAAAAATATACTATATTTTTATATTTTTGATATTTAGTAAAAAATTCACAAATATTATACTTTTTAAGTGTATTTATGTTAAGTATATCTAAAAATTAAAAAAATTATTTAAAATATTAAAAAAATCAATAAAGATACAAAAATACAAAAAAAAAAAAAAACAAAAAAAATTAATTTCTGAAAAGTGAATCCTTAATTATGAAACCAAACAACCTCAATAATGCTTAATCTAATTGAAGAAGTTAGATTTGAAATCATCTCTCAGAGATAATCATGTATTCCTGTTGTCTTCCCAGATGACAAGAATATATAATTTCAGTTGAAATTATCAACGTAATTTGAAGACGTTGGATTTGAGTCAGGCATATTAATATTATTCTTAAAGATGAAGAAGATGATAGCTCTAGGGTTTGAGGGATCAGCCAATAAGATTGGTGTTGGGGTTATGACCCTTGATGGCTTAATTTTATCAAACCCAAGACACACACACCTATGTTACCCCGCCAGGGCAGGGATACCTTCTCCGAGAAACTGCCCAACACCTTGGGTGCACCATTATAGGTTGCCGCTGTTGTTGTTCGGATTCTTTCACAGATTTGAAATAAATCCATTGTTGCGGTAAATCATTGTGTTGCTCATATTGAGATGGGAAGGGTTGTTACTGGAGCACATGATCCTGTTGTGCTATATGTAAGTAAGTGGTGGATTTTTGGTGAGACTATAGATATTACTGTTGGGAATTGCTTGGACCAGTTTGTGAATTGCTTGGACCAGTTTGTGAGGGTTCTAACTCTGTTGAATGATCCAAACCCTGGATACAACATTGAGCAGGTATGCAATTGGAAGCAAGTTTTCTTGAACTATATCAGTGGTAAATTCACACAAAGACTGTCCATTAATAGTCATATCTTTTATAGGTTATTGTGTTGAAATGTCTTCAAACTTGAGAAAGACAAAATAAGAAGAAAAAAAAATTGAGCTGCTATCTGGCATTTTGCTTGTTTAACTATAGAAGTATGCAGATTTTTTTTTTATTGATCTGTTCTCTGTCGATTGTTTGAGAAAACTTTATTTCTTCCTATGAATCAGTTTTGCATTGTGTTTGAGATCAATACTTGTACGAGACCACCTTCTGATGTTACTTGACTAGCTTGCATTGTACTGGGAAAAGTGTTGGTTATGGCTTGCCAATTTCTGATCTGTTAATGTTGTATAGCTCAATTTTGGTATCCTCTCCCCCCTGCCTTCTCAAAAGTCAAAAGACGCACAAAGACAACTGCAAATGAGGCTTTGAGACTGATAATTTTCTTAATCTTTAAAGAAGAAATTTTATTATTTACTTCCTTATGAACTCCGTTGAAGGTGGGAATTTGGTGGTTGTGAGGCCTAGGCCATTGTAGTCAGCTATATAACACCCTTCTCTTCATTTGTAAATGATTAAATAAGCAGTTAGTAGTTTTGATTTCTTTTTCTTTCCTTCCTGTTTAATCAGATAGATAAAGTGTGAGGTGATTTTTCCTTTCCCTCCCTTTATTTTCTTTGTTTAATACATAATCCTTCCTCTCAGTTTTCTGCTACTCCTCCCAAAGGAAGAATTAAATTTAAGTTGTTATAGTATAAGAGGAAGCCCAAAATGAACATCAGCTGGGGCTATGAGAAAGAAATAGTTGCCAAGGATTTATTAGAGGATATGCCTCTAGATGGAGTTGTATGAAGGCTAAAGATGAAACCTACCTTAAATGGCTAGGATGCAGGCTTTGTTGGGTTGAGTTCTATTATTATATTTTTTTTCATATACAATTCACAACTTTTGTGCTTCTTGTTCTATTTTGAGTTTGGTCAGTGAGCAGTAGATATTGGTGAATTTAGTGCAAGGTTCAAGTTATTTTAAGTTCTTGTTCAATAAAGCTAATAGAAGCTTTATCTGTGGTTTTTTGATGTTGTGAGATTTATCTTTCTCCAATATATTTAATCTACTTTCATCTTATTTGATTAGTTCTTATTATCATTTTTTAAAAATATGTTTAATTACTGTCTTTTATTATATCTTTGCTTATGTTTTTCTATATTTTAACAACGCGTTGCTATTACATGATTGATGTGTAATTTTAGATTTTTTGGGTAACTTTACATTATTTCTTTGAGATTCATCACACATTTAATCACTTCTCATTTATGAAGATTCTCTCTGGGACTTTGGTTTGCTATATTATACTTATTTTTCGTTCTGGAGATATTCTAATTTTTTTTAGATAGAATTTAGTTGCTGATCATGCCGTTATGTGCTATTTTTTCACAAACAGAATGTTCTTGAAATGATGCAATAGAGAAATGCTTTATGCTTGACTTGCCTTTTTTCTTTTTTTTCTTTTTTTTTTTCCCCTTCTTCATCAGCTTGCAATGAAAGGAGAAAAGTTTATAGACCTTCCCTATGTTGTCAAAGGAATGGATGTTTCGTTTAGTGGAATATTAAGTTATCTTGAAGCTACTGCTGAGGAAAAGATAAAAAAAATAATGAATGCACCCCTGCAGATTTGTGCTATTTCCTTCAGGTAATCATTTGAAATGCTTCCAATATTTAATAAAAATACATTTTTTGTGGTAATAAAAAGTTATGTAGTTGGTAAACCCCAAGGGGTTGGCCTAGTGGCAAGGCTTTGCGTCTTGGGATTGTGCTTCCTCCAAGGTTCAAGGATCGAAATCGAAACCTCTTAGGTGCTAACAATTCCTTGGGGCCATCAGATTAGGGGAAAACCCTTGAATTGACTGCGGTGCACTTGCGGGAAACTCTTTGCCGAGGGCCTATGCACCCTTGGGGATTAGTCAGGCTTTGATCTGGACACCTCAGTGCCAACCAAAAAAAAAAAGAAAAAAAGAAATGTAGTTGGTGATTTGGTATGGCTGATTCTTGTAAATTGCAAGTGTTAGTTGAATATTTACATGATCTGTAACGCCCTCAAAAAAATAACATAAAACCCATCAATATAGACATGCATTGATATACAAAAGTCCAACATTCTTCTATTCATCAGAGTGTTTGATTACAAAAGGTATTACATGTTAACAACAAAAGCAAATGCCCTACGGGCTTACAGCTTTCCAAGTTAACACTTGGTTACAAAAAGAGAGCACTAGCTTAATTACACATTAAACCCTTGGCTTGAATCTACATGTAATACATCAAAAGAAAGCAACACCAAAAAGTCTGACAGTCGCTAGTCTCCCAAGCTATGTCCTTGGAGGTGGCATGCTACCTGTACCTGAAAATGATGTTCCCATATAGGGTGAGCCACAGCCCAGTAGGAATACACTAAACCAGCTATGAATAATGACTAAAAGATTAGCAGTTGATAGGTAGCCAACACTTTACACTTTCATTTTCCATTTCCTTACAAATTCCCAATTCATAACCATGGCTCAGAACCTGGCCAACAACTCATATGAGACAGTAACTCATATTAAACATTTTCTCATTTCAATAAAAGATAAGCATATTAGCTATATCATCACGTTAACAGATAAGCATATAAGCTATATCAACACTTCCATAGATATGCCTAAGAGCAATATCACACTTCCAAAGACAAGCGTATGAGCTGTGTCAACACATTACTAGATAAGCATATGAGCTATATCCATGGAGTCCATCCCCTATCTTCTCCCAACAACATCCGGTTTAGAGGTCCATCCCCTATCATCCCCTAAACCGTGGAGTACATCCCCTATCTCCTCCAACACAACACACAATGCATATAAACAATTATTATACACATCAATCAATACATAAAGTTAATGTATTCCTTCAACCGTCATACTCAATGACAAATTTTAGTGATTAGTTTTAGTTTGCCTAATCATCATGCATTATCTACAACAATCAAGACTATCCTCCACCGATAGCCTAAAGCAGTTATTTCTATACAGAAAATAAATGCACAAAACGGATAATATAATCGACATTTCAATTCGGTGAATGATAAGTAATTCAACCACACCCTTTAATCCCATACACTCTCAATCTCAACATTTCCACTTCAATTCCTCATTTCTCACAATTAATTATATCAATTAATTAATCAATGTAATTAGGGCATTTTCCATAATTAACATTACAACCCTTAAGGTTCCATTTTCATCAATGTCTTAACATAGATTCCAATTCTCTAGGCCAAACATGTTTCTATGCTCACTACAAATAAAACCCCAACTTTTGGTAAAATTACACAAGGGCCCAAAGTTTTCTCAAAATTACACAACAACTCCCAACATGTCAAAATGCTAAAATTTAAAGACAAAGTCCATAAGGAGGAGTAGGATATCCCTACCTCAAAGTTTGAGCTCAAAAGGAGATGAAGACCCAACGACCAACGTGCTCCAAATCCAAAGATTTTCAGATTAAATCGAAGCCCAAGTCACCCTCTACCTTTTTAACAAAGCACTTAGGGTAGATTCACACTAGAAGGAGATGATTTCTTAGAGAGAAGGCAAGTCTAGAGAGAGAGGGTCCCGAATTTAGGGTTTAAAGATGAAAAAGTTTTGAAAAAGTGATATTCATCTCGGCTGCTGCTAACTGATATAAACAGGCTCGCTCGAGCGAAGACTTGGTCGCTGGAGCGACCAGACACAGAAACTCTCGCTCTAGCCAAGAAGGTCTCGCTCGAGCCAAAAACTTAGAAGCTCGCTCGAGCGAAAAAAAGCTCGCTCGAGCCAAGGACTCAAACCATCAAGTCTGCAACCAGACGCACGCTCGAGCGAAGACAAACCAAATCGCTCGAGCGAAGAAAGCTCGCTCGAGCCAAAAAATGCAACTCTCAGCATCTGAACCAGACGCAATCGCTTGCTCGAGCGAAGTCACTCTGGCTCAACCCACCAGACACAAAACATACCCCTTGCTCGAGCGACCAAACCCTGGCTCGAGTGAAGGCCCAAAATTCTGGACAGCAACACTTGGCTCCCAAACACAACCAACCTGTAACAAACCTGCCCAACACATCCTATAACTCAAATACAAAGTAGGAAAGGATATAGACAAGATAATAATCAACTACTAACATCAACGGACACAAGTCCGGATTACTGTACAACAAGGGGTAAAACCCGGGATCGCTATATGATCTAATTGTGGCTCAATTTCTGCATACAATTTAAATTTTTTTAGGTAAGTGTGTTTTCGATGCTTGTGGAGATTAATGGCACACACTAACAAGAAAGATGTTCTCATTGCGGGCTGCAGTGAGCGCTTGTAAGAGATGATGAGAATCATGTGCTCCAAGAGGGGTGGAAGCTTGTTTGTTACTAATGACATGTACTGTGTTGACAATGGGGCAATGATTGTGTATACTGGTCTCTTAGCTTATGCTAATGGGATGTCAACTCCACTGGAGGAATCAACATTCACACAGCGGTTCAGAACTGATGAAGTACTGGCAATCTGGAGAGAGAGAAAAAGGATTCTTCAAATGGTCTCATGGAAAAAAGTGTCTAGTTACCTACATGTTTCAAGGTATGTGTTTTCTATTCTTTTCCTATCTTTTTTTGGCAAGATCATGGATTAGTTGCTTCCTAATTTTATAGCAGGTATGAGGCCCTTCAGCAAATGATAAAACTGTCAAGCTGTGGACAAATCCATGGCCAATTTAATATTTTAAGGCAATTTGGTTTCTCTACCTATCTGCATGGAAGTTCCTGTGTAGTGAAAATCAATTGTGGATCGGAAATATTTAGTTATTTTTACTTTGTGGAGCCAGCTTTGTATTTATATGCTTTTTGGGAACTAGGCAGGAGCAGGGTTGGGATTTCACGTTCTAAAGTGCTTGGGTTTTCATGTTAGGAGGTTTGGGAGTTAAGCGAGGGTTTCAAGCCATTTATGTAGTTATATACAACAGTGTTTTTTTTCAAAAGAAATGTGTTTCTATGTATCAGTATTCCGTACTCATCAAAAGGTTTTTGGAGACCCATCGAAGTGCAAAAGCCAGAAATTAAAATGAGAAAGTAGATGAATGTCGAGAATTTTTTTGATAAAACTAATTCTAAGAGGAATAAGTTGTTTTTTCATATATAGTAGTAGTTATACAGCATCCATTCTTCCTCAACTTGGAATTATGCAAGTAGGTCCAATTTTAATTTTCTTGTTATTTAGTTGTTTTCTTTCCTTGCTCTATTTTTCTACTATTCTTGTCCTATTTGTTTCCTATTTTAAATTTAAACCATAAGCTATGATCTTGTTACTTACTATGTTTAATTTTTTGTTTATGCGTCATGTGTTGGTAATGCTTGGGAGAACAGGATTTAGAGTGGTTCTTTCCAGGGCGTTACATTATCTATTAATTTTCAATAGGATTGCATTGGGGCAATCGATAAAACACACATCAAAGCATATATTTCTCCAGATAAACAACCCCACTTAATAGGTAGAAAAGGGGTATGCGACACAAAACATAATGGCCGCATGTGACTTTGATATGTGTTTCACATTTTTGCTTGCCAGGATGGGAAGGAAGTGCACACGATACTCGAATATTCTTGGATACAATTAAGAACCCTAGCTATAATTTCTCAAAATCACAAGGAGGTAATAATGTATTTTTATAATTGTTTGCTATAGTAGATACATGACACTCACATCTTTATATATATATATATATATATATTTATTATAAGTTGCTTTAATTAATTTCATTTTGGGTATCATGTAGATGAGTTTTACTTGGTGGATTTTGGATATCCTAATATAAAGGGATATCTTGCACCCTATAGAGGAGAAAGATACCATTTAGCTAAATTTCAAATTGGTCAACCTCCCCTAAATGCACAAGAGATATTCAATCAAACGCATTCATGACTTAGAAGTGTAATAGAAAGAACATTTGGGGTTTGGACATCAAGATGACCGATGATGAAGGATATCCCACCAAACTATGGGTGGCCGACTCGAGTAAAATTTGTTTGTGCAACAATGACAATTCACAATTTTATCAAACGAAATAAACTACGAGACATCCCATTTGAATCTTATGATAAATTCAGTGATTATGTGCCTATTGATGAAGGAAGGTCAATGTCACAAGAGCCATGCCATGGAAATCATATTCAATCTAATGACAACGATATGGAAGTGAGGAGACGTAATATTTGTATGTCAATTTGTAGAGCAAACTAGCAAAATTGCTTATTGTTATAGTTGGTGCACCTTTTGTTAGGGCCTAGTCTTTTATTTTTATTTTTTTTCCTTGTACCCAAAAAAAAAAAAAAAAACACGTTGAAATGGAATTGTAATGAAGTGTGTCAATATATATACTAATTTTATGTATTAATTTATAAAATAATTTTAAAAAAATAAAATTGAAGAAAAAAAATACAAATTTTACATTTTATAAGGGTAAAAGGGACAATTACACAGCAAAAAATTATTTTATAACTTATTTAACCAAACACTACTTTACTGCTTAAATTCATAATCCTACAGTTACACCAAACAGATTAACAGCTTTTCTTTAAAGTTAAAATTTATAATCTGTTAAATTATAATCTATAATTACTTGCTCGCAACTGCACCAAACAGGGCCTATATGTAGATAATAAAAAAAATTTAAGGGATTACATGTAGGTGGAAGATAAAAAAAAAAATTACTACTATATGGGATGAAAGTGTATATGCGATGGAATACAAATGAAATGTTGTGGATGTACAAGTTGCATCCCCATATGCTACTAATTTTTTTTTCTTTCTCCAACCTATATGTAATTCTCCCAAACAGTAATATGAAATGAGATATGGCAATGTCAGTTGCAGCTGCAATTATCATTAGTAAAATTATATATAAAAAAGATTAAAATAAAGTAGAAAAGAAAGGTACAAAAAGGTATATGAACAACCCAAGGGTGGGTCACAAGTTCAATTCCTTTTCCCTCGGGCGAATCTCCTGGGCGAAGCACAGTTGGTTAGGAGGTTGGACCTCAAGTTGTCTAACCCTGGTGATCTAGGGGCGCTGCCTTGAACCTGCAGGAGGGTAGGGAGGATTTTCTTGTAACAAAAAAAAGAAAAAAAAGAAAAAGGGAAGGTATATGAACATATATTCACGGTAGTTTTTGTTATAATTTATAAGGTATTTTTTTATTTATTATAAAAATATGTAAAAATAAAAAAATAAAAAAATAAATGATGTGATCTTAATAAATTAATAAGTTAATAAATCAACTTTTTTAAATATTGTTAAAAGAGATGTAAAAACATCTTCAATGTTTACTCTTTTTTTTTTAATATTAAATTTGAGTAAAAATTTCATTTGATACTGAATGTTCTAACGGGAATTTTTTTTATTTTCATCAAACCACCGATTGACCGAAAAGACGACTGGGCAGATATCTAGCTGGTCGATCGGTTTGTGTAAACTGACCAAAACTTGTTCCCAGAATATTGGTCAGTTATGGGTAATTTTACAAGGAAGTTGTTTGGAAAGATAACTGGTCGATCGTCCGGTGTACTTGCAACGCTGACGACTACCTGCAATACCAACGATTACATGTAATAATTTGATGAACCGCTGAAAGCATTCTCAATTTAATATGAGTTTGACATTACGATTAGAGTATCAAATTTGAACTTATTTCATTAAACTTAAATTTAAAAATAAAAAATAATAAGGCCTCGTTTGGCAAGTGGCTGTTTTAACTTAAAAGTTAAAAAGTTACTAAAAAAATAAAAAAACTAACAACTTATATCAAAAAGTCAAAAATTCCTTTTTTCCTTTACTTTTTACATATTTTTTGTAAAAAGTTAAAAAATTATTTCAAATATATTATTTTTTTTACCTCATATTTTAATTAAAAAATAAAAAAAATTACTAAAAAACTATATTCCTAACCGAATCATGAAAGAGGGTTTAAATTATACAACCCTAGTAGACTACTAATATTATTAAGCAGGTAAGGCAAAGCTTTGGTAGGCTTTATACATAAGCAAAGTTAGTAAACAAGTACTTAGGTGGAATATATATATTTTTCACAGTAGCAGTGCCAGTGGCGGTGGTTAATCATCAACAACGCTTCTTTTTATGCAGGCGTGGGTATAAATGCAGGACCTTTGCTCCCATTTCTTGTAAATGCCACCTATCTCAAAAATTCTATCAAAAATTTTATTAAATATTTACATGGGTGTGGGACCCACATGAGACTCACATTGTGTGGGTCCACACCCATGTGAGATATTTAATAAAATTTTGATAAAATTTTTGGTGTCTGTAGCATTACTGTATTTCTTTCTCTCCTCTGCCCCGTTTCTCTCTCTCTACTGATCTTCAGAAGAAGTTATTTTTGATCTGTTTCTCTCTCAATCTTTATTTCGAGGTTGTTTTTCTCTTGGAGGCATAAAAAAATTGACAGTACATATCAGTTGACGGAGCTAAAAGATAGGAGTTTTGAACTTTGAACGAAGCCCCCAAATTCAATAAAAGTACTCATCAGTGAAAAGCTTCAAAATGGTAGACACGGTACCAAAAGTAGCGTAGAATCTGAAATGGGTATCTTTCTCTTCCCACTTTTAGCTCTCTCTCTCTCTCTCTCTGAGAGCTGGGGGGGTCTGTTACTCTGACTAGGGTTTTTATTGCAGTGTTTGAATGCGTAATTATGATGATGAAATCAATGATTAGGGCCTAATTGATTGCCTTCTGGACACTTTCATGAGCTCTTTACCGAACTGGGTTTGTGTTTTCTTAGTCATTGGGGGCTTCGTTTGTGTAATTTGGGTACATATTCAGTGATACCTTTCGAAATAGCAGTGGTTGTATAATTGTGTGATCTTTGGTACATATTTTGGTGGTACTTGTTTATTTATTTATTTAATGCTTCAGAAATTTCTTCTTCAAGCTCATGAATTGATGAGGTTTATTCCTGTGACTACTTGGGAGCTGTTTTCGGTGCATCTAGTTTGGACAACTTGCATAGTTTCTTTGTTTTATGGTGTTTTTGTGCTGAGCTTCTAAACAAAAATATAAAAAATAAAAAATAAATCTGTGTTCACTGTTGCCATTGCATTTTCTGTTTCTTTGAAAAATTTCGGTTTTGACTGAAACATAATTGTGAAATTGTTGCAATGAATATGGGTTGATATGGTTGTAAATGTTGTCTTTCACTTCTCCATTTTTTCTAGGTCATTGACCTTGTTGAGGCTATTGAGAAGTTAGGGCATATGGGGGCTCCAGTTTTGTAGTTTCAATTTGCATAGGTTATTTTTCCGGTTCAACCCGTAATCGAGTTATCTCTTCTTTGTTGGGGAGAAATGGATATGGGTGGGAAGGATAATTTTGAGCAAGACAAAGGGAATGAAGATCATCATATGAGCTACCATTCAGCCAATGCGGCCTCAGACTGGCGATTTGGTGTGTCCAATCTCTCAATTCCCACTAGCAATCCCATGGAAGTTTGTAAAGGAGGTATAATGGAGTCTCCTTCCTGTTCCTCTGCCCCTATTATGGACGCATTCTGCCCAACAGTTTGGGACCACCCCACAAATGCCCAAAACTTGGGTTTCTGTGACATTAATTTGCAGAATAGTGCTAGCACTTCAAACACACTGGGACTTAGGAAAGGTCCTCTGGGTCCTTTGAGTATTGAGAAAACAATTGATATGGGTTGGACACCACCAAATTCAATGGTGAAAGGGGGTATTTGTTTACCATCTGCTCCTGGAATGCTTCCTCAGAGCTTATCTCAGTTTCCTGCAAATTCTGGTTTCATTGAGCGAGCAGCAAGGTTCTCATGCTTCAGTGGGGGGAATTTTAGTGAGATGATGAACCCTTTCGGTATTTCTGAATCTATGAACCCTTATACTAGCGGTGCAGCAATGATGCAGCGACGACAACAAGAGATGTTTGTAGGAAATGGGTTGAAATTTGTATCTGGTGGGCAATCCCAGAAAAATGAGGTGAACATGATCGCTGAAGCTTCCAAAGCTGTTTCCCTTTCTGTTGAGCAAGGTGCTATTGAAGGGAGCCCACTCAAGAATGAGAGAAAGAGCGAGAACTTTGTGCGATCTCAGGATGAAGCTAAACAAGATGTTGGTGTGTCTGGTAATGAGTCTGATGATCAAGCCGAATTTAGTGGTGGTGGTGGTGGTGGTCAAGAGGACCCATCTAGGGAACCTTCAGCCGAAGGACTTGGGCTAAAGAAAAGGAAAAGAAGTGGTCAAGTAAGCTATTTTTACAGTTGTTTTTTGCTTGATCAATAAGAAATGCTTTAAATTAACATTTTTGGAACGTTTATTTTTTGTTTTATATGGTAGGATAATGAACTTGATGAAGTCAAGGAAGCCTCGCAACCACCTGGTGAAACTACAAAGGATAGCATTGAAATTCAACAGAAGGGGGATCAAACCCCAACTTTAATGACCATCAAGCCTAGTGGAAAACATGGTAAACAAGGGTCTCAAGCTTCCGATTCACCAAAAGAAGAGTACATACACGTTAGAGCACGAAGAGGCCAGGCAACAAACAGTCACAGTCTTGCAGAAAGAGTAAGACTTTTTGTGATTCTACAATCAGCCAGAGCAAACATTTTATCTTAGTCTTTGTTTGAGTTGATTGATTTGAATGACAGGTTAGAAGGGAAAAGATTAGTGAAAGGATGAAGGTTCTTCAGGACATTGTACCTGGTTGCAGCAAGGTACGTTTGTTGGAGTCAAATAGCTTGTTTGTTGGAGTCGAATAGCTTACTGTGTACAACTAAGTTGAATTCTCAGTACAGTATTGTTATTAGTTATTAGTTATTACAGTTCATTTCATGCGGATTGATTGGATTTTTCCCCCAGGTAACGGGCAAGGCAGTTATGCTTGATGAAATTATTAACTATGTGCAATCACTACAACAGCAGGTCGAGGTATGCTAATTATAATGTTTATCTTTTTTTCATTTCTGCCTTTAACTTATTAATTTCATACGTGGTTATTGCCTTGACTGTCTCAGCCGTTTGTGCAACTATCAAATTCCTGGTTTAGATGCTAGAACTCCTTCACTTTCTTCTGCTCATTTATGTTTTGACACTGATCATTGAATAGAGCAGTGAAAAAGCTTTCAGCATCTTCTGCATAGAGGCGTTTCTCTCTCTCTCTCTCCCCTTTTTAGTGTAAAGTTAAATAATTCATCAGTGTTTTACAAAATTGGATACCTCTATTGTTTGGGTACTCATTAATAAGGGGACTTATGTGTAGGTGGACTTATTGTCCAATAGATCTTATGATAATTAATGGTATTTTTCATCAAACACTATTAAAAAATGTCACTAATTGTTGATTTTCAGCGATAGTTTGAAAATTTTGTTACAAAAAAGTTACTAATTATAAGTTTTAGCGACTACCTAAAAAAATCGTCACAAAAAAAATGTCACTAATTTTTAACTTTCTATGACAGTTTGAAAAATTCGTTATAGAAAAACGTCACTAATTGTAAGTTTTAGCGATAATTTATAAAAACTGTGATTAAAAAAAGTTGCTAATTGTCAATTTTTAGATACAAAAAATCGTCATAAAAAATTATTTTTAGCGACAATTTTATTAGGATTTATCTTCAATAAGACTTTATTGGAATGAAGTCAAACTATTAAGACTAATTGGTAGTTTACTCTTAACATTATCTGAGCAATTACCAAAAAAAAAAAAGGGTTTGACCCTGGTAACAAATAAAACCTTGATTTTTTAATTTCTTCAATTTAAATCTGAACTTTTAAGATTGTATCAATTCTAACCATCCTTCTATAATCTGTATCTAGTCTATAGGTAGAAATTTTTGCTTACATGTGGCTCTCACTCATTCATTCTTTAACATTCTGTCAATTCCAACTTTCACCTTAACCACACCAAAATACAATCACATTTGATCAAGAATCCACTATTAATGTAATCATCCATCATAATCTTACTATGCACTAGAGCACAGTGGATTAAATTAAGGCTAAGTTTGGCATAACTCAAAAAAGTTAAAAAGTCAAAAAGTTACTATCTTATTTAAGTCATATCATCTTATTTAAGTCACATTACCTCTCTACCACATCACATCAAACCCAATACATATTTCATAAAAAGTCAAAAAGTGCACTTATTTAGATCATCCCAAACAACTCCTAAATCTCTATACAGCTTCTCCATCAACAGTATAGTTGAAAATCCACCACCACCCGCCACCTACCACTGCCCCTCCATCTTGCCCAATCACTGGAACCCCTCCCGTTTCCCAGTCCACGTTGCCCCTTCTTCCCCAACCACCCTCTCCCTCCCTTTCCCAGCCACCCCCACCACTTGCTCCACACCCCACAATAGCACAAACACAAACACATACACAATGGCACAACAATGGATCTAGGGTTCTGGCGTCATTGGAGCTGTGGGAACCAGTGGAGCAATGGCAGGTTGTAAATTCACCCACAAATGGTGAGCTATAGATCGACCCACCAACGACGAGCTGGAAATCGATCCACCACCACGAAGCCCCAGTGTACGAAGCCACCTCCGACCTCCAATCGGTTGTAATTTTTTGGATATGTGTGTGATTTGTTGCTCATGGCAGTGGTATTTGTAGATCAGAGATTCAAATTCTGTTGCCGAAGAAAGTTATTATAGCAGCTGGTTCAAAATTCAACGGCAAAATTGCATAGATTAGAGAGAGTGGGGTTGGTGTTAGCAAGGGAAGGAAATGGAAAAAGGGAGTGAGGATGGTGCCCAGAAGGAAAGGAAAGAGAAAAGAGGGAGTGTTGCTGGGAAGGGAAGGGCTCTTTGTTGCCTCTCCAGTCATTTGCTATTCAAGTTTATTTTGATGTTCGATAGTGTGAATTGAGTTTGTGTTAATTACGCAATAAAGTTTTTGTTGTTGATCAATAAAATGTTTGTGTTAATTATGGGTATTGTCAATTGGGTTTGGTTTCACTCTGGTTTTTGTGAATTGGGTTTGTTTAGATTTTAGGAATTGTTGATTTATGTTTTTCCAAGTTTGAATATGGGGAACAATTTATTTGCAGATAGCTTACTGTGGATTGTTCTTAATTCATGTGTAAATAATGCTCTGACTTCTCAAATTGTGGCACTGGTGCTGAGAAAGTGGAAGGATGGGTACTAAGAACCACGGACACTTCTAAGAAGGTGACGTATCTGTATCATGTCCGTGTCAGACACCGACACTCTTTGGACACTCTTAGAACACGTGTCTGACACTCTTCAAAACGTGTCCTATTGTTAAAAAATTTTAAAGACCCGGACACTCTTTGGACACTTGGAGGATACACGTGTCAATCGCGTAAACACACGTATCTATCAATTAGACACATGTAATAAAGTTGAACAAAATAACTTAAAATACAATAATAAAACAAAACCCATATAAATTTATAAGAATTACTGTCATATTGCATTTTTTTATTAGCTTTGAATGATATATTTACATATATAACATATAATAAATATATAAAATTATATATTTCATGCGTGTCCTCCACGTGTCGTGTCCTGAATTTTTTGAAAATTAACGTGTCAGTGTGTCCGTGTCGTATCCATGTCGTGTCACGTGTACGTGTCCATGCTTTTTAGGATACTGCTGGGAAGGGGAGATGGTGAGAGGTGCTGGGAAGAGGATGAAGGGGAATGAGGGGGTGGCGCTCGGAAGGGAAGGGAAGGGAAGGGAAGGGAATGGAGGGGGGGTGGTGCTGGTGCTGGTGCTGGTGCTGGTGCTGGTGCTGGTGCTGATGCTGAGAAGGGGAGGGAGGGGTGGTGTGTATATGTACATGTGTATATATGTATAATACATGTATGTATATATGTATAATTATGATAGGTAAATTGATGGATTTATCCCTCTGGTTACTGTCTTTAAACTGAGATTGACGGGGAGTTAAAATGAGGATTCATTTGGAAGTTCATCAGGGTTTAAATTGAAGAAATTAAGAATTCAGAGTTTCATTTGTTACCAGGTCAAACCCGAGGTTTGTTTTTTGTAATTTCCCCTATATTATCTGCTGTACTGTTAAGAAAAAATTAACGCCCATAATTGCTACCCATGGTTATGAAATTGTGTCCTTTTGATGGGCTAATGGTTAATATATGTAACATTTTCTCTCTTTCAGTTTCTGTCAATGAAGCTTGCGACAGTTAATCCATGCCTGGACTTCAACCTTGAAGGGATCCTCACAAAAGATGTAAGTAACCATGTACCTTCATCTAAGAAGCACAAACACAGACACGGATATTGATACGGACATAGACACAGACACGGACACAAGACACAGGTTTTGAAAAGATATAAGAGACATTTATTTATTTTTATTTTTTTTGATAAATAAGCAAATATTATTAAAAAAGCATCAAGACGATGCAACCAATACAAGAAAACCACCTAGAAAGGGAACCAATAAAACAAGAACTAACCAATCAGCTCATCTAGAAAATCTAAAAACACAAATAAATCCGGATCTACCCTACCTTCCAACCAATTATACAAAACTAGAAAAAGACGACTTTGTAACCAAGAAACACTATGAGAAACCGCTAAGAAGGTACATCGATTCCTTTCCAACCAAAGCAACTACATCAAGCAGAACGGAGCCAATAAACAAGCTCGGCGCCGCCGCCAGCCAAGATGAACGCCCCGCCAAGCCCAAAGGAAATCAAACACCCCTTGTGGCTGAACCTAAGCAAGTCCAAAAAGTGAACAAACGAAACCCCACAAACACGAAGCTACCAAGTAATGAAGAAACAAATGATTCATTGACTCCGCATCCTCGCAACACATACAACACCGATTCACAAGGATGTGCCCCCGCCGCATCAAATTATCCAAAGTAAGATTCCGACCTAAAGCTACCATCCACATAAAAAAGGCAACCTTAGTCGGAACCCCTGAAACCCAAACACTTTTCTAAGGGAAGACCCAACCAGCATCGCCCATCAACCCCTGATAAAATGATGCTATTGTGAACCACCCCTTTGCCCCCAACCTAGTCCATACCAATACATCGGGGCCCACCTCGACCGTTCCCAGACCATATAAAAAACTCCACAACTCCACCAACTGAGCGACTTCCCAATCATGAACCTGTCGTCGTAACTTAATATCCCAAACTACCACACCCCCACCATCCAAATAGGAAGCCACCAATGCATCTTGATCTAATGCAATATTAAAAATCAAAGGGAAACGGGTCTCCAACACCAACTCCCCACACCATAAGTCTTTCCAAAACCGCACCCTACTCCCCTTCCCCACCTTAAACCCTATCCACTTCCAAAACTCTACCCTTCCCAACCAAATTCTTTTCCATAACCCACACCCATTAGTACAGGTCACATATCCAGAAACCCAACCCCCTCTGCCCAGCCCATATTTAGACGCCACCACCTGCCGCCACAATCTGTAAGGCTCCAAATCAAAACGCCAGAGCCACTTCCCTAACAAAGCTCGGTTAAAAGTCACCAACCGTCCTACCCCCAGCCCTCCAACTTGCTTGGGTTGACAAACCTGACCCCAATCAACCTAATGATACTTAAAATCATCACCCCCAGTCCTCCACAAGAAATCCCTCTGAAGCTTTTCTAACAGATGTGCCACTGACACTGGAATAACATGGACCGACATGAAATAAGTGGGGATACTACTCAACACACTCTTAAGCAAAGTCAATCGACCGCCTTTCGAAAGATATTGGCACTTCCAACCTGCCAAACGACGTTGGACTCGTTCCACTACTCCATCCCATACCCTCTTTGCCTTAAAAGAAGCCTCTAAAGGCAAACCCAAATAGGACACTGGTAAAACCGAGACCTTACACCCCAAAACTGCAGCCATAACAGGTAACCTAGCAACCGCCCCTATTGGAATGAGCTCCGACTTCCGCAAGTTAACACGAAGGCCCGAAACCACCTCAAAACAAAGCAAAACACATCGCAAATAACCAACCTGCGCTGCTTCCGCACCACAGAAGATCAAGGCATCATCCGCATATAACAAATGCGAAACCCCCAAAGGAACCCCCGCCAGTGAACCCACAACGAAACCTTCCAATAAGCCTTCGCGCACAGTTTTATCCAACAATCTACTCAACGCCTCCATCACTAAGATAAATAGCAGGGGGGGCAAAGGATCCCCCTGCCGAAGACCTCGATGTGTCTGAAAGAAACCCGCCGGAGTCCCATTAATCAACACCGACATCCGCACAGTCGAGATACAGAACTTGATCCACTGACACCAAGTCGCCCCGAAGCCCATACGATCCAATACATACAAGAGGAACTCCCAGTTAACATTATCATAGGCCTTCTCAATATCCAATTTGCAAATCAAACCAGGGTGACCCTGACGAATCCGAGAATCCATACACTCATTGGCAACCAGTACTGCATCTAAAATCTGCCTCCCCCCAACAAACGCATTCTGAGACTCTGACACCACAGTCGATAAAACTCCTCGTAAACGATTTGCCAACACTTTAGCCAATAACTTATACACACTCCCCAACAAACTAATAGACCTAAAATCCCGAATATCATCAGCCCCTCCTTCCTTAGGAATCAAAGCCAAAAAAGTTGCATTGAAACTTTTCTCAAAATGCCCAGGCACCAGGAAATCCTCCATAGTTGCCATGATATCACCCTTAACCACGCTCCAACAATGCTGGAAGAAAGCCATAGTGAAACCATCCGGACCTGGAGCTTTATCACCACTCATAGCCCGCAAAGCTCCAAACACCTCCTCTTCTGTAAAAGCTCGCTCCAACCTCTCTCGTTCCTCTCCCAGAATCGTAGCAAACTGAACACCTTCCAGGGCCGGCCACCAAACCCCCTCTTGAGGCCGGAATAAATGCTGATAGAAACCCACTAACCCCTCCCTAATCTCTCTATCGGTGTGCAGCTCCCGATTATCCACCCATAACCTACTAATTTGATTAACCCTTTGATGAGCATTAGCCATACGGTGAAAGAATTTTATATTTCGATCCCCATCCTTTAACCACAAACATCTAGACTTTTGATGAAAACAAACCTTCTCCATACGGGATATACGAACAAAATCCTGTCTAGCCGCCTCCTTACAAATATCGGCCTCAGTAGGCAGCTTATCTTGCACCTCCAGCTCATCCAAGGATTGAAGTAAAGACACCATTGTAGCTTTTTGGCCCTCTAGCCAACCAAACACCTCCTTATTCCAATTTTTTAAGGCCGCTTTCAACATCTTCAATTTTTGAGCCAACACACAACTAGAGGAATCACGAACCTCGTAGCTATTCCACCAACCACGAACCAGCTCTAGAAAACCCTCTTGTTGCAACCACATATTCTCAAAACGAAATGGCATAGGACCACGTCGGATCCCCCCACTATCTAACAAAATTGGCCAATGATCAGACACAGGTCGAGGTAAACGAAGCTGAACCACCTCAGAAAAGTGCTCCTCCCAGCCCATAGTAACCAAGAACTGATCAATTCGAGACAAACTCCGACCATTTGACCATGTGAAGCTGCCCCCCTGGATAGGTAAATCAACCAACTGTAAGTCATCAATGAAAGAACAAAAAGCCCGTATTGCCCCCGAACTCCTGGCATTCCCCGCCTTCTCCGAAGGCCAACGAACAATATTAAAATCACCCCCTACACACCAGGGGACATCCCAGCGAAAGGCTATGTTCTCCATCTCCTCCAAAAACAAACCCCGCTCGGAATCCTGCACAGGCCCATATATCCTAGTAAAACCCCATCGAAAATTATCGTCCACACAACGGAACAAACAAGAGACAGAAAATCCTCCTATCTCTTCCTCCCTCACCACTACCCTCTTATCCCAACAGAGAAGAACCCCACCTGCCGTGCCTAACGAGGGCAAAAAGGTCCACTCCACAAACCTCCCCCCCCACACCTCGCGAATCAGCTCCACTCCCACCTCTTCCATCTTCGTCTCTTGTAAGCATACAATGTCCGGGTTGGCACTCCGCAATACTGCCTTCACCGCCACCCTCTTATCCCTATCATTCAACCCCCGCACATTCCACGATACAATTTTTAACTTTATTTCAACAACAATGGGCCTCTTCGATCTCTCCTTTCACCCCATCCTACATTCCTCACACCATGATCATAATTCACAGAACATTCCAAATTCTTGAGCTCCCGATTTCCTTTAGAAGGGGTCACCAATGACCGAGACACCCTTGGACTGGGAGTCCCTTGCCTCCATGAAGCCTCCACCGCCGCAAAAAGTCGCATTGCCTCATCTTTGTGACAAGCCGACTAACTTCACTAATCCGATCCAACACCCACTAGGACACAGCTTCTGCCAAAGGGATTTCCTCCCCCGATAATCCCCTAATATCCTCAAACCTCTGTTTTTGTTTGAAACAAGCGACCAATTCACTATCTAGCACTGCTAAGGGCTGCAACTCCAAGACCTGTGACTGTCCCACACTCTCGTGCCCCTTCCCTCCTCGGTCAGCCCAAGACGCATCGCGAGACATCTCTAACACCAACTGGGACTGTCGCTCAACCGACTCTGAGGCCGCCAACTGAGAAGTACCTCTTTTCGACGCCACTAGCAGTCGCGACCCTTGTTCCTCCGCAGATGGTGCATCGCGAGGCATCTCTAGCTCTAGCTGGGACTGTCGCTCAACCGACTCTGAGGCCGCCGATTGAGAAGTATCTCTTTCCGACGCCACTAGCAGTCGCAACCCTTGTTCATTCGCAGATGGCGCATCGCGAGGCATCTCTAGCTCCAGCTGGGACTATCGCTCATCTAACTCTGAGGCCGCCAACTGTGAAGTGCCACTCTCCGACGCCTCTACCAGTCGCGATCCTTGTTCCTTAGTAGATGTGGCACGGTGGACCACCAACTCCAGTCCGGACGGCGACACAGATCCTCGCCGATGACCCCTACCCCAAACGAAGCCACCCGACCTGACTCACTTAGATGTAGGTCGCATGAAGCCCTACAACCCAACCCACCCTCAGTCCGACCCACAACCGTGTTAGCAAGACTATTGGGCCGCTCAGAAAGGCCCAAATCACCACCCCCTTTGAGGCTTGAGAAGCCACCCCCCTGACCACAACTCTTTCCAAAACCGCACCCTACTCCCCTCCCCCACCTTAAACCCTATCCACTTCCAAAACTCTACCCATCCCAACCAAATTCCTTTCCATAACCCACACCCATAAGTACAGGTCATAGACCCAGAAACCCAACCCCCTCTGCCCAGCCCATATTTAGACGCCACCACCTGCCGCTACAATCTGTAAGGCGCCAAAGCAAAACGCCAGAGCCACTTCCCTAACAAAGCTCGGTTAAAAGTCACCAACCATCGTACCCCCAGCCCTCCGGCGGGTTTCTTGCCTTTAGGGGCTTCTTTTAAGGCAAAGAGGGTGTGGGATGGAGTAGTGGAACGGATCCAACGTCGTTTGGCAAGTTGGAAGTGCCAATATCTTTCGAAAGGCGGCCGGTTGACTTTGCTTAAGAGTCTGTTGAGTAGTATCCCCACGTATTTCATGTCGGTCCATGTTATTCCAGTGTCAGTGGCACATCAGTTAGAAAAGCTTCAGAGGGATTTCTTGTGGGGGACTGGTGGTGATGATTTTTGGGTCTATTTTATTTTTTGTTTTTTCCACTTTTCTTCTTATCTGTTTCTATATATTTTACTTTGACCTTAAATCAACTTCCTAAAATTCAAAAACAATAAATAAAAAAATCTCATAAAGGTATCCTGAGGTGTGTCTAAACATGGGACAGTGTGTCCATGAACTGTTCTTAACATGTCTTGCAAAATATATATATTTAAAAAAATTTTACACCCCACGTGGTGTGTCCAACATATGGACACATGTCCACAGCATGTTGTCCGATACTTCTCAGACAGACACAACACAGCACCCATTTGAAGTTTCCGTGCTTCGTAGACCTTCACAATCTAGACAGTAGAATGCAAATTGCTGTGTTTTTATGTTTCGGTGCCTCCTGACCCTCAGAAAATTCATTCTTCATTTCAGATGCTTCAGTCACGAGCTGGCCCTTCATCAACACTAGGTTATTCACCAGATTTAACTATGCCCTTTCCTTCACTGCATCCACCTCAACCAGGATTGATCCAAACAGGCCTCCCTGGTGTGCCAAACACATCAGATGCACTTCAGAGATCCATTACTACTCATTTGACAGCCATTAGTGGAGGATTTAAGGAGCCTACCCGGGTAAATTTTTTCAGACGTCTATTTGTTTTCAGGCCTCAAACTTACGTTGTGCTCTTCCATGCTTATGTTGTGCTCTTGCATGAAATACTATGCAATGGTTCTCTTTTTTAAATTTGGTTTTTTGTCTTTTTTGACCATTTAGTCGTGTCTATTTCACGACATTCAAAGCGCACTATGCTAAGGCAGTGATAATGGTACAAATTAATCCTAGGAAAATTAGAATAATTTGCTCCTCTGCCCCGTCCTTTCTAAAAGTTTCTGCTTTGGCATGTAGCTTGGCTGCATTTTTGTGTTTTCATTAAGATGAAATTTGTGATTTCAATTTAATTGCCGGAGTTCCTCTTTTTTGATGTATTTGTGTACCAGGTAGCCAATATGTGGGGGGAGGATGACCTTCACAATGTTGTCCAGATGAGCTTCAATTCCAGTGCACCCCCGGACAGCCAAGATTTAAATGGTATATGACAGATCAATTCTCCCACACTAACCTCTACAGAGAGGTCCAAAGAGTTTAAGAGTTAACCGCTCTTTGCATTTGCAGGATCTTTGCCATCAGGCCATATGAAAGTTGAACTTTAAGTTGTCTTTCAGTTCTTGATGCCCGGGCTATGTTGTTTTTGAGACATCAGGGATAATCACCATTTTCCTATTTCAAAATGTGCATGTTATTGACATATTACTGGGTTTTTGCTGGAGCTCAGGTGGGTGATCTGTTACACGGCCAATTCTCAGATATCTGATGCTGTGCCAGCCCCCCTTGTTTCTCAAAATAGTTCATCAAAAGAGAATTGCACTGTGGTTGAGAGAATTTGTGGATCAAAAAGGTGTAGATTACTGAACAATACCATTGGTTGGTATGTGTTGCAGAGGAATCTCAACTGTGGTAGTTGGGTTTGATCTTGTATGCATTTGGCTGGGTTGGGTTTCAAAGGAGATTGGAGTTGAAACCATAAAGGTGTACTTGTTGAATTTGTGAAGTGAGAAGTTAGAAAGTTATATATGTTAAATATATATATTGATCAATGAAGATGAAATGTTATTCCTGTTCTGAAATTCCTTTCTAGAAGTATTATGACTTAATTATTATTTTGGGTACTATGTTTCTAGGATAAATTGTGTTCTAATCCTTGCTGACTGTGTGGTATCACTGCAACTGAGCAGGTCATGAATATTTTATTTGTTTATGTATTGTTTCATTAATTCATAATGTGAAGATCTCTCTCATTTAGGCCATTAAGTCCATCTTCCAATTCCCATAAAAAAATAAAAGGAAAAAAATAAAAAAAAAAAAGAAGAAAAAAAGGGAGAGAGTCCATCTTCCAATCCTTGAATGAAACTATTGCAAAATGCCACTCCTAAAAAGAAAAGGCGGAGTTCTAAATTTGATCAAAATTGGAGTGGCCCAGGTTGTTCAATGGCTGTTAGAGCATCATTCATTAAAAAGTTTAGAACTACTCTTTAAGCATGTAGAGATGTATGTGTATGTATACTTTTATTTTTCCTCCCTTTAATAGTGTAATGTGATATTTGATAACCTAATTCAACATTCAAAATTAAATGTATTAATTGAAAATACATTAAACTCGTTTGATAATCATAATTAGTATCATTTCAAAAGTAGGTGGCTCTTAAAATGTAAATTAAAAAAATTTTAAAAAAATATCAAGTGATAAGAAATATATATAATTTTGGTTGAATTTATAAAATATTTATGCATACGTGTTGGCATACATATTTATAACCTCACCAACACCAAGAGTAATAGTGCCAGCCTGAAGATGCTGTCTGACAAAGTAACAATCTATTTCAACATGCTTAGTCCGCTCATGGAATACTGAATTATGGGCAATCTGGACAGCACTCTGATTATCACAATACAATGGAGTCGGATCAGAAAGAGAGACACCCATATCAGAAAGAAGCCACCGAAGCCAAACGATCTCGGAAGTAGCATGAGCCATGGCACGATATTCAGCCTTAGCGGTGGAACGAGCAACAATAGATTGTTTCTTACTCTTCCAAGATATAAGAGAATCTCCGAGAAAAACACAAAGACCAGAAGTGGATTTGCGATCAGAGACGTCACCTGCCTAATCAGCATCAGCATAGGCACGAAGAGTCAAGTCCGAAGAGGTAGATAACAACAGACATTGCAACAAAGTGCCACGAAGGTAGCGCAAAGTACGAAGTAAGGCAGCCCAGTGTGTGGAACGAGGAGCAGAAACAAACTGACTGAGAATGTGCACAGTACATGAGATATCCGGACAAGTAACAGTGAGATAAACAAGACACCCAACCAACTCGCGATACAAAGTGGGATCCTCAAGAGGAATGCCATCAGAAGCAGAAAACTTAGCATGCAACTCAATAGGAGTGTTGACAATTTTGTCATCAGTGAGATTGACACGAGAAAGAATATCATGGACATATTTAGTCTGAGAGAGAAGATACCCAGTAGGAGAAGTAGCAACCTCAATACCAAGAAAATATCGAAGAGACCCCAAATCCTTCATCTCGAACTCCTGAAACAACTGATGCTTAACCTCCTCAATAGTACTAGAATCAGACCCAGTGATGATCATATCATCCATATACAAGAGAAGAAGAACAAGGCCAACAGAAGTACGGCGAACAAATAAAGCACAATCATGATGACTAGAGCGAAATCCAAGCTGAAGTGCAACAGAGTAAAATCGCTCATACCAAGCACGAGGAGACTGCTTGAGACCATATAAAAGCACGACGAAGACGACAAACAACACCAGGAGGGTGAGAAAGACCTGGTGGAGGACGCATATACACTTCTTCAGCAAGATGCCCATTCAGAAAGGCATTTTTGACATCAAGTTGAAACAAAGGCCATTGATGGGCAGCGGCAACAGAAATAAGAGTGCGAACAGTAGTCATCTTAGCAACGGGGGCAAAAGTCTCATCGTAATCAATCCCATACTCCTAAGAAAAACCCTGGGCAACCAAACGAGCTTTGTACCGTTCCAAATAACCATCAGAAAGAGTTTGACCTTATACACCCATTTACAGCCTACAACATTCTTACCAGCAGGAAATGGAACCAAATCCCAAGTCTGAGTGTTAGCCAAAGCAGTTAACTCGTCATTCATGGCAGCAATCCAATTAGGATCATGACAAGCTTCCTTGTAGGACCTGGGCTCAAAATAAGTATGAAGACAAGAAAGAAAAGACTGATAGAAAAGGGAAAAACATGTATTACCAAAACCATACCAGTTCAGAGGATGACGGTCTCGCTTTGGAAAGCGATGTGCAGGAGGAGCGGGATCCAAAGAAACAGTTGGAGGGATAGTAGAGCTAGAGACAGGCGAGCTCGGAAGTGTTTTGCGGCGCTGATAAACAATAAGAAGAGCAGGGGAAGCAGGAGCTGGAGAGGGAGCTAGCGAGATATCAGAAGTGCTAGTAAGAGGCAAGGTAGAGACCTCAAGATTAGAAACAAACTCATCGGGAGAAACATCTTGAGGAAATGGGTCAACATGAACCAATTCATCCTTGGTAAGAGGAACAGGGGTGGAAGGTATAGTGTAGTAGGGTAGTTTTTCTAAAAAGGTGACATACCTAGACACATATAGCTTTTTGGTAGCAGAATCATAGCATCGATAACCTTTCTGATTAATGCCATACCCTAAAAAGACACATAGGACACAACGAGAACTAAGCTTAGAACGCGCCCGTTTAGGAAGGAGCACAAAGCATGCAGAACCGAAAATACGCAAAAGAGAATAATTGGGAGTAACACCAAAAAGACGCTCATACGGGGATGAGCCAGAAAGAAGAGGAGTAGGCATCCGATTGAGAAGATATGCAGCAGTGAGCACAGCTTCTCCCCAAAAGACAGAAGGGACAAAAGACGAAAGCAACAAAGAACGAGCTGTATCAAGGAGATGGCGATGTTTGCACTCAGCTCGACCATTTTGGAGTGTCAGAACATGAAGACTGATGAATAGTGCCATGAGTAGCTAAAAACTCCTCAAACTCGGACAAGTAATACTCACCCCCTAAATCAGAACGGAGAACTTTAATGGTGGTAGAAAACTGAGTGCGAATCATGGAGTGAAAATTAGAATATATTTTGTAAAAATCAGATTTTCGAGTCATCAAATACACCCAGGTAAACCGACTATAATCATCCACAAAAGACACATAATATTGCGAACCACCATTGGTAACTATAGGGGAAGGACCCCAAACATCAGTATGAACCAATTGAAAAGGAGAAAAAGAAATAGAACTACTTTTATTAAAAGGAAGAGCAGACATTTTAGCCATTTTACAACCACGACACTCAGAAATATCATCAATGGGAAAATTGCCTAAATGTCCAGACTGGGCTAACATCCTCAAACGGTCACTCGACAGATGACCTAACCTAGAATGCCAAATATAAAATAAAGAAGACTTATTGTTTAAACAAAAAGAAGACAATGCAGTAGAAGACACTTTTAGAGGAACATGCAAGCTGTCCAAGATATATAGTTCTCTAACTCTACGCCCGATCCCAATCTGCCTCTTGGATACCCGATCTTGCACAACACAATGAGAAGAAGAGAAAACAACATCAAAACCGGAATCAGATAATTGACTAATAGAAATAAGACTGAGTGAGAGGTGAGGCACATAAAACACAGGAGAAAGAGACAAATAAGAAAAGGAAATAGAACCAATAGAGTGAACAGGCATAGAAGAACCATTAGCGGTAGCAATAGTAATAGAAGAAGAAGGGGAGACACAATTACTAAGGAAAGATGCAATAGGGGTCATATGATGTGAACAACCAGAATAAAAAATCCACGAAGTGTGGATATTACCTGAAGAGGATGAACCAGACAAACCTAACTGAGTAGTAGTCATAGCAGAGGCTTGGGACGAAAAATTTGGATTGGCCACCATGAAAGACTTGAACTGCTCAAACATAGACTGTATATTGGAAGACGGATCATTCTCAGAAACTGGTGCAGAGAAGGCGGCAGATGAGCGAGATCCTGAAGATGTCGGCTTAGAAGATGGTGGACCAAACGAACGACCCTTGGGTTGCAAAAGTTTAGGACAAGCATGTTTCCAATGACCTTTCTGATGACAGAAGCTGCACTCATCCATGGAAACCCGAGGCTTGGGCTTACCAGTAACTTGAAATAAATGAGATGGTGGGGTAGGCAAGAGTGGAGGAGTGGCAAAAATTGATTGGGAGACAGGAGCACCATGAGCCACCTTGAACCGAGTTTCTTCTGCAATAAGCTCACGAATAGCACCATCAACAGAAGGCAAGGGGGACCGATGAAGAATAGCTCCCCGAAGTGGCTCAAATTGATTACGAAGGGCCATAAGAAACTGAATAAGACGTTGCTTCTCCCGATACTTGATATAACTATCAAGTAACTGCAAATCTGATGGTTCCATTAAAGCAAGCTGATCCCAATAAGTTGTCATCTCATTGTAGAATTCCTGAATGGACTTATCTTTCTGACTAGCACTGCGAATAGACATCTCAAGTTCATACTGTTTTGCAAAGTTAGACTCAAGGTACATAGTTTTCAAATAGTCCCAAACTTGTTTAGAAGTAGAATACTTGGAAAAATTCATACCAATGGTAGTTTGAACTGAATTATGAAACCAAGTAAGAATTTGTGCATTTTCCTTATCCCATTTAGCAACATCAGCCTCAGTTTCTTGGGATTCTATAGGTCTAATTGTTACCCCAATAACATAGTTCCACATACCTTTACCCATTATAAAATTTTTCATTATATGAGACCAATAAGAATAATTGTTACCATCTAACTTAGTAGTGATAGCTTGCAATTTATCATCAGCCATATTGCTATACCCAAACTACCCAGTGAATTGAAAACAGGGTGAAAGGCAGTAGAGAAGAGAGAGAGATATGAACGACCTGTTTGGTCCTCATCGTTGTCTTCCTCCTCAACTGAACCAGACAAAGATAGAGATAGGTCGAAAAAGAGAGAAGATCAGTGAGATACCCAACCTAGGTTTCCAAATGAACCAGAGACCAATGACGAAGGACCAGAGACCAGCGATGAAGACTTCCTAGGGCTTCGATTGAACCAGAACCAGAACCAGAACCAGCAAATGTGAGACGAACTGCTTCAATGTGCGAAGAAGAGAATCCGAGCGAAGCCTTGGAACGACCTTGCGAAGAGAGAGAAAGAGCTGCGATGGCCTTGCGATGAAAGAGAGACAGCTGCAATGGTCGATGATGACCCGCGACAGGTATGCTAATGTTTGTAACCTTGCTCTGATACCATGATAACTGAGAAAAGGAATTCTGTTTATTGAAATTGATTAAAACCAAAGCTAAGTACAAAATATATAATCTCATAGAATAAACCCTAATAACCTAGCAGACTAAATTACCCTTAATTGAGAATATAAAATACAAATACAAATACAATACAATTCACAATCACCACCACTACTATCACCACCACCGTCACTACCACCACAACCACACCACTACTACAGCTACTGTCACCACCACTACCCTACCATCATCACCACCACCACCACTACCACTGCCACCACCTCTCCACAACCACCACCACTACAACCACTATCACCATCACTGCTATCACCGCCATAGCCACTACTGTTGCCTCCATCGCGCTACCACTACAGGTAATGCCATCACTTCCACAAACATCATGCCACCACTATAGATACTGTCACCACCGTCACTATCACTATCACTGTCACAACTTCCATCACCATTGTCATCATTATGTAGACACTATCATTATTTCACCACTTCCGCACCACCATTGTTGCCACTACCATTACGACCACCTCTCTAACCAATACAATTACCCTTCACCTTCATAATTATTGCCACCATTGCCAAAACCACCACCATTATTCTACCACCACAATCACCACCATGATTATACCATCATTACCACCCCATTTTACCTCCACTACATTGCCTAGTCACCATCACCACAACCACTACCTCTTTACTTCCATCACCATTGCCATTGTAAAAATTAGAAGTTATAATTTTAAAACAATAGACTTTAATTTGATCTTATATATATTAAATAATTTGTTTTAGTTCAACACTTAATTTTTATCAAGCAATTTTTTAACTTAAAAAAATTAGGGGCTATTTGGTAACCTTTTTGTTTTTAGTTTTCAATTTATATTTACAAAAATTTAAAAAACTACCATAAAAACTTGTTTGATAATTTTTTCGGGTTTATAAATGGTTGTCTCAGTTTATAAATTTGAGGAAAAATTATAAACTCAAAAAATGAGTTTACGTTAGGTTTTAAACATAAAACGGAAGCCCAAAAACGCAGAGCTACAGTAAACGTGGAGTTACAGTAACACAGACCATAGTTCGAATCTGCAGAGGAGCATTTTTCAATTTCCCAACTACAACGGTAATATATACATTATCTCTAACTTTACTCATCTTCTTCCTTCACTTTGCTATTCAAAGAATCCATAAGAGAGAAAAAGGGAGAGGGATACCATCGATCGAGGCTGAAGGAGTCATAATCGAGGCCCGGGGAGTCACGATCTAGGCTAGAGGAGAAGGATCGAAGCCGGAGGAGAAGTATCGACGTTGGATCAAGGCCAGAGGAGGAGGATCGACACTGGAGGAGTCACGATCGACACCAGACAACTCTCTCTCCGTCTCTCTCTACGAACAGCTCTCCTCTCTGTCTCTCTGCCTGTGTAACAACTGTTGAATCTTTTTACAACTTCCAACAAATAGGATCTTCTTCATCAAGGAAATTGAGCCCTCACTCTCTTGGTGTTCTTTCACTCTCCTCGTTTTCTTCTTCCCCTCCCTCTCTCTCTCTCTCTCTCTCTCTCTCTCTCTCTCTCTCTCTCGGTTTTGTTTCTCTCTTTTTGTCTTTCTTAATTGTTCCAGCAACGTCTTCTCCTTTTTGACTTCATTGATCCCCTTATTATTATTATTATTATAATGAGATATTTGTTTCCATCAACTAATCCATGTGATTGTAGATTGACTTATATATACATATATATATTCTTTTATTAGTTAATTAAAAAATATAAATATTTTTAGCCTTAACAAACATATTTTTTAGTTTATGTTTTCAAAATTTTTCATGCATTTTGTCCAAACCAAATGCGTTTGTAATTTATGTTTTTCTAAAAATAAACAAAAACCAGTTTATAAAATTTTTGTAAACATAAATAAAAAATGTAAACGTTACCAAACGCTACTACATTCAATTTTTAATACTTAATTTTCAACTTTCAGTTTTTAATTTTACCAAACACCCTCTTAGGGAACCATAAACTTTGAATGATTGCACATCTTTTTTCATTGTATTAATGCATATTTGTAGGTATCCAAAATAAAAAATAAAAAATTAAATTCAAAAATAAAAAATTCTACAAAAATTTTGATAATTTATTTGTAGAACTTTTTGTGTGTAGAATTTTCAGTATTTTTTTTAAGATCCCAAGCATTGCTCATTTGCAAGTCCTTTTAACAAATTTTCCTTTTCTTTTTTCTTTCTTACCTTCTAGAATGTGCCCAAAAAAATTTGTAGGTGGTCTTTTAAAGAAGAATAGAAAAGTTGTGAACCAACAGGGGTTGGTTCAGTGGTAAGGCATTCGAATTTCTCGCTTAAAACTTAGGTTTGAATCTCCGTAGTTCTTTATTGGGGTTAAACATATTTCTTAGCGCCTAAAGCACGTAGCCCCTTGTTGGGATTAAACATATTTCCTAGCGCCCAAAGCACACGGGATCCTTAGTTTCGGCCATGGCATAGGCATGGTGGAATTCCTTGCAGATGCGCTATGAGCGCTAAAGGGTAATACTCCCTGACGAATATGTAGAGTAGCCTATATCTGTCTATCCATTTTTTGAATAAAAAAAAGAATAGGAAAGTTATGCAAATGAGAGTAAACACACAATTATAATTATATCCAAACAAGTACCTACTATTGCTATAGGCCGGCCAGTTCATCTCTTTTGTTGGCCAGTTCACCTCTTTTGTCGGCCGGCAGTGGATGTTGAAATATTTTTAAAATATTTAATTACTGTTTTGGGTTTATGAGTTTTTCAGAATTTTTTTAGTCTTGTATCTTTTATTGCCTTTATAAAGTCTTGTCCCACATAAGAAAGTGAAGACAAAGTTTTTCTATCTTGATTGGAATGTTAAAAGTAGGGGTGAGCGGCGGATCTTCCGATCCGCCCAAATCGATCGAACCGAATCAATCCGCCGCATTTTGGACGGATGTGTGATGACGAGCGGACGGTTGCGGATTGATTTTTTTCAATCCTCCTAGTTTTGGACGGATGGTGGATTTGAAGTTCCTTTGGCCGCAACCGAACCGGCAAACCGCGAGCATCTCTAGTAATTTGTAAGGCTTTCTGTTTTCAATTTGTTTAGATATTATGTTTGTGTTTTCAATTGAAAAAAAGTTTAGATATTCTGTTGTATTTTCAATTTGAAAATCCTTTTATCAAATGGCAAGTGTTGATATTTGGTATTTTTGTGTGGAAAATATAAGGCTTAATTTTGTTATTTTTTTTTAAAAGTCAAATTAAATAATTTTTGAAAAAAAAATAATGAAATAGTTTTGATAATGCATGATTTTCTTATATGTGTTTATTATTGGTATTTGACAATTTACTTGATAATATTTTGGTTATGTTGAGTTGAATTGTTATTCAAAAAAAAATGTTGACAAGTTTATGTTCAAATTTGTAAAAATTTAAACCACCAAACCGATTCGCATCCATCCGCCAACCGCCTATCTGCTCAATCTACATCCATCAATCCGGCGAACGAATGCGAACTGATTTTTTCCAATCCACCAATCCGGCGGACAGATAATGGATTGGAAGTTTCTCGCCCATAACCGAATTGCAAACACCCCTAGTTAAAAGGCCACAAAATACGATGAAAGGGCTAGATTTCAAATTGTCTTTATGACAGTTGCAGAGTAACTGTTAAGTGGCAATTTTTGACTATTATTAGAAGTTATTTTATTCAAATTTAAAAAGAGAAATATGATTATTAAGATCAGATTAGGCATTCAGAAATCAGTAGAAAAATTCATATTACTCTTTCTATTTTCACAAGGTTTTCTCTAAGGTAATTTACTATTCTTTCTCTTCTTTCTCTGGGTTTTGTTTTCTGTAGAAACAGAATTCTAGAACCTGTTCAATTTTGTGCATCACCAAAGGTATTTTGGGTTAATTTTTGCTAAGTGCAAAGTGCAGATTGAAAAATAGTTTTGGCTGGGTTTCATTATTTCCTAGAGAAAATTTGCCGTTACCCCTTGCACTATTTGTGGGGGCATATAACGTCTTAAGGACAACAACGTTTGTAACGTACCTTGAAACAATACTTTCTATTGTTCCTAATATCATCACCGTATTTATTTAACAGTGGATTCCTTTTGTGTATGTAAATCAAGTATAACGCAGCGGGTAAAAATTTCAGAACATACCTTAGGTGATAGAACCTGAAGCGAAGAATCTCGTGGGTAAATCACGTGCTTAAAAAATGCGAACAATGAACACCCAGCAGTGGAGTGATACCACAATATGAGTATCACCCACACAAGTCACAGTGTAAAAAACTTGATCATTGTTTTTAATGGGAGAGAGTCAGTATAGGAAAAAACATACGTTGTTTCATTATTTCATATCCCATATATCATATCAGATATATAGGTTAAGTATATCTTCTATCCATATCAGTTGATATGATAGATATAGATATCATGAGTGGGTTATCCAAAAAATTTTTGAATTCAAATTCAAACTTACATGGATAAGGTTCAAAAGGTTCATGGGTCATGCCACATGGGCGCCCAATTTCTAACATCTCCCACTCACACATGAGTTGGCATGACACTGCCACATCTCTATCTCAATCTCACCAAAAATGAACAATCTCATACTAGCCAATGCACCGTGCGACCACTGAGAACACCTGCATGTGGGAGTTCTATACTAGAAACTCAATATAAGTTGGCATAGAGACATTAACCCAAAAATGAACAGAAATAGTGTCTCATGTACCTAGACCCATCTAGCTACATCGGTCCAAAAAACATCTCTAATCCCTCAAAGAGCATGTTTGACTCTCCTAGGTCTCGCATTATATTCACACCCAATCAGCATCCCATAGAGAGCGATGTGAGTTGTTAATAGTAAATATAGAGCAGTGATGTAGAACTAGATGATCTTCCCTTCACCCTCATATCATTTAATTTGAAATTGACTGTTTTCCCAGTAATGTCCCTTAAAGCCGAATCATACATGACCGCAGGCAACATACCAAAGTAGCTGAACATCAACTCCTCATCTTATGACATAGTCAAAGGTCATAAAAGGCACAAAGTGAAGTCATTTAGGGAAAAATGACTTTTAGGACTCACACGGTGAAGAAGCAGGGATTCATTCTTTCACCTCGCTAACGGGTCAATAAGCACATATAGTATGAATACATGTTAAGGTGGAGTAACTCTTCCAAAAGAGTGACGTCATACTCGATACACCGTACAGATCTTAGTCTAGTCACTTTCTAGCGCCTAACCCGAATTCTCTATCTGCTCGCCTTCCAGGCGCCAAATGAGATCTCACATCTGGCTAATCATAACAGGCATAACATGGAAAGTGGGTACTAACATCCATGTTTGATCCTTAGCACGACCTCATCTTGGTTGTAACCAAGGCAACATACATAGTGGATAATTTAAGCCTCTCTTAGCTCCAAATAAAAATAAACCACTAGTCTCATCCTTGCTCGCTCCCAAGCGCCAAAGGCGATTGCTCGTGTGAGCGAGCCAATCTTGCCTGCTGACATCATCATCTGCTAATCATTATGACACAAGCCATAATAGTGTCAACATCCCACTATCTCACAACAAATAAGTGATCGATTTTAAAAAAAATGACCACAACTTGCGCAATTCTAGATTCCAAACATAAGCCTTATCAGCACCTCTTGCTATAAGTATATACAACGGAATCTACCATGTGCGCCTCACATGAAGTGATTCAAAATCACTACCTCTTGCGCAATAACCTCTCTAAAGATATTTTGGTGACCAATTTGCATTCATTCTGGATGCGCCCAACTAGCGCAGATGCGCCCAACTAGCGCATTGAATCTTACAAGGGGCAAATTTATATACTACTAGTAAAGCATTCTATCCACAGTCTAATAAGCAAGGTCAATGTCTAAACAACTCAGTTGACCATTTACCAAAGATAACACTTATCATGCCGAATACGCCCACATAGCGTACTTTAGGCCCCCACAACAAAAAAACAAGGAATATAGGTTATCTGTTTCTCCCAAAGACAATCCGAGGATTCACTTAATAGCTAAGGCTCTGGCTTTTACCGATAGGTAAGTTAATGGGTTTGTAATTTTGCATCTAGAATCATTCTAGGATATTCCTTATGCAAGTCATCAAAGACAAACCGGGAATTCTCTCAAAACAATCCCTAAGGATCGTACATCCGAGCATATAAATTACATCACCCATGTCCATCATATCTAAAACAGAGGACCGCCCACCCTAGGTGGCGACAACCTTATAAATTCCTGGCTCATAATGACTAAGTAAGGAAAAACTTCTTTTGGACCATTGATAACGCCTCAGTGGTCTTCATCGATCATCGTTGGCCTATCATGGCTCGACGAAATCTAAGAACCACTATTTAGATAACTGTTTTAGGCTGTAAAAAATTTATTGGAACTAGCAACTTTTTTTTATTTTATTTTATTTATTTTTACGCTTCCAACTTTTCACCATAAAAACAGAAGGTAAATCCCTACGGATCTACTTATCCAATTCTCCAACGAGAAGTTGGGTCATAACGTTCATAAATCAATGTTCCAAACTTATGTCAATCATAGCCTAAGTCGAAATAACCTCACTCCCCAGGAGGAAGTCTTCTCATGGTCTACACTTTTCTTAATGGTGCGACTTTTCGGTATCTTGCGAGCCTTATGCCTCAACAATGACTATCCAAATTGCGCATAACTTTAGAATAGTTTCGCTTCATAATGGAAAGTCAACAAAATTATAGAAATGGTTAATCCTCAAAGACTTTGTCTTAAACCGCGCAACATTGATCCACTTTCTAAAAGCAAGGGACTAGAGCCTTTGGCATTATCCTAGGCTCTTTATCATCTTGCGGAGCAATCATGAATGTTTCCCTCTCAATCACCCAGTGATGACGTGGAAAATTTCACATTCACTACCACGCAACTAAGAATGAAGAGTATTCTTCTTTAATGCAGTAATCCATTAGTAGGCACATCGCTCCCACTGTCTTTAGGATATTGAAAATTTCTTTCTATTCTCAACTAGGCTACATAAAGCACTATACTTAGAATTCTCTATCTTATAGAGTTCCAAAACTCTATTCACGTCACATTTACTAAGAAAACTTTACGTGACTTAATTTCACTACCACAAAGCTGCTTACCTATATGCACATGACCCGGAGGGTTTACATAACAGCATACAATAATGCGCTATGGAACCCTAGGTCTTA
This sequence comes from Camellia granthamiana, assembly GCA_036172215.1. Classification (NCBI taxonomy): domain Eukaryota; kingdom Viridiplantae; phylum Streptophyta; class Magnoliopsida; order Ericales; family Theaceae; genus Camellia; species Camellia granthamiana. The sequence continues at coordinate 79,416,963 of CM069913.1, read as the reverse complement.
ACTTCGCAACCTTATGAGAAGTAAAATAAAGATAAGCTGTTTAACAGTTACAGATCACCCATAGATGGCTCTCCGCTAACCCATTACTCAAATGGAGTGTAAAATCTGATATGGAGGGCACTTAGTTAGAGATATAGGCAACAAACTAGTGTAATTCACAATTGGGAAACATTTTGCGCCATTATCCACCTAACATTAACAATACTTAATTCCTTATCTCTACTACACCATTGTGTTGTTGAGTACTAGAAATAATCAATTTTCTAAGCATCCATTTCTCTTCACAGAATTTTCTAAAATAACTCAAATAGATACTCACCACCTTGGTCAAAACTAAAAGCACAAAAGCTGTTATCTAATTGATCTCAACCTCATATGTGCAATGTCAAAAATCATCTCAAAACTTTTGACTTATGGGAGATCAAATAGTCTTGACTCAAATGCGTATCGTAATCTATAAATGTGTCGAGATTAAGGCTTAGCTATCATACCCTTACACATATCTAGTCACAAATATCATAGTGGACTAAATGCGCCAATACAAATGACCTTCTACGGCTTTCCTACTTACTTGTACGCAACCATTGCAAACAAAGTTACACATTCATATGAGAGTAGGATGTCACAAGCGAATGGGCTCGAGAGGGCCTACTTAAACCATCCATGTCATCTTCTCATTACTGTGATTAAAAGTATAACAAACCATCGGTTTATGTCCAATGTCATAAACTAATTCCAATCATTCTAATCTGTGAGTTCTCGAAGACAAGTTTTAAAGATTTAAGCCAAACTAGGTAATGACTCACGACTAATTCATGTTCACTAGATCATAAAAGGATGTCATGGAGATATCAAGTGCGCCTAAGTCGCAAATTTAACTAGTAAGTACTAATCCCCTGCACCTTCAAGTCAATTTTATTCTCCATACACTTTACTGCATCTAGTTGAAACATGACGATGCTCCTCTTGCCATATCTGTTTCTCGCTTCATAGTTACTTGCAATTAATTCTACTATCCACAAGAAGGAGAGAGCAAACTATCAATCTATGACAGCTCCTGAAGTTACTTAAGCGCTAATTAGGTTAAAGAGTCTTATTCGACATAATGCTCTCACAAGCGATGCGCCAAATTCTTAGAGTCATAACAACCTTGTCGGCCTTGACATTTTCATTACTATGTTGCAACGTTTGCGCTTAGTGGTAAACGTTATTCAAAAATGTTAGCCTAGTAAAGGAATCATACAAAGAAGCACCTCCTCATGTCTCACACTCAAGTGTGGAAACAGTAAGTGTCCAGACTTAGACAAGTTGGCAATACTCATAGATTTTGTAGCCACTTGGCGCTAATCTCTTCACTTAGTGTTAATAGATTTTTCTGCTATTAAGCGCTAATCTTTTAACTTCAAGTGATACTTTAATGCACACTATTATAGTGCATGAAATTTTGCTCCATCCACTCCCAACAGTTGGATAGAGAGCAAAACACTGCTCATTCTGGCTACTCATCTTACACTTAATGACTAATTCATTTAAGCTCGCATTTCTTGGATGACGTGACTCTTGAATGTTACTTCATCTAATGATGCAACATCATTACAAGTCAAATTACAAAGTCAATTCGCCCAGCTCAGTAGTCAAGATCATATACAGATCTATTGAGGGCTTACTAATTTCACAACTCCAAAACTCACTAACCAAAACTATGTAGCGCGCCGCTAACCATAGCGCACACATTAGTTTTTATTGTGCCAAACAAGGCAACAAAACCACGGCGACTTTGAGTCATGTTTCCTTTGGCTCAATTAAGATTTGACCTAAAGTCTCCAAGACTTTTGCTCATCTAAAGAATAGGATTACATTGTTTACATTTGAACATCTCTACTAAGTCTAGGTCAACCAAATTAACTTCCATAAGCTAAGTCAATTTAGAGAGAAATTCACATTGGGATTAATTTGATTAGCATAATATAATTTTGCCACAAAAATCTAAATTAAATAGTGATAATATTACACAAGTCGGAAGATCGAAAGTCCGCTATGCTCGTAATCATCTCTTACACCACAGGTGACAATTATCCAAAATTTAATTTAATTTATGTGCAAAATATTAGTTTTCGGGAGTAAATCTACAAAGATTTCTCTCAACCGCATAACCTTCCACTGACTATGGCATGTCTAAAAAACATGATAAAATATTCTAATTCCATACAATAGCATCTTAATGTAGATTCGCAATCAACTTATGCTATGTTACATTTAATAATAGAATTTAAATAAAAAACAATTAATCATGCTATTCTAATTACAACACATTAGAAACTCAAGAAAAAAAACAACAATATGCTCTATTTAATATTCAGATTATGCCATAACAGAAAGTATATCACTTATGAAATTTTCTGGTATTTTCTAAAATTTTAAATAATTAATAAACACACAAAAAATCATAAATAAATATTCCAGAATATGGGGAAATGCAACAACCATACCAGTAAATAGTAAACTATTACAGTAGTCTACTATAAAAATTTCACCCTTAGAAACTTAGTCATGCAACCTCAGAAGCATTTTAAAGCAGAAATAATAAATTATTATTACAGGAAAAATATTTTTTATTTTCATAAAATTTTGAAAATTTTACAGTAGATAAAAAATATAATTCTGAGTCTAACAGTACCAACCACGCTTAAAACAAAGCTATAACGAATTACTTATGACCATTTAACGCAATTTTGAATTAAAAAAAAAAAAAAACAGACCCTTACACCCAACAGCCAAGCTAGCCAAGCTGGCGCAGAAAACGGCGCGACTCGGCTTGGCGCGCGTGGACAGTGCGACTAACGCGCACGTGATGGCGCGGACAACGCGCGTGTGGTAGCGCTTGAGAAGCGCGCCTGGCGCGTGGCAGCCGTTGACGGCATCATCTGGCGTGTGCGGCTCACGCGCCGCCTTTCGGGGTGTTTTCCAGTCTAATTTTGGTACTACCGGACTTCATTTTCCAAAATAAAAACATTTGTGGTCTCAAAAATAACGTTTAATGAACATAAATTTCTTCCTCCTTAAGCCATCATGAAATTAAAAACGAACCCAAATTAGGGTTTAATGTATCTCATCAAACGTAAATCCAAATCTAACAAATAATATATGGTTTCGAAGATCTCGAAACAAGGATTATAAATATGTAAGATTTGCAGACTGAAATTAAAGCATGTAAAACTATCATGCATGTAAAATTATTAATAATTTTACATGCATATATCGTGTATATATTTATATAAAATTATACACATATTTTAATGCATAAAATAAGCACGAAAATACCCATTAATGCTCTGATACCAACGTTAATCAAGTATAAGGCAGCGGGTAAAAATTTCAGATCATACCTTAGGTGATAGAACCTGAAGCGAAGAATCTCGTGAGTAAATCACGTGCTCAAAAAATGAGAACAACGAGCACCTAGCAGTGGAGTGATACCATAATATGAATATCACCCACAAAAGTCACAGTGCAAAAAGCTTGATCGTTGTTTTTAATGGGAGAGAGTCAGTGTAGGAAAAAACATACGTTTTTTCATTATTTCATATCCCATATATCGTATCAGATATATAGGCTAAGTATATTTTCTATCCATATCAGTTGATATGATAGATATAGATATCATGAGTGGGTTATCCAAAAAAGTTTTGAATTCAAATTCAAACTTACATGGATAAGGTTCAAAAGGTTCATGGGTCATGCCACATGGGCGCCCAATTTCTAACAGTGTACTTAAACATGCATTCACACTCTATTTCTAGAATATATAGCTAGTTTCCATTCCAATATATTGCCAATGTTTGATCATATTTTTGGTGTTAGATTGGGTCCGTTTGGATATCTTGCCGGTGTATTGATTGTATTTTCAATCTTAGATTAGTTCACAATAAAGTTTAGGACATTTCCTAGGATCCCCTCTCTAGTGGGCATTATCTCTAGAATTCCATTCGAGTTATTGCATGTATAGAACTTTTGACATCCCAATTTCATGTGTTTTGTTGCTAAATAATTTAGGAAATCAACAATCGACCAAGCAACAAAAAGCGAAAGGACTAGCCACACAAGAGGATTGTAGTTAGACATAATGCAATGCAAAGAACATGTCCTCTTATGATATGTTCTCTTACATGAATCCTCTTGAAGTAGTACTCATTAAGGATACACTATCTGATGATTTTGAATATGATTAGGAAGCTGCAGTGAGCTCTATTAATCCCATGGTTTCAAATAGTGTGTTTGATGGGGATATAATCTTGACGCAAGAACCAAGATTGACTAGTCATGTTCCATCTGTTGTGACTTCTAGCATCCATTCCATGAAGAAAGATACAGTGCTACAGGAGGCGATATAAGGAATTGTGGTTCTTCAATTCAAGATGGTTACAATGGTATTGACCCATCTCAAGGAGGTTATAGTTGGTCAAGATTGAATGTTAAAAACAAGTTAAATCTCAAAGAACCTAGGAGGAAAAAACAAGTGACCATTGAAGACATTCTCTTCTCATTGATTCTAGTTTGCGTGAGACTCTAAAAGTTGGCAACAAAGTTGAATTTTTCAGTCATCCTAGTTTGTTAATTGCTAAGGTTCAAGTGAACTGAATTTACTAAACAGAAATGGAGGTTGACATATGTATTTAACATCAAGAAAATTGAAGTAATCCTCATGAAGTTACCCTTGAACCCAACCCAGAGAAAAGTTTTATTTATAAGTCTTCTGAATCCCGCAGCCTAGAGATTGTTTTGGGTGGACAAACTTACCAGCCCATCGAGATTGTCCCAAGGCTAGATTCATTTGTCCAATGTTCTCTTGCACAAGTCAAACGTTGTCTAAACGTTATGTGAAGCGGGTAGTGTCATAAGGTGGGAGTGGTTATAAGAGAATCTAGGCACCTCAATCTAAAATCAACAATTCTTCTTATCAATCCTCTTAAGACAATGATAAAAAAAAAACAAAAAAGGGAGAACGGTATTGAAGATAGTTGGATAGAAACCAAGCCTTTTTCGAGTCGCCCTCAGACGGTGTTCTCCATTGGTGACTTGAACTTCGAGATATGATCTTTTGTTTTTATGTGTCCATTGTGCAGGTACTCATAGATGGGTTTGACTCTCATTATTTTCGTGAAGCTTTCTCTGAATTTTCTTGACTCATCATTTCTAGCTAGAGTGTGTGGGTTTAATAGTGTTTTATTTTAGGCTTATGTTGTTTGGTGTCATCTCTGGTCAATGAATTGTATTTTTTTTCTTATTAATGAAGTTATTACTCTTCCTCCAAAAAAAAAAAAAAAAAAAAAACAAAACAAAATAAAAAAACAAAAAAAAAAAGAAAAAAATAAAAAAAAAAAGTGTAACCAATAAACACAAAAAAATAAATAAACACATGTACCTATCTTCAAACAAGAAGGTTACAACGTATGAGCAACTAGGGGTGTGCAAAGATCCGACCAACCTGTTCAAATTGTCTGGCCCGATTGACCTGACCCATTTTTGGTCAATTTAAAAAATTGTAACGGTCGGCTACAGTTTAAATTGTTTGAAAAATTCGAGTTCCCAGTTGAGTGGCGGTTATGAATTTGAAATATTCATTCAAACCGAGCCATCCGAACATTTAATATACTCTTATATTTTACGTATGTAATTATTATTTGTGGTGCCTATCAATTAAAGTTGTATCTATGCATCATAGTTGTATCTCATAAAGAGACAATAAAGATTCTTTTATATTTTCCAAACATGACATGACAACTATATTATTATCCAATATGATTTATTTTTATTTTTTCTTGATCTTATCAATTCATAAAGAACTTTTACTCTTTCAAACTTCTCTCTATCTCACACCTCTCACTTCCCATGTAAACTCTCTCTCTCTTACACAAACCATAAACCCTAAAAAGTCCAAAAAATTAAAGAGACCCACTCTCTTTCTCTTCAATCTGAATCTATTCTATTATTTTGTCGCATTTTCTTCCCTCCTATTGAGATACAAATACCTTCTCCCTTATATTTGTTTCTTCATCTTCCCTTCCACCTTTTTGATGTGTTGATGGCAAGGATGATTGATAGTGGTGATCGCAACTATGGCTGTCGTGATTAATGGTGGCAGCGTTGATGAGCGATGTTGGGAAGCCCCCTCTTTATACTTTTCTCCCATTTTCTCTCCATTTTTCTTCATTTTTTGTTGTTGTTGTCTCTCCATCATTTTGTTATCTTATAAACCTGTATGTATGTATATATGTATGTGTGTGTTTATATAAATATATGATTTAAGTTATTTTTCTTCAATTTAAAAAGAAATTTCTTATTCTGAAATTTAATTTTAAATTTTTTCTCCATCAGATGATCAAAATTGACTACCGACCGCCAATTCGAATCTTTTCATTCGGTCAATTTTGAACAGCTACTCGGTTGATAATAGTTGACCACTTCTCTAAACCAATGGGGTCGATTCGGATGACAGGCCAGTGGCATATCCATGCCGGACTGACCCATGCACACCCCTATAAGCAACCAAGTATAAGTTATTCCCAATAATATTTAGTTAATTTTAATTTTTAACCCCTTAAAGTAAAGGTAATTTCTCTTTTTTCCTCTAGCAAGTTGCGTAAGGGCAATGAGAGGGTTGCGACGAAAAGGGAAGGCGGTTGGGGAGGAAGTGGTGGTTGGTTGTGGTAACTGTTAGGGTTGTGGTTTGTTGGAGAAGAGAGCAATTTGATATTGAAGGAAAAAAAATATGAGTAATCATATTACCTTAAGCGGAAACGGTTTGGATCGGAATACTTGAATTATAAGTCTCGTATGTAAAACTCTTCATCAATTGAGAAGCTACTAGAGTTTCTTAATATTATATCCACACTCCAAATTTCTAGGTTCAACGATGGTGACCTAGGAGGAAAGAACAGAGAGAGAAATATTTTTTGCAGAGATTTTTCGGGTAAACTCACACACCAATAATACGTATTATTATTTTCTCTATATCAGATATATAAAGAATCTCTGCTGATAGATATGGAGTTATAGTCTCCCACAACAACTCAAACACCTCTTTAGATAATTCTCTTAATTATCTTATATTATAACTCATGTGAATTATCTACAACCCATGTAGATGCTCCATGGTATATGGACCTCAACACTGTATTTGTACTCATGATTATATCATGATCTCAAATCCGACACAATCACTCGAGCAATGAGCTACAATATAAGGGTATGATTTTTAACAATCTTCCCTAGCCACTCATGTCAATTCACTCAAACTTGACCATTTTCCTAGACATGGTCCTCTGGATCATATTTATCATGACCCTTGGATGACATGCTAAAGTAACGACATCAAGTCATCACTTCATGACATAGTTCTAGGTTCAAGGATATAGAGTAGGCCTATTATTGGCGTAACAAGGCTCACATAGTACTAGAGTAGTGATCCATCTAGCCACTCCCTTAAGTGGTCGATGGTAGCACATATAGTATGATATGTATGATACGGCAGAGTTCTCACTAAATTGGGTCTGTCACTCTCTAACGCCATATAAATCTTAGTCTAGTTGTTATACAAGTGTCTAACATGAGTTTCTTAGCATTTGCTCATCAAGCGCCTATCTAAGACCACACATTTGGCTATATTTAGGCTTCATGAAGCTGTGGATAACTTCATGTTCGACTTTTTAAAGTCTCATCTTAGCCAATGCTAAAGCAACATAAATTAATTGTGTTTATTTCTCAAGTTACAAAACATTTACCTTGCTTGCTCTATAAATGCGAAGATAATTAACGTCTCATCCCGCTCGCTTTACAAGTGCCGGGGTGATCGTCAGTGTGAGAATACCGATCTAAGCCTGGTGACATCATATACAATGTGTGCTAATAGTATCAATTAAGCCATAAAATCACATGAATAAATGATTATGCATAAGATACTCATAAAAATATGAAACAAAGTCAATGAGATATCCAAAAAATACATCAAATCCTACGAAGTCCTAAACTCTTAACATGAGTTTGGAAAACATCTCTAGTAGTGGCTTTAGTAAGTGGATTAGCCACTATCCTGCTAGTAGAGATATGTTGTAGGACTACCTCCCCTCGTGCAACCACATCTCGAATAAAGTGAAATTGAATGTCGATGTGTTTGGTTCTACCTTGATACTTGGGACCCTTAGAATATGCCAAAGTTTCCATACTATCAACATAAATCATAACGGCTTCATCTACAAGAGTCGTGATCCCAAGGTACTGTAAGAATCTCCTCAACCAAACAGTCTCTTGTACAGTTGCTGAACAAGCAACGTACTCTGACTCTATTGTGGACAAAACAATGTATGATTGCTTCTTACTACACCAAGAAATACATGCTCCACAAAGTAGAAATGAACAACCAGTGGTAGACTTGCACTCATTTTTATCAGTGACCCAGCCTGCGTCATTGTATCCCTTTAGTCTCAAATATCCACTCTGATAGCAAATAATGAGATCCATTATCCCATGAAGATAGCGAAAAATCCTCTTTACTGCTTGCCAATGAATAGGTCCTGGGTTACTCTAGTAACGACTAACCACTCCCACTGCAAAACATATGTTCGGTCGAGTACACATCATAGCGTACATCAAACTACAAACTACACTTGCATAGGGAACCTTTTCCATTTGTTTCTTTTTCTCATTTATTCTTAAGACAAAAGTTAATGCTCAGAATACCTCCCTTCTCAATTGGAGTGTCAGTGGGTTTAGAATAGTGTGTACGAAATTGTTTCAAAATCCTCTTAATGTAGGTCTCTTGAGATAAACCAAGAAGCTTCTTAGAGCGATCTCTTAGGATCTTAACTCCAAGCACATAATTTGCCTCTCCCATGTCCTTCATTTAAAAAATGGAGGACAACTACTCCTGAGTGGCGACAATCATGTTTGTGTCATTTCTAGCTAACAAGATGTCGTCAATATACAATGATACAATGGTCTTTCTCTATCATTTCAAATCTAGTCGAAACAATGGCTTTTATGGAATCTAAAATACTATTGTCAAGACAATTACATTAGGCCATAAATGGAACGTTTAAGATGAGATGCTTTGTGCTCTTGTCCATTGACCTCAAAGCCTACTGGTTCATCCCCATAAATCTTCTCGTCAAGTTCTTCATTGAGAAATGAAGTCATAACATGCATTTGGAAAAGTACAAAATCAAAATTTGCGATAATAGCTTGAATTAGGCAAATGAAGGCAAATCTCACCACCAGGGAGAATGTCTATACCCTCTCTTTGGGTATAGCCCTTTGCCATAAGATAGACTTTTGGCCCATCAACCTTGCGCTTAACTTTTAAGATCCACTTGTTGCCAATGGTCTTGCGCCCAGGTGGAAAGTCAACCAACTCCTAAACTTGGTTTTGAGCCATAGAACTCATTTCATCATTCATAGCAGCTATCTACTCACTAGCATTCGGTGAAGCTAACACTTCCTCACAGGAAGTAGGCTCATCAAGATTTAATAGAGAACACATGAAAGATTTCCCTCAATCTCATAAGATGACAAGGAATGATTCCACGTTTACCTCTACATAACTGGGATCCTTATTGAGTCATTTTGTAGTGAAACACTACCATTAAAAGGTAAATCACTCCCATTATCTTTGGCGATTTCAGGATGAGTCTCTAATTCTCCACTCTTGCCAAAAGATGATGTGACTTTCTCAGACTCCTGCAACTCAAATACCGCAAGATCTTTCTTTACTTCACCAATACTAGAAAATTTACTGTCAATAAAATTGACATCTCACAACTCATTTTCAATCATTCCACTATAAGGATGTTCACTATACTTTACATAACCTTTTGAGCATTCTGAGTATCTAACAAACACTTGTTTATTTGTTCTAGGGCCTAACTTTCCATGCTTATGAGAAGTACTGTGAACAAAATTCGCACAACTCCAAGGCTGCAAATGCTCCAAATCAGGTTTGTGCAATTCTATAATTCATATGGAGTCGTTGAAATTGACTTTAAAGGCACATAGTTAAGGATGTAGGCAATAGGCATAAGAGCATCCCTCTAAAAAGATATAAGAAGGTTGACTTGCTCCATCATTGATCTAACCATTTCAAGCAAAGTACAATTCCGTCTCTCCGTTACACCATTTTGTTGTGAAGTGCCTGGAATTCGTTAATTGCATGCGTATCCCCTTTTCCTCACACAGTCCCTGGAACTGATGTGATAAATATTCATGCCCTCGATTTGTTCGAACGATGCTCAATTTACTGTCTGTCTGATTCTCAGCCAATGCAATAAAGCGATTGAAGCAATCTAATATCTCAAAGTAATGTGAGATCAAATAGACATAATTGAACCATGAATAGTCACTAACAAATTTAAGGAAATAAAAAGTGCTATGGTATGCCTTTACATTTATAAGTCCACAAATGTCAGAGTGGACTAACTCTAGAGGATATAAAGTCCTAGGCGTCTTTCCAAAAGACTTACTACAGGCCTTTCCTACGAAACAAGGCTCACACACAAGAAGATTTACATTAGCAAGATGAACCAACAGGCCTTCTTTAGCTAGTCTAGTCATTCTATCTTTTCTTATGTGACCAAGTCTAGCATGCCAATTCACAAATTTTTAATGTATCATTATCACAAGACACATAAGAATATGAGAAAAAATCCAAATCTAGCATGAATAGACCATTAGAAATAAAATCTTGTCCCTACAAGCCCTTATTCAAATAGGAATCCAACTGACTACCACTAAAACTAAATCCTAGCAAAGCAATAACTGATAAAATATTACTTTAGACACCAAGTGTATAAAGCACTTCATGGAGGAGTAAAGTGCACCCTGGACGCGTCTTGAGTTGACAAGAACCAACTCCAAGGACATCCTCTCGAGTTCCATTATCTAAAGTAGCGTACTGCTTTCCTACATGTATCTTTTTGTAATCCACGAACTCAACTCTTAATTTGACTATGTGGTGGGTTGCTTCTGAGTCTACAATCCAACCATGGAGAGAATTAGCAACACATACATATAAACAAACACAAGTATTTAAAGAGTTAAGTAAAAGGTCTACATTCTTTGTATCAAGGCATTCTCGAGCAAAGTGATCTCGCTTTCCACAGTTATAGGACTTGACTTTGGTCTTGTTTTTATTTCCAGCACGCTTACCTTGACGGCGCTTCCCCATATTACCTTTCTTAGGACCAAGGTTACCAACTGCGCTACCACATTTTCCTTGTTTGTTGCGCTTAGGCCTAAATGTTTGATGATGTCTTGCTTGGGTGACAAGGACAGTGCTACAATGTGACCCCAGGCGCTCCGCTTCAAGCCCAAATTGCTCAAATTTCAAAATAAGAGCATGCAACTCAGTTGCAAGTATGGTCCCATAGGTAATGTACTCAGTTGATTCCATATGTCATGAGCAATGGGGTTTGTCTCAAAGTCCCTTGCGAGATCATTGTGCATGCTACTAAGCATAGTATAGCGCTCGCATTGACCCAATTCTGATGGGTCTCTGTCTCACGACAATATTGGGAATGTGCTCAATTTTTTTATGACTTCATGTTCATTAAGAAATTATTGGATTTCATCTTTGGTGAGGTCAATAACAGCATTCTTAGAGGCCATTTCACTACATTGATTGCATAAGATTTGACATTAGTACACTTTTAAAGATTTTATTTCCAAAAACATAATTGGCATACAATATCTCCACTTACATAGAGAGATCGAAAATTTCGCTAAGCTCATAATCATCTCCCTCTATGTGAGCTAAGATATAGTACCCAATTAATTTTGGATAAAATTATTTAAGAGGCAAAAACATCTCTTAATTCCACAACATTAAATCACGCATAATATATATGAGTCCAAAAATACGCCATAAAATTTTGCATGTGGACTCCACTTGAAGCCTTGTTGGTAATATGATGCAGCATGTTAAGGCAACCTTCAAATATATTGGTGATAGTGAAACACATCCTTTACATGACTATGAAAAAATACATCAAAAAAAGAATAAATAATTACAACCCAAAAGAATCATAATACAATTATTCTAATAAAAATGTAAATAATTTGGGGATGCCACTTCACCAATACATTTTTAGGGTCTACCTCTAACAATACAAAATAAATAAACAAACATGTGCATCAAAAATTACCAACATCACCTCTATCCATCCATACATACATACAACATCAATCAATAAATAAATGGCCAAAGGACGGAGGTCAAACTACAATTCCTACTAAGGAAAAATAATATAGTCATGAAAATCTAGGACTCAAAATATATATTAGTTCTCAACTAACATATATTAAAAAATAAATAAATTAATTCCACAATTTAATAGTACAAAAATAAATGCTAACAATATTAAAAGGAGTTAATTAATTATGCACAATAATTAATAAAATAGATAAATAATTTTCTAGAATTTTTCTTAATTTCCAGATTTATTTTAATTTTTTTTTGTTGTAATTTTTAGAAATATATTTTTAATTTTCTATAATTTTCAAAATTAAAGTATATATAAACATGTGAGAATATCAAAGAAAATTCAAAATAAATTAATTTTGAAAACAGTGGCAAAAATAGATTACACAAAAAAATAGAATAGGTAGTCAATTACACCCATGTGTCGCACATGTACTATATGTGTCTCGAGAATCGTGATCACGCATTGTTGTTACAGGTTCGCGTGTATGACAAACGCATGTGCTTCCACGTGCGCCACATGGCATGCACGCCTTGCGTGCTGCTGACATCAGTCACATGCAGTGCACTGACATCAACCGCGCTGCAAGCTGAACTGCGCCAATTGAGAAGTTACTAGAGTTTCTTAATATTATATATACACTCCAAATTCCTAGGTTCAATGATGGTGACCTAGGAGGGAAGAACATAGAGAGAAATATTTTTTGCAGAGATTTTTTGGGTAAAATCACACACCAATAATATGTATTATTATTTTGTTTATATTAGATATAGAGAATCTTTGTTGATAGAGGTGGAGTTATATATAGTCTCCTACAACAAGTCAAACACTTTTTTAGATAATCTCTTAATTATCTTATATTATAAATCGTGTGAATTATCTACAATCCATGTAGACGCTCCACATGTTATGGGTCAGGTCAAATTCGATCCAATTTCTAACAGATATTATCTAAAACATCATATGTTATATTGAGACAAAATCAAAACTTTTAATTTGGATATAGTGTGAACTGAGCAAATAATGAGATGACGTGTACTAAGACAACTAATGATGTGCAAGTAAAATTTCCCCGAAAGTTATTGCTAGCAAAAGCTAAATATTTAGGGTTATTTTTAAAAATCAAAATTATATGAGAAAATATAGTGAATTGTATGGTTTATATAAGAATAGATACATGCAAATGAAATGATATGCACCAATAATACTACATAGACATAAATATAAAACAAAAAATTAATGTATAAGAGTATCTCCAACCATTAATTAATTTATTTGTTTATTTAATTTGATTTTAAATTTGAGTAAAAAGTTTGATTTGATATAAATTATTTCAATTTTTTATATCAAATTTTCATCAAAATATTTTTAAAAATTCTCCTTTTATCCTAAAATTTTCTTTTCATCAAATTTGCTAAAAAAAATAATGTCTAATGTTTCATCTTTTTAAATTTGACAAAAGATTTGATGAGTTATCAATTTGATGAAAATAATGACTCGATTTGGATTTGATAAACATTTGATGAAATTATTAAAAATAATTTTGAATAACTTTTTTTTTATAAATTTAAATTTAATAAAAGAAAAAATAAAAATGTAGAGGTGCACTAATTCACCTACATTTGAATGTGGTCATCCATCAAAATGAACAAATTGTACACCACTTACACCATCTCCAAAGAAGTGAGCATTGTGTAATTTGCCAACTTTTCTTTATTATAATAATTCATTGAACTTCGTTTTCGTATGATTCATTAATAAATAAATAAACAAAATGCATTGTCCCATCTAAAAATAAAAATTAAAAATTAAAAAACGCATAGTAATTTAATAATGTTCTAATACTTAGGCCTATTGGGCAGAAAATGGTGAAAAGTGATTTTTTAAATTTTAATTAAGTTTTTGATTTTTTTAGACAAATGATTTAGAAAGTTGGTGAAAAGTAACTTTTGACTTTTTGATTAATATTTATTTATGATGTCAAATCATAATAAAATAACCAAACTACTCCCATTCAATTTAAAATACGGTCTTGCTACGTAGCTCGAAAGCTACGTAGCTTGAATGCCCCGAATGTTTTTTTTTTTTTTTTTTTTTTTTTTTTTTTTTTTTTTTTTTTTTTCAGACGCAGAAATGGAGGGGGAGGAGGAAGGAGGGGAGAGGAGAGGAGAGGAGGGGAGGAGGGAGGAGGGGACTGGAGGGGGCCTAAAAAATGGAGGGGGAGGGGAGGGGAGGGGAGGGGAGGGGAGGAGGAGGAGGGGGCGGAGGCGACGGAGGGCTGCGACGGAGGCGATCGGGGCAGAGCCGACGAGGGGCGGAGGGCTGCGACGGACGGACGGAGGGCTGCGACGGACGGACGGAGGGCTGCGACACGACGACGGCGGGCGGAGGGCTGCCTCCTCTCTCTCTCTCCTCTCTCTCTCTCTCCCTCTCCCTCTCCTCTCCCTCCGGTTTCAGCCCAAAATGACGAAGAAGAAGAAGGAAAAAAAAAAAAAATACAGTCCAAAACGACGTCGTTTTGGGTTGTCGAGCCGTTCGAGCCAAGGCAATTTCGAGCTCTCGATCATTTTCCTTTAAAATATTTACAACTTCACCCATGTAGCATATTTTGACTCATGAGGGGTAGAATTATAATTTCACCAATGACTAAAAACCAACTTTCCAAATTAAAAAAATACACAAAAAACTAATTTTTAACTTTTACTACAAATAAAAAAAAAGTGACTAAAAGCCAAATTCCCAAAACAGCCTTTCACATTGTAATAACATTCAGATGCTGAATGACTATCCAGAGCACGTGACTGATCACGTGAGATTGAACATACCCAATACTAGACGCGTTTAACTTGTTCCCGCCGAATTACAGTCGTGAATAATTATTATGTCTTCTACCTCTAACTACTACTGTTCGTTACTCAAACTCTGCTGCGAAGCCCATAACCAAATCCAAGCAAAGAAGCTTCATTGCCTTATTCTCAAGACTGTTACACATCCAGAGACTTTTCTATGGAACAATCTCATCAACACGTATGCTAAATTACGCAATTTAACCTATGCACGACATGTGTTCGATCAAATTACTCAACCAAACCTCTTCTCATGGAACACCGTCCTCTCGGCTCACTTGAAGTTCGGCCGAATTCCTGAAATGCAAGAGATCTTCAGTCGAATGCCACGCCGAGATGGGGTTTCTTGGAACTTGATTATTTCGGGTTATGCTTGTCACAGGTCATGTTATGAGTCAGTGGAGCTATATAGATTGATGTTGAGAGATGGACCCATTAATTTGACTCGAATTACATTCTCGACAATGCTTATCCTGTCATCAAATCGGGGTTGTATTGATTTGGGTAGGCAAATTCATGGGCAGATTGTGAAATTTGGTTTTGAGTCATATGTTTTTGTGGGTAGTCCCTTGGTTGATATGTACTCGAAAGCAGGGTTGATTTTTGAAGCAAAGCGGGTTTTCGATGAATTGCCAGAGAGGAATTTGGTAATGCATAATACTATGATTATGGGTTTTTTGAGGTGCGGGATGGTTGAAGACTCGAAGCATTTATTTTGTTGTATGCATGAAAAAGATTCAATTTCGTGGACAACAATGATTACGGGACTTACACAGAATGGAATGGAGAGAGAAGCAGTTGATATGTTTAGGAAAATGAGAACTGAAGGCTTGGCTATTGATCAGTTTACTTTCGGAAGCATCTTGACGGCCTGTGGGGTTCTTTTGGCCTCAAAAGAAGGCAAGCAAATCCATGCATATATAATCAGGACCGATTATATGCATAATGTGTTTGTTGGTAGTGCCCTTGTTGACATGTATTCTAAGTGCAGAAGTATAAAATATGCGGAAACAGTTTTTAAGAGAATGACCTGCAAAAATATTGTGTCTTGGACAGCAATGGTGGTGGGCTATGGCCAGAATGGGTACAGTGAAGAAGCTGTTCGGATCTTTTGCGAAATGCAAAGAAATGGGATTGACCCAGATGAGTTTACTCTAGGAAGTGTCATTAGCTCATGTGCAAATCTTGCAAGCTTAGAAGAGGGTGCCCAATTTCATGGTCAAGCACTAGTTTCTGGCTTGATTTCCTTTGTTACAGTTTCTAATGCACTTATTACACTGTATGGTAAATGTGGAAGCATAGAAGAGTCCCATCGCCTGTTCAATGAGATGAACTTTAGGGATGAAATCTCTTGGACTGCACTGGTTTCTGGGTATGCCCAGTTTGGAAAAGCCAATGAAACAATTGATTTATTTGAAAAAATGCTGGCCAATGGTCTACAACCTGATGGGGTAACTTTCATTGGGGTTCTTTTAGCTTGCAGTAGGGCAGGACTAGTTGAGAAAGGATGCAAGTATTTTGATCTAATGGTAGAACAACACGGCATCATTCCAATACAAGATCACTACACTTGCATGATTGATCTTTTCAGCAGAGCCGGGAGGTTAGAAGAAGCAAAAAATTTTGTATTTAAGATGCCTTGTAAACCTGATGCGATTGGTTGGGCTACCTTGCTGAGTTCATGTAGAGTTCATGGTAACATGGAAATTGGGAAATGGGCAGCAGAATCTCTACTAGAACTAGAACCACAAAACCCAGCTAGCTATGTCTTGCTCTCGAGCATGTATGCTGCTAAAGGGAAATGGGAGGAGGTGGCTCAGTTAAGAAGACGACTAAGAGATACGGGCATAAGAAAGGAACCGGGATGCAGTTGGATTAAACATAAGAGCAGAGTACACATTTTTTCTGCTGATGACAGGTCAAGTCCATATTCAGATCAGATCTATGCTAAGTTAGAGAAGTTGTACTGTAAAATGATAGAGGAGGGTTATGTGCCTGATATGAGTTCTGTTCTCCATGATGTTGAGCTGTCAGAGAAGATAAGGATGCTTAACCATCACAGTGAGAAGCTTGCTATTGCGTTTGGGTTGATTTTTATTCCTTGTGGCTTGCCCATACGAGTAGTCAAAAACCTCAGAGTATGTGGGGACTGCCACAATGCAACTAAATTCATTTCGAAGATCACCCAGAGAGAGATTCTTGTAAGAGATTCTGTTCGGTACCATTTGTTTAAAGATGGAACATGTTCATGTGGTGATTTCTGGTGATGGTTTTGTCTACTGTTTAAAGCTGTCGCGGATGGCACTGAGACAAATCTTTGAATCACTCAAGTGGCACCATGAAATAGACATAGCCTCTTCACTTGAGAAAGTGGATCTATTTTCTATGGCAGCTGTAAGGGGCTAGTGTTTTTGCAACACTACTTCCTAGGAACATTACTATGAGAATAAAACCTGATTTATATGGTTTGTCCAAACAAGACCTGCATGTCAAAGGAGCTGCTATGAGAAATTCTATCCATTAGAAAGCTTACTGAACTGCTTATCAGGTAACCTGAGGGGAGGGCATGTATGCTTGAAAAATGAAGAAGATAATTGATGATGGTTTATTATGTGACAAGGTAAGAGTCTAATTCCTGCTAGCTATTACACCTATTTGTGTTAGATTTGTTATGGTGCTGTTGCTTGAAGCTTGGACAAACACTCAAATTTCATTGATCAAGACATTGAGTGTTTGGAGGACCTGATTCTCTTGATTGGGTTAGGGTATATAAGTATCAACAGAATCATAAGGATACGAAACATATGACATTAGAGGGAGTTCTGTAAATTAAAACACCATTCATTATTTCCCTGTAGTTAAATGATTGAATGAGCAAATTTTGTGAACTTCATACACTAAGGTATCAATTGAAAAGGTGGGTTATTACTTTCTCAGTATATTCTGACTTTTTAACTAGATCAATTGGAGGGGTGGAAAAGAGCTTTGTTGTCTAGGGGGAGTAGATATACTTTGGTGCAATCGGTTTTGGGTAACATTCCTATTTACTATCTGTCTTTGTTCAAAATTCTGGTTAGAATTGCAAAGAAATTGAAAAGATGATGAGGAATTTCTTTTGGGATGGAAAGGGTGAGGGTAATAAGGGACAGTTAGTGATTGGGGGGTAGGTTCTTTTCCCAAGGAGAAGGTCTCCTTATTGGAAACATTGTGACTAGGAGTATTGCACTTCTTGGAAAATGGATATCGAGATTTTTCATTGAGAAAAATTCATTATGGCATGCCAAAGTTAAGAGTAAGTATGGGGTTCAAGCTAATGGGAGAGACTCTAATGTGGTTAGCGGGGGCAATAATCGATCTCATTAGAAATCTATTTCTCACATCCTTCTGCATATGTCTAGATTTCTTTCGTTGAAGGTGGGTAATGGTGAGAGTGTTTGGTTTTGGGAGGATGTCTGGGTGGGTGATTCTTCTTTTGATGTGCCATTTCTGCATTTATACAAGGTGGCTCGATCTCATTTTGCTTCCGTTGCTTCTTTGGCATTGTCTTGTGTGGCACCAATCTCTTGGGATTTAAATTTCTCTAGGAGTCTTAATGATAGGGAAAATCTGGAGTGGGTGTCTTTGTTGTCTTTACTAGAGGGGGTCTCTTTGTCTACAAATAAGGATGATAAGTGGGTCTGGTTCATTCATTTTTCATGCATTTTTCCAAGAAAATCTTTCTTTGACAAAATCATTGATATTTGTTTCCATTTCATGAAAGAATTTGGAAAGCTTTTGTGCTTCATAAAGTGAACATCTTTATATGGACCTTGGTTCACGGAAGCATTTTGACTAACGATGTTTATCAAGCATGGAGGCCTAATCGCTATCTTAGTCCTCAATATTGCATTTTGTGTAGGAGGAATGGGGAATCCTTGAATCATCTTTTCTTACATTGCTCAATAGCTCTGAATCTTTGGTAATGTTTGTTCTCAATTGACCACCATACATTGGGTGACCCTGGTAGAGTGCACTCAAATGCTTGCAAATTGTAATTGAATTTTGAGGATTTGGATTCATGAAGAGAGAAGTGTTGTGGAGATATGTTTGCTTTTGCAACTTTTTTGGGAAATATGGTTGGAAAGGAATGCAAGGATTTTCGAGGACTTTGGCAAAAAAGTGTCATTGCGTCATTTTGGGCTTCTATCTCCCCTTCATTCAAAGGGGTTCCACTTTTCTTTTCTTTTTTTTTTTATATTTATTTTCTAGAGATTGGAAAGTGGTTTGCAATGTATAAATGTTTTTTTAGTTTTGTTTCTTCTGGCATGTTATGGTTGTCTTCACTAAAGAGGACTTATTGTCCTCTTTTTGTTCCCTTCTACCTTTTATTAATTAAATCTATGTTTGTTGGTGATTAAAAAAAAAAAAAAAAATGGATACACAATATTCATTGGAGACCATAAATTTTAAATAACCAAACCAAACTAAGCCTTTGTCCCAATTAAGTGGGGTTGGCTACATGACCTTTTTCGCTATTGGAGACTAGAAATTTTAAATATATTCCACAAATTACATAATGAACAAATACATATTTTTGTAAATACAACAACAGAATTAAATAATAAGTGCTCTACATATAATAGAATTACAAGGAACAAAAATTATATGAAGATTTCAAGGCTATACAATATGTAGAAGAAAAAAATGTCTGTATTTATTCATTCTCTTGTGTTGTTTTGGAAGACTCTCACTGACTTTGCTGTTGGTTCTGCATAAGCGTTAAGAAAGGCTTATTAAAATAGAACTTTCACGGGAGAAAAGCTGGACAGTTCTGGGTTAGAGAAATCTACAAGCATTACCTGCAACTGAGTACAGATCTCAATCACTTCAGGAAGAGGTGCCCAGTCTCCAAAATTTCTCTCTATAAATTGGTAGGCAATTCCACTCCTTCCTTTGCTGACTATAAAGAGTCCGCCTTTTGTTTCACCTTCACCCTTGAAATTCTGCTCCATTCCAGTTGCTTTTGCACGCTTGTAATTTGCAATAGCTCGAGGGTTGAACAGAAAACCCGATATGAACTTGTCCTTCAGAAGCTTCCCTCCACCAAGAGCTTTGAAAAATTCCATGTCTTTGTTGTAGATCACGGAACCACCCCAATATCGAGGCCAAAAGTCTTTTACCTGTAGCAGCATCAAGGTCAGATGTCTTCATGTTTGTTTGTTATTCATAAAAAACCATGATATGATTGAAAGAGGAACAAATTGAAGAAAGTTAGTAAGATACTTCAGCCTCTATGTGTTCATGGATAACTGCAAATAATTGAACCCCAAGTGCATCAAATATGGGTTTTTTTGAATAGAGTTGGTGGGCCTCTGCTCTGCACATGATGCACCTGTTTTCCATTTACAATTTTACAAATACATAACACAATTAAAAATTATACAGATTCAGTTCTCCTTGAAAGAGGCAAAAAAGAAGAAGAAAAAAACTAAGTCAGTGGGATGTTAGGCATCTCTTTTAAGAGCACCATTTCTCTCTAAAATGCAAGCTGAGACAGTTCTTCATTGTCTGAACATTTTAGTTTCACTTGTTTGATTTACAAAACTGAAAGAATAAAATTCTGCCAAACTTATTTCCATAAAAACTGATTCCATAGAAACTATACTCCAAATACTCCAATATTGAAAATGTTCAATTTGTTTATTTGTTTTTATTGCTAGCCATTAAAGAGTACCGTTATTGTGATTTCTGAAATTGCAAGAGCTTTATTTTGGATTTTCTAAAGATTGACATCTAGCGATGTGTCTGTTTTAATAATCTCACATGAACATGGTGGTCCAAGGATGAAATGCAAGACTTTCAATTTCATAAAAGTCCATCTAATGAGATAATGCTGTGCCAATATGCAGAACATATAGAAAAGTTACCCTGGACGCCTGATACAGACGAGTACAGCTGGTTTATCACGCCATAGTTCCGAAGCCTTCATCGGGGGTGTCTTTGTTTTCACCAAACATTCTGTCCCAATCTTATATTCCGGAGTTAGTTTCTGAATTGAGATGTTTTCAATAGCAGAATATGGAGCAACATCGTCAACTATTGGGGGAGGCTGTACACAACCACATGCTCTGGGCTCGGCAGGAGCAGCAGCCACAATCCCCTTAAAGATATGTCCATCTTTGATCTTCAAATCAACTATTGATCGCTCTGCTGACACATCATAGTTGGTACTGCTTCTTGCAGGTGATCTCGTCATACTCTGCATTTTTATGGAGTTGACTGAAATAAACTAACTCTTGTAAATGCTATTACTTGTAGGAAGTGTGTTGGTTCTTCTTCTTGAAGGGAGAGCACATGATGTTGGCAAAGGGGCTGCTGCACATGCAATGGTTCTGTCCATGAAGCGGGCGATGTGACCTCTTTTTATATCAAATTGAGTGGAAAGATCTCCGGTGCTCAAGCCAAGAAGCTCGGGAAGACATTTTCCAGAGGCCTCTAGTCTGTCTCCATATTGCATCAGAGCGCGATCATGCAGGTATGACCTGATTTCCAGTGAATCCTGTAGTATATACCATGTAAAGCCTTTAGAGGTCACAGATGAATAAGATTGGTCGTTCTTGAAAACATCAAATTTTGGAGAAAACTTTTAGAAAATTTGCCTGAGATTAAAGTATATTAGTGAATAGCTTCATCAAAGAGATGGTCATTAAAAACATCAAGAAAATGTATTGGCTCTGGAAATTTCAAGATTGGATTGATAGTAAAATAACCTTTTGTTGTTGAGTCATGTTTACTCCATCCATATCCTGTGAATTCATAATCTTAAAGGTCGGTACATCATCCCAACCTTCTTCTATTAGCTTTGGAAGAAGTTCCTTCAGTGATCCATTCCCAACAAAATCCTCCATTGAAAAAGAAGCCATCCTCTTGTGAAGCTGAGAATGGTCCAAATAGTTGAACTTTTATTGCTGAAATGAGTTCTGAATATATATCTAACTAGATCGGATAAGTCCAATTAATGTTGCTATTTGTAAGAAATCATTACTGAAATAAAATATTGAAGCTTGCAAGTTGCAGCTAATTTCAATGATGTCAATGGCTTATGAATTTTGTTCAATCCTCTCATGAATTGAATAAATTGGAGATTTTATTTTTTTTATTTTTTTATTTCTTTTTTTTAAGTGATCACAATAATTTATTCCATTTCTTAGTTTAAATCAAGTGTTTTATCTGATAGGATATTGTCTTCTTAAAGCATATCTCGACCTTCACTTGATGACAAGTATTTCAATTATAAATGACTTCCTAATTACAGAAGAGGACAAATGAATTACAGAAAGAGAAGAGTGCTGGCAGAATAGTTAGGTCAACTGTGTCATACATCCAGATTTATGTTTAATGAATCTATCCACGATGTAAATTTTTGCTTTCAAATGTTACCTAAAGCAAACTATACTTACTGTTTTATTTATTAAACAAACTCTTATTACTTTAATTTCAGTTGTTTTAAACTAGATCAGAACTGTTTTGCTAATATTAACAAAACGAAAACATTGATGGGTCCTTTTCGTGGGGTCACATTGAATTGAACAAAACTAAATTAGAACAAGTGGAATAGAGGCCAAGTACTAGAGCTACAATCAATGACTGGCCAGAGAAAAGGATGGTCAGAAGATTCCCAGATTAAGAAATAGGTTTTGAGATAGGGATAGCCGAACCTTTAGATTTAATTATGGATCCAAATGGCAGTGGCATATATGGAATTGAAGTTGTTCTTTTAAATAATCAACTAGAGGTGTATTTGATTATTTCAAAAGCCAGTCTTTTTCATCACAGATGACAACATAAAATTATTGCAACATTTAAATTAGAAATCGTATGTTCTTGGCAGGTCATATTGAAAACCTGTGGATTCATAATCTCCATTAACAATCTAATATAGTGCTCCTTCTTCTTCTTCTTCTTTTGTTTATTTATTTATTTTTATATCAGCAACAAAATGGAACTTTTATTAAAAAGAAGAATAAGAAAGACATACAAAGGACGACAAGGAGGGCCCATAGGCCCATCACGGGACCCCACTTCGACAATCCAATCCGTTAATATTTTAGTTCTCTTTGTGTAAATCATCCACAAAATATATATATATATATATATTGATCTGATAATGGCAGTTACATAATTTTATTACATTTTCCGTCAAAAAAATGGATCGACTATTTTTAAATTTACACTTACCATCTACTCTTTTGGAGAGAAATGTGATGAAAATTGAAATTATGTGATTACAATTATTAAATCAATCAAAAATATTATTATTATTTTTTATTTTGTTTTATTTTATTTATTATTATTATTATTTTTTTTGTGTGTGTGTGAGAATGATCTACACGGATGGGTCTAAAATTCAATGGATCATATCATCAAAGTGGGGCCCGTGGTGGGCCCATGGGTTCAAACTGAAAGGTTAAATTCTCCAAATAGGGCTGGAATATCAAACACAATTTTTTGTTTTAAAAGTAGTGAGTGGTAATTCTTTGAAGTTATTGAAGTTAGTTGATTATTTGATGATATACAACTGAATTGTTAGATGTGTAGTCATCAGCACTTCTCGGTATACATAATTAAACTACATAAAAATACCCAAAATACTTAATTGGGTGTGAGTCCCACACCCGTATAATTTTTTGTGAAACCTACACCCATATAAATATTTTGAATATTTTTTTCTATAATTTAATTTTGCGTGCCTATTTTTGTCACTAAAGTAACAGCTCCCACCTTTACTTCTGGTCGCTGCCCTACGGTTACACTATAGTGGGACATCACAATGCAATGGTTGGAGCCCTGCTCCCTAAGAAGCACGGACACATGATACAACACGATACAACACGGACACGCAGACATGTAAATTTTAGAAAAATGTAAAATACGATACATTAGGGATGCGTGTAAAACATATAATTTTATATATTTATTATATGTCAATTTTTAAATATTTAATATGTGTTTTATGTCAAATATTTAATTTTATCAAATTTATCAACCTTAGGTATGTCCCAACATGTCCACAGCGTGTCCCAAGTGTCTCAGGGTGTCCGTGTCCGACTGTACATGACCTCCAGAGAGGTGTCCGTGCTTCGTAGCCTGCTCCCATAACCATAGCTAGTATCCTTTAACTTAGTTCGTGTTTGGTTCATTGAAATGAAGGTGGAATGGAATGATCATTTTATTAAAATATCCATTCTCACTTTAGTTGACTAAAAAAATGAAAAATACATTGCAAATAGAATCATTATTTACCACTTGATTCTCATATTTGGTTTCACTAAAAAAATTGTGAAAGATACATTGTAAATGGAATTATCATTTACCATTATAAGTGAATAGTCATTCTATAGAGAAGCTAAGAAATGAGCATTCCATTCCATTCCATTTCACTTTCATTTTAGTGAACCAAACGTAGGATCAGTATTTCTGCCGTCCATATGAGTTATTTTTGAATCATGGATTTGTGGAAAGAAGATATGAAAAGGAAAATCTCCATTTTTTTTTTTACCCCACAAATTCAGGCCTCAATTTTTCTACAAATAAGGTGTAACATAGATATGGTCAGTATGTACCTAAATCATGGAAATGTATGATTACTAACAAATTTGAGTAGTCAGGATATTTGAAACATTGGTCATTTCAATAGCATATGTTACTGTCATTGTAGATTTGAGAACCTCAACTATATCGAGGGACTGCGATTCCAAGACCTCCTTGATGTTTGAGGTAGCCCACAACGCATTTATATCCATATGATATGGCGATTAGAAATGAAAGCATGTAACCCAAAGAACAATTTTTTAATGATCAAAGTCAAACATCAAAATTTCTCAGACAATAATGGCAAGTCAGCATAAAATATGCTTTCCACTTATCATGATTGCATAATCCACATTACCTAACATATACATGTTCACAATCAGTGTCATAGATGCATGAGAGACTTTACATGGTGAAGTTGGTAGTGAAATTGGGCATCTTATTCAAATACCTCAAGATATTCTCAGCCATCTGCCTAGTATTCCCATCTCCATGATGGAAAGCACTGATCAATGTAGCAGGAAGTAACCTATCTTGTGATATATCTGAAACAGAACTTTCCCCACCCTTCGTCAAGAACCTCTCAATCACCCAAAATGATTTCTTCCACAGACTTTCTTCTTTGTGATCCCTCACCACATTCAACACATGCTGAATGGTATTTACTCCACTCAGTATTGTTACACTCTTGTCCACATCAACCTTATCATCCAACAATGTACATATAGCTGACAAGGCAGCCTCAACCACCTCAACTTTCTCATGCTCCAAACAGCCCAACAGCCTCTCAACTGCCTTGGCTTCAAGCAAACAAAAGGTATCTTTTGAAGAACAAACCCCTCTGTGAACTGGGCATACCAGTATGTTTTTGTGCTTTGATGATTTTAAAAATGCACATTTTGATAAAAAGAACAATCTTTTGTACTTGGGTTTCTTCACTTCTAGTGGTTTTGATAGGTTAACTGATTGTGTTGAGAGATTTTCCAACCCTATTGCTGATAACCTCTGAACTTCATCACTTGATGTTTTCATGAGCAATTCCGTGAATACTGAAGTGAAGTTGTTGGTTGTCACAAGAAACAGTATCTGGTGGTCATATAGTGTGGTTGTGAATCTGACAAGAATACCCACTAGGCCTTCTAAGTAAGCACTTGCATACCTGCTTGTTCTTGTGCCGCTTCTTTGGATTTGACTGATTGCCTGCAGGACTCTGGTGACTGTATTCTTGTTAAGGAGAGCTAGGTTGAGTGTAAGGTTTTGGTGAGGGAGCTTTGCAAGGAAATTTGCTGAAACTGCATGCTTCTCTGTGATTTGGGTTGTTTCAGTTGGACTTTGGACTAGGCTCTCAGGTTGACCTCTAGTCTTGCATAGTTTGTCTACTAAGGTATGACCCATGTACGGTGAGAGTGTGATAAGCAGTTTAATTGCTGCAACCCCAAGTTCCTCATTCGGGTTATTGATTAGTTCAATCAGGTTGTAGCTTGCTTCGGCCTCTTTTACCACAGACACAATTGTAGCTGATGATTTTGGGAACTTTGTCAAACATAAGAGGACTCTAATAAGGTCGATGTTGAGTTCATCTGGGGTTGAATTCTTGAGTAAGTGGATGATGTTGTACAAGATGTAATCTGAATCCACTGTGTGGCCACGGGAGTTCACTTGAAGGGCCTCTAGCTCTATCCCGGACTCGAGTATATTTGCAAGTATTGCAGCGGCTTCTTTCTTTGAGTTCATGGGTTCATTGTAGATTGTTCGTGTGAACATCTCTTCAACAATCATTCTTACTATTCCAGCTTCAACAAGTACTTTGCTATTTGGGTGGTAAGAAGAGATTTGCTTTAGAGCTTTAAATGCGGCATTCCTGATCAGAGAGTTTCCACTGTGCACCATTTTGATGAGAGCAGGAGAAGCCCTCTCTGCCACTTGGGTTTTGCTGTCATGTCCAAGAACAATTTCCCCAAGGTTGCTTGCCATCTCCAGCTTCATCTCTTCAGTACCTGGTTACATGTTTCTTATATTTATGGTTAATTAGCAGAAGTGTAGTTTTACATACCATGGAGATGGCTAGACAACGGATCGGATTTCTCCGAAAAACCTGAATCTGTTAGAGAGAAATCCAATCCGATAGTCCAAATCTGCCAAATCCAATTATAATATGGATCGGATATCAAGAATCCAATCCAATCCGATTAATAATCCGTTCCAATTAACAATTTTTCTTACGTTGTGTTTGGTTTACGGATTTGAGTAGGGATTTGGAAAGTAAAAGGGAAAATGGTGGTGAAATATAACTACATTTCACACACTTTCTTTTTTCATTTCGAAATCCCTTCTCAAATCATTGAACCAAACACAACCTTATAGTATTTTTTTTTTTCAATGAAGTAAAAGTTAATTTTTTTGTTACTTTTTTCTTCTCATTTCTTTTCCATTCACAAATCTATCCACAAATTAAAGGTACAAACTCTCTTAAGGATATGTTTGATTAGAAAGAAACTGATGATGGAAAGTGAAAATGTTAGAAAGTAAAGTGAAAGAAAAAAGAAAAGAAATTTCTTGCATGCATTAATT
Source organism: Camellia granthamiana (assembly GCA_036172215.1). Classification (NCBI taxonomy): domain Eukaryota; kingdom Viridiplantae; phylum Streptophyta; class Magnoliopsida; order Ericales; family Theaceae; genus Camellia; species Camellia granthamiana. The sequence continues at coordinate 79,389,728 of CM069913.1, read as the reverse complement.
AGAATGAAAATTTTGCAGTAAAATGATTGAAAATTTTGGTTTGCAATAAAACCTTCATTCCAGTAAATATCCTCCTAATTAATGTAAATCAGTTATTAGTTTTGGACAACACTTCATCAATCAACTTTATCGCATTCGGATTGTATATTTAATCTTTGATATCCTCCTAATTATTAAACATTGTCCAATCTGATAATGAATATGTAAGCATTCAGCTGTGGCTTAATCAGATCGAGTCAGATTCTCGGATCATATATCCTTAATTATTGGATTTGATTTTGGGTTCTCTGCAATCGTGTATGATATAGGCAGATTCGGATTCAGATTCGGGTTGTATCTTAATTAAGTTGGATTCGGATTTTGCCGTATCCAAACCATATAGTGTTTCAATTTTTTGGAGCTCATATAAAGCTATGCAATCTAGAGATTCGTTTAGAGGTCCATATAGGCATATATGTGGTTTTTGAAGAACCTCTTCTTTTCTATGATAATATATAATTTCCTTCAACAGTTTAATGCCTGCTTATAGAAAGTAAACAGCAGTAATGATTGTGGTGGGAGTGTGAAGATCAGAAATCACCTTCAATAAGCTGATTTAGAAGTGGTTCCAGGTGTCCATTTTCTGCCATTTGCTTGATGTTATCTGGAGACCGCTCCAAGTTCCTTAAGATTTTGTCTGCTTTTTCTGAAGCAAAGGTATCAGAGGACTGTTTGTATTTGATTGTTATTAGCATAAGAATTCCTCCAGGAACAGATCCGATTTCCTGACATGAAGATTGAGATTTTGACAGCTCAAGCAAGAGTAGCAGTGACGCGTGCCTTATGGGTCGGTGATTCCTTGACAGCATCTTGACTATGATTGACATGTTAACTGTCATGGCTACCATTTCCTGTGCACAAAAACACCAAAATAGAATATGATTGACATGTTTTCTGAGTTTTATTTTGGTTTTGTAGTTTTATTTTATAAAATTTCTGGAAAATCAACGGAGGATTTGACTATAATTCACTTGTTTTTTGAGGAGTAGAGAAGATTGAAGTAACCTTGCCCTCATCATCATCCTCAGCCAGTTGAAGCAATAATTCCAGTGTTGCACATCTCACATTTCTGTCTTTATACTCCAGGAATTTAGCAACCAATGGTAACATTCCAATGCTGAGAATCTGTATTTTATTGGTATAATTCCCATGGCAGATACTCTGTAAATCTTGAAGTGCTTCCAAGACCATACTGTCTGTACTGGCCAGTGACAGAGCTGCCCGGGCAACCTTGATTCTTGATGCTTCATTTCTTTCTTTCCATTCATCTATTGTTGCCTTCAAAGCCATATTGGTGCTCAAAACTCTACTCACTAGCTTCTTCCCTGTTTTTGGGCAGATAATATGCTCCTTGTTTTTAGAATTTCCAAACCACTCGGTAATCGCCTTCCTCTCATAGGTTACTCCGCTCTCTATGGTGACCGGATCATCCATAATCTTTTTTGTCAATGGACAGAAGAAAGTGTCATACAGAGGTTCCATGTACTCTACATGTGGCAAAGTTGTTGAGGATCCAGAGCTGCTGTTCCTATCCCTCGTTTGGCCGCTCCTAATTATGCTTTCAAGAGATTCAACCGGATGGAGATATGGTATGTCCGATGACTGAGTACTCTCCATGGAAAGTTCAACATCAATAGCGTAGAGGTCTGTTTCTATCGGTGCTTGTTCTTTCCTTGCTATGAAGGGTTGAAGTTCTTTCTTCTCTGGTAGTTGAATCTGTGTTACTTCAAAGTGAACACTTTTCATTTCCCTTGAAAGAGAGCGAACTGCAATTTCAATGTATTCTTGGTCTCCGAATGTTGATGATGGTATTGAACTCAGGTCTTCCCCTATGTGTTTTATGACCCCTTCAAGCTGTTCTATAGCGCTTCTTACTTCGAAATTCAGATTTGTATGGGCACCCTTTTGGCATTTTCCAACAATTTCTTTGGCCAAACCGATGCTTTTGGATAGAGACTGTAAAATCTTTGCTGTGATTGTTGACGAGTTCTCTGTTGTCTGCAACTCCATGACAGCTGCAGAAGCCCGGTAAAGATAGCTTCCAATTTCAATAAAGTAATTCTTTTCTACTTCTATGCATTCCATTGCTGCTGTGATCTCTGAGATAGACACCACCAAGGATACTGCACGACTTGTGATTGGAGTCCTGTCTTCCTTGAGCTGAAGGAAAGGGGAAGATATTAATTTTAATGTGATACTTTTTGAGTTTAATTAAAGTTCCTAGAGACTACAAGATCACTGAGTTTTCTGCTTTATTGGACACTAAGGCCTCGTTTGGCATGCAACACTTTTAGCTTAAAAGCTAAAAAGTTACTAAAAAAATCAAAAAAACCTGTAACTTATAGCAAAAAGTCAAAAATTTCTTTTCTTTCTATTTTTTACACATATTTTCGTAAAAAATCAAAAAATCATACCAAACATACTAATTTTTTTTTTACCTCATATCTTAGCCAAAAAAACCCAAAAAGCTACTAAAATAGCCTATTTTCAAACGAGGCCTAAAGTAGTTTTTAGTTCATTGGAATGAAATGGAATAGAATGAAATGATCAGTTTTTAGCTTCCTGGTGGAATGATCATTGCCGCCTTATAATAATGAATAAGTATTCTATTTGTAATACACACTTTTTTAAGTAAACCAATCAGAATGGACATTTTGATGAAATGGTCAATTCTATTCTATTTCATTCCAATGAACCAAACATATCATTAAGTTCTATTTGAGTCTCGGAATGAATGACTGAAGTCTCTACAAAATGTTTGCCTTAAGAACTTTTACATCATTATTTTCTTCTATAGTTTTAATCTTTTTTGGAACCAAATGGAGTGTAAATATTTGTTGAGAGAAAATGTTTAGAATCTATTGTATAGCTTAGAAAGTGTTACAATGAAACCATGAATTTTGAACTCAGATATCCGAGAAAGGAATGGAGGGTACTGTTGGGCCTGTAGAGGCCCACCATATGTCCCGTTTCAATAATCCGAACCGTTGAATGTGTAGAACTCGTCGAGTATTATATGCCTATAAAAACATCACGTTGATCGGATATCGATAGTTATGTGATTAAATCAGAGATTTGTAAGCCATTTATTTTTCACCATTCATTTTTTTTTTTCCATACAAAACAAAACTGATTTGATCACATAGTTATTGACATCCAATCAACGTAATTTTTTATAGGCATATAGTACTTGACGAGTTCTACACATTCAATTGTTCAGATTATCGAAACATGACACATAATAGGCCTCCACGGGTTCAACAGTACCTTCTAGTTTGTGAATGGACTGGAGGGAAGCCATTCCCATCATGACACATGATAGGCCTCCACGGGTTCAACAGTACCCTCCAGTTTGTGAATGGACTGGAGGGACGCCATTCCCATCAGAGAAATATGAAATCTGTTGATAAATATCCAAAGACAAAAAGAGAGTGAAAAAGTGATCCCTAATTGAGAACTACATGAGTAGAATGGTTAAAAACAAATAACAAAACATTCTATGAAGTCCAAAGAGTTTTAGGGAGAGGTAAAGAGGACAAAATCCAAACAAGAAAGCATAAAATTGAATCTCTTTCAAATCTTAAGCATGTCAAGTTATGATGATGAAATAAATAAGATAAAGACATAATTCTCCGATATTCCTGTTTTGACAAACTAAATTATAACTCAATATTTTGTTGCAGAATAGTCACTTTAATGCTTGATTTCGGTTCACAAAGAGGAGGAGAAAGATTTAGTACCTGTGGATCAACCTTAAGTTGCGGAACTACTAGAGATCCTATGGCATGCCAAGAAGACAAAGATGAAGACGAATCAATCTTGCAAAATACTCATTGTAATGGTTCATTGGTGTTTCTTAAGATGGTAAGGTATGTCATTAACTCTAGCTGCCTTGGCTTTCTATAGTAATTGTTATCATTTCTAACTCTCATCACATTAAATTTATGCCTTGTTGTGCCATTCAAATGCCATAAGAAGTGAAAAGTATGAAAAGAAAAAAGAGGAAGAGAAAGAACTCAGAAGAAACAATCCAAGTTTTTTCAGATAAAGAGAATTCAATGATAGGTGATCAAAATTCAGATATTGAGATTCGTAAAAGCAGATAAAATACAAAGAGAGGAGGACAGGCACATACCGACGTCCAATCGGAGCCGTTGCTTGACATGAGTGTCCCTGATTTTTAACTCAACCTTGCAAAGTCTGTGTTGCTGCTCATTCTATAAGACAAAAACTAAAACATTAATTCGGGTGGGAACTCTTGAGGTTGAAATTTTGATAGACGAAGAAACCTATGTAAGACGTGGACTTGGTCAGGTCCATGTGGCCCTTGAAGAAACTGCCTTTGGTTGGTTCAATTTTCTGTTTTTTCTCTTTCTTTCTTCATATATATTATAATGGGTGACACACGCAATACGTGTGCAATTTAGATAAGTAAGCATAAAAATAAATAATAAAAAAATTAATATCATAATATATATATTATCTAAATGGTAAGAGTATTCTTAATAAAACCCAAAATCTTATGTTCAAATCTTACTCACGCCTTTGAATAATATTTTTTTTATTTTAGGATGGGAAGATTTGCCACGTGACAGAAGGAGAAGCCACTACACCATTAGACACTAAGTCATCTATATATATATTATATGAAAGGTAGCATAATGAAGCAATTCTAGATACTTAATTACTTTTATATTAGTATTTGGGTGATATTTCTTAGTCAGCAGCAACATTTCTGGATTGCACTGCATGGACTTTGTCTGCTACTCTGCAGTGCTATAAATAATTTGGCATATGATTTATTTATTTTTTCTGTTGGTAATAAGAGTATCTAGAATTTTGTCCCAACTAGTCTGTGGAGCCGGATCCATGCAATTCCCCTTTTTTACACATCAGATAACTAGTGTATGTCTGTGCCTAAAGGTGCGGTATAAATAAAAATAAGTGAATAAAAAAGAGAAAACAAAAAAAATAAATAAATAAGGAGGAAAATTAAAAAAAATAAAAAGAAAAGAAGGAAGGTGGGATCATGACATTATTCATGGAATTATGGGAGGATGGGTGAGAAAAGAAAAAAAAAAGTAAGAGAGAGAAGCGGGAAAATAGGATATATCACAGCTGTTGTTTTGTAGTTTGAACAGATCTGAGCAGTTTAAATGTCCTAATAGGACAAATGTGTGTAAGACAAATTTAAAAATTATCCTACTTTATTATATAGATTACTCAGCACAAACCTTAATTGTCTCCAACAGAGCCGTAATTTGTCACAACTCAACTTCTCATTCGGCTAACCCTTAAATTACTAGTATGGCGTATGATGTTTTATATAGAAATAGAGTAGTTGAATGTAGTTGACTAAATCCAGTGCCTCTGGAGATAATTGTTCATATATGTTGTTGGGTAAACTAGCAGTGGGCAAACTTTTCTTGGATTATTGGGAATTACATAAATTACTTATCCACAGAATCATTTGTTGAGGTTACTTTCTTTGTTGGTTTGCTTGATTTTTTATTTTTTCTTTTGGCTTTCTTTTGTTGTTTTTTTAAAGGATAAATTACACTTTGCTCCGTCCCTTTATGTTTAGTCAATTTCTCCTTTATGTTTAGTTAATTTCTCACTTTGACTCTTAAGGGTTCTCTCTCCCCCCCTTCCCTTTATGTTTAGTCAATTTCTCCTTTATGTTTAGTTAATTTCTCACTTTGGCTCTTAAGGGTTCTCTGCCCCTCCCCCCCCCCCCCCCCAAAAAAAAAATTTTGCCCTTCATGTTTCAAGTTCTTTCTACTTTATTCCTAAAGTTGATTTTTGTTAAAAATTAAACAAATATTTTATTATGTATGACTCATACATAATATTTTATTAGGTATAACTCACACCTTTAACATAAATTTGGACTTCAATATAATAATATATTTTTTATGTTATGTAACAGTTATTGTGGCATTTCCTGTCTAATTTTGAATAGAATAAGTTAGCTTTAGGAATAAATTAGAAAAAACTTGAAACATAAAGAGTTAAAGTAGGAACGAACAAACTTTAATGGCAAAAGTAAAAAAAAGACCAAATATAAACGGAACAAAGTATAATTTATTTTATTTTAAATGAAAAATCTTTAGAAGCCACTCATACAGAGTAAATCTCAGACAGCCAATTAATTAATACTGAATTTCAAACTTAAGAGGTCTAAATTTAGTGTTGATTGCAAAACAAATCTCTTTTTCCTCTGAACTATCGGTGAGGGTTTTGTGTAGATTACCCATTCTTATCTCTATTGTAAATGGAGTCTACATTGAATAGTAAACAAATAATTAGGCACTGTAGATGAAGTTTGATTAAATAGCAGAAAGAGAAGTTTTAGGAGGAGGAAATATTCAATAAACATGTCACCTTCAAGTGATTATGATATTTTGTTGACTTTTTAATGCTTTGGAGGGCCTTGCTTCAGCAACTGTGATTTTGATTGGGGTTGGGATTGTGAGTGGTTAAGATTGTTGCACCGTCTTGATTTTTTGCTGAAACTTATTTTATCATTTAAGGTAATGTGTCATATATATATATATACATATAAATATACTAACGAATGATTGATATTTAAAGGCACTCTTAATTAAATAATCTAGTTAAAAAACAATATTCTAATATAAAGTTTAGAGAAATAATATTCATTACTATTTTGGGAATATGGTTAAAAGCCATCTTCCACCTTTTAACCCATTTTTAGTCGCATCATCTCTCATATTTTTTATATTTTTTTGGGTCCAAAACAGCCAAAAGGTCAGCTTTTAACCGTCTTCTCAAAATAGGCTAATGTAATTAAAGTCATGTGTATGTATAGGATCTATATTATTTAATATATAATAAAACTAACCAGGGTAAATAGAAAATCACATAGGAAGTGAATAGTTCTAGTGTAATATTTTGGTGATATATAATGGCCCTTTAAAATTTATAGCTATAAAATTTACAACTTAATACAAATTAGTAGTATTAACCTTTTAGCAACAGTGAAATGCAAAAATTACAACTCTTTTTAACTTTTTAACAATTTTAAAATGTTAAAATCAAAGTATAAAATTTAAGATATTATACATCAAACAGAAAATGACACTTCTAAATTAAACATTTTTATGCCAACTTAATTAGTGGTACACCTAAACAATAATGTCTACCACATTAAACCTCTCCAATAGAGTTGTAAGAGCAAAGTTAAGAACACAATAAAGCTGCTAAGTGAACGTCCAAGATCTAAGTTGTCAACTTATCTCATACTTCTTCTGCTTGTAGCACATCCAAGCCCACTTTGTTCATAGGCTACACATAACACCAAGCACATTAAGTGCTTGTTTGGCATGCACTAAAAAAGTATATTTTTTTGCATACATATACTTATTTGGGTGACATCAATTAACATTTCATCTCTACTTTTCTATCCACTTTCTTTACTTTTCTACACATTTTCTTTTATTTTATAAAAAGTCAAAAAGTGTATTTATTTAGAACATCCCAAACATCTCTTAACAGGTTTACAAAGCAACTACACGCAAACTACTCTAATCTATATAATAAAACACAATGAGTTTTAAAAATGTCTCTCTTATGCACTTTGTTTAGTAAAAAGCTGTCATGACCCGAACCCGCCTCTATGGGTTAAGGACATAATCGGCCAGTAATCAAGAGATTATCTACGGCCTCAAACCATATAAGACATAACTCATCAGAGTAAAGGGGCCAAACAGAAGCAAATTTAAAATTTTGTCCATAGAGCTGTGCTTATATGCACATCATAACAGTCACATAAGTGTTCATTAATAACTCACATCAAAAGGAAGTTAACATATAAACTGTACATACAAGATTATTCAAGTCTAAGTCAGTCAAACCCAAAGTTTATATACAAAAGTGATCCAATGTTTTCGCCAACATAACAAAACTATAACAAAAGAACAAAAGAGGCGAAGACAAGTCTCGTGCATGAGACGTTGGGCTGACTCTTTAAAACCTTGATTGTTTCTTACATATCTCACCGAGGCTGGGTTTGGACATCCCTTGGCTCACCTACATATACATGAATGAGCATAAACGAAAGCCCAGTGAATAATATCAAATAAAGAAAGTACACGAATGAGATTCACATATATCAAACGGCCTTGGGCCTATTTAATATTCTACTTCGTGTATTATTCAGTACATTAGGCGATTCAAGCCCCGAACATATCAAACGGGCTCTGGCCCACCTTGTTCTTAAACAAACGGCCTCAAGCCCTATTCATTCATATCCAACGGCCTCTGGCCCATTCATTGGCCTATTCATTCATATCCAACGGCCTTTGGCCCATTCATTAATATCCGACGGCCTCTAGCCCATTCATTGGCCCATTTATTCATATCCGACAGCCTCTAGCCCATTCATTGGCCTATTTATTCATATCCAACGGCCTCTGGCCCATTCATTCATATCCGACGGCATCTGGCCCATTCATTCATATCCCACGGCCTCTAGCCCATTTATTGGCCCATTCATTCATATCCGACGACCTCTGGCTCATTCATTGGCCCATTCATGTCAAACGGTCTTCGACTCAATCAATTGTATCCAACGGCCTTTGGCCCAACCACATGGCATAACAAACATTTGTCCGCAATTCAAATTAACAAACTTATAAGACTTATAATAAGCAATTGGACAATTAACGTACTTCGAAATATCTTTACTAAGATATTACTCACAGTGTTTTGCCGGCGGATTTGTTATGGAGCTCGACACTACACATTTCATGAATACAATGGGTCACAAACAATTCAATCCGTTCTTAATTTATACATCCCTCGTAGGCTTCTTTCTTATCCTTTTAACTCATTTATGATGCTCAATGCATGCCTAAGAGTGCTTAGAAATGAAAGAGAACGGAAAACGAAACACAGAACACCTTTACAAAATTTCTGAAACAGGGGTCCCTGCTCGGGCGTCGGTTTCGCCGCTCGAGCGAACCCTCATGGTCTGCAAAAGTACTGGTTGCCTCGTTTTTACGCTCGAGCGTGAATTCGAATGCTCGAGCTGAAGGTCACACTACATGGCTCCCCGCTCGAGCGTGAATGTCCCCGCTCGAGTGGGCATCCATGTCTGCAAAAAGTTTTGGGAGCTCGCATTTCACGCTCGAGCGGCGGTTCCCCCGCTCGAGCGGATATTATGAATTCTGGGTTTTCCAAAACTGTTCTTGAGGCTCGAACTTGCATTCAAACTCAAGCAACTTGCATACCACGACTTATACCTCACATGCAAACCTTCTAACATGTTACAAATGCTAGATTACAACATTATGAAGCTTAATTTCCATGAATTACTTACATACACACACGATTCATATCAAACCCATCATCAATACTTCAATTTCATGCATCCAATAGCCATGCTTCTATGAATTGCACTTGCATGTGAACTATAACTTCCATTTTCAACTTAATGATACACATGATGATCAAAAGCATGAATTTTAACCACAATTCTACATGGATCATATTTTTCATGCTCAATTATACAACTTCATGACAAATTCTTACATGCATGCACATATAAGCTTTAAATTCGTCAATTTCATTTCAATTCATGTTCTTGATTACCCACTAGCTTGAATACACAAATTTACAAACTTATACTCATGAATCCATGCTCAATTGCTCACATAGAGGTTCAATTCTTTCAATCTATAGCAAATTCTTGAGTTAATCTTCAAGATTTCCAAGCTTCAAGATCAAAGCTCCAATCCTTCCACCCTCTCTCTCTAACCGACCCTCACTCCCTCTCTTTAGAGTGATTTTTTAGCTTGAGCTCAAAACAAAGTGAATATAAGTGTAATAGAGCCCCTTTTATAGTTTCACACTTAATTAAGTTGGCTAAGGTTAATGATAGTGCTTAATTAATCGTTCTGAATCTAATTATTTTGATCCGAATAAAATTTCAATTAAATTTCACCGTAGGCTCTAAAAATTACGCTAATCACAATGGCGTAGTCAATTTCGGGTTCTGTGGCCGATACGGCCTTCAATTTAAATTCTAAAGCAGATAATCAAACAGATTTTCCTACAGTGAACAGATAGAAATTCAAAACCACATATATTCATATAAATGGCACTTAAAATCATATCAAACACATAATCGCAATCACAATTAAGATCAATTAGCATAATACGGACCAGGGTTATCACAGTCTTCCCCCCTTTAGGAAGTTTGGTCCTTCAAACTTATTTTACCTTCGTCGAGAAACAAATATGCATAGCGTAGTCGTATTTCATCCTCTTTTTCCCACGTGGCATCCGTCCCATAGTGTTCTTTCCATTCCACTTTCACCATTGGGATGGACTTGCTTCTCAATTGTTTCACTTGCCAGTCAACGATTCGTTCCGGCCACTCCTCGTACTCCATATTTTCATCAAGAGCTACCCGGTGATAATCAATCACATGAAACGGATCTCGAAGATAACCCCTCAACATTGATACATGAAACACATTATGGATTTGTTCGAATCTTGGTGGCAAAGCGACTCGATAAGCAACTGGACCAAGCCTTTCCAGAATTTGAAACGGCCCAATGTAACGGGGCGACAACTTACCCTTCTTTCCAAACCTGACTTGGCCTTGCATCGGAATCACACGGATAAACACATAGTCAACAACCTCATACTCGAGAGGCATTCTCCGAACATCTGCATAATTCTTTTGTCGGTCCTGAGCTGTTTTGAGCCTTTGCTGAATGGTTTTGATCTTTTCAGAAGTGTCTTGCACAATTTCAGGCCCAAGAAAAGCCTTATCCCCGACTTCTGTCCAACAAATCGGTGATCTACACCTTCTACCATACAAAGCCTCGTATGGTGCCATACCGATACTGGAATGGAAGCTGTTATTGTATGCAAACTCTGCGAGTGGCAAATAATCTTCCCAACTCCCTTGAAAATCCAAGGCACACATCCTTAGCATATCTTCCAAAGTCTGTATTATCCGTTCTGATTGTCCATCTGTTTGTGGGTGGAATGCGGTACTAAACCTCAATTCTGTTCCCATAGCTTTTTGCAAACTTTTCTACAATTTAGACACAAATTTCGGATCTCTATCCGAGACAATGGATACCGGGACTCCGTGTAAACGGACAATCTCATCAACATATATAGTAGCCAATCTATAAGCATCAAATGTAGTTCTAATAGGTAGAAAATGTGCAGATTTAGTTAGTCTATCAACTACAACCTAAATAGAATCCGTATCTCGAGGTGTTCGGGGTAGACCAACAACGAAATCCTTAGTTACATGCTCCCACTTCCATTCAGGAATAGGGAGGGGTTGAAGTAGACCGCCCGGTTTCTGATGTTCAGCTTTAACTTGCTGACATTGAAGACATTTGGACACATACTCTGCAATTTCTTTCTTCATTTCAGGCCACCAATAGCTTTGTTTCAAATCCCGATACATTTTGTTATTGCCCGGATGCATAGCAAATACTGACTTGTGAGCTTCATCTAGAACTCTTTTCTTTAGCTCCGAAATATCTAGGATACACATTCGGTTTTGAAATCTCAACGCTTCGCCTTTAATGCTGAACTCTACTTTTGGACTTGTCTCAAATTCATCAATCACTTTCTTGAGGAATTCATCCTCTTTTTGTTTCTGTCCAATCTCATCAATGATTGCCAATTCAGCTGAAATAGCGGCTATCAATCCGCCTTGTTCACACAATACCACTTCAATTTCAGACTTCTCAAAATCTTGTAAGATCTCTTTCTGTTCAGTAAGCAAACAAGCCATACTCCCCATGGACTTTCTGCTTAGGGCATCAGCAACTGCATTAGCTTTCCCGGGGTGATATTGGATTTCAAGATCATAATCCTATATCAATTCAAGCCATGTCCTCTGCCGCATATTTAGCTCTTTCTACGTAAAGAAGTACTTCAGACTTTTGTGATCTGTGTAGACTTCGCATTTTGCTCCATACAAATAGTGTCGCCAGATTTTCAAAGCAAACACAATTGCGGCCAATTCTAAATCATATGTTGGGTAGTTCTTCTCATGTGGCCTCAACTGCCGAGAGGCGTAGGCAATTACCCTTCCGTTCCTCATTAGTACACAACCCAAACCTTTAAAAGATGCATCACTGAAAATTACAAAATTTTCCGTACCTGTGGGCAATGTCAATACTGGTGCGGTGGTCAGTCTCGTTTTCAGTTCATGAAAGGCAGATTCTTTTTCGTCATTCCATTGAAATGGATGCCCCTTGCATGTCAGTTAGGTAAGAGGTACAGCTATCCTCGAAAAGTCTTTCACAAACCTCCTGTAATAACCAGCTAAGCCCATGAAGCTGCGGACTTCTGTTACATTTGTCGATGTAGGCCAATTCACAATTGCTTCTATTTTTTGCGGGTCCACCGATATTCCTTTCTTGTTGATCACATGCCCTAGAAAGATTACTTCATCCAGCCAAAATTCACATTTCTTTAGTTTAGCAAATAATTTCTTTTCTCTAAGTATCTGTAGCACAGTCCTCAGATGTTGTTCATGTTCAAGTCTATTTTTGGAGTATATCAAAATGTCATCAATAAAAACCACAACAAATTCATCAAGGTAGGTTTTAAAAATTCAGTTCATTAAGTTCATAAACACTGCTGGAGCATTAGTCACCCCAAATGGCATAACAAGAAATTCATAATGGCCATACCTTATTCGAAACGCGGTTTTCTCAACATCTTCTGCTTTCACTTTCAACTGATGATACCCGGATCTCAAATCAATTTTGGAAAACACTTGTGATCCCTACAACTGGTCAAACAGGTCATCAATACGGGGTGGGGGGTATTTATTCTTTATTGTTACCTTGTTCAATTCTCGATAGTCAATGCACAAACGCAAGGTTCCATCTTTCTTTTTCACAAACAACACTGGTGCACCCCATGGTGAAGTGCTGGGCCGGATAAACCCTTTGTCAAGCAAGTCTTGCAACTGTTCCTTCAGTTCTTTCATTTTAGTAGTAGCCATTCTGTAGGGATTTTTGGAAATAGGCTGGGTGCCTGGCATAATCTCAATCGTAAACTCTATCTCCCTGTCTACCAATTCCCCTGGTAATTCATTTGGAAACACATATGGAAATTCTCTAACAATAGGGATACTGTTCAATTCAACATTTACAGATTGTTCAGATAGCACACAACACAAATAGCCCTGGCACCATTTCCTGATTAATTTACATGCCTTCATTGCAAATATTAAATAAGGTGGAGGTACTACCCCATTACCCACAAACACAATTTCTTTCTGTTCTGGTGGTCTAAACACAACCCGTTTTGTCACACAATCAATGGTGGCACAATATTTAGTTAACCAATCCATTCCCAGAATTATATCAAAGTGCCTAAAGTTCAAGGGCAAGAAATCCACCTACAGAATAGCATTCCCAATTCGCATGTTACAAAAACGATATATAGATTCACACAATACAGATTCCCGGGATGGAGCAGATACACATAGCAGATATGGCAACAATTCTAAAGGTCTACTCAGTCTAGATGTAAATACACATGTTACGAAAGAGTGTGTTGATCCGGAGTCAATTAACACAAAAGCATCCTGATTACATATAGAAATAGTACCTGAGACAACTGCGTTAGCATTCCGTGTATCGCCTGGAATAAGCGTGAAGACTTTCCCTTGCCTCACAGTATCTCCAGTGGTAGTAGATCTCATAGTATTTCCCGGTTTTGGAATTGATGCCGTTGAGCTAGCAGCTAATTTTCCACTATTCTGATTACAATCTCTGGCCATATGCCCTTGTTTACCACATTTAAAACAGGCTCCTGATGCACGGTAACAAACTCCACGATGCCTTTTACTACAAATGTTACACATCGGGGATGTATCTCGGGAAGAATTAGAAGTACTCGAAGAGCCCGTATTCTGCTTCTTCAAAAATTTCGTCTTCGAAAAGAAGCCTTGTCTCTTACTCCTTTCCAGTCTGTCGTTGGTTTGGTTTGTCTAGCTATGTTAGCCTCTGATATTATGGCCCGGTCTAGCACCCCAATATAGGTTTCCAACTTCAGGACATTTACCCTTTCTAAAATATCACTTCGAAGCCCACCTTCAAAATGCCTTGCTTTCTTGTAGTCGATATCGATCACATATGGTGCAAACTTGGCCAACTCAGTAAATTTGGCCTCATACTTAGCCACTGTCATGCTGTCTTGTTTAAGTTTCATGAACTTCGATACTTTCCTGTCACGGACACATTGAGGGAAGTACTTATCATAGAAAACTTCTAGGAATTTCGCCCAATCAATGTCTTTATGATTCTCACGCATTAACATCCACCATCTTCTTGCTTCGTCTTCTAGCGTAAAGGTGGCCAGAAGTACTTTCTGTGTCTCTGAATAAGGAAACACCTCAAACAGCTTTTCAATGCCAAGAACCCATGCCTCGCCTCTTAACGGATCTAATCCTCCATGAAATTGTGGTGGTTTCATTTTCTTAAACTTTTTGGTGAGAGTTATTACCCGGTCATCATCTTGTAAGTCTGGCACAGGAGGTGCCGGAGGTGGAGGTGGAGGATGCAGTTGTTGCCATTGTTGTTGCCACTGTTGTTGTTGCCTCAATGTTTCTGCCATTTCCTAAAGCAATCTTTCCATTCTATCCATTCTAGCGGTAGAAGACTCCTCTATCTCATCACCTCTTGTTCTAACCATCTGATTAGATTTGCATTGTACTTTATACCAAAGATTCACAGGTATGCATATACTAAAGAGCATACATATTCAAATAATTTGCAATGTAAGCAAATCACAAACTTATAACACATAATCATTCACATTAAAACATTTAAGTGTATTCTCAATGCTTTCAGATTCATACTTATCACATGAATGCATCCTAGATCTTTTCTAGACGCTTATTGCTCATTTGGACAAGTGTGTGAATTATTAACTCGTGCTTTGATACCACTCTGTCATGACCCGAACCCACCCCTATGGGTTAAGGACATAATCGGCCAGTAATCAAGAGATTACCTACGGCCTTAAACCATATAAGACATAACTCATCAGAGTAAAGGGGCCAAACAGAAGCAAATTTAAAACTTTCTCCATAGAGCTGTGCTTATATGCACATCATAACATTTCACATAAGTGTTCGTTAATAACTCAAATCAAAAGGAAGTTAACATATAAACTGTACATACAGGATCATTCAAGTCTAAGTCAGTCAATCCCAAAGTTTATATACAAAAGTGATCCAATGTTTTCGCCAACATAACAAAACTATAACAAAAGGACAAAAGAGGCGAAGACAAGTCTCGTGTGTGAGACGTTGGGCTGACTCTTCAAAACCTTGACTGTTTCTTACATATTTCACCGAGGCTGGGTTTGGACATCCCTTGGCTCACCTACATACACATGAATGAGTGTGAGCGAAAGCCTAGTGAATAATATCAAACAAAGAAAGTACACGAATGAGATTCACATATATCAAACAGCCTTGGGCCCATTTAGTATTCTACTTCATGTGTTATTCAGTTCACTAGGCGATTCAAGCCCGAACATATCAAACGGCCTCCGGCCCACCTTGTTCTTAAACGAACGGCCTCGAGCCCTATTCATTCATATCCGACGGCCTCTGGCCCATTTATTGGCCCATTCATGTCAAACGGCCTTCGATCCAATCAATTGTATCCAACAGCCTTTGACCCAATCACATGGCATAACAAACATTTGTCCGCAATTCAAATTAACAAACTTATAAGACTTATAATAAGCAATTAGACAATTAACGTACTTCAAAATATCTTTACTAAGATATTACTCACAGTGTTCTGCCGGCAGATTTGCCCTGGAGCTCAACCCTACACATTTCATGAACACAATGGGTCACAAACAATTCAATCCATTCTTAATTCATACATCCCTCTTAGGCTTCTTTCTTATCCTTTTAACTCATTTATGATGCTCAATGCATGCCTAAGAGTGCTTAGAAATGAAAGAGAATGGAAAACGAAACACAGAACACCTTTACAAAATTTCTGAAACAGGGGTCCCCACTCGAGCGTGGGTTCTGCCGCTTGAGCGGACCCTCATGGTCTGTAAAAGTACTGGTTGCCTCGTTTTTACGCTCGAGCGTGAATTTAGACGCTTGAGCTGAAGGTCACACTACATGGCTCCCTGCTCGAGCGTGAATGTCCCCGCTCGAGTGGACATCCATGTCTGCAAAAAGTTCTGAGAGCTCGCATTTCACGCTCGAGCGGCGGTTCCCCCACTCGAGCGGACATCATGAATTCTGGGTTTTCCAGAACTGTTCTTGAGGCTCGAACTTGCATTCAAACTCAAACAACTTGCATACCACGACTTATACCTCACATGCAAACCTTCTAACATGTTACAAATGCTAGATTACAACATTATGAAGCTTAATTTCCATGAATTACTTACATGCACACACGATTCATATCAAACCCATCATCAATACTTCAATTTCATGCATCCAACAGCCATGCTTCTATGAATTGCACTTGCATGTGAACTATAACTTCTATTTTCAACTTAGATGATACACATGATGATCAAAAGCATGAATTTTAACCACAATTCTACATGGATCATATTTTTCATGCTTAGTTATACAATTTCATGACAAATTCTTACATGCATGCACATATAAGCTTTAAATTCTTCAATTTCATTTCAATTCATGTTCTTGATTACCCAACTAGCTTGAATACACAAATTTACAAACTTATACTCATGAATCCATGCTCAATTGCTCACCTAGAGGTTCAATTCTTTCAATCTATAGCAAATTCTTGAGTTAATCTTCAAGATTTCCAAGCTTCAAGATCAAAGCTCCAATCCTTCCACCCTCTCTCTCTAGCCGACCCTCACTCCCTCTCTTTAGAGTGATTTTTCAGCTTGAGCTCAAAACAAAGTGAATATAAGTGTAATAGAGCCCCTTTTATAGTCTCACACTTAATTAAGTTGACTAAGGTTAATGATAGTGCTTAATTAATCGTTCTGAATCTAATTATTTTGATCCGAATAAAATTTCAATTAAATTTCACCGTAGGCTCTAAAAATTACGCTAATCACAATGGCGTAGTCAATTCCAGGTTCTGTGGCCGATAAGGCCTTCAATTTAAATTCTAAAGCAGATAATCAAACAGATTTTCCTACGGTGAACAGAAAGAAATTCAAAACCACATATATTCATATAAATGGCACTTAAAATCATATCAAACACATAATCACAATCATAATTAAGATCAATTAGCATAATACGGACCAGGATTATCACAAAAGCACCAAAAGAATAATTATAACATTGAAGAATTTTAAGAAAAATAAACATAAATCAATTTCAACAGTTCAATAATTAATTAATTCAATAAATTAATATATTTCATCTTGCAATGAAAAATAATTAACGAATTCAATAAATGCAAAATAGGAGAGAGAAAAGGACTTGGGTTACTACTGCACATATAGTGCGCAGTAGCCACTATTGCACGGCTTATTGGGCACATTATAGTGCTTATTTTGATGATCCAAACCGTTAACCTTTAAGAGTATATTAAGCATACCACAATTGCAAAAAATTAAATTGATCAGATATCGATAGCTATTTCATCAACTCATATTTGTATCTAAAAAAGTGAATGATAAATATAATTCTAAATATAAAAATAAAATACAAATGTGTTTTGATGAAAGACTTATCAATATCCGATCAATTTTATTTTTGAGCAGGAAATTTATTTTGCTCAAAGTAAATCTAATTGTCAATTACATTAGATGAGTTAATCCTAACTATTCCAATCGATTGTGTCTTAAGACATTTTTAAATACCTTTATGTTTTATTATATATATATATATATATTGCAATCAAACCATAGTCAATAAGGAAATGCAGGAATATTCCTTGAATCATCATCATTATTATTGTCGGTATCAATTAGGTTGGAAAAACGTTGGATTGAGCTGGGTTTGGACCAGACCAACATTATGTAGTGAGAGTATATGTACCAAACCTGATCCGGTTCAACATCGGGCCTAATCCTAAATGTTATTATTGTTAGTATTAATTAAGGGTGAAGAAACCTTGGGTTGGACTGACCAGACCACTACTATAGTATGGGAGTATGTGTGTCATTCCAAATCCAGTCCTAAAATAATTATTAAATTTCAAATCTGCCCACTTAATCCAATATATATGAACTATTGATTTATTTTTTTATTTTTTATGAAGTGCCATTAAATTATTTAAACTCTTTAAATAATTATTTGAATTTAAAATGTTAATAAAATTTAATTATAACATAAATATAATCTTTTAAGAAGTGTTTTAATCTAAGCTATAGAAAGAAGTATATATATATATATATTTATATCTATGTATTTTTTAAAATTATTTTGTAATTAATTAAATAATATAAACATAAGAATTATTATTTTTTAAATGGATGGACCGGGCCGAGCTGGGCCATGAAACTCTTTATTTCAAACCCACCCGAAAATTAAATGGGCTTAAAAATTTTGTCCAACCCAACTCTATGAGCTAAATATTTTTTCCAAACTATAAAAACATTGAGCTGAATTGGGTTGGTTAGGCGTGCCATCACAATCCTGGTATTTCATTCCATGTTCATTTCATTTGATTTGATGTCACATGGTGTTTTTTGGGCCACATTCCATAAGGCCTATGAACTCTTCAATCTTAATTAAAGCACAATTACAAGTTAGTTTTGGTCTAGTAACTTATTATCCACTAGGTCCTATTCCAAAATTATAATCATGTTTTTTCAATTATACCCCTAGCCCAAAATCCACTACCTAGCAACCTGCTCGCTACCCATCTTTATCATCAAACCCGATACGACGTTCGTCATCTTCAAACCCATTTCACACACACAAAAACAACCATTCTCACCCGCTAAACATGACCTCCATTGTCGGCCGCGAAGGACAACCTTCATTCATGCCATTTTCGCTTCAACCTCTCTTATTCAACCACAAATTTCAATATCACGTTCCAAAAAATCCACAATCTAAGCCACTGACTGTTCATTGCTAAAAAATTAGACAAAATTGACTCAATTTCAACCGCGATCATAGTGTGATTTTCAACTAATATTCAAAATGTGTACAAAAAGTAACAAACTCTCATAACACTCTCATCAAACTCTCGTGTTTTCGTACAATATTTGTAACGCCTTGAAAATAATTTAATAGTAATCTATGTATTAACAATGCTACAATTGATTAAAAATCTCATAACTTCTATTCATTATAACTTTGATTATTACAAAAGATGATATATGCAATATATATTCACAAATCTTAGATTCCGAATCTATAGCATATGACATAGGTACAAGTGCAAAAAGAAAAATAAAACCAAATATGGAAATTGTGACGACCTAACGCATACATAATTTTAAAAATTTATTTGTGTGAATTTAATTGCTTAATTATATGTTTAAGTGTGAATATCTATTTGTCCATTATTATCCACCCCTGTCCAATACTGAAAACCCATTGTCATTCCCTGCCATTCTAACTTAGATGCCTTCATTTTAGTCTCCATTACAAATAATAGATTAGGCTTATGAGACTAGACTAATTGCCTCATTGTTCGAACTGTCAGAGGGTGGCTCATCCCTCTACAGTTCCAATTCAATATCTTCACGGTGATTGAGGAGGTTATTGTGGGACAACCTCCTCAAAAAAACCCCATCAACTGAGAATCATCTGAGTCTAACACCAAGTTGAGCAATGAAGCAGTTTCATACTCCAATAAGAAGTCTTCAACTTTCCCAAAATTCAGATACTTGGGTAATCTTCTTTGCCGCCATCCCTTTCTCCTCCATCTTAATCGACCGACCACCGCAGCATCATCCCTTGACCAGCGACGACGTTGATTGCCAATGACTAACTATCTGTGATCCCTCCTACCCATTGTCTTCAGCCTAAACACCTTCAGTCAGTTGAACACTAGCTACTCGCATACCCATACTTGAGCTGCCCTCACCTACTTGTCTCCTCCTAGAGCTAGCATGAAAGAGGGACACAACTCGATCCTCCTCTGAAAAGTTACTATCCTCTGAATTCTTACCATCATAAACCTTCCCTTTCAACCCAAAATATGTCTCCACACACCCAATTTAAATTTAAATTTCTATTATATCCTATGAATTTACTAATAAGGATAGCAAATATTAAACCCTAAAATAAATTTTTCTTCTCATGGGACACTGTCATACCCCAAATTTTAATTATTCGGAAACATTACCAAAAGTCTTTAATTTTTTATTTTTTTTTACAAATATCTATTACCCTGAAGTAATAGAGGCATCATATATAATACACGTTCTCTCGATGATGAATACAACGATAGCAATAATACATGCTAAGCTTCCACTGCGGAGCTACAATAAATAATTATAAATATCAATGTACAAAATTCATTTCCTTCACATCTACAATGAAATTACACATAAGAGACTTATGAACTTCTTAAGTCTTCAGCTAATGAATCCAAATTCTCTTCCTAAAAAAATAAAAATAAAACAATAAGGGAAGAACACTAATGCCCAGGAGGAAATCTCATAGTTTTAAAGCAATAACTATTAGGTAGATAGAAATGATCATGCATGCAGAGTGATACATAAGTAGATAGTGTGCTATTTATGATCAAATACAATACATATAAATAATTTTCTTTTCAATAGGATTCCACAAAACTTTTGAAGGAAACATCTTTATATTTTTCACATAATACTCTTGTATCAGTTAATAATCCTCTTTCCATTACTTCTCTTTTACCATTTCATAAGGTTCTAAGATCACTTAGTTATGCATTACCAATATTCACGCATTCACAATAATTTGTACCCAACAAGTTACATGTATAACTACATTTATGTAACGATCCTGATTTTTCGTAAGACTTTATTTATTTATTATTACTTGATTTTATTTTTGACTTTATTAATTGCATAGTTATATAAGAATTTAATATGGTATTTAATTAATTTAATGTGTTAGTTAATTATCTATAATTAATCTAAATATTTATATTTATATATGTTTATATATATATATATATATAAAGAAATTATTGATATAGATTTTATATAAGATATTTATATTTATATATGTTATATTTGTGATTTAATTGTATAATATAATATAATAGGAAATTAGGTTATGATATATTTAGACTTAGGTTTATAATATAGTATAACTAGCGTATATCCGTGCCTAAAGGCACGGTGTAAATAATATTAGGATTATAATATAATTGTAATCCCAACACTATTTAAATTTATTTTTTAATTTGACAAAATCACAAATTTATTATAAAATTTTGGAGTTCTCACAAAACTCCTCATGAAAACTCGCTTTTACTTATATAATATATATAGCTAGATAGATAGATGTGCTTGGCATACATACAATTTCTACGGGCATACATATAATATTGCTTTTGCTTATATAATTATATGGAAATTGTATGTATGCCGATAATGTCCTAGTGTATTACGGGCATACATACATTCTATGGAAATATGTGTAAAATATATTGAACACAAAGGAGAAAATAAAAAAAAAATAAACAAATAGAGAGAAAAATAAAAACAGGAGAAAATAAAAAAGAAAAAAGAAAAGAAAAGAGAAAGAAATGTGGGATCATGGGATCATAGAAGGATATGTGAGAAAAGGAAAAAGTAAGAGAGAGAGAGAGAGAGAGAGAGAGAGAGAGAGAGAAGCGGGAAAGTATAAAATGTATATATAGGATGTTTTTTGAGAAAATATATCTCAGTCATTGTTTTATAATTTGAACAGATCTGAGCCATCCAAATATCCTAATAGGACAAAAATATGTTGAAAATTAAAAAACCGTCATGCTTTATTAAAATATGTTGAAAATTCATATAAGGTCTAAATTTATGAAACATATCAAGTATTCAATATATTTAAAAATAATAATTAATTGTTCAAATTCATTTAATTTGTGGACTATAAAATTCATTAATTTAATCTCCATTACACATAGTAAAATCTGGCTCCTAATTCTGGGATCGCAGATTTTTTCATATAATATGAATAAAAATAAGTGAACAAAAATGAGAAAATAAAAAAAAAACAAATAGAGAGAAAAAAAAAGCGAGAAAATAAAAAAAATAAAATGAAAAGAGAGATGAAGGTGGGATCATGGGATCATATAAGGATGGGTGAGAAAAAGAAAAAGCAAGAGAGAGAAGCGGGAAAATAGAAAATGTACATGTAGAATATTTTTTGAAAAATATATCTCAGCCGTTGTTTTATAATTTGAATAGATCTGAGCCGTCCAAATGTCAAAGTACGACAAATGTGTGTAGCACAAATTCAAAAACTATCCTGCTTTATTATATAGATGTTGAAGATTCATATGAGGTCTAAATTTATGAAGTCTATCAGGTATTTAATATATTTAAAAATAATAATTAATTTTTCAAATTCATTTAATTTATGGACTAAAAATTCATTAATTAAATCTGCACTACAAAGAGTAAAATCTGGCTCCAAATTTTGGGATCACAGATTTTTTCATATAATATGAATAAAAATAAGTAAACAAAAATGAGAAAACAAAAAAAATAAACAAAGAAAGAGAAAAAGAAAACGGAGAAAATAAAAAAATAAAAAATAAAAAAGAGAGATGAAGGTGGGATCATAGAAGGATGGGTGAGAAAAAAAAAAGTAAGAGAGAGAAGCGGGAAAATAGAAAATGTACATGTATGATATTTTTAAAAAAAATATATCTCAGCCATTATTTTATAATTTGAATAGATCTGAGCCGTCCAAATGTTCTAGTAGGACAAATGTGTGTATGACAAATTCAAAAACCGTCATGCTTTATTATATAGCTATAAGAAGTCAATTAGGTTTAGAAGTTAATAAGAAAACAAAGAAATAAAAGAAAAAGAAAAAGGAGAGCAACAGTAAGCCCGAGAGAGAGAGAGAGAAGAGAGCATTGTGGTTTAGCCGAGAGTGAGAGAAAGCAGCGAGAGAAAGAGGAGAGGAAAGGAGAAAAAAAATTAGGGTTTTATTTTGGTGGCTTCATTAATTGTTTAAGTGATTCTTTGATCTTCAAAAAAATATTGTGAGTTCAAAATCCATTTCCCTTGATTTATATTTAATTCGTTGTTTTTATTTATTTATTTCATGTTGGTTTGATTTTGTGTTTGCATGTAGATGATGGACTAATTTTAATTATTTTGATTAGTTGTGTATGCCATGTTTAAGGTTTTAATATGGATTTATTTTATGGTTGTAATCACACTCATGGATATATGAAATTAAAATTAATTAAGAACCTATAGATAAATTCCTTATACTCCACCATGACTCCATGAATTGTTGTTTTATTTGAGTGTTGGTGAGAAAGAGTGTATAAAAAAAAAAAAAAAAAAAAAGGAGGATTATGAGATTTATTTAAATGCTTTAGGCTTGGTATTATTATGTTTGTTCTCATGAGTAGATGAGAGATTGCGTGTATATATATTGTTGCCTCGTTCTCATGAGTAGACAAGTGCTTTGATTTACGTATGTACGTATATGCTAACCATCCGGGGAGTGTGGGTCAAACTCGGGACGATATCCTCACGCAAGTTTGGCTTCGGAGCGGTGTTAGATATACGGGAGGCACATGGGATATATGTGTAGGCCGGAAGTGGAGACCGAAGTGGTGGAGTTAAGGTACAAAGAATTAAATATGAGTTTATTGTTATAGTGTGAATTATATTGATTTGTACATCTTGAAAAAATAGTAAATGGCCTCGATAAATTATGAAATTTGAGCAGAGGCATGTATACGTGATTTTAGACAACTTTTGTGTTTTAACTTTTTATTAAAAAGATCGATTAGAACTTATAATCGGATGATCTTGGTTATAATAGTTTTGATTCATTTTAGCAATACAGATTTTAGAGGTTGTTTTAACCCACGAAACGAGCTCGTTTTTATTGGTTTCTCGAAAGCCCAAGTAAAACATTATTCTAAACACTTTCTGTATTTTGAACTTTTATGAAAAAATTCATCTTACAACAGTTTCTTTTTGTTTTCAGTTCTAAATTTTTCGATCGAATTTTGGTTAGGATTTTCTATTAAGTTTCTCTCTCAACCTATTCAGTTTCTACTAAATTTATTCGCATTATCTTTTAGGAAATTTGATTATGCACAACTTTTGTTCTTTGAGTTTTGGTCAATTCAAATTATTTAAGTATGAAACGGTGCATTTTTTATACTTTTTCAGAGCATCTCCAACGGTTCATCAAACTTTTCACCAAATTTGAGTAAAAAAATCACTCTTTCTCCAATTTGATACCACTCGCTCCAACGGTGAGCATCAAAAGGGGGAGGGGCGACCGGTTGGTCGACCCGTAGGCCATTTTTTTTTTTTTTTTTTTCTGTTCTTTTCTGTGGCAGAGGAGGAGGAAAATAAGGTTGTTTATTATCTATGGATTTGCATCAATGGATTTGCATCAGTGGATTTGCATCAGGTGAATGTCAAAGCCCACTTTTTTCTTTTAATAATTCCCATCAATGGATTTGCATCAGGTGAATGCCAAATCTGTTCACTTCACATTTGGAAGTGTTCAAACAAATGGAACAATACATTTGGAAGTGTTCAAACAAATGGAACAATCAGACGAAGACTCCACTTCCACTTCCAATAATTTTCATTTGCAAACATGTGAAGTGCCAGGAGAAGACTCCACTTCCACTTCCATTTGCAAACATGTATGAAACAATCAGACGTCCACTCTACCCAATTCATCAATTGTTTATTGCAGGTGGTTGACCGGCCGGTCGACCGGCCGGTCGACCGGGTAGGCAAAAATAAATTTTTTTTTTTTTTTTTTACCTGTTTGAACCTTTTTTGACCGGTTTGAACCTACCTAATTTAAAGGAAACCGGGCGACCGGTTGGTCAACCGGCCGGGCAACCGGTTGGTCAACCGGTGTACCATTTCAACGGTCAGTAACAGTGATTTGGTAAAATCTCTCTCTTGGTATCAGTTTGATGTTTTGTTTGCTGAATTGTCAATTTGATATGAGTTTGGTGCAATGGTTGGAGCTTCAAAAATTGAGTTTTTCATCAAATTTTAAATCTGATGTTGGATTTGGTTCTCCGTTGGAGATGGTCTCAGCAAGTTACTTATGATTAAATTATACTAACTTTATTTTTTTTGCAGAATGGTGGGTCTTACTAACTTATTATGTAGGGCTGACCTACAATATTTTTATTTTTATTTTGTTTATTTTATACTCAATTTATATTTCGTTGTGTACGGGCAAAAAACTAAATGCCATTGTATCTCGGGAAACTACCCATTCGTCTAAGTGCGGATGGAACTACTTGTCTTGTACCGTAACAAAAATTAAATGTATTTTGTTTGTGTTTGGTGGACACGTGGGTGTTAAATCTTATACTCATACCAGTATACTTGTATACTGGTCCGTTTTGTCTCTTGGCAACTCGGGTGCATTTTGTTTAAACGCAGCTGAGCTTCCTTTGCAGGATTAGTTGGGACTATGGTGGTGACTGGAAATAACTATGATCATAAGACATGTCTTTTGGACTTCTTTTGGGTTTCTTGAGCTTAGGGTTAATATTAGTTTATGTATTTATTATTTTTTATGACCTTAGTATTTTTGACAATTGGGCATTGTGGGTTGTTTTTCAACGTTACATTATTTAAGTTGTTTTGACTAGTTGTTGTTACTTTAATGTCGGAGCCATTGGTTAGTTATGAAATTATAGTGGATGGTTTAGTTGGCCTTTTATTTATTTATTTATTATTTTTTTTATTCCTTGTAATCTTTGGAGGATGGAAATTTACTTAAACCCTTTGGAGACGTGAACGTTTAGATTTTGTTTCACCCCTAGGATTTGGATGATGGTATATTGATTGGGGTTTAGTCCTAATTTAATATTTAATTGTCCAAATTTTGGGGCATGACAATTTGGTATCAGAGCTCTAGGTTACCCTAGACTTATGAGAGTTTAGGTGATCCTCGGATTGTGGAAACATGGGTTAGCTGGTTTAGGTTGGTGGTTGAATTTATTTTAAGTAATTATGAACGAATTCTTCTTGTGTGTTTAACTTGAAGGTGATGGATGGATGGCATAATTTGATAAGCGCTGAGCCCAGTGGCACAGGGGAAGAAACAAGTGCTAATGCGGCGATAGTGCTAATAGCAGTGACAGCTGCTACTGGGGCAACGACAGCTGCTACCGGGGCAACCAATACAATGCAGGTTAATGTGGAGGAGATGATGTCTTAGTTACTTCAGGTTGTTCAGGACAATAATCAAGGCCAACAGGGAGATCCCTTTGTAAAGAGAAACAAAGACTTTGGTTCTTTAAGAGGTCAAAAATTCTCTAGAGATAGAGGACCCATTGCAGCTGACGCTTGGGTTTAGAAATGTGAGATGGTGTTTGGTCGTACGCAGCTCACCGAGGTTCAAAAATAGGAGTTGGCTACATATCAACTTGAGGGATCAGCCCTATTTTGGTGGAACTCGTGAAAAGAAGGTCTAGATTTGCCAACTTTGACTTGGGCAGATTTTAAAACCCATTTTGACCGGAAGTTTGTTCCTGCTGCTATTCGGTCTCAGCTGAGTGATGAATTTTCGAAGCTGACCCAAGAGGGTAGAACAGTGATCAAGTATCTCACCTAGTTTAATGAGTTGTCTTGTTAAGATGTTTACTTGGTCGACATGCAGGAGAAGAAGAATGAGAAGTTTATTAAAGGATTGAATCATTACCTGTCTAAGTCCCTTTTTCCCTTTGATGCTGAACCGTTTGACAGAGTTCTTGACTTGGCACTGAAGTATGAGGAAAATGAGAAGCAGTTTAAAGAAATGAAGGTCAAGGTCGGAGAGACTTCTAGAATGAGTCACTTCTAGTAGCGGGATGGGAACAGATACCGACTCTATGATCAAAGGCATAGGGGTTAGTAGTTTCAGAGGCCAAAGCAGGGTAGTCAAGGAAATTTTAGACCTTAAGGTAATTTCCGGCCTCAGGGTAATTTCCAGTACCAGGGGCACTATTATCAGAGACAAGGTGGTTCACGCCCACAGAGTTGTCAAGGATAGCGGCAGCAGGTGCCACAGCTTGGTTATCGTCCTCCCGTACCTCAGTTAGAGGGACCTCTATCTATCAGACCAGTAGCACTTCAACCGATCAATAGGAAGTGTTTTGGGTGTCAGCAGTTGAGACATGTAATCACGGATTGCCCTCAGAGACAGCAGGCGTGGTAGGTTTAGACAGGTCCAGCCAGGGCATTTGCAGTGATGCCAGGAAATGACAAAGTGCAAGGTACTGTTAATGTTTTTCAAAAACCTATTAGAGTACTTTTTGATACTGGTGCCTCTCATTCTTTTATATCTAGACAGTTTGTAGAAAGAGAACATATTGTAACTACCTCCTTGTCTAGACCTATTCGTGTTGAGACCCCTTTAGGAGGGGCAGTTACTCTTTATGAGATGTGTAAAGATTTTCAGATTGACCTTGGGGGTAGAATCTTGTATACGGACCTAATTATGTTAGGGTTTGAGGGGTTTACAATTATTTTAGGTATGGATTGGCTGCGAAAATACTTTGTGACTCTAGATTGTGCTGGAAAGACTATAGATATAGATATTCCCAGTATGCCACGGCTTACCCACATTTCTAGCGATGGAGAAGAGTCGGTAATGACGAGTTTTTTTGTGTTCGGTAGAAATCCCTAAACAAGATATTAGTGAGGTAGATGTGATACGTGAGTTTGAGGATGTATTTCAGGAGATACCTGGACATCCACCTTGACGGGTAGTAGAATTTCTCATTGACTTAGTACTAGGAACTGCACCAATTTCTAAGGTGGCATATAGAATGGCGCCTAAAGAGCTTGTGGAGATGAAGAAGCAACTGGAAGAGATGCTTCAGAAAGGGTTCATTCTTTCAAGTAACTCCCCGTGGGGAGTGTAGACACCCCATTTTTGACCGACCTTAAGACTCAGACGTCATCGATTGAGAGCTCGGTGATTGCGCATGTTGTGCTCGTTCTGAGGTTACGGAGTCTCGGCTGAGAGCCTTGCCTCCGGACTTCGGGACTCTTTTGTGCTTTGCCTCGGTTTGCGAACCAGGTTTTGTTTTCTCTTCCCGAAGGGAGAGAGAGGTCTCGTAGACCATCTCTCAGTGGCCGTAGGCTACTTTTCGTGGTTGTAGACCACTGTTCTCGTTTGGAGACTAGTTTCCGATTTTCGGAGCCGTCGGCCGTGCGCCTCGGTTCGGGACCGCTTAACTTTCTCCGTTTGCTCTGGTTTTTGGTACACACCTGGTTTCCTCTCTCTAGAGGGACACTGTGGTCCAGGAGACCACCTTCGTGGTTGCATGCCACTTTCGATGCTTAACAGCTTGTTTTCAGGGCACCCGGCTGCGCGTTTTGGCCCCCGAACCCTCGTTTAGCATCCGTCTTGGTTCATTTTTGGCATGGACCTTGTTTTCATTGTTTGGAAGGTGGTAGAAGGGTGGGAGACCAGCAATTATTTTGGAGACCATTTCTCTCTCCTCCAGCTGATTTTCTTGATAGGTACGTGGTCTCCTTCACTTTTGGGCCACAATTACTAGTCTCCCACCACACCACTTGCTTGCTTTGAGTGTGGAGACCACCCTAGGAGGCCACCGACCAGCTGACCCTTTTGACCCTGGTCAGCCGACCAGGGGAAGTGGTCGGCCGACCACCTGAACTGGTCGGCCAGCCCTCCGCAGTTTTGTCTCCCTGAATGCTTGCCAGCTGTGCCAGCTGGAGGGCACAAACTGCATCCTCCATACACGTGTATGGAGGATTGGCAACCTTGTTCTAGCTTCTTAAAGAAGCTTGGCCCTTTGCTCTAAGCTTCAAAGAGAAACTAGAACCTTTTTTTTAGCTTCTTGAAGAAGCTTGACCCTTTGGCTCTAGCTTCCTCAAGAAGCTTGACCCCTTTTGCTCTAGCTTCCTCAAGAAGCTTGGACCTTTGCACAAGCTTCTTGAGGAAGCTTGGACCTTTGTTCTTCTATAAGAGAAACCCTCTCCCTCATTGGGAAAGGTTCAGAATTTTGGTCTAAGGCATACATACCTCTCTCTCTATATCTCTACATTTGAGCTCCAAAAGTCCCTTGTTCTTGGCCTATTGCATACCACCTCTTGGCCTAACACCTCCAACATCAACCTAAGCACCTTGGAGCTGGTTTTCAGAGGTTGAAGGCTTGCTATTTTGGTCCAGAAGCTGCTGGTCCTCTTGGCTACAAGGGTAACACTCTATTTCCCTCTTTTTTGGCATTGTTTTGTTCCATCTCTTAGCCTAGTTTGCTAGCATATTTGGGCTTTGTCATGAACTGAAAAAAGTCTTATTTTGAGCTTCTTAGCATATTTGTTTAAGATCATTTTTCTGTTGGGGGTCATCTACCCCCTTGCATGCTTGTTTTCACCTTATTTTGAGCCTTGCATCTAAGCCTTGCATTGGCATTTGTTTGGCCTCTTAGCCACTAAAATCCAGTGGATTTTCAGTGGCTAGCATGCTGTTTTGAGCACCAAAATCAGAGAGGGGTGACCCTTTCACCCTTTGTTTTGTTTTCTAGCATATTTGGCTTAACAAAGGAGACTATACTTGCATGCTTCCTAGCCTCATTTTAGGCCATTTTCAGTGAGTTTTAGGGCCTACATAACCTCTGTCCAGAGGTGGTTTTGTCATTTTGGGTGTCCATCTTGCATGTGTAAAGCAATCCCTTTCATGGCTCATCAAAAGAGCCTATCATTCTTGCATGCATAGACCATATTTCAGTAGGTTTTTGGGCTTTATTTGGCATGCCATACTTCTGACTTTTGCTGGTTTAGAGGCCTCTTGAATGCTTTATATACTTGTAGTGTAAACTCTCTTCACTAGCTTGTATTGCATGTTGTTTTGGCCCTTGATTCTAGCACTTTTTGGCCATGCCTTAAACTTATTTTATGCATGTTTTGGACTACCTTAGCTCTGTTTTTATGCCTCATGGTCGAATGATGCTTGCTATGCATGGTTGTAGTTCAATACGCTTGCCTAGCTTTGAGTTTTGGAGCCTATTGCATGCTTGTGTTGAGGTGTTTCCATGATTTGGGGCCATTGTGCATCATATTTCAGAGCTTATATGCACTTGCCATATTTCCATGTTTTCCACTCTTTAAATGTGTTTGAGAGTCGTGCTTAAATACCTTATTTACGGACCATTGAATGAGCTTCATTTTCATGCATTTTGAGCCATCATTTTAGGCCATTTTCCCACTGTCTTGGACCTGCATAGGGACTGTTTGGGAGTGGTTTGGTCATTTGTGCATTGCTTTGCATGCCCATAGTGTAATCCACTTCCCTAGTTTCGGTATTCGGGCCATCTAGCATGCATTGTGTGAGGCGTTTGCATGATTCGGGACCCTTTCGTATGTCATTTCAGAGATGGAAAATGCGTTGTTGTATGCTATATTACATGCTTGCCATGCCTTGGTAGAGTTGCACTTGGTGCCTTAGTTTTGGTCCCTTGCATTTGGGCATGTTCGCATGAGTGTTATTGCTTCATTTCATCATGTTTGGCCACTAATTTGAGTGTGGCTAAGGCTCACCTATCTTGGTTTAAGTCCATCTTGTATTGTATATGCCATTTAGTCCATGTTGTTGCATGATTTATCATTGCATTGTGTATGCCTTGATCATTTCATTGTCAGTCTCTATGTGTGCATTGCGTATGCCATATAGTTTTCATGTGCATTGAGTATGCCATTGATTATTCTATAGCATTGTGCATGCTAGTAGCATGTTTGCATATCATCATTCACATGTTTGCATCATTTAGTGGCATTGTGCTTAGGTTGCATGTTAGAGTTGCATTCATGCATGCCATGTGTATTGCATTGTATTTAGAGTAGGGTTTAGCCCAAGCACGGGAAACGAGGGACGTTTCATACTCCAAATGACGAAACGTGCCTCGATTCTCGGTCACCGACACTCCGGATTACCTATGATGGAGTGTAGGCCTTGTTGTGTTTATATGTACATTCATTTTACATCGAGTCGTGCAACCTGACTCCTCGGCCATCATGCATCGAGATGCGTGGTTGGTGGCACGAGGATCGAGGATCACATTCCCTAGAGCTTATGCAATGATAGGGAGAGTGGTCATGCATACATATGTTGAAAACACTTTGCCATGCCCCTTTCTCGCTCTCTGTTGCAGCAAACCGGAAATCAGCAGCAAAAATAGGTCAGCAGCCTTTTGGAGCTTTGTATAGTGTTCTGGAACCAGTTGCAAATAAAGGCAAATCGGGGCATCGCGATGGATTTCCCGACAAGGCGATTCAAGCATGCATGTATCCCTTATCATTCCGAGCAGAGCTGAGGCAATCCATTTCATGTAGCATTGCATGCTAGTTTATTCGCTTCCTTAGTTAATTTGTTAAATAATTAATGTTGTGTAATAATTACCCGTAATTCGTTATTCATTTCGGTTGTGTAATAATTAGTTAAATTAGCTTAGATTAGCTAGTTGATCCTGTATTATTCATTTGGACCCTCCGAGGAGGGCAATGTTGTAATAAGTGTACGTGTGTGTGATGCATGTCTTCCAACCCCACGTCTTTCTCCCTTTTATTTACCAGTTTATGATGGTTAGTTTTAGGGCATGTTTCAATTAGCATCTATATGTTCGCATGTTTGCATTCATTCATCTGTATTGCATGCACCGGGCTCAGCGCATCATGCTAACTGCATTGTATTTCAATTCCGAGTTGAATACATGTATCGATTGTTGCATCTCATATGCTATCTTAGAATAGCCGAGCCTATTGTAGTTGCATTTTTGCATGTGTTGCATTAGGCATTTCAGCATAGTTAGGATTCATGCATGATTTCTAATTAGCTTCTTTCTTTGGCTTGGAGTACTCGGTAAGTATTTATGCTTTAGCATCCTTGCATGCGTAAGAGTGACTGCCATGATAGCATGCTTACCATGAGGCTATTTGCTTATGTGATATACCTGCTTGAATGCCTGTGGGTGAAGGTTAGATTGTCTAAATTGGGACAATTCATTGATTGCGAGTTTTAAGCCCACTTGAGAGTGACAAATCACCATGTTTTCTAAACCCACTTGAGAGTGGCAAAATCCGTACTTTAGCCTACTTGCGAGTAGAAAACCGTTTTTGAAACAAACATGAGATGATTTGTTCCAACTTAGACGATCCAGTCTATACTTGTATGCTGTGTGCATCACATAGTAAATCTAGGCTAATACACCGGAATAAGAGCACATAATGTTTTTCAAAACTCGATATCATGGTTAGTAGAGGCCGATCTTTGATCGGGCGAGCGGGGGTGCTCACGAAGTGACCTTCCCCAATCGTACCCAAGTTCCCGAGTCGAGGCAACTTTGGTGATGACGGACACGTGGCCTTAGGCAACGAGTCAGGGTTTCCTAAATTTCCCCAAAAATAAAATGTTTAGGTGGCGACTCTGTATCTGGCAAAGCAGTCCATGTTTGGCACTTCTTTCTAAAAATCAGTTTTTCAAAACGATTTGCCAAATTTGGACTCTTTGATGATTCATCGGTCTTGCATTGCACTCCGCGAGATTAGATACAGGACCGTGACATGGAGTCCGAACTGTAGTAACCCTAACGAACAAAACGGGATTCCCTCCTGGGACGTTCAGGGACGTCTACAGGGAGCAC
Source organism: Camellia granthamiana (assembly GCA_036172215.1). Lineage (NCBI taxonomy): Eukaryota > Viridiplantae > Streptophyta > Magnoliopsida > Ericales > Theaceae > Camellia > Camellia granthamiana. Next base: position 79,356,915 of record CM069913.1, on the reverse strand, counting down.
TTGCGATCTTTGTCTCCAAGAAAGATGGCACTCTCTGTATGTGCATAGATTACAGAGAGCTGAATAAGGTGACTATTAAGAACAAGTATTCGCTACCTAGAATTGATGACTGGTTTGATCAGTTGAAGGGGGCAGCCATGTTCTCTCAATTTGATCTCAGAACGGGTCACCATTAGATGGGTGTGTCAAAGGAAGGTATACTGCTTATTGCTTTTTGGACCCAGTATGGGTTGTACGAATTTCCTACAATGCCTTTTGGTTTGACCAATACTCCTGCCTATTTCATGGACTTAATGAACAAAAATTTTCAATCGTATCTAGATAAGTTTGTGTGGGAGCCGAATAAATAGAAGAGTCGGAAGGTGCGTACCCCAGAAATTAGGTATTATTCGGCTCCATACTGCGTGACTAGGATGCCGAATACGTTAGGAAGGCCGAATAGCTGGAGATCAGTAGCTCCGAATAAATAAAAGGGAAATGAGATAAAAGTAGGCTCAGGCCCCAAGGCCCAAAAAGCAAGTATAAATACAAGAACCACAGATTTAGAAAGGTATGTAAGAATCACTTCACTTAACTTAGTAAACAAGCTATCTTGAGTGTCTGAACTGACTTGTCCGTCGGAGTGCTAATTCCGGCACACTCGGCCGGAGTGTTTGTATCTTTTCAGGTGACTAGCTGAGGATCACTAGTGTCTCCCAAGATCTGAAGAGTATTTCCAAACCACTTCTCCACAATTGGCGCCGTCTGTGGGAATACTCAAATACATCTATGGCAGGCGTGACTGAAGATCCTCCGATAGCCACTAACGAGACCACATAGAGAGATGACCTCACTCCAGCAAACTCGCTTAGACCAAAAAGCATCGCAGCAAGACTTGCCTTGAACCTCTGCTCATCTTTAAACCCAACGTAAAAAACAATACAAGTGACCATGGCACAAGCTAGGCAAACCAAACAGAGGTTCGACAACATCATCGCTGAGAACGAACGCCTTCATCACGATCTGGCCTCGGAAATAGCAAGATCCAAACAAACAGTGCGCCAGGCTTCTGAGAGACCCCCGAGGGCAGATGATTGACGATCTCGAACCGACAGCAAGAAACTAATGGCCGCTATGCCTCAACAGATCATCTTGAGGAGTTGGCAAAGGACGAACGTCTCCAACAATGTGTCCGGAGGAGTGTGATCAAAACACCTGCCCTTCCGAAGGATGCACTTCCGCTTGACACCGTCCACATGATATACAGCCTGCCAGTAGCCCCAGCCGTGCGTGCGATCCAATCACATTCAGGCCCCCAACAGCAACTCATGCCAGCAAAGCGGCTCCGAGAAACACCAAGTATCATCTTTGATGACTCCGATTTGATCAGCATAACACTCCCTCACATCGATCCAGTGGTTGTTGAGCTACACGTAGACCGGTTCACCGTCGAACGCGTTCTTATCGACCAGGATAGTACTTCGGAGGTTATGTATTATAAAACCTTCATCAAATTCGAATTCAACGAGTCAGACCTGACTCCGGCACCTTATCCGCTATTCGGCTTCAATGCCAATCCAGAGTACCCATTGGGAAAGATCAGCTTACCCGTTCGAGCAGGTTCCAGAATGGTGGATGTGGAATTCTTGGTCTTCAGGCTGCCATGGCCGTACAATCTCATCATGGGGTGATCGTGGTTGCATACCTTGCAGGCCGTCCCAAGCACCTATCATCAACTGCTACGTTTCCCAACAGAACACGGCATTGAGCAAATCCGCGGCTCCCAGAAATCGGCACAAGCATGTTATCTCCTTGCTGCCAGAACGCCAAAGGAACTGCAAGTAAACTCCATTGAGGTACCGAATCGGGAGATCCTTGATGACGTTGGGCGGCATCCAAATGAGAAGGCGACAAAATGTTTAGACCGAGTTGACATCGATGGAAGCCCAGAAAATTTCTTCATGATCGGCGCCTCTCTGAATCAGGCCGACAGGCAGTAGCTGATCTCTTTCTTGCTCAACAACCTCGACGTCTTTGCGTGGACTCCGTACGAAATGCCGGGAATAGACCCATCAGTTTCACAGCACCATCTGAATGTCGATCCCAAATGTAAGCCGACCATTCAGAAAGGCCGGCGATCAGCCGTGGAGCACACTGCCGCTGTTGTTGTGGAGGTAGACAGACTGCTTGACGCCGGGCAATTAGAGAAGTCACTTACCCTACGTGGCTCTCTAATATAGTGGTGGTGAAGAAGAAAAATGGGACTTGGTGAGTGTGCGTCGATTTCACGGATCTGAACAAAGCTTGCCCCAAAGACTGTTTTCCTCTACCCAGAATCAACCAACTTGTCGATGTGACGACACACCATCAACGCATGAGCTTTCTCGATGCTTACAGAGGCTACCATCAAATTGCCATGCATCCAGATGACCAGGACAAAACTGCATTCCTCACCCCAAGAGGAACCTACTGCTACAAAGTTATGCCTTTTGGGCTGAAGAATGAAGGGGCAACCTACCAAAGACTGGTCACTTCCATGTTCAAAGAGCAACTCGGCCACACTACGGAAGTGTACATCGACGATATGGTGGTCAAGTCCAAAGAAGGACAGAATCATATAGCCGATCTAGAAAAGACATTTAGCATCTTATGCAAATACAGAATGAAACTGAACGCTTCCAAGTGTGCGTTCGGAATTGGCTCTGGCAAATTCCTGGGTTACATCGTCAATCACCGTGGAATCGAAGCCAACCCGAGGCAAGTCACAGCAATCTTGGAACTCGGCTCCCTTCGTTCAGTAAAAGAAGTCCAAAAGTTGATGGGGATGGCTGCTGCACTCAATAGGTTCATCAGCCGGTCTACAGATTGCTGCCAACAATTCTTTCAAACACTACGACAGGGCAAGGCTTTTGAATGGTTCACCGAATGCGAAACAGCTTTCAACGGACTCAAGACCTACCTCCGCTCAGTACCTCTCTTGACAACACCCGCCGCTGGTGACCCGCTCATTCTATATCTGGCAGTTTCTGATAGGGCCGTTAGCGCCGTACTGTTAAAAGAGGAGGAGGGGGAGCAACGGCCAGTGTATTATGTGAGCAAGGCAATGGTTGACGCCGAAACACACTACCTTCCGCTGGAAAAACTCATCTTAGCCCTAGTCATGGCGGCATGAAAACTGATGCATTATTTCCAGGGACATAGCATTGGGGTGCTAACAGATTATCCTCTCCGATCAGTACTACAGAGTGCAAAAGCATCAGGACGTGTTTCAAAATGGGCTCTTTAACTCGGCCAATACGACATTCAATTTTTACCTAAAACCGCAATCAAGGGGCAGGTGCTAGCCCACTTTGTTGCCGAATTCACCGGCGGGCTTGCCAACCTCAGACCTGACGAAGTTCGACCAAAGCCGAACTGGAGAATTTATGTCAGAGATATTTGGAAATTATACTGTGATGGATCGTCTAACCAAAGGGGCAGCAGCGCCAGAGTTGTAATCATGTCTCCAGACAGCGCAGTAATTGAGCAGGCCGTCAAGTTTGGCTTCAAAGCATCAAATAACGAAGCCGAATACGAAGCCCTTCTAGCCGGTCTGTGGAATGCGCACCTTCTCAGCGCTCGGCGTTTGCTTGTGTTTTGTGATTCAAAATTGGTAATCAGTCAGCTGAACGGGGAGTACGCGGCAAGAAACGACCGTATGGCGGCCTACATGAAAACGGCCAATTCCTTGCTGGCAAAATTTGACCATCACAAATTGAACCAAATAACACGCGACCAGAACACACACGCGGATGCCTTGGCGTGCCTAGCCTCCGCCATCAATTCTGAGATCAAACGGACCATCGAAGTAGGTTTCATCCCGGAGCCGAGTACTGGCCCTTCGGAGGAAATCCATGTCAATGTTATAGAATCCGCACCAAGCTGGATGGACCCCATTACTGCATTCCTCTCTTCTGAACAACTCCCAGAGGACAAAAAAGAAGCACACAAGCTGCGAAATAAAGCCCTGCGATACTATCTGGATCCGCGAGGAGGGCTCTATAAAAAGTCCCTCTCTGGTCCATATTTGGAATGTGTGCACCCCAACAAAGTGGAGGAGCTTCTGACAGAGATACATGAGGGCAGTTGTGGTGCCCATTCTGGTGGACGCTCCCTGGCCCATCGAGCTATAACACAGGGGTATTATTGGCCGACAATGAGAGCTGACGTGCAGAGTTATGTAAAAAAATGCGAACAGTGCCAAAAGTTCTCCCCATTAACCCATCTGCCTGCCGAAGGGTTAAACTCTATCACCATGCCTTGGCCGTTTGCTCAGTAAGGACTTGACATCGTAGGACCATTGCCGAGGGCCCCAGGGAACAAGCGATTCTTAATCGTCGTAACAGATTACTTCACAAAATGGGTCGAAGCGGAGGCCTTAACACATATACGAGATGTCGACATTAAACGCTTTGTGTGGAGAAACATCATAACACGATTCAGCATTCCAAGAGCGCTCATCTCAGACAATGGCACCCAGTTCGATTGTGGCGTATATCGAGAATTATGCAGCAAATATGGCATCCGGCCTTACTTCTCTACACCGGCCTACCCCCAAAGCAATGGTCAAGCCGAAGCCTCTAACAAATCCATCTTGGACGACATCAAAAAGAGGCTGGAAAAAGCTAAAGGCAAATGGGTCGAAGAATTGCCGAGTGTATTGTGGGCTCATCATACTATGCCGAGGAGATCCACTGGAGAAACGCCGTTTGCTCTATGCTTTGGAACCCAGGAAATCTTGCCCTTGGAAATCGGCCTCCCAACTCAGAAATCGGCCTCCCTTTGATATGGGCCGAAACGACATGATGCTTGCCCTGGATTTGATTCTAATCGAAGAACGAAGAGACCGCACCCTGGCATCTATGGCACGGTATCAGTAGCAGCTCGCCAAGTCGTATAATCAGCAAGTTCAGTTGCGCCGATACACACCAGGAGAGTTGGTCCTGAAGAAGGTACTTCCAGCCGACTGGAGACCGGCCGATGGAAAATTGGGTCCAAACTGGGACGGCTCCTATCAGATAGAATCCATCGCAGGAACAGGGGCATATCAGCTCTCAGACAGGTCAGGAAGAAGCCTGCCACGGCCTTGGAATTCAACACATTTATGTAAATTCTATCATTGACCCGACTTGTGGGCTTGATACTTGTACATATTCCACCGTTGCAATACAAAGTTTCTCGTTTCCTCAAGCTCGCTCCCAAGCCTTTTAGGGCCGATTAAGCCTCTTAAGGCCGATTAAGTCTCCGGATTTGGAGTGCCCCTCGTGGATATCAGGATTGGCCGAAATAAAGTCTCCGGATTCGGAGCCCTCTTTTGGTGCATGACACCTTAGGGCCGATTAAGACTCCGGATTCGGAGCGCCCTTCGTGGATATCACGATCGGCCAAAATAAAGTCTCCAGATTCGGAGCCCCCTTTTGGTGCATGACACCTTAGGGCCGATTAAGACTCCGAATTCGGAGCGCCCTTCGTGGATATCACGATTGGCCGAAATAAAGTCTCCGAATTCGGAGCCCCCTTTTGGTGCATGACACCTTAGGGCCGATTAAGACGCCGGATTCGGAGCGCCCTTCGTGGATATCACGATTGGCCAAAATAAAGTCTTCGGATTCGGAGCCCCCTTTTGGTGCATGACACCTTAGGGTAGATTAAGACTCCGGATTCGGAGCACCCTTCGTGGATATCACGATTGTCCGAAATAAAGTCTCCAGATTCGGAGCCCCCTTTTGGTGCATGACACCTTAGGGCCGATTAAGACTCCGGATTCGGAGCGCCCTTTGTGCATATCACGATTGGCCAAAATAAAGTCTCCGGATTCAGAGTTCCTTTTAGCGCATGACCTCTTAAGGCCGATTAAGACTCCGAATTCGGAGAGCCCTTCGTGGATATCACGATTGGCCAAAATAGTCTCCGGATTCGGAGCCTTTGTGAGAGATGCATTCGGACCATTTCACTGGCCGAATAAATATTCACTGAGAATTGTTCTTAATTCGAGCCGGTCAATGCATGTTTAAACATTTGCACCATGCAACACAAAACTTGCCAGTAAATTAAAATAATACATTTAATTAAGCACATAACATTTCAAGACCAAATACGAACGTTGAAAATAAAAGAAATTCTATTTGTTCAGCGCGAAGTCTGTTCTCGCATTCCAAAGTCTATTTATTCAGCACCCTCATCGTCGCTCTTCTCAATTTTGAAATCGGAATAGGGTAAGTAGTGATGATGATACAGGGGCAAAGCCGAATCAATGCCCACGGCTTCGAGAGCTTTCTCGATTTGAAGGGCCTTGATCCAACCGTGCTTGAATCCACGATTTTCACATCGGCAGACCTCCTCGGGAATGTCTTGTTTGGTCTTCTCTATCCCAACCTTCAGGCCGTCCTGAAACCCCTTTTCATAACCCGAGGTCCGTTGGGTCACTCTCTCCTCAACGACCAATTTAGATTGATCGGCCGCCACCGACGCGCTCGTTTGAACATTCTTCAGCTCCCGAAGCTTACGCTCAGCCTTTTCCGCGCGAATCTCTAAACTACGATTCCTTTCATCCTTTTTCTCACTCTCAGGTCGCGCTTCCCGCAGACGCATGCTGACTTCGTAAGCAGTATATAGTTCTTTCACAGCCTCATGTATGCCGTCTCGAAACACTTCGAAATCTTGACGTCCGACCATCGATTGTTAGACTGCCGGCAGGAAGATCTGTCGAGCGAACTCGACTGCCACACTTGGGTCTTTAATGATAGAATCCGCCTCGTCATTGGTCTATTCCTCACAAAAACCGCAAAACTCAACGGTCGTGGCATCGCATCAGGCTCGATTCTCGGTCACGGGCACGGAGAATTTCCCCGTTGTTGCCTGTCCTTTTGGGGCGATCTATTTCGACGACCAAGGGACTGCTGTGTTTCCCGATCCTTGGACGTTCTTCTTCCCGTACGCATAGGGTCGCTACTACGACTCATTGCGGTGTCTAATTCAGCCAATCTTTGTCCCTCCCAAGTTGCCTGAATGAAAATAAGTAGGGCCTCTGGCGTGCACCCGCCCCATTTATCCTTCAATGTATGCAGCTCCCCTGAGGCAACGTCAGTAATCCCAAACGTCAAAAGTCGGATGACAATTGTCCAGCCCACGACCTAGGCCCAAGCGCCGATCAATCTGTGCCTCAGCCAGCCCACGAGTTAGACCCATTCGGCTTCTCAAGCTCGCACCCTGGCTAAGGCAAGGGCAAATTTACTAATCTGGTTGGCCATGTTTTCAAGCGCAAGCGCCGATCAATCTGTGCCTCAGCCAGCCCACGAGTTAGACCCATTCGGCTTCTCAAGCTCGTGCCCTGGCTAAGGCAAGGGCAGATTTACTAATCTGGTCGACCATGTTTTCAAGCGCAAGCCTAATCTGGTCGGCCATGTTTTCAAGCGCAAGCGCCGATCAATCTGTGCCTCAGCCAGCCCATGAGTTAGACCCATTCGGCTTCCCAAGCTCGCGCCCTGGCTAAGGCAAGGGCAGATTTACTAATCTGGTCAGCCATGTTTTCAAGCGCAAGCACCGATCACTCTGTGCCTCAGCCAGCCCACGAGTTAGACCCATTCGGCTTCTCAAGCTCGCGCCCTGGCTAAGGCAAGGGCAGATTTACTAATCTGGTTGGCCATGTTTTCAAGCGCAAGCACCGATCAAATTGTGCCTCAGCCAGCCCACGAGTTAGACCCATTCGGCTTCCCAAGCTCGCGCCTTGGCTAAGGCAAGGGCAGATTTATTAATCTGGTCGGCCAAATACCTAAGCTAAGCAGCCGATCTAACCATAATCGAAAGCAATATCATTCATCAACAACATTTTCCTTAGCAAGTTGAGTACAACTCATGAAATTTTATATACGCAAATTACTAAACAAAAAGCTACAAGCCCACATGAAAAATACCAAATTAAAAACTGTAAAAATACATTCGACATCCTAAAAACTATGTCAGTCGCCCAGATCAGTCATCGAAATCAGACTCCAATGGCTCAACATCCACTTGCTCATATGGTATTGGCATGGTCAATGAAACTTTAGCAGCAGCAAGGGCTTTGTGCCAGCCATGTTTGAATCCCCGATTTTCAAATTTGGGGACTTGGTCCAAATACTCGGTGAGTCCAGCATTTTTCCCGGCCTCGAATACTTTGGAAGCCTCCGAGTCGGCTGTTTCCTTCGCCGCCTTCATTTCAGCTAACTCAGCCTCCAGTTTGAAGACCGCCTTCAGGGCCAATTTGAGTGCATCTTCGCTCGCGTCCGCCTTCTTCTCGGCATCCGATCTCAATTGATCCGCACTACGAGCCCTCGCCACCTCGGCCTCTGCCCTTGAGGCTTCCTTGTTCGCCCTCAAAGCTTCGACCTTGGCCCTTCTCCTCTGGCCCTCAACTTTCTTTCATAAACGATCAATCTGTTTGACGGCGTCACGATGGTGACGGCCCATATCGGCTATCCTTCCGACGGTCTGCAAAACAAGAATTTAAAACCATAACTTCAACAGTATTTGGATTAAGTGACGCAAAGTCCGAATATGTACCAAAAGTGCCGATTGGGCGGCTAGTGCTATCGCATTCAGATCTGGTTCCACCCGGAAAGCCTCCCTGTCAGATGGCAACGACACGGACGTAGCCAAGCTGGATGCGACTTCTGGATCTTTAAGCGCCGAAGCATCAAAAGAAACCGACATGTTTTTTATCATCGGCTAAATGACAAAAGGAACGATCACATTCGATCCCTCTAATCGAGGACGTTTACCGCCTTGTTCTTCTGAGCCGGCCTCAAACTCGACAGGGCGTTTCTCTGCCTTCTCCTCAACTTCTTAGCCGGCCTGCACGATCAAAGTAGATTCGGCATTCTGACTTTTTGTCGTCTCCTCCTCAATAACGCGTACGGACTCTAATTCGCTAATAGGCAGGGAGAGTTGAGATTCGGTGACGGGTGGTACTTTATACGGAAGGGCCTCCGCTCTTCGCCGCGCGGCCAACCTTTCCGCATTCGCCTTCCTGGCAAGTTTTGTCAGGCTTAACCCGGCCATGTCTGCGGGGCCTGCGGCGGGAAGATCCTCTAAGCCGTGAAAAACGCCGTCAAGTGAAAGATCCCCTCGGCCCGAAGTGGATGGAGAATCGGCCGAATTCAATACCTCGTCAGACTCGGTTTCGGACTGATCTGATTCGATAACATTAGCTACATCCCGCTCTGAATCAGACCCTTCAAAACCAACCTACCTTAAGTTTTTGAAGTCGGACAAAATAAGAGTGATAAGAGAATCTTCACCCTCCGGAACCGGGATATTTTTCACCGCTGAGAAGGTCGTATATGTCGGCTCGTAACGAAGCAGAACGTGGGCCGCCCTCCCCTATTTCTGAAGACTTCGACGGTCGAAATACTTGAGCGCGACTTTGATATTCAAAAGAGCGACGTCGTCAATTGAAGACAGGACTTTCTTCAAATCGCTCCCTGCACAAGCCAAGCCATAACATTTCAAAGAAGAGGCTTTACAACAAAAATGAACAAATAATAAAAGTGAGAAAGCAATCGGCCACCTGGCTCGCCCCTTCGTCTAGGAATAGGGTTGATGTGATCCTCCCCTTCGCCAAATTCCCAGTTACCCTTGACAACGACCATAACATCATCAACTCGTTTCCCAGAACTGGAAAGCATAGTAATTAGCTGATGGTTGATATCCTTGGCCCTAAGGAAGTAATGCCCGTGCTGACCAGAAGACTTAGCCAAGCCATAACAATGCCGGATGGCTAGAATGCCAAGGTTAATTCTAAGGCGACGGTTGAGCGCTATAACCCCCATTATAATTCTAAAGAAATTCACATTGGATTGGGAAGGGATTAAACCCCAATGGCGAAGCACAGCCCTAAGAAACGGGTGAAGGGGAAAACGGACTCCATCCTCTGCGATTGACAAAAGAGGAAAGACAATCGTGGTTTTGTCCTCCCTTTCCATATCAAGAGTGCTGTCTGCCACAAATGACAGACGGACATCATCAAGAATGAAGAAATGGCGTCTAAAGCCAGCAATTCGATATGACGAGAGAAGGTCTTTTAAATGTTTCACCATACCCTACAGTTTATAAGAATATGCCAAGGAAGGAATAAACCAGAAAGAGTCTTCGAAGCAAGGAAAGAGAGAACTTACAAAGGACGAAGAGGATATCGGAGAAGAGAGTTGCAGGGACGATTCAAAAGGCAATCCAGCGACGAGCGTCATAAAATACATACTCGAAAGGACGTCAAAATTTTAAATCGCAATAAGTAGACACGTACGAAGGGGCGGGAAGTCGACACGATAACCGAAAGGGGTGCGCTTAGATATCTGCATGAGGATGAGGCCAACCGCCGAATTTTGGCTCTGACTTTTCGAAATTCGGAACCAAGCACTCCAGCCAACTGTCGTTGGTAAAGTGCTTGGGGGGCAATTGTGGGAGCCGAATAAATAGAAGAGTCGGAAGGTGCGTACCCCAGAAATCAGGTATTATTTGGCTCCATACTGCGTGACTAGGATGCCGAATACGTTGGGAAGGCCGAATAGCCGGAGATCAGTAGCTCCGAATAAATAGAAGGGAAATGGGATGAAAGTAGGCTCAGGCCCCGAGGCCTAAAAAGCAAGTATAAATACAAGAACCACAGATTTAGAAAGGTATGTAAGAATCACTTCACTTAACTTAGTAAACAAGCTATCTTGAGTGTCTGAACTGACTTGTCCGTCGGAGTGCTAATTCCGGCACCCCCCACCGGAGTGTTTGTATCTTTTCAGGTGACTAGCTAAGAATCAGTAGCGTCTCCCAGGATCTGAAGAGTATTTCCAAACCACTTCTCCACAGTTTGTGATTATCTTCATAGATGATATTCTGGTGTATTCTAAGAATGAAGAAGAACATAGAGAACACTTGAAAGTCGTGTTACAGACTTTAAGGGAGCAGTAGTTATATGCTAAGTTCAGTAAGTGTCACTTTTGGGAGAAAGAAGTTTGATTTTTGGGGCATGTTGTGTCCAATCAGGGGATAACGGTAAATCCTGAAAAAGTTGTTGCAGTCAAAGAATGGAAGCAGCCCACGAACCCTACAGTGGTGAGAAGTTTTTTAGGACTAACCGGTTATTACAAGAGATTTATAGAGAAGTTTTCCACTATTGCAGCACCCATGACCAAGTTGACCCGCAAGAATATGAAGTTCGTATGGATAGATGATTGTGAGAGAGCTTTCTAGGAGTTAAAGTAGCAGTTGACTACAACACCGGTGTTAACTATACCAGTACAAGGGGAAAAGTTAGTAGTGTTTACTGATGCGAGTGGAACTGAGTTGGGATGTGTGTTGATGCAGCATCAAAAGGTTTTATCTTATGCTTCTCAACAGTTAAAATCTCATGAGAGCTGATACCCTACTCATGACTTAGAGTTGGCAGCAGTTGTTTTTGTGTTGAAAGTGTGGCGACACTACTTGTTTGGAGAGCACTTTGAGTTATACACAGATCACAATAGCCTCAAATATCTTTTTTCTCAAAAAGAGTTGAACATGAGGCAATAGATGTGGATTGAATTCGTCAGTAGTTATGATTTCGAGATCCTTTACCACCCAGGGAAAAGAAATGTAGTTGCAGATGCACGTAGTCGACAACATGGGATTATAGCTTCTTTGATGATTCAGAAATGGAAGTCCTTGGAGTTAATTTCGATGCATGCTGTTCAACCAATAGAGAGTATTGAGAGGACATACATTGATAGTTTGACCGTGCAACCAACGTTACTAGGTAAAGTTCATTAGATGAAGAATTTAGATGGGTTTTTCGTCAGCAAGCTCGATGACCTTGTAGTGGATTTGATCGATGATTGTCCTACTGATTGGTCTGTGGACTCAGATGGGGGATTGCGATTCAAGGGCAGGTTGGGTGTACCTAACATTGTTGAATTGTGGAAAGAGATTATGGATGATGCCTATAGGTCCCGATATACCATTCACCCTGGTGGGACTAACATGTATCGTGACCTGAAGAGGACGTTTTGGTGGGAAGGTATGAAGAAAGAGGTAGGAGAGTATGTTTCTCGATGTTATGTGTGTTAACAGGTTAAAGCAGAACACCAACGACCATTTGGACTTTTGCAGCCTCTCGAGATCCCTACTTGGAAATTGGAGTATATCTCTATGGATTTCGTGGATGGATTGTCGCGTTCTAAGCGAGGTAATGAATTTATTTGGGTGATAGTGGATCAACTCATCAAATCTGCTCATTTTATTCCTATCAGTGTTCACCGAATTGCAGATAAACTGGCTAGGCTATATATTCAGGAGGTGGTGCGACTTCATGGCGCACCAGTTTCTATAGTTTCAGATCGTAATTCCTTGTTTGTGGCAGAGTTTTGGAAGAGTTTTCAACATGCTTTGGGTGCTAGGTTAGACTTGAGCACAACTTATCATCCTCTGACAGATGGGCAAATTAAGCGGGTAAATCAGATCTTGGAGGATATATTGAGAGCTTGTGTCCTCGATCTTGGTGGTAGTTAGGAAGAGCACTTGCCATTGGTGGAGTTTGCTTATAATAATAGCTATCACTCCAGTATCGGGATGGCACCTTTTGAGGTTTTGTATGGGAAGCCATGTTGATCATCTGCTTGTTGGATAGAGGTGGGAGATGCGCTGTTGTTAGGGCCAAAGTTGGTGAGAGAGGCCACAGAGAAGGTGAATATTATTCGGGAACGTATTAAGACTGCATAGAGTCATCAGAAGAGTTACGCTAATAGAAAACATAAGGGGGTTGAGTTGAATGTCGGAGATTTTTTATTTTTGAAGGTTTTGCCGATGAAGGGTATCATGCGGTTCAGAAAGAAGGAAAAGTTGGCACCCAGATTTGTGGGACCATATGAGATCACTGAGAGGATTGTTAATGTGGCTTACAAATTAGCCCTACCACCTGTCTTAGCTATGATTCACAACGTGTTCCACGTATCTTTATTGCGGAAGTGTGTACAAGACCCTTCCCAAGTAATGTCACCAGAAGTGTTGGAGATTAGTGACGATCTAACGTATGTGGTGCAACCAGTTACTATTCTAGATCCGGATGTAAAACAAATGCAGCACAAGAAAGTGAACTTGGTGAAAGTACAATGGAGTGAGGATGAGAACGATATTACCTGGGAGTTATAAGAGAAAGTTTGGCGTATGCACCCAGAGCTTTTTGTTTAGTACTCTCTTCTATCGAATCTCGGGACGAGATTCTTTTGAGGTGTGTGTATTGTAGCGACTCTGATTTTTCGCAAGTCTTTATTTATTTATTATTACTTGATTTTATTTTTGGCTTTATTAATTGCGTAGTTATATAAGAATTTAATGTGGTATTTAATTAATTTAATGTCTTAGTTAATTATATATAATTAATCTGAATATTTATATTTATATATGCTATATTTGTGATTTAATTGTATAATATAATATAATAGGAAATCAAGTTATGATATATTTAGACTTAGGTTTATAATATAGTATAATATAAGAAGTCAATTAGGTTAGTAAGCCCGTGAGAAAGAGAGAGAAGAGAGCGTTGTGGTTTAGCCGAGAGTGAGAGAAAGCAGCGAGAGAAAGAGGAGAGGAAAGGAAAAAAAAAATAGGGTTTTATTTTGGTGGCTTCATTAATTGTTTAAGTGATTCTTTGATCTTCAAAAAAATATTGTGAGTACAAAATCCACTTCCCTTGATTTATGTTTAATTCGTTGTTTTTATTTATTTATTTGATATTGGTTTGATTTTGTATGTGCATGTAGATGATGGATTGATTTTAATTATTTTGATTAGTTGTGTATGCCATGTTTAAGGTTTTATATAGATTTATTTTATACCTGTAATCACACTCATAGATATATGAAATTAAAATTAATTAGGAACCCATAGATAAATTCCTTATACTCCATCATGACTTCATGAATTGTTGTTTTATTTGAGTGTTGGTGAGAAAGAGTGTATAAAAAAAAAAAAGGAGGAGGATTATGAGATTTATTTAAATGCCTTAAGCTTGGCATTATTATGTTTGTTCTCATGAGTAGATGAGAGATTATGTATATATATATATATTTTTGTCTCGTTCTCATGAATAGACGAGTGCTTTGATTTACGCGCGTACGTATATGCTAACCATCCGGGGAGTGTGGGTCAAACTCGAGATGATATCCCCATGCAAGTTTGGCTTCAGAGCGGTGTTAGGTATATGGGAGGCACATGGGATATATGTGTAGGCCGGAAATGGAGGCCGAAATAGTGGAGTTAAGGTACAAAAAATTAAATATGAGTTTATTGTTATAGTGTGAATTGTATTGATTTGTACATCTTGAAAAAATAGTAAACGACCTCGAAAAATTATGAAATTTGAGCAGAGGCATGTATACGTGATTCTAGACAACTTTTGTGTTGTAACTTTTTATTAAAAAGATCGATTAGAACTTATAATCAGGTGATCTTGGTTATAGTAGTTTTGATTCATTTTAGCAATGCAGATTTTAGAGGTTGTTTTAACCCACAAAACGTACTCATTTTTATTGGTTTCTTATAAATTGAAGTAAAACATTATTCTGAACACTTTTCATGTTTTCAACTTTTCCTAAAAAATTCATCTTACAGTAGTTTCTTTTTGTTTTCAGTTCTAGATTTTTCGATCGAATTTCGGTTAGGATTTTCTATTAAGTTTTTCTCTCAACCTGTTCAGTTTCTACTAAATTCGTTCACATTACCTTTTAAGAAATTTGATTCTGTACAACTTTTGTTCTTTGAGTTTTGGTCAATTCGAATTATTTAAGCAGGAAACGGTACGTTTTTTATACTTTTTCAGCAAGTTACTTATGATTAAATTATACTAACTTTATTTTTTTGCAGAATAGTGGGTCTTACTAACTTTTTATGCAGGGATGATCTACCATATTTTTATTTTTATTTTGTATATTTTATACTCAATTTATATTTCGTTGTGTACGGGCAAGAAAGTAAATGTCACCGTATCTCGGGAAACTACCCATTCGTATCAGTGCGGATGGAACTACTTGTCTTGTCCCGTAACAAGAATTAAATGTATTTTGTTTGTGTCTGGTGGATACATGGGTGTTAAATCTTGTACTCATACCAGTATACCTATATACTGACCCGTTTTGTCTCTCGGCAACTCGGGTGCGTTCTGTTTGAGCGCAGCCGACCTTCCTTTGCAGGATTAGTTGGGACTATGGTGGTGACAAGAAATAACTATGATCGTAGGACATGTCTTTTGGACTTCTTTAATTTTCTTGAGCTTAGGGTTAATATTAGTTTATGTATTTATTATTTTTTATGACCTTAGTATTTTTGACAATTTGGCATTGTGGGTTGTTTTTCAACGTTACATTATTTAAGTTGTTTTGACTAGTTGTTGTTACTTTAATGTTGGAGGTATTGATTAGTTATGAAATTATGGTAGATAGTTTGGTGGGCATTTTGTTAGTTTTTTTTTTTTTTTTTAATTCATTGTAATCTTTGGAGGATGAAAATTTATTTAAACCTTTTGGAGACGTGAACGTTTAGATTTTGTTTCACCCTTAGGATTTAAATGATGGAATATTCATTAGGGTTTAGTCCTAATCTAATCTTTAATTGTCCAAATTTTGGGGCGTGACAATTTATTTCGTCATATATCCACAATCCAATTAGACAATAAAGATTTATTCAACTCCAACCTTTCCACTTCCATAATTCATAAACATAGTCTATGACTATCGCCATCACATTTACAAGTCTCATTAAAAGTTTTCTTCATGAGTCACATGCTTTACCGGTCACAAGCTGGAAGAAATGCGGAACCTCACGCTTTACTGGTCACAAGTTGGAAGGAACGCGGAACCTCAACATACCACACGCTTTACCGAGCGCTACTCCGGAAGGAAGGCGGAACCTATTTCAAGTGCCACGCTTTGTCGGCTCAAAATACGGCGGGAAAAGGACCCCAAGGTAACATCACAATCCATCATTATAATTAGTGGGCAATGCCAACACATCTTCCATTATTTCTGTTACGCATTGGTTCAATATACATTCACCATATGATAAGAACTCCTTTACATAACAAGTTCCCATTTTGTTCCACCACATGCTTTACTATCCATCAAGTTATTCATTTTTTTTGTTACAATAATATAACAACACATCTATCAAAGGCATAAAGGTTCATCTTTAAAACATTCACAATACTTGTATTCTAACTATTTCTTTACTTTTCCATATTATGATCAAGTCTTCAAACTCAATTTTTCACAACATATTGATTATCAATTACAACCCAAAGTTATAAATTAAATCTCAAACACTAATTTCTTTAACATAACTCCTTCATATAACACCGTCATATTTCAGGATTACCCATTTATCATTATTTACACTCATCTTAACCTAGCATAAACTTAATTTCATAAATTCAATGTAATTGAAGCATTCTTCATTTTCCAAAAATAAACTTCATAACTAGGGTTAAGCATAATTTAGGGCTCTTAATTTTGAGATGTAAAATCACTTTCCAATTACAAAATAAAATTCTTAAATCTTCACTTTATTATTTTATCACAAATCTCATATCATCCATACCATTAATAATTCATTTACCCAAATTCAATCTCACATCATACACAACATAAAACGTCAACAATAAGAATTCAATCACAACTTTCACATGAATTTCCAAACACTTTAAAAATTCAATTAAACTTGTATATGTGCAATTTAACACCTCAATTTCATGATTCTACTTTCAATTTAGGCAAAACCATCAACCATCTTAATGAGCCAAACTAGGGTTTTTAAGAAGGATTAAAGCTTTTCACACCAACACTTTTTATTCCAACTCTTCTATTGATTACACACCCAAATTCATAACCCCAAAATCATAACCCAACAAATAAACCCCAACACTTCAAACCCTAAACCCCCAATCTCATGGTTTATCATGATATGCTTAAAAACATAAATTTTGTATTTATATAAAGAAAATACCACAAATCTATCTGTAAATGAAAGTATTGAAGGAGAACTAGAAACCCCTACCTCAAGGATCAAACAAGAAGCAAGGCTTTGATGGGATTCCTTCATAAAACCAAAAATCCAATCGGTAGTAAAATGAGATCGTCATGTATTCTTCACTTTTTGCTAAGAGATCTTGGCCAAATCTTTGAGAAATGGAAGGTATTTGGGTCAAGAAACCAAGGGTTTTCGGACTTAGGATGAGAGGAGGGAAGAGAGAAAAAAAAAAAGTGGAGAGAATAATCTGGAAAGGCACTTTTTAAATTGCTGAATTTGCGCAATCCGCTTGAGCACACTTATTTCCAATACAAATACCAAAACTTAAAACGGGCATAACTCTCTCGTCCAGACTCCGTTTTAGGTCGTTCTTGTGTCAAAATCGAAGCCTCACATCCAAATTCAAAGTGTGGAAAGAGAATAGGGCAAAAGAGTGGAAAATTATCTGAATCAAAGTTTTTGATCCAAACTTACTTTGCCATTATGTTACTACGTCGATCAATATCCCAAAATAAAACAAGGAGGCTCCAAACACAATAATAAGAATGTCAAGAGAAATCACATTAGTCCCAAAAGTACAAAATGTCACACTACGCTCAAGCGAATAGACACGGATAAGACAGTTTGCTCGAGCGGCAACTCCTGAGCTCGAGCGTAAATCACCAACTCTCAAAATCTCAAACAGACCTGCAAAAGTACTGGAAGCCTCACAAGACCACTCAAGCGTCAACTCTTGTGCTCGAGTGGAGAGAAAAATTCTAGAGTGCTACATACACCCTAATCAGTTATTCCTATTCAAATCTCAGTATCTTCTTTCCCAAGAGATCAAAGTTATTTCTTCTTCTTTTTCTTTTTCTTCATCCTCCCTCCAAAACTCCAATCTACCATACCAAAACTCATCATCATCATCAACATAATTGTATTTTATTATTTTGAAACCCTAAACTCTAGAAGAAAGTTTGAACAAAATCAAATAATGGATGAGAGTAATAATCAAAATAGTTTTTTGAAGCAACCCATCAAAAAAGAGGTAAGTATTCATATAAAGGGGTTTCACAATTTTTGTAGAACATTATCAATTATTTTATATATCGCTTTTTTGGAAAAAAAAATTAAAGGGCTTAGTAGTTAGATTAATATTAACATATTATTAGAGTTGTTCTTATTTTGTCATTTAAATAGTACATTATTCGATAACTACTCTTTCTTGTTAGTGCCTAATGCTTATGTGCTTATAAGTTTAGTTTTTACTTTTCCACGAGCATTCTTATGGATAATTTATAATGTAAAAGTATTTTTTTTGTATTGAAAAGCTTTATAATGCTTATGTAAAAGTTTGATTTTTTTTTTTCTATATTTATAATGCTTATGTGCTTAAAAGTTTGTGCTTTTTTTTTTTTTTAGTATTTGAGAATTATTTTTTGTATTGAAAAGTTTTTGAAATAATTTAGTTTTTTTGATTTGTTTATTATTTATTATTTGGGTTTACCTTGAGGGTAATTTGAAAAAAATAATAGGGTGTAATGAGAGTAAAATAAAATTTTAAATAATTAAATAGGGTATACTTAGAAATTGAGAGTACTTAATGATTTTTTGGTTATAAATAGAATCTCCCTTATTCATCCCACCACTCGACAATGGTAAGTGAGTTTCAGAGGGCTCCTAAATGCAAATTGGGCCATTAACTCTACCCAAACTAAGGCTTAAGTCCATTTCTAGCAAAACAAAGTTTGGGCTAAAACCCAGCCCACTCTTCTTAACAAATAATCCATCTTGGGTCAAAGCCCAATCCACCACTCCAGTAATATCTCTTTCTAGTGAAGACTCCCTAATTTATGGCATTTTGATGATTCTTAAAGCGTCTCTGCCACCCTCTTTGAGTCCATTCCATGATAAGAGGGAGAAGTGGTCATTATTCATTGCAGTTGATTGATTTTTGTCCAAAATTGTATCCGGAATCATCAAACAATCAATTTGTTCATTGATGGTTTTGGAAACAATTCTAGCCTTCTCTCGAGGCTTTTTCATGACAGAGAAGGAAAGAAGGGACAAACAGAGCTTGAACAGCTCTTTCTGCACTGTTTTCACTTCAGAACACAAAACAGAGTTTTGCACAAAATTGAGACACGACCGGCCTTCTCTAGGCCCGACCGGCCTTCATTGAGGGTCGGTCGGCCCTCAATGTTTGGCGAACAGTGCATTTTTGCAGAAAACAGAGGTAAGTGGCTGAGGTGAAACAGAGCAAGCTTGGGGCAGACAAGGCTGTTCTTGAACATCGTGCATGTGCATGCATGCAACCCTTGCGCATCCTTGCTTACATTATGATCATTGTAATTAATTTAATTTAATGTTGTTTATTGTAATTAGTCTCGTTAATTATTAATTGTTATAATTATTATTTTATTTACTCGTAATTGTTGTAATTAATTAGCTTAGATAGCTAGTTTACTGATCTTGGTTATCCTTATTATGATACCATAGTTAGCTAGTTAATTAGCCTTGCTTATTTATCTGTGCATTCAGTTTTGTAATAATTAGATTAATTTGGACTTTTGGACTTTGATTCACACCCTTTTGCACGAGGGCAATGTTGTAATAAGTTGTATGTTTTCCAACCCCACGTCTTTCTCTCTTTTACGTACTTGATTACGATGGTTAGTATAGGGCATCACATTTCATTAGCATTCTTATGTTTCGCATCCATTGGTCTTGCATGCATATAAGGTTCGGCTCATCATGCTAACCCGATATCAAAGTCCAAATTCATTTACTTGAATACGTGCTCTCTCACATGTCTTGAATGAAATCATATGCCATGTTCATAGCCAAGCCTATAAAATACATAATGTGTGTGTTGCATTAGTCAATATTGCATAAATTAGGAACATGCACCTTTTACTAACTCTTTTACCTTTTTGGTTCGGAGTACTAGGTGAGCTTTTATCGTTTTAGCATCTTGCATCGGATGTTTGTGTTGACATGTCCAAAGCATAAATACCATAAGGCTAATTGCTTAAATGATATAACTGGTTGAATGCCTGTGGATGAAGGCTAGATGCTTGAAATGGGATGGTTGGATTAAATGTCCATTTTAGCCCACTTTTTCAAGTGGCAAATTCACAAAACAATTTCAAAACAAAACATGAGATCAAGCGTTCCAATTTTTCCAAACTAGTCTATATTTGTACGTGCATCACATAGTAAAAATAGCTAATAATCAGAACAAGAGCGTATAATGTAAATAAGAAACACATCATGATTAGTAGAGGCCGATCTTTGATCGGGCAAGAGGGGTGCTCAATTCATGACCTTCCCCTCTTGTACTTAAGTTCCCAAGCCGAGACACTTTAGTGATGATGAACTAATGGCATTTGGCACGAGTCTTGGATTTCCTAAATTTTTCAAAAATATTTAGGTGGCGACTCTGAAATTTGGCAAAGCAGTCCATTTTTTTTTTTGGCATTTGATTCAAACATCGATTTTTCAAAAGAATTGCCGAATTTAGACTCTTTTATGTTTTCACTGTTTCACATTGCACTTTGTGAAATCAGATTCAGAACCACAGGTGGAGTCCAAACTGTAGGGCTATTTGCCTTCCGAAAGGAGCGCGGAAAGTCGGGCCTGAGGCCGTTCTGAAAATGTGATTATGAATAACACTATGCTTAATGTGACTATGGTGGATGCTCTGAATATTGCACTTGGGAAAAATATTGGGCTTACACCACATGCCTTCATTTAATTCAAGCCTATTTATTGGATTTTCTTTACTTTACTATTATTCACTGAGCTTGGCTCACTCTGTATTTATATATTTATGTAGGTGTCCAACCCGGAGGTCAGCCCCAGGTCAACTTCAAGAGTCTTTTTGGTGAACCTACTTTGATAAACCTCTGTCTTTTGGGGATTTTCTGTATTGGCAAATTTTGTTAAGTCTTTGGTGACTATTGTTTAGACACCTGGTTAATATGCAATTTTTGGGTTGCTAACTCCTTGTATATACTTGCATGACTCGTACTTGTATGTATGAACTGTGTATGTGAACTTTCTGTATATGACATGATGTTTAGAATCCTGGCATATAAGCACTGCTCATTGGACGTTCTGTTATTTTATTTGCTTCCGCTCATGCCCCGTTATTATTAATTCTCTGTAATCTATCTGAGGTCTTAAGTACTTAAGAGGTTACTGGCCGGTCATGATCTAAACTTTTAGGGGCAGTGTCACGACCCAAACCCACCCCTATAGGCTTAGCGTCGTAACCGGCCAATAATCCAAAGACTGCCTACGGCCTCAAAGACAAAATTCAAAACATTTAAATATAATTGGGGCCTGAAGCGGAAGCAAAACAAAAATAATAATATCCATTGAGCTATGCATACATAATCAACTATAGTAATTTAAACATTTTTAACACACTTTTATATATACATGTACGAAGGCATATTTTATAACATATCTCACACGCTACATGGAGGACTTTTAACAAAACACAAAGATTAACTCAAGCCTGACAAAATAAAATAAAGCCTCTACATAGAGGTACTTCTTGGGTGGCTTGACAAAGAGGTAGACTCCAGGGCAAACTCTGATGTTGATCCTCCAATTGCTCACCTACATATATATATATATATATAAAGAGTGAGCTAACGCCCAGTGAATAATACCAAAGTAAAGAAGTTGTATGAATGAGATTCTTAATTAAGTAAATCACATTAATACATATTACATGTAAATCAAAATCAGGACGACCTATGCTCAGGACATATCAGAGGGGGCAAAACAACCTCGGGTCCAAAGTACTTGTCTAACCATATTACATGTTCATATTTATATCTACGTGTATATTCATATTCGTGATCATGATAACTTTTTTATTCAGTCGGCCTTCGGCCCATTACATTCATATTCAAACAGCCTTTGGCCCATCACGATATTCAAACGGCCTTTGGCCCATTGCATTCGTATTCTGACAGCCTTGCGCCCATCACATATTATTCAAACGGCCTTTGGCCCATCATAATATTCAAATGGCCTTTGGCCCATTACATTCGTATTCAGATTGCCTTGGGCCCATCACATATTATTCAAAGGGCCTTTGGCCCATCATAATATTCAAACGGCCTTTGACCCATTTATTAAACGGGAAACGGCCTTAGGCCCAATTTAGACATATCAAACGCATCAAACAGCCTCAGGCCCAATTCATACTCTTATCACATATCAAACGGCCTTGGACCCAAATCATGTTCTTCACAGAGTCTTACACAAAAATTAGGCATATAGAATACTCATTCGTAATACAAATCAACAAATCTATGAAGCTTATACAGAAGTAGCATTTGGAAAATAACATACTTGAAAATATCTTTACTAAGATATTACTCACAGTGTTCAGATGCCTGGTTCACCCTTGTAGTCGACCCTACACAATTCATAATACACATAGAAATCGGGTCACAATACAATTCATTTTGTTCTTAACTTGTTTAATTCTCTTAGGCTTCTTTCTTACTCTTTCAATTCATTTATAATGCTTAATGTATGCCTAAGAGTGCTTATAAATAAAAGAGAACGAAAATTGGTACATGAAACAGCGTTTCAAAATTTTCTGAAACATGGCTTTTCGCTTAAGCGCAACATTGGTCGCTCGAGCGGACCCCTTGGTTTGCAAAAATACTGGTTGCTTGCATTCTTCGCTCGAGCGATGATACCGAATTTTGGGTTTTCCAGAATGTTGTTTAAACTTCAAAACACAACTTTAAATGATACAACTTACATGTTTTGTTCTATATGTCAACCATACAACTTCTAACATGACATAATGCCAATTTTACAAGATTTGAAGCTCAAATCTCCAAGGATTCATCATACAAGCCCAAATTATTTTAGATTCATTTCTATAACTTCAAAACTCATGCACATGAATTCTATATTTTCATGGATTGTGCATACATGTGAAATGTAGACTCTAATTTCATCTCAAATGGTATAAATGACACTCAAATTCATGAGATTCAACAAAATTATGTATGCATGTGTGATTTGGCGCCAAATTCTTCATGTTTCAAAAATCATCTTTCAATTCTTTCTTTATTTTATGAAACATTAATTAAAGCTATAAAGCCCTTTCAAAAATATTTGCATGTATGAAATTTAAACCAAAATCAAACTAATTTTTAATTCTCAAATATAAATTATAATTCATCTCCAAATTTAAGTTTAATTCATTTTCTTCATATCAAGCCCAATTTCAAACTCAAATTCTAAAACATGAATTGAACTTTCAAAATATAAACTCAAAACTTAGGTTCATACATGGCTTGTCTAAAACCACACAAACTTTTAATTAATCAAGAAAATATGATCAATTTTAAATCATTTACATCAAAACTCCTTTAATTTAAAAATTGAACTTGTTTGTTCATAAACTCCTTTAATTCAAATTTATGATGCATGTACAATTAGAGTACTAAGACTTGTAGGATTTGTCCATGCATGTAGAAATTAGACTCAATTCATGCATGATATTTCAAAATCAAACCCAAAATAATTAATTTCTAAATTAATTTTCATAACTATGAATCTAATTTAATTTCATACCTTAAACTTTAATGGGCTGAAATTCTTGAGCTTTTCCTTTCTCTCGTTACCTCTCTTCTTGTATTCCTTTCCTTTAACTTGGATTCTCCAGCACTGCTGAACTCTTTCTTTCTCCTCCTTTTTCTCTCTCTCCCTC
This sequence comes from Camellia granthamiana, assembly GCA_036172215.1. NCBI lineage: Eukaryota > Viridiplantae > Streptophyta > Magnoliopsida > Ericales > Theaceae > Camellia > Camellia granthamiana. The sequence continues at coordinate 79,333,133 of CM069913.1, read as the reverse complement.
TCTCTCTCTCTTGGCTTTTCCTTCTTTCCTTAGGCTATTTCCAGCACACTTACATCCCTTTCTTTCTAATTTCCTTCTTTCTTCTTTTCTTTTCTTTTCTGCTTATTTTATTTTACTTAGTGGGACACTTGTCCTTGTTATATGAATCCAAATGAGTCTCACTTATGATGTGTTTGGTTGAGGGATTTGAGGAGGGATTTGGAAAGAGAAATGGAAAAGGTAGGTGAAATGTGAAAAAAAACATGCCTATATTTCACATAATTTCACACACCTTTTCCCTTTCCCTTTCCCTTTCCAAATCCCTCCCCAAATCCTCCAATCAAACACAGCGTTAGACTCTTCAACACATACAAACACATATACACTCCTTTTGCTGACCATAATGCACACGTGCACCTTGTTTTAAGCCTCCAGTACAACACCTACACACACCCACCAGATTTCTTTATACACCCACTCTTGACTTTAACACAAACATAATATACACACATATGCAAGGCTCCAGCTCCTTTTATTTTATGAATTGATCAATATAAAATACGTTGGCACAGAACTTCGCAATTAATCGTGTGGGTAGGATTAATCTAACTCTCAATTACATAATTAGTTTAATTAAATCACAATTAATCATGTTTAATCTTGAATGGTGAATTCCAATATAACTCAATTAGCCTAATTGACTTCAATTAAGGCCCAACCAATCATAACTAAATTTATCAATCTGAATCAGATTTTTAATCAATACCCCAAAAAGCTCCAAGTATCAAATTAAATTTATTATCATCATCAATATTGGTTTCGTAAATCACTAAGGCCTTCAATTTCAAATCAAACCTAAAATCATTGTTAATAATTTACATATTCAATTGAACATCTCATAAATAAATTTTAATTCATAATAATCTTAATTCCCAACATTCATAACTTAATCGACTCCAATTCGGACCCAATTAATAAAATATCAATTTTACTAAACTGAATCGAGTATTAATTAAACTCCCAAATGGGTCCGTATTTAAAATTAAACTAATTAATTTCATTTCCTTAAGCCATTTGAACCTTAATTTCTAATTCCAAAATAAATTGTTATTAAAATCAAATGCGAATCAGACTCCAAAATTCTCATAAATCCCAAATTACATTAGAGTAATTACCAATTAGAATCCAAATCTCCTTAATCAATTAAACATAAAATCCTATGCATGATGAGGTTGGCTTAATCTAAGGTTTATGCTAATTAAACTCAATTAATTCATTACGAATCGTAATTTTACGAAATTTCACCGTAGGCTCTAAAAATCATGCAAAACACAGATATGAAATCGGTTTTGGTTTCTGGTGTCTCTAAGGCTATAAATTTTCAATTCAAGGTTCCAATTGCAATAGATTTTTTCTACACTCAATAGATATAAATTCATAATCACATAATAACTCACATAATTAAAAATACAAATTCATATCAAACGCATAATCACATGTATAATTAAGTATATTACGAGTTGGGTTATCACAAGCGGGTTTGGGTCATGACATTAAGGCTTTCCGGGTCGGATTGGGCTTGGCCTTTGCTGAGTTGGGTTACTGCTCATTCTTTGGCTCAACAAACCTAGCATTAAAAACAGATGCCCCATCAAATTAGGATACTAGGTATGCCAACCAAAACAAAGCAAGATGTGATTTTTGGCCTTAGTTCTGGTCTTGCTGAAAATTCACCCATATCAAACACAAACCCCTAGATTTCGACCCAAATTTTGATTCTGATATGACCCTCAAGTTTTAAAAGGAATCGCCTCAAGATTAAGACTCCCAGGATTGCATCACACATTTCCAAAGATTTCACATTTTGCACAAAAGCATTCAAATGAGAGGTTAGGGTTTCCATGTCCTAGCTTTAAAGTGATCTACAGTTTTACTATTCAAACAAGCATTATCACAATATCCTGAAAAATAGGAGAGCATCCTACCCTAGTTTGAAAGGTCACTAGAGCTCACTACGTGTACTAGGTCGATATGGTCAAAACGGGTACCCATAGACACCCCATTTTTTACCACCCTTACAACTTGGACGTCACCACTTGCACACCCAATGATGAGTGTATATGCTTGTCAAGTGATTGAAGTTCTCAACGGAATGCCACAGCTTTGAGCCTTCATACCCTACACACTTGTTGCCTTATTTTTGGACCAAAACTAGAGATTTTCAAGCCTGTAACCTCTTGTGGCCTGCCGGCCCCTTCTATTGGCTACCGGCCACTACTTCTGGTTGTCGGCCACAAGTGTGTTTTGCATATATTTTTCTGTCAGTTGTGCCAGCTGTTGGCACAGATGCATGCACCTTCTTACACGTGTATGTATTGATATTTCAGTGAGAGTTGCATGGTTTTCTATATATATGGGGCCTCTCCTTCCATTTCAAAGGTTAGAAAATTTTGGAGCAAAATGTTTTCTCTCTACAATTCTCTCTCTCTCTCTCTCTCTCTCTCTCTCTCTCTTGCAAATTTCTTACACATTTGCATATACACTCTTAACCAAACCTCTCCATCTTTGAGTTGAGATACCTTTGAGCCTATTTTAAGCTCTTGAGGGTGTGCAAGTTTGGTTTTGTTGTTTGAAAGTGATCTCCTCTTCAAGAGGTATAAAGCTTTGCTTTTCTACTTGCTTTAATCACTCTTTGTCTTACTATTTTCACACTATTTTTGGGATGTATAAACTCTGTATTTTTGGGTTGAAACTTGTGGTTTAAGACCAATAAGGGTTGAAGGGTGGTTCACCCTTCTTTACACCTTACTTTCAAGGCCTTTACCCTTATGTTTCCCACCTTTACATTATCCTTTTTTTTTTGAACTTTTAAACACTGATTTTTAGAGTTATTTTAGTGGCTAAAATGTTGTTTTGAAGTCTCAAAAATGGAGGGGTTAGCCTCCCCTCTTTGTGTTTGTTTACTAGCCTAGCATGCTCCATGTTTTAGCTTATTATTCTAGCTTTTGTTAGCTTAATTCCAGAATGTTTTAGGACTTGTTTAGCACTATTTTAGGACTATTTTTAAGTGTTCATTACATTTGAGCCTTGTATTACATGCTTGTAGTGCAATTGTCCTCATAGGTTTGGTGGTTTAGGCCTTAGCCACCATCCTATTTGAGTTTATAACATTTATTTTATGCTTTCCTTACTTGTAATCACCCTTAATCACCTCTTCAACCTCCCTCCTTTCTTGGCTTTTGCTTTGCTTTGCTTTGAGAGTTGTTTCAAGCCTATTGTTCTTTTAAGCTTGAGATTGAGGTTGTCATGCTTAATGGTTTAATCCCTTTTAGGGGTTCATTATCAATGGCATGACATCTCTGTCATGCCATAAGCCAACTCTTGGTTTGATGCTTCTCTCCTTTAGAGAACTTAAACTCACTTTTGGACTTAGTTGATTAAAGGATTGAAAGGTAACTAAAATGGAGTAATAAAATTGGTTACTAAAAAAGGGGCAAGATAATAATTTGGTTTGGGTTCAATCGGACGTTAATTGAACCCTTGAGTCTTGAATCGTTTCATACTCATTAGTGATGAAAATGGTTCAAGAGTTATTGTCAACCACTTCTCTTGATCATTCATGATATGGAGGAGGTTTGAGAGTCTTTATTTGTTGCATTCATTGAACTTGTACACTTTTGATTCATAAGCCATCATGCAATGAAATTGCATCAGTTGATGGTTTGTGAATCAAATATTACCACTCCTTTGAGCTGTTTGATGATAAGGAGGGGTGAGTTGTGCAAACAACCCTTGAGAATACCCTGCTCTTGCTCTGTTTGCTCTCTGTTGTAGCAGGAAGAACCATGCAACAGTGGCCGGCAGGCCATCACTTCTAGCTTGTTGGTCATCTGCGCAAAATCCAGCAGTGTACGTTTGAAGGATAATAGAATTGGTCTTGAGGTGGAAAACAATGTAAGTGTTCTACTGTGCAACAGAGGTATCTGGCAGTAGAACAGTGTCCTTCTTCGAGTAGAAACGCATTCATGAATGAACCCTCCTTCGATCCTCGGGATCCGTGAAGTGATGTTAATATTGATGTTGTGCTTGAAGTAGTAGCTTTGTAATGGCTAATTTGTCTCGTATTGTAATTATTTAATTAGCTAGAGTAGTTAATTAAGTATTTTATTCGGTTTGTAATAATTAGTTAAGTAGTTTAGTTAAATTATTCATTTGGGTTTGTAATAGTTAATTAATTAGCTTAGCTTTAATTAGTTAGTCAGTTTATTCATTCTGACCCTCCTGAGTGAGGGCACAATGTTGTAATAATGTGTATGTCTTCCAACCCCACGTCTTTCTCCCTTTTATTTACATGCTTATGATGGTTAGATTAAGACATCATGTTTCGTTTAGCATTCTCCATGTTTACATCCACTTGTCTTGCATGATTCTAATTTGTATTGTCGTTTAAATACTTCTTTGAAAACGTGTTTAGACCGCATGCTACCAAATTGCTTCATATGCTATATTAGTAGCCGAGCTTAGTAATTGCATATTGCATGTGTTGCATTAGTCATATTACATTAGTTAGGATCATGCATTTTTCTAACTCTTTCATCTTTTTTGGCTTGGAGTACTAGGTGAGCCTTTTACTTGCTTTAGCATATCGCATGAGTGTGAATGTTGCTATGTCTAGCATGTTTGCGATGGCAATAAGTGCTCAAATGATAAACTGCTTGAATGCCTGTGGATGAAGGCTAGTTGCTTGAATTGGAATAATTTGAGTAATGTTTATATGCGATCGCTTTTTCAAGTGGTACATATTCGAAACAATTTTCAAAAACAAACATGAACCAAATATTCCAATTTTTGCAAATTAGTCTATACTTGTGTGTGTGCACATCACATAGTAATGCTAGTCTAATAATCAGAACAAGAATATATAATGTAAATAAAATTCATATCATGATTAGTAGAGGCCGATCTTTGATCGGGCGAGCGAAGGTGCTCAATTCATGACCTTCCCCTCTCGTTCCTAAGTTCCCGAGCCGAGACAATCTTGGTGATGATGGACATGTGACCTTTGGCACGAGTCATGGGTTTCCTAAATTTTCTAAAAACATTTAGGTGGTGACTCTGTATTTGGCAAAGCAGTCCATTTTTGGCATTTTTTTTTATTCAAAATCGATTTTCAAAAGATTTGCCGGATTTGGACTCTTTGGTGTTTATCTATTTCACATTGTACTTATGGGATCAGATTCAGAATCGTGGAAGTCTGATATTGTAGGATTTATCGGTCTTCCGAAAGGGGGCACGAAAAGTCGAGCCACAGTATCTTAGCAAGATTACCTAATATACCTCTCACACCTAACATCGAGAAGTGCGGCGATAATCCAGATCCAAGGGTTGTGTTTCCAACATGGCAAGGCCCACGACCGGCCAGCCTTTTGGCAAGCTTTTTAGGCAAGCCTAGGAGCAGCAGATGGAAAACACAGTGACTTAAGAGCACCAATGCAAATGCAATGCAAAGAACATATATATGTAAAAAAAAATTCACATCATGAAGTTTCAGTCAAGTTCTCTAAATCCCCAGAAGAGTCGCTAGAAACTGTAGCTGGTTTCTCATGCTCTTCGGAGGGGTTTGTCTCCTCAAATACGATAGCTCTACAGTTCGGACTCCCGTGATTTTGAATCTGGTTTCACAAGTGCAATGTGAAACAAAAAAACATAAATGAGAGTCCAAATCCGAAAAATCTTGGAAAAATCCATTTAATCATTAAAGGTGCCAGAAATGGACTACATTGCCAGATTTCAGAATCGCAACCTACATATTTTTGGAAATTTAGGAAACATGTGACTTGTGCCAAAGGCCACTTGTCCGTCATAACCAAAATGTCTCGGCTCGGGAACTTAGGTATGAGAGGGGAAGGTCATGAATTGAGCACCCCACTCACCCGATCAAAGATCGGCCTCTACTAATCATGATGTGATTTTTATGTACATTATATGCTCATGTTCTGATTATTATGCTAACTTTACTATGTGAGGTACACAAGTATAGACTATTTCATCCATTTTGGAACGTTTTGATTTCGTGTTTGTTTGAAAAGTGTTTTGAATATGTGCCACTTGAAAAAGCAAGCTCATATGCACATTAATCAAACTCATCTCAACTTAAGCGAAATAGCCTTCATCTAAAGGCATTCAAAAGATACATCAAATAAGCACTTAGCCTTATGGTAATATGCTTGATATGGCAACACAAACATACATGCAATATGCTAAAGGAAAAACGCTCACCTAGTACTCAACTAAGGCAAGCCAAAATAGAAGAAAATAGTTAGAAAAATGCATGCTCTAATATGCAAGTGACTAATGCAACACATACAAAATGCAACTACTAGGTTCAGTTTATTAACATGGCATATGGCTTAATTCAAAGCATGCAATAGCGCACGTTTTCAAGTATGTAGGAAATAACAACAAGGTTAGAATGATGAACCGAACCCAATGCATGCAAAACATGGATACGAAGCATGGTGTAAAACATTTTTTTTTTTTATTAGCCAAAGAAAATTCCATTGATCAATAAAAGTACAACCATGAGTATTACATCAACAGATATGAGGGTGTGCAAAGAGCATCACAATAGCCTTGCACCATCCCAACTAGGTTGGCACTGTGAGGACTATCCGATCATATGCTAGCACAACCTGAAGTTGGTGACGAACCAACAAGCTAACAGACCACCACACATCAAAACACCTAAAGCTACACAGCCACAGCATAATAAGGTGGTTGCTACACCAATGCTACATATTTCCTCCCAAGCACACCCTAATCTAACTCAAGTTAAAAATAAAATCATTGATTAAGAAATGAAAGTCCTTCAGTTGTGGACTCAGTCATAGAGCTACCCTAGTCTTAATCAACTCACACAATTCAACCATGTTTGCAGTAGATGATTTGAAGATGCATTCATTTCTAAGCTTCCAGATTGACCACAATACAGCTAATGGGATAGCACTCCAGATTTTCCTTTCCATCTTCCCACCTACCCACCATAACAATAATTGATCCACAAATCCTGGTAATGCCCCTTGGATCCCCCCACCAATTCAACATATTAGACTAGACATAAAAGGGCAGCAGACTAAGACATGATTCACATATTCAATATCAATCACACAGAACACACACAGATTAGACCCATTCACATTTAGGACCCCCAGTCTTTGTAAAACCTCCTTTGTCTTGATTCTCTTTTTCCAAGCCATCCACCCAAATACTTACACCTTAGGAGGAATAAACTTTAACCACACCAACCTACTAATTCTGAGGATTGGACCAAGGTTATCAACCACAAACTTATACAATGATGCTACAGAAAACTCACCAGAATTAGATGGTGACCAAACAAGCCTATCCACCTGATCAGGCCTTAGCACAGGACCTACTGCTAATTGGTTAAGAAGATTCTACAGGTGAACCACTTCTCATCCATACAACTCTCTTTGGAATGCTAGGTTCCATTCACCTGATGCATCTTTCCTATCAAAGATATCTTTCAGTGTAGCACTTTTCTCCAAGGATAACCTATAAAAGCCAGGAAACTCACCTTTAAAGGAAAGTTGATTACACCATATATCAGTCCAAAAAATAATTCTTCTTTCATCTTCAACTTCAACTTCAACTGATAATTATTTAAATAGATCTCTTGTAAGCTGGTATTCTGTTCATCAATTGCTATGATTCCTTTCCATACAGCTAAATAATTATCACTAGCAACAACGGATGGCAACAAGCTTCCACTCTCCAATTTATATCTACTACAAATAACCTTCTTCCACCCTCCAGTTTCATAACCAAACCTCCACCACCATTTTAGCAATAAACATTTATTAACATCTCTCACCTTCTTAATTCCTAGCCCTCCATCCTCCACACTTTTACATTATTCCTCCCATTGAACCATGTGAATCTTTATCTTTAATGTTGAACCACCCCACAGAAATGAAGCTTGAAGCCTCTCAAATTCTTTAGCAACCCCTTCAAGCATCCAAAACATAAACAGATAATACACTGGTAATGAAGATGTCACAGCTTTAACAAGTGTTAACCTTCCAGCAAAGGACAATAGCTTTCTTTTCTACCCAGCCAGCCCACCTCTGACTTTATCCAACACAGGTTTCCATGTGGATTTCTTCCTTGGATTAGCCCCAAGAGGTAGCCGAAGGTAAATGAGTGGCAGGGATTTCATCTTACAATTCAGCATTGAGGCACAGCTGAGCATTGTATCATCTGAGACCCCTACCCCACACACAACACTTTTGTGGTAATTAATTCTTAACCCTGACATTAATTAAAATCATCTAAGCACTCTTTTCACATGTCTCGCCTCTTCTACATCTGGTTCACAAAATAAAATTGCATCATCTGCAAACTGAAGATGAGATAGAACTACCCTATTTGAGCTCACTTTCACTCCCTTAAGTAGTCATAAGTCCTGAGCTCTGGACAATAATATATGTAGGCCTTCAGGAGCTATGTTAAACAAGAATGGGGACATGGGATCACCTTGCGTTAACCGCTTTTGTGGGCTGAACTCTTCAGTTGGAGACCCATTGACAAGCACTGATACCCTAGCAGAGGTTACACACTCCTTAACCCAACTAGACCATTTAGCACCAAATCCAAACTTAGAGATCATAGAGAACAAAAAGCCCCAATTGATGGAATCGTATGCCTTCTCAAAATCCAACTTTATAATTAGCCCTGTAACACGTCCGCGGGGGGACCTCGCGCTGCAGTTCGGACTGCCTTTTTGTGTTGCGGTTCTAAATCTTGAACCAAAGAGTCCAACTCTGGCAAATCGTTTTGAAGAAAAACAGATTTTTTGAAAAGTAGTGCCAAACATGGACTGCTTTGCCAGATTACAGAGTCGCCACCTAAATATTTTTAAATGGGAAATTTAGGAAACCCTGACTCGGTGCCGAAGGCCACGTGTCCGTCATCACCAAAGTGGTCTTGGCTCGGGAGCTTGGGTACGATCGGGGAAGGTCAGCTATGAGCACCCCCTTTCGCCCGGTCCGGAGACCGGCCTCTACTAACCGTGATATCCGATTTTGAAAACATTACATGCTCTTATTCCAATTATTAACCTAGAATTACTATGTTATGCGCGCAGCAAACAAGTATAGACTAGATTGCCTAATTTGGAAACAAACATTGCATATCCGTTTGTTTTGAAAATGTTTTGGAATTTGCTACTCGCAAGTAGGCTAAAACACGGATTTCAATGAGTTTTCCAACTCAAGCAACCCAACCTCCACCCACAGGCATTCAAACAGTTTATCTCATATAAGCAACTAGCCGCATGGTAAGCCTACTATCATGTTAGCATTCACACGCATGCGAGGTGCTAAAGCATAAAACACTTACATCGTACTCCGTGCCAAAACAAGAAACTAGTTAGTAGACATGCATGTCCCTAGGTCATGTTAAGTGGCTAATGCAACACAGGCAAGGATGCAATTTAGAGTAGGCTCGGCTAACCCTAAAATGGCACGTGAAATGCAATCATTTGATGTACGTATTCAAGTTGGAATTTAGAATACAATGCAGTTTGTATGATGTACCGAGCCCGGTGCATGTCAACAAATGTATGGATGCACGCATGCATAGCATAAGGTATGCTAAAATAAACGTGCCCTAATCTACCATCATAAGCAGGTAAATAAAAGGGAAGAAAGAAATGGGGGTTGGAAGACATACACCCACACACCCACACTTATTACAGATTTGCCCTCGCTCGGAGGGACCAAAAGAATAATACAAATAAATAACTACACAAGCTAATTAAATATTACAAATTAATTAAATTAACAAATTCACTAAGCTATGGAAAGCAGTAAAAGGCCTCGGGAAGAGGGATGCACGCATGCTCGGATTTGCTTCACCCAGAAATTCATTGCCATGACACATGTTGCCTCTGTTTTCACTGTTTGGCACCTCTGAAGACTGCACAAGTCCCAAGGTATGCTCTCTGCACACTGTGGAGTGCCACCGGCTAGGAGGAATGTCCATCGGCTATGGGAAATGGTCACCGGCCGCTGATGAAGTTATCGGCCATTGATAAATTGCCGGTCAGCACTGTATGTAGCCGACCGGCCAAAACTTCCTGCAGAAACCTGTTTGACAGCAGCAGAGGGCAAACAAGGCATGGCAATGTATTTTTAAAGCAATGTTTGCACCACCACACTCCATATCATGTTTAAGACTCAAGGGAGTGTGGTGCTCGACCCTCGGGCCACCAATCACGCATTTCGATGCATGATGGCCAAAGAGTCAAGTATGCATTTCAATGTCAAATGCAATGCACACAAAATGTGACGACCCAGAATTGTTCCCTCCGCTCGAGCGGAAGAGTTGACGCTCGAGCGGGCTTTTGGGGGTTCCAGTAATTTTGCAGGCGGGCTGAAGTTCTGGGAGTGGTGATTTTCCGCTCGAGCGTAGAAGTGGCCGCTCGAGCGGACAGGTTTGTTGGTCTTCGCGCTCGAGCGCAATGTTGAGCGCTCGAGCGGGTCTCTAGGATGAGTTGTACTTCTGAGGCATGTGGGCTCATTTTTGACATCTTATTAGTGTATTTGGAATGCCTTTATTTTGTTTTGGGATTTTGGTTGAGGTGGTAATATGATGGTGAAGTAAGATTGGACCAAAGAATTTAATTCGGATAGTTATTTTACGAACAGCCACCACTCTTTTGCCTTTTTCTTTTTTCACAGTTGGAATTTGGATATGAGGTTAGAACCATTGGAAAACTTATTTCTGGGGCTTCAATTTGGACACAAGAACGACCTAAAACGGAGTCCGGATGGGAGAGTTATACCTGTTCAAAGTTTCAACATCTGTGCTGAGGGCAGGTCCGCTCGAGCGGAAATCAGTCCGCTCGAGCGGGAATTACGGGACAGCAGCTTTAAAAACGGGATTTTGGATCATTTCTTACATGTTTCTTCTTCCCTCTTCCTTCCTCTTTGCCTTAGTCCGAAAACCCTAGCTCCAAAACCTTGATTTCCTCTACTTTGATCAACAACCCACCATGATTCTTGTATCAAGGATGAAGAACAAGAGGAGATAAACATTTTCAACCGATTGAAATTCGAGATTGCGAAGGATTCTTCTCAAAGCTTGGTTTTCTTGCTTGGTTCTTGAGGTAGGGGTTCTAATCCTCTTCATTACTTACATGGATGGATAGATTTGTAGTATTTGACTATCTAAATACAAGAATTTCCATTTGTGAGCATGTAGTGTATGGTATGAGAATTGGGGGTTTTAGGGTATGGGTTGTTGAGAGTTGAATTGATGAGTTAGAATGATGGATTATGAATCCTAAGTGTATAATCAATGGGAAAAGTGGAATGATAAGTGATGAATTAATAAGTTTGAATTTTATTGGAATTTATAGATTTCATGAAACCCTAGGTTGATTAAGGATGGTAATCAAGGATTTGGCCCAAATTGAAAATAGAATAATGAAATTGAGGTATTGAATTATATGTGTTCAAGTTTAATTAGAAATTGGAAATGTTTGAAAATAATGTTTAAAATTGGTGAATGAACTTTGTTGGGAGTATTGTAAATCATGTTTTAATGAGAAAGGAAATTGGGGGAAAGATTTGTTGATGAGGTGGATGATGTAAACGTGGCTATGAAATGTTGAAATGAGCTTTGGCAACTTGCTTTGAATTATATTGAATTATATTTGGTGGCATTGAATTAAATAATATGGATTCTAATGGATGGTGACGAATATGTGGGATTGCGTTGATTATGTTAAGTTATGTTAATAATGCTGAATTGAATTGTGTGGGATCATAATAAGTTGTGTTTGAATTATGTTGGAATTCATGTAATAATGTAAAGGAAAAATTAGGGAATTGATTTAGTAAGAATCTGGATGACATGAACTCAATTGTGGAGTGTTGAAATGAGATTCAAAGATTTAGTTTGAATTATGTAGAAGTGCAAAGTGATGTGTAATTTGGATAAAGAGAATTAATTAAGAACGAAATAAGTTTTGTGATCCGATTTCTTTGTGTATTACAAATTGTGTAGGGACAACGGCAGGGGCAGACCAAACAGCCAAACACTGTGAGTAATAGTACCTCAACCATATGTTATTTACCGTTAGTCACTATTGTTATTGACATTCTATCCTCCGTGAGTTAATGTGTTAACATGTGTGTTGGTTGAGAATTGAGGTGAACGTTAAAAGAGTGATCACACACCGGTATGATTCTGAACTTATTCTGTATTTTGGGCTATGGCTAATGATTATTGTCAAAGTACCATCCTAAGAATTACCTATACTTCTGCATAAGAATTGCATACAACTATTAACACTGTGAAGTTGATTTATGAATTGGTCTGATTTACCTTCGGATTGTGGGTAATGTTAAGATTCTGCTAATTACGAAACAAGTATATCTATGTACAAAGAACCATAAGGAAACATTGTACCATATGTTTTGTTTGCTATTGATAATTAATGTTACCATTCAGTTATCAGCAACGTTCTGTAAACTTAAGTTATATGTTTTCAGTATACCATGAAACGAAATGATTGATTCTTGAAAGGCTATGATATGTTGAAAATGAACAAACGAATATCCAGTTTCTAAAAAGTATTTGTGGCACCCTTAGTCCGGATGGCCCTCGCCCGGGGGTAACAATACCGTGGCTGTTGGTATCAACTTTGTGGTCTTCGGACCTACCTGCTGTGGTCTTCGGACCTACCTGTTGTGGTCTTCGGACCTACCTGTTGTGGTCTTCGGACCTACCTGCTGTGGTCTTCGGACCTACCTGTTGTGGTCTTCGGACCTACCTGCTGTGGTCTTCGGACCTACCTGTTGTGGTCTTCGGACCTACCTGCTGTGGTCTTCGGACCTACCTGTTGTGGTCTTCGGACCTACCTGATCTAATGGCTAATGGGTGTACCACATATAATCTTATGCAAAATCTGAATATGGATATGATTATGAAAATGATTACGAAAATGGTTTGAAATCCGGAAATGCATAAGACTATGTTTCAGATGTGAATATTTTCTGGTATGGAACAAAGTGCTGTACGGAACGAAGTGCTACACTTTGGTGGGAGCCACCTCTGGAATCCGTACGAGCCACCTCTTGAGTCCATACATCTGTTATTCCGTTACCACGCTTATGCGTTCTGTTATTTCCGTGATTTCTGTTATTTCTGCTATTTCCGTTGTTTCTGTTATTACTGTTATTTCTAGACCCATGATCGTTCTGCATCTGTAGGCCTATGGCTGTTCTGTATAAATTGGGCTTAAAGCCATTCTGTTAAGGAAATCGGACTATAGCTATTTTGGAAATAATCACGGCACGTAATTAATCATATGTATCTACAGTTACATGTTCGGTTATTCAGACAAAATATTACATTATTTATGTACTATTATTCACTGAGTTCGCTCATTCTATATTTTGTCTGTCTCTTGTAGGTAACCAACCAGGAGATCAGCCCTAACCTTTAAGACTTGTGTTCCTCTTGTCAACTTTATTGCGCCCAGGCACCACCTGAAGCCGTGCATCATGTACCGCCTTATTGAGTGTTGATTTACACTCTGGACGTCTGTTGATACTTAATTGTATTTAATTCCTTTTTCATTAATATTTTTATGGTACGCCTATTTGTAGACATGAGTCGAGGCATATGTATGTAAACTTTTTGTATTATATTTAGTGTGATGTTGAGATCCTGGCATGTTAGGAACAGCTCAATGGATGTTCTTCTATGTATTTTATATCATTGAATGCTTCCGTTCAGGCCCCGTATGATATGTATAACAGGTTTAGTGTCTGTTTTTCGAATGGGTCATGCCCAAACTTTTAGGGGCGGGTTTGGGTCGTGACACAAAACATACAAGGGACCCAACCTCAATCATGGTTGATCAAGAGGTGAGGCAATGCACAACAATGCACATGCAACCTAAGCATGCAAGCTAACATACAAACATGCAATGCAACTACATGGCATACACAATGCTAACAACATAACATGCACAACGCATTGTAACATGGCATACACAATGCACAATGGACTTACACCAACATGAGTGGACCTCAGCCGCACTCACATGAGAGGCCATCAGGTGAAAACAAGACACCTCGAGATGCGTGCATGCGTGCACGCAAACCGAGGATGGGCCTTCAGGCACCGAAATGCCACTCTAATGAGACATGGCAAAGACATGGAATATGGTATGCAAATGTGCAAGAATCAGTAGCAGAATGAGGGGCAAAACAGCCCCGAAGCAAGGCGAAATGACGCCCGATGCATGGAACGATCCCGAAACATGGATTTCAATGCATAAAATGGCCTACAGCTATACCATACATGCATAATTGATACATGACATGAAAAATCAGAAGCAAGGCAACCCCAAAACTCACATTTTTACAGTTCAAATCATGGCCAAACAACAATCACAAATAGGGCTAACATGGCATACAAAAATGACTCCGCAAGGGAGGCAATGAAGCAAGTAGTATATGCAGTGCCCAAACAGAAAAATACCCTTCTACAACACTGAAGAGAGACCAAAAATATGCACATTTATGGTTTATGACAACCCCCAAATCAGTATGCAAACATGCTCGAAATGCCATGCGAGATTGAAGCCAACAAAGGCTATAATATGAGGTATACAAAACATGCATCAAACAGCAAAAGACCCTTCATGGGACATGGAGAGGGGGTCAAAATAAGACCCATTCTAGTTCTGATGATGGCCCAAAAATAGAAGCAAGATAGGCTAACAAAGCATGCAAAAATGGAGGCCAAGAGGGGTATAATGGTAAGTACTACATGGAGACCCCCAACAGTGTTGAGACCTTCTTCAATGCTGAAGAGGGGCTCAAAATAAGCATAACTTCAGTTCATGACATGCTCCAAAACAATTTACATGTAGGCCAAACAAATCATGCAAAATTACGGTAAATAGAAGAGATTATGAAGCAAGTGCAAGATAGGTGTCCCGAACAGGGTTGAGCCCTTCTTCAATGTTGAAGAAGGGCTCAAAATGAGCCTACTTTAAGTTTACATTATGCTCAAAAATAGATCACACATACGCTAGAAATTTCATGCAAAAATGTGGCATACCAAGGAGTATTGAAGCAAGTGCACTATGGAGGGCTCAAACAGGGTTAAGCCCTTAAACAAACATGAAGAATGGCTCAAAATAATGCCCCTTTCAGTTAGGGTCGGAGCCCAAAATAGTAAGCAAATAGGCCTAAGCAATGGTGCAAAAAAAGTGCTACAAAAGAGGGAAAATGGTCTTACCCTTGAAGATCACTTCTTTGCTACCTCTTGGACCAAGGAATGTTGCTTCTAAGCCTCTGAAAAACCCCTCCTTGCTGCTGGAAATGGAGTGGTGATGGTGGTGCTTGGTAGTGATGAAGAAAAGGCCCAAGAACAAGGGTGTTTAATGGTTGAATGGAAGAGATATAGTGAGAGATGGAGGGATATAGGTGTATGTATCAGATATGTATGTCTATATCTGGTTTTTTGCTCCAAAAATCCAACCTACACCAAGGAAGAGGAAGAGGGCTGAAATTTGGCTTTGAAATTTCTAGAGAGAGAGAGGTTTTTTGGAGTGAGAAGCTCTCAAAACTTGACTTTTTTTGTTCTCCCCTTCCAATATGAGACATAAGGCTCTATATATGTCAAAATAAGAGCTTTTGGTCAAAATATCCCAATTGAAAATATCTGCCACAGTGTATTGATAAATATCTGTCAAAAATCTGAGTTCTGGGCACTTTTGGCCGGCCGGCAATCTTTTGTACCGGTCGGCTAAATAGAGTGCCGATGGGTGGCTAATGAGGTCACAAAGTGCCGGTGGAAGTCCAGATTGAAGCCCCGGAAGTTAGCTTTCCAATGGCTCAAACCTTGCATTAAAATTCCTTCTGTAGAAAAAGTTATGCCAGTTTCCGTAAAGCCGCGCAGATTCGGTCCAACCGGACTTCAACCAACCATATCTCCTCCCCCCGGATTTGGACTTAGGAGATTCTTGAGTGCAAAATGAAGCCCCGGAAGTAAGGTTTCCAATGGTGGTGGCCCCATATTTTAATTCCTCTTGTACAAAGAGTTACGCCCGTTTCGGGGAAGCCGCGCAGACTTTTCTCCTTCCCGGATTCATGCTGAACCACTCCCAAACTAGTTTTCTCCCCTCTTCTCCTCTTTTCTTCAACTTCAAACCCGTAAGTAAGGTGTTTTAAAAGATTTTTCAAAGATTTCATCTCTCTTTCATTCATCTCCCCTTTGTCCTTGCTCGGTTTACCGAAAAGCGCCACATTTACCGAAATGCGAGCGTCGGAACATCGTGGGAATTTTATTTCAAAAATGTTTTGAAAGAGAGGGTTTTAAGGTATAAAAACCATCAAAAATAATTTTGGTCCACAATGGGGTATGAAGTTGAGATTTGCCTTTCTCCTTGCCGAAGAAACTGAACCTGTGCACTGCACACCTTTCTCCAACAAGTAAACCATCAGTAGTGCCCAAGTCTTAAGGGCGGTCAAAAATGGGGTGTCTACAGCCCCTTCTTCTTAGCCTTTTTCCACCCCTCTACCACTTCATTAGCAATTAACACCCCATCTAAAATATTCCTTCCAGTTAAAAAGGCTGACTATGTTTCACTAATTATCTGAGGCATCACTAATTTTAACCTATGGGCCAATAGCTTCGCTATGATCTTGTAGATTGACCCCACCAAGCTTATAGGCCTATAATCTACTAGCCGTTGGGGATTCTCCTTCTTGGGTATCAAGGTTATAAAGGAGCTGTTTATACCCTTTACCAGCCTTCCATTCTTATGGAATTCATTAACAAAATTTATGACTTCACTCCTCATCACATTCCAGAATTTCTGAAAACACCCTATATTAAAGCCATCTAGCCCTGGTGCTTTGTTGCCATCACAATCCATCACTACAGCTTTAATTTCAGCTTCTGAGAACACTGCCTCCAGCCTTTCAAACCCATAGCTGCCTTGCACTAATTTGAAGGAGCCTCCTAATTCAGGTCTCACTTCCCAATCCTCGGAAAAATGAGTTTTGAAATACTCAAACACTCTTTTCTTCACATGACAAGGATCCTCACACATCACCTCCCCCTCTATAATTGAATTGATTTCATTCCTTATTTGTCTACATTTAGTCATAACATGAGAAAATCTTATATTCTTGTCTCCTTTCAATGTCCAATTCAATCTTGACTTTCGAAGCCACATTCTCTCCACCATCTTGCTCAACCTCCACACCTCTCCTCTAACCTCCCTTCTTCTTGTTTTTTCAGAGTCATCAAGATCTTTATTCTCAGTAACAAGATCAAAATTGTGTAGTTCACTCTCTGATGCTTTTAGATTATTGACTATATTCCCAAACACCTCCACATTCCATTTTTTTAATCCTGCCTTCAAAGTCTTCAATTTATTTAACAGAACAAACCCAGCCCAGCCTTCTATTTTGGCCTCTTTCTAATTGTTTTCCAAAAAAGAGCGGAGGTTTTTATGTAAGAACCATGCATTCTGAACCTTGAAGGGTTTAGGGCCCCAGTCCCTTTCATCCTCCATTAGTAGCAGGGGACTGTGATCAGACATCAACCTTGTTAATCCCCATAATTTTAACTTGAAAGCCTCTAACCACTTTGGGTCTACCAGAACTCTGTCTATTCGACTCCACTTTTCACCTTCACCTGAGTTGCACCAGGTATACTTCCTTCCTAGCAATGGTAGATCAGATACTTCACATTTATCAATGAACTCATTCAATTCCCTCATGCCCTTATCCCTTCTTGAACACCCTTTTCTTTCACCAATATTTTTTTATCTCATTGAAATCCCCACCCATGTACCAAGGCTTGGGGAACTCCTCCTTTAGCTTTACTAAACACTCCTATAGTTTTCCTTTTAAGGCTACATCATTAGGTGCATAAATGTTTAAAATAACACACTGAAAAGAATGGAAGAATGTACCTGACAAAAGGAGAAATCTCTTGTTGCTGCAGCTATCTGAGATTTGGAATATAACTGGATCCTAAACACAGAGTAATCCTCCAGCTAAACCTTCAGAATCCACAGGCAAAAACTCCATTTTGTCTCTCACCCACATGGATCTTATTTCTACTTCGGAATTTTTTGTGTGTTTTTTTTTTTTTTTTGTTTCTTGAAGGAGCACCATATCCACATTTCTGTCCTGAAAAAGTTTCCTAAGCTTACCTTTCTTCCCCTTTTTCCCTAGCCCTCTGACGTTCCATGATAGTATCTTCATAACAACACATTGAGACACCTCGGTAGCCCCTCATAAGGTATGCTTCATACCCCATCTGTAGCTCTCCTTTCAATTCTTCCTTGATCCTTTACCTCAAGCTCAATTATCTTGTTTAGCACTACATCCTCCTTCATATTGCACTTCACGCCCAAAATTTCCCCTCATTTTCAAAGTTGCTTGGGCTCCCTCCAGTAAATGTCTCCCTTTATCAACCCCGTTATTCCTAGAGGTTGATAGGGAAACTGCTGCTACTACTGCTCTCCATACTGCCGGCTTTGAGGCTGCCTTACTTGTTGAAACCCCTCTTTGGGCATACTTTCTAGGTAAACTAAGAGAGCCCTTAGTTGGATACTGATAACAGTTAGCTGTTTTACTTCTTACCTTCTTCCTTCCCTTCTTATTTTTGGCAGGTTGAGATCTATGCTCCAGCTCTTAGGCTTCAGACACACTTGATTCTCTTTTAACTAGCCTAAGAGCACCACATCCTTCAATAGTGTTAGCAACCTGGCCTCTGGGCCCAGTTTGGACTTGGTTCTCTTGGTTAAGCCCATGTCCTTACATAACCTATGATTATGGCCCAAAACCACTTCAATTTCTACTCCAGGCCTATTCAGACTTGACCCACTTAAGCTTATAACAAAGCCTGGTGTGAGGACATGATCATCAATGCTCTGACATTTCCTAGCGCCTACTTCAGAGCTGTTTTTTTGGTTCCCTACATCCATCATGACCTTACATGCCACTCCATTAGTCTCCTTCCTTATGACTCCATTAGACTCTGCAAATTCTGTATCACTCTTCCCACCCAACACCTGCTATACCTCCTCACTCTTGCTCTCTCCACGTGCCTTATAACCTTTAGCCACTTCATCCCTGAAGTCCGGTGCATAATCTGAGTCATCCTCTTCTTCCTCCTCACTATTGCTCCTTCTCAGCCCCTGTGTCTTTGATTCTTTTGAGCTACACTTCTCTTCCAACACTTGGTCCTTCTGGCACTTGCACACCATACTCATGGTTTTTGCCATCACCACTTGTTCTTTACACACTCTTACTAGATACAGTAAACCTTTGCAATCCAACTTAATAACCTTATTGATTGGTTCCATGCATTTGGTGGAGATCTTAAGCTTGGCACACGTAAAGGACTTAGGTGGTCACTATTACCATCGAAGCATAGAAAATTTCTCCACAAACCACCAATTCTCTTCAGATTTGTACTATTCCATAAGTTTAGTGGAATACCATAGCAGCTGATCCACACACACCTTTCCTGTTCCAAAACCAGTCCATCTTTTCCTTCAAAAGTAGCCTCACACCAATCCAAAATTAACTCCTTAATAGGCTGTATTTTTAATACCATCTCCTCCTTTGTCTTAAATGTTAGCACCACATCACGGCCTCCACTCTCTCTTATTAGAACATCTTTCATTCAAGTTCATTCTTCAGATTGACATTGGTGTACTTATCCTTCAAGCGAACCACCACACTTTCGTACAGCCACCCATTCCCTATTTCCTCAGCCTTCAGAGTAATGTTGTCTTTCCCAGCACTACTTTGTCCTATCACTGCTTCTGCATATGACCTCTGGTCTGTAGATACTCCTACCCTGCTTCTTTTTTCCCTTTGGTTGCCATGGTATCTTGTTGCTTGAAGATGCAATGGGCCTGTTATGCCTTGCCCCCTTACATTTTCCTTGCCAAAAGCTGCATGCTTTACCTCTATTGCCGTATCATCTACCCATAATCCATTTGCTTTTTGATTGCTATGTTTGCAGCTACAGAGCAGTCAAACCTTGCAAACCCAAATCTTGTGTTAGTGAGCTTTCTTCTCTTTTACGGAATAAACACATCCTTCACTAGACCAAACTTAGAGAAGAGATTGTACAACCCCTTCGGATTCACTGATTTTGGTATATTATCCACAAATATAGTGAAAAAGCTTATGCGTCCTTTAATCATTCCTCTTCCGTGTCCTCCCCTTTGCCTCACAACAGGAATCCACCCTCATTGCTTAGCTTATAACATTATTTTGATATTAGTGATGGATCCAATTGATACATATATAGTGTTCAATTTGTGAAATCTGATCAGTACTGGGGTAAAACGTGATGCCACCATGATAAGCATATAAATAAAAAGGAGAAAGAAATGGGGGTTGGAAGACATACACAAATATTACAAGTGTTACAAATTGGCCCTCGCACAAGAGGGTCCGAATGAATGTCCTAATTAAACTAATTATTACAACACCAAATAAATGAATTAATGCTAATTTAACTAGCTATTACAAGTTTTGAATGAAGCTACTAATTAAGTACAATATATTACTATTAAAACATTAATTTAAAGGACTACGGGAATCGAAGAGTCACATGTGCACGAACGAGAACATCCTCCCGAAAACCTCTCTATTTTGCTGCCAAAACTATTCTACTTGCAATCAGAAAATTAATCTATTTTTGCCCCAGCTTATGCAATGTTCTGCCATGAAAATGTCATTGTCTGCATAAACAATAGTGGTCGGCCGGACAGAAAGATGGACAGTAGGCCACTATTTTTGGGTACTGCCTTGTTGCCACAAAATTGAAATAGAGCAAAAATAGAGTATTTTCAGGGGGATGTTTATCCTTTCTACCTCTCCCTATCATGAAGTTGATCAAGGAAGGAGTAGATTGGATTCACAAACCATCGATTGTCGCGAGGTTGTTACGTGATGATCTATGAATCGATAGGACAAAGGCTCACTAAATTGAAATAAAAGACCAACAAAACACCTCCTCCCTATCATGGAGTTACCTCAAGGGAAGTGGTAGACATTACTTCTTGAATCATTGATCATCACTAAGAGTATGTAATGATTCAAGACGCAATAGGTTCAATATAAAGTCCGATTGAACCCAACTCAATTTTATTTCCCTTTACACCAATTTTATTAGCCTCTTTTACATTACCTTTCCATTTCTTATCTTTTCTTCATTTTTGTTCAAAAGCGTAGATTACGTCCACTAAATCCAAAAGCAATAAAGTGTATCAAGCATTGACCTAACCCGAGAAATGAACCTTTCAAGCCCTTTTCTTCGGGGGAAATTACAAAGGAGGAATTAAACCCATTTACAAGCGATAAAGGATTTGGAGTCAAACCTAAAAAAGGGCGATGATGACTCTAAATCCAAACCCAATAATAAGCTATAATGAAACATTCCTTTATGATTTCCAAGGGTCTAACTAAAAAGTTAGTCCCTTAGAAGTAAGGCACTAGCAGCAAAGAGAAGTGTTTAAATAAGGGATTGTGCTTAGCATGAGAGAGATGTAATGCCTTGGCAATGAACCTCCGAAGAGATTAAACCACTAAGCATGGAAAGTCTCTTTCTTATGCTTGAACAACAATCTTTTGTTGAATACAACTCTTTAATCAAAATGAACAAAGAATGGATGGAGGTTGCAGAGATGATTACGCAAAGGTGATTACAAAGGTGACACTCTTTACATGAAAAGTAAGGAATGAAAAGCTATCAACTCAAATGAATTGGTGTCTATGGCCTAAACCCCTAAATCCATGAGGACTCACAACAACACATGCATAGTATTCAAAGCATAAATTAAATAAACAATTAAAACAGCCCCAAAAACTGAAAAATAGTGCTGAAATCATTTTGAAAAAGCTAGAAAAGGTAAGCAAAAATAGGAACAGAATAAAGCTAGTAAGTAAGCCTAAGGAAGGGTAGCTAACCCCTCCACTTTTGGTAGATTTAAATCACATGTTTTAGCCTCTAAAAACTCTGAAAAAAATAGTAGCTAAAAGTTGAGAAATAAGTGGGAAGACCAAGGATATAAGCTATGGGATAAGGTTCAAGAAAGGCTGGTTAACCCCTCCACCTTTGGTAGTTTTTAAATCAGATGTTTCAGCCCTCAAAACTAGTCCAAAACAGTGTATAAACAGCAAGAAAAAGAGAAGAGAAGAGTGCTGTAAACAAGGGAGAAGATCGCGAAAGTTATACCTCTTGAAGAGAGGATGTTCTTTGGTCTACAAACCACAAAGTGATCACCCTCAAGAGCTGACATTTTGATTCAATAATCTCAGCAAGAAGTCTCAAAATTTTAGTTTAGGAAGTGTATGTATATTGCAATATAAAGATGGAGAGTGTTTGGCAGGTTTTTGGCTTTTGTCAAAATTTTCTAACCTAAAACCATAAGAGATGGTCAAGTATTTATAGAAAAACAGGTTCCCCTGTTGGAAATATATGTATTGAGCCAACTGGTGCAAGGCATGCACATGGAGGGGACAGTTGGCTGTAAATATCTGCCTGGCACTAAACATGGCCAACCGACCATAGAGAGGGACGTTCGGCCAATAAAATTGGCATGCCGGCCACTTGTTGGCTAGCAGGTCTCTAAGTGGTCAAGTTAGAAAAAATTAGGTTTTGGTCCAAAGGGAGTGCAAGGTATTAGGTTCTGAAACTCAAAACCGAAGCTTTTGCTGAAGAAATTGAACGGTTGTATAGCCTATTATTTCATCATCGAGTGTTCAACGTGAGGCGTCCAAGTCTTAAGGGCAGTCAAAAATGGGGTGTCTACACTATTGGGTCGAATTGGACTATCCAATTTGATTATGGACCGGAGACAGTCCAATCCCATATTTTAATTCATATTTCTCCGAATTTTATGGTATATATTTAAATTTGACATGGTGTGAATAACAATGTAAATAAATCTAAAGAACTCATTTCAAATTCTGTATAAATTGTTTATTTTCTCACTGTCTATTTTTTTTATACAAAATTAATCTAAACATATGGTTTATGTTATCTAATCAACTTAATTTTTTATAAAAATAATCTATTCAATTAATCATAAAATATGAACAATTTAAATTATCGCAACCTAAAACTGAACTCAAAAGGCCCAAATAACACTTCCCTAGTTTTCCACCGAACTGGACAAAACCCATAGTCTTAAAATATATAGATACAATTTGAAAAGCAAAGAGGATAATGTCATGGTCAACAATATATAGTACTATAATATGATATGATATGGTAGGTGAGCTCTTTAATTGGGTGTTTAATTGCTTAGTTTTCTGAGAGTTGAGACATGACATATAATATGATATGTACAATTGAAAGGGACATCTTTAATTGCTTAAAGAGATTTATTGGGTGTTTAATTGCTTCTCAGTTTCCTCAGAGCTCAACAGAACATATAATATGATAGAAAACAGAGCTCAACAGGACATATAATATGCTATGTACAAGTGAAAGGGAGATCTTTAATTGCTTAAGAGCATCCACAATGGAGTGGTTAAAAAATAGTGTATTATATGATAAAAGTGGGACCCAAAAATGTATTTTAAGGTGTGTTAAGAGGCCCAACGATTCCCTGTCCCCAAAAATTCCTGTCCCCATGTCCCAAATCACTCACAACCATTGGATATGTCTTTGGATTCTCAAATGATCCAACGGTTGTGAGTGATTTGGGACAAGGGAGCAGGGATTTTGGAAGACAGGGGATCCTTGCTTGTGTTAAGAGTTTATTAATTTTAAAGAGTAAGTGGTGATGAAATGAATGTATTAAGGTTTGTGTTAACTATTTAAAAATATTATAATTAATTTCTCTCCGATATTTATATTTTTCATGCAAGTGGAGAAAGTTAAATATCATTTATTACTTTCTTAACATGTACATATTAACAAGACTAATATTTTATAAGGAAAAACAAAAAAACTAAAACTAAAACAACATTATATGGACTCATTAAATAATTTATGTGATTTTTCATTGGGACCATTCGTTTGCTACCATTTGAGATGGTAACATTCAATGGAGTGAAATAGACATGAAATAAAGAGAATCATCATCATTTTATCGCAGTAATTATTTAATATGGTGTAATTGGTTTCTCCATTTCTCATTAATTTATTTGTTTTTATACCAGGTTGTATATTAAATTATTTACTTGTGGAGAAGTAGTTTGGAAATACTCTTCAGATCCTAGGGGACGCTTGTGATCTTCAGCTAGTCACCTGAAAAGGAATGAACACTCCGGTCGGGGGTGCCGGAATTAGCACTCCGACGGATAAGTCAGTATACACTCTCTTGATTGCTTGTATCTTAAGTTAAGCATACTAGTTCTCACATACCTCTTTCTGGCTGATGTTCTTCTATTTATATCTTTTCTTTCTTGGGCCTCAGGGCTGGGCTCACTTTCTATTCGCCGTATAACTATTTACTTGGCTCCTTTTGTTGTAAACCACTTCACTCTGCCCCTTACTCAATCGGCTATTTGGCCGAATAGGTCAGGATATAAATGTGCAAGACGGGGCCGAATACGATGTATATGTTTCAACTCTCTGGGTCCATTTATTCGGCTGCTTTATGACTCCCAATATTCGGCCCCCACAATTGCCCCCCAAGCACTCCACTAACGACAGTTAGCTGGAGTGTTTGGTTTCGAACTCGAAAAGTCAGTGCCGAAATTCGGCGGCTAACCTCATTCCAACGCGGATGTCAAAGCACACGCCTCTCGGTTATCATTTCAACTTCCCGCCCCTTCGTACGCTTCCATTTATTGTGATTTAAAATCTTGTCGTCTTTTCGAGCACACATTTTTGGATGCTTAAGAGTTTTTGGACTGCCTTCCGACTCACCTCTGCAACTTCCATTCATCCTTCATTGCTCTCTCTGTCTCTTGTAAGTTTTCTTCCTCTCTGCTTTGAATCCCTTTTTCTAGTTTGCCTTTAGTTTAGTACGCTCCTATAGGCTGACCGAAATGGCAAAACATCTGAAAGACCTCCTCTCTGCGGATCGAATCTCTTGCTTTCGATGCCATTTTTCTATCCCTGATGACGTCCGTCTGTCGCTTGTGACAGATGGCACCCTCGATATGGAGAGGGATGATGAAAGCACAATCGTCTTCCCTCTCTTATCAATTGCAGAGGGCGGAATCCGTTTCCCGCTTCATCCATTTCTTAGGGCTATCCTTCGCCATTGGGTTCTAATCCCCTCCCAACCCAATGTCAACTTTTTTAGCATCGTAATGGGGATTATAGAGCTAAACTGCCGCCTTAGGATTAACCTCAGCATACCTGCTATTCGGCATTGTTACGCCTTGGCCAAGTCTTCTGGTCGGCATGGATGCTATTTCCTTAGGGCTAAGGACACCGACCATCAACTAGTGACTATGCTTTCCAGCTCTGGCAAGCGAGTCGATGATGTTATGGTCGTCGTCCGAGGTAACGGGAAATTCGGCGAAGGCGAGGATCGCCTTGATCCTATTCCTAGACGGAGGGGCGAACTAGGTGGCTGTATATCTTTTTGCATTTATTTTTCTTATATTTATAAAGTTTCATTTTTGTGATCCCATGGTTTTGCTTGTGCAGGAAACGATTAGAAGAAAGTCTTGACTTCAACCGACGACGTCGTTCTTTCGAAAATTAAAGTCGCGCTCAAATATTTCGGCCGTCCGAGTCTTCAGAAGCAAGGAAGGTTGGCCCACATTCTCCTTCAGTACAAGCCGACATACACGACGTTTTCGGCGGCAGAAAACATCCCAATTCCGAGGGGTGAGGAGTCTCTTACGGCTCTTATTTTGACCAACTTCAAAAACTTGCAGCAAGTTGGTTTTGAGGGGTCCGATTTGGAGCGGGTGGAAGTAGCTGAGGTAGACGAAGCCGAAGCTGAAGTAGACAAGGCTTTGAAGTTGGCCTTTGAGGAAGCCGACCTTAATTCAGACAACCCTCCGTCCACTTCGGGCTGAGGGGACCATCCGTTTGACAACATTTTTACCGGTTTAGAAGACCTTCCCGGCTCATACCCTGAAGAGATGGCTGGGTTAAATCTCACATAACTCGCCAAAAAGAAAAATGCAGAAAGAATGGCCGCACGGCGAAGGGTAGAGGACATTTGATCTGAAGTGCCACCTGCAGCCGAAGCTCAACCCTTCTTGCCTATTATTGAGGAGGAAATGGCTCAAACCCGAAGTGTCGAGTCCAAGGCGGTTGTTCAGGCCGATCAAGAGGCTGAGCAAAGGGCAGAGAAACGTCCTGCCCAGGTCGAGGCCAGCTCTGAAGAAAATCGTGCTGACAAACGGCTGCGTTAAGAGGAGTCAGATGTGATCGTGCCTTTTGTCATTCAACCAAAGATAAAAAACACGCCGATCTCCTCTGATGCGTCAGCTATTAAAGACCCAGCCGTCGCGTTGAGCATGGCTACGTCCGTCTCGTTGCCGGCTGATAAGGTGGCTTTCCGGGCGGAGCCGGATCTGTTGGCGATAGCATTAGTCGCTCAATCGGCTCTTCTGGTATATACCTTGACCTTATTTTTCCCCTTTATGCAAATATTGTGTTGGTTTTAATTTCCTGTTTTGCAGACGGTCGAGAGAATAGCTGAGATAGGACGTCGCTAGCATGACGCCGTCGAACGACTTGGCCGTTTACAATCAGAGGTAGAGGGCCAGAGGAGCAGGGCCGATTTCGAAGTGGCGAGGGCGAAGATGGAAGGCGCGGGAGTCGAGGCCGAGATGGAGAGGGCCAGAAATGTGGACCAGTTAAGATTGGCCGCCAAGAAGAGGGCAGACGCTAGCAAAGATGCGCTCAAGTTAGCCCAAGAGGCGATTGCCAAACTGGAGGCTGAATTGGAAGAATCGAAGAAGGCGAAGGAAACAACCGACTTCAAGGCTTCCAAGGCGTACGAGGCCGGGCAAAGCGCTGCTCTCGCGAATTATGTGGAAGAAGTCCCCAAATTTGAAAATCGGGGATTCAAATACGGCTGGCTCAAAGCCCTTGTTGCTGCTGATGTGACATTGGCTATGCTGATTCCATACGAGCAAGTGGATGTTGAGCCGCTGGAGTCTGACTCCGAGGATTGATTTGGGCGACACTTTAGTTGTTTTTGTTTAGGGATTTGGAATTTTTCGTTTAGTAGTTTTTATTTATGTGTAAAATGACTATAGTTTTTAGGTTTTTGTTAAGCGCTTTCATGCAAACTTATAACTTTTTATCTAGTAGTTTTCACATGTAAAATGGCTACAGTCTGTGTCTAATTTACTAATGAAAATTTCCTTTACGTTTTACTATTATTTGTGTTTGATTTCGCTACTGATGAATGGTATTGCTTCTTGCTATCTTCGATAAAACATTCGTGTACACTTGCCGATTAGATAACTAGGCAACTTAGTGATTTATTCTCATTGAATCACTGATCAGATTAATAAATCTAATCTTGCCGAATATTATTAGTTCATGGAGTGGCTGCGGCATAAATCGATCGTCATCGGGCTTAGATAGTTAGCCGATCAAATTAATAAATATGCCCTTGCCCCAGCCAGTGCATGAGCTCCAAAAGCCAAATGTTATTAGTTCATGGAGTGGCTGCGGCATAAATCGATCGACATCAGGCTTAGATATTTAGCCAATCAGATTAATAAATCTGCCCTTGCCCCAGCCAGTGCATGAGCTCTAAAAGCCGAATATTATTAGTTCATGGAATAGCTACGGCATAAATCGATTGGCATCGGGCTTAAATATTTAGCCGATTAGATTAATAAATCTGTCCTTGCCCCAGCGCGCATGAGCTCCAAAAGCCGAATGTTATTAGTTCATGGAATGGCTGTGGCGCACGTCGATCGGCATCGAGCTTTTGGAGTTTACCATTAATGAAATCACCTCAGGGGCGCTGCACGCATTAGGAATAAATGGGGTGGGTTCTTCGCGCCAGTGATTCCACTTATCGTGTTCAGATTCAATTTAAACCAGCTTGTTGCAGAAGGTTAGAGAAGTGCGAATGTCAAGTAGACTGTTCTTTAACAGCAGAGGACAAAGACGAACATTGGCTGAGTTAGACACTGAAATGAATCGCAACAGCGAGCCCACACGCAAGGGAGGTAGGACGTCCAGGGAACGGGAAAAACGTCAGCCCCCAACTCGTCGAAGCAGATCACCCAGAAAATAAAAACAACAACGGGGAAGCTCCCCGCGACCGCAACCGAGAAATGAGCCCGATGTGACGCCGCGACCGTTGAGTTTTACGATTTTTGTGGGGAATAAACCGATGACGGAGGTGGATTCTGTTGTTAATGACCCAGGTGTAGCAGTCGAGTTTGCTCGACAGATTTTTCCACCGGAAGTCCAGCAGTCAATGGTTGGTCGACAGGATTTCGAAGTATTTCGAAAGGGCATCCAAGAAGCAGTGAGAGGGCTGTATATCGCCTACGAAGTCGGCATGCGTCTGCGCGCTGCGCGGTGAGAGATAGAGAAGAAGGATGAACGCATTCGAAACTTGGAGGCTCATGGGAAGAAGGCCGAGCACAAGCTAAGAAAGGCCCAAACTGCCGAGCCGCGTGCAACTGGACAATCCAACCCGGTCGTGGATGAAAGAGTGACCCAACGGCTGTTAAGCCATGTGATTGCCATTCGAGATACGACAAGTATGTTCGCAGTAGAGAATGCGAAGGCCGCAGCCTATGAACGAGGCTTCCACGAAGGCCAGAAAGTCGGGATAGAGAAGACCAAGGAGAAACTCGTAGAGGAGGTATGCCGATGCGAGAATCGAGGCTTTCGGCATGGGTGGATTAAGGCTCTCTAAGCCGTAGAGGCACTCCAAGGAGAGGGAGTTAAATCGGCGTCGCCATTGTATCAACGTCATCACTTTCCTTTTGGCGCTTTCGAAATTGAGAAGAGTGACGAGGAGGGTGATGCCGAATAGAATTGAATATATTGTAAACGCTCCATCACAAATTGGGCGTTAGCTTTGTATCTATTGGATAACTTAATAAAATACTTTGTTTTAAATGTTTGCTTTTCATTTTGAGTGTTTTCATGCTTAATTAAGCATCTCATTTTGAATGTTTGCATGTCTTAATTTGTTTATGCGGTTTGCACCGGCTCAGCTTAATTAAGCATTTCATTTTGAATGTTTGTAAGCTTTAACTTTCGTGTAGGGCACTCCGACTCCGAAGTATTATTCGGCCCAAACGTGTTATGCACGGCTCTGGCTCCGAATTCGGAGGCTTTTTATCTACGAAGGCCACTCCGAATCCGGAGTCTTATTCGACCCATAATTTCGAATCTAACCCATAAGTGTCATGCACCGATGGGGCTCCGAATATAGAGGCTTAATTGGCCCAAGTCTTGCACTGATTGCACTGACTTAATTGGCCCAATCGTGATATCCACGAAGGGCGCTCCGAATCCGGAGGATTTATTCGGCCCAAACGTGACCTGCACGGATGGGGCTCCGAATTCGGAGACTTAATTATTGGCCAATCGTGATATCCATGAAGGGCGCTCCGAATCCTTAGGATTTATTCGGCCCAAACGTGACCTGCAGGGATGGGGCTCCGAATTCGGAGACTTAATTTATGGCCAATCGTCATATCCACGAAGGGCGCTCCGAATCCGGAGGATTTATTCCGCCCAAACGTGACCTGCACGGATGGGGCTCCGAATTTGGAGACTTAAATATTGGCCAATTGTGATATCCACGAAAGGCGCTCTGAATCCGGAGGCTTAATCGGTCCAAACGTGACCTGCACGGATGGGGCTCCGAATTCGGAGACTTAATTAATGGCCAATCGTGATATCTACGAAGGGCGCTCCGAATCCGAAGGATTTATTCGAATCTGCACGGATGGGGCTCCAAATTCAGAGACTTAAATATTGTCCAATCGTAATATCCACGAAGGGCGCTCCGAATCCGGAGGCTTAATCGGCCCAAACGTGACCTGCACGGATAGGGCTCTGAATTCGGAGACTTAATTATTGGCCAATCGTGATATCCACGAAGGGCGCTACGAATTCGGAGGCTTAATCGGCCCAAACGTGACCTGCACGGATGGGGCTTTGAATCCGGAGACTTAATTATTGGCCAATCGTGATATCCACGAAGGGCGGTCTAACTCCGGAGGCTTAATCGGCCCAAACGTGACCTGCACGGATGGGGCTCCAAATCCGGAGACTTTTATATTGGCCAATCATGATATCCACGAAGGGCGCTCCAAATCCGGAGGCTTTATACGGCCCAAACATGACCTGTACGGATGGGGCTCCGAATCCGGAGACTTATCTTGGCCAATCGTGATATCCACGAAGGGCGCTCCGAATCCGGAGGCTTAATCGGCCCAAACGTGACCTGCACGGATGGGGCTCTAAATTCAGAGACTTAATTATTGGCCAATCGTGATATCCACGAAGGGCGCTCCGAATCCGGAGGCTTAATTGGCCCAAACGTGACCTACACGGATGGGGCTCTGAATCCGGAGACTTTTATATTGGCCAATCGTGATATCCACGAAGGGCGCTCCAAATCCAGAGGCTTTATATGGCCCAAACGTGACCTGCACGGATGGGGCTTTGAATCCGGAGACTTATCTTGGCTAATCATGATATCCATGAAAGGCGCTCCGAATCCGGAGGCTTAATCGGCCCAAACGTGACCTGCACAGATGGGGCTCCGAATCCGAAGACTTGTATTGGCCAATCGTGATATCCACGAAGGGCGCTCCGAATCCAGAGGCTTATATTGGCCAATCGTGATATCCACGAAGGGCGCTCCGAATCCAGAGGCTTTATACGGCCCAAACGTGACCTGCACGGATGGGGCTCCAAATCCGGAGACTTATATTGGCCAATCATGATATCCACGAAGGGCGCTCCGAATCCGGAGGCTTTATACGGCCCAAACGTGACCTGCATGGATGGGGTTCCGAATCCGGAGACTTTTATATTGGCCAATCGTGATATCCACGAAGGGCGCTCCGAATCCGAAGGCTTAATCGGCCCAAACATGACCTGCACGAATGGGGCTTCGAATCCGGAGACTTTTATATTGGCCAATCATGATATCCACAAAGGGCGCTCCAAATCCGGAGGCTTTATACGGCCCAAACGTGACCTGCACGGATGGGGCTCTGAATCTGGAGACTTATCTTGGCCAATTGTGATATCCATGAAGGGCGCTCCGAATCCGGAGGCTTAATTGGCCCAAACGTGACCTGCACAGATGGGGCTCCGAATTTGGAGGCTTTTTGTTAGAACACTTTTGAATTGGATTTCGCAGTGAGTAAACAGGAATCTTTGCATTACAAAAGTGAAATGTGTACATGGTGAACCATTCAAAACTAGTATCATTCCCCACTGGTCGGGTTTATTGATAAAATTGACGCAAGTGCGTTGAATTCCAAGGTCGTGGCAGACTCCTTCCAGACATGTCTTTGAGCCGATATGCCCCTACTCTTGCAATCGAATCGACCTGATAGTGGCCATCCCAGTTAGGACCCAATTTTCCATCAGCCGGTTTCCTGGCAGCTAGAAGTACTTTCTTCAGGACCAACTCTCCTGGTGTATAGCGGCGCAGCTGAACACATTGATTGTACGACTTAGCAAGTTGCTGCCAGTACCGTGCCATGGATGCAAGGGCACGGTCTCTTCATTCTTCAATCATAATCAAATCCAAGGCCGACATCATGTCATTTCGGCCCATATCAAAAACTTTCGATTTCAAGGTTGGGAGGCCGATTTCCAGGGCTATGATTGCCTGGGTTCCAAAGCATAAAGCAAACAGCGTTTCCCCAGTGGATCGCCTCGGCGTAGTTCGATGAGCCCACAATACACTCCGCAATTCTTCGACCCACATGCTTTTAGCTCTCTCCAGCCTCTTCTTGATGCCGTTCAAGATGGATTTGCTAGAGGCTTCGGCTTGACCATTGCTTTGTGGGTAAGCCGGAGTGGAAAAGTAAGGCCGGATACCATACTTGCTGCATAGCTCTCGGTAGACGCCACAATCAAACTAGGTGCCGTTGTCTGAGATAAGTGCTCTTGGAATGCCGAATCGTGTTATGATATTTTTCCATACAAAGCGCTTCACATCAGCATCTCGAATGTGCGTTAGTGCCTCCGCCTCGACCCATTTTGTGAAGTAATCTGTCGCGACGATCAAATATCGCTTGTTCCCTGGGGCCCTCGGCAATGGTTCGACGATATCAAGTCCCTACTGGGCGAATGGCCAGGGACTGGTGATAGAGCTTAACTCTTTAGCAGGCAAATGGGTTAACGGGGAGAACTTCTGGCACTGTTCATATTTTTTCACATAACATTTAGCATCAGCTCTCATTGTCGGCCAATAGTACCCCTGTGTTATAGCTCGATGGGCCAAAGAGCGCCCGTCAGAATGGGCACCATAGCTACCTTCATGTATTTCAGTCAGGAGTTCCTCGACTTTATCCGGATGAACGCATTCCAGGTATGGACCAGAAAGGGATTTTTTATAAAGCTTTCCTTGCGGATCTAAGTAGTATCGCAGGGCTTTGTTTCGCAGCTTGTGCGCTTCTTTCTTGTCCACTAGGAGCCATTCAGAAGACAGGAATGCAGCAATCCATCCAACTCGGTCCTGACTCTATGACATAGAACTGGACTTCCTCAGAAGGGCCAATGCTTGGCTCTGGGATGAAACCAACTTCAATGGTCCGTTTGATCTCTAAGTTGATGGCGGAGGCTAGGCAAGCCAGGACATCTGCATGTGTATTCTGGTCACGGGTTATTTGGTTCAATTCATGATAGTCAAAGTTTGCCAGCAAGGAATTTGTCGTTTTCATGTAAGCGGCCATACGGTCGTTTCTTGCTGTGTACTCCCCCTTTAGCTAATTGATCACCAATTTTGAGTCGCAAAAAATAAGCAGACGCCGAGCACCTAGGAGATGTGCATTCCGCAAGCCGATCAGCAGGGCCTCATATTCGGCCTCATTATTTGATGCTTCGAAGCCAAGTTTGACAACCTGCTCAATTATTTCCCCGTCAGGAGCCATTATCACTACTCCGACCCCGCTGCTGCGTTGATTGGATGATCCATTACAGTACAACTGCCAAATGTCCCCAACATAAATTCTCCAGTTCGGCTTAGGTTGAATTTTATCAGACTTGAAGTCGGTAAGACCCCCAGTGAATTCGGCCACAAAGTCGGCAAGCACCTGTCCCTTGATTGAGGTTCTATACAGAAACTGGATATCGCACTGACCGAGTTTAAGAGCCCACTTTGAAACGCGCCCTGATACTTCTGCACTATGGAGTACCGACCGGAGGGGGTGGTCCGTTAGTACCCCGATGGTATACCCCTGAAAGTAATGCATCAGCTTTCTTGCTGCCATGACGAGGGCCAGAATGAGTTTTTCTAACGGAAGGTAACGTGTTTCCGCGTCAACCATTGCCCTGCTCACATAATACACTGGCCGCTGCTCCCCCAGCTCTTCCTTTATCAGCACGGCGTTGACGGCTCGGTCGGAAACTGCCAGATACAAAATGAGCGGGTCACCTGCCGTAGGTGTTGTCAAGAGTGGAACTGATCGGAGGTAGGTCTTGAGGCCGTTGAAAGCGGCTTCGCACTCGGCGGTCCATTCAAAAGCCTTGCCCTGCCGTAGAGTGTGAAAGAATTGTCGGCAGCGATCTGTGGACCGACTGATGAACTTATTGAGTGCGGTGGCCATCCCCATCAACTTTTGAACCTCTTTCACTGATCGAGGGGAGCCGAGCTCCAAGATTGTTATGATTTGCCTCGGGTTGGCTTCGATTCCTCGGTGGTTGACAATATAACACAAGAATTTGCCAAAGCCGATCCCAAACACACATTTGGAAGCGTTCAGCTTCATTTTGTATTTGCGTAAAATGCCGAATGTCTCTTCCAGATCGACTAGATGAGTTTGCTCTTCTTTGGATTTGACCACCATATCGTCAATGTACACTTCCATAGTGCGGCCGAGCTGCTCTTTGAACATGGCAGTGACTAGTCTTTGGTAAGTTGCCCCTGCATTCTTCAGCCCGAAAGGCATAACCTTATAGCAATAGGTTCCTCTTGGGGTGAGGAATGCAGTTTTGTCTTGGTCCTCCAGATGCATGGCAATTTGATGGTAGCCTCTATAAGCATCGAGGAAGCTCATACGCTGATGGCGTGCCGTCGCATCTACAAGCTGGTCTATTCTAGGAAGGGGAAAACAATCCTTGGGACAGGCTTTGTTTAGGTCTGTGAAATCAAAACACTCGCCAAGTCCCATTTTTCCTCTTCACAACCACAGTATTAGAGAGCCATGTTGCGTAGGTCACTTCCCTGATTCCCCCGGCGCAAACAACCGGTCAACCTCTTCAACAACGGCGACAGTGTGCTCTGCGGCTGACCGCCAACTTTTCTGAATAATCGGCTTGCATTTAGGGTCAACATTTAAACGATGCTGTGAAACAGATCTACACCCAGCATCTCATATGGAGTCCACGCAAATACATCAAGGTTGCCGAGCATGAAGGAAATCAGCTGCTGCCTATCGGCTTGATTCAGGGAAGCGCCGACCATGAAGAACCTGTCTGGATTTCCGTCAATTTCAACTCGATCCAGGGCTTCCATGGCCTTTTCACTTGGGAGCCGCCCAACATTGTCGAGGCTCTCTCGATCCGGCACCTTAATAGAATTCACTTGCAACTCTTTTGGCGTCTTTCCAGCAAGGAGATTACATGCTTGTGCCGATTTCTAGGAGCCACGGATTTGCTCGATGCCGCGTTCTGTCGGGAAGCGTAGCAGCTGATGATAGGTGCTTGGCACGGCCTACATAGTATGCAACCAAGTTCGCCCCATGATGGGATTATACTGCGATGGCAGCTTGACGACCAAGAATTCCACATCCACTGTTCGGGAGCCCGCTCGAACGGGTAGTGTGATTTTCCCCAACGGGTATTCTGGATTGGCGTTGAAGCCGAATAATGGATAAGGAGCTGGAGAAAGGTCCGATTCGGAGAAGTCAAGTTTGGTGAATGTCTTGTAATACATAACTTCCGATGTGCTCCCCAAATCAATGAGTACGCGCTCAACGGTGAATCGGTTTACGCGTAACTCGATTACCAAGGGATCGATGTAGGGAAGTGTCACTCCGGCCAAATCTGAATCATCGAAAGCAATGCTCGCAGCTTCATGGGACCGTTTAGCCGGAGTGAGTTGATTTTGAGGGTCGGGATTCGACTGAATCGTATGCACAGCGGATGACATCGGCAGGCTGTATATCATGTGGATCATGCCGAGTGGAGGTGAATCCTGCCGTAAGGTTATTGCTTTGGTTGAGTTGGCTTTTCGGACGTACTGTTGTAGCCGACCATCTTGTACCAATTCCTCTAGGTAATCCTTTAATGCATAACAACTCGCAGTATCATGGCCGTGATCCTTGTGATACTCGTACCGCCTATCCCGTCTTTTCGTGTCGGGAGGTCTCATCATTTTGGACGGCCATTTGAAGAACGGAAGGTGTTGGACTTTGGACATGACAACACTGATCGGCTCTGACAACTCAGTATATTTCTTGTCTACGCGCCTTGTGCACCTGCTATCGACTTGCAGTTGTTCATTGGCTCGGTGGGAGCATTGGTCGCTTGTTCGGCGAGAATCCCGTCTCTTGTCTCGTTTAGCCCGATGTCGTGGTTCAGGGCTCTGAGGTGGTATAGAATTTAACGGCTAAGCAATTTCAAAAGGGGATGTCTTGTTGGCCATGTTTCCGGCTTTAACCCGCAAGGCGTCATCTTTCACTTTGCAGTATTCCTCAACTTTCTTCATCAATGACCAGACTGTTTTGGGGGCTCATCTAGTCAAGGAACTGCAGAGAGCACTATCAGGATGCAAACTGTAGACATCCCATTTTTGACCGTCCTCAAGACCTGGACGTCACCGCTTGAACACTCGGTGATTATCCATGTTCGTGTTCGTTTGGAGTTCCCGGAGTTCTCGGCTACGCGCCTTGCCTCAGGACCTCCGAACTTGATCGTTTTGTGTCTGGTTTTGCACCAAACACTTGTGCTTTGCCTTGGAGGGGTAGGGAATGCCTTGTGAGGCATCCCCACACACCACCGGCAGTGGCTAGAGGCCACCGGCTGGTTGGTGTTGCCATCGGCACTATATTATGCCGGTCGGCACTCTTTTGTGCCGGTCGGCAGTCAATTTTGTCAAAATGACAATTTTGTCCTGCCGACTACTGTGCAGTTGCTTTTTCAGATATTTTGAAGCAGCTGTATAGCATTTGTTTTCCCCTCCATACACGTGTATGGAGGGATGAGCCTTTGGTTTGCTTAGCTTGTAAGCTTTGTTGCCTATAAGAGAGGGCTCTCTTCTCTTGGCTCAAGGGTTAGAAAAGTTGGAAAAATTGGAGAGGAGAAGGAAGAGCTCTGGTTTTTAGGGTTTGCTTTGGTGTATCTAACCTATATCTATATCTCTTCTTCTCTTACCCTTGTGTGTGTTTGTGTCTCATTATTGCACACAAGCACATAGTATTTCACCTTCCCTTGGCTACTGAGGTCCCAAGAGGTTGTTCTTGCTGTTCTTGACTGGTTTGGAGCTCAAGGAAGCAACAAAATCATCATTTGTGAAGGTGGTCAACAAGGGTGAGAAACTACCCCTTTTTACCCCATTTTTGCACTCCATTTTTGCATAGTTTAGAACTGTTTTTGTGCTTAGTGTTTAATACAAAAAAGTTCTGTTTTTTAGTCCTCTTGATAGTTCATTAAGGGTGCTTTGTGCTTTGGGGAAGTTTGGCCACCCTTAGGCCTTGAAAGGCCCTTGTTTTAGGCCATTTTGTGTGAGATCCGGGATTTTGGTGTTTGGGTCTCTTTACCACTGAAATCTTGAGGGATTTCAGTGGTATAGATGATGCCTTGAAGTCCCAAGAAGGAGAGGGCCACCCCCTCTCCTTGATGTCCTTGAAAAGGGCAAGTTTTGCCTCTTGAGGGAGCATTGTGCTTGAGTGTGTGTTGAGCATGTATGGACTGTTATTCATGCTTAGGATATCATGATTTAACATTGCTATGTGTTGGTTTCCATACTCCTTGCATGTTTTGCATAGATGCTTTGTAATGCCTCTTTGGTTCTTTAACATGCATTAGGTTGTGTGCCTTTATTCTAACATGATTTAGGCTTAGACTTGTGAAGGTTTTGTGCTTATTTTGCCATGTTTTAGCTCTGTCCATAGTCATTTGGGTCAATCTTAGCATGCTTAATATAGCCCCTTTGCATTGTAGCTTGTATGCTTCAAGTAGGTGCATGTGTAGTATGCATTGCTTTCATTATTTCAATGGTTTGGAACCATTTAAGATGTTATTTCAGTCCCTTGGACATGCTTGAATGTTTGTCTTGCATGCCTCTTTAATGCTTTGAAAGGTTGTGTTGCATGCTCCATGTTTTGGCCATTGTGTATGCCTTTGATTTTGAGCCACTTAGATGCCATCTAGGAAGCTCCCTTTGCATGGTCTAGGGCTGCCTTAGACCTGTTTTAAGCCTCCTTGGCCTTGTGAGGCTTGGTTGGCTTAGCCATGGTTTGGGTCCCCTTTGACTTGCCTTAAGTTCTTGGACCATTTGCATGCTAGTATGTTGTTTGTCTTGTTTAACATGATTCGGCGTCATTTTATAGCATGATTTTAGAGCTCATGTTGCATGCTAATCGTCCATGTTATCTCCTTTCAAGTGTGCTTGAGAGTGGTTTGTTTAATGCCTAAGTTGTGTGCCTTAACATGTGTATGTGTGCATGTGTGCTTAGCTCTCATACTTAGCATTTTGGCTACTGATTTTAGGCCTAGTTAGAGTTGCCTAGATCATGTTTAAGTCCACCTTTTATTTGGTTTGCATGCTTGCCTTACATGTTTGCTTGTATGCTTACATAAGTGCCTTGCATTGTCCATGTTGCATGTTAGCTAACATGTTTAGGATTGCATTACATCAATGCGCATGCTTGGCCTCTTGAGATGAGCATGATGGAGGTTTGGCACCCTTTTATGTTTATTTGGTTTGCATGCATTTGAAATTAAAGTTGCATACTTGGTTCCTTGGGCCATCATGCATGGAAATGCGTGATTGGTGGTCCGAGAATCGAGGCACATCCTCCTTTGAGTCATTAACATGATAAGGAATGTGTTTGATGCATAAATTGCTTGAATTGCATTGCCATACAAGTTGTGTCCTCTGCTGCTGTGAGTTGCAGGTTCTGCAGGAATTTATTGCCGACCGGCAGTGTTAAGTGCCGACCGGCAGTCAATTGGCAGCCGATGGATGAATTTTGTGCCGATGGCCACATGCAGCAGCCGGTGGATATTCTGTCCAGCCGGTGGTGATCTCCAATGTCCAGAGAGGCATCCCTTAGGCTTTGGCAGTCTTCAGAAGGGTAGAACAGGGAAAACAGAGGCAAGCTAGGCATGGCAGTGTGATTCCGAGCAAGTCCCGAGCATGCGTTGCACCCGGCTCTCATCTCGAGGCAGTTTACTGCTTTAATTAGATTAATTAATTCATTTGATTAATTTAATGGGTCTGTAATATTTTAATTAGCTTGCGTAGTTAA
Organism: Camellia granthamiana; assembly: GCA_036172215.1. Lineage (NCBI taxonomy): Eukaryota > Viridiplantae > Streptophyta > Magnoliopsida > Ericales > Theaceae > Camellia > Camellia granthamiana. The sequence goes on along the minus strand of CM069913.1, from coordinate 79,294,491 downwards.
TTATCTGTATTATTCTTTTGGTCCCTCCGAGCGAGGGCAAATCTGTAGTAAGCGTGTGTGAGTGTGTGCATGTCTTCCAACCCCCACTTCTTTCTCCGTTTTATTTACCTGCTTTGATGGTTAGTATTAGGGCACGTTTATTTTAGCATACCTTATGCAATGCATGCGTGCATCCATGCATTTGTTGACATGCATCGGGCTCGGTACATCATACAAACTGCATTGTACTTCAATTCCAAATTGAATACGTGACAGTTGTAGCATTTCACATGCCATGTCTAGGATAGCCGAGCCTGTCTAGATTACATTCTTTGCATGTGTTGCATTAGCCACTTAACATGAACTAGGATCATGCATATGATTACTAACTAGTTTCTGTTTTGGCGTGGAATACTAGGTGAGCTTTTATGCTTTAGCATATCGCATGCGTGTGAATGTTGCCATAATAGCATGATTACCATGAGGCTAGCTGCTTATGTGATATAACTGCTTGAATGCCTGTGGATGGAGGTTGAATTACCTAAATTGGGACAATGCATAAAAAAAAAAAAGAAGAACTGTGAGTTTTAAGCCCACTAGTTAGTGGCAAAATCATCTTTTCTAAAGCCCACTTGAGGGTGGCAAAACCTGCATTTTAGCCTACTTGCGAGTAGCAAACCGTTTTCAAAACGAACATGTAGTGTTTTGTTCCAACTTAGGCGATTTGGTCTATACTTGTTTGCTGTGCGCATAACGTAGTAAATCTAGGCTAATAACCGGAATAAGAACACATAACGTTTTCAAAATCGGATATCATGGTTAGTAGAGGCCGGTCTTCGGACCGGGCGAGAGGGGGTGCTCATAGCTGACCTTCCCCGATCGTACCCAAGCTCCCGAGCCAAGACAACTTTGGTGATGACGGACACGTGGCCTTCGGCACCGAGTCAGGGTTTCCTAAATTTCCCATTTTAAAAATATTTAGGTGGCGACTCTGTATCTGGCAAAGCAGTCCATGTTTGGCACTACTTTTCAAAAAAATCAGTTTTTCCCAAAAACGATTTGCCGGATTTGGACTCTTTGGTTCAGATTAAGAACCGTGACACAAATCGAGTCCGAACTGTAGAGTGAGGCCCAAGGGCGCGTCTACACAAACCCATTTTAAAGGCAGTAATGGCCATGGAGTCGTTGCAAGCATCATCGACAAGATTAAAGCATTCCCAATAGCGCGCCGAATACACTCGTAAGGTTTCTCCCGGCTGGATCTGCATTGCCCAGAGATAGTCGGCTTGCTTCGGCTGGACCTCGTTGGTGATGAACCTTGCCCTGAAGGATTTTTGGAGTTGGTGGAATCTCTTGATCGAAGCCGGCTCCAGTTTATAATACCACCTGACAGCCAGTGGTCCCAAACTACTCGGAAATATTCGACACATGAGGGCCTCGTTGTCTGCATGGAGCGTCATGGCTTGCTTGTAATAGCGGATGTGATCGGTGGGGTCTGATTTACCGTCGTACAAGGTGAAGGATGGTGCTTTGAACTTTTTGGGTAGCACGGACCTAGCAATCCGTCGTACAAAGGGATCATGCTGGTCTTCTTCGTCTGAACTGTTTTTTCTTCACTTATGCCTTATATGTACACTCTCTTCAGAGGAACTGGTAGCTTCGAGTCGACCCTTCTTTTTGGGCTCCGGGGATAATGAGTCAGAGTCACTGTCAGTGTCTTGTTGTCGAGCTCGAGGTCGTCGACCACCTGTCCTCAGAGGTCGTTCCGGATCTTGGCGTACAACTTGCTTGGACTTCACCACTTCCAAGGCCAATCTTGACGGAGACGTTTGTTCTCAACGATCATGTTCTTCAACCTCTGTTCGTTTTGCTTTACTTGCTCCATAATCGCTTGCATTGCCTCATGTGCTGATGTCGAGGGTGAACCGAAGTTCAAGGCCCTTCTTGCAGTAATGTTCTCTGGCCCAAGCATATTGCTTGGAGTGGTTTCATCTTGCGGCATAGGGTCGACAACGACTGCCAGAGGATCTTCCGTCACGCCCGCCATGGATGTGCTTGAGTATTCCCACAGACGGCGCCAATTGTGGAGAAGTAGTTTGGAAATACTCTTCAGATCCTGGGGGACGCTCGTGATCTTCAACTAGTCACCTGAAAAGGAATGGACACTTCAGTCGGGGGTGCCGGAATTAGCACTCCGACGGATAAGTCAGTATACACTCTCTTGATTGCTTGTATCCTAAGTTAAGCATACTAGTTCTTACATACCTCTTTCTGACTGATGTTCTTCTATTTATATCTTTTATTTCTTGGGCCTCGGGGCTGGGCCCACTTTCTATTCGCCATATAACTATTTACTCTGCTCCTTTTGTTGCAAACCGCTTCACTCTACTCCTTACTCAACCGGCTATTTGGCCGAATAGATCACGATATAAATGTGCAAGACGGGGCTGAATGCGATGTATATGTTTCGACTCTCCGGGTCCATTTATTTGGCCTCTTTATGACTCCCAATATTCGGCCCCCACATTACTTTATCCCATCTTCCATATGTCAAGTTTGAATTATCTTAACGGAACAAATTATTTAATTAATTTTTAAATTTTTTACAAAAAATATTCAGAAAAGTAGAGAGAATGATGTGATAACTTATAGTGACTTTTTGATTTATTGACAATAATGTTTAGTCGCAAAACAAGGTTGGTCATTAAATTTAATAGGATAAGTTAGGTTAGGTGGGCCCTTTTTGAGTCAACCTCGAGATGTTGTTCATTTTTTTAAAATAAATGTAATTCAAACATATAATTATTGATATCCAGTTATCTTAATTTTTTATATAAGTATTCTACTTGACAAGTCCTAAAAATGAATTGTTCGAATTATCAAAATTGTTTCCAAAACGGACCTACTAAGCTCAACTATTCTCGCAAGTATGGACTTGAAAGAATCCAACCCTTTTTAAAAAGTCATTTTTGAACAATTTTCATCATCATTCTTCTTATCAAATTATTGTACTTTTGTTCACAAAGAGGATTCTGGAAAATATATTTAGCACGAATTCGACAAGGACAAATACTCTTGATTTTTAAGAATTACATGCTTGCTCATCCTTCCAACTATATGCAATTTTTTTATCTTATACATTGAACTAATTGAATCTTGTACAGATAAGTAATCAACCTCAACCCCAATACTCTGAAGCTAATCTAAAGTCAGTTGAATCAAATCATATATTTTCTTGAAATCAACTGTTCTCTTTTGGTTCAAGGTACAAAATTTTGAAAAATTCTATCATATTTTCAAATTATGATATTTTGTAATATTTGATTATGATCTACTGTGATATTGATTATGACTTGATTATAATCTATTATAATATTATTTATGACTTAATTGTAATCTATTGAGATTGTTATTTTGATTATGATCGAAGAAATATTTGATTATAATCCATTATAATGTTGGCTATAATTTAGTTATTGTTGATATTATTTTGGTTATGACTCATGTGAAATTTTGTTATATTTATTTAGTTATGACTAAAAATAGTTTCATTATGATACAAAGTAATATTAAAAACTCAAAATATTATAACTTATATATACTACATCACCTTTTGACAGTTTGATGGTTGACCTCAAATTTTTTATTTTTATTTTTTTATATTGCAATGATAATTTATTGATGTAAATAATATGCAACATATGGTATAGAATGAAGGAAACTACTGTTCAAAAAAAAAAATAGTTATCTCAATCAATACTTTTTTTTTTTTTTTTTTTTTTTTTACAAGTAATCAATTATTCCAAACACACATTTATGTGTACTATTTGAACATTATTTTTTAATCTAAGCTTATAAATAATCGATTGCCCAAAATCCACTTTTTTTTGTTGGTCAAGATTGTATTGTAGGATGTTAAATTGTTAATAAATTTAGATTACAACCGAAGAGGTCACCGTTGCTCCATTAACTTGAACCCTTGATCTTTCTTTCACCACCACACCTTAAAATGTGGCTACAAAACCACTAGGCCAAACCTAAGAGCACTAGACAGATACATATGCTTAGGACATCAAATTATGAGTAATATTACAAACCTACCCTTATCAACCTAGAAATTATTCAGAAATTAGTTTTCACCACACTTCACATGGACCTCACATGAATCACACACAACACAAATTAATCTGTAACACACAGTCATCCACCAAAAAATTTTGAGTGGTTGAAATTATATGAGACCTGAAAGGATTGCTTTGCAATTCTTGTACTCCCATTTCTATTTTTAATAATTGTGTTTTGGATTTCTCTCACTCAAAATGCCTTTGTAAAATGTGAAGTTCTCCACACAAACACTAATTACCTCTTCCAATTGTAGTCTATAGCATAAGAATTGCACCATTTATTGGTCTTAAATACATAGCCACTTTAACTGCTACTGCAACATTATATCATTATTTATATACAAGCACAAAATGAATACAACAAGAGGCAATACCAGAGCCAACTCTTACTGGGTTTGCTTTCTATTCTTCTTGCCTAGATCATCATGGCTGGAATGCTTGCTCTGTTAACTATGCTTTCTTTGGCTTCCCTTCTTGGGATTGCCATTTGTTACACCTTCCACAAAAAATTCAGGAGTGAAAATTTAATTTGATGATTTTTTTTTAAAAAAATATAAAATTAAGCACTAATTATTTTCATATGAATTTTTTGTTTTTTTTGGAACATAAATAATATTTTAAAATTCGAATATTTATTTATATTTATTTTTGTCAAATTAGTTTATAATTGTTTTAAAAATAAATTCAAAATACAAATTCTAAAAATTAAGTCAAATAAAAATATTTTGCAACTAAAATTTTTCCAACAATACCTTTATAAAATGTTGCTAAGATTCTCACTACGTTAGAACCATCTACAATATATATATAGAGAAAGGATACTTTTTTTAATATTTTTTATTCAATAATAGTTAAAGAAATTTTGTCTTATGAATATGGGGGTACTAGTGTCCACATGAAAAAAATTAGGGAAAATTATTTAGAAGTCCTATTAGGGAGACTTATGCTACATATGGTCCTACTAAAAAACTTATGTTCCCATAAGTCCTGTGGGAAGTTTGTTGACACATTTACCCTCAATATTAGTTGTTAATATCATAAATAATAGTAAAACCATATATAAAAAATTGATATAAACGTAACGTAACGTGACACCTACATAAACGTAACGTGACACCTATACGTAACGTAACGTGACATATCTACATAAACGTAACGTAACGTGACACCTACATAAACGTAACGTGACACCTATATAAATGTAATGTGACATATCTACATAAACGTAACGTAACGTGACACCTACATAAACGCAACGTGACACCTATGATCTATAATAACATTTAATTTTTTATATAAGAAATTGTCTATATATACATATATATATATATATATTATGGGTTGTTGCAACTTTATGTGGTTCATGTGTTTTATGAATTGCTTGTGTAATTGAAGCTGTAGAGGTATAACCCATTGTAGTTGAAGAAGATATGTATGCTAAGAAGGCTTGCGAGTTGGTGAAAGAATTTTCGAGCAGCTAACCTGGGCAGCTTGCTCCTTTCAATGTAAGTTCCCCTGGCTTTTTCCAAACACCAAGGACTCAGGACCACTCTGTACATTGCTCGATCTCCTTTCAAATCAAACAACACAAATTTAACTACAACACTAATATCATAAACATATACATACACACATATATGTGCATTAAAACGTAGTTTTTGAAAAGATTTGTGCGATGGAATTGAACCTTGCGTGAGGAGGAAGAACTGAAATGGAGCTAAGATCGCAGGCTTTGTTGATCTTCAACTTCATTGAATCGAACAACCAGTAGTTGAGAACTTCGAGATTTGAAGCGAACCGTGGCTGATTTCGACGAAGAGATTAACAATGGAGATCGAATTGGTCGATTGAATCGTTTGAGGAGCCGAGCCCTAGCGTTGTGTGCCCTTCCATTAATTAATTTAAAATTATAATTTTTATTAATTAATTTAGATTTCACATATATTATTGATAATTTTTTAAATTTTACAATTAATAATACAAAATAAAAATATATTAAGATTATATATCTATTTCAAAACAAACGGATTAAAAAAATAAAAATTTATTAAGTTTGCGAAACGTAACTACGTTACGTTTATGTAAGTGCCACATTACGTTTATATAGGTGTCACGTTACATTTATATAAGTGTCACGTTACGTTACGTTTATGTAGGTGTCACGTTACGTTCATATAGGTGTCACGTTACGTTACGTATATATAGGTGTCACGTTACGTTACGTTTATGTAAGTGTCATGTCACGTTAGGATCTTGTGGAATACATTCTTATGAAAATAGGACTTGAGACTCTATAAGAAATTACACAGGACTTAACCTAGCATAAGGTTCTGAAAAATGACTTATAAATAAGTCTCCCAAAAAATTAACTATTTAAAAATATCATAATTAATTTATCTTCTATATTTATATTTTTGGTGCAAGTGGAGGAAGTTAAATATCATTTATTACTTTCATTACCTGTACTTTTAAAGTACATGTTAACAAGGTCAATATTTTATAAACAAAATTGAAACTAAAATAATTTTTAATGGACTCATTAAATGATTTATGTGATTTTTCATTGGGACCATTCTTTTGCTACCTTTTGAGATGGTAACATTCAATGGAGTGACATAGAGAGAATCATGATCTTTTTATCAGAGTCATTATTTAAGATGGTGTAATTGGTTTTTCTATTTCTCATTAATTTATTTGTTTTTATACCAGGCTATATGTCAGCTCATTAAATTATTTACTCTACCCCATTTTCCATATGCCACGTTTGAATTATCTTAACCTCTTTTTCGAATTTGCTATTTTTGTAATTTTTTAATTTTTTATGACAAGATATGCAGAAAAGTAGAGAGGACAACTAATAGTGACTTTTTACCTTTTCTGCTAAAATGTTTTGTCTCCAAACAAGGTTGGTCATTAAATTTAAGAGGATAAGTTCGGTTTGGTGGGCCCATTTTTGAGTCGACCTTGATATGTTGTCCATTTTTCTAAGACATATGTGATTCAAATATATAACTATTGATATCCAATCATCTCAAATTTTTATATAAATATTCTATTTAGCGAGTTCTAAAAATGAATGGTTTGAATTAATGAAACTAGTCTCCAAAATAGACCCACTAAACCCAACTATTCTCTCAAGTACGAATTTGAAAGAATCCAACCCTTTTTAAAGAGTCATTTTTGAACAATTTTCATCATCATTCTTCGTTATCAAATTATTGTATTTTTGTTTTAAAAAGAGGATTCTCGAAAAGATATTTAGCCTGGATTCAATAGGGACAAATACTCTTGCTTTTGAAGAATTACCTTCTAGCTTGTCCTTCCAACTATATGCAATTTTTATCTTATACATTTAACTTATTGAATCTTGAACAAATAAATAATCAACCTCAACCCCAGTACTTTGAAGCTAATCTGAAGTCTAATTTGAATCAAATTATATATTTTCTTGAAATCAACACTTCTCTTTTGGTTCAAGGTACAAAATTTTGAAAAATTCTATCATATTTTCAAATTATGATATTTTGTAGTATTTGATTATGATCTATTATGATATTGATTATGACTTGATTATAATCTATTATAATATTATTTATAGCTTAACTATAATCTATTAAGATTGTTATTTTGATTATGATAGAAAAAATATTGGACTATAATCCATTATAATGTTTGCTATAATTTGGTGATTGCTGATATTATTTTGGTTATGACTCATGTGGAATTTTGTTATATTTATTTGATTATGGCTAAAAATAGTTTGATTGTGATACACAATAATATCAACAACTCAAAATATTATAACTTATATATACTCCATCACCTTTTGAGAGTTTGTATTGTTAAAAGATCCCAAACTTTTTGTTTTTATTTTTTATATTGCAATGTCATTATTTTGATATAAATAATATGCAACATATGGAATGGAATGAAGGCAACTACTATTTAAACAAAATAAATTCAATTATCTCAATCAATACATTTTTTATAAGTATTCAACTATCCCAAACACACATTAATGTATACTATTTGGACGTTATTTTTTAATCTAATCTTATAAATGATTGATTGCCCAAAATCCTCAATTTATAGAGTTTTTTTTTTTAATTATTTTTATTTATTTTTCTTGAGTTTTTGTTATTGGCAATCCCGTTTGACAAAATTCTTTTCAGTTATAATTTTATTCGATCTTTTATTTCAGTGAGACTATGAATATTTAGATACGAATCCAACCTGTGCCTATGCAGTTGAAGTTGTTTGTTCACTCGAGCAAAGGAATGTGCGCTTGAGCGAAGAATCTTTGGTCCCAGAAGTTTTCACTGACTGTAAAAATACTAAGAAGATGCATTTCTCGCTTGAGCAGCGAAGACACTTGGAAAAACATGCGTTTTAGTCTCCTCGCTCGAGCGAGCATCGCGGCCCTGGTCTCTATAAAGCTGTGATTTAGTATGTTTCTAAGACACGACTTCCAGATCTGCTTCTTGACTATTATGATTTTTATCTTGAGCTTCTTTACTTGTTTCCTTTGATATCTGTGAGAGTTTATATCATGAATTGAGTGGATTATATCAAAGGGTTTGTTGTTTTCGTTTATTCACAAAAAAAAAAAGAGTAGTTCTACGGTGGATTTCGTGGAACTTGAGCGTAAAGCTTTGGTAGATTTCGAAGTGACTCATCGTCGTGGATTCGACATCGGCGTTGCAGATTCAATGTTGGGTAAGACAATTCTAAGGTGAAAACCGGGCAAGAAGAGGCACATAGGGGTCAGCTTGATTCGGGCGCGGATTCATTAGGTAATTGAGATTACAGTTGTTTAATTCCTTTGTGTCTTCTTAGTGGATTATTTTATGGCTTTTGTCCATGGTTTTTTAATACAATTGGAGGCGCTCCAATTGTGGTTTTTTCACGTTAAATCATTGTGACGATTTGTTTTTGATTGTTTAATTGGGATTGCTATTTACTAGTTAAAATTGATACATAATCACAAATCAATATCTCAGGGAATTTTAGATTTTTTTTTTTTTTTTAGTGGCGAAGATTGTATTGTAGGATGTTAAATTGTTAATAAAGTTAGATTACATCTAAAGAAGTCACCACTGCTCCATCAACTTGAACCATTGATCTTCCCTTCACTATCACACCTTAAAATGTGACTACAAAACCATTAGGTCAAACTTCGCATTAGATAGATACATATGTTTAGGACATGAAATTATTAGTAATATTACAAGCTTACCTTTATTAATTAAGAAATTACTTAGAAATTAATCTCCACCACACTTCACATGAATCCTATACTATATAAATTAATCGGGTGAATTACACTAACAATCCATATAGTTTGAGATTTGTGTCACTTTGGTCCCTGACCTTTCAATTGTGATACATTTAATCCTGAAATTTGAATCTCATTCCAAATAAAGACAATTGAGGGTGGGTTTGGGAAGTGGGTTGGCTTTTTGGCTTTTTGGTTTTTTTGGCTATTTTAGCCTGGGCTTAAAAGCTTGGTTTGGGAAGGGCTTTTTGGCTTTTTTGAGTTTTTTTGTGAGAGAAGAGTGTAATGATTATGGGTTGGATGTGATGTTTTGTTTTTTTGGGGCTAAAATAGCCTGTTTTGTCTTTTGTGGCTATTTCAGCCCCAACCCACTTGACAAACGGGGCCTGAAAATATTGTTGCTTCATTCGAAAGGCAAAGTCAACATATATCTTATTTTTTGTTGGTTAACTTATTTGTTGTTTGAAATGTAATTGCATTTTTTTAAATTAATAATGTTCGAATTTTTTTTTATTATAAAGTTCTATTTGATTTAGCTTTCAAAATGTATTTTCAAATTTTTTTTCTAAGAAACTATAAATTAAATTGCTTAAAAAAAATTAAAACAAATCATTTTATATAATTTTATCTTTTGGGAGGGTAGAAATAATTTTTTTGATATTTATTTTTGTTAAATTAGTTTTTATTTTTTCAAAAATCAAATACGACGACAACTTTGATGTCATTATTAAATCAATCCATTAAATTAAAAAATTCAAAATCCAAAATATTTTACATATTAAACATATCGATTATCAACAAAAAGCCTAATAACCATCCATTAAATAATAACCATCCAAAAATATTAACAAAAACAACCACTCATTATATGATCATCATCAAAATACATACTAAAAATTAATTTGGTAAAAAAATAAAAAATAAAAAAATTATCATTTTTATATAATTTTATCTTTTGGGAGGGTAGAAATAATTTTTTTGATATTTATTTTTGTTAAATTAATTTTTATTTTTTCAAAAATCAAATATGACAACAACTTTGATGTCATTATTAAATCAATCCATTAAATTAAAAAATTCAAAATCCAAAATAGTTTACGTATTAAACATATCAATTATCAACAAAAAGCCTAATAACCATTCATTAAATAATAACCATCCAAAAATATCAACAAAAACAACCACTCATTATATGATCATCATCAAAACACATACTAAAAATTAATTTGGTAAAAAAATAAAAAATAAAAAATTTATCATTTTTATATTATTTTATCTTTAGTGAATAGAAATAATTTTTAAAAATTTAAAAATAATTTTTGACATTTATTTTTGTCAAATTATTTTATATTTTATCAAATTGACGACTTTACTCTTGAAATGGACCAACAAGGTCTTCAATTTTCTTTATTTGGAATGAGATTCAAAACTTAAAATCAAATGTATCACAATTGAAAAGTCAGGAACTAAAATGATACAAATCCTAAATTATATGGACTGTTTGTGTGATTCATCCAAATTAATCACCAACACACAATCATACACCAAAAAATTCTGAGCAGAAAAATTTTATGCGACATAAATGACTTGCTCTGCAATTCCTGTACTCCCATTTTTATTTTTAATAATTGTGTTTTGGATTTCTCTCACTAAGAATGCCTTTGCAAAATATGAAGCTCTCCACACACACTAATTACCTACTTCCAATTGTACTCTATAGACTCCATAGCATAATAATTGCACCATTTATTGGTCTTAAATACATACAGCCACTTTAACTTGTACCACAACATTGGATCATATATACATATATATATATATATATATCCAAGCACAAAATGAATACAACAAGAGGCAATACCAGAGCTAGGTCTTATTGGGTTGGCTTGCTATTCTTCTCGCCTAGATCATCATGGCTGGAATATTTGCTCTGTTAACTATGCTTGCTTTGGCTTCCTTTCTCACTAAAGCCTCTATCCATGTCACTGCATTATACGTATTCGGGGAGTCAATCGTTGATGGAGGAAAACTCCACCATATGGCATTGATCTTAACACAACAATACCCATTCGCTAGACCAATGGAAAAACTGTTGCTGATTTCATAGTTAACAAAGCAAGTATTCCAACCATGATGATCTAGGCGAGAAGAACAGCAAGCCAATCCAATAAGAGCTAGCTCTGGTATTGCCTCTTGTATTCATCTTGTGCTTGTATATATATAAATGATTTAATGTTGTGATACCAGTTAAAGTGGTTGTCTGTATTTAAGACCAATAAATGGTGCAATTATTATGCTATAGACTACAATTGAAAGTAGGTGATTAGTGTTGTGTCGTGAGCTTCACATTTTATTAAGGCATTTTGAGTAAAAGAAATTCAGAACACAACAATCATAGCCAAAATTTAGAAGGAAAAAAAAAAATACAACTCCCATAATAGGAAAAAATAAATACCACAAAAAATATCAAACTCTTCTATATATAAAAGTTAGACCCACAACCTCACAACACAAAATGGTCTTTTGGCTACTTTGTTGGAACTTGGAAGGATATTTTTTGATACAAAAAATTAATTTATGGATGTTTATAAAAATTAAAATTAATACAAATTTTTTTATAAAAATGATATCTTTATGGATGTTTTGTTTAAAAGTGAATGGTTTATATTGAATTTTGTATGAAAATTCGATATAAATTTTTTGTTAATTATACATCATTACTCTTTATATATTACATGACTATTGTAACTCATACATAAATGCTAGGGACTCAAAATTTATTTATAAGAATATTATTTATAAAGAACGATGAATGGATGGTTGATATTCATTTCATATATAGGTCTTAACTATATAACAATGGGAAATTCTATGACAATTAGATAAATCACACATCTATTTTTTATTCATTTTCTGAGTTGTTGGTTGCCTTTTTTTTCTTTTGGTAAAATAGGATGCCTTCTGTAACATATAAATATGTTTGTTGTTATCTGCATGTGAAATAAGCTACACTCATCCTCCCACAATGATTATATCCAAAACCTGTAATCCATAAAAGCAAATCAATGTCACTCAGTATGCTAAAATGGCAGTCTTATTTCCAATATTTAAGATATATAAAGCTTCTTCTAACATGCAGAGATAGCAGTGGAGGACTGGTTTGGTGGGTTTCAGTCTTACTTGAGTAAGTCATCCATCTGTGTGTCTCTGAAAAGGTTCCTCCTTGGGAGTGTGGGGCTGTGTTTGATGATATCAAGAGATTGGCTATTCAAGGGAATTTCTCCTCCAAATGGAGTCCAAGAACAGCAAATACAGCAGCACATTGGGTAGCCCAAGAATTTCTGCATGGTCGGCTTCCCCTGAATTGGATTTCCCAACCTCCACCTGCTCTGTTGCTAGCATTAGCCTAGAAACTCAGAATAAAAGCTTGGCCATGTGCGGATTTGGGTTCTGAAACTCAGAATAAAAGCTTTTAAACATGGCACATGGCCAAGCTTCTAAAGATGGCCAAGTGGATTGCCAAATGAATGAACATGGCACATGGCCAAGCTTTTAAATCTACACATTTACACAGCTTTATTAAATCTTCCTCCAACAAGGCCAAGAACAATGAATAAACATTCTCACAACCCAAATCCCCAAACGAAACTCAGAATAAAAGCTTGGCCATGTGCGGATTTGGGTTCTGAAACTCTGAATAAAAGCTTTTAAACATGGCACATGGCCAAGCTTTTAAATCTTCACATTTACACACCTTTATTAAATCTTCCTCCAACAAGGCCAAGAACAATGAATTTTTTTGGGTGGATCAAGAACAATGAATAAACATTATAGTGCTTTTGAAAATCAAAAACACAACATTATAGGCCAAGAATAAAACTGTAGTTATATGTATATAATTGTAGCTATATATATGTATGTATATATATAATCTTCTTTGATATATATATGTATACATATAAACTGTAGCTATTGTGCTTCGTTGATGATGATGCTCACAAACCCACCTCAAAGAAGGAAAAAAAAAAAACACTTTTTCTTAAAGAAATGTGATGATTTTGATCTTCATATATATATACACAAATTTATATATATATATATGTATATATATTTGTGATCTTCAATTTTTTAAACATACCCAAACGAGACCTAGGAGTTCCTTACAATACAAGATCTACAAGATGTTCAGTGATGTTTTTTATCTTCATATATATATATACACAAATTTATATGTATATATATTTGTGATCTTCAATTTTTTAAACATACCCAAACGAAACCCAGGAGTTCTTTTACAATACAAGATTTACAAGATGTTCAGCGATGATGTTGATCTTCATATATATATATATATATATATTTGTGATCTTTAATTTTTTAAACATACCCAAACGAAACCCAGGAGTTCTTTTACAATACAAGATCTACAAGATGTTCAGTGATGATTTTGATCTTCATATATATATTTGTGATCTTCAATTTTTTAAACATACCCAAGCGAGACCCAGGAGTTCCTTTACAATACATGATCTACAAGATGTTCAGTGCTTGGATTGAGTTTTAGAGAGTGGTGAGAAGAGCATCAGAGATTAAACTCTTTCTTGTTTGGGACAACTATTCTTCTTCATCGTCGTCTTCTTCATCGTTTTCTTTAGAGATTAAACAAAAGTTATATATACAAAGGCAAAATAGTCTTTTTATTTATGATGTTAACAGTGTTAACTGTGCACTTTACTCCATCAACCTCAGGGAGATTATGTGGTGATATTCGAAAGTCACGGGAGTAATCCGCATATGGCCTAAACCAAAGGAGGGTAAAGTGAAGTTTGCATTTTTTTTTTATTCAACTAGATGAAAATACGTAACCAAATAATATTAAATTTGTAAATATTTCTTGATTAAATGAGCTCTTTGTGTTAATTTTGTGTTTACATGAGTTCAACACAAATCCAATATATTTAATGTTTATGTTACCTACTTATGTCATATTTGCTGTCATGTTGGAAGATAATTAACTCTAACCCTTTAATTTTGTGTCCAATTTAAATAGTGTTTTTGTGTTATGTCAAAAAATCATACCCTCAATTTTTAGGGGTAAATTACAAATACTCCCTTTAAATTTGCTTAAAATATAAATTGCCCTTATAGTATGAAAAATTACAAGTGTCTCATTGTCAAAAATTTTTTATTTAATAGAATTACCTGAAAAAATAAAATTCATAACTATTCTCTTATATAATGATAAAATTATTTAAATTATTAATTAAAATATATGATCTAGTATTATTAAAAACTATTAATTGATTTAATGATTTGTTAATAAAGTAGGTCAGTTGTTATAAAATTAAAAACTTCAAGGGGTGGATGTAATTTTCAAAGCCACGGGAGACAAATCACATTTTAAACAAATCTCAGGAGTGTATTTATAATTTATTCTAATTTTTTATTAAAACAATATTTTTTGGCAAATAGGAAAAATAATTATATAAAAATTATGAGTGTTTCATTTATTTTTATTTTTTTATTCAAAAAATTTTAAATTCTCATTTTTTTGAATGGAACAAATTATGTAAAGGAAGTATGTCAAGTTTTTATTTTGTTGTTTTTTCTAAAGTGAAACTAAAACCACAATTCGTACAATGTGTATAGAATTTTGCTCGCTTTACAGTGGTAGCATGAAAACAGGACATGAACGTAATCATAATAGTGGTTACCAAATTTTAGTAATCATAATGGTCAAATGCAAACCTGGCTTATAATCCTTCGCATTTTAGAAATAAAAATCCAACGATAGTGGTAGCATGAAAACAGGACATGAACGTAAATCAATGCACAAAACGCATATGCAAAGTAAAGCAAGCAAAACCCACTTTCATTACATTAAAAGAAGGGAAGAAAAAAAGGAGGGCATTACATAGTAGAAAACAACTGGAGTAAGAGGCATTAATTAGTAAGTGGAATCCTAAAGTTTGGAAAATACAGGAAACCGGCCCCTTAGAAGTATCCATGCATATAATGAAAACGCAACATAAAAGTCAGCTGAGTTAAGCTCCAACAAGAGTCCTGATATTGAGTGGACTGCAAAGTGTTCCACCGAAACAATTCAACGAAAAAACATAGTTGGCTGCTTGAGTGGGATGAAAAGTGTCAAAGTTGAGATATTGATCTCTATCCTTGCAAATGGTATTGGGCTTGTTATAATCGTAGCAATAGCCGGTGGTATTGGTTATCCCTGCAACAAAGAATGAGGGGTTAGGTTGGCAATCATAGAATAAGGAAGGTTTCTTTGTTCCACCTCACATGGTGAAGAATCATAGAGAGAAAACAGGGACAACATTTTTAAAATATGGTATTGGGTTGGTTATACATATGTTCTCTATTAATTGTTACTTTCGATCAAAATTTTTAAAATATGTTTTACTAGAAGAAAATTATGGGCATTTTCGCATTTTCGCGGGGACCTTAGAACTGGTTGCAGTTTCAATTCTGCCAAGGTAGTTCACTTTTGTTTTCAATCAAATCATGTACTTTTTGAAGTTCTTGCTCAAGTTTCCTAAGTTGTCAGATGGGATGTTTCATGAACTCAAATTCATGCAGTGCAATGTATCCCAAAAACCACAGTGAGAGAGAAAGACAGAATGAATGTAATAATGTTGCTTCTTTTTATTCACCCCAAAAAAGAATGTAATAATGCCTATGTAGTAAAATCAGAAGAGAGAGAGAGAGAGAGTGATGAATGTAATAATGACTGTGTAGTAAAATCAGTTGTCAATTGTTAGTTTGGGTACTTTTGGTTTGGTTTGGTTGTGTAAAGGAAAGGAGTAGGATGGTTTTGAGACCCACCAATGCAAACATGCTCCAGTTTGTTTGATAAGGTGAAGGTGGGCTATTAGCCAACAGGATCTGGTTATGAACTGGAGGCCTAATAATTAGGCCATTCTTTGTCCTAAACATAATATTGGCCACATTAATTATGATTCAGATTTTTAAAAACAAAAAACTACTCATTCCATTAAAAATAAAATAAAAAACAGGAAGCTACTCATTCTATTTCTTAAAATCAATGGAGTTTGTAATGCACTCATATGAAACAACATTTTGTGTGAAAACAGGAAGCTTCTAAATGCCATAGTTTAAGAGTAGTTTTCCATACCATATTTTCTCGGATTCTTCATCAAGTCTGCCACGAACTGGAATTCGTTTGAGTGTGAAAAGGCAGCACCAATAAGGTAAGATTGTAAATCATTCAACATAATAGGGAGACTGTTACTGTAAGGAACTACCAACTGGTTGATAGTTTCATTGCAAGAAACTGCTCGAGGGTCTAATTGATTGACAAAGTGTGGTAAGCACCCCAACGGCCAAATGTTCTTAACTAAAAATTTCCTAGCCCCCAATCTATACAGTGTCTGCAAAACATAGCATTTTTGTTAACATATCTTCATACTACATACTCCAAACACTAGAGAAAATTTGAAACTCATTAACTTTTTACCTTCAAACCTGTCGACATTTCATTTAGAAGTATTTTTGCAAATTCCTGGGGTGCCATTTTGCTCACAACCCCAGAAGAGAGATAGTTGAAGTTGTAGTCATTTTGGCCAAATGAAACAAGAAAAACAGAACTTGTCAAATGTTGGACAAGTTCTTGGGGGTTGAATGCTTTTGTAAGATCATTTGCCACAGTTAAATTAAATTGGCCAATCTGATCTTCAAAAGAACAATTCACCTGCAAAAATTAAAATTAAAATGAAAATCAAAATCAAAATTGATACAATCACCATGTGCATTTATAGAGAAGTAAAATAATTCAAACAAGAAAAAGTTGTTATTTATATTACAGTTTGGCGCAATAAACCACAACCAGAATGTCCATAGTTTACACCGGTTTTGGATATTTTCACTCCTGAAGTGCTTGTGGAAGGTGGAACAAATGGCAATCCCAGGAAGCTCGCTGCAAACAAGAGGATATTTCTGGTATCATTTGGTATAATACCATGAAAAAAGGAGAGAGAGAGAGAGAGAGAGAGAGAGCAATAATAAAAAGAATCCAAAGTTTACCAATGAAATCAGCAACAGTTTTTCCATTGCTCCAGCGAATGGGTATTGTTGTGTTAAGATCAATGCCATATGGTGGAGTTGGCTGCGTGTTTCCACCATCAACGATTGAGTCCCCAAATACGTATAATGCTGGGACAAGGACAGAGGCTTCAGTGAGAAGGGAAGCCAAAGAAAACATAGTTAACAAAGCAAGTATTCCAGCCATGATCTAGGTGAGAAGAACAAGCAGCTAACCCAATAAGAACTAACTCTGGTATTGCCTCTTCTTGAATTCACTTGGTGCTTTATATATATAAGGATCCAATGTTATTGCCTCTTCTTGAATTCACTTGGTGCTTGTATATATATAATGATCCAATGTTATGGCACCAACTAAAGTGGTTGTATGAATTTAAGACTAATAAATGGTGCAATTATTATGCTATAAAGTCTATAAAATACAAATGGAAGTAGGTAATTAATGTTTATGTGTAGAGCTTCACATTTTATAAAGGCATTCTGTGTAAGAGAAATCCAAAACACAATTATTAAAAATAAAAATGGGAGCACAAGAATTGCAGAGCAAGTCATTTATGTCTTATATAATTTTCCCGCTCAGAATTTTTGTGTGGATGATTGTGTGTTGGTGATTAATTTGGGCGAATCACACAAACAGTCCCTGTAGTTTGAGATTTGTCACTTTAGTTCCTGACTTTTCAATTGTGATACATTTGATCTTGAATTTTGAATCTCATTCCAAATAAGGACAATTGAAGACCTTGTTGGCCCATTTCAAGAATAAAGTCGTCAATTTGATAAAATATAAATTAGTTTGACAAAAATAAATGTCAAAATTTATTTTTAAATTTTAAAAATTATTTCCATTCACCAAAAGTAAAATTATATAAAAATGATATATATTTTATTTTTTGTCTTTAGATAATGATCATATAATGAGTGGTTGTATTTGTTGATATTTTTGGATGGTTATCAGGCTTTTTGTTGATAATCGATATGTTTAATATATAAAAAAAAAAATTTAATTTTGGATTTTTTAATTTAATGGATTGGTTTAATAATGACATTAAAGTTGTGGCCATATTTGACTTTTGAAAAAATAAAAACTAATTTAACAAAAATAAATATCAAAAAAATTATTTCTACCCTCCCAAAAGATAAAATTATATAAAAATAATTTGTTTTAAATTTTTTAACCAATTTAATTTTTAGTTTCTTAGAAGAAAAAAAAAAAATTGGAAATAGATTTTGAAAACTAAATCAAATAGAACTTTATAATAAAAAAAAAAATTCTAACATTATTCATTAAAAAAAGGCAATTATATTTCAAACAACATATAAGTTAACCAACAGAAAATAAGTTATATGTCGACTTTACCCTTCCAATAGAGCAACAATGTCTTCAATTGTCCCAATTTAGAATGAGATTCAAAATTCAGGATTAAATATATCACAATTGAAAGGTCAGGGACCAAAATAATACAAACCCCAAACTATAGGGACTATTAGTGTAATTCGCCTGATTAATTTATATAGTATAATATTCATGTGAGGTCCATGTGAAGTTTGGTGGAGATTATTTTCTAAGTAATTTCTAGATTAATAAGGGTAGGCTTGTAATATTACTCATAATTTCATGTCCTAAGCATATGTATCTATCTAGTACACTTGGGTTTGACCTACTGGTTTTGTAGTCACACTTTAAGGTGTGGTAGTGAAGGGAAGATCAATGGTTCAAGTTGATAGAGCAGTGGTGACCTCTTTAGTTGTAATCTAACTTTATTAACAATTTAATATCCTACAATACAATCTTCGCAAAAAAAATAATTAAAAAAAAAAAGAGACAATAAACAGAGGATTTTAGGCAATCGATCATTTATAAGATTAGATTAAAAAATAACATCCAAATAGTACACATTAATGTGTGTTTGAGATAACTGAATACTCGTAAAAAATGTATTGATTGAGATAATTGAATTTTGTTTGTTTAAATAGTAGTTGCCTTCATTCCATTCCATATGTTGCATATTATTTATATCAAGAAAATGTCATTGCAATATAAAAAATAAAAATAAAAAATTTGTGGTCTTTCAACAATACAAACTCTCAAAAGGTGAAGTATACATAAGTTAAAATATTTTGAGTTGTTCATATTATTGTGTATCATAATCAAACTATTTTTAGCCATAATCAAATAAATATAACAAAATTCCATGAGTCATAACCAAAATAATATCAACAATAACCAAATTATAGCAAACATTATAATGGATTAAAATCAAATATTTCTTCAATCATAATCAAAATAACAATCTTACACTACAACAAAATTGAATTTTTACGGCTTGCGATACATGTCGTAAAAACTCTTTCACAGCATGCACACAAATGTCGTTATATTTTATGCCGTGGAAAGTTGATTGTTATTTATGGCATGCAAGTGAAATTGTAAAAAGTAATAAATTAAACAATAATGATATACTTTGTATGTCGTAGAAAATTTTTTACATTTTTTTATGCCATAAATCATTATACTTTTCATAGCATAATTTTGCATGTAGTAGAAAATTATTTTTAATATATTTATGGCATACTATGTGTAGCTCACCTTTTTCGCCCCCCCCCCCCTCCTCGGAAGTTTGAAAAGAAGCCCTACAGTTCGGACTCCTACAGTTCTGAATCTAATCTCACAAGTGCAATGTGAGATTGATAAAGATCAAAAAGTCCAAATCCGGCAAATCTTTTGGAAAATCGATTTTTGAATCAAAAATGCCAAAATTAAACTACTTTGCCAGATACAGAGTCACCACCTAAATATTTTATTTTGAAAAAATTTAGGAAACCCATGACTCGTGCCAAAGGTCACGTGTCCGTCATCACCAAGATTGTCTCGGCTCAGAAACTTAGGTACGAGAGAAGAAGGTCATGAAGTCAGCACCCCCGCTTTCTACTAATCATGATATGATTTTTATCAACATTATATGCTCTTGTTCCGGTTTATTAGGCTAGCATTACTATGTGATGTGCACAAGCAAGTATAGACTAGTTTGCCCGAATTAAAACAACTCAATTTCATGTTTGTTTTATGAAAAGGGTTTGATTTTGCTACCTCAAGTGGGCCTAAAATTTGCGAATTTGCCACTTAACAAAGTGGGCTTAAAACGTATATTCATTGAATCATTCTAATTCAAGCAACAAGCCTTCATCCACGGACTGCAAAGACGAACCATAAAGGTAGTTTGACATGAAATACCCACGTGCTAACATCATATATAGTACTTGAATCACTTAGTACATTTCACACAAAACATGTAAAATGATTTCTTATTATGTAATCTATTAAGCAAGCAACATTAACCAAATTACAGTACACAATCCCACTCCTACAATGTTAACTTATAGCATATATTTTTCATGTTACTATAGAAAGTAACAAATTTTGAACCACAAACATATAAGCCTATTTAACACAAGTTTTAAGCTGATTATTGCATTTATGTATATTGTTCATCATATCAGATTGTTTTGGACAGAGATCAGATTGTTTTCTGATTATATGATACTCCAATTGGAAATTAAGATACTTGTTTGCTGATTTTATGGACAGGATTTTAGTGGTTTCCACTTAAATGTTTTACTCGTGTAATGATCTACATATTTGCTCTTATGTAGATTGGTTCAGCTTTGAAGAAGCTGTTTGAAGATGGTGTGGTGCAGCGCAAAGACTTGTGGATCACCTCTAAACTCTGGTTTCATCTGAATCTTCTTTAACTCAAACATGTCTCTCAACCTTAATGTCTGAGAGAGAAGTAAAAGCAATGAAAAATCATTTGGAATTCCAATTGTATGTTAATGCAAAATTTGAACATGCACCTAGCAACTCCATATGATCTTTTAACCAGTTCATGCTATTCAATTTGAACTGCAATGATTTGCAGGTGTACTGATCATGCACCAGAATATGTACAGGAGGCATTGGAACAAATTCTCAGGAACAAATTCTTTGGTGTCGAACTAGGATGAAGTAATAGAGTGAGATGTACTGAAACAAATTCTCAGGAACAACCACTTCTTTCTAGAATTATTTTGGTTATTCATATCTCAAGTGAATTTTGTTATTTCTTCGTAACTAAATGGGGTTGCTTGATTAATTATTGAAGATCCACTGGCCTGTCAGCTTGAAGAAGGGATCAACAACCACAACTTCACGCATTCTGTAAATCCAAAGGACTTCACCTATCAGTGAGTATGCATATCTAAAGTATCTTAAGTTTATTGTTAGTGTTGAACATACTTATGTCAATTTTTTTTTTTTTTTTTTTTTTTTTATCTAAATTTTGGATGGATTTCATTTAATGTGGTCCAAATTTGTCGCCTGTTTAATTTTTAAAAGACTTCTTCTGATGAGTTTTTCTTATGCAGGGTTATTCACCATTGGGTTCTCCAGGTTACCAAAAGAGTGACATTCTCAAGAATCCAATTCTCAATATGGTTGCAGAGAAATTGAGCAAGTCTCCTGCACAAGTTGCACTTTGTTGGGCTTTGGAAATGGGTCACAGTGTTCTTCCTAAGGGCACAAATGAGACGAGGCTCAAAGAAAACTTTGATGTTTTTGACTGGTCTATACCTGAAGACTTGTCTGCCAAGTTCTCAGAAATTGAGCAGGCAAGTAGCCATTTTTCATCACACAAAACATTGAAGAGCTCTGTATAGGGTCAAGTTTCAGTTTTAATAACTTGAAGCTTTCCTAAACCACAACATTCAATTACGGCAACACGGAATCAACAAGATCTTTCTACCACGCTAATTCCAATCAGTACACAATGACAAGACGCAAGTTTTGCGCAGAGCATAACAAAGGAAAATTCTCAAACACTACTCGAGTATTCCAAATCAAAATCCAAAAACCCTAAACTACCAATCACACAATACAATTTCGACTCGAAATCAAACCAATAAATAGTGAGCATATGACAACAATACCTTAACAGAATTGGATCCGATCACGGAATCGGAGTGCCTTCCAGCATAATTATCCTGATTGCCGTAGTCCTCGTACGAGCAAACAAAGTCATCGTTGGTGGCGAAATCAAACCCTTTCGAAGCAGAGTTGTTACGACCCGATGATCTGGAAGCCATGCTCAAAGTTTGAAAATGCAAGCTTTGATCGAAGCACAGAGAGTGAAAAGCTAGGGTTCGCAGAGACGACGATAGAGAAAAAATAAGAAGGGGTTCGTTTTGATCGATCTTAGCTAACATAACAAGAAGTCTGAATTAATGAAGTTTCATTTCATATACTAATAATCGATCTTAGCTAACATAACAAGAAGTCTGAATGAATAATCGATCTTAGCTAACATAACAAGAGTCTGAATGAATGAAGCTTCATTTCATATACTAATCGATCTTAGCTAACATAACCAGAGTCTGAATGAATGAAGCTTCATTTCATATACTAATAATTAATAATTATACCAATGAGAAGTTTTTTTTTTTTTTTTTTTTTTTTTTTTTTTTTAAAAATGGATTGTGAATTGGAAAAGATAGTCTTGCCTCTGAGTTGAACTTGGGATTTGTTAGAAATTGTTAGTTTTTTTTCTTTAATTTAAAAAAAAAAAAAAAATCAGATTTAGCTTGTTTGGTTTTATTTTTCAAAATTTATCTTTTAAAAAATTAATTTTTTTTTTTCACTGAATTTTTTTTGATATTTTAACTAATTTTTCAATTATAGTTAAGTTATAAATATTATTATAATAGACTATAATTAAGTCATAATTAATATCATAGTAGATTATAATCAAATACTACTAAATATCATAATTTGAAAATATGATAGAATTTTTCAAAATTTTGTACCTTGAACCAAAGAGAAGTGTTGATCTCAAGAAAATATATGATTTGATTCAAATTAGATTTCAGATTAGTTTCAAAGTACTGGGTTCAGGTTGATTATTTATTTGTTCAAGATTCAACAAGTTATTGTATAAGATAAAAAAAAATTTATATAGTTGGAAGGACAAGCAAGAAGGATAAGGAAGAATGATGATGAAAATATCTTTTCGAAGCAAGAGTACTTGTATATTAGTTTGAAAGCAAGAGTATTTGTCCCTATTGAATCCAAGTTAAATATCTTTTCGAGAATTCTCTTTTTAAAGAAAAATACAATAATTTGATAACGAAGAATGATGATGAAAATTGTTTAGAAATGACTCTTTAAAAAGGGTTCGATTCTTTCAAGTTCATACTTGAGAGAATAGTTGGATTTAGTGGGTCTATTTTGGAGACCAATTTCGTTAATTCGAACCATTTACTTTTAGGATTCGTTAAATAGAATATTTATATAAAAATTTGAAATGATTGGATATCAATAATTATATATTTGAATCACATTTGTCTCAGAAAAATGGACAGCATATCAAGGTCGACTCAAAAAGGGGCCCACCAAACCCAACTTATTCTCTTAAATTTAATGATCAACCTTTTTTGACCTTTTAGAAAAAAAAGGTAAAAAGTCATTATAAGTTGTCAGATCACGCTATTTACCTTCTGCATATCTTTTCATAAAAAGTCAAAAAAATTATCAAAATAGAAATTCTCAAATGAGTTTAAGATAATTCGAACTTGACGTATGGAAGATGGGGTAGAGTAAATAATTTAATGAGCTGACGTACAACCTGATATAAAAACAAATAAATTAATGAGAAATAGAAAAATCAATTACAACATCTTAAATAATGACTATGATAAAAAGATCATTCTCTCTATTTCACTCCATTGAATGTTACCATCTCAAAAGGTGGCAAACGAATGGTCCCAATGAAAAATCACATAAATCATTTAATGAGTCCATTAAAAATTATTTTAATTTCAATTTTCTTTATAAACTATTGATCTTGTTAACAAAGCAATAAATGGTATTTAACTTCCTCCACATGCACCAAAAATATAAATATAGAATGTAAATTAATTATGATATTTTTAAATAGTTAATTTTTTTCATATGGACACTAGTAGTACCCCTATATTCATAAGACAAAATTTCTTTAACTATTATTGAATAAAAAGAATTAAAAAAAAGTATCCCATATACATATATATATTTTTGTAGATGGTTCTAATGTAGTGAGAATTCATCATTTTATAAAGGTATTGTCGGAAAAAATTTAGTTGTAAAATATTTTTATTTGACTTAATTTTTAGAATTTGTATTTTGAATTTATTTTTAAAACAATTATAAATTAATTTGAAAAACATAAATATAAATAAATATTTGAATTTTAAAATATTATTTAAGTTTCAAAAAAAATCATATGAAAATAATTAGTGTTTTATTATTATTATTTTTTTTTTAAAATCACCAAATTAAATTTCCACTCCTGAAATTTTTTGTGGAAGGTGTAACAAATGGCATTCCCTGGTAGGGAAGCCAAAGAAAGCATAGTTAACAGAGCAAGTATTCCAGCCATGATGATCTAGGCAAGAAGAACAGAAAGCAAACCCAATAAGAGCTAGCTCTGGTATTGCCTTTTGTTGTATTCATTTTGTGCTTGTATATATATAATGATATAATGTTGTGGTAGCAGTTAAAGTGGCTATGTATTTAATACCAATAAATGGTGCAATTATTATGCTATAGACTACAATTGGGAGAGGTAATCAGCGTTTGTGTGGAGAGCTTCACATTTTACAAAGGCATTCTGAGTGAGAGAAATTCAAAACACAATTATTAAAAATAGAAATGGAAGTACAAGAATTGTAAAGCAATCCTTTCAGGTCTCATATATTTCAACCGCTCAAAATTTTTGGGTGGATGACTGTGTGTTAGAGATTAATTTGTGTAATGTGTGATTCATATGAGGTCCATGTGAAGTGTGGTGAAAACTAATTTTTGAATAATTTCTAAGTTGATAAGTGTAGGTTTGTAATATTACTCATAATTTCATGTCCTAAGCATATGTATCTATCTATTGCTTTTAGGTTTGGCCTAGTGGTTTTGTAGTCACATTTTAAGGTGTGGTGGTGAAAGGAAGATCAAGGGTTCAGGTTAATGGAGCAGCAATGACCTCTTTAGTTGTAATCTAAATTTATTAACAATTTAACATCCAACAATACAATCTTGAACCACCCCCCCCCCCCCCCTCCCCCAAAAAAAAAAAGTGGATTTTGGACAATCGATCATTTATAAGCTTAGATTAAAAAATAATGTTCAAATAGTACACATTAATGTGTGTTTGGAATAATCGATTACTCGTAAAAAAAAAAAAAAAAAAAAAAAGGTATTGATTGAGATAACTGAATTTTGTTTTTTTTCTTTGAGCAGTAGTTTCCTTCATTCCATTCCATATGTTGCATATTATTTACATCAATAAATTGTCATTGCAATATAAAAAATAAAAATAAAAAATTTGAGGTCATTCAACCATCAAACTCTCAAAAGGTGATGTAGTATATATAAGTTACAATACTTGGAATTGTTGATATTACTTTGTATCATAATCAAACTATTTTTGGTCATAACCAAATAAATATAACAAAATTTCACATGAGTCATAACCAAAACAATATCAACAATAACCAAATTATAGCCAACATTATAATGGATTATAATCAAATATTTCTTTGATCATAATCAAAATAACAATCTCAATAGATTATAATTAAGTCATAAATAATATTGTAATAGATTATAATCAAGTCATAATCAATATCACAGTAGATCATAATCAAATATTACAAAATATCATAATTTGAAAATATGAGAGAATTTTTCAAAATTTTGTACCTTGAACCAAAAGAGAACTGTTGATTTCAAGAAAATATATGATTTGATTCAAATAATTTTAGATTAGCTTCAGAGTACTGGGGTTGAGGTTGATTACTTATATGTACAAGATTCAATTAGTTCAATGTATAAGATAAAAAAATTGCATACAGTTGGAAGGACAAACAAGAAGGTAATTCTTAAAAAGCAAGAGTATTTGTCCCTATTGAATTCATGCTAAATATATTTTCCAGAATCCTCTTTGGGAACAAAAATACAATAATTTGATAAAAAGAATGATGATGAAAATTGTTCAAAAATGACTTTTTAAAAAGGGTTGGATTCTTTCAAGTCCATACTTGAGAGAATAGTTGGGTTTAATAGGTCCGTTTCGGGAATAATTTTGGTAATTCGAACAATTCATTTTTAGGACTCATCAAGTAGAATACTTATATAAAAGATTAAAATAACTGGATATCAACAAATATTTGTTTGAATTACATTTGTTTTTAAAAAAATGGACAACATCTCGAGATCAACTCAAAAAGGGGCCCACCAAACCTAACTTATCCTATTAAATTTAATGACCAACCTTGTTTTGGGAATAAACATTATTGTCAAAAAATCAAAAAGTCGCTATAAGTTGTCACATTATTCCCTCTAGTTTTCTGAATATTTTTTGAAAAAAATTAAAAAATTAATAAAATAACTTGGTCCGTTAAGATAATTCAAACATGAGATATGGAAGATGGGATAAAGTAAATAATTTAATGAACTGATATGCAATTTGGTATAAAAACAAATAAACTAATGAGAAATTGAGAAACCAATTACACCATCTTAAATAATTACTGTGATAAAATGATCATGATTCTCTCTATTTTATGTCTGTTTCACTCCATTGAATGTTAGCAACTCAAAAGGTAGCAAACAAATGGTCCCAATGAAAAATCACATAAATTATTTAATGAGTCCATATAATATTGTTTTAGTTTTAGTTTTTTTGTTTTTTTGTTTTTTTTTTATTATTATAAAATATTAGTCTTATTAATATGTGCATGTTAAGAAAGTAATAAATGATATATAACTTTCTCCACTTGGATGAAAAATATAAATATCGGAGAGAAATTAATTATGATATTTTTAAATAGTTAACACACATCTTAATATATCCATTGACTCTTTAAAATTAATAAACTCTTAACATGGCTTAACACACATTTTGAGGCCCCATTTTTATCATTTTTTGTCATATAATACACTATTTTTTAACTACTCCGTTGTAGATTCTCTTAAGCAATTAAAGATGTCCCTTTCACTTGTACATATCATATTATATGTCCTGTTGAGCTCTGAGAAAACTGAGAAGCAATTAAACATTTAATAAATCTCTTCAAGGAATTAAAGATGTCCCTTTCAATTGTACATATCATATTATATGTCATGTCTCAACTCTGAGAAAACTAAGCAATTAAACACCCAATAAAAGAGCTCACCTACCATATCATATCATATTACAGTACTATATATTGTTGACCATGACATTTTCCTCTCTGCTTTTCAAATTGTATCTTATTATTTTAAGACTATGGGTTTTGTCCAGTTCGGCGGAGAACTAGAGATGTGTTATTTGGTCAGAAGCAATTAAACACCCAATTATTGTTTACCATGACATTTTCCTCTCAGCTTTTCAAATTGTATCTCTATATTTTAAGACTGGGTTTCGTCCAGTTCGGTGGAGAACTAGAAATGTGTTATTTGAGCCTTTTGATTTCAGTTTTAGGTCTCGATAATTTAAATTGTTTGTATTTTAAGATTAATTAAATATATTATTTTTATAAAAAATTAAGTTGATTAGATAACATAAACCATATGTTTAGATCAATTTTGTATTAAAAAAAATAAACGGCAAGAAAATAAACAGTTTATACAAAATTGATTCAAACGCGTAGTTTTTGTTATCCAATCAATTTATTTTTTGCAAGAATAATATACTCGACGAATTCTAAAATATGAACGGTTCAGATTATTAAAATATGGCCCAAAAGTGAACCTATTGGGCCGAATTGAACTATCCAATCCGATTTTGCACTAGAGACAGTCCGATCCCATATTTTAATTCATATTTCTCCAAATTTTATGGTATATATTTAAATTTGACATGGTGTGAATCACAATACAAATATATCTAAAGAACTCATTTCAAATTCTACATATTTTTTGAATTTTTTTTTTTTTTGGTCTTCAGTTTAAGAACCCTAATAATATTTTTTTTTATTTTTAAAATAAGGACAATACAATTTTCTATATTAATTTAAGTCCTCCAAAACACATGGTGACAAAATTCTGTAACTTTTTTTACTCATTTAAAATTTTAAAAATTCTATAACTTTTTATCTAAGACACTATTTGGCATCACCTATATTAGCACATTTTTTTTATTCTTTTTTTTTAATCACATCACCTCTCTACTTTGTTTGCATATCTTTTCATAAAAAGGAAAAAAATATACTTATTTAGATAATTCCAAATACCCTTTAAATCTCTAATTTTTAAATTTTTTTTATTATAAAAGTTGTATTTTTTAAATCGTTTCATCAAGATTTATAAAATAATATTCATGATGAATACAAAATTCTAAAAAAAAATGATGCAATTCACTGACCTAAGACAAATCAGTGAAATTTTAGTTAGTTAGTGAAATTTCAATGAGCAAGTCTGATTTAGTGAAATTTCGGTTAATCAATGAAATTTTGATGACCAAATCAGTGAAGCCATTGAAATTTCACTAACCTAACCTAGTTCAGTGAAATTTAGTCGATTAGTGAAATTTTGATGACCAAGTCAATCTAAGTCAACGAAATTTCGATGAGAAAAGTTGTTTAAGTCAGTAAAATTTTAAAATTTCGATAACCAAGTCAGTAAAATTTCACTGACCTTTCACTGACCTAGGTCGGTAGATTTCAATTGGTTAGTGAAATTTCGATGACCAAGTCAGTGAAATTTTATGAATGTTTTGTTTTTTAGAATTTCATATTACTCATGTATTTTGTTTGAAAGATCTTATCCATAGAATTCTAAAAATATAAATTTTATAAAATAAAATAAAATGAAGATTTAAATCAGAAGTTATTAAATTTTAAAGTTTTAAAATCACTTAAACAATGTAAAAGATAGGATAAACGACCTAAACTACTAAAATAATAATACTAAGAGATCTTAACTAAAAACGGAAATTATTTCTTAGACCTCTCCTTCTACCGGGATAAGCTCTCCTCCATACCTCATCTCTCTATACCTCTCCATACTCCATTTATGGGTTTTAATTCGAACCTATACCGATGATCCGAACTGTCTATCTCGTAGTCCCCGCAATGAAGGTCATCTATACAAAAAATTAGTTTCATCAGACAACTATAAATATGAAAGCAAATCGCAATTTGTTCTGTAAAATAGATGATTTAAATTTAATATTATATTTTCCATTCATTTTATAAAACAAAATGTGATTTATTTATTTATTTATGTTTTTGTATTTATAATTTTATGATAAAATTAATTTTTTGTATAGATCACTTTTATTGTTAGGCTTACGAAATAAACGATTCAGATCATCGATATGGGTTATGTTGTCCGGAGGGTTTTTCTCAATGTAATTCTTATTCTCGTCTTTATTCGGTGTTGAAGTTTCTTTCTTCCGAGAAATGCGGGGTCAGGTCCGGAGTGCCCGGAAGTGAAGCGGAAAATCTCTGGACTGCTGAGCTAAGGCCACACGTACGGGGAGTGAGGCCGCACGTGCGGTGAAGGTTGAGCAGTTGGGGTTTGCACACTGTCTAAAAAGCTCATGCGAAGTGAGGTACGGAAGGGGGGCACAGCACGTGTGGGGGTGTAGGCCGCACGTGCGGGGAAGGGCGCCGCACGTGCGGCTAACTGGGCAGTCCGAAACTCTGTTTTTCTTCCTCTTTTTGGCTGAACTTAAAACACATTTGGGGCTTTTCTATCTCACTCTAAACTCTATTTTTCTCCTCCTGCTCTCTAGAAAACCTCCTAAAGCATCAAAACTCTTGATTTCTTGAAGTTCCTTGCGTCAGGATCCATCTTCTTCCTCTAATCTTTAAGATCAAGCTTGGGCTCTTCTTGGTGTAGTGAAAGTTGAAGGATCTTCCATCAAAACTAGGGTTCATCTCTACTTCTTCATCAAACCTTGAGGTAGGGAAATTTCCTTGAGTTATATATATATATATATATTTATGTTAGATTTGGTTGATTTAAAGGTTTCATTAATGATATTGAAAGTTTAGTCTTGTCTCATAAATGCTAGGGTTTCAAAAGTTAGTTTGATCTCTCTCTCTCTTCCTAAACTATCTTCTTGAGGATTTTAACTCACATAATAGGAGGTGTGTTATCTTGAGAGAAAACCCTTTCAAAAGAGGGGGAGATGCTTGTTTTGGTTTTTGACATAAAACCCTAGAAATTTTGGGGATTTTTGAAAGATGTAAACATGTTTAGGGGCATCTTGTTGTTTTATATTAGGAGAGTGAACTTTCATCATATGTTTACCAAAAATGACAATTTACTTGATATATGAGAAATGAGATATTATTTTAACATTATTGTTAAACATTTGAAAGTGTATTGTTGTGAAGTAACAATTGGTTGTGCACCTTGGATCGTGAAAATTGTAATCATTGGAGTTGATGTTGTTGTTCAAATTGTGAAATTAAATAAATAGATTTATGAAGAAATCAAATTATATACCAAGAACATATGCTGATAATTACAATTAAATTTCAACAGAAATACACAAAACAATAAAAGGGTAAAGAGACGAAACCGAAGCCTGCACGGAAGCAGTTTCCTTAAAACAGATTTCGCTGCCTCACGGGTCGAGTGCTTGAGAAATCCCGACGTCTGTCTCCCAGGATACGACGATCAAAACCAGCTACGACAGAAGCACTTTCTGTCTAGCTTAGCGAACAAAACAGTGGCAGCACTCTCTCAATGTAGGAACTTTCTGGCAAACTGACTTGTAAAATGGAAGCAAAAAATTTCTATGTTAAAACTTGATAGGAGGGTCTCAATTTATACATGTATAGCGGAGAGATGAAGAGCCTCCAGCCTTTAAGGCTAGTCATTAAAATACCAAGCATCCATAGCCCCTTTCCAAAATATGAAAAGTTTGGATGCCCAAAGGATTCACACCCTTTAGCCAAGAAAAAAAGATTTAAATACTCTTTAAAATCCTATTCATGAATCTAACATCATGAAGCAATTTCTTGGCAATTTCTTATTCAAAACCCAATGGTTTTTGGCCCACTTGGACCCAACACAATAAAAGGTTGGGACCCACTTTAATATTTAATTAAAGTCACCACACTTTAATATTAAATTAAAGTCCCCAAAAATCATTTTTTCCAACAATCCCCCACATGAATAAAAATGGACCGAATGACTCAACAAATGGACATCGTTCAACAATAATGACTCGAAGAGAGAGTACAACGAACTAACCCCGATATCAGAGAAGGTAGCTTTTGGCTTTGAACATCTCCCAGTGAAAACCTATCGAGTTTACTGGCTGATCAGTGAATAAGACATCTTGAACTGCTCTGTAGTTTATGTAAACTGAGACAATAGATCTCACACGGGAATTACTCCTACCACCATTCTGTTCTCACTGGTGTGCCCTATGTGGCCCTGGACACTAACCTAGTTCAATGAGTGGTTTCAAAGAATCTTGGCCTGCCCAATTCTTCTAGAAGCGGCCCCACTTCACACTCACATAGGTGACTCTACTTTAGTATCCTGCAATACTTAGCTCAACAGCTTAACACACAAAAGTCATTAAAAGCTCAACTTAACCTTTACACTTGCAGGTATCACTGATAGAAGGAATGACTAGAGGTTTAACCTCCTCAGTGACATACCACCGTTACACGCAATTAGGTTGTCCCATTGAACCTAGATCTTGGGATCTCTAGTCAACTAGGTTGAGTTTCCATTCCGGTAACTTCCAAAGGCCTTAACCCCATTCCTTTTGACAACGTTTCAACTAACACTCGACTTAACCATTTGGTTAGCGGATCCGCAATATTGTCCTTAGACTTTACATAGTCAATAGAGACAACTCCATTCGAGAGTAGTAGTCGTATGGAATTATGTCTACGACGGATATGTCTAGACTTTCCATTATACATATTACACTGTGCCCTACCAATTGCAGATTAACAATCACAATAAATACAAATAGCTGGCACAGGTTTAGACCAACATGGAATATCTTCAATGAAATGGCGAAGCCATTCAGCTTCTTCCGTTGCTTTATCCAAAGCAATAAACTCTGATTCCATCGTTGATCTAGATATACACGTTTGCTTGGAAGATTTTCAAGACACGACTGCCCCACTAAGAGTGAACACATA
Source organism: Camellia granthamiana (assembly GCA_036172215.1). Classification (NCBI taxonomy): domain Eukaryota; kingdom Viridiplantae; phylum Streptophyta; class Magnoliopsida; order Ericales; family Theaceae; genus Camellia; species Camellia granthamiana. Next base: position 79,261,872 of record CM069913.1, on the reverse strand, counting down.
TCCACTAGTGGACTTTGAGTCCTTTATATCTGATATCCAATTCGCGTCACTATGTCCTTCAAGCACCGCTAGATATCGAGTATAATGCAGCCCATAATCCCGAGTGTAGCGTAAATACCTTAACACCCGCACAATGCCCTTCCAATGAGAAGCATTGGGATTACTTGTATATCTACTAAGCCTACTAACCGAATAAGCTATATCCGGCCTAGTACAACTCATCAGATACATTAAACTTCCAATTACCTGAGAATATTCTAACTGTGAGACACTTTCATTATTATTCTTGGTAAAATGTAGACTTAAGTCTACAGGTGTCGATGACACACTCGTATCTGATCCACTAAACTTCTCAAGTATCTTATCAACATAATGAGACTGAGATAGTACAATTCCGCCAGAGATTTTGGTAATCTTAATTCCCAGAATAACATCTGCAATGCCCATATCCTTCATGTCAAACTTGGAGTTTAACAACTTCTTGGTAGTTTTGATCATTTCATCGTTACTACCTATAATGAGCATATCATCAACATATAGACAAAAAATAACATAACCTCTGTCAGTGTCTTTGACATAAATACACTTGTCACATTCGTTGATTCTAAAACCCATTTGACAACATTACGTTGTCAAACTTCTCATGCCATTGTTTAGGTGCTTGCTTCAAACCATACAATGATTTGACAAGTTTACAGACTTTCTTACTTTGTCCTGGAGCTGAAAACCCTTCAGGTTGCTCCATGTAGATTTCTTCATTCAAATCCCCATTTAAAAAAAAAAAACTGTCTTACATCCATCTGGTGTATCTCCAGATTGCGCAAAGCTGCTAACGCAATCTCCATGCGAATAGATGTTATCCTAGTTACAGGTGAGTACGTATCAAAGTAATCCAGGCCTTCTCGTTGCCTATACCCTTTGATAACGAGCCTCACCTTATACTTGTCAATTGACCCATCGACCTTCATCTTTCTTTTAAAAATCCATTTGCAGCCTAAAGGCTTGTAACCTGGAGGTAAATCTACCAACTTCCAGGTCTGGTTCTGTAAGATGGAGTCAATCTCACTTTTGATCGCTTCTTTCCATAAAGGACTCTCAGGAGAAGTCACAGCTTCGTGGAAAGTTTGAGGTTCGTTCTCAACCATATAAGTCAAGAAGTCTGGACCAAAAGATTTGGATATCCTAGCCCTTTTACTCCTTCTAGGCTAATCATCACCTTGATTCTCAACTTGATCATCAAAATGATCATCATCACTAGCAAGCTCCCCAAATTGCTTCAAAACCTCGGGAACCCCTTCAAAGGTTCGGCAAGGAAAAATGTCTTCAAAGAAACATACATTCCTTGACTCCATGATAGTATTCCTGTGTATGTCTGGAATTTCAGACTTTTGTACAAGAAACTGATATGCACTACTATTATGTGCATAACCAATGAATATACAAACCACGGATTTCGGGCCTATCCTAATCCGTTAGGGTGTAGGAATCGCCACTATTGCAAGACACCCCCTACATTCGTAAGAATTTATAAGAAGGCTTAACGCCTTTCCATAACTCATACGGGATCTTTGTCCACTTCGCTTCAACACAAGTTTCACACTTGTGTTTTGTCAAAACGACCTTGTCGGACTCAAAAACCATGCGAAAACATGTTTACTGAGAAGAGACCTTGAGACAAGATTCTGACAAATGTCCAAAACATACAGGACTTCGTTCAAGGTTAGCTCTTTTCCTGAGGTTAACTTCAGGACCACCTTTCCCTCAACAAATAAGGTAGTAGAGTTTCCCATAAACAACTTCTTACCATTTGTAACCGGTTCGAAAGTTGTAAACAGCTCCTTCTTGGAGCAGATGTGGCGTGTAGCCTTAGTAAAACTAAAACCTTCGCTACCACAGTTGTAGCACTTCCCAAAGAACCGATAACCAGGTTCCCGCGGCTTGTATGCCAGCTTCTTTGCAACACCACCCCTTGGCCCCAGCTTAGAGCCCTTGTTCAAAGGGGGGAGGGCTTTTTCCTCACCCAGAAGATTTGTTGTGCTCAATGACATTTGCTTTTACTGAGGAGATACTCTCTCCTTTCTTTCTATTATCCTCCTCAATTCGGAGTCGGAAAATCAGGTCTTCTTTGTAGAATTTATACAAAGTCTTAAACAAATCCTTGTGTCACAATGATTATGAACCTCTCAAAATCATATCACAGTAAATACATTCCCAGAATGTCATCAATCGAATTAGGCACCCAAATATATTTGGTCCAACCTATCACTCTGAAACCAATAGTCTTACTATTAGGAAACACAAATCCAGTGTACAATAGTTTACTATTCGGAACTTCATAACATGGCCAGTAGTCTTATCACTAGGAATCACTAATTTCTCAACATGTGGTCAGTAGACTTTCTACTACTAGGAATCACAATGTCTTAACCTGTGATCAGTAGTCACTTTACTATTAGGAATCACAACGTCCTGACATAGGATCAATAGACTCTTTCATTACTAGGAATCATCATGTCTTGACATATGACTAGTAGCCTCTCCACTACTAGGAACCATGATGTCTTGACATGTGATCAGTAATCTGTTCACTACTAGGAACCACAATCTCATAACTGTGTAGCCAGTGGTCTAACACATACTAGGAACCACCAGTTTTCTATCTCTGTGATTAGTGATCTTGTACTCACTAGGAGCCACCAATTTAAGAATATATTTGGAATTTAAAAATCCAAAAAATATTCACCCACTATAACAGGTTGTCTCATCTTTGCTTTCAAGCAAAGTCACATAGCAATCATAAATGCTATAATAACACAAGGATACCATACTAATTGCCTCTAAGCAATTCAGAGATATTTTAATGCTATCTTATGATTTTAAGAATCTCGCGAGGCAAAGGTTGTCTGGTGGAACAATATTACTGTTTGTCACTTTTTGAAGCCATTTCTGAAACATCACAACAGAATTTTACTTCTGTGATTCCAGAAATTAAACTTAACCGTTAGAAAATCCTTCAGATGAAAATTTAATTCAAAACTACTCTCACCATTTAACCTAGAATCGAACATGGTCAGGAATGTTCCCAGGAAGACTGGAGGGGTCACATCGGTCCCATTTAAAATCCAATTAACCTTTTGACAAAACATTCAAGAGCATGTTGACTCCTAGTCCATACGAAACAATTTTAAAATTAAGATTTCCAGGGGATAAACCAGGTTATAACAAACCGATTTCCCAGCAAATAAAATTTGCTACCAGAATTACACCACTCATAAAAGTTAACCGGTACTCCCAGAACTAAGTCCATTAATTCTGAATAAAATCAAAAATATTTTAGCTAATGCTAAAATTTGGTTTCCTTTCTCAAAACCAAAACACTTTGGACATAATCAGATTATAACCAAAGACTTTCTCCAAACACGGTTTTTCCAACACTTTGGGAATAAAATAATTAAACCCAAAGACTTCCTCAAACTCCAAAAGTTTGAAACCAAATCCGTCTTAGTTGTCATTTCTGAACAAATAAGAACTACTCTTTAGCCAAAGCTAAAACTTTGGTTTCTATCACATAAAACCAAACCAAGTTCCAAACTTACAAGCAATTTAAAAAATTGCTATAACAATCACACGCATATAAATGCTTCTAACAAAACAAACAAATAAAACTTGCTACCACAAATTGATAAACAAACCAACTAAATCTCAAGCAAAACATGCTTCAAACATTTAAATAAAATAGCCAATCCATAAGGATTCTATTTAGTCCAAAAGACTTTCCATGCTTAGGTATTCCTATTCAACACAAAAGTTAGTAGTCCAAACATTTTTGTTTTTACATCCCAAATACTATTCATTTGGTTTTATATTTGTTTTTCGCATTGGTATCCCTACAAAGAAAGTTAGTAGCAAACCACAACAAAATACAAACAAATAATCTAAGTAAAAAATAAATATAATAAATAATTGAAACCATCTAGCCAACTATTTATAAAATTAACCAAAGAATTAAAATGCCAATTAAATTAAAACTTTAAAATAAAGTTCAATACTCATGAGTTATGAATGAAATTAATTCATAATAAACATTTAAACTAATAACTCCAAATAAATAAGTTAAATTCAAAGTTAATGCACCCAATTAAATAATTCAAATTAATGCACCCAATTAGATAATTTAGATTAATGCACCCAATTAAATAATTCACATTAATGCACCCAATTAGATAATTTAGATTAATGCACCCAATTAAATAATTTAGATTAATGCACCCAATTAGATAATTTAGATTAATGCACCTAATTAAATAATTCACATTAATCATGTACACAATTCATAAAAACTCTATAACTCCAAAATACATTAAACTAAAATTAATAGGCAAGAATTACAACCAATAACCATTTAGCAATTAACATATGCAAATAATTCTAAAACCATTAAATTATGTACTTTAGTCTAGAGAATAATAAGCATGTAACAAATTAAAACCTAGAATAGAATTAGCATGTCAAAATTATAACATCCATAAATTATATTTTATAACCTTAAAATTCATGCAAAACATGGTAGGGGAATGATGAACCATACGCATAAAATAAGATCATACTAATACAATTAAGTATGCAAATTATAATAGAGCATTCTAATTAAACTAAGCAATTAGAGAGTAACATAGCATAATTCACAATCATTGAAATAGTGAGCAATTCCGCAACAGTTCCTGGTAACATTATACAAAGCTAACCTAATTGTTTATATAAATCTATTCGATCAATTTCATAGAAAATATATAAAAAAAATCTGTTTTAAGCTTGTTGTTCAAATTGTGAAATTAAATAAATAGATTTATGAATAAATCAAATTATATACCAAGAACATATGCTGATAATTACAATTAAATTTCAACAGAAATACACAAAATAATAAAAGGGTAAAGAGACGAAACCGAAGCCTGCACGGAAGCAGTTTCCTTAAAACAGATTTCGCCGCCTCGCGGGTTGAGTGCTTGAGGAATCCCGGCGTCTATCTCCCAAGATATAACGGTCAAAACCAGCTACGACAAAAGCACTTTATGTCTAGCTTAGCGAACAAAACAGTGGCAGCACTCTCTCAATGTAGGAACTTTCTGGCAAACTGACTTGTAAAATGGAAGTAAAAAATTTCTATGTTGAAACTTGACAAGAGGGTCTCAATTTATACATGTATAGGGGAGAGATGAAGAGCCTCCAGCCTTTAAGGCTGGTCATTAAAATACCAAGCATCCATAGCCCCTTTCCAAAATATGAAAAGTTTGGATGCCCAAAGGATTCACATCCTTTAGCCAAGAAAAAAAGATTTAAATACTCTTTAAAATCCTATTCATGAATCTAACATAATGAAGCAATTTCTTGGCAATTTTTTATTCAAAACCCAATGGTTTTTGACCCACTTGGACCCAACACAATAAAAGGTTGGGACCCACTTTAATATTTAATTAAAGTCACCACACTTTAATATTAAATTAAAGTCCCCAAAAATCATTTTTTCCAACAGATGTTTGAAAGGCATCACATGTAGTCTTAAAGGGGCTAACTTGTTCTGAATTGGGCATGATGATGAGATTATTATTGCTATAAAATGATAGTATGGTCATTTGTGAAATAATATTGAGGAGAAGAAATGAATAACGTAGTAAATTGATATTGTTGTAGAGATGTTTGAAATGGAGAAATGTTATGAGATGTTATGTATTGCATCATGTTCTCATTTGATTTATTATCATTATCGCACATCTTGACATGAATTGGAAAATGTTTACTTTGAGAAAGATTATGTTGTAATGAAAACTATGGAAAATGTCTAAGGGGTAAATACGTTGGTAAGTCTAGTTAGGAGGTGTAGATGAATTATAAGTTGGCCTGAGTGTTCGGGGTGAAAGACGGAAAACATGCGCAGAGGAGGTACCACTTCCCTTCTGGTTAGCAACCGGTAAAGTGGGGTTATTGGTAGTGCTTGTTGAGTCTACTTGTAGACACCAACCTAGGGATTACCTGTGTCGTATTTGCCGCCCCTTTATGATTTAAAATTTGAATTTTTGGAAATGGATGAGATTGCTAAATGTTAATGAAAAACATGGTGTTTTTTTGAGAAAAGCATGATATAAGATTATTTTGAAAGAACATTGCATCGCACTTGCACTTGCATTTAATATTGGATATCTTACATAAATGTATATACTTTGTTAGGGATTTCTCTACTGGGCTTATTGCTCACCCCTATGGGATTTTGGTGCAGGTAAAGATGTGGCGATCCCGCTGAATTGATGGTGTGGATAGTTTTGTGAAGAGTGGATTACTCTCTTATTTTTGTTGTAAATTTTTGTAAGCCAAGGGCTAGACGTGTATGGGTCCGAGAGACCATTTTGTGTAACCGGGCTATTGCCTTGGAAGATGTAAGCCCTTAAGGGCATTTTATTTGTTTTGGGACTAGATGCTTTACATGCTATAGATTCATGTGTTCTTTATATCGTTGAATGTATACCCGCATGTGAAACTTTTGTATAAACTCATTTATTAACTACACAATGATGAAAAGATTATTGATGTTGTTTAGTGAATGTCAATTAAGGTGGTTAGTTCATATTGATTTATTTCGGGGCGTTACACAAACGCAACCAACACATCCCAATAACCAACTCAAAGAGAAAGGAGAAACAAGACATGAACAACTATATAAGACAATGAACAACTATATAAGACAATGAAACCCAGATCCAAAACATAAAATGGATCAGGTCTAAACCAGAATCGCTATAAATTTGATAAATTTATGAATTTCATTATCAATACCAAATAATCATTCTACAAATACAAAACATATTAAAAAAATATCAAAATTTTTTCATTATTAAAATGATAAACAAACACATTAAAAAAATACACAAGACTTATGATTAAATAAATCTATTTAATAAAATTAGCGAGTAATTATCCTTACATTACTTGGGCAAATTATACCGGTAGTCTATATATTTTATTCCTTGTGTTATTTTGGTCTTTATACTTTCAATTGACTCGATTTTGACCCTTAATTTTAGATTTTGCATCAATTTGATCCAACTGATAATATCATTAATGTTTTTTTAAAAAAATTATCACTAAATTTGCTAAGGTTAACTTACTGAGTTGAGTAAGTTAATAATTTTGCCCTTAAAAATATGACATATGACATTTATGTGCATATTTTTTATTAAAAAATGCTAAACGTTACAAACAATTGGACCAAAATGCGACAAAATTATAAATTTAAGATCAAAATTGAACCAATTAAAATTATAAAGATTAAAATGACACAAAGAGCAAAGTATAAAAACAACTACCATAATTTGGTCAGGTTACTTTTATCTTTCTTATTCAAGTAAGGCTGACACCCACCAAACCAGTCCTCCACTGCTATCTCTGCACGTTAGAAGGTGCTTTATATATCTTAAATATTGGAAATAAGACTGCCATTTTAGAATATTGAGTGACATTGATTTGCTTTTATGGATTACAGGTTTTGCATATAATCATTGTGGGAGGATAAGGGTAGCTGACTTCACGTGCAGATAACAACAAACATATTTATCATACCATAAAAACCAGCATTTGTAGCACGGTCAATAAATTTGGCACCAGAATGGGGTTATAAGTTACAGAAGGCATGCTATTTTACCAAAAAAAAAGGCAACCAACAACTCAGAAAATGAATAAAAAAATAGATGTGTGATTTATCTAATTGTCATAGAATTTCCCATTGTTATAAAGTGAAGGCTTACATATGAAATGAATATCAACTATCCATTCATCGTTCTTTTTAAATAATATTCTTATAGATAAATTTTGTGTGTCCCTAGCATTTCTGTATAAGTTACAATAGTCATGTAATATATAAAGAGTAATGATATATAATTAACAAAAAATTTATATAGAATTTTCATACAAAATTCAATATAAATCATTCACTTTTAAACAAAACATCCACAATGATTATATGCAAAACCTGTAATCCATAAAAGCAAATCAATGTCACTCAGTATGCTAAAATGGCAGTCTTATTTCCAATATTTAAGATATATAAAGCATCTTCTAACATGCAGAGGTAGCAGTGGAGGACTGGTTTGGTGGGTGTCAGTCTTACTTTAATAAGTCATCCATCTGTGTGTCTCTGAAAAGGTTCCTCCTTGGGAGTGTGGGGCTGTGTTTGATGATATCAAGAGATTGGCTATTCAAGGGAATTTCTCCTTCAAATGGAGTCCAAGAACAGCAAATACAGCAGCACATTGGGTAGCCCAAGAATTTCTGCGTGGTCGGCTTCCCCTGAATTGGATTTCCCAACATCTACCTGCTCTGTTGCTAGCATTAGCCTAGATGTTTTCTTCGCTTAGGCTCTGTTTGCCTCTTGTTTTACTTTTCTTGTTCAAAAAAATAAAAAAAAATCTTGCTTGAATAAGAAAGATAAAAGTAACCTGGCCAAATTATGGTAGCTGTTTTTATATTTTGATCTTTGTGTCATTTTAATCTTTATAATTTAAATTGGTTCGATTTTGATATTAAATTTATTACTTTGTCTCATTTTGGTCCAATTGTTTACAACGTTTAGCATTTTTTAATGAAAAATATGCACATAAGTGTCATGTGTCATATTTTTAAGGGCAAAATTATAAATTTACTAAACTAAGTGAGTTAACCTTAACAAATTTAGTGATAATTTTTTGTTTAGAAAACACTAACGATATTATCAATTAGACCAAATTGATGCAAAATCTAAAATTAATGGTCAAAATTGAGTCAATTGAAATGTAAGGACCAAAATGACACAAGGAATAAAATATAAATACCACCAGTATAATTTGCCCAAGTAACATAAGGATAATTACTCGCAAATTTTATTGAATAGATTTATTTAATCGTAAGTCTTGTGTGATTTTTTTAATGTGTTTTTTTTATCATTTTAATAATGATAAAATTTTGAGATTTTTTAATATGTTTTATATTTGTGGAATGATTATTTCGTATTGATAATGAAATTCATAAATTTATCAAATTGATAAATGGTTGAGATATTTTGACTTTTGTTTGTAAATTTTGATTTTTTTTTTTTAATTTATTTGTGTTAATTTATATTGAAATATGATGTGAGAAATATAAATAATTTTATTTTAAGTAAATTTTATAGTTTCAAAGCATGCTTTTTAGTTTAATCAATATATGAGATTATTTGCTCAAACTCTAAAAAAATGAAAAATAACTAATGTTTTTTTTTTTTTTCTCATTCTTGCTGTATCTCGTTACAATTTTTTTCTTTCTTTCAGTTTGTCAATATTTAGGACATTTTGTTATATTTTTTCATTCTAATTTCTCCATTCATTCTTTTTGTTTTTTTTCCGACAATATTCTAGACATTCTGATGAATTTCTAGTGATATTCTTGATGTCCATTGACGTTCTGGACATTCCAGAGACTTCCAATGACTTTCAGAATACTCTGGCGACTTTCCAGTGATATTGAATATTCTAGAGAATCTCCAGTGACTGTCTGACGGAAGTCTGGTGGTAGTGGGATGTAACATCTTTAATTTTTCAACAACAACAACAACAACAACAACAACAAAAAAAAAAAAAAAAAAAATTTTTTTAGTAACAATTAAAAATATATATGACTAATTGGTACAAATATTTTATTTTGAAATTAAATGAATTTTAAATTTTATATATGAGACCTACCCGTCAATACCCCAAAATATAATAATATCAAGAAATGTAACAAAACTCTCTAGTGTAACAAAATTCAAATGCGTCATTAACATGGGCTTATAGGCCCATGGACCCTCTCTGCCCACGTCTAGCCAATATTTTTTAGGATCTGGACGGGCCATGGATTTTTTATGAGGCTTAGATAAGAGTGTAAAAATAGTTCACGGCCTGGGGTGGGTCCGGTCCGTTTAGGCCCGTTTGGGCCAGGGCTCGAGCCTAGGGCCTGGGTCATCATTTTGAAGCCCGACCCAATTCGTGCTGGTCGGGCCCACTCAAGGCTTGGCCCGAGGCTTGGCAAACCCGAGGCCCAATGTTTTTTTTTAGTGAAAAATAATAAACTTTTGGTAGAAATTTTTTTTTTTTAAAAATGGTCAGGCCCGCCCAAGGCCCAAATACCCTTAGGCCTGGGTCTAATTTTTTGGCTCGTGGGCTAGCCCGGTCCGAATTTTGGTAGGAGCCCACGAGGCCTGACATGGGCCGAGCCAAGCCAGGCCAGATTAACTAGTGTTCTAATAAATAAATAATGAGAAACTACATTAGTCTTTTAAATTATTTTACATTTTTTTTTAGGGCAAACTTCACTTTACCCCCATGGTTTGCGCCATGTACGGATTACCCCCTGACTTTCAAATTTTTTTTTATAAAAATGATATCTTTATGGATGTTTTGTTTAAAAGTGAATGGTTTATATTGAATTTTGTATGAAAATTCTATATAAATTTTTTGTTAATTATACATCATTACTCTTTATATATTACATGACTATTGTAACTTATACAGAAATGCTAGGGACTCAAAAAATTTATTTATAAAAATATTATTTATAAAGAACGATGAATGGATGGTTGATATTCATTTCATATATAAGTCTTAACTATATAACAATGGGAAATTCTATGACAATTAGATAAATCACACATCTATTTTTTATTCATTTTCTGAGTTGTTGGTTGCCTTTTTTTTCTTTGGTAAAATAGGATGCCTTCTGTAACTTATAAATATGTTTGTTGTTATCTGCATGTGAAATAAGCTACTCATCCTCCCACAATGATTATATCCAAAACCTGTAATCCATAAAAGCAAATCAATGTCACTCAGTATGCTAAAATGGCAGTCTTATTTCCAAAATTTAAGATATATAAAGCTTCTTCTAACATGCAGAGATAGCAGTGGAGGACTGGTTTGGTGGGTGTCAGTCTTACTTGAATAAGTCATCCATCTGTGTGTCTCTGAAAAGGTTCCTCCTTGGGGGTGTGGGGGTGTGTGGCTGTGTTTGATGATATCAAGAGATTGGCTATTCAAGGGAATTTCTCCTTCAAATGGAGTCCAAGAACAGCAAATACAGCAGCACATGGGTAGCCCAAGAATTTCTGCGTGGTCGGCTTCCCCTGAATTGGATTTCCCAACCTCCACCTGCTCTGTTGCTAGCATTAGCCTAGAAACTCAGAATAAAAGCTTGGCCATGTGCGGATTTGGGTTCTGAAACTCAGAATAAAAGCTTTTAAACATGGCACATGGCCAAGCTTCTAATTACCAAATGAATGAACATGGCACATGGAACAATGAATAAACATTCTCACAACCCAAATCCCCAAATGAAACTCAGAATAAAAGCTTGGCCATGTGCGGATTTGGGTTCTCAAACTCAGAATAAAAGCTTTTAAACATGGCACATGGCCAACCTTTTAAATCTACACATTTACACAGCTTTATTAAATCTTCCTCCAACAAGGCCAAGAACAATGAATAAACATTATAGTGCTTTTGAAAATAAAAAACACAACATTATAGGCCAAGAATAAAACTGTAGTTATATGTATATAATTGTAGCTATATATATGTATGTATATATATATAATCTTCTTTGATATATATATGTATACATATAAACTGTAGCTATTGTGCTTCGTTGATGATGATGCTCACAAACCCACCTCAAAGAAAAAAAAAAAAAAACACTTTTTCTTAAAGAAATGTGATGATTTTGATCTTCATATATATATACACAAATATATATATATATATATTTGTGATCTTCAATTTTTTAAACATATCCAAACGAGACCTAGGAGTTCCTTTACAATACAAGATCTACAAGATGTTCAGTGATGTTTTTGATCTTCATATATATATATATATATATATTTGTGATCTTCAATTTTTTAAACATACCCAAACGAAACCCAGGAGTTCCTTTACAATACAAGATTTACAAGATGTTCAGCGATAATTTTGATCTTCATATATATATACACAAATATATATATATATATATTTGTGATCTTTAATTTTTTAAACATACCCAAACGAAACCCGGGAGTTCTTTTGCAATACAAGATTTATAAGATGTTCAGTGATGATTTTTGATCTTCATATATATATATTTGTGATCTTCAATTTTTTAAACATACCCAAGCGAGACCCAGGAGTTCCTTTACAATACAAGTTCTACAAGATGTTCAGTGCTTGGATTGAGTTTTAGAGAGTGGTGAGAAGAGCATCAGAGATTAAACTCTTCCTTGTTTGGGACCACTGTTCTTCTTTATCGTCGTCTTCTTCATCGTTTTCTTTAGAGATTAAACAAAAGTTATATATACAAGGGCAAAATAGTCTTTTTACTTCTGATGTTAACGGTGTTAACTGTGCACTTTACTCCATCAACCACAGGGAGGTTATGTGGTGATATTCGAAAGTCAGGGGAGTAATCCGCATATGGCCTAAACCAAAGGAGGATAAAGTGAAGTTTGCATTTTTTTTTATATTCAACTAGATGAAAATACGTAACCAAATAATATTAAATTTGTAAATATTTCTTGATTAAATGAGTTCTTTGTGTTAATTTTGTGTTTACATGAGTTCAACACAAATCCAATATATTTAATGTTTATGTTACCTACTTATGTCATATTTGCTGTCATGTTGGAAGATAATTAACTCTAACCCTTTAATTTTGTGTCCAATTTAAATAGTGTTTTTGTGTTATGTCAAAAAATCATACCCTCAATTTTTAGGGGTAAATTACAAACACTCCCTTTAAATTTGCTTAAAATATAGATTGCCCCTATAGTATAAAAAATTACAAATGTCTCATTGTCAGAATTTTTTTATTTAATAGGATTACCTAAAAAAATAAAATTCATAACTATTCTCCCATATAATGATAAAATTATTTAAATTATTAATTAAAATAAATGATCTAGTATTATTAAAAACTATTAATTGATTTAATGATTTGTTAATAAAGTAGGTCATTTGTTATAAAATTAAAAACTTCAAGGGGTGGATGTAATTTTCAAAACCACAGGAGACAAATCATATTTTAAACATATCTCAGGAGTATATTTGTAATTTATTCTAATTTTTTATTAAAACAATATTTTTTGGCAAATAGGAAAAATAATTATATAAAAATTATGAGTGTTTCATTTATTTTTATTTTTTTATTCAAAAAATTTTAAATTTTCATTTTCTTGAATGGAACAAATTATGTAAAGGAAGTATGTCAAGTTTTTATTTTTTTGTTTTTTCTAAGTGAAACTAAAACCACAATTCGTACAATGTGTATAGAATTTTGCTCGCTTTACAGTGGTAGCATGAAAACAGGACATGAACGTAATCATAACAGTGGTTACCAAATTTTAGTAATCATTATGGTCAAATGCAAACCTGGTTTATAATCCTTCGCATTTTACAAATAAAAATCCAACGATAGTGGTAGCACGAAAACAAGACATGAACGTAAATCAATGCACAAAACGCATATGCAAAGTAAAGCAAGCAAAACCCACTTTCATTTCATTAAAAGAAGGGAAGAAAAAAAGGAGGCCATTACATAATAGAAAACAACTGGAGTAAGAGGCATTAATTAGTAAGTGGAATCCTAAAGTTTGGAAAATACAGGAAACCGGCCCCTTAGAAGTATCCATGCATATAATGAAAACGCAACATAAAAGTCAGCTGAGTTAAGCTCCAATAAGAGTCCTGATATTGAGTGGACTGCAAAGTGTTCCATCGAAACAATTCAACGAAAAAACATAGTTGGCTGCTTGAGTGGGATGAAAAGTGTCAAAGTTGAGATATTGATCTCTATCCTTGCAAATGGTATTGGGCTTGTTATAATCGTAGCAATAGCCGGTGGTATTGGTTATCCCTGCAACAAAAAATGAGGGGTTAGGTTGGCAATCATAGAATAAGGAAGGTTTCTTTGTTCCACCTCACATGGTGAAGAATCATAGAGAGAAAACAGGGACAACATTTTTAAAATATGGTATTGGGTTGGTTATACATATGTTCTCTATTAATTGTTACTTTCGATCGAAATTTTTAAAATATGTTTTACTAGAAGAAAATTATGGGCATTTTCGCATTTTCGCGGGGACCTTAGAACTGGTTGCAGTTTCAATTCTGCCAAGGTAGTTCACTTTTGTTTTCAATCAAATCATGTACTTTTTGAAGTTCTTGCTCAAGTTTCCTAAGTTGTCAGATGGGATGTTTCATGAACTCAAATTCATGCAGTGCAATGTATCCCAAAAACCACAGTGAGAGAGAAGACAGAATGAATGTAATAATGTTGCTTCTTTTTATTCACCCAAAAAAAGAATGTAATAATGCCTATGTGGTAAAATCAGAACAGAGAGAGAGAGTGATGAATGTAATAATGACTGTGTAGTAAAATCAGTTGTCAATTGTTAGTTTGGGTACTTTTGGTTTGGTTTGGTTTGGTTTGGTTTGGTTTGGTTTGGTTGTGTAAAGGAAAGGAGTAGGATGGTTTTGAGACCCACCAATGCAAACATGCTCCAGTTTGTTTGATAAGGTGAAGGTGGGCTATTAGCCAACAGGATCTGGTTATGAACTGGAGGCCTAATAATTGGGCCATTCTTTGTCCTAAACATAATATTGGCCACATTAATTATGATTCAGATTTTTAAAAACAAAAAACTACTCATTCCATTAAAAATAAAATAAAAAACATGAAGCTACTCATTCTATTTCTTAAAATCAATGGAGTTTGTAATGCACTCATATGAAACAACATTTTGTGCGAAAACAGGAAGCTTCTAAATGCCATAGTTTAAGAGTAGTTTTCCATACCATATTTTCTCGGATTCTCCATCAAGTTTGCCACGAACTGGAATTCGTTTGAGTGTGAAAAGGCAGCACCAATAAGGTAAGATTGTAAATCATTCAGCATAATAGGGAGACTGTTACTGTAAGGAACTACCAACTGGTTGATAGTTTCATTGCAAGAAACTGCCCGAGGGTCTAATTGATTGACAAAGTGTGGTAAGCACCCCAACGGCCAAATGTTCTTAACTACAAATTTCCTAGCCCCCAATCTATACAGTGTCTGCAAAACATAGCATTTTTGTTAACATATCTTCATACTACATACTCCAAACACTAGAGAAAATTTGAAACTCATTAACTTTTTACCTTCAAACCTGTCGACATTTCATTTAGAAGTATTTTTGTAAATTCCTGGGGTGCCATTTTGCTCACAACCCCAGAAGAGAGATAGTTGAAGTTGTAGTCATTTTGGCCAAATGAAACAAGAAAAACAGAACTTGTCAAATGTTGGACAAGTTCTTGGTGGTTGAATGCTTTTGTAATATCATTTGCCACAGTTAAATTAAATTAGCCAATCTGATCTTCAAAAGAACAATTCGCTTGCAAAAATTAAAATTAAAATCAAAATTGATACAATCACCATGTGCATTTATAGAGAAGTAAAATAATTCAGACAAGAAAAAGTTGTTGTTTATATTACAGGGCTAGTTTGGCGCAATAAACCACAAGCAACATGTCCATAGTTTATACCGGTTTTGGATATTTCGACTCCTGAAATGTTTGTGGAAGGTGGAACAAATGGCAATCCCAGGAAGCTCGCTGCAAGGAGCAATGGAAAAACTATTGCTGATTTCATTGGTAAACTTTGGATTCTTTGGTAAAATACCATGAAAAAAGGAGAGAGAGAGAGAGAGAGCAATAATAAAAAGAATCCAAAGTTTACCAATGAAATAGCAACAGTTTTTCCATTGCTCCAGCGAATGGGTATTGTTGTGTTAAGATCAATGCCATATGGCAGAGTTGGCTGCGTGTTTCCACCATCAACGATTGAGTCCCCGAATACGTATAATGCTGGGACAAGGACAAAGGCTTCAGTGAGAAGGGAAGCCAAAGAAAATATAGTTAACAGAGCAAGTATTTCAGCCATGATGATCTAGGTGAGAAGAACAAGCAGCCAACCCAATAAGAACAAACTCTGGTATTGCCTCTTCTTGAATTCACTTTGTGCTTGTATATATATAATGATCCAATGTTGTGGTACCAGTTAAAGTGGTTGTATGAATTTAAGACTAATAAATGGTGCAATTATTATGCTATAGAGTCTATAAAATACAAATGGAAGTAGGTAATTAATGTTTATGTGTAGAGCTTCACATTTTATAAAGGCATTCTGAGTAAGAGAAATCCAAAACACAATTATTAAAAATAAAAATGGGAGCACAGGAATTTCAGAGCAAGTCATTTATGTCTTATATAATTTTCTCGCTCAGAATTTTTGGGTAGATGATTGTGTTGTGGTGATTAATTTGGGCGAATCACACAAACAGTCCCTGTAGTTTGAGATTTGTCACTTTAGTTTCTGACTTTTCAATTGTGATACATTTGATCTTGAATTTTGAATCTCATTCCAAATAAGGACAATTGAAGACCTTGTTGGCCCATTTCAAGAGTAAAGTCGTCAATTTGATAAAATATAAATTAGTTTGACAAAAGATAAATGTCAAAATTTATTTTTAAATTTTAAAAATTACTTCCATTCACCAAAAGTAAAATTATATAAAAATGATATATATTTTATTTTTGTGTTTAGATGATGATCATATAATGAGTGTTTGTATTTGTTGATATTTTTGGATGGTAATTATTTAATGGATGGTTATTAGGCTTTTTGTTGATAATTGATACGTTTAATATATAAAAAAAAAATTTAATTTTGGATTTTTTAATTTAATAGATTGGTTTAATAATGACATTAAAGTTGTGGCCATATTTGACTTTTGAAAAAATAAAAACTAATTTAACAAAAATAAATATCAAAAAAATTATTTCTACCCTCCCAAAAGATAAAATTATATAAAAATCATTTGTTTTTAATTTTTTAACCAATTTAATTTTTAGTTTCTTAGAAGAAAAAAAAATTGGAAATAGATTTTGAAAACTAAATCAAATAGAACTTTATAATAAAAAAAAAATTCTAACATTATTCACTAAGAAAAGGCAATTATATTTCAAACAACATATAAGTTAACCAACAGAAAATAAGTCATATGTCGACTTTACCCTTCCAATAGAGCAACAATGTCTTCAATTGTCCCAATTTAGAATGAGATTCAAAATTCAGGATTAAATATATCACAATTGAAAGGTCAGGGACCAAAATAATACAAACCCCAAACTATAGGGACTATTAGTGTAATTCGCCTGATTAATTTATATAGTATAAGATTCATGTGAGGTCCATGTGAAGTTTGGTGGAGATTATTTTCTAAGTAATTTCTAGATTAATAAGGGTAGGCTTGTAATATTACTCATAATTTCATGTCCTAAGCATATGTATCTATCTAGTACACTTGGGTTTGACCTCCTGGTTTTGTAGTCACACTTTAAGGTGTGGTGGTGAAGGGAAGATCAATGGTTCAGGTTGATGGAGCAGTGACCTCTTTAGTTGTAATCTAACTTTATTAACAATTTACAATACAATCTTCGCAAAAAAAATAATTAAAAAAAAAAGAGACTATAAACAGAGGATTTTGGGCAATCGATCATTTATAAGATTAGATTAAAAAATAACATCCAAATAGTACACATTAATGTGTGTTTGGGATAACTGAATACTCGTAAAAAATGTACTGATTGAGATAATTGAATTTTGTTTGTTTAAATAGTAGTTGCCTTCATTCCATTCCATATGTTGCATATTATTTATATCAAGAAAATGTCATTGCAATATAAAAAATAAAAATAAAAAATTTGTGGTCTTTCAACAATACAAACTCTCAAAAGGTGAAGTATACATAAGTTAAAATATTTTGAGTTGTTCATATTATTGTGTATCATAATCAAACTATTTTTAGCCATAATCAAATAAATATAACAAAATTCCACATGAGTCATAACCAAAATAATATCAACAATAACCAAATTATAGCAAACATTATAATGGATTAAAATCAAATATTTCTTCAATCATAATCAAAATAACAATCTTACACTACAACAAAATTGAATTTTTACAGCCTGCAATACATGTCGTAAAAACTCTTTCACAGCATGCACACAAATGTCGTTATATGACATGCCGTGGAAAGTAGAAAATTTTTTACGGCATTTTTTTCATGCCATAAATCATTATACTTTTCATGACATAATTTTGCATGTCGTAGAAAGTTATTTTTAATATATTTATGGCATACTATGTGTAGCTCGCCTTTTTCGCCCCCCCTCCCCTCGAAAGTTTGAAAAGAAGCCCTACAGTTTGGACTCCTGCAGTTCTGAATCTAATCTCACAAGTGCAATGTGAGATTGATAAACACCAAAGAGTCCAAATCCGACAAATCTTTTGGAAAATCGATTTTTGAATCAAAAATGCCAAAATTGAACTGCTTTGCCAGATATAGAGTCACCACCTAAATATTTTATTTTGGAAAAATTTAGGAAACCCATGACTCGTGCCAAAGGTCACGTGTCCGTTATCACCAAGATTGTCTCGGCTCAGAAACTTAGGTACGAGAGAAGAAGGTCATGAATTCAGGACCCCCGCTTTCTACTAATCATGATATGATTTTTATCGACATTATATGCTCTTGTTCAGGTTTATTAGGCTAGCATTACTATGTAATGTGCACAAGCAAGTATAAACTAGTTTGCCTGAATTAGAACAACTCAATTTCATGTTTGTTTTACGAAAAGGGTTTGATTTTGTCACCTCAAGTGGGCTTAAAGTTTGCGAATTTGCCGCTTAACAAAATAAACGTACATTCATTGAATCATTCTAATTCAAGCAACAAGCCTTCATCCACTGGCACTCAAGCAATTTAACAAGCATTTAGCCTCAGGGTAAGCATGTTAGTCATGGCAACCACTCACACTCATGCAAGTATGCTAAAACGTTAAAAACTCACATAGTACTCCAAGCTAAGATAAAACAAAAGAGTTACAAAAATGCATGTTCCTAACTATGCCAAATGTCTAATGTAACACATGCGATATGCAATTACTAGACTCGGCTACTAATAGGGCATATGGATCAATTCAAGACATGCGGTCTAAGCACGTATTCAAAGAATGTATTTAATCAACAATGCAATTAGAGTGATCCGCCGAGCCTCGGTGTATGCAAGACAAGATGAATGTATGCAAGCATAAGGCATGCCAACTGAAATGTGATGCTCCTAATTTAACCATCAAAAGCGGATAAATAAAAGGGAGAAAGCCGTGGGATTGGGAGACATACACATTATTACAACATTTTGCTCTCACGAAGGAGACTCCGAATGAATTGAGCTAACTAGCTAACTCAGCTAATTAAGCTAAGCCAAGCTAATTAAGTTGATTATTACAAACCAAAATGAATAACTAATTAAATTAATTAACTAATTATTATAACAGCAAATGAACTAATTAGCTAACTAACTAATTAGATAATTACAAAACAATTGCAACTAATAATTGAAGAAGTGACTGTTTTAGCTAAAAAGTTAACAAGTCACTAAAAAAACAAAAAAGCCAACATATACCAAAAAGTCATTTTCTCTCCACTTTTTGCACATCTTTAAGTAAAAAACTAAAACGTCATCCCAAACATACTAGTTTTTTTACATCATATTTTAGCCAAAAACCCAAAGAGTTACTAAAAAAGCCCGTTCCCAAACGAGGCCTTAACTAAACTAAGCCAATTAGCTACTCTGCCTCGGGAAACGAAGGATGCGCATGCTCGGTTTCCACCCGAAAAAACCTCCATTTTGCTCACGAAAGCCTTTGTTTGAACAATTGAACACTTTCAGAACAACTTTGCTCCACCTTACCAACACTCTGTTGAGATTTGCATCGGTGGCCAGCCAACCACTGGTGAATATTGTCGGCCATGGAAAGTGGCCTGCCGACCACTGATGCACTGGTTCATCTTGCTGCAACAGAAGACAAACCATATATAGGGTATTTTTAAGGATTGTTTGCACAACTCACCCCTCCTTTTCATGAACAAATCCAAGGAGTTGTAAACTAAAGCCACAAATCACCAACTCAAGCAATTTCATTGCATGATGGTTTGTAACTCAAGATGTGCAAGCTCAATAAATGTAAAACAAGACACAAACCTTATCCTTTTCATGAAAGATCAAGGAAAGGAGGTGACCTTGGAGACTTAAATCATTTCATCACCAGCAAGTATGTGGTCCAAGTTCTATGTGTTCAATTAACGTTCGATTAAACACATCAAAATACAACCAAATTTTTATCTTTGCTCACTTTTAGTCCCGAGTTTTAGTTACTCATTTTAACTTACCAACCATCCTTTAATCAAATTAAGTCCAAAGGTGAATTAAAGTCCTCTAATGGAAAGAGGGTTCAAAACACAAGTTGCTTTAGGTATGAAAGAAGTATCATACCGTTGGTAAGGAACACCCTAAGGAATTAAACCACTAAGTATGAAACCTCAATTTCACACTTAGGCAAGCAAGTGACTTAAAACCACTTTGAAAGCAAAATTAAAAGCCAAGAAATGAGAAAGGTTGCAGAGATGATTAGTGCTGAAATTAAGTGCAAAAAACACTAAAAACATGCAATCAACTCAAACAAGTGGTGTCTAAAGGCCTAAAACACCAAGTTTGTGAGGACTATTACACTACAACTATGCAATATAAGACTCAAATGCAATAACCAACCCAAAATAGAGTTAAAACAGTTCAAAATAGAGCCTAAAACATGCTGGAATAAAGCTACAAGAAGCTAGAAAAATAAGCTAACATATAGAGCTAACTAGACAAGCAAACAAGACACAAAGAGGAGAGGCTAACCCCTCCAAATTTGGACATGAAAACCTGATTTTTACCACTAAAAATACTCTGAAAATCACCGTTTAAAGGCCCAAAAAAAGATGGTTTGAAAATGAGAAACAAAGGTAAAATGGCCTTATAAACAAGGAATGAAGAGGGGTGAACCACCCCCCTAACCTTAAATTGCCAAAAACACCAATTTTAGCCCACAAAAACAGAGGTTTTTTTTTAGCTCAAAAACAGCCCAAAACAGTGAGAAAAAGATAGAAAGACAAGTATGCAAAGCAAGCTAATAAAGCACGTATTATACCTCTTGAAGAGAAGAGTAACTCTAAGCAACAATTCAAGCCAAAACCAACTTCAAGAGTTCCAAGAAGGTCTCAAGAAACCTCAGCTTAAAGGTGAAAGGATTTGGTTAAGAAAGTATAGGCAAGAGTGTAGTGTAAGTAGGCAAAAGTGTAGAGAATTTGTGTGCAGAGAGAGAATTGTATAGAGAGGAAAAATTTTGAGTCTAAAATTTTCTAACCTCTAAACAAGAGAGAGGGGGTTCCTATATATAGAAAACATGAAATTTCTACAAAGAGATCCAGCCCTCCATGTGTGGACAAATGCATGCATCTGTGCAAACAGTTAGCACAGCTGGCATAAAATATTTGCAGAAAACACTAGTGGCCAGCAAACCAAAAGTGATGGCCGGCAACCTCTAGGGATGGCCAACAGACCACCAGAGGTTGCAGGCTGGAAAGACCAAGGCATGATCCAAAAATGGGACAAAAAATATAGGAGGATGAGAGAAGCTCAAAGTCATGGCATTCTGCTGAGGATTTCGAGCGCTTGATGAGCAAACAGACTCATCATCGGGAGTACCTGCAAAGACATCCAAGTTGTGAGGACTGTCAAAAATGGGTGTCTACAATTGCCCCTCTTTGACAGAACTCGAAATCATGAAATGACGTGAGTGAATGTCAAAACCCAGAGACGACCCATTTTGACAAGGCCGTAAGACTTGAACAAACAATTAAGACAATAATAAACGGTTGCGTCTGCAGGCTGCCTACGTATCCCTTTGCAAGAAATCAAACTAGCGTAGTTCTGGGGCAAAATGGAAATGATATGCAAAATGCAAGAACATAACTTATGATCATGCAATGAGGCGGTACAATGAAACATTTGAATGCAAACGCAATGCAAAGAAAATGCCATAGTTAAACAAACTGAAATAAGGCACAACAATTCCATTTATGTAAGGAAGTAAGTAAATAAACCTGTCACGCGTGGGAATCACGAGCCAAACCACATTTCATGCAGCAAGGATGTAAGAAAATTATGCAAGCTTAAGTACACGTCGCACAGGAAAGGCAAAGAGCGACATAACCGTCAGGCACACCCAAGGTCTTAACCGAGATCCTAACGCATTGCACGCGTGAAGAGGAAAGGGTGGTGTGCACATTGGACGCACCCGAATGTTTTTAACCAATGCAAACAATCCTAATGCGTCTCACGCGCTAGGATGAGAGGTGGTGTGAACATTGGGTGCACCCGAATGTTTTTAACCGATTTGCAATCCTAACGCGTCTCACGCGAGATGAGAAAGAGTGGTGTGAACACCGGACGTACCCGAATGTTTTTAACCGATTGGAAAAAAAGATACGATCCGAAATCGGCCTCTACTAATCATGATATGATTTTTATCAACATTATATGCTCTTGTTCCGGTTTATTAGGCTAGCATTACTATGTGATGCGCACAAGTATACACTAGTTTGCCCGAATTGGAACAACTCAATTTCATGTTTGTTTTACGAAAAGGGTTTGATTTTGCCACCTCAAGTGGGCTTAAAGTTTGCGAATTTGCCACTTAACAAAGTGGGCTTAAAACGTACATTTATTGAATCATTTCTAATTCAAGGAACAAGCCTTTATCCACAAGCACTTAAGCAGTTTAACAAGTAAGCATTTAGCCTTATGGCAAGCATGCTAGTCATGGCAATCACTCACGCTCATGCAAGTATGCTAAAACACTAAAAACTCACCTAGTACTCCAAGCTAAGATAAAACAAAAGAGTTAGAAAAATGCATGTTCCTAACTATGCCAAATGTCTAATACAACACATGCGATACGCAATTACTAAGCTCGGCTACTAATATGGCATAAAACATATATTCAAAGAATGTATTTAATCAACAATGCAGTTAGAGTGATCCGACGAGCCTCGGTGCATGCAAGACGAGATGAATGTATGCAAGCATAAGATATGCCAATTGAAACGTAATGCTCCTAATTTAACCATTAAAAGCGGAAAAATAAAAAGGAGAAAGACATGGAGTTGGAAGACACATATTTATTACAACATTTTGCTCTCACGAAAGAGAGTTCGAATGAATAGAGCTAATTAGCTTAAGCTAATTAATCTAATTATTACAAACCAAAATGAATAACTAGGTGAATTTTGTTATTTCTTTGTAATTAAATGGGGATGCTTCATTAATTATTGAAGATCCACTGGCCTGTCAGCTTGAATAAGGGATCAACAACCACAACTTCACGGATTCTGTAAATCCAAAGGACTTCACCTATCAGTGAGTACGCATATCTAAAGTATCTTAAGTTTATTGTTAGTGTTGAATATACTTATGTCAAATTTTTTTTTTTTTTTTTCTTTTCTCTAAATTTTGGATGGATTTCGTTTAATGTGGTCCAAATTTGTCGCCTGTTTAATTTTTAAAAGACTTCTTCTGATGAGTTTTTCTTATGCAGGGTTATTCACCATTGGGTTCTCCAGGTTACCAAAAGAGTGACATTCTCAAGAATCCAATTCTCAATATGGTTGCAGAGAAATTGCGCAAGTCTCCTGCACAAGTTGCGCTTTGTTGGGCTTTGGAAATGGGTCACAGTGTTCTTCCTAAGGGCACAAATGAGACGAGGCTCAAAGAAAACTTTGATGTTTTTGACTGGTCTATACCTGAAGACTTGTCTGCCAAGTTCTCAGAAATTGAGCAGGCAAGTAGCCATTTTTCATCGCACACAACATTGAAGAGCTCTGTATAGGGTCAATTTTCAGTTTTAACAACTTGAAGCTTTCCTAAACCACAACATTCAATTATGGCAACACGGAATCAACAAGATCTTTCTACCACGCTAATTCCAATCAGTACACAATGAAAAGACGCAAGTTTTGCGCAGAGCATAACAAAGGAAAATTCTCAAACAATACTCGAGTATTCCAAATAAAAAATCCAACAACCCTAAACTACCAATCACACAATACAATTTCGACTCGAAATCAAACCAATAAATAGTGAGCATATGAGAACAATACCTTAGCAGAATTGGATCCGATCACGGAATCAGAGTGCCTTCCATTATAATTATCCTGTTGGTGGCGAAATCAAACCCTGTTGAAGTAGAGTTGTTACAACCCGATGATCTGGAAGCCATGCTCAAAGTTAGAAAATGCAAGCTTTGATCAAAGCACAGAGAGTGAAAAGCTAGGGTTCGCAAAGACGACAATAGAGAAAAAATAAGACGGGGTTCGTTTTGATCGATCTTAGCTAACATAACAAGAAGTTTGAATGAATGAAGTTTCATTTCATATACTAATAATTATACCAATGTGCTAAGAAGTTTTTTTTTTTTTTTTTAAAATGGATTGTGAATCGGAGAAGGTTGTCTTGCCTCTGAGTTAAACGAGGGATTTGTTAGAAATTGTTAGCTTTTATTTTTTAATTTTAAAGAAAAAAAAAAATTTGGATTCAGGTTGTTTGGTTTTATTTTTCAAAATTTACCTTCCAAAATATTTATTTATTTTTTTGTTTTCACTGAATTTTTTTGATATTTTAAGCAATTTTTCAATTATAATTAAGTTATAAATAATATTCTAATAGATTATAATCAAGTCATAATCAATATCATAGTGAATTATAAACAAATACTACTAAATATCATAATTTGAAAATATTATAGAATTTTTCAAAATTTTGTACCTTAAACCAAAAGAGAAGTGTTGATTTCGAGAAAATATATGATTTGGTTCAAATTAGATTTCAGATTAGCTTCAAAGTATTGGGTTCAGGTTAATTATTTGTCAAATAAATAAAAATATACATAGCCAAATTATCAAACTGCCCTGTACAAATTTGTTAGATGAACAATTGTTTTATCTTCAAACCTAATATAGTAGTATGAAATCAACCTCATACCAAGGATGATAACTAATGATATTCCTACATTTGTGGAACACGATCATGTCTATTGATATTAACCACGGACTGCAAAGACGAACCATAAAGGTACTTTGACATGAAATATCCACATGCTAACAATATATATAGTACTTGAATCACTTAGTACATTTCACACAGAACATGTAAAATGATTTCTTATTATGTAATCTAAGAAGCAAGCAACATTAACCAAATTACAGTACACAATCCCACTCCTACAATGTTAACTTATAGCACATATTTTTCATGTTACTATAGAAAGTAACAAATTTTGAACCACAAACATATAAGCCTATTTACCACAAGTTTTAAGCTGATTATTGCATTTCTGTATATTATTTATCATATCAGATTGTTTTGGACAGAGATCAGATTGTTTTCTGATTTTATGATACTCAAATTGGAAATTAAGATACTTGTTTGCTGATTTTATGGACAGGATTTTAGTGGTTTCCACTTAAATGTTTTACTCGTGTAATGATCTACATATTTGCTCTTATGTAGATTGGTTCAGCTTTGAAGAAGCTGTTTGAAGATGGTGTGGTGCAGCGCAAAGACTTGTGGATCACCTCCAAACTCTGGTTTCATCTGAATCTTCTTTAACCCAAACATGTCTCTCAACCTTAATGTCTAAGAGAGAAGTAAAAGCAATGAAAAATCATTTGGAATTCCAATTGTATGTTAATGCAAAATTTGAACATGCACCTAGCAACCCAATATCATCTTTTAACCAGTTCATGCTATTCAATTTGAACTGCAATGATTTGCAGGTGTACTGATCATGCACCAGAATATGTACAGGAGGCGTTGGAACAAATTCTCAGGAACAAATTCTTTGGTGCCAAACTAGGATGAAGTAATAGAGTGAGATGTACTGAAACAAATTCTCAGGAACAACCACTTCTTTCTAGAATTATTTTGGTTATTCATATCTCAAGTGAATTTTGTTATTTCTTTGTAACTAAATGGGGTTGCTTGATTAATTATTGAAGATCCACTGGCCTGTCAACTTGAAGAAGGGATCAACAACCACAACTTCACGCATTCTGTAAATCCAAAGGACTTCACCGATCAGTGAGTGTGCATATCTAAAGTATCTTAAGTTTATTGTTAGTATTGAATATACTTATGTGAAATTTTTTTTATATTTTTTTCTCTAAATTTTGGATGGATTTCATTTAATGTGGTCCAAATTTGTCTCCTGTTTAATTTTTAAAAGACTTCTTCTGATGAGTTTTTCTTATGCAGGGTTATTCACCATTGGGTTCTCCAGGTTACCAAAAGAGTGACATTCTCAAGAATCCAATTCTCAATATGGTTGCAGAGAAATTGCGCAAGTCTCCTGCACAAGTTGCGCTTTGTTGGGCTTTGGAAATGGGTCACAGTGTTCTTCCTAAGGGCACAAATGAGACGAGGCTCAAAGAAAACTTTTATGTTTTTGACTGGTCTATACCTGAAGACTTGTTTGCCAAGTTCTCAGAAATTGAGCAGGCAAGTAGCCATTTTTCATCGCACACAACATTGAAGAGCTCTGTATAGGGTCAAGTTTCAGTTTTAACAACTTGAAGCTTTCCCAAGGTTCTGAAAAGCGGTTGCGGTTGCCGTAACGGTGGCGGTGACGCGGTTGCGGTTGCGGGGTGTAAAGGCCGTAGTGTAACGGTTGCGGTAACCAGAACTGTGAATTTTTTTATTTTTCGCACAATTTGAAAAAAACTTACCGATACGCATATTTTTTTTCCATGATCATATTTATTGGGTTAAAAATAAATATTAATCAATTTTTGTAAATTTTTAAGTATGATCCAATATATTTCATATTTTTAAATCACTATAAACTGAGTTTTTTACGTTTTATTTTAATAATTAATGACTTTATATTTTACAAAAAATTAATCACTAACTATTATATATAAGATAAATAATGACAAAAGTAAGAAAATAAATAAGAGCCTAAATATATATATACATATTTTAACCAAGCCAATAGATAATGACCACACTTATTATTATTATTATTTTCAAACAATATATAGATAGACACACACACAGCAACAAAATGGTTTAGTGATAGCAGCTGAATAGAATAGCATAGGTCTTATAGTTTCAACAAATCAATAACATATTCTTCATCTTCCCTCTTCTCTCTCTCTCTCTCTCTCTATCTCTTGCTCCTCTATTTTCTCTCTTTATCTTCCCTCTTCTCTCTATCCCTTTTCCCCCATTTTCAGTTTTTTTTTTTTTTTTTTTTTTTTTTTTTTTTGTGTTTTTTCGAAAGAAACAGTTTGGAACTGTTATGTAACAGTGCGTAACAGGCCGTTACGGCTGTTACGGCGCCATTACGACCGTTACGGCAGCCGCTACGGTCGACACACCTGTGAATCTCAATCACACTGCAAAGGCGGCCGTAACGGGTGGCGGTAACGGCCAAAACCATTACGTAACGGCGTTACATAACGGTTGCAGCCGCTTTTTAAAACCTTGAGCTTTCCTAAACCACAACATTCAATTATGGCAACACGGAATCAACAAGATCTTTCTACCACGCTAATTCCAATCAGTACACAATGAAACGACGCAAGTTTTGCGCAGAGCATAACAAAAGAAAATTCTCAAACAATACTCGAGTATTCCAAATAAAAAATCCAAAAACCCTACACTACCAATCACACAATACAATTTCGACTCGAAATCAAACCAATAAATAGTGAGCATATGAGAACAATACCTTAGCAGAATTGGATCCGATCACGGAATCAGAGTGCCTTCCGTTATAATTATCCTGTTGGTGGCGAAATCAAACCCTGTCGAAGTAGAGTTGTTACAACCCGATGATCTGGAAGCCATGCTCAAAGTTTGAAAATGCAAGCTTTGATCAAAGCACAGAGAGTGAAAAGCTAGGGTTCGCAGAGACGACAATAGAGAAAAAATAAGAAGGGGTTCGTTTTGATCGATCTTAGCTAACATAACAAGAAGTTTGAATGAATGAAGTTTCATTTCATATACTAATAATTATACCAATGTGCTAAGACATTTTTAAAAAAAAAAAAAAAAAATGGATTGTGAATCGGAGAAGATTGTCTTGCCTCTGAGTTAAACGAGGGATTTGTTAGAAATTGTTAGCTTTTATTTTTTAATTTAAAAAAAAAAAAAATTGGATTCTGGTTGTTTGGTTTTATTTTTCAAAATTTACCTTTCAAAAAATTTATGTTTTTTTTTGTTTTCACTGAATTTTTTTGATATTTTAAGCAATTTTTCAATTATAATTAAGTTATAAATAATATTCTAATAGATTATAATCAAGTCATAATCAATATCATAGTGGATTATAAACAAATACTACTAAATATCATAATTTGAAAATATTATAGAATTTTTCAAAATTTTGTACCTTAAACCAAAAGAGAAGTGTTGATTTCGAGAAAATATATGATTTGGTTCAAATTAGATTTTAGATTAGCTTCAAAGTATTGGGTTCAGGTTGATTATTTGTCAAATAAATAAAAATATACATAGCCAAATTATTAAACTGCCCTGTACAAATTTGTTAGATGAACAATTGTTTTACCATCAAACCTACGATAGTAGTATGAAATCAACCTCATACCAAGGATGATAACTAATGATATTCCTACATTTGTGGAACACGATCATGTCTATTGATATTAACCACGGACTGCAAAGACGAACCATAAAGGTACTTTGACATGAAATATCCACATGCTAACAATATATATAGTACTTGAATCACTTAGTACATTTCACACAGAACATGTAAAATGATTTCTTATTATGTAATCTAAGAAGCAAGCAACATTAACCAAATTACAGTACACAATCCCACTCCTACAATGTTAACTTATAGCATATATTTTTCATGTTACTATAGAAAGTAACAAATTTTGAACCACAAACATATAAGCCTATTTACCACAAGTTTTAAGCTGATTATTGCATTTCTGTATATTATTTATCATATCAGATTGTTTTGGACAAAGATCAGATTGTTTTCTGATTTTATGATACTCAAATTGGAAATTAAGATACTTGTTTGCTGATTTTATGGACAGGATTTTAGTGGTTTCCACTTAAATGTTTTACTCGTGTAATGATCTACATATTTGCTCTTATGTAGATTGGTTCAGCTTTGAAGAAGCTGTTTGAAGATGGTGTGGTGCAGCGCAAAGACTTGTGGATCACCTCTAAACTCTGGTTTCATCTGAATCTTCTTTAACCCAAACATGTCTCTCAACCTTAATGTCTAAGAGAGAAGTAAAAGCAATGAAAAATCATTTGGAATTCCAATTGTATGTTAATGCAAAATTTGAACATGCACCTAGCAACCCAATATCATCTTTTAACCAGTTCATGCTATTCAATTTGAACTGCAATGATTTGCAGGTGTACTGATCATGCACCAGAATATGTACAGGAGGCATTGGAACAAATTCTCAGGAACAAATTCTTTGGTGTCAAACTAGGATGAAGTAATAGAGTGAGATGTACTGAAACAAATTCTCAGGAACAACCACTTCTTTCTAGAATTATTTTGGTTATTCATATCTCAAGTGAATTTTGTTATTTCTTTGTAACTAAATGGGGTTGCTTGATTAATTATTGAAGATCCACTGGCCTGTCAACTTGAAGAAGGGATCAACAACCACAACTTCACGCATTCTGTAAATCCAAAGGACTTCACCGATCAGTGAGTGTGCATATCTAAAGTATCTTAAGTTTATTGTTAGTATTGAATATACTTATGTGAAATTTTTTTTATATTTTTTTCTCTAAATTTTGGATGGATTTCATTTAATGTGGTCCAAATTTGTCTCCTGTTTAATTTTTAAAAGACTTCTTCTGATGAGTTTTTCTTATGCAGGGTTATTCACCATTGGGTTCTCCAGGCTACCAAAAGAGTGACATTCTCAAGAATCCAATTCTCAATATGGTTGCAGAGAAATTGCGCAAGTCTCCTGCACAAGTTGCGCTTTGTTTGGCTTTGGAAATGGGTCACAGTGTTCTTCCTAAGGGCACAAATGAGACGAGGCTCAAAGAAAACTTTTATGTTTTTGACTGGTCTATACCTGAAGACTTGTTTGCCAAGTTCTCAGAAATTGAGCAGGCAAGTAGCCATTTTTCAACGCACACAACATTGAAGAGCTCTGTATAGGGTCAAGTTTCAGTTTTAACAACTTGAAGCTTTCCTAAACCACAACATTCAATTATGGCAACACGGAATCAACAAGATCTTTCTACCACTCTAATTCCAATCAGTACACAATGAAAAGACGCAAGTTTTGCGCAGAGCATAACAAAGGAAAATTCTCAAACAATACTCGAGTATTCCAAATAAAAAATCCAAAAACCCTAAACTACCAATCACACAATACAATTTCGACTCGAAATCAAACCAATAAATAGTGAGCATATGAGAACAATACCTTAGCAGAATTGGATCCGATCACGGAATCGGAGTGCCTTCCATTATAATCATCCTGATTACCGTAGTCCTCGTACGAGCAAACAAAGTCATCGTTGGTGGCGAAATCAAACCCTTTCGAAGCAGAGTTGTTACGACCCGATGATCTGGAAGCAATGCTCAAAGTTTGAAAATGCAAGCGTTGATCGAAGCACAGAGAGTGAAAAGCTAGGGTTCGCAGAGACGACGACAGAGAAAAATAAGACACGGTTCGTTTTGATCGATCTAAGCTAGCATAACAAGAAGTCTGAATGAAGTTTCATTTCATATACCAGGGTTGTTTGGGTTTATTTTTTTGTCGGTGTGTAGAAAAATAAAATGGTGATGTGATGAAAAAAAACAAAGAAGATAAATTATTTATGAGTTGTCAAACTTGGCCTAATGATTATAATAATGGTCCTGTTTAGTAGAGTTGTGGGAAAGTGCTTATAGTTTATGCCTAAACAGCTTATAGCTTATAACTATGAACATAAACTGATTTCTAACTTATAAATTAAGCATCTCCTGCCCCACTCAAAGAATAAACTGATTTCTGAATTTCAAAAAGTATAAGTTATAAGGTATAAGTTAAACCAAACACATCAAAATGCTTAATGTCACTGAGAATTTATTTTTTTAAAAAAAAAATGGATTGTGAATTTAAAAAAAAAAAAATCGGATTCAACTTGTTTAGTTTTATTTTTCAATATTTACCTCTTTAAATTTTTTTTATTTTTTATTTTCACTGATTTTTTTTTTTTTATATTTTAAGTAATTTTTCAATTATAGTTAAGTTATAAATAATATTATAATAGATTATAATCAAGTCATAATCAATAGCATAGTAAGTTATAATCAAATACTACTAAATATCATAATTTGAAAATATGATAGAATTTCTCAAAATTTTGTACCTTGAACTAAAAGAGAAGTGTTGATTTCAAGAAAATATATGATTTGATTCAAATTAGATTTCAGATTAGCTTCGAAGTACTATGCTCAAGTTGATTATTTATTTGTTCAAGATTCAATAAGTTAAATGTATAAGAAAAAAAAATTGCATATAGTTGGAAGGACAAGCAAGAAGGTAATTCTTCAAAGCAAGAGTATTTGTCCCTATTGAATCTAAGTTAAGGGTTGGTTTGGGATGTTCTAAAAAAGTGTACTTTTTGACTTATTGGCTTATATGGGTTGGGTTTGGGTTGGGTCTGATGTGATGTGTTAGAGTGGTGATGTGATTTAAATAAGATGATGTGACTTAAATAGGATAGTGACTTTTTGACTTTTTGTATTATTTAGTAGATGCCAAACTTGGCCTAAATATCTCTTCGAGAATCCTCTTTTTAAACAAAAATACAATAATTTGATAACGAAGAATGATGATGAAAATTGTTCAAAAATGACTCTTTAAAAAGGGTTGGATTCTTTCATGTTCGTACTTGAGATAATAGTTGGGCTTAGTGGGTCTATTTTGGAAACCAATTTCATTAATTTGAACCATTCACTTTTAGAATTTGTTAAATAGAGTATTTATTTAAAAATTTGAGATGATTGGATATCAATAGCTATATGTTTGCATCACATTTGTTTTTAAAAAATGGACAACATATCAAGGTCGACTAAAAAATGAGCCCACCAAACCCAACTTATTCTCTTAAATTTAATGATCAACTTTGTTTGGGGACTAAACATTTTACCAAAAAAGATAAAAAAATAATTATAAATTGTCAAATCACGCTCTCTACTTTTCTGCGTATCATAAAAAGTCAAAAAATTATCCAAATAGAAATTCGCAAATGAGGTTAAGATAATTCGAACTTGACATATGGAAGATGGGGTAGAGTAAATAATTTAATGAGCTGACTGTGATAAAAAGATCGTGATTCTCTCTATTTCATATCTATTTCACTCCATTGAATGTTACCATCTCAAAAGGTAGCAAACGGATGGTCCCAATGAAAAATCACATAAATCATTTAATGAGTCTATTACAAATTATTTTAGTTTTAATTTTCTTTAAAAAAATATTGATCTTGTTAACATGTACTTTAAGAGTACATGTTCAGAAAGTAATAAATGGTATTTAACTTTCTCCACTTGCACCAAATATAGAAGATAAATTAATTATGATATTTTTAAATAGTTAATTTTTTCATATGGACACTAATACCCCTATATTCATAGGACAAAATTTCTTTAACTATTATTGAATTAAAAGTAATAAAAAAAAGTATCCTATACACATATATATATATATATATATTTGTCGATGGTTCTAATGTAGTGAGAATCTTAGCATCATTTTATGAAGGTATTGTTGGATCTTAGCATCATTTTATAAAGGTATTGTAGGAAAAATTTTAGTTGCAAAATATTTTTATTTGACTTAATTTTTAGAATTTGTATTTAGAATTTATTTTTAAAACAATTATAAATTAATTTCATAAAAATAAATATAAATAAATATTTGAATTTTAAAATATTATTTATGTTTCAAAAAAATCATATGAAAATAACTAATGTTTTATTTTTTTTAAAAAAAATCACCAAATTAAATTTCCACTCCTGAATGTTTTGTGGAATGTGTAACAAATGGCAATCCCAAGTAGGGAAGCCAAAGAAAGCATAGTTAACAGAGCAAGTATTCCAGCCATGATGATCTAGCCAAGAAGAACATAAAGCAAACCCAATAAGAGCTGGCTCTGGTATTGCCTCTTGTTGTATTCATTTTGTGCTTGTGTATCTAATGATATAATGTTGTGGTAGCAATTACAGTGGCTACGTATTTAAGACCAATAAATGGTGCAATTATTATGCTATAGACTACAATTGGAAGAGTAATCAGTGTTTGTGTGGAGAGCTTCACATTTTACAAGGGCATTCTGAGTGAGAGAAATCCAAAACACAATTATTAAAAATAGAAATGGGAGTACAAGAATTGTAGAGCAATCCTTTCAGGTCTCATATAATTTCAACCGCTCAAAATTTTTGGGTGGATGACTGTGTGCTAGAGATTAATTTGTGCAATGTGTAATTCATGTGAGGTCCATGAAAGTGTGGTGAAAATTAATTTCTGATTAATTTCTAGGTTGATAAGGGTAGGTTTGTAATTTTACTCATAATTTCATATCCTAAGCATATGTATCTATCTAGTGCTTTTAGGTTTGGCTTAGTGGTTTTGTAGTCACATTTTAAGGTATGGTGGTGAAAGGAAGATCAAGGGTTTAGGTTAATGGAGCAACAGTGACCTCTTTAGTTGTAATCTAAATTTATTAACAATTTAACATCCTATAATACAATCTTGACCCAAAAAAAAAAAAAAAAAGAAAAGAAAAGTGGATTTTGGGCGATCGATCATTTATAGGCTTAGATTAAAAAATAACGTTTAAATAGTACATATTAATGTGTGTTTGGAATAATTGATTACTCGTAAAAAAAAAAGGTATTGATTAAGATAACTGAATTTTTTATTTTTTTAAAATTTTTTTTTTAACAGTAGTTTCCTTCATTCCATCCCATATGTTGCATATTGTGGACGCGCCCTCGGGCCTCAAATTGCGTGCCACAATTCGGACTCGTTTTGTCACGGTTCTAAATCTTGAACCAAAGAGTCCAAATTCGGCAAATTGTTTTTGAGAAAAACAGATTTTTAGAAAAGAAGTGCCAAATATGGACTGCTTTGCCAGATACAGAGTCGCCACCTAAATATTTTATTTTGGGAAATTTAGGAAACTCTGACTTGTTTGCCTAAGGCCACGTGTCCGTCATCACCAAAGTTGCATCGGCTCGGGAACTTGGGTACGATTGGGAAAGGTCACTTCGTGAGCACCCCCGCTCGCCCGATCGAAGATTGGCCTCTACTAACCATGATATCTAGTTTTGAAAACATTATGCGTTCTTATTCCAGTTATTAGCCTAGATTTACTATGTGATGCACACAGCAAAATAAGTATAGACTAGATCGCCTAATTTGGATGAAAGCATTGCATATCCGTTTGTTTGGAAATGTTTTGAAATTTGCTACCGCAAGTAGGCTAAAATGCGGATTTCAATGAATTATCCCAATTCAAGTAATCCAACCTTCACCCACAGGCATTCAGGCAGTTTATCACATAAGCATATAGCCACATGGTAAGCATGCTGTCATGTTAACATTCACACTCATGCGAGATGCTAAAGCATAAATACTTACATCGTACTCCGCGCCAAAACAAAGAACTCGTTAGCAATCATGCATGATCCAAGTTCATGTTAAGTGCCTAATGTATCGCATACAAAATGTAGTCTAGAATAGGCTCAGCTAATCCTAGGAAGGCATGTGAAATGTAACAGATAATACATATTCAAGTTAGATTTGAAATACTATGCAGTTAGTATGATACGCCGAGCCCGGTGCATGCAATACAGATGAATGGATGCACGCATGCATAGCATAAGGTATGCTAATTGAAATATGCCCTAAATCTAACCATTATAAGCGGTTAAATAAAAGGGAGAAAGAAATGGGGTTGGAAGACATGCACACATGCACCCACACTTATTACAAATTTGCCCTTACTCGGAGGGACCGAATAAATAATACAAGCCACCTAATTAACTAACTCACAAGCTAATTAATTATTACAGAACCAAATTGAATAACTAGCTACAACTAATTATTACACAACTTAATTAATTAACGAATCAATTAACTAATTAATGAATGACAACAAGCAAGTAGGGAAAGCAGTAAACGGTGCTATTCCAGCTCTTTTTGAAGAAGGGAGGCATGCATGCTCGCCTCGGTTCCTTGCTTTGGATGGCCTTCCGGTTGCTCTTTAGAGGCTCTGTTTGCAGGGTGTCTTCTAGTGCTTGTTGTTGGACCTTACCAAAACGTTGTAGGGGAAGTCACCAGTGGCCTGCCGGCTAGGAAAGGAGATCTGCCGGCCAAAGGTGGTCCATTGCCGGCCATCAGTGGCAGGCTGCCGGCCACTGGTGTGTTGTGATACCAAACTGCAACGAAGCACAAAATAGAGAAAATAGAGGGTTTCCCAAGGACATGTACGCACCATGGCACTCCAAATCACCTCAAGACATCAAGGGAGAGGCCTAGTCGGATCCACGACCATCAATCACGCATCCCGATGCATGGTGGCCAAAGATCCAACATGTGCAAATCAATATGAAAATGAATGCACAAATAAAGCAAGTAAAGCCTAGAACTCTATCATGAATCATCAAGAGCTTCGGCGACCGAGAATTGAGACACGTTCCACCACTTGAAGCATGAAACGCCCCTCGTTCCTTGTGCTCGGATTAATACTTAATCCAAGCAATGCAACACATAAGCATGGCAAACATGCAACATGACCTAAATGTGCAAACATGCAACAAACCCAAGCATGCAACAAGCATATAAGCATGATGTGAGGTGATGACCTTGGACAACATGACAAAATGCAACATGAACATATGAGCATGCAAGGTATGCAAAGTTAAACAAGTATGCGACAACATACAAAATGAAACAAGCATGCGACAACATGGAAAGATGGGCTTACACCAAAGATGGACGGCTCTCAACTAGGTCCAAATCAGTAGCCAAAGCGATGAATTAAGCCATACAACACACTCAAGCATGCAAAATGCGAAAGGTTCATCAAAGGGGCCTAAAAGGGCAACTCTCAAAAGTGCCTAAGAAGTGACAAATGTGCAATTGTAACAACACTATATGCACTGAAATGAGATGATAAATGATGCCAAATCATTTAAATAGCTCAAGGATAGCATGCGCGAATCACCGAAACACGAAGCTTGCAAGGCCAATTACACTACAGCTATACGAAGCATGAAGGATATGGCAAGGGCAACCCAAAACAATTCTAGTACATACTGATATGAGACTAAAACATGCATGGAAGTAAGCCAAAGCAAGCTAGCATACAATGCTAAAACATAGGACATGCAAGGCTACAAAAGAGGCAATGCACTACACCTATGAGAACCAATCATGGCATGACTTGGACAACAAAAAACAGAGTTACATCATGGTATATTAGGACCCAAAATGTACTGAAATGATGAGCCAAAGGCTTAGGCTAAGTGGCATGCACAAAAATCCATTCTTGAAGCATAAAGCACAAGCTATACAAAGCATTCAAGGCATGTCAAATGCGAGTGAACAACAACATTTCATGGACTGAAATAGCATGTGGAATGAGGGAAAGACATGCAAACATCACATGTATGGCATGATAGAGGCCTCAAAACCCAAGACTAGCCTAAGCATTTATACTATAGCTATACAAAGCATGAGTGATATGGCCATGGCAGCCCAAAACAGTCCTAGGACACTTCAAAATAAGCATAAAATCAAGTTTGAGCAAAGCCAAAATATGCTAGTAGGATGAGTCAAAACATCGTGCACAAAGGGCTAGTAAACAAGATTTGTTCTACACCTATATGGAGCATGCAAAGGATAATGAAACCAACTATGGATAAGGTCATAACATGCCAAATGGTAACCAAATACATGCTGGAATGTAAACCAAACAAGCTAAAATGACATGGCATGGCATGGAGCATATGAAACTAGTTTAGGGGATTTACATTACAAGTGCATCATGCAAGTATGGAGTGATAAAACCAACCCAAAACAGATTCATGGCATGGTAAAACATCACCAAAAATGGACTGAAATGGACTCAACAAAGACTATGCACACATGCTACTTTGATGAGCTATAAATGGAGTTACACCACACATGCTAGATGCAAGCAAGACATGACCAAACCAGCCTTGGACAGGGCCAAGGCAGGTCCTAGAAGTCACAAAAAAAGGCCTGGACCAAGCCTCAAAAATGCATAGAGAGATGGTCCTTTGGAAGGCCAAAAATGCAAGTAAAGAGGAACACAAAGAGAGGGGACTACCCCCTCTGATTTAGGACCTCAAAACCACACCTCTACCACTGAAATCCATTTCAGTGGTAGGAAGGCCAAACCAAGGTGTAGACACCCCATTTTTGACCGTCCTCAAGACTTGGACGTCACCGTTTGAACACTCGGTGATTATCCATGTTTGTGTTTGTTTGGAGTTCCCGGAGTTCTCGGCTACGCGCCTTGCCTCAGGATCTCTGAACTCGACTATTTTGTGTCTGGTTTTGCACCAAACACTTGTGTTTTGCCTTGGAGGGGCAGGGAATGCCTTTTGAGGCATCCCCACACACCACCGGCACTAGCTAGAGGCCACCGGCTGCTTTTTGTTGCCACCGGTAATATATATTGCCGGCCGACAGTCTTTTTTGCCGGTCGGCAGTCATTTTTGTCAAAATGACATTTTTGGCTAGCCGATTACTGTTCAGCTGCTTTTGGAGATATTTTGAGACAACTGTTTGGCATTTGGTTCCCCTCCATACACGTGTATGGAGGGATGCCCTCTTTGTAAGCTTGTGGCATAAGCTTTACAACTTCGTTGCCTATAAGAGAGGGGTCTCCTCTCTTGGCTTGGGGGAGACATTTTTTTTAGAGAGGGAATAACTCAGAGAGAGCTCTGGTTTTAGGTTAGGGTTTGTGTATCTATCCTATATCTCTCTCTCTCTCTCCCTTAAG
Source organism: Camellia granthamiana (assembly GCA_036172215.1). Classification (NCBI taxonomy): domain Eukaryota; kingdom Viridiplantae; phylum Streptophyta; class Magnoliopsida; order Ericales; family Theaceae; genus Camellia; species Camellia granthamiana. The sequence goes on along the minus strand of CM069913.1, from coordinate 79,223,774 downwards.
CTTAGTGTGTGTGTTTTGTCTTACTATTGCACACAAGCACCTAGTGCTTCACCTTCCTTTGGCTACTGAGGTTCCAAGGGCTTGTTCTTGCTATTTTTGATTGGATTTAAGCTCAAGGAGGCAACAACATCAACATTTGTGAAGGTGGTCAACAAGGGTAAGAAACTAGCCTTTTATTCCCCATTTTTGCATCCTATTTCTACCTATCTTAGAGCTATTTTTGTGTTTAGTGTATAACATAAAAAAGTTCTGTTTTTAGGCCCTCTTGATTGTTTATTAAGAGTGTTTTGTGGTTTGGGCGTGTTTGACCACACTTAGGCCTTGAAAGGCCCTCATTTTGTGCTATTTTGTGCAAGTTTCGAGACTTTGGTGTTTGGTCCTCTTCACCACTGAAATCTTGAGGGATTTCAGTGGTGGAGATGGTGCTTTGAAGTCTCCAAAAGGGGAGGGCCACCCCCTCTCCTTGTTGTCCTTGAAAGGGACCATTTTTGGTCTCTTAAGGAAGTCTTTGTTCAAGTGTGTGTTGAGCATGCCATGGCTGTATTTTATGCCTATATTGCCATGTTATAACTTTGTATTAAGTTGGTTTTGGTACTCCATGCATGCTTAGCATAGTTGCCATGTAATGCCTCCTTGATCCCTTAACATGCCTTAGGTTGTATGCCTTTGTTTGAGCATGTTTTAGGCTTAGCCTTGCGAATGTTTTGTGCCTACTTTGCCATGCTTTAGGTCTGTCCATAGTTGTTTGGATCGATTTTGGCATGATTAGTATAGCTCCTTTGCATTTGTGGCTTGTCGGGCTTGTATGCTTCAAGTATGTGAATGTGTAGCATGTATTGCTTGCATCATTTTGGTGGTTTGGAACCATCCAACATGTAATTTCAGTCCCTTTGGCATGCTCATATGCTTGCCTTAGTTGCTTCATTGTTGCCCCTTAAGCTTGTGTTGAATGCTCCATGTTTTGGTCCTTATGCACGCTTTCATATTTGAGCCACTTAGATGCCATCTAAGTAGTCCTTTGGCCTTGTTTTAACATGCTAAAAACCTATTTTTAGTTGTTTAATGCATGCCATGTTTGTTATGCTAAGTGTCCTTCAAAGCTTCATTACCTTGCTTCAAGTACTTAGGCCATTTGCATGCTTTTGTTTGTCTTGTTTGAGTTGGTTTGGCACCTCTTATAACATGACTTAAGAGCTTAACTCGCATGCTAATTGTTCATATTTGTGCCCTTTTAAATGTGTTTAAAAGTTACCCCATTATGCTTTAAGTATTAGACCATGAGTGCTTGCATGTGTGTGTGCACTTTGGCCTTCACTTCCTTGCTTTTGGCCACTAATTTTAGGCCTATTTGGAGTTGCCTAAGTCATGTTTAAGTCCACCCCTTTGCTTGGTTTGCATGCTTGCCTTGCATGCTCGCTTGTATGTTTGTATAAGTGTCTTGCATTGTCCATATCACATGTTAGCCAACATGTCTAGGATTGCATCGCATTGTGCATGCTTGGCCTCTTGAAGCAAGTGTGATAGAGGTTGAGGCTTCCTTGTGTGATTACATGGTTTGCTTGCATTTGAAATTGAAAGTACACACTCGATTCTTTGGGCCATCATGCATGGAAATGCGTGATTGGTGGTCCGAGAATCGAGGCACATCCTCCTTTGAGTCACAAACATGATAAGGAATGTGTTTGGTGCATACATTGCTTGAATTGAGCTGCCATGCAAGATTCTGTCCTCTGCTGCTGTGAGTTGCAGGTTCTGCAGGAATTCATTGCCAGCCGGCAGTATTTAGTGCCGACCGGCAGTCAATCAATGGCTGGTGGATTCATTTTGTGCCGACTACCACAAATTCACTGCCGGTAGTCTTTCTACTTAGCCGGTGGTGATTCCCAATACCCAGGGAGGCATCCTTAAGGCTTTGGCAGTCCTCAGAGAAGAAAAGCAGGGAAAACAGAGGCAGGCTAGGCATGGCAGTGCGATTCCGAGCGGAATCCGAGCGTGCATGCATTGAGCCCTCTCCCTGAGGCGGTTTACTGTTTTTCTTAGCGTGGTTAATTTGTTAATTAATTAGGCAATTTGTAATATTTAATTAGCTTGCATAGTTAATTAATTTGTATATTATTTTGGTCCCTCCGAGCGAGGGCAAATCTGTAATAAGTGTGCGTGAGTGGTGTGTATGTCTTCCAACCCCCACTTCTTTCTCCCTTTTATTTACCTGCTTATGATGGTAGATTAGGGCACGTTTATTTTAGCATACCTTATGCAATGTATGCGTGCATCCATGCATTTGTTGACATGCACCGGGCTCGGTACATCATACAAATCGCATTGTATCTTCAAATCTAACTTGAATACGTGCACCGAATGATAGCATTTCACATGCCATTTTAGGGTTAGCCGAGCCTATCCTAAACTGCATCTCTGTATGTGATGCATTAGTCACTCTAACATGAACCAGGGCATACATGTTTGCTAACTAGTTTAATTGTTTTGGCTTGGAGTACGATGTGAGTATTTATGCTTTAGCATATCGCATGCGTGTGAATGTTAACATGACAGTATGATTACCATGTGGCTAAGTGCTTATATGAGATAAACTGCTTGAATGCCTGTGGGTGAAGGTTGGATTGTTTGAGTTGGAAAAACTCGTTGAAATCCGTGTTTTAGCCTACTTGCGAGTAGCAAATTCCAAAGCGCTTTTCAAAACAAACGGATATGCAATGCTTATTTCCAAATTAGGTAATCTAGTCTATACTTGTTTGCCGTGCGCATAACATAGTAATTCTAGGCTAATAACCGGAATAAGAACATGTAATGTCTTCAAAATTGAATATCATGGTTAGTAGAGGCCGGTCTTCGGACCGGGCGAAAGGGGGTGCTCATAGCTGACCTTCCCCGATCGTACCCAAGCTCCCGAGCCAAGACAACTTTGGTGATGACGGGCACGTGGCCTTTGGCACCGAGTCAGGGTTTCCTAAATTTCCCCATTTAAAAATATTTAGGTGGCGATTTTGTATCTGGCAAAGCAGTCCATGTTTGGCACTTCTTTTCAAAAATCTGTTTTCTCAAAACGATTTGCCGGATTTGGACTCTTTGGTTCAGATTAAGAACTGACAACAAAAGGGAGTTCGAACTGTAGAGTGAAGCCCACGGGGACGTCTACACAAGGCTAGCTCGGAGGCCTCAAGATATGGCTTAAAACAAAGCCAAACAAAGCATACAAGGGGGCTACACACCCCAAACAGCAAAATGACCTTAACCAAACTTAAAAAGAACTTAAAAACAAGACTTTTCCAGTTATAAGAAAAGCCTAAATCAATATGCAAAGAGGGCTAAAGCAAGGTGCAAGAAAGTGCAAAAAAAGGGGGGAAATGCTCACCCTTAAAGACCCTCTTCGAAACCAGCAATTTCAAGGGGTGGAAGCTTGCTTTCAGACCTCAAGAAGACCTCTGAAGAAGCTTGGTTCAATGGTGGTGGTGTATCTCTATGTGTTGTAGTGTAAAAATGCAAGGAAATCCAACTTCAAAGCATTAAACACAAACAATATAGAGAGAAGGGGAGTTTTTGCTCTTCAAAAACTCAGAACCTCTGTCAAAGAGGATGGCATCCTCTTTACATAGAAGGATGAAAAGGCAAAGCTTCTTGAAGAAGCTTTGCAAGGGCTTCATCCGTCCATACACGTGTATGGAGGGGAGCAAATGAAAATCTAGCTGGCTCAAAAGATCTGAAGGGAAACCAGCTGAGATAGGGGGTGCCGGCCATCAGCAATGGCCGGCAGTGGCTCATTGATGGCCGGCAGGGCCTCATCAATGGCCGGTAGGAACAAGTCCATGGCCGGTAGTGCCATGCCATGGCCGGCAGTGCACCACAGGGTCCACTCTGACAGGACCTAGTCAAGGTCCAAAAAAAGGGCAGAAAGGATATAGGGTCCGAGAAGCTCGAACTGGTGATGTTCCGCCGCGACAGTCGAGTACTCAGCGAGCAATCAAACTAGTTGTTGGGTGTACCTGCAAGCACAACCAAGTCTAGAGGACGGTCAAAAATGGGGTGTCTACAGTTGCCCCTCTTTGACAGAACTCAACAGTCACAAAGTGACGGGAGTGAGTGTCAAAGCCCAGAGACGACCCATTTTTTACAAGGCCGAAGACTTAGACAAGCAATCAGTATAGGCATGCAGAGATGCGCTCGAAGGCTGGGGGCAAAATGCAAATGATATGCAAGATGCAAGAGCATAACTTATACTCATGCTAAGGATGCTGTAATGAAGCAAATCATGCAACAGTTTTAAGCAGGTGAAAAACAGTCCTACATATTCCAACGAGAAGAATATAAGACAATTATGCAATTCTTACCATGTTTCACACGGAGTGCATACAATATCCGTGCGGCTCGTCTAGTCATGCCAGCTTCAAATGAACCGTACATACAATATCGTGCCTGAAAAAGAGATAAACTTAACAGGTACAATATCGTTAGCAATATGCATAACAATGCAATTGAAAAGTGCGTGACAACGCATATGAAGTGCGCATAAACACATGTAAGTAAAGCAAACGCAGAAATGCATGCAATGTGTAAAGCGGGAATTGAACACATGTAAGTAAAGCACACGTGACAACGTGCACAATGTGTGAAGTAGGCAAAGGTATGAACACATGTCATTAAAGCAGGCGCGATTGACGCAAGCAATGTGTAAGACGGGAATTTGAACACATGTAAGTAAAGCACACGTGACAACGTGCACAATGTGTGAAGTAGGAATTGAACAAAGGTATGAACACATGTCATTAAAGTACATGCCGAAACATGCACAATGTGTAACCACCTGGAAAATGAACAAAGGTATGAACACATGTCATTAAAGTACATGCCGAAACATGCACAATGTGTAACCACTTGGAAAATGAACAGAGGTATGAACACATGTCATTAAAGTACATGCCGAAACATGCACAATGTGTAACCACCTGGAAAATGAAAAAAGACATAAATGTGATAGAGATTAGGAAATACATGACAATGCATGTAAGGTGCACAAGATAGCGTGAATGAAATAAATGCATGCAAAATGTAATGAGATGCACAAGATAGTGCGATGCGCTAAACAGCGCGATGCGTTAGACAACGCGAGTGCACCAGATAGTGCGAATGCACAAGACAGTGCGATGCGCTAAACAGCGCGATGCGTTTAGACAATGCGAATGCACAAGACAGTACGATGCGCTAAACAGCGCGGTGCGTTAGACAACGCTAATGCACAAGATAGTGCGATGCGCTAAACAGCGCGATTGAAATGCACGCGGGATGCAATGGGGGTGCACAAAACAGTGCGATGCGCAAAATAGCGTGATTGAAATGCAAGCGGAATGCAATGGGGTGCACAAAACAGTGCGATGTGCAAAATAGCGCGATTGAAATGCATGCAGAATGCAATGGGGAAAATACTCCAACCATGCTGGAATCACGAGAGGAGGAAAAACAAACAATCAGGCGCGCACACGACGCAACCTAAGTCAAATTCCAAACATGCTGAAATTGTGTGAGGAAAGGGACACTCAAACCACGCTGAAATCGTGAGAGGAGGTCCGACAACCCACCCAGCGCGTCTACAACGCAACCTGGGATAAATTCCAAACACGCTGAAATCGTGTGAGGAAAGGGACACTCAAACCATGCTGAAATCGTGAGAGGAGGTCCGACAACCCGCCCAGTGTGTCTACAACGCAACCTGGGATAAATTCCAAACACGCCGAAAAATCGTGTGAGGAAAGGGACACTCAAACCACGCTGAAATCGTGAAAGGAGGTCCAACAAAGAGAGAAACATAGGGACATATCCCCGTGTTTCGGAAAGGTGGAAGCATTGAAACATGTTCCGAATGCTCAAGGCCAAAGGGGGAGAAACAAAGGGAGATAGCCCCGCGTTTACAAAAGAAGAAGAGGCATGGAGACATATCCCCGTGTCTCGGAAATGGTGAGAGCATTGGAACGTATTCCAAATGTTTTTAACCAGAGAGGAAGAAACATAGGGACGTGTCCCGGTGTTTCAAAAAGATGAAGAGACATAAGGAGGTATCCCCGTGTCTCTGAATGGTGTGAGTATCGGAACGTATTCCAAATGCTTTTAACCAGAGAGGAAGAAACATAGGGATGTGTCCCGGTGTTTCAAAAAGATGAAGCGACATAAGGACGTATCCCCGTGTCTCTGAATGGTGTGAGCATCGGAACGTATTCCAAATGCTTTTAACCAGAGAGGAAGAAACATAGGGACGTGCCCCGGTGTTTCAAAAAGATGAAGAGACATAAGGACGTATCCCCGTGTCTCTGAATGGTGTGAGCATCGGAACGTAATCCAAATGCTTTTAACCAGAGAGGAGGAAACATAGGGACGTGTCCCGGTGTTTCAAAAAGATGAAGAGACATAAGGACGTATCCCCGTGTCTCTGTGTGGTGTGAGCATCGGAACGTATTCCAAATGCTTTTAACCAGAGAGGAAGAAACATAGGGACGTGTCCCGGTGTTTCAAAAAGATGAAGAGACATAAGGACGTATCCCCGTGTCTCTGAATAGTGAAGGAGCCTCTCAGCGTAGTACACGCGAGAGGGGAAAGAAAAAGGAAAGAAAAAAATCTCTCAGCGTAGTACACGCGAGAGAGGAAAGACAAAACCTCTCAGTGTAGCACATGCGAGAGAGGAAAGGGACCAGTCAGGCTGGACCAGAACCTGCCTGAATGAACGATACGTACAATATCGTGCACGAACAAGGAAATACCTCGACGGGTAGAATGCAATGCATGATGTGTAAGGAATGCAATAAATAAAGCGGTGCTTTAGAAAGCACCTTACGAGGTGAGAGGCAGTGAACCACTCTACTCCGACGGGGATCTCCCCTTGTGCTCTTCGAACACTTACCTTCAACTCACAGTATAAAGGCCCTGAAATACTGACAAGGTGCAACATTTGCTGGGGACACCACGGATGCCGCTTTTCTTCCTGATCGTGCTCACAACTTTCCCTATTCTTCAACAGGGTGACAGACTAGGTTGGATCAGTATCCTGAATTGAAGTGCATATATGCTGCCTCAACCTATGGAGCTTCCATACAGATTTCAAGCTGGGGATACACCCCTGGGTATTTAAACCAGATTTTAGTCTCGGAAATCCCGAACCTTTGCATTTTAGGCACCAGCCATTCGAACTCTAGTTTTTGTCATCGCAATTGATCTCCTAGGAACTCATTGCAAATACAGTCAAGATGCCTCTGGCAGGGATTGGTGCTCCGGGAGAGCACTACTGATTACCATTCTGGCATGGAAATAGTTGAAACTGCATTCTATTCCCTTTGAACACACAGCTCGTAACATAATACTTTGTTCCTCTGGACACACAGTTCATTCTGTACACACAGCCCATAACACAGTACTCTGTTTACTCTGAACACAACCCATAATAGCATATTGCTCATTCTGAACACACAACTCATTCTAAGCGTATGGGATGTAATGACCGCACTCGCAGAAGTTGAAACACACCCAAATGCTCCAAATTTCCTTTTGCTTCACAAATTGAAACCCATATAACTTTAGATAGGTCCTGGCTTTACTGTTCTCACATGACCTGGGTTGAACCCTGCGGTTTTATGGAAGAACAAATTCTGTTTTGTACAAATGTAGAGAATGGCACAGCACTCTGAGCACAAAACAAATCTTTTGAAATTGAGAAATGAGTTCTCGACCGGGTATTGAGCCTAGGACTGAACACAGCGAAAAAGACTCAACAACGGAAAATAAAAGGTATACAACCTAAACACAATGAGACAAGCTCGAAACAACTCAAGACAAGAATTGAGGCAAATAAAAGAAACGACACATAGACGCATTACAAAGACGCGAGACCTCTCAGTTTGCGAGGAGCCAGTTTCTCCGAGTAATATTTCCCACCCTTTCTTATTTGTGATTCTCACATCATTCGGCCCTCAGGCTCTGTTTTTCTGAAAAATCCCTTTTCCTCACTTTTTCTCTCAGCGCACATCTCTCTATTCTTCAATCTCTCATTTTTCATCCCTCCCCTGGGTGGTTGATGGATAAACAAGAGGTTGTGGGTTCATGCCCAACATGTTATCAGCTCGCGGCTATTCTTCCGGTGACGTCTAGTCGATGCCTCGGATGAGGGAGTGGAATATCTTGATCCATTCCAATTCGTGCTTCGCACTTGACTTGATACCTCGCTGCTCGGAGGATGAGGGAGCGTTCCGCCCTTTTCTGTTAACTTCAGCTGCACCCCTTTTTGGCAAGTATGTTGACAATGGGGAAAAGACAGAACACCTGACTCGATTGCGCCCCTATTTCATCATTTTGACCATTTTTTTTGTTTTGGTTTCTACTAAAACAATTTTGACCAACATGAGAGTTAGATTAACACACTTGTTCAATTTTTGATTTGAAAATCATGCAACTTAGGCTGTGAGCACTGAAAATTTTCTTTTTTTTTGGGTCCAAGAAAATGGTCCAGTTTTAGAAAAATGGAATAATTTTCAAGAGAATTAATCAACCTTAGTAAAAATTCTCAAAAACTATTTTGGCCAACAGCCACTGCTCAACGAGTGCAGAACTTACTCTCGAGATACACAACCTCAGATCCGAAAGAAAATTACCCCTTGCTTGAAGAGAGTTGCACGGCAACGGAGAGTTGCACGGCAACGGAAAGTTGCCCCTTGTTTGGATAGCACCATGGCACATTGAATGGCAACGGAAAGTTGCCCCTTGTTTGAATGGCACCGCAACGCATTTGTAGTCAGTCCTCAGAGTGACGAACACAACCAAATTCTCGAATACAGAGAAGGCAAAGATAATCAAAACCATTACATGGGCACAATCAATTTGGAAGTGTTTATGGCTGGACTTCAGGGTGAAGTTGCCTACGTATCCCAAACATGGGAATCAAGCCTTACGTAGTTCAGGTTTAGGTTCACTTGAGTATTAACCCTCACCTTTTACACTCTAACTTTTGCCAAGGCCGCCCTTCCGGGTTTTCAACCTTACGAGCTTTGTTCTTCCTTTTTTCATTTCTTTTCTTCTTTTCATCTTTTTTTTCATTCTCATTTCCTGCATTTTTCTATATTTTTTGTTCTTTTCTTTTCTTTTTCATTTGTTCTAACTTTTGCCTGGGTCGCCCTTCCGAATTTTCGGCCCAGTGAGCCTCTCAAGGGTAAAAGTGTAGCTGATCCATGTCAAATGGTTTTGAGATCTTGAAGTCACCTGAATCCAGGAGAATGGCTGCTATTTGCTGATGATGTAGGAGTCCATCCAATGGGGGCTAAATTTGCCCCTAGTGTTGTGGATAGGAACTCGGTTGTTCTTCAGCACAAACTGTCTTCTTTCCTCCCTTCTGGGGTTTGGCATTCTTGCCGATCTTCATTGATTTGTGGAATGATCCATTTTTGGCTGTTCGAGCACAATCTGGCATTTTTGCCCCTAGTTTGAGGGGCGCTTCTGATCTAGCTTTGCAAGCTTCTTTTGGTGAGCTCTGATCTTCTTGATCTTTTCTTGCCCCTAGTTCGTGGACTGCTTCGGATCTGGCCACACAGGCCTCACATTGTGGTTGACCGTTGAATACTCTGAACTCAAGGTCCAAGGTTTGACGGTAAGGGCTCAAGTCTTGAGGCTGAGAGCGATCCTAAGCTGCACAATCTCAAGAGCGATTCCACACAAGTCTTCGCAAGACTGCGCAAAACATTTTGAATTTTTTTTAAGAAAGCGACGAATCGCTCGTGCTAAAGATAGTGTGGAACCAATCTGGATTAAGCTAGGGTCCTTCTCAGTACCCATGCTAACAAGTATGATTTCATTCATTAAGGGCTTAGCATGCCTCTCTTTCTCTCAATTGATCAAGTTTTGCAAAACCCGATGAATTCTTTCCTCTTCGTTTTCATCACTGCAGTGTTCAAAAAAGTTTTGAAAAACTTAGGTCAATGCAATAATTTCAGGGCTCAAAAGAGCAGGTGGAATGCACTGCCGTTTCATTCAAATCCTCTAGCACAACTGGCTCAAAGTAGCAGTAAGCACGGAAACATGATAGCCGCAGCTGTTTCATTCAGATTCCCTGGTTGCAATTGGCTCCACGGCAGAGACAGACCCAAAAGAAAGCAAAAGGGTAATTACAAAACAAAAGGGCGTTCAAGGCAACAACCCTGAAATCACCCGACATTCTATATAATGGGACTGACTCGATGCGACAAGACAGACCCTTAAGCGAAAAGACTGACTTAAAACCAAGAGACTGACTCAAAACAAAATAACTGACTCAAACACTCGAGCCAGAAATTACAAAAACCAGCATTCGCAAATGCTCAAAATAGTGCGTGCCAAACGCCACATCTGAAATATACCGAGCGCCGCCCGCAGGTGGTCCAACCCCTGATCACATACTTACAGTATCCTCGAAGTCCAACAGCTCAGTGGTGACAGATTTTGCTGAGGTAGGTGGGAGGATGACTTCATTGTCAATCAAATCTTGCACTTCATGACGAAGGCGAAAGCAACTGTCGGTGCTGTGGCTGGTCTGTTGGTGGTACGCGCAGTACAAGGTAGCATCATGTTTAGCTGGAAGGGGATTCGGGAGAGGCCGCAACTCGAGGGGTGTAAGATGCCCTTTTTTAGCCAAAATTAGAAGTGCCCTAGACAAAGGCATGTAGAGGGCATGAAAGGCTCTGCGCCCTCGAGGCAAGTACTTCGAAGTCTGAGGGTTCTCGTTAGACGCACTAGCAAAAGGGTCGGCAGGTACGGCCTTGGCCTTCTGATCCTTTGCAGGTGCAAGGTTAGGAGTGGGAGGAACTGTTCTGGTACGACGGTCCCTGTCTTGACTCTCCCTCCTGCCTGAACTGCTTTCGGCCTGAGTGGGGAAGACGTCATCTACAGTTTTAACCACCACCGCAAGTACTCGCTGCTTGTTCAAACCTCCGGCTTTCAAAGCCTCGACTGCCCGCAGCAGTTGTTCAATGGGATTGGTGTCTGCCTTCATTTTGTTCTTACCTCTGGCCTCAGCCTGCTCAAGTGTTTGGGTTGTTGTTGGCATGTCATTGCCATAGCTCGGGACGACCTCAGGTTGGCTGAGCTCAATCACAATGCGTCCCAGTAGCGGGGGCTCCTGTGGTATGAAATTCCCGGCATATGGTACAGCTGGTGGCGAAGCCGACATTCCGTATGCGAGATTCGCCACAGACCTCTGAAGGTCACCAATCATTCCCATCAACTCAAACGTTGTAGGTTCACGAGCTTGAAACAACTGGGGTTCCCAGATCGGGCGCGCAGCAGGCGACTTGGGTGGATGTGGTACATCAACATTGGTCTCACGTTGCAGGATGATTCCTTAGTCTAACGTGGCTGTCATAACCACGATTTCCTCTGAATTTTGCGTCATCATAGATCCGCTGAACTGAACGGAGGTGGTGCAACTGGTGACTGACGGATCAGATGCCTGTCTTGCCTCAGCAAAGGGGAACACTAGCTATTCTAAACTAACTCTCTGAACTGAAAGAGAAAACATACCGCATTTCAGCCCAAACAGAACAGACACAAGCACAGCTGAGTCACTGTACTCTACTACTGATCACTGTTCTGCAAAATCACTGCCCCAAAACTGAATATGATACCCGCGGATATAACTGATTCTCAAGAATACTGATACCGATGCCCTCAGGCCTGGTTCTCAGATTTGCAAACTGACATGCTCATTTTCTGTAGAAATACAGCTCCAAAAGCACATAACAAGTAGATGAGAACCAAAACACCCTACGTTGGGGTAGGGTTTCCCTGTCCTATTTTGTCAGGAGCTAGGGCTTCACTACGCGCACAGCGGTTTCGAACAACCTAGATCGAGTAAGCAACTTGTCCTAATTTGGAATGGTCACTATGGATTCCGAATATGCACTAGGTCGAATGGTCAAAAAGGGTGCCCTGGTAAAACCAGGGTTTGTGTTCCCATACTGGCAGAGCCCACAACCGGTCAGCCTTATGGCATGCTTTAATAAAGCAAGCCTCCGACAAACTGTTCAGGAATAGCAGACGGCAAACACGGGGTCCTAGGCGCACCAATGCAAATGCAATGCAAAGAAACACATAAGTGTCATTAAAACAAGATATCATGCGTTCGAGTCAAGCTCTCTAAGTCCCCAGCAGACTCGCCAGAAACTGTGGACGCGCCCTCGGGCCTCAAATTGCATGCCACAGTTCGGACTCGTTTTGTCACGGTTCTAAATCTTGAACCAAAGAGTCCAAATCCGGCAAATCGTTTTAGAGAAAAACAGATTTTTAGAAAAGAAGTGCCAAACATGGACTGCTTTGCCAGATACAGAGTCGCCACCTAAATATTTTATTTTGGGAAATTTAGGAAACCCTGACTCGTTTGCCTAAGGCCACGTGTCCGTCATCACCAAAGTTGCCTCGGCTCGGGAACTTAGGTACGATTGGGGAAGGTCACTTCGTGAGCACCCCCGCTCGCCCGATCGAAGATCGGCCTCTACTAACCATGATATCTAGTTTTGAAAACATTATGCGTTCTTATTCTGGTTATTAGCCTAGATTTACTATGTGATGCACACAGCAAAACAAGTATAGACTAGATCGCCTAATTTGGAACAAAGCATTGCATATCCGTTTGTTTGGAAATGTTTTGAAATTTGCTACCGCAAGTAGGCTAAAATGCGGATTTCAATGAATTATCCCAATTCAAGTAATCCAACCTTCACCCACAGGCATTCAGGCAGTTTATCACATAAGCATATAGCCACATGGTAAGCATGCTGTCATGTTAACATTCACACTCATGCGAGATGCTAAAGCATAAATACTTACATCGTACTCCGCGCCAAAACAGAGAACTCGTTAGCAATCATGCATGATCCAAGTTCATGTTAAGTGCCTAATGTATCGCATACAAAATGTAGTCTAGAATAGGCTTGGCTAATCCTAGGAAGGCATGTGAAACGTAACAGATAACACGTATTTAAGTTAGATTTGAAATACTATGTAGTTAGCATGATGCGCTGAGCCCAGTGCATGCAATATAGATGAATGGATGCACGCATGCATAGCATAAGGTATGCTAATTGAAATATGCCCTAAATCTAACCATTATAAGCGGTTAAATAAAAGGGAGAAAGAAATGGGGTTGGAAGACATGAACACACGCACCCACACTATTACAAATTTGCCCTCACTCGGAGGGACCGAATAAATAATACAAGCCACCTAATTAACTAACTCACAAGCTAATTAATTATTACAGAACCAAATTGAATAACTAGCTACAACTAATTATTACACAACTTAATTAATTAACGAATCAATTAACTAATTAATGAATGACAACAAGCAAGTAGGGAAAGCAGTAAACGGTGCTATTCTAGCTCTTTTTGAAGAAGGGAGGCATGCATGCTCGCTTTGGTTCCTCGCTTTGGAAGGCCTTCCGGTTGCTCTTTAGAGGCTCTGTTTGCAGGGTGTCTTCCAGTGCTTGTTGCTGGACCTTACCAAAACATTGCAGGGGAAGTCACCAGTGGCCTGCCGGCGAGGAAAGGAGATCTGCCGGCCAAAGATGGTTTCATTGCCGGCCAAGGGTGGCACACTGCTGGCCATCAGTGGCAGGCTGCCGGCCACTGGTGTGCTATGACACCAAACTACAACAAAGCACAAAATAGAGAAAATGGAGGGTTTCCCAAGGACATGTACGCACCATGGCACTCCAAATCACCTCAAGACATCAAGGGAGAGGCCTAGTCGGATCCACGACCATCAATCACGCATCCCGATGCATGATGGCCAAAGATCCAACTTGTGCAAATCAATATGAAAATGAATGCACAAATAAAGCAAGTAAAGCCTAGAACTCTATCATGAATCATAAAGAGCTTCAGCGATCGAGAATTGAGACACGTTCCACCACTTGAAGTATGAAACGCCCCTCGTTCCTCGTGCTCGGATTAATACTTAATCCAAGCAATGCAACACATAAGCATGGCAAACATGCAACATGACCTAAAAGTGCAAACATGTAACTAACCCAAGCATGCAACAAGCATATAAGCATGATGTGAGGTGATGACCTTGGACAACATGACAAAATGCAACATGAACATGTGAGCATGCAAGGTATGCAAAGCTAAACAAGTATGCGACAACATACGAAATGAAACAAGCATGCGACAACATGGTAAGATGGGCTTACACCAAAGATGGACGGCTCTCAACTAGGTCCAAATCAGTAGCCAAAGCGATGAATTAAGCCATACAACACACTCAAGCATGCAAAATGCGAAAGGTTCATCAAAGGGGCCTAAAAGGGAAACTCTCAAAAGTGCCTAAGAAGTGACAAATGTGCAAGTGTAACAACACTATATGCACTGAAATGAGATGATAAATGATGCCAAATCATTTAAATAGCTCAAGGATAGCATGCGCAAATCACCGAAACACGAAGCTTGCAAGGCCAATTACACTACAACTATACGAAGCATGAAGGATATGGCAAGGGCAACCCAAAACAATTCTAGTACATACTGATATGAGACTAAAACATGCATGGAAGTAAGCCAAAGCAAGCTAGCATATAATGCTAAAACATAGGACATGCAAGGCTACAAAAGAGGCAATGCACTACACCTATGAGACCTAATCATGGCATGACTTGGACAATAAAAAACAGAGTTACATCATGGTATATTAGGACCCAAAATGTACTGAAATGATGAGCCAAAAGCTTAGGCTAAGTGGCATGCACAAAAATCCATTCTTGAAGCATAAAGCACAAGCTATACAAAGCATTCAAGGCATGTCAAATGCGAGTGAACAACAACATTTCATGGACTGAAATAGCATGTGGAATGAGGGCAAGACATGCAAACATCACATGTATGGCATGATAGAGGCCTCAAAACCCAAGACTAGCCTAAGCATTTATACTATAGCTATACAAAGCATGAGTGATATGGCCATGGAAGCCCAAAATAGTCCTAGGACACTTCAAAATAAGCATAAAATCAAGTTTGATCAAAGCCAAAATATGCTAGTAGGATGAGTCAAAACATCATGCACAAAGGGCTAGTAAATAAGATTTGTTCTACACCTATATGGAGCATGCAAAGGATAATCAAACCAACTATGGATAGGGTCATAACATGCCAAATGGTGACCAAATACATGCTGGAATGTAAACCAAACAAGCTAAAATGACATGGCATGGCATGGAGCATATGAAGCTAGTTTATGGGATTTACATTACAAGTGCATCATGCAAGTATGGAGTGATAAAACCAACCCAAAACAGATTCATGGCATGGTAAAACATCACCAAAAATGGACTGAAATGGACTCAACAAAGACTATGCACACATGCTGCTTTGATGAGCTATAAATGGAGTTACACCACACATGCTAGATGCAAGCAAGACATGACCAAACCAGCCTTGGACAGGGCTAAGGCAGGTCCTAGAAGTCACAAAAAAAAGCCTGGACCAAGCCTCAAAAATGCATAGAGGGATGGTCCTTTGGAAGGCCAAAAATGCAAGTAAAGAGGAACACAAAGAGAGGGGACTACCCCCTCTAATTTAGGACCTCAAAACCACACCTCTATCACTGAAATCCCACTGGATTTCGGTGGTAGGAAGGCCAAACCAAGGCTAGCTCAGAGGCCTCAAGATATGGCTTAAAACAAAGCCAAACAAAGCATGCAAGGGGGCTACACACCCCAAATAGCAAAATAACCTTAACCAAACTTAAAAAGAACTTAAGAACAAGACTTTTTCCAGTTAGAAGAAAAGCCTAAATCAATATGCAAAGAGGGCTAAAGCAAGGTGTAAGAAAGTGCCAAAAAAGGGGGGAAATGCTCACCCTTGAAGACCCTCTTCGAAACCAGCAATTTCAGGGGGTGGAAGCTTGCTTTTAGACCTCAAGAAGACCTCTGAAGAAGCTTGGTTCAATGGTGGTGGTGTATCTCTATGTGTTGTAGTGTAAAAATGCAAGGAAATCCAACTTCAAAGCATTAAACACAAACAATATAGAGAGAAGGGGAGTTTTTGCTCTTCAAAAACTCAGAACCTCTGTCAAAGAGGATGGCATCCTCTTTACATAGAAGGATGAAAAGGCAAAGCTTCTTGAAGAAGCTTTGCAAGGGCTTCATCCGTCCATACACGTGTATGGAGGGGAGCAAATGAAAATCCAGTTGGCTCAAAAGATCTGAAGGAAAACCAGCTTAGATAGGGGGTGCCGGCCATCAGCAATGGCTGGCAGTGGCTCATTGATGGCCGGCACGAACAAGTCCATGGCCGGCAGTGCACCACAGGGTCCACTCTGATAGGACCTAGTCAAGGTCCAAAAAAAGGGTAGAAAGGATACAGGGTCCGGGAAGCTCGAACCGGTGATGTTTTGCCGCGACAGTCGAGTAATGAGCGAGCAATCGAACTAGTTGTTAGGTGTACCTGCAAGCACAACCAAGTCTAGAGGACGGTCAAAAATGGGGTGTCTACACATATTATTTACATCAATAAATTGTCATTGCAATATTAAAAATAATAAATAAATTTGAGGTCATTCAACCATCAAACTCTTAAAAGGTGATGTAAGTATATATAAGTTATAATATTTTGAATTGTTGATATTACTTTGTATCATAATCAAACTATTTTTGGTCATAACCAAATAAATATAACAAAATTTCACATGAGTCATAACCAAAACAATATTAACAATAACCAAATTATAGCCAACATTATAATGGATTATAATCAAATATTTCTTCGATCATAATTAAAATAACAATCTTAATAGATTATAATTGAGTCATAAATAATATTGTAAAATATTATAATCAAGTCATAAGTAATATCACAGTAGATCATGATCAAATATTACAAAATATCATAATTTGAAAATATGATAGAATTTTTCAAAATTTTGTACCTTGAACCAAAAGAGAACTGATGATTTCAAGAAAATATATGATTTGATTCAAATGACTTTAGATTAGCTTCAGAGTACTGGAGTTGGGGTTGATTACTTATATGTACAAGATTCAATTAGTTCAATGTATAAGATAAAAAAAATTGCATATAGTCGGAAAGACAAGCAAGAAGGTAATTCTTAAAAGGCAAGAGTACTTGTCCCTATTGAATTCATGCTAAATATATTTTCCAGAATCCTCTTTGGGAACAAAAATACAATAATTTGATAAAAAGATTGATGATGAAAATTGTTCAAAAATGACTTTCTAAAAAGGGCTGGATTCTTTCAAGTCCATACTTGAGAGAATAGTTGGGTTTAGTAGGTCTATTTTGAGAATAATTTTGGTAATTTGAACAATTCATTTTTAGGACACGTCAAGTAGAATACTTATATAAAAGATTAAGATAACTGGATATCAATAAATCTATGTATGAATTACATTTTTTTAAAAAAAATGGACAACATCTCGAGACCGACTCAAAAAGGGGCCCACCAAACCTAACTTATCCTGTTAAATTTAATGACCAACCTTGTTTTGGGACTAAACATTATTGTCAAAAAATTAAAAAATCACTATAAGTTGTCGCATCATTCTTTCAACTTTTCTGCATTTTTTTTGTAAAAAATTTAAAAATGAATAAAATAACTTGTTCCGTTAAGATAATTCAAACATGACATATAGAAGATGGGATAAAGTAAATAATTTAATGAGCTGATATACAACCTGGTATAAAAACAAATAAATCAATGAGAAATTGAGAAACCAAATACACCATCTCAAATAATTACTGTGATATCATGATTCTTTCTATTTCATGTCTATTTCACTTCATTGAATGTAACCATCTCAAAAGGTAGCAAACGAATGGTCCCAATGAAAAATCACATAAATTATTTAATGAGTCCATACAATATTGTTTTAGTTTTAGTTTTTTTGTTTTTTTGTTTTTATTATAAAATATTAGTCTTATTAATATGTACATGTTAAGAAAGTAATAAATGATATATAACTTTCTCCACTATGATGAAAAATATAAATATCGGAGAGAAATTAATTATGATATTTTTAAATAGTTAACACACATCTTAACACACACCTTAATACATCTATTGACCCTCTAAAATTAATAAACTCTTAACATAGCTTAACACACATTTTGGGCCCCATTTCTATCACTTTTTGTCATATAATACACTATTTTTTAGCCACTCCATTGTGGATGCTCTTAAGCAATTAAAGATATCCCTTTCACTTGTACATATCATATTATATGTCTTGTTGAGCTCTGAGAAAACTGAGAAGCAATTAAACATCTAATAAATCTCTTCAAGGAATTAAAGATGTCCCTTTCAATTGTACATATCATATTATATGTCATGTCTCAACTCTGAGAAAACTAAGCAATTAAACACCCAATAAAAGAGCTCACCTACCATATCATATCATATTACAGTACTATATATTGTTGACCATGACATTTTCTGTGGGTGCTGATTTCTGACCACACTCCCTAGCAGGTACTCAGGTAGAGAGCACCGACAGAATAGATTAAGCCCGAACAACCTGCCACAGAAAGATAAGAATCGGGCGGTGGTTCGTCCACCCGAGGGCACTCCGACGATCAAGTCAGTACTCAATTATCTCCCAAATATAGCAAACAGTACTTAACTCACTAGCCAGAATACAAAAAACGTACCTTAGATCCACGAGGGTGCCTTTCTTTTATAGCTTGCACTAACCTGGTCCCTATAGAAGCCTAGCTTCTCTTGGACTCTGGCTTAATGCTCATCCTGGACTCTTCAACAGGTAAAGATAAACCCCCTAAGAGCTTTATCCTTATCCAGGCTGAGATCCTTCCCTATTCTAGGACTCTTATAGCTTATTTATTCACCTTAGACTCTTGTATCTCCGCAGATAAACTTGGCCTAGCCGAGATCACCTCGTGCGCCATGACCAGGACACCTGGCACCTCGGCTGGCACTTCGATGCCACCTTGGCCACGTGTTGTCATTCACAAAAATATGCCCCCACAACTGCCCCCTAGGTTCTATTACCTCGGCATCCTGAGGTGATGAAACCTATATCATTTGTTCACGTAGCCTGTAGGCTAAAACTTGCTCTACTCTTTATTACCAGGGTCGTCACATGTCGGCTCCATATGACCAAGACTATAGTGTGTTTTATCAATGCCCTAGAACCAAGAACCAAGTTTTTCAAGTTCTTCAGCCGAGACCATCGCCCTAGTCGAAGTCTTTGCTTCATTAAATCAAGAACTCCAAGAGTTCCATCTGTGCATGAGCTGTCATGCATGGCTTCTCAACCGTTTTTGCCACGCGTCTTTTCCTCATTGACTCGTACCTGACACGTCATCAGATCACGTCGCTTCTGCGCGTGCCGCCTGACAGGCACGTCATCCAAAGCACATTCATTGTGGTTTGCTGCCTTTTCGTATGTTTGACAAAAATGCTTCACCTCTTTCTGTCTTTTCACTTTACATCTTTGATTTCGCTCAAGTCTTCTCTCTCTAAAGTTTCTTGCTTCCAAACCGCCATTGTTCAAGCTCTCAAACTCTACAACTTGCTCTGTTCGTCCCTTTTAGTGAAGCATTCACCGCTTAGCTCCATTTACCATCATCGTCTGACTTCGGCACACCTCACACCGGCGCCATTTTCTTCGGTAAGTCACTGTTCCCCTCCTTTCAATTTTTGACTTACTTCGAACTTTGTTATGTTTTGTACACTGCTATTGCGAATCTATTCATGTTCTTTGAATCTTCGTTTGTATCCTAAATTCCATCATGTTTGTTTATGATTTTACTTCTGTCCAATCTGTTTCTGGGTATATTTACTCACATTCCACTCACACACTTGTTTATCTTGCCACTGTACTTGACTTTGCACATCTGCACACACTTCGTACAATGTTCTTGAATTTCTATTGGTTTCCTTGAGTTTGAATCATTGTGTTTTCTTCCTGTTTTTCTTGCTGTATTTCTAGATTCTTGCTCTCAATTCTTGTTTCCGTAGATTTAAGCTTGGGATTTGATTTAGAACCCTATCCGTTAAGAAAATCGAACCAAAATCCCCTTAGATCCTCAGAAACCATCATTCCAGTGCTCCCTAGGATTCAGCTGAGGTCCTTTAAACCCACACAAACCTCTTCCTTCTAAAATCTTGCATCCTTCCCATTTAGCCGACATCATGGGTATGTTTAGGTGGAGGGTGGACACCTCAGAAAAGCTCAATCACTTTATGAGAGAGTTCTCCATCCCTACCGATGTAAACCTTAGGTTCACAAGGGAGGAAGACTCCATCATGCCCAATGACAACTTCATGCCCTTCCCAGTAGTCGTCTTTATAGAGTGCAGACTTAGGTTCCCTCTTGATATCCTTTTTCGCTAAGTCCTTCATTACTACACGCTTAACCTAATGCAGGTAGCCATTAACTCTTATAGAGTCATTAACAGCATAATTGCCCTAGCTAGCCGAGAAAACGCTAGGATAACCCTAGCCGACATCCAATACTGTTACACCATATGTGGCCTGAAGTCAGAAAAGGGCTACATCTATTACCTTAAGCCGAGATCCACAGAATACAAACTCATTGCCGACCTCCCAGACTCCAACAAAGATGTTGGAGATGATTATTTCATCGTCTCGGGCAACTGGGAGTTCCCATCAGATGATGATCTCTACTTCTACCCTTTGAGCCGAACAGTTTTTAAAGAGGGCAATGGTAAGGGCCAAGTGTCACTTTACCTGCTTTCAAGTCTTTATTACTTTGTTTCTTTTATATGTTCTAATGTCTGTTTTTTGCTTGTAGTTCTTTCTCAGCCACCGAAAGACTTCCGTAAAACCTTCTACCCCAGCAAGGATTTCAGGAAGCTGCTGGACTTGCCTGTTAATCAGCGCAAGGCTCCTTTGCTGCTAAACTATATCCCAACCTATAAATCCACTTTGCCCAACGTCCCCAAGAAGAGCAAGTCCCCTCCTTCTGCTACAACTCCTCCTACCACTTTATCACCTCAGCCAGATCAAGCCTCAACCTCTGACCCAATAGTGCCTTCAACATCTGCTCCCCAACTAATTCCTTCAGCACAACGTCGATGCCGTCGCCGAGTTCACGCTAACACTCCTGCTGGTAGAACTCCTAGCTGAAAATGCGGAAGTTCTGAGGCGTCGGCTTTTGATCTAGCCAACCCACCCACTGCACTACTGGCAATTCACTTTGGCACCAAGGTTACAGTTGCTACCACCGCCAACGAGATGGGGCGTAACAAGGCCGTAGTCGAAGACCTTTTGGCCGACATCCCGGGCATCGTGATAGTCCAATCTTTCCCATCACAGTCCCAGCCAAAGGCCAACCAAAGAGGTTGAAGAAAGCCCAAGCAAAGGCAATGGTGACTAAGATCGATTCTGAGGACACCTTGCCGATTTCGAAATTGGCCGAGGCTGAGGCCGAGAAAAGTTCCTCCGCCCCTGAGAAGAGCCTACCAAGGCTGATCCTTCTGAAAATATTCAGTCAAAAAGGCCGAGATCTGAATTTGCAACTGCCTCGGGTCTACAAAGACCTGATGACCCCTGGGCCTTATCAATCACAATTGAGGACAAGCCAGTCAAAGCTGGTGATAACGCTACTGACATTGAGGTCGGCGTTGCC
The DNA here is from genome assembly GCA_036172215.1 of Camellia granthamiana. Lineage (NCBI taxonomy): Eukaryota > Viridiplantae > Streptophyta > Magnoliopsida > Ericales > Theaceae > Camellia > Camellia granthamiana. The sequence continues at coordinate 79,202,131 of CM069913.1, read as the reverse complement.
CTCTCTACTACATTGCTCCTCCCCAATGACCTCAACCGTATGGCCGAGGTCAGCGAATACAAAAATTTCACTTTGATGGTGCAGCACTCTGAACTGGTAAACTTCTAACACTTGGTACTCTCCATTCTCTGTTTTCATACTTAAAGAGTTTACTAACTTTGTTCTTACCATTTTTTCTAGGCGATCTAACACGCCCACTCCTTTGCGATGCAGGCAGAATGAATGAAGAAGCAGCTGGTCCACAAGACCAATGAGGCTGCTGGCTTACTTAAGTCCCTAAACAAAGCCGAGGCCAAGATGAAAGTCCTGATAGATCAGGCCAAGGCAGCTAAGCAAGCCTAGGATGAAGCCGAAGAAAAGGCCGGTGCTGCAGAGGCTGTTGCTCAGGTCCTCAAAGCTGAAATAAAAAAGGTAGAAACAAAAACGGCCGAAGCCCAAGTAGAGCTCGGAAGTGCCTTGACCACAAAAGACGCCAAAATCAAAGCGGCGGACGAGAAGGCCTATGCCGAGGGGGCAGCCGACGTCCACGAGGAGTACAAGAAACAAGTCAGACAGGCATGCAACAAGGGTTACACCCTTGGTTGGATGGTTGCTCTGAAGGAGTTGGCTGTCCCTGAGGATTCTCCCTTTTACGACGAAGGCCGACTTGCAGTGCCATTCCCTCCTACTTCAAGCCAATCTGAGGCTAAGGCTGGGAAAGAAGAAGGCGAATGTCACGACCTAAACCCGCCCCTATGGGTTTAGCATTGTAAACGGTCAGTAATCCATGATTACCAAAGGCCGACTTAACAGTAATGACAATAATACAGAGTAAGGGGCTGGCGGAAGCCAAACAGTAAATAAAAGATGTCCAATGAGCTGTGAAAATCTGAATGCAAAAAAACTTCTATGAACAAGCCACATTCATAACCAAAAGCAAATATACCTATCAGATATACATAACATCCAGGTTAGGGACCTAATCCCTTCACCATTACTGTACAATCAAAAGTCTTATTCAGTTAGTACAAAATAGAGACAGAAAAGGTGAATCTGGAACACTCCAAAACAGCCTTAGCTTGAACGGACTTGGAACCTCGAAGTGAGGCACAAAGGTTGGCTTGACAAAACATGAACTAACTCGACGCTCCTAGCTCCGACCCGGTACCTGGACACCTACATACATATATAAACAGTGAGCTAAAGCCCAGTGAATAACAATTGTGTAAAGAGGTTAAGAATGAATGTCCTTTCAGTAATTAAAACAGTCAATTGCATTTGTAGATCAATTATTCAATCAGTGGCTCATATCATTTAGAAACCATAGTGGTCATATGTGGTACATCCCGTAGCAGAACAGTACAGTGAACAGTAGGTCATAATAGACCGAACAGTCAGTTGATGGCCATCGAAATAGTATACAGTATGGGTTCCAAACCTTGGAACTAACAGAGATCTCTGTGACAGTAGTAGTAACAGTAACAGTAACAGTAACAGTAAGTTGCTATGGATGCCACGAGTACAATTGATAAAATAAGACAAGCATTCATTTAGTAAACAATGTCACTTCAGAAAGCAGTACAGTGGATCGTTTAGAAAATAATTATAATTGAATATATCTTTACAACATTGTTACTCATAGAGTACTGGGCTATAGACAGGCAAATCAGTGTCCTCGGGTGCCAACCCTACACAGTTGCAGAATGAACACACACTAAGTTACACAATCGGGATTAGTGACTTAGCCCCTAACTTGACTTGGTGTGGTTCTACATCAATATCCTCATCAAGATGCCTCAAACATGGCCTAGGAATGCCTAGGATGAAATGAGGATGCAAAAATGTACATTAAAACACTTTTCAAAATTTGCTGGAAATAGGGGTCTCGCTCGAGCGTGGCTTTCTACGCTCAAGCGAGCTTACCAAAACAGAGGGGTCGCTCGAGCGGTCTACAAAAACATGAAAAGTACTGGTTGTTGAAAATCTCCGCTCGATGCTCGCTCGAGCGTGAGACACAGTTCCTCACTCGAGCGTGGATCTCGTCGCTCGAGCGTGCATCTGCACACGCAAAGACCTGAGAGCTTGCAATCTATGCTCGAGCCAGCATTTCGTTGCTCGAGCGGAGCTCTGAACACAAAGGTGGTTGCTCGAGCGTGGAATCCTTCGCTCGAGCATGGAAGCCAAAATCTGGGTTTTCCAGATTTGCTCCCTAAGCTCAAACCAAGCATTAAACATATCAAAACTCAATCTTTTGGGCCAATTTTCTGGAAAACACTTGGAAACCCATAATACCACATGTTTTTGAAGATCATTTTACAAAATCAAAGCCCAAAGTAAGCCAATTTCACACCAATTTCAAAGAAACTTGAAGAACAATGCAAGAACATGACATACATGAGTTCTCATGAACTCTAATGCTCCAAAACATGATTAAATGCAAGATTGAGCTCAAACACATGGTGAATTTATGGTCCACAACTAAAATATGAACATGCATGTGAGGATTTCATGAAAACAACTTCAAAATTCTATGATATGGACATGCATGCATAAGTTCACTTCTCAAACCAACACTTTAAGTTAATTCTTGACTCTAATCACCAATTTACCTTGAACCATGCATGTAACAACTTAAATTCATAATTAAGAGGGTGAATTTTCTACCTTAAGTCTTGAATTTCAAGTACGGAAGTCTAATTCTTCAAGCCTTGTTCAAATTCCTTTAAGTTTCAAACCAAACTTTGATGAATAAAGTCTTTTCTTCCAATTCTCTCTCTCACACGTTTTTGGTCTAGAAGATGGGTGAAGATGATGCTTCAAATATATGAATTAAGCCCCAAACAATGCTTGTAAAAGTGGCCCACTCAATGGCACACTTGTAAATAACTAGGCTCATTTAATTTGACATTAATAGTTCTAATTTAATCGTTCCAAATCGAATTTTAATTAAACCTACCATAAAATCATATAAATTCTAACTAGCATATAACACCAATCAATTTCTAATTCGGTCGCTGATAAAGCTTTCAATTCACAATTTGAAACTTAAATATGAACAAATCATTCAGTAACGGACAGATAGAAATGCGTTTAAGACAACACACTCATGTAATCAATTTAGGATTTCATCATAATCAATCATTTATCATGCTTAATCATGAATTAACACTAATCAGAGGTAAGGGTTGTCACAGTCTTCCCCCCTTAAAAAGAGTTTGGTCCTCCAAACTTGAATTACCTTCATTTTGGAAGAATACTGGATCCAAGGGGAACAGTTCAGGATATCTCTTCATCATATCGTCTTCTCTTTCCCAAGTGGCATAAACGCCACCATGGTTTTGCCAATCCACTTTCACTAACGGGATTTCTTTATTTCTCAACTTCTTGATTCGTCGGTTTACCACCTGAATAGGCCGTTCTTCATAAGTGTAATCATCACTCAGTACCACTCGGGTAGGCTCAATAACGTGGAAGGGATCCCGAAGATAATCCCTCAACATTGAAATATGGAAGACATTATGCATATGCTCCATTTCAGGAGGAAGCGCTACTTGGTATGCCACTGGATTAATCTTTTCAATGATTTCATACGGCCCAACATATCTTGGTGCTAGCTTACCCTTAACCCTAAAACGGGTCTGACCTTTCATTGGTGTCACTTTAACAAAAACATGATCACCCACTTCGTATTCCCTGTCTCGCCTAAGGACATTCGCATAACTTTTCTGTCGGCTTTGTGCGGTTTTCAATCTTTGTTGAATCAGTTTCACCTTTTCTGTGGTTTCTTGTACAATCTCGGGCCCAAGCAAAGGCCCATCTCCAACTTCTGCCCAGCAAATAGGAGATCGACATTTCCTGCCATATAAAGCCTCGAAAGGCGCCATACAAATACTCGAGTGAAAGCTGTTGTTGTAGGCAAATTTAGCTAAAGGTAAATGACTTTTCCAATTTCCCTAGAAATCAAGAACACACGTACACAGTAAATCTTCCAGAGTCTGGATGGTTTGTTCTGATTGGCCATCTGTCTGAGAGTGGTATGCACTACTCAGTCTCAATTCAGTACCCAATGCCATTTGCAGACTTTGCCAAAATCTCGATGTAAACTTCGAGTCCCTATTAGAAACAATAGACACAGGCACTACACGCAATCTAACAATCTCATCAATATAAATTGTAGCCAATTTGTTCGTATTATAAATTGTTTTGACAGGTAAGAAATGGGCAGATTTAGTCAATCGACCAACAATAACCCAAATTGAGTCCATACCTTTACTGGAGCGAGGCAATTCAACAATGAAATCCATAGTAATATGTTCCCATTTCCACTCCGGTATTAGTAAAGGCTGAAGTAAGCCTGCGGGTCGTTGATGTTCAGCTTTAACTTGTCGGCAATGTAAACATTTCGATACAAACTCAGCAATTTCTTTCTTCATTCCTGGCCACCAAAAATTAAGTTTCAAGTCTTGGTACATTTTTTTATTTCCTGGGTGGATGGAAAGTTTTGAATTGTGGCCTTCCTGCAAAACTCGCCTTTTCAGTTCAGGATCATTTGGTACATACAACCTCCCCTGAAATTTCAATACATTGCTTTCAAATTTAAAGTTCAGCCTCGGTTTGGATTCTCGTTCATCAGTGATCTTTTTCAGAAAGTCATCTTGGTGTTATTTCTCTTTAATCTCCTCAATAAGTGCCGGTTGAGTAGAAATAGCAGCTAATGTCCCACCTTGTTCACGCAAAACGATTTCAACCTCAAATTTTTCAAGATCACATAGCAGTTTTTTCTATCCGGTGAGTAAACAGGCCAAGTTCCCAATTGATTTCTGACTAAGTGCATCAGCAACGGTATTAGCTTTCCCCGGATGGCACACAATTTGCCAGTCATAGTCCTTTATCAGTTCTAACCATCTCTGCTGTCTCATGTTTAACTCTTTTTGTGTAAAGAAGTATTTCAAACTCTTGTGATCTATGTACACTTCACATGTTGCCCCATATAGGTAGTGGCGCCAAATTTTCAATGCAAATACCACTGCGGCAAGTTCTAAATCATGAGTAGGATAGTTCTTTTCATGCGGTCTCAGTTGTGGGGAAGCATACGCAATAACTTTACCATTCTGCATTAACACACATCCCAAACCTTTATGAGAAGCATCACTAAAAATAGTAAATCCATTCGTACCTGAGGGTAGGGTAAGAATCGGTTTAGTCACAAGTCGAGTCTTTAGTTCTTGGAAAGCTGATTCTCTCTGGTCGGTCCAGTCAAATGATATTCCCTTTTGTGTCACTTGAGTCAATGGCAAAGCAATTTTGGAGAAATCTTTCACAAACCTCCTGTAATACCCGACTAAACCCAAGAAACTCCGAACTTCGGTAACATTAGTTGGTCTAGGCCAATTCACCACTGTTTTGATTTTCTGCGGATCAACTGAAATACCATCCTTACTAATCACATGTCCCCAAAACATAACATTATAAAGCCAAAATTCACACTTTGTTAGTTTTGCATACAGTTTCTGTTCTCTTAAGGTCTGTAAGGCAATTCTCAAATGACGTTCATGTTCTTCCTTACTCTTGGAATAAATCAAAGTGTCATCTATAAAAACAACCACAAATTCATTGAGGAATGGTTTGAAAATTCTGTTCATAAGGTCCATAAATGCAGCAGGCGCATTAGTAACTCCGAAAGGCATAACAAGAAATTCATAATGTCCGTACCTTATTCGGAAGACAGTCTTTTCAATGTCCTCTGTTTTGACTTTCAACTGATGATATCTGGATCTAAGGTCAATTTTGGAGAAAACTTGAGCACCTTGCAATTGGTCAAATAAATCATCAATACGAGGCAATGGGTATCTGTTTTTCACTGTCACCTTGTTCAATTCGCGGTAGTCAATGCAAAGCCTTAGTGAACCGTCCTTCTTCTTTACAAATAAAACTGGTGTGCCCCACGGTGAAGTACTGGGCCTGATAAACTTCTTATCCAACAATTCTTGCAGCTAAATTTTCAACTCTTTCAATTCAGTAGGTGCCATTCTGTACGGAGCTTTGGAAACTGGCTGTGTACCCGGTGACACTTCAATTTTGAACTCAATCTCCCTATCAATCAAATCCCCTGGCAAGTCATCTGGAAAAACATCTGGGAATTCTCTGACAATAGGAATACTGTCCACATTAGCTTTAGTATTAGTAGGTATAGTCAATATAAAACATAAATACCCTTTACACCCTTTTTTAATTAATTTGAATGCTTTCATGGACGAAATTAGATATGGGGGAGGTACTACGTCAACTCCGTTAAACACAAATTCAGGTACTCCAGGTAGACGAAAAACAACTTGTTTCGTTACACAGTCCATAGAAGCATGATATTTTGTTAACCAGTCCATTCCCAAAATTACGTCGAAATGGTCAATATTCAAAGGCAGTAAATCAACATACAAAAGCACATCCCCAATAACAATCTCGCATGCAGGATACACGTAAGCACAAGTCATGGATTCCCCAGTAGGTAAAGATACAGCTAACAAATAGTTCATGGGTTCCAGTGGTCTATTTAGTTTTCGTGAAAAAGCATGCGAGACAAACGAATGTATAGACCCCGAATCAATCAGAATATATGCATTTTGAGCACAAATTGAGAGTATACCTAACACAATTATCTCGGTATTCTGCACATCTCCCGGTACAAGTGCAAACACTCGGCCTTGCCTCAAAGGTTCCTTTCCAGTAGCTTTGGGATTGGGTTTTGGTGTAGCAGTTGATGCTGCAGTGCTAGCTGCAGCTTTACTATTGCCTTGAGATGTGGAAGGGCAATCTTTGACCATGTGGCCCACCTTGCCACACCTGTAACAAGCACCAAAAATTCTGTAGCAAACCCCCTTATGTCTTTTGCCACATTTGGAGCAGGGTGGTATGGAACTGTTTCCCTAACTAGAGCTGGTTGTTGGCCCTGTGTTTTGCTTTTTATTCAATGAGTTATTTCGGCCCTTTTTGAAATTGAAGCCTTGCCTCTTACGCCACCATTCGGTCACCGGTGTCTTAGTCTGTTGCAATGCAGTGATATTTGCCTCGGCCATAATTGCTTGGTCAAGGACATCCACATATTTGAGCAGTTTCAACATGTTGATCTGATCAAGTATCTTTACATTGAGCCCGCCTTCAAACTTTCTAGCCTTTTTATAATCAGTGTCAACCATGTGTGGTGCATATCGGGCAAGTTCAGTGAACTTAGATTCATATTCTACTACTGACATGGTACCTTGCTTCAGTTGTTCAAATTCAGACACTTTACTGTCCTTGACACACCGAGGGAAGTATTTTTCATAAAAGGCCTCCTTAAACTGAGCCCAAGTTATTGCATTGTTAGTGTCACGTATAAGCATCCACCACCGTCTAGCTTCTTCTTGTAAAGTGAAGGTTTCCAATAACACTTTGTGTGCCTCAGAACACGGAAACACTTCAAACAACTTTTCAGTTTCTGGAACCCATGCTTCGGCCTTTAGTGGCTTAAGGCCCCCTTGGAATGTTGGTGGTTTCATTTTGCTGAACTTCTGTGTCAAGGCAATTACATCATCATTGATATTCGGCTCTGGCTATACTAGAGAAGGTGGGGGCTGTTGGTTCTGTTGTTGCCTTAGAGCTTCGGTCAACTGTTCAACCATTCTTTCCAATCTTGCCATTCTTGCCTCAGATGATTCAGATTCATCGGCATTTCTTGCATTCTCCAATTCACTATATGCAATACGGTAATAATAAACATAGGAAAATTACTTACTTAAGCACATTAGCATATATATTCATATCATGGCCACACACACTTTCACATGTTCATGCAATGCCCTAATTGCTTTCTAGGACATCCTCTAGCTCATTTGGACACGTGTGTGCGGTATAACTCGTGCTCTGATACCATTCTGTCACGACCCAAACCCGCCCCTATGGGTTTAGCATCGTAACCGGCCAGTAATCCATGATTACCAAAGGCCTGCTTAACAGTAATGACAATAATACAGAGTAAGGGGCTGGCGGAAGCCAAACAGTAAATAAAAGATGTCCAATGAGCTGTGAAAATCTGAATGCAAAAAAACTTCTATGAACAAGCCACATTCATAACCAAAAGCAAATATACCTATCAGATATACATAACATCCAGGTTAGGGACCTAATCCTTTCACCATTACTGTACAATCAAAAGTCTTATTTAGTCAGTACAAAACAGAGACAGAAAGGGTGAATCTGGAATACTCCAAAACAGCCTTGGCTTGAACGGACTTGGAACCTCGAAGTGAGGCACAAAGGTTGGCTTGACAAAACATGAACTAACTCGACGTTCCTAGCTTCGATCCGGTGCCTGGACACCTACATACATATATAAACAGTGAGCTAAAGCCCAGTGAATAACAATTGTGTAAAGAGGTTAAGAATGAATGTCCTTTCAGTAATTAAAACAGTCAATTGCATTTGTAGATCAGTTATTCAATCAGTGGCTCCTATTATTTAGAAACCATAGTAGTCATATGTGGTACATCCCATAGCAGAACAGTACAGTGAACAGTAGGTCATAATAGACCGAACAGTCAGTTGATGGCCATCGAAATAGTATACAGTATGGGTTCCAAACCTTGGAACTAACAGAGATCTCTGTGACAGTAGCAGTAACAGTAATAGTAACAGTAACAGTAACAGTAAGTTGCTATGGATGTCACGAGCACATTCATAAAATAGGACAAGCATTCATTTAGTAAACAATGTCACTTCAGAAAGCAGTACAGTGGATCGTTTAGAAAATAATTATAATTGAACATATCTTTACAACATTGTTACTCACAGAGTACTGGGCTATAGGCAAGCTAATCAGCGTCCTCGGATGCCAACCCTACACAGTTGCAGAACGAACACACACTAAGTTACACAATCGGGATTAGTGTCTTAGCCCCTAACTTGACTTGGTGTGGTTCTACATCAATATCCTCATCAAGATGCCTCAAACATGGTCTAGGAATGCCTAGGATGAAATGAGGATGCAAAAATGTACATTAAAACACTTTTCAAAATTTGTTGGAAATAGGGGTCTCGCTCGAGCGTGGCTTTCTACACTCGAGCGAGCTTACCAAAACAGAGGGATCGCTCGAGCGTAGACTTCCTCGTTCGAGCGGTTTGCAAAAACATGAAAAGTACTGGTTGCTGAAAATCTCCGCTCGATGCTCGCTCGAGCGTGAGACACAGTTCCTCGCTCGAGCGTGGATCTCGTTGCTCGAGCGTGCGTCTGCACATGTAAAAACCTGAGAGCTTGCAATCTATGCTCGAGCGAGCATTCGGTCGCTCGAGCGGAGCTCTGAACACAAAGGTGGTCGCTCAAGCGTGAAATCCTTTGCTCGAGCGTGGAAGCCACAATCTGGGTTTTCCAGATTTGCTCCCTAAGCTCAAACCAAGCATTAAACATATCAAAACTCAATCTTTTGGGCCAATTTTCTGGAAAACACTTGGAAACCCATAATACCACATGTTTTTGAAGATCATTTTACAAAATCAAAGCCCAAAGTAAGCCAATTTCACACCAATTTCAAAGAAACTTGAAGAACAATGCAAGAACATGACATGCATGAGTTCTCGTGAACTCTAATGCTCCAAAACATGATTAAATGCAAGATTGAGCTCAAGCACATGGTGGATTCATGGTCCACAACTAAAATATGAACATACATGTGAGGATTTCATGAAAACAACTTCAAAATTCTATGATATGGACGTGCATGCATGAGTTCACTTCTCAAACCAACACTTTAAGTTAATTCTTGACTCTAATCACCAATTTACCATGAACCATGCATGTAACAACTTAAATTCATAATTAAGAGGGTGAATTTCCTACCTTAAGTCTTGAATTTCAAGTACGGAAGTTTAATTCTTCAAGCCTTCTTCAAATTCCTCTAAGTTTCAAACCAAACTTTGATGAATCAAGTCTTTTCTTCCAATTCTCTCTCTCACACATTTTTGGTCTAGAAGATGGATGAAGATGATGCATCAAATATATGAATTAAGCCCCAAACAATGCTTGTAAAGGTGGCCCACTCAATGGCATACTTGTAAATAACTAGGCTCATTTAATTTGACATTAATAGTTCTAATTTAATCGTTCCAAATCGAATTTTAATTAAACCTACCATAAAATCATATAAATTCTAACTAGCATATAACACCAATCAATTTCTAATTCGGTTGCCGATAAGGCTTTCAATTCACAATTCGAAACTTAAACATGAACAAATCATTCAGTAACAGATAGATAGAAATGCGTTTAAGACAACACACTCATGTAATCAATTTAGGATTTCATCATAGTCAATCACTTATCATGCTTAATCATGAATTGACACTAATCAGAGGTGAGGGTTGTCATAGCGAAGAAGAAAAGGATGATGAAGAGGTCAAGGTGTCAGCCGATGCTGTGGGTTTTGCTGGGGACAACTCCCTAACTCTGAATGAGCAAGTCCTAGACTTGACTCAGGATGAGGAGGACGAGGTCTCAAAAAATGCCTCATCCAAGAAGACTACATCCGAGGTGCCTATCGCCGAGAAGAGCCTCTATGAAACTTTGCAAGAAATTGATGCCGAGCTCGAGGCTGAGAAGGCTGCCGAAAAGATGTCCCAGTTGTCTTCTGGGACATATCCTGCCACCGACGCCGATTAGTCTTAACTAGGAGCTTTTGTTTACTGTGCCTTGAACTTTTTGCTTTTATGGGCGATGTTAGCTTTATATTTGGTCGATGTGCCTTTGGGGGCCGAATAATTGGAGTCGTAGAGATTCCGGATAGTCGAACATTGAAGAATCAAGATTCGAAACATTCGGCCATTGCCTCAGAAACTCGAATCCAACCTTATTCGGCTAAATAGCCAATTAAGCAAGGGGTCGAGTGAAGATCGGTTTACTATAAAATATGCCGAATAGGAGGTTGGATTTGGATCTAATCCCGAGGCCCATGGAAGAAAAGATATAAATAGAAGAGACATCAGCCAGAAAGAGGTATGTGATAATTGTGGTGTTTAACTTAGAATATAAGTAATCTAGAGCGTAAGACTGACTTGTCCGTCGGAGTGCTAATTCCGGCACCTCCGACCGGAGTGTTTATTTCCTTTCAGGTGACTATCGGTGGATCACGAGCGTCCCCCAGGATCAGAAGAGTATTTCCAAAACCACTTCTCTACAATTGGCGCCGTTTGTGGGAATACTCAAGCACATCCATGGCGGACGTGATGGAGGACCCTCCAATAGTCGCTGATGACACCACACAGATAGACGACTTCACTCCAACAAACACGCACGGACCGGAGCCTAACCCAGTAAGACGCGCTTTGAACTTCGGTTCACCTTCGACTCCAGAACACGAGGCAATGCAGGCGATCATGGAGTAGACAAAGCAAAATGAGCAAAGGTTGGAAAACATGATTGTTGAGAACGAGCACCTCCATTAGGATTTGGCTTTGGAGGTAGCAAAGTCCAAGCAAGCCGTGTACCAAAATCTGGAACGACCTCTAAAAGTAGGTGATCGATGCCCTCGATCTCGACAACAAGACACCGATAGCAACTTCAACTCATTATCCCCGGTTCCCAAGAAGAAAGGATGATCTAAAGTTTCCAGTTCCTCCGAAGAAAGTCCACATATAAAGTGGGCCCTCTCGTTCTACAACTGGCCATTAGAAGCGGTGGCACCTCCTGACACGAGAAGAAGGGATAGGCGGTGTGAATATCGCGAAGATCACGATCGTGACAGTAGCTATGCCTTGAAAGACAACCTTAAGGAGTTGGTCCAAGATGTTCAGCCCCAGCAACATACCCAAACGAGCGCAACTAGAACAATTGCACTTCGGCGGGAATCACCTCCGCTTGGAGTCATCCATATGATATACAGCCTGCCAACGCCCTCAGCCGTGAATACAATTCAAACGCACCCAGTATCCCAGAAGCAACTCACGCCGGCAAAACGGCCGCATGAAGCTCCGAGTATCACTTTTGACGATTCTGATCTTATCAACATAACAGTCCCCCACAATGATCCACTGGTCATTGAACTACGTGTCAGCTGATTTACTATCGAGCGCGTTCTCATAGACCAGGGAAGTACTTCTGAGGTTATGTATTACAAGACCTTCATCAAAATTGACTTAAACGAATTGGACCTATCTCTGGCTCCTTATCCGTTATTCGGCTTCAACGCAAATCCAGAATATTTGTTGGGGAAAATCATACTACCCGTCCGAGCGGGCTCCTGAATAGTGGATGTGGAATTCTTGGTCGTCAAGCTTCCTTCGCTGTATAATCTCATCATGGGGCGAACTTGGTTGCATACTATGCGGGCTGTCCCAAGCACCTATCATCAGCTTCTACGCTTCCCCACAGAATACGGTATCGAGCAAATTCGTGGTTCCCAGCAATCGGCACAAGCATGTTATCTCCTCTCCGGAAAGATGCCAAAGGATTTGCAAGTTAATTCCATCGAGGTGCCGGATCGTGAAAGCCTCGATGATGTCGGACAGCTCCTGAATGAGAAAGCCACGGAAGACCTAGACCGAGTTGAGATTGACGGCAATCCCGAGAGATTCTTCATGGTTGGCGCCTCCCTAAGTCGAGCCGACAGACAGCAGTTAGTATCCTTCCTACTCGATAATCTTGATGTATTTGCTTGGGCTCCATATGAAATGCCGGGTGTAGACCCAACTGTTTCAGAGCATCGTTTGAATGTTGACCCTAAGTGCAAGCCGATCGTTCAGAAAAGCCGGCGATCTGCCGCAGAGCACACTGTCGCCGTGATTGAAGAGGTTGACCGGCTGCTTGATGCAGGGGCAATTCGGGAAGTGACCTACCCCACATGCTCTCTAATACTGTGGTTGTGAAGAAGAAGAATGGTACATGGCAAGTCTGCGTTGATTTCACGGACCTAAACAAAGCCTGCCCCAAAGACTGTTTTCCTCTCCCAAGGATAGACCAACTGGTAGATGCTACAGCACGTCATCAGCGCATGAGTTTCCTCGATGCCTACAGAGGCTACCATCAAATTGTCATGCATTCGGAGGACCAGGAGAAAACTGCATTCCTCACCCCAAGAGGAACCTATTGCTATAAGGTTATGCCTTTTGGGCTGAAGAATGCAGGGGCAACCTACCAAAGACTAGTCACCACCATGTTCAAGAAGCAACTCGGTCGCACAATAGAAGTGTACATTGGCGATATGGTGGTCAAGTCAAAGGTAAAGCAGAATCATATAGCCAATCTTGAAGAAACATTCGGTATCCTACGCAAATATGGAATGAAGCTGAACGCTTCCAAATGTGCCTTTGGAATCGGCTCTGGCAAATTCTTGGGATATGTCGTCAATCACCAAGGAATCGAAGCTAACCCAAGGAAAATCACAGCAATCCTGGAGCTCAGCTCCCCCCGATTAGTAAAAGTGGTTCAAAAGTTAATGGGGATGGCCGCCGCGCTCAACAGGTTCATCAGCCGGTCGATAGATCACTGCCGACAATTCTTTCATACACTACCGCAGGGCAAGGCTTTTGAATGGTCCTCCGAATGCGAAGCCGCTTTCAACGGCCTTAAGACTTACCTCCGTTCAGTACCACTCTTGGCAATGCCCTCTCTTGGTGACCCGCTTATTACGTATCTGTCAGTTTCTGATCGGGCTGTCAGCGCCGTGCTGATAAAGGAAGAGTTGGGAGAGCAACGACCGGTGTATTATGTGAGCAAGGCGATGGTTGATGCCGAAACATGCTACCTTCCACTGGAAAAGCTCATCCTAGCCCTAGTCACGGCGGTAAGGAAACTGATGCATTACTTCCAGGGTCATAGCATTGGGGTGCTAACAAACTATCCCCTCCGGTCAGTACTATGCAGTGCAGAAGCTTCCGGATGTGTTTCAAAGTGGGCTCTGGAACTCGGCCAGTACGATATTCAATTTCTACCCAGAACCTAAATCAAGGGGCAGGTGCTTGCCGACTTTGTCGCCGAATTCACTGGGGTCCTGACCGACTTCAAGTCTGACGAAATTCGACCAAAACCGAACTAGAGGATTTATGTTGGGGATATTTGGCAGTTGTATTGCGATGGATCGTCCAATCAGCGGGGTAGTGGAGCCGGAGTTGTGATCATGTCTCCTGACAGCGCAATAATTGAGCAGGCCGTCAAGCTTGGCTTTGAAGCATCAAATAACAAAGCCGAATATGAAGCCCTAATAGCGGGTTTGCGGAACGCGCATGTTCTTGGCGCTCGGCGTTTGCTTGTGTTTTGTGATTCAAAACTGGTTATCAACAAGGTTCTAAATATCGGCCGGTACGTACTGTACCGGTCGGTTCGTACCGGAAATTTAGAGTGCCGCTTCGGATACGGACCGATATACCGGTGAGAACGAAATTCGCAGGCGTAGCGGCCGATTCCCGCTACGTATCGGCCTGAATCCGATACAAGAACGATATTGTTCCGACACGCCGGTTCACTTCAACCTAAGCTTCCTCCTTTGGCTATGTGGTAGAGTTCACTTCAACCTTGAGGAGACAACAACCTGCAAATAAAAACCATCAGCAAACCCAAACCCAAACCCTCAATCGGACCACACCAAACCTAACAACAACCTGCAATCGACGGACCACACCAAACCCATCCATCGATTTTGTACCAAACCAAACCCAAATCCTCAATTAAACCCAAACCATCCACCGATCTTGCAAAGTATTGTAGGGAGAACCATTGAATCGAACCCAAATCCATCTCCTAGTGGCATCGCCGCACCGAATCGAACCCAAATCCATCTCCCCGGGGCACCGCCGCACCGCTCGCGAGCTTCTTCAAAGGTTTGTTACAATGCTCTGTTTTGTTTTGAGACGTTGTGTTGTGTACTAGTGTGTAGTTCATTTTTATATTTGTTTTGTTTTGTTTTGGTTTTTTTTTTTTGTAATTGCTATATTTGTTGATGATGTCTATTTTGTTTTTTAATTTTTATTTAAGCCTCACATTTTGTGGTTATGTGGTTATATTATGGTGTACGATGGGAGATATTAATATATATATATATATATTTATGATTGTTTAAATATTAATATATATATTTTTAGTTGAGCAAGGGAAAAAAAATAAATAAATATTGAAATCAAGATTTTCGATAAATTTGGATTGTTCATTGTTCAATAAATTTGGATCCACAAAATCTAACAGGTTGTTCAATAAATTTGGATCCACAAACAAGGTTAGTGGAAATGTTTGGGATTGTTCATTTTAAAAAAAAAAAAAAGAGATTTAATATTTCAGATTTTTTATTTTTATTTAAAGAGGTTTAATCTGTTAGATTTTTTATTTCAGGTTTTTTTATTATTTCAGATTTTTTAATCGGTCAAGTTTTTTTATTTCAGATTTTTTTTATGTCAAATTTTTTTTAAAGAGGTTTCATTTGTTAGATTTTTTTTTAAGGAGGTTTAAATTAATTATTAAGTGAAGAGATTTAATATTTTAATTTGTTGTACATTGGAAGTATTTCATTGTTGAAAATAAGTAAAAAAAAAATATTTCCACATCAATTTTTTTTATTAAAAGTTTAACATATATGCCAAATAAAAGCTTGAGACTAAAATAAATACATATCATTTAGTTAAAAATGAGTCAAAAGTGCTCCCACATATCAAAATTTTGATTAAAATGTGATAAATTAAGGCTAAAAGAGTCAAAAAAATGCATAAAATTCAGTTTTAGAGGGATTGCTAATGATTTTTGAAATTTCACGGTCGTGACACCCGATTCCCGATACGTACTGGTCGATACTACCGCTACCGATACCGATACTCCGTGACCGATACCGTTACGTTACCCGATACCGCGATTTAGAACTATGGTTATCAACCAGCTAAAGGGAGAGTGCGCGGCAAGGAACGACCGCATGGCGGCCTATATGAAAACGGCCAATTCCTTGTTGGCAAAATTTGACCATCATGAATTGAACCAGATAACACATGATCAGAACACCCATGCAGATGCCTTGGCTTGCCTAGCCTCCGCCATAAACTCAGAGATTAAACGAACTATCGAAGTAGGTTTCATCCCGGAGCCAAGCATTAGCCCTTCGGAGGAAGTCCAGATTAACGTTATAGAATCTGCCCCAAGCTGGATGGATCCCATTGCTGCCTTTCTGTCTTCTAAGCAACTTCCAGAGGACAAAAAAGAAGCGCACAAGCTGCGAATCAAAGCCATGTGATACTACTTGGATCCACAAGGAGGGCTCTATGAAAAATCCCTCTCTGGTCCATATTTGGAATGTGTGCACCCGAACAAAGTCGAGGAGCTTCTGACCGAGATACATGAGGGCAGTTGTGGTGCCCATTCTGGCGGGCGTTCTTTGGCCCATCGATCTATAACGCAGGGGTATTATTGGCCGACAATGAGAGCGGACGTCGAGTGTTATGCGAAAAAGTGTGAACAGTTGCAGAAGTTCTCCCCGCTAACCCATTTGCCCGCAGAAGAGCTGAACTCTATTACCAGTCCCTGGCCGTTCGCCCAGTGGGGGCTCGATATCATAGGACCATTGCCGAGGGCCCCAGGGAACAAGCGATACTTGATCGTCGCAATAGATTACTTCACAAAATGGGTCGAAGTGGAGGCATTAACACACATTCGAGACATTGATGTTAAACGCTTTGTGTGGAGGAACATCACAACACGATTCAGCATTCCAAGAGCCCTTATTTCAGATAACGGCACTCAGTTTGATTGTGGTGTTTATCGAGAACTATGCGACAAATATGGTATCTGATCATATTTTTCTACACCGGCTTATCCCCAAAGCAATGGTCAGGCCGAAGCCTCGAACAAATCCATCTTGGACGGCATCAAGAAAAGGCTGGAGAAAGCCAAAGGCAAATGGGTCGAAGAATTGTCGAGTGTATTGTGGGCTCATCGAACAACGCCGAGTAGATCAACTGGAGAAACTCCGTTTGCCCTATGCTTTGGCAACCAGGCGATATTACCCCTGGAGATCGGCCTCCCGACCCTCAAGTCGCAAGTTTTTGATACAGGCCGAAACGACATGATGCTGGCTTTGGATTTGATTCTAATCGAGGAACGAAGAGACCGCGCCCTTGCGTCCATGGCACGGTACCAGCAACAGCTGGCGAAGTCATACAATCAACGAGTTCAACTGCGCCGCTACACACCAGGAGAATTTGTCCTGAAGAAGGTGCTTCCAGCTGACAGGAAGTCGGCTGATGGAAAACTTGGTCCAAATTGGGACGGCCCCTATCAAATAGATTCCATCGCAGGAACAGGGGCATATCGGCTGAAGATATGATAGGAAGGAGTCTTCCACGGCCTTGGAACTCAACCCACTTGCGAAAGTTTTATCATTAAACCCGACCTGTGGAGAATGATTTTAGTTTTAAACGATTCGCCATGTACAAATTCCACTTTTGAAATACGAGGATTGTTGTCGAAAATTGTTCTAAAAGTGTTCAGAAAAAGCCTCGGGATTCGGAGCGCCTTTCGTGGGTATCACAATCGGCCAATCAAAGTCTCCAGATTTGGAGCCCCTTCGGCGCATGACGTCGTTGGGCCGAAAAAGCCTCCGGATTCGGAGCGCCCTTCGTGGATATCACGATTGGCCAATCAAAGTCTCCGGATTCGGAGCCCCTTCGGCGCATGACGTCGTTGGGCCGAAAAAACCTCCGGATTCGGACCGCCCCTCATGGATATCATGATCGGCCAATCAAAGTCTTTGGATTTGGAGCCCCTTCGGCGCATGACGTCGTTGGGCCGAAAAAGCCTCCGGATTCGGAGCGCCCTTCGTGGATATCACGATCGGCCAATCAAAGTCTCCGGATTCGGAGCCCCTTCAGCGCATGACGTTGTTGGGCCGAAAAAGCCTCTGGATTCGGAGCACCTGTAGACACCCCATTTTTGACTGTCCTCAAGACTTGGTTGTGCTTGTAGGTACACCTAACAACTGGTTCGATTGCTCGCCCAGCACTCGACTGTCGCGGCGGAACGTCACCGGTTCGGGTTTCCCGGACCTTGTATCCTTTTTGCCTCATTTTTGGACCCTGATTTGGTCCTTTCAGAGTGGCCCTCCTGGTGCACTGCCGGCCATGGCTTTGTTTCTGTCGGCCACTGATGAAGCCCTGCCGGCCATCAGTGTGCCACTGTCTCAACTGGTTTTTCTCCAGATATTTTGAGCCAGCTTGTTTTTTGTTTACTCCCCACCATACACGTGTATGGAGGGATGAAGCCCTTGAAAAGCTTCTAAGAGAAGCTTTGGCTTTGCTTTGTTCTATATAAGCAAGAAGCCTCTTCCTTATACCAGGTTCTGAGTTTTTGAAGAGCAAAAGCTTCCTCTCTCTCTATATTGCTTGTGGTTAGAGCTTTGAAGTTGGATTTCTTTGCATTTTTGCACTACACCTCATAACACAAGACCTCCATCACTCATTCAAACACCTTGAGGCTAATCTTCAGAGGTTGAAAGCTCAGAATTTTGGGCCAAAAGCTGCTGGTTTGCTGCTCTTCAAGGGTAAGTGCCTATTTCCCTTAAACTTGCACTTTCTTTGCTTCATTTATAAGCCATACTTGCAAGCATTTATGGACTTTGTTGTGAACTGAAGTTAGTCATATTTTGAGCTCCTCTTCATGTTTGTTCAAGGACTCCTCTCTGTTTGAGGCCATCTACTCACCCTTTGTGCTTTATCCCTCTTTTAAGGCCTATTTTGCATCATATTTTAGCCTCATTTGTGAGCACATTCGAGATTTTTCATAAACTGAAAAGAATCTTGTTTTGAGTCCCTCTTAAACTTTGTTGAAGGGCTATTTGCTGTTTGAGGCCATCTACTGTCCCTTTGTGCTTTATCTCTCTTTGTAGGCCCATTTTGCATGGTATTTTAGTCTTATTTGTGAGCTGTTTTGGACTTGGTCATAAATTGTAAAGTGCCTTGTTTTGGGCCCCTCTTCAACTTTGTTGAAGGGATCTTTGATATTTGGGGCCATCTTCTGTCCCTTGTCTCTAATCTCTCTTTTAGGGCCATTTTTGCATAATAGATTAGCCCTATTTGTGTTCACTTTTAAGATTTTCTATAAACTGGAAAAAGTCTCCTTTTGACATCATCTTCATGTTTGATTAAGGGAATTTTCTTGTTTGAGGTCATATGCTTTCTTGTATGCTTGATTGTCCCTTATTTTGAGCCTTACACCTAAGCTCTTGTTGCATGCTTGGTTTGGCCTTCTAGCCACTGAAACCCAGTGGATTTTAAGTGGCTAGCACACTATTTTGAGCCTCCAAATCAGAGGGGGGGTGACCCCCTCTCACCTTGATTTGTTTGGTGGTCATTTTTGGCCTTCCAAAGAGACCCTATCTTGCATGCTTTGAAGTTACTTTCCAGGGTCAATTTAGTGATTTTTAAGACTACCATATTTGATTTTCATAGTTTTTTATGCCATGCTAACTGTCCACCTTGTATGTGCTTAATAATCCATCGCATGGCCCTCTAAAGGAGCTCATCATTTTTCCATGTATTGGTTGCATCTCCATGGTTATTTGGGCATATTTTCACATGTTTTATTCACTGATTTTTTCTGATTTGGTAAGATTCCATGTGCATCCTATACTTTCCGTATAACTCATGTTTGCTAGCCAATCTTGCATGCTATTTTAATCCACCATGCTAGCATCTTTTGGCCATGCTTTGAACTGGAAATGTTCATGTTTTAGGACTGCCTTGGCTCTGTCTTTAGACTTCATGATCAAATAATGCATGCTTTGTATAGCTATAAGTCATGCTATGTGCCTAGTTTTGAGTTTTGGGGCTCATCTCATGCATCGGGTGCCATTTTTCCATGTTTCGGGGCTGTTTAGCATCATATTTCAGTGCTGGAACTTGTGAGTTTGTATGCCATCTTGCATCCCTTGCCATGCCTTGTTAGAGTTGCATTCGTGCCTTAGGATCGGTCCATTGCATCCGTGCATGTGTGCACGCATTTCGGTTGCATCATTTTCATCTAATGGCCACTGTTTTGGGGTGGGCTGAGGTCTGCCCCTTTATGGTTTAAGTCCACCAATGCATGTTTGGCACATTGCATTACATTGGTCGCATGTTTGCATCATATCACGTTCGTATGTTTGCATATCATTTAGCCGGTCATATTGCATATTCTTGTTGCATACTTAGTGTGTTTGCATCACATTAGCTTAGTTTGCACATTCGTATCCTAGTTGCATTGCATTTGGCATGCTTTGCGTGTTCGAGCCTCATATCGCATATTTAAGCTACATATAACATACATGCATTGCATTGTTCAGATTAAGCATTAATCCGAGCAAGAGGAAAGAGGGGCGTTTCATACTCCGAGTGATGTAACGTGTCTCAATTCTCGGTCCCCGAAGCCCTTGATGATTCATGATAGAGTTCTAGGCTTTACTTGCTTTATTTGTGTATTCATTGTCATATTGATTTGCACAAGTCGGATCTTTGGCCATCATGCATCGGGATGCATAATTGATGGTCGTGGATCCGACTAGGCCTCTCCCTCGATGTTTTGAGGTGATTTGGAGTGCCATGGTGCGTACATGTCCTTGGGAAACCCTCCATTTTCTCTATTTTGTGCTTTGTTGCAGTTTGGTGTCCCAGCACACCAGTGGCCGGCAGCCTGCCACTGATGGCCGGCAGTGTGCCATCCTTGGCCGGCAGTGGGCCATCAATGGCTGGCAGCACTCCTTTCATGGCCGGCAGGCCACTGGTAGCTTCCCCTGCAGCTTTTTGGTAAGTATCAGCAACCAGCACTGGAAGACACCCTGCAAACAGAGCCTTCAAAGAGCAAACAGAAGGCATTCCAAGGTGAGGAACTGAAGCGAGCATGCGTCTTCCCTTCTCCGAATAGAGCTGGAACAACATCGCTTACTGCTTTCCCTATTTGTTTGTTGTCATTCGTTTGATAGTTAGTTAATTTGTTAATTAATAAAGTTGTGTAATAATTAGTTGTAGCTAGTTATTAATTCGGTTTTGTAATAATTAGTTAGCTCGTGAGTTAGTTAATTGGGCGGACTGTATTATTTATTCGGACCCTCCGAGCGAGGGCATAATGTTGTAATAAGGGTGCGTGTGTGTGTATGTCTTCCAATCTCACGTCTTTCTTCCCTTTTATTTACTAGCTTTTGTTGGTTAGTTTAGGGACATGTTTTGTTTAGCATACCGTATGTTTGCATGAGTGCATCATTCATTTGTCTTGCATGCACCGAAGGCTCGGTTCATCATTCAAACTGCATCGCAATCTTCAAATACACTTTCTTGAATACGTGTTTAACAACATGTTTCGAAGTAAGTGCCATGCCATGTCATTGGTAGCCGAGCCTATTATAGTTGCATTTTTGCATGTGTTGCATTAGGCATTTCTGTATAGTTAGGATTCATGCATGTTTTCTAACATAGCTTCTGTTTTGGCTTAGATTACTCGGTAAGTACTTATGCTTTAGCATCTTTGCATGCATGTGAGTGATTGCCATGATAGCATGCTTACCATGAGGCTATATGCTTATGTGATCTATCTGCCGGAATGCCTATGGGTGAAGGTTGAATTATTTGAATTGGAACAATTCATCGACTGTGAGTTTTAAGCCCACTTGAGAGTGGCAAATCATCATGTTTTCTAAGCCCACCTGAGGGTGGCAAATCCACATTTTAAGCCTACTTGCGAGTAGCAAACCCTTTTCAAAACAAACATAAGATGTTTTGTTCCAATTCGGGCTATCCAGTCTATACTTTTATGCTGTGCGCATCACATAGTAAATCTAGGCTAATAACAGGAATAAGAATGCATAATGTTTTCAAAACTAGATATCATGGTTAGTAGAGGCCGATCTTTGATCGGGCGAGCGGGGGTGCTCACGAAGTGACCTTCCCCAATCGTACCCAAGTTCCCGAGCCGAGGCAACTTCGGTGATGACGGACACGTGGCCTTAGGCAACGAGTCAGGGTTTCCTAAATTCCCCCAAAATAAAATATTTAGGTGGCGACTCTGTATCTGGCAAAGCAGTCCATATTTGGCACTTCTTTCAAAAAATATGTTTTCAAAAACGATTTGCCGGATTTGGACTCTTTGGTTCAGATTAAGAACCGTGACAACAAATCGAGTCCGAACTGTAGCATGAGGCCCCGAGGGCGCGTCTATAGTTTCTTGCGACTCTGCTGGGGATTTAGAGTGCTTGACTCGAACTCGTGATATCCTGTTTTGATTTCATTTATGTGTGTCTTTGCATTGCATATGCATTGGTGCGCCTAGGACACCGTGTTTGCCATCTGCCATTCCTGAACGGTTTGCTAGAGGCTTGTCTTGTCAAGGCATGACCATAAGGCTGACCGGTTGTGGGCTCTGACAGTATGGGAACACAAACCCCGGTTTTACCAGGGCACCCTTTTTGACCATTCGACCTAGTGCATATTCGGATCCATAGTGACCATTCCAAACTAGGACAGGTTGCTTACACGATTATAGGTTGTTTGAAACCGCTGCGTGTGTAGTGAAACCCTAGTTCCTGACAAAATAGGACAGGGAAACCCTACCCCAACATAGGGGTGTTTTGGATCTCACTTGTTTGCTATGTGCTTTAGAGTTGGCCTCTACAAGGAATGCATGTATCGGGCTACAAGTTTGGGTATCAGGCCTGCAAGCACCAGTTCAGTATTTTGGGTATCAGGCCTGCGGGCACTAGTTCAGTGTTTGGGAATCAGTTATCTGTGGGTATCGGATTCAGTTTCAGGGACAAGTGATTTGGGGACAATGATCAGTGTTTGAGGACATCATGTATTCAGCTTATCCAACTGTGTGTTGAAATGCCCGATTGTGTGTTGTGTATTTATTTTAAGCCGTTATGCTGTCCGTTTATCAGTTTATTTTGTTTCCTTATTGCTTTATTTATCTTTTTGCTAGGACAGTTTTAGCACAATTGCTTCAGATCAAGCAGATATTCCCCAAGCACTCTGGACAAGCAGGTCGCCGACTCCATCGATCTGAGGATCTGGTCAACGGACAACCAGTGTATCATTCCCTACCCCCGGTTATCAAACGGAGGTCGAGAAAACGCAGTATATCCGAGCAGAGGTTGCCAGAGCAGTGGATTACCCCGTCAGTGGACAGTCGGACTGAGGTCTCAATTGTTGCTACAGAAATAGATCCGCCAGTAATTCAGGCAGATCAGGGCAGTATGTCAGGAACGTCAGGAGTTAAGGAAATGATGCGTCAAATGCAGGAGACCATGAGAGCCATGCAGCAGGATGCCGCTCGCCGGGATGAGTTTGCCAAACAATAGGCCGAGACCATGGCCCAGCTGGCAGAGTTAATTGCCAGGCTATAACAACAAGCCGGGGCATCAGCCTCACATCAAGCTCCTCCCCCACCAGGGGTCCCGCTGCCCGAGCAAACACTAACTGTCCAGAATGTCCTGCCAAATGTCCAAACCCTCCAGGAGGACACAGACATTCCAACGGGGCCAGCTCCGCCCCCACTTCTACCTCAATTGTCTAAGGCACCTACGCCTATTAACCATCCGGAATCTCCCTTCGAGTTCGAAGTAGACCCAACAGCGCTGAAATTGAGCAAGCTCGAGAAGTTGTTCAAGAAATCCCAAGGGGTAAAGGCTATTCCAGATATCAAGGACGGATATACCGATGTGGCTGTGACGCTACCAGATAGGTTCAAGATGCCGTAAATCGATCGTTTCGACGGATCTGGGGATCCCATGGTGCACCTCCGGTTATTTTCAAACATATTACGGCCAATGGGCCTCACTAGACCGCAAAAGCTTTTGCTATTCGACCGGACCCTGTTGGGTGTGGCCGCTATCTGGTATGCGAAGTTAGAAGATGACGTCAAGCGAAGTTGGGATGAAATGGTCGAGGACTTTGCCGCACAATACTCTTACAATACCCAAATCGAGATTACAACCCGAGATCTCGAAACAACAAGGCAGGAGCCTAAGGAGAGTTTCTCGGATTTCGTAACTTGGTGGAGGGCGAAGGCTTCGATGATGACCCTGAGGCCTACCGACAAAGATCAAATTAGGATGATTGTGCGCAATCTCCAGCCAAAATTGATGCAAAATATGATAGTGCTCCCCTTTCCCACTTTTTCAGATCTGCATGAAATGGGGGTACAGATCGAAGATGCAATGAAACAAGGTCTGATCGACCAAGATAAGGAGCAGCCCTGAAGGACTTTCAACCACAACAACAACGCAGGCACAAGCAGTGCTGCGAATACAAGGGCTTCGGAAGTCAGCATGGTCACCACCATCTCCCCTCCCCTTCCAAGACCCATGGCAGCCACACCTTTCTCCGGTGCATCCGGAAGCAGTACACAGACAGCCAGATTCCAACCCTTGGCCAAAGAACCTTCACCCCACTATATATGCCCCTGTCCAAAGCTCTAGGGGTTTTAATTAGAAAAGGGCACTTGAAGCCCCTGGAGCCAAGGCCGTTGCCAGAAAAACTTCCTCCTTCCCATAATCCAACCAAATACTGCGCATATCACCAACAACATGGTCATGACACTGACCAATGTTTCCGACTGCGTCATGAAATTCAAGACCTCATTGACAAACAGGTGATCATGCCTCCAGAAAAACCAAATGTCACAACCAACCCGCTCCCTACACACAACCAAGCTCCACCTCCCAAAAGAGTCAATTTCATCCATACTGGGGTCCTGTCTTACGATCCTAGCATCTATATCACTCCTTCCTACGTACCTAAGCCGGAGGTGCTTCTTCCTGACTGCACTGACTTTTTGTGAATGATAGACATCTCCAAAGCCCAACCTGAGCCAATGGTGGTGGCTGTCGAAGACAGAGCAGAGGAGATTTCAGAGGAGGACGAAATTGGTGAATCAGGGTTTGAGCAGTCCGGGAGTGTCGCGGGGGAAGCCTACGATCCAAGTGATTACATTCTGCCAACAGGCCAGTCTGAGCCAAATGTTGAAATGTCAGATAGGGTAGAGCTGTGTGCGATCCGAAGGGATGGATTTGAGCAAGGGACATATGATTTGACGGCAGTGGAAGAGGACTTAGCCAACCTCCAGTTTTTCAATGACCAAGATCCAGGGGACACGACAGTCAACTGGTTCGATTATGAGGAATCGGCGGAGGTTACCGGCTGGCTGGATGATCAACCGGATGCTGTGGAAGAATTCCAACCAGAACAGGGCCCGGCAGGGGCGAGAGTAGCAATTGTGGCCGGAAGGGCCGGAAGTCAGAATGCATTGCCTGAGAGCGCCGGTACGAAGAATTTTGCTCGGGACTTGAGCATTGTGGATACAGAGAAAGCTGAACAACCAACTGCACTGACACAAGCGGAACAAGAAAAGTTTTGGGATTCTGAGAGGATCAGGAAAGCTAAAGCCCATGAGGGGACCGAAAGTGCTGTGGGCACAAGGACAGAAAATGCTGCGAGCATGTGGACTGAAGGTGCTGTGAGTACAATCATACCGGAGCGAGACAGGTGTTTGTCGGCTGCCGACGGAATGTGGTGGGAGGACGATGATTTATGTCTCGCCCACACAGATGAGGATTGGGGAAGTAACCAACCGGATGATACCTGGTATATTGGTGAGGTCGATCATATGACAAGAAGCGGGCGGTATTTCAAGCCTCTGCACCTAGACTAGCCAGAGGCATCTGGGAAAGATAAGGAAGCTGAGAGACAGAAAGAGAAGCAAATTGAGGAAGAGGCTGTATTGAAGCAGTTAAAGAAGATACAAGCAGACATCTCCATTTGGGGACTGCTTATGGCATCACGAGTACACAGGCAGGCTGTCTTATCAGCCTTGGACAAGGCTAAGCTCTCTATAGACACCACGCCGGAGCAGCTAGTTGGATTGGTTTTTCTGGGAGGAGGTTCCCCGACGTTGGCCTTTTCTAACAAAGAACTACCACCTGATGGCGCAAATCACAACAAACCTCTCTACATCTCGGTGGAATGTAGAGGCAAATGGGTACCTATGGTTCTTGTCGACACAGGATCCGCTATTAATGTGTACCCGTCAAGGACGGCATATGCAATCGGGTTGAAGCCCGCGGACTTCGTGCCAACTGCCCAGGTGATTCGGGCATATGATAACACAAGCAGGGAGGTGATGGGGACTGTCAAAATTCAGACCCAGGTTGGTCCAGGACAACACAACATTGAATTTCATGTCTTGGACGTTCCCGCAACCTTTAACCTACTTTTGGGGTGACCGTGGTTGCACCAAGTCAAAGCAGTCTCTTCCACTCTGCACCAGATGTTGAAATACCCTCACGGGAAGGGGGTAGCTATTGTTTTTGGGAACTCATCAATCCATCCGCCGCCGGAGGTGTCTACACCAGTCTTGGAGATCGAGCACGGCACGGAGGATGTGTTCTTATCAGGGTTACTCTGGCTGAGGCTCGAGTTGTGCAGAACATCATGGCTGTTAATGAGGGAATATATGTCAGTGCTCAATCTGTATACCTTATGAACAAGCTTTAACACATCCCCGGGATAGGATTGGGAAAGAGCGGCCGGAAGGGCGTCGTAGCATTGGCCGAAGTGCCACACAACCCTCATACCTTTGGCTTGGGTTATCTGCCCACCAAAGAAGACTGGGTGAGGAAGGGTAAGGAAATGGCTGGTAGAGCCAAAGCGAAGCAGGCTGGGAAGCCTTTTGAGCTGATGCATAGGCCCATTCAGGGTACCCTAAACAGACGATTCGTCTGGGAGGGGGAGGACTTTCCGTTTTGTGGCTTCCCAGAGCCGTGGCTGAACGTGGAGAGGAAGCGCGTGCCAGGTTTTGAGATCTTCTTTGACCTACAATTATCTGGGGATGATGTTGCCGGAGAGCAGACGGACCCATTGGCTGAGGCTGAGCAGGATAAGAGAGTGCAGTCTGAGGACACTAAAATTAAAATGGGGGTAGCGCTGGCATGTCTACTTTCAGATCCTCCGATCGACTAGAAGTGCTTGGGGGATAACTTCTCGGTATGTGTGATCGGGAATGAAACGGCTGCGGGCCTGCGATTAACTATTTTGGATGCATCCATCGCACCCTCTCTCGTTTGGCAGTACGAAGAGGGATTTTTATCAAGCAACACCGGGTCAGGTAGTGAGCCGAAATCTGATTCCACCGAGTCTTGTGAGTCGGAATCAGATTCCAGCTCGATTGAGTCTAAGTCCGGTATTCCTGGGGGTGATAACCCGGATGCCACAGTCCTGTCCAGGTCGTCTTTTTGTTTCTCTTTTGAGTCTGTTGTAACCGAAGAATCAGACGATTTGAATGTGCTTAATGAGAATCAAGTAGCTGTGGTTTCTGAGTACTTTTCTGTGCCCTTGATTTATTGCATTGACTCAGACTTTCAAAATTTTGATGAAAACGACGAGGAAGAAATTCCTCCGGTTTTGCAACGCATAATTGAACAAGAGCAGGAAAGATTTGTTAAACCCCTAGTGGATGAAATCACTACTGTGAATATTGGTACTGAAAAGGACCCGCGGCTGGTCCAGATCGGGTCCACGTTGTCTTCGAAGGAGCGCGAGCGCTTAGTCGCTTTATTAAAAGATTTCAAAGATGTTTTCGCGTGGTCCTACGAAGACATGCCTGGAATCGATCCTGAGATTGTACAGCACCGGATCCCCCTTGACCCCGAGGCCCGAGCCGTTAAACAAAAACTCAGAAGGATCCGCCTGGACTGGGCTCTCAAGATTAAGGAAGAGGTCACCAAACAATTCGACGCAGGCTTCCTGCTGGTATCCGAATACTCGACTTGGTTGGCCAACATTGTTCCAGTGCCGAAGAAGGATGGCAGGATCTGGGTGTGCGTGGATTTCAGGGATTTGAACAGAGCCAGTCCGAAGGATGACTTTCCCTTGCCGCATATCGATGAGTTGGTGGATTTCACAGTGGGGCATGCTTTGCTCTCGTTCATGGATGGCTTCTCAAGCTACAATCAGATAGTGATGGCACCGGAAGATCGGGAGAAGACTGCTCTCACCACCCCGTGGGGGACCTACTGCTACAGAGTGATGCCGTTTGGGTTGAAGAATGCTGGAGCTACATATCAACGGGCCGCGACCACAATACTACATGACATGATCCACAAAGAGGTTGAGGTGTACGTGGATGACATGATTGTCAAGTCCAAAGAAAGAGAGGGCCACTACACCGCCTTGCAAAAGTTCTTTCAAAGGATCAGAGAATTTCGGTTGCGGCTGAATCCTTAGAAGTGTACGTTCGGTGTTACAGCCGGGAAAATGCTAGGGTTTCTGATTACACAGAGAGGTATCGAAGTCGACCCTTCCAAAATCAAGGCCATCTTAGAAATGCCACCACCAAGGACTGAAAAGGAGGTGTGAGGCTTTCTGGGTAAAGTGCAATTCATAAGACGGTTTATCTCAAAATTAACCTTGACTTGTGAACCACTTTTTGGCCTCCTGAAGAAAGGAAAGAAATTCCAGTGGGACGGCCGATGCCAAGCTGCTTTTGAATAGATTAAGGAATACTTGCAGAACCCACCCGTGTTGTCGTCGCCAGAGCCAGGGAAACCGTTGATATTGTACCTTTCAGTGACTGAGACCACAATGGGTTGTATGCTCACCCAAGAATCAGAGGACAAAGTGGAGAGAGCCATCTACTATCTGAGCAAGAAGATGCTAGAGTATGAGACTCGCTACACACCGTTGGAGAAGGCTTGCTTAGCTTTGGTATGGGCTACCAGGAAGTTGTGGCACTACCTGTTAACTCACTCTGTAATGTTGGTTTCACGACTCGATCCCATCAAATATCTTTTTGAGAAACCAGCACTTACGGGTAGGCTAGCTTGTTGGTTGCTGTTGCTCTCCGAATTCAACCTGAAATATGTGACACGCAAGTCAGTCAAGGGAAGAGCAGTAGCAGAATTCTTAGCCGATCATCCAATAGAAGGAGGTGAAGCAGTTGAGTACTTATTCCCAGATGAAGCCATTTTGCACATCGACGACGAATTTTGGACGATGTACTTTGACGGAGCGTCAAACCAGTACGGGTATGGGATAGGAGTATTACTAATAGCACCCGACAATTCTCGTATCCCTCTAGCGTTCAAACTTCGATTCAAAGTCTCGAATAACGAAGCGGAATATGAGGCATGCATTGCCGGTCTAGAAGCAGCCCTGGAACTAGGGACAAGACGGTTGGACGTCATTGGGGACTCAAACCTTGTTGTGTCTCAGGCAAAAGGAGACTGGAAAGTCAAAGAAGAAAAGATGATGATGTATCACCAGACCTTGGACTTGTTAATTCCTCGGTTTGAGAAGCTAAACTTTGCTCATCTACTAAGAGAGAACAACAGGTTCGTAGATTCTTTAGCAACTATATCTTCCATGATAGACATCCCGTTCGGAATCCGAATGCGTCCAGTCATAATTGACCAGAAATTTGCGCTAGCCTATGAGTCGTTTGCTGCTATAGATGAGGTTCAGGACGAAAACCCCTGGCATTACGACATTTGGAATTTCTTGGAGAAGGAAGCATATCCACCAGGGGCAAATGCCAAGGATAAAAGGGCAATCAGAAGAATGGCCGTTCAGTTCATCATCTGTGGGGGCAAACTGTATAAAAGAGGTCATCTGGGAATGCATAAGCTGTGTGTCGATGTCGAAGAATCGAAGCGCTTGATGGAGGCCATCCATGGAGGAGAATGTGGTGCACATATGAACAGAGTAATGCTAGCATAGAAGATCCTCAGACAGGGTTACTACTGGTCTACCATGGAGGAGGATTGTATCGGCTTTGTTCGGCGATGCCACAAATGTCAGATCCATACAAATCGCATTGAATATCCCGCTGTCGAAGCTGTACAACATGACTTCGCCATGGCCATTTTCAGTTTGGGAAATCGATGTAATCAGGGCTGTCACTCCGAAGGGGTCGAATGGGCATGAGTTCATCTTCGTCGCAATAGATTATTTCATGAAATGGGTCGAGGCCCAATCTTATGCGGTGTTGAAGGCATCGCACGTTGCGAAGTTTATCAGAAACAACATCATCTGTCGTTATGGGGTCCCGAACAAGATAATTTCAGATAACGGTTCCCACTTCAAGAAGGAAGTGATTGACTTGTTGGAGAAATACAACGTGGCTTTTCATAAGTCATCCACCTATCGGCCGCAAACCAACGGAGCAGTTGAGGCCGCCAACAAGAAAATCAAACACATACTGCAGAAGATGGTGGAATCCTACCGGGACTGGCCAGATAAGCTGCCGTTTTCTCTGTGGGGCTACCGAACTTCAATCAGAACTCCTACCGGGGCGACTCCGTATTCATTGGTTTATGGGATGGAGGCCGTTCTACCTATCGAGATTGAGGTTCCGTCTTTGCGAGTATTGGTTGAGTGTCAGATAGCCGAAGCAGATTGGCAACAGAGCAGATTTGAGGAACTCATGCTCTTTGATGAGAGAAGACTGAAAGTATTGTACCATGTTCAAGGTTATCAGCGCAGAATTGCCCGGGCTTTCAATAAGAAAGTTAAGTCTAGGAATTTGAAGGAAGGAGATTTGGTGCTCAAGGACAACCGAGCTCCCAACCATGATCCAAGGGGCAAGTTCAGACCCAATTGGACTGGTCCTTACATCATCAAAGCTATCTGGTCAGGTGGAGCTGTGGTTCTGATGGATCTAGATGGCCTAGAATTCTCCCAACCGATCAACATGGACAAGTTGAAGAAATATTACCCCTGAGAGGCTCGCTAGGCCGAAAACCCGAAAGGGCGACCTAGGCAAAAGTTAGAGCATAAAAAAATTGGAAAATATAAAAACTGAGCTCGCAAGGTTGAAAACCCGTAAAGGGCGGCCTCGGCAAAAGTTAGAGCGTAAAAGGAGAGTGAAAATACTCGAGTGAACCTGAGCCTGAACTACGTAAGGCTTGATTCGCATCTTTGGGATACGTAGGCAACTTCATCTTGAAGTTCAGCCTTAAACTTTTTCCCCGATCAACTTTGTCCATTTGATCATCTCGGTCATCTTTGTCTATTCATCATTCAAGAGTTCGATTGTAATCTCCAGTGCAGTGCTATTCAGACTAGGGGCAACTTTCCGTTGCCATGCGGTACCGCGGTACTCTTCAGACTAGGGGCAACTTTCCAGTTGCAGGGATCCGGGGTTGTGCATCTCAGTGACAGATCTCAGGCGTGTCCAGTTCTGATCCATATCGAAAATGGTTTTGAAAAGTTTTAATAAAAGTTGACTTTGTTCAAATTAATCTTTTTACAACTTAGACCATTTTTGGACCAAACCACAACCTTCAATGCCATTGATTTCAATACAGAGTCTTCCTGCTCTTGCATACAAATTGAAGTTGCTTTTTATTACATTCATAAAGAAAACTTGAGAGTACTAATAAAGCAATAAATCCGGGGCATAGTCAAGTCAGGTGTCCCTGCGCCCCCTCCTAGAGCTGGTCGAAGCCTCTGATGCCAAGCTGGGCCAGATCTGTGCCTCCTCATTAAGCCAATCTTTGCACTCATCAGACAAAGAACAGCTGAAAGTGGGAGCGGGGGCCAGGAGTTCTCTTGTCCTCCACGCGGCGGCCTGCCGAACAAGCTGCTCACCTCAGAACGGGAAGGCAGCTAGATATTCTATCCCTTCTGATGGACAAGTCTGGTCATGACTGAACTGATGCCGAATCCGAAACGGAAAATAGAAGACACAGTCAGTCAAGCCAATTAGCTGAATTCCAGGTTAGCGGGTCATGCTGTAGCTCATTGCCGGGAGATTGAGCCAAGAACAATGCCAAGCAATGCGGTCTGCAGACAAATTACACATCCAGTCGAACCACCATCCCTCATCAAGGGCATTGACTAAACGTTGCTGGAAGAAGTAGCCGCAAGCTGAATATGCTGGGCAAGAGTCCACAACCTGCAACTTGTCCATCAACCACACCTGGGAAGGGACGAAAAATGAGAGAATAAAGAATAGAGAGATGTACGATGAGAGAAAAGTGAGAATAGGGTTTTTGTCAAAAAAATCGAGCTTGAGGGCTGAGTGATGTGAGCAATACATATGTGAGATTGGGTGGGAAACATTACCTGCAGCAGTAGTGGACTCCTCGCAAATCTGGTCGTCTTTTGGCGATAAAAGGCGTCCAAGCCTATCAACATCTCAGCCAGAGTCATGGCGACACATCTCTTGCCTTCTTTCAAGCCTCGGGCAACCTCAATCAACCGGACACTAGATCCTCCGGAGCCTGAGACAAACAGAAAATGAGATAGCATGCACAAATAGAGGGCATGTCGCCGGAAGCCTTGCCAATAAAGGTCGCCGCGGTCACCAGTATTAGAAAACTGATGAATCAAACTCGGAATATCCAGCATTCCGTCACAAACCAAAGATTGAGCGTCGTGCCTAGTAAGTCCGCACATTCGCCCTAAGGTTTGAGCATGACCAAAGTTAAACTGGGGCAAGATTTCCTCGTTACGCTCGGATTCCATCAAAACTTGGAAATCTTCGAAGGTGGGACATATCTCTTGCCCACCAAAGCTAAAAACATGTGTCACCGGATTCCAAAACCTTGCCGTGGCATGAAGAAATGAAAAATTCAGTGGGGTACGACTCAATGTGAATAGTGCGTTTATGCCAAAACCCCGGAAATTGAGCTTTTCTGAGCCATCTAAGTTAACAATCCAATTCGTGAGGTTTTGGGCAAGAAGTCCTTCCATTTGGTGCAAATTTGAGCTGAAATGAAGAGAATCCCGAAGCTGGAACTCATATAGAAGATAAGGTAGTGAGTGGAAGACAGATGTCGTCATTTCGGAGAGTCTGCCATCGATGGCCGGCAGTGGCTCATCAGTGGCCGGCAGTGGCACACTGATGGCCGGCAGTGGTCCAGCAATGGCCGACAGCACTTCCCTCTTGCTCCTTGGCTCTCTCACTGAAGATCCAGTGGTCCGTTGCAGTGGAGTCCTGTTTCTTGTGTCTTTTAAGGTCTTGTTTTGTCCTGTTGGACTTTGTTGTGTCCCGTTTGAAACATTTAGTTTTCTTTTTTTGTGTTAGGTTGTAATTGTTTTCCTTTCATTCATCGAGTTGTTGCAATTTGCTTATCGAGTTGTAAACTTGTTAGGACTTTGTTTTGTTTATTGAGTTGTTTTGTTTTTAGTCAGTTCACTACCTGATTAGTGCAGCTTGAGCGTTTGGTTGTCAAAATAAAACTTCATTTTTTTTTGTTTACATTGTTGTGTAAAGTAATGCGATGTGATGCGATGCATGGAATGCACAAATGAAACACTTTTCAACAAAAAGGCTGTTTTCATTCCATCATAGTTTTCCTTTTACAAAAGTAATTGGTTCCAAAATAAACCAACAATGTGCAAAACTACTAGTAAAAAGGAAAATAAAACAAAAGGAGATCAGCGTCTCTCAAGTAGCAAAATGTCCGGATCAGTGTCGGTGGCCTCAAGTGCGGGAATCTGTCCTAGTCCTCTTCCTGGATGAAGGTCTAGGATCTCTACCATCAGTATCTGACTCTGACTCTGACTGCGGACTCATCGCCTCCTCGTCAGACTCATCATCATCTGAGGCAGGCCCCCGTGAACTAGTCCCTCGTCCTGCTCCCTCTGCTGCTCGAGGAGGTGCTGAAGGACCCGCCCCTGCTCCTACTGGGACACCTGATGGGCCTGGCGGCAAGAAAGGAATCTGAAAGAGGACAATCCACCAAAATGCATTAGTAATCAAAATATATCAGATGCAAGAAAAGTGGTGTACCATGAATAGTGAATGATTTGCAGTGAACATGTATCGTGAGTGGTGTATGGGAACAATGTATCAGATCAATGCAGTGTGCAAGTTGCAATGGTGAGTTAAGAAAGGACCTCATGACGCGAAGTGCAGTTTAAGCAAACTTACTGGAATGCTGTAAATACTAAGTAGGTCCATGCTCGTCCGTAGCATCCCTATCACTGAAGCCGTCATCGCCAGAGACTGACGAGTGTACTCAATGGGAGCCTGCAAAATGTTTGAAATCATTAATACACTGCAGAATATCAAGTGAAATTAAACGGCTGTACAAGGAATGACAGTGTAGTATATACCGGAGTCGAACCATAACCTCCGACAAGCTCGTGACCAGCTGGAGGAGGAGCAAAAGGAACCTGATAAATCTCTCCAGCTCGCCCTCGAAGTGTCAAAGTAGCAGGCAACACTGGGCATCCCGACCCCTGCCTCTCCTCAGGACCTCTCCTCCTACGAGACCTGGCCGCTCCACCTTTGCCTCTCGTAGCTGGAGCCCTCGCTCCCTCCCCTCCTCGGACACCAGTCAAAGGCGGCATCAGGTGTGTTCGAATGAAGGTCGCGTAGTCGCCCTCGGCACGGAAGTAATCTGTCTCCAGCCCTACCATGAACTGGATCACCTGGTCGGCAGATAACATGTGTGTCTCCCTCATCGATGGTGGAGGCGCCATCGGTACAAATGGGGCAGGTAACCCCAAAGTCTGGCGCACAAAGCACTCACTCAGAAACCAGGCCCGACAGATCGGCCCCTCGAAGAGGATACGGTACTGAGACATGATCTGAGCAATGTGGTACTCGCCCCGGAGTCCTGACGGAATCACCTCCCATGGTCGCCATGCAATCTGAGAAAGGGAACCAACAAAATGATCAGTCGTCAAAATAACTAAGGCAGGTGCATTGGGTTAATTGAAATGATCTTGTTGAAGATTTGCCTCACGCGCTGCAACCGTGTCAAAATACTGTCGGAAGAACATGAAGTTCTCCCGGGTCCAACGACGGAGCGGACCGTCATATACATCAGAAAATGGGACTGTCGCCGCAGTCTCCTCTACCGGATCTGGCGCAAGTGCCGGGAAGTATGCATATACCCAGAGCTGTTGAATAGATGTAATCAGTACAGTGTATGAACCAGAATGCAGAAAGCAGAATGTAGAATGCAGTACAGCATATAACAGATGCAGACCTAGAAAGGCGGGCATTAGATCCTGTGCATGTAGTGTATCGTGAACAATGTGCAGATCCTATGTGTGTAGTGTATGGTGTACAGTGTGCAGCATGTAGGGTATACAGAAAATGTAAAGTAGAAAGCGTACAGTGTGATGTTGAGTACGGAGAATACAAGTGTTGAACCAAGCAAAATGTATAAAGGCTAAGCAAAGTAATGAATAGGGCAACTGGGTTGTGTACCTCCCAAGCTCGCCAATAGCCTCCGATCAATCTCCCGCGCATCCGAGAAGTGGAGCTCATGTAACCGTAAAGAGTGGTGAGGCCGGCTGCGCCCCAGTCGTAGGAGCGGACCCGCGGAAGCACCACCAGGGCGCTCAAGAAATACAAACCCACGGTATTCCACCTGTTCGAAAACAAGGTGGTACCGAAAAGGAACAGGAGGAAGCCCCTGGCGTACTGCTCCACTCCCTCATCGGTCTCAGTATCCTCCCCGCGAAACCACTCCTCGAACCAAGAGTATCTAACCATACCCGCTCGAGCAAGGGGTGGACGTGCTCCAAGCAATACATCCCATGCAGCCACCCACTCCCCCATGTCGGGATCTAGGGGAATCGGATCACCTCCCACATCCAGACTGGTGATCATAGCAAAATCGAAAGGAGTCATGGTCATCTCTCCTGCTGTGGAGAAATGGAAAGAATTGGTGGTGTCCCACCACCTCTCCACAAGAGCTCCCAAGAGAGGACGACTCGCTATAACTCGTGTCAAACTGCTGCAAAATATGCCAAAGCCAGTATTGTCGACAATCCAGCGGACCCCCATGGGGAGCACATCATACCAGTCTCTAGCGGTTGTGGAGCCGTAGCCTCGAAAGGAGCGAGATCCCTCCTGCCGAAAATACAGTTCAAATCAGATCAACAGTGTATTGAAAATGCAATTCAAATAAGATCAATAGTGTATTGAAAATGCAGTTCAAATCAGATCAACAAGGGTTTTGAAAGTGCCGTTCAGTTTAGATCAGGTCATTGATATATTGAAAATATGGTTGCATTCAGAGCAGTGATGTGTAAAAGATGCAGTCGAATCAAGAGTAGTGACGCATGAGATGCGGTTGTGTACAATGCATACAGGGTGGTGATGTGTAAAGTACAGTCGAGTGCAGATCAGCAAAGTATGAAATACAGTCAGATCAAAGCATGCAATGTAATCAGATCGAAATAGCGCAAGAAATGCAGGTGGTCGAAAGTAATATTACAGAAAAGCAGAGATGGTACCTCCACAGCAATGGCCGACAAATGAGACATCGGCTCTCTCAATAAGAGGTCGTCTGGTACGTCCTCA
Source organism: Camellia granthamiana (assembly GCA_036172215.1). NCBI lineage: Eukaryota > Viridiplantae > Streptophyta > Magnoliopsida > Ericales > Theaceae > Camellia > Camellia granthamiana. The sequence continues at coordinate 79,165,875 of CM069913.1, read as the reverse complement.
TCAAAATCGATAAAAGTATGGATGCCTCCCGCCACCGGAATGATGTGAGTCTCCGTATGGTACATCGCTGGGTCGAAGGGACATACGTCCAATGGTAATGGCTGAGGCTCCGCCTCTGGCTCAGCCGCAAACTCTGTTGCTAACCCTACTGGAGGAAGTGCGGGGAAACCCTCGTCATGAGGCACATCGTCAGCCATCTGAGATGAATGCACAAGAATGATGCAAAAATGAGCAAAACTGAGCAAAATGATGCAATTTAGAATAAACTCAAACCCTAAGAGAGAGAAAATTCAAGAAAAGTTGAAAAGCCCGGGAAAGTGAACTAACCTCGAGAGAAGATCGGGGGAAATGATCCTTGAATGCGGGAAATGATGAAAGAAGCCTCAGATGCAATTTCTGATCGGTTCAAATCGAAGAAAACCAAGAATCTTTAGTGATGCAAGGTTGTATAGGGTGTTGGGAAACGCGTAAAATGCGCGAATCTAGAGAGAAGGCGCACCTAGGATGGAAGGAAATTGATTTCTATGGAAGGGTTTGTGAAGAAATGGATTGATTTTGAGCCAATTTAAAGACCCACGGCTTGCAAACCTCATGTGCCCCAATCTGCCACCGATGGCCTGCAGGGGCACATCGGTGGCCGGCAGCATGCTATCGATGGCCGGCAGTTAATGCTGATGGCCGGCAGTGGCTGGCAGTTGTCCTTGGTGACCAGTAAGCCTTCTTCAGCTTTTCTTACCTATTTGGTCTTGGTATATGTCCCTGGGCCCAACCATCCCGAGGAATGCTCAAAACTTGATTCAAAATGCCTCCGCAAGAGCTTGGGAATCATGCTCCCAACGTACGATGGTTTACATCCATCAATGCGCACGAGGTGTATCCTTTTGACGCATCCCAAACCCTCCGAGAGGTAAACCGGAGGTCTCCTTTTAAGATGTCCTTCTTAAGCATCTTTCTCTTTTGTTGATATCAATTAGCATTCATCTGCTACAATAAACGCCATCTACTTCACATGCATTGTTTTGCATATCGTTTTACGCGCATTATTATGCATTGTCATGCGTTTCCTTGCCACACATCGTTATGCGTCTCCTTGTCACGAGTTGTCACGGATTCCTGTTCTTTACACATTGCACGCGTTGGCCGCATGCTTTACTTACATGTGTACGTTCAAGTTTCTTTACACATTGCACGCGTTGGCCGCATGCTTTACTTACATGTGTACTCTCAAGTTTCGTTACACATTGCCTGTGTGACTGCATGCTTTACTTACATGTGTACGTTCAAGTTTCTTTACACATTGCACGCGTTGGCCGCATGCTTTACTTACATGTGTACGTTCAAGTTTCTTTACACATTGCACGCGTTGGCCGCATGCTTTACTTACATGTGTACGTTCAAGTTCCTCGTTACACATTGCACGTGTTGACCGCATGCTTTACTTACATATGTTCAAACTCTTGCTATGCACATTGTGCATGTTGTCACGTATGCTTTACTTACATGTGTTTGTGCACATTTCACATGCGTAGTCACGCGCTTCTCAAATGTATTGTTATGCATGTTTCTAACAATATTGTACCTGTTAAGTTCATTTCTTTTTCAGGCTCGATATTGTATGTATGGTTCATTTGGAGCTGGCATGGCCAGACGAGCCGCACAGGTTTTGTATTCACTCTGCGTGAAATGTGGTAAGAATTGCACAATCTTTCTCACATTCTTCCTATTGGAATTGGAGGACTGTTGTTTACCCGCTTAAAACTGTCGCATGTTTGCTTCGTTACAGCATCCTAGGCATGATTACTAGTCGTGCTCTTGCATCTTGTATATCACTTGCATTATGCCCCAGCCTCCAGGCGCATCTCCGCATGCTTATATTGATTGATTGTCTGAGTCTTCAGCCTTGTCAAAAATGGGTCGTCTCTGGGCTTTGACACTCACTCCTGTCACTTTGTGACTTCCGAGTTCTGTCAAAGAGGGGCAACTGTAGACACCCCATTTTTGACCGTCCTCAAGACTTGGTTGTGCTTGTAGGTACACCCAACAACTGGTTCAATTGCTCGTCCAGCACTCAACTGTCGCGGCAGAACGTTACCGGTTCGGGTTTCCCGGACCTTGTATCCTTTTTGCCTCATTTTTGGACCCTGATTTGGTCCTTTCAGAGTGGCCCTCCTGGTGCACTGCCGGCCATGGCTTTGTTTCTGCTGGCCACTGATGAAGCCCTGCCGGGCATCAGTGTGCCACTGCCGGCCATTACTGATGGCCGGCACCCCCCTATCTCAGCTGGTTTTTCTCCAGATATTTTGAGCCAGCTGGTTTTTTGTTTACTCCCCTCCATACACGTGTATGGAGGGATGAAGCCCTTGAAAAGCTTCTAAGAGAAGCTTTGGCTTTGCTTTGTTCTATATAAGTAAGAACCCTCTTCCTTATACCAGGTTCTGAGTTTTTGAAGAGCAAAAGCTTCCTCTCTCTTTATATTGCTTGTGGTTAGAGCTTTGAAGTTGGATGTCTTTGCATTTTTGCACTACACCTCATAGCACAAGACCTCCATCACTCATTCAAACACCTTGAGGCTGATCTTCAGAGGTTGAAAGCTCAGAATTTTGGGCCAAAAGCTGCTGGTTTGCTGCTTTTCAAGGGTAAGTGCCTATTTCCCTTAAACTTGCACTTTCTTTGCTTCATTTATAAGCCACACTTGCAAGCATTTATGGACTTTGTTGTGAACTGAAGTTAGTCATATTTTGAGCTCCTCTTCATGTTTGTTCAAGGACTCCTCTCTGTTTGAGGCCATCTACTCACCCTTTGTGCTTTATCCATCTATTAAGGCCTATTTTGCATCATATTTTAGCCTCATTTGTGAGCACATTAGAGATTTGTCATAAACTGAAAAGCATCTTTTTTTGAGCCCCTCTTCAACTTTGTTCAAGGGCTCTTTGCTGTTTGAGACCATCTACTATCCCTTTGTGCTTTATCTCTCTTTGTAGGCCCATTTTGCATGGTATTTTAGTCTTAATTGTGAGCTGTTTTGGACCTGGTCATAAACTGTAAAGTGCCTTGTTTTGGGTCCCTCTTAAACTTTGTTGAAGGGCTCTTTGCTATTTGGGGCCAGCTGCTATCCCTTGTCTCTAATCTCTCTTTTAGGGCCATTTTTGTATAATAGATTAGCCCTATTTGTGTTCACTTTTGAGATTTGTTATAAACTGGAAAAAGTCTCCTTTTGACATCATCTTCATGTTTTATTAAGGGAATTTTCTTGTTTGAGGTCATATGCTTCCTTGCATGCTTGATTGTCCCTTATTTTGAGCCTTGCACCTAAGCTCTTGTTGCATGCTTGGTTTGGCCTTCTAGCCACTGAAATCCAGTGGATTTTCAGTGGCTAGTACACTGTTTTGAGCCTCCAAATCAGAGGGGGGGTGACCCCCTCTCACCTTGACTTGTTTGGTGGTCATTTTTGGCCTTCCAAAGAGACCCTATCTTGCATGCTTTGAAGTCACTTTCCAGGGTCAATTTGGTGAGTTTTAAGACTACCATATTTGATTTTCATAGTTTTTTCTGCCATGCTAAGTGTCCACCTTGTATGTGCTTAATAATCCATCGCATGGCCCTCTAAAGGAGCTCATCATTTTTGCATGTATTGGTTGCATCTCCATGGTTATTTGGGCATATTTTCACATGTTTTATTCACTGATTTTTGCTGATTTGGTAAGATTCCATGTGCATCCTATACTTTCCATATAACTCATGTTTGCTAGCCAATCTTGCATGCTATTTTAGTCCACCATGCTAGCATCTTTTGGCCATGCTGTGAACTGGAAATGTTCATGTTTTGGGACTGCCTTGGCTCTGTCTTTAGACTTCATGATCAAATAATGCATGCTTTGTATAGCTATAAGTCATTCTATGTGCCTAGTTTTGAGTTTCGGGGCTCATCTCATGCATCGGGTGCCATTTTTCCATGTTTCGGGGCTGTTTAGCATCATATTTCAGTGCTGGAACTTGTGAGTTTGTATGCCGTCTTGCATCCCTTGCCATGCCTTGTTAGAGTTGCATTTGTGCCTTAGGATCGGTCCATTGCATCCGTGCATGTGTGCACGCATTTCGGTTGCATGATTTGCATCTAATGGCCACTGTTTTGGGGTGGGCTGAGGTCTGCCCCTTTATGGTTTAAGTCCACCAATGCATGTTTGGCACATTGCATTACATTGGTCGCATGTTTGCATCATATCACGTTCGTATGTTTGCATATCATTTAGCCGGTCATATTGCGTATTCTTGTTGCATACTTAGTGTGTTTGCGTCACATTAGCTTAGTTTGCACATTTGTATCCTAGTTGCATTGCATTTGGCATGCTTTGCGTGTTCGAGCCTCATATCGCATATTTAAGCTACACATAACATACATGCATTGCATTGTTCGGATTAAGCATTAATCCGAACACGAGGAAAGAGGGGCGTTTCATACTCCGAGTGATGGAATGTGTCTCAATTCTCGGTCCCCGAAGCTCTTGATGATTCATGATAGAGTTCTAGGCTTTACTTGCTTTATTTGTGTATTCATTGTCATATTGATTTGCACAAGTCGGATCTTTGGCCATCATGCATCGGGATGCATGATTGATGGTCATGGATCCGACTAGGCCTCTCCCTCGATGTTTTGAGGTGATTTGGAGTGCCATGGTGCGTACATGTCCTTGGGAAACCCTCCATTTTCTCTATTTTGTGCTTTGTTGCAGTTTGGTGTCCCAGCACACCAGTGGCCGGCAGCCTGCCACTGATGGCCGGCAGTGTGCCATCCTTGGCCGGCAGTGGGCCATCAATGGCCGGCAGCACTCCTTTCATGGCCGGCAGGCCACTAGTAGCTTCCCCTGCAGCTTTTTGGTAAGTATCAGCAACCAGCACTGGAAGACACCCTGCAAACAGAGCCTTCAAAGAGCAAACAGAAGGCATTCCAAGGCGAGGAACTGAAGCGAGCATGCGTCTTCCCTTCTCCGAATAGAGCTGGAACAACATCGCTTACTGCTTTCCCTATTTGTTTATTGTCATTCGTTTGATAGTTAGTTAATTTGTTAATTAATAAAGTTGTGTAATAATTAGTTGTAGCTAGTTATTAATTCGGTTTTGTAATAATTAGTTAGCTCGTGAGTTAGTTAATTGGGCGGACTGTATTATTTATTCGGACCCTCCGAGCGAGGGCATAATGTTGTAATAAGGGTGCGTGTGTGTATGTATGTCTTCCAACCTCACGTCTTTCTTCCCTTTTATTTACTAGCTTTTGTTGGTTAGTTTAGGGACATGTTTTGTTTAGCATACCGTATGTTTGCATGAGTGCATCATTCATTTGTCTTGCATGCACCGAAGGCTCGGTTCATCATTCAAACTGCATCGCAATCTTCAAATACACTTTCTTGAATACGTGTTTAACAGCATGTTTCGAAGTAAGTGCCATGCCATGTCATTAGTAGCCGAGCCTATTATAGTTGCATTTTTGCATGTGTTGCATTAGGCATTTCTGTATAGTTAGGATTCATGCATGTTTTCTAACATAGCTTCTGTTTTGGCTTGGATTACTCGGTAAGTACTTATGCTTTAGCATCCTTGCATGCGTGTGAGTGATTGCCATGATAGCATGCTTACCATGAGGCTATATGCTTATGTGATATATCTGCCTGAATGCTTGTGGGTGAAGGTTGAATTATCTGAATTAGAACAATTCATCGACTGTGAGTTTTAAACCCACTTGAGAGTGGCAAATCATCATGTTTTCTATGCCCACCTGAGGGTGGCAAATCCACATTTTAAGCCTACTTGCGAGTAGCAAACCCTTTTCAAAACAAACATAAGATGTTTTGTTCCAATTCGGGCGATCCAGTCTATACTTGTATGCTGTGCGCATCACTTAGTAAATCTAGGCTAATAACCGGAATAAGAATGCATAATGTTTTCAAAACTAGATATCATGGTTAGTAGAGGCCGATCTTTGATCGGGTGAGTGGGGGTGCTCACGAAGTGACCTTCCCTAATCGTACCCAAGTTCCCGAGCCGAGGCAACTTTGGTGACGACGGACATGTGGCCTTAGGCAACGAGTCAGGGTTTCCTAAATTCCCCCAAAATAAAATATTTAGGTGGTGACTCTATATCTGGCAAAGCAGTCCATGTTTGGCACTTCTTTCAAAAAATATGTTTTCAAAAACGATTTGCCGGATTTGGACTCTTTGGTTCAGATTAAGAACCGTGACAACAAATCGAGTCCAAACTGTAGCATGAGGCCCCGAGGGCGCGTCTACAGCGCCCTTTGTGGATATCACGATCGGCCAATCAAAGTCTCCGAATTCGGAGCCCCTTCGGTGCATGACGTCGTTGGGCTGAAAAAGCCTTCGGATTCGGAGCGCCCTTCGTGGATATCACGATCGGCTAATCAAAGTCTCCGGATTCAGAGCCCCCTCGGCGCATGACGTCGTTGGGCTGAAAAAGACTCCGGATTCGGAGCCCCTTCGGCGCATGACATCGTCGGAAGCTCGTTGGCCAAGTTTGAGCCTGTAGCCGAATAAATACCTAAAGAAAATGCCGGATTCAGAGCCTTATCATCACCGTTTTTGGGCAATATAATGAGCATACTGAATAAATATTTAGTGAGGTGCTCCATTGTGACGAGCCGGCAAAAACCATTTATTTGAACAATGTCTCTCCAATAAAGCACAAAACATGCAAACGTAAGTACGCCAAAGAATTACATAATTACATAATTTGACAAGTAATTATGAGGCAACAGGAATATTAAAAATAGAGCATTTTATTCATTTCACAAGTAATTACATAATTTTCGACGGAATCCGCGCTTGAACATTACAATGAATATTTTTATGCGGCCTCTCCCTCATCGTCGCTCTTCTCGACTTCAAAGGCGGAAAAAGGAAAATGATCACGTCAGTACCACGGCGACACCGAATCGACACCCTTTGCTCGAAGAGCCTCTGTAGCCTGAAGTGCCGCGATCCAACCGTGCTTAAAGTCCCGATTGTCGCATCGGCAGACCTCCTCTGCAAGTTTCTCCTTCGTTTTGTCAATCCCAACCTTTCGGCCCGCATGAAAGCCTTGCTCATAACTCTTGGACCTCGCATTTTCTATGGTAAACATGCTAGTCGTGTCTCGATCGGCAATGGCATGACTCAATAGCCGTTGGGTCACCGTTTCGTCCATGATTGGATTAGATCAACCCGCCACATGTAACTCGGCGGATTTAGCCATCCTAAGCTCATTAAGTTCGCGTTCGGCTTTCTCCGCCCGAGCCTCCGAACTGCGGACCCGTTGGTCCATCTTCTCTATCTCCCGCCGCGCGGCGCGCAGGCGCATGCCGATTTCGTAAGCGGTGTACAGCCCCTTCACTGCCCCATGGATTCCCTCTTGAAAAACGTCGAAATCTTGTCGACCAACCATCGACTGCTGCACCTCCGGTGGAAAAATATGTCGAGCAAACTCGACCGCCACCACTGGGTCCCTAATAATGGAGTCTGCCTCCGTCATCGGTCTATTCCCCACGAAAACAGCAAAACTCAACGGTCGCTTTGCTACGTCGTTCTCACTTCCGGGTCGCGGTCGCGGAGAGCTTCCCCGTTGCTGTTTCTCCTTTCGGGGTGATCTGCTTCGACGACTTGGAGGCTGACGTTTTTCCCGTTCTTTGGACGTCCCACTTCCCATACGGGTAGTTTCTCTGCCGCGATTCATTGCAGTATCAAGCTCAGCCAAAGTTCGACCTTCGCCTCTGCTATTGAAGAAAACTCTATTTGACATTCGCGACAAGTTGCCTTGAAAACACAGTAAGCGAAGTTACTGGTGCGAAGAGCCCACCCCATTTATTTTTAATGCTTGTAGCAACCCCGAGGCAATTTCATTAACGCTACTCTCCAAATGACAGGGAATATTTATTAGTCTAACCAGCCGAATACCCTGGCCTCATGCCGATCGATATGTGCCGCAGCCAGTTCATTCACAAATTTTTGGCTTTTAAAACGGCCTAACTATCTGAATGGCAATTTTAGATCAATGCCTTTGGAGTTCATGCACTGGCCAGGGCAAGGGTAGATTTATTAATCTAACCGGCCGAATACCGTGGCCTCATGCCGATCGATATGTGCCACAGCCAGTTCATTCACTAATTTTTGGCTTTTAAAACGGCCTAATTATCTGAACGGCAATTTTAGATCAATGCCTTTGGAGTTTATGCACTGACTGGGGCAAGGGCAGATTTATTAATCTAGCCGGCCGAGTACCTTGGCCTCATGCCGATCGATATGTGCCGCAGCCAGTTCATTCACTAATTTTTGGCTTTTAAAACGGCCTAACTATCTAAACGGCAATTTTCAGTTCATTCACTAATTTTTGGCTTTTAAAACGGCCTAACTATCTGAACGAAAATTTTAGATCAATGCCTTTGGAGTTCATGCACTGGCTGGGGCAAGGGCAGATTTATTAATCTAGCCGGCTGAGTACCCTGGCCTCATGCCGATCGATATGTGCCGCAGCCAGTTCATTCACTAATTTTTGGCTTTTAAAATGGCCTAACTATCTAAACGGCAATTTTCAGTTCATTCACTAATTTTTGGCTTTTAAAACGGCCTAACTATCTGAACGACAATTTTAGATCAATGCCTTTGGAGTTCATGCACTGGCTGGGGCAAGGGCAGATTTGTTAATCTAGCCGGCCGAGTACCCTGGCCTCATGCCGATCGATATGTGCCGCAGCCAGTTCATTCACTAATTTTTGGCTTTTAAAACGGCCCAACTATCTAAACGTCTAATCGGCAAGTATATGTAGTGTTTTATCCAAACCAGCAACCAAACGATTCCATGCATTAGTAACAGCAAAGTGCAAAATGAATTTTCATTAAGTAAATTGGGCACAAATTGTAACAATTTTATATATGAAAATTACTAAACAAAAAGCCGTAAAAAACTGAAAATTACATGCAAATCCTAAAACAAAAGCAAGAGCCTCCCAAATTACTCATCGGAGTCAGACTCCAGCGGCTCAACATCCACTTGCTCGTATGGAATTGGCGTAGCCAATGTCACATTGGCAGCAGCAAGGGCTTTGAGCCAGCCGTGTTTAAACCCCCAATTCTCAAATTTGGGGACTTCGTCTACATATTCATCAAAAGCAAATTTTCTCCCAGCATCGAATGCGCTGGAGGCCTTCAGGTCGGCTGTTTCCTTCGCCGCCTTCATTTCTTCCAATTCAACCCCCAACTTAGAGATCGTCTCCTGGGCCAATTTAAGCATGTCGTCGCTCGCATCCGCCTTCTTTTTAGCGACCGACCTCAATTCTTCAGCATTGCGGGCTTTCTCTATTTCGGCCTCGGCACGGGCGCCCTCTGTCTGCGCCACACTTTTTTGATCATCAACCTCCGTTTATAAACGGCCAATTAGCTCGACGGCATCATGATAACGACGGCCCATGTTGGCTATCCTTCCGACAGCCTGCAAAACAGGAAGTCAAGAACAAAATAATATTCGCATAAAGAAAAAAGACAAAGTCTTGATATATACCAAAAGAGCCGATTGTGCGGCCAACGCAATTGCAACCAGATCAGGTTCTACCCGAAAAGCTGCCTTGTCAGCAGGCAGTGAAACGGACGTCACCAAGCTGAGTGCAACCATTGGATCCTTGATCACTGAAGCATCGGAGAAGATCGGCATATTTTTTATCTTAGGCTGAATAACAAAAGGTACAATCACATCCGACTCCTCCAAACGAGGTCATTTGTCGGCACGATCTTCTTTTGAGCTGGCCTCGACATCGGCAGGGCGCTTCTCCACCCTTTGCTCAGCTTCTACAGTGGCTTGCACCAAAGGTTCCATTTCGGTGCTTCCTTCTTTTGCCGTCACTTTCTCAATAACAGGCAAGGAGGACTGAGACTGAGACTGAGATTGAGATTCGGCAGCCCGAATCTCCTCCGCCCTTCGCCGCGCAACCATCCTTTCCGTGTTCACTTTATTGGCAAGTTTAGTGAGGCTCAGCCCAGCCATATCTTCTAGGTACACGCCGGGAAGATCCTCCAGACCCTGAAAAATATCGTCAAATGGACGGTCCTCTCAACCTGAAGTGGACGGATTATCAGCCGAATTGAGGCTGGCTTCCTCAAATGCTAACTTCAAAGCCTCGTCAACCTCTGTTTCGGATTTGTCTGATTTGGCGACCTTAGCTACTTCCGGTCGCTCTGAATCTAATTCCTCGCAACTGACTTGCCTCAAATTTTTGAAGTCAGTCAAGATACGGGCGATAAGAAACTCCTCACCCTTCGGAATTAGGATATTTTCCGCCGCCGAAAAGGTCGTATAAGTCGGCTCGTAGCGGAGCAGAACGTGGGCCGCCCTCCCCTGCTTCTGAAGACTCTATCGGCCAAAGTACTTGAGCGCAGTCTTGATTTTTGAAAGGACGGCGTCGTCAGTTAAGGTTAAGACTTTCTTCAAATCGTTCCCTGCAAAAGCAAAACCATAAGGTCCCAAAAATGAAGCTTTATAAATTTAACAAGTAAATGAATAAAAGATGATACTCGGCCACCTGGTTCGCCCCTCCGTCTAGGAATATGATCATGGTGATCCTCGCCTTCGCCGAATTCCCAGTTTCCTTGGACAACGACCATAACATCATCGACTCGCTTCCCAGAGCTGGAAAGCATAGTCACTAGTTGATGGTCGGTGTCTTTGGCTTTAAGGAAATAACGCCCGTGCCGACCAGAAGACTTGGCCAAGGCATAGCAATGTCAAATAGCGGGGATGGCAAGGTTAAGCCCAAGGCAATGGTTTAGTGCGACAAATCCCCATCACAATCCTAAAGAAATTGACGTTGGGCTGCGAAGGGATTAACTCCCAATGGCAAAGCACAGCCCTAAGGAGTGGGTGAAGGGGAAACGGACCCCACCCTTTGTGATTGATAGAAGAGGGAAAACGATTGTGGTTTCATCAACCCTCTCCATATCGAGGGTGCCGTTTGCCACAAAAGACAGACGGACGTCATCAGGAATGGAAAAATGGCGTCGGAAGCCAGAAATTCGATCTGGTGAGAGGAGATCTTTTAAATGTTTCGCCATTCTTCCCAGTCAATATGATTAAGCTAAGCCAAAAAACAAAGCAAGGAAAGAGATTCAAAGCAAAGAAGGAGAGAACTTACAAGAGGCGAAGGAGATAGAGAAGAGTAGGAAGTTGCAGAGGTAGTTCAGAAGGTAGTCCAGCGACGGGCGTCTAAAAGCGTGTATCTATTTGAAAAGACGTTGAAATTTTAAATCACAATAAATAGGAGTGTATGAAGAGGCGGGAAGTTGAAATGATAACCGAGAAGCGTGTGGACAGACATTTGCGTTGTAATACGGTCAGCCACTGAATTTCGGCTCTGACTCTTCGAGTTCAAAGCCAAACACTCCAGCCAACTGTCGCTAGTGGAGTGCTTGGGGGGCAATTGTGGGGGCCAAATAATTGGAGTCGTAGAGATTCCGGATAGTCGAACATTGAAGAATCGAGATTCGAAACATTCGGCCATTGCCTCGGAAACTCGAATCCAACCTTATTCGGCTAAATAGCCGATTAAGTAAGGGGCCGAGTGAAGATCGGTTTACTATAAAATATGCCGAATAGGAGGTTGGATTTGGATCTAATCTCGAGGCCCATAGAAGAAAAGATATAAATAGAAGAGACATCAGCCAGAAAGAGGTATGTGATAATTGTGGTGTTTAACTTAGAATACAAGTAATCTAGAGCGTGAGACTGACTTGTCCATCGGAGTGCTAATTCCGGCACCCCCGACCGGAGTGCTTATTTCCTTTCAGGTGACTATCGTTGGATCACGAGCGTCCCCCAAGATCAGAAGAGTATTTCCAAAACCACTTCTCCACAGTGCCCTTGTTGTATTAGAACAAGTAATCCTTCTGCAGGCCGAAGAGCCTTTTTTCCTTTTGAATGCAAGTATAATTTCTTCTTTCAAGTGTTTTTTTGTTTGTATGCTTTTACTGCTTCCGTACTTAGAATATTTTTGCATGTCTTCAAAGTGTACTTTTATCTGTAATACCTCGGACATAACTTCTTGATTGTTTATCTCGGCCTTGGTTTAACACTTGAAAACAACACTTGAAAACATTGTAAAAGTATTTTCACAAGTGTTGATTTAAACTGGCCACTTCACTCTTTCTTATCAAGACTTCTGTCTTCTATATTCCCCGAGTTGGACAACCCTGCTCATCTCGGCAAGTACGTATTTACTTCTTGTAACATTACCTCGGTTTAACTTCAACTTATAAATTTTCCTAAAAACTTCAACAAGTGTTAAGCCAACTCTAGCTTGTAAAAAATTCCAACTCCTAAACACTTTAAACTTCATTCATCATTCTCCAGCTCTCTGCCCCCTAATGTGAACTTAAGTTTTACTTATGTTCACATTAAGTATTGCCGATGACCTGGTTGCCGAAGTTAGATTTAAACAAAGACTTGCCAAAGTTCTCTGCCGACATGGCAAGTCTAGGTTAATCCAACTTAGTTCAACTCTATTATATGCAAGTATAATTTCAACTCTGTCATATAATGAGTCTAAGTCATTCGTCATGTTTCACTTAGAAACATGACCAACTGAGTTCAACTCTATTATATGCAAGTATAATTTAACTCTGTCATATAATAAGTCTAAGTTATTCGTCATGTTTTACTTAGAAACAATGCCAACTTAGTTCAACTCTATTATATGCAAGTATAATTCAACTCTGCTATATAATAAGTCTAAGTTATTCGTCATGTTTCACTTAAAACATCGCCAAGGGACTAGTTAGTCGTATTACACAAGTTTGAAATTAAAAATCGAGCTAAAATTTTATTATTACTTCGGCTAATAACAAAAAACTTTAAAAACAAAAAATCCAATGATAGAAAAACTTCAGGTTGCAAGTATTCCTGGCGGGCCTTGGCAACTCTTTACCTTCACTGTCTTCAAGTCGATATGCCCCATTGTCGGTGACCGAGATGATTCTATAAGGTCTCTTCCAATTTGGGCCAAGCTTGCCCTCTCTGGGATCCTTCTTGTTGCCGACGACCTTTCTTAGGACGAGGTCCCCAACTTGAAACTCTCGTGGATTGACCTTCTTATTGTAAGCTCTAGCAAGTTGCTGCTGGTATGCCCCCAGCCGAATTGCTTCTCTCTCATTTCTTTTTTCCAATAGGTCCAGATCTCGGGCCAAAAATGCCTCATTAGTCCCATTCTCTAGTCCCTGGATTTTGATCCATTGGATGCCGACTTCTAATGGGATCACTGCCTTTGTGCCAATGAATGGGGATTCCCCAGTTGATCTTCTCGGCATAGTTCGGTATGCCCAAAGTACATTGGGCAACTCTTCCACCCATTTTCCCTTTGCTGCTTCCAGCCTCTTCTTAATCCCATCCAAGATAGTTTTGTTGGATGCTTCTACTTGACCATTGCTTTGAGGGAAGCTTGGAGTGGAGTAGTAGTTCTTGATCTTGTACTTTGCACAGAAGCTCTTGATTAGCTTACTGTCAAACTGTGTGCCATTATCTGCTATTATCGCCCTTGGAATCCCAAACCTGGTAATGATGTTCTTCCAAATGAAGTTCTTCACGTCAACATCTCGAATCTTCGCAAGGGGTTTTGTTTCTACCCACTTGGTGAAGTAGTCTGTTGCTACTAGCAGGAATTTTCTCTGTCCAGTTGCTTAGGGTAGTTGCCCAACTAGATCCATGCCCCACTGGGCAAATGGCCAAGGACTGGACACTAAATTTAAATCTGCTACTGGTTGATGTATCAAAGGTGTGAACCTTTGACACTTCTCGCACTTTCTGACATAGGCTTCAGCATCCTTCTATTTGTAGGGCCACCAGTACTCCTGAGTAATGGCCTTATGAGCAAGTGACCTGCCCCTAGCGTGGCTTCCACATATTCCTTCTTGTATTTCATACAAGAAGTCTTCAACTTATGAAGGATGCATACATCTCAAAAGGGGACCAGTAAAAGACTTTCTATAGAGATGTCCCTCTGCTATTAGACTGAACCTTGCCAACTTCAGTCTGGTTTTGTGTGCCTTTTTTCTGTCCTCTGGTAGCTTCCCATCTCTAAGGAACACTACTATTGCATCCATCCAACTTGGTCCTATCTCTACGCACATTACTTCATACTCTGTGATTAGTGGTTCCACACTTGGGCCTGATAGGTAGTCAACCATTATTGTCCTTGCCTCCCCTAATTTCATTGCATTAGCCAGGTTGGCCAAGGCATCGGCATGGCTGTTGTCATCTCGGCTTACCTGCTGTAGTCGGCAGTCTTGAAACAAGGCTAGTAGTTTAATAACCTCCTTAACGTAGGCTATCATTCTTTTATCTCGGGCTGCATACTCACCTGTTGCCTGGTTTACAATAAGCTAGGAGTCACAAAAGACCACAACCTCGTCGTCCTCCATTGCTGCTGCCAGCTTCAATCTTGCGATCAATGCTTCATACTCTGCTTTATTGTTAGAGGCTTTGAACCCCAAACAAATTGATTGCTCTAACATTCGTCCATCTGGAGATACTAGTACTAAGGGCATTTCTAAGGCACAAATCAAGCAACACCACTTCAAGATCATAATCATATGAACACAAGAAATATGAAACTCAAACTTACATAGATCCAAACTCCCCTTTATTTGATATATAAAACCTACTTTCCATTTTGCTTTCATTCTTTCAATCTTTCCTCTTTTCATATATATTCATACATTTACATGACTCCAAAGAATGCAAGAAATAGGATGAGATTGTAATTTCTTAGAATCCAACTCAAATCAAACTCAAAATGAAGGAACCAACTCATAATCAAACAAAATGAAGGAGGTAACCTCGTAACATAGACACATGAAAGACGTTACGTACTTGTCCTATACTCGGTGGAAGAGCAATACGATAAGCCACCGGTGCCACTTTTTCTAGAATTTGAAACGGACCTATATACCGGGGTGCTAATTTACCCTTCTTGCCAAATCTTGTGTGCCCTTTCATCAGGATGACTTTCACAAAAACATAATTGGCCACCTCAAATTCCAAATCCCTTCGTCGATGATCTGCGTAACTCTTTTGCCTGCTTTGAGCATTTTCAATCTTTCCTGAATGACTTTGATTTTCTCTGTTGTCATTTGTACAATTTCAGGCCCGAACAATGATCTATCACCAACTTCAGCCCACAACACTGGGGAGCTGTATTTCCTTCCGTACAAAGCTTCATATGGTGCCATCCTTATGCTTAAGTGAAAACTATTGTTGTATGCAAACTCTGCTAATGGTAGGTATGTTTCCCAACTGCCTTGGAAATCCAAGGCACACATCCGAAGCATATCCTCCAACGTTTGTATTGTTCTTTCTGATTGGCCATCTGTTTGAGGATGGAATACTGTACTGAATTTCAACTTTGTTCCCATGGCATCTCGTAAACTCCGCCAAAACCTGGATACAAATTTCGGATCTCTATCAGATAAAATTGAAACTGAGACGCCATGTAGTCGGACAATTTCATTCATGTACACAATTCATGTACACAACAATAAGTTTATCCGCATTATATTGAGTTTTCACAGGTAGAAAATGAGCAGATTTAGTTATCCTATCAAAAATAACCCATATAGCATTCATACCTTGGGGCGTTCGGGCTAAACCAACAATAAAATCCATCGTTAGATGTTCCCACTTCCACTCCGGGATTGCGAGAGGTTGAAGTAGACCCGCCGGTCTTTGGTGCTCTGTTTTTACTTGTTGACATTGCAAACATTTCAAAACAAATTCTGCAATTTCTTTCTTCATACTTGGCCACCAAAAATTTTGCTTTAAATCTTGGTACATTTTCGTCTTACCGGGATGTAGGGAAAATTTTGACTTATGTGCTTCCTCTATAATTCTTCTCTTAGTTTTTGGGACATTTGGGACACACAATCTGTCTCTAAATTTCAACACCGAATTTTCAAGGATGGACCCGGGCCTTGGCTTTATTTCCATCTCACCACAAATCTTCTTTAGGAGCTCATTTTCCATTTGCCGTTGTTTAATTTCTTCCATAAGTGCCGGTTGAGCTGGCATTGCTGCTAATACAACATCTTAACCATGTAACACAATTTCCATATCCAGTTTTGCCAAATCCAGTAACAACTCTTTCCGCCCTGTAAGCAAGCTTGCCACATTCCATGTACCTTTTTGGCTAAGAGCATTAGCAATTGCATTAGCTTTGTCGGGGTGGTCGTGGATTTGTAGATCATAGTCCTTGATAAGCTCTAACCACTGTCTTTGTCTCATGTTTAGCTCCTTTTGGGTGAAGAAGTATTTGAGGCTTTTATGATCAGTATAGACCTCACACGTGGTACCCATACAAGTAATGTTGCCATATTTTCAAAGTAGAGACTACTGAGGCTAGTTCCAAGTTGTGTGTAGGATAATTATTTTCATGCAGTTTGAGTTGGCGAGAGGCATAGGCGATGACCCTTCCATTCTGCATAAGTACACAACCTAATCCCTTATAGGAGGGGTCACTGTAGATAACAAACACTTCGGTATTGGATGGTAAAGCAAGAACCGGTGCTGTAGTTAACCTTGTTTTCAATTCATGAAAAGCATCTTCTCTTTGTTCTAACCACTCAAACGGAACCCCTTTTTGAGTCAATTGGGTAAGCAGTGTTGCAATCTTGGAGAAGTCTTATACAAATCTCTGATAGTACACTGCTAAGCCTAAGAAACTACATACCTCTGTTACATTCATAGGAGTTGGCCAACTCACAATGGCTTCTATCTTGTGTGGATCCATCGAAATGCCCTCCTTATTAATTACATGTCCTAAAAACATCACTTCATGTAACCAGACCTCACACTTCTTTAGTTTCGCGTACAATTTCTTCTCTCTCAGTGTTTGGAGGATCAACCGTAAATGATTCTCATAAGCTTTAGTGTCTTTGGAATAGATGAGTATGTCATCAATGAACACCACCACAAAGTCATCCAGGTACGGCTTAAAAACACGGTTCATTAAATCCATGAAGGCCGCTGGTGCATTAGTAATCCCAAACGGCATAACCAGAAATTCATGATGCCCGTATTAGGTGCGGAAAGCCATCTTCTCGATGTCTTCGACTTTTACCTTGAACTGATGATATCCAGAATGCAAATCTATTTTCAGAAAGACTTGTGCACCTTGAAGTTGATCAAATAAATCCTCGATCCAAGACAAGGGATACATACTTGTTCTTTACAGTCACTTTGTTAAGCTTCTGGTAGTCAACACATAACCGAAGTGTCCTATCCTTCTTCTTAACAAAAAGGATCGGTGCGTCCCAAGGAGAAGTACTCGGATGAATGAAGCCTTTATCAAGCAGGTCTTGCAACTGTATCTTTAACTCTTTCATTTCTGCTAGTGCTATTCAATAAGGGGCTTTTGAAATTGGTTGGGTTCCCGGCACTATATCAATCACGAATTCAATTTCACGGTCCACTAACTCTCCTGATAACTCCTTTGGAAAAACATATGGAAATTCACGGACAACTAGAATATTATCAACACACACATCTGCTGGTTGTCCATTCAAAATACTACATAAATACCCCTAACAACCCTTTTGTAATAGCTTACACGCTTTCATGGCGGAGATTAAGTACGGCAATGGAATTACCCCATGTCCCATAATCATAAATTTGGATTGTCCCAGGGGTCGAAATATGACTTGTTTAGACATACACTCAATAGTCACATGGTATTTACTTAGCCAATCCATCCCTAAAATTATGTCAAAATAAGTGGCAACAAATCGGCGGGTAACTAAACATCTCCAATAACGATCTCACAGGCAGAATAAATAAATGTACACAATTTGGAGCCCCCCAATGGTGAAGAAACACAGTACATAATGTAATGATTCCTTAGGTCTATTCAATCTACTAGCAAAGGTTTCCGACACTGAAGAATGGGTAGAACCCGAATCAAATAATACATGAGCAAAGTGACCATCGATAGGAAATGTACCTGACACCACACTCTATATTCTGCACATCACCGGGAATAAGAGCAAATACTCTCCCCTGCCTAGTGTTGTCTCTGGTATTGGTGGATTTTGCAACAGTCTTTGTAGTTGGAGCTGGAGTTAAGCTGGTTGAACTTACAGTAGCTCTATTCCCATTTTTCCGATCCCTCTGAGGGAAATCTCTTGCTAAATGTCTTGTCTTTCCACACTTGAAGCAAGCCCCAGTTACCCAATAACAAGTCCCACGGTGCCTCTTTCCACAATCTGAACAAGTTGGTGCTGATTCACAGATAGAGGCGGAAGTACTAGACGTTCCCAAGTTCGGCTTCTTGTTCTGTGACGCTACATATCCCCTTGGTGCTTACGCATTCTGTCTCTTCCCCCTCCACTCAGAAGCTCGATTTTGAGCAGCTATATTACCTTCAGCCACTACCGCCCTTTCCAACACATCGACATAAGTAGGCAATTTCAATACATTAATCTTATCTAGGATCAAGTTCCGGAGTCCTCCCTCGAACTTTCTTGCTTTCTTGTAATCTGTATCCACCATGTGTGGTGCGTAACGGGCTAGCTCCGAAAATTGTGCTTCATACTCTACCACCGTCTTGTTTCCTTGCTTCAAAGTCCCAAATTCTGTCACCTTTTTATCCCGCATGCACTATGGGAAATACTTATCATAAAAGAGCTCCAAAAATCGAGCCCAAGTCAAACCTTGGTGTTCATTTCGAGTGAGCATCCACCATCTCCGTGCTTCATCTTCGAGAGTAAAAGCTGCAAGCTGTACCTTCTGTGCTTCTGCGTACGGAAAGACCTCAAATAACTTCTCTATACCCAGTACCCACGCCTTAGCTTTCATTGGCTCAATGCCCCCCTTGAATGACGGCGGCTTCATCTTCTTAAATTCTTTGGTAAGTGCAATGGTTCGGTCCTCAACTTGATGGTCTTGCACCACTGGCGGTGGTACCAGCACTGGTGGCGGTGGTGGTTGCTGCTATTACTATTCTTGTTGCTGTCTCATAGTTTCTGCCATGTCCACAATTATCCTTTCCAATCGATCCAGCCATGGGAAGGTAGAGTCTTCCATATCATCCATTCTAGTCCTCATCATGATCTACATATCAAAGGATTATAATGCACACAAGAGACACAAGTGTACATAGGCAATGATCATTAGTCATTTTTCATACAATATGCACAACGTAGGAAACATTATACATGCAACCTAAGTCTTTTCTAGACTCTTTATAGCTCAATGGACATGTGTGTGAGATATTTACTCGTGCTCTGATACCAATTGTCATGACCCAAACTTGCCTCTAAAAGCTTAGGTCATGACCGGCCTGTAATTAGGCCTTAAATCAAAAATCAAATAACATAATTAATTCCACAAAGGGGCCAAAAGTGAAAGCAATTCAATACTACAATGTCCATCGAGCCGTGCGTATATGCCAGGATCAATACACAACTTTCCTCAACAGGAGAAGTTCATATGCGTTGTTTAGATATAATTACAGTCCAAGGCAGGTACATGTACAAATTGTGAATGACTCAAAAGTTACATGGCCATAAAATGTTCAACAAAACCACCAAAAACTTTACAAAAATGTGGCACAACACTCTATAAGAAACAAAAGACTCCACTTGGACTTAACCAAAAATTTCCACAAAAGGCGCATGAAGCTGACCTAGGACTGACCTCCAAGCTGACCACCCACAAAACATATATGAATATGAAATGAGTCAAGCTCAATGAATAATAATAATGCATTAAAGCATATAAACAAACATGTGTCTTGCAAACTGTAAAGCGTGTATGTAACTCATGTATGTCCTTTTTATCAATACATTTCAAAGCGGCCTGAGGCCCAATCATAATAACAGAACGGCCTTGGGCTCAACAATAACAGAACAGCCTCGGCCCAACAATAACAGAACGTAAATAATTCACATCTCATACCCACATTCCATATTCCAATTCTTGTAGTTCATTCATTCGAATAAAACATAACTTCAGAGAATCGCACATTAATGTATCAACATAAATACAATTGAACAAATATTTACAATACTATTACTCACAGTGATCCGGTCGTGTAGTAGTCCCTTCCGGCAAATGACCTACACATCCCACACATAAATTGATAAGTAATGCATTCATTTCTTTGCTTCCTTCCTTTTATCTTTCTTTCGTTTCGTTCACTTTCTATTCATTTTGACGTGTTTTGGGGGGTATAAGTATATAGATTAACAGGTTCAGAAGGTCAAAAAGGGTGTCAGAAAGCAACATAATTTTTTCTCTTTTCCCGCACGTGCATTTATTTTAGAAGCCAACATTTGCCTTCCCTATTTTTTGCGCATGCGGCTAGGCATCCCGTACTTGCGGCCATGGGCCCCGCACGTGCTGTCCTGGGCCCTGCTGTGCAGTCCAAAAATGCAACAAAAACAAGCTTACTAAGGGCATTTCTAAGACACAAATGAAGCAACACCATTTCAAAATCATAATCATATGAACACAAGAAATATGAAACTCAAACTTACATAGATCCAAACTCCCCTTTATTTGATATATAAAACCCTACTTTCCATTTTGCTGTCATTCCTTCAATTTTTCATCTTTTCATATATATTCATACATCCAAAACATGAAAGAAATAGGATGAGATCGTAATTTCTTAGAATCCAACTCAAATCAAACTCAAAATGAAGGAACCAACTCACAATCAAACAAAATGTAAAGATTACATGTTCACTTCCATGAGATTTTTTCAATCAAATTCTTAACTCATAAACCCTAATCTCCATGAGTGTCAAAGCTTCATTTTAGACCTTCTTTTACTCAATTGAAGGAAGATTGAGAGGTATTTAGGTGATTTCCACTTACCTTGAGCTAATTCTTTGATTCTTCTTTCAATTTCTTCAACCTCCCAACTCCTATGTTGAACCCCTCTTCTTCTCTCTCTTTGTTCTCTTCTTTCCACTCTATTATATAGTATTTTTCCTAAGTCTCCTAAGCCTCCTGTAGATATACCTATCTCTTTTAAGCTTTGAGTCAAAATGGGACTAAATTGGGAAATTAGTCAAATAAAGTCAATTAAAGCATTACGAATCAACTTTTTACAAAACTTCATATTATGTTCTAAAAATCATGCTAATCATAACTGTAAAGTCAATTTCAGTTTATCGCGCCTCTAAGGTTTTCAATTTACAGTCTAAAGGTCGTAATTTCAACAGATTTTCTCATAATCAACATATATACTTTCATGATCATATAATTCATACATTAAAACATGGAATTTCATGTCAAACATATAAACACACATATAAACACACATATAATCATACATCTAGTGAGAGATTAAAACATATGAGAGGGTCGAATTATTACAAAAACCACAATTCCTACAATCTCATTAAATTTGTTTATGTGTTTCATGTGCTGTTGAGGTGGCAACATCGGTAAAGTGAAATATACTTCTCCATTTCATATAGGAGAAAGATTACAATTTTTAGCTGAGATGCTTTGTTTTGCTACAAATTTGCAAGCTTTCATGTCATCTATATTTGGCAAATTTGCATTTTCTTAAAGAAAAATTCCAACTGGGGTAAATTATAAAAAATAAATTACAAATAAATAATAAATTCTATGAACATTAATAATTAAAGAGATGATTTTTTTTCATGATTTTGTAATAATTTTATGTACTCCCACTGACAAGTAAATTTTATTTTTTTTCAAAATTTTTTTGTACCAAATTTTAGTAATCATAACGGTCAAATTCTAGCCTGGCTCCTAGTCCTTTGCATTTTAGAAATACAAATTCAACGATAGTGGTAGCATGAAAATAGGAATTCTACAAACCGAAACCAACTATTTTATCACAACTCAATCTCATTTTCAATCGCACAACCATTTTCATGAAACTATTAGAAAATCCCTCTTTTGAGTTTTGATAAAAAACCCTAGATTTGTTCAAAAGTTTTTCCCAAATCACAATATTGCTTCAAAATACAAATAGTTAAAGTTAAAAATCATAGAAAAGTGTAGAGATATCCCTACCTCAAGCTAGAACATGAGAGAGAGAGAGAGAGAGAGAGAGAGAGAGAGAGAGAGAGAGAGAGAGAGAGAGAGTGAGTAGGAAACTCAAAGACTCTGAAAACCAACTTTGCCCTGAATAGAACGAAACCCTCGTCGAGCTCTATCTTTTTCACAAAGGCACACAAATGAAAAGATCGATTGATCTAGGTGTATTTGAGGGAAATAAGTGAGTTTTAGAGAGAGAGTGAGAGAAAATAGGGTTTTGAAATGTTTAGAGAAAGAGAGAGAAGTGAAAAAGTGACTAAGAAAAGTGATTTTACGAACTGATATACGCACAGTTCGCTAGAGTACAAGATGTATCGCTTGAGCGACTAGACACAATAAGTTGCACTGCTCGAGCTCAAAAAGCTTCGCTCGAGCGAAGAATACAAACTTGCAAAAGTTTTACAGATAGAAGACCTACACTCAAGCGCAAGAAGTTTCGCTCGAGCGAAGAATTCCAACTTCTAGTACTTTTGTAGACCTGCAAGAATACTGGGAGCGCAAGATGTACGAATTGATATACGCACAGTTCGCTGGAGCGCAAGATGTATCGCTCGAGCGACCAGACACAATAAGTTGCACTTGTCAAGCTCAAAAAGCTTCGTCGAGCGAAGAATACAAACTCGCAGAAGTTTTACAGACATAAGACCTACGCTCAAGCGCAAGAAGTTTCGCTCGAGCGAAGAATACCAACTTCTAGTACTTTTGCAGACCTGCAAAAATACTGGGAGTACACCAGGACCGCTTGAGCGTAAAAAGCTTCGCTCGAGCAAAGAGATAAAATTCTGTGCAACAACAGTTTGAAAAACAAGCTACCAACCTGTTCCAAATGCAATCAACACATCCCAATAGCCAACTCAAAGAGAAATAAGGGGAAACAAGACATGAACAACTATATAAGACAATGAAACTCGGATCCAAAATATCAAATGGATCGGGTCTAAACCAAAATCGCTATAAATTTGATAAATTTATGAATTTCATTATCAATACCAAATAATCATTCTACAAATATAAAACATATTAAAAAAATATCAAAATTTTCTCATTATTAAAATGACAAACAAACACATTAAAAAAATCACACAAGACTTATGATTAAATAAATCTATTTAATAAAATTAGCGAGTAATTATCGTTATGTTACTTGGGAAAATTATACCGCAATCTATATATTTTATTCCTTGTGTCATTTTGGTCTTTACACTTTCAATTGACTCGATTTTGACCCTTAATTTTAGATTTTGCCTCAATTTGGTCTAATTGATAATATTGTTAGTGTTTTTTTAAAAAAAATTATCACTAAATTTGTTAAGGTTAACTTACTGAGTTGAGTAAGTTCATAATTTTGCCCTTAAAAATATGACATATGACAATTATGTGCATATTTTTCATTAAAAAATGCTAAACGTTGTAAACAATTGGACCAAAAATGCGACAAAGTTATAAATTTAAGATCAAATCAAACCAATTAAAATTATAAAGATTAAAATGACACAAAGAGCAAAGTATAAAAACAGCTACCATAATTTGAGCAAGGATCTCCTACTTGAATTCTCTCATTGATTCCCTACTTGATGGGTCATTGGGTCCACTTTTGGGTCCAATTTTGATGATCCAAACCGTTCATATTTTAGAATTTGTCATGTACATTATACCTGTAAAAATCAAATTGATCGAATATCGGAAGAACTAAAACCGTTTATTAAAAAAATTTAGTAAACAATTTTATTATTTAATAAAACTTTTAGTTCATGTGATTTTTGATATCCGATCGACTTGATTTTTTATAGGTATGATATACATGACAAATTTTAAAATGTTAACAGTTCGGATCATCAATGTAACAACCCCGATCCGTAATAAAGTACTAATCCGTAATTAAGGATGTTAATTAAGTGGATAAAATAAATTATGTGTTTATTATGTATTTTGCATGATCTTTGGCTTTCTATTTGTTACTTGTAGAAATATCTGTCTAGAATCCTGCTTTAATATAAAAATTGAAAGCCTTATCGACATCCAAAATCGGAATTGGTTACATGAATATGTTATTCGGAATTTTTAGAACCATGTGGCAAATTTTATTAAAAATTGATTCAGTCTAATTAATTAAGTTGCATTTGGCAAGCCTTATGTTTTAATTAATGTGTTATGGCATCATAACTATATAAATGAGCCCTTAAGCTCATTTGAGCTCATTTTTGCCCATTGTTGAGTGCTAAATTCTGAGATTAAACATTCTAGAGAGAGTGAGCTCAAGTGTAGAGTGAGAAAGTGTGTTCTTGAGAAGAAGTTGACGATATAGCTTGAATTGATCAAAGATTGTGCAAGTATCTAGCTAATTGAAGACTTTAGGTAAGATTGCAACCTCTAGATTGTGCATCTAAGTCATTTAGCATGAAATTTCATCAGGATCATGAGTTTAAATGCATAAAATAAGCTTAGAATGAAGGAAATGTTGCTGAGTTATACATGCATGTATGAATTTGTCAAGAACTCTCATGTTTGAGCATCATTCATGCCATTAGGAGATGAAATGAAAAGCTAGAGGTCAATGTCGAAGGCCACGTGTCCGTCATCACCAAAGTTGCCTCGGCTCGGGAACTTGGGTATGAGAGGGGAAGGTCATGCAATGAGCACCCCTACTCGCCCGATCAAAGATCGGCCTTTACTAACATGATATCTTGTTTTTGAAAACACATGTGTTCTTGTTCCGGTGTATTAACCTAGAATTACTCTGTGATGCACACAGCATACAAGTATAGACTGGAACGCCTAAGTTGGAACAAATCATCTCATGTTTGTTTTTGAAAGCGGTTTGCTACTCGCAAGTAGGCTAAAATGCGGATTTTGCCACCCTCAAGTGGGCTTAGGAAAACATGATTTTGCCACTCTCAAGTGGGCTTAAAACTCGCAATCAATGAATTGTTTCAATTCAAATAATCAAACCTTCACCCACAGGCATCCAAATAGTTATATAACATAAGCACATAGCCTCATGGCAAGCATGCTATCATGGCAACACTCACACTCATGCATGGATGCTAAAGCATAAACACTTACTGAGTACTCCAAGCCAAAACAAAAACTAGTTAGTAATCAATGCATGATTCTAGTTCATGCTAAGATAGCTAATGCAACACATGCAAGAATGCAACTAAGATAGGCTCGGCTATTCTAAAATTGTGACACCCGAATGTTTAAATTTAACATTACGATAAATAGAACTCAGAAATTAAAAATAAATAAATAAATAAAGAATAATAAATATATATATATACATGTAATAATAACTAAATAAATAATAATAAATAAATGCATAATAAGTTGAGAATTTTATTATTAAAGAAATACGTTGTAAAATATTACACATTAAATATTTTAGTAAGTGGTAAGTGGTGATTTATAGTTGAGTAGTGAGGTTTTTAGACGTGAACCTAACTTATAGTCATATATAATTAGAAGTCATCTTAAATTACCAAAGAAGGTAATAACTTTAAAAAAAAAAAAATGGTCAAAATATATCTACGGAGTCGGATTAGTCAATGGTCAAAAGATAGAATTCAAACAAATTATTAAATAGTGGATAAGGGTGGACCAACGTACACACGCGTCAAAATTTCGGACTCTTCAGTGACTTCCTACCCACGATTACCTTCCTATAAATAGGAAAGAATGGTATGTTAAGGAACAGAAAGAAAAAAGAAGTAGAAAAGAGGACGCACAGGTGAGCATCTTGAGTGGTGGTGGAAAGAAAGGATAAAGGAATTAATTTAAGGTGAGTTATATTATACCTTGAGTCTCCAAAATGTATTTTATGTATGTTTTGACTTACCAAAATCTATTTTATAAAAGTTCTATTTTATTAGTATATTAATAAAAGTTATGTTTTATAAAAGTTCCAGTTACGTGGTTTATTTTCTAAACCCTATTTGTTTAAAAGGAAACCCATGGATATGTTTGTTTTACTTTTAAAGAATATTTGGCTATGACCTTATATGAAAATATGTTTTGTGAATACCACCATGGAAGTCCCATGCCTTGGGGGACTTAAATAACCATTGGCTAGTGTTTGACCACTTTGTGGTCCAGTGTTTGTCGTGGATCCATTGATCAGTGTAGTGCTTGTCACTTAGTGATGTACCGTGGTTACAATGATTATTTCAGTTTCTGGCACTTAATTAATTTGTGTATGCAACTCAACTCAAATTATAATGTTTTAGCTTAAATAAATATCAATGGCCATTTTGTGTCCCTCATAATATAATATTTCTCACTCTGCTATGTGCTTATAGCTGTTACCCCTTTCAGGTGACGAGGTTTAGCGGGATCAAGATGGAAAATGAATCGCTATGATATTTTGTTTTTTAGGATTTCTATCTTTTATTATTAAACTCTTGTAATACAGTGAAGCTCAAATGACTATGTTTTATTTCCTTTTAAATAAACAGTTGGTACCCAGTTATTTATTTTAATTTATTTAATTTATCCGCTTGCGCTGTGATTACAGAATTATCCGAATTATTTTATTTTTTTTATCTTGTTACGATGCTGAGCCTTTGGGTACTGGGTTTGGGTCGTGACAAAAATGACATGTGAGATGCAACAGTTGATACATGTATTCAACTTGGTATTGAAATACAATGCAGTTAGTATGATGCGCCGAGCCCGGTGCATGCAAGACAGATGAATGAACGCAAACATGTGAAGCATAATGATGCTAATTGAAACATGCCCTAAAACTAACCATCGTAAGCTGGTAAATAAAAGGGAGAAAGAAATGGGGGTTGGAAGACATGCATCACACATACGCACACTCATTACAATAGTTGTGCCCTCTCGACGGAGGGTCCAAATAAATAATACAAAACCGACTAATTAACTAACTATTCTAGCTAATTAATTATTACACAACCAAATTGAAACAAATACACATTCTAAGCTAACAAAAGTACTGAAATGGCCTCGTGACGAGGGATGCATGTATGCTCGAATTGCCTCGCTCGGAAATCCATCGCGATGCCCCGATTTGCCTCTGTTTGCAACTGTTCTCAGAACCTTGCACCAAGCTCCAGAAAGCCTAAACTCCACCATGGGAACCTGTAGGGATGCTGCCGACTAGTTGTTGGCATTGGAGACCACCTGCCGACCACCTGCAGCAGAGAGCAAGAAAGGGGCATGGCAAAGTATTTGCAACACATGTATACACAACCACCCTCCCTATCATTACGTAAGCTCAAGGGAGTATGGTTCTCAACCCTCGGGCCACCAATCACGCATCTTGATGCATGATGGCCGAGGAGCCCAAGTTGCACAATTCAATACGAAATGAATGCACACACGAACACATAAAGTCTAAAACTCCATCATGTATAGTCAAGAGTGCCGGGGACCGAGAATTGAGGCACGTTTTATCACTTCGAGAATGAAACGTCCCTCGTTTCCCGTGTTTGGACTAACTCCTATTCCAAACACAATTCAACAAATAACATGTCATGGCATACACAATGCGACTCAAGCATGCGAACATACAATGCAATGAAACAAGCATGTGAACAAGATGCAAGGGACAAGCATGAAAACATGCATTTCAACATGAACAACCTAACAAGGCTAATGGCATGCTCAATACTCATGCATACATACTCAATGCAAGGTAACACAAGCATGCGACAATATGAACAACAACAATGCAAATGGACATGGCATACGCAACACAATGAACCATATGGCATACACAATGCTCGATGGACTTAAACCAAAATGGACTGACCTCAGTCATGCCCAAATCAGTGGCCATACATGCTAAGATAGAAACTCAAAATGCTATACAAACATGCATGCATACAGGCCCAAACTTAAGGCTTAAAACACAACTCTCCAAAAGCATTGAAAGGATGAAACATGGAGTACAATGGCATATGCTCCAACACTGAAATGGCATGCAAAATGACTTAGAATCATGCGAACAACCCATGTAATGCATGTTGAAAGGCTCAAGCATCAAAGCTAGTGAAGTGTATTACACTAGAGGCAGGCAAGACAATGCTCAAATGGATGAGCCAACCCCAAACAGACCCTATGCAGGCCAAAATAGTAGCAAAAATGGGTTGAGATGATGGCTTGAAAGGTACGAAAATGAGGCTCATGCAATGGCTCACAAATAGGGCATAAAGGTACAACCCTCAAGAGCACTTGAAGAGTGAAAAATGTGGAAGTGCAACAACCTTACATGCTCTGAAATATCATTCTAAGTGATACCAAAATATGCAAATATCTCAAGTTAAGCATGCAAGAGACCTCAAGACTCAAAGCTAGTCAAGGCTATTACACTATAAGCATGCATGACAAGCATCATTCGACCAAGAAGCCTCAAAACAACGCTAGAACAGCCCAAAATATGAACAAAATCATGCTGGAGCATAGCCAAAATATGCTAGAATAATGAACCAAAATACCATGCATATAAAGCTAGTGAACAAGATTCACACTACAAGCATATGGAGCATGCAAGAGACTACCAAACCAGCCAAAAATAGAGTCATGCCATGTTAAATGATGACCAAAAACCTACTGAAATGGAGCCAATACATGCTAGAAATACATGCTACTTTGATGAGCCACAAATGGGATTACACCATACATATAAGAAGCATGCATAAGGTGACCAAACCAGCCATGGACAGAGTCAAGGCAGGTCCTAAAAGTCACCAAAAAGTGCCTGAACCAAGCCTTAAAAATAAAGAGATACATGCTCCTTTGATAGGCCAAAAATACGAGCAAACAAAACAAGAAGAGAGGGGATCACCCTCCTCTGATTTGAGGCCTCAAAACCACATGCCTACCACTGAAAATCCACTGGATTTCAGTGGCTAGAAGGCCAAGCAAGGACTAGCTCAAAGGCCTTGAGGCATGGTACAAAACAAGGCCTAACAAGGCATGCAAGAGGGTAGAAGACCCTCAACACCAAAAGGGCCTTAAACAAAAATAAAAAACACTTAAATACAAAACCTTTTCTAGTTGAAAGCAAGGCCTAAATAAGGATGCAAATGAGACCAAGAGAGCAACCAAAATAAAGCTTAAAATGGAGAAAATAGGTTACCCTTGAAGCATTGCAAAACCAGCAGATTTCTCAGCCAAGAATTAGCTTTTTAACCTCCAAAAATGTCCTCCAAGAACCTTAGTTCAATGATGGGGTTGTATGGTTAAAGGTTGTGGTGCAAAAGTGAAGAACAACACACTCTTTAGGCACCAAATATAGAGATATAGAGGGAGATATA
Organism: Camellia granthamiana; assembly: GCA_036172215.1. Classification (NCBI taxonomy): domain Eukaryota; kingdom Viridiplantae; phylum Streptophyta; class Magnoliopsida; order Ericales; family Theaceae; genus Camellia; species Camellia granthamiana. The sequence goes on along the minus strand of CM069913.1, from coordinate 79,136,502 downwards.
TGGTTATGCCTTAGGACGATTTTAGAACATCTGCCATGGAGAGGGAGAGCCTCTCTTATAAAAAACAAAGGTTCAAGCTTCTTGGAGAAGCTAAAACTTGGATGCAATGCCTCCATACACCTGTATGGAGGATACAGTCTCTGCCCTCCAGCTGGCACAGCTAGCATCCACACAGTCTGTCAAAATAGGGGGAGAGCTGCCGACCACTTAAAGTGGTCGGCCTGCTACTTGCAGTGGTTGGCCGACCACTTCAAATGGTCTCCCAGGAAAAAAAAGTGGTCGGCAGGGGGAATTGGTGGTCTCTACACTGAAAGCAAGCCAATGGTGGGGTGGGAGACCAGAAAAGGTGGCACAAAGACTAAGAAAACCAGTTTCCCGACCATAAAACTGGTTGGCGAGAAGAAAAGTGGTCTCCAAGGGGGAAAACTGGTCTCCTACCCTCATACAATTCCAAACAAGGAATACAAGATTTGTACAAAAAACAAACCAAAACGGATGCAAGTCGAGAGTTCGGGAGGCAAAAAGCGCAGCCAGGAGCCTCGAAAACTAGCTGTTGAGCACCAAAAGTGGTACACGACAAAAAAAGTGGGCTCCTGGACCACAGTGTCCCTCTAGGGAGAGGAAGCAAGGTGTGGTTCAAAAATCAAGCCAAACGGAGAACGTTAAGCGGTCCTGAGACAAGGCGCACGACCGAAGGCTCCAAAAAATAAGAAACTGGTCTCCAAACGGGAAAAGTGGCCTACGACCACGAAAAGTGGTCTATGACCACTAAGAGATGGTCTAGAAGACCACTCCCTCCCTCTGGGAAGAGAAAACAAGACTTGGTCCGAAAACTGAGTCAAAGCACAAAGAGTTCCGAGGCCCGGAAGTAAGGCTCTCAACCAAAACTCTGAAACCTCGAAACGAGCACAGCATGCACTATCACTGAGCGCTCAATTGATGATGCCTGAGTCTTAAGGACGGTCAAAAATGGGGTTTCTACACACATGCATGCATAATTCATAAAGATTTGAGGCTCAATTGCATGTGTTTAAAGTGGAAGGAAAGAATTTGAATGAATTTGAGGCATACATGCATGGAAATATGGAGTTTTGACATGTTAAGTTTGATTTTGATCATCTAAATTATTATGGTAGTTATTTGGTACATGCATGTTAGAACCACCATGTTTCATCACTTGAATTCATGCTTTGAAAAGGAATATTCTACATGCATGGGGCCTTGGAACTCAATTTGGCCAAACACCATGGATTTTGAAGATAAGAGTTGTATGTTTTACATACATCAAAGTTTTGGGACTAATTTTGGTAAATTCATGAGTTTTGAGTAAAAAGAGTTTGTGAAAATCATATATTCAAGTTGATGAATAAGTTTTCCAAGTTTATGAACAAGCCATGCACGAATTTGCCATTGAAATTGCATTTGGAAGCTCAAAACTCTGTTTTGGAAAACCTAGATTTTTGAAGGTCACTCGAGTGGGGGGGGGGGGATTTGCCGCTCGAGCGGACATTTCGTGCATCCAGTAGTTTTGTAGGCTATTACAGCTCGCTCGAGCGACCACTTGGACGCTTGAGCAAACCCTTTGTATATTGTTAATCTGCTCGAGCGCAGGAGTTGTGGTTCGAGCGTAGATTGGTACCAACCAGTACTTTTTCAGACAAATCGGTCCGTTCGAGCGACCAAAGTCGTGCTAGAGCGACCAGGCCATTTTCAGTGCATTTTGACAAGTTGTTCTGCATTTCATTCCCATCTATTTATGAACATTTGTAGACATGAATTATGAGATATTGAAGAGTCATGAGCTAAGAAACGATATATGTAAAGTGAATTAGAAAAATACGAGATAAATCCGAGATTGTGATTTATGTGTACTAATTAAGAATGCTAAGCCATAATGGCCATGTGAACACATGTAATGATAAGATGTGTTTCTGTTATGTGCATTTGTGTTGGTAGGTCAACGTTTGACAATTGTTTGACCATTTACGGGGAGCCCACTGTGAGTAACGTTATTGTAAAGATATGTTCATATGAATTATGTTTCAAATGTGATTTGATAAGCTATGATTCTGAAATGATATTTATTTATGTGAACGAATGTCCTATGTTTGAAATCTATTATGGCATCCATAGATAGTCCCAAGTCATAGGGGACGACATGTAAATGCGGGTCCATGACATACATGTGATTACGAGATCTCATTATCCACTTCATTGTGGTGATATGTGTTTAATCGGTATTCGGAACCAATTACTTTAGTCGGAAGATGATATGTGATGTGTTCTATGGGATGTACCATTAGTAAGTTCAGATATCAGAATGATTATGTTATAATTTGTCTTATGATTATGAAATGTTCAGAATTCGTTCACTAACCCATTTACCTTAATGTTATTCACTAGGCTTTAGCTCACTGTGTGTATATATATGTATAGGTGGGCGTTTTTGAGATCGAGCCTGAAGGCTTTTATCTGGATCTGTGTTCTTTTGTCAGCCAACCATCGTGCCTCACGTGGAGGTTCCTGAAGTGTCATGTATTATGAGTTCTGGTTGTTTATGTATATCAGACTTTGTTTGTTTTTGTTGGCTGTATTTAAGATGCCATGAGTGTGTCGGTATAATGTAAGAATGACTTTTGGATGTGTATATAAGGTTTTAAATATTCTGTTTCATATAAGTCAACACAGCTCATTGGACAATTATATTTATGTATTTGCTTCCGCTAGCCCCTTATTTTGTGATTCTGTTTCAGAGGTCGTAGGTAATCTTAGGATTACTAGCCGGTTACGATGCTAAACCTATAGGGGCGGGTTTGGGTTGTGACAATTAAAATTGGACCCAAAAGTCTGCCTAATGGCCCATCAAGTAAGAAGTTAAGTAGGGAATTCAAGGAGAGAATCCTTGCTCCCATAATTTGGCCAAGTTACTTTGAGAAGATGCTATCTCTGCATGTTAGAAGATGCTTTATATATCTTAAATATTGGAAATAAGATTGCCATTTTAGAATACTGAGTGACATTGATTTGCTTGTATGAATTACAAGTTTTGCATAAGTGTCATGTACTACTTTTAAGAGTAAAATTATAAACTTATTAAACTTAGCGAGTTAACCTTAACAAATTTAGTGATCATTTAAAAAAAAAAACACTAATAATATTATTAATTGGATCAAATTGACGCAAAATCTAAAATTAATGGTCAAAATCGAATTAATTGAAAGTGTAAGGACCAAAATGACATAAGAAATAAAATATAAAGAACACTAGTATAATTTGCCCAAGTAAAAGAATTATACAATACCGCTACGTCTCACGCGGAGAATACAATACCGTTCGGTTCGTCTGGTCGTACTAGCTTCAAAATGAACCGTTCATACAATATCGTGCCTCATGCTGCGGGGGACCTTTCCCTTCTTCTCGGTTGAACCACAGGTACTACTTTTCTCCCTAACTATGGTCGCAGCTTTCCCTATTCTCCAACATGGTGATAGACTAGGTTGGTTCAGTATCCAGAATTGAGGAGCATACACATGCTATCTCAATCTATGGGTCTGCCATACAGATTTCAAGCCGAGGATATACCCCTGGGTATTTAAACCAGACTTTAGTCTCGGAAATCCCGAACATTTGCGTTCTAGGCATGAGCCATTCGAACTCTAGTTTCCACCGCCTCAGTTGGTCTCCTAGGAACTCACCGCAAACACAGGCAGGTGGCTATACCAGATCACCGGAAGTCGTTCAGGCACGACAAACACCAAAGGAATTGCACCTTTAGAGGATTTAAGGTCTCCTAGACCAGAGAGTGCACAAGACAGTGCAATGCAGAGGGAATGCACAAAATAGTGCTATACAGGTGCACAAGACAGTGTGATGCAGGGTGGATGCACAAGACAGTGCGATGTAAGTGTGTGCACAAGACAGTGCGAAGACAAAGGATGCGCAAGACAGCGTGAGCAATGCGATGTACTAACAAGTGTAGGTAAGATGCGCACGAAAGCACGAACAACGCAATGCACTAACAAGTGCAGGTAAGATGCGCAAGAAAGCGCGAACAATGCAATGCACTAACAAGTGCAGGTAAGGTGCGCAAGAAAGCGCGAACACGTTCAGTGCAAAAGATACAAGCATTTTCTATGCAACATGAGAGCATGTAATGAAATGCACAGGATAGTGCGATGCGCAAGAAAGCGCGAGTGTAAACTGCCCAAAACAGTGCGATGCGCAAGAAAGCGCGAGTGATAAACTGCACAAAACAGTGCGATGTGCAAGAAAGCGCGAGTGTAAACTGCACAAAACAGTGCGATGTGGAAGAAAGCGCGAGTGTAAACTGCACAAAATAGTGCGATGCGCAAGAAAGCGCGAGTGTAAACTGCACAAAACAGTGCGATGCGTAAGAAAGCGCGAGTGATTTGAAATGCACTAGACGGTGCGATGCGCTAAACAGAGCGAGCGATTTTGAAATGCACTAAACAATGCGAGTGAAACACAACCATAAGGTGCACAAGACAGTGTGAGTGATGTGAAATGTGAAAGTGCATAAGACAGTGCGAGAGAGATACATTGCACAAGAAAGTGCGAGGAAGGTGCACAAATGAAGTGCGATAAAATGCATCTTCTGTGCAAGTAAGGTGCACAAAAAAGTGCGATGAAATGCTTGTTCTATGCAAGTATGAAGGCAATTTCTATGCAACATGGAAAGCATATTCTATGCAATATTGAAAGCATATTCTATGCATGAGACAGGCATATTCTATGCAACATTGAAAGCATATTCTATGCATGATTGAAAGCAAAGCAGATTCTATGCGGAATCGAAAGCAAGCATATTTTATGCATGAATCATAACGATGCGTGGCACACATGAAACAGAAGCGTATATGAAAGTGCCCATTCTATGCAATAGAGGGGCATCAAACATGTACTCTGGTGCCTCCGATTTGTCTCTCAGAGGGCTTTGCAACACACTTAGCTCGAAAAGGGTACACCCTATTTATATTGGCAAGAGATAACATCTGCATGTGAAAACCACATGTGCTGCTTGGACTACCATTCTGACTTGAAGCAGGCTTACACTTGAGGTAGAGGCGCACTCATACTTCGGTAGCATTAATAAGGCCTGAGGAGGTGCATATGGAATGCAATCTCGGAAATTTTTTGAAGGTGAAACACACTCAGATGCTCAAAATTTTTCCCATTTTCTTTTGCTTTGCAGTCTGGAACCTATATAGCTTCAGATAGGTCCTGGTTTTACTGTTTTCACATGACCTGGGTTGAACCCTGCGGTTTTATGAAAGAACAAATCCTGTTTTGCACAAATATGGAGAACGACACAGCACTCTGAGCACAAAACGATTCATTTTTGAAATTGAAATGAGAAAAGGGTTCTCAACCAGGTATTGAGCCTACAACTGACCACAGCCAAAACGACTCAACAACGGAAAACAAAGGTAGAACAACCTAAACACAACTCAACAAAGGAAAAACAAGATAAAACAACCTAAACACATCTATTGACACTTAAACGACTCAAAACAAGAATCGAGACAAACAAAAACACACAAACACAACACTCAGCTGTGTTACAAAGGCAAGAGACCTCTCGGTGCATGAGGAGCCAGTTTCTCCGGGTATCGTTTCCCACCATTTCTCATTTGTGATTCTCACATCACTCGGCCCTCAGGCTTTGTTTTTCGGGAAAAGCCCTTTTCCTCACTTTTTCTCTCAACGCACATCTTTCTATTCTTCAATCTCTCATTTTTTTATCCCTTCCCTGAGTGGTTGATGGATAAACAAGAAGTTGCAGGCTCTTGTGCCCTAGCATTCTGCTAGATTCTCATTCTTCTGCGCACAGCTAGTGAATTTTCCCACAGAGGAGTTGCGACAGGATGTGCAGCAGATCCATAGCTGATAGCGGTTAGCGACACCCTTGGCCAGTATGGATGTGATCATACCTGTCTAGATGAGGGAGTGGAATATCCTAATCCATTCCAATTTGTGCTTCGCACATGGCTTGATACCTTACTGCTTGGAGGGTGTGAGAGCTTTCAGCCTTTTGTTGTTAACTTCAGTTGTCCCTTTTTCTGGCAGGTGTAGACACCCCATTTTTGACCGTCCTCAAGACTTGGACGTCACCGTTGGAGCACTCGGTGATTATCCCTGTTTGTGTTCGTTTGGAGTTCCCGGAGTTCTCGGCTGCGCGCGCCTTGCCTCAGGACCTCCGAACTCGACCGTTTGTGTTTGGTTTTGCACCAAACGCTTGTGTTTTGCCTTGGGAGGGCGGGGAATGCCTTTTGAGGCATCCCTACACACCACCGGCTGTGGCTAGAGGCCACCGGCTGGCTGTAGTTGCCACCGGCACTATATTGTGCCGGTCGGCACTCAATTTTGTCAAAATGACATTTTTTGCCGGCCGGACACTGTGCACTTGCTTTCTGAGATATTTTCAGACAGCTGTGTGCCATTGGCTTCCCCTCCATACACGTGTATGGAGGGATGAGCCCTTGGCTTGCTTAGTGGCTAAGCATTCCTTGCCTATAAGAGGAGAGCTCTTCCTCTTGGCTCAAGGGTTAGCATTTTTGAGAGGCAAAAAACAGAGCTTATACATATATTTCTCTGTCATATATCTATAGATACATAGATCTCCATCTCTCTCCTCTTGTGTGTGTGATTTTAGGCTTGAAAGTGTAGATTTACCTTACTTTTGCACCATTACACACACCATTACACCTTAGCTCGAGATTGAGAGACTTGGAAGGTTATTTGTGTTGGTTTTGGACTGGTTTTGAGCACTAGAGAGTGGCTGCATCACTTGTTCTTCAAAGGATCTTCAAGGGTAAGAACATCACTTTATATTCCCCATTCTTGCAACCTCTTTCTACCCTCTTTACTTTGTGTTTTTGAGTTTGTGTTTAAGATAAAAAAGTCTTGTTTTTACTTGTTCTTGAACCTTCATTAAGGTCCTTTTTTGGTTTGAGCAAAGGTCCATCCTATTAGGCTTTATATGGCCACTTTTGGTGCCTTTGCTTAGGACCCTCTTTACTTGGTGTTCTTGGCCTTCCCACCACTGAAAACCAGTGGGTTTTCAGTGGTGAGGAAGATGGTTTTAAGTCTCATATAGGGGAGAGACACCCCTCTCCCCCTTGGCCCTTTGTTTGCCTTCATTTTTGGCTCATGAGGTAACATGTATGCATGCTTGTTTTAGCTTCATTTCAGAGACTTTTTGGGTGTTTGAGGTCATGTTTTGCCTCTGTTTTTGGTCGGTTTTGTAGCCCTTAACATGCCTCTTATGTTTGCTTTGGAATGCTCTCTTGTGCCTAGAAGTATGCCATATGTCTAAGCCTTGATATTTGCATGTTTTAGTTTGATTTCATGGAGATAATAGCATCATCTTGCCATGTATAAGGGCTGTGAGCCACTGCCTTGGACCCATTTGGCATGCTTGGTTCGATTGTCTTGCATTTTGGCTTGTAGGCATTGCTTGTATGAAGCTCTAGTATGCATGCTTGCTTACATTTGGCCTCATTTCAGAGCTTTCTTGAGTGTTTTAAGTCATGTTTAACCTCTGTCTAGTATGGGTTTAATGGCCCTTAGCATGCTTCTTACACTTACTTTGTAATGCCTCGTTTGGCCTAGAATTGTGCCATATGTTTAGCCCCATATATCTCCATGTTTCGGCTTAGCATGGTGGAGCATTTAGCCTTGATTTGCCATGTTCTAGGGCTGTGAGCCACTGTTTTGATCATATTTGGCATGATTAGTATGGTTACTTTGCATGATGGTTTGTTGGCCTCAAGCATATAGTCCATGTGCATACATTGGTTAGCCTATTTAGATGATTTGGGATCATTTGGCATGCTATTTCAGACCTTAATCCATGCTCACATGTCTAGATTTGTTATCCCTCTTCATGCTTTAAAGGTGTGCCCTCTATGTTTTAAAATGTGCATTGTGTGCATTCATGCTTTTGGGACTGTTTTGGGGCTGCCACATGAGGGATTTGGGTGCCATTTTCCATGCTAAAATTCTGTTTTTGGTTATTAGATTCATGCCATGAGTGGTTGCGTAAATGTTGGTTAGATGCTCTCTTGAGTGCCCTTGGTTTTGGGCTTGAGTGGTTTGCATATTTGTGTAGTGTTTTCTCTATGATTTCAGCCCATTTCAGTCACATTTTTGGGGAAGTTTGAGGCCTCCCCCATGGTGGTTAAGTCCACTACTTTAGGCTCATTACATGTTAGTTGCATACTTGGTCCATTAGGTGTCATAGCATATTGGTCCCACTGCTTGACTGGCTCATGTTTCTATGCCATTCATACCATGTTTGCCTTAGCATTTTGTATGCCCATTGTGATAGTTGCATGATGCTTGGTGTGATTGCATCATATTTCTCACTGTTGCATCATTTGAGCCATGTTGCATTCACGCATTCCATGGCTTGGCTTGGGGATTGTCAAGCCAAGCATAGGATTGAGAGGAGTTCACACTCCAAGTGGTGCAACTCACCTCAATTCTTGGTCACCAAGGCCTTGGACCAACACATGATAAGGTTTTGGATTTCATTTGCTTGTGTTGCATACATTTACATCAAAATGCAACCTTAGTTCTTAGGGCTATCATGCATCAAAATGCACCATTGGTGGCCCAAGAACCAAGAGTCATGCCTCCTTGAGTCCCTAAGCATGATAGGAGGCCACGGCCATGCTTACATATGCCCAAAAACCATGCCTTGCACTGCTGTTTTTGCTGCTGCTGTCAAACTGTCCTCTGCAGGAACTTTCTGCCGACCGGCAGTATAATGTGCCGATCGGCACTTTGTTTGTGCCGATAACCACCACAAGAAGCCGATGGCCAATAAAAGCAGCCGATGAGCTCTTCTCCCAGCCGGTGGGGTATTTCAGATCATTTGGGAGGTATTTTGAAACTTTGGGAATTTCTGGAGAGGCAGGGCAGTGAAAACAGAACCAGCAGTGGCACGGTACGGGTTTTCCGGGCAAGACGGATCGAGCACGCATCATTCGCACATCCCAAGGCAGGGCTGAGGCCCCATTGCATTTATTTATTTATTTGCTTTGATTTTAATAATTAAAATCGTGTAATAATTTATTTATTCGTTTATTCATTCGGTCTGTATTATTATTCGGTCCCTCCGAGCGAGGGCAAATTTGTAATAAGTGTGTGTGAGTGGGTGTATGTCTTCCAACCCCCATTTCTTTCTCCCTTTTATTTACCCGCTTATGTTGGTAGATTAGGGCACATTTAAATTGGCATACCTTATGCAATGCATGCGTGCATTCATGCATTTGTTCACATGCATTCGGGTTCGGCACATCATGCAAACTGCATCGTACTTTCAATTCCAAATTGAATACGTGATAGTTGTTGCATCTCATGTGCCATGTTTAGGGTTAGCCGAGCCTACTCTAGATTACATCTCTGTGTGTGGTGCATTAGCCATTTAACATGAACTAGGGCATGCATGTTTGCTAACTAGTTTCTTGTTTTGGCGCGGAGTACGATGTAAGTATTTTACGCTTTAGCATATCACATGCGTGTGAATGTTTCCATGACAGTATGCTTACCATGCGGCTAAATGCTTATGTGTGATAAACTGTTTGAATGCCTGTGGATGGAGGTTGGATTGCCTGAGTTGGAACAACTCATTGAAATCCGTATTTTAGCCTACTTGCGAGTAGCAAAATCCAACACGTTTTTCGAGACAAAACGGATATGCAATTTTTATTTCCAAGTTAGGCGATCTGGTCTATACTTTTGTGTTGCGCGCATCACATAGTAATTCTAGGTTAATAACCGGAATAAGAGCATGTAATGTTTTCAAAAACGGATATCATGGTTAGTAGAGGCCGGTCTTCGGACCGGGCGAAAGGGGGTGCTCATAGCTGACCTTCCCCGATCGTACCCAAGCTCCCGAGCCAAGACCACTTTGGTGATGACGGACATGTGGCCTTCGGCACCGAGTCAGGGTTTCCTAAATTTCCCATTTAAAAATATTTAGGTGGCGACTCTGTAATCTGGCAAAGCAGTCCATGTTTGGCACTACTTTTTCAAAAATCAGTTTTCTCAAACGATTTGCCGGATTTGGACTCTTTGGTTCAGATTGAGAACCGCAACAAAAAGGAGAGTCCGAACTGTAGCGAGGTCCCCCGCGGACGTGTTACAGCAGGTAGAGTGCCCTTCTTGGCAAGTATGGTGCCCTTTCTGGCAAATGCATTGACAACGGGGAAAAGACAGAACACCTGACTCGACTGTGCCCCTAGTTCATCATTTTGACCATTTTTTGTTTTGGTTTTCTACTAAAACAATTTTGACCGACATGAGAGTTAGATTAACATGCTTGTTCGATTTTCTGATTTAAAATCATGCAAGTTAGGTTATGAGCACTGAAAATTTTTCTCTTTTGGGTCCAAGAAATGGTCCAGTTTTGGAAAAATGGAATAATTTTTGAGAAAATTAGTCAATCTCAGTAAAAATTCTCAAAAACTATTTTTGCAAATGGCCACTGCTCGACCAACACGGAACTTACTCTTGAGATGCACAACCTCATATCCGAAGGAAAATTGCCCCTTGTTTGAACGACACTATATGGCAACGGAAAGTTGCCCCTTGTTTGAATAGCACCACAGCGCACTGAACGACAACGGAAAGTTGCCCCTTGTTTGAATAGTACCGCAACACACTGTAACCAGTTCTCATAATGAAGGTCGCAACCGAACTCTTGGATACAGAAATGACAAAGATGATCAGAACCATTACATGGACACAATCGATTTTAAAGTGTTTTATGGCTGGACTTCAGAATGAAGTTGCCTATGTATCCCAAACATGGGAATCAAGCCTTACGTAGTTCGGGGTAAGGCACACTCAGGTATTTAACCTCTCCTTTTGCGCTCTAACTTTTGCCAAGGCCGCCCTTTCTGGGTTTTCAACCTTGCGAGCTTTGTTCTTCTTTTCTTTTCAATTCTTTTAATTCTTTTTTCATTGTTTCTTTGCATTTTTCTTTATTTTTCTTTATTTTTTTCCATTCTTTGCATTTTTTCTTTTTCTCTTTTTTCATTCTTTTCTTTTTTTTCTCCTCTTTTTTTTTTTTTTCTTTTTTATTCTTTGCTTTGCTCTAACTTTTGCCTGGGTCGCCCTTTCGGGTTTTCGGCCCAGTGAGCCTCTCAAGGGTAAAAGTGTAGCTTTGTCCATGTCAAATGGTTTGAGATCTCGAAGCCATCTGAATCCAGGAGAGTGGCTGTTGTTCGCTGATGATGTAGAAGTCCATCCAATGGGGAGCTGAATTTGCCCCTAGTGTAGTGGATAGGAACTCGATCGTCTTTCAGCAATACTTTCTTCTTTCCTCCCTTCGGGGATTTGGCATTCTTGCCGATCTTCGTTAGCTTGAGAAATGACTCATCTTTCGCTCTTTGAGCACATCTGACATTTTTTCCCTTAGTTCGAGGGGTGCTTCTGATCTAGCTTTGCAAGCTTCCTTTTGATCATATCTGACCTTCTTGCCCCTAGTTCATGGGCTGCTTCAAATCTAGTCACACAGGCCTCACATTGTGGTTGACCGTTAAACATTCTGAATCTAAGTTCAAGGTTTGAAAGTAAGAGGTCGAGACTCGAGGCTGAGAGCGATCCTAGGCTGCACAATCTCAAGAGCGATTCCACACAAGTCTTCGCAAGACGGCGTAAAGCGTTTTTTAAAATCTTTTAAGAAAGCAACTAGTTGCTTGCGCTGAAGACAATGTAGAACCAATCTGGATCAAGCCAGGATCCTTCTCAGTACTCACATTAACAAACATGATCTCATTCATTAAGGGCTTAGCATGCCTCTCTTTCTCTCAATTGATCAAATTTTGCAAAACCCAAGGAATTCCTTCCTCGTCGTTTTAATCACAGTGTTCAAAAAGTTTTAAAAAACTTGGGTCAATGTAATAATTTCAAGGCACAGAAGAGCAGGTGAAAAGCACTGCCGTTTCATTCAAATCTGTTGGCACAATTGGCTTGAAGTAAAAATAAGCACAAAACATGAAAACCACTGCCGTTTCATTTAGATCTTCTGGTGCAACTGGCTCCATGACAGAAACAGACGCAAAAGAAAGCGAAAGGACAAACACAAAACAAAATAGTGATGTCCGAGGTAACACTCCCGCAATCACCCGACTCTTGTACAACAAGATTGACTCGATACAACAAGACAAACCCTTAATCAAAAAGACCGACTCAAAACAATGAGACAGACTCAAAACAAAACCACAGAACTGACTCAACACCCAAGTCAGAAACTACAAAACTAGCATTCGCAAATGCTCAAAATAGTGCGTGCCATACGCCATATCTGAAGTAAACCGAGCGCCACCCGCAGGTGGTTCATCCCCTGATCACATACTTGTATTATCCTCGAAGTTCACTGATCCAGTGACAATAGACTTTGCTGAGCTAGGTGGGAGGACAACCCCGTTATCAAACTAATCCTGTACTCCGTGGTGAAGACGGAAGCAATTGTCGGTGCTATGGCCGGTCTGCTGATGGTACGCACAGTACTGGGTGGCATCATGACTAGATGGAAGACGACTAGGGAGAGGTCGAGGCTTGAGAGGTTTGAGATACCCTTTTTCAGTAAGGATTTGAAGAGCCTTGGACAAAGGCATATAGAGGGCATGGAAGACCCTGCGACCTCGGGGTAGATACTTCGAGGTTTGTGGATTTTTGCTGGACGCACTAGCAAAGGGGTCGGCAGGTGCAGGCTTGGTCTGTTGATCATTCCTGGGTACAAAATTAGGGCTGGAGGGAACGGTTCTGGTATGATGACCCTTCTCTCGATTTTCCCCTTGACTTGAACTGCCCTCGATCTGAGTGACGAAAGTATTATCCACAATTTTTGTAGCAATTGCGAGCACTTGCTGTCTGTTCAATCCCCCGGCTTTCAAAGCCTCAACAGCCTGCAGAAGTTGTTCGTAGGGGTCAATGTCGGCCCCCGCCTTGTTCTTACCACTAGCCTCAGCTTGGTTGAAGGTTTGGGTTGCTACATCGGAGCGGAGCCCGGTTGTTGTCGACCTGTCATTGCCGGAACTTGGGATGGCTTCAGGTTGGCTGAGTTCGATTACAATCTGCCCCAATAGTGGGGGCTCTTCTGGTATGAAGTTTCCGGCATACGATGTGGTCGGTGGCGGGGCCAACATTCCGTAGGCTAGATCAGCCACAGATCTTTGAAGATCGCCAATCATTCCCATTAGCTCAAAAGTGGTGGGCTCACGGGTTTGAAATAGTTAGGGTTCCCAGATCGGATGTACGGTAGGTGACCTGGGTTGGTGTGGCATGTCAACATCGGTCTTACCCTGCATGGTGATTCCCTGGTTCAATGCCGCTGTCATGACCACAATTTCTTCCAAATTCTATGCCATCACGGCCTGCTAAGTTTGAACAAAGGTGATGCGACTGGTGACTAATGGATCAGATGAACCGGTGAGCCCTAACTGGCCTTTCTCTGCCTTGCCTCAGCGAAGGAAAACACTGGCTGCTCTGAACTGAATCTCTAACCTGACAAAGCCTATGAGCACGAGTCCAATGTACCGGGGGGATATTTGGAGCCTTCTGAAGCTATGGTTCCAAGACTACCCTAGCAAAAGAGAAAACAGGCAGCATCTCAGCCTGATTTACCAGAACAGATTTGAGCAAAGCTGAATGACTGTGCTCTCTACTGAACTCTGCCCCAAATTCTGCCTGTAAAGTAATACCCTCAGGTAAAACTGATTCCTCACATTCTGATACCCGCAGGCCTGATACCTAGACTTGCAAACTGATACATGCATTCCTGTAGAGGCACACTCTAAAAGCACATAGCAAGCAAATGAGAGACAAAACACCCCTATGGAGGGGTAGGGTTTCCCTATCCTAGTTTCGTCAAGAACTAGGGTTTCACTACGCACACAGCAGTTTCAAACAACCTACAATCAGGTAATCAACCTGTCCTAGCTTGGGATAGTCACTATGGATTCCGATATGCACTAAGTTGAATGGTCAAAAAAGGTGCCTCGATAACAACCGAGGTTTGTGTTCCCATCGTGGCAGAGCCCATAATCGGTTAGCCTTATGGCACGCAGCCTTCGGCAAACCGTTCAGGAATAGCAGATGCAAACACGATGCCCTAGGCGCACCAATGCAAATGCAATGCAAAGAGACACATAAGCGTAATCAAAACAAGATATTATGAGTTCGAGTCAAGTTCTCTAAATCCCTAGCAGAGTCGCCAGAAACTGTAGACGCGTCCTCGAGCTTGCAAGCTACAGTTCGGACTCAAATGTCGCAGTTCTGAATCTAGTCTTGCAAAGTGCAATGCAAGACCGATAAATCACCAAAGAGTCCAAATCCGAAAAATTGTTTTGAAAAACTGATTTTTAGAAAGAAGTGCCAAACATGGACTGCTTTGCTAGATACAAAGTCGCCACCTAAATATTTTGTTTTGGGAAATTTAGGAAACCCTGACTCATGCCGAAGGCCACGTGTCCGTCATCACCAAAGTTGCGTCGGCTCGGGAACTTGGGTACGAGAAGAGAAGGTCATGCAATCAGCACCCCTGCTCGCCCGATCAAAGATCAGCCTTTACTAACATGATATCTTGTTTTTGAAAATACATGTGTTCTTATTCCGGTGTATTAACCTAGAATTACTATGTGATGCACACAGCATACAAGTATAGACTGGATCGCCTAAGTTGGAACAAATCATCTCATGTTTGTTTTTTAAAGCGGTTTGCTACTCGTAAGTAGGCTAAAATGCGGATTTTGCCACCCTCAAGTGGGCTTAGGAAAACATGATTTTGCCACTCTCAAGTGGGCTTAAAACTCACAATCAATGAATTGTTCCAATTCAAATAATTCAACCTTCACCCACAGGCATCCAAGCAGTTATATCACATAAGCACATAGCCTCATGGCAACACTCACACTCATGCATGGATGCTAAAGCATAAACACTTACCGAGTACTCCGAGCCAAAACAGAAACTAGTTAGTAATCAACGCATGATCCTAGTTCATGTTAAGATGGCTAATGCAACACATGCAAGAATGCAACTAAGATAGGCTCGGCTATTCTAAAATGGCATGTGAGATGCAACAGTTGATACATGTATTCAACTTGGTATTGAAATACAATGTAGTTAGTATGATGCGCCGAGCCCGGTGCATGCAAGACAGATAAATGAACGCAAACATGCGAAGCATAAGGATGCTAATTGAAACATGCCCTAAAACTAACCATTGTAAGCTGGAAAATGAAAGGGAGAAAGAAATGCGGGTTGGAAGACATGCATTACACACACGCACACTCGTTACAATAGTTGTGCCCTCTCGGCGGAGGGTCCGAATAAATAATACAGAACCGACTAATTAACTAACTATTCTAGCTAATTAATTATTACACAACCAAATTGAAACAAATACACATTCTAAGCTAACAAAAGTACTGAAATGGCCTTGTGACGAGGGATGCATGCATGATCGAATTGCCTCGCTTGGAAATCCATCGCGATGCCCCGATTTGCCTCTGTTTGCAACTGTTCTCAGAACCTTGCACAAAGCTCCAAAAAGCTTAAACTCCACCATGGGAACCTGCAGGGATGCTGCCGACCAGTTGTTGGCATTGGAGACCACCTGCCGACCACTTTTTATGCTGAAAACCAGAAAAAGTGGTCAGCCAGGCACTTTATCTGGTCGGCCGACCAGTTTTTGCTGCTGGTTTCTGGTTTGCTGCAACAGAGAGCAAGAAAGGGGCATGGCAAAGTATTTGCAACACATGTATGCACAACCACCCTCCCTATCATTACGTAAGCTCAAGGGAGTATGGTTCTCGACCCTCGGGCCACCAATCACGCATCTCGATGCATGATGGCCGAGGAGCCCAAGTTAAACAACTCAATACGAAATGAATGCACGCACGAACACATAAAGCCTAAAACTCCATCATGTATAGTCAAGAGTGTCGGGGACCGAGAATTGAGACACGTTTCATCACTTCGAGTATGAAACGCCCCTCGTTTCCCGTGTTTGGACTAACTCCTATTCCAAACACAATGCAACAAATAACATGTCATGGCATACACAATGCGGCTCAAGCATGCGAACATACAATGCAATGAAACAAGCATGAGAACAAGATGCAAGGGACAAGCATGAAAACATGCATTGCAACATGAACAACCTAACATGGCTAATGGCATGCTCAATACTCATGCATACATACTCAATGCAAGGCAACACAAGCATGCGACAATATGAACAACAACAATGCAAATGGACATGGCATACACAACGCAATGAACCACATGGCATACACAATGCTCGATGGACTTAAACTGAAATGGATTGACCTCAGTCATGCCCAAATCAGTGGCCATACATGCTAAGATAGAAACTCAAAATGCTATACAAACATGCATGCATACCGGCCCAAACTTAAAGCTCAAAACACAACTCTCCAAAAGCATTGAAAGGATGAAACATGGAGTACAATGGCATATGCTCCAGCACTGAAATGGCATGCAAAATGACTTAGAATCATGCGAACAACCCATGTAATGCATGTTGAAAGGCTCAAGCATCAAAGCTAGTGAAGTGTATTACACTAGAGGCAAGCAAGACAATGCTCAAATGGCCGAGCCAACCCCAAACAGACCCTATGCAGGCCAAAACAGTAGCAAAAATGGGTTGAGATGATGGCTTGAAAGGTATGAAAATGAGGCTCATGCAATGGCTCACAAATAGGGCATAAAGGTACAACTCTCAAGAGCACTTAAAGAGTGAAAAATGTGGAAGTGCAACAACCTTACATGCTCTGAAATATCATTCTAAGTGATGCCAAAACATGCAAATATCTCAAGTTAAGCATGCAAGAGACCTCAAGACTCAAAGCTAGTCAAGGCTATTACACTACAAGCATGCATGACAAGCATCATTCGACCAAGAAGCCTCAAAACAGAGCTAGAATAGCCCAAAATATGAACAAAATCATGCTGGGGCATAGCCAAAATATGCTAGAATAATGAGCCAAAATACCATGCATATAAAGCTAGTAAACAAGATTCACACTACAAGCATATGGAGCATGCAAAAGACTACCAAACCAGCCAAAAATAGAGTCATGGCATGTTAAATGATGACCAAAAACCTACTTAAATGGAGCCAATACATGCTAGAAAGACATGCTACTTTGATGAGCCGAAAATGCGATTACACTACACATATAAGAAGCATGCATAAGGTGACCAAACCAGCCATGGATAGAGTCAAGGCAGGTCCTAAAAGTCACCAAAAAGTTCCTGAACCAAGCCTCAAAAATAAAGAGATACATGCTCCTTTGATAGGCCAATAATATGAGCAAACAAAACAAGAAGAGAGGGGATCACCCCCCTCTGATTTGAGACCTCAAAACCACATGCCTACCACTGAAAATCCACTTGATTTCAGTGGCTAGAAGGCCAAGCAAGGACTAGCTCAAAGGCCTAACAAGGCATGCAAGAGGGTAGAAGACCCTCAACACCAAAAGGGCCTTAAACAAAAATAAAAAAAACTTAAATACAAAACTTTTTCCAGTTGAAAGCAAGGCCTAAATAAGCATGCAAATGAGACCAAGAGAGCAACCAAAACAAAGCTTAAAAGGGAGAAAAGAGGTTACCCTTGAAGCACTGCAAAACCAGCAGATTTCTCAGCCAAGAATCAGCTTTTCAACCTCCAAAAATGTCCTCCAAGAACCTCAGTTCAATGATGGGGGTGTATGGTTAAGGGTTGTGGTGCAAAAGTGAAGAACAACACACTCTTTAGGCACCAAATACAGAGATATAGAGGGAAATATATGCTTATGCCTTAGGAAAATTTTAGAACATCTGCCATGGAGAGGGAGAGCCTCTCTTATAGAAAAACAAAGTGTAGACACCCCATTTTTGACCGTCCTCAAGACTTGGACGTCACTGTTCGAACCCTCGGTGATTATCCTTGTTTGTGTTCGTCTCGAGTTCCCGAGGTCTCGGCTACGCGCCTTGCCTCAGGATCTCCCGACTCGACTGCTTTGTGTTTGGTTTTGCACCAAACACTTGTGTTTTGCCATTGAGGGGCACGGAATGGCTTGTGGGACATCCCCACACATCACCGGCCATGGCTAGACACCACCAGCCAGTGTTTTGTTGCCATCGACCATATGTATGGCCGATCGGCATTCTTTTTGGCCGATCGGCCATTTATTTTGTCAAAATTGCATTTTTGGCAGGTCGACCATTGTTCATCTGCTTTTGCAGATATTTTTATGCCAGTTGTGCTAGCTGGCATACACTTTGCTCCCCTCCATACACGTGTATAGAGGGATCTCCCTCTTGACTAGCTTACTTGAGAAGCTTTACAAGAGAGGGATCTATAAGAGGGAGCCTCTTCTCCCTCCATTAGGGTTAGACAAAAAAAGCTAGAGGAGCTCTGATATTAGGGTTAGGTCATAGTGTCTCTATCCTATCTCTATATTGCTCTCTCTCTTTTGCCTTGTGTGTGTTTTGTCTTACTTTTGTGCACAAACACCTAGCTCTACACCTTCTCTTGGTTACTGAGGGGCCAAAGGGTTGTTCTTGGTGTTCTTGACTGATTTTGAGCTTTGAGGACCAGCTAGAGCATCGTTCTTGAAGACGGTCTACAAGGGTAACAATCTTACCCCTTTTTCCCCATTTTTGCATAGCTTTTTAACCTATCTTGCAACTATTTTTGAGCTTAGCATATAACACATAAAAGTTCTATTTTTGAGTGCTTTAAATAGTTGGTTAAGGGTATTTTAAGCTTTGGGGTTGTTTGACCCCTCTTAGGGCCTGTTTGGCCACATTTTGTGCCATTTTGGTTGAGCTCCGGGATCACTTTGTTTGGGCCTCCTCTCCACTAAAATCTTGAGGGATTTTAATGGTGAGGATGGTGCCTTGAGGTCCTAAAAAGGAGAGGGCCACCCCCTCTCCTCGTTGTCCTTGAAAAGGGCCATTTTTGCCTCATGTGTGAGCACCTAGTTTAGGTTCATGTTGACCATGCCTTAACTATTATTTGGCAGTATTTCGCCATGTATTACCTCTGTTTCATGTTGGTTTGGACACACCTTGCATGCCTTGCGTACATGTCTTGTAATGCCATATTTTTGCCTTAACATGCTTTAGGTTTAGACCCTTGTTCTAGCATGATTTAGGCTTAGCTTTGTGAAGCTTTTGTGCTTGTTTTAGCATGTTGAAGTTTTGTTTTTGGTTGCTTTGGTCGACCATGGCATGCTTAGTATAGCCTCTTTGCATTCTTGGCTTGTGAGCCTCAAGTGCATGGACCGTGAGCATGCATTACTTGCATTATTTCAGTGGTTTGGAACCATTTACCACGTTATTTTAGTCCTTATAACATGCCTATATGCTTGCATTTGATGCTCCTCCAATGTGTTAAAAGATTGTTGCCTTAGGCTCCATGAATGTGCCTCTTTGTATGCTTGCATATTTAGACCACTTAGATGCCATCTAGGTGCATCCTTAGCTTTGTTTAGGTCTGCGTTGGACCTGTTTTAAGTCCCCTTAGCCTTGTGAGGCTTGGTTGACTTAGCCTTGGTTTAAGCCTCCTCGGCTTGCCTTAAGTGCTTGGACCATTATTGCATGCTTTGCTGGTTTTGATTAGTTGGTTTGGCACCTCTCTTTCATGCAATTTCAGAGCTTATAATGCATGCCATATATCCATGTTTAGCCTCTTTTAAGTGTGCTTAGAAGTTGCTCTTTGTGCCTAAGTGATGGACCATGTTTACATGCATGCTTATATGTGCATTTGGCCTCATTTCCTTAGTTATTGGCCACTGTTTTGGGCCTAGTTAGGGCTGCCTAAATCAGTTTAAGACCATCACTTTCATGTCATAGCATGTTTGCCTTGTGCATTGTTGCATACTTGGCCTATTACGTGTTATCGCTTGCTTGAAATCATAATGCATTTGGCATGCATTTCCTTGGTCAAGTCGCTTTGCATTGTTCCTATGCTTAGTCCCCTTTACATGTTGTTGCATGTTTGCTACTAGCATAGTTGTCACATGCCTTGTATACTTGTTTGCATTGCCATGTTGCATGCCTAGTTAACATGCTCAGGTTGCATTGCATTGGCATGCATGCTTCGCCTCTTGACTATCCATGATTGAGGTTGAGTTCCTCACTTGTTTGTTTGTGTGCATTACATTTGATATCAAATGGCACACTTGGCTTCTTGGGTCATCACGAATCGAAATGCGCGATTGGTGGTCCGAGAATCGAGAACCATGTCCCTTTGAGTCACAAACATGATAGGGGATGTGTTGGTGCATACATTTGCTTGAAATGCCTTGCCATGCCATGTTTTGCCCTCTGCTGCTATCAAAACAGGTTCTGCAGGAATACTTGGCCGGTCGACTACATAGAGTGCCGATCGACCAAAAGTCTGTGACCGATAGCTACATTTGCGGCCGATGACCACCAAACCATGGCCGGTGATGATTCCCCTTGGCCGGTGGCATTCCCCAGCATCCAGAGAGTATACCCTGAGGCTTTGGAAGTCTTCAAAGGAGCAGAGCAGGGAAAACAGAGGCAGCTTGTGCATAGCAGTGGATTTCTGAGTGGAACCAAATGAGCGTGCATTAGGCCCTCTTCCCCAGGGTGCTTTTTACTGCTTTCTTAGATTAGTTAAGTTGCTTAACTAGTTTAATTGGTCTGTAATAATTAATTAGCTTATAGGTTAATTAATTGTGTTATTCTTTTGGTCCCTCCGAGCGAGGGCGAATTTGTAATAAGCGTGGGTGTGTGTGTGCATGTCTTCCCACCCACACTTCTTTCTCCCTTTTACTTACCTGCTTTGATGGTTAGTATTAGGGCACGTTTAATTTAGCATACCTTATGCTATGCATGCGTGCATCATTCATCAGTCTTGCATGCACCGGGCTCGGCGCATCATGCTAATTGCA
The DNA here is from genome assembly GCA_036172215.1 of Camellia granthamiana. Taxonomy (NCBI): domain Eukaryota; kingdom Viridiplantae; phylum Streptophyta; class Magnoliopsida; order Ericales; family Theaceae; genus Camellia; species Camellia granthamiana. The sequence goes on along the minus strand of CM069913.1, from coordinate 79,115,533 downwards.
TAGTATTTCAATTCCAACTTTGAATACGTGCATCGAGTTGTTGCATTTCACATGTCATTCTTAAATAGCCGAGCCTATTCTAGCGACATTCTGTATGCGATACATTAGTCACTTAACATGAACTAGGATCATGCATGATTGCAAATTAGTTCATTGTTTTGGCACGGAGTACGATGTAAGTATTTATGCTTTAGCATCTCGCATGAGTGTGAATGTTAACATGACAGCATGCTTACTATGTGGCTATGTGCTTATGTGATATTACTGCCTGAATGCCTGTGGGTGAAGGTTGGATTGTTTGAGTTGGAACAACTCGTTGAAATCCGTGCTTTAGCCTACTTGCGAGTAGCAAATTTCAAATTGTTTTTCAAACAAACGGATATGCAATGCTTCATTCCAAATTAGGCGATCTAGTCTATACTTTTGTGTTGTGCGCATCACATAGTAAGATTAGCTAATTAACCGGAATAAGAACACATAACGTTTTCAAAACTAGATATCATGGTTAGTAGAGGCCGATCTTTGGATCGGGCGAGAGGGGGTGCTCATAGCTGACCTTCCCCAATCGTACCCAAGTTCCCGAGCCGAGCAACTTTGGTGATGACGGACACGTAGCCTTTGGCACCGAGTCAGGTTTTGCTAAATTCTCCCAAAATAAAATATTTAGGTTGCGACTCTATATCTGGAAAAGCAGTCCATGTTTGGCACTTCTTTTCTAAAAATCTGTTTTTTCTCAAAACGATTTGCCGGATTTGGACTCTTTGGTTCAAATTAAGAACCGACGACAAAATCGAGTCCGAACTGTAGAGTGAGGCCCATGGGGCGTGTCTACAGTTTCTAGCGACTCTGCTGGGGAGTATAGAGAACTTGACTCGAACTCATGATATTGTGTTTTGACTACACTAATGTGTTTCTTTGCATTGCATTTGCATTGGTGCGCCTAGGACACCGTGTTTGCCATCTACCATTCCTGAACGGTTTGCCGGAGGCTTGTCTTGTCAAGGCATGACCATAAGGCTGACCGGTTATGGGCTCTGACAGTATGGGAACACAAACCCCGGTTTTACCGGGGCACCCTTTTGACTATTCGACCTAGTGCATATTCGGAATCCATAGTGACCATTCCAAGCTAGGACAAGTTGTTTACCCGATTTAGGTTGTTTGAAACCGCTGCGTGCGTAGTGAAACCCTAGCTCCTGACAAAATAGGACAGGGAAACCTTACCCCAATATAGGGGTTTTTTGGTTCTCTCTTACTTGCTATGTGCTTTTAGAGTGTATCTCTACAGGAATGTACATACCAGGGCATCAGGCCTGAGGGCATCAGTATCAGTGCTTGTGAGAATCAGTTATATCCGCGGGTATCAGATTCAGTATTTTGGGAACAGTAATTTGGGGAACAGTGATCAGTTGTTGGAAATAGTTGTTTGGTTGTATTTCTGTCTGTTCTGATAAAGTTGGGCTGAAATGCTATATGTTTTTCCCTTTTAGTTCAGAGATTCAGTACAGAATAGCCAGTATTCTCCTTTGCTGAGGCAAGGCAGTTATCTGATCCGTCAATAACCGTTCAGTTCAATGGACTCATGACGACCCAAAGTTCAGAGGAAATAGTGGTTATGGCAGCCGCATTAGATCAAGGAATCACTCTGCAAAGTGAGACCAATGTTGATGTACCGCATCCGCCCAAGTCGCCTGTCGCGCACCCGATCTGGACCCCCCAGTTGTATCAGGCTCGGGAGCCCACCACGTTCGAGTTGATGGGAATGATTGGTGACCTCCAGAGGTCTGTGGCTGATCCCGTCTACGGGATATCGGCTTCGCCACCAACCGCATCATATGTCGGGAATTTTATACCGCAGGAGCCCCCGCTACTGGGACGGATTGTGATCGAGCTCAGTCAACCAGAGGTTGCCTCCAGCTACAACAATGACGTGTCAACAACAACCGGGTTTCGCTTTGATATAGCAACCCAAACCCTCGATCAGGCTGAGGCCAGAGGTAAGAACAAAGTGGGAACAGATGCTGATCCTGTTAAACAGCTGCTGTGGGTAGTTGAGGCATTGAAAGTCGGGGGGATGAATAAGTGGCAAATATCCCCAGTCATGGCCAAGACTATTGATGATGCTTTCTCCACTCCAACCGAGGAGAGTTCCCATCAGGCGAAAAACCGGGATAGGCCTGGTCACGCCGGAGCAGTTCCAGCCATTCCCAACCTTATACCGGGAAGAGATCAGAAAGCCAAGGCAGTGCCTGCTGACCCTTTCACTAGTGCGCCTAGCAAGAATACTCAGACTTCAAAGCATCTACCTCGAGGGCGCAGAGTCTTTCATGCCCTCTACATGCCTTTGTCTAGGGCATTTCTAATTTTGGCTAAAAAGGGGCAGCTTAAACCCCTCGAGCCTCGGCCTCTCTCGAAGAATCTCCCTCTCATACATGATGCTACCTTGTACTGCGCGTACCACCAACAGTCCGGTCATAGCACCGATAACTGTTTCCGCCTTCGTCATGAAGTGCAAGATTTGATCGACAATGAGGTCATCCTCCCACCTACCTCAACAAAGTTTGTTGCTACTGAGCTGTTGGACTTTGAGGATACTACAAGTTTGTGATGGGGGGTTGGACCACCCGCGGGCGGTGTTCGGTGTATTTCAGATGTGGCGTCTGGCACGCATTTTTTGAGCATCTGTGAGTGCCAATTTTTGTGATTTCTGACTTAGGTGTTGAGTCAGTTCGATGGTCTTGTTTTGAGTCTTTCTCTTCGTCTTGAGTCGGTTGTTTTTTCTTAAGGGTCTGTCTTGTTGTAGCGAGTCAGTCCCATTGTACAGGATGTCAGGTGATTCAGGGGTTGTTGCCTCGAACACCATTTTGTTTTGTAATTATCTTTTTGCTTTCTTTTTGAGTCTGTCTCTGCTGTGGAGCCAGTTGCAACCAAGGAACTCTAAATGAAACCAGCTGCGGTTATCATGTTTCTGTGCTTACTGCTACTTTGAGCCAGTTGTGCCAGAGGATTTGAATGGAACGGCATTGCATTCCACCCGCTCTCTTATGCCCTGAAAATCATTGCTTTGACCTAAGTTTTTTAAAACTTTTTGAACACTGCGGTGAAAACGAAGAGGAAGGAATTCCTCGGGTTTTGCAAAACTTTGATCAAATTGAGAGAAAGAGAGGCGTGCTAAGCCTTTAATGAATGAAATCATGTTTGTTAACATGAGTACTAAGAAGGACCCTGGCTTGATCCAGATTGGTTCTACACTATCTTCAGCGCGGGCGATTTGTCGCTTTCTTAAAAACTTTAAAAAACAAAATGTTTTGCGTGGTTCTGCGAAGACTTGTGTGGAATCGCTGTTGAGATTGCGCAGCTTAGGATCGCTCTTAGCCTCAAGATTTGAGCCCTTGCTTTCAAACCTTGAACCACAATTCGGAGAGTTCAACGATCAACCATCAAGAGAAGCTTGTGTGGCCAGATTCAAAGTAGCCCTCGAACAAGAGGCAAGAAAGTCAGATCAAGAAGATCAGATGTCATCAAAAGAAGCTTGCAAAGCTAGATCAGAAGCACCCCTGGAACTAGGGGCAAAGAATTTCAAATGTGCTCGAAGAGCCGAAGATGGATCGTTCCACAAATCAAAGAAGGTTGGCAAGAATGCCAAATCCCAGAGGGAGGAAAGAAGAAAGTATTGCTGAGGAAAAAACTGAGTTCTGATCCACAACACTAGGGACAAATTCAGCCCCCCACTGGATGGACTCCTGTATCGTCAGTGAACAGTAACCAATCTCTTGGATTCAGACGGATTCGAGACCTCAGAACCATTTGACATGGACAAAGCTACAATTTTACCCTTGAGAGGCTCGCTGGGCCGAAAACCCGGAAGGGCGACCCAGGCAAAAGTTAGAGCAAGAAAAAGAAGAAAAAGAAAAAAAAAGAGAAAAATACAAAAAATGAAAATAAAGAAAATGAAAAGAAAAGATGAAAAAGAAAAAAGAAGAAAAGAAAAGAAAAGAATTGAAAAAGAAAAGAAAGAACAAAGCTCGCAAGGTCGAAAACCCGCAACGGGCGCCTTGGCAAAAGTTAGAGCCTAAAAAGTGAAGGTTAAATACCTGAGTGTACCTTAAGCCGGAACTATGTAAGGCTTGATTCCCATGTTTGGGATACGTAGGCAACTTCATCCTGAAGTCCAGCCCCCAACGCTTTCATAGCAACCATGTCCATATATTGGTTTTAACCATCTTCGTCTTCTCTGCATCCGAGAGTTCGTTTGCAATCATCACCGATGAGGACTGCTTACAACATGTTGCGGCATTATCCAGACAAGGGGCAACTTTCCGTTGCCATGAGTCGCTGTTCAAACCAGGGGCAACATTCCGTTACCTTGCAGTGCCATCCACACAAGGGGCAATTTTCCATTGCCTCCAATCTGAGGTTGTGCATCTCGAGAGCAAGTTCTGTGCTCATCGAGCATTGACTGTTTGCAAAAATAGTTTTTGAAAATTTTTACTGAGGTTGACTATTTTCTCGAAAACTATTTCATTTTCCAAAACGGGACCATTTCCTTGTACCCAAAAAAGGAAAATTTTCAGTGCTCATAGCCTGACTTGCATGATTTTAAATCAAAAATCAAACAAGTATGTTAATCTGACTCTCATTTTGGTCAAAACTGTTTTAGTAGAAAACTGAAACAAAAAAAATGGTCAAAGTGATGAACTAGGGGCACAGTCGAGTCAGGTGTTTTGTCTTTCCCTCATCGTCAACATACTTGCCAGAAAGGCACCTTATTCGCCAGAAGAGGGCACAACTGAGGTTAACAACAAAACGGCTGAAAGCTCTCAACATCCTCCAAGCAACGAGATGTCAAACCAAGTGCGAAGCACGAATCAGGATGGATCAAGATACTCCACTCCCTCATCCGGGGCACCAACTACACATCCCTGGAGGAAATAGCCGCGAGCTAACGGTGTTGGGCGTGAACCCACAATTTCCTATTCATCCATCAATCACCCTGGGGAGGGATGAAAAATGAGAGAATAAAGAATAGAGAGGTGTAAGTTGAGAGAAAAGTGAGCAAAAGGGTTTTTGAGAAAAAAAAAAAAAAACCGAGCTTGAGGGCCGAGTGATGTGAGAATCACAAATCCGAAAGGGTGCGAACAATACTCGAAGGAACTAGCTCTTCGTGACTTGAGGTCTTTCTTTTATGTAAACATGTCTGTGTGTCGTGTCTTTTGCTTTGTTTATCTCAACTTTTGTTTTGAGTCTATTCCAAGCATGTCTCGATATGTTTAGGTCGTGTACTTTTCGTTTGAGTCGTTTTCGCTGTGTTTAGTCGTAGGCTCAATACCCGATTGAAAACCTTTTCCTCAAATCGTCTGTGCTCAGAGTGCTGTGCTATTCTCTACATTTATGTGAAGCAAGAGAAGAAGGGAAAAATTTGGGGCATCTGAGCGTGTTTCAGCTTCAGCCAATTCTACCTTCGTATTCCGTCTTGTCAGGTTGAACTGTTTGTTCAAGATGGGTTGTATGCAGGTTAATCCCCAGCAGAGTATGAGTCGAGTGTTCGGACTGAGCAGTGGGTTGTTTGAGTTGTTTTGCCGTTGGCCGGTTCGTTATCTGATTATTACAACACAAGTGTTCAATTTTCAGACAGGAGATTGATCTCATTTACATTGAGGTGTAACATGATGCAATGCGATGCAATGTATGAAATGTACAAATATAACACTTTTTCAGATAAAAAGTTTGTTCATTTCATAATCTCTTTCAAGTACAAAGTTTTGGAGAAAACAAAAACCTGCCTGAGGCAGTACAAGGTACTCTAGCTACAAAAAAAAGGAAAATACAAAAGAAGAAAATCAACAAAAAAAGAAAAGCAGTAAAAATCTGGATCAGCATCAGTAGTCTTGGGCCCGAGGGTCTGTCCTCATCCTCTTCCTGGACGAAGGCCCAGGAGCATCGTCATCAGCACCACCATCTGAACCTGAGTCTAAGTCGTCTCCAGGCTCCTCCTCAGATGACTCGGCCTCTGTCTCTGCCTCGGACTCATCATCGTCATCATCTGGGATCGGTGCCCAAGAGCTACTCCCGACATGAGCGCCCCCCGCCTTGGTGCGGGGATATACAGTGCCTCATCGCCCTTCTCCTCGAGTGGGAATAGAAGGCCCAGCCGGAGCACCTCTTGCAGCAGGAATCTGGAATGGGGCCTGAAAAGTACAAATAACAGACGCATCAGTATGCTACGCAAAGCAGAGTATGGATATCAGTACGAAATACAGTGTATGAGTACAGTGTATGAATGTTGTGAACAGTGTGTCGGTACAGAATACAGTGTGTGAGTCCAGTGTATGAATGCCGTGAATAATGCTGTGAACAGTCTGTGGGCTACAGTGTGTCAGATGCCGTGACGGCCGTATATCGGGTGTTGTGTTGACAGTATGATGCATCAGATTACGTGAAACAGTTTATGTATGGTTTGAGACTGTGGTCAAAAGAACATACAGGAATGCCGTAAATGGCCAGCAGGTCGAGGCTCTACTGGAACATCCCCATCACAGAGGCGGTCAGGTCCAAGGACTGGCGAGTGTACTCAGAAGAAGCCTGCAAAAGTGTTAGAAGCATCAGTATTCTGCGGAATATCAAATGAAATGAAATGACAATGCAAGATGCAAAATGTAGTAGTACATACCGGAGGCAAGTCGTAGAACCCGACTAACTCATGATCAGCCGGAGGAGGAGCGATGGGGATCTAGTAAGTCTCCCCACCCTGTCCTCGGCATGTAATCATCGTGGGCAGTGCTGGCCAACTAACCCCCCGTCCCCTCCGAGCTCCACTTCTGCCGCGGACCCGAGCCGTCCTCGACGCTCCCGCTCCTGCTCCTGCCCTAGCCGCCGGCGCCGTTGGCCTCTCTCTCTCAGCTCGACGGCCACCGCTCAAGGGCCGCATGATGTAGGTCTGGACGTACTCTGCGTAGTCGCCCTCGCCTCTGTGACGCTCTGCACCCTAACCAACAATGTAGTCCCTTATATGCTCGAGGGAGAACCACTCCGTATGCCTCACGTGGGTAGGAGGCAGATCCGGAACTATCTACTCCGGCAAGCCCAAGGTCTGGCGCAGGAAGCGCTCGCCTAAGTACCAAGCCCGACAGACCGGGCCCTCTAGCAGAATCCTGAGGTGGGTAGTCTCCTTAGCACCCTCGTATCGATCTCTTACCTCAGCTGGCAATGGAGCCCAGGGCTGCTAGGTGATCTGCGAGTAATATGCGGTTTGTTATCTACTGTTATCGAGAAGATAGTGCAAAGCAAAGCTTAAATAAACTCTAAAGTTGAACATACCTCCGCGGCGGTGATGGTGTCGAAGTAGCGGCGGAAGAAAATAAATGACTCCCGGGGTCTCTGCACGCATCTCATGTTGAAGCAATGGGAAAAGGGGACGCCGAGTGGGGTCTCCACATCAGGTACTAGTGCAAGCCTCGGGAAGTAGGCGTAGACCCACAACTGCAGAGAAAACACCAGTATACTTATCAGATAAAACAGAATGCAGAATAAAGCAGAAATGGCAGAACCGTGTGTTGTGTAGTGTATTGTGCAGAGTGTACAGTGTGCAGTCAGTGTAAAATAGAGTATATGTGTGCCGTGTGTGTAGTATACAGTCAGCGTGAAGCAGACCGCAGTGTGTGCAGTGAACAGAGTATAGAAAGTTTAAAGCAGAAATGTAAAAAAGAGGAAGAAGATGTACCTCTCAAGCTCGCCAGTAGCCACCAAGCAGCTGTCCGCTAAGGCGGGAAGAAGAACTCATGTAGCCATACAGTGTGGCCAAGCTTGCGCCACCCCAGTCGTAGCGGCGGATCCGCGTGACGTCCACCAGTGCACTCAACAGACAAAGGGGCACGGTGTTCGCCCGGTCGGCGAAGAGGGTCGTCCCCAGTAAGAACATGAGAAAGCCGCGCGCGTACTACTCCACCTCCTCCTGAGTCATCTGCGCCTCCTGAGCCAAAGCTGGCTAAATCCTGAAGTGGCTCTCGAACCATGAATACTTGACGAACCCTGCCCGAGCGAGGGGTGGCTGAGTGCCAAGCAGGTACAGCTGAGCAGCGTCCCACTCGTCCATATCAGTATCAAAAGGGATCGGATCACCCCCTACCCTGATGCCGGTGAGCATCGAGAAATCGAAGGGAGTCATCGTCATGTCTCCCGTGGCGGAGAGATGGAAGGAGTTAGTGGTGTCCCACCACCTTTCCACCAAAGCAGCAAGCAAAGGCCTGCACGTGGTAAGACAGGAGAGTCCTCTACAGAAGACGCCGAAGCCGGCCTGGTCGACAATGTGACGAACTGCGTCTGGCAGCTCCATATACCACTCTCGGGCGGCTACATTCCCATACCCACGGCAGGTATGGGAATCCCTCTGTATTAAAAAAACAACAGTTGCGAAGCAATGTTCAAAGTACAGTTTTGAAGAGCATTCAGAATAGATATAACGTGTGTGCACGTGTTCAGATTCAAACAGACATCGGGTGTCGGTGTGCTCGCAGTGAACTACAGCATATGATGTGTCAGTGTGTTGAGTGGTTGAGTACAGATATAATGTGTGTGCACGTGTTCAGATTCAAACAGACATAGGGTGCCGGTGTGCTCGCAGTGAATTACAGTGTATGATGTGTGAGGCTGTTTGAGTGGTTCAGGGCAAGTGCAGTGTGTGTACGCGTGTTCCTATTCAAACAGATGTTAGTGCAGATGAGTTCACAGTCAACTACAGCATATAGTATAATCAGTGTATCCAGATTAAACAGTTGAATACAGAATCGACTATGGCAGTTAGGTATTCTACTTTGCAGAAAATGAAACCGGGGAAAGAATGTACCTCGGAGGCGCCATGTGACAGATGTGACTCTGGCTCACGTACTAGTAACTTGGGTGGCACGCCTCTCGCAAAGCTCCTGAACTGGCACAGTCCGTCGGGGAGGAGCACATGAATCGCTGGTCTGTAGGCCTCCGGATCGAACGGCCGGATATGAAGCGGCAGCGGCTCGGCCTCAGGATCCATCTCGTGCTCCAGGGGAGTCTCGCTCTATGGAAGATCGTCTGTCATGCCAAGAGCGGTGTGAAAATTGCCGGGAAAGTGGAAACCGGGTGAGAATACGAAAGGTCAACCAAAAAGTCAACCCCGAGAGGGCGGAAAATGGTCAGAAAAGCCGGAATGTGGAAAAGGTATGGGGATTGAGGAAAACTCGAGGGAAACAAGCCCCGAGTGGCGGAAATCGAAAACGAGACATCGAAACGAAGTTTCGTTCGATTCAAAACGTTCGAAACGTGAAGGTATACGCGAATCAAACGACGAAACGGGGCCGAAAACACAAGAAAACGGGAGAATAAAGAGAGAAAAATGCTCTAGAGAGAGAGGGAGAGAGTTTTCGAACAAGAGGATGTGAGAAAAATAGGGCTAGAGGCCCTATTTTATAAAAACCGTGGCCAAAATGTCCAAACTGCCCCGACTCAGGCATTTTTGGCCGGTCGGCCACACTGTTGGCCGGTCGGCCAAATATTTGGCCGATGGAAATTTCTGATGGCCGATGGACAGCCGATGACCTTTTTTTGATGGCCGGTGACCTTCTAAAGTGGTTTGTGAGCCTTCTACACCCTTGTTTGGGTCATATGCGTGGTTTGGGGCCTTCATTGCTCAAGACAGTGCAAGACGGTGCATTTTCGAAGCTTAAACAGTCTCTGTTTTGACCTCGGACCGCGCCCTCGGCGTGCCATGCTCGAAAACGTGCGCGACATATCCTTTTTGTATCCTTTTGTCTCCTAAGAGATTCGAAAGTCGTCCCACGTGCATTACGCTACAACGCTTTGCCGTGAACGTGCGTTGAGTTATACGTCATTGTGCTTGCATTATCATGCATTTTCGCCACGGTCTGGCGAGACCTTAAATCCGCTCGGTTGCATTGTCATGCATCCCTCTCTCGCATTGTTATGCGCGCACCTCGTGCATTGTAGCACACGTCATCCCTTGCATTGTTATGCACCTACCACGGTCTGGCGGGACCTTAAATACGCTCGGCTTGGCGTTCGTCATGCCCGGACGACTCCCGGTAAATTTCATCTTAAGTTGCATTGTCATGCATCCCGAGCGACGCGCATTGTCACGCATTCGTGTTAACATGCATTGTCAAGCATTTTGAGCGACATGCGTGGTCGCGCATTCAAGATCATATGCATTGTCATGCATATCAAAAGACGTGCGTTGTCACGCATTTGCATCATCATGCATCAACATGCATCATTTGTACTTTCAAAATCAAAAAAAAAAAAAAAAATCATGAATTATCATGCATTTCCAAAAGCAAAAACAAAAAAAAGAGAGCGACATGCATCGTCATGCATTTTCCCTTTCATGCATTGTTATGCATTCATTTAAAAAAAAAAAACAAAATCAAAAAAAAAAAAAAACATGCATTGTCATGCATTTTCCCTTTCATGCATTTGTCGTGCATTTCAAAAAAAAAAAAAAAAATGCATTATCATGTATTTTCCCTTCATTTGCGTCATCATGCATTCAAAAAGCAAAAACAACAAAAAATAAACATGCATATGTCATGCATCATTGTAAATAGTGCATCTGTCATGCATCATTGTAAATAGTGCATCAGTCATGCATTTCATTGTAAATAGTGCATATGTCATGCATCATTGTAAATAGTGCATCTGTCATGCATTTCCTTGTATATAGTGCATATGTCATGCATTTCACTGTAAATATTGCATTTATATTCCATTGCATATTGTAAATATTGCACTGTAGCTTGCATGCATTCACTGCATCACCTCCATCTATGGCTTGCGCCTTTCCTTGTTGAGCTTGGTCTGGTATGTGTCCATATCTTTCACCTCGAAGCACAGTTCTGCATGTGTACGCGCTTTGAGGGTTGCGGCACCTTTTCTGTGTTAGACATGGCTTGTATGTGTACATGCCTTTCCTAGGCGAGATACGGTTTGGCCGCAGGCCTTTTCCACTGCATCCATTGCATTCTCCCCAGCAGATTGCATTGTACATAGTTCGTCTTGCATGCATTCATTGCATCACTTTCATCTATGGCTTGCGCCTTTCCTTGTTGAGCTTGGTCTGGTATGTGCCCATATCTTTCACGTCGAAGCACAGTTCTGCATGTGTACGCGCTTTGAGGGTTGTGGCACCTTTTCTGTGTTAGACATGGCTTGTATGTGTACATGCCTTTCCTAGGCAAGATACGGTTTGGCCCGCGCGCCATATCCATTGTATATATTACATTGTAGTGTAATTTTTTTACATCCAGCATTAGGATCATTGTTCTTTCCTTAGCAGGTCGTTTCCCCACTTATGTCATTTCACCCAATTACTTGTTCTTGTGTCCATTTACATCACTCATAGTTCTGCATGTGTACGCGCTTTGAGGGTTGCGACACCTTTTCTATGGTAGACGGACTTTGCACCTCCATCATCTCTATGACATTTGTGTGGTTTTGAACTGTTCATGATTTGATCATGTTTCAAATGCATTGCATATCATTTGCATTGTTTCGAATACATTGCATATCATTTGCATTGTTTATACATAGTTTTGTATATATTGCATTAGCATTTTGCATTCATTTTGCGTTGTCATGCATGTTGCTAACAATATTGTACCAGTTAAGTTGCTTTCTTTTACAGGCACAATATTGTATGTACGGTTCATTTGAGGCTGGTGCAACCAAACGAACCGCACAGGTATTGTATTCTCCGAGTGAGACATATCAAGAATTGCATAGTTCTCTTACACCCTCTTTGCATTGTAGTGTAGTTTGGTGTATGCTAACTTAAAACTGTTGCATTGTATGTGCTTCGTTACAGCTTTCTTTGCATGATCATAAGTTATGCTCGGCTTCTCGCATTGTCGGTTGCATTTTGCCCCTACCTTCAGGCGCATATCTTTATTGTCTTGCATGCTTTGTCTAAGTCTTTGGCCTTGTCAAAAATGGGTCGTCTCTGGGCTTTGACACTCACTCCCGTCATTCTTATGACTTTCGAGTTCTGTCAAAGAGGGGCAGCTGTAGACACCACATTTTTGACCGTCCTCAAGACTTGGACGTCACTGTTTGAACACTCGGTGATTATCCATGTTTGTGTTCGTCTTGAGTTCCCAGAGGTCTCGGCTATGCGCCTTGCCTTAGGATCTCCCGACTCGACTGTTTTGTGTTTGGTTTTGCACCAAACACTTGTGTTTTGCCTTTGAGGGGCAGGGAATGGCTTGTGGGACATCCCCACACATCACCGGCCATGGCTAGATGCCACCGGCCAGTGTTTTGTTGCTATCGGCCATATGTATGGCCGGTCGGCATTCTTTTTGGCCGATCGGCCATTTATTTTGTCAAAATTGCATTTTTGGCTGGCCGACCACTATTTTTGCAGATATTTTTATGCTAGCTGTGCTAGCTGGCATACACTTTGCTCCCCTCCATAGGATCTCCCTCTTAACTAGCTTACTTGAGAAGCTTTACAAGAGAGGGATCTATAAGAGGGAGCCTCTTCTCCCTCCATTAGGGTTAGACAAAAAAAGCCAGAGGAGCTCTGATATTAGGGTTAGGTCATAGTGTCTCTATCCTATCTCTATATTGCTTTCTCTCTTTTGCCTTGTGTGTGTTTTGTCTTATTTTTGTGCACAAACACCTATCTCTACACCTTCTCTTGGTTGCTGAGGGGCCAGAGGGTTGTTCTTGGTGTTCTTGACTGATTTTGAGCTTTGAGGACCAGCTGGAGCATCATTCTTGAAGAGGGTCTACAAGGGTAACAATCTTACCCCTTTTCCCCTATTTTTTCATAGCTTTTAAACCTACCTTGCAACTATTTTTGAGCTTAGCATATAACATATAAAAGTTCTGTTTTTGAGTGCTTTAAATAGTTGGTTAAGGGTATTTTAAGCTTTGTGGTTGTTTGACCCCTCTTAGGGCTTGTTTGGCCACATTTTGTGCCATTTTGGTTGAGCTCCGGGATCACTTTGTTTGGGCCCTCCTCTCCACTGAAATCTTGAGGGATTTCAGTGGTGAGGATGGTGCCTTGAGGTCCTAAGAAGGAGAGGGCCACCCCCGTCTCCTTGTTGTCCTTGAAAAGGGCCATTTTTTCCTCATATGTGAGCACCTAGTTTATGTTCATGTTGACCATGCCTCAACTGTTATTTGGCAGTATTTTACCATGTATTACCTCTGTTTCATGTTGGTTTGGACACACCTTGCATGCCTTGCATACATGTCTTGTAATGCCATATGTTTGCCTTAACATGCTTTAGGTTTAGACCCTTGTTCTAGCATGATTTAGGCTTAGCTTTGTGAAGCTTTTGTGCTTGTTTTAGCATGTTGAAGTTCTGTTTTTGGTTGCTTTGGTCGACGATGGCATGCTTAGTACAGCCTCTTTGCATTCTTGGCTTGTGAGCCTCAAGTGCATGGACCGTGAGCATGCATCACTTGCATTATTTCAGTGGTTTGGAACCATTTACCATGTTATTTCAGTCCTTATAACATGCCTATATGCTTGCATTTGATGCTCCTCCAATGTGTTAAAAGATTGTTGCCTTAGGCTCCATGAATGTGCCTCTTTGTATGCTTGCATATTTAGACCACTTAGATGCCATCTAGGTGCATCCTTAGCTTTGTTTAGGTCTGCATTGGACCTGTTTTAAGTCCCCTTAGCCTTGTGAGGCTCGGTTGACTTAGCCTTGGTTTAAGCCTCCTCGGCTTGCCTTAAGTGCTTGGACCATTATTCCATGCTTTGCTTGTTTTGATTAGTTGGTTTGGCACCTCTCTTTCATGCAATTTCAGAGCTTATAATGCATGCCATATATCCATGTTTAGCCTCTTTTAAGTGTGCTTAGAAGTTGCTCTTTGTGCCTAAGTGATGGACCATGTTTACATGCATGCTTATATGTGCATTTGGCCTCATTTCCTTAGTTATTGGCCACTGTTTTGGGCCTAGTTAGGGCTGCCTAAATCAGTTTAAGACCATCACTTTCATGTCATAGCATGCTTGCCTTGTGCATTGTTGCATACTTGGCCTATTACGTGTTATCGCTTGCTTGAAATCATAATGCATTTGGCATGCATTTCCTTGGTCAAGTCACTTTGCATTGTTCCTATGCTTAGTCCCCTTTACATGTTGTTGCATGTTTGCTACTAGCATAGTTGTCACATGCCTTGTATACTTGTTTGCATTGCCATGTTGCATGCCTAGTTAACATGCTCAGGTTGCATTGCATTGGCATGCATGCTTTGCCTCTTGACTATCCATGATTGAGGTTGAGTTCCTCACTTGTTTGTTTGTGTGCATTACATTTGATATCAAATGGCACACTTGGCTTCTTGGGCCATCACGCATCGAAATGCGTGATTGGTGGTCCGAGAATCGAGAACCATGTCCCTTTGAGTCACAAACATGATAGGGGATGTGTTGGTGCATACATTTGCTTGAAATGCCTTGCCATGCCATGTTTTGCCCTCTGCTGCTATCAAAACAGGTTCTGCAGGAATACTTGGCCGGTCGACTACATAGAGTGCCGATCGACCAAAAGTCTGTGACCGATAGCTACATTTGCGGCCGATGACCACCAAACCATGGCCGGTGATGATTCCCCTTGGCCGGTGGCATTCCCCAGCATCCAAAGAGTATACCCTGAGGCTTTGGAAGTCTTCAAAGGAGCAGAGCAGGGAAAACAGAGGCAGCTTGTGCATAGCAGTGGATTTCTGAGTGGAACCAAATGCGCGTGCATTAGGCCCTCTTCCCCAGGGTGCTTTTTACTGCTTTCTTAGATTAGTTAAGTTGCTTAACTAGTTTAATTGGTCTGTAATAATTAATTAGCTTATAGGTTAATTAATTGTGTTATTCTTTTGGTCCCTCCGAGCGAGGGCGAATTTGTAATAAGCGTGGGTGTGTGTGTGCATGTCTTCCCACCCACACTTCTTTCTCCCTTTTACTTACCTGCTTTGATGGTTAGTATTAGGGCACGTTTAATTTAGCATACCTTATGCTATGCATGCGTGCATCATTCATCAGTCTTGCATGCACCGGGCTCGGCGCATCATGCTAATTGCATAGTATTTCAATTCCAACTTTGAATACGTGCATCGAGTTGTTGCATTTCACATGTCATTCTTAAATAGCCGAGCCTATTCTAGCGACATTCTGTATGCGATACATTAGTCACTTAACATGAACTAGGATCATGCATGATTGCAAATTAGTTCATTGTTTTGGCACGGAGTATGATGTAAGTATTTATGCTTTAGCATCTCGCATGAGTGTGAATGTTAACATGACAGCATGCTTACTATGTGGCTATGTGCTTATGTGATATTACTGCCTGAATGCCTGTGGGTGAAGGTTGGATTGTTTGAGTTGGAACAACTCGTTGAAATCCGTGCTTTAGCCTACTTGCAAGTAGCAAATTTCAAATTGTTTTTCAAACAAACGAATATGCAATGCTTCGTTCCAAATTAGGCGATCTAGTCTATACTTTTGTGTTATGCGCATCACAAAGTAAGATTAGCTAATTAACCGGAATAAGAACACATAACGTTTTCAAAACTAGATATCATGGTTAGTAGAGGCCGATCTTTGAATCGGGCGAGAGGGGGTGCTCATAGCTGACCTTCCCCAATCGTACCCAAGTTCCCGAGCCGAGGCAACTTTGGTGATGACGGACACGTGGCCTTTGGCACCGAGTCAGGGTTTCCTAAATTCCCCCAAAATAAAATATTTAGGTGGCGACTCTGTATCTGGCAAAGCAGTCCATGTTTGGCACTTCTTTTCTAAAAATCTTTTTTTTCTCAAAACGATTTGCCGGATTTGGACTCTTTGGTTCAGATTAAGAACCGACAACAAAATCGAGTCCGAACTGTAGAGTGAGGCCCACGGGGCGCGTCTACACAAAGGTTTAAGCTTCTTGGAGAAGCTAAAACTTGGATGCAATCCCTCCATACACATGTATGGAGGATACAGTCTGTGCCCTCCAGCTGGCACAGTTGGCATCCACACAGTCTGCCAAAACAGGGGGAGAGCTGCCGACCACTTAAAGTGGTCGGCCTGCTACTTGCAGTGGTCGGCCGACCACTTCAAGTGGTCTGCCGACCACTTCAAGTGGTCTCCCAGGAAAAAAAAGTGGTCAGCAGGGGGAATTGGTGGTCTCTACGCTGAAAGCAAGCCAATGGTGGGGTGGGAGACCAGAAAAGGTGGCACAAAGACCAAGAAAACCAGTTTCTTGACCAGAAAACTGGCTGACGAGAAGAAAAGTGGTCTCCAAGGGGGAAAACTGGCCTCCCACCCTCGTACCACCTTCCAAACAAGGAATACAAGATTTGTACAAAAAAAAAAAAAAACAAAACGAAACGGATGCAAGACGAGAGTTCGGGAGGCAAAGCGCGCAGCCGGAAGCCTCGAAAATTAGCTGTTGAGCCCCAAAAGTGGTACACGACCAGAAAAGTGGTCTCCCAGACCATAGTGTCCCTCTAGGGAGAAGAAGCAAGGTGTGGTTCAGAAACCATGCCAAACGGAGAACGTTAAGCGATCCCGAGACAAGGCACACGACCGAAGGCTCCAAAAAACGGGAAACTGGTCTCTAAACGGGAAAAGTGGCCTACGACCACGAAAAGTGGTCTATGACCACTAAGAGATGGTCTACAAGACCACTCCCTCCCTCCGGGAAAAGAAAACAAGACTTGGTCCCCAAACCGAGTCAAAGCACAAAGAGTTCCGAGGCCCGGAAGTAAGGCTCTCAGCCAAAACTCTGAAACCTCGAAACGAGCACAACTTGCACTATCACCGAGCGCTCAATCGATGACGCCTGAGTCTTAAGGATGGTAAAAAATGGGGTGTCTACACACATGCATGCATAATTCATAAAGATTTGAGGCTCAATTGCATGTGTTTAAAGTGGAAGGAAAGAATTTGAATGAATTTGAGGCATACATGCATGGAAATATGGAGTTTTGACATGTTAAGTTTGATTTTGAGCATCTAAATTATTATGGTAGTTATTTGGTACATGCATGTTAGAATCACCATGTTTCATCACTTGAATTCATGTTTTGAGAAGGAATATTCTACATGCATAGGGCCTTGGAACTCAATTTGGCCAAACACCATGGATTTTGAAGATAAGAGTTGTATGTTTTACATACATGAAAGTTTTGGGACTAATTTTGGTAAATTCATGAGTTTTGAGTAAAAAGAGTTTGTGAAAATCATATATTCATGTTTATGAATAAGTTTTCCAAGTTTATGAACAAGCCATGCACGAATTTGCCATTGAAATTGCATTTGGAAACTCAAAACTCTGTTTTGGAAAACCCAGATTTTTGAAGGTCGCTCGAGTGGGGGGGGGGGGGCGGGGGGATTTGCCGCTCAAGCAGACATTTCGTGCATCCAGTAGTTTTGCAGGCTATTACAGCCCGCTCGAGCGACCACTTGGATGCTTGAGCAAACCCTTTGTATATTGTTAATCCGCTCGAGCGCAGGAGTTGTGGCTCGAGCGTAGATTGAGACCAACTAGTACTTTTTCAGACAAATTGGTCCGTTCGAGCGACCAAAGTCATGCTCGAGCGACCAGGCCATTTTCAGTGCATTTTGACAAGTTGTTCTACATTTCATTCCCATCTATTTATGAACATTTGTAGACATGAATTATGAGATATTGAAGAGTCATGAGCTAAGAAATGATATATGTAAAGTGAATTAGAAAAATACGAGATAAATCCGAGATTGTGATTTACGTGTACTAATTATGAGAAATGAACTGTATAAGAATGCTAAGCCATAATAGCCATGTGAACACATGTAATGATAAGATGTGTTTCAGTTATGTGCATCTGTGTTTGTAGGTCAACGTTCGACGATTGTTTGACCATTTACAGGGAGCCCACTGTGAGTAACGTTATTGTAAAGATATGTTCATATGAATTATGTTTCAAATGTGATTTGATAAGCTATGATTCTGAAATGATATTTATTTACGTGAACGAATGTCCTATGTTTGAAATCTATTATGGCATCCATAGATAGTCCCAAGTCATGGGGGATGACATGTAAATGTGGGTCCATGACATACATGTGATTACGAGATCTCGTTATCCACTTCATTGTGATGATATGTGTTTAATCGGTATCCGGAACCAATTACTCTAGTCGGAAGATGATATGTGATGTGTTCTATGGGATGTACCATTAGTAAGTTCAGATATCAGAATGATTATGTTATAATTTGTCTTATGATTATGAAATGTTCGGAATTCGTTCACTAACCCCTTTACCTTAATGTTATTCACTGGGCTTTAGTTCACTGTGTGTATATATATGTATAGGTGGGCGTTTTGGAGATCGAGCTTGAAGGCTTTTATCTGGATTTGTGTTCTTCTGTCAGCCAACCATCATGCCTCACGTGGAGGTTCCTGAAGTGTCATGTATTACGAGTTATGGTTGTTTATGTATATCAGACTTTGTTGTTTTTGTTGGCTGTATTTAAGATGCCATGAGTGTGTCGGTATAATGTAAGAATGACTTTTGGATGTGTATATAAAGTTTTAAATATTGTGTTTCATATAAGTCAACACAGCTCATTGGACAATTATGTTTATGTATTTGCTTCCGCTAGCCCCTTATTTTGTGATTCTGTTTCAGATGTCGTAGGTAATCTTAGGATTATTGGCCAGTTACGATGCTAAACCTATAGGAACGGGTTTGGGTCGGGACAATTAAAATTGGACCCAAAAGTCTGTCCAATGGCCGATCAAGTAAGAAGTTAAGTAGGGAATTCAAGGAGAGAATCCTTGCTCCCATAATTTGGCCACGTTACTTTGAGAAGATGCTATCTCTGCATGTTAGAAGATGCTTTATATATCTTAAATATTGGAAATAAGATTGCCATTTTAGAATACTGAGTGACATTGATTTGCTTTTATAAATTACAAGTTTTGCATAAGTGTCATATACTACTTTTAAGAGCAAAATTATAAACTTATTAAACTCAGCAGGTTAACCTTAACAAATTTAGTGATCATTTTTTTTAAAAAAAAAACACTAATTATATTATTAATTGGATCAAATTGACACAAAATCTAAAATTAATGGTCAAAATCGAATTAATTGAAAGTGTAAGGACCAAAATGACAGAAGAAATAAAATATAAAGAACACTAGTATAATTTGTCCCAGTAACATAAGGATAATTACTTGCTATTGAATAGATTTATTTAATCACAAGTCTTGTGTGATTTTTTTAATGTGTTTGTTTATCATTTTAATAATGATAAAATTTTGAGATTTTTTAATATGTTTTATATTTGTAGAATGATTATTTCGTATTGATAATGAAATTCATAAATTTATCAAATTGATAAATGGTTGAGATATTTTGACTTTTGTTTGTAAATTTTGATTAATTTTTAATTTATTTGTGTTAATTTATATTGAAATATGATGTGAGAAATATAAACAATTTTATTTTAAGTAAATTTTATAGTTTCCAAGCACTTTTCAGTTTAATCAATATATGAGATTATTTGCTTAAACTCTAAAAAAATGAAAAATAACTTATGGTTTTTTTTTCTTCTCATTCTAGTCGTATCTCGTTACATTTTTTCTTTCTTTCAATTTATCAATATTTAACACATTTTGTTATGTTTTTTCATTCTAATTTCTCCATTCATTCTTTTTGTTTTTTTTCCCGACAATATTCTAGACATTTTGATGAGTCTCTAGTGATGTTCTTGACGTCCATTGATGTTCTGAACATTCCAGAGACTTCCAGTGACGTTTAGAATACTCCGGCAATATCCTGGCAAATTTTCGATGATACTCCGGCAACTTCCCGATGATATTAAATATTCTAGAAAATCTCTAGTGACCGTTTGTAGATGCGCCCTTGGGCTTCATGCTACAATTCGGACTCAATGGCACGGTTCTGAATCTAATGTCGCAAAGTGCAATGCAAGACTGATAAATCACCAAAGAGTCCAAATCTGGCAAATCGTTTTGGAAAATTGATTTTTAAGAAAGAAGTGCCAAACATGGACTGCTTTGCCAGATACAGAGTCGCCACCTAAATATTTTGTTTTTGTGGAATTTAGGAAACCCTGCCTCGTGCCTAAGGCCACGTGTCCGTCATCACCAAAGTTACCTCGGCTCGGGAATTTGGGTACGAGAGGGGAAGGTCATGCAATGAGCACCCCTGCTCGCCCGATCACAGATCAGCTTGTACTAAGCATGATATCTTGTTTTTGAAAACAAATGTGTTCTTATTCTGGTTATTAACCTAGAATTTACTACGTGATGCGCACAACAAACAAGTATAGACTAGATCACCTAAGTTGGAACAAAACATTTCATGTTTGTTTGTTTGAAAATGGTTTGAAGTTTGCTACTCGCAAGCAGGCTAAATCACGGATTTTGATGAATTGTTCCAATTCAAGCAATCCAACCTTCACCCACAGGCATTCAGGCAGTTACAACACATAAGCAATTAGCCTCATGGCAAGCATGCTGTCATGTTAACACTTACATACATGCGAGATGCTAAAGCATAAACACTCACAGTGTACTCCGAGCCAAAACAAGAAACTAGTCAGAAATCATGCATGATCCTAGTTTATGTTAAGAATGGCTAATGCGGCACATGCAAAATGCAATTAGAATAGGCATGGCTAATCTAAGATGACATATGAGATGCGACAATTCAATACATGTATTCAACTTGGAATCGAAATACAATGCAGTTAGTATGATGCGCCGAGCCCGGTGCATGCAATACAGATGAATGATGCAAACATGTATAGCATAAGGATGCTAAATGGAACGTGCCCTAAAACTAACCATCGTAAGCGGTTAAGTAAAAAGGAAAAGGAAATGGAGGTTGGAAGACATGCATCACACACACGCACGCTTATTACAAAATTGGCCTTCTCGGCAGAGGGACCGAAAGAATAATACAAATTAACTAATTAACTAACTAGCAAGCTAATTAATTATTACAGAACCATAACTAATTGAGCAAATTGATTAAGCTATGAAAACAGTAAAGCAGCCTCGGGAAGAGGGACGAATGCATGCTTGGTCGGCTTTGCTCAGAAATCCGTTGCCATGCCATATGTTGCCTCTGTTTGCACTGCTCAGTACCTCTAAAGACTGCACAAGTCTCTGTGATGCTCCAGAATCACTTCATGGGTACTGTGAGAGGTCATTGACCAAGTGGTAAGGCCATCGGCCAATGGAAAGGTGCCATCGACCAATTATGAAGCTATCGGCCAACCATGGTTAGCCGATCGGCACTGAAAGTAGCCGACCGGCCATTTCTTCCTGCAAAATGCTGTTTTGCTGCAGCAGAGGACAAATAGACCATGGCAATACATTTATAAGGCAATGTTTGCACGACCACCCTCCTTATCATGTTTGAGACTCAAAGGAGTGTAGTCCTCGACCCTCGGGCCACCAATCACGCATTTCAATGCATGATGGCCAAATGAGCCAAATGTGCAATTCAATATCAAATGAAATGCACAAAACACATAAGGGCCCCAAACCTCTATCATGCTTGATCAAGAGGCAAGGGAATGCACACACAATGCTATGTAACCTAAGCATTCAAGCATGTGACAACATGCAAACTAGTAAGCATGCAACAATATGAAATCTAAGCATACAAACATGCATGCATACAATGTAATAGGTATGCAACAACTATACTGACAACAAGCATGCAATGACATGTAATCTAACAAGTATGCAAGGTGGTTGAGCATGCAACAACATATCAATTAGTAAACATGTAACAACATGTAATGGACCAAGTACACAACAATTATATAAGCATGATGTAAAGTGACAACTTTGAACAACATGGTGAGATGGACTTAAACTAAAAGTGGAGTTCTCAGCCATGCCCAAAATCAGTGGCTCAAAGTGCCAAGAAATGATGGACAAAACACATACAAACATGCACATATAATGGCCTATGATCTAGGCATAAGAGAGTAACTTTCAAGAACACTTAAAAGAATTAAAAGCATGTAAGTATGACAATACTACAAGCTCTGAAATGATGTTAGGGATGATGCCAAATCAACCAAACAATGCAAGGATGGCATGCAAGAAAGCCCAAAGCTTGAAACTAGCCAAAGGACTCAAACTATGGCCATGCAAGGCGAGCCCCTAGGGCTATCAAAGCAGTCCCAAGGAAGGTCAAGATAGGGCCAAAAACAAGCTTAAGCCTAGCCAACACAAGCTAGAATACAGCACCAAAAGCATGAGGCATGCATGGCTACAAAAGGGGTATTACACTATACCTATCAAAACCAAACATGGCACGACTTAAGCAATGAAAGACAGAGTTAAGGCATGGTAAAAGAAGCCTAAAAACCCACTTAGATGGCATCCCAAAGGCCTAAGCATGGAAGCATACACAATGATCCAATCAAGAAGCATAAAACATCAACTCTTTAAAACATTAAAGGAGTGATAAATGCAAGTGTTCAAGCATGAAACATGGACTGAAATAGTATAACAAATGATGCCAAATCATTGAAATGGTCCAAGTAAAGCATGCTAGTGACTTGGACACTCAAAGCTAACAAGCTAGAATGCCTTATGGCTATACAAAGCATGGCATATATGATCAAAAAAACACCGAACAGAGCTTAAACATGGTAAATCATGACTAAAAGCTTCATGGAGTTGAGCCAAAATATGCAAGAATGATTGTCTAATCACAAGATGTATGTTAAGGCAAATGAGAAGATTACATGACAAGTACATGAAGCATGTAAGAGCCAACTAAACCAACTGAAAACAGAGGTAAAGCATGACAAAATAACACCAAATACTTGCTGAAATGGAGCTAAAACACGCTAAGCAAACATGCTACCAATATAAGCCATTTATACTAGCATACAAGACAACAAGGAGAGGGAATGACCCTCTCCTTTTTGAGACCTTAAAACACCATCAGTGGTGAGAAGGCCAAAACAAGGTGATCTCAAAGCTTAAAAATAAAGCACAAGAACAAGGCCAAACAAGGCCTAAGAGGGGGTAAACAACCCCAAACACAAAAATGACCTTAAAGAAAGATCTAAAGCATGCAAAAACAGAACTTATTGTAGTTTATTGTTAAGCTTAAAACAATAAGCAAGAAGGGCTAAAAGCATAAGCCAAAATGGGGTATCTAAAGCAAGAATGCTCACCCTTGAAGAACACCTTCGAGAACAAAGCTCTAGCAACTTTTTCAAGCTTAAACTACTCCAAGAACTCTGAAACTAACTCCCTAGTGCCTCAGCAACAAGAGGATGGTGCATTGCTAGGTGTGTGTGTGCAATAGTATGAACAAAATACACTTTTGAGTACAAATACACACACAAATGTAGAGAGAGAAGAAATATAGAGATAGATAGATACAACTTCTCCTCTCCAATCTCTAGAACCCTTGAGAAGGGAGGAGGAGCTCCCTTCTTATAGAATTCCAATTCTAAAGCTTCTAAGAGAATCTAAGCAAACACTACAAGAATTTTCACTTTTGGCGACTAAATTTTTAGTCGCCAAAAGTCACATTTTGGTCGCCTATAGTCTTTAGCGACTAAATTTTTTGGTCGGGAAATTAGTAGCCAAAAAGTAGTCGGGAAATATAATTGCCGACGAAACCGAATTTAGTCGCCAAATGCATACATTTCGCGACTAAATATTTAGTCGCCAATAGGTTTAGAAATTAATTAAATAAATACACTTTTGCCGACTAATTTTTTTGTCGCCAAAAGCCAATTATTTCGTGGCCAAAAAATTTTTAGCTACTAAATTTTTTAGTCGCCAAAAGTAAAAATTAATGTTTTCGCTACTAAAATTTTAGTCGCCTAAAATAAATCTTTTTTGGCTACTAAAATTTTAGTCGCCAAATAGTATTTCTTTTCGCTACTACAAATTTAGTCGCCTAAACTTCAACATTTTTTGCTACTAAAAATTTAGTCGCCTAAACTACGATATTTTTGGCTACTAAATTTTTAGTCGCCAAAAGTCATATTTATTCTGAAACTTTGGTTTTTAGCTACAAAATGTTTTAGTCGCCAAATAAGTACTTTTCTTTTGGCTACAAAATTTTTATTAGCCAAAGGTTTGATTTTCTTTTGGCTACAAAATATTTAGTAGCCAAATGATTGATTTTCTTTTAGCTACAAAACTTTTAATAGCCAAATGTTTACTTTTTTTTTCCCCTTTTCATTGGCTACAAAGCATTTAGTCGGTAAAAACATGATATTATGTTTTATTGCTAATATTATAATGTGTCCATAACCTGTTTGTATTCCATTCAACCTGTAATACGTACATAAATAAAATGATACATAAATTATCAATCATTCCACAATCTACATCCGTATACAAAAAATAAATTACTATAAATGTCCAAATACATACAAACGAACTATTGTCCAAACTAAAATAATAATTCCATACAACATATACAATCATACAAAAAGTAAAGCCCTCCATATACAAAAATTACATTTACCATACCATGTGAAATGACCATTGGGCATGGTACAAATTACCATCATAATCTGTACCACGACAAAAGGTGATGCATGTACAAATAAGCCAAAAATACATCTACGTTCCACGACAAAAAATCAATTTAGTGGACGGCATCAAAAGGTGATCTATCTACCATGCCAATAATTATATGTTCGCTGCCAATGGTTTTCTGTATCAGCAATAGTTAACTGCACAAAAGCTGGAGACGATAAAAGTATTATATTACTTCTATACAAAAGTACAATTTCTTCTCGATACACCAAAATATCTCTACAAGTCCACGCAACGAAGTCATCTACAAAAAACAAAAAAAAAAAAAAACATTAGAATTGGAACAAAAAATGCCCAACTTCATGAATGAATTTGGGAACAAGTGACAAATAAAATTAAGTGGGAAGCAACCTTCCATGATGAATCAATTATCAGTCATTGTACAATCTTTCTAAAGTCTTTTTTAGAAGAAACATTGTCAAATGCAAAACAATCATTACTAAATCTTTCATTAGTAACATACAGCTAATGTAACAATCTTTGTATGCAACATGTATCCAAATTTTGTGGCTAAACCAATATCAAAGCCCAATGTGAATAGAAAGTATTCTTCTTACCAACTTCATCATTATTTGTTTGCAAAAGGCACTTGAATCATTAGATTGGTTATAAAACCATCGGTGCTGATTAATGTATGTCAATGCCATTTCAGAGACGTCATTAGAACATGTGATCAAAATAATAACACATGTGTGTACATTCACAAAATTAGCAAGTTTAAAACATTCCGTCAGTTGTCACAAGTCCAATTCGTAATGGGGAAGCTGCCCGTGTCTGCCAAATAGAGGTTGGGGGGCATGTTTTGAATTTTCGCCCCCGAAACGCCCTTTTTCGACTAAGTTTTGGGCGTATTCGTCTCTAAATCCCAACCTACAGGTCCGAATAACATTCCGTTAGTTGTGACAAGTCATATTTGGTATGGGGAAGCTGTTTGTGTCGGCCAAATGGAGGTTCGGGGGCTGTTTTGAATTTTCGCCCCCGA
This sequence comes from Camellia granthamiana, assembly GCA_036172215.1. Classification (NCBI taxonomy): domain Eukaryota; kingdom Viridiplantae; phylum Streptophyta; class Magnoliopsida; order Ericales; family Theaceae; genus Camellia; species Camellia granthamiana. The sequence goes on along the minus strand of CM069913.1, from coordinate 79,089,957 downwards.
AACACCCTTTTTCGACTAAGTTTTGAGCGTATTCATCTCTAAATCCCAACCTATAGGTCCGAATAACATTCCGTTAGTTGTGACAAGTCATATTTGGCATGGGGAAGCTATTCGTGTCGGCCAAATGGAGGTTCGGGGGCTGTCACCCCCGAAACGCCCTTTTTCGACTAAGTTTTGGCTGTATTCGTCTCTAAATCCAAACCTATAGGTCCGAATAACTTTCCTTCAGTTGTGACAAGTCATATTTGGCATGGGGAAGTTGTCCGTGTCAGCCAAACGGAGGTTCGGGGGCTGTTTTGGATTTTTGCCCCCGAAACGCCCTTTTTCGACTAAGTTTTGGGCGTATTCGTCTCTAAATCCCAACCTATTGGTCTGAATAACATTCCGTCAATTGTAACAAGTCATATTTGGCAAAAGGAAATTGTTAGTTTCGACCATACGGAGGTTCGGGGGCTTTTTTGAATTTTCGCCCCCGAAACGCCTTTTTTCGACTAAGTTTTGGGCGTATTCGTCTCTAAATCCGAACCTATAGGTCCGAATAACATTCTGTCAGTTGCGACAAGTCGTATTTGGCATGGCGAAGCTGTTCGTGTCGGCCAAATAGAGGTTCGGGGGCTGTTTTGAATTTTTGCCCCCAAAACGCCCTTTTTCGACTAAGTTTTAGGCGTATTCGTCTCTAAATCCGAACCTATAGGTCCGAATAACATTCCGTCAGTTGCGACAAGTCGTATTTGGCATGGGGAAGCTGTTCGTGTCGGCCAAATAGAGGTTCGGGGGCTGTTTTGAATTTTTGCCCCCAAAACGCCCTTTTTCGACTAAGTTTTAGGTGTATTCGTCTCTAAATCGCAACCTATAGGTCCGAATAACATTCCGTCAATTGTCACAAGTCATATTTGGCATAAGGAAATTGTTCGTTTCAACCAGACGAAGGTTCGGGGGCTGTTTTGAGTTTTCGCCCCCAAAACGCCCTTTTTCGACTAAGTTTTGGGCGTATTTGTCTCTAAATCCCAACCTATAGGTCCGAATGACATTCCGTCAATTGTCACAAGTCATATTTCGCATAAGGAAATTGCTCGTTTCAACCAGACAGAGGTTCGGGGGCTGTTTTGAGTTTTCGCCCCCGAAACGCCCTTTTTCGACTAAGTTTTGGGCATATTCGTCTCTAAATCCCAACCTATTGGTCCGAATAACATTCCGACAGTTGTGACAAGTCATATTTGGCATGGAAAAGCTGTTCGTGTCGGCGAAATGGAGGTTCGGGGGCTGTTTTGAATTTTCACCCTCGAAACGCCCTTTTTCAACTAAGTTTTGGGCGTATTCATCTCTAAATCCCAACCTATAGGTCCGAATAACATTCCGTCAGTTGTGACAAAGTCATATTTGGCATGGGGAAGCTGTTCGTGTCGGCCAAATGGAGGTTCGGGGGCTGTTTTGAATTTTCGCCCCCGAAACGCCCTTTTTCGACTAAGTTTTGGGCGTATTCTTCTCTAAATCCCAACCTCTAGGTCCGAATAACATTCCGTCAGTTGTGACAAGTCATATTTGGCATGGGAAAGCTGTCCGTGTCAGCCAAACGGAGGTTCGGGGGCTGTTTTGAATTTTCGCCCCCGAAACGCCATTTTTCGACTAAGTGTTGGGCGTATTCGTCTCTAAATCCCAACCTATTGGTCCGAATAACTTTCCGTCAATTGTCACAAGTCATATTTAGCATAAGGAAATTGTTCGTTTTGACCACACGGAGGTTCGGGGGCTGTTTTGAATTTTCGCCCCCGAAGCGCCCTTTTCCGACTAAGGTTCTGGCGTATTCGTCCCTAAATCCCAAACTATTGGTCTGAATAACATTCCGTCAATTGTCACAAGTCATATTTGGCATAAGGAAATTGTTTGTTTTGACCACACGGAGGTTCGGGGGCTGTTTTGAATTTTTGTCCCCGAAACGCCCTTTTTCGACTAAGTTTTGGGCGTATTCGTCTCTAAATCCCAACCTATAGGTCCGAAGAACATTCCGTCAGTTGTGATAAGTCATATTTGGCATGGGGAAGCTGTTCATGTCGGCCAAATGGAGGTTCGGGGGCTGTTTTGAATTTTCGCCCCCAAAACGCCCTTTTTCGACTAAGTTTTGGGCGTATTCGTCTCTAAATCCCTACCTATAGGTCCGAATAACATTCCGACAGTTGTGACAAGTCATATTTGGCATGGGGAAGCTGTCCGTGTCAACCAAACAGAGGTTCGGGGGCCGTTTTGAATTTTCGCCCCTGAAACGCCCTTTTTCGACTAAGTTTTGGGCGTATTCGTCTCTAAATCCCAACCTATAGGTCCGAATAACATTCCGTCAATTGTCACAAGTCATATTTGGCATAAGGAAATTGTTCGTTTTGACCAGACGGAGGTTCCGGAGGTTCCGGGGCTGTTTTGAATTTTCGCCCCCGAAACGCCATTTTTCGACTAAGTTTTGGGCGTATTCGTCTCTAAATCCCAACCTATTGGTCCGAATAACATTCCGTCAATTGTTACAAGTCATATTTGGCATAAGGAAATTGTTCGTTTCAACCACACGGAGGTTCAAGGGCTGTTTTGAATTTTCGCCCTTGAAACGCCCTTTTTCGACTAAGTTTTGGGCGTATTCGTCTCTAAATCCCAAGCTATAGGTCCGAATAACATTCCGTCATTTGTCACAAGTCATATTTGGCGTAAGGAAATTGTTCGTTTCGACCAGACGGAGGTTCGGGGGCTGTTTTGAATTTTCGCCCCCGAAACGCCCTTTTTCGACTAAGTTTTGGGCGTATTCGTCTCTAAATTCCAACCTATTGGTCCGAATAACATTCCGTCAATGGTCACAAGTCATATTCGGCATGAGGAAGCTGCCCGTGTCGACCACACGGAGGTTCGGGGGCTGATTTCAATTTTCGCCCCCGAGGAGATACATTTTTTGTGTTGTAATAAATAGAAATTGTAGCAACGCACTTTTGTTGTTTGTTTCCTCCTATGCTGTCTGACCAATAAAGCTGGTTGTTCGGTTTGTAGCTTGGAACACTGACATTTGATGCAGCTACTGCTACTGGAATGATATTCGGCTCACAAGCAACAAGAGAGTACGTGCAAGGATCATAAACCGAATGGCTTCATATGCAGGTTGGTAGCAGTTTTGATAGAGCAGCATGAGCTGTCTATCACTACCCCAATCAATTTGCTGTTAGGGACTCGAGCAGGGCATACTACCTCTCCATGTGTAATGCAGAGTATTTTCTATGGATATGACACATTTTTAATTTTGAATATCATAGGATTACAGAGTATGTGTGTACAAAATTGTTGTCTTCATTATGTGTCATCATCTAACTTGTAAATTAACTGTATTTCCATTGTATTGATAGTAAACAGTTCCTTTAAGGTGAATTTAGTACTTCAACTTCCATATTATTTTCTACAATTTTCCTAGTCCCTCATCAACATTAAACAATTGCAAAACAAAGAAATGCAGTGCATGTAGTTCATATATTGGAAAATGTTAATCCACTCAAAATACACTGCAAATCATCAAATGCACTTGAAAAGTCAACAAGAATAGCAGCACTCAGATTTGAAGAACATTAAAAAATACATTTACTTGTCAAAAACAATTGGACAAAACCATCTATGTCAGATTAATTTGCTGTCTCAACCAAAACTATCACAGACACAGGAAACTAGTGTTGCGCAGATATGCATATGATGCTATTAAAGCACCCATTCAGATAGAATCTTGATCCTACCATCTGCAACATTTTCACAGAGAAACATACCGTTCAAACAACAAAACATAATCATTTTCGCTGAAACCCCGCATCAGTTTGATGTTTTATTTTATTTCATTTGGATTGTCACTTAATTGGCAAAAGCAATTCAATGTGTAAATCTAAGTGTGTATAAGTGTTAGTATCAGATGAATGAAATTCTTCTTACCAAATACGACGATGCCCGTCTGAACCCTCCAACAGTGTTGATAGTCGTAAAACCACAGAGTTCAAATGATTCAGTTGTTCTTGTTGCGCCTCCCTTGCTTTTTTTTCCTTCTTCTACTTCTTTCATCAACTCCTCTCTCTCCCTCGTCATCTCTTCACGATCTCTTGTCGCTCTTCTTTCTCCTTCATCAAATTTTCTTGAAGAACATCAATCTCAGATCGCATTGCCTCCATTTGTTTGTCACGAGAGCGTGTCGCACTATCAGATGGCGAATAGGGTCGTGGGCCTATCCCAAATCCACGCAAGTAATTCTTTCTTTGTCCAAGCACTTGCCGTGAGAGTTCCTCATGTGTCAATGGGATGCCCACATCCGTGGCTGTCGCTTGTAGATTCACCATTGCATCCTGTCATTACCAAAACAAGTAGACTATTCAACAATGGCACAAAGAATCTCATGCAATTTTCTGCTAAGATAGGCATTAATATTACGACCGTAGGCGAAAAAAGTTTACTCCTTACATGTAGCTTGCCACATTTCGGATCAATCCCTTCATTTGTTTTCTTCGATTTGTGTGATTTTGAATAAAATTCCGGAAAATCCAACTCCCCATTTTCATCTGCCTGTTAGTTTCAAAGAACAAAATTAATTTGTTACAATAGTAACCATGACGTTCATCTTACATATGTAAGTGCTGACAAATCTGCTTCAAATGTATGTAACTCACCATGAGCGACATTGCTATTGGAAAGGAGCGAGATCCACTGGTGTGATTGTATGGCAGCAAACTCTGGTTTGCCTTACCAACTTTAGAGCGTTTCTAAAACAAGAATTATTCAAGAATTAGTACATATCAACGCATAATACACAAATAAAACAATAGAGTCGTTTATATTTGTTTGTTACCAAATGAGATTCATCCTTCCAAGCGACATCAATCATGTGTTTCCAATCATCCAAGCAAACTCCTTTAGGTGGATGACTATATGGGTCATCAACACCCTCTTCTACAAGTTTTTCGTAGTGTTGCTTCAGGGTGTACCTCCAGTCCTTGTACAAGAGATACGCCTTCGTATCAACGATCTCTTGAGCTTGTTGATCAGTATGGAAATCCTCACCAATTTCAAACGTGTCCTGCAAGCATAAGTGTGTGACGTATTACATAAATGGAATGCCACAAAACATAATGTACATAATAGAGACATTTAGTTTAAGGTTCGAACTTACTAGCACAGCCTGTACTACAACATCTTTGATACTCTTATCAATTTTCTTCCATGACTTCACTCCCTTAAGGGGGCACAACCGCCTTATCTGCAAGCCCAACTCATTTGTGGCAGGCGTGGCATTCCCTCCAGTGAGTGCATTAAGCATGCGATTGACATATACATGTAGCTTCTCCCCTTTTTTTCTCACAAGCCTTTTTTGCACTCCTTTTCGGACTGTAGGACCACATACACGCTTTGAGTTACTTTTCCCTAGTCAATAAGGGGCAACAAGTGTAAGGCCTTCACATGCAATTAGTAAGTTAAGGATTGTGGTTAAAAAAAAGGCTTAATTTTCAATTGCATAAAATCTGTAAGTTAAGGATTCAATTTTCAATTGCACTGTGTTAACACAAAACAAATAAGTGGATAAAACCATGAAAATATTGGATAATTCATGAAATCATGTTAAAGTTTTAACTATATCACCCCCTAAAAAAAAATGGATCAATTTTTTGCTTTGAACCAAAGCCCTTTGAAGAAATAAGCTAGCAAATGTTCTAACAGATAGCACTTTCACTTGTAAGAAGAGATTCTTTAGCGAAACTCACTCCAAAGTTTGCCTACAAGGTGAATATGGCCAATAAGGTTGCAAGCAAAAGTTAGTAATTTAAATCAAGATGTTGTTTAATAAGAAGCCATATAGTTTTGTAATTACAGTCTAGGATTGACTAGGTGATTCCCCAACTTATGGACATTCATAAAATTATTTTCAAGCAAACATGAAAACCTAACCAGCAAATAGACCACTTAAAGAAGAAAAGAAAGGAAAAAAGAGACAAGAAGGAAGAAATCAAGTTAGACAAAAAGTCAAATGCAACATTAAGATTTTTCTAACTCTGTCCAAAAATTTTAAACTTATTAATCTATGACTTCAGTAGATGAATTTTGACCTCTGTGAGCAGACCAATTGCCTCTATATATGTTCAAGGTCTATCTGTCTGTCTGCAGCACTTGGCTTTGAATGAGATTCTAACGACATCAGTTGCAGCTTCCATGAGAATCAATAAACTAAAAAGCATGCTTCCATGAGAATGACGACCATATTCAAAATCATAAACAAAAACAGAATTGGTCCACACTGAAGCAACAAACTGAAGCTAAAATAGCTTGGATAGTAATGAAGTTCAATATTCGGCTTTGCAAATACTTCAAACTGAATATCACTATTTAATATTATTAAGATTTTGAACATTACCACTATGAAAGTAACCAATAGTCAGATAATAGCACGATGCCTTACTTGGTAAATGACAAATAAATAATTAAATACTTAGGGGCCGAAACACACCTACAAAACTACAATGGTCTTACCTATGCCGTGCACCTGTGTCTCTTCCACACATGTTTGTGTGTCATCTGGCGGTGGTGTCTCATCGGATAAAGTCTGTGGTGTGACAACGACAGGTGCAAATGTGTTCGAGGGTGATGCTATGGGGTCAGTTGCTGTTTTCTTACGCCGCCCTGTTTTTGTCCCAGGAACCATGCTTCTACTTGGAAAGTACAAGCAAGCAAACATGATATGTTAAGTAAACGCATCACATGCATTATCGATATTATGAGGACATGAATTGATATACACAAACCAATGTTAAATAAGCATCATCGCTATTATTAAGCAAACATTGATAATGATTGTCAAATAAAAGTGATGTACACAAATCACTGTTAAGCATAAATGTCAAATACAGGAATTAGGTAAAGTATCTATTAAGTTTCTTCCAGAAACAAATTAACACCACGCAATGTAACTTTCATGTGAACGAGTATATACTTAAATCACCTTGATGCCTAAGTTTAATTAAAAGACTCAAGAAATTCGGTGCATTAATAAATCACCTTGATGACTAAGTATTTTGAATATGACAGGAGTATAAAGAGATCTTTTTAACAAAAATGTAAATAAAAGAAGGAAAGAAAGCTAAAAATACAACATAGCAATGAACTCGTGACCTTGTCAAGAACATCGTTCTCATCAAATGGACCACTTCCATGCAAATGGTTATAGACAACATCCAAGACAACGCGAAGCCCAATATGATGACATCAAGAACAATACAAACAAAAGGACTAAACTCTTATCTAATTACATAACACATAAAGAAGGGGAATGTGATGACCTAGAATTTTTCCCTCCGCTCCAGCGGAGGAGTTAACGCTCGAGCGGACTTTTGGGGTTTCCAGCAATTTTGCAGACGGCCTGAGATTCTGGGAGTTGTGTTTTTCCGCTCGAGCGGGGGATTCGACGCTCGAGTGGAAGGCTTTGTTGGTCTGCGCGCTCGAGCGCAAAGTTGGATGCTCGAGCGGGTCACCAGGTTGAGTTGAATTTCTGGGGCTCGTGGGCTCGTTTTGATATTTTTATTGGTATGTTTAGAACCTCCTCATTTTATTTTGGGATGTTGCTTGAGGTGGTAATTTGATGGTAAAGTAAGGTTGGACCCTAGAATGTAATTCAGATAGTTATTTTATGATCAGCCGTCACTCTTTTGCCCATATCTTTGTCCACAGTTTGAATTTGAATGTGGGGTTGGAACCATTGGAAAGCTTACTTCCGGGGCTTCAATTTGGACACAAGAACGACCTAAAACGGAGTCCGGATGGGAGAGTTATACCTGTCCAAAGTTTGGAAGTCTGTGCTGAAAACAGGTACGCTCGAGCGGGAATTCCTCCGCTCGAGCGGGAATTACGGGACAGCAGCTTTAAAAACGGGATTTTGGATCATTTCTCATATTTTTCTTCTTCCCTCTTCCTTCCTCTTCGCCTAAGTCCGAAACCCTAGCCCCAAACTCTTGAATTCCTTTACTTTGATCACGATCCACCATGGTTTTTGGCATCAAGGATGGAGAACAAGGGAGGATCAATGTTTTTACCCGATTAGAACTTGGTTTTGTGAAGGCTTCTTCTCAAGCTCACCCTTTTGCTAGATTATGGAGGTAAGGGTTTTAATACTCTTCAATATTTACATCCATAGATAGATTTGAGGTATTTTCATTGTATAATGGTACAATTTTCATTCATGTTATGTATATAGAAGAAATTATGAGATTTTGGGAATTTTGGGTTTGAACATTGGGGGTTTTATGGTTTGAAGATGTTGGGAGTTAATTAATGGGTTAAAATGATGAATTATGAGTCCTAGGTGTATAATCAATGGAAAAGTTGGAATAAAAGTGTTGGGTTAATAAGTTTGATTATTTCTTGAAATGTCCATATTTTCTTGAAATCCTAGGTTGATTAAAGATGATAACCAAAGATTTAACCCAAATTGAAAGGAAAATAATAAAATTAAGGTATTGAATTATGTATATACAAGTTTAATTGGAATTTGGTGATACTTGGAAATTATGTTTAGAATTTGCGAATGAACTTTGTTATGAGCACTGGGAATCATGTCTTAATGAGAAAGGAGATTGGGGGGAAGGGTTTGTTGACGATGTGAATGATGTAAACTTGGCTACGGAATATTGAATTGAGTCTTAGCAATTTAATTTGAATTATGTGGAATTATATTGGTAGTATTGAGTTAAATAATGTTAACACTACAACAAAAAACACAAATGGCGACTAAAAAAAAAAAATTCGTCGCTGAAAGTGCATGAAATGGCGACTAAAATGGAATTTGTCGCCGAAAAGCAGGGTTTTAGCGACTAAAAGGAAGTTTAGTCGCCGAATATAGGGTTTTTAGCGACTAAAGTTTGTTTAGTAGCCAAAAGTCACGGTTTTTGCCGACTAAAATAATTTAGTAGCGAAAAGTTATGGTTTTGGCGACAAAAAACAGGTTTAGTCGCTGATTATAGCAGTTTTGCCGACTATAAACAATTTAGTCGCTGAAACTGACGTTTTTTGGCTACAAAAAAAAAAATAGTAGCTAAAGGTCAACAATTGCCGACTAAAATGCATTTTAGTCGCCCAAAGTAGAGGTTTTGGCGACCAAAATTGAGTTTAGTCGCCAAATGTGCTAAGCCTTAGGCGGGTTGTAACTGTTTTAGCGACAGAAAGGAAATTAGTAGCCAAAAAATGGAGTATTGGCGACTAAAATTGAGATTTAGTCGCCAAAAGTCCTTACCCTTTTTTTTTTGTAAATATTTTATTTTTTACATAAAATATATTAAATAAAAAAAATTATTTTCATATATACAATTTTGTATTAATACCAGTGAAAATAGTATATAAATATTATTTGTTGCAATAGTATTCATGTGATCTGGGGGTGGCGTAGTGGGGGAGCAAGTGTTGGTGAGGCATAGTGGGGTGCAAGGCTTGGCAACACAGGTTCGAATCTTGGGACAACCAAGCAGAGGCAATTTTTTTTTTTTTTTGTGAAATATAGTTTTGGCGACTAAAGGCGTTGGTCGCCAAAAGGTATACCTTTTGGCGACGAAAATTTTAGTCGGGAAATGTTTAAATAATAATAAAAAAAAACTATTGGCGACTAAAAATTTAGTCGCTAAATGTATAACTTCAAAAAATGAAATTGGATTTGGCGACTAAAAATTTCGTCGCTGAAGACCTGTGAATTGGCGACGAACAGGTTTTTAGTCGCGAAAGCCATCGCCGACCGTTAATTCGCGACAACAGTGGCGACTAAAATTTTTTGTCGGGGAAAGTGAAAATTCGACCTTTGGCGACTAAAAAAGGACCTTTGGCAATTAAAAATTTAGTCACCAAAGGTGTATTTTCTTGTAATGTAAATAGTGTAAATTATATTGGATAGTGATAATTATGTGGGGTTATATCGATTATGTCGAATTGTGTTAAATGTTGTTGAATTGAATTGTGTAGGGTTATCTGCAGGGACGGACCTAGCATCTAAACACTGTGAGTAGTAGTACCAAAATGTACATGTTATTTATTGTTGATAATTATTGTCATTAATGCTCTGTTCTTTGTGAGTGTTCTACGAATATTATGAAAATTGGAAAGTTATGTGACTCCATGTGAATTGGAAGTTATTTTGTTGTGTTACAAGTTTATAAGTTAAGTCCGTTACAAGTTTACATATGTTCTAAGCTCAAGAACGTTACAAGTCTATTTATGTGGCAAATTCAGGTACATACAAGTTTAAGTAAATTTACAAGTTCAAGTATGTACAAGTTAAAGTATGCTATGAGTTTTACGTATGTTACAAGCCCATGTATGTTACAAGTTCACGTATGTTAGAAATTCAAGTATGCTACAAGTTTAAGTACGATACAAGCTTAAATGTGTTACAAGTTCATGTATGATACAAGTTCATGTATGTTCTAAGTCACGCATGTTGCAAGTTCAAGTATGGTTTCAAGTATATTTCAAGAATAGTTCAAGTATGGTTTCAAGTATAGTTCAAACATGTTTTAAGTATGGTTCCCAGTATATTACAAGTTCAAGTATGTTACAGGTATGCTTCAAGTAAGTTACGAGCTCAAGTATGTTTCAGGTATATTTTAAATATGTTACAAGTCTAAGTATGCTACAAAGTTTGATACATTTTCAAGGGCTTCATGCCATTTTCAAGGGCTTTAATGCCAACATGTTTACAAGGGCTTCATACCATTTTCAAGGGCTTTAATGCCAACATGTTTACAAGGGCTTTATGCCATTACAAGTTACAAGGGCTTTATGCCATTACAAGTTATGAGACTTTTATGCCATTACAAGTTACAAGGGCTTTATGCCATTACAAGTTACAAGGGCTTTGTGCCACATGTTCAAGGGCTTTATGCCATATGTTTCAAGGGCTATATGCCAACATGTTTAAAAGTTTAATACTATGATATTCAAGGGCTTGAAGCCGTTATGATTCAAGCTATTATGTCTCAAGCTATTATGTTTTAAGACTGGGCCTAAGGCCGTTATGAAATTAGTGCAGAATCAGACTAACTGTGTGAACTCTGCAATTTCACACTCATTGATATATTATGTTTCAAGTTAAGCATCGTTTTGTTATGTACTATTATTCATTGAGCCTGGCTTACTTTGTGTTATGTCTGTTCTGTAGGTGATCACCTTGGAGGTCAGTCTTAGTCTTGGTACTCGCCTTTCATTTGTCAACCTCAGTGTGTCCAGGCACCCAGACCAAGCCCATGCATCTCTGTAATGATTTTATTAAAATATTTGGTTATTGTCTATCCAAGTGAGAATGTATGTATATGACCTCTATTCTTTAATGATGTTAGTTATACGCTCAGTAAAGGAGCTGAGTACGTGTATGTGATCCTGGCATGTTAGTAATAGCTCAATGGATGTTATTTTATGTATTTTATATCATTAAATGCTTCCGTTCAGGCCCCGTATTATATGTATAACAGGTTTAGTGTCTGTTTTTGAATGGGTCATGCCCAAACCTTTAGGGGCGGGTTTTGGGACGTGACAGGGAATCTCCTCCATTCCTTCCCCCATTACATCAACAAAACAACAACAAGACAAAACATCAACACTCTATGTCCATATCTGAATCAAAATCACTGTTAAGCTCTTATTCTTCTTCATTGTCACCCTCCATTGTCGGTTCATCTTCATCATCACATATGAAGCCATCGTCCATACCAAGCAAGGGTTGTACACGATTATCAGACTGCAAAACTTCCGTTGGAATAATTTCGGCGTCAATATCATCTCGACGCAACACCACATCGTCATCCATAGGCTCAGTTGGTACAACATTTGTGCTTTCATCTTGTTGGAACACATCATCCGGTCGTGGCACATCCATCTCGGGCACATCCCAAATTCGTCGTTGTTGAAACTTTTCTACTACTCTCCAATTGGCACCTAACTTTGTATCAGGCATGTAGAAAACTTGTTGCACTTGACTTGGTAACACAAACGGGTCATCTTTATACCATCGACTACGTATATCAATAGTAGTGAAATGTGGTTCGACACGCAAAGTTCTGTTACTACCAGTGTTATACCATTCACATTGGAATAACACAACACGGTGCCTAAACAAATATGTCATTTCCCAAACTTTGCAAATGTAGCTGTAGAACTTTATGAGTTGGCCTTCATGGTCCCCTTCCACTACCAATCCACTATTTTGAGTTTTATGACGGTTGTCACGGTCTCGAGCATGGAAACGGACGCCATTACAAATGCATCCCGAATATGTGTTCACTAAGCTGTTAGGACCATTTGCCAGTGACCACATCTCATCGGTGGCTTCGGGTGACTTCTTGTGCCGCAATTGGTTCATCTACATAACAAAAAACTGTCCTATTATTTTTTGACATAACTTAAGTTGATGTGTAAACTACAATATAAGGAATTTTAGCATACGCGATCTTTGAACCATATAGGAAATTCTTTGCATTGTATCTTGGCAATGTCGCATGCACTTTCATATTGTTGTTGCAACAACGTCTTGTGTTCCCTACGTAGGACAATATAATTCATAAGTAATTTGCAGAATAATTCCTAAATAAAAAGCATATAGGTCACATATAGTATGTCACAGGTTCGACGCGTACTCTAGATATTCTTCCACTTCTAAGCTGTTGTGTAGGACAAACCAATGCCCCCTTTCACGGTCAGCTACAGACACATCAGTTTCCCTTGTTAGTAGACCAAACCGACGCACATTTTGAGAGAAAATCACCAACCCCACGCCATTGTCACCCCCGTCATAGTTCCGTTCTTCTCGATTAAACATTGTTTCAACCTCGTCCAAGTACATTGAACAAAACGTTGTACACTCTTTTGAAATGTAAGCCTCCGCAATGGACCCTTCTGGCCGAGCTTTATTGTGAACAAAGCCTTTCAAAAGTCCGAGCATCCTACATGCCAATAAGATGTGAATGTTAATGTTTACATTATCTAGTACTTGTAAGTAGGGATGTTTTGGATCTTGTGGTATTACCTCTCAATGGGATACATCCATCGATATTGCATAGGCCCTCCAAGCATAGCCTCGTGAGGCAAATGAATTGCCAAGTGGACCATGACATTAAAAAACGTGGGAGGAAAAATCTTCTCAAGCTTACAAAGTATAAGTACGATTTTTTCCTCCATTTTCTCCAAATCAGTCACCCTCAATGTCTTGGAGCACAACTATTTGAAAAAATTTCTCAACTCAAAGAGTATGGTCCCAATCTCCTTCGATAGGTATCCACGCATCCCAATTGGAAGTAGTCGTTGTAGAAGGACATGACAATCATGAGTTTTGAGGCCAGATAATTTTCCACCTTGAGCGGTGACACAGTTGGATGTATTTGTTGCATAGGCATCAGGGTACTTAATCGATTTCAAGAAATCACAAAAACCTTGTCGCTCTACCGGGGACAATGTGTACGATGCCGGAGACTTCTCAAATGAGCCATTGGAACGCCTCTTCAAGTGTAACTCCTTGCGTATTCACATGTCTTCTAGATCCAAGCGAGCTTTATCCGTGTCTTTGTTCTTGCCATCAATGCTTAGTAGTGTCCCAACCAGATTGTCATATATGTTCTTCTCTATGTGCATGACATCGAGGTTGTGTCGAAGCTTGAGCGTTTTCCAATAGGGTAGGTCAAACATAATGCTTCTTTTTGTCCAATTGGAAGGTGGAGTTTCATTCCGTTGTCTTTTTCGGTTGTTTGGATGCTTGCCATACGGCCTATATGTCCCCGAATCAATTTGGTGTAGTATTTGATCTCCCGATAACTCCACAGGTTTGGACCGATGCTCGTTCTGACCATTGAAGAGCTTACTTCTTCGCCAAATATGATTCTCGGGCAAGTGCCGGCGGGCACCCATATACCCTATCTTACTTCGCAGACGCTGAGATGATGCATCCATGTTACAATTAGGGCAAACCAAGTAACCTTTTGTAGTCCAACCAGAGAGGGTACCATATGCGGGGAAGTCATTGATGGTCCACATGACTGCTGCATGCATTGTAAATATTTCACCGATTGTGGCATCATATGTTTGCACACCATGCTCCCACAAATTCTTTAACTCCTCCACTAATGGTTGCAAGTAAATATCAATGTCTCTTTCAGGAGAGGATGGACCGGGAATAAGCATTGACATCATCAGATATGGCTCTTTCATACACTTCCACGGGGGAAGATTGTAAGGCATTAACAGTACGGGCCACATGCTGTACGATGTGCTCATATTTCCAAACGGGTTGAAACCATCCGTGGCAAGACCTAACCTTACATGTCGGGGTTCCACAAAAAACTTAGGATGCTGCATATCAAAGTCCTTCCATGCCTGACCATCAGCTGGATGCCTTAACACTCCATCATCCACACGCTTCTCTTTGTGCCATCTCATATCTGCGGCGATTTTTTTCTACATGTACAAACGCTTCAACCTCGGTGTCAAAGGAAAGTACCTCAAAATTTTGTGAGGAATCTTTTTACCACTCTGATTATTGAACTTGTATCTAGACTCCTTACATGTAGGGCAATTCTCCTGTTTCGCATTATCCTTCCAAAACAAAATACAATCATTCTTGCATGCATGAATGGTCTCATATCCCAAACCCAATTGACGTAAGAACTGTTTTTCTTCATAAAGGGTCCACGGAACTGTTTCGTCACACTTTGGGAGAATGTCTTTAAAAACTTGCATAACCATATCAAAAGATTTGTTGCTCCATTTATTGTACACCTTAATATGAAGCATCTTAATAACGAAGGACAAAACGGAAAACTTTTCACACTCCGGGTACACTTTGCGTCGAGCATCATCAAACAACCTAATGAAATTCACCAAATTTTCTCTCTCCAAGCTATTCGGTGATTCGTCTATATGATCATCCATGAGGCCACTCATGTAAATCTCTTCCAGCATAGTAGGCAACTCGCCCAAATCATCATCAATGTCAAAAATTGCAGCTCCATATCGTTCAGCATCAATGTTTGACGCACTAGGATGATCATGACACAGTGGAACACATTCCCTGTGGTGCACCCAAGTTCTATAAGAACACACGATTCTTCTTCGAATTAAGTGCAGGCGTACAACTTGTGGACTATGTTTTGTGCCATTCAAGCAATCAACACACGGACAACGTATTTCATCGTGTGGGCCTAAATCCTTCGTAGCAAAGTCAATAAATGACTTAACACCTTGTTGGTACTCTTTACTTTTCAACCTATCTTTTATCATCATCCAACTCTTGTCCATCTTGCGAACCCTACAAGTGAAGCAAACTTTAACGTAGGAATGGACAACAAATAAACAAAATTCTCAACAATGGAATGATATGATCGTCATATTTTGACTTCTTAATTAAGACAGATGACTTTCATATATATATATATATATAAGTGTTAGACGAATAAGTATATAATATAGATTTAATCTTAGGCGAGACCAATGCTGCTGTTGAAATGCACAAGCATGGTGGTTGTGTCATGGACTTCAATGGCATTGATGTTGTCTTGGTGAGTGAATTTATTTACTAGTAAGTAGTGTAAAGGGGGAAAAACTAGTGTTTCAGCTTACTTCTAAAACCAAACCTTGGATAAGTAACACTTAGATTTACTTGGTTTTGCTTGTGGTGAGTTGAAGGTCCCTAAAGACTCTTGCCCTTACCTCTACCTTCATATGCAGATTTTTTGATGTAATAGGTTAGTAATTATCAAGACTTTTGCTTATATATTAATTAGTAGTATCCTGTGCATACACAGGACCTTATAATTTAAATCACAATTAAGAGTAAAAAATAACTGACAATAATTTTAAAATAACAGCAAATTTGTTATATAATGAGTCATAGTAGTAAATTTGTAATTAGTTTGTGAATACTTAGTAAATAGACTAATGTAATAGCAAATTTGTTACATATTGTTCATGAAATACTATAAAAATTCATTTAAGAGAAAGAAAATTAGTGTTCAAGCATAAGACCTTCAGACTCTCATAAAGGAATTCCTAGAATTGTAGAATGTAACTTTCTTCGTGAGTTTTTTTCCTTATGTGCGAGAAGATCTAGAGTTTTCTTTGAAATATGTTTCTAGTATATGGTAGACTAGTAGTACATGCATGAGAATGTGCCTAAACAAATGAGTGTCACTTGCTGCATACAGTATACACTATGTTATCATTTCCTTGGATGTATGATTGAGACAATTGTTTGTATAATACGTTCTGCATTATAGAGATCATAATAACTTCATCCATGTTCTTCGGTGTCATATTTTTTCACATAGCCAGTTTGAAGCCCATAAAAGGCAAGTAGGATTTGTTTGGCAGTTGAGAGGCAAAACATTCAATATGATGTTGATGAACTTTGATCCATTAAATTCTTGATGAGATGCTAGGAGGTTTCACATAAGAATCGTCGATTTGCTATGAAAACTGAACAAGTGTCTGTAAGGCATTATTTGAAAATAATGACTCCTGCCACCCATATGCAGTGAAAATTAAGCTCTGTCACTTTCCTTATATTGAGGTTAAAGATGTTCATCCAGGAACTTGAATACAAAAACATCTTCATAATTAAGAATGGAATTGGTGGAGGCAACAACTGGAAAGGAAGAAGTTGTAAGTTGTTTGTAAGAAATTGAGTAGCTAGGAGATAACATAGGAGATTGAAATTTAGAAATAGTCTTATTATGCCGGAGTGGGAAAATGTAATAATTGGATTAGCATAATGGTGTATTACAAATTATGGAATGAAGTTATAGTTGTTAGAAGAAAAAGGGATGAGATTGTTACTTTTATATTATGAAAACATATAGGTGATTAATGCAAACACATTCAAGACATTGAGGTACAGCAGTAGACAACATATAGGTGATTAATCCAAATACACTGACTTAGTAAAAAACCCTAAATGTAGAACAAAAATCCCAACAAAAAAAAAAAAACCTAAATGTAGAACAAAAATCAAAGTTGATTTACCTACGGGTCAAATATTGAAAGCCTCTACATCAAATAAAAAAAAAAACCCCCCAAATAATCATAGGCAAATCCTAAACATTTAACTCGTTTCCCATAAATGAAACTCATAATCAAACTGGGACAGGGAAATAGAAGAAGGAAGAGAGACGAAGAGAGAGAGAAAGAAACCTGAATCAAATCGAATGGGTGTCAGACGGTGTACCTCTGCTGGTTCGGGGGCTCTGCGCAACGGTGCCCGATGGTTACTCGATGAGATTGAATGATCGATGGGCTGTGGATTAGAGGAGATGATGGATGGGCTGTCGATGAGAGGAGATGAACTTCTGGGCTGTGGACGAGAGTGAGAGCAAGAGGGGTGTTTCCTTTGGTAATACGCGGTAGATTTTAATCTTCCCACCAAATTTTTTTTGGTTTCATAGGACGACTAAACAAAATTTTCGTCGTTGAGTATACGTCTTCCTTATGCGTGAAAATGAGTTTACCGCGACCAAAAAACACATTAGTAGCCAAATATATAACTAACGCCGACTAAAAAAAAATTTAGTCGCCTAATACCTAAGGTTTTAGCGACTAATTTATTTTTAGTCGCTAATAGGTAGTTTACAGTAACTAAACAAATTTAGTAGCCAATATAAGACAACTAACGGCGACTAAAATATTTATTAGTCGCCTATTACGTAGATTTTTAGCGACTAATTTATTTTTTAGTCGCCAATAAGCACTTTACAGTGACTAAAAAAAGTTAGCAGCTAATTTTT
Source organism: Camellia granthamiana (assembly GCA_036172215.1). NCBI lineage: Eukaryota > Viridiplantae > Streptophyta > Magnoliopsida > Ericales > Theaceae > Camellia > Camellia granthamiana. The sequence continues at coordinate 79,072,174 of CM069913.1, read as the reverse complement.
AAACGAATCGCGACCAATACAATGTTTAGTCGCCAATAGTGTGGGTTTTGGCCACTAAATTAATTTTAGTCGCTAAAATTGGTCACCGAAAATGTGAATTCTTGTAGTGAAAGGAAGCAAATCCCTCCATACACGTGTATGGAGGGGGGGAATTGTGCATGCCAGCTAAGCCAGTTAGCACAAAATATCTGCATAAAGTAGATGAACAGGGTTCGGCCACAAAATATGGCCGATCGACCAACAAAGGGGCCGACCAACCAAAAACAGTGTCGATCAGCCAACACTTTTGGCCGATGGCAAGAAAAAGGGGCTGATGGCTTCATGCCTTGGCCGATGGGTTGAGGAAATGGCCAACAAGCCACCCTCTTCCCTCAAAAGCAAAAACACAAGTGCTTGGTCCACAACCATGGACAAAACAGTCAAGTTGAGAGATCTTGAGGCAAGGAGCGCAGTCGAGACCTTCGGGAACTCAAAACGAACATGAGCATGGATGATCACCGAGTGTTCAAACGGTGACGTCCAAGTCTTGAGGACGGTCAAAAATGGGGTGTCTACACCGTCTGACGGAAGTCTGGTGGTAGTGGGATGTAACATCTTTAATTTTTCAACCAAAAATAAAAAATAAAAAATTAGTAATAATTAAAAATATATATGACTAATTGGTACAAATATTTTGTTTTGATATTAAATGAATTTCAAACTTTATATATGAGACCTACCCGTCAATACCCCAAAATATAATAATATCACCAAAAGTAACAAAACTCTCTACTGTAACAAAATTCAAATGGGTTATTAACATGGGCTTATAGGTCCATGGACCCTCTTAGCCCACGTCTAGCCCGTATCTTTTAGGATTTGGATAGGCCATGGGTTTTTTAGAGGCTTAGATAGGAGTGTAAAAATGACCCACGGCCTAGGGTGGGCCCAGCCTGTTTGGCTTGGGCCTGGGCCATCATTTTGAAGCCCGACTCGGCCCGCTTGGCCTGGTCCATTGGCCCGCTTAAGGCCCACTCAAGGCCCGGCCCGAGGCTTGGCCCACACGAGGCCCAGTGTTCTTTTTAGTGGAAAATAATAAAATTTTGGTAGAAAAAGTTTAAAAAAAAAAAAAATGGTTAGGCTCGTCCAAGCCTGAGGCTAGGCCCAGGCCCACCACCCCGCCCAAGGCCCAAACACTCCTGGGCCTGGGCCTAATTTTTTGAACCGTGGGCCGGCCCGACTTGAATTTTGGTGGGAACCCGCGAGGCCCGACATGGTCGAGTCAGGCCGGGCTAGATTTGCACCCCTAGCTTAGATTAGCACCCCTAGCTTAGATTAACTAGTGTTCTAATAAATAAATAATGAGAAACTACATTAGTCTTTTAAAATTATTTTTTATATTTTTTTATTCACCTAGATGAAAATACATAACCAAATAATATTAAATTTGTAAATATTTCTTGATTAAATGAGTTCTTTGTGTTAATTTTGTGTTTACATGAGTTCAACACAAATCCAATATATTTAATATTTATGTTACTATAATTAATTCTAACCCTTTAATTTTGTGTCCAATTTAAGTAGTGTTTTTGTGTTATGTCAAAAATTCATACCCTCAATTTTTAGGGTAAATTACAAATACTTCCTTTGAATTTGCTTAAAACATGGATTGCCCCTGTAGTATGAAAAATTACAAATGTCCCATTGTCAGAATTTTTTTACTTAATAGAATTACCTGAAAAAATAAAATTCGTAATTATTCTCCTATACAATGATAAAATTATTTGAATTATTAATTAAAAAAATGATCCAGTATTATTAAAAACTGTTAATTGATTTAGTGATTTATTAATAAAGTAAGTCACTTGTTATAAAATTAAAAACTTCAAAGGGTGGATGTAATTTTCAAAGCCACAGGGGGCAAATCATATTTTAAGTAAATCTCAGGAGTGCATTTGTAATTTATTCCAATTTTTTATTAAAACAATAGTTTTTGGAAAATAAGAAAAAAAAAATTATATAAAAATTATGAGTGTTTTATTTATTTTATTTTTTTTATTCAAAAAATTTTAAATTTTAATTTTTTTTTTTTAATGGAACAAAGTAGGTAAAGGAAGTATGTCAAGTTTTTATTTTTTTTTATTTTTTTTTTCTAAGTGAAACTAAAACCACAATTCGTACAATGTGTATAGAATATTGCTTGCTTTACAGTGGTAGCATGAAAACAGGACATGAACGTAATCATAATAGTGGTTACCAAATTTTAGTAATCATAACGGTCAAATGCTAACCTGGCTTATAATACTTTGCATTTTAGAAATAAAAATCCAACAATAGTGGTAGCATGAAAACAAGACATGAATGTAAATCAATGCACAAAACGCATATGCAAAGTAAAGCAAGCAAAACCAACTTTCATTTCATTAAAAAAAGTGAGGAAAAAAAGGAGGCCATTACATAATAGAAAACAACTGGAGTAAGAGGCATTAATTAGTAAGTGGAATTCTAAAGTTTGGAAAATATTGGAAACCGGTCCCTTAGAAGTATCCATGCATACGTTAAGCTCCAACAATAGTCCTGATATTGAATGGACTCCAAAGTGTTCCACCAAAACAATTCAACAAAAAAACATAGTTGGCTGCTTGAGTGGGATGAACAGAGTCAAAGTTGAGATATTGGTCTCTATCCTTGCAGATGGTATTGGGATTGTTATAATTGTAGCACTCGCCGGTGGTATTGGTTATCCCTGCAACAAAGAATGAGGGGTTAGGTTGGCAATCATGGAATAAGGAAGATTTCTTTGTTCCATCTCACATGGTTTGCTTTTAAAAAAATTGTTTCTACCCTTCCAAACTATAAAATTATACAAAAGTGATTTGCTTTTAATTCTTTTTAACCAATTTAATTTTTAGTTTCTTAGAAATTTTTTTTTGAAAATATATTTTAAAAACTAAATTATACAGAACTTTATAATAAAAAAAAATCTAACATTATTCATTAAAAAAGGCAATTATATTTCAAACAACATGTAAGTTAACCAATAGAAAAGAAGTTATATGACGACTTTGCCCTTCCAACGGAGCAACAATGTCTTCAATTGTCCTTATTTGGAATGAAATTCAAAATTCAAGGTCAAATGTATCGCAATTGAAAGGTTAGGGACCAAAGTGACACAAACTCCAAATTATAGGGACTGTTAATGCAATTTACCCGATTAATTTATATAGTATAGGATTCATGTGAGGTTCATGTAAAGTGTGGTGGAGATTAATTTTTGAATTAATAAGGGTAGGTTTGTAATAATGCTCATAATTTCATATCCTAAGCAAATGTATCTATCTAGTGCAGTTGGGTTTGACCTAGTAGTTTTGTAGTCACATATTAAGGTGTGGTGGAGAAGAGAAGATCAACGGCTCAAGTTGAGGGAGCAATGGTGACCTTTTTAGTTGTAATTTAACTTTATTAACAATTTAACATTTCTACAATACAATCTTGACAAAAAGAAAAAAATAAAATAAAATAAAATAAACTCTAGAAAAAGAGGATTTTGAACAATCGAGCATTTATAAGGTTAGATTAAAAACATAATGTCCAAATAGTACACATTAATGTGTATTTGGAATAACTAAATGCTCGTAAATAATGTATTGATTGAGATAATTGAATTTTTTTTTGCTTAAATAGTAATTGCCTTCATTCCATTCCAAATGTTGCATATTATTTATATCAATAAATTGTCATTGCAATATAAAAAACAAAATAAAAAATTTGTGGTCTTTCAAAAATACAAACATTTGTGGTCTTTCAACAGTACACACTCTCAAAAGGTGATGGAGTATATAAAAGTTATAATATTTTGAGTTGTTGATATTATTTTGTGTCATAATCAAACTATTTTTAGTCATAGTAAAAAAAATATAACAAAATTTCAAATGAGTCATAACCAAATAACATTGACAATAACTATAGCGGTCCCGGGTTTACCCCTTGTTGTACAGTGATCCGGACATGTGTCCGTGGATGTTGGTAGTTGAGTATTGTCTTGTTTACATCCTTTCCTACTTTGTATTTGAGTTATAGGATGTATTGGGCAGGTTTGTTACAGGTTGGTTGTGTTTGGAAACCAAGTGTTGCTGCCCAGAATTTTGGCTGGTCGCTCGAGCGAGGGTTGGTTTTGTGTCTGGTGGCTCGAGCCAGAGTGGCTTCGCTCGAGCGAGCGACTGCGTCTGGCTCAGACCTGAAGGTTGTGTTTCTTCGCTCGAGCGAGCTGGTTCGTCTTCGCTCGAGCGAGCGTCGTACTGCAAATCGGAAAATTTGCACTGTTGGCTCGAGCGAGCGTGTGTCTTCGCTCGAGCGAGACCAGTTTTTGTGTCTGGTCGCTCGAGCGACGGGGTCTTCGCTCGAGCGAGCCTGTTTATATCAGCAAGGCAGCACCGAACTAAACATCACTTTTTCTAAGCTTCATCTTCTTCAAACCCTTATTTTGAGAGCTTCTCTCTCTACACTTGCACTCTCTCTAAGAATTGATCTACCTAGGGTGATTTCCTACCCTAAGGCCTTTGTTAAAAAGCTAGAGGGTGGCTTGGGCTTCGTTTTAATCGGAACAAATTTGGTTTTGGAGCAAGTTGGGTGTTGGGCATCATCTCCTTTGGAGCTCATTCTTTGAGGTAGGGATCTCCTACTCCTCTTTATGAGTTTTGTCTTTCAATTTTAGCATTTTGATATGTTGGAAGTTGTTGTGTAATTTTGGGAAACTTTGGGCCATTGTGTAATTTTACAAAAGTTGGGGGTTTTTATCTATGATAAACCTAGAAGCATGTTTGGCATATAAACATGGAGTTAATGTTGAAACATTAGTGGAATTGGAACCTAAGGGTTGTGATGTTAATTATGGAGGATGTCCTAATTACATTGATTAATTAATTTGGATAATTAATTGTGTTGATTTGTGGTGTATATAATTGTTGTTTATATGCATTGTGTTGTGTTGGAGAAGATAGGGGATGTACTCCACGGTTTAGGGGAAGATAGGGGATGAACCTCTAAACCGGATGTTGTTGGGAGGAGATAGGGGATGAACTCCGTAGATAGAGCGGGTATGCTTATCTAGAAGTGTTGACAGAGCGGATATGCTTGTCGTTGGAAGTATTGATATAACTGTTATGTTTATCTTTGATGAAGTGAAAAGTGTTGGCATGAGTGTTTGTCTCATGTGTGATGTTTGGCCAGGTTCTGAGCCAAGGTTATGAAATGGCAAGTAAAAGAAATGAAATGGAAAGGAAATGAAATATAGACTTAAGTGTCTTGGAACTGTGTTATGTTATGAACGAACGTAAAAGTGTTGGCCATCTATCAACTGTTAATCTTGTAGTCAATATTCATAATTGGTTTAGTATATTTCTACTGGGCTGTGGCTCACCCTATATGGGAACATCATTTTCAGGTACAGGAAGCATGCCACCCCCAAGGACTTAGTTGGGAGGCTAGTGGCGGACAGGCTTTTTGGTTGTCTTTCCTTTTGTTGTATTACATGTAAATTCAAGCCAAGGGCTTTATGTGTAAATGAGTTAGTACTCTACTTTTGTGTAACCAAGTGTTAACTTGGAAAGCTGTAAGCCCTTAGGGCAGTTGCTTTTGTTGTTAACATGTGATACTCCTTGTAATACAATTCTGGTGAAATGAAAGGATGTGGAATTTTATATATATCATAGCATGTCCATATTGGTGGGTTTAATGTTATTATTTTGAGGGTGTTACAACTTGGTATCAGAGCGTACCGGGTTCGAATACTTTGGGTACGTGGGAAGTGATTAGGATCACAATGGGTTTGTCTCGCTTGATAGAGACTTAGTGTAGAATCATATGCTATGTGTTTAAATTAATAACATGCTTATGTGATTAATTGGGTATGGGATTTAGTTTCTAGGATATTGATTGAATCTTTGGGTTTCTGGGAGTCTTGTTGGAAAAGCACTTGATCAATGCTGTTTCTAACCGGTACTCTAGTAACGCCTTGGGACTATCATTATCCGGAAATGAAATTCGTAAGTGCTTATGTGTTTATGTGCCTATGTAGAATGAATTACAGTTGTCCATGCATTAGGACGTGAGTGTTTAGTTTGGCACGTTTATGAATGTGCTAATGTTCTGTGTTACCTTTATTAGGATGTCAGGACGAGCAAGAGGTGGTAGGCGTGGTAGGCCTAGGAGGCAGGAGGTGCCATTACCGGAGGAAATTCCGGCAGTTCAGGAGGGGGTTGGTCAGGCCAATGTGGCCGAACCAGCAGGTCAGCAGGCCATGAGTGCCTTGGCCCAGGAGATAGCAGGAGCTCTGGGCATTCTCAGAGCAAGGAATCAGGCAGCTGAGGCGGGGCCTTCCTTCTTGAAAAGGGAGTTCTTCCGGTCTAACCCGGAGGAGTTTGTTGGGGATCCTAAGGAGCCACTGAAGGCAGACGAGTGGCTAGAACAGATGAGTAAAACGTTCGAGATGCTAGGCATTGAGGACGGAGCATTGAAAGTGACCTTGGCATCCTTCCAGCTGAAGGGAGATGTGGGTCAATGGTGGAAGTATGAGAAAGCTCGTGTTGGGGGTACTTGGGAGGCGTTTGTGAATGCTTTCCAGGAGAGGTTTTTATCTGCTGTGGCTAGAGAGAGGCTGAGGGATCAGTTCAGCCGGCTTAAGCAGGAGGGTTTGTCTGTAGCCGAGTTTGAGGCTACATTTACTAGCTTGTCCAGGTTCGCACCTGAACTTGTGGCGACAGAGGAGCGCCGTTGCTACGAGTTTGAGCGGAAGTTGAGATGGGATCTCAAGTTGAAAGTTGGTGGACCCTACATTCGAGATTACAGGCATTTGGTGGATGCTGCAGCTCATATGGAGCTGATGATGCAGGAGGGAGAGGAGGAGAAACATGGAGGCTCCAAGAGGGGCCAAGAGGGACAGGGCGATGGTAGGAGGCAGAGGGGTTATAACCCTCAGCCGTCCCAGGGTGGTTTGGCTAGGTCGACTTTCCCAGTATCGAGTGCAGGCTCCGGGAGGGGCAATCAGGGAGAGTTCACCTGTTTCAAGTGTGGCCAGCCGGGTCACAAGGCTTCAGTTTGCCCACTGAAGGGCGGGGGTCAGAGAGCTACTTCGTCGTCAGCTAGACCGTAGAGTCAGAGTTCGGGTAAGGGGCAGCCCTTGTCGTGTTATCAGTGTGGACAGCCTGGGCACCTGAAGAGGTTTTGCCCACGGTTGAGTGCCACTTCAGGAGCGTCTGGTTCTAGACAGACGCAGGGTTTTCAGCCAGCTCAGTCTGTGCAGGCCTCGAGGACCAATCCGGGGGCTTCGTCGTCCCAGTCAGTGCAGCAGTCCTATGCTCCGAGAGGCGAGCAGGTGGATCAGGGGCCTACAGGGCGCGTGTATGCTGTTACCGCGCAGGATCTTGTACCGGCTCCATCAGTAGTGAGAGGTACCTTTCTGTTTTGCAACTCGGTTGCTAGAGTGTTGATAGATACGGGTGCATCTCATTCTTTTGTATCTGCTGCATTTGCATCTGTGTTGGAGTTGGAGTTAGCACTATTAGCATCTCCTATTTGTGTGGTGTCACCTATTGGGGGTGAGTTGATCTTGAAACACGGATGTAGAGGTTGTGATATTGAGGTCGACGATCATCGTCTTCCGTTTCCTTTTGTAGTTATGCCCATGAAGGGCTTTGATGTTATTTTGGGTATGGACTGGTTATCGTCATACCGAGCTGTTATTGATTGCTACCGCCAGAGGGTTACTTGTTGTACCATGAGCGGGGAGTATTTCCATTTCTTGGGAGACCGAGTTGGTAGTATTGTACCACCGGGGTATGGTCCGCGAGGGCGGAATGAGCTTAGTGGTTTACTTGCTAGCTTTGAGAGTGGTGAGTGTGATGAGATTCGGATTGTGTTGCCGAGGGTAGTTTGTGAGTACTCGGATGTTTTTCCCGAGGACCTTGTTGATTTGCCACCTCACCGAGAGATTGAGTTCTCTATCGATTTAGTGCCCGGCACGGCGCCGATTTCTATGGCACCGTACCGTTTTGCTCCAGCAGAGTTGGTTGAGTTGAAAGTTCAGCTCCAGGAATTGCTAGATAAGGGCTTTGTTCGCCCTAGTGTTTCACCGTGGGGAGCGCCGGCACTCTTTGCTAAGAAGAAAGATGGTGCCTTGAGATTGTGTATTGACTATCGGAAGTTGAATCGGGCTACGGTTAAAAATAAGTACCCTATGCCCCGTATAGATGATTTGTTTGACCAGTTGAAGGGTTCCCGTTGTTTCTCTAAGATAGATTTGAGATCGGGTTACCACCAGTTGAGGGTCAGGGAGGAGGATATTCCGAAGACGGCATTCCGTACGCGGTATGGCCATTATGAGTTTCTGGTAATGCCATTTGGGCTTACCAACGCACCGGCAGTCTTTATGGACTTGATGAACCGGATCTTCCGGGAATTCTTGGATCGTTTTGTAGTCGTCTTTGTGGACGATATTCTTATCTATTCACCTTCAGAGGAGGAGCACGAGGAACACTTGAGAGTGGTGCTTGAGTTGCTTAGAGCCCATAGGCTGTATGCCAAGTTTGGGAAGTGTGAGTTTTGGCTAAGGGAGGTCAAGTTCTTAGGCCATGTGGTTTCCGGGGAAGGGGTGTCTGTTGATACATCCAAGACTGAGGCAGTGCAAGATTGGGCACAGCCTAAGAGTGTGTTTGAGATCCGCAGTTTTCTGGGATTAGCTGGGTATTACCGCCGGTTTGTGAAGGATTTCTCCAGGTTAGCTTCACCGTTGACCAGATTGACTCGGAGAGGAGTCAGCTTTGTATGGAGTGAGACTTGTGAAAAGTCGTTCCAGGAGTTGAAAGTTAGACTGACCACCGCTCCGGTCTTGATTATTCTGGAGAGAGGGTTGGGTTATGCAGTCTATTGTGATGCTTCACGAGAGGGTTTGGGTTGTGTGTTGATGCAAGAGGGGAAAGTGGTAGCTTATGGCTCACGTCAGTTGAAAATTCACGAGAAGAATTACCCTACGCATGATCTAGAGTTAGCGGCTGTGATCTTTGCCTTGAAAATCTGGAGGCACTACCTTTATGGTGAGAGATTCGAGGTATTCTCGGATCACAAGAGTCTGAAGTATCTGTTTTCACAGAAAGACTTGAATTTGAGGCAGAGGAGGTGGATGGAGTTCATTGAGGATTACGACTTTGAGTTGCATTATCACCCGGGGAAGGCCAATGTTGTGGCCGATGCCCTTAGCAGGAAATCCATTAGTGGTGTAGCTTGTATAGCCATCCGAGAGTGGGAGATGTTGGGGGCCATTGGAGAGTTTGATTTGCTTTTGAGCGAATCCGTCGAGGCTGCGGCCTTGTTTTCTGTTGTTGCGCAGCCTACGCTTGTGACTAGAGTGTTAGAGGCACAGAGAGGTGACCTTGAGGTAGAATCCCTCAGAGAGAAGATCTCCAGTGGGAAGGTTGAGAAGGGTTTGACGGTGTATCCCGACCTGAGTGTGAGATACCGAGACCGTTTGCTTGTACCGGAGTCTTGCCGAGAGGAAGTACTCCGAGAGTTTCATCATTCGCGCCTTGCGGTGCATCCGGGAGGTACTAAGATGTACCGGGATTTGGGTCGCCAGTTTTGGTGGCGGGGTATGAAGAGAGATGTGGCAGTTTTCGTGTCTAAGTGCCTTACTTGCCAACAAGTGAAGGCCGAGCATCAGAGGCCAGCGGGTTTGTTACAACCCTTGCCTATTGCCGAGTGGAAGTGGGAGCATGTCACTATGGACTTCGTTGTAGGTCTTCCGAAGACTCAGCGGGGTAGTGATGCTATTTGGGTGGTTGTAGACCGGTTGACTAAGTCGGCGCACTTCATTCCTATGCGCGTGAGAGATTCAGTAGATCATCTTGCCGACTTGTATATTCGGGACATAGTGAGATTGCACGGGGTCCCAGTGACGATCGTCTCAGATAGAGATCCTCGTTTTACTGCTAGGTTGTGGCAGAGTTTGCAGAGTGCCTTGGGTACTAAGTTGACTTTTAGTACAGCTTATCATCCTCAGACTGACGGGCAGTCCGAGCGTACTATTCAGATCCTCGAGGATATGCTTCGGGGTTGTGTCCTTGATTTCAGTGGGACGTGGGAGAGGCACTTACCATTGGTAGAGTTCGCCTACAACAACAGTTTTCAGTCTAGTATTGGTATGGCACCGTTCGAGGCCTTGTATGGCCGACCTTGTAGGTCTCCAGTTTGTTGGGCCGAGGTGGGTGATGCACCTTTGTTGGGTCCGGAGTTGGTTAAGGAGACGACGGAGAAAGTTGAGCTTATCCGTAGGAGGCTTGTTACAGCCTAGAGTCGTCAGAAATCTTATGCTGACCGTAGGAGGAGACCATTGGAGTTTGAGATAGGTGATCATGTATTTCTGAAGATATCACCTAGACGGGGTTTGATGAGGTTTGGGAAGAGTGGGAAGTTATCCCCTCGGTTTATTGGTCCTTTTGAGATCCTTGAGAGGGTTGGCGAGGTTGCTTATCGTTTAGCTTTGCCGCCACAGTTATCTGGAGTTCATGACGTGTTTCATGTAAGTATGCTTCGGAAGTATGAGCCGGATCCATCACATGTGTTGGATTGGACCGACTTAGAGGTAGATGAGGATGCCTCGTATGAGGAGAGACCGGTTCGGGTCTTGGATAGGTGGGATCAAGTCCTGCGTGGCAAGACCATCCCTTTGGTTAAGGTTTTGTGGAAACATCACGGAGTGGAGGAGGCCACTTGGGAACGTGAGTTGGGAGTCCGCGAGAAATATCCGGACTTGTTTGTTGATGTGTAATCAAGTGTTGCAATTGTGTAATTGTAATGAAATTTAAGAGTATAATAAAATGTCTTAAATTGGAAAAACATGGTGCATGTTTTGGTTAATGTAAATGTTGTAGAACGTGCCTTGTTATGGGCGTTGATTATAATATTGCATGTGTTGGCTCTATTATAGAAATGGAATTGTATCATGATTATTGCTTATGATATGAATTGTGAACCATGTGTGTTGGAAATGGTTGAAATGAAAAGAGAATGCATGTTGAAATGTATATGTTGTAGAATGCCTCTTGATAAGAGATGGAATGACCGGGAATGGGTCGAATTGTGGAATGTTGTGGTGTAGCATTGTTTAAAAGAAAGGAAAACTTGCTTTCCAAAAACTTGCTTTTCAAAAAACGTGTTTTTAATTTCGGGGGCGAAATTCTTTAAGGGGGGAAGGTTATAGCGGTCCCGGGTTTACCCCTTGTTGTACAGTGATCCGGACATGTGTCCGTGGATGTTGGTAGTTGAGTATTGTCTTGTTTACATCCTTTCCTACTTTGTATTTGAGTTATAGGATGTATTGGGCAGGTTTGTTACAGGTTGGTTGTGTTTGGAAACCAAGTGTTGCTGCCCAGAATTTTGGCTGGTCGCTCGAGCGAGGGTTTGGTCGCTCGAGCGAGGGTTGGTTTTGTGTCTGGTGGCTCGAGCCAGAGTGGCTTCGCTCGAGCGAGCGACTGCGTCTGGCTCAGACCTGAAGGTTGTGTTTCTTCGCTCGAGCGAGCTGGTTCGTCTTCGCTCGAGCGAGCGTCGTACTGCAAATCGGAAAATTTGCACTGTTGGCTCGAGCGAGCGTGTGTCTTCGCTCGAGCGAGACCAGTTTTTGTGTCTGGTCACTCGAGCGACGGGGTCTTCGCTCGAGCGAGCCTGTTTATATCAGCAAGGCAGCACCGAACTAAACATCACTTTTTCTAAGCTTCATCTTCTTCAAACCCTTATTTTGAGAGCTTCTCTCTCTACACTTGCACTCTCTCTAAGAATTGATCTACCTAGGGTGATTTCCTACCCTAAGGCCTTTGTTAAAAAGCTAGAGGGTGGCTTGGGCTTCGTTTTAATCGGAACAAATTTGGTTTTGGAGCAAGTTGGGTGTTGGGCATCATCTCCTTTGGAGCTCATTCTTTGAGGTAGGGATCTCCTACTCCTCTTTATGAGTTTTGTCTTTCAATTTTAGCATTTTGATATGTTGGAAGTTGTTGTGTAATTTTGGGAAACTTTGGGCCATTGTGTAATTTTACAAAAGTTGGGGGTTTTTATCTATGATAAACCTAGAAGCATGTTTGGCATATAAACATGGAGTTAATGTTGAAACATTAGTGGAATTGGAACCTAAGGGTTGTGATGTTAATTATGGAGGATGTCCTAATTACATTGATTAATTAATTTGGATAATTAATTGTGTTGATTTGTGGTGTATATAATTGTTGTTTATATGCATTGTGTTGTGTTGGAGAAGATAGGGGATGTACTCCACGGTTTAGGGGAAGATAGGGGATGAACCTCTAAACCGGATGTTGTTGGGAGGAGATAGGGGATGAACTCCGTAGATAGAGCGGGTATGCTTATCTAGAAGTGTTGACAGAGCGGATATGCTTGTCGTTGGAAGTATTGATATAACTGTTATGTTTATCTTTGATGAAGTGAAAAGTGTTGGCATGAGTGTTTGTCTCATGTGTGATGTTTGGCCAGGTTCTGAGCCAAGGTTATGAAATGGCAAGTAAAAGAAATGAAATGGAAAGGAAATGAAATATAGACTTAAGTGTCTTGGAACTGTGTTATGTTATGAACGAACGTAAAAGTGTTGGCCATCTATCAACTGTTAATCTTGTAGTCAATATTCATAATTGGTTTAGTATATTTCTACTGGGCTGTGGCTCACCCTATATGGGAACATCATTTTCAGGTACAGGAAGCATGCCACCCCCAAGGACTTAGTTGGGAGGCTAGTGGCGGACAGGCTTTTTGGTTGTCTTTCCTTTTGTTGTATTACATGTAAATTCAAGCCAAGGGCTTTATGTGTAAATGAGTTAGTACTCTACTTTTGTGTAACCAAGTGTTAACTTGGAAAGCTGTAAGCCCTTAGGGCAGTTGCTTTTGTTGTTAACATGTGATACTCCTTGTAATACAATTCTGGTGAAATGAAAGGATGTGGAATTTTATATATATCATAGCATGTCCATATTGGTGGGTTTAATGTTATTATTTTGAGGGTGTTACAACTTGGTATCAGAGCGTACCGGGTTCGAATACTTTGGGTACGTGGGAAGTGATTAGGATCACAATGGGTTTGTCTCGCTTGATAGAGACTTAGTGTAGAATCATATGCTATGTGTTTAAATTAATAACATGCTTATGTGATTAATTGGGTATGGGATTTAGTTTCTAGGATATTGATTGAATCTTTGGGTTTCTGGGAGTCTTGTTGGAAAAGCACTTGATCAATGCTGTTTCTAACCGGTACTCTAGTAACGCCTTGGGACTATCATTATCCGGAAATGAAATTCGTAAGTGCTTATCTGTTTATGTGCCTATGTGGAATGAATTACAGTTGTCCATGCATTAGGACGTGAGTGTTTAGTTTGGCACGTTTATGAATGTGCTAATGTTCTGTGTTACCTTTATTAGGATGTCAGGACGAGCAAGAGGTGGTAGGCGTGGTAGGCCTAGGAGGCAGGAGGTGCCATTACCGGAGGAAATTCCGGCAGTTCAGGAGGGGGTTGGTCAGGCCAATGTGGCCGAACCAGCAGGTCAGCAGGCCATGAGTGCCTTGGCCCAGGAAAATTGTTCAAAAATGACTTTTTAAGAAGGGTTGGATTCTTTCAAGTCCGTACTTGAGAGAATAGTTGGATTTAGTGGGTCTATTTTGGAGATCAATTTCATTAATTCGAACCATTCACTTTTAGGATACGTTAAATAGAATATTTATATAAAAATCTAAGATGATTGGATATCAATAGTTATATATTTGAATCACATTTGTCTTAGAAAATCGGACAACATATTAACGTCAACTCAAAAATGGGCCCACCAAACCCAACTTATCCTCCTAAATTTAATGACCAACTTTGTTTGGGGACTAAACATTTTAGCAAAAAAGGGTAAAAAGTCACTGTAAGTTGTCATATCATGCTCTTTACTTTTCTGTATATATTTTCGTAAAAAATTAAAAAATTACCAAAATAGCAAATTTGCAAATGAGATTAAGATAATTCAAACTTGACATATGGAAGATGGGGTAGAGTAAATAATTTAATAAGCCAACATACAACCTGGTATAAAAACAAATAAATTAATGACAAATAGAAAAACCAATTACACCATCTTAAATAATGACTGTGATAAAAAGATCATGATTCTCTCTATTTCATTCTATTTCACTCCATTGAATGTTACCATTTCAAAAGGTAGCAAACGAATTGTCCAATGAAAAATGACATAAATCATTTAATGAGTCCATATAATATTGTTTTAGTTTCAATTTTCTTTATAAAATATTGATCTTGTTAACATGTACTTTAAGAGCCTATGTTAAGAAAGCAATAAATGATATTTAACTTCCTCCACTTACACGAAAAATATAAATATAGAAGAGAAATTAATTATGATATTTTTAAATACTTCATTTTTTTTTCGTACGGACACTAGTACCCCCTATATTCATAAGACAAAATTTCTTTAACTATTATTGAATAAAAAATATTAAAAAAAGTATCCTATATATATATATATGTAGATGGTTCTAATGCAGTGAGAATCCTAGCAACATTTTATAAATGTACTATTGGAAAAATTTTAGTTGCAAAATATTTTTATTTGACTTAATTTTTATAATTTGTATTTTGAATTTATTTTTAAAAAAATTATAAACTAATTTGACAAAAATAAATATCAATAAATATTTGAATTTTAAAATATTATTTTTGTTCTAAAAAAATCATATGAAAATAATTAGTGTTCAATTTTTTTTAAAAAAAAAAAAAATCACCAAATTAAATTTCCTCTCCAGAATTTTTTGTGGAAGGTGTAACAAATGACAATCCCAAGAAGGGAAGACAAAGAAAGCATAGTTAACAAAGCAAGTATTCCAGCCATGATAATCTAGGCGAGAAGAACAAGAAGCAAACCCAATAAGAGCTAGCTCTAGTATTGCCTCTTCTTGTATTCATTTTGTGTTTGTATATATATAACTAGTGACTGGGCACACGTGATGCGTGTGCAAGTTCTTTTAGAATTATAATATGAATTTTATATTATTTTTTCTAATAATATACATATAAATCATATGAGTAATTATGTACAATATAACATTTGATATTAACGTATTTGATAAATAAAATATATGTACATTAAAATATGTACAAATCTTTAAAAAAAATACAATATTTACTAATGTTAACTAAAAGTGAAAAATAGGAATGGCAAGTAGATAGATTTCGAACATGAGTGCAAACTGACCACTATATATATGCATGCAAGAAACTGAAAATACGGGTGTTCTTTATTTTAGCGTCATTAGTTTCTTTCTCTCTGATTTGTGTGAGAGAATTCAAAGTCCAATGAGGTAATTCAGTGTCAGAAAATAATTCTTTTAGCTTTCTTAGATGGAGGGTGTTCGCTATTTTAGCGCCATTAGTTTCTCTCTCTCTGATTTGTGTGAGAGAATTCAAAGTCCAATGAGATAATTCAGTGTAAGAAAATAATTCTTTTAGCTTTCTTAGATGGAGTTCTAGTTTTTTTTAAATATCAAATGTTCTTCCATTGCTGAATTGCTTTATTGCTCTATAACTCAGTAGTTGAATGAATTACAGGGGCAAAGCCCAATGGTGGTGTTGATGCTTTGAATGTGTTGATGTACATAAAGAAAACTAACAATTTTAAAATAAAAATCACAGCAATTATAAACACATAAACACAAATGTTGATATAAACAAAAAAATAATAATAATATTTTTTTTAACCGGATAACACAATGAAACATTTCATTTTCTATAAATTTTTATAGAAAGTATAATTAATAGTATTATAGGAAAAAAATGCAACACAAAGTAATTGTTGTGATTATAAATCTAACACTCATTATAAATCTAACGCTCATACAGAATGCTTACAGTTAAAGTAGATACGTGTCGATAAAGAATCACCTGAGAAGTTGTTTATTCTGAACAACACAAAGTCATAAAGCACTCTGCAAAAAAATTAATAGTATTACACACAAAAAAAAAAAAAAAAAAAAAAAAAAAAAAAAAAAAACGCAATCATGGTTGATAAGCCTACCCACCTGTTGTCAATTTACAATCACAATTTTTACTCAAAAAAAAAAAAAAAAAAAAAAAATATTAACTCCACATCTACGCCAAACAAAAAAAAAGTGAATAGGAGAAACAAAATTGTGGGGCCGAATATTGGATGTCGTAGAGATTCCGGATAGCCGAACATTGAAGAAATCAAGATTCGAAACATTCGGTCATTACCGTGGAAACTCGGACCCAACCTTATTCGGCTAGATAGCCGATTAAGCAAGGGGCCAAGTGAAGATCTGTTTATTACAAAACATGCCGAACAGGAGGTTGGATTTGGAACTAATCCCAAGACCCAAAGAAGAAAAGATATAAATAGAAGAGACATCAGCCAGAAAGAGGTATGTGATAATTGTGGTGTTTAGCTTAGGATGCAAGTAATCTAGAACGAGAGACTGATTTGTCCGTCGGAGTGCTAATTCCGGCACCCTCGACCGGAGTGTTTATTTCCTTTCAGGTGCCTATCGGTGGATCACTAGCGCCCCCCAGGATCGGAAGAGTATTTCCAAAAACCACTTCCCCACAACTGGCGCCGTCTGTGGGAATACTCAAGCATATCCATGGCGAGCGTGACGAAGGATCCTCTAATAGTCACCGATGACAACATGCAGGTCGACGTTTTCACTCCAACAAACACGCATGGACCGGGACTTATCCTAGCAAGACGCATTTTGAACTTCGCCTCACCTTCGACTCCAGAACATGCGACAATGCAAGCGATCATGGAGCAGGACAAGCAAAATGAGCAGAGGTTGGACAACTTGATCGCTGAGAACGAGCGCCTCCGTCAGGATTTGGCTTTGGAGATAGCAAAATCCAAACAAGTCGTGCCCCAAAATCCCGAGCGACCTCTGAAAGCAGGTGATCGACGACCTCGAGCCTGGCTTCAAGACACCGATAGCAGCTCCAAATTATTATCCCCGGATCCCAAAAAGGATAGACGACCTGAAGTTTCCCGTCCCTCCACAAAAGGTCCGCATATAAAGTGGGCCCCCTCGTTCTACACCAGGCCATCAGAAGCGGTGGCACCTCTTGTGACGCCCCGATTCTACACTATAGGTTGCAGTCAAGGGAAAGTCACTAGTGAGTCCTATGGTCAATAACCAAGTAAGATCCCAGATCGCCGGAGGAGTCAAATAGCCTCCCTTCTAAGTCCGGCTTTCTTAGGCAGCGTACTACCTTTTTGATAGATCTTACGAGGCATTGACACAAGGTCTCATAAGCAACGCTAAGGTTCATACATAGAATATAATTACATAATGACCACAATATGCTTGATTAAAAAGATTGTTCCATTACATTACATCCCAAAAAGAAAGCTTTAAACTCTACATGAGTTCTTACAAAATAACAAAAAGGAAATTTCTATTAGTCCTAAGATAGCCAAAAGTCCTCGAAGGTTTCGGGCTCGTCGTCTCCAGCTATGAGTTCCGCTTCTTCACCTGGCATGATACGCCGTGAGCTTTGAATGCCCAGTAAACACACACACACACCCCACCCCTTTTTCCCAGTCCAATACACAATCACAATGATGGCACCAAGTAGTAAATCATGATTCTCAAATAAATAAATAAAGGGTTAAGTTAGATGTTAGTAAACTAGAAATCCCCCAAAGAGATTTCGTCCTCCCAACCACAAGAATCGGACGCGGATTATTCGGTATGCCCCCTCTTTTGCTGCTTTGTTGCAGAACTAACCTCGGATGCCTACCAACGGTTATATACCGCGTAGCGCCAACCGCAGGGCCTCAAAAGAGACGGTAAAATAGGGCCTTGCCCGAATCCCTCCTTACACCAAGCTACCTAGGGTCCGAATACAACCGCTCCGTTCAAGGGTTCCGAAAACCATTTGCGCAAGACTTCTAACTTTCAAATAGGGAACGCATCCCAACAAACCACATATCACATATTATCATCTTTTCATAACTCAAGTGTTCGAAAACCCAATACCCACCCAATTAGGTTTCCCGTTGAATTAAGTGTTTTAAGTCAAGGTTAGTCCAACTAAACAATATAATAATATCCACATAAGCATGCATCCTCAAGATAAGAAAGATAAATAACATAACATGCACATACAACATCTTGCCAAGATATGATCATAAGCCATTAAACATTTTCATGAATACAAGGGCACAAAACATCCATACATAACAAATTTCCAGATTTAACATCACGTGAAGATTAATACGAAAGGACTACTTTAGATCATCCACCGAACTCGGTCTTCCAATGGTTCGTAGAGAATTTGATCTAGTTTCTAGAACATTTTTCGGAAATGGGTTTGCTTTTCCAGATTTTAAGTTATTTAGAAAATAGTCCAGCGCTGTCCAGAATCTGTCCAGATCCGTCGACCGTTACGAAAACTTGATTTTCTTTCAAACCGCTCAATGTTTTTCGATGAAACCAATTTTAGTTGAAAGCTAACTTCTAAAGGAAGGTTTTAACATAAAATAGAGGTTCAGAATATTTTTGTACATTTTTCTGGAATTTTTGAAAGTTGACTGCAAAAACAGGTTTTAAGGTAAAATGCCCAAAACAAGAAAATTTATAAAAAGGGGGTTCCGCCATGGGAAAGTTTCATTTCTTTTGTGAAGAAAATATGCTAACTATCACCTGTTTAACTCAGAAAATTTGTTTGAAAGAGTGCCCTTGAAAGTTGAGAGATTTGTACAAAAGGAAGATGGTTTGTGCCAAAATGGGGAAAATACAAGAGGGATGAAATCAATACACAACCCTTAGCATTTTTTCTGACATAAGAACTTGATAATAACAGATCTGGAACATTATTCAAAAACTTTAGAACATGCATTAGAAAAGGAAATGAAGAGAAGGTTGTGTTGGTGGCTTACCTTCTAAGCTTTGCACAAGAAACTCTCTTCTTCCTCCCTCTTCTCCTCTAGACTTCTCTTCCTTGCTCTCCTCCCTCTCTCTCTAACCAAAATGTGTGTGTGGGTGAGTGTGTTATGTGTGTTTGCAAGCTAGGGGGGTGTGTTGGTATTTATAGACAAACTTTGGAGGCAAAAAGTCCTAAAAGCCCTTTAGTTGAAAATGGATGGGAAAACTAGGATTTTGGTTCGTGTCAAATGGGATAGGAGTAACTAAGGTGCTAAATCATGGGTTTTGGCATCAATGAGTTGATCTTTAGTTGAAAGGTAACTAGTTTTGAGATTTGCAACCTAGGTCTAGGTCACTAGGTTTGGATTTCCTAGAATATCTCATGATGGTGTGTCTTGGAAATAGATTTATAACATTCTCCAAGGAAGGGCCAGCCATAGGGAAGGGTGAAGGGAAATTTCTTTATTATTTTATGTCTAGGCACACTCCTCTAGGTGTATATATGTATATATATTACAAGATTGATGGTACTAATAATATTAGGGTACATGTACTAGTTTTTGTGGTTTATTTTGAATTTAATAAAGAAGTAAGGGCTTGGTGTTAAATACATGTAATTTATGTAGAATTAAATTAGGTTAGGGAACCTAATCCGGCTAGGAAAATTCCTGTTTTGAAAAAAAAGAAAATAAAATTGCTAACCGACAAGATTCGAAATAATTCAAGTAATCGAGGGCTTTAAGAAAATAATTCAACATTAGGGTTTTTAAAGTGAATACATATTTTGGGGGCTTCACACCTCTCGACACGACAAGAAGGGATAGGCGGTGTGAATATCGTGAAGATCATGATCGTGATAGTAGCTATGCTATGAAAGACCTTCAGGAGTTGGTCCGAGATGTTTAGCCCCAGCAACATGCCCAAACGTGCGCAACCAGACCGATTGTACTTCGGTGGGAATCAGCTCCGCTTGCAGTCATCCATATGATATACAACCTACCAACGCCCTCAGCTGTGCATACAATTCAAACACACCCTGTATCCTAGAAGCAACTCACGCCGGCGAAATGGCCGCATGAAGCTCCGAGTATCACCTTCGACGATCCTGATCTTATCGGCATAACAGTCCCCCACATTGATCCGCTGGTCATTGAACTACGTGTCAACCAATTTACTATCGAGCGCGTTCTCATAGACCAGAGAAGTACCTCTGAGGTTATGTATTACAAGACCTTCATCAAACTTGGCTTAAACGAATCAGACTTGTCTCCGGCTCCTTATCCGTTATTTGGCTTCAACGCAAATCCAGAATATCCGTTGGGGAAAAACACAAGAAAATACAAACTAAACAATCTAAACAAAATGTAAATGTACTAAATTAATTGAAACTTTTAAAATAAAGTTTGTAACTCCATAATTAAATTAAAACTTGAAATCAAAATATGTAACTCCTAAATTAAATTAAAACTTTATGGACAATTAATATGTAAATATCATACACATAACTATAGAAACAATAAGCATGTAATAAAAATTAAAATCTAGGAACTTTGAACATGCAAATTTTATTATAAAGTTATAAATCATGAGCATGCTAAGATACAAAACTAAATTAGTACTCATATAATCAGATTATCCAAATATGCTAGAGATCCAGTCATCAAAGGCAGCCTAATGAAACTGTGCAAATACATGTGCATAGAAAACAGTAAACTCCTAATTTGTAACTTCCATAAGCATGTAAAATTATAAAACTAAAACTCCAAAAAATTAAATTGATAGTTTAACTTATACATTAACTATGTACATAAATATAGCAAGTTACAAACATTTTAATAGGAAAAATTATATATGCTTGTTACAAAACAATAATCATCAAGCAATTAACATGTAAATAATTCTAAAAATTAAATCATGTACGAAACTAAAATCTATAAAATAATTAACATGTCAAAAAAGCATGATTTACAAGTATGAATTTCTAGGAAAATAGTGGACTTACAGATATAAATTATATATGAATCTATTTATTTTTTCCATGAGAAATACAAGATCTGTTTTAAGTTTGTTGTGTAAATTGTGTACTTAAATCAAATAAATAGATTCATATTGGACAACCACTTTGAATTTCAGAATAAGAACATACTAAAATTTACAGAAATTCATAATAAAATAAAACTAGTAGTAGGAAGCAAACCGAAGCCTGCACGGTAGCAGTTTCCTTAAAACAGATTTCGCCACCTCACGGGTCGAGTGCTTGAGCAATTCTGGCATCTGTTTCCTAGGATACGACGGTCAAAAATCAGCTATGGCAGAAGCACTTTCTGTCTAGCTTAGCGAACAAAACCATGGCAACAGTCTCTCACTGTAGGAACTTTCTAGCAAACTGACTTGTAAAAAGGAAGCAAAAATTTTTGTGTTTGAGACTTGACAGGAGGGTCTCAATTTATACATGTACAGGGGAGAGAGGAGAAGCCTTCAGCCTTTATGACTGGTCACTAATGCACCAGTAACCTCTGCAATAAATGCAGGAGTTACAAACCCCATTAATGCACTATTAAACTCTGCAATAAAGGTAGAAGTTACAAATCCCATTAACTCTTTCATGAAGCTAACTTCATGGGGCAATTTCTCATTCAATTCTCAATGGTTTTTGGCCATTCTATTTGTGGTGTAAAGATCTCATTGCAAAGTATCTAGACCCACTTGGACCCAACACAATAGACGATTGGGACCCACTTTAATATTTAATTAAAGTCACAAAAAAAAAAAAAAAACCATTTTTTCCAACAGGGAGTTCAAAAGTCCTTATTTCATATTTTTGTTTTCACGAAAATAAACACAACTTAATCATCAACAAATCACCTTTCATAAAATATCACGAATATAACACTTTTAAAGTTTTTATTCCCAAAATAACTCTATAATCCCAACTTAACAATTCATACAATATTCATCAATATCAATTTATTTTGTCAAAAATAAATTCCAAAAAAAAATCAAAGATGAGATAATATTTCAACATTATTTTTCTCAAAATAAATTTTCTAGTCATAATATGATGTAGATATAAATCAAACAACTATTAAATTTATTTTCGGATTTTTTTAAACAAATATTACTAACACAAGATGATTTTTCCAAATCAATTTCAAAATACCAATATTCTTAACATTTTTTTTTACATAATTTTTATTCCAAAATTATTCAAACAAAATTTGAGAATAATAGATATGTAATACCTCTCAAAATATCCCTACCATGGATTTAAAGCAATAATATTCAAAATAAAAAATAAAAAAAATTCATTACCTAAAATAATGAAAAGAAGCAGATTTGGAATGTCAACCTCATTGGATTTTTGATCCGAGACTACCATTGCGAAAAGTATGACGAGCTCTCCGACTTTCATTCACAAAAGTTCTTCAAAATCTAACCTAATCTAGCTCTAATCTTGCAAAATGTGAACCAAAATTATTTGTTCAAAAGTTTGAGAGAGAGGCAAAGCCTCACCTCTCTTCTCTGCCGGATTGTGAAGTCAAAGAAATGAAAAGTTGGAAAAGTGAAGATAAAGAAGGGGGAAAAATGAAATGAGGGAAAGTGAAGATAAAGGACGGGGGGAAAGTGAAACGAGGAGGGAACCCCCACGTGGGTTGTTCTCTTTCTCGAAGAAAAATTATATATATATATATATAAACACATTTGTAATAATATTATAAAATTTATATCACAAATCATAAAATGGTATAATTTTATTTTATCGTAAAAATATAATATTTTTTTATACACCATAAAATATAAGTAGCGTTTGGTAGAGTTTTAAAATTATGATTTGAGAATAGAGTTATATTTTGAATTTATAAATTTTCGAAGGATTAGCTTAAGTGTGCAGCCCCCTTAAGGTTGCACACCATATGCACCCTAGGTATTAACCCTTGGATTAGAAAGAAATCATTAGGATCATTGAATTGTTTAATTGTGGAAAATGGAAACCTGGGCAACCGGTTAATCTTTTGACTCTCTCTCTCTTCCCTCAGTAACTCTCTTTTTCTTCTCTCCCTTTTCTTCTATTCCTCTACTGCTCTCGCTATTTGTGTAAGGTTCACTGTGTACAGCAACAACTACCAGCCTCTATTGGGTTCCATTGTTGAATCTCTGCACTACCCTTGATTTCCAGCAACAAGATAATAAGGCATTCTCTCCAACCAGATATCAGGTATGGAGCTCTCTCTCTCTCTCTCTCTCTCTCTCTCTCTCTCTCTCTCTCTCTCTCTCTTTCTCTCTCTCTCTATTCGCCCTCTTCACTTCAGCGATTTTCCCTAAACCCTCATCCTAACTTCAACCCCTTTACGATTCCCTAAACCTAAAACCCTGCCATCTGCAACAATAACGTCTATCCCTTTCTCAATCGATTTCTAGACTAATTAGTTTTTTGTTGGGAAGATATAAAAAAAGGGGGTAAATTTTGGCCTGATTTTTAGACTAAGGAAAGAGACGTTAATAAAAGTTTTTGTTGATAAAAAAAAAAGAAGGTAAAATTTGAACTAATTAGTTAAATTACAAAATTGATAAAATTTTGTGAATCTCTTATCATAATCTTAAATCAATCCAAATATGGGATAGAATACACAATTTTAATAGCATAGTTTTAATACTATCTATTGCATGGTTTATTGAATTGTTTATGTTTTAAAACGTTAGATGAAATGAATCACAGATCTTGAGCAACCAACTTCTAGTTAAGTGTTAGTTGTAAATTATGCTTCCTTGTTATTTCTAGCTTCGATTCACATTTTCACTGTTAAGTGTTGAGAACTTAAACTTGTGAAGTTTTGCAAATCATGGGTTTGATAGTTTTGAATTTATTATTATTATTATTATTATTATTATTATTATTATTATTATTACTATTATTGTAAATGATTTTAGGAACATCCTTCTATCTATGGTCTAATTCAACAAATTTATTGAACAATTTTGGAGGAGCTTACAACCATATTCAGACTAGAAGCCTCAACTACACTCAATCTTCCCATGGAGCAAACTAATTTAAACAATGAATTAAATCCTGATATGGCATACAAAAATTTAGGAAACTAATGTGTCCCTATTCTAATTATTTCTTTGCCCTTTTAAGTGTAATTTACCATTTTTTATTTTGTTACTCTCTCTCTCTCTCTCTCTCTATATATATATATATAAAGTAGCCCTGACATGTTTGTGTTTGTGTACATGTGTCTTTTGCTTCTTTCTCATTTGTTGAGAACTGATTATGTAAGTTTATTTTCTTGTTAAAGTAGACACATGTTTGTGCTTTATTTTGCTTGCTTTTTCCATAATCTTAACTTTTTCATAATGCAAAAATCATCCATATTGTGATAAGTTTTGAAGAAATAATAGAGGAATCTAGAAGTGAAATCGAAAAACAAGAGCCCTATGCTAAATGTATTAAGGCAATAATTTAATATTTTTAAAAAAAACTTTAAGTCACTACAAGAAAAAGAACTATTGGCGACTAAAAAATCACATTTCGTCGCTGAAAGTATAGCATTTGGCGACTAAAAATGCATTAGTAGCCAAAAGTAAAGATTTTTGGCAACTAAAAATCAGTTTGATCGCTGATATATGGCTTTTAGCGACTGAAAAAATTTTAGTAGCCAAAAGCAAGGCCTTTTGGCGACTAAAAAAATTTTAGTAGCCAAAAGTGAGGCATTCGGTGACTAAAAATGTGTTTGGTCACCAAAAGTGAGGCTTTTACCGACTAAAAAAATTTTAGTAGCCAAAAGTAAGGCCCTTTGGCAACTAAAAAAAAATTAGTAGCCAAAAGTGAAGCATTCGGCGACTAAAAACATGTTTAGTAGCCGAAAGTGAGGCTTTTTGGCGACTAAAAAGAAGTTTAGTTGCCAAAAGTGGTAATTTTAGCGTGGGACATTTTTTTTTAACGACTAAAAAATAATTAGTAGCCAAAAGTATAGATTGGCAACTAGAATTATGTTTAGTCGCCAAAAGTGGTGTCCCTTTTTTTTCTACTAAATAATTTATTTTTACATAAATTATGTTCAATAAAAAATAATTATGTTTATATATATACTTTGATATTAATACGGGTCTAAGTACTATATAAATAATATATGTTGCATATATAATCATATGATGTTATGGAGGCGTAGTGCAAGGAGTGTGTTGTATAAGGTTTATGGTGTGGGAGGTTGATGGTTCGAATCTCCACAAGTGTAGGGTGCAAATTTTTTTTTTTTTTTTTTTTTTTTTTCGGAATGAGCTTTTGGCAACTAAATCTGTTTGGTCGCTGATTCCTTGAGTATTGGCGACTAAAACATTAGTCGGTAAATGTATAATTTAAAAAAATATAATTGACTATTGGCGACTAAAAATTTAGTCGCCAAATGTATAATTTAAAAAATATAATTGACTATTGGCGACCAAAGTTTTGGTCGGTAAAGACTTGCTTTTTGGCGACTAAAAGTCTTTTAGTCGCCAATACCTTTCCCGACCGTTTTCCAGCGACCAAACCGGCGACTAAAAAATTTAGTCGGGGAAACTTAAAAATTGACTTTTGGCGACTAAAAATTTAGTCGCCACATGTGTTTTTTTCTTGTAGTGAGTTAACATTGGAATTGGTGTTATTATTGCATTATTTATGATGTGCATTATATGTGGGCTTAACTTGTGATTTGAGAGAGCTGACACTGGCTTCCAACTTTGTAAATTATTGATTTGAAGTTTTTTCATTTTCTATAGCTTGTATAGGGACATCTAATAACCCGACCCTCGTACATGTTTTCTGGTATGCTTTCAGTCCCTTACTCTGTGCATTTATATGCTTACTGTGAAATTTCATGAGAAATTAAGTTTAAGTGAGTGAATCTTGTGGTTAGAGATTCATATCTGTCTAATAAGAGAAATATCTGTTATAATTATGATGTTTTAATCAGAAATTGGAAGCATTAGAACCTTAATAATCTGAAATTGACTTTATACCTGAGATCAGCATGATTTTTAGATCATAATATGATTTTCTGCAAAAATCTAATTCTTAATGATTAAACTGATTAAATTTTGTTTTATTCAGCATTTAAATATATTTGATTTGGGGATTCTTAACTCAAAATATCTTATGAGTGAGAGAGTTAGAAAGAAGAGAGTTTGAGAGAAAGAGGAGAAGTTCATCAAGGAAGAGGATTGGGAATTGAGAGCGTTGTAGAGATTTGAGCTCAAGGTAAGTTTAATCCATCTACAATAATCCCTTATTTGGACTTGAATAAGGTTTTCTTTGTGTTTATATAGTTAGGGTTTGTAAATGAAGCCATGTGAATGATAATTGATTAGTTGTAAGGATGTTGTATCATTCAAAGATTTATGGAGATGAATTACATTCCATTCCTTCATTTTGTATGCTTGAACTTGTTTATGTACCTAGATGGTAGATATTTGGGAACTAAATATGGTTAGAAACTCAAAGTGGTTAATTTGTGTTTATGAGTTTGAAGCTTTTATGGATCAAATTGAGGTTGTGAATCATGTTATGGTGTTGTTATATCCTAAAAATTGCATTGTTACTTCAATTTTTCTACTCTTCAATGTATTGGCTTAGTTGAAATGGTGTCTTGGTTCGGACTGCAAAACAGGGAAGAACTGCCGCACGTGCGGGGCTCACAGCCACATGTGCGGAAAATAGGGGAACTCGAGGCTTAGCTACTGATATAAAAGCACGTGCAGGGGAGGATTATCGCACGTGCGACCCACCTTCTCGTACGTGCGAAGGGGGACTGCCGTACGTGCGGCCCATGCCGAAAAATTCCGTCTGCTCCATTTTCCTTGTTTGACCCTCTGATATTACTAAAATCTATATTTGATGCTTTTAAAATGGTTGTAAATTCATTAGAAGCGAACGAATCTGATATTGTTTAAAAAGGAAACTAAACTAATGTCTGAACTGTATGTGTGTGTAGGTCACATATAGGAGGGGACTATCGCTCCACCACAGCACTGTGAGTAATAGTACTGTAGTAGTACATTTGCTTATTGTTAATAATTATTATTGACGCTCTGTTATTCACAAGTTAACTATGTTAACCTATATGAACGATTGGAAATCTGTGTAAATCTATACGACTTTGGAATTATTCTGCTTTGTTGGCATCTAGGCCAAAGGCCGATCTGTAAAATCTGTTGGGCCCAAGGCTGTTTTGAAAATATTTGGGCCAGAGGCCGATCTGTAAAGTCTGTTGGGTCTGAGGCTGTTCTGTATGTTATTGGGCTTGAAGCCACTCTGTATAAAGATTGGGCCCAAGGCCGTTTTGAAAATATTTACAGAATAAGATTAATCATGTCCTCTGCACTTATATACATTATAATTCAAGTTTATTCAGTGATTTGTTTAAGTACTATTATTAACTGAGCCTTGCTCACTCCGTGTTATGTTTGTCTCTGTAGGTAATCAACCTGGAGGTCAGTCTTAACCCATCATGTCCGTTTCTCTTTTGTCAACTTCAATGCGTCCAAGCACTTAGATGAAGCTCATTCATTTTTGTGGAGTTCTGGCTAAACTTTTAGCTTTGTGCTCTAAGTTTTCTGTCTAATGTTATGAAATGTGTATAACCCCCTTTTACCAATGCTTTTGCTACACGCCCAATCATTGGGCCGGGTTTGTATATATGTATGCACATAACTGTTTCTCATATGTATGTTCACTGTATGTTTGTCTATCTGATGCAATGTTTGTGATCCTGGCATATTCGTGATAGCTCAATGGATACTGTTTATGTTGATGGTTGCTTCTGTTCAGGCCCTATATGTTATGCAAACCGAATTTTATGTCCGTTTCCGAATTGGTCATGCCCAAACTTTTAGGGGCAAGTTTGGGGTGTGATCTGTTTATGTTTCTCATTTTTCCATTTGTTACTAACTTTTTGCATGATATAGTGCTTTTGGTCCATGGTGCTTTTAGGTTTTTGCTGACTATAATATTCTCATTTTGCAGTCATAGGATTAGATGAAAACTATATGTAAATTAGATATCAGTATCATGCAACATTCTATGTTTTTTAATTGGTCCATTTGAGAACCATTTCTAATTTTGAGACCACTAGTTTGTAATATTGTTTGTTTTAGTGTTTTTCTTTAGGTTTAGCGTTTTTCTTTAGGTCACTTGTGAAATTATATGAGTTTAATGCAAAATGAATAGTGTTAAAATAATTGTAATGGACATTCTTAGCTGTTCTCTGAGGTTTAAGGCCCCATAAGATCACATTGTGAACCCTTTCAATCCTTAGTTGCACTTGGTTGGGCCAGAGTTTCAGCTTGCCTTCCACCAAATATAAAAAACTTCATAGTTTCTTTACTTGCTGATGTACCAGCGAAGATAGTTAGTGTTTGTGTCACATCTTCGAATTTGAGAGGGGGCTTTCTTGTTTTTGCTTAAATTATGGGCATTGAGGTGATGGAGCTAGAGAATGAAACAAAAGATGTGGGTTTCAGTGACCAAACTGTCCAAGTTATTTACATTTTCCATTTCTTCTTAAGAGGGTAATTATTACAATTTCTATGTTCAAGAAGTTGTCATTTTGAGTAGTCGGTTGTCCTAGTTAACAATCTCATTATGTATAGTTGGTTGGATGTTTTTAATTTTATTTTATTTAATTCCATGATTAAAGGCTTGGAATGTTTATGATGAGGCTTAAGAAACTTGTACATCCTACATGAACCTTTCAAGAGCACTTTGAGGCACTTTGACCAATTATAAAGCTCAAAAAGACTTTCGTACCAAATTTCTAGCACATTGTCTACACAATAGTCCACTTTCAAGGTCATATCTCTTAGAGTATTTTGAACCACACTTTAAAATTTTTACATCAGCTAGCCTCCTTTGTTATCTTTATTTTGACATAAGATAGGCCACTTTTGACTTAAATTTAAGGGAGAATTACCTATTTTATTTTACTCAGATAGATTCTAACCCATTGTCATTGTTTTCCTTCTTTTTTTTTTTGGCTATCAAATATCATTCGAAACACAATGAATTCATGCAAGATCAACGGGGTTAGAAAACTAGTCTCAAAAATATTTTTGGAAAGTGTCATAATTTTTCAATGAGGCAATTTGGAGAAAATGAATTTCAAAGTCAATGCCTCAAATATGTTTTTGTCCTAAATGACAAATGTGTACATTTTAAAGTCAAACCTGTACTTATTCAAAATTTGAGATGTCACTTTGGCCCTGTTTGAATCTGCAACTGCCTATGAAGCACGGGGTGTGAGTACGAATAGGGGTACGGGTGCACCAATAAGGAAAATTCTTTAAAAAGTAAGGTACGGGTACGACTGGGGTACGTCTTTTTTATTTATTTTTATTTTTTTAAAAAAAATTATAGCTAAACATCTAACATACAAATCAAAGTTTCAATATCAAAACTAAAAAGAGAACTTGTCTAAAAAATTATATAATTCTTTCTTTTTCTTTTTTGATTGTCTAAAACATGATGTAAAATATAGCAAAACCATGATTCATGAGTAAAGGGTGTTGGAAATAAATTACTTGATGATTTTTGAAGTTGAAAGAATAATAATAAAGGCTACAAAAAATTCTAGTAGCTGCATTCCAAAAAAAAAAAAAAAAATCACATCATTGTACCCACGATGTACCCAACGTATTTTTCGTACCCAGCATGTATTCGGCGTACCTGCACCCACACCCAGTAAGTACCCGGTACTTGTATGACACCATTTTTGGAGTACCCGTGCTTACAGGCAGCTGCTAAATTCATTACTCTCTTACAATAGAACCTTAAACTAGCTTGGGATGAATTTCATCATAGAAAATTAAAACCACTTTGAAGAATGTTTCCTATACTAGGATGGTTTATCATCTAGAAAAATTGCAAAGTCAAATATAGTTGAAGCAATAAGCTTGACTGTTAGCCTTGTGCTATTTGCTACCTCTCCAATTTAGCTAGGCAATGGACTAAGTTAGATATCCTATCAAAGACAAACTTAGATGGAACTAGTTTCTTGATTAATTTTGTGAATATAGAGCAAAGAGTTTCATCATTTTTTCTTTACTAATAAATTAGATCCTAAATATTGTATTCTAGTCACCCATTTTGTGTTTGAAGTGTGAATTTTATATAATACACTTTCATGGATATATAGATCTAGAGAATCTATTTACGTAAATATCTATGCTTATCATTTATGTATGGGACTCTTCTTAGTAATGTATGATGTATCTAGGGAATTGTCTTTGTTAATGATGTGAATGAAACTATTTGCACTGAAGGTTAGACTTAGCAAAATCCTTTTTGAAGTTGTATTATTTGTTTTCTTGGTGGTTTTTCATGATTTCCAATTACTCATGGTTATCATATAGGCACAATTTCAATGTTATTGGAATTTATTTGTTAAATGTGAAATCATTTGTTGATTAGGTTTTTGACAGATGAACTCATTTTCTCCTCCTCTTGTAGTGTGTGGTTTGCTGCAATTGAAAAGGAACGTAAATTTTGGAAATGATAGCATCATTTGAGAAAGCATCTGGAAAGGTACAAAACTATCGAAACTTGTATTTTAAATTTTTTTACTTCGTCAAATCATAGAAATGGAAATTCTTGTTGCTGGAACTTTGTGTTTTGGACAACCTATATTTTGGTTCTTCTATTCATTTGATGTGAATTTTCTCTACTTATTCTTCATCCCAATCCAACTTGTACTTGAGTTCCGTTAAATTGCTTTTTGAATTGCGCTTTGCAAATATCTATGAATTGCTTTTTGTATAATGTTATGAGTTGAACTAGAAGTAAGTGTTGATAATTATTTTTTAATTGTGCTTCTTATGCATAATTCATGAGGTTCTCTTTAAGGAACATTTCACTTGGGTTTTAGAGTGCTTGTAGCAAAATTCTAATTCTTTGTTAGCGTTCAACTTAGTTAATGATACGACAACCCTTTGAAGTTGAACTATGCAATGGCTAACTTGGCTAAAGTTGGTGAGTATTGTTTTGTTATGGATTATTTCTCTCAAATAGAATATTGAAATACCATACTCCCAAATATAAAGATTGGAGAATAATTAATGAGGACCCAGATGAATGTATTTTTCTGGGTCAATTTAATAAAAAATTCAAGAATAATTAATTAAATTAAAATTTTGGTTGGATTCTTTTGTTGCATGGTGGTTTGTATTGAGGTATAAGAATGTGAAAAATCAAATTTGGTACTCTTTGATGTTTCTTTGATGTTTACTAATTAGAAACAAAGATAATTTTGAACAAGAAATTAGGTGGGTCTCATTGTCTTGTTTAAGGTTTGTGTGGCTTGGTTGGTGAAAGCAATTAATTCGTCATTAACAAGTGGAGTCATTGATTTTGTGTTTTAATCTTTGAAACTTAGATGATGGATTGCTGATTTTCTAAAAAATGTGGTCAAAAGGTTGAAGGTTCATTGGGTTTTTGTTTGTTTTTCTGGTTCTTTGACTTTTGGTGACTATATTTGTTATGGCAACTTCTTACGAGAATGATATTCTTACATTATATTGATCAATTCTTCTAGTATAATGACTAGAATAGGGCATCAGCTTATGCCATCTTTTAAAAATCTCAATTTTCAGAAAATTAGTCTAAACCAAACAAGGTGACTAGTTCTGCAAAAACCGAACTAAAATCTTTAGATTTTGAAATATCTTTTTTCTATGTAAAGCATATCCATGATCACATCAGAAAATGAAATCCACTACCCTAGTACTAGATTTGGATGGTAAGAAAATTGAACTCCTTTGATCTGTTTACTATTAATCTTGATAGTATTTCATTTTATCTCATCTAATTTATTTCTCTGTTATATCAGTATAATATTTATGATCCATACCTATAGTGAAATTTGAACAAACCAGCTTGACATCATGTCATGACATGCTCTATTGAATCCACTGATAAAATGGTTAACATATATATGCTTAAAAAACATATATGTACATATCTATATGTGTGTGTGTATATACAACCTGCATATTGATTGATTTTGTTTAGTTAATTTTTTGTTTCTGCTTTTGGTTGGCAAAGGTAAACTAAATTTTTTATTGTTAATTTGAATTTTAAATTATGTTTGTAATTTTTGATGTTTGTGTTGACATGCCCAAATTTTTCTTGTAGTATTTCTAGCTGGAATTATTGCTTCTCAACATTTCCATTTTTTTTATTTGCAATTGTAGCAGGGACTTTCCAAGAATTTTGATTGTAGTGGAGCTAGAGATTGATCCTTCCAGACCTGATTTGCTCTTCCAGAAAGAGTGCAAAATCCATTCAAGTACCACTTCTTCAATGAATAACAACCTAATGTATTTTAGTACTATCTTGGTATTTTGCTCCAATCTGATTTGTTTTTAAATGAATAACAACCTAATGTATAACCATGCAATAGGTTAGGTAGCACACCAGAATTCTTCATATATGGGCATGGGCAACAAAGAAGAGCAATTAGGTAACTAGTTATGTCATTTTATATGCTTCTCCTGAATGTAAGCTCTTCATATTTCACTTATTGTGATAAATTTTGGAATGAAGGCTCCTTAAATATGTTTCAAACAGGTAATTTATGTAGACATATGTATATCTGTGCACATATAATTGATAAGTTTCTCACATATGCAGTAAAATTCTCATTTACGTTGGGTATACGTGAGTTCTTTCTATATTGTTCTTGCAATTTGTAATATACATGTGATTCTCTTTCAGGATGCCACATCTAAGTGGCCCCCATTATAGCCACTGTATTTCATCTTGAAAATTTTTCTTCTACAAAGAAAGTTAAATGAGGTGTGGATTCAGTTACTTGTTTTGATTAGTTTTCCTAAAAACTTTTCCTTTTGATTTGCCTAATTTTAGAGTTCTAAAAATATATAGGTGTATACTGGTGGAATTGGTTTGTATGTGCTCCTTGTGATGCTCATAGCAATGATGCAGGTATTTGAATTAGAATAAGTTTTAGCCTGTCAAATGTTATAATCTATCAATCAGATCATACAAGTTTCATCCTGGTTGGCAATTTGAAATGGACAGAAGCCGATTTGCAGAGGAGAAATCATCAATTGCAACTACCAACACATGTAAATCATACGAGAAGGATCTGGACCCTTTGTCCTCCTCTTCCATCATTATCATCATCATCATCATCTTTATCTTCCCCATTTGTCTACTCTCTTCCTCCTTCATCTAACCCCCAAGATCACTCCAACTGTAACACTTGGGTGTTTTAATCTAATGGAAGGTGTGTTTAATATCTTTATTTTTGTTTTGGGAGTCTTTGGAGTTGTTATGTATTGGTTTTGAAGGAGTACAATCCGATTTAAACTCGTTGGGTTTGTTCGTTCGCATTTATTCTTGTCAAAAAGTTCCTTGGAAACTTAGAAATTCTATTCTAGGGTCAACACCAGCCTTCCTAAGGGTTGACCCTTACTTGTTGGTGAAGTTTCTGGAGGTGTTGCTGGACAATAGGGTAGACACCAGTCTGGGGAGGGTCGACCCTCTTATGTTGTAGAATTTCTGTGTTAGTTTGCTGGAAAATAGGGTCGACCCCCACCTGTCTAAGGGTCGACCCCCTTGCTTGTTGCCAGATTGTCTTTTCTACCTAAAGGGTCGACCCCCTTGCCCGAAGGGTCGACCCCTGCGTGTTTTTTTTTCAGAATTTTGGGGTTCGAATGGGCCATACTTTTGGGGGTTTTTGGACTTATCTTTTTCATTGACCTTAGGGCTATTATCTATTACTATAAATAGACCCAAACCACACTTCTCTCATAATTTTCTCCTCTTTTTCCTCTCAAAACCAAGAGTCTCTCTCTTTTTCTCTCAAAAACTCACTTTTTCCACTTCAATCCTTAGATCTACACTCTTAGAGGTGTCTTCTCACCTTGATCCTTTGAGATAACTTGAAGATCTTGTTAAGGGCTTTCTATTGGTCCGAGAAGTTCGTGGCTTCGTCAACCTTTTGTTTTTCGGGTTTTCTCCCTCACGACTTGAGGTAGGGACATTTTTACCTTAGTATTTCTTTATTTTGAAGGGATTTCATGGTATGGTTGTGATTTGTGAGTTAATTGGAGAGTATTGTGGGATCAATCTCATGTTTTACATAAATGAACCATGTTACTTGACTCTTGCTTGATATTTCTTTACTCCCTCTTTTCAAAACATGCATATAAATGTTATTATAAGCCATATCTATAATAGAGGGGAAAACCCCCCAAATTTGGTAAAAACCCTAGATTCTCCATTGGAGTTAAAAACACCACATTGAATGGGGAATTTCCTTGATTCATGAAATATTGTGAAAAATAATAGATGAAGGATGTGGATGTTGATATAGTAAAAGAATTGTGGCTTGGATGTTATTTGTTTTCCTTAAATCTTGTGTTGTATCCAACTCTTGGGTAATGTTGGATGGTTGTTGATGGAATAAAATATGAATGAATTGTTAATTGTGCATGAGTCCGGGTAAGAGCCAGTTTTCCAAACGTCGTGTTGTGTTAGTACCCGTGTGGGGAGTTTAAAAAGGTGCCCAAATGCCCTGTCTAGGCTTATCACTAGACGAATGTGGGAAAAATGTTTTTGGGTGTCCACATAGTCCTGCCATATGATAGCCGACAAAAGTGGAAAAATAGATGGTTTTCTTTGGGGTGCCCACTCCCTGCCGTATAATAGCCAGTAAATGTGGGGGGTGGTTTTAAAAACAAAAGCAAAGGGTGTTTTAAATTGAACTCTTACAGGTGGACTCATGGTTTGCGTTCTATGGTTGTGAATGTTTGATTATTGTGCTTGATGACATAAATAGTCACTGTTATTATTTGGTTGTCGTGGATCTGTATGTTTGTTAAGGATTACATGTAAAGATAAATTTCCATGTAATGTTTGGTCGCAAAGATACTATAATCTTATTCAGAGGATTAAATACATGGTTAAATGTGTTCCTACTGGGCATATAGCTCAACCCTATCTTATCTTTTTCAGGAAATGATGGAGTTCCACCTCCCTGAAGGGTTGGTCAAGCAATAGCTCCTTTTTGGAAAAGTTAATCCATGTGTATTTTGTTATTTTGAATTGAAATTTTCGTAACAAGACTATTAATTTATTTTGTTGTAATTGTACGCCCTAGAGGCTTATATTTTGTAAGGCCACCTAGTTCATTGAATTGGAATACGAATTCTGAACAGTATGGGAATGTATATGGTGAATTGTAACCTCTTATCTCTTAGTTCAATGAGAAGGTGGACTTTTTGGGTTTATTGTTGTATTTGTTTGGGCATATTCTTGTTGGAAAATTTCAAGGCGTTACAAATGGTATCAGAGCCATCGGTTAGAATACCTTGGGCTCGTGGGAAGTGACGTATGTCACAATAGGGTCCCTAGGCTAGGATGGAATGCTTAGAATGTCTTGTGTGTTATGTGTTTTCATGTGACTATGTGGGTATGGGGTTAGAATCCTATGATATGGCTTTTGTTCGTTACATTCATCGAAATCCTTTTGGAAAGGCACTTGACACTGTTCTTTCCACTTGGAGGTCCTTGATTGCCATGGAACTAGCTAATATCTTAGGATGACAACTCACACGTGCTTTTATGTGATTGTATGTGTGATTGTTTGGATTATTCTATGTGGAAGTTTGTGTGTTTACTTGGTATATAAGTGTAAGGATTAAATATGGAGCACTTAAGTGCGGCAAGTTGGTCTTGAATTTAATATTGTCTCTACTTCTTATAGATGTCTGGACATGTTAGAGCTCGCAGTAGACCCTATCGGGATGGCAGGAATATTCCAGCCCAACTCGAGATCCCTCCGGAAGAAGGAGTGGGTCAAAATAATATACCCATTCCACCAACCTAAGAAGCTATGGGGGCATTGGCTAGGGAAATGGCAAGGGCTCTACGGGAGTCCATGGAGATATTGAGAGCCGAGCAAGCGGCTAGAACAATTGATGGAGAAACAAGAGCTTCCTTTTTGAAAAAGGAGTTCTTTCGATCCAATCCTGCTGAGTATAACGGCGAGCCTGATCCGATGAAAGAAGATGAGTGGTTGGAGCAATTGGTCAAGTTCTTTGAGATCTTAGACATTCAAGAAAATGAATTGCGGGTGGCATTGGCGGCCTACTAGTAGAAGGGGGAGGCCGGGCAATGGTGGAAATCCATAAAGAATAAGGTTGAACATACTTGGGAAGCATTTGTGCAAGCTTTCCAAGATAAATTCCTCCCTTCTACGGCTAGGGAGTGGTTGAGGAAGCAGTTTGAGGAGTTATTACAATTAGATACACCAGTGGCGGAGTTTGAAGCCAAATTTACTAGCCTCTCACGTTTTTCCCCTAAATTAGTGGCAACGGAAGAACGAAGGTGCCTTGAATCTGAGAAAAGGTTGAGATCGAAGATCCTGATGAAGGTGGTTGGCAATAAGATACGGGATTATGACCGATTAGTTGAAGCGGCAGCTTATGTGGAGATTATTGTAGAGGTCGATGACGCAAGGCAGAGATTGAAGAGAGTAGGACATTCTGATGCTAGGGGTGACACGAGTTCTTCAAAGAGGTGGAGGGGTTCATCATCATCCTTTGAATCACCTCGACCATAAGCCAAATCCTCTAGTTATGTGATGAGCGGAAGTTCGGAAAGCATGACCCGAGTTGTTGGTGCGTGTTATAGATGTGGCCAAATGGGTCACAAGGTTGCAGAGTGCGAACAGAAAAGTGGAGCACGGTCCTAACCTATGCATCCACAAGGTCAATCTCAGAATAGGAGCCAGCCCCAATCTTGTTACCAATGTAGTCAGCCAGGACATTTGAAGAAGTTCTGCCCGCAGAAAGTGGGCACTCCGAGTGCAGCAGGGTCTAGATAGTCAGGAGGTTTATAGATGGGTCAGGGACAGAGACAATCTTATCAGTCGACTCAGTCAGGACAAGCATCTAGGACAGTTCAGGGAGCCATGTCTTCTCAATCCGCACAACAAGCTCATGTTCAAAGAGGTGATGTAGGGGAGCAGAGGTCACAGGAAAGAGTGTACGCTGTTACCGCTTCTGAACAAACGTCAAGGCCATCAATTGTGAGAGGTACATTCTTCATTTTCAATACTTGGGCTAATGTGTTGATTGACACTGGAGCATCACATTCATTTATTGCCACATCTTTTGTATCATTGTTGGGGTTAGAGAGTAGGCAACTGTAATATTCACTTACAGTGGAGTCACCAGTTGGGGGTAAGGTCATTTTGACTCAGGGATGTCAAGGGTGTGTAATTGAGGTGGCGGGTCAACAACTTCCGTTTAATTTTGTCCTACTAGAAATGTCGGGTTTTGATGTTATCCTCGGTATGGAATGATTGTTTACTTACCGGGCGACCATAGATTGTTATTGAGAGAGAGTTACGGTGTGCACTGCAAGCGGTGATCGTTTCACGTTTCTGGGAGACAAGTACGGTAGATCCTTACCCTCTTCATACTATCCACATAGCCGGGGCCAGTTTAATTCTCTTTTAATTGCTTTTTTGGATGATGGAAGTGGTGTAGTCCAGGGCGAATTTCCAAAGGTAGTATGTGAATACCTCGATGTCTTTCCTAACGATCTTATAGAATTACCTCCTCATAGGGAAGTAGAGTTCACCACAAACTTGCTTCGGGGCATGACACATATCTCCTTGTTGCCATACAGATTTGCCCCAGCTGAATTGGTGGTTATGAAGGAACAGTTGCAAGAGTTACTTAGTAAGGGAGCCTCAGCGTTGTTTGCAAAGAAGAAGGATGGATCCTTAAGATTGTGTATAGATTATCGTAAATTGAATCAAGCCACAGTCAAGAATAAATACCCCTTGCCCAGGATAGATGATCTCTTCGATCAACTTAATGGCTCTCGTTGTTTCTCCAAGATTGATTTAAGGTCGGGTTATCACCAAATTTGAGTTAGAGAGGAGGACATTCCCAAAACTACTTTTTGTACCCGATATGGTTATTACAAGTTCTTGGTTATGCCCATTGGGTTGACTAACGCTCCTGCCACATTCATGGATTTAATGAATAGAGTCTCTCGGGAGTTTCTTGATAAATTTGTGGTCGTCTTTGTAGATGATATTCTTATCTATTCACCTTCTGAAGAGGAGCATGAAGGGCATCTTTGTACTATCTCGCAACTTCTATGGAGCATCGTTTGTACGCAAAATATGAGAAGTGTGAATTCTAGCTTTCCGAAGTGAAGTTCTTGGGTCACTTAGTTTCGGGAGAGGGAGTTATGGTGGATTCTTCAAAAATAGAAGCTGTTCAGAATTGGAAGCAGCCTAAGAACGCCTCAAAAGTTCGTAGCTTTCTGAGCTTAGCTGGTTACTACCGTCGATTTGTAAAGAATTTCTTTTCTATAGCATCACCATTAACTAGATTGACCCGTAAGGGAGTAAGGTTTGTTTGGAGCAAAACTTGCGAGAATGCTTTCCGAGAACTAAAGCTTAGATTGACCACCGCTCCAATTCTCATAATTTCGGAATGAGGTTTAAGTTATACAGTATATTGTGATGCTTCTAGAGAGGGGTTGGGATATGTTCTAATGCAGAAGCGTAAAGTGGTAGCATATGGTTTGCGTCAACTGAAGACACATGAAAGGAACTACCTGACACATGACTTTGAACTAGCCGCTGTTGTTTTTGCCTTGAAGTTGTGGAGACACTATCTGTATGGTGAAAAGTTTGAAGTCTTCTCCGGCCATAAAAGTCTCAAATACCTATTCTCCCAGAAAGACTTGAATCTTTGCAAACGAAGATGGATGAAGTTTCTAGAGGACTATGATTTTGAAATACACTACTACCCTGGTAAAGCCAATGTAGTAGCGGATGCTATGAGTAGAAAATCGGTAAGTACGATGGCTAGTCTAGCTGTGGGGATAATGGTTTTGGAAATACTCTTCTGATCCACTGGGACACTCGAGATCCTCAGCTAACGACATGAAAATGAATAAACACTCCGGTCGGGGGTGCCAGAATTAGCACTCCGACGGATAAGTCAATATATGCTCTCTTGATTGCTTGTATCTTAAGTTAGTGTACTAGTTCTCACATACCTTTCTCTAACTGATGATCCTCTATTTATATTATTCTCTTTGGGCCTTAGGGCCAGGCCCACCCTCGATCCATTACATATACTTCTACTCGGCCTTTATTCTACTGGTTGGAATGCCGATTATTTCATTCGGCTCTTCAATTGACTAGGATCAATGCCGAATAAAGGTTATGCCCCAAACTGAACTCTTGTCTATTCGTCCCTATTGACCCATTTTTATTCGGCTCCCACAATTGCCCCCCAAACACCCCACTAGCATCAGTTAGTCAGCGTGTTTGGTTTCGAACTTGGAAAGTCAAAAATTCGGCAGTTAATCCTCTTCCCAATGCGTGTCAGAATGCGCACACATTTTTTGGTCATTATAGCGATTTCCCGCCCCTTCGTATGCTGCCTCCATTTAATGTGATTTAAAATTGTCTCTTCGAATGTATGTTTTGAATACTAAAAAATATCTAGTTCGCCTTCTAGTGCAACTCCTTCACTTCGCGGCTTCTGCAACTCCTTGTTTCTCGTTTTCCCCTTCGCCTCTTGTAAGTTTTTTTCTCCTTCACTTCCAATCCCGTTTCCTCATTTTCTTTTAGTTTTCCATAATCCTTAGGCTGGCCCGGATGGCAAAACATTTGAAGGACCTCCTTTCAGCGGATCAAATCTCCGGCTTTCGACGCCATTTTTCCATCCCCGATGACATCCATCTATCACTTTTGGCAGACAGCACCACGAATATGGAGAGGACTGATGAGAGAAAAATCGCCTTTCCCCTCTTGTCAATTGCTGAGGGCAGAGTCCGATTTCCCTTTCACCCATTTTTGAGGGCTATTCTTTGACACTGGGGTCTAATCCCATCCCAGCCCAACGTGAATTTTTTTCGCATCATAATTGTCATGATCCGAACCCGCCCTCATGGGTTAAGGACATAACCGGCCAGTAATCATGAGATTACCTATGGCCTCAAACCAAACCAGACGTATTTTAACAGAGTTAAGGGGGCCAAACGGAAGCAAATTCAAACTTTTGTCCATAGAGCTGTGCTTATATGGCACATCATAACAAACCATACATATACATGTTAATAACTCACATAAGAAAATATAGCAACATAAAGTTCTGTACATACAAGATCATTCAAGTTTAGGTCAGCCAATCAAACTATACACAAACACAAACCAAAGTCCTCGCCAACATGACAAAATAACACAAGATAGCAAAAGGGCGAAGACGTGTCTCGTGCGTGAGACGCAAGGCTGACTCTTCAAAACCTTGGTTGTTCTATACAGACTTCACTGAGGCTGGGTTTGGACCTCTCTTGGCTCACCTACAAACACATGAATGAGAGTGAGCGAAAGCCCAGTGAATAATATCAAATAAAGAAGATACATTGGAAGAATATACATCAGACGACCTTGGGCCCAATTTATATTTCTATCTAATACATATATATATATATATGTAGGTCAAGTGATTGCGGTTCCAAACACATCGGACGGCCTCGGGCCCAATCCATTCGTGTCAAACTGGTCTTTGGCCTATTTATCTTTCATTCATGTCAAACTGGCCTTTGGCGCAACCATTGTTTCATTCGTGTCAGACTGGCCTTCAGCCCATTCGTTCATTCATGTCAAACTGGCCTTTGGCCCATTTATTCTTTCATGTCAAACTGGCCTTTGGCCCATTCATACTTTCATTTCAAACTAGCCTCTGGCCCATTCATACTTTCATGTCAAACTAGCCTTTGGCCCATTCATACTTTCATGTCAAACTGGCCTCTGGCCCATTCATTCTATCATTCAGGTCAAATTGGCCTCTGGCCCATTCATTTGGCATAGCAAACATTGTCCACCATTGAAATTAACAAACTTATAAGACTTACATAGAAGTAAGCAATTGGACAAACAACGTATTTCAGATATCTTTATTGAGATATTACTCACAGTGATCGGCCGGATGATTTGCATTGGAGCTCGACCCTACACATTTCATGAACACAATGGGTCATAAACAGTTCAATCCGTTCTTAATTCACATATTCCTCTTTAGGCTTTATTCTTATCCTTTTAACTCATTTAAAATGCTCAATGCATGCCTAAGAGTACTTAGAAGTGAAAGAGAACGGAAAACGAAGCACATAATGCATTTTCAAAATTTCAGAAACAGGGGTCCCCCGCTCGAGCGTGGACTTCCCCGCTCGAGCGAACATCCATGTCTGCAAAAATACTGGGAGCTAGCATTTCCCGAGCGAGGGGCGCTTTCCCCGCTCGAGCGGACATCCCAAATTCTAGAAAATCCAGAATTGTTCTTGAGCTCAAATTCAACATTCGAATCAACATATCTTGCATATTAAGGCTCAAACTTCACATATACATGTACTAACATGGTATAAACACCAAATTACAACATTATGAAGCTCAATTCCATGAATTACCTACATGCATGTTCCAAATTACACCAAACTTGTTTCCATCATAACTATTCGATGTATTTCAAACCCAAATTCTTATTAATTGTACATGCATGTGAGATATAACCCTCATTCTCAACGTAGATGATGAAGAGATGGTCAAAATATGAGCTTCAACTAAAATCTTACATGGATTATACATTTTGTGCTCAAACATGCAAATTCAAAGCAATTTCTCACATGCATGTGCATATAGACTTCCAATTCAACAAAATCAACTTAATTTCATCACTTATAGCACAATTCTTGTTCTTGATCATCAATCAACCTTAATTTCACAAAATCACAACTCAAACTCATGTGTTAAGGGTTGATTACTCACCTAGGAGCTTTAATCTTCCAACTTATGCTTAATTCTTGAGTTGGTCTTCAAATTACTCAAGCTTTAGGATCAAAGCCTCAATTCCCTTCACCCTCTCTCTCTTTAGCCGACCCTCTCTCACTCTAGGGTGCAAAAATTTGATTTTTGAACTCAAACCATCAATGTAAGTGTATAATGCCCTTAATAAAAGGCTCCATTGGTCACATTATTTTAATATAAAATAATTGAGCACTAATTCATTAATTTAATCTGATTAATTTGATCCGATTAAACTTTCAATCAAATTTCACCGTAGGCTCTAAAAATCACGCTAATCACAATGGTGCAATCAATTTCGGGTTTTGTGGCTGATAAGGCCTTCAATTTAAATTCTAAAGCAGATAATCAAACAGATATTCCTACGGTGAATATATAGAAAATTCAAAACCACACTTTTCCACATAAATGGCACACAAAATCATATCAAACACATAACCACATTCATAATGAGGACCACTTAGCATAATATAGAACAGGGTTATCACGGTCTTCCCCCCTTTAGGAAGTTTGGTCCTCCAAACTTATTTTACCTTCATCGGGAAACAAATGTGGATAGCGTAGCCCGTGCCTAGTGTTCTTTCCATTCCACTTTCACCATTGGGATGGACTTGCTTCTCAATCGCTTCACTTGCCGGTCAATGATTCGTTCCGTCCATTCGGCATATTCCATATTTTCATCCAGAGCCACCCAGTGATAATCAATCACATGAAACGAGTCTCGAAGATAACCCCTCAACATCGACACATGAAACACATTATGGATTTGCTTAAATCCCGGTGGCAAAGCAACTCTATAAGCAACTGGACCAAGCCTTTCTAAAATTTGAAACGGCCTAATGTAGCAGGGCGACAACTTCCCTTTCTTTCCAAACCTGAGTTGGCCTTTCTTCGGAGTCACACGAATAAACACATGGTCACCAACCTCATACTCAAGAGGTCTTCTTCGAACATCTGCATAATTCTTTTGTCGGTCCTGAACTGTTTTGAGTCTCTGTTGAATGATTTTGATATTCTCAGAAGTGTCTTGCACAATTTCAGGCCCAAGCAAAGCTCTATCCCCGACTTCTGTCCAACAAATTGTTGATCTACACCTTCTACCATACAAAGCCTCGTATGGTGCCATACCGATGCTGGAGTGGAAGCTATTATTGTATGCAAACTCTGCTAGTGGCAA
This sequence comes from Camellia granthamiana, assembly GCA_036172215.1. Classification (NCBI taxonomy): domain Eukaryota; kingdom Viridiplantae; phylum Streptophyta; class Magnoliopsida; order Ericales; family Theaceae; genus Camellia; species Camellia granthamiana. The sequence continues at coordinate 79,029,147 of CM069913.1, read as the reverse complement.
ATAGTCTTCCCAACTCCCCTGAAAATCTAAAGCACACATCCGAAGCATATCTTCCAAAGTCTGTATTGTTCATTCTGATTGCCCATTTGTCTGTGGGTGGAATGCAGTACTGAACCTTAGTTCTGTCCCCATAGCTTCTTGCAAACTCTTCCACAATCTAGATACAAATTTCGGATCTCTATCCGACACAATAGATACCGGAACTCCGTGTAAATGGACAATCTCGTCAACATATATGGTAGCTAGTCTATAAGCATTAAATGTAGTTCTAACTGGTAGAAAATGTGCAGATTTAGTCAGTCTATCAACTACAACCCAAATAGAATCCATACCTCGAGGGGTCCGAGGTAGGCCAACAACAAAATCCATAGTCACATGCTCCCACTTCCATTCAGGAATAGGGAGAGATTGAAGTAGACTGCCTGGTTTCTGATGTTCAGCTTTAACTTGCTGACACTGAAGACATTTGGACACATATTCTGCAATCTCTTTCTTCATCTTAGGCCACCAATAACTTTGCTTCAAATCCTGATACATTTTATTGTTACCCGGATGCATAGCAAACATTGATTTGTGGGCTCCATCTAAAACCATTTTCTTTAATTCGGGAATATCTGGGACACACATTCGGTTTTGAAACCTCAACACTTCATTTTCAATACTAAACTCTGCTTTTGGACTTGTCTCAAATTCATCAATCACCTTCTTGGGAAACTCATCCTCTTTTTTGTTTCTGTTTGATTTCCTCAACGATTGCCGGTTCAGCTGAAATAGCGGCTATCAATCCGTCCTGTTCACACAATACTAATTCGATTTCAGACTTCTCAAAATCTTGCAAGATTTCTCTTTGTTCAGTAAGCAAACAAGCCAAACTTCCCATCGATTTTCTGCTCAAGGCATCAACAACGGTATTAGCTTTCCCAGGGTGGTACTGAATCTCAAGATCATAGTCTTTTATCAGTTCAAGCCATCTCCTCTGTCGTATATTCAGCTCCTTCTGGGTAAAGAAGTATTTTAGACTTTTGTGATCTGTGTAGACTTCACATTTTGCCCCATACAAATAATGCTACCAGATTTTCAAGGCAAAAACAACTGCGGCCAATTCTAAATCATGTGTTGGGTAGTTTTTCTTATGCGGTCTCAACTATCGGGAGGCATAAGCAATAACCTTTCTATCCTGCATTAATACACAACCCAAACCTTTATAAGATGCATCACTGAAAATCACAAAATTTTCTGTACTTGATGGCAATGTCAATACTGGTGCAGTGGTCAGTCTCATTTTCAGTTCATGAAAGATAGATTCTCTTTCGTCATTCCATTCAAATGGTTGCCCTTTGCGTGTCAATTGAGTAAGAGGTACAGCTATTTTTGAGAAATACTTCACAAATCTCCTGTAGTACCCAGCCAAGCCCATGAAGCTGCGGACTTCCGTCACATTAGTTGGTGTAGGCCAATTCACAATTGCCTCTATTTTCTGTGGGTCCATTGAAATTCCCTCCCTGTTGATCACGTGCCCTAAAAAGATGACCTCATCCAACCAAAATTCACACTTCTTTAGTTTAGCAAACAATTTCTTCTCCCTAAGTATTTGCCGGACAGTTCTCAAATGATGTTCATGTTGAAGTCTATTCTTGGAGTATATCAAAATGTCATCGATAAAAACCATAACAAATTCATCAAGGTAAGTTTTAAAAATACGGTTCATTAGGTCCATAAATGCTGTAGGTGCATTAGTTACCCCAAATGGCATAACAAGAAATTCAAAGTGACCATACCTCGTTCGAAACGTGGTTTTCTCAACATCTTCTGCTTTTACTTTCAACTGGTGATACCCGGACCTCAAATCAATTTTGAAGAATACTTGTGATCCCTGCAACTGGTCAAACAGGTCATCAATACGGGGCAAGGGATATTTATTCTTTATTGTTACCTTGTTCAGTTCTCGATAATCAATACACAAACGTAGGGTTCCATCTTTCTTTTTCACAAACAGCACAGGTGCACCCCTTGCCGAAGTGCTAGGTTAGATAAACCCTTTGTTAAGTAGGTCTTGCAGCTGTTCTTTCAATTCTTTCATTTCAGTAGTAGCCATTCTGTAGGGAGTTTTAAAGATGGGCTGGGTGCCTGGCACAATTTCAATAGTAAACTCTATCTCCCTGTCTACCAATTCCCCTGGCAATTCATCTGGGAACACATCTGGAAATTCGCTAACAATAGGGATACTACTCAATTCAACATTCACAGATTGTTCAGACAACACATAACACAAATAACCCTGGCACCCTTTCCTGATTAATTTACATGCCTTCATTGCAGATATTAAATAAGGTGAAGGTAGTACCCCGTTACCCACAAACACAATTTCTTCCTGTTCTGGTGGTCTAAACACAACCCGTTTTGTCGCACAATCAATGGTGGCACAATATTTGGTTAACCAATCCATGCCCAGAATTATATCAAAGTGCCTAAAGTTCAAGGGTAACAAATCCACATATAGAAAGGCATTCCCAACAAGCATGTCACAAAAACGATATACAGATTCACATAATACAGATTCCCCAGATGGAGCAGATACACATAGTAGATATGGCAATAATTCTAGGGGTCTATTCAGTCTAGATGCAAATGCACATGTCACAAAAGAGTGTGTTGATCCGGAGTCAATTAACACAAAGGCATCCTGACTACATATAGAAATAGTACCTGAGACAACTGCGTTGGCATTCCGTGTATCACCCGGAACAAGCGCAAAAACTCTCCCTTGCCTCACGGTATCTCCGGTAGTAGTAGATCTCACAGTATTTCCCGGTTTTGGGATCGATGCAGTGGAACTAGCAGCTAACTTCCCACTATTCTGGTTACAATCTCTGGCCATATGCCCTTGTTTACCACATTTAAAACAGGCTCCCGACACACGGTAACAAACCCCCCGGTGCCTTTTACTACAAATGTTGCATAAAGGAGATGTATCTTGGGTAGAATTCGAAGTACTTGAGGAGCCCGTGTTTTGCTTTTTCAAAAATTTCTTCTTTGAAAAGAAGCCTTGCCTTTTGTTGCCTTTCCAGTCAGTTGTTGACTTAGTCTATCTAGCTATGTTAGCTTCTGATATGATGGCCCGGTCTAGCACCCCAATATAGGTTTCCAGCTTCAAGACATTCACCCTTTCTAAAATGTCACTTCGAAGCGCACCTTCAAAATGCCTCATCTTCTTGTAATCAGTATCAATCACATGTGGTGCAAACCTGGCCAATTCAGTGACTTTAGCCTCATCTGTCTTGCCTAAGTTCCATGAATTCTGATACTTTCCTGTCCCGGACACATTGCGGGAAGTACTTATCATAGAAAATTTCCAGAAATTTGGTCCAATCAACATCTTTGTGATTCTCATGCATTAACATCCACCGTCTTCTTGCTTCGTCTTCTAGTATAAAGGTGGCTAGAAGTACTTTCTGTGTCTCCGAGCAAGGAAACACTTCAAATAGCTTTTCGATGCCGAGGACCCATGCTTCGGCTTTCAACGGATCTAATCCCCCATGGAACTGTGGTGGTTTCATTTTCTTAAACTCTTTGGTGAGAGCTATTATTCAATTATCATTCTGATTATCTGGCACGGGAGGTGCTGGAGGTGGAGGTGGGGGATGTGGTTGGTGCCACTGTTGTTGCCACTCTTGTTGTTGCCTCAATGTTTCTGCCATTTCCTGAATTAGTCTTTCTGTTCTATCCATTCTGGTAGTAGAGGACTCCTCTATCTCATCACCTCTAATTCTCACCATCTGATTAAACTTGCATTACACTTTATATAGAAGATTCACAGGTATGCATATACTAAAGAGCATACATAATTGTAGACACCCCATTTTTGACCGTCCTCAAGACTTGGACGTCATCGTTCGAACACTCGGTGATCATCCATGTTTGTGTTCGTCTTGAGTTCCCGGAGGTCTCGACTACGCGCCTTGCCTCAGGATCTCTCAGCTCGATTGCTTTGTGTCTGGTTTTACACCAAACACTTGTGTTTTGCCTTGGAGGGGCAGGGAATGGCTTGTGGGCCATCCCCACACTCCACCGGCTGTGTTTTGTTGCCATCGGCCATATATTTGGCCGACCGGCACTCTTGTTGGCCGACCGGTCATCTTTTTTGTCAAAATGACATTTTTGGCTGGCCGACCACTGTTCATCTGCTTTTGCAGATATTTTTGTGCCAGCTGTGATAGCTGGCACCCACCTTTTCTCCCCTCCATATGTATGGAGGGATCTCTCTCTTAACAAGCTTATTTGACAAGCTTTACAAGAGAGAGCTCTATAAGAGAGGATCCCTTCTCTCTCATTTTAGGGTTAGACACTTTTCTTCAGAGTTTGAGCTTTAAGGTTAGAATTTGTATCTATCCTATATCTATATCTCTAACTCTCTTGTATTTAGTGTGTGTTTTGTCTTAGTTTTACACACAAACACCCACTATTACACTATCCTCTTTGAGCTGAGGCCTTTGGGGGGTTGTCTTGAAGTTTTGGAGCTGGTTTGAGCTCAAGGAACCAGTTGGTCCAACATTTGTGAAGAAGGTCATCAAGGGTAACATTCTTGCTCTTTTTACCCCCATTTTGCGTAGTAGTTTTTCTTACCTTACACCTGTTTTTTAGCTTAGTGTATAACATGTAAAAGTTGTGTTTTTACTTGCTTTAAATAGTTGTTTAAGGTTGTTTCAAGCGTTGGGGTTGTTCGACCCCTCTTAAGCCTTGTAAGGCTCCATTTTGTGCCATTTTGGTTGAGCTCCAGGACCATTGTGTTTGGGCCTCCTCACCACTAAAATCTTGATGGATTTCAGTGGTGAGGATGGTGCCTTGAGGTCCCAAGAAGGAGAGGGCCACCCCCTCTCCTTGTTGTCCTTGAAAAGGGCCATTTAAGCCTCATGTGTTGAGCACCATTTTGAGATCATGTTGGTCATATTTTAGTAGGTATTTGGTAGTATTTTGGCATGTTTTACCTCAGCTTTGAGTTGGTTTTGGTACACCATGCTTGCTTAGCATACATGTCTTGTAATGCCATGTTTAGGCCTTAACATGCTTTAGGTTTTGACTCCTTATTCTAGCATGATTTTGACCAAGCTTTGTGAAGCTTTTATACTTGTTTTGCCATGTTTAAGGTTTACCCTTGCTTGTTTTGGTCGACCATGGCATGCATTGCCTAGCCCCTTTGCATTTTGGCTTGTAAGCCTTAAATGTATGGACCTCTAGCATGCATCATTTGCATCATTTTCAGTGGTTTGGAACCACTTGCCATGCTATTTCAGTCCTCATAACATGCTTGCATGCTTGCCTTTGATGCTTCTTCGATGCTTTAAGAGCTTGTGTTGTATGCTCCATGTTTGGCCTCTTTGGCATGCTTCCATGTTTAAGCCACTTAGATGCCATCTAGGTGTTCCCTTAGCATTGTCTAGGTCTGCCTTGAACCTGTTTTAAGTCCTCTTGGCCTTGTGAGGCTTGGTTGGCTTAGCCATGGTTTAAGTCTCCTTGACTTACCTCAAGTACTTGGACCAATTACATGCTATGCTTGTCATGTTTGCTTGATTTGGCATCATCTTTGACATGATTTTTAGAGCTTATATTGCCTGCTAATGGCCCATGTTTACCTCCTTTTAAGTGTGCTTAGAAGTTGTTCCTTTATGCTTAGGAATTGGTCCTTGTGTGCATGCATGTTTGCATGTCATTGTGCCTTCATTCCCATGGCATTGGCCACTAATTTTGGCATGCTTGCGAGCCATCCTAAATTAGTTTAAGTCCATCCCCTTTGCTTGTTTGCATACTCACCTTGTATGTTTGTTTGCATACTTGCATGTACACATTGCATTGCCATTGCATAAGCATGCATGCTTGACCTCTTGAAGTGAGTATGAGGTTGGCCCTCCTTGTGTGATTATGTGCATTGCATTCCATATCAAAATGCACACTTGATTCTTTGGGCCATCATGCATGGAAATGCGTGATTGGTGGTCTGAAAATCGAGGCCCATCCTCCTTTGAGTCATACACATGATAAGGAGTGTGATTGGTGCATACATTGCTTGAAATGCATTGCCATGCTATGCTTTGCCCTCTGCTGCTGTCAATTGCAGGTTCTGCAGAAAGTTTTGGCCGGCCGGCCATATATAGTGCCGACCGGCCATCCAGTGGTGGCCAATATCTTAATCAGTGGCCGGTGAGTATTTCCCATGGCCGGTGACCAATTCCCTTAGCCGGTGGTGGTCCACAGCCTTCAAAGAAGTAATCCTAAGACTGGTGGAGTCTTCAGAGGAGCAGAACAGTCAAAGCAAAGGCATCTTGTGCATGGCAGTGGATTTCCGGGCGAAGTTAATCCGAGCACGCATTGCATTAGGCCCTCTTCCCGAGGTTGTTTACTGCTTTCATTAGATTAGTTAATTTGTTAATTAATTGGACTGTAATATTTATTCGGACCCTCCGAGCGAGGGCAATTTTGTAATAAGTGTGGGTGCGTGTGTGCATGTCTTCCAATCCCCACTTCTTTCTGCCTTTTACTTACCCGCTTTGATGGTTAGTATTAGGACATGTTTAATTTAGCATACTTTATGCTGTGCATGCGTGCATCATTCATCAGTATTGCATGCACCGGGCTCGGCACATCATGCTAACTGCATAGTATTTCAAATCTAACTTGAATACATGCTACTTTTGCATTTTCACATGTCATTCCTAGGATTAGCCGAGCCTATTCTAGTGACATTTTGTATGTGATACATTAGCCACTTTAACATGAACTAGGATCACACATGTTGACTAACTAGTTTACTATTTTGGCACGGAGTACGATGTAAGTATTTTATGCTTTAGCATCTCGCATGAGTGTAAATGTTAACATGATAGCATGCTTACCATGAGGTTATGTGCTTTTGTGTTATAACTCTCTGAATGTCTGTGGGTGAAGGTTGGATTGTTTGAGTTGGAACAACTCGTTGAAATTCGTGTTTTAGCCTACTCGTGAGTAGCAAATTCCAAATCATTTCCAAACAAATAGATATGCGATGCTTTGTTCCAAATTAGGCGATCTAGTCTATACTTTTGTGTTGTGCGCATCACATAGTAAGATTAGGCTAATAATTGGAATAAGAATGCATAATGTTTTCAAAACTAGATATCACGGTTAGTAGAGGCCGATCTTTGATCGGGCGAGCGGGGGTGCTCACGAAGTGACCTTCCCCAATCGTACCCAAGTTCCCGAGCCGAGGCAACTTTGGTGATAACGGACACGTGGCCCTTGGCACTGAGTCAGAGTTTCCTAAATTCCCCAAAATAAAACATTTAGGTGGTGACTCTGTATCTGGCAAAGCAGTCCATGTTTGGCACTTCTTTCAAAAATCTGTTTTCTCAAAACGATTTGCTAGATTTGGACTCTTTGGTTCAGATTAAGAACCGTGACAATTTGAGTCCGAACTGTAGTGAGCCCAAATGAACAGAACGAGGGACACATTCCCCCGGGGCGTTCGGGGACATCTACAATAATCAAATAATTTGCAATGCAAGCAAATCACAAACTTATAACACATAATCGTTCACATTAAATAGTTAAGCATATTCTTGATGCTTTCAGATTCATACTTATCACATGAATGCATCCTAGATCTTTTCTAGACGCTTATTGCTCTTTTGGACAAGTGTGTGAGTTATTAACTCGTGCTCTGATACCACTCTGTCATGACCCGAACCCGCCCCTATGGGTTAAGGACATAACCAGCCAATAATCATGAGATTACCTACAGCCTCAAACCAAACCAGATGTATTTTAACAGAGTTAAGGGGCCAAACGGAAGCAAATTCAAACTTTTGTCTATAGAGCTGTGCTTATATGGCACATCATAACAAACCATACATATACATGTTAATAACTCACATCAGAAAATATATCAACATAAAGTTCTGTACAGACAGGATCATTCAAGTTTGGGTCAGCCAATCAAAACTATACATAAACACCAACCAAAGTCCTCGCCAGCATGACAAAATAACACAAGATAGCAAAAGGGCGAAGACGTGTCTCGTGCGTGAGATGCAAGGCTGACTCTTCAAAACCTTGGTTGTTCCATACAGACTTCACTGAGGCTGGGTTTGGACCTCTCTTGACTCACCTACAAACACATGAATGAGCGTGAGCGAAAGCCCAATGAATAATATCAAATAGAGAAGATACATTGGAAAAATATACATCAGACGGCCTTGGGCCCAATTCATATTTCTATCTAATACATACATATATATATATATATATGTAGGTCAAGTGATTGCGGTTCCAAACACATCGGACGGTGTAGCACGTCCGCGGGGGACCACCTCGCGCTACAGTTCGGACTCTCTTTTTTGTTTGTTGCGGTTCTTAAATCTTGAACCAAAAAGTCCAACTCTGGTAAATCGTTTTGAAGAAAAACTGATTTTGAAAAGAAGTGCCAAACATGGACTGCTTTGCCAGATTACAGAGTCGCCACCTAAATATTTTAAAATGGGAAATTTAGGAAACCCTGACTCGGTGCCGAAGGCCACATGTCCGTCATCACCAAAGTGGTCTTGGCTCGGGAGCTTGGGTACGATCGGGGAAGGTCAGCTATGAGCACCCCCTTTCGCCCGGTCCGAAGACCGGCCTCTACTAACCGTGATATCCGTTTTTGAAAACTTTATGCATTCTTGTTCCGGTTATTAACCTAGAATTACTATGTGATGCGCACAACACAAAAGTATAGACTAGATTGCCTAACTTGGAAATAAACATTGCATATCCGTTTTGTCTCGAAAAACGTGTTAGATTTTGCTACTCGCAAGTAGGCTAAAATACGGATTTTAATGAGTTGTTCCAACTCAGGCGATCCAACCTTCACCCACAGGCATTCAAGCAGTTTATAACACATAAGCATTTAGCCGCATGGTAAGCATACTGTCATGGCAACATTCACACACATGTGGTATGCTAAAGCATAAAAAACTTACATCGTACTCCGTGCCAAAAACAATAACCCGGTTAGCAAACATGCATGACCTAGTTTATGTTAAGTGACTAATGCATCGCATACGGAATGTAATCTAGACAGGCTCGGCTATCCTAAGCATGGCACATGGAATGCAACAACTATCACGTATTCAATTTGGAATTGAAAGTACGATGCAGTTTGTATGATGTACCGAGCCCGATATATGTAAACAAATGCATGAATGCACGCATGCATTGCATAAGGTATGCTAATTTAGATGTGCCCTAATCTACCATCATAAACAGGTAAATAAAAGGGTAGAAAGAAATGGGGGTTGGAAGACATGCACCCACTCACACACACTTATTACAAATTTGCCCTCGCTCGGAGGGACCAAAAGAATAATACAAATTAATTAACTACGCAAGCTAATTAATTATTACAAATTAACTAAATTAATTAACAAATTAACTAAGTTAATCAAAGCAGTAAACGCCTCGAGAAGAGGGCTCAAATGCAGCGCGCGCTCGGAAATGGCTCGGAATCGCACTGCCATGCACGGATTGCCTCTGTTTCCCCTGCTATCCTCCTCTGAAAATTGCCAAAGTCCCAGGAGTGCCTCTCAGGGCACTGGGGAGTACCACCGGCTGGGGTAGAGCACCACCGGCTGAAGAAGGAGGCCACCGGTACTAGATGAAGCTATCGGCTGGAAATTGACTGCCGGTCGGCACTAAATAGTGCCGGCCGGCACTTAACACCTGCAGAACCTGCAACCCACAGCAGCAGAGGACAACAACATGCATGGCAATGTGATTCAAGGTATTTATGCACTATACACACCCCTTATCATGTTATTGGCTCAAAGGGACATATGCCTCGATTCCCGGACCACTAATCGCGCATTTCCATGCATGATGGCCCAAGGAACCAAGGATGCAATTTCATTTTCAAATGCATGCAAACCAAACAAACCAAAGTCCCAATCCCTATCACCCATTCAAGGGACAAGGAATGCATGTTGATGCAATGCATCCTAGTCATGTTAACTAGTATGCAATATGGACAATGCAAGGTATTCATGCAAGCAAATAAGCAAACATGTGAGACAAGCATGCAAACCAAATGAGAGGGTGGTCTTATACATGATCTAGGCAACTCCAAGGGACCTAAAATCAGTGGCCAAAGTGCTAAGTTATGAGGGCCAAACACACATGCACACATGCACAAGCTAAGGCACTAACACTTGAGCATAATTAAACAACTCTTAAACACATTTAAGAGGCACCAACATGGACTAATAGCATACAATGAAAGCTCTGAAATTCATGTTAAACATGATGCCAAATCATGCAATAAAGCATGCCAAACAAAGCATGCAAATGGTCTTAGGCTAAGGCAAGCCAATAGGGCATTAAACCATACCTAACACAAACACACACGGCATGCATTGAACAACCTAAAACAGAGTTTTAGCATGTCAAAATAGGCCCAAAGGACCACTTAGATGGCATCTAAGAAGCTTGAAGTCAAAGGCATGCAACATGGCCAAAACATGGAGCATTCAACACATGCTTAAGAAGTCACAAAGAAGCATGCAATGTAAACATACAAGCACCTCTAAGGGACTGAAATAGCATGCTAGATGGTTCCAAACCATCAAAAACAATGCAAACAGAGCATGCTACACCTATGCACTTAAGGCTCACAAGCCAAGGATACAAAGGAGCCATATCATGCATGCTAAGATTGGCCAAAACACTTATGGTCAGACCTAAAACATGGTAATATGAGCACAAAATCTTCACAAATGCAAGCCTAAAATATGCTAGAGACTAAGGCATACAACCTAAGCATGTTAAGGCATCAAAGAGGCATTACAAGGCAACCATGCTAAGCATGCATGGGGGACCAAAACCAACTTAGAGACATGTTATATCATGGTAATATAAGCATGGAAAACAACCAAGGCATGCTCAACACACACTCAAGCACAAGCCCCCCTCAAGAAGCCAAAACTTGCCCTTTTCAAGGACATTAAGGAGAGGGGGTGGCCCTCTCCTTCTTGAGACTCTAAGGTATGCTCTTCACCACTGAAATCCCTCAAGATTTCAGTGGTGAAGAGATCCTAACACCAAAGTCTCGGATCTCCCACAAAATAGCACAAAAAGTGGCCTTTTCAAGGCCTAAGGGTGGTCAAACTTGCTCAAACCACAAAACACTCTTAATGAACAATAAAGAGGCTTAAAAAAAAGAACTTTTATGTGTTATATACTAAGCACAAAAACAGTTCTAAACTAGGTAAAAATAAGGTACAAAAATGGGGTAAAAAGAGGGTTAGTGTCTCACCCTTGTTGACCTCTTTGACAAAGATGTAGTTGATGCTTCCTTAGGCTCAAAATCTGTCAAAAACTTCAAAAACCAGCCCTTAGAACCTCAGTTGCAAGGAGAAGGTGAAACACTAGGTGTTTGTGTGCAATAGTAAGGCACAAAACACCTAGACACACAAGAGAAGGATAGAGATAGAAGGTGTATGCAACTCAAACCCTAGAAAAACCAAAGCTTCTCTCTTTCTTTTTCTCTCTAACTCTCTAAATTTTCTAACCTTTTAGCCAAGAGAAGAGAGCTTCTCCTTATAGGCAACAAAGACTTACAAACTAAGTCATCCAAGGGCTCATCCCTCCATACACGTGTATGGAGGGGAAACAAGAGCTAAACAGCTGTCTAAAAATATCTCATAAAGCAGCTGTAAAGCAGTCGGCAGGGCAAAATGGTCATTTTGCCAAAAAGAGTGCCGACCGGCACAAAATAGTGCCGGTGGCAACACCAGCCAGCCGGTGGCCTCTAGCCACAGCCGGTGGTATGTGGGGATGCCTCAGAAGGTAGTCCCTGCCCCTCAAAGGCAAAGCACAAGTGTTTGGTGTAAAACCAGACACAAAACAGTCAAGTTCGGAGGTCTTGAGGCAAGGCGCGCGAGCCGAGAACTCCGGGAACTCCAAACGAACACAAACATGGATAATCACCGAATGTTCAAGCGGTGACGTCCAAGTCTTGAGGACGGTCAAAAATGGGGTGTCTACAGACGGCCTCGGGCCCAATCTATTCATGTCAAACTGGCCTTTGGCCCATTTATCTTTCATTCATGTCAAACTGGCCTTTGGCCCAACCATTCTTTCATTCGTGTCAGACTGGCCTTCGGCCCATTCGTTCATTCATGTCAAACTGGCCTTCGGCCCATTCATTCTTTCATGTCAAACTGACCTTTGGCCCATTCATACTTTCATGTCAAACTGGCATCTGGCCCATTCATACTTTCATGTCAAACTGGCCTCTAGCCCATTCATACTTTCATGTCAAATTGGCCTCTGGCCCATTCATTCTATCATTCAGGTCAAACTGGCCTCTGGCCCATTCATTTGGCATAGCAAATATTGTCCACCATTCAAATTAATGAACTTATAAGACTTATATAGAAGTAAGCAATTGGACAAACAATGTATTTCAGATATTTTTATTAAGATATTACTCACAGTGATCGGCGGGATGATTTGCCCTGGAGCTCGACCCTACACATTTCATGAACACAATGGGTCACAAACAGTTCAATCCGTTTTGAATTCACATATTCCTCTTTAGGCTTTATTCTTATCCTTTTAACTCATTTACAATGCTCAATGCATGCCTAAGAGTACTCAGAAGTGAAAGAGAACGGAAAACGAAGCACTGAATGCATTTTCAAAATTTCAGAAACAGGGGTCCCCTGCTCGAGTGTGGACTTCCCCGCTCGAGCGGACCCATGAGGCCCGCAAAAGTACTGGTCACATCATTTTTGCGCTCGAGCGTGAAGTCTGGCGCTCGAGCGGAAGGCCTCACTACATGGCTCCCCACTCGAGTGGACATCCATGTCTGCAAAAATACTGGGAGCTCGCATTTCCCGAGCGAGGGGCGCTTTCCCCGCTCGAGCGGACATCCCAAATTCTAGAAAATCCAGAATTGTTCTTGAGCTCAAATTCAACATTTGAATCAACATATCTTGCATATTGAGGCTCAAACTTCACATATACATGTACTGACATGGTATAAACACCAAATTACAACATTATGAAGCTCAATTCCATGAATTACCTACATGCATGCTCCAAATTACACCAAACTTGTTTCCATCACTACTATTCCATGTATTTCAAACCCATATTCTTATTAATTGTACATGCATGTGAGATATAACCCTCATTCTCAACTTAGACGATGAAGAGATGGTCAAAATATGAGCTTCAACTAAAATCTTACATGGATTATACATTTTGTGCTCAAACATGCAAATTCAAAGCAATTTCTCACATGCATGTGCATATAGACTTCCAGTTCAACAAAATCAACTTAATTTCATCACTTATAGCACAATTCTTGTTCTTAATCATCAATCAACCTTAATTTCACAAAATCACAACTCAAACTCATGTGTTAAGGGTTGATTACTCACCTAGGAGCTTTAATCTTCCAACTTATGCTTAATTCTTGAGTTAGTCTTCAAATTACTGAAGCTTTAGGATCAAAGCCTCAATTCCCATCACCCTCTCTCTCTTTAGCCGACCCTCTCTCACTCTAGGGTGCAAAAATTTGATTTTCGAACTCAAACCATAAATGTAAGTGTATAATGCCCTTAATAAAAGGCTCCATTGGTCACATTATTTTAATATTAAATAATTGAGCACTAATTCATTAATTCAATCTGATTAATTTGATCCGAATCAATTTTCAATCAAATTTCACCGTAGGCTCTAAAAATCACGCTAATCACAATGGCATAATCAATTTCGGGTTTTGTGGCCGATAAGGCCTTCAATTTAAATTCTAAAGCAGATAATCAAACAGATATTCCTACGGTGAACAGATAGAAAATTCAAAACCACATATTTCCACATAAATGGCACACAAAATCATTTCAAACACATAAGCACATTCATAATGAGGACCAATTAGCATAATATGGAACAGGGTTATCATAATAATGAGGATTATAGAGCTAAATCGGCGGCTTAGGATTAACCTAGGTATACTCGCCATTCGGCATTGTTATGTCCTAGCCAAATCTACTGGCCGGCTAGGATGCTACTTTCTCAGAGCCAAGGATACCGATCATTACTTAGTGACTATGCTTGCCAGCTCCGGCAAGCGTGTTGATGACGTGATGGTCATTGTCCGAGGCAGTTGGGAATTCGGCGAGGGTGAAGATCGCCTAGACCCCGTACCAAGGTGAAAAGGTGAACTAGGTGGCCGATTAGCTCAGTTTTGTTTTTGTTATTACCATATCTATATTCGGCTCTCCATACATCTAATCGCTTTGTTTATGCAGGCAGCGACTTGAAGAGAGTGTTGGTTTCAGACGACAACGCTGTACTTGAAGAAATTAAAATCTCACTACAGTTCGTCGGCCGTCTAAACCTTCAAAAGCAAGGGAGGGCGGCCCACATTCTCCTGCGGTATGAGCCGACTTGCACGACATTTTTTGGTGGCAAACAACATTCCAATCCTAAGAGGTGACGAGCATCTTACAGCTCTTATTTTTCCCAGCTTCAAAAACTTAAGACAGATTGGTTTAGAAACATCCGATTTGGAACACGTAGAAGAACAAGCGGCCGAACCAATCTCCGAGGACCCAAACCAGTTGGCAGCCGAGGTAGACAAAGCTCTTAACTCGGCCTTTGAGGAATCTAGACTCAACTCGTCTGACCCTCCATCCACATCAGGCCGAGGAGACGTCTCCTTCGAAGATATTTTTACAAACTTGGGAGACCTTCTCGGCGCTTATCCTTAGGGTATAGGTAGGGAAACGCTCATGCAAATGGCATGAAAGAGAAACGCCGAATGTATGGCTGCCCGGCGGAGAGCCGAGGCCATTCGTTCTGAACCTACCCCGACTGAATCTTTTGAACCTATTATTGTAGAAGAAACGGCTGAAATTGATGTGGCTGAGATGGTGAAGGAAGCCGAACGGCCGATCCCAGAAGATCGGGGAGAGAAACGTACCGCCGAGAGCGAGGCCGGCTCTGAGGAGAACCCCGTTAATAATGTCGTTTCGGCCAAAATCAAAAACTGTTGATTTCAAGGTTGGGAGGCCGATCTCCAAGGGGATGATTGCCTGCGTTCCGAAGCACAAAGCGGACGGCATCTCCCCAGTGGACCACCTCGGAGTAGTGCGATGAGCCCATAACACAATTGGCAACTCTTCGACCCATCTTCCTTTGGCTTTCTCCAGCTTCTTCTTGATGCCGTCTAAAATAGATTTGTTGGAGGCTTCAGCTTGGCCATTACTCTGTGGATAAGTCGGGGAGGAATAATAGGGCCGAATACCATACTTGCTGCACAATTCCCTATAGACACCACAAGCAAACTGGGTGCCGTTGTCTGAAATAAGTGCTCTTGGAATGCCGAATCGCGTTATGATATTTCTCCATACAAAACGCTTCACGTCGGTGTCTTGGATGTGCGTTAGTGCCTCTGTTTCTACCCATTTTGTGAAATAATCTGTCGCGACAATCAAAAATCGCTTGTTACCTGGGGCATGAGACAGTGGTCCAACGATGTCAAGTCCTCATTGGGCGAACGGCCAGGGACTGGTTATAGAGCTTAACTCTTCAACAAGCAAGTGGGTCAAAAGAGAGAACTTCTGGCACTGTTCACACTTTTTCACGTAACATTCGGCATCGGCTCTCATTGTCGGCCAGTAATACCCCTGTGTCACAGCTCGATGAGCCAAAGAGTGCCCGCCAGAATGGGCGCCACAACTGCCTTCATGTATTTTGGTTAGAAGTGCTTCGACTTTGTCCGGATGAACACATTCCAAGTATGGGCCAGAAAGGGATTTTTTATAAAGCTTTCCTTGCGGATCCAAGTAGTATCGCAGGGCTTTGTTTCGCACCTTGTGCACTTCTTTCTTGTCCACTGGGAGCTATTAGAAGATTGGAATCAAGCAATGGAGTCCATCCAACTCGGTCCTGACTCTATGACATTGACCTGGACTTCCTCAGAAGGGCCAATGCTCGGCTCTGGGATGAAACCAACTTCAATGGTCTGTTTAATCTTTGAGTTAATGGCGGATGCTAGGCAAGATAGGGCATCTGTATGCGTGTTCTAGTCATGGGTTATTTGGTTCAATTAATGATGGTCAAATTTTGCCAGCAAGGAATTTGCCGTTTTCATGTAAGCGGCCATACGGTCATTTTTTACTGCGTACTCCCCCTTTAGCTGATTGATCACCAATTTTGAATCACAAAATATAAGTAGACGCCGAGCACCTAGGAGATGTGCATTTTGCAAGCCGATTAGCAGGGCCTCGTATTCGACCTCGTTATTTGATGCTTCGAAGCCAAGTTTGACAGCCTGCTCAATTATTGCCCCGTCGGGAGCCATTATCACTACTCCGGCCCCGTTGTCACGTTGATTGGACGATCCATCATAGTACAACTGCCAAATGTCCCCAACATAAATTCTCCAGTTCAGCTTAGGTCGAATTTCATCAGACTTGAAGTCGGCAAGACCCCCAGTGAATTCGGCCACAAAGTCGGCAAGCACCTGTCCCTTGATTGAGGTTCTATGCAGAAACTAAATATCGTACTTGCCGAGTTCAAGAGCCCACTTTGAAACGCGCCCTGATGCTTCTGCACTACGGAGTACCGACCGGAGGGGGTGGTCTGTTAGTACTCCGATGGTATGCCCCTGAAAGTAATGCATCAGCTTTCTTGCTGCCATGATGAGGGCTGGAATGAGCTTTTCCAACGAAAGGTGGCGTGTTTTGGCGTCAACCATTGGCTTGCTCACATAATACACTGGCCGCTGCTCCCCCAACTCTTTCTTATCAGTACGGTGCTGATGGCCCGGTCGGAAATAGCCAGGTACAAAATGAGCGGGTCACCTGCCGAAGGTGTTGTCAAGA
This sequence comes from Camellia granthamiana, assembly GCA_036172215.1. Lineage (NCBI taxonomy): Eukaryota > Viridiplantae > Streptophyta > Magnoliopsida > Ericales > Theaceae > Camellia > Camellia granthamiana. The sequence goes on along the minus strand of CM069913.1, from coordinate 79,012,246 downwards.
GTGGAACTGATTGGAGGTAGGTCTTGAGGCTGTTGAAAGTGGCTTTGTACTTGGAGGTCCATTCAAAAGCCTTGCCCTGCCATAGAGTTTGAAAGAATTGTTGGCAGCGATCTGTGGACCGACTGATGAACCTGTTGAGTGCGGCGGCTATCCCCATCAACTTTTGAACCTCTTTCACTAAACGAGGGGAGCCGAGCTCCAAGATTGCTGTGATTGGCCTCGGGTTGGCTTTGATTCCTCGGTGGTTGACAATGTAACCCAAGAATTTGCCAGCACCGATCCCAAACACACATTTGGAAGTGTTCAACTTCATTTTGTATTTGCGTAAAATGCTGAATGTCTCTTTCAGATTGGCTAGATGAGTTTGCTCTTCTTTGGACTTGACCACCATATCGTCAATGTACACTTCCATAGTGTGGTCGAGTTCCTCCTCGAACATGGCAGTGACTAGTCTTTGGTAAGTTGCTCTCGCGTTCTTCAGCCCAAAAGGCATAACCTTATAGCAACAGGTTCCTCTTGGGGTGAGGAATGCAGTTTTGTCTTGGTCCTCCGGATGCATGGCAATTTGATTGTAGCCTCTGTAAGCATCGAGGAAGCACATACGCTGATAGTGTGCCGTCGCATCTACAAGTTGGTCTATTCTGGAGAGGGAAAAATAATCCTTGGGGCAGGCTTTGTAGGTCCGTGAAATCAACGCAGACTCGCCAAGTCCCATTTTTCTTCTTCACAACCACAGTATTCGAAAGCCATGTAGGGTAGGTCACTTCCCTGATTGCCCCGGCGTCAAGCAACCGGTCAGCCTCTTCAACAGCGGCGGCAGTGTGCTTTGCGGCTGATAGCCGGCTTTTCTGAAAAATTGGCTTGCATTTAGGGTCAACATTTAAACGGTGCTACGAAACAGACGGAGCTACACCCGACATCTCATATGGAGTCCACAAAATACATCAAGGTTGCCGAGCAGGAAGGAAATTAGCTGCAGCCTGTCGGCTTTATTTAGGGAGGCGCCGACCATGAAGAACCTGTCTGGGTTTCCGTCAATTTCAATTCGATCTAGGGCTTTCATGGCCTTTTCACTTGGGAGCCGTCCAACATCGTTGAGGCTCTCTCGATCCGGCACCTCAATAGAATTCACTTGCAACTCTTTTGGCGTCTTTCCAGCAAGGAGATAACATGCTTGTGCTGATTTCTGGGAGCCACAGATTTGCTCAATGTCGCGTTCTGTCGGGAAGCGGAACAGTTGATGATAGGTGCTTGGCACGGCCTGCATAGTATGCAACCAAGTTCGCCCCATGATGAGATTATACGGCGATGGTAGCTTGACAACAAAGAATTCCACATCCACTGTTCGGGAGCCCGCTTGAACTGGTAGTGTGATTTTCCCCAATGGGTATTCTAGATTAGCATTGAAGCCGAATAATGGATAAGGAGCTGGAGAAAGATCCGATTCAGAGAAGCTAAGTTTGGTGAATGTTTGTAATACATAACTTCCGATGTGCTCCCCGGATCAATGAGTACGCGCTCAACGGTGAATCGGTTTACGCGTAACTCGATTACCAAGGGATCGATGTGGGGAAGTGTCACTTTGACCAAATCTGAATCATCAAAAGCAATGCTCGCAGCTTCATGGGGCTGTTTAGCCGGAGTGAGTTGATTTTGAGGGTCGGGATTTGATTGAATCGTATGCACTGCGGATGACATTGGCAGGCTATATATCTTGTGGATCACGTCGAGTGGAGGTGAATCCTGCCGTAAGGCTATTACTTTGGTTGAGTTGACTTTTCGGACGTACTGTTGTAGCCGACCATCTTGTACCAATTCCTCTAGGTGATCCTTCAATGCATAACAACTCTCAGTATCATGGACGTGGTCCTTGTGATACTCACACCGCCTATCTCGTCTTCTCGTGTTGGGAGGTCCCACAATTTTGGACGGCCATTTGAAGAACGGAAGGTGTTGGACTTTGGACATAACCGCGTTGATCGGCTCTGACAACTCCGTATATTTCTTGTCTACGCACCTTGCACGCCTGCTATCTACTTGCAGTTGTTCATTTGCTCAGTGGGAGCATTGGTCGCTTGATCGGTGAGAATCCCGTCTCTCGTCTCGTTTAGCCTGATGCCGTGGTTCCGGACTCTGAGATGGTACAGAATTTAACGGCTGAGCAATTTTAGAAGGGGCCGTCTTGTTGGCCATGTTTCTGGCTTTAACCCGCAAGGCGTCATCTTCCACTTTGCAGTATTCCTCAACTTTCTTCATCAACGACCAGACTGTTTTGGGAGGTCTTCTAGTCAAGGAATTGCAGAGAGCACTATCAGGATGCAAACCCATTTTAAAGGCAGTAATGGCCATGGAGTCATTGCAAGCATCATCGACAAGATTAAAGCATTCCCAATAGCGCGCTGAATACGCTCGTAAGGTTTCTCCCGGCTGGATCTGCATTGACCAGAGAGAGTCGACTTGCTTCGGCTGGACCTCGTTGGTGATAAATCTTGCCCTGAAGGATTTCTATAATTGATGAAAACTCTTAATTGACGCCAGCTCCAACTTATAACACCATCTGACGGCCAATGGCCCCAAACTGCTTGGAAATATTCTGCACATGAGAGCCTCGTCGTCTGCATGCAGCGTCATGGCTTGTTTATAATGACGGATATGATCAGTGGGGTCCGATTTCCCGTCCTACAGGGTGAACGATGGGGCTTTGAACTTCTTGGGTAGCGCAGCCTTTGCGATCCGTCACACGAAGGGATTGTGCTGGTCTTCTTCATCCAAACCATTTGGTCTTTGCTTATGCCTTACACGTGGACTCTCTTCAAAGGAACTGGTAGTTTCGAGGCGTCCCTTCTTTTTGGGCTCTGGGGATAATGAGTCAGAGTCGTTGTCACTATATTGCTTCCGAACTCAAGGTCTTCAACCACCCGCTCTCAGAGGTCGTCCCGGATCTTGGCGTGTAGCCTGATTGGATTTTGCTACTTCCAAGGCCAAGTCCTGACGGAGGCGCTCGTTCTCAGCGATCATGTTTTCCAGCCTCTGTTCATTTTGCTTCGCCTGTTCCATGATTGCTTGCATTGTCTCATGTGCTGAAGTCGAGGGTGAGTTCTGGGCAAGTGAGTCGAAGTTCAAGGCACATCTTGCGGTGATAGTCTCCGGTCCAAGCATATTTGTTGGAGTGAGGTCGTCTCTCTGTGTGGTTTCATTAGTGACTATTGGAGGTTCTTCCGTTACGCCCGCCATGGATGTAGTTGAGTATTCCCACAGACGGTGCCAATTATGGGGATAATGGTTTTGGAAATACTCTTCTGATCCACTAGGATGCTCGAGATCCTTAGCTAACGACTTGAAAAGGAATAAACACTCTGGCTGGGGGTGCCGGAATTAGCACTCTGACGAATAAGTCAGTAGATACTCTCTTGATTGCTTGTATCTTAAGTTAAGTGTACTAGTTCTCACATACCTTTCTCTGACTGATGATCCTTTATTTATATTATTCTCTTTGGGCCTTAGGGCCAGGCCCACCCTCGATCCATTACATGTACTTCCACTCGGCCTTTATTCTATTGGTTGGAATGCCGATTATTTCATTCGACTCTTCAATTGACTAGGATCAATGTCGAATAAAGGTTGTGCCCCGGACTGAACTTGTAACGACCCAGAAATCCTTTCCTCCGCTCGAGCGGAGGAGTGGCCGCTCGAGCGGACTTTTGGGGTTCCCAGCAATTTTGCAGACGACTTGATATTCTGGCAGTTGTGATTTTCCGCTCGAGCGGGGGAGTTGACGCTCGAGCGGATGACTTTGTTGGTCTGCGCGCTCGAGCGCAAGATTGAGCGCTCGAGCGGGTCGCCTGGTTAAGTTTGATTCTGAAGCATGTGGGCTCATTTTTGCTGTTCTTCTTAGTGTATTTGAAATGTTCTTACCTTATTTTGGGATATTGATTGAGATGATAAGATGATGGTAAAGTAAGATTAGACCAAAAACCTTAATTTGAATAGTTCGTTTACGACCAACCGTCACTCATTTGCCCTTTTTATTTTTCCACACTTTGAATATGGATATGAGGTTAGAACCATTGGAAAGCTTATTTCCGGGGCTTCAATTTGGACACAAGAACGACCTAAAACGGAGTCCGGATGGGAGAGTTACATCTGTTTGAAGTTTTGGAATCTGTGCTGTGAGTAGGTCCGCTCGAGTGGGAATAGGTCCGCTCGAGCGGGGTTTTTGGGGCAGCAGCTTAAAAAACGGGATTTTGAGATCTTTTTCTACATTTTCTTTCCCCTCTCTTCTTTCCTCTTCTCCTAAGTCCGAAATCCTCCGAAACCCTAGCCTCAAAACCTTGAGTTCCTCTAATTTGAGCAACAATCTACCATGAGTCTTGTATCAAGGATGGAGACTAAGAAAAAAGCAATGTTTTAAACCGATTGGAACTTGGATTTGCGAAGGTTTCTCTTCAAGCTTGCTCTTTTGTTGATTCAAGGAGGTAAGGGTTCTAATACTCTGCAATACTTACATTAAGAGATAGATTTGTGGTATTTCTATGGTATTCATGTACAAATTTGCAATTTTGAGCATATAGAGTAAATTATGTGATTTGGGGTTTTATGGTTTGAAGATATTGGAAGTTAAATTGATGGGTTTATATGATGGATTATGAGTCTTGGATGTATAACCAAGGAGGAAATTGGGATGTAAAGTTATGGTATGAGAAGTATGAATTTTTATGGAAAACTTTATGTTCTTGAAAACCCTAGGTTAATTTGTGATGATAAAGAGTGATTTTACTCAAATTGAAAATAGAATTATAGAATTGGTGAGTTGAATTATACGTGTACAAGTTTAATTGGATTTCTGAGATGTTCCGAAATAATGTTAAAAAGATTTACGAATGAACTTTGTCATAGGCATTGTAAATCATGTTAAAATGAGAAAGGAAATTAGGGGAAATGATTTAAAGAATTAATGTGTGACTTCATATGTGTGTAGGACATGCTTCGGGAGAACTAAATGCTTCACCAATGCACTGTGAGTAATAGTACGAAGCTATATATTTTATTTATCATTGACAATTATTATCACTAACGCTCTGTTTCTTGTAAGTGTTACACAAATATGTTACACGAACATTATGATGATTGACAGTCAATGTGAACGTTGAAAGATTGGTCTACATCGGTATGACTTTGGAATAACTCGGTTTGATTAATAACGAATAATAATTCTTTATTATCTATAGGTAAACTACGTCGTTCTTAGTGCATAAATGGAATCATGTTTACCTTTAAGCCAAGTATCTGTTTGAAATTGAGATTATTCTATGGTGTTACCTATGGACCTGAGGTCATTAAGAACCTATGACATGCATGTAAACGTTTAACATTATTATGTGATCCGCATAAGGATGTGAATTATTCTATCTTTGACAAGTATGTTTTATTTCAAGTATGGTTCTAAACATTACAAGTTCAAGCATGTTACAAGTATACGCATGGTACAAGTTCAAGTATATTACAATCTATGCATGTTATAAGCTTAAGTCTATGCATGTTACAAGCTTGAGTATGGTACAAGTTGACATATGTTTCAAGGGCCTCGTGCCATATGTTCCAAGGGCCTCGTGCCACATGTTTCAAGGGCTTTTATGCCACTATGTTTCAAGGGCTTTACGCAACACGTTTGAAAGTTTAATGTTATGATATTCAAGGGCTTAAAGCCATTGGCTTCAAGATATTATGTTTCAAGTTATTATATTACAAGACTGGGCCTAAGACCGTTATGAAATTAATATCGAATCAGACTAACTATGTCAACCTTACAATTTCACACGCATTAATATATCATGTTTCAAGTTAAGCATCGTTTTGTTTATGTACTATTATTCACTGAGCCTGGCTTACTTTGTGTTATGTCTGTTCTGTAGGTGACCACCTTGGAGGTCAGTCTTAACCCTTGATGATCGCCTTTCATTTGTCAACCTCAGTGTGTCCAGGCACCCGGACCAAGCCCATGCATATCTGTAAAGTTTTGTTATTTTTTTTGGTTAATTGTCTATCCAAGTGAAAATGTATGTATATAACCCCTTTCCTTTAATACGGTTTAGTTATACGCTCAGTAAAGGAGCTGAGTACGTGTATGTGATCCTGGCATGTTAGTAATAGCTCAATGGATGTTATTCTATGTATTTTATATTATTATTAAATGCTTCCGTTCAGGCCCCGTATGATATGTATAACAGGTTTAGTGTCCATTTTCGAATAGGTCATGCCCAAACTTTTAGGGGCAAGTTTTGGGGTGTGACAGGTGGTATCAGAGCACGAGTTGCTATCTTACACACGAATCCATTGAGCTGTAGGATGTCTAGAAAAGACTTAGGCTTCATGCATGACATCCTTAGTGCATATGAAAAGACTGATAGCAACGTTAAGAGTAATTTGTGTACGTTAACGATTATGAGCCATGTCTATTATACCTCTCATGTCTATTATACGAAATGATTGATTTTTGAAAAGCCTATTTTGATGACATTATGGTTGTTCCGCTATGATACTCGTTTTGCTTATGATATGACATGATGAGACTTATTGACTTCTGGTGTGGAGCAAAGTGCTGTACGGAACTAAGTGCTACACTTTAGTGGGAGCCACCTCTAGAATCCGTACGAGCCACCTCTTGAGTCCATACACACTTCTGTATATTTCTGATATATCTGTGCCGAAAGGCTATCTGGGCTGAAAGGCCAATCTGATAATTCTGGGCCAACATGCCAATCTGTTAAAATGGTATAAGTAATTGTGGCACCCTTAATTCCGATGGCCCTCGCCCAGGGGTAACAATACCGTGGCCTATGGCCCTCGCCCGGGGGTAACAATACCGTGGCTATTGGTATCAATTTTGTGGTCTTTGGACCTACCTGTTGTGGTCTTCGGACCTACCTGTTGTGGTCTTCGGACCTACCTGTTGTGGTCATTGGACCTACCTGTTGTGGTCTTGGGACCTACCTGTTGTGGTCTTCGGACCTACCTGTTGTGGTCTTCAGACCTACCTGATCTGATAGTTAGCCATATATGATCTTATGCAAAATTTAAATATGAATATGATTATGAGCATATATCTGAATCTGTTTCAGTTGTCATAAATTGCTTAAACACTAAGTATGAAAGATTTAGTTATGATATAGTGATGTCTTTCTTGTTATGGTATTGTTTGGACCTATGATTTAAAAAGGTATTGTGATATGTATTTTGATAAGTTGTGTTTTGGATAATAGTTGGACCCATGTAAGAAGTGACTTATTCTATTCTGTTAAGTGCACGATAATGACATGATATGACAAGCACTGTTTCATTTTCTGATACGTTATGTTAAGAATTAAGGAATGATGATCCATGTATGTAAAAGTATTAAGGGCCCTTGCCCGGGGGTAAAAATACCGTGGTTTAAGTATGTTACACGATATCTCTTGCCACCGACGGTCTTGTACGGGTGGATTATGTTTTGCCATCGACGGTCTTGTACGGATGGTACCACCGACGGTTTTGTACGGGTGGATTATGATCAAGTATAAATTCTGATCTTGTTTCTGATTCAAGTACAACTAAGAATCTGTATGAATATGCTTCTATTTATCCGTTCAGTCTATGTTATGTCATAACATGATGTGAATTGATAGTGTTGAATGAGTTCAGTTTATGTGTAATCGGGATTTGTTTGTGGAATCTGTGATTTGTGATATGTGAGGGTTGTAAAAAAAAAAAAAAAAACGAAAGAAAAGGGGCAGCTATTGACTACCTCGAAGTTAAACTAAATAATGGATAAACAGAGAAGCTACCGCTTTAAGTGACTTAAGATCAAGAAATCATTCATGTGAAATATTTTGTGTAACTATGCCACGTTGTCTAGCATCACCTATACAGAAGTTATGATGTGAATCGTTCTGCATGATATCATGGATTGTGGTGAAAACAAATGGACATGGGAATATACCATCTTGTTAATGGGTTAGCAATATGTCTTAGACATTTACTATCTCTTACATGTTTAGACAACCTTGTACAATAACAAATGGATTTATTACCCCATTGAATTAATTTTACTAAGAATTACGCCTTACTAAGAATTATGGGCCTTGATGTTACGAAATCAAATTATTTCCTTGCTATACTATTGCATATGTTGTTTGATATTATAGAATTTGGAAGGATGTGATATGGGTACTGATTTATGATCCTATGAACAAACCTGGTAGACTCTACGTACGAGGAATAACTGGAACTTTATGTATGTTAACTAATTGGGCCAGATAATTGGTCTCTAATTTCTGTATGACTATTTGCTGATCCACTATAATTACTAGTTGTAAAGACGGAACCATGTAAATGACTTTTGTCTTCTAGTAAGAAAATAAAGAATCGTTGAATAGTGGAAAAAAAAAAAAGGAGCCTCTATGTGAGTGTCTTTAAGGGGTAATTGTATGATGGTCCTCACTATTCTATGTTTTTAGTGTCAATGAAACAAAGAGTTGGTGATGCCACCAATTGAAGTGCAATTGAATTTTGGTGATGGACCGTATAATGTGAATTGTCTTTGAAATTGAGAAGTTGTTATGGGCCTTGGGATTATAATTGATTAGTGTTGTTCCTTTGCCGTTGAAATTTTGATGCGTATATGTTGATCGAAAGTATTTGTGATCCTTTTCTATCCCAAGTGTGGATCTAGTTTTGGAACATTACAGGGTGTGTTTCTGTATATGTTTGACCTATTTTCTATTTGGTTTTCTCAAATTTCGAGGACGAAATTTTTGTAAGGAGGGAAGGATGTAACGACCCAGAAATCCTTTCCTCCGCTCGAGCGGAGGAGTGGCCGCTCGAGCGGACTTTTGGGGTTCCCAGCAATTTTGCAGACGACTTGATATTCTGGCAGTTGTGATTTTCCGCTCGAGCGGGGGAGTTGACGCTCGAGCGGATGACTTTGTTGGTCTGCGCGCTCGAGCGCAAGATTGAGCGCTCGAGCGGGTCGCCTGGTTAAGTTTGATTCTGAAGCATGTGGGCTCATTTTTGCTGTTCTTCTTAGTGTATTTGAAATGTTCTTACCTTATTTTGGGATATTGATTGAGATGATAAGATGATGGTAAAGTAAGATTAGACCAAAAACCTTAATTTGAATAGTTCGTTTACGACCAACCGTCACTCATTTGCCCTTTTTCTTTTTCCACACTTTGAATATGGATATGAGGTTAGAACCATTGGAAAGCTTATTTCCGGGGCTTCAATTTGGACACAAGAACGACCTAAAACGGAGTCCGGATGGGAGAGTTACATCTGTTTGAAGTTTTGGAATCTGTGCTGTGAGTAGGTCCGCTCGAGCGGGAATAGGTCCGCTCGAGCGGGGTTTTCGGGGCAGCAGCTTAAAAAACGGGATTTTGAGATCTTTTTCTACATTTTCTTTCCCCTCTCTTCTTTCCTCTTCTCCTAAGTCCGAAATCCTCCGAAACCCTAGCCTCAAAACCTTGAGTTCCTCTAATTTGAGCAACAATCTACCATGAGTCTTGTATCAAGGATGGAGACTAAGAAAAAAGCAATGTTTTAAACCGATTGGAACTTGGATTTGCGAAGGTTTCTCTTCAAGCTTGCTCTTTTGTTGATTCAAGGAGGTAAGGGTTCTAATACTCTGCAATACTTACATTAAGAGATAGATTTGTGGTATTTCTATGGTATTCATGTACAAATTTGCAATTTTGAGCATATAGAGTAAATTATGTGATTTGGGGTTTTATGGTTTGAAGATATTGGAAGTTAAATTGATGGGTTTATATGATGGATTATGAGTCTTGGATGTATAACCAAGGAGGAAATTGGGATGTAAAGTTATGGTATGAGAAGTATGAATTTTTATGGAAAACTTTATGTTCTTGAAAACCCTAGGTTAATTTGTGATGATAAAGAGTGATTTTACTCAAATTGAAAATAGAATTATAGAATTGGTGAGTTGAATTATACGTGTACAAGTTTAATTGGATTTCTGAGATGTTCCGAAATAATGTTAAAAAGATTTACGAATGAACTTTGTCATAGGCATTGTAAATCATGTTAAAATGAGAAAGGAAATTAGGGGAAATGATTTAAAGAATTAATGTGTGACTTCATATGTGTGTAGGACATGCTTCGGGAGAACTAAATGCTTCACCAATGCACTGTGAGTAATAGTACGAAGCTATATATTTTATTTATCATTGACAATTATTATCACTAACGCTCTGTTTCTTGTAAGTGTTACACAAATATGTTACACGAACATTATGATGATTGACAGTCAATGTGAACGTTGAAAGATTGGTCTACATCGGTATGACTTTGGAATAACTCGGTTTGATTAATAACGAATAATAATTCTTTATTATCTATAGGTAAACTACGTCGTTCTTAGTGCATAAATGGAATCATGTTTACCTTTAAGCCAAGTATCTGTTTGAAATTGAGATTATTCTATGGTGTTACCTATGGACCTGAGGTCATTAAGAACCTATGACATGCATGTAAACGTTTAACATTATTATGTGATCCGCATAAGGATGTGAATTATTCTATCTTTGACAAGTATGTTTTATTTCAAGTATGGTTCTAAACATTACAAGTTCAAGCATGTTACAAGTATACGCATGGTACAAGTTCAAGTATATTACAATCTATGCATGTTATAAGCTTAAGTCTATGCATGTTACAAGCTTGAGTATGGTACAAGTTGACATATGTTTCAAGGGCCTCGTGCCATATGTTCCAAGGGCCTCGTGCCACATGTTTCAAGGGCTTTTATGCCACTATGTTTCAAGGGCTTTACGCAACACGTTTGAAAGTTTAATGTTATGATATTCAAGGGCTTAAAGCCATTGGCTTCAAGATATTATGTTTCAAGTTATTATATTACAAGACTGGGCCTAAGACCGTTATGAAATTAATATCGAATCAGACTAACTATGTCAACCTTACAATTTCACACGCATTAATATATCATGTTTCAAGTTAAGCATCGTTTTGTTTATGTACTATTATTCACTGAGCCTGGCTTACTTTGTGTTATGTCTGTTCTGTAGGTGACCACCTTGGAGGTCAGTCTTAACCCTTGATGATCGCCTTTCATTTGTCAACCTCAGTGTGTCCAGGCACCCGGACCAAGCCCATGCATATCTGTAAAGTTTTGTTATTTTTTTTGGTTAATTGTCTATCCAAGTGAAAATGTATGTATATAACCCCCTTTCCTTTAATACGGTTTAGTTATATGCTCAGTAAAGGAGCTGAGTACGTGTATGTGATCCTGGCATGTTAGTAATAGCTCAATGGATGTTATTCTATGTATTTTATATTATTATTAAATGCTTCCGTTCAGGCCCCGTATGATAGGTATAACAGGTTTAGTGTCCATTTTCGAATAGGTCATGCCCAAACTTTTAGGGGCAAGTTTTGGGGTGTGACAGAACTCTTGTCTATTCGTCCCTATTGACCCATTTTTATTCAGCTCCCACACTAGCGATAAGGGAATGGAAGATGATGGAGGATGCCAATGAATTTACTTTATAGCTTAGTGAATCTCTAGAAAAGGCTACCCTCTTCACCACCATCGCCCAACCTACCCTTGTTGCAAGAGTAGTTGAAGCACAACTAGGTGATCCAGAAGGGGATGCAATTAAAGGGAGCATTCTTCAAGGGAAGGAAGAGAGGGGTTTAATTATTCATGTAGATTCTAGTGTTCATTACCTCGACCGATTGTTTGTACCTGAATCTATGAGAAATGAAGTTTTGAGGGACTTCGATCATTCCTGGCTAGCTGTGCATCCCGGAGGCAATAAAATGTACCATAACCTGAGTCGTCAATTTTGGAGGAGGGGTATGAAAAAGGACGTAGCCTCATTTGTGTCTAAGTGTTTGACATGTCAACAAGTTAAGGCTAAACACCAAAGACCGGCGGGATTGCTACAACCTCTTTCGATTGCTAAAAGGAAGTGGGAACACATCAACATGGACTTTGTTTCTGGCCTTCCTAGAACTCAAAGAAGTAATGATGCAATATGGGTGATTGTGGATAGACTTACTAAGTCCGCTTACTTCCTCGCCATGAGCATGGGAGATTCCATAGAGTTTCTAGCTGAACTTTACATCTGTGAGATTGTTCGCGTCCATGGGGTACCAGTGAGTGTAGTGTCTGATAGAGACCCTCGCTTTACAGCCAGGCTATGGTAGAGCCTTCAAAGTTCCTTGGGTACTCAATCGAATTTTAGTACTGCTTACCACCCCCAGACCGACGGGCAATCTGAACGTACTATTCAGATTTTGGAAGACATGTTGAGGGCATGTATACTAGTTTTTAAGAATAGCCGAGCTATTGAATTTTCTTATAACAATAGCTACCAAACAAGCATCGATATGGAACCTTTCGAGGCATTGTATGGACGTCCGTGTAGATCACCGATATGTTGGACTGAAGTGGGAGATTCACCCTTGCTAGGCTCAGATCTAGTTCGTGAAACTACCGAGAAAATAGCCCTCATTCGGAAAAGGTTAATTACCGCTCAAAGCCGACAAAAGAGCTACACAGATAGAAGAAGACGACCCTTATCCTTTGAAGTTGGTGACCATGTCTTTGTGAAGATATCTCCTAGAAAAGGGTTGATGAGATTTGGCCAGAGCGGAAAGCTATCACCTAGATTCATCGGCCCCTTTGATATCATTGAGTGGATTGGAGAAGTTGCATATCGCCTTGCATTGCCACCACAAATCTCCGTGGTCCACAATGTGTTTCACGTATCTATGCTTCACAAGTACGAATCTGATCCCTCTCCTGTGTTAAATTGGACGGAGATTGAGACAGACGAAGATGTGTCTTATAAAGAAAAACCACTCCAAATCTTAGATACTAGATAGCAAGTTTTGAGGGGTAAAATAATTCCCTTAGTTAAAGTGTTATGGCGCCATCACGGTGTGGAGGAAGCTACGTGGGAACGTGAAGCGGAGATTCGCAAGAAATACCTCGACTTATTTTCTGAATTGTGATTTTTTTTTTGTTTTTCACTTGATGAATTGGGCATGAGCCAAAACCTTCTATTATTTCCTTGTCTTGAGGTCAAATTGATATATATGTTTTGCTTGGTTATGAGTTTGGTGAGGATTGAATAAATATGATATTGTTGTCAAGCCTTGTTATCCTTGTGGGGATGGATATTATTTCGAGAGCGAAATTTCCTGATGTGGGGAAGTCGTAACACTTGGGTGTTTTAATCTATTGGAAGGTGTATTGGTTTTGAAGGAGTACAATCCGATTTAAACTCGTTGGGTTTGTTCTATCGCGTTTGTTCTTGTCAAAAAGTTCCTTGGAAACTGAGACATTCTATTCTAGGGTCGACACCAGCCTTCCTAAGGGTCGACCCTTACTTGTTGGTGAAGTTTCTAGAGGTGTTGCTAGAAAATAGGGTAGACACTAGTCTGGGGAGGGTCGACCCTCTTATGTTGCAGAATTTCTGTGTTAGTTGCAGGAAAATAGGGTCAACCCCCTGTTGTCTAAGGGTCGACCCCCTTGCTTGTTGCCAGATTGTCTTTTCTACCTAAAGGGTCGACCCCCTTGCCGGAAGGATCGACCCCAGTATGTTTTTTTCAAAATCTTGGGGTTCGAATGGGCCCTACGTTTGGGGGTTTTTGGACTTATCTTTTTCATTGACCTCAGGGCTATTATCTATTACTATAAATAGACCCAAACCATACCTCTCTCATAATTTTCTCCTCTTTTTCCTCTCAAAACCGAGAGTCTCTCTCTCTTTCTCTCAAAAAGTCACTTTTTTTAACTTCAGTCATTAGATCTACACTCTTAGAGGTGTCTTCTCTGAGATAACTTGAAGATCTTGTCAAGGGCTTTCTATTGGTCCAAGAAGTTCGTGGCTTCGTCGACCTAGTGTTTTTCGGGTTTTCTTTCTCACGACTTGAGGTAGGGGCACTTTTACCTTAGTATTTCTTTTGTGAAGGGATTTCATGGTATGGTTGTGATTTGTGAGTTAATTGGAGAGTATTGTTGGATCAATCTCATATTTTACATAAATAAACCATTTTACTTGACTCTTGCTTGAGATTTCTTTACTCCCTCTTTCAAAACATGTATATAAATGTTATTACAAGCCATATCTATAATAGAGGAGAAAAACCCCCAAATTTGGTAAAAACACTAGATTCTCCATTTGAGTTAAAAACATCACATTGAATGGGGAATTTCCTTGATTCATGAAATATTGTTTAAAATAATAGATGAAGGATGTGGATGTTAATATAGTAAAAGAATTGTGGCTTGGATGTTATTTGTTTTCCTTAAATCTTTTGTTGTATTCAACTCTTGGGTAATGTTGGATGGTTGTTGATGAAATAAAATATGAATGAATTGTTAATTGTGCATGAGTTCGGGTAAGAGTCGATTTTCCAAATGTGGTGCTGTATTGGTACTTGCGCGGGAAGTTTAAAAAGGTGCCCAAATGCCCTATCTAGGCTTATCGCTAGACGAATGTGGGAAAAATATTTTTGGGTGTCCACACAGTCCCACTCCAGCATCGGTATGGCACCATACGAGGCTTTGTATGGCAGAAGGTGTAGATCACCGATTTTTCAGACAGAAGTCGGGGATAAAGCTTTACTAGGGCCTGAAATTGTGCAAGACACTTATGAAAAGATCAAAACTATCCGGCAAAGGCTCAAAACAGCTCAGGGCCGACAAAAGAATTATGCAGATGTTCAAAGAAGACCTCCTGAGTATGAGGTTGGTGACCATGTGTTCATTCGTGTGTCTCCGATGAAAGGCCAAGTTAGGTTTGGAAAGAAGGGCAAGTTGTCGCCCCATTACATTGGGCCGTTTCAGATTCTGGACAGGCTTGGCCCAGTTGCTAATAGAGTTGCCATGCCACCCAGATTCGAGCAAATCCACAATGTGTTTCATGTGTCAATGTTGAGGGGTTACCTCCGAGACCCGTTTCATGTGATTGATTATCACCGGGTGGCTATTGATAAAAATATGGAGTACGCCGAATGGCCGGAACGAATCGTTGACCGGCAAGTGAAACAATTGAGAAGCAAGTCCATCCCAATGGCGAAAGTGGAATGGAAAGAACACTATGGGACGTACGCCACGTGGGAAAAAGAGGATGAAATGCGGCTACGCTATCCACATTTGTTTCCCGATGAAGGCAAATTAAGTTTGGAGAACCAAACTTCCTAAAGGGGGGAAGACTGTGATAACTCTGTTCCTTATTATGCTAATTGGTCCTTATTATGAATGTGATTATGTGTTTAATATGATTTTGTGTGCCATTACGTGAAAATATGCGGTTTTGAATTTTTATCTGTTCACCGTAGGAATATCTGTTTGATTATCTGCTTTGGAATTTAAATTGAAGGTCTTATTGGCCACAGAACCCGAAATTGATTACGCCATTGTGATTGGTATAATTTTTAGAGCCTACAGTGAAATTTAATTGGAAATTGATACGGATCAAATTAATTAGATTAAATTAATGAGTTAGTGCTCAATTATTTAAATATTAAGAATTTTGATTAAAGGAGCTTATTTAGTGGGCCACTTTCACTCAAATTCTCTCTTTAATTCAATTTGGCTGATTTTTGACTCTAAGAAAAAGAGAGAGGGTCGGCTAGAGAGTGAGAAAGGAGGAGAATTGTGTTTCGCTCAAGTTTGTGAAAATCTTGAAGATTGAACTCAAGAATTGGCTAGAGCTTGGGTGTTTGAAGCTCCTAGGTGAGTGAATTTATGAATATTAGCTTGTAACTTTGTGAATTCAAAGTTGAATGATGATAAAGAACATAAAATGAATTGATCATGATGAAAATGAGTTGGTCTTGAAGAATTGGAAGTCATGGAACACATGCATGTAAGAAATTGCTATAAGTTTCCATGTTTGGGCATAAAGTGTGTAATCCATGATGAATTTTGGTTGAAGTCCATATATTTGATCATCTCTGCGTCAATTAAGTTGGGAATAATGAGTATCTCTCACATGCATGTACAAATCATGGAGGTGTGAGTTTTGAATGTTTGAATGGGCCAAAGGCCAGTTTGACATGAAAGAATGAATGGGCCAAAGGCCAGTTTGACATGAAAGTATGAATGGGCCAAAGGCTAGTTTGACATGAATGAATGAATGGGCCAAAGGCCAGTTTGACATGAAAGTATGAATAGGCCAAAGGCCAGTTTGACATGAATGACACTATGAATGGGCCAAAGGCCACTTTGACACGAATGAGTTGGGCCCAAGGCCATATGTTGTGTTTGGAACTGCAGTTACTCGACTTATATTTATATGTATATGCTAGATAGAAATATGAATTGGGCCCAAGGCCGTTTGAAGCACGTTGTTCTAAATACAGTTTGTGTATTTACTTTACTCGATATTATTCACTGGGCTTTCGCTCACGCTCATTAATGTGTTTGTAGGTGAGCCAAGAGAGGTCCAAACCCAGCCTCAGTGAAGTCTGTGTGGAACAACCAAGGTTTTGAAGAGTCAGTCCTTGCGTCTCACGTACGAGAAGACTTTGAATACGTTTGTATATAGTTTTCATGGGTTGACTTAGACTTAAATGATCTTGCCTGTACAAAACTTTATGCTACTGTATTTCCTGATGTGAGTTATTAATATGCATATGTATGGTTTGTTATTGTAATGACCCCAAAATGCGTATAAGAAATCACTTTTATTTACCTATGAGATGATGTGTTTGGATTTAATTATATCTATTAGAATTGAAGCATTATCAGTTGAGTTGCGGACTTAAAATTGAAATTACCGACCTTCATGGGTTCAAAAATTAAAATTGAGTACTTGGGTATATTAATGGGAATTTTGAGAACTATTGGGAAAAATTAATTTGAAATCTAATTTGTCTGATTCGTTAATGGACGTTTGGGTGATTAACTTTATACTGCAAATTAAAGGCCTTAGAAGCTTCACAAATTAGAACAGGGGACATATTTATGATCAGCATGATTTTTAGAGTTATCTGAAAAGTTTAATTGAAATTTAATTTTGCGCGATTCGTAAGGCCACGTTTGGTTCTCTTTATTGTATTATGTTGGTGTGTGTATATTTATATATATATTGGGTGCCTTATGAGGGGATGGACACATTACTTAGAATCAAAAACAAAAATATCTAGAGGAAAGGGGAGAGCTACGTGAGAGAGGTGAAATGAAGGAACTCAACAAGAAAAAAGATTGAGAAATTAGAAAGGATTGAAGGATGTAAAGCTTAAGGTATGTGTAATTCATTCTAATTGATTCCTCTCCTTGATAATTAAGTAGAAAGCTCTTCATGTTCTACAAATTAGGGTTAGGTTTGGAACAAGTAAGTGGTGAATGATTAATTAGAATCATATTTCTTGAGCTTGATTATGTAGCTAAATGATTATGTGTGTATATATGTTTATGTATGTGTGAAATGAAGTTGTGTTTGTAGATTAAGATCAAAGATTCAAATTGGACTTAGATTGATCTATGTTATGGCTTCTAGTTACATGATTTTGACCCATGTTTAACAATTAAAAGACCCTATTTTGAGCCATGAACAAGAGCACCAAAAATTGGATTTTTGCTGAATTTTCGAACAGTTTTCTACCCAAATCGCCGCACGTGCGGGGCTTCTTGCCGCACGTGCGGAAGACAGCTGTCCAGCCAACTTTGATCAAGCATATCTTTTGCATCCAGACTCTGTTTTGATTGATTCTTGAGCCTAAAATCAAGCCCCGGAAGTCTAGTTTCCAATGACACTAGTCTCACTCCCAAATTCTAAATACAGAAAAAGTTATACCCAAATTAGTGACGACTATTCACTTTCTGTCAACTAGTTTTGTACCATTTCTCCACCTAAACCATTTTCCATTGATTTCTTCTGTTTTTTTTTAGACATGGATTGCATTAAAGCATATGAGTGGTACCACCATGACTAATTGATTAATGATCAAAGAAAATAAGTAAAGGATCGAGTATAACCTCATATTATGTGTTGTGCATTGTGATTGTAGATCGAGACGAGGACATTGTACCATTACCACCGGGAACCGATCACTGTGAGTAATAGTACTCCAATGTAAACTATTTACCGTTACTGATCATTTGTCGTATTATTCTGTTCTTTGTGGATACTTATGATAACGTAGGAGTGGACTAAGGCTTATGCGAGTAAGGAAGGATCTGACATACATTAGTATGACCCTGAAACTATTATACTTTTTGGGTGTTCAAAGGTTAATGATATGTAGACTATTGATGCTATGTGGTAATGGAAGGACTTTATGAATGTGAACTCTGTTTACTGGGGCATAATATTCTGAATAGGAACATGACATCCCGAATATCCTCTTGGGGATTTCATAGTGGATTAACATGATTGGACAGTTGGTTAAAATTATGGATTGTACTATCGTCATGTGCTTTGTTTGCTGTTAATGAATGTCATCAATGTTTTGTTATCTGTCATTACCCTTATTGATTTATAGTGAACAAGAAGAATAACGATGCTTGTGTGTTCCGAATCCTTATGTTTTGCCAAGGACGACTCAGGACCGTTGCGATGTAAGTTATTCCGTACCTATTGGGAAGCTTCTGATATATGTGAGACGATTATGGCAATTTGAAAGAAATCATGAGATAATTTATGTATCCTATTGTGTGATGTTATTTATATAAATTTGGGGCTATTCTGTTCTGGATATCCACTCTGTTTATGTATTATGTTCTGTAAGTTGTTCCGTTTACGACATGATATAGTATACACTGTTGTTTTAAAAACTTATTGATTTCTGGTATGGAACAAAGTGCTACACTTCGGTGGGAGCCACCTCTTGAATCCACACATGTGTAACATTCTGGGCCGAGGGCCATTTTGTAATATTGAGTAACATTCTGGGCCGAGGGCCATTTTGTGATATTGAGTAACATTCTGGGCCGAGGGCCATTTTGTGATATTCAGTAACATTCTGTGTAACATTCTAGGCCGAGGGCCATTTTGTGACGTTCTGTATCATTCTGGGCCGAGGGCCGCTCTATGTATATTTTTGGACTCATGTCTGTTGGGATACAATTACAGCGTGTTGTTAATCATGTGCTTCGCAGTTTTATACTTTATTATTTCTGTTGTACTTTACATTATTCATGTACTATTATTCACTGAGTTTTACTCATTCTGTATTCTGTCTGTTTCTGTAGGTCATCAACCGAGAAGCCAGTCCTAACCCTTAAGATTCGTCTCCCTCTTGTCAACCACGATGTGTCCAGGCACTAACTGAAGCCTGTGTATTTTGTAAAGTGTGGTTTTTTTTTGGGATTTATGCTTGGTCGTCTTTCCTTAAAATGTTTTGTTCTATGCCCAACTGTGGGCTGATTCGATGTATATGGGTGTATATTTTCTGTATATTGGTTATTTGATGTGATGTTGTGATCCTGGCATGTCAATAGTAGCTCAATGGATATGTTGTGAAGTTGTATTTTTTAATATTAAATGCTTCCGTTCAGGCCCCTATACTATGTATATCAGGTTTAATGCCTATGTCTGTATAGGTCATGCCCGAACTTTTAGGGGCGGGTTCGGGGCGTGACAGTTATGATGTGCCATGTAAGCACAGCTCTATGAACAAAGTTTTAAATTTTACTTCCGTTTGGCCCCTTTACTCTGATGAGTTATGTCTGATTTGGTTTGAGGCCGGGGGTAATCTCAGGATTACTGGCCGGTTATGTCCTTACCCCATGGGGGCGGGTTCGGGTCATGACAAAGGGATAATCATTCATGCCTGATTAAATACTTTACCAAAACAAAACAAAGCTTTTATCAAAACATTGTAACATAACTTTATTAAAAATGCCACTCACAATAGCTCTTTGCATGTAGGGATTAAAGCAAAGATCCAATATAGCGATTCTGGTTTAGACCCGACCCATTTAATGTTTTGGATCCGAGTTTCTTTGTTGTATACAATGATTCATGTCTCGTTTCCCCTTATCCCTCTTTGAGTTTGGCTTTTGGAACGTGTTGGTTACATTTGGAACAAGTTGGTAGCTTGTTTTTCAAATTGGTGATGCTTAGAATTTTGTTCCGTCGCGGTCTTTGTTAACCTCCAATGCTTTTGCAGGTTTGCAAAAATACTAGGAGTTTGTATTCTTCGTTCGAGCGACAATCTTCTATCTGTAAAACTATTGGGGGTTCGTATTTTGCACTCAAGGGAGGTTTCTTGTGCTTGAGTGGTGAAACTTATTGTGTCTGATCGCTTGAGCTACACATATTGCGCTAGAGCGAGCTGCGTGTATATTAGTTCGTAAACTGCCATTTTTTACTCACATCTTCATTTCTCTCTCTCTAAACATTTCAAAACCCTAATTTCTCCTACTGTCTCTAAAACTCATCTATTTCACTCAAATCCACCTAGATCCGTCGATCTTTTCACCCGTGTCCCTTTGTTAAAAAGGTAGAGCTTGGCGAGGGCTTCGTTCTAATCAGAGCAAAGTTGATTTTTGGCTTCTTTGAGTTTCCTACACTCTCTCTCATCCTCTAAGCTTGAGGTAGGGATATCTCCACACTTTTTATGAGTTTTAACTTAGTTATTTGTTATTTCTGAACAATATTGAGATTTTGGAAGATTTATAACAAATCGGGTTTTAGGTAAAATGCAAAAGAGGAGTTTTTCAAAAGGATCCTTGAAAATGATTTTGATATGGAAAATAATGTTAAGTTGGGAATAAATGGTTGATTTTGATACTTGGGATTGATTTTGGAAAGAAAAGGGATTTTGCCCTAAATGTCTCAAATGTTGATTTTATATAAATAATGAGATTGATATTGAAATTTTGAAATTGGATTGATATTGATGAGGATGGTGGAGTTAGATATGTATTATCACTCACATCTTGAAAATTTGGAAAGTTTATCTTTATTAATGATTGTTTATCTGTTTAGAAATATCTGTTTTGGGTTATTGGTGGAAGATACCTACGATTATTGTAGAAATTGCCTGAGAATTAGGTGAATTAAAACTATTTTCTCATTCATTTACATTGAGCATTATTTCACATTTATACATTAGAAATGATTATTGAATTTGAGAAAAAAAGGAGTGAATCTAGGAAACATGTATTGTCTCGTTGAAATAAGTTGGCTTGAGTGTCTATGGTGAATGTCTTAAAAACCGCGCGTATACATGGGTATCGATCCCGCAGGCGAAATATCTGTAAAATGGCAATAGTAGTACTTGTATAGCCTACGTTTACATGGGTGTTGGTTTACAATTTCTCGCAGATGAAATTTTCGTGAAATGTTGTATTGATTTTCAAAATTCCAGAGTGTGATTCACTACCCTATTTTCTATTGTAAAAGAAATGAATCATGAACTCTAATATAAAATCCAGTATTGCATGGTTTTAGGAAGAAGTATAAAATGTTTTGGCACGAGCATTGCATATGCATCCACCTTATAGCTTTGTTAAGAATCATATGCTTTGTTGGATTATTTTTGCTGGGCTTTGGCTCACCCTAAGTGGGAAAAACATTTTAGGTGCTAATGATATGCCTTCTCCGAGGCAATAGCTTGGAAGGACTTGGAGCGTAGAGCTTCTTTTGTGTATTTGCTGTATTTCTTTTTGTTCAAGCCAAGGGCTTTAATTGTATTGGACTTAAGTCTACTTTTGTTGAACAAAGTACTGTCTTAGAAAGTTGTAAGCCTTTAAGGCATTCATTTATCTGCTTTACCTTTGTATCTTACCTCTTGTAGTAACATATGCTATAGATTCAGGTTTAGACTTGTGAATTTATATCTGCATATGTCATTGTCTTGTACAAGTAATTGGGATAAATGAAAGATATTTATTTCATCATGTGTTGTTATGTATTTAATGTTGTGGATGGTTTTATAGCAATAATTTTGGAGTGTTAGAACTTGGTATCAGAGTGTACCGGGTTTGAATACTTTGGGTATGTGGGGAGTGGTTCTTATCATAATGGGTTTATCTCGTTTGATAGAGATGGTTATATGTATGGTATGCTACGTGATAACATGTTTTTGTGATAACAAGCTTATGTGATTATATGGGTATGTGATTTAATTCCTAAGATATTGATTGGGTCTACGGCTTTCTAGAAGTCCTATTAGAAGAGCACTTGATCACTGCTATTTCTAATTGCAACTCTGGCAATGTTGCGGGATGATCATTATCTAGAAAGGAAATTCATGTGTTTATGTGACTACGTGCTTATGTGGAGTGAATTGCTATTGTCCATTACCTTAGGACGCGAGTGAGTTAGCTTCGGCACATTTGTAAATGTGCTAATCTCTTTTGTTACCTTCATTAGGATGTCAGTACGTGGACACGGTGGTGGTAGGCATGGTAGGCCTAGACAACATGAGGTGCCTTACTGGATGAGATCAAGAGGAAGGGGTTGGTCAGGCCAGTGTAGTCGAATCTGTTGGTCAGCAGGCCATGGGCTCTTTGGCCCGTGAAATGGCCGGAGCTTTGCGGGAATCTATGGACATTTTCAGGATTAAGAATCAAGTCCAGACCCAAGTTGCTAAAGTAGGGTCGTCTTTCTTGAAGAGGGAGTTCTTCCTGTAGAGTCCATATGAGTTTTTGGGTGACCCTAAGGAGCCACTGAACCTGAATGAGTTGCTAGAACAGATGGTGAAAATGTTCAAGATGCTCGGCAACAAGGACAATTGTAGACACCCCATTTTTGACCGTTCTCAAGACTTGGACGTCACCGTTTGAACACTTGGTGATTATCCTTGTTCGTGTTCGTCCTGAGTTCCCGAAGGTCTCGGCTACGTGCCTTGCCTTAGGATCTCTCGACTCGACTGTTCTATGCTTGGTTTTGCACCAAACACTTGTTGTTTTGCTTCTGAGGAAAGAGGAAGGCTTGTTAGCCATCCCCACACCTCACCGGCCATGGCTTGAGGCCATCGGCCCTGTTTTGTTGCTACCGGCCATTGGTGATGGCCGGTCAGAACTCTTTCTGGTCGGTCGACTATTGATTTGGTCAATTTGTCATTTTTGGCTGGACGATCACTGTGCATCTACTTTTGGCAGATATTTTATGCCAGCTGTGATAGCTGGCATACACTTTGCACCCCATCCATACACGTGTATGGAGGGATTTGCTTCCTTAACTTAGCTTCCCTTGGAAGCTTGGATTGGCCTTGCCTATAAGAGGAAGGCCTCCCCTCCCTTTCTAGAGGTTGAACAACTTTGAGATTAGGGCATATATATATATATATCTCTATCTCTCTCTATATACATAGTTGTGTGTGTTTGGTGTTCCAAAAGGGTGTTTTGTTCTTAGTTTTGCACTAAGGCACCTAGTATTACACCATACTCCGGTTGTGGAGGTGTTGAGGGACTGGTTTCAAGGTTTTTGAGCTGATTTTGATCAAAAGGGAGGTCTGAGGTTGGTGTTCTTGAAGTGTTCTTCAAGGGTAAGAACCTATCTCCTTTATTCCCCATTCTTGCACTACCTTTTAACCTATCTTGCATTTGTTTTTGAGCTTAGTGTATAACATATTAAAGTTCTGATTTTGTTAGCTTTAGAACTTTGTTTAAGGTCTCTTTGAGGCTTGGGGTTGTCTCCCCCCTCCAAGGCCTTGTTAGGCCTTGTTTAAGGCCATCTATTTGGGCCATTGTTGTGGTCTTTGCATGACCTCTCTACCACTGAAATCTAGAGGATTTTCAGTGGTGGAGAGGTAGTTTTGAGGTCCTAAATGGGAGAGGGTCGTCCCCTCTCCATGTTGTCTTTGATGTTCACACAAGTGGCTTGTGTTGTAGCTTGCATGCCTAGCTTGCTTTAGCTTCATCTTAGTGCATATTAGGATTTTTTTGCCATGATATAGAGCACTATTTTAAGTTGGTTTAGACACACCATGCATGCCTTGCATACTTGTCATGTAATGCCATGAAATTGCCTTAACATGCTTTGTGCTTTGAGCCTTGCTTTAGCATGATTTTGGCTTAGCTTTGTGAAGCTTTTGTGCATGATTTAGTATGCTTAAGGTCTGTTTGGAGTTGTTTTGGCCATCCATGACATGCTTTGTATAGCCATCTTGCATTTTGGCTTGTTAGCCTTGGGTGTGTAAGTGTTGAGCATGCATTGCTTGGCTTGTTTCACTGGTTTGGAACCACTTACCATGTCATTTCAGTCCATATAGCATGTTTGTATACTTGCATTTGTGGCTCCTTTCATGCTTCGAAAGGTTGATGTCTTATGCTCCATGTTTGGACCTTTGTGCATGCCTTTAGACTTAGGCCATTTAGATGCCATCTAGGTGGGTTTTGGGGCTCATTTTAGCATGTCATATCTCTGTTTTTGGTCTCTTAATTCATACCATGTTTGGTTGCATTAAGTGTGGTGGAATGCCTCTTTAGTGGCCTTGTATGCCTCATGCATTTGCTCTTTTTGTTTTAGCTTGTTGGCTTTGGTCATCGCATGTGTTAAGCTTACTTTGCCATGCTTTAGGACTGTCTCGGGTCATATTTTCCATATGCCCTCTGTTTTGCATGGTTTTGGTTCAAGTCCTCTTGCTATTTTTGGGCTTTAAGCTTTATTGCATGCCATGTTTGGTTTGTTTATGTGATTTGGCATCACTCTTAGCGCTATTTCAGAGCTTGCAACATTGTCACATTTGCATTCTTTTCATCCTCTTTTAAGTGTGCTTAAAAGTCCCCTCTTTATGCTTAAGTGTTGGTCCATTTGCATGCATGTTTGTATATGTTTTGGCCCTCATTTCCTTGGCATTTGGCCACTGTTTTGGGCTTATTTGAGAGCTTCCCAAATTAGTTTAAGACCATCCTTCGCATGTTGTTGCATGCTCGCCTTGTGTGTTGTTGTATACTTGGCCTATCGCATGTTGTTGCATGCTTGAATCACATTGCATTTGGCATGCATTTCGTGTTAAGTTGCTTTGCATATTTGCATGTGTTATGCCTCACATGCTGTCACATGAATGAATAAAGTCACATGTTTGCTTAACATGCTTGTCCTTGCATATTGTTATATGCTAGTCGTCTTGGTAGCATCATTGCTTGTTTGCATGTTCATGGTGCATACTTAGCTTGCATGCCTAGGTTGCATTTCATTGAGCATGCGTGCCTTGCCTCTTGATTTGATTATGATAAAGGTTGGGCCTCTTGTTTGCTTTATGTGCATTTCATTCCATAGTGAAAATGCATACTTGACTTATTGGGCCATCACGCATTGAAATGCGCAATTGGTGGTCCGAGGGTCGAGTCCCCAACTCCTTTGAGTCATAAACATGATAAGGGGTGTGGTGGTGCAAACATTACTTTGAAATGCATTGCCATGTCTTGTCTTGTCCTCTGCTGCTGTCAAAATAGGATTCTGCAGGCATAGATGGCCGACTGACCACATTGAGTGCCGGCCGACCACAAATCTCTGGCCGAGAGCCATACCAATGGTCGATGACCACTTTCCCACGGCCGGTGACTATTCCTCATGGACGGTGGCACCCCACAGTGTTCAGAGAGTGCTCCTTGGGACTTATGCAATTTTCAGAGGCATAAAATAGTGAAAACAGAGGCAGCTTGTGCATGGTGGTGGATTTCCGAGCGGAGTTGAGCACGCATGCATTGGACCCTCTTCCCAAGGCTGTTTTATCGCTTTATTAGCTTAGTTAATTTGCTTAACTAGTTAATTGGTTTGTAACTATTTAATTAGCTTGTTAGTTGATTAAATTGTATTATTCTTTCGGACCCTCCGAGCGATGACGAATTTGTAATAAGTGTGCATGTGTGTGTGACTGTCTTCCCACCCCACGTCTTTCTCCCTTTTACTTACCTGCTTTTGATGGTTAGTATTAGGGCATATTTCAATTAGCATCCTTATGCTATGCATGCGTGCATCATTCATCAGTATTGCATGCACGGGGTTCGTCGCATCATACTAATTGCATAGTATTTCAAATCTAACTTGAATACATGTTATCTGTTGCATTTCACATGCCATCTATAGATTAGCCGAGCCTACTCTAGCTGCATTTTGCCTGTGATACATTAGCGATCTTAACATTGACTTGGATCATACATTTGATTACTAACATGTTCCTTGTTTGGCTCGGAGTACTAGGTGAGTATTTATGTTTTAGCATCTTGCATGTATGTGAGTGTTAACATGAAAGCATGCTTGCCATGAGGCTAACTGCTTAGTTGATATAACTGCCTGAATGCCTGTGGGTGAAGGTTGGATTGCTTGAGTTGGAACAACTCGTTGAAATCCGTGTTTTAGCCTACTTGCGAGTAGCAAAATTCAAACTGTCTTTCAAACGAACGGATATGCAATGCTTTGTTCCAAATTAGGCGATCCAGTCTATACTTTTGTGGTGTGCACATCACGTAGTAAGATTAGCTAATTAATCAGAATAAGAATGTATAATGTTTTCAAAACTAGATATCATGGTTAGTAGAGGCCGATCTTTGATCAGGCGAGAGGGGGTGCTCATAGTTGACCTTCCCCAATCGTACCTAAGTTCCCGAGCCGAGGCAACTTTGGTGATGACGGACACGTGGCCTTAGGCAACGAGTCAAGGTTTCCTAAATTCCCCCAAAATAAAATATTTAGGTGGCAACTCTGTATCTGGCAAAGCAGTCCATGTTTGACACTTCTTTCTAAAAATCTGTTTTCAAAACGATTTGTCGGATTTGGACTCTTTGGTGATTTATCAATCTCACATTGCACATTGTGAGATCAGATTAAAAACCGACACAAATTGAGTCTGAACTGTAGGGAGTCCCACGAGGGCACGTCCACAACAATGGGATAAGAGTGTCCTTGGCATCCTTCTAGCTGAAGGGAGATGCGGGTCAATGGTGGAAGTATGTGCACAGGCGTATTGGGTTGACTTGGGAGGTCTTTGTCAACGCCTTCGAAGACAAGTTCTTGCCTCCCACCACTAGAGATAAGTTGAGAGATCAGTTTCTGAAGCTCAAGCTGCTTAGCCTGCCAGCAGTCTAGTTGGAGATAGCTTTCATAAGCCTCTCTAGATTTGCACCAAAACTAGTGGCAACACAAGAACACTGTTGTATCGAGTTTGAGAAGAGATTGAGGATCAGGCCTCTTTTTAAAGTAGCCGGGTCAATAATTAGGGACTATAGACGCCTTGTGGAGGTAGTGGCTCACTTGGAGACTGTGGTTCAAGCGAAGGAAGAGATGAGGGGCTCCAAGAAGAGTTAGGAGGTTGAGAGAGAGAGAACTGAGATAGTAAAAGGTAGAGGGGTTCCACCCAACAGCTATCCTAGGCTACATAGTCTAGATCCACCTTTCCTGTGCCAAGTTCATGATTAGGGAGAGGTAATTAGAGAGGCTTTTCTTGTTTCAAGTGTAGCCAATTGGGTGACAAGTCTCTAGCTTGCTCGTAGAGAGGAGGACGACAATAGTCTACAATGCCTGTGGCTCACTCTCAGAGCTAGAGTTAGGGGAGAGGGTAGCCACCTACCTGTTATCAGTGTGGGTAGTCATGACATGTGAGGAGGTTTTGTCCTCAGTCAGGTGGTACACCTAGTGAGTCTAGTTCGAGGCAAACACAGAGCCACTAGCCTGTACAGGCCTCCAGGGCTAATCAGGGGGCCTCTTCGGCCAGTCAGTGTATTAGACTTATGCTGCAAGGGGTGAGCAGGTGGAGCAAAGACCTACAGGGCGTATATATGCTGTTACCACGCCAGACTTAGTGCCAGCACCTTCGGTAGTGAGAGGTAACTTGTTGTTGTATAATCCTATTTTCAATGTGTTAATTGGTACGGTGCATCCCATTCATTCATCTCATCTGCATTTGCATCGACATTGGGATTAGAATTGGCTCGACTAGCATCTCCACTTAGTGTAGAGTCACCTATTGGTGGGGAGATTGTATTGGAATAGGGGTGTCGGGGTTATGAGATGGAGGTTGCCGGTCGCCGACTTCCTTTTGCATTTGTGTTGATTGACATGTTGAGTTTTGATGGTATATTGGGTATGGACTGGCTGTCATCGTATCGGGTTGTCATAGATTGTTACCGTCAGAGGGTTACTATATGTATATTGAGTGGTGATTGTTTTTATTTTATGGGGGATAGATCTGATAGAGTTTCATTGCCAGCATGTAATCCGTGAGGTCAGAGTGAACTTAGTTGTCTTCTTGCAAACTTCTTGAGTAGTGAGTGTAATAAAGTCTAAGTCGAATTGCCAAGGGTAGTTTTTGAATACCCGGATGTTTTCCTGAGGATCTCACTAGTTTGCCACCTTATCCTGAGATTGAGTTTTCTATTGATTTAGTGCCTAGCACGACCCCGATTTCTATGGCACCGTATAGATTTGTACCGACCAAGTTGAGTGAGTTAAAGATTCAACTCCAGGAATTGTTAGATAAGGGCTTTACCCACCATAGTACTTTGCCTTGGGGAGCACCAACTCTCTTTGCCAAGAAGAAAGATGGTGCATTGCGACTTCATATAGATTACCAGAAGTTGAACTGGGTAATGTAGACCCGACTTTCTTTGTGTGCCCTCCTTTCAGAGAGGTGCAAATTGGTCTTACTACAGTTCAGACTCCTCTCATGGTTTTGAATCTAATCTCACAAAGTGCAATGTGAGACTGATAAACACCAAAGAGTCCAAATCCGGCAAATCATTTTGGAAAATGGATTTTGAATCAAATAATGCCAAAATTGGACTGCTTTGCCAGATTAAAGAGTCGCCACATAAATATTTTGTTTTAGGAAATTTAGGAAACCCTGACTCATGCCAAAGGCCACGTGTCCGTCATCACCAAAGTTGCCTCGGCTCGGGAACTTGGGTACGAGAGGGGAAGGTCCTGAAATGAGCACCCCCACTCGCCCGATCAAAGGATCGACCTTTACTATCATGATATGTTGTTTTATAAACACATGGGTTCTTATTCTGATTATTAGCTAACTTTACTATGTGATGCGCACAACATACAAGTATAGACTCAATCACGAGAATTGGAACAAAACAACTCATGCTTGTTTTCGAAAATGGTTTGAAAGTGCTACTCACAAGTAGGCTAAAGCGCGGATTTGCCACCCCCAAAGTGGGCTTAAAACATGATTTTGCCACTTCGCAAAGTGGGCTTAAAACTCATAATCATTGAGTTGTCCCAATTCAGGCAATCAAGCTTTCACCCACAGGCATTCATGCAGTTAAGCATTTAAGCAAATAGCCTCATGGCAAGCATGCTATCATGGCAACACTCACACTCATGCAAGTATGCTAAAGCATAACACTTACAGTGTACTCCAAGCCAAAACCAGAACTTGTTAGAAACAATGCATGATCCTAACTATACAAGATGCCTAATGCAACACATGCAATAATGCAACTAAATAGGCTCGGCTATCTAAGATGGCATATGAATGCAATGATTTGATACATGTATTCAAATAGGTATTGAAATACGATGTAGTTTGAATGATGCGCCGAGCCCGGTGCATGCAAGACAAAATGAATGATGCAAACATGCAAAGCATAAAGTATGTTAAACAAAACGTGCCCTAAAACTAACCATCGAAAGCGGTTAAGTAAAAGGAAGAAAGAAGTGGAGTTGGAAGACATGCACACACACACGCACCCTTATTACAACATTGCGCCCTCTTGAAAGAGGGTCCGAATAAATGAGCTAAGCTAATCTAAGCTAAGCTAGGCTAACTAATCTAATTAAACTAATTAGACTGATTATTACAAACCAATCGAATAACTAGCGAACTACTTACTAATTATTACAACACTTTAACTAATTAACAAATTAATTAATTAAATTACAAAACCAACTAAGCATGCAAAACATGTAAGCTAGGCTGCCTCAGCTCTGCCTTGAGTAATGAAGAATGCATGCTCCTGGTTTCCGCCCCGAAACGCCTTTCGGTTTGCTCTTTAGAGGCTGTGTTTGTAGGGTGTCTCCAAGAACTTTATGCTGAACCTTACCAAAACAGTGCTGGGGAGTGCACCAGTGGCCTCCGGGCCTTGAATGGTGGCTGCCGGCCATCTGCCGGCCAAGAGTGTGCCTCTGTCAGCCAACAATGAAGAACTGCCGGCCACTGGTGTGCTGTGACACCAAATTGCAATAGAGCACAAAACAGAGAAAAAAATGAGGTTTTCCAGGGACATATCTGTATTGCACCCTATCCTTATCATCTCAAAACATCTAAGGATAAGAGCTATTGGGTCTAAGACCACCAATCAAGCATTTTCAATGCATGATGGCCAAGGATCCAAGTTGAACAAATTCAATGAACGTACAACAAACAAGACTCAAGTCCATTACCTCATCATGAGAGATCAATGGAAATGGTGACAAAGGAGATTGGCTCATTTCATTGCTTTGGGTATGAAATGAACCAATCTTCCTTGTGTTCAATATAACGTCCGATTGAACACAATGCAATGCAAACAACAATGCTTATCTTGGCATGTTTTACTTGTCCAATTTTGTTTACACATTTTAGCATTTACCAAGCCATTCATTAACCGGTTTAGTTCAATGTGAAAGTCCTCTAACGGGAAAGATGGCCTCAGCCACAAGCAACTTGAGCATGAAAGAAGCCTCATGCTTTTGCTTAGTAGAAACCCTCAAGAGAAGGCTAAAACCATTAGGCATGAGAGCCTCAATTCCATACTCAAGCTAACAAGGGGCTTAAGACTACTTTCAAAGCAAATGAAAGAGTGAAGCATGGAGGAAGATTGCAGAAATTCAGTGCTAAAATGGCATGACAAATAATGCTACAACATGCAAACAACTCATGTACAACATATTAAGAGCCAAAAACATTAAGGCTAGTAAAGGACACAACACTAGAGGCATGCAACACAATGCTCAAAAGGGACAAACAGTCAAAAACAGTCCTAAAACACCCTAAATGGAGTTCTAAAACATGCTTGAAATAAGCTAAGAATAGCTATATTAAGAGGCCAAAACAATAACACATGCTAGGCAATTTAGCACAATTGCACTACAAGCATACAAAGCAAAGCTCATGTGATCAAACTAGCTCAAAACAGAGCTCAATCGGGCCAAATCAGTGGCTCAAACATGCTGAAATGGAAGCATAGATGGCAAGAAAAACATGCACACATGTTGGCTCACAAACAAGGCACCAAGCACACCTCTCAAAAGCAATGAAAGAGTAGAATATGTGAGAGTGTGACAATGATATATGCCCTGAAATTACATGTAAAATGATGCCACAACATGCAACCATCTCATGCAAGACATGTTAGAGGCCTTAACACACTAAGCTAGTAAAGGCATTTGCACTATAGCTATGCAATACATGGCTCATATGACCAAGACCACTCAAAACAGAGTTAAAGCATGTCAAAACATTAGCAAAAATGTGGTGAAGTCAAGCTAACACAAGCTAAAATAATACGCTAGATCATTAGGCATGCTGGGCTAGTAAGCATAATTACACTACAAGTCCAAGAAGCGAGCAACAAGTGACTTAACTACCCAAAAACAGAGTCAAAACATGTCAAAATAGAGCCTAAAACATGCTTGAATTAAGCTACAAAAAGGTAGAAATACATGCTCACATGTTAAGCTATCAACACATGGAAACAAGACACGAGGAGGGGAGGCCACCCCCTCCTATTTTGGACTTGAAAACATGGTTTTCGCCACTGAAATTCCCCTGGAATTCAGTGGTTAAAAGGCCAAAAAAGTTGGTTTGAAAGGTGATGAAAGATGGCACAAAAAGCTACACAAGTTAAGGAACAAAAGGGAGAGACAACCCCTAACACAAAATAGGCTCAAACTACTATTTTTAGGGCTAAAAAGCAGAGTTTTTTTCAGTTCAAAACCACCCCAAAAATAGCACAAAAGATGGCAAAAAAAAGTATGAAAACAAGCTTAAAGGGTGATAGTTATACCTCTTGAAGCCAAGCACACTTTGAGGCACAAAACCAAGCAAAAACCACCTTAAGGAGTTCCAAGAGAGCCTCAAGCAACCTCAGCCCAAGATAAACAACTTTGATCAAGGATGTATAGGCAAAGGGATAGTGTATCTACATGTGTATGCACTTATGCGCAAAGCTGCAAGAGAGAGAGAAATGTAGAGAGAGAGTTGTAGAGAGAGAGGCTCCCAAACTTCTTCCTAAATTGTTCTAACCATTTTAAACCATAGAGAAGCCTCTCTATATATAGCAAAATACAAGCTTTGGACGAAATATCTCCAAAAGGGACAGCTGTAACATCTAGAGAACAAATATCTGCAAAAATCTACTTTTCTGCATCAATGGCCGGCACTGCTTCACTGATGGCCGACACTTGATCATTGTTGGCTAGTATGGGTCATCCTTGGACAGCATGGGGCCAGCATAGGCCATTCATGGCCGGCACATGGCCATAAAATCCCATTTATGGTCAGCATCCTTCACCTCTGGTTGGCCAAAAAAATCTGCTTTTTGGGCCTGACTTCAACCAGACATTCAACCGGAGATAACTCCTTCATCTAGACTCATTTACAGGTCATTCTTGAGCCTAAATTTAAGCCCTGGAAGTCTTGTTTCCAATGGTGGAAGCCTCATATCAAAATTCCAACTGTGAAAAACGTTATGCCTCTTTGAGTGAAGACTGCTCAGTTTCGATCCTACCCGGATTCATGCCGAACTTCTTCTCCAACTTAGTTTCTTCTCTCCTCTCCCATTTTCTTCAACCTCAAACCCCTAGATAAGGTGTTTTGAAAGATTTTTCAAAAAAAGTTCATCTCTCCTTCATTCATTTCCACTTTGTCCTTGCTCGGCTTATCGAAAAGCGCAACATTTTACAAAATGCTAGCGTCGAAACATCGTAGAATCATTTTTCAAAAACATTTTGAAAGTGAGGGTTTTAAGGTCTAAAATCTTTGTGGTCAAAAGGATTTGGTCCAAAAAAAAGGGGCTTAGGGTTGGGATTTGACGGTCCTCTTGCTGAAGAAATTGAATCTTTGCACTACACATCTTTCAGCACCAAGTAGACAATCAATAGCGCCCAAGTCTTAAGGGTGGTCAAAAATGGGGTAGGATGCAAAATGATACACAATATATCAAAACAACATAGACGATGTGCAATGCAATGAAATAATCAAACCACAAGCAATACAAAACCACACAAATATCATAAAGGGATGGAGATACAAAATCAAACTACGTTTAACACAGAAAAGGTGCCGGAATCCTCAAACCACAACTCTCTTAGTGGGATAGGTGTGTGCACAGGCAGAACTATGTGTTTCGTAGAAAGAATACATGTAATTGGGTGGCATGATATAAGTGAGGAATGATTTGTTGAGGAAAGATCATGATCCTAAATGCTGAATGCAACAAAACAAAGTACGATGCAATGGATGTAGTGAATAAGGCGCGCAGCCAAACCATATTTTGCCTAGAAAAGGCATGGACACAACACAAACCACATCTAACACAGAAAAGGTGCCGAAACCCTCAGACCACAATTCTCTTAGTGGAATAGGCACGTACACATTATCACAAAACCATGCTTCAACGAAGGAAATGTATGAGCACATGCCAAACCAAGCTTAACATGGAAAGGGTGCAGGCGATAAAACAGATATGATGCGATAGATGCATGCGATAGATGCTATATGCAATGCAATAGACATAATAGATGATGTAGTAGCTGGAGGTGAAGGTACCTTCCAGGGGCAATTCGTAATGACTAACCTTATGCCGATGTGGGATCTTCCTTTTCTGCATCTTGCATTTCCGAACCGCAGGTACTACTTTTCTCCCTGGCTATGGTCACAGCTTTCCCTATTGTCCAACAGGTTGACAGACTAGGTTGGTTCAGTATCCAGAATTGAGGCGCATACCCGCTACCTCAACCTATGGGGTTGCCATATAGATTTCAACCCGAGGATACACCCTTAGGTATTTAAACTAGACTTCAGTCTCGAA
Source organism: Camellia granthamiana (assembly GCA_036172215.1). Lineage (NCBI taxonomy): Eukaryota > Viridiplantae > Streptophyta > Magnoliopsida > Ericales > Theaceae > Camellia > Camellia granthamiana. Next base: position 78,978,297 of record CM069913.1, on the reverse strand, counting down.
AATTCGAACCTTTGCGTTCTAGGCATCAGCTATTCGAACTCTAGTTTCCACCGTCTCAGTTGATCCCCTAGGAACTCACCGCAAACATAGGAAGATGGCTATACTAGACCACCAGAAGTCGTTCGGGCACGACAAAACACCAAAGGAATTGCACCTTTAGAGGATTTAAGGTCTCCTAGACCAGAGGAGGGATGTGAATACGTCCAAACGCATCTCACGCGAGAGGAGAAAGTGAATAAATGAACACCGGAATGCATCCGAATGTTCAAAACTGAAGACGTCCTAACGCACCACATGCGAGAGGAGAAGAGGTATGAATGAACATCGGAACGCATTTGAGTGTTTGAAACCAAAGACGTCCTAACGCACCACATGTGAGAGGAGAAGGGGTTGCGCAAGAAAGCGCGATGCACAAGAAAGTACGAGTATGTCCAAACGCACCGCACGGGAGTGGAGAAAGGTTGCGTAAGAAAGCGCGATGCACAAGAAAGTGCGAGTACATCCAAATGTGCCCCACACGAGTGGGGAAAGGTGCGCAAGAAAGCGCGATGCACAAGAAAGTGTGAGTACGTTCAAACGCGCCACACGCGAGTGGAGAAAGGTTGCACAAGAAAGCGCGATGCACAAGAAATTGCGAGTACGTCCAAACGCACCACACGCGAGTGGAGAAAGGATTGCGCAAGAAAGCGCGGTGCACAAGAAAGTGCAAGTATGTCCAAACGCGCCACACGCGAGCGGAGAAAGGTTGCGCAAGAAAGCACGATGCACAGGAAAGCACGATGCACAAGAAAGTGCGAGTACGTCCAAACGTGCCACACGCGAGTGGAGAAATGTTGCGCAAGAAAGCGCGATGCACAAGAAAGTGCGAGTATGTCCAAATACGCCACACGCGAGTGGAGAAAGGGTTGCACAAGAAAGCGCGATGCACAAGAAAGTGCAAGTACGTCCAAACACGCCACACGCCAGTGGAGAAAGGTGCGCAAGGAAGCGCGATGCATAAGAAAGTGCAAGTACGTCCAAACGCACCACACACGAGTGGAGAAAGGGTTGTGCAAGAAAGCGCGATGCACAAGAAAGTGCGAGTACGTCCAAATGCGCCACACGCGAGTGGAGAAAGGTTGCGCAAGAAAGCACGATGTGCAAGAAAGTACGAGTACGTGCAAACGCGCCACACATGAGTGGACAAAAGTTGCGCAAGAAAGCGCGAGTGATACACAACCACAAAGTGCACAAGACAGTGCGAGTGATATGTAATTGTGAAATAGATGCACTGAGTGAGATCATGATGTTAATTGAAAGCATGTTCTGTGGATGAAATAAGCATATTATATGCAAGAGACAAAAACATATTCTACGCAAGAATCATAAACGACGCGCGGCATGCTTGCAACAAAAGTGTATATGAAAATGCACATTCTATGGAACAAGAGTGGCAAATATGTACTTTGGTGCCTCCAATTTACCTCTCAGAGGACTTTGCAACATGCTCAGCTCAAAAAGGGCACACCCTGTTCATATTGGCGAGAGATTACATCTGCATATGAAAACCACAGGTGCTGCTTGGACTGCCATTCTGACTTGAAGCAGGCTTAAGCTTGGGGTCGAGATACACTCATACTCCAGAGAAATGGTGAGGCCTGAGAAGGTGCACCTGGAATGCAATCTCGGAATTTACTGAAGTTGAAACACACTATGATGCTCTAAATTTTCCCTCTTTTCTTTCGCTTTGCAGTCTGGAACCTATATAGCTTCAGGTAGGTCCTGGTCCTATTGTTCTCACATGACCTGGGTTGAACCCTGCAGTTCATGAAAGAAAGGATCCTATTTTGTACAAATGTAGAGAATGGCCCAGCACTCTGAGCACAAAACGATTTATTTTTGAAATTGAAATGAGAGTTCTTGACCAGGTATTGAGCCTACGACTGGCCACCACGAAAACGACTCAACAAAGGAGAAAACAAAGATAAAACAACCTAAATACATCTATTGACCCTCGAAACGACTCAAAACAAGAATCGAGACAAACAAAAACACACACACAACACTCAGACGTGTTCCAATGGTGAGAGACCTCTCGGTTCATGGGGAGCCCACAGCTTCTCTAGGTATTGTTTCCCGCCCTTTCTCATTAGTGATTCTCACATCACTCTAGCACTCAATCTCCAATTTTCTAAAAAAGCCCTTTTCCTCACTTTTTCTCTCAACGCACATCTCTCTATTCTTCAATCTCTCTTCTTTTTCATCCCTCCCCTGGGTGGTTGACGGATAAACAGGAAGTTGGGGGCTCTTGCCCCTAGTATTCTACTAGATTCTCCTTCTTTGGCTCACAACTAGTGAACTTTCCCACAAAGGGGTTATGATGCGACAAGAAATGCAGTAGATCTGCAACTAACATCGGTTGACGATGCCCTTAGCTTAGCTTGACCGAGATGAATTACAACATGTTCCACCAGCCAGGTATACAATTATTTGGCCTTACACATTGTGTTTTCTACGTCCCCATTCCGGGTTAGACGCCAATTTGGGTGTGATCGTCCGGATGAAGGAAGCGAAAATCCCGCTCCATTTCCAGTTCGTGCTTCGCACTTAGCTTGATACCTCGTTGCTTGGAGGATGAGAGAGCTTTCAGCCCTTTGCTTGTTAGCTTCAGTTGTGCCTTTTCTGGCGAATATGGTGCCCTTTCCGACAACTATGCTGACAACGGAAAAAAAAAAAAAGACAGAAAACTTGACTCAATTGTGCCCCTACTTCATTATTTTGAGCATTTTTTGTTTTTGCCTTGTGCTAAAACAATTTTGACCAACATGAGAGTTTGATTAACACGCTTGTTCGATTTCTGATTTGAAATCATGCAAGTCAGGTTATGAGCACTGAAAATTTTCCTTTTTTTAGGTCCAAGAAATGGTTCAGTTTTGGAAAAAATGGGATAATTTTCGTGAAAATTAGTCAACCTTAGTAAAAGTTCTCAAAAACTATTTTTGCAAATGGCCACTACTCGACCGACATAGAAACTACTCTCGAGATGCACAACCTTAGATCTGAACTTGAATTGTCTTGCAGCTGAATCTTCTAACAGAATAGGACAATCCAATTTTGACCGAAGACGAGCCAATTTGCAAATAGATAAGATAGTCGAGTTGAACAAGGATAAACAAATCAACATGGATGAGCCAAACATGCTGAAAATGATTGGGGCCGAACTTCAGGAAGAAGTTGCCTACGTATCCCAAACATGGGAATCAGGCCTGACGTAGTTCCGGGTTGAGGTTCACTCGGGTGTTGACGCTCTCCTTTTGCACTTTAATTTTTGCCAAGGCCGCCCTTCTGGGTTTTCAACCTTGCGAGCTCAGTTTTTTTCTTTTCATTTCTTTTCTTCTTTTCTTTTCTTCTTTTCTTTTCTTTTCATGTTTTCTATCTTTTCTTCTTTTCTTTTTTCATTTTTGTTCTTTCTTTTTTTCCTTGCTCTAACTTTTGCCTGGGTCGCCCTTCTGGGTTTTCGTCCCAGCAAGCCTCTAAGGGGTAAAAAGTTTAACTTGTCCATGTTGATCAGTTTGAGATCTTGAATCCATCTGAATCCAGTAGAATGGCTGTTGTTTGCTGATGATGTAAGAGTCCATCCAATGGGGGCTAAAGTTGCCCCTAGTGTTGTGGATAAGAACTCGATTGTTCTTCAGCAAAAACTTTCTTCTTCCAGCTGCTAGAATTTGGCTTTCTTGCCAGTCTTCATTGGTTTGCGGAAAAGACTCATCTTTGACTCTTCGAGCACATCTGGCCTTTTTTGCCCCTAGTTCAAGGGATGCTTCTAATCTAGCTTTGCAAGCTTCCTTTGACGACATCTGAACTTATTGCCCCTAGTATAAGGGTTACTTCTGATTCGGCCATACAAGACTCATGTTGTTATTGTTTGTTTGAACAGCCACAGTCAAGGTTCAAAGTTTGAAAGCAAAAGGGGACGAGTCTAGAGGCTGAGAGTGATCCTATGCTACACAATCTCAATAGCGATTCCACACAGGTCTTCGCAGGACCATGCAAAATATTTTTTGAAATCTTTTAGGAAAGCGACTAGTCGCTCAGGTCGAAGACAATGTAGAACCAATCTGGATCAAGTCAGGATCCTTCTCAGTATTCACATTAACAAACATGATATCATTCATTAAGGGCTTAGCATGCCTCTCTTCCTCTCAATTGATCAAATCTTTTGCAAATCCAGAGGAATTCCTTCCTCTTCGTTTTCACCATAGTGTCAGAAAAGTTTTGAAAACCTTTGGTCAATGCAATGATTTCAAGGCACAAAAAAGTAGGTGAAAAGCACTGCCGTTTCATTCAAATTTGCTAGCACAACTGGCTTCGTGGCAGGAACAGACTCCAAAGAAAGTGTAAAAGGCAAACTCAAAACAAGAAAGTGATGCCTGAGGTAACACCCTCGAAATCACCCGACTCTAACACAACAGGACTGACTCGATACACCAAGGCAGACTCAACTGACTCAGTACAAAAAGTCTGACTCAATACAACACAACAAGACTGACCCAATACCCAAGTCAGAAAGCAAAGTAAACAGCATTCGCAAATTGCTCAAAACAGTGTGTGCCATCCACCACATTCGGAGTAAATTTAGCACCATCAGCAGGTGGTTCATCTCCCGATCACATAATCACATTATCCCCCAAGTTCACCGATCTAGTGCTGATAGACTTTGTAGGACCTGGTGCGACAATGACCTCATTGTCAATCAGATCTTGTATTTCGTGGTGAAGACGAAAACACATGTTAGTGTCATGGCCGACTTGTTGATGAAAGGCACAGTACTTGGCAGCATCATGCTTAGCCAGAAGGGGTTTCAGGAGAGGCTAGTTCTCAAGGGGTTTGAGATGGCCTTGCCCAACGAGGATTTAGAGAGCTTTGGACGAAGTCATGTAGAGGGGATTGAAGACCCTCTGGCCTCGGGGTAGGTACTTCGAGGTTTGTGGAGTGTTGGATGTACCAGCAAAGGGGTTGGCAGGTGCTGGCTGGGTTTGATGATCTCTTCCGAGTGTAGGATTGGAGCTGCAAGGAATGTTTTTGGTACGACATCCCTTTTCCTAGCTTGCCCCTTGATTCGAAATGCCCCTAACTTGAGCGACAAAAGTGTCATCCACAGTTTTTGTAACAACTGTGAGTGTAGACGTCCCCGAACGTCCCGGGAAAATCCCGTTTTGTTCATTGGGCTCACTACAGTTCGTACTCAAATGTCACGGTTCTTAATCTAATCTCGCCAAGTGCAATGCAAGACTGATAAATCACCAAAGAGTCCAAATCCAGCAAATCGTTTTGGAAAACTGATTTTTTAGAAAGAAGTGCCAAACATGGACTGCTTTGCCAGATACAGAGTCGCCACCTAAATATTTTATTTTGGGGGAATTTAGGAAACCCTGACTCGTGCCTAAGACCACGTGTCCGTCATCACCAAAGTTGCCTCGGCTCGGGAACTTGGGTACGATTGGGGAAGGTCACTTCATGAGCACCCCCATTCGCCCGATCAAAGATCGGCCTCTACTAACCATGATATCGTGTTTTGAAAACATTATGTGGTCTTATTTCGGTTATTAGCCTAGAATTACTATGTGATGCACACAACATACAAGTATAGACTGGATCGCCTAAGTTGGAGCAAATCAGCTCATGTTTGTATCGAAAACGGTTTGCTACTCGCAAGTAGGCTAAAGTACGGATTTTGCCGCCCTCAAGTGGGCTTAGAAAACATGATGATTTGCCACTCTCAAGTGGGCATAAAACTCGCAATCAATGAATTATCCCAATTCAGGCAATCTAACCTTCAACCACAGGCATTTAGGCAGTTATATCACATAAGCAAATAGCCTCATGGTAAGCATGCTATCATGGCAGTCACTCACACACATGCAAGGATGCTAAAGCATAAATACTTACCGAGTACTCCAAGCCAAAGAAAGAAGCTAATTAGAAATCATGCATGAATCCTATCTATGCTGAAATGCCTAATGCAACACATGCAAAAATGTAACTAAGATAGGCTCGGCTACTCTAAAATGACATATGACATGCAACAACTGATACACGTATTCAACTCGGAATTGAAATACAATGCAGTTAGTGTGATGCGCCGAGCCCGGTGCATGCAATACAGATGAATGAATGCAAACATGCGAACATATAGATGCTAATTAAAACATGCCCTAAACTAACCATCATAAGCTGGTAAATAAAAGGGAGAAAGACGTGGGGTTGGAAGACATACATCACACACACGCACACTTATTACAACATTGCTCTCTCTCGGAGGGTCCGAATAAATAATACAGAACCGAAATGAATAACAACTACAACTAATTATTACACAACACTAGCTAATTAACAAATTAACTAAGAAAGTAAGTAAACTAGCATGCAATGCTACATGAAGTAGACTGCCTCAGCTCTGTTCGGAATGATGAAAGATGCATGCATGCTCGAGTCGCCTTGTCGAGAAATCCATCGCGATGCTCCAACTTGCCTCTGTTTGCCATTGCTCTCAGAAACTTGCACCAAGTTCCAGAGAGAGGAAACTCCACCTTAGGAAACTGTTGGGATACTGCCGACTAGTTTTTGCTGCAACAGAGGACAAGAAAGGGCATGGCGAAGTATTCACAAGATATGTGTGCACAACCACACTCCCTATCATTGCAGAAGCTTTAGGGAATGCAATCCTCGATTCTCGTGCCACCAATCACGCATCTCGATGCATGATGGCTGAGGAGTCGGGTTGCACGACTCGATGCAAAATGAATGCACATATAAACACAACAAAACCTAAACTCCACCATGGGTAATCCGGAGTGTCGACGGCCGAGAATTGAGGCACGTTTCGTTAGTTGGAGTACGAAACGTCCCTCGTTTCCCGTGTTTGGGCTAAACCCTACTCCAAACACAATGCAATACACATGGCATGCATGAATGCAACTCTAACATGCAACCTAAACATAATGCCACTAAATGATGCAAACATGCTACTAGCATACACAACGCTATGGAATAACCAATGGCATACTCAATGCACACGAAAACTAGATGGCATACGCAATGCACACATAGAGACTAAAAATGAAATGATCAAGGCATACATATGCAATGGTCAATCATGCAACAACATAAACTAAATGGCATATACAATGCAAGATGGACTTAAACCAAGATAGGTGAGCCTCAGCCACACCCAAATCAGTGGCCATGCATGATGAAATTAGGCAACAAAACACATGTAAATATCCACAAATGCAAGGGACCAAACCTAAGGCACCAAATGCCACTCTACCAAAGCATGACAAGGATGAAACATGGCATGCAATCACACATTTTCTAGTTGTGAAATATGATGCAAGATGGTCCCAAATCATGCAAACACTTCACACAATGCATGCTAGATGGCCCGAATATCGAAACTAGTGAAGCGCATTACACTAGAGGTAAGCAAAGCGATGCACAAATGGCAAAACTAGCCCCAAACAGACCCTAGGCAGGTCCAAGACAGTGGAAATATGGCCTAAAATGGTGGCTCAAAAGGCATGGAAATGAAGCTCATGCAATGGTCCAAAAATGAGACAAACAAGCATAACTCTCAAATGCACTTAAGGAGTGGAAAACATGGGAACATGGCACAAGTATGAGGTTTGAAATAACATGCGCAATGATGCCAAGGCATGCAAACACCTCTATTCAAGCATGCAAGAGGCTACAAAACTCAAGGCTAGGCATGGATATTGAACTACAACCATGCATAGCATGCATCATTCGGCCATGAGGCACAAAAAGAGAGCTAAGGTAGTCCAAAACATGCACAAAATCAGGTTAAGGCATGGCCAAAAAGTGCTAGAATCGAGGGCCAAAACAACATGCAACACAAGCTAGTGAAGAGGGTTTACACTACAAGTTTATTAAGCATTCAAGAGGCCACTAAACCAACAAAAGTCAGAGGTATGACATGCCAAATAAAGCCCAAAAACTCATTGAAACATGGTCTATGCATGCAAGAATGAGATGCTCCTTTGATAGGCCATGAAGAGGGTTGTTCTACACATGCAAGATGGACACCCAATATGACAAAACCACCTCTAGACAGAGGTTACGCAGGCCCTAAAACTCAGTGAAAAGGGCCTGAAATGAGGCTAAGAAGCATGCAAGTATAGGCTCCTTTATTAGGCAAAATATGCTAGAAAACAAAACAAGGGCTGAGAGGGTCACCCCTCTCTGATTTTGGTGCTCAAAACAACATGCTAGCCACTAAAAATCCACTGGATTTTAGTGGCTAAGAGGCCAAACAAAGGCCAATGCAAAGGCTCTAAGGCATGGCTCAAAATAAGATAAAATGAAGCATGCAAGGGGATAGATGACCCCCAACAGAAAAATGATCTTAAACAAAATGCTAAGATGCTCAAAATAAGACTTTTTTCAGTTTATGACAAAGCCCAAATATGCTTGCAAACTTGGCTAAGAGATGGAACAAAACAATGCCAAAAAGAGGGAAATGGAGTGTTACCCTTGTAGCCAAAAGGACCAGCAGCTTCTGGACCAAAACAACAAACCTTTAACCTCTGAAAACTAGCTCCAAGGTGCTTAAGTTGATGGTGGAAGGGTTAGGCTCAAGAGTTGTGATGCTAAAGGCCAAGAACCATAGACTTTGAGCTCAAGGGAATGAGATATAGAGAGGAATATATGTATATGCCTTAGAGCAATTTCTGAACCTTTGCTACTGAGAGAGCGGCCCTCCTTTATAGCCAAAGCGGTTCAAAGCTTCTCCTAGAAGCTTAAAACCAAGCTTGAAGATCCTCCATACACGTGTATGGAGGATCAATTCTGTGCCTTCCAGCTGGCACAACTGGCAACAACTCACAGAGACAAGACAGGGGGGAGTAGGCCGACCAGTTCAAGTGGTCGGCCGACCACTTGCCCTGGTCGACTGACCAGTGTCAAAAGGGTCATCTGGTCGGTGGCCTCCTAGGGTGGTCTCCACACTCAAAGCAAGCAAGTGGTGTGGTGGGAGACTAGTAATTGTGGCCCAAAAGTGAGAGAGACCACTTACCTGTCAAGAAAACCGGCTGGAGGAGAGAGAAATGGTCTCCAAATGAATTGCTGGTCTCCCACCCTTCTACCACCTTCCAAACAATGAAAACAAGGTCCATGCCAAAAATGAACCAAGACGGACGCAAAACGAGGGTTCGGGGGCCAAAACGCACAGCCGGGTGCCCTAAAAACTGACTGTTAAGCATTGAAAGTGGCGTGCGACCACGAAGGTGGTCTCCCAAGCCACAGTGTCCCTCTAGAGAGAGGAAACAAGGTGTGTGCCAAAAACCGGAGCAAACGGGGAAAGGTAAACGGCCCTGAACCGAGGCATACGGCCGACGGCTCTGAAAATTGGAAACTGGTCTCCAAACGGGAACAGTGGTCTACGACCACGAAAAGTAGCCTACGGCCACTGAGAGATGGTCTACAAGACCTCTCCCTCCCTTTGGGAAGAGAAAACAGAACCTGATTTGCAAACCGAGGCAAAGCACAAAAGAGTCCTGAAGTCCGGAGGCAAGGCTCTCAGCCGAGACGCCGTAACCTCAGAACGAGCAAAACATGCGCAATCACTGAGCACTCAATTGATGATGTCTGACTCTTAAGGTCGGTCAAAAATAGGGTTTCTACAGTTGCCCTTCTTTGACAGAACTCAAAAGTCATAAGTAGCAAGAGTGGATGTCAAAGCTCAGAGACGACCCATTTTTGACAAGGCCAAAGACTTAGACAAGCAGGCGAGACAAACAAAGAGATGTGCCTGCAGGCGTGCCCGCAGGCAGGGGAAAAATGCAAAAGACATGAACAAAGCCGAACATAACTCATGATCATGCAAAGCAGCAAACTGTAATGAAGCAAATATTCATAGTAAATGCAACTATTCTAAGCAAGAATGCAAAGTAAAACTACATTTCATGTAGTAAGAGTGTATGAGAATTGCAATTCTCGCTACGTCTCACACGGAGAAGATAATACCTATCCGGTTCGTCTGGTCACACCAGCTTCAAATGAATCGTACATACAATATCGTGCCCGCAAAAGAGAGAAACTTAACAGGCACAACATAGTTAGCAACATATATGCAACGTTATATTGAACGCGAAAGAACATGGTGTCAATGACAAAAAGTGCATCGCAATGCAAGAAGAAACGTGCGCGACAACACAAGTTAAACTGGAGGTATGACAATCCCAGTGAAACGTGCATAGCAATGCAAGTGACGTGCATAACAATGCAAGCGACGTGCATAACAATGAAGGATAACTGCGACTTAAAAGCATATTTGAAACAAAACATCGAGCAAAGAAATGTAGGCCTCGACGAGGCCAACTCTAACGTGACCTCCGGTTTACCTCTCGGAGGGGTCGCAACGTACTCAAAAAGGATACACCTTGCTTTTGGTGAGCAACAACGAGCCGCGTATCGAAGATTGGATTTGAAGTTCTCGCGGAGGGATTTCGCGCAGAAAAGTGCACTTTCCTTGTACCTTCTCGCGAGCCGAGGACTCCGATCACCACCAAAATTTGCAGGGAGAACAAAGAGGCATTGGAGACCACCTAGGAGGGCCACCGACCACCCTAGAGTGCCACCGACCAGGTTTGGTGCAAGGGGGTGGTCGACCTACCAGAAAAGGTGGTCGGCCGACCACCTGTCCAAATCCGGGACAATTTTGTCTTTTTACACTTGTTTCTTTAAATCCACATGTCCCAATCACTATTCCTCATAACCCCAAGGGCGAAATCAGTTCTCCTTCCTTCCTAGACCATTTTCTCTCTCAGATCTGCTCTTTATACGTGTTTTCCAACACCCTACGCAAAGTTGTTTCGCAAAATCTTTCAGTTTTCTTCACTTTGGGCTTATTAAAATTTGATTTCAGAGCTTCTTTCTCCATTTTCACCACTTGGGGTAAGTTTGTCTCAACATTTGGAACATTTTCTCGGGAGTTGACTTTTGTTGACTTTTTCCAATTTTGGCTCATTTTGCTCATTGTTGCAGATTTCTTGAAATGGCGGGCCATTTCCCTCATGGTGGAGGTCCTCCAGGTGCCGAGGGTAAGCCGGACATCATGTCATTGCCCCCAAGAGTTTGGTTGTTTGACGCCTAGAGGTACGACCCTCTGGAGCATATCCTTCCCGCGAGCACTTTCTATCATTTTACCGATTTTGATCAACGAGCGCCCGCGGATCTACTACTACGGGAGCCGGAGTCTCACCTCTCTCACCAGGCACGAGAGGTACGTACTTCATTTTTACATTCTCTGCAATGTATTCTGCATTTCTTGCGCATTTCCTGTTTTCGTTATATATGTTCATCTGCTCATTTTGAACACATTCACTCACTATCCGGTCCACTTGGCACACAGCTTATGTATAACCAAACTTTGCTCGTTTTAGTACACAACTCACAACATAGAAATCTGTCGAGTTGGCACACAGCTTGTTTTGAGCACTACGTCTATGACACAACATTTTGTTTGCATTTTGAACACACAGCTCAAGCACTTGAATTTCTGAACACGCAGCCCAAACTTTTGTTGTGAACATGCAGCCCGCATTTCTGAAATCTGAACACACAGCTCAAACCTTTGATGGTGAACACACAGCCTAAAATTTTTGAAATTTGAACACACAGCTCAAACTCTTGAATTTCTGAACACGCAGCCCATTTTCGAATGTGAACACACGGCACACATTTGTTGAAAGTCGAATGCTCAGCCCAAACTTTTTGAATTTCTGAACACGCAGCCCATTTTTAATTGTGAACACGCAACACACAGTTGTTGAAAGTTGAACACGCAGCCCAAACTTTTGAACTTCTGAACATGCAGCCCATTTTCGATTGTGAACATGTAGCACACACTTGTTGAACGTTGAATACGCGGCCCAAACTTTTGAACTTCTGAACACGCAGCCCATTTTTGATTGTGAACACGCAGCACACTGTAGACACCCCATTTTTGACCGTCCTCAAGACTTGGACATCACCGCTTGAACACTCGGTGATCACCCATGTTTGTGTTCGTCTTGAGTTCCCGGAGGTTTCGGCTACGCGCCTCGCCTCAGGATCCCTCGACTCGACTGTTTTGTGTCTGGTTTTGCACCAAACACTTGTGTTTTGCCTTTGAGAGGCAGGGTATGGCTTGTAGACCATCCCCACCCATCACCTGCTAGGGCTTGAGGCCACCGGCTATGTTTTGTGGCCACCGGCCAAATGTTTGGCCGGCCGGCACTATAGATGGCTGGCCGGCTATCTTTTTTTGGTCAATTGCATTTTTGGCCAGCTGACTATTGTGCATGTGCTTTTGCAGATATTTCCTCACAGCTGGCATGCATTTGGCTCCCCTCCATACACGTGTATGGAGGGATCTCTCTTTACAAGCTTGTCTTGTAAGCTTACAAGACTAAAAGCTCTATAAAGAGGAGCTTTCTCTCCTTTTTGGAGGGTTGAACAAAAGTTAGACATTTTAGACAGCCATTTTTAGGGTTTGAGTTCTAGGGTTAGGGTTTGGTTTATATCCTATCTCTATATCTCTCTCTACTGTGTGTTTTGTCTCATTTTGGCCCACAAACACCCACCATCACACCATCTCTTGGAGCTGAGGCCTTTGAGGGTTGTTTTGGAGTTTTGGAGCTGGTTTCAACCTAAAGAAGCTGCTGGAGCTCCATTGTTGAAGAGGGTCTTCAAGGGTAAGAAGTTTATCCCTTTATTCCCCATTTTTGCAAAGCTTTTCTACCTATCTTGCAATTTTTTTTTGGCTTTGCATATAACACATAAAAGTTCTGTTTTTAAGGCCTCTAAATAGTTTATTAAGAGTGTTTTGTGGTTTGAGGTTGTTTAACCCCTCTTAAGCCTTGTTTGGCCGTTGTTTTGTGCCATTTTGTGTGAGCCTCGGGACCATAGTGTTTGGGCCTCCTCACCACTGAAGTCATGAGGGATTTCAGAGGTGAGGATGGTGCCTTGAGGTCCTAGGAAGGAGAGGGCCACCCCCTCTCCTTGATGTCCTTGAAAAGGGCCATTTTCGCCTCTTGAGGGAGCATCTAGTTTAAGTGTGTGTTGGCCATGCCTTAACTAATTTTCATGCTTATTTTGTCATAATATAGCATTGTATTGAGATGGTTTTGGTACCCCATGCTTGCTTAGCATACATGCCTTGTAATGCCATTTTGTTGCCTTAATATGTATCTAGGTTTTAACCCTTATTCAAGCATGTATTAGGCCTAGCTTTGTGAAGCTTTTGTACTTGTTTTGCCATGCTTAAGGTCTGCCCTTGGCTGTTTTTGGTCGACCAAGGCTTGCATTGTATAGTTCTTTTGCATTTTGGCTTGTTAGCCTTAAGTTTTGGACCATTGTTGCATGTTTAGCCTATCTTGTTTGCTTGGTTTGGCACCATCTTAACATGATTTTAGAGCTTAATGCATGCCATATGTCCATGTTTGCATCCTCTTGAGTGTGCTTGAGAATTGCTCTTTAATGCTTGAAGTGTTGGAGATCATTTGCATGCATGTTTGTGTGCCAATTAGTCCTTCATTTTTGAGCACCTTGGCCACTGTTTTAGGCCTAGTTAGGGCTGCCTAAACCATGTTTAAGTCCACCTCTTTGCTTGTTGCATGTACTCCTTGTATGTTATAGCATATTGATGAGGTGTTGCATGTTCGAACTTACATGATTGAATGAAGTCACATGCTTGCACGCATGCTTAAACACCCATGTTGTACCTTGCATGCTTATTGGTTGCATTGGCCCATGCCTTGCATGTTTTGTATGCTTCTTTGCATCTCCATGTTGCATGCTAGCTAACATGCTTAGGTTGCATTGCATTAGCATGCGTACTTGGCCTCTTGAATTGCTTATGATGGAGGTTAAGTTCCCCTTTGTTTGATCATGTGCATTGCATTCCATATTAAATGTGCACACTTGGCTTCTTGGGCCATCATGCATGGAAATGTGCGATTGGTGGTCCGAGAACCAAGGTTCATGTCCCTTTGAGTCATAAACATGATATGGGGTGTGATTGGTGCATACATTGCTTGAAATGCATTGCCATGCCAAGTATTGCCCTCTGCTGCTGTCAAACCAGATTTTGCAGGAATTTTTGTCCGGTCGGCTAAATACAGTGCCGACCGGCTATCATTTTTGGCCGGTGGATTAAATCCATGGCCGGTGACCATTCTACATGGCCGGTGGTGTTCTCCTTCAGCCGGTGGTGTTTCTCAGCATCCAGAGAGTAAACCCTGAGGTTTTGGCAGTCTTCAGAGGAGTAGAGCAGGGAAAACAGAGGCATCTTGTGCATGGTGGCGGATTTCCGAGCAAAACCGAGCGTGCACTGCATTGGATCTTCATCCTGGGACTGTTAATTTGCTTAATTAATTTAGTTGGTCTGTGATAAGTAATTAGCTAGGATAGTTGATTATTTATTCAGTCTGTATTATTCTTTCGGTCCTTCCGAGCGAGGGCATGTTTGTAATAAGTGTGGGTGAGTGTGTGAATGTCTTCCAACCCCCACTTCTTTCTCCCTTTTACTTACCTGCTTTGATGGTTAGTATTAGGACATGTTTACTTTAGCATATCCCATGTTATGCATGCGTGCATCATTTGTCAGTATTGCATGCATCGGGCTCGGCGCACCATACTAATTGCATTACATTTCAAATTTAACATGAATACATGCTTCCTGTGCATCTCACATGCCATTCTTAGATTAGCCGAGCCTATTCTAGTGACATTTTGCATGTGATGCATTAGGCACTTAACATGGACTTGGATCATGCATTGATCGCTAACATGTTTTTATTTTGGCAGGGAGTACTTTGTAAGTATTTATGCTTTAGCATACCACATGCGTATGAATGGTATCATGACAGCATACTTACCATGTGGCTAGATGCTTATGTGATAAATTGCCTGAATGCCTGTGGGTGAAGGTTGGATTGTTTGTGTTGGAACAACTCGTTGAAATCCGTGTTTTAGCCTACTTGCGAGTAGCAAATTTCAAAACGTTTCCAAACAAACGGATATGCAATGCTTTGTTCCAAATTAGGCAATCTAGTCTATACTTGTTTTGCTGTGCACATCACATAGTAATTCTAGCTAATTAATCGGAATAAGAACACATAACATTTTCAAAATCGGATATCATGGTTAGTAGAGGCCGATCTTCGGATCGGGCGAGAGGGGGTGCTCATAGCTGACCTTCCCCAATCGTACCCAAGTTCCCGAGCCGAGGCAACTTTGGTGATGACGGACACGTGGCCTTTGGCACCGAGTCAGGGTTTCCTAAATTTCCCAAAATAAAATATTTAGGTGGCGACTCTGTATCTGGCAAAGCAGTCCATGTTTGGCACTTCTTTAAAAAAAAATCTGTTTTTTTTTTCTCAAAACGATTTGCCGGATTGGGACTCTTTGGTTCAGATTAAGAACCGACAGCAAAAGGGAGTCCGAACTGTAGAGTGAAGCCCAAGGGCACGTCTACACACACACTTGTTGAAAGTTGAACACGCAGCCCAAACTTTTGAACTTCTGAACACGCAGCCCATTTTTGATTGTGAACACGCAGCCCAAACTTTTGAACTTCTGAACACGCAACCCATTTTTTATTGTGAACACGCTGCACACACTTGTTGAAAGTTGAACACGCAGCCCAAACTTTTGAACTTCTGAACACGCAGCCCATTTTTTATTGTGAACACACAGCACACACTTGTTGAAAGTTGAACACGAAGCCCAAACTTTTGAACTTCTGAACACGCAACCCATTTTTGATTGTGAACACGCAACCCAAACTCTTGAGGTGAACACAGCCCACAGTTTTGAAAGTTGAACACGCAGCCCAAACTTTTAATGATGAATACACAGTTCACAATTTTGAAAGTTGAACACGCAGCCCAAATTTTTGATGATGAACACACAGCTCATTCATTGCATTTGCACACAGCTCACACTGAACACGCAGTCCACAACATTGTATCTTGTTTGATTTGCACACAGTTTGTACTTTCATTTTGAAACTAAATGCATCTGTTCATTCTGAACGCAGGTGTCTTCCCGTGTTGCATGGGGCTATGGTTCGATCATCGCTAGTGAGTGGTACGTAGAGTTCCCAAAGGCGGTTCGTGATCTGGTTGATGAGGTAGGGTTCGGACCCTTCTGCGCGGGGATATCTCGCTACCCTGCGAGCAGGACACTGATGGGGGCACTCGTGCAGAGATGGTGGGACACCACCAACTCTTTCCACTTCTCAGCTACCGGGGACATGACGATGACCCTGTTCGACTTTGCGATGCTGACTGGCCTTGACGTGGCTAGCCAACCGGTTCTCTACAATGCAAACATGGGCGAGTGGGAGGCGGCTTGGATTTATCTGTTAGGAGCCAATCCACCGATTGACAGATCATCGAGCAGAGTCAGGTACACTTGGTTTTCCACGCAGTACAGGGGGAGTACGCCCAAGACTCTTGAGGAGATAGAACAGCACGCTCGAGGTTTCTTGATGTTCCTCCTTGGGACCACTTTGTTCTCCGACAGGGGGAACACTGTTGGACTGTATCTGCTCAGTGCTTTAATGGACCTGTCACAGGTCAGCCAGTATGACTGGGGTGGCACCGGCCTTGCTACTCTCTACTGCTATATGAGTGCGACCTCCTGCGGACGGGGGAACATAGTTGGCGGCTACTGGAGAGCCTGGGAGGTACCTTCTGCCCTCTTGATTTACATTTCTGCTTTTCATCATCTGTACACACGGCACACTTTACATTCTGTATTCCACGTTCTGCACTCAGCACTCTGTATTTTCTGTATTCTGATGGCCACTGCCCTGTTTTCCACAGCTATGGGTTTTCGCGTACTTTCCGACGCTAGCCCCGGAGCTCGAGGTGGCGACAGCACTTATGATTCCCTACTCTCTCGTATTTGAGGACCCGTACCGGCTGAAGGCTCGGGAGACTCTGCCCTACCTGTGACAATTTTTTGATACAGTGCGGACGACCGAGGTAATTCAGAACTCTCAGTTCTTCATATTTTTAGCTTTGATTCATCTTGCACATTTGCGATATCTAATCAACTCATAAACTGGTTATCTGCAGATCACTTGGCAACCTTGGGCGCCGTTGGGAGGAGATACCCGCTTCCGTTTCCCTAGAGGGTGGGCCAACTCTCGATATAGGATCTTATTTGAGGGGCCAGCTGGTAGGGCCTGGTTTCTGGGGGATCGTTTTCTGCGTCAGACGATGGGCTACCCTGAGTAGAGTATCCCCACAGCACCTCCAAATGACATGCGATCCACTGAGGGACTCACTCCCCAGGGGGTCGAGATGGCTATGTTGGGGTAATGATATTATGTTGTTCCTGGAGGAGGGGGAGTATGCGACCTACGGCCATACGTACTTGATGCCTCCACTGACAGGTATCCATACTCCTACGAGGAGGGCTCCTGGTGCATCATCGTCAGCTCGAGCCTGGGCTGCAGATGTTCCTTCGACTAGTAGGGCTGGCACATCGAGGAGTGGGGCTACACAGATTCCCTCGATTACCCCGGCTTACCATCATGCTGGATGGCCAGATCTTCCGACTGAGCTGACAGGTTGGCGGTACGGGACATCCTATCCGATTCCCTTGCAGCCCCCATTGCCCGATCACCAATACGTCAGAGACCCTGACTCGCCACCGGTATGCTTTACAGTTTTGATTTATCATTCAAAATATTTTGACATTCGTTCATTTACTGATGACTTGCACTTGAGTCTACAGCCTCCGAGCGGGTATATGGATGGATTGCTCGGAGTGATGGCCTCACTCAAGAGCATGGTCTTGCGGAGGGTGACGCTACTGTTTGTTGCCGGCATTCAGGTATTTTTCAATTTCCCCGCATTTATCATACTTCTGATGACATATTGAAATTGGACATTTCATTTTATCGGTTGACTGCATGTGTAGAGCACATCTGACATACCACATTCACACACTAAATCTGTGCGCACATATTTCATGTATCATTCTTGCATCTGCATCTGATATACATGTTGGCTAATGCACTCAGATTGTCCTTTTCAAGTCCCACCACTACAGGCTGAACCATCCAGGCCTTCTCGAGGGACTATGAGAGGGAGCTCG
This sequence comes from Camellia granthamiana, assembly GCA_036172215.1. Lineage (NCBI taxonomy): Eukaryota > Viridiplantae > Streptophyta > Magnoliopsida > Ericales > Theaceae > Camellia > Camellia granthamiana. The sequence continues at coordinate 78,960,144 of CM069913.1, read as the reverse complement.
TCTCGTAGACGAGGCAGGCACAGAACACCTGCCATAGATGAGGAGGAGTCTGCGCATCCTCAGTCAGAGACATCTGCAGGTAGAGAGGAGGACTCTGGCTCCGGTTCTAAGAGTGGAGGTGATGTTGGGGAGGATCCCGAGGATGGTAGCTCCGATTCGGATGATGGTGCCGACGGGGGTGGTACAGAGGCTGTTCCGCCGAAGAGGATGAAGAGAGCCTCTCGATCTTGAGCTTGATGGCACCGATGCATATGTTTCATGCTTTATTTTCCTTTTTACTAGTTGTTGTAGCACATTAGCTAAGGCAGTTTTATTTTCTGTAAAACTTGTACCTTGCTGTAAGATGTTGTAAAAAGAAAATATGGTGGAATGAAACGGGCCTTTGTTCAAAAAGTGTTGTATTTTATGTTCTTAGCATCGCATCGCATCATTTTGCACAAAAATGAGATTAAATGGAAATTGAGCATTGTATATCACCAAGCCAGGTAGTGAACCGACGCAACAAACTAAACAACCTATCTTACTAAGAAACAACAAAAAGCTCAGCAAGTTTACAACTCGATAAGCAAAACACGACAATGTTTGACAAACAGAGAGTAACAACTGGATGTAGAAAACTCGGTTACCTGATAAGCAAACTTACAACTCGATGAACAAATGCACTACAACTCGATAAGAAAAGACTCAACAACAACTCAATGAGAAAATGCAACAACTGGATAAGCAAACTTAATAACAACTCAATTAGCAAATGTTGTTTCTGACAAATCGGGCGACGAAATGCATTCGAAACAAAGGTAAGCTCGGACCTTCGACACTCCCAACGCATGGAAATGCAAGGAGCTCTCTTCTAGAGGCTAGGAAAAGACCAAAGACCACTTTCTCTCCATGGCCGACCACCAGAAAGGGCTGGCCGACCAGCTTTCTGCCTTGGAAACCAAAGGGGTGGTCGGCCTACTAGAAAAAGTGGTCGGCCGACCACCTGGTTTTGCGACCACTAGATTTTTGACACGTGTCCCCAAATAGTGCCTTATCCGCTATAAAAGTTCCAGCTTCGTGGTTCTTTCATTTCATCTCTGTTTTGCATCAAAATGGAGGCACTCCTCATCGAAATTCTTGCAGCCTGGATTGCTACTTTAGACGGCTTCGGAAAGTTGAACTTCCTGGGCTTCGGCATAAATGCACTATTCACTCTGAGTCGCACTCCGCTGTACTTTCTGTTTCTCCATGCCGCGACAAGGTTTTGGAATCCGGTAACTCATGTCTTTAGCTTTGGCGGGCTAGAGGTGTGTCCTACCTTTGAAGATTTCCAAGCTTTGATGGAATCCGAGCGCAACGAGGAGATCTTGCCCTAACTCCGCTTCAACCATGCTCAAGCCTTAGGACGAATGTGTGGGCTCACTATGTACGATGCTCGGTCTCTGATCTGTAACGGAGAATTGGACATCCTCGGCTTGATTCAACATTTTTCTGATCCCGGTGGCCGTGGTGACCATCATTGGCATGGCTTTTGGCGACATGCCCTTTGCTTGTGCATGTTATCTCATTTCTTGCTCGCCTCAGGCTCCGGAGGATCTAGTGTCCAGTTGATCAAGGTTGCCCAAGGCTTAAACGAGGGCAAGAGCTGTATTGCCATGACATTGGGCGAGACATTGATGGGCCTGGGTGCTTTCCATCGTCGGGAAATGACCAGATTTGCGGGGAGTCCACTACTGCTGTAGGTAATGTTTCCCTCCCTATCTCATATATATATTGCTCACATCACTCGGCCCTCAGGCTCGATTTTCCTCTCAAAACCCTTTTCTCGCTTTTCTCTCAACGTACACCTCTCTATTGTTTAATCTCTCATTTCTCATCCTTCCCTAGGTGTGGTTGATGGACAAATTGCAGGTCGTGGACTCTTGCCCAGCATACTCGGCTCGTGGCTACTTCTTCTGATGACGCCTAGTCGATGCCCTTGATGAGGGATGGTGGTTCGACAAGATGTGCCATTTGTCCGCAAACCGCATTGCTTGGCATTGTCCTTGGCTCAATTTACCGGCAATGAGCTACAGCATGTCCCGGTAGACTGGGATTCAGTTGATTGGTCTGACGCACTACGTGCTTTACTTTCCTTTCCGATTCCAGCGCCAGTTCGGCCATGATCAGTGTCACACCCCAAACCTACCCCTAATAGTTTGGGCATGACCACTTCAGAAATAGACACTTAACCTGTTATGCATAACATGAGGGGCTTGAACGGAAGCACCTGATAACAAAAATCTATTCCATTGAGCTACCACTATTATGTCCAGATCACAACATTACACTAAATAAATAATAAACAGGAAATGCGCACACACATATCTCGACTCAGCTCCACAATTGAGTGTATAATGAAGATATTAATGAAAGCCAGCCAAAGCATAAGCCAATAACCTAACAACACTCTACAAAATGCATGGGGTTCAGTTAGTGCCTGGACACACTGAGTTGACAAAAGAGAGACGAGTCTTAAGGGTCAGGACTGGACTCCTGGTTGATTACCTACAGAAACAGACAAAATACAGAATGAGCGAAACTCAGTGAATAATAGTACATGAATAATGTAATGATCAACTTGAATAATTAAAGTACAAAACTGTAAAAGCATATGATTGATTACATTCTATGATTATTTCTAATACAGTCATGGGTTCCAGTTTTCTTAACTGAGTGACTTTAAGCCCAATATGTACCGAACAGCCATAGGTCTACACATACAAATCGATCATAGGCCCAGAAATATATATACATATGTGTGGACTCATGGGGTGGCTCCCACCAAGGTGTAGCACTTCATTCCATATCAGTAACCATCAGAAAATACATACATTCTTCTCATTATTCATATGAATTAGCATAAATAATATAAGTTGAACAGAACGTTGCTGATAATTGTTAGAAAAGGTGAACACATTTCACAGATAGCACGCTTCCAGAAATACGTAGATACCATAGTTCCCTTACCATAAATCAATAGCTCTTGGGACAACCCACAAGCAGAATAATTTCAGATATTATCAGAACTGACTAGTCTCAAGGTTTACAGAGGCACACAGGTCCTTTCAATCCTTTACATGAGTTAACATAGTCAATGTACGACAATGGTTAACAATAAGTATAGCATACCCCGCAGATTGTACATGAGCCATCATAATACCATTTGTAGGGACAGAACAATTTACCTCACAATAGTCTTGATGCATTAGTGATAAAGCAAAATGATTCAGAATACCCAATTAAATTTGTAACATATATAATAGTGTAAGTAATGCAGAGATCATATAATAATTCATTGGCAGAACGACTTTGTCGGTTCACAACTTCACAATTTGGCCCTTGGCGTGATGGGTTCACATATTCACAAATTAGCCTTTGGCTTCATGGATGCATAACTCAGATTCTTCGTTTCACAAGTTGGCCCTCGGCCTCAAAACTTCATATTTCACAAGTGGCTTTCAGTCTCATAGATTCACATTTCATAATTTCACAAGTAGGCTCCTGGCTTCATGGTTTCATATTTCACAAATGGCCCTCGGCCACAGAGGTTCACATTTCACAAAATGGCCCTCAGCCACATGAGTTCATATTTCACAAAAATGGAAATTCATACTTCACAAATGGCCCTCGGCCACATCATTTAATAACTTCACAAATTGGGAATTCATACTTCAGAAATGGCCCTCGGCCACATCATTTCATAACTTCACAAATTGACAGTTCATACTTCACAATTTAGAACCTCTTACTTCACAAATGGCCCTCGGCCACATAGTTTAATAATTCACAAAAACGGCCCTTGGCCTCATGGATTTGTAGCTTCACAATTCCTTTTGATGCTTTCACAATTTCACCCAGTTTCTCACATAGCATACAAAACTTCTCAAACTCTTTTGGTGTTTCCATAATTTCACAATATTTCGTACATAGCATACATGTCAACATAATGCTTACGACGAAGGATATAACGTTAATAACGATATATATATTAACGGTTAAAGATACATCGAGTACTATTACTCACAGTGTTGTGGCGGAATGCTACTCCCCCCCTGAAGCATGTCCTACACACGTACAAAGTTCACAAATTAACTTCCCTTTTTCCTTGTCAAATTACTTCCTGACGCATTACGATGAGAATGAATTTAAAGCCATTTTAAAATCATCAAAAAAATATTTTAAAAATATCTGAGGGTCGAGCACGCGAAACGAAGCGAAACATTTTTTTCAGCTTGGGCCGCACGTGCGGCTGTGAGCCCCGCACGTGCGGCAGTGCTTCCCGCACGTGCGGCGATTCTGGTAGAAAACAGTTCGAAAATTCAGCAAAAATCCAACTTTTGGTGCTCTTGTTCAAGGCTCAAAATAAGGTCTTTAATTGTTAAAAGGTGGTTCAAAAACATGTAAATAAACATCACAACATATATCAATCTCAACATAACTTGGATCTTTGATCTTTAAAACTCATGAACATGACCCACTTCCACTATACTTCCAATTCCTTACACACACACATAAGCAACCATATATCCACATGGATGGGTTTAAGTTTGATAATTGAGGAATTAAGATAAATTCTCACTCAATACAACTTCACATCAATTCAACACAAAGATAACAACTCCATAAATCATTTAACACAACAACATAGAGGAATTTCCTCTTTATTCAAAGAGAGAGAGATCTTACCTTGAGTCAAATTCTTCACAATCCTATAAATCTTCCCCAATTCCTTCCTTGAGAGCCTTCTCTTTTCTTTCTCCCTAATTCCCCATTTTCTAATCCTCTCAAGAAGTGTTTTTGTTGTTTTGTTTTTAAGGTTCAAGAGTCCAATGGCTTAAGCATATACATATATATAAAAACGAAGTGAATAGGACAAAATTTAATCAGTTTAATCATTCCTAATTGGAATTTCACAAAAATGCTTATCATGACTTAAAAATTATGCTGATCTTAAATGTGCAGTCCATTTCGAATTATCAAGCTTCTAAGGTTCTCAATTTCTAATTTAAACATCTTAAGTGGGATAGATAATTTTCTTATTAACAGATAGGAATCCATATTTCCAAGATTTGCTGCATTAAACATAATTCCACATAGACTCTCACAAATAGCAGTCAAAAGCACATAATAGAGGACTAAACAAATACCCGAATCATATACGAGGGTCGGGTTATTACACTCTCCCCCCCTTAAATAAGTTTGGTCCTCCAAACTTGCTTTACATATTGTGGTTCGTATAATTCACAGGGTAATCCAATACTTGTTACCATTATTCTAATATTCTTAACATAATAAGCACTTTATAATTTAATCCAATTAGCTGTTTATACATTTCTTTTCTAGGATCATGCGATACATAGGCTAAGAGTACATATAATAGATTCTGGTTCCCTAGGCACAGAATTCATACATTTCACAGTATACATTAATTTCAATCACAATATGTTCTTTACTAGGTTCATATCCAGATTGACTTATGCGAATCTCATTATTTGATAAATCCTACATTATAAGTTTCTTAGAGGTAAGGTAGTTGAGTTCAAATCATATAATGCATAATGAAACTGAATTTCGAAATTACCAACAAGGTTTCATCTATTTAACAAGGTATCCATCATTTCAACAAGCGTAATAAGTGGCATAAGCATGTATTCTTTGGTTTCACAATTGTTCCTAGTATTTTCTATTTTCGTAAACATATCAAAATCATATCGTTATGCAGACTCAAAACCACATATTTAAATTTTAACAAAAGCAGAACGGTGGAAAAATAATCCCAAGTATTATCGTTAATTCTTCACAATATTACTTCTAAATACGATAACACAAGAAAAACAAATCATATTCCAAATCCAACAGTTATAACAACCTCAAAATTAGCATCATACACTTTCGTAATGTCCTATAAATGTGTCATGAAAGACACTTCATTAGAATATCATAGGTTCGGATCTGAGCAATAGAAACATATAGAGCAACTATGTTTTCCAAGTAAATGGAGCTATCCATCCATAAACCAAAATCAAATTCAAAACCATGTTCAAGTAATCAATTGTAACGGTAGGGTGTAACATCCTCCCTTAATAAGCTCTTTTTTTTTTTTTTTTTTTTTTTTTTTTTTTTTTTTTTTTATGACACAATGAATTTGGCCCCTTTTTAATCATTTCCATATTTTACTGTTCAGATATTTGTTACAGTACACATCAATCAATTAACACGAGTATCCAGCCACTTTACATACATAGATTCTGCTAGGTCCATTCGCAGGGTCACAGTTCCATTAAGTCTACAATAACCACATTCATCTAGGTTTCACAAGCGAGAGGAGATAGGTACTCGTTAATTCATCATCAATATGTAACACTCCCACAACCGCTTTTTGGACACATGTTCTACCCAATCCGGTCATAAATCTCATTAAATATGTAGTAACTATAAGAATCACATTCTTTCAGACTTCACAATGTCAAAACAAATTATGCAGTGATATGATAAATGGATAAGTTATCCCAGTAAGTAATTTAATTCCTTATGACAATAAATTACTTCATAACCACATAATAAATGTCGCTCAAATCTGTACAACCCCGCAATAAGAGGTAAATGCCCTGTGTATATCCTTACTCAAACATTAATATCACATAGTCCCATTTCCATTTGTTTCTATCAAAGTTCACAATGTCATACATAACGGTTATAGTATAACCTTCCAACAGTTGCATATTTGCACAGAAATATGTCATAGAAATGACTTCTCAATCTTGAGTTATTAATACCCATTCTCTTACAAGTATCATGTGGGCAGACATAATCTGGATAAGGTTCTTCATATTGTTTAACCATTCTTTTACAGATAAAACGTAACCAAAGCATATTACAGATTACAGAGGGCAGAGTACAGAGTACAGAGTATAAATTACAGATTGCTTAACTGTGGGCAGATGGAATTATGGTTACAAATTCCTATAATCAAATTCTGGTTACACATAAACACTATTCCCTAGATCTCATCAATAAGTCCCTATCGGAAGTCTTCGGTAATTTCATTAGTTCACGAAATCATGTTATTTAGTTCACGAAATCATATTACTTAAGGTCATTAACCAATTCGTTAGCATAACTTAGTCATTTAAATCATTAGCAAGAAGCAAAGTCACAATTAATTGATCCCTTTCACAACTTTAGGGGGGTCACTATATGCATGAGTTTTTCTCCGACCCAGTCATACTTAACACAATTTCAATCATTATTCCCATAATAACACACATTTGATCTAAGCATTTGCATAAAAATTGTCTTATCGATCAATGCAAATTCTTACCACATCTCTGCAGTATAATGTTGCTGACTTATTCCCATCTGCGAAATCTATATAAGATAAACAGAGGCAATAAAAGAATATACCACAGATAGATCGTAATCATCAGAGTTTGCAGATAAAACATATACATTTAACGTTGCCATCAATCTTTCATAAACTTCCAGAATATTATGCATGATGCCTAAGTCTTTCTACACATCCTAAAGCTCAATGGATTCGTGTGTGAGATGGCAACTCGTGCTCTGATACCACTTGTCACACCCCAAACCTGCCCCTAATAGTTTGGGCATGACCACTTCAGAAATAGACACTTAACCTGTTATGCATAACATGAGGGGCCTGAACGGAAGCACCTGATAACAAAAATCTATTCCATTGAGCTACCACTATTATGTCCAGATCACAACATTACACTAAATAAATAATAAACAGGAAATGCGCACACACATATCTCGACTCAGCTCCACAATTGAGTGTATAATGAAGATATTAATGAAAGCCAGCCAAAGCATAAGCCAATAACCTAACAACACTCTACAAAATGCATGGGGTTCAGTTAGTGCCTGGACACACTGAGTTGACAAAAGAGAGACGAGTCTTAAGGGTCAGGACTGGACTCCCGGTTGATTACCTACAGAAACAGACAAAATACAGAATGAGTGAAACTCAGTGAATAATAGTACATGAATAATGTAATGATCAACTTGAATAATTAAAGTACAAAACTGTAAAAGCATATGATTGATTACATTCTATGATTATTTCTAATACAGTCATGGGTTCCAGTTTTCTTAACTGAGTGACTTTAAGCCCAATATGTACCGAACAGCCATAGGTCTACACATACAAATCGATCATAGGCCCAGAAATATATATACATATGTGTGGACTCATGAGGTGGCTCCCACCAAGGTGTAGCACTTCATTCCATATCAGTAACCATCAGAAAATACATACATTCTTCTCATTATTCATATGAATTAGCATAAATAATATAAGTTGAACAGAACGTTGCTGATAATTGTTAGAAAAGGTGAACACATTTCACAGATAGCACGCTTCCAGAAATACGTAGATACCATAGTTCCCTTACCATAAATCAATAGCTCTTGGGACAACCCACAAGCAGAATAATTTCAGATATTATCAGAACTGACTAGTCTCAAGGTTTACAGAGGCACACAGGTCCTTTCAATCCTTTACATGAGTTAACATAGTCAATGTACGACAATGGTTAACAATAAGTATAGCATACCCCGCAGATTGTACATGAGCCATCATAATACCATTTGTAGGGACAGAACAATTTACCTCACAATAGTCTTGATGCATTAGTGATAAAGCAAAATGATTCAGAATACCCAATTAAATTTGTAACATATATAATAGTGTAAGTAATGCAGAGATCATATAATAATTCATTGGCAGAACGACTTTGTCGGTTCACAACTTCACAATTTGGCCCTTGGCGTGATGGGTTCACATATTCACAAATTAGCCTTTGGCTTCATGGATGCATAACTCAGATTCTTCGTTTCACAAGTTGGCCCTCGGCCTCAAAACTTCATATTTCACAAGTGGCTTTCAGTCTCATAGATTCACATTTCATAATTTCACAAGTAGGCTCCTGGCTTCATGGTTTCATATTTCACAAATGGCCCTCGGCCACAGAGGTTCACATTTCACAAAATGGCCCTCAGCCACATGAGTTCATATTTCACAAAAATGGAAATTCATACTTCACAAATGGCCCTCGGCCACATCATTTAATAACTTCACAAATTGGGAATTCATACTTCAGAAATGGCCCTCGGCCACATCATTTCATAACTTCACAAATTGACAGTTCATACTTCACAATTTAGAACCTCTTACTTCACAAATGGCCCTCGGCCACATAGTTTAATAATTCACAAAAACGGCCCTTGGCCTCATGGATTTGTAGCTTCACAATTCCTTTTGATGCTTTCACAATTTCACCCAGTTTCTCACATAGCATACAAAACTTCTCAAACTCTTTTGGTGTTTCCATAATTTCACAATATTTCGTACATAGCATACATGTCAACATAATGCTTACGACGAAGGATATAACGTTAATAACGATATATATATTAACGGTTAAAGATACATCGAGTACTATTACTCACAGTGTTGTGGCGGAATGCTACTCCCCCCCTGAAGCATGTCCTACACACGTACAAAGTTCACAAATTAACTTCCCTTTTTCCTTGTCAAATTACTTCCTGACGCATTACGATGAGAATGAATTTAAAGCCATTTTAAAATCATCAAAAAAATATTTTAAAAATATCTGAGGGTCGAGCACGCGAAACGAAGCGAAACATTTTTTTCAGCTTGGGCCGCACGTGCGGCTGTGAGCCCCGCACGTGCGGCAGTGCTTCCCGCACGTGCGGCGATTCTGGTAGAAAACAGTTCGAAAATTCAGCAAAAATCCAACTTTTGGTGCTCTTGTTCAAGGCTCAAAATAAGGTCTTTAATTGTTAAAAGGTGGTTCAAAAACATGTAAATAAACATCACAACATATATCAATCTCAGCATAACTTGGATCTTTGATCTTTAAAACTCATGAACATGACCCACTTCCACTATACTTCCAATTCCTTACACACACACATAAGCAACCATATATCCACATGGATGGGTTTAAGTTTGATAATTGAGGAATTAAGATAAATTCTCACTCAATACAACTTCACATCAATTCAACACAAAGATAACAACTCCATATATCATTTAACACAACAACATAGAGGAATTTCCTCTTTATTCAAAGAGAGAGAGATCTTACCTTGAGTCAAATTCTTCACAATGCTATAAATCTTCCCCAATTCCTTCCTTGAGAGCCTTCTCTTTTCTTTCTCCCTAATTCCCCCTTTTCTAATCCTCTCAAGAAGTGTTTTTGTTGTTTTGTTTTTAAGGTTCAAGAGTCCAATGGCTTAAGCATATACATATATATAAAAACCAAGTGACTAGGACAAAATTTAATCAGTTTAATCATTCCTAATCGGAATTTCACAAAAATGCTTATCATGACTTAAAAATTATGCTGATCTTAAATGTGCAGTCCATTTCGAATTATCAAGCTTCTAAGGTTCTCAATTTCTAATTTGAACATCTTAAGTGGGATAGATAATTTTCTTATTAACAGATAGGAATCCATATTTCCAAGATTTGCTGCATTAAACATAATTCCACATAGACTCTCATAAATAGCAGTCAAAAGCACAAAATAGAGGACTAAACAAATACCCGAATCATATACGAGGGTCGGGTTATTACAATCAGACTTGCCCGCTAGAGGGGACAGAGTACCTTACTGCATTCCGGGTCCGAGGCGCACGGCTTGCTCGGTATGCCACATCATGGAGGACGAGAGAACTCCTGGCCCCCGCTCCCACTTTTAGTTGCGCTTTGTCTGATGAGTGCATAGATTGGCTCAATGAAGAGGCGCAGATTGGGCCCACTTTGGCATCAGAAGCTTCGACCAGCTCTGGGAGGGGGTGCAGGAACACTTGACTTAGCTATGCCTCAGATTTATTGCTTTATTAGTACTTTCAAGTTTTCTTTATGAATGTAACCAAAAACAACTTCAATTTGTGTGCAAGAGCAGGAGGACTCTGTATTGAAATCAATAAAATTGAAGGTTCTGGGTACTGAAAATTTTCCGCTTTGGTCCAAAAATGGTCTAAGTTGTAAAAAGATTAATTTGAATGAAATCAACTTTTATTAAAACTTTTCAAAACCATTTTCGACATGGATCAGAACTGGACACGCCTAAGATTTGTCACTGAGATGCACAACCTTGGATCCAAGCAACTGGAAAGTTGCCTCTAGTTTGAATAGCACAGCACCGGAGATCACAACCGAAGCTCTTAAATGCTGAATAGACAAAGATGACTGAGATGATCAAATGGACAAAGTTGATCGGGGAAAAGTTTATGACTGAACTTCAGGATGAAGTTGCCTACGTATCCCAAAGATGGGAATCAAGCCTTACGTAGTTCAGGCTAAGGTTCACTCGTGTATTAACCCTCACCTTTTACGCTCTAACTTTTGCCAATGCTGCCCTTTGCGGGTTTTCAACCTTGCGAGCTTAATTTTTTTACAATTTCCAATTTTCTGTGCTCTAACTTTTGCCTAGGTCGTCGTTTCGGGTTTTCAGCCTAGCGAGCCTTTCAGGGGTACTATTTCTTCAATTTTTCCATATTGATCGGCTGTGAGAACTCTAGGCCATCTAGGTCCATCAGAATGATAGCCCCACCCGACTAGATAGACTTGATGATGTAAGGGCCAGTCCAATTAGGTCTGAACTTGCGCCTAGGGTCATGGATGGGAGCCTGATTATCTTTGAGCACCAAATCTCCTTCTTTCAAATTCCTGGACTGAACCTTCTTGTTAAAAGCCCTGGCAATTCTCCGTTGATAACCTTGAACATGGTATAGTGCTTTCAGTCTTCTTTCATCAAAGAGCATGAGTTCTTCAAATCTGCTCTGCTGCCAATCTGCTTCGGCTATCTGACACTCAGCCAGCACTCTCAAAGACGGAACCTCAATTTCAATAGGTAGAACGACCTCCATCCCATAAACTAATGAATACGGAGTCGCCCCAGTAGAAGTTCTAATTGACGTCCGGTAGCTCCACAAAGCAAATGGCAGCTTATCTGGCCAGTCCCGATAGGTTTCCACCATCTTCTGCAAAATGTGTTTGATGTTCTTGTTGGCGGCCTCAACTGCTCCGTTGGTCTGCGGCCGATATGTCGATGACTTATGAAAAGCCACATTGTATTTCTCCAACAAGTCAATCACTTACGTTTTGAAGTGGGAACCATTGTCTGAAATGATCTCATTTGGGACCCCGTAGCGACAGATGATTTTGTTTCTGATGAACTTCGCAGCATGTGAAGCCTTCAACACTGCATAAGATTGGGCCTCAACCCACTTTGTAAAATAATCTATCGCGACCAGGATGAACTCATGCCCATTCGACCCCTTTGGAGTGATAGCCCCGATCATATCGATTCCCCAAATTGAAAATGGCCATGGTGAAGTCATATTGTACAGTTTCGACGGCGGGATATTCATGCGGTTTGCATGGATCTGACATTTGTGGCATCACCGAACAAAATCGATACAATCCTCTTCCATGGTGGACCGGTAGTAACCCTGTCTGAGGATCTTCTAGGCTAACATCACCCCATTCATATGCGCTCCACACTCTCCTCCACGGATGGCCTCCATCAGGCACTTCAATTCTTCAGCCTCAACACACAGCTTGTGCATTCCCAGATGACCTCTCTTATACAATTTTCCATCGCAGATGACAAACTGGGCAGCCATTCTTCTGATTGCCCTCTTATCTTTGGCATTTTCCCCTGGTGGATATGCTTCTTTCTCCAAGAAGTTCCAGACATCGCGATACCAGGGGTTTTCATCTTGAACCTCTTCTATGGCAGCAATAGGCTTGTAAGCTGGCACAAACTTCTGGTCAATGATGATAGGACGCATCCAGACTCCAAAAGGGATGTCCATCATGGAAGATAGAGTTGCTAGTGAATCTGCGAACCTGTTGTTCTCTCCTAACAGATGAGCGAAGTTCAGCTTCTCAAACCGAGGAATGAGCAAGTCTAAGGTCTGATGGTACATTATCATCTTTTCTTCTTTGACTTTCCAATCTCCTTTTGCTTGACATACAACCAGGTTCGAGTCCCCGATGATGTCCAACCGTTTTGCCCCTAGTTCCAGGGCCGCTTCTAAACCAGCAATGCATGCTTCATATTCTGCTTCATTGTTCGAGACTTTGAACTGGAGTTTAAATGCTAGAGGGATATGGGAATTGTTGGGTGCTATTAGCAACACCCCTATCCCATACCCATATTGGTTTGACGCTCTGTCAAAGTACATCGTCCAAGTTTCGTCTTCGATATGCAAAATGGCCTCATCTGGGAATAAGTACTCAACTGCTTCAGCTCCTTCCATTGGATGATCGGCTAAGAACTCTGCTACCACTCTTCCCTTGACTGACTTGTGCGTCACATATTTCAGATCGAATTCGGAAAGCAAAAGCAACCAACGAGCTAGCCTACCCGTAAGTGCCGGTTTCTCGAAGAGATATTTGATGGGATCTAATCTTGAAACCAACATTACAGAGTGAGCTAACAGGTAGTGCCGCAGCTTCCTAGTAGCCCATACCAAGGCTAAGCAAGCCTTTTCCAACGGTGTGTAGCGGGTTTCATACTCCAGCATCTTCTTGCTCAGATAGTAGATAGCCCTCTCCACCTTGTCCTCAGACTCTTGTTCGAGCATGCAGCCCATTTGTAGTCTCAGCTACTGAAAGATACAAAATCAATGGTTTCCCCGGCTCTGGCGGTGACAACACGGGTGGGTTCTGTAAGTATTCCTTGATCTATTCAAAAGCAGCTTGGCGTCGGCCATCCCATTGGAACTTCTTTCCTTTCTTTAGGAGACTAAAAAGTGGTTCACAAGTCAAGGTTAATTTTGAGATAAACCGTCTTATGAATTGCACTTTACCCAGAAAGCCTCGCACCTCATTTTCAGTCCTTGGTGGTGGCATTTCTAAGATGGTCTTAATTTTGGAAGGGTCGACTTTGATACCTCTCTGTGTAATCAGAAACCCCAGCATTTTCCCTACTGTAACACCGAACGTACACTTCTGAGGATTCAGCCGCAACCGAAATTCTTTGATCCTTTGGAATAACTTTTGGAAGGCGATATAGTGGCCCTCACTTTCTTTGGACTTGACAATCATGTCATCCACGTACACCTCAACCTCTTTGTGGATCATGTCGTGCAATATTGTGGTCGCGGCCCGTTGATATGTAGCTCTAGCGTTCATCAACCCAAATGGCATCACCCTGTAACAATAAAGTCCCCCACGGGGTGGTGAAAGCAGTCTTCTCCCGGCTTCAGGTGCCATCACTATCTGATTATAGCCTGAGAATCCATCCATGAACAAAAGCAAAGCATGCCCCGCTGTGAAGTCCACTAACTCATCAATATGCGGCAAGGGAAAGTCGTCCTTTGGACTGGCTCCGTTGAAATCCCTGAAATCCACACATATTCGGATCTTGCCATCCTTCTTCGGCACCGGAACAATGTTGGCCAACCAAGTTGGGTATTCGGATACCAGCAGGAACCCTACGCCAATTTGCTTGGTGACCTCTTCTTTAATCTTGAGGGACCAGCCCGGGCGGATCCTTCTGAGTTTCTGTTTAACGGGTTGGGCCTCTAGGTCAAGAGGGATCCGGTGCTGTACAATCTCAGGATCGATTCCAACCATGTCTTCGTAGGAACACGCGAAAGCATTTTGAAATCTTTTAATAAGGTGACTAAGCGCTCGCGTTCCTCCGAAGACAACGTGGACCCAATCTGGACCAGCTGCGGGTCCTCCTCAGTACCAACATTAGCAGTAGTGATTTTATCAACTAAAGGTTTAACAAATCTTTCCTGCTCTTGATCAATTAAGCGTTGCAAAACCGGAGGAATTTCTTCCCCATCGTTTTCATCAAAATTTTGAAAGTCCTGATTAATACAATGAATCAAGGGCACAGAAAAGTACTCAGAAACCACATCCATTCCATTCTCATTAAGCATTTCCAAATTGTACGATTCTTCTATTACAACAGACTCAAAAGAGAAAGAAAAAGACAACCTAGACAGGACTATGGCATCCGAGTTATCACCCCCAGGAATACCAGACTCAGTCTTAGATGAGCTGGAACCTAATTCCGACTCACAAGACTCGGTGGAATCGGATTCTGGCTCACTACCTGACCCGGTGCTGCTTGACAAAAATCCCTCCTAGTACTACCAGATGAGAGAGGGTGTGATGGATGCATCCAAAATGTTTGATAGTGGGCTCACATCCGTTTCATTCCCGATCATGGATACCGAGAAGTTATCCCCCAAGCACTTCTGTTCGATCAGAGGATCTGAAAGTAGACAAGCCAATGCTCACCCCATTTCTACTTCGGCGCTTTCGGAATCCACTTCTTTACACTGCTCAACCTCAGTTGATGGGTCTGTCTGCTCCTCGGCAACATCATCCCCAGATAACTGCAGGTCAAAGAAGATCTCAAACCCCGGCAGGCGCCTCCTCTCGGCATTCAACCATGGCTCTGGGAAGCCACAAAATGGAAAGTCCTCCCCCTCCTGGACGAAGCGTCCGTTTAGGGTACCCTGAATGGTTTGGTGCATTAACTCATATGGCTTCCCTGCTTGCTTTGCTCTGGCTCTTCTAGCCATTTCCTTGCCTTTCCTCACCCAGTCCTCTTTGGTGGGCAGATAACCCAAGCCAAAGGTATGCGGGTTGTGTGGCACTTCGGCTGATACTGCGATGCCCTTCCGGCCACTCTTTCCCAGTCCCATCCCAGGGATGTGTTGGAGCTTGTTCATGAGGTACACCGACTGCGCGCTGACATACAACCCCTCTTTATCAGCCAAGATGTTCTGAACGACTCGAGCCTCAGCCAGAGTAAACCCCGATAAGAACATATCCTCCGTGCCGTGCTCGATTTCCAAGACTGGCGTAGACACCTCCGGCGGCGGATGGATTGATGAATTTCCAAAAACTATAGCTACCGCCTTCCCGTGAGGGTATTCCAACATCTGGTGCAAGGTGTAGGAAACTGCCTTTACCTGGTGCAACCACGGTCGCCCCAAAAGTAGGTTAAAGGTTGCGGGAACATCCAAGACATGGAAATCGATCTCGTGTTGTCCTGGACCAACTTGGGTCTGAATTTTGACGGTCCCCATCACCTCCCTGCTTGTGTTATCATACGCCCGAATCACCTAGGCAGTTGGCACGAAGTCCGCGAGCTTCAACCCGATTGCATATGCCATCCTTGACGGGCACACATTAATGGCGGATCCCGTGTCGACAAGAACCACTGGTACCCATTTGCCCTTACATTCCACAGAGATGTAGAGAGGTTTGTTGTGATTTGCGCCCTCAGGCGGTAGTTCTTTGTCAGAAAAGGTCAACGTCGAGGAACCTCCTCCCGGAAAAACCAATCCAACTAGTTGCTCTGGCGTGGTGTCTATCGAGAGTTTGGCCTTGTCCATGGCTGAAAGGACGGCCTGTCTATGTACTCGAGAAGCCATAAGCAGTCCCCAGATGGAGATGTCTGCTTGTATCTTTTTCAACTGTCTCAGGACGACCTCATTTTTGAGTTGCTTTTCTTTCTGTTTCTCTGCCTCCTTGTCCTTCCCAGACGCTTCTGGTTGATCTAGATGTGGGGGCTTGAAATACCGCCCGCTCCTGGTCATATGATTCACTTCGCCGATGTACCAGGTGTCATCAGGTTGATTGCTTCACCAATCCTCATCCGTGTGGGCAAGACATAGATCATCGTCTTCCCACCACATTCCATTGGCAGTCGACAGACACCTATCCGGCTCCATTACAAAAATCTTTGTGCCCGTAGCACCTTGTGTTCTTGTACTCGCAGTACATTATGTTCTTGTGCACACAGCACTCTCAACCCCCACAGGAGCTTTATCCTTTCTGGCTCTTTCGGAATCTTCGATCCCTTCTTGTTCTAACTGCTTCAACACAGCTTGCTCAACATTCCCTGCATTCACAATGCCCAAGTCCCGAGCGAAATTGATGGCACCAACGCTCTCCGGCGATGTATTCTGATCCCCGGCCCTCCTGGCCACAATTGATGTCCTTGCCCCTGACTGGTCCTTCCCCAGCTGAGATTCTTCAACAATGTCTGGTTTGTCATCAAGCCACCCTGTGACCTCTGTTGACTCCTCAAAATTGAACCAGTTGACTGTCATGTCCCCCGGATCTTGTTTGTTGAAAATATGAAGGTCATCAATGTCCCCTTCCAGAACTGCTAAGTCATCCTGCCTCTGATCAAATTGGTCCCCTTGCAATACACAAATCTCTGCCCCCACCGGCAATTCCACATTTGGCCTAATCTGACCCGCTGACGCAATGTAGCCACTTGGATTGTACACCTCCTCACCAAAGCTCCCCAATTCCCCAGTCCCTGAATCAACACTCCCATTTTTCTTCGAAGTCATCCCTATTCTGTCTTCGACAACCACCACCATTGGCTCGGGTTGGGTTTGGGAGATGTCCAACATGCACAAGTCGGTGCTGTCAGGAAGGAACACCTCCGGCTTGGGTAGGTGAGATGGGGTGATATATATGCTGGGGTCGTATGACGTGACCCCGGTCTGGATAAAGTTGATGCATTTGGGAGGTGGAGCTTGGTTGTGTGGTGGGAGAGGGTTAGTTGTGATGTTGGGTTTTTCTGGAGGCACAATCACCCTGTTGTCAATGAGATCCTGAATCTCGTGACGCAATCTAAAACAATGGTCGGTATCGTGAACATGTTGCTGGTGAAAGGCATAATACTTTGCCGGGTTATGAGAGGGAGGTAGTGGATTTGGCAATGGCCGCGGCTCCCGGGGCTTCAAGTGCCCTTTTATGATTAAAACCCCCAAAGCCTTGGACAGGGGCATATATAGTGGGGTGAAGGTTCTTTGGCCTCGGGGTGCGAATTTGGTCGTTTGTGGGTTGCTATCGGACGCACCAGTGAATGGGGTAGCCGCAAGGGCTCTTGGGGGATTCGTGGTGACCATGCTTACTGCTGAAGCTCTGGTAGTTGCGGCATTGCTTGTGCCGGTATTGGTGTTGCGGTTGAAGGTTCTCCTAGGTTGCTTTCTATCTTGGTCGATCAGACCCTGTTTCATAGCATCCTTAATTTGTACCCCCATCTCGTGCAAATCTGAAAAGGTGGGGAAGGGGAGAACAATCATTTTCTGCGTGACCTTAGGCTGGAGATTGCGCACAATCATCCATATTTGATCCTTGTTAGTTGGCCTAAGGGTCATCATTGAGGCCTTGGCCCTCCATCGAGTCACAAAATCATAAAAGCTCTCCTTCGGCTCTTGTCTCGTCATCTCCAGATCACGGGTTGTAATCTCAATCTGTGTATTATAGGAGTACTGTGCAATGAAAGCCTCAGCCATCTCATCCCAGTTCCGCTTGACATCATCTTCCAATTTTGCGTACCAGATGGCCGCCACGCCCGACAAGGTCCGGCCAAACAATGAAAGCTTCTGTAGTCTAGTGAGGCCCATCGGCCTTAGTATGTCTGAAAACAAACGTAGATGCACCATGGGATCCCCAGACCCGTCGAAGCGGTCGATTGTGGCATCTTGAGCCGATCTGGCAAAGTCATAGCCGCGTTGGTATACCCGTCCTCAATGTCTGGGATGGACTTTACCCCTTGGGATTTCTTAAACAAATTTTCAAGCTTGCTCAACTTCAATGCTATAGGGTCCACCTCGAACTCAAAGGGAGAGTCCGGTAGATTGATAGGTGTAGGTGCCTTGGATAGTTGAGGTAGAATCGGGGGCGGAGCCGGTCCCGTTGGGATGTCTATATCCTCCTGGACATTCTGAACATTCGCCGTTTCTCCGGGTATTGGGACCCTCGGTGGGGAAGGAACCTGATGCGAAGCTGATGCTTCGGCTTGCTGCTGTAGCCGGGTAATTAGCTCGTCTTGCTGGGCCATGACTTCGGCTTGTTGTTTGGTGACTTCTGCTTGACGGACAGCGTCCTGCTGCATGACTCTCATGCTCTCTTGGAGTTGATGGACCACCTCCTTCATTCCTGCCATACTGTCCAGATCTGACTGACTACCGGTATATCTGTCTCTGCAATAAACTCGAAAATCTCAGCATGACTGTTTAAAGACCACTGATCTGGCAATCTTGGCATCGATACACTACGTCTTCTCGACCTCCACCTGACAACCGGGGGTAAAGAGCAGAACATTGGTTGTCCGTCCACCAGATCCTCAGATCGATGGAGTCTGCGACCTCTTGTCCAGAGTGCTTGGGGAATATCTGCTTGGTCAGAAGCTATTGTGCTAAACTACCTAGCAAAGAGATAAATAAAGCAAAAATAAGGAAATAAACAACCAGACAAACGGACAGCATAACAGCGTAAATAAACACATAACACACAGTTTGGCATCACAACACACAGTTGATAAGCTGAATAGACTGTTCTCAAACACTGATCATTGTTCCCAAATCACTACCTCCAAAACTGAATCTGATACCCACAGATAACTGATTCCCAAAATACTGAATTAGTGCCCGCAGGCCTGATACCCAAACTTGTAAACTGATACATGCATTCTTGTAGAGACGTACTCTAAAAGCACATAAAAAACAAGTGAGAGCCAAAACACCCCTATGGAGGGGTAGGGTTTTCCCTGTCCTATTTTGTCAGGAGCTAGGGTTTCACTACGCATGCAGCGGTTTCACACAACCTACAATCGGGTAAGCAACCTTTCCTAGCTTGGAATAGTCACTATGGATTTCGAATATGCACTAGGTCGAATGGTAAAAAAGGGTGCCCCGGTAACAACCAGGGTTTGTGTTCCCATCATGGCAGAGCCTGTAATCGATCATCCTTATGGCACGCATCTCAAAGCGAGCCTCCGGTAAACCGTTCAGGAATAGCAGATGGCAAACACTGTGACTTAGGCGCACCAATGCAAATGCAAATGCAAAGAGACACATAAATGTGAACAAAACAAGATATCATGAGTTCGAGTCAAGTTCCCTAAAATCCCCAGCTGAGTCGCCAGAAACTGTAGACGTCCTCGAACTTCCCGAGAAAATCCCGTTTTGTTCATTGGGCTCACTATAGTTTGGACTGAAATGTCACGGTTCGTAATCTAATCTCGCAAAGTGCAATGCAAGATTGATAAATCACCAAAGAGTCCAAATTCGACAAATCATTTTGGAAAACTGATTTTTTAGAAAGAAGTGCCAAACATGGACTGCTTTGCCAGATATAGAGTCGCCACCTAAATATTTTATTTTGGGGGAATTTAGGAAACCCTGACTCGTGCCTAAGGCCAGGTGTCCGTCATCACCAAAGTTGCCTTGGCTCGAGAACTTGGGTACGATTGGGGAAGGTCACTTCGTAAGCACCCCCGTTCGCCCGATCAAAGATCGGCCTCTACTAACCATGATATCGAGTTTTGAAAACATTATGTGCTCTTATTCCGGTTATTAGCCTAGAATTACTATGTGATGCACACAGCATAAAAGTATAGACTGGATCGTCTAAGTTGGAACAAATCATCTCATGTTTGTTTCGAAAACGGTTTGCTACTCGCAAGTAAAGTATGGATTTTGCCGCCCTCAAGTGGGCTTAGAAAACATGGTGATTTGCCACTCTGAAGTGGGCTTAAAACTCACAATCAATGAATTGTCCCAATTTAGGCAATCTAACCTTCACCCACATGCATTCAGACAGTTATATCACAAAAGCAAATAGCCTCTTGGTAAGCATGCTATCATGGCAGTCACTTACACACATGCAAGGATGCTAAAGCATAAATACTTACCGAGTACTCCAAGCCAAAGAAAGAAGCTAATTAGAAATTATGCATGAATCCTAACTATGCTGAAATGCCTAATGCAACACATGCAAAAATGTAATTAAGATAGGCTCGGGTACTCTAAAATTGCATATGAAATGCAACAACTGATGCACGTATTCAACTCGGAATTGAAATACAATGCCTTTAGTATGATGCGCCGAGCCCGGTGCATGCAATACAGATGAATGAATGCAAACATGCGAACATATAGATGCAAACATGCGAACATATGAATGCAAACAAACCATCAGAAGCTGGTAAATAAAAGGGAGAAAGACGTAGGGTTGGAAGACATTCATCACACACACGCACACTTATTACAACATTGCCCTCTCCCGGAGGGTCCGAATAAATAATACAGAACCGAAATGAATAACAGCTACAGCTAATTATTACACAACACTAGCTAATTAACAAATTAACTAAGAAAGCGAGTAAACTAGCATGCAATGCTACATGAAGTAGACTGCCTCAGCTCTGTTCGGAATGATGAAAGATGCGTGCATGCTCGAGTCGCCTTGTCGGGAAATCCATCGCGATGCTCCAACTTGCCTCTGTTTGCCATTGCTCTCAGAAACTTGCACCAAGTTCCAGAGAGAGGAAACTATACCTTAGGAAATTGTTGGGATGCTGCCGACTAGTTTTTGCTGCAAGTCTCTGGTTTGCTGCAACAGAGGACAAGAAAGGGCATGGCAAAGTATTCACAAGATATGTGTGCACAACCACACTCCCTATCATTGCAGAAGCTCTAGGGAATGCAATCCTTGATCCTCGTGCCACCAATCACGCATCTCGATGCATGATGGCCGAGGAGTCGGGTTGCACGACTCAATGTAAAATGAATGCACATTTAAACACAACAAAACCTAAACTCCATCATGGGTAATCTGGAGTGTCGGCGACTGAGAATTGAAGCACGTTTCGTCACTTGGAGTACGAAACGTCCCTCGTTTCCCGTGTTTGGGCTAAATCCTACTCCAAACACAATGCAATACACATGGCATGCATGAATGCAACTCTAACGTGCAACCTAAACATAATGCCACTAAATGATGCAAACATGCAGATGATGATATGCAAACATGCTACTAGCATACACAACGGAATAACCAATGGCATACTCAATGCACAGAAAACTAGATGGCATACGCAATGCACACATAGAGACTAAAAATGAAATGATCAAGGCATACACAATGCAATGGTCAATCATGCAACAACATGAACTAAATGGCATATACAATGCAAGATGGACTTAAACCAAGATAGGTGAGCCTCAGCCACACCCAAATCAGTGGCCATACATGATGAAATTAGGCAACAAAACACATGTAAATATGCACAAATGCAAAGGACCAAACCTAAGGCACCAAATGCCACTCTACCAAAGCATGGCTAGGATGAAACATGGCATGCAATCATACATTTTCTAGTTCTGAAATATGATGCAAGATGGTCCCAAATCTTGCAAACACTTCATAAAATGCATGCTAGATGGCCCGAATACCGAAACTAGTGAAGCGCATTACACTAGAGGTAAGCAAAGCGATGCACAAATGGCAATACCAGCCCCAAACAGACCCTAGGCAAGTCCAAGACAGTGGGAATATGGCCTAAAATGGTGGCTCAAAAGGCATGGAAATGAAGCTCATGCAATGGTCCAAAAATGAGGCAAACAAGCATAACTCTCAAATGCACTTAAGGAGTGGAAAACATGGGAACATGGCACAAGTATGAGGTCTAAAATAACATGCACAATGATGCCAAGGCATGCAAACACCTCTATTCAAGCATGCAAGAGGCTACAAAGCTCAAGGCTAGGCATGGATATTGAACTACAACCATGCATAGCATGCATCATTCGACCATGAGGCACAAAAATAGAGCTAAGGCAGTCCAAAATATGCACAAAATTAGGTTAAGGAATGGCCAAAAAGTGCTAGAATCGAGGGCCAAAACAACATGCAACAGAAGCTAGTGAAGAGGGTTTACACTACAAGTATATTAAGCATTCAAGAGGCCACTAAACCAACAAAATTCAGAGGTATGACATGCCAAATAAATCCCAAAAACTCACTGAAACATGGTCTACGCATGCAAGAATGAAATGCTCCTTTGATAGGCCATGAAGAGGGTTGTTCTACACATGCAAGATGGACACCCAATATAACAAAACCACCTCTGGACAGAGATTATGCAGGCCCTAAAACTCACTGAAAATGGCCTAAAATGAGGCTAGGAAGAATGCAAGTATAGGCTCCTTGATTCACCCAAAAAAAAACTATAGGCTCATTTGTTAGGCCAAATATGCTAGAAAACAAAACAAGGGGTGAGAGGGTCACCCCTCTCTGATTTTGGTGCTCAAAATAGCATGCGAGCCACTGAAAATCCATTGGATTTCAGCGGCTAAGAGGCCAAATAAAGGCCAATGCAAAGGCTCAAAGGCATGGCTCAAAATAATATAAAATGAAGCATGCAAGGGGGTAGGTGACCCCCAACAGAAAAATAATCTTAAACGAACATGCTAAAAAGCTCAAAATAAGACTTTTTTCAGTTTATGACAAAGCCCAAATATGCTTGCAAACTAGGCTAAGAGATGGAACAAAATAATGCCAAAAAGAGGGAAATAGAGTGTTACCCTTGTAGCCAAAAGGACCAGCAGCTTCTGGACCAAAACAACAAGCCTTCAACCTCTGAAAACCAGCTCCATGGTGCTTAGGTTGATGGTGGAAGGGTTAGGTTCAAGAGTTGTGATGCTAAAGGCCAAGAACCATAGACTTTGAGCTCAAGGGAATGAGATATAGAGAGGAATATATGTATATGCCTTAGAGCAATTTCTGAACCTTTGCTAATGAGGGAGAGGCCCTCCTTTATAGCCAAAGAGGTTCAAAGCTTCTCCTAGAAGCTTAAAACTAAGCTTGAAGATCCTCCATACACGTGTATGGAGGATCAATTATGTGCCTTCCAGCTGGCATAGCTGGCAACAACTCACAGAGACAAGAGAGGGAGGAGTAGGCTGACTAGTTCAAGTGGTCGGCCGACCACTTGCCCTGGTCGGCCAACCAAGGTCAAAAGGGTCAGCTGGTCGGTGGCCTCCTAGGGTGGTCTCCACACTCAAAGAGAGCAAGTAGTGTGGCGGGAGACCAGTAATTGTGGCCCAAAAGTGAGGGAGACCACTTACCTGTCAAGAAAACCGGCTGGAGGAGAGAGAAATGCTCTCCAAAAGAATTGCTGGTCTCCTACCCTTCTATCACCTTCCAAATAATGAAAACAAGGTCCATGCCAAAAATGAACCAAGACGGACGCAAAACGAGGGTTCGGGGGCCAAAACGCGCAGCTGGGTGCCCCGAAAACTGACTGTTAAGCATCGAAAGTGGCGTGCGACCGCGAAGGTGGTCTCCCGAGCCACAGTGTCCCTCTAGAGAGAGGAAACAAGGTGTGTGCCAAAAACCAGAGCAAATAGAGAAAGTTAAACGGTCCTGAACAGAGGCACACGGCCGACGACTCCGAAAACCGAAAACTAGTCTCCAAATGGGAACAGTGGTCTACGACCACGAAAAGTAGCCTACGGTCACTGAGAGATGGTCTACAAGACCTCTCCCTCCCTTCGGGAAGAGAAAACAGAACCTGGTTCGCAAACCAAGAAAAAGCACAAAAGAGTCCTGAAGTCCGGAAGCAAGGCTCTCAGCCGAGACTCTATAACCTCAGAACGAGCACAACATGCGCAATCACCGAGTGCTCAATCGATGACGTCTGAATCTTAAGGTCGGTGAAAAATGGGGTGTCTACAGTGAGCACTTGCTATTTGTTCAGCCCTTCTGCCTTCAAAGCCTCAACAGCCCACAAAAGGTGTTGATGGGGACCAATGCCTGCCCCTACCTTGTTCTTGCCATTTGCCTCCACTTTGCCAAGGGATTGGCCTTCTTCCAATGTAGCCTGTCCCAAGATTGGGGACCCTTTTGGCGTGAAATTTCTGGCATGTGATGTGGTTGATGACGGAGCCAATATACCAAAGGCTAGATCTGCCACTATTCTCTAAAGATGTTCAATCATTCTCATTAGCTCAGAAGTAGTGGGTTCACGGGTTTCAGATGATTGGGATCCAGGTGCATCCATCATACATAAGTCCATGCCGACTGGAATGAGCACCTCAGGCTTGGGTAGATGGGTCGGGGTGATGTATATGCTGCGGTTGTAGCCGGATGGCAATGTATGGATTAGATTGAGATGTGGCGGTGATGGGTCAGCGGTGGCCTGAGGTCCCTTTGGTGGAGTTATGATCTCATCGTCAATAAGATCCTGAATCTTATGACGGAGGTGAATGCAACAATTCATATCATGACCGTGTTGTTAATGATAGACACAGTATTTAGCTAGGTCATATCTTGGTGGAAGAGGATTTGGAAGGGGTTGAGGTTCTAAGAGCTATAGGTACCCTTCTTCTCCCAGCCTTTTCAAAGCTTGAGAGAGACTCATGTAAAGAGGATGGAAATTCGGGCTTGGGGCCGAATTGAAGTGGTTGGTTTTTGGCCATTATCGGGTGGAAGGTTTTCGATGGGTATGGTTGCAGTGTTTACTTCTTCTGAGCATTTCGCAGCTGTGCTACCATAAGTAGTAGCATTGGAACTGCGAACAACATCCCTCTTCAAAGGCTCATTATCTTCCACAAAGATCCCTTGTTGGAGGGCCTCCTTGAGTTGAACCCCAATGTCATCGAGGTCCTTAAAGTTGAATATCATATTCTGCAATGTTTTGGCTTGCCTAACCATATCTTGCTACAGCGAATCCACTGATTGCTGAAAATGGATAAACAAATCCTCTAAATCTGCCGGAGGCTGCGCCATGATAGAGGTAGATGCTCATGCTCTGAACAAAGGTGATGTGACTGGTGATTGTCGGATCAGTTGAACCAATGAGCCCTGTTTGGCCCTTCTTTGCCCCGCCACCGACGAAGGAAACACTGGTTGCCCTTGAACTCAATCTCTGACCTGACAAAGTGTATCAACACGAGTCTAATGTACCCGGGGGATATCAGAGCCTTCTGAAGCTATGGTTCCAAGACTACCTTGCAAAAGAGAAAACAGACAGCATCTCAACCTGATTTCAGCAGAACAGATATGAGCAAAGCTGAATGACTGTACTCTTTATTGAATTATGCCCCAAAACTGATACCCAGACTTGCAATTGATAAATACATCTTGTAGAGACACACCCTAACTACACATATCATGCAAGTGAGAGCCAAAACACCCCTATGGTGGGGTAGGGTTTCCCTGTCCTAGTTTCGTTAGGAGCTAGGGTTTCACTACGCACGCATGCAATTTCAAACAATCCTGCATTCGGGTAAGCAACCTGTCCTAGTTTGGAACAGTCTCTAAGGCTTCCGATATGCAACTAGGTCGATTGGTCAAAAAGGGTACCTCAGCAGTGATCCTGATCCGAGCTTTGTGTTCCCATCGTGGCAAAGCCCGCAACCGGTCAGCTTTGTGGGAGGCTTTTCCAAGCAAGCCTCCAGCAAACCGCTCAGGAATAGCAGATGACAAACACTGTGACTTAGGGACACCAATGCAAATGCAATGCAAAGAAACACATAAATGCAGATAAAACAACATATCATGAGTTCGAGTCAAGTTCTCGAAATCCCCAGCAGAGTCGCCAGAAACTGTAGACCCGACTTTCTTTGCATGCCCCCCTTTCGGGGAGGCACGAATTGGTCTTACTACAGTTTGGACTCCTGTCACGGTTTTGAATCTAATCTCACAAAGTGCAATGTGAGATTGATAAACGCCAAAGAGTCCAAATCTGGAAAATCGGTTTGGAAAATCGATTTTGAATCAAATAATGCCAAAACTGGACTGTTTTGCCAGATTACAGAGTCGCCGCCTAAATATTTTGTTTTGGGAAATTTAGGAAACCCTGACTCATGCCAAAGGCCACGTGTCTGTCATCTCCAAAGTTGCCTCGGCTCGGGAACTTGGGAATGAGAGGGGAAGTTGCCTCGACTCGGGAACTTGGGTATCAAAGGACCAGCCTCTACTATCATGATATGTTGTTTTATAAACACATGGGTTCTTATTCTGATTATTAGCTAACTTTACTACATGATGTGCACAACATACATGTATAGACTCAATCACGAGAATTGGAACAAAACAACTCATGCTTGTTTTCAAAAATGGTTTGAAAGTGCTACTCGTAAGTAGGCTAAAGCTCGGATTTGCCACCCTCAAAGTGGGCTTAAAACATGATTTTGCCACTTGGCAAAGTGGGCTTAAAACTCATAATCATTGAGTTGTCCCAATTCAGGCAATCAAGCCTTCACCCACAGGCATTCATGCAGTTAAGCATTTAAGCAAATAGCCTCATGGCAAGCATGCAATCCTGGCAACACTCACACTCATGCAAGTATGCTAAAGCATAACACTTACAGTGTACTCCAAGCCAAAACCAGAACTTGTTAGAAACAATGCATGATCCTAACTATACAAGATGCCTAATGCAACATATGCAATAATGCAACTAAATAGGCTCGGCTATCTAAGATGGCATATGAATGCAACGATTTGATACATGTATTCAACTAGGTATTGAAATTCGATGCAGTTTGAATGATGCGCTGAGCCCGGTGCATGCAAGATAAAATGAATGATGCATACATGCAAAGCATAAGGTATGCTAAACAAAACGTGCCCTAAAACTAACCATCGAAAGCGGTTAAGTAAAAGGGAGAAATAAGTGGGGTTGGAAGACACACACACACACACGCACCCTTATTACAACATTGCCCCCTCTCGAAGGAGGGTCTGAATAAATGAGCTAAGCTAATCTAAGCTAAGCTAGGCTAACTAATCTCATTAAACTAATCAGACTAATTATTACAAACCAATCGAATAACTAGCAAACTACTTACTAATTATTACAACACTTTAATTAATTAACGAATTAATTAATTAAATTACAAAACCAACTAAGCATGCAAAACATGTAAGCTAGGCTACCTCAGCTCTGCCTTGAGTAATAAAGAATGCATGCTCTCGGTTGCCGCCCCAAAACGCCTTCCGGTTTGCTCTTTAGAGGCTCTGTTTGCAGGGTGTCTCCAAGAACTTTATGCTGAACCTTACCAAAACAGTGCTGGGGAGTGCACTAGTGGCCTGCCAGCCATGAATGGTGGCTGCCGGCCATCTGCCAGCCAAGAGTGTGCCTCTGTCGGCCAACAACGAAAGCGTGCCGGCCAACAATGAAGAACTGCCGGCCACTGGTGTGCAGTGACACCAAACTGCAACAGAGCACAAAACAGAGAAAAAAAGAGGTTTTCCAGGGACATGTCTGTACGGTACCCTCTCCTTATCATCTGAAAACATCAAAGGAGAGGAGTTATTGTGTCTAAGACCACCAATCAAGCATTTTCAATGCATGATGGCCAAGGATCCAACTTGTACAAATTCAATGAATGTACAACAGACAACGCTCAAGTCCATTACCTCATCATGAGAGATCAAAGGCAATGGAGACAAAAGAGATTGGTTCATTTCATCTCTTTGAGTATGAAATGAACCAATCTTCCTTGTGTTCAATATAACATCCGATTGAACACAATGCAATGCAAACAACAATGCTTATCTTGGCATGTTTTACTTGTCCAATTTTGTTTACACATTTTAGCATTTATCAAGCCATTCATTAACCAGTTTAGTTCAATGTGAAAGTCCTCTAATGGGAAAGATGGCCTTAGCCATAAGATGGCCTCAGCCACAAGCACCTTGAGCATGAAAGAAGCCTCATGCTTTTGGTTAGTAGAAACCCTCAAGAGATGGCTAAAATCAATAAGCATGAGAGCCTCAATTCCATGCTCAAGTTAACAAGGGGCTTAAGACTACTTTCAAAGAAAATGAAAGAGTGAAACATGGAGGAAGAATGCAGAAATTCAGTGCTAAAATAGCATGACAAATAAGGCTACAACATGCAAACAACTCATGTACAACATATTAAGAGCCAAAAACATTAAGGCTAGTAAAGGACACAACACTAGAGGCATGCAACACAATGCTCAAAAGGGACAAACAGTCAAAAATAGTCCTAAAACACCCTCAGTGGAGTTCTAAAACATGCTTGAAATAAGCTAAGAACAGCTATATTAAGAGGCCAAAACAATAACACATGCTAGGCAATTTAGCACAATTGCACTACAAGCATACAAAGCAAAGCTCATGTGATCAAACCAGCTCAAAACAGAGCTTAATCGTGCCAAATCAATGGCTCAAACATGCTGAAATGGAAGCATGGATGGCAAGAAAAACATGCACACATGTTGGCTCACAAATAAGGCACGAAGCACACCTCTCAAAAGCAATGAAAGAGTAGAATATGTGAGAGTGTGACAATGATATATGCCCTGAAATTACATGTAAAATGATGCTACAACATGCAACCATCTCATGCAAGACATGCTAGAGGCCTCAACACACTAAGCTAGTAAAGGCATTTGCACTATAGCTATCCAATACATGGCTCATATGACCATGACCACTCAAAATAGAGTTAAAGAATGTCAAAACATTAGCAAAAATGTGATGGATTCAAGCTAACACAAGCTAGAATAATACACTAGATCATTAGGCAAGCTAGGCTAGTAAGCGTAATTACACTACAAGTGTAAGAAGCGAGCAACAAGTGACTTAACCAGCCAAAAATAGAGTTGAAACATTTCAAAATAGAGCCTAAAATGTGCTTGAAATAAGCTACAAAAAGGTAGAAATACATGCTCACATGTTAAGCCATCAACACATGGAAACAAGACACAAGGAGGGGAGGCCACCCCCTCCTATTTTGGACTTCAAAACATGGTTTTCACCACTGAAATTCCCCTGGAATTCAGTGGTTAAAAGGCCAAAAAAGTTGGTTTGAAAGGTGATGAAAGATGGCACAAAAAGCTACACAAGCTAAGGAACAAAAGGGAGAGACAACCCCCTAACACAAAATAGGCTCAAACTACCATTTTTAGGGCTGAAAAATAGAGTTTTTTTCAGTTCAAAACCACCCCAAAAACAGCACAAAAGGATTGCAAAAACAAGTATGAAAACAAGCTTAAAGGGTGATAGTTATACCTCTTGAAGCCAAGCACACTTTGAGGCACAAAACCAAGAAAAAACCACCTTAAGGAGTTCCAAGAAAGCCTCAAGCAACCTCAGCCCAAGATCAAAAACTTTGATCAAGGATGTATAGGCAAAGGGATAGTGTATCTACACTTGTATGCACTTATGCACAAAGCTGGAAGAGAGAGAGAGTTGTAGAGAGATAGGCTCCCAAACTTCTTCCTAAATTGTTCTAACCTTTTTAAACCATAGAGAAGCCTCTCTATATACAGAAAAATACAAGCTTTGGTCGAAATATCTCCAAAAGGGACAGCTGTAACAGCTGGAGAAAAAATATCTACAAAAATCTGCTTTTCTGCATCAATGGCCAGCACTGCTTCACTGATGGCCGGCACTTGATCTTTGTTGGCCGGCATGGGTCACCCTAGGATGGAATGGGGCCGGCATAGGCCATTCATGGCCGACACATGGCCAGAAAATCCCATTTATGGCCAGCATCCTTCACCTCTGGTTGGCCAAAAAAAATCTGCTTTTTGGGCCCAACTTCAACCGGACATAAATCCTTCATATGGACTCATTTACAGGTCATTATTTAGCGTAAATTGAAGCCCTAGAAGTCTTGTTTCCAATGCTGGAAGCCTCACATCAAAATTCCAACTGTGAAAAAAGTTGTGCCTCTTTGAGTGAAGACAGCTCAGTTTCGATCCTACCCGGATTCATGCCGAACTTATTCTGCAACTTTGTTTCTTCTCTCCTCTCCCATTTTATTCAACCTCAAACCCCTAGATAAGGTGTTTTGAAAGATTTTTTAAAAAAATTTCATCTCTCCTTCATTCATTTCCACTTTGTCCTTGCTCGATTTACCGAAAAGCGTAACATTTAACAAAATGCGAGCGTCGGAACATCGTAGAATCATTTTTCAAAAACATTTTGATAGAGAGGGTTTAAAGGTCTAAAATCTTTTTGGTCAAAAGGCTTTGGTCCAAAAAAAAGGGGTTTAGGATTGGGATTTGACGGTCCTCTTGCTGAAGAAATTGAATCTTTGCACTGCACATCTTTCATCACTAAGTAGACAATCAATAGCGCCCAAGTCTTACGGGCGGTCAAAAATAGGGTGTCTACAGGTCACTATTATGGACAGGTACCCAATGCCTTGTATAGATGATTTGTTTGACCAGTTGAAATAGTCTTGTTGTTTCTCTAAGATAGACTTGAGATTGGGTTATCACCAGTTGAGGGCAAGCGAAGAAGACATCCAGAAGACGGAATTCCATACGCGGTACGGCCATTATGAGTTCCTAGTGACGCCTTTTGGATTAACCAACGCACCGGCCATATTTATGGATTTGATGACTCAAATCTTTCACAAGTTCCTAGACCGTTTTGTAGTTGTCCTTGTTGATGACATCTTGATTTACTCACTCTCTGAGGAGGAGCACAAGGAACACTTGTGAGTTGTACTTGAGTTGCTTAGAGCCCACAAAATGTATGCTAAGTTCGGGAAGTGTGAATTCTGGTTAAAAGAAGTAAAGTTCTTAGGCCATGTGGTATTTGGGGGATGAGTGACCGTAGACTATTCTAAGAGAGAAGCAATACAAGAGTGGGAACAACCTAAAAATGCCTTTGAGATCCGTAGTTTTTGGGGTTGGCCAGGTATTACTGTCAGTTTGTGAAAGATTTCTCTAGATTAGCCTCACTATTGACTAGACTGACGAGGAAGGGAATCAAATTTGTGTGGAGTGAGACTTATGAGAAGTCATTTCTAGAGCTTAAGGTTAGACTTACCACTGCTCCAGTGTTAGTTATTCTGGAGAGGGGCTTGGGCTATTATGTATATTATGATGCTTCACAAGAAGGTTTGGGTTGTGTCTTGATGCAAGATTGGAAGGTAGTAGCTTATGGCTCATGTCAGCTGAAAACACACGAGAGAAACTATCTTACCTGTGACTTAGAACTAGCAGCTATGATCTTTGCTTTGAAAATTTGGAGGCATTACCTTTATGGTAAGAAATTTGAGGTGTTTTCTAATCATAAGAGTTCGAAGTACCTATTCTCACAGAAAGATTTGAATTTGAGGCAAAGGAGGTGGATGGAGTTTATGGAGGACTACGATTTCGAGTTGCACTATCATCCGGGGAAGGCCAACGTAGTCGCCGATGCTTTGAGTAGGAAATCCTTTAGTAGTGTGGCTAACATTATCATTCGGGAATAAAAGATGTTGGGCACTATTGGTGAGTTCAACTTGCACTTTGGCGAGTCCGTTGAGTCGGCTACCTTGTTTATCGTAATTGCCCGACCTACACTTGTGAACCGAGTTATAGAAGCGCAGATGGGTGATCTTAAGGTAGAAACCCTCTGGGAAAAGATCTCTAGTGGGAAGGTAGAAAGAGGTTTGAATGTGTATTTTGACTCGAGTGTTAGATATCTTGATAGTCTTTTTGTGTCGGAGTCTTGTCGAGAGGAAGCACTCCAAGAGTTTCATCATTCACGCCTTGTAGTGCATCTGGGAGGCATGAAGATGTATCACATCTTAGCCACCAGTTTTGGTGGAGGGGAATAAAGAAGGATGCAACTGTGTTTGTGTCGAGGCGACTTACTTGTCAACAAGTGAAGGCCGGGCATCAAAGACCAGCGGGTTTGTGTAGACACCCCATTTTTGACCATCCTCAAGACTTGGACGTCATCGTTTGAACACTCGATGATCATCCATGCTCGTGTTCGTTTTGAATTTCCGAAGGTTTCAGCTGTGCGCCTTGCCTTACGCTCTCTCAACTTGTTTGTTTTGCGCTTGGTTGTGGACCAAGGAATTGTGGTTTTTCTTCTGAGGGAAGAGGGTGGCTTGTTGGCCATCCCTACAACCCATCAGCTAAGGCCTTGTGCCATCGGCCTTGTGTTCTTGCTATCGGCCAAAAGTGTTGGCCGATCGGCACTCTCTTTGGTAGATCGGCACTTTTTTTAGTCGATCGACTATATTTTTGAGCCGAGACGTTTCCATCTGCTTTTTGCATATATATTTTGTGCCAGCTATGACAGCTGGTATGCATAATTCTCATCCTCCAAACATGGAGGGATTTGCCTCAAGACTCAAGCTTGTTCAACAAGCTTGAGAATTGAAATTTTGTAAGAAGGGAGCTCCTCCTCCCTTTCCAGAGGTTCTGAAAAGTTGATACAAAAGTTATATATCTCTCTCTTTATATCTCCCTCTCTCTCTATATGTGTGTGTGTTTGTGCCTTTAAGTGTAAATTCTTCACACTATTGCACACAAACACCTAGTGAAACACCATCCTTTTGTTGCTGAGGTATCTTGAGGTTGATTTTAGAGTTTTTGAACTGGTTTTGATCAGAGAAAGGTGTTGGAGTTGTGTTCTTAAAGGTGTTCTTCAAGGGTGAGTAAACTACCTTTTAATCCCTTGTTTTGTCTTAAGCTTTTAGACCTATTTGCATGTTGATTTAAGCTTAACTTTCTACTATAAAAATTTCTAATTTTACATGCTTGTAATGTTTGTTTAAGGTCACTTTTGCGTTGGGGGTAGTCTACCCCCTCTTAGGCCTTGTTTGGCCTTGTTTTGAACCATTCTTTTAAGATTTTGGGACCATCTTGTTTTGACCTTCTCACCACTAAAATCCAGAGGATTTTTATTGGTGGAGAGGTGGTTTTGGAGTCTTGAATAGGAGAGGGACACCCCCCTCTCCATGTGTCTTGTATGCTAGTATAAATGGCTCATAATAGTGGCATGTTTGTTAAGCTTGTTTTGGCTCCATTTCGGCAAGTATTTGGTGTTATTTTTCAATGCTATACCTCTTTCTAAAGTTGGTTTGATGACCTCTTGCATGCACCATACACTTGTAGCGCAATCCTCTCTATTGCCTTAACATGCATCTTGTGTTTGGACCATCATTCTTGCATGTTTTGGCTCAACTCAAAGAAGCTTTTAGCCTTGTTTTGCCATGCTTAAGGTCTGGTTTGTGTTGTCTTGGTCATGTATGCCATGTTTTGTATAGCCATGGTTCAATCTAGCTTGTTAGCTTTGAGTTTCCAAGCCATTAGCATGCATTGCTTGGGCTACTTTCATGATTTTGCATCATTTGAAATGATATTTTAGTGCATGTTTCATGGTCAAACACTTGCCTTTGTCATCCTTTCAATACTTTGAAGAGTTGGTGTTTTATGCCTTAAGAATGGATCACTGTGCATGCCATCATGCTTAGGCCTTTAGGATACCATCTCAGTGGGTTTTTGGGCTTATTTTGACATGCCATAACTCTAGTTTTTATTGGTTAAGTCATGCCATGTTTGGTTGTAATAGGTGTAGTGCAATCCCCTTTGTTGGCCATACTTGCATCATGCTTTATGCCTTTCATGTTGACTTGTTTAGGCTTTGGTCCATGCATGTTTTAGACTCACTTTGGTATGCTTTAGGACTGTTTTGGTTTGCTTAGGCCATTTGCTTCATGTTTTGCATAGCCTTAGTGCAAGTCCCTTTGCTAGTCTTAGGCTTTGAGCCTCATGCATGCTATGCTTATGATTATGTGTGTGATTTGGCATCATTCCAAACATCATTTCAGAGCATGTAGTGTTGTCACACTTGCATACTTTTTACTCCTTAAGTGTTCTTGAGAGTTGTCATGTTTGTGTCTTAATCCTTGAGCCAATTGGCATGCATGTTTGTCTTGCATTTCATGTCATCAATTCATCATTTTGGCCACTGTTTTTGGCATGGCTGAGGTCTGCCCATTTCGGTTTAAGTCCATCTTTGCATGTTGTTGCATGCTTATCCATCTTTGCATGTTGTTACATGCTTATTGATCTTGCATGATTGTTGCATACTTGTTAGATTATATGTTGTGCCATGCTTGTTGTTGGCATTGTTGTTGTGTGCTTATTACATTGCACGTTTGGATGTTTAGGCTGCATTGCATTTGGCATGCTTATTACCTTAGCCTTGTGTGCATGCTTGAGTCATATTGCATTTGGCATGCTTATGTTGCATTGCATTGTATTTGGCATACTTGCATTACATTGTGTTTGGTTTGGGTGTTAAGCCAAACACGAGGAATGAGGGACGTTTCATACTTGGAGTGATGAAGCGTGCCTCAATCGACGCTCTTGATTATGCATGATAGAGTTTTAGGCATTCATGTGTTTTTGTGCATTCATTTTACATTGAATTGCACACTTGGCTCTTTCAGCCATCATGCATCGAGATGCCTAATTAGTGGCCCGAGGGTCGAGCACTACACACCTTTGAGTCTTAAACATGATAAGGGGTGTAGTTGCAAACACTTTCTTGCAAATATATTGCCATACCTCTGTTTGTCCTCTACTGCAGTAAAAGGAGCATTTTACCGGAAGAGATGGCCGATCGGCTATCCAGAGTGCCGATCGGCTAAATATTGTTGGCCGATAGCCTCATATTTGGTCGATGACCATCATCCACTGGCCGATGGCCATCCCTCTTGGCCGATGGCCTCTCAGAATGTCCCTAAGATGGTTCAGAAGTATCACAGAAGTTGTCGTAGTTTTTCAGAGGTATAGAACAGTGCAAACAGAGGCAACATGAGGCATGGCAATGGATTTCTGAGAGAAACCGACTGAGCGCGCATGCATCCCTCGTCACGAAGCCATTTCAATACTTTTGATAACTTAGAATAGTTATTTGTTTCGATTTGGTTGTGTTATAATTAATTAGCTAGAATAGTTAGTTAATTAGTTGGTTTGTATTATTTATTCAGACCCTCCGTCGAGAGGGCGAAATTTGTAATAAGTGTGTGTGAGCGTGTGAATGTCTTCCAACCCCACGTCTTTCTCCCTTTTACTTAACCACTTACGATGGTTAGTTCTAGGTCATGTTTTGATTAGCATCCTTGTGCTTGCGTGCATCCATTCATTCGTATTGCATGCACTGGGCTCGGCGCATCATACTAACTGCATTGTATTTCAATTCCAATTTGAATACATGTTATCAATTTGCATTTCATATGCCATCTTAGAATAGCCGAGCCTATTTCTAGTTGCATTTTGCATGTGTTGCATTAGGCATCTTAACATAGCTAGGATCATGCATTGATTACTAACTAGCTTTTGTTTTGGCTCGGAGTACACTGTAAGTGTTTATGCTTTAGCATCTTGCATGAGTGTGAGTGCTGCCATGATAGCATGGTTGCCATGAGGCTATGTACTTATGTGATATAACTGCCTGAATGCCTGTGGGTGAAGGTTGGATTACTTGAATTAGAACAATTCATCGAAATGCGAGTTTTCAGCCCACTTGTGGTGGCAAAATCATGTTTTCTTAGCCCACTTGAGGGTGGCAAATCCACGTCTTAGCCTACTTGCGAGTAGCACCTTCAAACCATTTTCAAGCAAACATGAGATGTTTTGTTCCAACTTGGGCGATCTAGTCTATCCTTGTGTGCTGTGCACATGACGTAGTAAGCTAGCTAATACACCGGAATAAGAACGCACGTGTTTTCAAAAACAAGATATCATGTTAGTAAAGGCCAATCTTTGATCGGGCGAGTAGGGGTACTCATTGCATGACCTTCCCCTCTCGTACCCAAGTTCCCAAGCCGAGGCAACTTTGGTGATGACGGACACGTGGCCTTAGGCACGAGTCAGGGTTTCCTAAATTTCCCAAAAAAAAATATTTAGGTGGCGACTCTGTATCTGGCAAAGCAGTCCATGTTTGGCACTTCTTTACAAAAATTAGTTTTCCAAAACGATTTGTCGGATTTGGACTCTTTGGTGATTTATTGGTCTTGCATTGCACTTTGCGAGACTAGATTCAGAACCGTGACATTGAGTCTGAACTGTAGTAGTCCAATGAACAAAATGAATTTCTCGCGCGGAGCCAGGACGTTCAGGCACGTCTACAGTTTGTTGCAACCCTTGCCTATAGCCAAGTGGAATTAGGAACATATCATGATGGATTTTGTTGTGAGTCTTCTGAGGACTCAACGGGGTAATGACGACATTTGGGTGGTAGTTGACCTACTGACCAAGTCAACGCACTTTGTACCTATCCGCACGAGTGACTTGGTAGACTATCTTGCCGACTTGTATATTAGGGACATAGTTCGACTTCATGGGGTACCTGTAATTATTGTTTCAGATAGAGATCCACGTTTCATGGCTCAGTTGTGGTAGAGACTACAGAGTGCCTTGGGCACTAAGTTGACTTTTAGTACCGCCTATCACTCTCAGACTGACGAGCAATCAGAACGTACCATTTAGATCCTTAAAGATATGCTTCGAGGTTGTGTCCTTTAGTTTAAGGGGTCGTGGGAGAGGCACTTAGCTTTAGTGGAGTTTGCATATAACAATAGCTTCTAGTCGAGTATTGGCATGGCACCATTTGAGGCCTTGTATGGCCAACCATGCAGATCCCCTGTGTTTTGAGCCGAGGTGGGTGATGCACCTATGATAGGTCTAGAGTGGGTCCAGGAAACGATGGAGAAAGTCGCACTTATCCGTAAGAGGTTGGTTACAGCTCAGAGTCGTCAGAAAAGCTATGCCAACCGTAGGAGGCGATCGCAATCCTTTGAGGTGGGAGATCACGTCTTTTTGAAGATATCAACTGGATGGGGTTTGAGGTTCGGGAAGAGCGGGAAGTTGTCCCCTAGGTTTATTGGGCCTTTTGAGATCCTAGAGCGGATTGGAAAGCTAGCTTATCATTTGGCCTTGCCGCCACAGCTTCCGCGGTTCGTGATGTGTTTCATATCTGTATGCTTCGGAAGTATGAGCTGGATCCTTCACACATGTTGGACTAGATTGAGTTAGAGGTGGTTAAGGATGCCTCGTATATAGAGAGACCCATTAGAGTTTTAGATACTCGATACCAAGTCTAGCGAGGTAAGATGATTCCTTTGGTGAAGGTGTTGCGGCGACACTACATGGTTGAGGTGGCGACTTGGGAATGTAAGGTGGAGGTCCGTGAGAGGTATCCATATCTATTTATTGATCTTCGAAAATACATTGAGACCTTTGTTTTGTTTCTGTAATATAAACATTGTATATGTTTTGGAAATGGGAATTGTATATTCAGTAATAAACTTATGTGTATCATGTTAATGACAATGGACGACCAGTGGAAAGGTCACGGTGATGAATTTGAATTAGTATCATAGTTTTAATTGGTTTAAACTTGGCTTTAATGTTTGGTTCAAATTTCTAGGATGAAATTCCGTAAGGGGGGAGATTATAGCGATTCTGGCTTGGACGCGACCCATTTGATGTTTTGGATCCTGGTTTCATTGTCATATATTCATGTCTTGTTTCCCCTTATCTCTATTTGAGTTTGGATTTTGGAACGTGTTGGTTACATTTGGAATAGGTTGGTAGCTTGTTTTTCAAACTATTGGTGCCCAAAATTTTGTTCCTTCGCTTGAGCGACACTTCTTGCGCTTGAGTGGTCCTTGTAAACCTCTAGTACTTTTGCAGGTCTGCAAAAATATTGGGAGTTTGTATTCTTTGCTCAAGCGAAGCTTCTTGCACTTGAGCGATGGTCTTTTGTCTGTAAAAACAATTGGGAGTTCGTATTCTACCCTCGAGTGAGGTTTCTTGCGCTCAAGTGATGAAACTTATTATGTCTGGTACACATCTTGCGCTCGAACGAACTGTGTATCTATCAGTTCGTAAACTACCATTTTTTACTCACCTTTTTATTTCTCTCCCTCTCTCTCTAAAACTCATATATTTCACTCAAGTCCACCTAGATCCGTCGATCTTTTCACTCGTGTCCCTTTGTTAGAAAGGTAGAGCTTGGTGATGACTTTGTTTTAATCGGAGCAAAGTTGATTTTTGGGGTCTTTGAGTTTCCTACACACTCTCTCCCGTCCTCTAAGCTTGAGGCAGGAATAGCTCCACACTTTTTATGAGTTTTAACTTAGTTATTTGTTATTTCTAAACAATATTGAGATTTTGGAAGATTTGGAACAAATCTAGGGCTTTAGGTAAAAAGCAAAAGAGGGGTTTTTCAAAAGCATCCTTGAAAATGATTTTGATGTGGAAAATAATGTTGAGTTGGGAATAAATGGTTGATTTTGATACTTGGAATTGATTTTTGAAAGAAAGGGGATTTTGCCCTAAATGCCTCAAATGTTGATTTTATATAAATAATGAGATTGATATTGAAATTGTGAAATTAGATTGATATTGATGAGGATGGTGGAGTTAAATATATATTATCACTCACCTCTTGAAAATTTAGAAAGTTTATCATTATTGATAATTTTTTATCTGTTTAGAAATATATGTTTTAGGCTATCAGTGGAGGATATCTATGATTGTTATAAAAATTGCATGAGAATTAAGTGAATTGAAACTATTTTCTCATTTATTTACATTGAGCATTATCTCACATTTATACATTGGAAATGATTATCGAATTTGAGAAAAAAGGGGTGAATCTGGGAAACATGTATTGTCTTGTTAACATAAGTTGGCCTGAGTGTCCATGGTGAAAGTCTTAAACACCGTGCGTATACATGGGTGCCGATCCCGCGGACAAAATATCCATAAAATGGCAATAATAATGCTTGTATAGTCTACGTTTAGATGGGTGCCGGTTTATGGTTTCCTGTGGATAAAATTTCTGTGAAAGGTTGTACAGATTTTGAGATATCCAGAGTGTGATTCACTACCCTGTTTTTAATTGTAAAAGAAATGAATGATGAACTATGATATAAATCTGACATTACATGGTTTTAGAAAGAAGTATAAAATGTTTTGGCACGAGCATTGCATATGCATCCACCTAATAGATTTGTTAAGATTTATATACTGTGTTGGATTATTTCTACTGGGCTTTGGCTCACCCTATGTAGGAAAAACATTTCAGGTGCTGATGATATGCCTCCACCAAGGCAATAGCTTGGGAGGACTTAGAGTATAGAGCTTCTTTTGTGTGTTTGCTGTATTTCTTTTTGTACAAGCCAAGGGCTTTAATTGTATTGGACTTAAGTCCACTTTTGTTGTAACCAAGTACTGTCTTGGAAAGTTGTAAGTTTTTAAGGCATTAATTTATCTGCTTTACCTTTGTATCTTACCTCTTGTTGTAACATACACTATAGATTGAAGTTAGACTTGTGAATTTATATCTACATATGTCACCCTCTTGTACAAGTAATTGGGATAAATGAAAGATAATTATTTCATCATGTTTTGTTATGTAATTAATATTATCGATGGTTTATAGCAATAATTTCAAGGTGTTAATCCAAGTCCTACAATTACATAACAAAGTCTACTGATTGCATTTCAAGAAGACGAGAAGATGCTCAAAGATGGGTATGCAATGCACTCTCAAAACAAGCTTCAAGGAGTAAAATAGATCTGGGCATTTCTTTCCAAAACCAAGTCAAGACAAAGCTAAACATGTGCTGGGAGCTAAATCAATGTTTTTCTTTATGGAAAAGCATGCTGGGTAGAAACCAGGTCTCAGAATGGATGCACAGAGATGAGTTGGGCCGAAATGGTCTAGTTGGGTGAACCCAGGAGGTCTTGGTTGAGGTGTGGTCTCCTTGGCCGAGATGTTGGCTGCCCGCCTGGGATGCTACAAGGTGTCGGCAAAGGTGTACTATGGTCGGCCTAAGTACGTAGTGGTTGGCCTAGATGCAAGTGATCATGAAAGGTAGGCCAAGGTGAGATACAATGCTTGGGCTAGGTGTGAGGTCTAGACAAGATTGGGTCTCGGTGACCACGCTTAGGGAAATAGTGAAGTCGGGAAATGTCACAACGCAAACCCGCCCCTAAAAGTTTGGGCATGACCCGTTCGAAAATGAACACTTAACCTATTGTAAATAATATACGGGGCCTCATCGGAAGCATAAAGTAAGAAAATAACTATACATATAAATTCCATTGAGCTACATCTACATGCCAGGACCTCTTATACATCACATTCATCATGGAAAATAGATAAAGCTCCAAACCATATTTTGTAGCATCGGTGATAAACAAACATACGTACAGACCCAGCCCCATCATTGGGCTTATACAAAAATCATTAAAGTTCTACATCTTCAACCTTAAATGGGTTATCAAAATTAAGCTAACATTTCAATAGACTTTACAAAAATAAATGGCTTCGTGCAGTGCCTGAACCCACGAAGGTTAACAAAAGAAAACGGGTGTCATGACTAGGACTGACCACCTGGTTGGTTACCTACAGAAACAGACATTAAACAGAGTGAGCCAAGCTCAGTGAATACTAATACATAAATAAAACGATGCTTAACTTGAAACATAACACATAGCAATGCATATAAAGATGTAGAGTTCACATAATTAGTCTGATTCTGTGCTAAGTACATAACGGCCTTAGGTTTAATCTTGCAACATAAACATGGTGGCTATAAACCTTTGAAACATGGTGGCACGAGGCCCTTGAAACATGGTGGCTATAAGCCCTTGAAACTTGTGGCATAAAGCCCTTGTAACGTATGGCACTAAGGCCCTTGAAACATATGACATAAAGCCCTTGTAACATATGACACTAAGGCCCTTGAAACATGTGGCATAAAGCCCTTGTAACATATGGCACTAAGGCCCTTGAAACATATGGCATAAAGCCCTTGTAACATATGGCACTAAGGCCCTTGAAACATGTGGCATAAAGCCCTTGTAACATATGGCACTAAGGCC
Source organism: Camellia granthamiana (assembly GCA_036172215.1). Classification (NCBI taxonomy): domain Eukaryota; kingdom Viridiplantae; phylum Streptophyta; class Magnoliopsida; order Ericales; family Theaceae; genus Camellia; species Camellia granthamiana. The sequence goes on along the minus strand of CM069913.1, from coordinate 78,918,600 downwards.
CTTGAAACATATGGCATAAAGCCCTTGATACAAAGAACTTGTAACATCCTTGAACTTGTAACATACGTGAACTTGTAATAGACTTAAACTTGTAACATACATAAACTTGTAACAACATAAACTTGTAACATACATAAGCTTGTAATAGACTTAAACTTGTAACATATACTTGAAACATACCTGAACATACTTGAACTTGTAACATACTGGAAACATGCCTGAAACATACTTGAACATCATTCATTAATTCAAATGATACATATCATACTAGAGCATTTCTTGTTGTATCATGTCATTATTGTACGCTTAACAATGAGAGACTAATTCACATTCTCATGAGGGTCACACAATGATGCTAAACTTTGCACTTATATCGTAGATTCTGGATAACTTCCAATTCATAAGCAACATAGCAAAATAACTTCAATTCATTTGGATACACATAACATAGCTACTCTCATATTTACTCAGAATCCATTCTTCAAGAATGAACATAAATTCTTTTGGGTAAATGACTTACTTTACGTGCTCTATTAATCAATAGCATACACCTTTGTTTAATCATTCTCATATGTTAACATAGTTGTCTTGCCTTGTAATTAACAGAGTCCTAATGGTAATCGTTACATCATTCCCATGAGTTGATATAATTAAGGTAAAGTCAACAGGACATTCCTGATAATTAGTAATGAAAAGTAAGTACATTTTCATTAGATTATAGATGACTTTATTCGTTTCACAATTTCACAGTTCGGCCCTTGCCCTGAGGGGTTCACACATTCACAATAGCCTTTGGGTTTCATAGATTTACAACTTATCACATTGGCCTTCGGCCCTTCGGATTCTCAAGTTCACAAGTTTGGCCCTTGGCCTCATAGCTTCATAAGTCACAAGTCGGCCCTTGGCCACATAGGTTTGATCTTCACAAGTTCTTTTGATGTTTTCATAATTTCATAATGTTTCTCACATACCATACATAACTTCATAAACTCTTTTGAAGTTTCCATATTGTCACAGTGTTTCTCACATAGCATACATAACATTTATGTCAACATAATTCTTACGATGAAGATTTAACATCAATAATGATAAACGGTTAAAGGTACATCAAAGTACTACTACTCACAGTGATCGGTTCCCGGTGGTAATGGTATAATGTCCTCGTCTCGACCTACAATTACAATGCACAACACATAATATGAAATTATACTCGATCCTTTACTTATTCTCTTTGATCATTCAATCAATTAGCCATGGTGGTACCAAGCTCATTATTCTCTAATAAGTTGTAATCCATGTCTTAGAAAACAGGACAAATCGATGGGAAATAGTTTAGGTGAAGAAATGGTACAAAACTAATAACAGTCGTCACTAATTTGGGCATAACTATTTAGTTATTTATAATTTGGGAGTGAGACTAGTGCCATTGGAAACTAGACTTCCGGGGCTTGATTTTAGGCTCAAGAATCACTCAAAACAGAGTCCGGATGAAAAAGATATGCTTATTCAAAGTTGGTTGGACAGAGCTGTCTCCGCACGTACAGGGGAACAGTGCCGCACGTGCGGCCCTGGACAGTTTCAGTCCGAAAATGGCTGAAAATTTGGGACTTCTCATTTTCAAAATCAAACCTTAATTACATGTAAATCAAAGCCCAAAACCCTTTAATAGATGACCAATTTCACATTATTATTCTTCATCAAACAGCATAATCTAAAAATAAACAAATTTAATGACTCTATTTCTTCAATCAATGAATTCTTAGAAAATCAAGGTTCATGGGTTCAAAGCTTCCTTTATTATCATGATTTCATGAAATTAATGTCTTAAACACAAGGATTCAAGATAATTAATCTTACCTTAGTTCACTCTTTGATTTCCTCATGGTTCTCTTTAATTTCTCCAAGCTTCCATGGTTGCTCTCCTTCTTCTCTCCAATTTCTTCAAGCCATTTTCAAACTCTCAACAATGGTGAACCCTCTCTCTCTCTCTCTCTCTCTCTCTCTCTCTCTTGGCTCTCTTTCTCACGGGTCTTCCCCTCTCTTCTTAGATATTTTGAGCTTCCAACAGATAAGTCCCCCCTTATAACTCATATACACCCATATGCTTAACTATATAAACTTTAACACAATTACAGTGGGCCAAACACGCCCTTACGAATCGCACAAAATTAAATTTCAATTAAACTTTCCAGATGACTCTAAAAATTATGTTGATCATAAATATGTCCCCTGTTCCGGTTTCTGAAGTCTCTAAGGCCTTCAATTTGCAGTACCTAGTTAACCATCCAAATGCACATTAATGAACCAGACAAATTAGATTTCCAATTAAGTTTCCCAAATAGTTCTAAAAATTTCCATTAACATATCCAAGTCCTCAATTGTGATTTCTGAACCCATAGAGGTTGGTAATTTCAATTTGAAAGCCGTGGCTCAACAGATAATGCTTCAATTCCAAAAGATATAATTAAATTACACACCTCAGCTCATAGTTAAATACAAATGATTTCTTCTCCACATTTTGGGGTCATTACAGGAAACCTGGGTTTCCTCTCAAAGAACATAAAGAACATGAACATGAAGAACATGAATGCTAAAATTATAACTTCTTATTCAAAATCTGAGATTTGATGATATGAGTTCAAAAATATGGACCTGGGTACCCATACTTGAAGATTTCCAGAAAACAAACAGAAAAACATGGAACTTGGTATAAACTTTTGGATCAAAGCAAAGCTTTTCTTTAAGAACTCAAGAGCATCACTTTTCCTTTCAAAACAAAACTTTAAATCAATGCATGGCGCATGAATAATGCTAGATCATGCAATTTGATCAAATTAACACACAAAACAACAAGAGTAGATCAAGAATCTAACCTCAAAACACAAATCCAATGGTTCAAGATATGAAAATGAATCTTGGAAATCTAGTTCTCACTCGAAGAACTTTTTCTTCTTCTTCTTCTTCTTCTTCTTCCTAGAGCTTCTCTCACTTCAAGACAAAGATATGGCAAATGATATGGGTTTGTCAACTGCTAACTGACCTAGATCCACTACTAGGACACATGGCATCATTTGATCACTTTTCCTCAAAAACGTGGTAGAATGAAAGGACAAGGGTAGGTCAAAGTGTGTATAACAAGTAAGGTGGCATTGGCATTTTGACAAGTAAGGTCTCTCTAATTCCGACTAGGAGAGGTGACACTTGGCCTAGGTGTGACACACCTCGGCCTAGGTTGTACAAGTCATGGAACAAGATTGTTAGGTGTTGGCTAAGGTGCACAACAAGGCCGCAAGGTCCAAGGATCAAATATCTCTGATGCCTAGATGATACACATCTTGGCCTAGATGGTGCACATCTCAGCCAAGATGCAAGGTGAAGGTGGAGGTCAATCGAGATAGTTCCAAGATTATCCTAGGTGTTGACGCTCAACGGCCTAGGTGTAAGAGGTTTAAAAGTGTGACCTAGGTGTGAGGCAGCAAAGATAGATGGCCTAGGTTCAACACACAAAGCAAGGAACAAAGCATGAATCTTATACTTAGACAAAGCACAATAGCACAAAACAAGACATGAACTTTACTTAGACAAAACAAATCAAAATCTATAGATGCAAGTTTAACAAACCAAAATCATGTAAATTCATATGAGCATGACTAAGACAGGAATCAGGGTTGTTATAGTCTACCTCCCTTAAAGAAGTTTGGTCCCCACACTTAAGTTACCTTGCCCCAAAAATAACTCCGAATGTCGAATTTTCATCTCCTCTTCCATTTCCCATGTAGCATCCTTGCCATAATGCTCCTTTTCATTCGATTTTCACCATCGGTATCGACTTATTCCTCAACTATTTCACTTGCCTATCAATAATTCGTATCAACTTCTCCTCGTAACCTAAATCTTGATTAACCACAATCCCAAAATGATCAATCACATGCACTAGATCCCGAATATACTTCATCAAAGTCGAAACATGAAACACATTATGGACTTGACTTAATTCTGGTAGTAAAGCAAGTTAGTAGGCAACGGGGTTAACTCTCTTAAGAATTTCAAACGGCTCGATGTAACGAGAAACTAACTTACCTCTCTTCCCAAACCTTGAAACTCCTTTCATCAGCGAAACTTTGAAGAATACGTGATCCCCAACTTCAAACTCTAAGTCACTTCCTCTTTAGTCAGCATAACTCTTTTGCCAGCTCTGAGTGGTTTTGATCCTTTTTGAATGAGCTTAATCTTCTCGGTTGTCACCTGAACTATCTCAGGACCAATCAAAGTTTTATCTCCTACTTTGGTTCAACAAATTGGTGATTTACACTTCCTCCCATACAAAGCTTCATACGGTGCCATGCAATGGTAGCTTGGAAACTATTGTTGTAAGCAAATTCTACTAATGGCAAATGTAATTCCCAACTTCCCTTGAAGTCCAATATACATAACCTGAGCATATCGTCAAGTGTTTGAATCATTCTGTCTGTTTGCCCATCGGTTTGAGGATGAAAATCCATGCTAAACCTGAAATTGGTTCCTAAAACTCTTTGTAAACTCTACCAAAATCTAGAAAAAAATTTCAAATCTCGGTCTGAAACAATAGACATCAGCACCTCACAAAGTCCAACAATCTCATTCATATACAAAAAAGCAAGTCAGTCGGCATTAAATGTAGTCTTAACAGGCAAAAAGTGTGCTGACTTAGTTAATCTATCAACTATAACCCAAATCGAATCCATACCATTTGTGTCCTCAGCAAACCCACAGCAAAATCCATGAAGATGTGTTCCCATTTCCACTTGAGATTGACAAAGGTTGAAGAAGTCCAGCTAACCTTTGATGTTCTGCTTTCACTTGTTCACAATACAAACACTGTGATACAAACTTGGCCATTTCTCTTTTCATTTTCGGCCACCAAAAAGTTGGATTCACATCTTGGTACATCTTGGTATTCCCTGGATGAATGGAAAATCAAAAACTATGAGCTTCCTACAAAATTTTTCTTTTGAACTTTGGAATGTCAGCCACGCACAATATTCTGTCAAACTTTAGTACTTGATTATCGATGGTATATCCTGGTCTCAGCTTCGTGATAATTTCATCAACTAACTTCTTGAAAAATTCATCCTTCATTTGTCTTGTGTTTATTTCCTCAATAATAGTTGGCTCTACAAAAATCATTGTTAAAATTCCATCATCTCAGCGAAGTACAACATCCGCATCTAAGTCTTGCAAATCTCGAAGTATGCTCTTTTGCTCGGTGAGTAAACATGCCAAACTCCCAACGGATTTTTTGCTCAACGCGTTGACGACTACGTTAGCTTTACCTGGGTGATACTAAATCTGCATGTTGTAGTCTTTCAATAATTCAAGCCATCTTCTTTGTCTCATATTCAATTCTTTTTGGGTGAACAAATACTTCAAACTATTGTGATCTGTGAAAACTTGACAAGATGCTCGACACAAGCAATTACACCAATTTTTTCAAAGCAAATACCACGGCTGCTAATTCTCAATCATGGGTAGGATAATTCTTTTCATGAGGTTTCAACTGATGAGATGCATATGCTATGACTTTATCCCCTTGCATCAACACACAACCCAAACCCTTATGTGAAGTATCACTATAAATATGAAATTCCTCATTACCTGATGGTGGTACAAGAATTGGTGCTATGACTAACCTTATCTTTAGCTCCTGGCAAGCTGATTCTCTATCCTCAGTTCATTCATATGTCACTCCCTTCTGAGTTAACTGTGTCGATGGTACTGCAATATTTGAGAAGCCCTTCACAAACTTTCTGTAATAACCTACCAAACCTAGAAAACTACAAACCTCGGACACATTAGTCGGCCTCGGCCAGTTCACAATGGCTTCAATTTTGCTAGGATCAACAAAAATACCCTCTTCATTAATCACATGACCTAGAAATGAAATGCTTGAAAGCCAAAACTCACACTTGCTAAGCTTAGCATACAATTTTCTGTCTCTCAAAATAAGTAAGGGAAGTTTTAAATGATTCTCATGGTCATCTTTACTCTTGGAATATATCAATATATCATCAATGAAAACAACCACAAACTCATCTAAAGCCTGGTTTGGGAACATGCTATTTTAGTAATTTTTTTGGCATTTTACGAAAAGATGTGCAGAAAAGTAGAGAGAGTGATGTGACAACTTATAATAACTTTTTGAATTTTTGGCTAAAATGTATAGTTGACAAACAACGCCGAAGTATGGTTTAAAAACATTGTTCATCTCGGCTTTAACCTTGAGCTGATGGTAGCCCGACTTGAGATCAATTTTGGAAAAGACTCGTGCTCCCTGTAATTGATCAAACAAATTATTAGTCCTCGGCAATGGGTATTTATTCTTAATGGTTACCTTATTCAATTCTCGGTATCAATACAAATAGGGAGTGTGCCATCGTTTTTCTTAACAAATAAAACTAGTGCTCCCCAAGGTGAAGTGCTCGGCCTAGTAAAACCCTTATCCAACAACTCTTGTAAATGAACTTTTAACTCCTTAAGCTCGGCTGGGGCCATCCTATTGGGTGTTTTGGAAATAGGTTGTGTTCCCAATATAACATCAACAATAAATTATATCTCCCTATCAACCAAATAGCCAGGCAAATCATTTGGGAAGATGTCAGGGAATTCATTAAGAATTGGGATATCATGTAGTTCGACATTTCTATTCAGATTACTTAGTACACTACACAAATAACCTTGACATCCTTTTTGGATAAACTTATAAGCTTTCATGGATGAAATCGAGTAAGGTGGGGATATTACCTCTTTACCCTAAAATGTAACCCCGGCTTGGTGCGAGAGTTTAAAAATGACACTTTTAGAAATACAATTTATGGATGCATGATTTGCTACTAACCAATCCATTCCCAATATAACATCGAAATGAGTTATGTTCAATGACATCAAATCAACTAGTAATTCAGCATTCTTAATCACAACAACACATCCTCTATAAATGGATGCAACAGTTATAGTTCTTTCAAATGGAGTAGACACAGATAATAAATAGCCAAGGGGTTCTAGTTCTCTATCTAACTTCTTAGCAAACTTAGTAGGTACAAATGAATGTGTAGAACTCAAATCAATCAATATATATGCATCTTGAGCGCAAATAGGAAGTATACCTGACACTACGGTCTAGGTGTTTTGAGTGTGTCCTGGCACTAATGTAAAGACTCTACCTAGCCTCATCTGTCGTTTCCTGACATTACCTTTTTGTGTAGAACCTGAGGTGCTCTCATTTTTCTTATTATCATTAGTCTTTGTCTTCGGACATTCCTTAACAAGATGACCCATTTCACCACATTCAAAGCATGCTCTAGATGCCCGATGACAAACTCCAAAACGATGCTTTCTGCAACTTGTACATGTCGGCCTAGTACCACTTTCCTGATTTGTGTTGCTTGAACTGCCTACATTTGCCTTCTTCTTGGCATCAAACGGTGCATGGCGGTTGTCATAATTTTACCTCTTTCTCTGATTCTCTCCTAAACTCTGATATCTGTTCAAGTTAGCTTCTGCCAGGATGGCTTTGTCCAATACTCTGGCATAAGTTAGCCTATTAAGCATATTAACACAGTCTTGAATCGGTCCACGAAGCCCAGTCTCAAACTTCCTAGCTTTTCTGTATTCGGTATTGACAAAGTGAGGTGCATACCTAGGCAACTTGGTGAAAATACGATCATATTCAACTACTGTTCTGTTACTTTGTGTCATAGTCAGGAATTCTGTGGTCTTGCGGTCTTGGACACTAAGGGGAAAATGCTTGTAAAAAATTAACTCCAAAAATCGAGCCCAAGTTAAGCCCGAATTACCTTCTCGGATCATCAGCCACCACCTACGAGCATCATCGTCCAGCGTGAATGCTGCCAATGACACCTTCTGGGTATCGGTACTAGGAAAGATTTCAAACAACTTCTCCATTTCAAGAACCCATGCTTCTGCCTTCAACGACTCTATACCCTATAGCTTGCTTTTCGTGCTTCTTTCAGATACGATTAGCCCTACAGTTCGGACTCCCATTGTTCTGAATCTGATCTTACAAGTGCAATGTGAAATAGATAAACACAAAAGAGTCGAAATTCGAATAAATAGCCTAGCTAAGCTATTAACTAGCTATTAAAAACCAAATGAAATAAACTAATTACACTAGCTAACTATTACAAATTGAAATTAACTAATTAATTACACTAACTAATTAGTTTGAAATGGGAACTCACTAATTATTACACATAGGATCAACTAATTCAATTAACAAATTAACAACAAATTGAACTCGAGCAGGGTAGTGAATCGTGCATGCCAACGCGAACATCCTCCCGGAAACGCTTCTGTTTTGCAGCCATGACTGTTTTGCTTGCAGAAAACGTTTTTGTTTTGCCTCTACTTCTGCTCTGCCTTGCAAGAAAACAATACTGCCTGCTGACACAAAAGTGGTCGACCGGCCAGCCAGAAGTAGTGGACAACTGGCTACAAATAGTGGCCGGCCGGCCACTAATGTAAATATGGCCCTGCTGCAACAAAAAATGAACAGAGCTGAAACATGGTTTTCCTAGGGGATATTCGTCCTCTCTACCTCTCCCTATCGTAAAATTGCTCAAAGGAGGGGTAGAATCGATTAAAAAATGATCAACAATTGCAAAGTTTTTACATGATGATCTCGGGCTAGATTGGACAAAAGCTCAATGAGGGAAACCAAATGGCCAACAAAACCTCCTCCCTATCATGAGATGGATCAAGGAAAGCGATTGCCATTTGACTCTCAAACGATTATCATCACTAATAAGTATGAAATGGCCTAAAACTCAATGGGTTCAACTAACGTCTGGTTAAATCCAAAGCCATATTATTAGCTTATTCCATTTTAGCCTCAATTTTATTACCCCATTTTAATTATCTTTCTATTAATTAGTCGATTAAGTCAAACAATGAAGTTTGAGTCAACTAATGGAGAGGAAGTATCAAACAAAGGGTTGTTTTGGGCATAAGAGAGATGTCATGCCATTGGTAATGAACCTCCGAGGAGATTAAACCATTAAGCACAATTATCTCTATCTCAAACTTAAACAACCAATCGGTTGAAACAACTCTCAGGGCAATGAAAAGCCAAGAAATGAGAGAGATGCAAAGGGGATTAAAGATGATCACAAGTATGGAAAGCACTAAACAAATGCTATCAACTCAAATAGGTTGGTGTCTAAGGCCTAAAACACCAAACCTATGAGGACCATTACATTACAAGCCTATCAAACAAAGCATGAATGACATGAACAACTTAAACAGTCCTAAAATACGCTAAAATAGTGCTGGAATTGAATTCAAAAGAGCTAAAGGAGTAAGCTACAATAATGAAAAATTTAAGCTAGTAAACAAGCCAAGAGAGGGGTGGCTAACCCCTCCATTTATGGGACTTCAAAACATGATTTTTAGCCTTTGAAAAAATCTGAAATTCAATGGTAAAAAGTTCAAAAAAAAGTTGATGAAAGGAAGGGAAACACAAGGGCAAAAGCCTAGGAAGCAAGCTACAAAGAAGGGTGGTCCACCCCTCTACCTTTAATGGCTTTAAACCACAAGTTTCAACCCAAAAAAATAAGTGAAAAACAGCCCAAAAACAACAATAAATATAGCAGAGAAATAAGGGAAACAAAAGCTAGGAATTATACCTCTTGAAGAGGAGTATCCCTTTTGAATTACAAACCACCAATTCACGCCCTCAAGAGCTAAGATGCAAGCTTAAACACCTCAACAAAGAACCCTCCAAGTTTGGTTTAGAGAGTTTAGGTCAAGAGTATGTAAGTTGTGAGAGAGAGAGAGGGAGAGAGAGAGAGAGAGAGATGTAGAGAAATAAATATTTTTCAAACTTTTGCTCCACAAAATTTTTCTAACCCCATATCATAAGAGAGGTCCATCTATATATAGAAATATATGAAAGACTCTCAGAAATATCCAAAGAAATACAGCTGGTATGGTGCATGCATTTGTGGAGACATCTGGCCAAAAACTTCTGGTTTTGCATAAGTGGCCGACAAGCCAGTAATAGGGGCCAGCCGTACACCATTAGTGGTTGGCCGACCACTAGTGGGCCTACAGGTCTTAGATGGTCAGGCATGAAAAGCTACTGTTTTGGTGTAAACAAATGGTGCAAAGTTGGCATGTTTTTGAGGCTCAAAGCTAAGGCTTCTTACTGAGGAATTTGAGCATTTGACTAGCATTTACAAATTCATCATCAGGTGATCACTCGGTGGCACACAAGTCGTAAGGGCAGTAAAAAATGGGGTGTCTACAGTTGCCCTTCTTTTACAAAGCTCAAAGTCATGAAATGATGTGAGTGAATGTCAAAGCCTAGAGACGATCCATTTTAACAGGTCCGTAAGACATGGGCAAATAATCAAGACATAAATTAAATTGGTCGAGCTTGAAAGCTGCCTGCGTATCCCTTTGCAAGGAATCAAACCAGCGCAATTCAGGGGCAAAATGCAAATAATATGCCCAAAGAAACTAAAAGCTGGTCTCACACACTTTGCGCAGCTGGCTATTTTGAAAAAAAAAAACTATGACCATGCAAGACAATGCAATAAGTAATAATAAGGTAACAACATATGAATGAGCCTCAGGCTTAAATCAAAATAGGTTTCACACAAAAAGAACTAAAAACACACTCTCACCACATCGAAATCATGAAAAGAGGAGAAAAACTACTAAGGGTTGCATTTCACCCGTCTTGAGATACTCTACCTACACTGAAATCGTGAGAAGAGGAGTAAAACTGCTCAGGGTCACGTTTCACGCGTCCTGAGATACTTAAACTATTCTTTATTTGGCTCATCACTCAACCATCCAATGTTATCAATTGATCCGTTCAGGTCGAGCCACCCAATCTGTACATCTCCTTGATCATGCTCATCAAAGAACTATAGGTTGCCTAGATTTTCTTCAAGATCTGCCAAATCATCCAACCCTTGGCTCGGGCCATCCTCCTTGACAACATTAACGCCTACCGAGGATGGTAGCACCACTTCAGGCCTAGTTTGAGTGGTTGGCACGATATAACAACTCGGGTCATACACCCACTCAAATTAGGCCCCAGGACATTCTAACAACAGACTAATATCTCCCTCTGAGACTAAACCTTCCTTTACCATGGGTATTATCACCACATTGTGAGGCTTAGATTGTGGCTTAAATGAGTCCATCATGCACTGATCTGTGCCCTCAGGAATGAAAATCATTGGTTTCGGTAGATGGGAGGGGGTAATATATATGTTGGGGTCATATACAGTGGCCAGTGTATGGATCAGCTTAAGATTTCTAGATGGAGGGACTTGATTATGGGCTGGGAGTGGATTTTTGGTTACATTTGGTTTCTGAGGTGCAGTGATCACCTTGTTGTCGATGAGATCCTTAATCTCATGATACAATTGGAAACACTGGTCGATGTCATGACCATGCTGTTGGTGAAACGTACAGTATTTTGGGGGGTTTTGTTTGGGTGGAAGGGGGTCAGATAGTGGGCGAGGTTCTAAGGGCTTTAGGTGCCCCTTTTTGACTAGCACCTTCATAGCTTTAGATAGGGTCATGTATAGTTAGTTAAAAGTCCTCTGAGGTTGGGTAGGGTTGGATGATGTTTGTGAGCCTGTGTTGGGGAAGGGGTTGGTGGTCTTGGTTGCGATGTCAACACTTACATCTAATGGCGTCACAGCTATGCTACCACTAGTAGCATTGGAACTGCAAACAAATGGCCTCTTGGTCGGCTCCTTCTCATCTGTAATAAGCCCTTGTTTCATGGCATCTTCGATTTGCACTCCCATTTCATGAAGTTCTATGAAGGGAAATAGAGGAAGAACAATCATCTTCTACAGCAACTTGCCATGCAAATTCCGAACAACCATTCTTATCTGAACTTTTTCTGAAGGTCGAGTAGTCATCATCAAGGCTTTCGTCCTCCATTTTGTCATAAACTAAGATAAACCTTCATTCGGCACAGAACGCGTTGCTTCGAGATCATGAGTTGTGACCTCAATTTGCATATTGTAAGAGTACTAGCATACAAAATGGATGCTATGCCTGACATGGTGCGACCAAAGAGAGCTAGCTTTTGTAGTCTGGTTAAGCCGCAAGATATCAGAAAACAGTTGCAAGTGAACCATTGGATCCCTAAAACCGTCAAAATGATTAATGTGCGGCATCTTCAACTGATCCGACAATGTAACCGCATAATCAATGTATCCATCCTCTATGTCTAGGATGGAGTTAACCCCATGTGCTATTTTAAACAATTTCTCTAGTTGTTGACCTTGGATGTAGTTGTGTCAACCTCGAACTCGAATGATGCCACGGTCTAATAAATTGGGGCTTTGGAAGTTTGTGTCGGGATAGGTTTTGCTGGATTACGCTGATTTTCTTTGACATTAGCAATATTAGCAGTGGCTCCGGGTGCTAGGATAGCTATGGTGGGTACACGGGATGTAGAGGCCACAGCCGACTGTGGTGGCTGTTGTTGTAGCCTGGTTATGACCTCGGCTTGACGTGCTGTAACCTCGGTTTGACGGGCCGTATCCTACTGTAGTGCTTCCACTGTTTGTTGCAACTGGAGTATTAATTCCTCCATATTGGCTGGGGGATACTGTGCCATTAGAATGGGTGAACTTTCTTGAGCTAAACTGGAAGTAGCTGACTGCTCTTGGATCGGACTGAACACATGCGAGCTAAGAGATGATTGTTGTAAGAATTGGATCGTTGAACTCTGTTCGATTCTCCTCCATCTTGTAACCAGTGAGAGTGAGGTAAACACGGGTTGTCCCTGAACAAGATCCCCGGCTTTGCAAAGTCTTCCGACTCGGGTCCAGAGTAGTTGAGGGATATCCGAACTTTCTGAAGCTATGGTTTTAAACTACCTAGCAAAAGAAATAAAGCAAAAGAGTAGTAATCAGAAACCACACAACACCTCAGCTAAGATGTTATCAACACAGACATGATCAAAGCTATAGGACTGTACTCCACATTGAATTCTGTCCCCAAAACAGATACCAACTATACAACTGATATGCACACTCCTGCACAGTTTCACTGTAAAGGACATACATGTTAAGAAAGAACCAAAACACCCCTATAGGGGGGGAGGGTTACCCTGTCCTAGTTTTTGTCATGAACTAGGGTTTACTATTTCAATCAAGAGGTTTCACACAATCCTGCATTCAGGTGAGTGTCCTGTCCAAGTTTGGAACAGTCTCTATGGCTTTTCTATATACAACTAGGTCGATTGGTCAAAAGGGTACCTCCGTAAGATTACCTAATATACCTCTCACACCTAACACCGAGAAGTGAAAGGAGGATCAAATGGTACAACGGTAGTCCAGATCTAAGGGTTGTGTTCCCAACATGGCAGAGCACACGATCGGTTAGCCTTTTGGGCAAGCAATCGGCAAACCGTCCAGGAATAGTAGATATTAAACACAGTGATTTAAGCACACCAATGCAAAGAACATATATTTGTAGATAAAAATTTACATCATGATTTTCAAGTCAAGTTCTCTAAATTCCCCAATAGAGTCGCCAGAAACTGTAGCTTGCTTTTCGTGCTCCTTTCGGATATGATTAGCCCTACAGTTTGGACTCCAGTGGTTCTGAATCTTATCTCACAAGTGCAATGTGAAATTGATAAACACAAAAGAGTCCAAATCCGAAAAATCTTTTGGAAAATTGATTTTGAATTAAAATGCCAAAAATGGACTGTTTTGCCAGATACAGAGTCGCTACCTAAATATTTTTAGAAAATTTAGGAAACCCGAGACTCGTGCCAAAGGCCATTTATCCATCATCACTAAAGTGTCTCGGCTCGGGAACTTAGGTATAAGAGGGGAAGGTCATGAATTGAGCACCCCACTCGCCCGATCAAAGATCAGCCTCTATTAATCATGATGTGATTCTTATTTACATTATACACTATTGTTCTGATTATTTAGGCTAGCATTACTATGTCACGCACACAAGTATAGACTAATTTGCAAAAATTGGAACACTTTGATTTCATGTTCGTTTTGGAAAAAAAGGTTTGAATACGTATCACTTAAAAAAGTGATCTATATGTATATTCCTCAAATTATTCCAATTTAAGCAACTTAGCCTTCATCCACAGATATTCAAATAGTTATATCACTTAAGCACATAGTCCCATGGAAAATATACTTGACATGGCAAAACTAACACCGATGCAATATGCTAAAGAAATAAGTGCTCACCTAGTACTCCAATGCAAGCCAAAAAGAGATAAAATAGTTAGGAAAAATGCATGATCTTAATGATGCAAAATGACTAATGCAAAACATGAAAAATGTAATTAATAGGCTTGGTTACAAATATAGCATGTGAATCAATTTGATAGCATGCAACTTAAGCACGTTTTCAAAGAAGTATTTCAACGACAATGCTTGCTAGCATGATGAACCGAGCCTAATGCATGCAAGACATATGGATGCAAATCATGAAAAATGCTAAACGAAATGTGATGCTCTAAACTATCCATCATAAGCGGGTAAATAGAAGGGAGAAAGATGTGGGGTTGGAAGACAAATACATTATTACAAGTTTGGCCTCGCGCAGGATGGTCCGAATAAATAGCCTAGCTAAACTATTAACTAGCTGTTAAAAACCAAATGAAATAAACTACCTACGCTAGCTAACTATTACAAATTGAAATTAACTAATTAATTGCACTAACTAATTAGTTATAAATCGGAACTCACTAATTAATACAAGTAGGATTAACTAATTTAATTAACAAATTAACAAGTAACTGAACTCGAGCGGGGTAGTGAATCGTGCATGCCAATGCAAACACCCTCCTGGAAACACTTATGTTTTGTTTCCAGAACTGTTCTGCCTAGAAAAAAAGCTCCTATTTTTCCTCTGCTTTTGCTCTACCTTGCAAGAAAACAACACTGCTTATTGACACAAAAGTGGCCGGTCGGCCAAAAGTAGTGGACGACCGGCTACAAATAGTGGCCAACCGGCCGGCCGCTAATGTAAATATGGCCCTACTACAACAGAAAATGAACTGAGCAGAAACATGCTGTTCCCAGGGGATATTCATCCTCTCTACCTCTCCCTATCATGAAATTACTCAAAGGAGGGGTAGAATCGATTCACAAATCATCAACATTTGCAAAGTTGTTGCATGATGATCTATGGCTCAATTGGACAAAAGCTTAATGAGGAAAACCAAATGACCAACAAAACCTCCTCCCTATCATGAGATGGATCAAGGGAAACGATTGGCATTTGACTCTCAAACCATTATCATCACTAATAATTATGAAATGGCCTAAGACTCAATGGGTTTAACTAACGTCCGGTTGAACCCCAAACCATATTATTATCTTATTCCATTTTAGCCCCAATTTTATTAGTCAATTTTAATTACATTTCCAGTCATTACTCAATTATCTCTATCTCAAGCTTAAACAACCAATTGGTTGAAACAACTCTCAAGGAAATGAAAAGCTAAGAAATAAGAGAGACGCAAAGGTGATTGAAGATGATCACAAGTATAGAAAGCACTAAACAAATGTTATCAACCCAAATAGGTTGGTGTCTATGGCCTAAAACACCAAACCTATGAGGACCATTACACAACAAGCCTACCAAACAAAGCATGAATGACATGAACAACTTAAAACAGCCCTAAAATAGGCTAAAAAAGTGCTAGAATTGAAGTCAAAAGGGCCAAAGGAGAAAGCTACAATAATGAAGAATTTAATCTAGGAAACAAGCCAAGAGAGGGATGGTTAACCCCTCCATATTTGGGTCTTCAAAAAATGATTTTTATCCTCTTAAAAACTCTGAAATTCAGCGGTAAAAAGTTCAAAAAAAAAGTTGATGAGAGGAAGGGAAACACAAGGGCAAAAGCCTAGGAAACAAGCTTCAAAGAAGAGTGGTCCACCCCTCTACCTTTAAGGTTTTTAAACCACAAGTTTCAACCCAAAAATACAGGTGAAAAACAACCCAAAAACAATAATAAATACAGTAGATAAATAAGGGAAACAAAGCTAGCAATTATAACTCTTGAAGAGGAGTACCCTTTCTGAATTATAAACCACCAATTCACACCCTCAAGAGCTAAGATGCAAGCTTAAGCAGCTCAGCAAAGAACCCTCCAAGTTTGGTTTAGAGAGTTTAGATTAAGAATATATAAGTTGTAAGAGAGAGAGAGAGAGAGAGAGAAATATTTTTCAAACTTTTTGTGATAACCTTGTCCCTTATTATGTTAATTGGTCCTTAATACGAATGTGATTAGGTGTTTTGATAAGATTCTGTGTGCCATTATGTGAAAATATGTGGTTTTGAATTTCTATCTGTTCACTGTAGGAATATCTGTTTGCTTATCGGCTTTGGAAAATTAAATTGAAGGCCATATCGGCCGTAGAACCCGAAGTTGACTACACCATTGTGTTTAGCATAATTTTTAGAGCCTACGGTGAAGTTTAATTGAAAATTTGATTCAGATCAAATTAAATTGATTTAATTAGTGATTTAGTGCTCAATTATTTGATATTATAATAATACCACAAGAGGGACTTTTATATGAGCACTACACACACACTCAATTTCTTTTTCTTGCTCATTTGAGCCGAATTGCTCTAAGGAAAAGGAGAGGGTCGGCTAGAGAGAGAGAGGGAGAAGGAAATTGGGGTTTTGGTCTCAAAGCTTGGTGATCTTAAAGATTATTCAAGAAATTGCTAGTGATTGGAAAAATTGAGCCTCTAGGTAAGCAATTGACTCTGGAATCCATGAGTTTAATGTGTAATCTTGTGTGTTCAAGGTTTGTTTGTAACCAAGAGCATGAGTTGAGTTTTTTTGTTGGAATTAAAGCTTGATATGTGCATGCATGTAAAGGGTACCAATGGAATCACAAAATCTAGCATGTAATTTGTGAATTATGAAAGATTGGAAGTGTAATCCCACATGCAAACATGTTTTTGTTGAGTTTCATGGGAATGAGCACTAATTGCATCATTAGAAGTGAAAATGAAAGTCAAAACGGGCATGCATGTTGTTTATTAAAAATGGAAACCTTGAATGCATGAGTTTGAGTTAATTTGGGGCATGCATGTGATCGATTTGTGAAATTGAGCTCCATGTTGATGTACTTTAGTGTTGGTACCATATTAGTACAAGTTTATGCGAAATTGGAGCCATAATATGCAAGAAATGTGGTTGAAATGTCGAATTTGAACTCAGAAACCATTCTGAAAAACCCATAATTTATGATGTGTGCTCGAGTGGGGGATCCTACGCTCGAGCGGGGAATTCATGCTCCCAGTATCTTTTTGCAGGCATGGGTCCGCTCGGGCGGGAAAGTCCACGCTCGAGCGGGGAGCTATGTAGATAGACATTCCGCTCGAGCGCTAGAGTTCTGTAGACACCCCATTTTTGACCGTCCTCAAGACTTGGACGTCACCGTTTGAACACTCGGTGATCATCTGCGTTTGTGTTCATCTTGAGTTCCCGGAGGTCTCGACTACGCACCTTGCCTCAGGATCTCTCGACTCGACTGTTTTGTGTTTGGTTTTGCACCAAACACTTGTTTTTTGCCTTGGAAGGGCAGGGAATGCCTTGTGAGGCATCCCCATACTCCACCGCCCATGACTTGAGGCCACCGGCTGTGTTTTGAGTCCATCGGCCATATATTTGGCTGACCAGCACTTTAGATGGCCGACCGGCCATCTATTTTGGCCAAATTGCACTTTTTGCCGGCTGATTACTGCGTATCTGCTTTTGTAGATATTTTGGTGCCAGCTATGATAGCTGGCACCCACCTTGGCCCTCCTCCATACACGTGTATGAAGGGATTCCCCTCTAAACAAGCTTGTTTAGTAAGCTTTGCAAGAGCAGCCTTCTATAAGAGAGGGTCCCTTCTCTCTCATTCAAGGTTAGACAACATTTTCAGAGAGCTTTGATATTAGGGTTAGGAATTTGTATCTATTCCATCTCTATATTTCCCTCTCTTGTTAGTTTAGTGTGTGTTTGGTCTTAGTTTTGTACACAAACACCCACCATTACACCTCTTCTGGGTTATTGAGGGCCAAAGGAGTGTTCTTGGAGTTCTTGGAGCTGGTTTGGAGTTAAAGAAGCTGTTGGAGCTTCATTTGTGAAGAAAGGCTTCAAGTGTAACAACTTTGCCTCTTTTTACCCCTTTCTTGCATAGCCTTTTAGCTTACCTTGCAACTGTTTTCAAGCTTAGCATATAACATATAAAAGTTTTCTTTTTTCTTGCTTTAAATAGTTGTTTAAGGGTCTTTTGAGCTTTGAGGTCGTTTGACCCCTCTTAAGCCTTGAAAGGCTCCATTTTGTGCCTTCTTTGGTGAGCTCCGGGACCATTGTGTTTGGGCCTCCTCACCACTGAAATCTTGAGGGATTTTAGTGGTGAGGATGGTGCCTTGAGGTCCCAAGAAGGAGAGGGCCACCCCCTCTCCTTGTCCTTGAAAAGGGCCATTTTTAGCCTCTTGAGGGAGCATCTAGTTTAAGTGTGTGTTGACCATGCCTTGACTGATATTTATGCTTATTTTGCCATGAAATAGCATTATGTTTAGTTGGTTTTGGTACATCATGCTTGTTTAGCATACATACCTTGTAATGCCATGATTTGCCTCAATACATGCATAGCATTTAGACTACCATGCTTTTGTGTTTTGGCCAAGCTTTGTGAAGCTTATACGCATGTTTTGATGTGCTAAGGGACTGTTTTAAGTCATTTGAGTCATTCATGCCTTGCTTTGTATAGCTACCATGTAATCCCTCTTGTTTGCCTTAAGCTTTGGCCCCTCTAGCATGCCATCCTTGCTTTGTTTCAGTGGTTTGGAACCACTTGACATGTTATTTCAGACCTCATGATGTGCCCATATGCTCGCATGTGATCCCCCTTCAATATGTTTAAAGGTTGTTGCCTTATGCCCCTTGTTTAGGCCTTGGAGTTGCTTGCATTTTCAGACCACTTAGATGCCATCTAAGTACTTCCCTTTGCATGGTCTAGGTCTGCCTTGAACCTGTTTGAAGCCCACTTGGCCTTGTGAGGCTTGGTTGGCTTAGCCATGGTTTAAGTCTCCTTGACTTGCCTCAAGTATTTGGACCAATTGCATGTTATGTTTGTCTTGTTTAAGTTGGTTTGGCACCATCATTCAACATGATTTCAGAGCTTAATTTGCATGCTAATTGTCCATGTTATGCCTCTTTTAAGTGTGCTTAAAAGTTGCCTTTATGTGCTTAAATGTTGGTCCATATTTTCATGCATGTTTGCGTGTCAATTAGCCCTCATTCCTTAGCATCTTGCCACTGTTTTAGGCTTGCTTGAGAGTTGCCTAATTTAGTTTAAGTCCATCCCATTTGTTTATTGCATGCACTCCTTGTATGTTATAGCATATTTGTGAGTTGTTGCATGATTGAAATTGCATGATTGAATGAAGTCACATGTTGGCTTGCATGCTTGAATACCCACATTAGCCTTGCACACTTGTTGGTTGCATTGTTTCATGCCTTGCATGTCTTGTATGCTTCTTTGCATTTCCATAGTGCATGCTTAGTCTACATGCCTAGGATTGCATTGCATTGGCATGCATGCTTGGCCTCTTGAATTGCTTGTGATAGAGGTTGAGCCCCTTTGTTGGTTTATTTGGTTTGCATTACATTTGAAATTAAAATGCATACTTGATTCTTTGGGCCATCATGCATGGAAGTGCATGATTGGTGGCCTGAGAATCGGGGCCCATGTCGCTTTGAGTCATACGTATGATAAGGGGTGTGATTGGTGCATACATTGCTTGAAATACATTGCCATGCTATGCCTTGTCCTCTGCTACTGTCAACTGCAGGTTTCAGCAGGAAGAATTGGCCGAACACCAGTGTTTAGTGCCGACCGGCCATCCATTTGTGGCCGATAGATTAAAGGGCAGCCGATGCCCATTCTCCATGGCCGATGATCATTTCCCTCAGCCGGTGGTGTTCCCCAGCATTCAGAGTAGCAACCCTGAGACTTGTGTAGTCTTCAGAGGAGTAAAACAGCCAAAGCAGAGGCACCTTGTGCATGGCAGTGGGTTTCCGGGCGGAACCGAGCATGCATCGCATTGGACCCTCTTCCCGACGCTGTTTACTGCTTAAATAGATTAGTTAAATTTCTTAGCTGATTTATTTGGTCTGTAATATTTAATTAGCTTGTGAGTTAGTTAAATTGTATTATTATTTCGGACCCTCCGAGTGAGGGCAAAATTTGTAATAAGTGTGGGTGCGTGTGTGCATGTCTTCCAACCCCCACTTCTTTCTCCCTTTTACTTACCTGCTTTGGTGGTTAGTATTAGGACATGTTTAATTTAGCATACCTCATGTTATGCATGCGTGCATCATTCATCAGTATTGCATGCACCGGGCTCGGCGCATCATGCTAATTGCATTAGTATTTCAAATCTAACTTGAATACGTGCATCAAATGATTGCATTTCACATGCCATTTTAGGATTAGCCGAGCCTATCCTAAGTACATTCTTTATGCGTTGCATTAGCCACTTTAACATGAACTAGGATCAAGCATGTTTGCTAACTAGTTTACTGTTTTGGCACGGAATACACTGTAAGTATTTATGCTTTAGCATCTCGCATGAGTGTGAATGTTAACATAACAGCATGCTTACCATGAGGCTAGTTGCTTATGTGATATAACTGCTTGAATGCCTGTGGATGGAGGTTGAATTACCTAAATTGGAATAATGCATTAAAACTGTGAGTTTAAAGCCCACTAGATAGTGGCAAAATCATCTTTTCTAAAGCCCACTTGATGGTGGCAAAATCTGCATTTTAGCCTACTTACAAGTAGCAAACCATTTTCAAAACAAACATGAAATGTTTTGTTCCAATTTAGGCGATTTGGTCTATACTTGTTTGCTGTGCGCATAACATAGTAAATCTAGGCTAATAACCGGAATAAGAACATATAACGTTTTCAAAATTGGATATCATGGTTAGTAGAGGCCGATCTTCGGATCGGGCGAGAGGGGGTGCTCGTAGCTGACCTTCCTCAATCGTACCCAAGTCCCGAGCCGAGGTAACTTTGGTGATGACGGACACGTGGCCTTTGGCACCGAGTCAGGGTTTCCTAAATTCCCCCATTAAAAAATATTTAGGTGGCGACTCTGTATCTGGCAAAGCAGTCCATGTTTGGCACTTCTTTCAAAAAAATCTATTTTCTCAAAACGATTTGTCGGATTTGGACTCTTTGGTTCAAATTAAGAGCCGTGACAAATTGAGTCCGAACTGTAGTAGAACCACAAAACGAACGGAACAAGACCTCATCCTCCCGGGGCGTTGTAGGACATCTACAGTTTCTGGCGACTCTGCTGGGGAATTTAGAGAGCTTGACTCGAACTCGTGATATTCTGTTTTGATTTCATTTATGTGTCTCTTTGCATTGCATGTGCACTGGTGCGCCTAGGACACCGTGTTTGCCATCTGCCATTCCTGAACGGTTTGTCGGAGGCTTGACTTTGTCAAAGCATGCCATAAGGCTGATCGGTTTTGGGCTCTGACAGTATGGGAACACAAACCCCGGTTTTACCGGGGCACCCTTTTGACCGTTCGACCTAGTGCATATTCGGAATCCATAGTGACCATTCCAAACTAGGACAGGTTGCTTACCCGATGTTAGGTTGTTTGAAACCGCTGCGTGCGTAGTGAAACCCTAGCTCCTGACAAATAAGACAGGGAAACCCTACCCCAACATAGGGGTGTTTTGGCTCTCACTTATCTGCTATGTTCTTTAGGGTGTATCTCTACAAGGGACACGCATATCAGTTTGCAAGTTCGAGTATCAGGCCTGAGGGCATCAGTATCAGTATTTGTGAGAATCAGTTATACCTGTGGGTATCCGACTCAGTATTTTGGGAACAGTAATTTTGGGAACAGTGATCAGTTGTCAGAAATGGTTGTTCAGTTGTACCTCTATCTGTTCTGATAAAGTTGGTCTGAAATGCTGCTTGTTTTCCCTTTTAGGGGTTCAGGGGATTCAGTACAGAGTAGCCGGTATTCTCCTTAGCTGAGGCAAGGTAGACATCTAATCCGTCAGTCGCCGTTTAGTTCAGTGGACTCATGACGACCAAAGGTTCAGTGGAAACAATGGTTATGGCAGCCGCATTGGATCAAGGGATCACCCTGCAGAATGAGACCAATGTTGATGTACCGCATCCGCCCAGGTCACCTATCGCGCACCCAATTTGGGCACCCCAGTTGTATCGGGCTCGTGAGCCCACTGTATTCGAGTTGATGGGAATGATGGGTGACGTCCAGAGGTCTGTGGCGGACCTCACCTATGGAACGTCAGTTTCGTCACCAGCAACATCATATGCTCCGAATTTTGTGCCACAGGAGCCCCCGCTACTGGGGTGGATTGTAATCGAGCTTAGCCAACCGGAGATGGCCTCCAACCATAACAATGACGTGTCAACCTCAACTCAAACCCTTGATCAGGCTGAGGCCAGAGGTAAAACAAAGTGAAGGCAGATGCCAATCCCATTGAACAGCTGCTGTGGGCAGTCGAGGCTTTGAAAGCCGGGGGGATGAACAAGCAACAGATATCCGCAGTTGTAGCCAAGACTATGGACGATGTTTTCCCCACTCCAACTGAAAGTAGTACAAGCCAGTCAGAAAATCGTGATAGGCCCCGTCATGCCAGGACAATCCCAACCAATCCCAACCCCGCACCTGGGAAGGATTAGAAAACCAAGGCAGTGCCTGCTGACTCGTTCGCTAGTGCGTCTAGCAAGAATACTTAGACTTCGAAGTACCAGCCCCGAGGGCGTAGAGTCTTTCACGCTCTTTACATGCCGTTGTCTAAGGCACTTCAGATCCTGGCCAAAAGGGGGCATCTTAAACCCCTCGAGCCTAGGCCCCTCCCTAGTCCTCTTCTAGCAGGCCATGACGCTACTCAATACTGCGCGTACCATCAGCAAACCGGCCACCCTACCGATAATTGTTTCCACCTCCGTCATGAGGTGCAGGATTTGATCGACAACGAGGTTATCCTCCCGCCCACCTCAGCAAAGTACGTTACTACCCAGTTGTTGGATTTTGAGGATACTGCGAGTATGTGATCGAGGTTGGACCACTTGTAAGTGGCGCCCGGTATTTTTGATGTGGCGTCTGGCACGCATTTTTGAGCATCCACGAATGCTAGTTTTGTAAATTCTGGCCTGGGTGTCGAGTGAATCTTTTGTTTTGTTTTGAGTCTGTCTCATAGTTTTGAGTCAGTTCTTTTTGCTTAAGGGTCTGTCTTGCTGTAGTGAGTCGGTCCCCTTTGTGTAGAATGGCGGGTGATTCCGGGGTTGTTGCCTCGAACACCGTTTTTGTAATTATCCTTTTGCTTTCTTTTTGAGTCCATCTCCGCCATGGAGCCAGTTACATCTGGGAAATCTGAATAAAACAGTTGCGGCTATCATGTTTCCGTGCTTATTGTTTGTTTTGGTCTAGTTGTGCTAGAGAATTTGAATGGAGCGACAGTACATTCCACCTGCTCTCTTGTACTCTGAAAACATTGCATTGACCTAAGTTTTTCAAAAACCTTTTTGAACACTGTGGTAAAAACGAAGAGGAAGGAATTCCTCGGGTTTTGCAAAACTTTGATCAATTTCAGAGAAAGAGAGGCGCGCTAAGCCTTTTTAATGAATGAAATCATGCTTGTCAGCGTGACTACTGAGAAGGACCCTGGCTTGACCCAGACTGGTTTCACACTGTCTTCAGCGCGGGCGATTTGTCGCTTTCTTAAAAACTTTCAAAAACAAAATGTTTTGCGCAGTCCTGTGAAGACCTATGTGGAATCGCTCTTCAGATTGTGCAGCCTAGGATCGCTCTTAGCCTCAAAATTCAATCCGTTTGTTTTCGAACCTTGAAGCCATTCAGAACGTTCAACGGTCAACCGCCATGTAAGGCCTGTGTGGCCAGATTTGACGTAGCTCTCGAACAAGAGGCACCAAAATCAGATCAGGAAGGTCAGATCTCACCACAAAAAGCTTGTGGAGCAACCGTGATGGATCCTTCTGCACACCAATACAACAGTCATTCTCCTGGATTCAGAGAGACTTCAATCTCAAAACGATTTGGCATGGACTTGTTACACTTTTACCCTTTGAGAGGCTCGCTGGACTGAAGACCCGGAAGGGCGACCCAAGCAAAAGTTAGAGCAAGAAAAAAACAAGAAAAAGAAGAAAATAGAAGAATGCAAAAAAAAAAAATGAAATGAAAAGAAGAAAAAAAAAAGGGAAAGAAAAACAAAGCTCGCAAGGTCGAAAACCCGCATTGGGCGCCTTGGCAAAAGTTAGAGCCTAAAAGGTGAAGGTTAAAATACCCGAGTATACCTTAACCGGAACTACGTAAGGCTTGATTCCCATGTATGGGATACGTAGGCAACTTCATCTTGAAGTCCAGCCCCCAACGCTTTCATAGCGTCTCAGTCCATGTAATGGTTTTGATCACCTTTGCCTCATCTGAATCCGATAGTTTGGTTGTGACAACCGGAACTACGTAGGCAACTTCATCTTGAAGTCCAGCCACCAACACTTTCACAGTGACTGTGTCCATATATTGGTTATGACCGTCTTCGTCTTCTCCGTGTCCAAGAGTTCGACCACCACCAATGAGGACTGTTTGCGGACTGTTGCGGCATCATCCAAACAAGGGGCAACTTTCCGTTGCCACGAGTCGTCTCGAGTCGCCATTCAAACCAGGGGAAACTCTTCATTGCCATGCAGCCCTTTCAAGCAAGGGGAAATTTTCCATTGCCTCCGATCTGAGGTTGTGCATCTCGAGGGTAGGTTTCGTGCTCGTTTAGCAGTGGTCGTTTGCAAAAATAATTTTTGAAAATTTTTACTGAGGTTGACTATTTTCTCGAAAACTATTCCATTTTCCAAAACTGGACCATTTCTTGGACCCAAAAGAGGAAATTTTTCAGTGCTTATAGCCTGACTTGTATGGTTTTCAAATCAAAAATTGGACAAACATGCTAATCTAACTTTCATGTTGGTCAAAATTGTTTTAAACCAAAACAAAAATGGTCAAAGTAATGAACTAGGGGTACAGTCGAGTCAGGTGTTCTGCCTTTCCCCCGTCGTCAACATACTTGCCAGGAGGGCACTCTATCCACCAGAAGAAATAACCGTGAGCTAACGGTGTTAGGCATGAACCCGCAACTTCCTATTCATCCATCAATCACCCTGGGGAGGGACGAAAAATGAGAGAATAAAGAATAGAGAGGTGTAAGTTGAGAGAAAAGTAAGAAAAGGGTTTTGAGAGAAAAACTGAGCTTGAGGGCCAAGTGATGTGAGAGTCACAAATCAGAAAGGGTGGGAAATATACCCGGAGAAACTGGCTCCTCGGGATGTGAGGACTCTCGTTTTGTAAACACGTCCGTTTGTCGTGTCTTTTGTCTTGTTTAGCCCAACTTGCGTTTTTGGTCTTTTCCGA
Organism: Camellia granthamiana; assembly: GCA_036172215.1. Lineage (NCBI taxonomy): Eukaryota > Viridiplantae > Streptophyta > Magnoliopsida > Ericales > Theaceae > Camellia > Camellia granthamiana. Next base: position 78,893,091 of record CM069913.1, on the reverse strand, counting down.
GAGTGTCTCGTTGTGTTTAGGTCGTGTACCTTTTGTTTGAGTCTTTCCCGCTGTGTTCAGTTGTAGGCTTAACACCTTGGTTGAAAAACCTTTTTCAATTTCAAGAATCGTTTATGCTCAGAGTGCTGTGCCATTCTCTACATTTAGGCGAACCAAAAGAAGAAAAGGAAAATTTGGAGCATCCGAGTGTGTTTCAACTTCAGCCGGTTTCACCTTCGTATTCCGTCTTGTCAGATTGGAATATTGCTCAAGGTTGACGTGTGCAGAATGAACCAAGTGCTATGTTATGGGCTGTATGCAAATTAATCCTCAGCAGAGTATGGGCCGTGTGCTTAGGTTAAGCAGTGGTTTGTATGGGTTGTTTTGTTGTTAACTGGTTCAGTTATCCGATTATTACAATGCAAGTGGTCAATATTCAGACAACAAATCAATTTCATGTACATCGAGGTGTAATATATTGCAGTGTGATGCAATGTAATGAAATATGCAAGTGTAACACTTTTTCTTGAGATAAAAAAGTTTGTTTCATTTCATCATCTGTTTCAAGTACATAAGTTTCGGGAACAAAACCTGTCTGCCGCAGTACAAAGTATCCTAACTACCAACCAAAAAGAAAGTACAAAAAAAAAAAAACAGCAAAAAATCTGGATCCATGTCAAGGAGGTCTCAGACCTGGAGGTCCGTCCTCGTCCTCTTCCTCGACGAAGGTCCAGGAGCATCATCGCCAGCACCATCATCAGAGCCCGAGTCCGAGCCATCTCCGGTCTCCTCCGACGACGACTTTACCTCTGCCTCTGTCTTCGCCTCAAACTCGTCATCGTCTGGAACTGGCGCCCGCGAGCTGCTCCCTACATAGGTACGCCCCGCTTTGGTGCGGGGGTATGCTCTGCCATCCCGGGTGGAAATAGAAGGTCCGGCTGGAGCACCACCCACCAGAGGAATCTGGAAGGGAGGCTGAAAAACATAAAAGGCAAATACATCAGTATACTGTGAGCAGTTTATCAGTGCAGAATGTAGTGCATGAGTACAGTGTGTGAATGCTATGAGCAGTTTATCAGTGCAGAATGCAGTGTATGAGCACAGTGTGTGAATGCTATGAGCAGTTTATTAGTGCAGAATGCAGTGTATGAGCACAGTGTGTGAATGCTATGAGCAGTTTATCAGTGCACAATGCAGTGTATGAGTACAGTGTGTGAATGCTATGAGCAGTTTATCAGTGCAGAATGCAGTGTATGAGTACAGTGTGTGAATGCTATGAGCAGTTTATCAGTGCAGAATGCAATGTATGAATACAGTGTATCAGATGCCGTGAGATCAGTGTGTCAAGTGCTGTGTCGTGCATCAGATTATGCAAAGCGGTTTATGTTTGGTTTGAGACCGTCGACAGAAGAACGTACCGGAATACTATAGAGGGCCAGGAGGTCGAAGGTCCGCTGTAGCATCCCCATCATGGAGGCATTTAACTCCAGGGACTGTCGGGTGTACTCGGAGGACGCCTACAAAGGTATCAGATGCATCAGTATTATGCGGAATATCAAATAAACTGAAATGACATGCCAATGCAAGATGCAAAATGAAGTAATACATATCGGAGGAAGGTCGTGGAAGCTGACTAACTCGTGATCAGCCGGGGGAGGAGCAAAGGGGATCTGGTAGGTCACCCCACCCTGCCCTTTGTATGTCAGCGAAGTGGGCAGCGCAGGCCAGCCGGTCCCCCGCCCTCTCTGAACTCCACCCCTGCCGCGGACTCGAGCTCTCCTCGACGCTCCTGCTCCAGCCCCCGCTCCCGCTGCAATCGCTGGCTCCGCAGGCCTTTCTCGCTCAACTCGGCGGCCGCCGCTCAGAGGTCCAATGATGAAGGTCCGGACGTACTCAGAGTAATCGCCCTCGCCTCTGAAGCCATCTGCCTCCCAGCCGATCGTGTAATCAACCATCTGCTCGGCAGTGAACCTCTCGGTCTCCCTCATATGCTCAGGAGGGTGAACCGGGACTATCTGCTCTGGTAACCTAAGGGTCTGGCACAGGAAACGCTCGCCCAGGTACCAAGCCCGACAGACCGGGCCCTCTAGCAAAATCCAGAAACGCGAGGTCTCCTCAGCACCAACAAATTGGTCCCGGATCATCGCTGGGAGTGGAGCCCACAGCCGGCAAGTGATCTGAGAATGAAACACAGTTTGTTATCTACTGTCATTGGAAAATACAGTGTACAACAAAGTTTAAATGAACTGCAAGAGAAACATACCTCCGCGGGAGTGATTGTGTCGAAGTAGCGGCGAAAAAAGATAAATGTCTCCCGGGGCCTCCGCACGCACCACCCGTCGAAGCGGCGCGAGAACGGGACGACGAGAGGGGTCTCTACGTCAGGTACTGGGGCTAACCTGGGAAAGTAAGCGTATACCCACAACTGTAGAGCAAATACCAGTATGCTTATCAGATAAAGCAGAATGCAGAATAAAGCAGAAATAGCAGAGCAGTGTATTGTGCAGGCAGTGTATTGTGTAGAGTGTACAGTGTGAGCAGTGTACAGTCGGTGTAAAGCAAAGTATATGTGTGCCGTGTGTGCAGTATACAGTCAGCGTGAAGCAGACCACAGTGTGTGCAGTGTGCAGAGTACAGATAATAGAAAGCAGAAATGAAAAGTAGAGAAGAAAACGTACCTCCCAAGCTCGCCAATAGCCCCCGAGCAACTGCCCGCTGCCCCGGGAAGCTGAGCTCATGTATCCATAGAGCGTGGCCAGAGCGGCGCCACCCCAGTCATAGTGCAAGATCTGCGTGACATCCACTAGTGCACTAAGTAGGCAGAGGGGCACGGTGTTCGCCCGGTCTGCAAAAATAGTCATCCCCAGTAGGAACATCAGAAAGCCGCGCGCATATCGCTCCACAGCCTCCTCGGTCAAAGCTGGCTGGACCCTAAACTGGACCTCGAACCAGGAATATCGAACGAAGCTGGGACGGGCGAGAGGTGGCACCTCGCCAAGCAGATAGATCTGAGTGGCCATCCACTCGTCCATATCAGTGTCGAAGGAGATCGGATCACCCCTACCCCGATGCCTGTGAGCATCGAGAAATCATAGGGAGTCATCGTCATATCCCCCGTCGCAGAGAGGTGGAATGAATCAGTGGTGTCCCACCACCTCTCCGCCAGAGCAGCGAGGAGAGGCCTGTTCATAGTAAGTCTGGACAGTCCTCTGCAGAATGCACCAAAGCCAGCCTGGTCTACGATGTGGCAGACCACGTCGGGTAGCTCAGCGTACCAATCTCGGGCGGCAATATTCCCATACCCGCGGATGGTATGGGAATCTCCTTGTTTTCAAGCAAACAGTTGTGAAGCAATGCTGAATATACCAGTCTTTGAAAGGCATTCAGAATCAAGATAAATATATCATGTGTGCATGTTTTCAGATTCAAACAGATACCGGGTGCCGGTGTGCTTACAATGAACTACAACGTGTACTGTGTCAGCGTGTTTGAGTGGTTCAGTGCAAATATAGCAAGTGTGCATATTTTCAGATTCAAACAGATATCGGGTGCCGGGGTGCTCGCAGTGAAATACAGTGTGTACTGTGTCAGCGTGTTTGAGTGGTTCAGGGCCAGTGCAGTGTGTGTGCACGTGTCAGTTTCGAACAGATCTCAGTCGCAAGTGTGTTCACAGTCAACTACAGTATACAGTGCATCAGTGTATCTGGGCTAAGCAATTAAAGAACAGAATCAACTATGGCAGTTTTACATCCTACATTGCGAAAAATAAAATAGAGGAAGGAATATTACCTCAGAAGCGCCGAAGGACAAATGAGATGTAGGCTCACGCAGGAGAAGCTCTGGAGGCATCGCCCTGTCAAAACTCCGAAACTGACAAAGACCGTCAGGAGGTAGCACGTGAATCGCCAGCCGGTAGGTCGCCGGGTCGAATGGGCGGACGCTCAGGGGGAGAAGCTCGACCCCAGGATCCATCTCGTGATCTGGGGGAGTCCCGCCCTGTGGGATACCATCCGCCATGTCAAAGGTAATGAGAAAATGGCCAAACAGTGAAAGCTAGGTCGGAATGCGAAAGGTCAACAAAAAGTCAACCCCCGAGAGGGTGGAAAATGGCCAGAAAAGCTGGGAAGCGGAAAAGATGTAGAAATCGAGAGGAAAACGAGGGGAATAAACCCCAAAAAGTGGAAATAGCGAAAGGAACACCAAAATGGAGAAATATTCAGTTTAAAGTGTTCGAAACACGAAGATATTCATGAATCAAACGAGGAAACGGGCGTGAAACGCAAGGAAACGGAGAAAAGAAGGGAGAGAAATGCTCTAGAGAGAGAGAGCAACTATTTTCGGCCAAGGAAAATGAAAGAAATAGGGTTTGAAACCCTATTTTAAAAGACCCAAGGCGAAAAGTCGAATCTGCCCCGAATCAGGCATTTTTGGCCGGTCGGCTACTTTTTTGACCGGCCGGCCAAATATTTGGCTGGTAATGGTTTTTGGTGGCCGGTGGATGGCCGGTGGCTTCCTCTTCCAGCCGGTGAAACTCCTACAGCCTTGTTTTGGTTAGCTCTGTAGTTTAGGGTCTTCATTCCTCAAGATAGTACAAGAAAAGGCATTTCCGAAGCTCAACTGGCCTCCGTTTTGACCTCGGACCGTGTCTTCTGTGCGTGGCACTCGAATTCGTGCAAGGTGTATCCTTTACGTATCCTTTTGTCTTTTACAAAACTCGAAAGTTGCTCCATGTGCATTTCATATCCATCGCACTGTCTTGTGCATCACATCTCATTCGCGCTATCTTGTGCACCTCAATCGCACTGTCTTGCGCACTCGCGTTGTCTAACGCATCGCGCTGTTTTGTGCATCTCATTGCATTTGGCATGCATTCAATCACGCTATTTTGCGCATCACACCGTTCGATGCAGACGGTCTGTCGAGACCTTAAACACGCTCGGTCTAGGAGACCTTAAATCCTTTGAAGGTGCAAAATCTTTGTTGTTGCGCATGTCTGCGTGCGTTGTAGTACGCATCATCCCTTGCATCGTTTTGCACAATTTGCATCGTCATGCATTTTTCCCCAGTAGACGGTCTAGGAGACCTTAAATCCCCAGAAGGTGCAAGACCTTTGGTGCTTTGATGTGCACAGTTCATTTGCATTGTCATGCATTTCGAAAGCCGCGCATTGCCGCGCGTTTAAAGTTCATGCATGTTCATGCATCTCAAGCCGCGCGTCATCGCGCATTAAGAAAAGATCATGCATTGTCATGCATTTCAAGCGACTTGCGTTGTCGCGCATTCCATGCATCATGCATTTCAAAAAAGCCATGCATCATTGTAAATAATGCATATGTCATGCATCATTGTAAATAGTGCATATGTCATGCATTTCATCGTAATATAGTGCATATGTCATGCATTCCACTGTAAATATTGCATTTACGTTCCATTGCACGTTGTATATATTGCATTGTAGCTTGCATGCATCCATCGCATCGTATCCATCCACGGCTTGCGCCTTTCCATCTTGAGCTTGGTCTGGTATGTGCCCACACTTTCACGTCGAAGCACAGTTCTGCATGTGTACGCGCCTATTCCTTGATGACCTTGGTTTGAGGGTGGCGGCACCTTTTCTGTGTTAGACGCGGTTCGTTTGTGTACATACCTTTCCTGGGCAAGATTTGGTTTGGCCTGCGTGCCATATTCATTGTATCTATCCATTGCATATTGCATGTATTGCATTGTAAATTGCGTGCATTCATTGCATCACCTTCCATCTATGGCTCGCGTCTTTCCTTGTTGAGCTTGGTTTGCTATGTGCCCATACTTTTCACGTCGAAACACAGTTCTGCATGTGTACGCGCCTATTCCTTGATGAACTTCGTTTGAGGGTTGCGGCACCTTTTCTGTGTTAGACATGGCTTGTACGGGTACATGCCCTTCCTAGGCAAGATTTGGTTTGGCCTGCGTGCCATATCCATTGTATATATTACATTGTAGTGTAATTTTTGCATCCAGCATTAGGATCATTGTTCTTTCCCCAGCGAATCATTTCCCCACTTATGTCAATCCACCTAATACTTGTTCTTGTGTTCGTCTACATCACTCATAGTTCTACATGTGTCCGCGCTTTGAGGGTTGCGGCACCTTTTCTATGGTAGACGGACTTGTTACCTCCATCAATCTATTTGACATTTGTGTGGTTTTGAACTGCTCATGATTGGATCATGATTCGACTGCGTTGCATCTTATTTGCATTGTTTATATTTGTTTTGTAGTTTTGCATATCATTTGCATTACATTAGATTCAATTGCATATCATCGCACTGTTTTGTGCACTTCATTGCATTTTGCATGCATTTCAATCGCGCTATCTTGCACACCTCATTTGCACTTGTTAGTGCATTGCGTCGTCACGCAGCTTCCGATTGCATTGTTATGCATATTGCTAACATTATTGTACCTGTTAAGTTGCTTTATTTGTAGGCACGATATTGTATGTACGGTTCATTTGAGGCTGGTGCAACCAGACGAGCCGCACAGGTATTGTATTCTCTGAGTGAGACGTATCGAGAATTGCATAATTCTCTTACATCCTTTCTGCATTGTAGTGTAGTTGGATTCGTGTATGCTAGCTTAAAACTGTTGCATTGTATGTGCTTCATTACAGCTTTCTTTGCGTGATCATAAGTTATGTTCGGCTTCTTGCATTTCTATTACATTTTGCCCCAGCCTTTGGGCGCATATCTTATCTGTAGCTTGCATGTTTGTCTAAGTCTTCAGCCTTGTCAAAAATGGGCCGTCTCTGGGCTTTGACAATCACTCCCGTCATTCTTATGACTTTCGAGTTCTATAAAAGAGGGGCAACTGTAGACACCCCATTTTTGACCGTCCTCAAGACTTGGACGTCACCGTTTGAACACTCGGTGATCATCCGCGTTTGTGTTCGTCTTGAGTTCCCGGAGGTCTCGGCTACGCGCCTTGCCTCAGGATCTCTCCACTCGACTGTTTTGTGTTTGGTTTTGCACCAAACACTTGTTTTTTTCCTTGGAAGGGCAGGGAATGCCCTTTGAGGCATCCCCATACTCCACCGGCCATGGCTTGAGGCCACCGGTTGTGTTTTGTGTCCATCGGCCATATATTTGGCCGACCGGCACTTTAGATGGCCGACCGGCCATCTATTTTGGCCAAATTGCACATTTTGCCGTCCGATTACTGTGTATCTGCTTTTGCAGATATTTTGGTGCCAGCTGTGATAGCTGGCACCCACCTTGGCTCCCCTCCATACACGTGTATGGAGGGATTCCCCTCTAAACAAGCTTGTTTAGTAAGCTTTGCAAGAGGGGCCTTCTATAAGAGAGAGTCCCTTCTCTCTCATTCAAGGTTAGACAACATTTTCAGAGAGCTTTGATATTAGGGTTAGGAATTTGTATCTATTCCATCTCTATATTTCCCTCTCTTGTTAGTTTAGTGTGTTTTTGGTCTTACTTTTGTACACAAACACCCACCATTACACCTTTTCTTGGTTATTGAGGGACAAAGGAGTGTTCTTGGAGTTCTTGGAGCTGGTTTGGAGTTAAAGAAGCTGCTGGAGCTTCATTTGTGAAGAAAGTCTTCAAGGGTAACAACTTTGCCTCTTTTTACCCCTTTCTTGCATAGCCTTTTAGCTTACCTTGCAACTGTTTTTAAGCTTAGCATATAACATATAAAAGTTCTGTTTTTGCTTGCTTTAAATAGTTGTTTAAGGGTCTTTTGAGCTTTGAGGTCATTTGACCCCTCTTAAGCCTTGAAAGGCTCCATTTTGTGCCTTCTTTGGTGAGGTCTGGGACCATTGTGTTTGGGCCTCCTCACCACTGAAATCTTGAGGGATTTTAGTGGTGAGAATGGTGCCTTGAGGTCCCAAGAAGGAGAGGGCCACCCCCTCTCCTTGTTGTCCTTGAAAAGGGCCATTTTTAGCCTCTTGAGGGAGCATCTAGTTCAAGTGTGTGTTGACCATGCCTTGACTGATATTTATGCTTATTTTGCCATGAAATAGCATTATGTTTAGTTGGTTTTGGTACATCATGCTTGTTTAGCATACATACCTTGTAATGCCATGATTTGCCTCAATACATGCATAGCATTTAGACTACCATGCTTTTGTGTTTTGGCCAAGTTTTGTGAAGCTTATATGCATGTTTTAATGTGCTAAGGGACTGTTTTAAGTCATTTGAGTCATTCATGCCTTGCTTTGTATAGCTACCATGTAATCCCTCTTGTATGCCTTAAGCTTTGGCCCCTCTAGCATGCCATCCTTGCTTTGTTTCAGTGGTTTGGAACCACTTGACATGTTATTTCAGACCTCATGATGTGCCCATATGCTCGCATTTGATCCCCCTTCAATGCGTTTAAAGGTTGTTGCCTTATGCCCCTTGTTTAGGCCTTGGAGTATGCTTGCATTTTCAGACCACTTAGATGCCATCTAAGTACTTCCCTTTGCATGGTCTAGGTCTGCCTTGAACCTGTTCGAAGCCCTCTTGGCCTTGTGAGGCTTGGTTGGCTTAGCCATGGTTTAAGTCTCCTCGACTTGCCTCAAGTATTTGGACCAATTGCATGCTATGTTTGTCTTGTTTAAGTTGGTTTGGCACCATCATTCAACATGATTTCAGAGCTTAATTTGCATGCTAATTGTCCATGTTATGCCTCTTTTAAGTGTGCTTAAAAGTTGCCTTTATGTGCTTAAATGTTGGTCCATATTTTCATGCATGTTTGCGTGTCAATTAGCCCTCATTCCTTAGCATCTTGCCACTATTTTAGGCTTGCTTGAGAGTTGCCTAATTTAGTTTAAGTCCATCCCATTTGTTTATTGCATGCACTCCTTGTATGTTGTAGCATATTGGTGAGTTGTTGCATGATTGAAATTGCATGATTGAATGAAGTCACATGTTGGCTTGCATGCTTGAATACCCACATTAGCCTTGCACACTTGTTGGTTGCATTGTTTCATGCCTTGCATGTCTTGTATGCTTCTTTGCATTTCCATAGTGCATGCTTAGTCTACATGCCTAGGATTGCATTGCATTGGCATGCATGCTTGGCCTCTTGAATTGCTTGTGATAGAGGTTGAGCCCCTTTGTTGGTTTATTTGGTTTGCATTACATTTGAAATTAAAATGCATACTTGATTCTTTGGGCCATCATGCATGGAAGTGCGTGATTGGTGGCCCGAGAATCGAGGCCCATGTCCCTTTGAGTCATACATATGATAAGGGGTGTGATTGGTGCATACATTGCTTGAAATACATTGCCATGATATGCCTTGTCCTCTGTTGCTGTCAACTGCAGGTTTCAGCAGGAAGAATTGGCCGACCGGCAGTGTTTAGTGCCGACCGGCCATCCATTTGTGGCCGATAGATTGAAAGGTAGCCGATGCCCATTCTCCATGGCCAATGACCATTTCCCTCAGCCGGTGGTGTTCCCCAGCATTCAGAGTAGCAACCCTGAGACTTGTGTAGTCTTCAGAGGAGTAGAACATCCAAAGCAGAGGCATCTTGTGCATAGCAGTGGGTTTCCGAGCGGAACCGAGCATGCATCGCATTGGACCCTCTTCCCAACGCTGTTTATTGCTTAAATAGATTAGTTAAATTTCTTAGCTGATTTATTTGGTCTGTAATATTTAATTAGCTTGTGAGTTAGTTAAATTGTATTATTATTTCGGACCCTCCGAGCGAGGGCAAAATTTGTAATAAGTGTGGGTGCGTGTGTGCATGTCTTCCAACCCCCACTTCTTTCTCCCTTTTACTTACTTGCTTTGATGGTTAGTATTAGGACATGTTTAATTTAGCATACCTCATGTTATGCATGCGTGCATCATTCATCAGTATTGCATGCACCGGGCTCGGCGCATCATGCTAATTGCATTAGTATTTCAAATCTAACTTGAATACGTGCATCAAATGATTGCATTTCACATGCCATTTTATGATTAGCCGAGCCTATCCTAAGTACATTCTTTATGCGTTGCATTAGCCACTTTAACATGAACTAGGATCAAGCATGTTTGCTAACTAGTTTACTGTTTTGGCACGGAGTACACTGTAAGTATTTATGCTTTAGCATCTCGCATGAGTGTGAATGTTAACATAACAGCATGCTTACCATGAGGCTAGTTGCTTATGTGATATAACTGCTTGAATGCCTGTGGATGGAGGTTGAATTACCTAAATTGGAATAATGCATTAAAACTGTGAGTTTAAAGCCCACTAGATAGTGGCAAAATCATCTTTTCTCAAGCCCACTTGAGGGTGGCAAAATCTGCATTTTAGCCTACTTACAAGTAGCAAACCATTTTCAAAACAAACATGAAATGTTTTGTTCCAATTTAGGCGATTTGGTCTATACTTGTTTGCTGTGCGCATAACATAGTAAATCTAGGCTAATAACCGGAATAAGAACATATAACGTTTTCAAAATCAGATATCATGGTTAGTGGAGGCCGATCTTCGGATCGGGCGAGAGGGGGTGCTCATAGCTGACCTTCCCCAATCGTACCCAAGTTCCTGAGCCGAGGCAACTTTGGCGATGACGGACACGTGGCTTTTGGCACCGAGTCAGGGTTTCCTAAATTCCCCCATTAAGAAATATTTAGGTGGCGACTCTGTATCTGGCAAAGCAGTCCATGTTTGGCACTTCTTTCAAAAAAATCTGTTTTCTCAAAATGATTTGCTGGATTTGGACTCTTTGGTTCAGATTAAGAACCGTGACAAATTGAGTCCGAACTGTAGTAGACCCCCAAAATGAACGGAACGGGACCTCATCCTCCCGGGGCGTTCGGGGACGTCTACAAGTTCACGCTCGAGCGTGAATTTGATGCAACCTGCACTTTTGTTGACCAATTGGGTCCGCTCGAGCGGGGAAGTCCACGCTCAAGCGGGGACCCTGTTTCTGAAAATTTTGAAAAGGCTTTCTGTGTTTCATTTTCTGTTCTCTTTCACTTCTAAGTACTCTTAGGCATACATTGAGCATTGTAATTGAGTTAAAGAGATAAGAATGAAGCCTGAAGAGGAAAGTGTGAATTTAGAACGGGTTGAATTGTTTGTGACCCTTTTGTGTTCATGGAATGTGTAGGGTCAAGCTCTAGGGCAAATCCACAAGCCGATCACTGTGAGTAATATCGATATTTGGAAGCTTATCATTTGTCCAATTGCTTATTTTCATATAAGCCTTATGCCTTATGATTTGCTAGTTTGAATTGTGGACAACTGTCCGATAAGAATGAATGGGCTAGAGGCCGTTTTGACAAGAAAGAATGGATGGGCCAGAGGCCGTTTTGACATGAACGAATGGATGGGCCAAAGGCCGTTTTGACATGAACAAATGGATGGGCCGAAGGCCATTTTGACATGAACGAATGGATGGGCCAAAGGCTGTTTTGACATGAATGGATGGGCCAAAGGCCGTTTTGACATGAATGGATGTGCCAGAGGCCGTTTTGACATGAATGGATGGGCCAGAGGCCGTTTTGACATAAATGAGTGGGCTAGAGGCCGTTTTGACAGGAATAAAAGATAAATGGGCCAAAGGCCATTATGTTTGAAACCACAGTCACTTGACTTAAATTGTGTGTATAAATGTTGAATAAAAATGTGAATTGGGCCCAAGGCCGTTCGGAGTATGTTGTTGTACATATCGTTTGTATTTTCTTATTTCATATTATTCACTGGCTATCGCTCACGCTCATTCATGTGTTTGTAGGTGAGCCAAGAGAGGTCCAGACCCAGCCCCAGTGAAGTCTGTGTGGAACAACCGAGTTTTGGAGAGTCAGTCCTAGTGTCTCACGCATGAGACTCATCTTCGCCTTTTTGCTGTGCTATGTTATTTTCTCATGTTGGCGAGGACTTTGCATATGTCTGTATATAGTTTTCATGGGTTGACTTAGTTTTTGGATGATCCTGTTTGTACAGAACTTATACTACTGTACCTTTGTTGTGAGTTATTAATGTATATATGTTTGGTTGCTTGAATGTGCCATGTAAGCACAGCTCTATGGACAAAGTTTGAACTGCTTCCGTTTGGCCCCCATTAACTCTGTTAAAATACATTTGTTTAGGTTTGAGGCCGTAGGTAATCTCATGATTACCGGCCGGTTATGTCCTTAACCCACGGGGGCGGTTCGGGTCATGATAGAGTGGTATCAGAGCACGAGTTAATAACTCACACACTTGTCTAAAAGAGCAATAAGCGTCTTGAAAAGATCTAGGATGCATTCACGTGATAAGTCTGAAATTGAATGCATCGAGAATGTGCTTAAATGTTTCAATATGAACAGATATGTGTTATAAGTTGTGATTTGCTCGCAGTGCAAATTGTTTGAATACGTATGCTTTCTAGTGTATGCATACTTGCGTATCTTTTGTATAAAGTATAATGTAAGTTTAATCAGATGGTGAGAACAAGAGGTGATGAGATAGAAGAGTCCTCTACTGCCAGAATGGATAGAATGGAAAGGTTGATTCAGGAAATGGCAGAGACATTGAGGCAACAACAGGAATGGCAACAACAGTGGGAGCAACCACATCCTCCACCACCACCTCCGGCACCACCTGTGCCAGATAATCAGAATGATGATCGAATAATAGCTCTCACCAAAGAATTCAAGAAAATGAAACCACCACACTTCCATGGTGGATTAGATCCGTTGAAAGCCGAAGCATGGGTTCTTGGCATTGAGAAATTGTTTGAAGTGTTCCCTTGCTCGAAGACTCAGAAAGTGCTTCTAGCCACTTTTATGCTAGAAGACGGGGCAAGAAAATGGTGGATGTTAATGCGTGAGAATCATAGGGATGTTGATTGGGCAAAATTTTTGGAAATTTTCTACGACAAGTACTTCCTGCAGTGTGTCCGGGATAGGAAAGTAGCAGAGTTCATGGAACTTAAGCAAGACAGTATGACTGTAGCTGAGTATGAGGCCAAATTTACTGAACTGGACAGGTTTGCACCACATGTAATCGATACTGACTATAAGAAGGCGAGACACTTTGAAGGTGGGCTCCGAAGTGACATTTTACAAAGAGTGAATGTCTTCAAGCTGGAGACTTACATTGGGGTGCTAGACCGGGCCATCATATCAGAGGCTAACATAGCTAGGCAGGCTTATCCAACGACAGAATGGAAAGGCAACAAGAGGCAAGGCTTCTTTTCAAAGAAGAAATTTTTGAAAAATCAAAACACGGGCTCCTCAAATACTTCAAATTCTTCCCGAGACACAGCTCCCATGTGCAACATTTGTAGCAAAAGGCACCGTCGAGTTTGTTACCGTGCATCAGGAGCTTGTTTTAAATGTGGGAAACAAGGGCATATGGCCCGAGATTGTAATAAGAATAGTGGAAAGATAGCTGCTAGTTCCACTGCATCGATCCCAAAACCGGGAAATACCTTGAGATCAGACACCACCGGGGATACCGTGAGACAGGGTAGAGTTTTTGCGCTTGTTCCGGGCAATACACGGAATGCCAATGCAGTTGTCTTAGGTACTATTTCTATATGTAATCAGGATGCTTTTGTGTTAATTGCCTCTGGATCCACACACTCTTTTGTGACATATGCATTTGCATCTAGATTGAATAGACCTTTAGAATTACTGCCATATCTGCTATGTGTGTCTGCTCCATCTGGGGAATCTGTATTGTGTAAATCCATATACCAGTTTTGTGATATGCGTGTTGAGGATGCTATCCTATATGTAGATCTGCTGCCCTTGAACTTTAGGCATTTTGATGTAATTTTGGGCATGGATTGGTTGACCAAGTATTGTGCCACCATTGATTGTGTGACAAAACGAGTTGTATTTAAACCACCAGAACATAAAGAGATTGTGTTTGTGGGTAACGGGGTAGCACCTCCACCTTATTTGATATTTGCTATGAAAGCATGTAAACTAATCAGGAAAGGGTGCCAGGGTTATTAGTGCTATGTGTTGACTGAACAATCTGTGAATGTTGAATTGAATGATATCCCTATTGTTAGAGAATTTCCGGATGTGTTTCCAAATGAATTGCCCGGGGAATTGGTAGACAGGGAGATAGAGTTTACAATTGAGACTATGCCTGTGACGACCCAGAAATTTCTCCCTCCGCTCGAGCGGAGGAGTTGCCGCTCGAGCGGACTTGTGAGGCTCTCAGTATATTTTTGCAGGCTGCCCGAGATTCTGAGGGTTGTAGATTCCCGCTCGAGCGTAGAAGTGGACGCTCGAGCGGACGTCTTTGTTCGTCTGAGTGCTCGAGCGCAAGGTGGGGCGCTCGAGCGGGTCTCCAGGTTGAGTTGTGTTTCTGAGGCATGGGTTCGTTTTTGGAAATTTTTATTAGTGTATTTGGAACTTTCTTATTTTATTTTGGAGTATTGGTTGCGGTGGTAATATGATGGTAAAGTAAGATTGGACCAAAAGCTTTAAGTAGAATAATTTGTCTGCGACCAGCCGTCACTCTTTTGTCCTTTTCTTTTTCCACACTTTGAATTTGGATGTGAGGTTAGAACCATTCGAAAGCTTATTTCCGGGGCTTCAATTTGGACACAAGAACGACCTAAAAAGGAGTCCGGATGGAAGAGTTATACCTGTTCAAAGTTTCGAAATCTGTGCTGAGGGCAGGTCCGCTCGAGCGGAAATCAGTCCGCCCGAGCGGGAATTACGGGACAGCAGCTTTAAAAACTGGATTTTTGGATCATTTCTTATATTTTGTTCTTCCCTCTTCCTTCCTCTTTGCCTAAGTCCGAAACCCTAGCCCCAAATCCTTGATTTCCTCTACCTTGATCAACAATCCACCATGGTTTTTGGCATGTAGGATGGAGAACTAGGGAGGATCAATGTTTTTACCCGATTAGAACTTGGATTTGTGAAGGTTTCTTCTCAAGCTCACCCCTTTGCTTGATTATTGAGGTAAGGGTTTTAAGACTCTTTAATATTTACACCCATAGATAGATTTGAGGTATTTTCATTATATGTAATGGTGCAAATCTTCATTTATGTTATGTATATAGAAGAAATTATGAGATTTCGGGAATTTCGGGTTTGAACATTGGAGGTTTTAAGGTTTGTGATGTTGGTGGGTTAAAATGGTGGAATATGAGTCCTAGGTGTATAATCAATGGAAAAGTTGGAATAAAAAGTGTTGGGTTAATAAGTTTGATTATTTCTTGAAATCTCTATATTTTCCTTGAAACCCTAGGTTGGTTAATGATGATAATCAATGAATTGGCCCAAATTGAAAGTAGAGTAATGAAATTGAGATATTGAATTAGATGTGTTCAAGTTTAATTGGAATTTGGAAATGTTTTGAAATTATGTTTAAAATTTTGCGAATGAACTTTGTTATAAATGTTGGAATTCATGCTATCATGTAAAGGAAAAATCAGAGAAATAATCTATGACTGACATGGATGATATGACCTCGGTTTTGGAATATTGAAATGAGATTCAAGGGTTTATTTTGCATTATGTTGAATTGCAAATGGTTTTAATGAATTAAGTGGTGTTGACTTTGTCGGATGATATTGTGTTAACTAATATTGAATTGAATTGACTATGATGAATTATGTTTGAATTACGTGAATTGTATAGGGTCAGCTACAAGGGCGGACCAAGCTCCTGAACACTGTGAGTAATAGTACTATATATGTACATCAATTACCGTTGATAATTATTGTTATTATTCACATTCTGTTTTTCCATGGCAATTATGCTAACATGGTTGTGTTTGAGAATTTGTGTGAACATAGAAGGATTTGGCATCCATTGCTATGACTCTGAAACTATTCTGTATTCCGCCCACGATTAATGGTTATCGGTAATGTGCTATAATGCATATAGTATTGTGTTTAATTTACTGTTAAAGAACATTATTAACATTCTATTATCCGTAGATTAACCTTAATAATTCATGGTGAACAAATGGAACAATAATGCTTTTGTATCCCGAACTATTCAGTTTTATCAAGGATGGGTTAAGACTGTTATGAGATAATTATTTTGTCCCTACGAATAGCATTGCGATGGCACATGTACAATTTGTGAGATACCTTATAGGCGTTGCTATTGATTACCATTGGTATTCTGTTAACGTAAACTAATTACGTTAACTTATGTAAATGATTGAAAGAATCTGTATGCCCTTGTCTAACTTGGGACTAGTCAGTTATGATGATATCTGATGTTATTCTGCTTTGTGCTTTGTCCTGAGATCTATTGATTTATGGTATAGAACTATGGTACCTACGTATTTCTGAAAGTGTTCAATCTGTGAAATATGTTCACCATTTGCTAACAAATATCAGCAACGTTCTGTTAAACTTATAATATATCTGTTTATTATGTGATTAATGGGAAGAATATGTTTATCTGTATTAATCTGTTCTGATGTTTCTGGTATGGAGCAAAGTGCTATACGGAACTAAGTGCTACACCTTGGTGGGAGCCACCTCTAGAATCCGGACGAGCCACCTCTTGAGTCCATGTATATATGTAAACTGAGCTTAAAGCCGATGTGAAAATTTATGAGGCCGAGAGCCATTTGTGAAATATGAATTTATGAGGCCGAGAGCCATTTGTGAAATATGAATCTATGAGGCCGAGAGCCATTTGTGAAATATGAATTTATGAGGCCGAGAGCCATTTGTGAAATATGAATCTATGAGGCCGAGAGCCATTTGTGAAACTATGAATTCAAAGGGCCAAGGGCCAAGTTGTGAAGTTATGAATCTCAGTTATGAATCTATAAAGCCAAAGGCTAATTGTGAATATGTGAACCCACCAGGCCAAGGGCCAATCTGTGAATTTGTGAACCAACAAGACTGTTCTGACATTAGTACGGAATCAGATTAACTACCTGTCTTTTATATTATATAAACTCTGATTTGCATTATAATTCAAGTTGAACATTGAGTTATTCACGTACTATTATTCACTGAGGTTATCTCACTACGTATTTTGTTTGATTCCGTAGGTCCTGCGTTTGGAGGTCAGCCTCAACTCTTAATGCTCGTCTTCCTTTGTTAGCCTCTGTGTGTCCAAGCATTTGGGTGAAGCCTACCCGTTTGGTGAAGTTTTGGCTTAGATTCTGATTGTCTATAATATGTTGTAACTTCTAATGTTTTTTTTTATTATACGCCCAAACACGGGCGGGGTTGTATATGTGTATGTAACTATTATTATCTGTCTATTTGTGATCCTGGTATGATAGTGGTCGCTCAATGGATGTAGCTCTTTCCTTGCATGTTATTATATAAAATTTATGCTTCCACTCAGGCCCCATATGTTATATATAACAGGTTAAGTGTCCGTTTTTGAAGTGGTCATGCCCAAACTTCTAGGGCAGGTTTGAGGCATGACAATGCCAGGCACCCAACCTACTTCTAAAGCTCCCTACAGAATGGCTACTATCGAAATGAAAGAATTGAAAGAACAGTTGCAAGACCTGCTTAACAAGGGGTTCATCTGACCTAGCACTTCACCTTAGGGTGCACCAGTTTTCTTTGTGAAAAAGAAGGATGGAACTTTGCATCTGTGCATCGATTATCGGGAATTGAACAAGGTAACAATAAAGAAAAAATATCCTCTACCCCGTATTGATGACTTATTTGATTAGTTGCAGGGATCACTGGTGTTTTCTAAAATTGATTTGAGATCCGGGTATCATCAGCTGAAAGTTAATGCAGAAGATGTTGAGAAAACCGCATTTAGAACGAGGTATGGACACTTTGAGTTTCTTGTTATGCCATTTGGAGTAACTAATGCTCCAGCAGCATTTATGGACTTAATGAACCGAATTTTTAAAACCTACCTTGACGAATTTGTTGTGGTTTTTATCGATGATATTTTGATATATT
The DNA here is from genome assembly GCA_036172215.1 of Camellia granthamiana. Taxonomy (NCBI): domain Eukaryota; kingdom Viridiplantae; phylum Streptophyta; class Magnoliopsida; order Ericales; family Theaceae; genus Camellia; species Camellia granthamiana. The sequence goes on along the minus strand of CM069913.1, from coordinate 78,875,275 downwards.
CTAAGGATAGACTTGAACATGAACATCATTTGAGAATTGTCCTACAAATACTTCGGGAAAGGAAATTGCTTGCTAAACTAAAGAAATGTGAGTTTTGGTTGGATGAAGTTGTCTTTTTAGGGCATGTGATCAACAAGGAGGGAATTTTAGTGGACCCACAGAAAATAAAGGCGATTGTGAATTGGCCTACACCGACAAATGTGACAGAAGTCCGCAGCTTCATGGGCTTAGCCGGGTATTACAGGAGGTTTGTGAAAAACTTTTCGAAGATAGCCGTACCTCTTACCTAGTTGACACATAAAGGGTAATCATTTGAATGGAATGACGAAAGAGAAGCTGCCATTCATGAATTGAAAACGAGATTGACCACTGCACCGATTTTGACACTACCTTCAGGTACGGAGAATTTTGTAATTTTCAGTGATGCGTCTTATAAGGGTTTGGGTTGTGTGTTAATACAGAACGGAAAGGTTATTGCTTACGCCTCCCGACAGTTGAGGCCACATGAGAAGAATTATCCAACACATGACCTAAAATTGGCCGCAATTGTTTTTGCTTTGAAAATCTGGCGGCATTATCTGTATGGAGCAAAGTGTGAAGTCTACGCAGATCACAAAAGTTTGAAATACTTTTTCACACAGAAAGAGTTGAATATGCAGCAGAGGAGATGGCTGGAATTGATAAAGGATTATGATTTAGAGATTCAGTATCAGCCTGGGAAAGTTAATATAGTTGCCGACACCTTGAGTAGAAAATCAACGGGGAGTATGGCTTGTTTGCTTACCAAATAGAAAGAAATCTTGCAAGATTTTGAAAAATCTGAAATTGAAGTGGTAATGTGTGAACGGGGCGGGTTGATAGCCGCTATTACAGCTGAGCCGGCAATCATTGATGAAATCAAGCAGAAACAGAAAGAGGATGAATTCCTCAAGAAAGTAATTGATGAATTTGAAACAAGTCCGAAAACGGAGTTTGGCATTGTGAATGAAGTGTTGAGATTTCGGAACAGAATGTGTGTCCCAGATATTTCGGAATTAAAGAAGAGGGTTTTAGATGAAGCCCACAGATCCGTATTTGCTATGCATCTGGGTAACAATAAAATGTATCGGGATTTGAAACAAACCTATTGGTGGCCTAAAATGAAGAAAGAGATTGCAGAATATGTGTCCAAGTGTCTTCAGTGTCAGCAAGTTAAAGCTGAACATCAGAAACCAGGCGGTCTACTTCAACCTCTCTCTATTCCTGAATGGAAGTGGGAACACGTGGCTGTGGATTTCGTTGTTGGCCTACCTCGACTTCTCGAGGTATGGATTCTATTTGGGTTGTAGTTGATAGACTGACTAAATCTACACATTTTCTGCCTGTCAAGACTACATTTAATGCTTATAGATTAGCTACTATTTATGTTGATGAGATTGTCCGTTTACACGGAGTTCCGGTATCTATTGTGTCGGATAGAGATCCGAAATTTGTATCTAGATTGTGGAAAAGTTTACAGGAAGCTATGGGGACAAAACTGAGATTTAGTACTGCATTCCACCCACAGACAGATGGGCAATCAGAACAAACAATATAGACTTTGGAAGATATGCTTCGAATGTGCGCTTTGGATTTTCAGGGGAGTTGGGAAGACTATTTGCCACTTGCAGAATTTGCTTATAATAACAGCTTCCACACCAGCATCGGTATGGCACCATACGAGGCTTTGTATGGTAGAAGGTGTAGATCACCCATTTGTTGGACAGAAGTCGGGGATAGAGCTTTACTTGGGCTTGAAATTGTACAAGACACTTCTGAGAAAATCAAGGTTATTCGGCAAAGGCTCAAGACAGCTCAGGACTGACAAAAGAACTATGCAGACGTTCGGAGAAGACCTCTTGAGTATGAGGTTGGTGACCATGTGTTCATTCGTGTTTCTCCGATGAAAGGCCAAGTCAGGTTCTGAAAGAAGGGAAAGTTGTCGCCCCGTTACATTGGGCCGTTTCAAATTTTGGAAAGGCTTGGTCCAGTTGCCTATAGAGTTGCCTTGCCACCGGGATTCGAACAAATCCATAACGTGTTTCATATGTCGATGTTGAGGGGTTACCTCCGAGACCCATTTCATGTGATTGATTATCACCGGGTAGCTATTGACGAAAATATGGAATATGCCGAATGGCCGGAACGAATTGTTGATCGGCAAGTGAAACAATTGAGAAGCAAGTCCATCCCAATGGTGAAAGTGGAATGGAAAGAACATTATGGGACGGATGCTACATGGGAAAAGAGGATGAAATGCGACTACGCTATCCACATTTGTTTCCCGACGAAGGTAAATTAAGTTTGGAGGACCAAACTTCCTAAAGAGGGGAAGACTGTGATAACCTTGTCCCTTATTATGTTAATTGGTCCTTAATACGAATGTGATTAGGTGTTTTGATATGATTCTGTGTGCCATTATGTGAAAATATGTGGTTTTGAATTTCTATCTGTTCACCGTAGGAATATCTGTTTGATTATCGGCTTTGGAAAATTAAATTGAAGGCTGTATCGGCCACAGAACCCGAAGTTGACTACACCATTGTGTTTAGCATAATTTTTAGAGCCTACGGTGAAGTTTAATTGAAAAGTTGATTCAGATCAAATTAAATTGATTTAATTAGTGATTTAGTTCTCTATTATTTGATATTATAATAATACCACAAGAGGGACTTTTATATGAGCACTACACACTCACACTTGTAGCAAGCCCGCGAGGGACCTCGGCTACAGTTCGAACTCCCTTTTTTGTTTGTTGCGGTTCGTGCTCTGAACCAAAGAGTCCAACTCTGGCAAATCGTTTTGAGAAAAACAGATTTTGAAAAGAAGTGCCAAACATGGACTGCTTTGCCAGATACAGAGTCGCCACCTAAATATTTTTTTAAAATGGGAAATTTAGAAAACCCTGACTCGGTGCCGGAGGCCACGTGTCCGTCATCACCAAAGTTGTCTTGGCTCGGGAGCTTGGGTACGATCGGGGAAGGTCAGCTATGAGCACCCCCTTTCGCCCGGTCCGAAGACCGGCCTCTACTAACCATGATATCCGATTTTGAAAACGTTATATGTTCTTATTCCGGTTATTAGCCTAGAATTACTATGTTATGCGCACAGCAAACAAGTATAGACTAGATTGCCTAATTTGGAAACAAGCATTGCATATCCGTTTGTTTTAAAAAAAAAACGCTTTGGAATTTGCTACTCGCAAGTAGGCTAAAACACGGATTTCAACGAGTTTTTCCAACTCAAACAATCCAACCTTCACCCACATGCATTCAGGCAGTTTATCTCATATAAGCACTTAGCCACATGGTAATCATGCTGTTATGGCAACATTCACACGCATGCGATATGCTAAAGCGAAAAAACTCACCTAGTACTCCAAGCCAAAACAGAAACTAGTTAGTAATCATATGCATGGTCCTAATTCATGTTAAGTGGCTAATGCAACACAAGCAAGGGTGTAATCTAGACAGGCTCGGCTATCCTAAGCATGGCATGTGAAATGCTACAAGTAACAAGTATTCAATTTGGAAATTGAAATACAATGCAGTTAGCGTGATGTACCGAGCCCGGTGCATGTAAAACAAATGTATGGATCCACGCATGCTATCATACTGTATGCTAATTTAAATATGCCCTAATCTACCATCGTAAGCAGGTAAATAAAAGGGAAGAAAGAAGTGGGGGTTGGAATGCATAAACACACACACCCACCCTTATTACAAATTCGCCCTCGCTCGGAGGGACCAAATAAATATTGCAGTCCAAACAATAAATAAATAAATTATTACAAAATTTCTAATTATCAAATTAAATCCAATATAAAAAGAAAGGGGTCTCAGCCCTGCCTCGGGATGCGCGAATGATGCATGCTCGATCCAACTTGCCCGGAAGACCCGCGTCATGCCACTGTTGCCTCTGTTTTTACTGCCCTGTCTCTCCAAAAACTTCCAAAGTCCCAGAATACCTTCCTTGTATGCTTCTGCACACCATCGGCTGGAGGAAATGCCCACCGGCCATCTAAAATATCTACCGGCTGTTCATGAGGTTATCGACCATGCACTGATGGCCGGTCGGCACTCTATATTGCCGGTCGGCAGAAAATTCCTGCAGAAGACAGTTTTGACAGCAACAGCAGACAGGCAGTGCATGACATGGAGTTTTGAGCAAATGTAAGCATGGCTATGCCCCCTATCATGTGTTAGACTCAAGAGAGCATAGCCCTCGACCCTCGGGCCATCGATGATGCATCTTGGTGCATGATGGCCTAAAAGGCCAAGTTTGCATTTTAATGGAAATGCATGCAACACACAAATGAAGACCAAGGCTCTATCATGTATTGGTCAAGGGCCTCGATGACCGAGAGTTGGGACAAGTTGCATCACTTGTGGTATGAACTCCTCTCAACCCTCACACTTGGTTTGACACCCCAAACCAAATGCAATGCATGTTATGCAAGCATGGCTCCACAATGCAACCTAATACTAAAATGCAAACATGCCAAATGTAATGCAACATGCAAGGTGCAAATGCAATGCAAACATGGACAATTTAGGCAATAGGATTAGCATGTGGCAAGACCATATTAATCAAACATGCAACAAGCATTAGACAAATGTGCAATGGTGGACTTAAACCATGATGGGGCAGACCTCAATCCACCCCAAAACAGTGGCCAAAAGTGCCCCAAAAGGTGGGCAAATGTCCAAACCAACATGCAACCATAAAGGCCTAAAGCTAAGGCACAAAGTGGAGCATTCCACTACCTACTAAAATGACCACTCATGGCATATATTAGGCAAATAAAAAACAGAATTCTAGCATGCAAAAATACACCCAAACCCTCTGATATGATGGCTCCAAAATACCTCGAATACACAAACATGCACAAGGCCTATTTCAAGGCACAAAAGAACAACCTTCCAAAGCATGAAAGTGATGACCAATGCAAGCATATGAGCATGATTTAGGGACTGAAATATAGCCTACAATGATGCCAAATCATGAGAAAAAAAAAACTAAGTTAAGCATGCTAGTGATCTACACAACCAAGGCTTACAAGCCAAAATGCAAAGCCACTATACCAAGCATGCCAAACATGGCAAAATCAGTGGCTCACAGCCCTTAAATATGGCAAAATGATGCTAATATCTTCATAAAGTTATGCTAATACATGCAAGAAACATGGCCTAAACACAAGATGCATTTCTATGCCAAATAGAGGAATGCAAAGCAAGTGTAAGGTGCATGCATAGGACCAACAAAACACCATTAGACAGAGACAAAATATGATCCAAAACACCCAAAAAAAGCTCTGAAATGGCGCCAAAACAAGCAAGCATGAATGTTGCCCTTTAAGCCAAAAACAAAGGCAAAAGAGGGACAAAGGGGAGAGGGGTGTCCCTCCCCTATACAAGACTTCAAACCACCTTCCTCACTACTAAAAACCCACTGGTTTTCAGTGATGAGAGGACCCAAAACAGCAAGGCAAATAAGGCCTTAAGAAAAGGCACCAAAGAGGCCAAAATAAGGCCTAAGAGGGTGAGTTTGCACTGAAACCACAAAGTGACCTTAATGAAAGTTCAAAAGCAAGAAAATATAAGACTTTCTTATGTTATACACAAAGCTAAAAATAGTAAGCAAAATAGGTAAAAACTTGTTGCAAAAATGGGGAAACTAAAGAAGAGTGCTCACCCTTGAAGAACACCTCAAGAACAGATGATCCAGCCCTCTTCTTCTGATAAAAAACAGTCCAAAACCTCAGCAAACAACCCTCCAAGCCTCCCAATCTCGAGCTAAGGTGTAATGGTGTGTGTATTAGTGCAAAAGTAAGGTAAAACCACACTTTTAAGCCTAAAAACACACACACAAGAGGAGAGAGAGGGAAAATCTAGAGAGAGGAGATATATAGCAGATACATAGATACACAAGCTCTGGTTTTTTTGATGAAAATGGCTAACCTCTCACCAAGGGAGAGAGATGGTGCTTATATAGGCAAAAAACAAGGCTCAAGGCTTCTCCAAGAAGCTAACTAAAAGGGGCAAAGGGTGCAAAGGGGTCTTGGCTTCTTGGGGAAGCTAAGACAGCTGGCCAAGCTTCCCCAAGAAGCTTGACCAAAGGGGTCAACCTTCTAGAAGGTTTGGGGGTTCAAAGGTGCAAAGAGGTCACTCCCATGCACGGGGATGAGTGATGGTGTATTCCAGCTGGCGCAGCTGGCATGCACCATGCCTCAGGGGTGCAAAGGGTGCACGCCGGCCACCAAAAGGGGTCACCGGCACAATAAAGTGCCGGTCGGCTAAACATAGTGCCGACCGGCCATTGTTTTTTAAGAAAACACTGCCGGTGGTACACATGTGCAGCCGGTGATGATAGGAGAGGGCCGGTGGGGTGTGGGGATGGCTAATAAGCCATTCCCTGCCCTTCCAAGGCAACACACAAGTGTTTGGTGCAAAACCAGACACAAAACGGTCGAGTTCGGAGATCATGAGGCAGGGCGCGTAGCCGAGACCTCCAGGAACTCCAAACGAACACAAACATAGATAATCACTGAGTGCTCAAATGGTGACGTCCAAGTCTTGAGGACGGTCAAAAATGGGGTGTCTACAACACTCAATTCCTTTTTCTTGCTCATTTGAGCCGAATTGCTCTAAGGAAAGGAGAGGGTCATCAAGAGAGAGAGAGGGAGAAGGAAATTGGGGTTTTGGTCTCAAAGCTTGGTGATCTTAAAGATTATTCAAGAAATTGCTAGTGATTGGAAAAATTGAGCCTCTAGGTAAGCAATTGACTCTTGAATCCACGAGTTTAATGTGTAATCTTGTGTGTTCAAGGTTTGTTTATAACCAAGAGCATGAGTTGAGTTTTTTTGTTGGAATTAAAGCTTGATATGTGCATGCATGTAAAGGGTACCTATGGAATCACAAAATCTAGCATGTAATTTGTGAATTATGAATGAAAGATTAGAAGTGTAATCCCACATGCAAGCATGTTTTTGTTGAGTTACATGGGAATGAGCACTAATTTCATCATTAGAAGTGAAAATGAAAGTCAAAATGGGCATGCATGTTGTTTATTAAAAATGGAAACCTTGAATGCATGAGTTTGAGTTAATTTGGGGCATGCATGTGATCGATTTGTGAAATTGAGCTCCGTGTTGATGTATTTTAGTGTTGGTACCATATTAGTACAAGTTTATGCGAAATTGGAGCCATAATATGCAAGAAATGTGGTTGAAATGTCGAATTTGAACTCAGAAACCATTCTGGAAAACCCAGAATTTATGATGTCTGCTCGAGCGGGGGATCTAACGCTCGAGCAGGGAATTCATGCTCCCAGTATCTTTTTGCGGGCATGGGTCCGCTCTAGCGGGAAAGTCCACACTCGAGCGGGAAGCTATGTAGACAGACATTCCCCTCGAGCGCCAGAGTTCACACTCGAGCATGAATTTGATGCAACCAGCACTTTTGCAGATCAATTGGGTCCACTCGAGCGGGGAAGTCCACGCTCGAGCGGGGACCCTATTTCTGGAAATTTTGAAAAGGCTTTCTGTGTTTCGTGTTTTGTTCTCTTTCACTTCTAAGTACTCTTAGGCATACATTGAACATTGTAATTGAGTTTAAGAGATAAGAATGAAGCCTGAAGTGGAAAGTGTGAATTTAGAACGGGTTGAATTGTTTGTGACCCTTTTGTGTTCATGTAATGTGTAAGGTCAAGCTCTAAGGCAAATCCACAAGCCGATCACTGTGAGTAATATCGATATTTGAAAGCTTATCATTTGTCCAATTGCTTATTTTCTTATAAGCCTTGTGCCTTATGATTTGCTAGTTTGAATTGTGGACAAATGTCCGATAAGAATGAATGGGCCAGAGGCCGTTTTGACAAGAAAGAATGGATGGGCCAGAGGCCGTTTTGACATGAACGAATGGATGGGCCAAAGGCCATTTTGACATGAACGAATGGATGGACCAAAGGCTGTTTTGACATGAATGGATGGGCCAAAGGCCGTTTTGACATGAATGGATGGGCCAGAGGCCGTTTTGACATAAATGGGTGGGCTAGAGTCCGTTTTGACAGAAATGAAAGATAAATGGGCCAAAGGCCAGTATGTTTGAAACCATAGTCACTTGACTTAAATTGTGTGTATAAATGTTGAATAAAAATGTGAATTGGGCCCAAGACCATTCGAAGTATGTTGCTCTACATATCATTTGTATTTTCTTATTTGATATTATTCACTAGGCTATCGCTCATGCTTATTCATGTGTTTGTAGGTGAGCCAAGAGAGGTCCAGCCCCAGCCCCAGCCCCAGTGAAGTCTGTGTGGAACAACCGAGTTTTGGAGAGTCATCCCTAGTGTCTCACGCATGAGACTCGTCTTCGCCTTTCTGCTGTGCTATGTTATTTTGTCATGTTGGCGAGGACTTTGCATATGTCTGTATATAGTTTTCACGGTTTGACTTAGTTTTTGGATGATCCTGTTTGTACAGAACTTATGCTACTGTACCTCTGTTGTGAGTTATTAATGTATATATCTTTGGTTGTTTGAATGTGCCATGTAAGCACAGCTCTATGGACAAAGTTTGAACTGCTTCCGTTTGGCCCCCGTTAACTCTATTAAAATACATTTGTTTAGGTTTGAGGCCGTAGGTAATCTCATGATTACCGGCCGGTTATGTCCTTAACCCACGGGGGTGGGTTCGGGTCATGACACTTTTGCTCCGAAATTTTTTTCTAATCCCATATCACAAGACAGGGTCATCTATATATTGAAATATATGAAAGAATCTTAGCAATATCCAAGCAAATATAGTTGGTATGGTGCATGCATCTGTGGACATAGCAGGCCAAAAATATCTGGTTTTGCATAAGTGGCCGACAGGCCACTAATAGGGGCCGGCCGGCCATTAGTGGGCCTGCAAGTCTCAGATGATCTGGCTTGAAAAGCTGCTGTTTTGGTCTAAACAAATGGTGCAAAGTTGGCATGTTTCTGAGGCTCAAAGCTAAGGTTTCCTGCTGAGGAATTTGAGCATTTGACAAACATATACAAATTCATCATTGGGTGATCACTCGGCGGCTCCCAAGTCATAAGAGCGGTCAAAAATGGGGTGTCTACATAAGAGTGGTCAAAAATGATGCTAGGAGTACGCAAAATGTGACTTTAAAACAAGATGGACAAATAGACAAGTAGCAAATAAACATGCCGAAATAATGCACACTTTGTCAAATAGCAAGCAATATGATGCAATCCTAACATAATTCTAAGGGAATTCCTATGCTTTTTAGGACCAAGAGTGTGTGAATAAACGTACGATAAGGAACTTGTACTCTGATACCAATCTGTCACAAACCCATTCCGCCCCTAATAGAATGATGCAGTGATGGCTAGTAATCTAAGATTACCAAAGGCCAACTTACAATGACTCACACAACAGAGTATACATATGGGGCAAACATATGCAAAAGCATTAAATTTGAATCTAATTAGTCAGTAAGAGTTGTGCATAGATTAAATGAAATGACATACAAATTAACATGATTTTACATACAAATTAACATGATTTTACAACTTGAATACAAAAATAAAATAACTTAAAATTACATCTTGATCAAAAGGCTTCTCAAGCCCAAACATACAAGCCAAGTGATTTACAAAGCTAAGAAGCATGATCTTCAAGATGCTACAAAAATGGAAACCAAAACACATCTTCCACAAAGCTTAGGTGACATTACTTTCTTGCTCATCACCTACATATATATATATAGGAGAGGGGTGAGCTGAAAACTCAGTGAATGATGTAAGTAGTAAAAGTTTGAATGAATGTTATCTGAGATTTTCGCAGAAAAATACATATCATAACTTGTAATAAACCAAGGAATAAACCAAGTCCACCAATCAAAGTCTTTCAAAGCTTCAAGGGATGTTTACTAACATCTACATAACACAAGGGATGCCATTCATTGACAAAACAAGGGCATAATTGACTCAAAATCAATTAGACAAGCTCACTCGTCTGTGGCAAGGGAGATATCTCAAACAAGGGTACTAGTTGTATTAAAGTTCCCTAGCACACAAGGATCTTTCAAGAATGTCATCAAAACAAATATAATACTTGATACAAAAAATAAGGGATAATCATTCATGCTTGATCAAATAGTTTTCCAAAACAAAGCATAGCTTTTATCAAAACATTATAGCATAACATTACTCCCTCTGTCCCAAAACAATGGTCCCTTTTGGGGAAACCAACTTGTTTTGGTAGTACAATTATTGCACTTTAAAAAAGTTGACTTTCCAAAGTTACCCTTTTGATAGTACATTTTTTGGGAATATCAATGTCATAATTGTACTTTTTATATTGTTTATTAATTTAAAAGAAGAGCAAAATAGGAAATTTATATTATTTTTGTACTTGATTTTTGAAGAGGGACTAATATTTTGCTACAATGAAAAATGGAATAAGGGACTAATATTTTGGGACGGAGGGTGTATTAAAAATACTACTCACAATAGCTCTTCGGATGTAGGGATTAAGGAAAGATCCAAGACCTACGATCACATAACAAAGTCTACTGAATGCATTTCAAGAAGACAAGAAGAGATGCTCAAAGATGGGTATGCAATACACTCTCAAAACAAGCTTCAAGGAGTAAAATAAATCCTAACATTTGTTTCAAAACCAAGTCAAGACAAAGAAAAACAAATGTTAGGAGTGAAATCAACGTTTTTCTTCTTGGAAAAGCATGCTGGGTACAAACCAAGTCTCAGAATGGATGCATAGAGATGAGTTTGGACCGAAATGGCCTAGCTGGGTGAACTTAGGAGGTCCTGGCCGAGGTGTGGTCTCCTTGGCCGAGATGTAGGCTGCCTGCCTGGGATGCTACAAGGTGTCGGCAAAGGTGTACTATGGTTGGCCTAAGTGCGCAGTGGTTGGCCTAGGTGCAAGTGATCATGCAAGGTAGGCCAAGGTGAGATACAATGCTTGGGCTAGGTGTGAAGTCTAGACAAGATTGGGTCTCGGTGGCCACACTTAGGGAAATAGTGAAGTCTGGAAATCTGGGTTTCCTCTTAAAGAACATAAAGAACACGAACATGAAGAATATGAATGCTAAAATCATAACTTCTTATTCAAAATCTGAGATTTCATGATATGAGTTAAAAAACATGGACCTGGGTACCCATACTTGAAGATTTCCATAAAACAAATACAAAAACATGGAACTTGGTATAAACTTTTAGATCAAAATAAAGCTTTTCTTTAAGAACTTAAGAGCATCACTTTTCCTTTCAAAACAAAACTTTAAATCAATGCATGGCTCATAAATCATGCTAGATCATGCAATGTGATCAAATTAACATATAGAACAACATGAGTAGATCAAGAATCTAACTTCAAAACGCAAATCCGATGGTTCAAGATATGAAAATCAAGCTTGGAAATCTAGTTCTCACTCTAAGAAGTTTTTCTTCTTCTTCTTCTTCTTCTTCTTAGAGCTTCTCTCTCTTCAAGACAAAGATATGGCAAATGATATGGGTTTCTCAATTGCTAACTGACTTATACCCACTACTGCGACATGTGGCATCATTCGATCAAGTCTCCTAAAAAAGGTGCCAGAATGAAAAGACAAGGGTAGGTCAGAGTGTATATAACAAGTAAGGTGGCATTGGCATTTTGACCAGTAAGGTCTCTCTAATTCCAATTAGGAGAGGCGACACTTGGCCTAGGTGTGCACACCTCGGCTTGGGTTGTACAACTCAAGAAATAAGATTGCTAGGTGTTGGCTAAGGTGCACAACAAGGCTGCAAGGTCTAGGGATCAAAGATCTCGGATGCCTAGATAATACAAATCTCGGCCTAGGTGATGCACATCTCAGCCTAGATGGTGCACATCTCTGCTAAGATGCCAGGGTGAAGCCAGAGGTCATTCAAGATAGTTCCAAGATGATCCTAGGTATTGATGCTCAATGGCCTAGGTATAACAGTTTCAAAGGTGTGACCTAGGTGTGAGGCAGCAAAGATAGATGGTGTAGGTTCAACACACATAGCAAGGAACAGAGCATGGATCTTATACTCAGACAAAGCACAATAGCACAAAACAAGACATGAACCTTTACTTAGACAAAACAAATCAAAATCTAAATCTACAAATGCAAGTTTAACAAACCAAAATCATGTAAATTCATATGAGCATGACTAAGACAACAATGAGGGTTATTATAACACAATTATTAAAAATAGAAATGGGAGCATAAGAATTGCAGAGCAATCCTTTCAGGTCACATATAATTTCAACCTCTCAAAATTTTTGGGTGGATGACTGTGTTAGAGATTAATTTGTGTTGTGTGTGCTTCATGGGAGGTCCATGTAAAGTGTAACACGCCGAAATAAATGCAATAAACCATCCACGACGATAAGTACATAACAATATAAATCAAAGTATAACATCCTTCCATTACACTAGACTCAGTTGTACAAAAGGGTGACACATGCAGATATACATCATGAGTCCTAACCTTGAATCTATAGCATGTGTCAACAACAAAGATATGAAATAAAAGTTAAACAGATAATTAAAATGCCCTGAAGGCTACAATTTTCCAAGACTGTGCTTGGTTACAACAAAATGGATTTAAATCTAGTACAGATAAACCCTAGGCTTGTATAAAATAATTACAACAAGAAAATAAAATGAAGCTCTTGCTTTAATCCTCCCAAGCTACTACCTTGGCGTAGGCATCTCACTGACACCTGAAAATAGTTTTCCTATATAGGGTGAGCCAAAGCCCAGTAGAAATAATCCAACACAATATCTGAATCTTAACAAAGATATAAGGGTGAAATGCATATGCAATGCCCAAGTCAAAATGTTTTACAATTCTTTTCCAAAAACCATGTCATGCTCGGTTTATATCATAATTCTCAAATCATGTCATTTAAAATAGAAAACAAGGGGGAAATCTCAAATTGATACAACCTTTCATGGATATTTCATCCGCAGGAAACCGTCAAACGACACCCATGTAAATGTAGCCTATACAAGTGCTACTATTGTCATTTTATGGATATTATGTCCATAGGAACCGACACCCATGTATACGCACGTTTTTCAGAACTTTCATCCTGGACACATAGGCCAACTTGATTTGGTGGTACATGCCTCTTTTCCACGTTTATCCATTTTTCTCAAAATCATATACATTTGCAATATATTAAATGAGAAACAATGTTCAATGCACATGGATGAGAAATTATTTTCAATTCACCTAATCCTCATGCAATTTCTATAACAATCATAGTTATCTTCAATTGATAGCCCAAAATAGATATTTCTAAACAAATATAAAATTTCCAATATAGATAAACTTTCCAAATTTCAAGGTGAGTGATAATACATATCCAACTCCATCATCCATATCAATATCCATCCAATTTCACATTTCCAACATCAATTCCAGTTATTTATACAAAATAAATATTTGAGCCATTTAGGGTAAAACCCCTTTTTCTTCCAAAATCCATTCCAAGTATCAAGATCAAAAATTTTATCACAACTCAACCTCATTTTCAATCCCACAACCATTTTCAATACATCCATTTGAAAACCCCTCTTTTGATTTTAAACCAAAACCCTAGGTTTGTTCAAAATCCTCCAAAACCACAAGATTGTTTTATAAAAACAAATAGCGAAGTCAAAAATCATAAAAGAGTCTAGAAGATCCCTACCTCAAAGCTAGAAGACGAGATAAACATGGATGAAACTCAGATGAAGCTGAAACCCAACTCTATTCGGATCAAATGAAGCTCTAGGTGAGCTCTAGTTTTTTAACAATGGCAATAAGGTGGAGAAATCAATAGATCTTGGTGTACTTGTAGAGAGAGGGTGAGTTTTAGAGAGAGAGAGAGAGAGAGAGAGAGAGAGAGAGTCTAAATTTAGGTTCTTGAAATGTTTAGAGAGAGAGAAAGATGAAAAAGTGATGTAAAAAGTGACTTTTACGAACTGATATATGTGCAGTTCGCTCGAGTTCAAGAAGTGACGCTCGAGCATCCAGACACAAAAATAATTACCGCTTGAGTGCAGGAAGTGACGCTGAAGCATTAAGACACAATGAAAAAGGCATCACCTGAGCACAAGAAATGACGCTTGAGTGTAGAATACACTCTCCCAATAGTTTTACAGAAAGAAGGCCAACACTCGAGAGCAAAAAGGGCCGCTCAAGCGCAAAACTGCTCGAGCAAGAAGCTTCACTTGAGCGAATTGCTCGTGTGAAGAATAACAAGTCCTAGCAGTTTTGCAGACTTGCAAAAGTACTTAGAGTTCACAAAGATAGCTTGAGCACAAGAAGTTGCACTCGGGCGTAGAAACAAAATTCTGGGCAACAAGGTTTTTCAAAAACAAGTACCAACTTGTTCCAAACGCAACCAACACATTTCAATAGCCGAACTCAAGGAGGGAAAAGAGTAATAAGTCATGAACAACAATACAAAACTATCAAACCCGAATCATGAATATCAAATGGGTCGGGTCTCAAACCAGAATCGCTATAACATCCCCTCTTAAGGAATTTCGTCCCCGAAATTATAAATCAAACTTTAAAACCATGTTTAAACCAATTACAACAATGATAATCAATCAATTTCAATACCATAACCCATCCACCGGTCATTCATCCTCATCAACATGATAAACAAGTTCTCAATACTGAATGTACAATTGACATTTCCAAAACATGTACAATGTTTATATTAAATCAACATAACAAAAGTTTCAATACTTGCTCAAACATTAACAAATAGGTCTGGATACTTCTCATGGACTTCCAACTCACGTTCCCAAGTTGCTTCCTCAGCTTCGTGATGTCGCTACAATACTTTTACCAAAGGAATCGTCTTGCCTCGCTAGACTTGGTCTCAGGTATCTAGAACTGTAACAGGTTTCTTCTCATACTAGGCATCCCCGTCTACTTCTAACTCGGTCCAATCCAACACGTGCGTGTAGACACCCCATTTTTGACCGTCCTCAAGACTTGGACGTCCCCGTTTGAACACTCGGTGATTATCCATGTTTGTGTTCGTCTTGAGTTCCCGGAGGTCTCGGCTACACGCCTTACCTTAGGATCTCTCGACACGACTGTTTTGTGTTTGGTTTTGCACCAAACACTTGTATTTTGCCTTTAAGGGGCAGGGAATGGCTTATGGGCCATCCCCACACCTCACCGACCATGGCTTGAGGCCACCGGCCAGTGTTTTGATACCATCGGCCATATCTTTGGCCGGTCGGCACTATTTGTGGTCGGTCGGCCATGTATTTGGCCAATTTGGCATTTTTGGCTGGCCGATCACTGTGCATCTGCTTTTGCAGATATTTGTATGGAGGGATTTCACTCTTGCTTAGCTTGTTTTGTAAGCTTTGCAAGAGTGATCCTCTATAAAGAGGAGGCCTCTCCTCTCTCCTCCCTCCTCTAGGGTTACAAAAAAAAGCTGAGGGGAGCTCTGGTTCTAGGGTTAGCATAGTGTATCTATTCTATCTCTATTTCTCCCTCTCTTTTGCTCTAAGTGTGTGTTTGTCCTTAGTTTTGCACTAGGACACCTACCATCACACCTTACCTTGGTTGCTAAGGCATTAGGGGGCTGTCCTTGAAGTTTTTGAGCTGGTTTGGAGCTAAGAAAGCTGCTGGAGTGATCCTTGTGAAGAAGGTCTTCAAGGGTAAGATTCTTGCCCTTTTTACCCCATTTTTACGTAGTCTTTTTGCCTACCTTGCTTGCTGTTTTAAGCTTAGTGTATAACATATAAAAGTCTTGTTTTTACCTGCTTGAAATAGTTGTTTAAGGTTTCTTTGAGCTTTGGGGTTGTTTGACCCCTCTTAGGCCTTGTTAGGCCCTAGTTTTGTGCTATTTTGGTGAGCTCCGAGACCACCTTGTTTGGGCCTCCTCACCACTAAAATCTTGAGGGTTTTCAGTGGTGAGGATGGTGGTTTAAGGCCCCAAGAAGGAGAGGGCCACCCCCTCTCCATGTTACCTTCAAAAGTTGTCATTTAAGCCTCATGTGTGAGCACCATTTTTGAATTCATGTTGGCCATCTTACAGTAGGTATTTGGTAGTATTTTGCCATGTTTTACCTCTGTTTTTACTTGGTTTAGATATACCATGCGTGCTTAGCATACTTGTCTTGTAATGCCATAAATTTGCCTTAATATGCTCTAGGCTTTGACCCTTGTTCTAGCATGATTTTGGCCAAGCTTTGTGAAGATTTTGTGTATGTTTTAGTATGATTTAGCTCGGTTTTCAGTTGCTTTGGTCATGCTCAACATGCTTGGTATAGTCCCTTTGCATTCTAGCTTGTAGGTCTTGAATGTGTGATGTCATGAGCATGCTTTGCTTGCTTTAATTAGTTGGTTTGGCACCTCTATTTTATGCAATTTCAGAGTTTGGTATTCTTTCCATATGTCCATGATCATCTCTTTTGAGTGTGCTTAAAAGTTGCCTTTTGATGCTTAGGAATTGGACCATATATGCATGCATGCTTGTATGTGCATTTCGCCCCATTTCCATAGCTTTTGGCCACTGTTTTGGGCTTGTTTGAGGGCTGCCTAAATTTGTTTAAGTCCCTCATTTGCGTGTTGTTGCATGCTTGCCTTGTGTGTTGTTGAATACTTGGCCTATTGCATGTGTTGCATGCTTGAATCATAGTGCATTTGTCATGCATTCTCATCTTTGTTTTGATTGCTTAACATGCCATATGTTTTGCATGTTTGCATGTTGGCATTGCATCTTGCATGCTCAATTAGCTTGCATACTTGTTATATGCTTTGCATGCTTGCCACACGTTCATGTTGCATACTTAGCCTCCATGGCTAGGTTACATTGCATTGAACATGCATGCCTTGCCTCTTGAAATCAAGTGATAGAGGTTGGGCCTTTATGTGCGTATTTGGTTTGCATTTCATTTGACATGAAAATGCACAACTTGGCTTCTTGGACCATCATGCATTGATATGCGCGATTGATGGTCTGAGAATCGAGTACCATGCCCCTTTGAGTCACAAACATGATATGGGGTGTGTTGGTGCACACATTTGCTTGGAATGCATTGCCATGCCATGTTTCGTCCTCTGCTGCTGTCAAAACAGGATCCTGCAAGAAGCTTTGGCCGGTCGACTACATTAAGTGTCGATCGGCTATCCATTTGTGGCCGAGAGCTGCATTTGTGGTCGATGACCATCAACCTATGGCCGGTGGTGTTCCTCCTTAGCCGGTGGTGTCCCACAATGTCCAGAGAGTGTTCCTTGGGAATTGTGCCATTTGCAGAGGAGCAGAGCAGGGAAAACAGAGGCAGTTTGTGCATGGTAGTAGATTTCCGAGCGAAACCGAGCACGCATGCATTGGACCCTCTTACCGAGGCTGCTTTTTACTGCTTAATTAGCTTAGTTAATTTACTTAACTAGTTAATTGTCTGTAATAATTAATTAGCTTGTAGGTTAATTAATTTGTATATTCTTTTGGGCGAATTTGTAATAAGTGTGGGTTCGTGTGTGCATGTCTTCCAATCCCCACTTCTTTCTCCCTTTTACTTACCTACTTTTGATGGTTAGTATTAGGTCATATTTAATTTAGCATACCTTATGCTATGCATGCGTGCATCCATTCATCAGTCTTGCATGCACTGGGCTCGGCGCATCATGCTAACCGCATATGGTATTTCAATTCCAAACTTGAATACGTGCATCGAATTGTCGCATTTCACATGTCATCCTTAGATTAGCCGAGCCAGTTCTAATGATGTTCTGTATGTGATGCATTAGCCATTTGTTAACTTGAACTAGGAACATGCATGATTACTAACTAGTTCGTTATTTTGACACGGAATACGATGTAAGTATTTATGCTTTAGCATCTCGCATGAGTGTGAATGTTAACCTGACAGCATGCTTACCATGTGGCTATGTGCTTATATGAGATAAACTGCCTGAATGCCTGTGGGTGAAGGGTGGATTGTTTGAGTTGGAACAACTCGTTGAAATCCGTGTTTTAGTCTACTTGCGAGTAGCAAAATTCAAACCATCTTTCAAACGAGCGGATATGCAATGCTTTGTTCCAAATTAGGTGATCTAGTCTATACTTTTGTGTTGTGTGCATCACATAGTAAGATTAGCTAATTAACCGGAATAAGAACGCTTGATGTTTTTAAAACCGGATATCATGGTTAGTAGAGGCCGATCTTCGGATCGGGTGAGCGGGGGTGCTCGTAGTTGACCTTCCCCAATCGTACCCGAGTTCCCGGGCCGAGGCAACTTTGGTGATGACGGACACGTGGCCTTAGGCAAACGAGTCAGGGTTTCCTAAATTCCCCCATAAAAAATATTTAGGTGGCGACTCTGTATCTGGCGAAGTAGTCCATGTTTGACACTTCTTTTCTAAAAATCTGTTTTTCTCAGAACGATTTGTCGGATTTGAACTCTTTGGTTCAGATTAAGAACCGTGACAATTTGAGTCCGAACTGTAGCGAGCCTAATGAACAAAACGGGATTCATCCTCCCGGGACGTTCGGGGACGTCTACAGTGCGATGGATCTGGCTCATACTTCTGAAGCATACAAATATGAAACATATCATGAACCCTAGAAAGCTGTGGTGGCAAGGCCAAACGATAAGCTACCTCTCCAATCAGTTCAAGGATCTCAAAAGGCCCAGTAAATCTAGGGGACAACTTCCCACTCTTCCCAAACCTCATCAAACCCTGTCTAGGTGATATCTTCAAGAAGACATAATCTCCTACTCCAAAGGATAACGGTCTCCTCCTATGGTCAGCATAGCTCTTTTGATGACTCTGTGCCGTGACCAACCTTTTACAGATAAGTGCAACTTTCTCTGTCATTTCCCAGACTAACTCAGGACCCAACATAGGTCCATTGCCCACCTCGACCCAACACATAGGAGATCTACACGGTCAGCCATACAAGGCGTCAAATGGTGCCATGCCAATACTCGACTGGAAGCTGTTATTATAGGCAAATTCCACTAAGGGCAAGTGTCTCTCCCACGACCCCTTAAAGTCAGGAGCACAACCTCGAAGCATATCCTCTAAAATTTGAATGGTATGTGTAGACACCCCATTTTTGACCATCCTCAAGACTTGGACGTCATCGTTTGAACACTCGATGATCATCCATGCTCATGTTCGTTTTGAGTTCCCGAAGGTCTCGGCTGCACGCCTTGCCTCGGAACCTCTCAACTTGTCTGTTTGGTGCTGGTTGTGGACCAAGGACTTGTGGTTTTGTTTCTAAGGGAAGGAGGTGGCTTGTTGGCTAGCCCTACAACCCATCGGCCAAGCCTTGTGCTTATCGACCATGTTTTCTTGTCATCGGCCATCAGTGATGGTCGATCAGCACTCTTTTTGGTCGATCGGCCATCTGTTTGGTTGAGACCCCTTTTTCTGCTTCTGCAGATATTTTTCTTCCAGCTGGTGCCAATTGTTGGCCACTTGGTGTATCCTCCATACACGTGTATGGATGGATTCAAACCAAGTCCTAGCTTGCTCAACAAGCTTGGGACTTTGTTTTCTATAAGAAGGGAAGCCCCTCTCCCTTTCCAGAGGTTCAAAAAATCTGATATAGAAGATATATCACTCTCTCTCTATATATTTCTTCCTCTCTCTATATATTGTTTTAGTTTGTGCCTTAAAGTGAGATTTCTCTTCATTTTTGCACTACAACACCTAGCAACACACTACAATCTTTGAGTTAAGGTTCTTGGGAGTGAGGTTGCTGGTTTCGAAGTTTGTAGACGCCCCATTTTGGACCGTCCTCAAGATTTGGACGTCATCGTTTGAACACTCGATGATCATCCATGCTCGTGTTTGTTTTGAGTTCCCGAAAGTCTCGGCTGCGCAGCTTGCCTTAGGATCTCTCAACTTGTTTGTTTTGTGCTTGGTTGTGGACCAAGGACTTGTGATTTTGCTTCTGAGGGAAGAGGGTGGCTTGTTGGCCATCCCTACAACGTATCGGCTAAGGCATCATTACGTCGGCCGTGTTTTCTTGCCATCGACCAAAAGTGTTGGCCGATCGGCACTCTTTTTGGTCGATCAGCACCATTTCTTGGTCAATCGGCCATATTTTTTAGCCGAGACCTTTCCATCTGCTTTTGGCTGATATTTTGTGTCAGCTATGACAGCTGGTATGCCCAATTCTCATCCTCCATACACGTGTATGGAGGGATTTGCTTCAAGACTCAAGCTTGTTGAACAAGCTTGAGAATTGAAATTTTATAAGAAGGGAGCCTCCCCTCCCATTCCAGGGGTTCTAGAAATTTGATATACAAGTCATATATATATCTCTCTATATCTCCCTCTCTCTCTATATTTGTGTGTGTGTTTGTGCCTTAAAGTGTATTTTCTTCACACTTTTGCACTAAAGCACCTAGTAGGACACCATCCTTTGGTTGCTGAGGTCCTTAAAAGTTGGTCTTAGTGTTCTTGGACTGATTTTAATCAGAGAAAGGTGCTGGGGTTGTGTTCTTGAAGGCGTTCTTCAAGGGTGAGTAAACTACCTTTTAATTCCCCATTCTTGCTTAAGCTTTTGGACCCTCTTGCATATTGTTTTAAGCTTAACTCTAAACTACAAAAAGTTCTGATTTTTCATGCTTAAGATGATTAGTTAAGGTCACTTTTTGGTTGGGGCTTGTCTACCCCCTCTTAGGCCTTGTTTGGCCTTGTTTTGTGCCTTCTCCTTTGAGCTTTGGAACCATCTTGTTTTGACCTTTCTACCACTAAAATCCAAAGGATTTTTAGTGGTGGAAAAGTGGTTTTGGAGTCTTGAATAGGAGAGGGGAACCCCCCCTCCTTGTGTCTTGTATGCTTGCATAAATGGCTCATAATGGTAGCATGTTTGCTCAGCTTGTTTTGGCTCCATTTTAGCAAGTATTTGGTGTTATTTTTCCATGCTATACCTCTGTTTCATGTTGGTTTAATGGTCTCTTCCATGCACCATGTACTTGCCTTGCAATCTTCTTATTTGCCTTAACATGCATTATGTGTTTGGACTATCATTCATGCATATTTTGGCTCCACTCAAAGAATCTTTTAGTCATGTTTTACCATGCTTGAGCCCTATTTCATGTTGTTTTAGTCATATATACCATTCTTTGTATAGCCATAGTTCAATCTAGCTTGTTAGCTTTGGGCGTCCAAGTCACTAGCATGCATTACTTAGATCATTTTCATGATTTGGCATCATCTCATATGTGATTTCAGTCCATGTAATGTGGTCAAACACTTGTCTTTGTCATCCTTTCAATGCTTTGAAGAGTTGGTGTTTTGTGCTTCAAGAATGGACCATTGTGTATGCCTCTATGCTTAAGCCTTTAGGTTTCCATCTCAGATGGTTTTTGGGCTTATTTTGGCATGCCATAACTCTGATTCATGTTGATTAAGTCATGCCATGTTTGGTTGTAATAGGTGTAGTATAACACCCCTTTGTTAGCCTTGCATGCCTCATGCCTTTTGGCCTTTTGTTCTAGCTTGTGTTGGCTAGGTTTGAGCATGCTTTTGGTCTTGTGTTGACCTGGCTTGGGACTATTTTGGTTGCCCTTGGCCCTTCGGGGCTTGCTTTGCTTGGCTTTGGTGTAATCCCTTTGCTAGCCTAAAGCTTTGAGCTTCATGTATGCCATACTTGTGTTATGTCTGTGATTTGGCATCACTCTCGACATCATTTCAGAGCGTGTGGTGTTGTCACGTTTACATGCTTTTCATTCATTACTCATGCTTGAGAGTTGTTGTTTTCGTACCTTGTTTGTGGACCTAAGTGCATGCATGTTTGTATGTGCATTTCATGTCATCAATTCATCACTATGGCCACTGTTTTGGCATAGCTGAGGTTTGCCCATTTCAGTTAAAGTCCATCCTTGCATATGATTACATGCTTGACATGTTGCATGTTGTTGCATACTTGCTAGTTTGCACATTGTTGCATGCTTGTCCATCTTTGCATGCCATGCATGTTTGTATGCTTAGGTTGCATTTTGCATGTTTGCTAGTTTGCATTTTGTTACATGCTTGTTTAGGTTGCATTGCATTTGGCATGTTTGTTACCTTATCCTTGTGTGCATGTTTGAGTCATATTGCATATGGCATACTTATGTTGCATTGCATTGTATTTGACATACTTGCATTGCATTGTTTTTGGTTTGGGGTGTCAAACCAAATGCAAGGACCAAGGAACGTTTTGTACTTGAAGTGATGAAATGTGCCTCAATTCTCGGTCGTCGACACTCTTGACCCAACATGATAGAGTGTGAGGCATTCATGTGTTTTTGTGCATTCATTCCATAGTGATTTGTGCAATTCGGCCTCTTTGGCCATCATGCATCAAAATGCGTGATTGATGGCTCAACGGTCGAACACTCCACTCCTTTGAGTTCCAAACATGATAAGGGGTGTAGTTGCACAACATTTTCTTGCAAATATATTGCCATGCCCTTGTTTGTCCTCTGCTGCAGCAAAAGGAGCAGTCTGCAGGAAGAGATGGCCGATCGGCTATCTCCAGTGCCGATCGGCTAACAATTTTTGGCCGATGGACCCATAAGTGGTCGATGACCCTTTCCCCTTGGCCGATGGTCATATATTTTGGCTGATGGCCTCACAAAATGTCCATGAAGTGGTTCAGAAGCATCACAGAGATTTGTACAGTGTGCAGACATGAAAAATAGTGCAAACAGAGGCAACATGAGGCATGTCAATGGATTTCCGAGCAAAGTCCACCGAGCATGCATTTGTCCCTCTTCTCGAGGCCACTTTAACTGTTTTGTAAATTAATTAATTTGTTTAATTAATTAAGAGTTGTGTAATAATTAATTAGCTAGGGTAGTTGATTAATTAGATGGTTTGTATTATTTATTCGAACCCTCCGTCGAGAGGGTGAATTTTGTAATAAGTGTGCGTGAGTGTGTGAATGTCTTCCAACCCCACGTCTTTCTCCATTTTATTTAACCACTTACGATGGTTAGTTCTAGGGCATATTTCAGTTAACATCCTTATGCTATGCATGTTTGCATCATTCATCTGTTTTGCATGCACCGGGCTCGGCGCATCGTACTAACTGCACTGTATTTTAATACCGATTTGAATACATGTATCAAGTTGCATCTCATATGCCATTTTAGAATAGCCGAGCCTATTTCTAGTTTCATTTTGCATGTGTTGCATTAGCCATCTTAACATGAACTAGGATCATGCATGATTTCTAAATAGTTCTCTATTTTGGCTCGGAGTACATTGTAAGTTTTATGCTTTAGCATCTTCCATGAGTGTGAGTGTTGCCATGATAGCATGCTTACTAAGAGGCTATGTGCTTATTTGATATAACTGCTTGAATGCCTATGGGTGGAGGTTGGATTACTTGAATTGGAACAATTCATCGAAATGCGAGTTTTAAGCCCACTTGAGGTGGCAAAATCATGTTTTCTAAGCCCACTTGAGGGTGGCAAATCCACGTCTTAGCCTACTGGCGAGTAGCACCTTCAAACCATTTTCAAACAACTATGAGATGTTTTGTTCCAATTTAGGCGATCTGGTCTATACTTGTGTGTTGTGCGCATCACATAGTAATTCTAGCTAATAACCGGAATAAGAGCGCATGTGTTTTCAAAAAGAAAATATCATGTTAGTAAAGGCCGATCTTTGATCAGGCGAGTGGGGGTGCTCATTGCATGACCTTCCCCTCTCATTACTAAGTTCCCGAGCCGAGACAACTTTGGTGATTTATCCGTCTTGCATTGCAATTTGCGAGATTAGATTCAGAACCGTGACATTGAGTCCGAATTGTAGCAGCCTGATGAACGAAACAAAATTCGTGCCCATTCGCGCGCAAAGCCGAGACGTTCGGGCACGTCTACAAAGTTGTGCTTTAAGGGTGAGTGTATTCCCCTTTTAAGCCTTTGTTTGTATACTATACTGGCCATCCTTGCATATTGTTTTAGGCCTTGCTTTCAACTGAAAAAGTCTTATTTTCAAGTGTTTAACATGTTTGTTTGAGGCCTCTTTGGTATTGGGGGGTGGTCTACCCCCTTTGTGCCTTATTTGGCCTTGTTTTGAGCCATCTCTTTTAGGCCTTTGGATCATCTCGGTTTGGCCTCTTCACCACTAAAATCTAGAGGAATTTCAGTGGTGGAAGTGTGGTTTTGAGGCCTCAAATAGGAGGGGGTTGTCCCCCCTCTTCTTGTCGTGTATGCTTGTGGTATTGGTTCACCAAGTTGGCATGTTTTGATACCTCTTTGTGGCTTCATTTCAGTATGCATTAGGCCTTGTCTTGCCATGATATAACACTGTTTTGGCTTGGTTTGATTATATCATGCATGCTCCATGCACTTGTAGTGCAAAACCATCCACTAGCCTAACATGCATTATGCTTTAGATCATCATTCTAGTGTGATTTTGGCTCAACTCCAGGAAGATTTTACTCATGTTTTGCCATGATCTAGGTCTGATTTATGTTGTTTTGGTCATGTATGCCTTGCTTTGTATAGCCATAGTGTATTCTAGCTCACTAGTCTTGAGTTTTGAGTCCACTAGTATGCGTTACTTGGGCTATTTGTTTGATTTCGTATCATTTGATATATGATTTCAGTACATGTAGTGTGGCCATACACTCACATCTTTCACTCTTTCAATGTTTTGGAAGGTTGGTGCTTTATGCTTTAAAAATGAGGGCCAATATGTATGCCATCTTGCCAAAGCTTTTGGACTACCATTTCAGTGTGTATTTGGTCTTATTTTGTCATAATACGACTCTGATTTTTATTGGTAAAGTCATCTCATGCTTGGTTTTGGTAGGTGTAGTGTCACGCCCCAAACATGCCCCTAGAAGTTTGGGCATGACCTAAACAAGGATGGACACATAACCTGTTATATAACGTGGGGCCTTACTGGAAGCATTGATTCGTAAGATAGTATAAAAGAAAATAAGACATCCATTGAGCTTCTATTACCATGCCAGGGTCACAGTCACTGTACAAGATGAATGAAGCTAACATAACGCCTATTTAAACTTGATATATATATACGTAACCTATACGGAGCTAGCCCCAAAGTTGGGCATATAACTAGAAATTACATACATTTTATCCTAAGTCAAAAACCAAAAGCAAGCCATTATCTAGCAAGACACCGCAAAAATATGGCTTCGATCAGGGGCCTAGTTGTGCTTAGGCTGACAAAAGTGTGACGGTATTAGGATTAGGGCCGACCTCCAGGTTGGCTACCTGCAGAAACAAACATAATATAGAGTGAGCCAGGCTCAGTGAACAATAGTACATAAATGCGTCGATATTCATTTTAAATGACAACGCATTTGAAAGCGTAAGTAAACGTAGAAACCACATGGTTAGTTTGATTCTGTACGAATGTTCAAAACGGTCTTGATGGTTCACAGTTTCACAAATGGCCCTTGGCTTATTGGGATCACATATTCACATTTTGGTTCTTGACCTTATAGGTTCACAACTTCACATGGTGGTACACAGCCACATATGTTTATAACGTCACAAAATGGATTCGTTATTTCACAAAAGGCCCTCGGCCTCATAAAGTCATAGTTCACAAAAGGCCCTCGGCCTTATATATTCATAGTTCACAAAAGGCTCTCGGCCTCATATATTCATAGTTCACAAATTCCTTCGATGTTGCCATATTTCCACATTGTTTCTCAATTCCATAACAACACATCATCTTCAGCAGTGTAATCATTAAACATAACGTTAACATCAAACATAATCATTATGATTAAAGTACATCGATGGTACTACTACTCACTGTGTTGCGGCAGGGCACTTGATCCATTTGAAACGTGTCCTTAAGCTCAATTCCTCAACTTCCCAACCTTTCAATTCTTCTTTCCCTTAGTCCTTTACCCTCAAGGGCTGTGTTTGAGTTAGAAGGATTTATTTTTCCATGATCTCAAGAACACACACACACATATATATATATATCTTATGTTAAGTGTGAATAAGACAAAATCCAATCGTTTAACCATTCCCGAATCAGATTTCTGCAAATATGCTTATTATTACCTAAAAATTATGTTGTTTCCAAATATGAAGTCGGTTTCAGATTACCAAATCTCTAAGACTCTCAATTTCTGATTTACGCATTCTAGGTGTAACAGTACTCTCATTGTCCAACAGATACATGTTAAATTCATAACGTCTATGTACTTAAATTTAAATTCTCCTGAAATTTCACATTAAGTATTTGAAGGCTGAGAATAATAAACCAAAATATATCACACAATCACATACGAGGGTCGGGTTATTACACTCTTCCCCCCTTAAATAAGTTTGGTCCTCCAACTTGCTTTACCTCAAAATAGAAACAGATGTGGATATTGCTGTTGCATTTCCTCTTCTTTTTCCCAAGTTGCCTCGGTTCCGTAATGTTCTTGCCACTCCACTTTTACCATGGGAATTTCGCGATTGCGTAACTGCTTCACTTGTCGATCCAAAATTCGAAGTGTTTTCTCTTCATAGTTTAGCTTATCATCCAATACAATTTGGTGGTAATCTATGATATGAGATGGATCTGGTAAGTATCCTCGGAGCATAGAGACACGGAACACATTGTGTACTTGGCTCATGTTCGGTGGAAGGGCCACGCGGTAAGCTACCGGGCCCACTCTTTCCAAAATTTGAAAGGGACCAACATACCGGGGTGTTAACTTACCCCTCTTTCCAAATCTCGGATGTCCTTTCAATGGGGTGACTTTTACAAACACATAACTATTCACCTCAAATTCCAAATCTCTTCATCGGTTATCTGCATAACTCTTCTGTCTGCTTTGAGCTGTTTTCAATCTTTCCCGGATAATGTTAGCCTTTTCAGTTGTTAATTGCACAATTTCAGGCCCTAACAACGATTTATCTCCAACCTCGGTCCAACATACGGGGGAACAACACGGTCTTCCATATAGAGCTTCATAAGGTGCCATCTCGATGCTCGAATGGTAACTATTATTGTATGCAAATTCTATCAACAGTAGATGTGTGTCCCAGCTTTTGTGAAAATCTAGCACACACATTCAGAGCATATCTTCCAGAGTCTGTATCGTTCTCTCGGATTGACCGTCAGTCGGAGGATGAAAAGTTGTGCTAAACTTAAGTTCCGTACCCATAGCTTCTTGCAGACTTTGCCAAAATCTCAAAACAAATTTGGGATCCCTATCCGACACAATTGAAACTGGAACGCTGTGAAGCCTTACAATTTCATTTACATAAAGTACTGCAAGCTTATCCGCATTATATTGAGTCTTCACTAGTAAGAAGTGAGCAGACTTAGTTAACCGGTCTACAATGACCCATATCAAATTCATGCCCCGAGGTGTCTGTGGTAACCCTACTACAAAATCCACTGTCAGATGTTCCCACTTCCATTCCGGGATCGGAAGGGGTTGTAATAATCCTGCCGGCCTTTGATGTTCCGCTTTTACTTGCTGACATTGTAAACACTTAGAAACGAATTCTGCGATTTCCTTTTTCATACTTGGCCACCAAAAATTTTGTTTCAAATCCCGGTACATTTTAGTACTTCCCGGATGTATTGAAAATCTCGAAGCATGCGCTTCTTCCATCAATTTCCGCTTGAGTTCCAACATATTAGGGACACATATTCGGTTTTGAAACTTAAGCACCGAATCCATTAAGCTGAACCCCGGTTTTGGTTTTGCCTCAAACTCATCACATATCTTCCTTAGAGTGTCATCCTCCATTTGATGTAATTTGATCTCTTCAAGTAAGGTCAGTTGGGCCACCACTGCTGCTAGTACTGCCTCTTGTCCGCATACCACGAGGTCCACATTCATTTTCTCTAATTCAATCATCAACTCTTTTTCCTCCGTCAATAGGTTTGCCAAACCTCCCACATTCTTTCGACTAAGTGCATCCACAACTGTGTTAGCTTTACCGGGATGGTAATGGATCTGCAAGTCATAATCTTTAAGTAACTCTAACCATCGTCACTGTCGCATATTCAATTCCTTCTGGGTAAAAAGGTACTTGAGACTTTTGTGATCAGTTTAGACTTCGCAGGTCGTGCCATAGAGATAGTGCCGCCATATTTTCAAAGCAAAAACTACTGCCGCTAGCTCAAGGTCGTGCGTGGGATAATTCTTCTCGTGGGGTTTTAATTGTCGAGAGGCATAAGCGATAACTCGTCCATTTTGCATAAGTACACAACCGAGCCCTTTGTGCGAAGCATCACTGTAAATGACAAACCCTTCAGGACTGGATGGTAAGGCCAAAACTGGTGCTGTAGTCAACTTTGTTTTCAATTCCTGGAACGCAGATTCCCGCTCTTCTGACCATTCAAATACAACTCCCTTTCGAGTCAATTGTGTCAGCGGCACAGCGATTTTGGAGAAATTTTGAACAAACCTCCTATAATATCCGGCTAATCCCATGAAACTACACACCTCAGTTACATTGGTAGGAGTTGGCCAGTTCACAATCGCCTCAATTTTGTGTGGATCAACGGAGACTCCTTCCTTTGTTACTACATGCCCTAGAAATGCCACCTCCTGTAGCCAGAATTCACACTTCTTAAGCTTTGCATACAATTTCTTCTCCCGAAGTGTTTGGAGAATTAAACGGAGATGATCCTCATGAGCCTTTGCACTCTTTGAGTAGATAAGAATATCATCGATAAAGACCACCACAAACTTGTCCAGGTAAGGCTTAAAGACACGATTCATTAGATCCATAAATGCTGTCGGTGCGTTAGTAACTCCGAAGGGCATAACTAGAAATTCGTAACGGTCGTACCGTGTGCGAAAAGCTGTCTTTTCCACATCATCAGCTTTAACCTTCAGTTGATGGTATCCAGACCGTAGATCAATTTTTGAGAAAACTTGTGCCCCTTGCAGCTGGTCAAATAAATCGTCAATCCGTGGTAAGGGGTACTTGTTTTTTATTGTTACCTTATTAAGTTCCCTATAGTCAATGCATAGCCGAAGTGTGCCATCCTTCTTTTTCACAAATAAAACCGGCGCACCCCAAGGAGATACACTTGGACGGATGAATCCCTTATCAAGTAGGTCCTGTAATGAATCTTTAACTCTTTCATTTCAACTGGCGACATCCTATACGGAGTTTTGGAAATAGGTTGAGTTCCCGGCACCACATCAATTATAAACTCAATTTCACGGTCTATCAGTTGCCCTGACAATTCTTCGGGAAAGACATCCGGAAATTCACGAACAACGGGAATCATATCGATATCCCCATTCATTACTTGTCCCTCCAAAATATTGTAGAAATACCCCTGACACCCTTTTTGAAGTAGTTTACAAGCCTTGACTGCAGAAATCAGATAAGGTGGTGAAGTCATTTCCCGTCCCTGAACAATAAATCCTGGATGTCCCGGAAGGTGGAAATCGATTTGTTTAGTCAAGCGGTTTATAGTTGCAACATAATCACTCAGCCAATCCATTCCCAGAATAACATCAAAGTAGGTCATGTCGAGGGGTAACAGATTTGCATACACCCGAATATCCCCAAGTTGAAGTTCACAAGCTAAGTATACAGAAGTACAGATCATAGGGTCTCCCAAAGGGGAAGACACACATAATATATAAGACAAGTTTTCTTCAATTCTATCTAAATTAGGAGCGAATAGTTTTGACACAAAAGAGTGGGTGGAGCCAGAATCAAACAATACATGAGCAGGATGACCATGAACAATAAATGTACCTGACACCACTGTTGCCGCATTCTGTACATCTCCTAGAACCAATGCAAAGACCCTACCTTGCCTTGTAGTGTCTTTATTGTTAGTAGGTTTACCAGCCACCTTTGCGTTGGGGGTTGGTGTAGATCCCGCGGAACTAGTGGTAGTTCTAGTGCCCTTTTGTTGAGTCCACTGTGGACAATCCCTTACCAAATGGCCCGTTTTACCACACTTGAATCAAGCTCCAGTCTTCCAGTGGCAAGTCCCTCGATGCTGCCTTCCACAATCTGGACACACAGGAGTGGAATTGTAAGTAGGGGTGGTGGTGTTGGAGTTCCCTGAATTATGCTTTTTGTTTGGTGAGATAACTGATCCCTTCGACCATTGATTGTTCTGCCTCTTCCCTTTCCACTCGGAAATCCGATTCTGAGCAACGAGATTTCCTTCGGCTATAACGGCCCTTTCTAGCACATCAACATAGGTAGGTAGCTTCAACATATTGACCCGGTCTAGGATGGCACTCTGTAATCCCCCTTCAAACTTCCGTGCCTTCTTATAATCTGTATCTACCATATGAGGCGCAAATCGAGCCAATTCTGCAAATTGAGCTTCATATTCTGCCACGGTCTTATTTCCTTGTCTAAGAGTTTCAAATTCCGTCACCTTCTTATCTCACATGCTTTGAGGAAAGTACTTATCATAGAACAGCTCCAAAAATCTATCCCATGTTAAGCCTTAATGCACTGTTCTTGTGAGCATCCACCATCTCCGTGCCTCGTCTTCAAGAGTAAAAGTGGCAAGTTGCACTTTCTGGGCTTCAGTACATGGAAACACTTCGAACAACTTCTCTATTCCCAGCACCCATGCTTCAGCTTTCATCGGTTCTATTCCTCCCTTGAATGATGGTGGCTTCATCTTTTGAAACTCCTTTGTGAGTGTAATGGTTCGGTCCTCAGCATGAACATCTTGTACTACAGGTGGAGGTACTGGTGGTGGTGGCGGTTGCGGTTGTTGTTGTTGTTGCCTTAGGGTCTCCGCCATTTCCATAATCATCCTTTCCATTCGGTCCAACCGCGCCGAAGTAGCATCTTCTGAATCTTTCGTCCTTGTTCCCACCATAACCTACATAACAGTCAATTACATCCAGTAAACAGAGCTCAAATTGTTAGCGTTAGCAGAGTACATTTTACTTTGCCATCGATATTTCATACATTTTTAGGATGCCATGCATGATGCTTAAGTCTTGTCTAGACATCCTAAGGCTCAATGGATTCGTGTGTGAGATAGCAACTCGTGCTCTGATACCACTTGTCACGCCCCAAACCTGCCCCTAGAAGTTTGGGCATGACCTAAACAAGGATGGACACATAACCTGTTATATAACATGGGGCCTTACTGGAAGCATTGATTCGTAAGATAGTATAAAAGAAAATAAGACATCCATTGAGCTTCTATTACCATGCCAAGATCACAGTCACTGTACAAGACGAATGAAGCTAACATAACGCCTATTTAAACTTGATATATATATACGTAACTTATACGGAGCTAGCCCCAAAGTTGGGCATATAACCAGAAATTACATACATTTTATCCTAAGTCAAAAACCAAAAGCAAGCCATTATCTAGCAAGACACCACAAAAATACGGCTTCGATCAGGGGCCTGGTTGTGCTTAGGCTGACAAAAGTGTGACGGTATTAGGATTAGGGCCGACCTCCAGGTTGGCTACCTACAGAAACAAACATAATATAGAGTGAGCCAGGCTCAGTGAACAATAGTACATAAATGCATCGATATTCATTTTAAATGACAACTCATTTCAAAGCGTAAGTAAACGTGGAAACCACATGGTTAGTATCATTCTGTACGAATGTTCAAAACGGTCTTGACAGTTCACAGTTTCACAAATGGCCCTTGGCCTATTGGGATCACATACTCACATTTTGGTTCTTGACCTTATAGGTTCACAACTGCACATGGTGGTACACAACCACATATGTTTATAACGTCACAAAATGGATTCGTTATTTCACAAAAGGCCCTCGGCCTCATAAAGTCATAGTTCACAAAAGGCCCTCGGCCTTATATATTCATAGTTCACAAAAGGCACTCGGCCTCATATATTCATAGTTCACAAATTCCTTCGATGTTGCCATAATTCCACATTGTTTCTCAATTCAATAACAACACATCATCTTCAGTAGTGTAATCATTAAACATAACGTTAACATAAAACATAATCATTATGATTAAAGTACATCGATGGTAGTACTACTCACTGTGTTGCGGCGGGGCACTTGATCCACTTGAAACGTGTCCCTAAGCTCAATTCCTCAACTTCCCAACCTTTCAATTCTTCTTTCCCTTAGTCCTTTACCCTCAAGGGCTATGTTTGAGTTAGAGGGATTTGTTTTTCCATGAGCTCAAGAACACACACACACACACACACACACATATATATATATCTTATGTTAAGTGTGAATAAGACAAAATCCAATCGTTTAATCATTCCCGAATCAAATTTCTACAAATATGCTTATTATTACCTAAAAATTATGTTGTTTCCAAATATGAAATCGGTTTCAGATTACCAAGTCTCTAAGACTCTCAATTTCTGATTTACGCATTCTAGGTGTAACAGATACTCTCATTGTCCAACAGATACATGTTAAATTCATAACGTCTACGTACTTAAATTTTAATTCTTCTGAAATTTCACATTATGTATTTGAAGGCTCAGAATAATAAACCAAAATATATCACACAATCACATACGAGGGTCGGGTTATTACATGTAGTGCTATCCTCTTCATTGGCCTCGTATGCTCCATGCTCCATGCCTTAATTCTAGCTTGTGTTGGCTATGTTTAAGCATGTTTCTAGCCTTGTTTTGACCTTCCTTGGGATTGTTTTGAGTCACCTAGGCCCTTTGGGGCTTGCTTGATATGGCCATGGTGAAAGTCCCTTGGCTAGCTTTAAGCTTTGAGCCCACTAGCATGCTTTATTTGTTATATGTGCATGATTTAGCATCCTTTGGAATGTAATTTCAGAGCTTACTCCATTGCTACATTCTCACATTTGTCACCTCTTCATCATGTTTGAAAGTTCTGCTATTATGCTTAAGTCATGGGCCAATGCATGAGCATGCATTTTCTTGCTTTTCATGCCGTCATTTCAGCA
Organism: Camellia granthamiana; assembly: GCA_036172215.1. NCBI lineage: Eukaryota > Viridiplantae > Streptophyta > Magnoliopsida > Ericales > Theaceae > Camellia > Camellia granthamiana. The sequence goes on along the minus strand of CM069913.1, from coordinate 78,842,380 downwards.
TTTTGGCCACTGTTTTGGACCCTCTTAGGTCTGTCCATATGCGGTTTAAGTCCATTAAGTGTTGCATTACATAGCCCTTGCCATTGCATTGTTGTTTGCATGTTGTTGCATGACATTGTTGTTTGCATGTTGTTGCATGCTCATGTTGCTTGCATATTGTTGTTGCATGCTCATGTTGTTTGCATGTCGCATGTTGCATTATCTTTGCAAGGTTATTGTATTGCATTGTGTTTGGATCGGATGCTGATCCAAACACGGGAAACGAGGGGCGTTTCATACTTGAAATGATGAAACGCACCTCATTTCTTAGGTCGCCGACCCTCTTGATCAAGCATGACATTGATTTGTGCAACTCGGCCCTTTTGGCCATCATGCAATGAGATGCGTGATTGATTGCTCGAGAGCCGAGCACTGCACTCCTGTGAGCTTTAAACATGACAAGGAGTGTGGTCGCACACACATTTTCTTGTAAATACACTGCCTTGCCTCTGTTAGTGCTCTGTTGCGGCAAAAGGAGAAGTTTACAGGAAGCAGTGGCCGATTGACCACTTTGTCTGCCGATCGGCTATGAAACTTGTCCGATATCTATCAAAATTGGCCGATGATCATTAAACACTGGCCGATGACCTTTTAGCATGTCCATGAGGTGGATCAAAGGTATTTTGGAGGTTGGCACAATTTTTTAGAAGTCCAAAACAGTGCAAATAGAGGCATCATGAGGCACGGTAGTGGATTTCCGGGAGGACGCGACTGAGCATGCGTCATTCATCATTCTGAGGCAGAGCTATGGCAGCCTATTTTAGTTTCTTACTTAGTTGATTTCGTAATTTAATTAATTTGATTAATTAGTTAAAGGTTTGTAATAATTAATTAGCTTACACTAGTTAATTCATTGTTGTGTAATAATTAGTTTAATTAGCTTAGAATTAGCTAGTTAGCTTGTTATTCGGACCCTTCGTCGAGAGGGCGAATTTTATAAGAAGCGTGCGTGTGTGTGATGCATGTCTTCCAACCCCCATTTCTTTCTCCCTTTTATTTACCAGCTTTCGATGGTTAGTTTTGGGGCATGTTTCAATTAGCATACTTATGCTCACATGTTTGCATTCATTCATCCGTCTTGCATGCACCGGGCTCCGCACATCATACTAATTGCATTATATTTCAATACCAATTTGAATACATGTTATCTAATTGCATTCACATAACATCTTAGAATAGCCGAGCCTATCTTAGTTGCATTTTTGTATGTGTTGCATCAGCCATCTTAACATGAACTAGGATCATGCATGATTTCTAACTAGTTCTCTGTTTTAGCTCGGAGTATACTGTGAGTGTTTACGTTTTAACATATTGCATGAGTGTGATTGCGTATTTCCATGACAGCATGCTAGCCATGAGGCTAACTGCTTAAGTGATTAACTGCTTGAATGACTGTGGGCGGAGGTTGGATTGCTTGAATTGGAATAATTCATCGAAATGCGAGTTTTAAGCCCACTTGAGAGTGGCAAATCCACGACTTAGCCTACTTGCGAGTAGCACCTCTAAACCGTTTTCAAATAAATGAACATGAAATGTTTTGTTCCAACTTAGGCGATCTAGCCTATACTTGTATGCTGTGCGCATCACATAGTAATTCTAGGTTAATAACCGGAATAAGAACGCATGTGTTTTCAAAAATAACATATCATGTTAGTAAAGGCCGATCTTTGATCGGGCGAGCAGGGGTGCTCATTGTATGACCTTCCCCTCTCGTACCCAAGTTCTCTAGCCGAGGCAACTTTGGTGATGACGGACATGCGGCCTTAGGCATAAGTCAGGCTTTCCTAAATTTTCCAAAAATAAAACATTTAGGTGGCAACTCTGTATCTGGCAAAGCAGTCCATGCTTGGCACTTCTTTATTAAAATCGATTTGCCAAAACGATTTGTCGGATTTGCAATCTTTGGTGATTTATCGGTCTCACATTGCACTTTGTGAGATTAGATTTAGAGCTGTAACACAAGTCCGAACTGTAGTAGCTAAGAACGAACGAATTTGCGCTCTCGCGCTCGGAGCCGGGAGTTCCAGGCGGTCTACAGTTTCTGGCGACTCTGCTGGGGATTTAGAGAACTTGACTCGAACTCATGATATGTTGTTTTGACTACGCTTATGCGTTTCTTTGGATTGCATTTGCATTGGTGTGGCTAAGTCACAGTGTTTGCCGTCTGCTATTTTCGAACGGTTTACCAGAGGCTGTGTGCCATATGGTTACGGGCTCTGCCACGATGGGAACACAAACCCCAGTTGTTACCAGGGCACCCTTTTTGACCATTCGACCTAGTGCATATCGGAATTCGTAGTGACCATTCCAAGCTGGGACAGGTTGCTTACCTGATTATAGGTTGTTTGAAACCGCTGCGTGCATAGTGAAACCCTAAAAGTTTGGGCATGACCTAATCAGGAATGGACACAAATTTTGTTTACATAAGCTATGGGGCCTGAATGGAAGCATTTAATATCCTAAAATAACATCAAATAATATCCATTGAGCTACCACTACTATGCCAAGATCACACACATTACATAAGGCAGATGAACATACAGTGACATGCATCTGAGAAATTAGTTCAATACACATATACATATACAGACCCAACCCCATGATTGGGCGTATAACAAAACATTGGTGAAGAAAGGGGTATATGCATTTCAACCTTAGGCAGACAATAAAGTGCAAGGCCAAAAGCTTAACAAAACTTCGAAAAAATGCACGGGCTTCATCTAAGTGCCTGGACACACTGAGGTTGACTAAAGAGAGATGAGCACCAAGGGTTAAGACTGACCTCCAGATTGATTACCTACAGAAGCAGACAAAATACAGAGTGAGCTAGGCTCAGTGAATAATAATACATAAATAATCTAATGATTAACTTCAATTACAACGTATATAAATGCAGAAGGCTTCTGATTAATCATCTTCCGTAATTGTTTCAAAACGGCCTTAGGCCCAGTCTTAAACAGAGTGGCTTTAAGCCCGGTAATATACAAGACGACCTTAGACCTAGCAGAGTTTACAGATTGGCCATAGGCCTAACAGAGTTCACAGATTGGCCATAGGCCTAACAGATATCAACAGACCAGAGTAATTCCAGCGTGATACAGATGTACACTGATCGACTTTAAGGCCAGATAATGCAGATTGGCTGTAAGCCCAGATATTAAATATCAGAACGGCCTTGGGCCCAGTTCCTATATGTATGGATCCAAGAGGTGTCTCGTACGGATTCTGGAGGTGATTCACACTGTAGCACTTAGTTCTGTACAGCACTTTGTTCCATACCAGAAACCAATAGGTCTTAAAGACTGAACAATTCATAACAGGTCATAGCATAAATGGAGCGGTAAACAAAACAGATTAATCCCGGATTCATGAGAGTATCATTACACAAAGTGCACATAAATTTCCGCTGGTTTAATTACAGGTTGATATAGTTGTCTTGCGTATAATAAAATAGTAACAATGACTATTAACAAAAGGCACATGTGTTATTACATTACGCTTAATAGGGACAGAACAATTCAAATTCTAACGTAGGTCATATAATAATGTGAGACCTTTGTATTCATATCATAGGTTCTGAACGATCTCGGTCCACGTATAACACAACTGAATAATCTCAGATTCATATGGTTGCACATAGCTTTTACAATTGTCCTGATTCCTCAGAGGTGGCCACACTCGGTGACTTATAACTGAATGGCCTCGGGCTTATTAGTAGCAAAACAGAATGATCTTAGATTCACACAGATACCATTGTTTAAGGGCGAACATAAGTTCCATTTATTCATTAAGAAACGACGTAGTTTGCTTACGAATACCAAAATGTTAATATTAACTATTAATAGTGAACCAAATGTACTACATAATATTGTTACTCACAGTGCCATAGCAAAGCGCTTGTTCCTCTCGGGTTATGACCTACACACATGCACAACTTATGCATTAGTTCTTCTTCTTTCTTAATTCATTTCTTGTTTCATTTTACTTCGAATGAATTTACAGGCATCTTAAGAACATCAAACACATATTCCAAAAATACCAGAGGGTCAGGCACCTAAAACAGAGCATACGAAATTTTGAAGAATGGGCCGCACGTGCGGCTCTGAGCCCCGCACGTGCGGCAAGGGTTCCCGCACGTGCGGCTGTGAGGTCCCGCACGTGCATATTTTTCAGAATGCAAAGTCCAATTTCCCCCTGTTTTCCGCGCGCGCGGCCGTGAGCCCCGCATGTGCGGCCATGAGCCTCGCACCTGTGGCGATTCTGCACAGTTTGCAGTCCGAAAATTCAAGCAAAGCTCTATTTTTTGGTACACTTTTACAAGGCTCAATATAGGTCCTTTAATTGATGGAACATGGTTCAAAAATCATGTACAAAGACATTTCAAACACATATCAATTTCAATATGAATTGATTCTTCAGTTCCTTGCAATTCATAAACATAAGTTAAACACTTTGAATCCTTTCTATATAGTTCCCAAATACATATGCAAACATCCGAATCCATAAATGAGTTCAAATGTGTAAAAATAAAGAAATAGAATGAACTTCTTCTCCATATAACTCAACTTAACCCCAAATCAAATCCATGATAACACATCCTTTTTAGCTTAACCAATACACACCCTAATTTGCATGATTGTCAAAGAAAATCTTACTCATATTTAAGAGGGAACTTAATGCAAGTAGAACACACATACCTTGAGCATTAAACCCTTCAATCCCTCTCAATTTCCAAATCTTTCTACTTGATGAATTTCTCATTTTCCTCTCAACCCTGTTCTTCCCTAATTCTTTCTCTTAGGAAATATTTGGAGTAATGGCTCTAAGTCAAATGGCTAAAGTATACGCATATATATATATATATATAAAGTTGAATAGGACAAAACTTAATCGGTTTAATCATTCCAAATTGAAATTTCACAAAAATGCTTATAATGACTTAAAAATTATGCTGATCTCAAATGGCAAATCAATTTCAAATTATCAAGCCTCTAAGGCTTCCAGTTTCTGATTCAAATATTAGGATTGCAACAGATATTCCCCTTAGTAGACAGATAGGCATTTATAGGCATAAGATTCACTTGATTAAACTTAATTTCACAGTAAGCATTTAAATGCAAAGATTAAGAGACTGAAAGTATACCAGAAACATATACGAGGGTTGGGTTATTACACTCTCCCCCCCTTAAATAAGTTTGGTCCCTCAAACTTGCTTTACCATGAAATAGATTAGAAAGCTCAGACTCACACTATCGTCCAATTCTGGCATAGACATTCACGTAATTCCTCAGTTCAGACAATTCACAGTTATTCCAAAATTCTTAATATAATGAACATCTCATAGTTTATCCAATTAGTCGTTTCGATGTCTATTTCAGGCACGTAGAATGAAAAGAATAATTCCATATATTTATTTCATGGGATCATATATTGAACGAGATAAGAGTTCAAGAGTCCATTGCAGGACATTCAAGACATGAGATTCTCAGTAGACAGGGTTTATAATCACAATATTTCCTGTTAAGTTCCATAGTATCAATTTGCCAATACAGAAACATATAATTCTCAAATACAAAAACATAATAGATATCATTTCCTTGAGCACATAATTTATATACACATTCCCATTGCATGTGTTAATTTCAATCACAATATATGTATAAAAACAAAGGTTCTTTACTATGTTCATAACCAGATCGACCGAGTATTAATAATTCATATGCACTTCTCATTAGAAGGTACATGTTCAAACTTGCCCAGCAAAGTAATTCTTTGAGTAAATCAAATATCACAAGTCACTTAGAGATGAGTTGTTAACTAAAGTTATATATCGTTTTCAAAAGAAATTAATTATGTAGTTAACTTCAAATCGCATTATGCATAATAAAATCGGACATCATAGCCCAACATAAGGTTCTGCCTATTTAATAAGGTTCACTTTATTCCAACAGTCACAAATACGCTGCTTACGTATGTAGCCATTAGCTTCACAATTTGTTCTTAGTATTCCCCTATTTTCAAAAGCATTTTAAAGGCATACCATTATATTAGTGCAGGATTATATGTAATAGTTCTTGACAAGGTTAGTACGATAGAAAGAAGGATCACAATACATATTGTTAACTTTTCATAGCATTACTTCTAAGTACAGTAACACAAAGAAAATCACGCTCCGAAGCAAACAGTTACGATAACATCAAGCTAGTGTCATATACATTTGTAAATTCATGCGGATGTGCCATGATAGACATTTAATCATACTATTATAAGTTCAGATCTGAACAATAGGAACAAATAGAACAACCATTCTTTCGAGTGGAGGGAGCCATCCAGAAACAAAGCCAGAAATCAAATTCGAAATCATGTTCAATTAATCAGTCAGAATAGTAAGATATAACATCCCCCTTAATAAACACATTTTTTTTTTCCGCACAACTAATTGGGCCCCTTTTTAATCTTTTCAACGTTCCACTGTTCAGATAATTCTTACGGAATTTACAGACTAGTCGTCCGGCCCAGTCAATTAACATAAGCAGAGTATCCAGTTACTCCACGTACGTAGGTTCTACCAGGTCCATTCGTAGGGACATAAATTTCATGAAGTATATAGTAATCACCTCCATCCAGATTCCATAAGGTCTAGAAATTCAGTAGTACAGCGACAAAGTAATGTGATCAACTAATATCAGAGTTAGAATTCTTGGCAAGATCAGTTCAATATGGTAGTAAATCAATTCGGAACCACGTAGCGCGTATTGTACAAATCTGTATAACATACAAGAGGAGGTAAATACTCAGTACGTATCGCTGACCCATCATCAATATGGAATATCCCCATATCCATTTGTTTCTAACAAAGTCCACAATGTCATGCAAAACAATTTACATTCTAGCCTCTAAATAGGCAACAGAGGACTAATTTACAATATCCTACATTTGCATTTTTACATAGAAATATACCACATAAATGATTTCTCAATCTTAAGTCATGAATATACCTAGGTGAGCTTTTAATTCTTGCGGTAATTTATCAGATTACCATTCATTTAGTCCCGGTCTCAAAGTAGTCAGTAACTACCTATCTTTTTATGAGTGTCACATAAGCAGACACGTAATATAGGTGGGATTCTTCATGTCATTCGACCATTCTTTATAAGAAATCCCGATTACAAAATACCGATTACACATAAACAAGACAAATTATAATTTACAGATTACAGAATATAGATTCTAGATTACAAATTGCAGATTACAGATTACAGATTCCTTAACTATGAGCAGATACCGTTATGATTACGGACTCCCATAAACAAATCCCGATTACACACAAACAATATTCATTAAACATCATCAATAATTTCCTCGGTTCCTCATAAAAAATCGTCAGTAATTTTCTCGGTTTACAAAATCATATTAATTATATGTCGTTTCAAGGTCAATAATCAGCTCCCAAACATAGCTAGTGTGTAAGCTACTCCCTTATCCATTTAAACAATCAGTAGGAAATGAAATCACAATCGAGTAACTCCTTGCACAATTCTCAGAGGGGTCACTATATGCATAACTTCTTGTCACAGCCGATCATACTCAATACAATGCAAACTATCAGGAAAAACACATCTTATTAAAATATCTAAACATATCGACATCCCAAAATCACAGGTTTGCACATTGCTATGGTAAGAAAGACGTGACTATATCATAGAAGTTAAAACATGACATATATCATGTCAGTTGGTCAATAAGTCTTAGGAATATTCAATATTTAAAGTTTAAGAAATTTATCTAAACCGATGATAGATAACTATCAATCCAAAAATAACAACCGATAACACGCATCTTACATAATCATTTGCTTATTAAGTGTCTTACCGATCAGCTCGAACCCTCACCATACTTCCATAGTGCAACACTATTAATTTAATCCCACCTTTCTGTTCACTTATGTCATGCAATTTTCCTTTACACTCTATCTAGCCGTACGAAGGTAGAATCCTTTGGATCTTCTATCTTTATGCTCACCATGTTCTGCATAACAATCAATCACAATATACACAAAGAATATACAATAGGCATGGATCACAACCGTTAGCATTAAGAGAGGACATTTAACGTTGCCATCAATCCTTTCATGTGCTTCCAGAATGTTATGCATGATGCCTAAGTCTTTTCTAGACATCCTACGACTCAATGGATTCATGTGTGAGATAGCAACTCGTGCTCTGATACCACTTGTCACGCCCCAAACCTGCCCCTATAAGTTTGGGCATGACCTAATCAGGAATGGACACAAACTGTATTTACATAAGCTATGGGGCCTGAACGGAAGCATTTAATATCATAAAATAACATCAAATAATATCCATTGAGCTACCACTACTATGCCAGGATCACACACATTACATAAGGTAGATGAACATACAGTGACATGCATCTAAGAAATTAGTTCTATACACATATACATATACAGACCCAGCCCCATGATTGGGTGTATAAAAAAACATTGGTGAAGAAAGGGGTATATGCATTTCAACCTTAGGCAGACAATAAAGTGCAAGGCCAAAAGCTTAACAAAACTTCGCAAAAGTGCACGGGCTTCATCTAAGTGCCTGGACACACTGAGGTTGACTAAAGAGAGACGAGCACCAAGGGTTAAGACTGACCTCCAGATTGATTACCTACAGAAGCAGACAAAATACAGAGTGAGCCAGGCTCAGTGAATAATAATACATGAATAATCTAATGATTAACTTGAATTACAATGTATATAAATGCAGAGGACTTCTGATTAATCTTCTTTCGTAATATTTTCAAAACGGCCTTAGGCCCAGTCTTCAACAGAGTGGCTTTAAGCCCGATAATATACAGAATGGCCTTAGGCCTAGCATAGTTTACAGATTGGCCATAGGCCTAACAGAGTTCACAAATTGGCCATAGGCCTAACAGATATCAACAGAGCAGAGTAATTCCAGCGTGATACTGATGTACATAGATCGGCTTTAAGCTCAAATAGTGCAGATCGGTTGTAAGCCCAGATATTAAATATCAGAACGGCCTTGGGCCCAGTTCCTATATGTATGGATCCAAGAGGTGTCTCGTACGGATTCTAGAGGTGATTCACACTGTAGCACTTAGTTCCGTACAACACTTTGTTCCATACCAGAAACCAATAGGTCTTAAAGACCGAACAATTCATATCAGGTCATAGCATACACGGAGCGGTAAACAAAATAGATTAATCTCGGATTCATGAGAGTACCATTACACAATAGTGCACATAAATTTCCCATGGTTTAATTACAGGTTGATATAGTTGTCTTGCGTATAATGGAATAGTAACAATAACTATTAACAGAAGGCACATGTATTATTACAGTACGCTTAACAGGCACAGAACAATTCAAATTCTAACGTGGCTCATATAATAATGTTAGACCTTTGTATTCACATCATAGGCTCTGAACGATCTCGGTCCACGTATAACACAACAGAATAATCTGAGATTCATATGGTTGCACATAGCTCTTCCAATTGTTCTGATTCTTCAGAGGTGGCCACACTCAGTGACTTATAACTGAATGGCCTCAGGCTTATTAGTAGCAAAACAGAATCATCTTAGATTCACACAGATACCATTGTTCAAGGGCGAACATAAGTTCCATTTATTCGTTAAGAAACGACGTAGTTTGCTTACGAATAACAAAATGTTAATATTAACTCTTAATAATGAACCAAATATACTACACAATACTATTGCTCACAGTGCCGTAGCAGAGCGCTTGTTCCTCTCGGGTTATGACCTACACAAATGCACAACTTATACATTAGTTCTTCTTCTTTCTTAATTCATTTCCTGTTTCATTTTACTTCGAATGAATTTACAGGCATCTTAAGAACATCAAACACAGATTCCAAAAATACTAGAGGGTCAGGCACCTAAAACAGAGCATACGAAATTTTGCAGCATGGACCGCACGTGCGGCTATAAGCCCCGCACGTGCGGCTTTGAGGTCCCGCACTTGCATATTTTTCAGAATGCAAAGTCCAATTTCCCCCTATTTTTCGCACATGCGGCTATGAGCCCCACACATGCGGCAAGGCTTCCCGCACGTGCGGGCATGAGCCCCGCACGTGCAGCGATTCTGCATAGTATGCAGCCCGAAAATTCAAGCAAAGCTCTATTTTGTGGTACACTTTTACAAGGCTCAATATAGGTTCTTTAATTGATGGAACATGGTTCAAAAATCATGTACAAAGACATTTCAAAGACATATCAATTTCAATATGAATTGATTCTTCAATTCCTTGCAATTCATAAACATAAGTTAAACACTTTGAATCCTTTCTATATAGTTCCCAAATTCATATGCAATCATCCAAATCCATAAATGAGTTCAAATGTGTAAAAATAAGGAATAGAATGAACTCCTTCTCCATATAACTCAACTTAACCCCAAATCAAATCCATGATAACACATCCTTTTTAGCTTAACCAATACACACCCTAATTTGCATGATTATCAAAGAAAATCTTACTCATATTTAAGAGGGGACTTAATGCAAGTAGAATACACACACCTTGAGCTTTAAACCATTCAATCCCTCTCAATTTCCCAATCTTTCTACTTGATGACTTTCTCATTTTCCTCTTAACCCTCTTCTTCCCTAATTCTTTCTCTTAGGAAATATTTGGAGTAGTGGCTCTAAGTCAAATGGCTAAAGAATACACACATATATATAAAGTTGAATAGGACAAAACTTAATCGGTTTAATCATTCCAAATTGAAATTTCACAAAAATGCCTATCATGACTTAAAAATTATGCTGATCTCAACTGGCAAATCAATTTCAAATTATCAAGCCTCTAAGGCTTCCAATTTCTGATTCAAATATTAGGATTGCAACAGATATTCCCTTTAGTAGACAGATAGGCATTTATAGGCATAAGATTCACTTGATTAAACGTGATTTCACATAAAATTTCACAGTAAGCATTTAAACGCACAAATTAAGGGACTGAAAGTATACCAGAAACATATACGAGGGTTGGGTTATTACAGGGGAACCCTACCCCTCCATAGGGGTGTTTTTGGCTCTTACTTACTTGATTATGTGCTTTTAGAGTGTGCCTCTACGGGAATGCACGTATCAATTTGCAATTCTGGGTATCAGGCCTGCGGGCATCAGTATTTGGGGAATCAGTTTTACCTGAGGGTATCAGATCTGGGATAGTGATTTGGGAACAAGGATCAGTGTTGAGAAACAATGTGTTCAGCTTACAAATATCAACTGTGTGTTGTGTTTATTTAAGCCGTTATGCTGTCCATTTTTCTGGTTGCATGTTTCCTTATTATGCTTTATTTATCTTTTTGCAAGGTAGTTTAGCACCATTGCTTCTAACCAGCAGATATTTCCCAAGAACTTTGGATCAGAGGTCGAAGACTTCATCGATCCGAGGATCTGATAGACGGACAACCAGTGTTCGATTCATTACCCCCGGTTACTAGGCGGAGGGTAGTTAGGCAGAGAATATCAGTTCAGCAGTCAGTTTAGAGGGCTTTGTCAACCCCACCTGAGTACAGTAGGGATCCGAGTTCTGTTTCTCCCATAGAGAGGGAACATACATCGGTTCAGCCAGCTCCACACTTTACAGTCGAAATGGAGGAGATGATGCGTCAGCTCTAGGAAACCATGCAGGCCATGCAGCGGGACGCTGCACACCAGGCTGAGGTTGTAGCCCAACAAGCAAAGTTGATTGCCAGACTTCAGTAACAACAACAACCACAACCACAACAAGCCGGAGCATCCGCTTCGCATCCACCCCCTCCCCCAACTAGAATTCTAATACTCGGGGATACCGCAAACGTCCAGGACGATAAGGATGATCCAACAGGGCAAGTCCCAGCACCAGTTCTACCGCAAATTTCGAAGACACCGGCCTTGTCAACGGATACACCTTTTGACTCTGAGATGGACCCGACTGCTCTGAAGGTGAGTAAGCTGGAAAAGCTATTCAAAAGGGCTCAAGAAGTTATTTCCATTCCGGACATGGAGGATGGATACACCGATTCGGCGTTGACTTTGTCGGACCAGTTTAAGATGCCACATATTGACCGCTTCGACGGATCTGGGGACCCCATGGTGCACATGCGGCTGTTTTCGGATATCCTAAGGCCAATGGGCCTATCCAAATTGCAAAAGCTTTCCCTATTTGGGCGGAGCCTGTCGGGTGTTGTGGCTATTTGGTATGCAAAACTGGAGGACTCTATCAAGCAAAACTGTGAGGAGATGGCTGAGGCCTTTGTAGCTCAATACTCCTACAACACGCAGATCGAGGTCACAACTCGTGATCTCGAGACAACTAGACAGAAGCCGAAGGAGAGCTTCTCTGACTTCGTAACCCGTTGGAGGGCCAAAGCCTCGATGATGACCATGAGACCAGTTGACAAAGATCAGATAGGGATGGTTGTACGCAACCTCCAGCCCAAGCTTATGCAAAAGATGATCGTCCTCCCCCTTCCTACCTTTGCGGATCTACATGAGATTGGGGTGCAAATCGAGGACGCCATGAAACAGGGTCTAATTGACCATGAGAGAGAGCAGCCCAAGAGGGCTTTTTCCCGCAGTATAAATGTAGGCACGAGTAGTACTGCAGTTGCCAGGACTTCAGATGTAGGCATGGTCACCACCACCACCACTCCAAGAACACTTACAGCTACCCCCTTTACCGGTGCATTTGGAAGTAGCTCACAAACAGCTAGATACCCACCCCGAGGCGAAAGAACCTTTACTCCACCATACATGCCCCTGTCCAAAGCTCTGGGGGTTTTAATTAGGAAAGGGCATTTGAAGCCCCTAGAGCCGCAACCACTACCAGACAAACTTCTTGCTTCCCACAACCCAGCCAAATACTACGCCTTTCACCAATAGCATGGTCATGACACCGACCAGTGCCATAGACTACGTCATGAGATCCAAGATCTCGTTGACAATAGGGTGATCATGCCTCCAGAGAAGCCGAACGTCACCACCAACCCACTACCACCACATAACCAAGCACTACCTCCTAAACGCATCAACCTGATTCAAACCTCGGTCATTCCATATGACCCGAGCGTATACATCACACCTTCCCACCTACCCAAGCCGGAGGTGTTCATTCCGGACAGCACGGAGTTGTGCATGATGAACATCTCCCAAACCCAACCCGAACCGGTGGTGGTGACTATCGAAGATAGAACCGGGATGACTGTAGGGGTAAATGGGAATGATAGTTCAGAGCCTATGGGGTCTGTGAATGTTGAGTACAACCTGAGTGGTTACATCACATCAACGGGCCAGATTGAGCCAAGGATAGAGCTACCGGTTGGGGCAGAGATCTGTGTGGTTAGGAAGGATAGACCCAGTTAGGGGTTAGATGACTTGGTAGAGTTGGAAGAGGATATCGTAAATCTATAATTCTTCAATGAACAGGATCTGGGAGATGTGACTGTCAACTGGTTTGATTTAGACGGGTCGGCAGAAGTTACTGGATAACTCAGCAGCGAGCCAGATGTTGTCGAGCAACCTCAGCCAGAACAGGGATTGCTAAAGACGGGAACATCATCAGTGGCCGGGAATCAAGAGCAACCGCCAGAGAGCATCAGTGTAAATAATTTTGATCAGAATACGGACAGTTTGAGTATGGAAGATACTAAATAGCAGGCTGCACTGAAGCAGCTTGAGCAAGAAAAGATTGAAGATCTGAAAATGGCTAGAAAGGCCAAAACCCCTGGAGGAACGGAACGTGCTGTGAGCATAAGAGCAGAACGTGCTGCGAGCATAGGAATTGAAGGTGTTGTGGGCATAGGAATAGTTGTAACGGAGCTGAACAGGTGTCTGTCGGCCGCCGATGGCATGTGGTGGGAAGACGACGACCTATGTCTTGCCCACACCGATGAAGACTGGGGGCAAAGCCAACCGGATGATACCTGGTATGTTGGTGAGGTTGACCACATGACTAGAAGTGGACGGTATTTCAAGCCCCCGCACTTAGATCAACCAGAGGCGTCCAGAAAGGACAAAGAGGAAGAGAAGTAGAAAGAAAAATTGCTCGAAGAGGAGGCTGTGCTGAAACAGCTTAAGAAGATACAAGCAGACATCTCCATCTGGGGAACTGCTTATGGCCTCAAGAGTTCATAGACAACATGTCCTTTCTGCAATGGATAAGGCCAAACTTTCAATCGACACTACGCCAGAGCGGCAGGTAGGATTGGTTTTTCTGGGAGAAACTTCCTCGATGTTAACCTTCACTGATAAGGAGTTGAATCTTGAGGGGGAAAATCATAACAAACCTCTCTACATCTCTGTTGAGTGTAGAGAAAAATGGATACCAGTGGTTCTTGTTGACACAGGATCCGCTATCAATGTATGCCCGTCGAGGAGGGCATATGCAATCGGGTTGAAGCCCGCAGATTTTGTGCTAACTGCCCAGGTGATAAGGGCATATGACAATACCAGCAGAGAGGTGATGGGGACTGTGTAGATTCGGACTCAGGTTGGTCCAGGACAACAGGATATTGACTTTCATGTTTTGGACGTTCCCGTAACCTTTAATCTACCCCTAGGGCGGCCGTGGCTACACCAGGTGAAGGCGGTCTCTTCCACCCTACACAAAATGTTGAAATACCCTTACGGGAAGGGGGTGGCAATTGTCTTTGAGAATTCTTCAATCCATCCACCGCCAGAGGTTTCTACACCAGTTCTGGATATCAAGCATGGCACGGAAGATATGTTCTTGTCAGGATTTACCCTAGCCGAGGCCCGGGTCATACAGAACATCTTAGCTGTTGATAAGGGGTTGTATGTCAGCACACAGTCAGTGTACCTCATGAACAAGCTCCAGCACATCCCCAAGATGGGATTAGGGAAAAGTGGCCGGAAAGGCATCGCAATATCGGCTGAAGTGCTGCACAACCCATATACCTTTAGTTTAGGTTATCTGTCTACCAAAGAGGACTGGGTAAGGAAAGGCAAAGAGATGGCCATAAGAGCCAGAGCCAAGTAGGCCGGGAAGCATTATGAGTTGATGCATCGGCCTATCCAGGGTACCCTAAATGGACGCTTTGTTCGGGAGGGGGAAGACTTTCAATTCTGTGGCTTCCCAGAGCCATGGTTAAATGCAAAGAGGGGGCACTTGCCGGGGTTTGAGATTTTCTTCGACTCGCAATTGTCTGGGGATGATGTTGCCGAAGAGTAGACAGACCCACCAGTTGAGTCTGAGCAGTGCAAGGAGGAGGGTTCCGAGAGCACAGAGATTGAAATGGGGGTAGCACTGGCTTGTTTGCTGTCAGATCCTCAGATCTTACAAGAGTGCTTGGGGAATAACTTCTCGGTGTCCATGATCGGGAATGAAATGGCTATGAGCCCATCTTCAAACATTCTGGATATGTCCATCGCACCCTCCATCGTTTGGTAATATGAGCAGGGCTTCTTATCGAGCAGCACCGGGTCAAGTAGTGAGCCGGAATCTGATTCCACCAAGTCTGTGGAGTCGGAATCAAGTTCCAGCTCGTCTGAGTCTGAGTTAGGTATTCTTGGGGGTGACAACCCAGATGCCACAGTCCTATCTAGGTCATCTTTTTCTTTTTCCTTTGAGTCTGTTGTAATAGAGGAATCTGGCAATTTGGAAGTGATTAATGAGAATTGTGCGGCTGTGGCTTCCCAGTACTTTTCTGTGCCCTTAATTTATTGCATTAATCAAGACTTTCAAAATTTTGATGAAAACGACGAGGAAGAAATTCCCCCGGTTTTGAAATATTTGCTTGATCAAGAGCATGAGAGGTTTGTTAAACCCTTGGTGGATGAAATCACCATAATTAATGTGGGTACTGAGAAGGACCCGCGACTGGTCCAGATCGGGTCCACGTTGTCTTCAGTGGAGCACGAGCGCTTAGTCGCTTTATTAAAAGATTTCAAAGATGTTTTCGCGTGGTCCTATGAAGACATGCCTGGAATCGATCCTGAGATTGTATAACACCAGATCCCTCTTGACCTAGAGGCCCGACCTGTTAAGCAGAAACTCAGAAGGATCCGCCTAGACTGTGCTCTCAAGATCAAAGAAGAGGTCACCAAGCAAATTGACGCAGGGTTCCTATTGGTATATGAATACCCAACTTGGTTGGCCAATATAGTTCTAGTATCGAAGAAGGACGGCAGAATTCGGGTATGTGTGGACTTTAGGGATTTGAACAAAGCCACTCCGAAGGACGACTTTCCTCTGCCGTATATCGACGAATTAGTGGACTTCACTGGTGGGCATGCGCTGCTCTCGTTTATGGATGGGTTTTCAGGCTACAATCAGATATTGATGGCACCCGAAGACCGGGAGAAGACTGTTTTTACCACCCCGTGGGGAACCTATTGTTATAGGGTGATGTCGTTTGGGCTGAAGAATGCTGGAGCTACGTATTAACGGGCTGTGACCACAATTTTGCATGACATGATCCATAAAGAGGTTGAGGTGTATGTGGACGACATGATTGTCAAGTCCAAGGAAAGAGTGGGCCACTACACCGCCTTGCAGAAATTCTTTCAAAGGATCAGAGAGTATCGGTTGCGGCCGAATCCTCAGAAGTGTACATTTAGTGTTACAGCAGGGAAAACGCTGGGGTTCTTGATCACACAGAGAGGTATCGAAGTCGATCCTTCCAAAATGAAGGCCATCTTAGAAATGCCACTACCAAGGACTGAAAAGGAGGTGTGAGGCTTTCTGGGTAAAGTGCAATTCATAAGACAGTTTATTACAAAATTAACCTTGACTTGTGAACCACTCTTTGGTCTCCTGAAGAAAGGAAAGAAATTCCAATGGGACGGCCGATGCCAAGAAGCTTTCGAGCAGATCAAATAATATTTACAGAACCAACCTGTGTTGTCACCGCCTGAGCCAGGGAAACCGTTGATTCTGTACCTTTTAGTGACTGAAACTATAACGGGCTGCATGCTTGCACAGGAGTCTGAGGAGAAAGTGGAGAAGGCTATTTACTACCTGAGCAAGAAAATGCTAGATTATGAGACCGGCTACACTCCGCTGGAGAAAGCTTGTCTGGCCTTGGTATGGGCTACTAGGAAGCTGCGGCACTACCTGTTAGCTCACTCTGTAATACTGGTTTCAAGATTAGATCCCATCAAATATCTCTTTAAGAAACCGGCACTTACGGGTAGGCTAGCCCGTTGGTTGCTTCTGCCTTCTGAATTCGATCTGAAGTACGTGACGTGCAAGTCAGTGAAAGGGAGATCAGTAGCGGAGTTCCTAGCCGATCACCCAGTTGAAGGGGATGAAGCAGTTGAGTATCTGTTCCCAGACGAGGCCATTTTGCATGTCGAAGAAGAGACTTGGACGATGTACTTTGATGGAGCGTCAAACCAATACGGGTATGGGATAGGGGTGTTGCTGATAGCACCCAACAATTCCCTTATACCTCTAGCATTCAAACTCTGGTTCAAAGGGTCGAATAACAAGGCAGAGTATGAGGCATGTATTGTTGGATTAGAAGCCGCCCTAGAACTAGGGGCAAAATGGTTGGCTGTCATCGGCGACTCGAACCTTGTTGTATCTCAAGCTAAAGGAGATTGGAAAGTTAAAGAAGAAAAGTTGAGAATCTATCACCAGACCTTGGACGTTCTGATTCCTCGGTTTGAGAAACTGAATTTCGCTCATTTGTTAAGAGAGAACTACAGGTTTCCTGATTCATTAGCACCTCTATCTTCTATGATAGACATTCCTTTCAGAGTCCGGATGTGTCGAATCATCATTGAACAGAAATTTGTGCCGGCCTACGAGCTGATTGCTGCCATAGATGTGGTACAAGATGAGAACCCCTGGTATTATGATGTCTGGAACTTCTTGGAAAAAGAGGCGTATCCACCAGGGGCAAATGCCAAAGATAAGAGGGAAATTCGAAGAATGGCTGCTCAGTTCATCGTCTGCGGGGGTAAACTGTACAAGAGGGGTCATCTTGGGATGCATAAGCTGTGTGTTGATGCTGAAGAATCCAAGCGCCTGATGGAGGCCATCCATGGAGGAAAGTGTGGAGCGCATATGAACGGGGTGATGCTAGCCCGGAAAATTCTCAGACAGGGTTATTACTGGTCCACCATGGAGGAGGATTGTGTTGGCTTTGTCCGACGATGCCACAAATGTCAGTTCCATGCAAACCGCATGAGCATTCCGTCATCGAAGCTGTACAACATGACTTCGCCATGGCCATTTTCAGTCTGGGGGATTGATGTGATTGGGGCTGTCACTCCAAAGGGGTCCAATGGGCATGAGTACATTTTGGTAGCGATAGACTAGTTCATGAAGTGGGTTGAGGCCCATTCTTATGCGGTGTTGAAGGCATTCCCTGGAAACCTACAGGGACTGGCCAGATAAACTACCATTTGCTCTTTGGGGCTACAAGACTTCAATTCGAACTTCTACTGGGGCGACTCCGTATTCCTTGGTCTATGGGATGGAGGCTGTTCTACCTATCAAAGTTGAGGTTCCGTCATTACGGGTATTGGCTGAGTGTCAGATAGCTGAGGCAGATTTGCAGCAAAGCAAATTCGAAGAACTCATGCTCTTCGATGAAAGAAGGCTGAAAGCACTGTATCATGTGCAGGGCTATCAACGAAGAATTGCCAGGGCTTTCAACAAGAAGGTTAAGTCCAGGAATTTGAAGGAAGGGGACCTAGTGCTCAAAGACAACCGAGCTCCCATCCACGACCCTAGGGGCAAGTTCAGAGCGAATTGGACTGGCCCTTACATCGTCAAGTCTATCTGGTCGGGTGGAGCTGTCATTCTGATGGACCTAGATGGCCTAGAGTTCTCACAGCTTATCAACATAGACAAGTTGAAGAAGTACTATCCCTGAGTGGCTCGCTAGGCCGAAAACCCGAAAGGGCGACCTAGGCAAAAGTTAGAGCGTGAAAAATTTAAAATAATAAAAACTGAGCTCGCAAGGTTGAAAATCCAGAAAGGGCGGCCTTGGCAAAAGTTAGAGCGTAAAAGGAGAGTGCTAATACACGAGTGAACCCGAACCGAACTACGTAAGGCTTGATTCCCATCTTTGGGATATGTAGGCAACTTCATTTTGAAGTTCAGCCATAAACACTTCCCCGATCAACTTTTTCCATGTGATCATGTTTGGCTATCTTTGTCTATCCTGCATTCAAGAGCTCGGTTGTGATCTCCAGTGTAGTGCTATTCAGACTAGGGGCAACTTTCCAGTTGCCGGGGTCCGGGGTTGTACATCTCAGTGATAGATCTCGAGCGTGTCCGGTTGTGATCCATATCGAAAATGGTTTTGAAAAGTTTTAATAAAAGTTGATTTTGCTCAAATTAATCTTTTTCCAACTAGACCATTTTTGGACCAAACGGAAAATTTTCAGTACCCACAACCTTCAATTACATTGATTTTAGTACAGAGTTCTCCTACTCTTGAATACAAATTGAAGTTGCTTTTTATTACATTCATAAAGAAAACTTGAAAGTACTGATTAAAGCAAATAAACTCGGGGCATAGTCAGGTGTTCCTGCGTCCCCTCCCATAGCTTGTGGAAGCTTCTGATGCCAAAGTAGGCCCAACCGGTGCCTCTTTATCAAACCAAGCTGTGCACTCATTAGAGAGAATGCAACTGAAAGTGGGAGCCGGGCCAGAAGCTCTTTCGTCCTCCATGCTGTGGCATACCGAGCTAGCTGTGCGCCTCGGACTGAAAATGCAGTAGGGTACTCTATCCCTTCATCCGGACAGGTCTGATCATGTTCAAACTGGCGCCAGAATCAGAACAGAAAGTAAAAGACACAGTGTGTCAGGCCGATCAACTGAATCCCGGGCTGCCGGGACATGCTGTAACTCATTGCCGGCAGATTGAGCCAAGGGCAGCGCCAAACAATACTGGTAGCAGATAGACTGCACATCCATTCGTACCACTATCCTTCATCAGGGGCATCGACTAGACGTCGTCGAAAGAAATAGCCGCGAACTGAATATGCTGGGCATGAGTCCACAACCTTCAACTTGTCCATCAACCATATCTGGGAAGGAATGAAAAATGAGAGATTAAAGGATAGAGAGGTGTATGTGGAGAGAAAAGTAAGAAAAAGGGTTTTGAGAGAAAAACCAAGCCTAAGGGCTGAGTGATGTGAGAGATATATGTGAGATAGGGTGGGAAACATTACTTGCAGCACTAGTGGACTCCCCGCCAATCTAGTCGTCTCCCCGGCAATGGAAAGCATCCAAGCCCATCAATGTCTTAGCTAGTGACATGGCAATGCAACTCTTGCCCTCTTTTAAGCCTTGGGCAACCTCAATCAATCGGACGCTAGACCCTCCGGAGCCTGAGGCAAGCAAGAAATGAGACAACATGCACAAGCAAAGGGCATGTCGCCGAAAACCCTACCAGGGATGATCATCGCGGTCACCGGCATCAGAAAACTGATGAATCAAGCTGGGGATGTCCAATTCCTCATCGCGGATCAAAGACCAAGCGTCATGCACAGTATGCCGCACATCCGTCCTAAGGCTTGGATTTCGCCGAAGCACAATTGTGGCAAGATTTCTTCGTCGCGCTCGGACTCCATCAAAGCTTGGAAGTCTTTGAAATTGGGACACATTTCTTGTCCGCCAAAGCTAGAAACGTGCGTAATCGGATTCCAATACCTTGCCGCGGCATGAAGGAATGGAAAACACAGCGGGGTGCGGCTCAATGTGAATAGTGCATTTATTCCGAAGCCCTAGAAATTTAGCTTTTCTAAGCCATCCAAGTTGGCAATCCAATTTGTCAGATTTTGGACGAGAAATCCCTCAATTTGGTGCAAAAACAGTATTGAAATAGAGAAACTACGAAGCTGGGGCTTTTGTAGAAGATAAGATGTTGAGTGGAAGACAGGTGGTAGCATTCTGGAGGTTCTTGCCATTTTTGGCTGATCGGCCAGTAATGATGGCCGACCGACCATCTTTTTGGCCGATCGGCTAGTTTTTGTGGCCGATGGTCATTTCTTGCGGCCGATGACCTCCCACCTTGGCCAATGGCCCTTCCTTTGTCCTCTGAAGCTGTCCATGTGTTGGAAGAGTTGAGAACTTGTGATTTGTTCCACTTCGAATGCCTTTTTGCGACGATTTTGCGAAGTCGCGCCTTTGTTACTTCAATTTGTTTATTGAGTTGTTGTATTTTATTTATCAAGTTGTATTTTGAGGTCATTGTTAAGTTCTTGTCTTGCTTATCGAGTTGTATTTACATTTGGTTAGCATGTCAAGTCCTTGTTTTTCTTATCGAGTTGTTTTGTTCTTTCAGTTGTTAGTTGGTTCACTACCTGATTAAGGCAATGCAATTCCAGCGTGTGATTTTCAAACAAAGTTCAATCTCATTTACATGTTGTGTGATGTGATGCGAAGCGATGCGATGCTTAGATTGTACAAATGTAACACTCTTTCAACAAAAAGTTGTTTTTCATTCCATCATGTTCTTCTTTTGCAAAGGTACAGAGCTTTAAAGAACATAAATCTGCCTGACGCAGTACAATGTGCAAAAACTACTAGTAAAAAGAAAAATAAAGCATCTCAATCAGCATTCAAATCGGCGCCAGTCACCTCAAGTGCGGGAATCCCTCCTCGTCCTCTTCCAGAACGAAGGTCCAGGATCACCACCGTCAGCTCCGTTGCCAGCGTCTGAACCTGAGCCATCTTTACCCTTATCTCTATCATGAGAAGACTTCAACTGTGGGCTCACTGCCTCCTCGTCAGACTCATCGTCATCTGTGGCAGGCTCCTGTGAACTGCTCTTGGTATGAGTACGCCTATGTCTGCCTCAGCTGTGTATCGTCATCCCTCGTCTGGCTCCCCCTGCTGCTCTGGGAGGCACTGAATGTCTCGTCGAGGCACCCGCTGTGGCCGGTATTTGGAATGGGGCCTGAAAATTAGTTATGCTATGCGAAGTCGAGTATGGTATCGAATGCAGTGTATGATTACAGTGTATGAATGCTGTGAGTAGTGTATGAATGCCGTGAGCAGTGTAAGATTACAGGGTATGAATGCTGAGAGTAGTATATGAGTTACAGTGTATCAGTGCTGTGAGTGGTATGTGAGTACAGTGTATCAAGTGCCGTATTGATAATGTAATGCATCAGATCAGTATGGAACAGATTATGCAAAATTTTGGGACTGAGGTTGAAAGAACTCACCGGGATACCGTAAATGCTCAGCAGGTCTATGCTCCTCTGTAGCATCCCCATCACTGAGGCTGACAACTCTAGAGCCTACCCAGTGTACTCGATGGAAGCCTGCAAAAGTGTTGAAGTAATTAGTATTCTGCGGGGTATCAACTGAAATGAAATGACTGTACAGAATGAAAAGTGTAGCACATACCGGCGTCGAGCCGCGAACTCCGACGAGCTCATGATCAACCGGAGGAGGAGCGATGGGTATCTAATAAGTCTCTCCAGCCTATCCTCGGCATGTCATGGTGGTGGGCAAGTCTGGCCACTCTACTCTCTGTCCCATCCGGGAACCCCCCCTGCTATGGGCCTGAGTCTCCCTCGACGCTCCCACTCCTCCTGTTGGGGCTGCAGGCCTCTCTCTCTTAGCTCGTTGAGCACTGGTCAGAGGCCACATGAGATAAGTCTGGATGAAGTCGGCGTAGTCGCCCTCATCTCTGAAAAAGTCAGCATCCCAGCCTATCGTGAAATCGATCATCTCCTGCAGGGTGTACCTACCGGTGGCCCTCGTATGGATGGAAGGTAGCCTCAGGACTATCTACTTAGGAAAACCAAGGGTCTGATGTAGGAAGCGCTCTCCAAAATACCATGCCCGACAGACCGGACCCTCCAGCAAAACCTGGAATCGGGCAGTCTCCCGAGCACCCCTGTACTGGTCTCTCACTGCATCAGGCAGCACCGCCCAGGGCTGCCAGGTGATCTGCAAATAATAGACGTACAGGTTGTTATTTGCTATCTAAAGTGCAATATGAAGCAAAGTTCAAAATGAACTGTAAGGTTTGAAATACCTCTGCTGCGGCTACGGTATCGAAGTATCTGCGGAAGAACAACAAAGACGCTCGCGGCCTCCGCTCACATCTCCCGTCATACCGATGTGAATATGGAACCATGGGGGGCATCTCCACCTCCGGCTCTGGAGCAAGCCTCGGGAAGTAGGCATACACCCACAACTACAAAATGTAAAGGGGCGACAATGAGTATGTTTATTAGTAAAGTAGAATACAGATGAAGTAGAAATCAGTGTATAACGTGCAGTGTATCGTGCAATGTGTGAAGTGTCTTGTGCAGTATGTGCAGTGTACAGTGAGTGTAAAGTAGATTGCGTGTATGTAGTGTGTGTGGTGTATAGATAGTGTAAAGTAGGACTGTAAAAACAGAAAGGAAAGGTGTACCTCCCAGGCTCGCTAGTAGCCTCCTAGCAGATGCCCGCTCCGCGCGAGATGAGGAGCTCATGTATCCATATAGCGTGGTCAGGCTTGCGCCACCCCAGTCATAGTGCCCGATGCGAGTCACATCTGCCAGTGCGCTCAACAGATAGAGGCCGACGGTGTTCGCCCAGTCGGCGAAGAGAGTAGTGCCCAGCATGAACATGAGGAACCCCCGGGCATAGCGCTCTATCTCGTCGCGAGTCATCGGTATCTTTATCTTGAACTGGTCCTTGAACCATGAATATCTCACAAACCCCGGTCGAGAGAGAGGTGGATGAACATCGAGCAAGAAGATCTGGGCAGCATCCCACTCGCCCATGTCGGTGTCGAAAGGGATCGGATCACCCCCTACTCCGATGCTAGTGAGCGTGGAGTAATCGAAGGGAGTCATCGTCATCTCCCCTATGGCAAAAAGGTGGAAGGAGTCGGTGGTGTCCCACCACCTCTCCACTAGCGCGCCTAGAAGGGGCGTACTCGCAGTGAGGCGCGAGAGTCCCATGCAGAAAATGCTGAAGCCGGCCTCATCAACGATGTGATGAACCTCATCAGGTAGCTCTGTGTACCAGTGGCGTTCAATGGTATTCCCATACCCCCAGAAGGCATGGGAATCTCCCTGTGTTCAAAGGCAAACAGATGCGAAGCAGTGTCAGAAATACAATGTTTAAACATGTCCAGAATTGATAAAAATGTAGTGTGTCGGCATATGTTTGAGTTGACACAGTTATCATACATCAATATGCTCGGAATGAACTAGGCATGCGGTATATAAGTGTATTTGGGTTAATCAGATGCAGAGTGATATTGGCTATCCGAAGCATATAACCTACATTGCAGAAAGTAAAGGGGAAGAGTACACCTCAGCGGCGCCATAAGACAAGTGCAACTCTGGCTCGCGTAGCAAGAGCTCCAGTGGCGCACCTCGCGCAAAACTCCTGAACTGGCAAATACTGTCGGGAGGCAATACATGTACCTCGGGCTCATACGTCGCCGGGTTGAATGGTCGGACACTGAGAGGTAAGAGCTCGACCTTGGGATCCATCTCCATCCCTGGAGGAGCCCCACCCTGTGGAATATCGTTTGCCATCACGAGGAGAATGAGAAAATGGTCGACGGTACGGAAAATGGGCAAGAATGCCAAAAGTCAACCGAAAGTCAACCCCGAGGGCTGAAAAATGGAGAAAAATGACAAGGCTCGGAAGAGGGCATGAAAATCAAGGGAAACTTGGGGGAAACAAAACCCAAGTGATGGAAATCAAGAATGTGGCACTGAAATCACTTTTCAATCAGTTCAAAGCGTGTAAAACAACGAGGGCTTCGTGAATTGGAAGTTGTGGAATGCTCGAAAATTGGGGAAAAACTCAGATCGAAGGGAGAAAAATGGCCTAGAGAGGTAGAAGAATGGATTTCGGCTATGGAGAAATGAGAAATAGGGCTTGGAACCCTATACTTAAAGACTCGAGGTGAATGGACAAAATTGCCCCGAATCTGCCACTTTTGCCGATCGGCTAAATTGTTGGCCAATAATCTCTTTTTATGGCCGATGGCCCCCCCTTGTGGCCGATGCACCTCCAATTCCCTTGTTTGGGGTAGTTCTGTTGTTTGGTATCATCATCTCTCAAGAAAGTGCAAGAAAATACACTTTTGAAGCTTAAGCGGGCTCCGTGGTGACCTCCAACCATGTCTTCCGTGTGCGGCACTCGGTACGCGTGAGGTGTATCCTTTTTCATATCCTTTTGTATATTGCAAGATTCAAAAATTGCTTTGAATATGTTGCATTACATTGAGTATACCTCTTCTCGTTTTGAAGTTTCATCTCAACATTGTGGTTAACATGCCTTTACCGTGCTTACACTGAATATGTGCATCTCAATGTCATTGCATTGTCGTGCACACACTATCCATGTTGTCGCGCACTCTTAGGTTGCGTTGTCTTGCACCCCTCCATCCGTGTTGTCATGCACTCTTAGGTTGCATTGTCTTGCACCCCTCCATCCGCGCTGTTGCGCACTCTTAGGTTGCATTGTCTTGCACGCCTCCATCAGCGTTGTCACGCACCCTTAGGTTGCATTGTCATGCACCCCTCCATCTGCGTTGTCACGCACTCACTTGTTGCATTGTTATGCACACCTTGCTTGCGTTGTTACGCACACTTGTTGCATTGTTATGCACGCCTTGTTTGTGTTGTCACACACCTTACTTGCATTGCTATGCACTGTTCACTTCCATTGCTATGCATTTTTTCACTTGCATTGTTATGCACTTTTCACTTGCATTGTTGTGCATATTTTCATCGGCATCATATGTGCACGTGTTTATCTTGTGCTGATATTATATTTTGATATAGCATTGATCATATGTTCCTGTTATATTGTACTTGTCAAAACCTCTCTTTTGTGCAGGTACGATATTGTATGTACGGTTCGTTTGAAGTTTGTGAAACCATACGATGTTGTGTGTATGGTTCATACAAGAGAAGTTCCGGTTCAGTTTGACTGCTACCCTTCTCCACTCGTGTGTACTACGTTTGGACGTATTCGCACTGTTTAGGGCATCGCGCTTTCTTGCACAACCTTTCTGCACACGCGTGTGTTGCATTTGGACGTACCCTTCTCCACTCGCGTGTGCCGCGTTTGGATGTGTTCGCACTGTTTAGTGCATCGCACTTTCTTGCGCAACCTTTCTCCACTCGCGTGTGTTGCATTTGGATGTACCCTTCTCTACTCGCGTGTGCCGCGTTGGGACGTATTCGCACTGTTTAGTGCATCGCGCCGTCTTGCGCAACCTTTCTCCACTCGCGTGTGTTGCGTTTGGACGTACCCTTCTCCACTCGCGTGTGCCGCGTTTGGACGTATTCGCAATGTTTAGTGCATCACGCTTTCTTGCGCAATCCTTCTCTACTTGCGTGTGCCGCGTTTGGACGTACTCGCATTGTCTAGTGCATCGTACTTTCTTGTGCAACCCTTCTCCTCTCGCATGTGGTGCGTTAGGACGTCTTTGGTTTCAAACACTCGTATGCGAAGGTGTTCAGTTACTGACTTTCTCCTCTCGCGTGTGCCGTGTTTGGATGCTTTTCTCCTTTTGCATTTGATACACTAAGAGGTGTTTCATTTGAGAGTCTGGGTGTCCTCGATAGTCGCTTTTAGCCTTCTCCATGTGAGACGCAGTGAGAATTGCATAATTTTCTTACATCCTTTCTGTTGGAATGTGTTGGGACTATTCTTTCTTACTCGCTTTCTTAACTGTTGTATTAATTTTGCATAAATGCTTCATCACAGCTTTCTCTGCATGATCATAAGTTATGCTCGGCATTGTACATGTCATTTGCATCTTGCCCCTGCCTGCGGGCGCACCACTTTGTTATCTTGTATCTTGTCTAAGTCTTCGGCCTCGTCAAAAATTGGTCATCTCTAGGCTTTGACATTCACTCCCGTCATCTTATGACTTTCGAGTTCTGCCAAAGAGGGACAGTTGTAAACACCACATTTTTAACCGTCTTCAAGACTTGGACATCATCATTTGAACACTCGATGATCATCCATGCTCATGTTCGTTTTGAGTTCCCGAAGGTCTCGGCTGCGCGCCTTGCCTCGGAACCTCTCAACTTGTCTGTTTTTTGCTTGGTTGTGGACCAAGGACTTGTGGTTTTGTTTCTAAGGGAAGGGGGTGGCTTGTTGGCCAGCCCTACAACCCATCGGTCAAGCCTTGTGCTTATCGGCTATGTTTTCTTGTCATCGGCCATCAGTGATGGTCGATTAGCACTCTTTGGTCGATTGGCCATTTGTTTGGTCGAGATCCCTTTTTCTGCTTCTGCACATATTTTTCTTCCAGCTGATGCCAACTGTTGGCCACTTGGTGTATCCTCCATACACGTGTATGGATGGATTCAAACCAAGTCCTAGCTTGCTCAACAAGCTTGGGACTTGGTTTTCTATAAGAAGGGAAGCCCCTCTCCCTTTCCAGAGGTTCAAAAAATTTGATATAGAAGATATATCGCTCTCTCTCTATATATTTCTTCCTCTCTCTCTCTCTCTCTATATTGTTTTAGTTTGTGCCTTAACTGAGATTTCTCTTCATTTTTGCACTACAACACCTAGCAACACACTACCATCTTTGAGCTGAGGTTCTTGGGAGTATTATTTGAGCTCTGAAAGTTGGTTTTTGCCTCAGAGGTTGTTGGTTTCGAAGTTGTGCTTCAAGGGTGAGTGTATTCCCCTTTTAGGCCTTTGTTTGTATACTATATTGGCCATCATTGCATATTTTTTTAGGCCTTGTTTTCAACTGAAAAAGTCTTGTTTTCAAGTGTTTAAGATGTTTGTTTGAGGCCTCTTTGGTATTAGGGGGTGGTCTACCCCTTTTGTGCCTTATTTGGCCTTGTTTTGAGCCATCTCTTTTAGGCCTTTGGATCATCTCGGTTTGGCCTCTTCACCACTGAAATCCAGAGGAATTTTAGTGGTGGAAGTGTGGTTTTGAGGCCTCAAATAGGAGGGAGTTGTCCCCCTTCTTCTTGTCTTGTATGCTTGTGGTATTGGCTCACCAAGTTGGCATGTTTTGATACATCTTTGTGGCTCCATTTCAGTATGTATTAGCCCTTGTCTTACCATGATATAACACTATTTTGGCTTGGTTTGATCATATCATGCATGCTCCATGCACTTGTAGTGCAAAGCCATCCACTAGCCTAACATGCATCATGCTTTAGACCGTCATTCTAGTGTGATTTTGGCTCAACTCTAGGAAGATTTTACTGATGTTTTGCCATGATCTAGGTCTGATTTATGTTGTTTTGGTCATGTATGCCTTGCTTTATATAGCTATAGTGCATTCTAGCTCACTAGTCTTGAGTTTTGAGTCCACTAGTATGCATTACTTGGGATATTTGTATGATTTGGCATCGTTTGCTATATGATTTTAGTACATGTAGTGTGGCCATACACTCACATCTTTCACTCTTTTAATGTTTTGGAGGGTTGGTGCTTTATGCTTTAAAAATGAGGGCCAATATGTATGCCATCTTCCCAAAGCTTTTGGACTACCATTTCAGTGTGCATTTGGTCTTATTTTGTCATAATACAACTCTGATTTTTGTTGGTAAAGTCATCTCATGCTTGGTTTTGATAGGTGTAGTGCAATCCTCTTCATTGGCCTCGTATGCTCCATGCTCCATGCCGTTAATTCTAGCTTGTGTTGTCTATGTTTAAGCATGTTTCTAGCCTTGTTTTGACTTGCCTTGGGACTGTTTTGAGTCACCTAGGCCCTTTGGGGCTTGCTTGATATGGCCATGGTGTAAGTCCCTTGGCTAGCTTTAAGCTTTGAGCCCGCTAGCATGCTTTATTTGCCATATGTGCATGATTTAACATCCTTTGGAATATAATTTCAGAGCTTACTTCATTGCTACATTCGCACATTTGTCACCTCTTCATCATGTTTGAGAGTTCTGCTATTATGCTTAAGTCATGGGCCAATGCATGAGCATGTATTTTCTTGCTTTTAATGCCATCATTTCAGCATTTTGGCCACTATTTTGGACCCTCTTACGTCTTACCATATGCGGTTTAAGTCCATTAAGTGTTGCATTACATAGCCCTTGCCATTGCATTGTTGTTTGCATGTTGTTGCATGCTCATGTTGCTTGCATATTATTGTTGCATGCTCATCTTGTTTGCATGTTGCATGTTGCATTATCTTTGCATGGTTATTGTATTGCATTGTGTTTGGATCGGATGTTGATCCAAACACGGGGAACGAGGGGCGTTTCATACTTGAAGTGACGAAACGCACCTCATTCCTTACGTCGCCGACCCTCTTGATCAAGCATGATAGAGGTGTAGGCTCATTATGTCTTTTGTGCATCCATTTGACATTGATTTGTGCAACTCGGCCCCTTTGGCCATCATGCATTGAGATACGTGATTGATGGCTCGAGAGTCGAGCACTGCACTCCTTTGAGCTTTAAACATGATAAGGAGTGTGATTGCACACACATTTTCTTGTAAATACACTGCCCTGCCTCTATTAGTGCTCTGTTGCAGCAAAAGGAGAAGTTTATAGGAAGCAGTGGCCGATCGACCACTTTGTCTGCTGATCGGCTATCAAACTTGGCCGATATCTATCAAAATTGGCCGATGATCATTAAACACTGGCCGATGACCACTTCTCTTGGCCGATGACCTTTTAGCATGTCCATGAGGTGGATCAGAGGTATTTTGGAGGTTGGCACAGTTTTTCAGAAGTCTAAAACAGTGCAAAAAGAGGCATCATGAGGCACGGTAGTGGATTTTCGGGAGGACGCAACCGAGCATGCATCATTCATCATTCCGAGGCAGAGCTATGGCAGCCTATTTTAGTTTCTTACTTAGTTGATTTCGTAATTTAATTAATTTGATTAATTAGTTAAAGTTTTGTAATAATCATTAGTTAATTAGTTTTGTGTAATAATTAGTTTAATTTGCTTAGAATTAGCTAGTTAGCTTGTTATTCGGACCTCTGTCGAGAGGGCGAATTTTGTAATAAGCGTGTGTGTGTGTGATGCATGTCTTCGAACCCCCATTTCTTTCTCCCTTTTATTTACCAGCTTTCGATGGTTAGTTTTAGGGCATGTTTCAATTAGCATACTTATGCTCGCATGTTTGTATTCATTCATCCGTCTTGCATGCACCAGGCTCGGCGCATCATACTAATTGCATTGTATTTCAATACCAATTTGAATACATGTTATCTAATTGCATTCACATGACATCTTAGAATAGCCGAGCCTATCTTAGTTGTATTTTTGTATGTGTTGCATTAGCCATCTTAACATGACCTAGGATCATGCATGATTTCTAACTAG
Source organism: Camellia granthamiana (assembly GCA_036172215.1). Classification (NCBI taxonomy): domain Eukaryota; kingdom Viridiplantae; phylum Streptophyta; class Magnoliopsida; order Ericales; family Theaceae; genus Camellia; species Camellia granthamiana. The sequence continues at coordinate 78,812,070 of CM069913.1, read as the reverse complement.
TTCTCTGTTTTAGCTCGGAGTACACTGTGAGTGTTTACGATTTAGCATATTGCATGAGTGTGATTGCGTATTGCCATGATAGCATGCTTGCCATGAGGCTAACTGCTTAAGTGATTAACTTCTTCAATGCTTGTGGGTGGAAGTTGGATTGCTTGAATTTGAATAATTCATCGAAATGCGAGTTTTAAGCCAACTTGAGAGTGGCAAATCCACGACTTAGCCTACTTGCGAGTAGCACCTCTAAACCGTTTTCAAACAAACGAACATGAAATGTTTTGTTCCAACTTAGGCGATCTAGTCTATACTTGTATGTTGTTCGCATCACATAGTAATTCTAGGTTAATAACCGGAATGAGAACGCATGTGTTTTCAAAAATAACATATCATGTTAGTAAAGGCCGATCTTTGATCGGGCGAGCGGGGGTGCTCATTGCATGACCTTCCGCTCTCGTACCCAAGTTCCCGAGCCGAGGCAACTTTGGTGATGACGGACAGATGGCCTTAGGCACGAGTCAAGGTTTCCTAAATTTCCCAAAAATAAAACATTTAGGTGGCGACTTTGTATCTGGCAAAGCAATCCATGTTTGGCACTTCTTTATTAAAATCAATTTTCCAAAATGATTTGTCAGATTTGGACTCTTTGGTGATTTATCGGTCTCACATTGCACTTTGTGAGATTAGATTCAGAACCGTAACACGAGTCCAAACTGTAGTAGCTAAGAACAAACGAATTCACGCCCTCGCGTGTGGAGTCGGGAGTTCCGGGCGGTCTACAGTATGTTTTGACTGCCTGTCAGTCTGTGGATGGTATGTAGCACTAAAAGTCAATCTGGTACCTAAGGCACTTTGTAGGCTTCGCCACAATCGAGCCATGAAATGTAGATCTCTATTCGAAACAATCGTTATAGGGATCTCGTGCAACCTCACTATGTCCCTAATATAAAGGTTGGCAAGATAATCTACCGAGTCACTCACTTGCATAGGTATAAAGTGCATTGACTTGGTTAACCGGTCAACTACTACCCAAATTGAATCACAACCCTGTTGAGTCCTCGGAAGACCCATAACAAAACCCATTGTGACATGTTCCCATTTTTACTCGGCTATAGGCAAGGGTTACAACAAACCCGCCGGCCTCTGATGTTTAGCCTTCACTTGTTGACAAGTAAGGGAGCTCGATACAAACACAGCCACATCCTTCTTCATTCCCCTCCACCAAAACTGGCGACTAAGGTCATGATACATCTTCATGCCTCCCGGATGCACCGCAAGGCATGAATGCTTAAACTCTCGGAGTATTTCCACTTGGCAAGACCCCAGCATGAAAAGACGGCCATGGTATCTAACACTCAAATGGGGATACACATTCAAGCCTTTTTTTACCTTCCCACTAGAGATCTTCTCTCGGAGGGATTTTACCTTAAGGTCACCCCTCTGTGCTTCTATCACTCGGCTCACAAGTGTAGGTTGTGCAACTACCGAAAACAAGGTTGCAGACTCCACAGACTCGCCAAGATGCAAGTCAAACTCACCAATATCACCCAACTGGTGATAACATTGAGTACTTGTTCTTAATAGATGATAACCCGATCTTAGGCCTATCTTAATGTATTTCTTAAGAAAAGCAATATAACTGGTCTCAGGTCTATCTTAGAAAAACAACAAGACCCTTTCAACTGATCAAACAAATCATCTATACAAGCAATATCATTATAACCTGAGTGATATTGGTGAGTTCTAAGAAAAGCAATATCACTGTAACCCGATCTCCCATTGCAAGTTAAACTGCTAATGGATTTCTTACTTAAGGCATCGGCCACAACATTGGTCTTCCCCAGATGATATTGCAACTCAAAGTCTAATCTTCTATAAACTCCACCCACCTCCTCTACCTCAGATTCAAGTCTTTCTGTGTAAACAGTTATTTCAGGCTCTTGTGATTAGAAAACACTTCAAACTTCTCTCCATACAAATAATGCCTCCAAATCTTCAAAGAAAAGATCACTACTGCTAAGTCCAGGTCATGAGTAGGGTAGTTCCTTTCATGTGTTTTCAACTGTTATGAGCCATAGGCTTGTACCTTCCCCTCTTACATGAAAACACAACCTAAACCTTCCCGTGAAGCATCATAATACACCGAATAGCCTAAACCCTTCTCCAGAATAAGCAATACTGGAGCAGCGGTAAGTCTAACCTTAAGCTCTGGAAATGACTTCTCACAAGTCTCACTCCATACAAATTTGATTGTTTTCCTTGTCAGTCTAGTTAGTAGTGAGGCTAATCTTGAGAAATCTTTCACAAATCTACGATAATACTCAGCCAACCCCAAGAAACTACGGATCTCAAAAACATTCTTAGGTTGTTCCCAATCTTATACTACCTTTAACTTGGATGAATCTATAGTCACCTATTCTTTGGATACCACATGGCCTAAGAACTTTACTTCTCTTAACTAGAATTCACATTTCCCAAACTTAGCATATAGTTTGTGGGCTCTAAGCAGCTCAAGTACTACCCGCAAGTGTTCCTCATGTTCTCTTTAGAGGGTGAGTAAATCAAGATGTCATCTACAAAGATGACTACAAAGCGGTGTAAGAACTCACAGAAGATTTGCTTCATCAAATCCATAAACATGGAAGGTGCGTTGGTTAGCCCAAAAGGCATCACTAAGAACTCATAATGGCTATATCGTGGATGGAATGCCATTTTCTAGATATCTTCTTCCTTTACTATCGACTGGTGATAACCCGATCTCAGGTCTATCTTAGAAAAGCAACAAGACCCTTTCAACTGATCAAACAAATCATCTATACGAGGCATTGAGTATTTGTTCTTAATAGTCACTCGGTTCAACTTCCGATAATCAATACACAATCGTAGAGTGCTATATTTCTTTTTGGCAAAGAAAGCCAGTGCTTCCCAAGGAGAAGTACCAGGGCGGATAAAACCCTTATCTAATAATTCTTCAAGTTGAATCTTCAACTCACTCAACTCAGTAGGTGCAAACCTATACGGTGCCATAGAAATTGGTGTCGTTCTAGACACTAAGCTAGTGAACTCAATCTCACGATGAGGTGGTAAACTAGTGAGATCCTCAGGAAAAACATTCGGGTGTTCATAAACTACCATTGGCAACTTAACTCGGATTTCATCACACACGTTAGCCAAGAGGTTGGCAAGAAGACAACCAAGATCACTCCATCCACACGGATCATACACTGGTGATAAGACTCTATCAACTCTATCCCCTATGGAATAAAAACAATCACCACTCAAGGTATATACAGTAACCCTCTGACGATAACAATCTATGACAGTCCGATATGATGATAACCAGTCTATACCCAATATAGCATCAAAACTCGACATGTTAATCAACACAAATGCAAAAGAAAGTTGACAACCGGCAACCTCTATGTCACAACCTCGACACCCCTGTTCCAAAATAATCTCATCGCCAATAGGTGACTCTACGCTGAGTAGAGATGCTAACTAAGCAAATTCAAACCACAATGCTGATGCAAAGGCAGACGAGATAAATGAACGGGATGCACCTGTATCAATCAACACAATAGCAATAGAATTGCATAACAAGAAAGTACCTCTCACTATCGAAGGTGCTGGTACTAGGCCTGGGAGGCGAAAACTTGTCTTGCAAGGCGTTGATGAAAGCCTTCCAAGTCACCCCAATGCGCCCACACGCATACTTCCACCATTGACCAGTATCTCCCTTTAACTGGAGGGATGCTAAGGTCACTCTCAAACCGTCGTCTTCGATGCCAAGCATCTCAAACATCTTCACCATTTGTTCGAGCCATTCATCCACTTTCAAAGGCTCTCTAAAATCACCTAAAAACTCATCCAAGTTGGACAGAAAGAACTCCTCCCTCTTCAAGAATGACGGCCCTACCTCAGCAACATGGGCTTGGACTTGATTCTCAGTCCTAAGAATGTCCATCGATTTCCGCAATGCTCCGGCCATCTCGTGGGCTAAGGCTTCCATGGTCTGCTAACGAACTAGTTCGGCCACATTGGCCTGACCAACCCCTTCCTCTTGTGCCAGAATATCATCTAGTAAAGCTATCTCATGCCTTCTGGGCCTACCACGCCTACCACCACCATGTCCACATCCTGATATCCTAATGATGGTAACAAAAGAGATTAGCACATTTACAAATGTACCGAAGCTAACTCACTCGCGTCCTAATGCGGTGGACAACAGTAATCCACTCCACATAAGCACATAATCATATAAACATATACGAATTTACTTCTTGGATAATGATCGTCCAGTGGCTTTCCCATGTACCCAAAGTATTCAAATCCGATACGCTCTGATATCAAGTTGTAACACCCTGAAATAAATACAATAAGCCATCCACGACGATAAGTAAATAACAATATAAATCATAGTATAACATCCTTTCATTATACTAGACCTAGTTGTACAAAAGGGTGACACATGCGAATACACATTCATGAGTCCTAACCTTGAATCTATAGCATATGTCGACACAAAGATATGAAATAAAAGTTAAACAGATAACTAAAATGCCTTGAAGGCTACAATTTTCCAAGACTGTGCTTGGTTACAACAAAATGGATTTAAATCCAATACAGATAAAGCCCTAGGCTTGTATAAAATAATTACAACAAGAAAATAAATGAAGCTCTTGCTCTAATCCTCCCAAGCTACTACCTTGGCACAGACATCTCACCAACACCTGAAAATAGTTTTCCCATATAGGGTGAGCCAAAGCCCAATAGAAATAATCCAACAAAATATATGAATCTTAACAAAGAGATAAGGGTGAAATGCATATGCAATGCCCATGTCAAAACATTTTACCAATCTTTCTTGAAAACCATACCATGCCTAGTTTATATCACAATTGTCAAATCATGTCCTTTTACAATAGAAAACAAGGGGTAAATCTCAAACCGGTACAACCTTTCATGGATATTTCATCCGCAGGAAACTCTCAAATGACACCCATGTAAACGTAGCCTATACAAGTGCTACTATTGCCATTTTACGGATATTTTGTCTGCAGGAACTAGCACCCATGTATACGCGCATTTTTCGGGACTTTCACACTGGGCACACAGGCCAACTTGATTTGGTGACACACACCCCTTTCCCATGTTCACCCCTTTGCCTCAAAATTATATACATTTGAAATGTATTAAATGAGAAACAATGTTCAATGCACATGAAAGAAAAATTAGTTTCAATTCATCTAATCCTCATGCAATTTCTACAACAATCATAGCTATCCTCCACCGATTGCCCAAAATAGATATTTCTAAACAAATATAAAATCTCCAATATAGATAAACTTTCTGTCATAACTCGAATCCGCCCCTGTAGGTTAAATTCATAATCGGGCAGTAATCATAAGATTACCTACAACCTTAGACAAAATCAAAGATATATTATAATAATAAAGAAGCCAAAGTAGAATCAGATTTAAAAAATTTGTCCGATGAGTAGTGCTTATATGACATATCAAAAACATCTTACATATATTCAATAATAACTCACACCACATGAACAAAAATTGACATCCTATACATCCAAGATCATTCAAACGTATGGTCATCCAAATTGAAGGCTTATATACACATGTTTTATCATGGTCAACAAAAGTAACAAAAGAATAAACAAAGAACAAAAACAAACCCTCTTGTGTGAGGCACCTGGGCTAACTCCACAAAACTCGGGTTTCTTTCCCAAACTTTACTAAGGCTGGGGTTGAATGTCCCTTTGCTCACCTACATACATATAAAAAAAGAGTGAGCAAAAGTCCAGTGAATAATACCTAAGTACAGAGGTTATATGAATGAGATTCTCTAATAGGTAATATCCTTGTCAAACACATCAAACGACCTTAGGCCCATTCATATTCTTATCAAATATATCAAGCGGCCTTAGGCCCAAACATATCAAATGGCCTTGGGCCTAATTCATTCATATCAAATGGCCTCAAGCCCAATCATCATATCAAACAGCCTCTGGCCCAATCATATCAAATGGCCTTGTGCTCAATTCATTCATATCAAACGGCCTTGGGCCCAATCATCATGTCAAACGGCCTCTGGCCCAATCATATCAAATGGCCTTTGGCCCATTCTTTTCATATTCATATTTATGTTCATTTCATATTCATGATCATGATCATGTTCACATTCAAACAGCTTTAGGCTTAACACATCCGTATTCAAACGGCCTTAGGCCCATTCATATCCTTATCAAATATATCAAACGGCCTCAGGCCCAAACATATCAAATGACCTCTGGCCCAATTCAAACATATCGAACAACCTCAGGCCCAATTCATGTTCATCACAGTGCCTTATAGAAAAATTAGGCATATAGAATACTCATTCATAATTCAAAATAACAAATCCATGAAGCATATACAAAGTAGTATATGGAAAAATAACATACTTTATTTTCAAAAGTACTGGTCGTCTTATATCAAACGACCATATCATGTAAGTAGCTTTGCTTGCTTGAGCGGACCCCTTGGGTCTGCAAAAGTACTGGTTGCCTCATTTTTATGCTCGAGAGTAACTTTGCTCGCTCGAGCCAAGACTCAAGGATGTGAGTGGTCACTTGAGTGCAACTCCTCTTGCTTGAGCGGACATCAATGTCTGTAAAACTTATGGTTGCCTTGATTCTTTGCTCAAGCGGCAACCCCTTCGCTCGAGTGAAGATGTCGATTTCTAGGTTTTCTACCAAGCTATTGGAGCTTCAAAACACAACTCCTCATGGTGTAACTTACATGATATGGCCTATATGCCAATTTCACAAGATTTGAAGCTCAAATTCCCATGAATTCATTGTATAAGTTCAATTATATCAAATTTATTTTCATAACTTCAAAACTCATGCAAACAAATCTTATATCTTCTTGGATCCTTCATGCATGTGAAGTGTAGCTTCTATTTTCATCTCAAATGGTACAATCAATGCTCAAACTCATGAGACTCAACAAAATTATGCATGCATGTATGATTTGGTCCCATATTCTTCATGTTCAAAAAATCATCTTCCAAATACAAACATGAATCCTTAGAATTGAGTTTCATACCATGGTAATTCTTACATGCATATATTAAATGACTCTCAAATCAACATGAACTACAAATATGCAAATTCATGGCAATCTCTTACATGCATGGGTATATTGACTTCAAATTCATCATATTCATCTTAAATCTTGTCCTTAGCTTCATATTATCTTCGAATTCACTTAATTATGGACTTAAACTCATGAATTTGAGTTCAATTACCCACCGAGAAGCTCTAATCTTCCAAATTCAAGCTAGTTCTTGAGTTAATCTTCTCAATCTTCAAGCTTCTTGCTCACTTCTTCAATTTTTCCTTCACTCTCACTCTAGAATCGTCTCTCTCTCTCTCTCTCTCTCTCTCTCTCTCTCTATACTCTTCTTAGTAGATTTTGTAAGTTGTAGAGCTCAAAATGTCAAGTCTATACACTATCTCCTTGAATATATATAGTGGGTTATTAATTAAGCTAACTAAGCTAAGTTAAAACTCAAATCTCTAACATTTGCACTCATTAACCATCAAGAGATTTACAAAACATAATCCACATGCAAATATACATTCATCTCTAGTATATGAATCTGTAGCATATGGCATAATAAGTCAAGTACAAATAAATGCCCTCAAGGGCTACAAGTTCCAAGGCTTAAGCCCGGTTACACAAAAGTGATTTTTGAACCCATACATATAAAGCCCTTGGATTGTCAAAAATAACTAAAACAAGGAAAAGAGCATTGTGCTCTCAAAAGATATTTCACGCCTCTAACTAGGTGGGATTACCACATCCTTTCCTACACAAAATCCTATAGAGTGAGCTCAAAGCCCAGTAGGAAAATCTTAACAAAGTATATACATTTTATAAAATCTCAAGGGATAAATGCAAGTGCCATGTCATGTTCAAAAACATATATCTTTATCTTTTTGAAACTTTTGTGCACAAAGCAATCTTGAGAAATTAACAATTCAATAATTTCAATGTAGTTCAAAGGGGCAGTAAATACGACTAAAGCAAATCCCCAGGGCTAGTGTTTGCAAGTAGGCGTATCAGGCACTACCAAATCCTACCTTACCGGCTTCTAACGAAGGGCTTAGGCACCCGTACGTGTGTGTTTTTGGTCTTACACTATAGCGATCCAGATTTAGACCTGACCTGTTTATTGCCTTTGAATCTGAAATACCTTATTCGTTACAATCGTTCTTTTTCTCTTCATGTTTGGTTTTGGCTTCAGTTGACGACACCATTCTTGGTGGTGTCGACACTGCCTTCATTTTCTTGTTTTGTTTTGCTCTTAAGGTCAACTCCAGTCTTTGTGGTGTCAACACTGCCTTGTTGTTGTGCTCTTGGTGTAGCTACTGAAATTTGGGGTCAATACCAGTCTTGGTGGTGTCGACACTTGTCTTTTGTTATTTGCCTCTGGTCGACACCAGTCTGGGTAGTGTCGACACTTGCCTGCTGATGTGTCTGGATTTTGCTAGTAAAATTTGGTGTCGACACCACGGTTCCTGGGTCGACACCATTGGTGTTTTTGGAATTTCTTCATGAGGGTCAACACCACTGACTTAAAGGTCGACCCCTATGAGTTATTTCCAGATTTTTGGGTTGTTTTGAGCCTTACTTTTTGGAAATTTTGACTTGTTCTTTTCATTTGACTTTGGGGCTATTATTCTATCAGTACCTAGTCACTATAAATAGGCTTCAACACACTTTCCTTTTATTATTTTCTTCTTATTTTCCTCTCAAATCGTGATTCCTATGTTCTCTCACTAAACTTAACCTTTTCTCGCTTAAGATCTATAGATCTACTCACCTAGAGGTTTCTTCTCATCTTGTCCTTTGGAATAGATTGTAGATCATGTCAAGGGCCTCCTTTTGATCCGAAAGGTTCTTGGTTTCATCGACGTCGAGTTTTCTTCAAGTTCTCCTCATCCCCTTCTAAGCTTGAGGTAGGGATTTCTCTACACTTTTGTATGATTTTTAACTTAGTTATTTGTTTTTTCAAAACAAGATTGTGGTTCAGGGATTTTGAGCAAAAATCTAGAGTTTTGGATTGAAATCAAAAAAAGGGTTTTCAAATGGAACCATGGAAAACGGTTATGGGGATGTGATGATGGTTGTTATATGTTACAATAATGGTATTCTTCACTCAAAAGTGATTTTGAAAGAAAATGAGGTTTTCTTCCAAAACTTTGGGTTTTGACTTGTATTGGAAAACATTGAAAGATGATATTGGTTTTGTAAGATTGGAAAGAATGCAAATATTGATGATGATGGTGAAGTTGGATATGTAATATTGCTCACCTTTTGGAAATGATGAAATGTTTACTATTACTGGAATTTTCTATTGATTAGAGATATCTATTTTGGGCTATCAGTGGAGGATAGCTTTGATTGTTGTAGAAATTTCATGAGGATTAGGTGAACTACAACCAATTTCTCATTCATTTGCATTGAGCATTGTTGGATATTTAAAACATTGTAAATGTTATTGTTTTGAGAAAAAGGGTGAATCTGGGAAGTAACTGTTGTCTTGTTGAAATAAGTTGGCGTGTGTGTCCATGGTGAAAGTCCTAAAAACCACGTGTGTACATAGGTGTCGATCCCGCGGATGAAATTTTCATGAAATGGCAGAAGTAGGGCTTGTATAGCCTACGTTTACATAAGTGTTGGTTTAGGGTTTCCCACGGACAAAATTTCCGTGTAAGGTTGTATTTGTTTGGGATTTCCAGAGTTATGATTCACTGCCTTGTTTTCTATTGAAAAGGAAATGTTTTATGAATTATGATATAAACCTATCATTGCATGGTTTGAAAGAGATATAAAATGTTTTGGGCACAAGCATTGCGTATGCATTTACCTTATAACTTTGTTAAGACTCGTATATTATGTTATATTATTTCTACTAGGCTTTGGCTCACTCTATGCAGAAATTTTTTTTTCAGGTGCTAATGATATACTTCTGCCAAAGCAATAGCTTGGGAGGACTTGGAGCAAGAGTTTCATTTTGTATATATGTTGTATTTATTTTTGAACAAGCCAAGGGCTTAAATTACGTTGTATTTAAATCCATTTTGTTGCAACGAAGTGCTATCTTGGAAAGTTGTAAGCCTTTAGGGCATTACCTTAATTGTTTATCTTTCATTCAACTATGTAATATATGCTATAGATTCAGGGTTAGACTTGTGAATGTATATCTGCATATGTTACTCCTTTGTATAAGATTTTGGAATTATTGGAAGATAATCACTTTATGAATATTGTTATTTATTAATGTTGTGGATAGGTTATTGTTTTTATTTTGGGGTGTTACAACTTAGTATCAGAGCGTACCGGGTTTGAATACTTTGGGTATGTGGGAAAATGGTTCTTACCACAATGGGTTTATCTCACTTGATAGAGATATTTGTATGTGTGGTATGCTATGTGATAACATGCTTATGTGACTAAGTGGGTATGAAATTTAATTTCTAATATATTGATTGGGTCTACGGGTTTCTAAAAGTCTTGTTAGAAGAGCACTTGATCACTATTGTTTCTAACTAGAACTTTAGCAACGCCGCGAGACGATCCTTATCTAGAAAGTAAGTTCATATGTGCTTATGTGATTATGTGCTTATGTGGAGTGCATTATTTGTTGTCCATTGCCTTAGGACGCGAGTGAGTTAGCTTCCGCCCAATTGTAAATGTGCTAATCTCTTATGTTACCTTCATTAGGATCTCAAGTCGTGGACATGGTGGTGGTAGGCATGGCAGACCTAGACATCATGATATGCCATTATTGGATGAAATTCCGACATAGAAGGAAGGAGCTGGTTAGGCCAATGTGGCCGAACTAGTGGATCGTCAAGCAATGGGCACTTTGGCCCATGAAATGGCCGGAGCTTTGCGGGAATCCACGGACATTCTTAGGGATGAGAATCAAGTCCAAGCCCATGTGGCTAAGATAGGACTATCATTCTTGAAGAGGGAGTTCTTCCATTCTAATCCGGATGAGTTTTAAAGTGATCCAAAAGGACCTTTGAAAATGGATAAATGGCTTGAGTAGATGATGAAGACGTTCGAGATGGTTGGTGTAGGCACCCCATTTTTTACCGACCTTAAGACTTGGGCGTCGCTAATTGCTTACTTGGTGGAGAAAGGTGTGCAGGGCAAACGTTCAGTTTCTTCGGCAAGGAGAGGGTCAAATCTCAACTTCATACCCCTTTTGGACCAAAACAATTTTGATCAAAAGATTTTAGATCTTAAAACCCTCTCTTTCAAAATATTTTTGAAATAAAGTTCCTACAATGTTCCGAGGCTCACATTTTGTTAAATGTTGCACTTTTCGATAAACCGAGACAGGACAAAGTGGAACTGAATGAAAGAGAGATGAAATCTTTGAAAAATATTTCAAAACACCTTGCTTAGGGGTTTGGAGTTGAAGAAAAGAAGAGAAGAGGGAAGAAACCCAGTTGGGGGAGAAAATGGGCATGAACTGTTAAGAGAGAGTTGACCAGCCCTCGCTGAATCGGGCCTATTCATTTGCATACTTGGATTTCAGCTATGAGGCCACCACCATTGGAAAGCTTACTTCCAGGGCTTCATTTTTCACTCAAGAATCTTCTAAAACCAAGTCTGGACAAGGAAGATATGGTTGGTTGAAGTAGGGCATCAATCCAGTTGGGCCGAAACTGCGCGGCTTCACCAAAACAGTCATAACTTTTTGCACAGTTGGAATTTTGATGGAAGGCTGGTGCCATTGGAATGCTAACTTCTAGGGATTCATTGTGGACACTAGTCGACCACTTTTCTTTCCGAGAGACCACTTTTTGTCCTAAAAAGCCAGAAAAAGTAGCTGGCCGACCAGAAAAAGTGGTCGGCCGACCACTTTAACTGGTCGGCGGTGTTCCTGCATATTTTACAGAGTTTGTGGATGCCAGATGTGCCAGCTGGAGGGCACAGACTGTATCCTCCATACACGTGTATGGAGGGATTACTTGGGGCCCTTGGCTTCCTCAAGAAGGTTGAAAGTTATTTTTCTATAAGGGAGAGGCTTCCCCTCCCTTCTCCAGGTTCTGAAGTTGGCTAAGGGTGATACATACATCTCCCTCTCTATATTCTTCTCTCTCTCTATATTTTGTGCCTTAAAAAGTGTTGTTCCTTCACTTTTGCACTACAACTCCTAGCCACACATCACCATATTTGAGCTGAGATCCTTGGAGGTGGTTTTTGGGTCATAAGAGTTGGTTTTGGGCTGGAGGAATTGCTGTTGTTGCAGTGCTTCAAGGGTAACCCCTTTTCTCCTCTTTAAGCTTTGTTTTTTGGTTACTCTCCTAGCCATCTTTGCATGCTTATTTTGGATTAACTTTCAACTGAAAAAAGCTTTATTTTTTAGTGCTTAACATGTTTGTTTGAGGCTCTTTGGGTGTTAGGGGTGTTCTAGCCCCTGTTGTGCCTTGTTTGGCCTTGTTTTGTGCCATGGTTTAAGGCCTTTGAGCTAGTCCTTGCTTGGCCTTCTAGCCACTGAAATCGAGTGGATTTTCAGTGGTAGGCATGTGGTTTTGAGGCCTCAAATTAGAGGGGGGGTGATCCCCTCTCTTCTTGTTTTGTTTGCTTGCATTATTGGCCTATCAAAGGGGCATGTGTTTCTACCATTTTGAGGCTTAGTTCAGGCACTTTTTTGTGACTTCTAGGGCCTGCCTTGACTCTTTCCATGGCTGGTTTGGTCACCTTTTGCATGCTTCTTATAGGTGTAGTGTAATCTCATTTGTGGCCTTGCAAAGTAGCATGTCTTTCTAGCACGTATGGGTGCCATTTCAGTAGGTTGTTTGTCATTATTTAGCATGTCATAACTCTGTCTAAAGTTGGTTTGATAGCCTCTTGCATGCTTCATGTACTTGTAGTGCAAATCTTGCTTACTAGCCTTACATGCTTGATGTTGTAGCCTATTATTCTATCATGTTTTGACTCCACTCCAGCACATTTTTGGCTTTGATTTAACATGCTTGAGGTCTGATTTAATTGGTTTTGGTCATGCATGTTTGGTTTTGCATAGCTATAGTGCATTTGGCTTTGCTAGCCTTGCACTATGGGACCCCTAGCATGTTATATTTGGGCCTTTTGCATGGCATGGCATCATTTGGTAGGTAATTTCAGACCATAAATTTCTGCCATGCTCTCATGTTTATCACTCTTTCATTGTGTTTAAGAGTTATGCCCTCATGTCTTGTTTGCGGGCTAATTCGGGAGCCTATCTTTCTTTCCATCTTTGTTGCGAGCCTAGCATATTTTTGCTACCATATTGACCTGCATTAGGTCTGTTTTGAGTGCTTTAGGTCATTTGAGCATTGCTTGGTATGGTTGTAGTGTAAAGCCCTTGACGAGCTTTGTATGTCAAGTCTCTTGGCATGTTTTATTTGAGCTATTTGCATGATATGGCTTCACTTTGCATGTAATTTCAGAGCATATAGACTTGCCATGCTCCCACTTTTGTCACCCCTTGAGTGCCCCTAAGGGTTGTGTTCTTGTTGCCTAGCTTGTGGACTAATATGTGTGCATGTGTGTCTTGCCTTTTGGTGCCTTAGTCTTGGTGTTATGGCCACTGATTTGGGAATGACTGAGGTCAATCCATTTTGGTTTAAGTCCATCAAGCATTGTGTATGCCATGTGGTTCATTGCGTTGTGTATGTGATGTCCATTTGCATTGTGTATGCTAGTTGTCATGAGCATTGTGTATGCCATGTAGCTTATAGCATTGTGTATGCTAGTATGTTAGTTGCATGTTTTCATTCTTGTCTCTTGCATGTTTGCATGTCTAAGTTGTATTGCATTGAGTTGCGTGCTTGAGTCGCGCATTGAGTTTCATGCTTGAGCCGCATTGTGCAGGCCATGCTTGCTTTGCATTTGTGCTTAGGAATAGGAGTTAGCCCAAACACGGGAAACGAGAGACGTTTCATACTCGAGGTGATGAAACGTGCCTCGATTCTCGGTCACTGACACTCTTGACTAGACATGATGGAGTTTTAGGCTATATGTGTTCGTATGTGCATTCATTTCATATTGAGTTGTGCAATTTGGCTCCTCGGCCATCATGCATCGAGATGTGTGATTGGTGGCCCAAGGGTTGAGAACTACACTCCCTTGAGCTTACGTAATGATAGGGAGGGTGGTTGTGCATTCATGTGTTGCAAATACTTTGCCATGCCCCTTTCTTGCTCTCTGTTGCAGCAAACCAGAAACCAGTAGCAGAAACTGGTCGGCCGACCAGATAAAGTGGCTGGCTGACCACTTTTTCTGGTTTTCAGTGTAAAAAGGGGTCGACAGGTGGTCTCCAATGCCAACAACTGGTCGACAGCATCCCTACAGGTTCCCATGGTGGAGTTTCAGCCTTCTGGAGCTTTGTGCAGTGTTCTGGGACTAGTTGCAAACAAAGGCGAATCGGGGCATCGCGATGGATTTCCGAGCGAGGTGATTCAAGCATGCATGCATCCCTCGTCATGAGACCATTTCAGTACTTTTGTTAGCTTGGAATGTGTATTTGTTTTAATTTGGTTGTGTAATAATTAATTAGCTGGAATAGTTAGTTAATTAGTCGGTTCTGTATTATTTATTCGGACCCTCCGTCGAGAGGGCCAACTATTGTAATAAGCGTGCGTGTGTGTGATGCATGTCTTTCAATCCCCACTTCTTTCTCCCTTTTATTTACTAGCTTACGATGGTTAGTTTATGGCATGTTTCAATTAGCATCCTTATGCTTGCATGCGTGCATCCATTTATCTGTCTTGCATGCACCGGGCTCGGCGCATCACACTAACTGCATTGCATTTCAATTCCAAGTTGAATACATGTTATCTAGTTTCATTCACATGACATCGTAGAATAGCCGAGCCTATCTTAGTTGCATTCTTGCCTGTATTGCATTAGCCATCTTAACATGAACTAGGATCATGCATTGATTACTAACTAGTTTCTGTTTTGGCTCGGAGTACTCAGTAAGTGATTATGCTTTAGCATCCTTGTATGTGTGTGAGTGACTGCCATGATAGCATGCTTGCCGTGAGGCTATTTGCTTAAGTGATATAACTGCCTGAATGCCCGTGAGTGAAGGTTAGATTGCTTGAATTGGAACAATTCATCAAAATGCGAGTTTTAAGCCCACTTGAGGTGGCAAAATCATGTTTTCTAAAGCCCACTCGAGGGTGGCAAATCCACGTCTTAGACTACTTGCGAGTAGCACCTCCAAACTATTTTCAAACAAACAAACATGATATGTTTTGTTCCGACTTAGGCGATCTAGTCTATACTTGTATGTTGTGCGCATCACATAGTAATTCTAGGCTAATACATCGGAATAAGAACGCATGTGTTTTCAAAAACAAGATATCATGCTTAGTAGTGGCCGATCTTTGATCGGGCGAGCGGGGGTGCTCATGAAATGACCTTCCCCAATCGTACCTAAGTTCCCGAACCAAGGCAACTTTGGTGATAATGGACACGTGGGCTTAGGCACGAGTCAGGGTTTCCTAAATTCGCCCAAAATGAAATATTTAGGTGTCGACTCTGTATCTAGCAAAGCAGTCCATAT
This sequence comes from Camellia granthamiana, assembly GCA_036172215.1. Taxonomy (NCBI): domain Eukaryota; kingdom Viridiplantae; phylum Streptophyta; class Magnoliopsida; order Ericales; family Theaceae; genus Camellia; species Camellia granthamiana. Next base: position 78,796,437 of record CM069913.1, on the reverse strand, counting down.
TTGGCACTTCTTTCTAAAAATCAGTTTTTCAAAACGATTTGCCGGATTTGGACTCTTTGGTGATTTATTGATCTTGCATTGCACTTTGTGAGATTAGATTCAGAACCGTGACATTGAGTTCGAACTGCAGTAAGCCTAATCGACAAAACGTGATTTTCCTGGGACGTTCGGGCGTGTCTACACTTGGCATCGAGAATGATGGGTTAATGGTGACCTTAGTATCCTTTCAGCTGAAGGGAGATGCGGGTCAGTTGTAGAAGTATGCATGTGGGCGCATAGAGGTGACTTGGAAGGCCTTTGTCAACGCCTTCCATGATAAGTTTTTGCCTCTCTAGATTTGCACCCGAGCTGGTGGCAATAGAGGAACGCCATTGTATGGAGTTTGAGAAGAGGTTGAGGACCAGACTCATTTTTAAGGTGGCCGCATCAATGATTAGAGATTACGGATGCCTTGTGGAGGCGGCGACTCATCTGGAGATCGTGATTCAGACTGAGGAGGAGCGGATGAGGGGCTCCAGACAGAGGTCTTAGGATGTTTACAGGGACATTAGGGATAACAAGAGGCAGAGGGGTTCCATCCGACAGTAGTCCCAGGTAGCACAGTTTAGATCCACCTTTTTTGTGCCGAGTTTAGGTTTAGAGAGAGGTAATCAAGGAGGTTTCATTTGTTTTAAGTGTGACTAGTTGGGTCACAAATCTCCAGCTTGCCCATAGAGAGGAGAAGGCAGCAATCTGCGCCGTCTTCGGCCCGTCCTCAGAGCCAGGGTCAGGGAAAAGGACAGCCGCTTACCTATTATCAGTGTGGGTAGGCAGGACAGTTGAGGTGCTTCTGGTCTCAATCGAGTGGCACGCCTGCTGCATCTAGTTCAAGACAGACACTGAGTCATCAGCTTACCCAGTCAGTACCGGCCTCGAGGGCCAATCACAGAGCCTCTTCGACTCTATCAATGCATCAGACTTATGCTCTGAGGGGTGAGCAGGTAGAATAGAGACCTACAAAGCGTGTGTATGTTGTTACCGTGCCAGACTTAGTACTAGTGCCTTCAGTAGTGAGAGGTAACTTCTTGTTGTGTAATTCTATTGCCAATGTGTTGAGTGAATAATAACACAGATCAAAACGTATACCCGAATAATACTCTGAACAAATGGTCCTAAGATATACACAAGATTTAAAACACCCAAAGATTAACTTGCCCGCTTTATGAGAGTACCAAGAAAGACAAGGTTCGCAACGCCACTTACAGAATTCTCATCCAGAAAGTGGTCACTACATTGACCTCCTTAGTTAATAACATCCTTGAAACTCTAACCATTACTAACTCCATTCCCACTTTCCCTCAATTACAACGTCTTCCAAAAACATCACCTCGTGAATTGAAAATCACACTTCCCAAACTTAAGTAATCAAGAAGAGGCCTAAACAATGCAATTACTAACAAACCATTCACATGCTCACACCAAAGGAAGTAATCCCTACCGAATCTACAACTTACAATGGATCCCGTTAAACTAGGACAAAAGGTCACCTTAACATATATTCGGCTTTATAATTACTTCCAAACACCACATCGAAACGGTTCTTTAATGACAAAATCACTTCGTCTCCAATAGTGAAATTTTCGTCACCAAATTGATCTGTGATGAAATAATTTTGTCACCACATTCGTTGTCTATTGGCCGTCGCTAAAAGTACCTTATTTTGTCAGCTATTATTGGTATTTGGTGACGAAACATCTTGTCGCTAAATGTGAAATATTTTGCTAACTATAATGTCCATTTTATCACTAGAATTAAATAAAATTTTATTCTATTTCTTTTGGGTGATGAAATATTTTGTCATTAAAAATAGTGATAGAATTTTTACTGACAAAAATATTTGTCACCAAAGAGATGCAAAAAAAAGACCTTTCAGTGACAAAATTTTTTATCAATAAATATTTCAATTTAGTGACGAAATACTGAACATGTGTGACGAAATTACTTGTTGGGATTATAAAGTTTTAGCTACAATTTCAAAAATTGAGTGGGGCGGAGGGGATATTTGCAATTTATATATATTTGTTTCAATAAACAATCCCTGTGCATTTCAATAATTATTCAATAAAATATTTAATACAAATCAATAGAAATTAAATTATTCATTTTCATAAAACAACACAAGCAAAATACATCTCTCATAGTATCAAGAAATTAATATATAACATCTATTCTAGTAAAATCAAAAACTACGACAACACAATCAAAACAAGTTGTTGACCAAACTAGGTGGCTTCTCATGTACTCCTCCCCTGTTGCATCCTTAAGTTGCATGTATTGCTTGTGCAACTTATAAGTGAAGCCACTCAATCGCCGACCAAACCGTGTGTTTAAAGCCCCTGATACATCACTTGGATTGCCTTGTAGATCAAACTAATCCTGCAAAATCACATTTTTTTTTTTCATAAGTTAAATAACCTAAATTTTGTTGGCATACATTTTTTTCGGATTGCCTTGTAGATCAAACTAACATTGATAATAATGTTATTACAAAACTTAAGAAATCAATAGTGCAAACACAATATTCTAATGGGAAACTAAGTCACTTGAATATCTGATTTGTGCCATAAGCTAAATGCAATTATCAGATTCTATGCTATCACAACTTAGAATATTTTGGTCCTTTTACCGGGGAAAAAGTTGGGAAGGCTTTTGTTGGTGTTTTTTTTTTTTTTTTTCAAAACTTTTCCTGGGATTGAAAAAGTCCTATATTTTTTATTTTATTTTTTTGTCGTGAAGGGAGACATGGACGACAACCTGGATTTTGAATGGTTTTGGCAAATCAAATCCTACTTACTGTCAACTTTTCTAAATAGATAGTCTTTACTATAATCATGTTTTATGATTTCAACTAGAAGATATATTGTGACTTATAATGGCATGAAAAAGTCTATCACTACAATGAAACAAAAACTTATTCTATCATATTAAAGCCATGTAGGTAAGCACTTCACCTTAATAGAACCTTCTTTTTTAAATATTTTGTTGTTGTCTTCGTGCTTCCTAGATTGCTATTCAAAGGACAACAACAAAGCCTCATTTTTCTTTTTCTTTTTTTTTTTCTTATTCAAATTCTCAATCATCTAAGCAAAGAATTTTGAGTGTTCACATCAAAATCCCATTCTCCTAGCTTCATTTAAGCTCATTAAACCTTGGGAAAATTTATATTACCTTCTGTTGCACTAACAATTTGTTGGGATTATTTCTTGGCTCTATATTTTTTTTAACTTGTTTGTTATGAATTGTGGTGTTGGTTATAATTCATTGTGGTGGCGTTGGTTATGACTTAGTTATAACATGTCATTATTTTGGTTATGACTAAAGAGGTCTTTGGGTACACCTTACGTGGCATTTGGTTATGACTTTGTTATAACTCATTGCTATGTTGGTTACAACTTAATTATATATGACTTATTGTAGTTATTTTTTTGGTTATGACCAATGGTCATGTCTATAACGGTGTTTGGAAATTCGAGTAAAATCAATTTAGTAAAATGAAGAACAAATATAGACCACAGTTGAGAAGAATTAAATCGAAACAAAGTAAAATTGTGAGAAAAAAGTACTACAATTCAAGTAAATAATGATAAATGCAAGCATTAAATCAAGATAGAATATAAAGATTGATCATACCAAGCCATAGAATTTCAGGGATGACTTGACAACTGTGTTGAACTTTGGAGTCTACAATCAAACCATTTATCAGTATATATATTGGCACATATGCATACATACATATATTCAAATTCAAAACCACAAAACTAACACACAACAATAACCATACAAATTAGAAATTGTTTAAGAACTAAGTAAGGTACCTGTAGACACCCCATTTTTGACCGCCCTTACAACTTGGGCACCACCGGTTGCGCACCCAATGATGAATGTGTATGTGCTTGCCAAGTGCTCAAAGTCCTTTGCAGAATGCTGCAGCTTTGAGCCTTCAAACCGTACACATCTTTTGCCTTGTTCTGGGACCAAAACCATGGTTTTTCAAGCCAAAAAAACCGTGGGACCTTCCGGCCACCACTGTGGGCTGCCGACCAGCATTAGTGGCCTACCGACCACAAGTGTATTTTTGTAGATATTTTGGCCAGCTGTGCTAGTTGTTTTCACAGATGCATGCACTTGCCTACACGTGTATGTATTGATATTTCTGAGGAAGTTTGACGTTTTTCTATATATAGTAGACATTCCCTTCCATTTTTAAGGGTTGAACATTTTAGAGCAAAATTATCTCTCTGTCTCTACAATTCTCTCTCTCTTGCAAATTGTTAAGCTTTTGCAAGCTTTTGCCTATACACTCTAAACCAAACCTTGTGGTATTTGAGCTGAGGTACTTTTGAGCATACTTTGAGCTCTTGAGGGTGTGTAAGTGTTGGCTTAACACTTGGAAAGGGTTCTCCTCTTCAAGGTGCATAAGTCATGGCTTGTTGCTTTGCTTTATTTCCTCTTTTGGCTACTGTTTTTGGGATGTTTATACCCTATATTTTTGGGCTGAAACTTGTGGTTTAAGGCCATTAGGGGTGGAGGGGTGGATCACGCTTCTTTGTACCTCATTCCTTAGGTCTTTGCCCTTGTGTTTCCCACCTCCTTGTCCACTTTCTTTGAGCTTTTAAATACTAAATTTTAGAGCTTTTTCAGTGGCTAAAACCATGCTTTGAAGTCCTAAAAATTGAGGGGTTAGCCTCCCCTCCTTGTCCTTGTTTACTAGCCTAACTAGCTCCATGTTTTAGCTTATTATTTTAGCTATTTTTGTCTTAATTCTAGAATGTTTTAAGACTATGTTAGCACTATTTTAGGACTTCTTTTAGCTGTTCATTACATCTGAGCCTTGTATTGCATGCTTGTAATGTAATTGTCCTCATAGGCTTGGTGGTTTACGCCTGAGCCACCAACCCATTTGAGTTGATAGTATTTATTTCTTACTTTCCATACTTGTGATCACTTCTAATCACCTCTGCAACCTCCCTCCTTTCTTGCCCTTTTCTTTGCTTTGAAAGTTGTTTCAAACTAGTTGTTTATTTAAAGCTTGAGATTGAGGTCTTGTGCTTAATGATTTAATCCCTTTAGGGTTTCATTACAAATTGCATGACACTTCTCTCATGCCTAAAACAACTCTTGGTTTCATACTTCTTTCCATTAGAGGACATAAAGCTCACTTTTGCACTTAATTTGCTAAGAATGGTTGATAATTAAAATGGAGTATAAAATTGAGACTAAAAGTGATGCAAGATAAAATCAGTTTGGGTTCAATCGGACATTAATTGAACCCATTGAGTCTTGAGTTGTTTCATACTTGTTAGTGACCTAAACGGTTCAAGAGTCAATGTCAAGCACTTCCCTTGATCAATCCATGATAGGTAGGAGATTTGAGAGTCTTTATTTGTGCATTTATTGAAATTGTACACCTTGGTTCATAGGCCATCATGCAATGAAATTGCAATGATTAATGGCTTGTGAATTGAGCTTGCCACTTCTTTGAGCTGTGTTGATGATAACGAGGAGTGAGGTGTACAAACATATCTTGAGAATATCCTGTTTGTGCTCTGTATGCTTTCTATTGCAATAGGAGGAACCAAGCTTCAGTGGCCAGGAGACCAGTTTTTGTGGCCGGTAGGCCACTATTTTTGGACGGCAGGCTACCTTTTGTGGCCGGCCAGCCACTACTTTTGGCCTGCCGTCCACTTTCGTCAAATTGAGCAACAACTTTTGGGAATAGAACAAAGTAGAGGCTAAGGTGAAAAAAGGTTCCAACTGTGCAACAGAGGTATTCTGGCAGCAGAACAGTGGGCTTTTCGGGTGGAAATCCACGCATGCATGAGCATCCCTAGCTTCTTGGGGGTAATTTGTTAATTTAGTTACTTTATTTCATGTTGTAATTAATTAGTTAGCTAATTAGAATTTTTAATTAATTAATTAGTGTAATTAATTAGTTAATTCCATAGAATAGTTAATTAATTCATTGGTTTTGTAATAACTAGCTAGAATAGTTAGTTTATTCGATTCGTACTAATTAGTTAATTCATTTTGTAATAGCTAGTTAATTAGCTTAGCTAGTTAGTTTATTCGGACCCTCCTACGCAAGGGCATATTTGTAATAATGTGTATGTCTTCCAACCCCACGTCTTTCTCCATTTTATTTACTTGCTTATGATGGTTAGTTTAGGGAATCATGTTTTATTTAGCATCTCTCATGCCTTGCATCCATTGTCTTTCATGCATTGAGCTCGACGCATCATTCTAACTTACATTGTTAGTTAATACTTCTTTGAATATGTGCTTGGACCTCATGCTATCAACTTGATTCAAATGCCATATTAGTAGCCGAGCTTAGTAATTACATATCGCATGCATTGCATTAGTTATATTGCATCGTTAGGATCATGCATTATTCTAACTTTGTCATCTTTTTTGGCTTCGAGTACTAGGTGAGCTTTTCTTTGTTTTAGCATATTGCATTTGTATGTTAGTGTTGCCATGTCAAAGAATGTTCACCATGAGGCTAAGTACTTAAATGATAAACTGCTTGGATGCCTGTGGATGAAGACTAGTTGCTTGAATTGGGATTTTTTGATTAATGTACATTTGAGCCCACTTTTTCAAGTGGCACATTCACAAACTCTTTTAAAAAACAAACCTGAAATCAAATGTTCCAAGTTTGGCAAAAATAGTCTATACTTGTGTGCGCATTGCATAGTAAGTTAACCTAATAAATCGGAACAAGAGCATATAATGTAAATAAGAATCACATCATGATTAGCAGTGGCTGATCTTTGATCGGGAGAGCAAGGGTGCTCAATTCATGACTTTCCACTCTCGTACCTAAGTTCTCGAGCTGAGACAATCTTGGTGATGATGGACACATGGCCTTTGGCACGAGTCATGGGTTTCCTAAATTTCTCAAAAATATTTAGGTTGCGACTCTGTGTCTGGCAAAACAGTCTATTTTTGGCATTTTGATTCAAAATCGATTTTCCAAAAGTTTTGCCGAATTTGGACTCCGTGGTGTTTATCTATTTTACGTTGCACTTGTGAGATCAGATTCAGAACCACGAGAGTCTGAACTATAGGGCTTATCATTTTCTAAAAAGAGCACGAAAAGTTGAGCTATAGTTTCTGGCGACTCTGCTGGGGATTTAGAGAACTTGACTTGAAATTCATGATGTGAAATTGTATCTACACTTATATGTTCTTTGCATTTGCATTTTGCATTGGTGCGCTTAAGTCATTGTGTTTGTCATCTGCTATTCTTGGACGATTTACTGGAGGCTTGCCCAAAAGCTTGCCAAAAGGATGACCGGTCGTGCGCTCTGCCGTGTTGGGAATACAACTACTGCTGTACCGCTTGATCCTCCTTTCACTTCTCGGTGTTAGGTGTCAGAAGTATATTAGGTAGTCTTGCTGAGGTACCCCTTTTGACCATTTAGCCTAGCTGCATATAGTAAAGCCGTAGCGACTGTTCCAAACTTAGGACAGGATGCTCGCCTGTATGCAGGATTGCGTGAAACCTCTTGCTTGAAGTAGTGAAACCCTAGTTCATGCCAAAACTAGGACAGGGTAACCGTACCCCCGTATAGGGGTGCTTTGGCTCTCTTTAACTAGTATGTGCTTTACAGTGAAACTGTACAGGAATGTTCATATCAGTGGGTACAGTTGGTATCTGTTTTGGGGTAGAATTTCATAAGGGAGTAGAGTCATTCAGCTGTGATCATATCTGTTCTAGTGAAATTAGGCTGAGGTGCAGTCTGTTTTCTTTTTTGGAAGGTAGTCCTGGAACCACAGCTTCAGAAAGGCTCTAATATCTCTTGGGTACTCTGGACTTGTGTTGATAGACTTTGTCAGGTTGGAGATTTAGTTCAAAGGCAACCAGTGTTTTCTTCGCCAGTGGCAAGGCAAAGAAGGGCTAGATAGGGCTCATCGGTTCTACTGTTCCGACATTTACTAGCTAGATCAGCTCTGTTTAGAGCACGACCATCTACCCCTATCATGGCTCAACCTTCGACAAATATAGAGGATTCACTGATCCATCTTCAACAATCAGTAGATTCATTGCAGCAAGATATGGCTAGGCAAGCTGAGATATTGCAGAAAATGATATTCAACTTTAAGGACCTCCATGAAATTGGGGTTCAAATCAAGGATCCCATCAGACAAGGGCTCATTGTGGAAGGTAATGAGCTTATGAGGAAGAATGTTGTTTGCAATTCCAATGCTACTACCAGTGGTAGCACAGCTGCGAAATACTCAGAACTAAACACTGCCACCATGCCTATCCAAAACCCTCCTTCTGATAATAGCCAAAGACCAACCATTTCAACTCGGCCCCAAGCTCGAACTTTCCATCCTCTTTCATGAATCTCTCTCAAGCTTTGAAAATGTTGCGAGAAAAAAGGCTCCTAGAGCTTCTAGAACCCCGACCCCTCCTAAATCTTCTTCCTTTAAGACATGACCCTGCTAAATACTATGCCTATCATTAACAGCATGATCATGATACAAACTATTGCATCTGCCTCCATCATAAGATTCAGGATCTTATTGACGAAGAGATCATAGCTCCATCAAAAGGACCTCAGGCCACCATTAGCCCATTAGCTTCACACCTCAACCTAATCCATACACTACCATCCACCTACAACCCCAATATATACATCACCCCAGCCCATTTACCCAAGCCTAGGGTGCTCATTCCAGAAAGCATGTACTTGTGCATGATGGATGCACTTGAACCCCAATCATCTCAAACCTATGAACCCCTACTTCTGAGCTGATAAGCATGATTGAAGATTTGCAAAGAACAGTGGCAGATTTAGCCTTTGGGATTTTGGCTGCCTCATCGACCACATCACATGCCAGGAATTTCACGATAAAACGTTCCCTAATTTTGGGGTGAGCTGCAATTGAAAAGGGCCAACCTAAAGCTATCCCAGGTCTCAGTGGTGGCATGTTAGTAATAACTAGGCCTCACCTCGATGTAATGACCCAATCCTTGGGCAAAGTGAAGGCAAGGGGCAAGAACAAGGCCGGGGCAAGTATCGATCCCTATGAGCATCTTCAATGGGCTATTGAGGCTTTGAATGACAAAGGACTGAACAAGTAGCAAGTGCTTGTAGTTGTTGCAGAAACTGTGGATGACACTTTTGTTGCTAAGGTTAGGGGCATTTTGAATCAAGGGGCAAGCCAGGAAAAGGGTTTCTGTACTAAAAACAACCCTTTCAGCTCCAATCCTACGCCCGTAAGAGATCATCAAACCTAGTCAGCACCTGCCAACCCCTCTGTCAATCCCTCCAGGACTGCTAACCGCACCTATAATCCCCTCTACATGACCTTATCCAAAGTTCTCCAAATCCTCATAGGACAAGTGTAGACCGCCCGAACTTCCTCCGCGCGCCCCCCTTTCGGAGAGGGCGAGAATTGGGTTCTAGCTAGTACAGTTCGGACTCCTGTCCTGGTTCTGAATCTAATCTCACAAAGTACAATGTAAGACTGATAAATCACCAAAGAGTCCAAATCCGGCAAATCGTTTTGGAAAATCGATTTTAATTAAGAAGTGTCAAACATGGACTATTTTGCCAGATTACAAAGTCGCCACCTAAATATTTTGTTTTCTGGGAAATTTAGGAAACCTGACTCGTGCCTAAGGCCACATGTCCGTCATCACCAAAGTTGCATCGGCTCGGGAACTTAGGCACGAGAGCAGAAATGAGCACCCCCGCTCGCCCGATCAAAGGATCGGCCTCTACTGCTCATGATATGTTGTTTTGAAAACACGTGTTATTATTCCGGTTATTAGCTAACCTTACTATGTGGCGCACAGCATACAAGTATAGACTAAATCGCCTAAATTGGAACGAAGCAACTCATGTTTTTTTTCGAAAATGGTTTGAATTTGTCACCCTCAAGTGGGTTTAGAAATGCGGATTTGCCACCAAACAAGGTGGGCTTAAAACATGATGATTTGCCACTCCAAGTGGGCTTAAAACTCGCATTTTGATGAATTGTTCCAATTCAAGTAATAAAAGCCTTCATCCACAGGCATTCATGCAGTTAATCAAATGAGTAGATAGCCTCATGGCAAGCATGCTATCAGAGCAATCACTTACACACATGCAAGGATGCTAAAGCATAAACACTCACAGTGTACTCCTAGCCAAAACAAGAAACTAGTTAGAAATATGTATGATCCTAACTATATCAACAATGCCTAATGCAACACATGCGAAATGCAACTAAATAGGCTCGGCTATCTAAGATGGCATATGAATGCAACACTTGATAACATGTTTTGAAACACATATTCAAGTAAGTGTATTGAAATACAATGCAGTTTGTATGATGCGCCGAAATGTATGATGCACACATGCAAGCATAAGGCATGCTAATTGAAATATGCCCTAATCTAACCATTGAAAGCGGATAAATAAAAGGGAGAAAGAAATGGGGTTGGAAGACATGCACACACACATACACCCTTATTACAACATTTGCCATCTCGACGGAGGGTCCGAATAAACAAGAGCTAAGCCAAGCTACTTATTACAAACCAACTAATTAACTATGCTAAGCTAATTAATTACAAACCGAATTGAAACTAGCTATGCTAAGCTAATTAGAATATTACAAAGATGAATTAAATTAGCTAAGCACATTAACTAATTAATTACAAAAACCGGCAAATTAACTAACTAAGTAAAATAGTTAAAATGGCCTCGAAGGGAGGAAGACATGCATGCTCGGTTTGCTTCGCCCGGAAATGCATTGCTTTGCCACGAGTTGTCTCTGTTTCCACTCGTGGTGATCTCAGAGCATCAAAAGCACTTTCAGGTTGCATCTGCCGCAAAACAGGAGCATTTTGGAAAATTTTGCCACAGGTGGCCGGCCGGCCACCTCAACTGGTCGGTAGGCTACCTCAACTGGCCGACCGGCCAGTACAAGTGGTCGGCAAGCTAGTGCAAGTGGCCGGCCGGCCACTTCCCTTTCCAGAATCCCAATTTTGCTGCAACAGAGATCAACCAAGGGCACAGCAATGTATTTGCATGGAAATGTGTGTGCAAGTACTCCCCTTACCATTTCTCAAGCTCAAAGGAACGTAGTACTTGGCTCTCAAGCCACCAATCACACATCTCAATGCATGATGGCCAAAGAGTCAAGCTTTCACAATGTTAGTGAATGTACAAACAAGGCTCGAAGAGCCTCCACCCTATCATGCATGATCAAGGGTGTCGGTGACCGAGAAACGCAACACGTTTCATCACTTTGAGTATGAAACGTGCCACAATCCTTGTGTTTGAATTTACGTCTGATCCAAACGCAATGCAATGCAAACAACATGCTTTTTTTTCAATGCTAAAGTGGCATGCACAAGACTCTATCATGTAAGCAATGCATGCAAGACATGTTAAGGGGCCAAGAGCACTAAAACAAGTGAAGAACATTACACATGAGGCATGCACTATCGATCTCAAATGGTCAAACTAGTTATGGACGGACCTAAGATACTCCAAAAGAGTGGCCAAAATACACTAAACTTAGGCACAAAAAACAAGAAATGCATGCTCATTCATTTGCTCGCAAGCAAGGCACAAAGCTTAACTTTCAAACACATCGAAAGAGTGATATTTATGAGGGCATGACAGAGGTACAAGCTCTGAAATCAAGTGCCAAATGATGGCATATCATGCAAACAACACAAGTATAGCATGTTAGATGACTTAAGCATTGAAACTAGTGAAGTACACAACACTAGGACTATGCAATACAACGCTCAATGGACTAAATCAGCCCTAAACAGACCTCATGCATGCCAAGACAGTGGCCAAAACGCTCTGAAATGATAGCATGAATGGCAAGAAAATGATGTTCATGTATTGGCTCATCAACAAGGCATGAGACACAACTCTTAAACACAATTAAAGAGTGATATACATGAGAGTATGACAAGGATATATGCTCTGAAATTATGTGTTAGATGATAACATATCATGCAAACAACACAAATAAGGCATGCTAGAAGGCCTAAAGCACAAGACTAGTAAAGAGCACTACATAAGGAGCATGCAATGCATAGCCTAAACAACCAAACCAGCTTTGGACAGAGCTCAATTATGCCAAAACAAAGGTTAAAACATGCTGAAATGGTAGCCCAAAAGCTTAGACAAGCATGTATACGTATTGGCTCATGATCAAGGCATAAAGCACAACCCACAAAAGCTATGAAAGAGTGGAATATGTGAGAGTGTGACTATGCTATATACACTGAAATCATGTGAGAAATGAGGCTAAGGCATGCAAACACCACAAGCAAAGCATGCAAGAGGCTTTGAAACTCAAAGCTAGTCAAGGCATTCACACTGCAACCATGCACTACAAGTCCCACATGGCCAAGACCACTCAAAACAGAGCTAAGGCATGCTAAAATAATGGCAAAAACATGTTGAGATAGAGTTAACACAAGCTAGGATGATAGGCATGAAGCATGTTAGGCCAACAAGTAGGATTACACTGCAAGTATAAGATGCAAGCAACCAATGACCAAACCAACCAAAAACAGAGTTATGGCAGCTCCAAAAAGTAACAAGAACATGCTTTAGCTCAGCTTAAAGAAAGGAGAAATACATGCTCACTTAGTAGGCCAACAAGACATGCAAGCAAGACAAAAGGAGAGGGGACCACCCTCCCCCATTTTGGGCCACAAAACCAACTTTTTACCATTAAAATTCCTCTGAGTTTTAGTGGTTAAAAGACCAAACAAGGGGTGATTCAAAAGCTTAGAGAGTTGGCTCAAGAGACTTAACAAGCCAAAGAGTAAAGGAGGGGAACCACCCCCCTAACCACACAAGGCTCAAACCAACATTTTCAAGCCTTAAAATCAGAGTTTTTGAGAGGCTAAAAAATAGCCTCAAAGTAGCATGCGAAGATGGTCAAGCTATTAATCAAAACAAAGCTTTAAAAGGGACAAGTGCCTTACCCTTGAAGCACATCAGCGATGCGGCAACTTCAGTAACAATTTTGAACCAAAAGCAATCCAAAGACCTCAAATGAAGCTCCAATGGACCTCAGCTCCAAAGTGATGGTGTTTAACTAGGTGTCTTAGTGCAAATGTGTGAAGAAAACACACTTTGAGGCTCAAAATAGCATAATATAGAGGGAGAGTGAGAATTCTAGAGAGAGAGAGAGATTTTTGCTCTGGAAAATCTGAACCCTCAAATAGGGAGAGGAAGCTCCCCTTATATAGAGCAAGCAAGCAAAAAGCTTGCTCCATCCCTCTATACACGTGTATGGAGGATGAACTCAGTGAGCCACAGCTGTCTCAAAAGATCTGAAAATATTTAAAAGGAGAAAAAGTGGCTACCGGCTAGTTAAGGTGGCCGGCCGGCCACTTCCCCTAGCCGACCGAGCACTCCAAGTGGCCTACAAGGGACAAAAGTGGCCGGCAAGTGCCACAAGTGGCCGGCAAGGTCCTCTCCCGCCTTAGGCATGAGGCATCAAGGTTTGGCCCGAAAACCAAGGCGAAAGCACAAAGGGTTAAGAGGTTGAAAAACAAGGCACTCAGCCGAGACCTTCAGGCGCTCGAAACAAGCACAAACATGCACAATTATCGCGTGCACAAACGATGACGTCGAACTCTTAAGGTCTGTCAAAAATGGGGTGTCTACAACAAGGCCATCTCAAACCCCTTGACCCTCAGCCTCTCCCTAATCCCCTTCCAGTTAGGTATAAGGCTACCAAGTACTATGCCTTCCATCAACAAATCGGCCACGACACTGATAGTTGTTTTCGTCTTCGCTACGAAGTTAAAGATCTTATTGACAATAAGGTCATCACTTCGCCGGGTCCTACAAAGTCTATCCACACTAGATTGATAAACGTAGCACTATTATGAGATGGGTTAGTGTTAATTATTTTGGGGCGTTACATATTTTGTTAGGGATTTAAATTTTGAAAATGCAAACATTCCTAATTGATCACTAAGGTAGGAATTTCAAATTCAAACTCAAACCCTTTAAATTGAGAAATCATCTCTTAATTTTTCACAGAATCAAAAATTAGAATCAAGTCCCTCCCCAAATTTTTTGGTCATTGGATCACTATCTCAAATAACTCAAATTGCCCTAGAAGCAATTGATTGTCATCTTAGAGTCCCCAGATTTTTTGAATAAAATCACTACTTTTCTGACTATTGATCCTAGGAATAAAATCAAAATATTTCCATTCGAGACAAGATACGATATAAGCGCATAATTTGCATTTATACCTATTTGGGGTTAGGGTTGCCCTGTCCTAATTTGGAAATGGGATTTAAGATTCACTAAATCATACAAAAAGGAAACAATACAATCCTAAAAAATGAGGGTATCCTATCCTAGTTTGGAAGGTGCTAATGCTCACTATATGCAAAAGGTAGGTTTGGTCACAAAAGGGTACATCAGTTATTACTATCAATATACCTCTCATTTCACCAAAAAGAAGAAGAAGAAGAAGAAGAAGAAGAAGAAGAAGAAGAAGAAGCAGTACTAATAGCATAATTGATGCTTGCCTTATTAATATGACATAGCCCGCGAACAGTGTCTGGGATCTTATCTAGTAAAGCAGGTTTCCTTAGTTCTAAAATGATGTAATGCAATTAACAATTAACCACTAGTTTTGTAAAATAAAAATTTTCAAGTCAGGCTAACTTAATTCCCTAGCAGAGTCACCAACTGTGGGTCTCGTGCCTTATTTGAGTCTAAGGCATCCATCTTACACCGACTTGCTTTATTTTTGTAGAGTTGCCACTTAATTTTTAAAGGGCAATTAAGAACTTTTAACAATGAAAACTAAGTTAAGGGCAAGTACATCATAACTAAGAAAATTTCATGTTCGGGACATAGGTACAACAGGGGAAGGCCATTTTAATGGAAGCATCCCCTTTTGCCCAATCCAAAGATTTGCCTCTCCTCACTTTTTATTTTTTGATTTTAAAAGTTAATTGCTTTATAAAATTTCATTTTAGATCTAAAATCCTTTACTACCATAAATTATGTGACTTAAAGAAAGATAAATATCGTATACTTTAGATTAAATGAATAAAGTCATATTTATAAAAATAAAAATAAAAAATGATTCTATAAAGAAAAGTGGGCTTTGATAACCCATGGCTTTAAACATAAAGTAAAATATACAATATTCGAGAAAACATCCAAAACATATAATTTTGCATACAAAGAGCACATAAACTTGCATTATTAAAATAACAATGCAAAACACAAGCACATGCCAAAGAAGGAAGAAGGACTTACCTAATTGCCCACTTTTACGCATCTTACACGCAATACATGAATTAAATATGACCTAATCATGCAACTAAAACATATAAAATGCAACCCAAATCCCAGTTTTCAGGCTACTACATGAAGAATACGCGCACGTGCGCATACACACACACAAAGAAGAAGCAACTAGCAAGTAAGAAGGCAAAAATAACATAAAAATACATGATGGTCAAACCAGGCTTATGTATAAACATTATGTGATTAAATAAAGCCTAAAAACATGTTCTTTTGATTGAAAGAAAGAAAATATGCAAGAGGAGAAAGCAAGAAAAACTAAGAGATTACATGATAGAGTGATTAAAATAACAACCTACCATGAATTGACTAATCAAAATAGGTAAGAAGCTACTAAAAACATAAGAAAGCCTCAAGTTCTTTGCTTGCAAGCTTCCCTCAGGCTTGGAATCCGAGTTAGGGTTGATGTTTTTCAGTCCTTAGAAGTTTTCAGAGGTCTAGAGTTGCTGTGAGGGTGTGTATTTCGGCGCTAAGGCAAAGAGGGAAGAGATGAGAGTGTTTGGCTTTCAAAAAGCTTGAAAAGGGTTCAAATTCCAGAACCCCTTCAAATGGGAGGTTAGGGGGTTTACATAGGCAGAGGGAGCCATGGGGGGGGGGCAAGTTGGGGCAACTTCCATCGCATCCTCTGCCACTTACTAAAAAATGCGCCAAAATTTGGTTTCTATACCTGGCTCTGCGATGCTTCAATATGCATACGTCCAAACTTGGTGTGCACACTCAACGAAGGTTCGCAAGTACTAACAATGTGCGCACACACATCTAATGTGCGCACTTGCAATTTGCCTTGGTACATGTTCCATGCATGCATGCAAAAGTATGTAGCCCTATGCCCTTGCCTTGCTTGTGGCACAAGTAAGCTCGAATTGCATTTTGATCAACATTTTCGATAAAATAGGTCACTAACTTTGGAAAATACAATCAATCAAGGCACAATCGGGATTTTTGGGGATAAGAAGTTGGTTTTTGACTAAAAATGGTTCCATTTCGCAAAAAGTTTATTTGTGGCGAAATTGGGTTTATACAGCAACTCTAAACATCCTTAAATTTTCCTAAGGCTACAATAAGTGTCATTTCATGATCGGAAGGCTTGCAAGCACCCAAAATCTTAGGGTCAGTCAAAATGGAGTGTCTACAGTCACCATTTCCTTGTACATCACTTTTCTATAAAATTAAGATTCCGCACAAAGTCAATAACGCAGATTCTCATTCATTCAAAACTTTCCATAATTTTCAACACTCTACTTAAATCAGATAGTTTTAAGAAGCTATATCTTGATCATATACTTTCTGATAAAATTTGGTTTCTACTTAAATTGTATGTTCGTAGAGCTAATTATTCCCGTGGTAAGATTCACAACACAACTCAATTTTTTTTATAGGAAATTATTTCTAAATCTACCACTTATTTCAAAAATCACAATCACTGCATTTCCATTTATGACAAAATACCATATAAGCACATAATTTGTATTCATGCCTACTTGGGTAAAGGTTGCCATGTCCTAGTTTGGAAAGAAGATATATGGATTCACTAAATTATACAATAAAGGCAACAACTCAATCTTGAAAAGAACGTTTCTTGTCCTAATTTGAAAGATGCTAAAACTTTCCATATGCAAAGGGTAGGTTTAGTCCAGAGGGCACACCAGCTATGATTATCAATATACATCTCATGCCACCTTGGAGTCTAAAGGGATGATCAAATAGTACTAAAAGCAAATTCAAACACTTGCTTGTTGACATTAACATAGCCTGTGAGGGGCAAGCCATCTGGGATATTAAGTAACGAAGCGGTTTTTCCTAATGCAATTAAATAATTAAAACACTAATCTCATAAAATACAAATTTTAAAGTCAACCTCACTTAAATTCCCAGTGGACTCACCAACTGTGGACGTTGTGCCTTTTTGGGTCAGGCACATTTCCACCCAAATGTTGTGCCAACTTGCTAATCCCACATCAAAAGATTCGCCACTTAATTTTAGGGGAAATTAAGAAAACTTTAGAAATCAAAACTAAGCTAAGGACCTGATTTGTCATAACCAGAGATTACTGGTTTGAGACCTACGGCACAAAAGGAGAAGTCATTGAATGAAAGTGCCCACTTTTGTCCAATCCGATGATTGGCCTCTACTAATATTTTATTCTATGATTTTAGTGAATAATTATTTCATATAGTCCATTTTAAGCCTAAAACCCCTACTACCCTAAAACTATTTAATTTGAATAAAAGATAAACATCATTTATTTTAGATTAAAGAATAAAGCCATCTTTTTTTAAAAATAATAATGATTTTTCAATAAAAAAAAAAGATTTTGCCCATAAAATTAACATAAAATAAACAATATTCATGAAAACAACGAAAACAATCAATTTTGCATAGAAAAGCATTTAACTTGAATTATTAAAAAACAATGCAACAAAGACAAGCACATGCTATGAAAAATAGGGAAACTTTCCTGGATGCCAACTCAAGCGTCTTACATGTATTACATAAAAATAAATATGAACCCTAAACATGCAACCAATCACACAATAACAAACCTAAACCCAGTTTGAGGCTACTAACATGATCTTTATGCACAAAAAACACCCAACAAATAAAAAATAGGAAAAACATATTGAAACTAGATGATGACCAAATCGGGTTATATGCAGGAATATTACATGATTAATCAAGACAAAAGATGTTGTTTTGATAAAGTAAACAAAACATGTTGAGTCGAATCAAGCGGCGTTAGAAAGCTAATTCAAAGTGATAGAATTTTGTGTGAAATGGAAATTTGCAATTTCCAACTTTTCTAGGTGAAAATAGGCCTCAAGACAAACCAATAAACGATTATTTTGACAAAAAACAATTTTTGGCATGAAAATGGCAAAGCAGAAGCTCTAACAACTTGAAGCATCTCTAAGGTTAAAATGATGATACCTTTCATCATCAATAAGCATGACATTCACATAAACAAGCAAATGGTTACAAAGTTAGATGCAAATAATCTAGGAATTCCCCAAAGAGATTTCATCTTCCCAAACGCAATAATTGAACTCGGATTATTCAGTACGCCCTCTCCTTTACTACTTTGCAGACCTTACCTCGAATGCCTACAACAGTTACATACCGCGTAGCACTAACCGACGACTTCAAAAGAGATGGTAAAAATAAGGGCCCTGCCCATAACCTCCTCCAACCTTATTCGTCATAAATACCTAGGGTCCAAATACAACTAGTCCATTCAAAGGTTCCGAACAACTTCTTACACAAGACTTAACCATCAATTAGGGAACACATCCCGTTAGTCCATACTTGAAATTATCACATTATCATGCCATCATTATTGAAATGATTGAAAATCCAATACCACCCCATTTAGTTTCCCCTTGAGTTTGATATTTTAAGATAGGGTTAGAACAAGATATTGAGACAATAATTTCTATACAAGTATGAGCATCATCAAAGCACTACAGTAAATAAATATAGACGTGACAATGAAAAAAATCATAGTAAGGCCCAAACAAGTGATAAGAAGAACATTCATGAAATTTGAAACGTGGAATCATCAACAAATATAAATTTTCAGATTAGATATACTTTAAATATCGCAATATAAGAGGCATTTTTAGAATTTTCCCGAGCTCGGCCTTTCTAAGGTTTGTAGAGAATTTTATCTAGTTTTCATATCATCTTTTGGAAATGGGATAGCTTTCTTATATTTTTTTTTATTAAAGAAATACTTGAGTACTGTCCAGATTTGTCGACTATCACAAAAAATTGATTTTCTCTTAAACCACTCACTCTTTTTCAATTAAAACATTTTTACTTGAAACCTAAAACTTTAAGGAAAGTTTTGATATAAAAAATGAGTTCCAGAGGACTTTTTACATTTTTCTAGAATTTTTATAACTTGATTGAAAATACCGGTTGTTTGTGCCCAAAACTTGGAATAAAAAGAATTGTAAGAAAATGAAGCAACCATAGGAAATTCTATACTTCTCTTATGATGAAAACATGGCAAATAATATACTAATAATTCAGATTTTTAGTTTAAATATATTCTTTTAAAATAATGTAAAATATAGGTAGAAATAGATGACTTTGCTCCAACAAAGAGATAATACAACCAAAGAAGAAATCAAGGTTCAACTTCTTTCATTGAAACACAAGAACAACATACATACACATCTGAAAACAATGTCATAAGCATCTAATATCATGTATTTGGAAGAGAAAAGAAAAGAATAAGTTGTGTTGTGGCTGACTTGTTTGTTAGATTGGTAAGTTTGGACCGAATTTCTTCTCCTTTTCTTTCTTCTCCTCTAAACTCACACTTTGCTCTCCTCTCTCTATCTCTGCTGTTTGTGTGTGTGTGAGTGAGTATGAATGTGCAAAATATGCAAGAGAGGTGATCTATTTATAGAAAAAATGTCATGAAAGGTCCAAAATATCCTTTGGTTAGAATGGGATGGAATTGACTTGTATTTAGTTGAATTGTAATGGAATGAGTGTTGATTAGAAGGGTTAAGTGTGATTTAGTTAGACTTAAATCTAGCTTAGTTGGTTTGGAGCTAGATTGAGAGTTGAGTACAAAACAAACATCCTTAATTTTGGATCCAAGTCATTTTTTCCCTCTAAATTCATGAGAGAGGTGATCGGCCACATGCATCCTGTGACTATGGTTTTATCATCCTTTTTTTTTTTTCGGTGTACAAATTACACATATATTTTGTAGATATTTTGGCAAAAAAAATATTAAAATAATGGTTTGTACTTTTATACGTATAAAAATGATTTGGGGTCAAAATGGAATTAAAATAAAATGTGAGGGCATGGGCTTGACTAGAATATCTATTTCAAGTGTAGTATTAAATAAAATAGTGCCAGGAAAATTAATTTGATTCGAATTGTCTCGCTTTGAATTGAAAGACGCATAATCGAATGAAAACGATACAAATCAAAAATTAGGATTTTGAGTAATCAATCTATAATTAAGGGGTTAATTAACTAGTATTAAGGTATTAGAAGTGATTTCTAGGTTACCGGGATTGATTAGGGTCTGTACGGTTCCGATTAGGACGCGTTCTCTATTGTAGGGTTAAAATTGCAGGTAAACAAGGGATCAAGGGTTTTCATTGAAATAATAAAAAAAAGAAAGGTTTTAATGGAAATACAAAATTTAGGGGGCCTCACAATTAGGGTTTGTACAGGTTCATTCGCGATGCGTTTTCTACTCTAGGGTTAAATTGGTGATTACACTAGGGATTAAGACATTTTATTATAAAAATTCAAAAGTAAAAGCCTTAATGAAATTTACAAAAGTTAGGGGTCTCACAGAAAAGAGTTAGGGTAACACTAAGTTAGGGTAAAAGATGTGGCATTTGGTAGTAATGTAAATTTTATAATGGAGATATTTGTTTGTTGGAGTAGAGTACTACTGTTACAATGGAGATTAAATTTTAGAAGTGAAGGCCTTAAGAGACTATTTAATTTATTCTGTTCCTAACATCAATCATTTTTCTTTAGTCAGCACACTGTTGACAAAGATTCTTTTTTATTTTAAGGTCATATTTGGTTGGCTCCATAGGATGAAGGGAATTAAGAGTACGACGAGATTGAGAAAGCATTGGTTTGTATACTATCGCTGGCCTTTCATGCACCTTTTGGATACAGCTAACCCTATAGTTCGGACTCCCGTGGTTCTGAATCTAATTTCACAAGTGCCATGTGAAATAAATAAACACAAATGAGTCCAAATCCGGCAAATATTGTGGAAAATCAATTTTGAATCAAAATGCCAAAAATGGATTGATTTATCGGATTACAGAGTCACCACCTAAATATTTTTGAAAAATTTAGGAAACCCATGACTTGTCTCAAAGGCCACGTGTCCGTCATCACCAAAGTGTCTCGGCTCGGGAATTTAGGTATGAGAGGGGAAGGTCATAAATTGAGCACCCCACTCACCCGATCAAAGATCGGCCTCTACTAATCGTGATGTGATTTTTATTTACATTATATGCTCTTGTTCTGGTTGTTATGCTATTTTTACTAGGTGATGCACACAAGTATAGACCAATTCGTAAAATTTGGAACGCATTGATTTTATGTTTGTTTTGAAAATTGTTTTTAATACGCGTCACTTAAAAATAGTGAGTTTGCATGTACATTAATCAGTTTATCCCAATTTTAGCAATTAGTCTTCATCCACAGGCATTCAAACAAGTATATCAATTAAGCATTTAGCCTTATGAAAACACGCTTGATATGGTAACATAGACATACAATGCAATATGCTAAAACAGAAAATGCTCACCTAGTACTCCAAGGTAAACAAAACAAAGCAAAATAATTTGCAAACATGCATGCTCTTAAACGATGCAATATGACTAATGTAACGCACACATTATGTAACTTTTAATAGGCTCGGCTATTGTAGACACCCCATTTTTGACCAACCTTAAGACTCAGATGTCACCGGTTGAGCGCTCGGTGATGACGCATATTGTGCTCGTTCTGAGGTTTCAGAGTGTCGGCTGAGAGCCTTGCCTCCGGACTTCGGGATTCTGTGTGCTTTGTCTCGGTTTGCAAACCAGGTTCTGTCTTCTCTTCCTGAAGGGAGGGAGAGGTCTCGTAGACCATCTCTCAGTGGCCGTAGGCTACGTTTTGTGGTCGTAGGCCATTTTTCCCGTTTGGAGCCCCGTTTTCGATTTTCGGAGCCGTCGACCGTGTGCCTCGGTTCGGGACCGCTTAACCACCTCCGTTTTCTCTGGTTTTTGGTGCACACCTTATTTCCTCCCTTTTGAGGGACACTGTGGCCCGAGAGACCACCTTCGTGGTCGAACGCCACTTTCGGTGCCTAACAGCCCATTTTCGGGGTCCCGGGCCGCGCATTTCGGCCCCCCGAACCTTCGTTTTGCATCCGTTTTGGTCCATTTTTGGCAGGGGCCTCATCTTCATTGTTAGAAAGGTGGTGGTATGGTGGGAGACCAGCAATTTTTCTAAAAAAACCAGCTTTTGTGGTCAAGAGTGATTCAGCATGAATCTGGGAAGAAGGAAAACATCTGCGCGGGTTTACCGAAATGGGCATAACTCTTTGCACAAGGGGAATTAAGATATGAGGCTACCACCATTGGAAAGATTACTTTCGGGGATTCATTTTTAACTCAAGAATCTCCTAAAGACAATTCCGGACAGAGGAGATATGGTTGATTGCAGTGGGGCATCACTCTGTTTGCACCGAATCTGCGCGGCTTCACGGAAACTGGCATAACTTTTTCCACAGGAGGAATTTTAATGCAAGGTTTGCGGCATTGGAAAGCTAACTTCAAGGGCTACATGGGTGAGCAGATTTGGGGCTTGAACCTTTTGACCCCTAGCAGGCCAACCAGGTAAGGTGGTCGGTCGGCCACCTGAACCTTTTGAACTGGTTTTGGCCCTTTTGACCTGGCCGGCCCTTTTTGTCCCTCTAAATGTATTCTAGCTATGCCAGCTGTGTTCCACCAGGCCCTATGTCCAAAATTTTCCCTCTTTTTTTGGTCCATTCAAATTGGTTTTCCCCCTCTCTTTTTTTTTGCTCCATTTCAAATTGGTTTTCCCCCTCTTTTTTTTTTTGCTCCAATTCAAATTGGTTTTCCCCCTCTTTTCCCCCCCCCCCTCTTTTCCTCTATAAAACCAGCACTTGAGCTCCATTTTGAAGGGTTAGAAAAATCATTTGAGAGCTTTGCATTAAATCTCCCTCTCTCTCTACTCCAAACCTCAAAACCCTAAGATTCTTGCACCATTTCCACTACAACCCATAGCACCACACCACCATCGTCCATTCCAGCCCCTTGGAAGTTATTTGCAGAGGTTGAAAGCTCATTTCCTTGGACCAAATGCTGCTGGAAAGTTAGGCTACAAGGGTAAGCTCTTATTCTCCCATTTTTTGCACTATTTTGTTCTGCATTTTAGCTCCTTTTGCTTACATTTTTGGACTTTGGCTTGAACTGAAAATAGCCTTATTCTGGGCTCATCTTCATGTTGGATCAAGCACTTTTCTCTGTTAGGGGTCTTCTACTCACCCTTTGTGCTTTATCCCTCTTTTAAGGCTTATCTTGCATGATATATTAGCCTTGTTTTTGAGCATTTCTGGGCTTCGATCCGAACTATAAAATGTCTTGTTTTGAGCCCCTATTCAACTTTTTTGAAGGGCTCTCCTCTTTTTGAGACCAGCAGCTATCACTTGTCTCTTTATCCCTCTTTTAGGCCTTTTTCTTGCATGATATTTTAGGCCTACTTGTGATTATTTTTGGACTTGGTCATAAATTTAAAGTGCCTTATTTTGAGCCCCACTTCAACTTTGTTGAAGGGCTCTTCACTGTTTGAGGCCAGCTGCTATCCCTTGTCTCTATTTTCTCTTTTAAGGCCATTTTTGCATGATAGATTAGCCCTACTTGTGTTTGTTTTCGAGAGTTGTCATAAACTGAAAAATATCTTGTTTTAATCTCCTCTTCAAGTTTTTTTAAGGTTCCATTTTTTTTTGTGGTCATATGCTTCCTTGTATGCTTGATTGTCTCCTATTTTGAGCCTTACACCTAAGCCCTTGTTGCATGCTTTGTTTGCCCTTTTAGCCATTGAAATCCAGTGGATTTTCAGTGGCTAAGACACTATTTTGAGCTTCCAAATTAGAGGGGGGTGACCCCCTCTCACCTTGACTTGTTTGGTGGTCATTTTGGCCTTCCAAAGGGGCCTTATCTTGCATGCTTTGTTGACTGATTTCAGGGCCAATTTGGTGAGTTTTAGGACTACCATATTTGATTTTCAGAATTGTTTATGCCATGCTAAATGTCTATCTTGCATGTGCCTAATAACTCCTTGCATGGCCCTCTAAAGTAACTCATCATTTTTGCATGCCATGGTTGCATATCAGTGGTTATTTGGGCCTTTTTTCACATATTTATTCACTGATATTTGATGGTTTGGTCAGATTCCATCTGCATCATATACTTGCCATGTAAACCATGTTTGCTAGTCAAAATTGCATGCTATTTTAGTCCATCTTGCTAGCCTCTTTTGGCCATGCTTTGAACTAGAAATGTCTATGTTTTGGGACTGCCTTGGCTCTGTCTTCATGCTTCATGATCAAATAATGCATGCTTTGTTTAGCTATGAGTCATTCCATGTGCCTAGTTTTGAGTTTCGGGGTTCATCTTATGCATCGGGTGCCATATTTCCATGTTTCGGGATCATTTTGTATCATATTTCAGTGCTGAAATTTGCATATTTGCATATCATATTCCATGCCTTGCCATGCCTTGTTAGAGTGGCACTTGATGCCTTAGGTTCAGTCCTCGGTTTGCATGCATGCGTGCACGCATTTCGAGAGTCTCATTTTCACCTAATGGCTACTGATGTGAGTGTGGCTGAGGTCCACTCATGTTGGTGTAAGTCCATCGTGCATTGTGTATGTCATTTCATTTCGTAGCATTGCGTATGCTAGGTTGTATGTTAGAGCATTGTGTATGCCTCGTTCCATCGTGCATTGTGTATGCCATTTCATAGCATTGTGTATGCTAGATTGCATGTTAGGATTGCATTCATGCATGTCATGCATATTGCATTATGCTTGGGATAGGAGTTAGCCGAAGCACGGGAAACAAGGGACGTTTCGTACTCCGAGTGACGGAACGTGTCTCAATTCCCGGTCGCCGACACTCCGGATTATCCATGATGGAGTCTAGGTTTTGTTGTGTTTTCATGTGCATTCATTTCATATTGAGTCGTGCAATTCGACTCCTCGGCCATCATGCATCGAGATGTGTGATTGGTGGCACGAGGATCGAGGACTACACTCCCCGAAGAGTAGTCATGCATACATATGTGAAAATACTTTGCTATGCCCCTTTGTTGCTCTCTGTTGCAGCAATTCAGAAATGAACAGCCTTCCGGAGCTTGGCACGCATTTCAAGAATAATTGCAAACAGAGGCAAACCGGGGCATCGCAAGGGATTCTCCGCACAAGGCAACCCGAGCATGCATCATTCATCATTTGGAACAGAGCTGAGGCGGTCCATGGATTTGCGTGCCAATTTACTGCTTTCCAAGATTAATTTGTTAATTAATTAGGGTTCTGTAATTATTTATTCGGGACTGTATTATTCTTTCAAACCCTCTGCGCGAGGGCACAACTGTAATAAGGGTGCGTGTGTGTGATGTATGTCTTCCAACCCCACGTCTTTCTCCCTTTTATTTACCAGCTTATGATGGTTAGATTAGGGCATGTTTCAATTAGCATACAGTATGATAGCATGTTTGCATTCATTCATCTGTCTTGCACGCACCGGGCTCGGCGCATCATACTAACTACATTGTATTTCAATTCCGAGTTGAATACTTGTTAGTTGTATCATTTCACATGCCATCTTTAGAATAGCCGAGCCTGCTATAGTTGCATTTTGCATGTGTTGCATTAGGCATTTCTGTATAGTTAGGGTCATGCATGGATTTCTAACTAGCTTCTGTTTTGGCTTGGAGTACTCGGTAAGTTTTTATGCTTTAGCATCCTTGCATGTGTGTGAGTGACTGCCATGATAGCATGCTTACCATGAGGCTATGTGCTTATGTGATATAACTGCCTGAATGCCTGTGGGTGAAGGTTGGGTTATCTGAATTGGAATAACGCATTGACTGTGAGTTTTAAGCCAACTAGATAGTGGCAAAATCATGTTTTTCTAAGCCCACCCGACGGTGGCAAATCCACGTCTTAGCCTACTTGCGAGTAGCACCATCAAACCATTTTCAAATAAACAAACATGAAATGTTTTGTTCCAATTCAGGCGATCCAGTTTATACTTGTATACCGTGCGCATCACATAATGTTTTGAAAACTTGATATCATGGTTAGTAGAGGCCGATCTTTGATCGGGCGAGCGGGGGTGCTCACGAAGTGACCTTCCTCAATCGTACCCAAGTTCCCGAGCCGAGGCAACTTTGGTGATGACGGACACGTGGCCTTAGGCAACGAGTCAGGGTTTCCTAAATTCCCCCAAAATAAAATATTTAGGTGGCGACTCTGTATGTGGCAAAGCAGTCCATGTTTGGCACTTCTTTACAAAAATCTGTTTTCTCAAAACGATTTGCCGGATTTGGACTCTTTGGTTCAGATTACGAACCGTGACAATTTGAGTCCGAACTGTACTGAGCCCAATACGAGCGGAACGGGAGTCATCCCTCCCGGGGCCCTCGGGGCGCGTCTACAGTTTCTGGCGACTCCGCTGGGGATTTAGAGAACTTGACTCGAACTCATGATATCTTGTTTTGACTACACTTGTGTGTTTCTTTGCATTGCATTTGCATTGGTGTGCCTAGGACACCGTGTTTGCCATCTGCTATTCCTGAACGGTTTGCCGGAGGCTTGTCTTGTCAAGGCATGACCATAAGGCTGACCGGTTATGGGCTCTACCAGTATGGGAACACAAACCCCAGTTTTACCGAGGCACCCTTTTTGACCATTCGACCTAGTGCATATTCGGATCCATAGTGACCATTCCAAACTAGGATAGGTTGCTTACCCGATAGGTTGTTTGAAACCGTTGCGTGCGTTGTGAAACCCTAGCTCCTGACAAAATAGGACAGGGAAACCCTACCCCAACATAAGGGTGTTTTGGCTCTCAATTATCTCTTATGTGCTGTCAGAGTGCGTCTCTACAGGGAAATGCATCTATCAGATTGCAAGTTTGGGGCATCAGGCCTGCGGGCATTAGTCAGTGTTTGAGAATCAGTTATCTGCGGGTATTAGATTCAGTCTTTGGGAACAGTGATTTGGGGATAGTGATCAGTGATTGAAGACAGTGTGTATTCAGCTTATCGACCGTGTTGTTATGCCCAGCTGTGTGTTGTGCATTTAATTTAAGTTGTTATGCTGTCCGTTTATCTGTTTGTTTATTTTCTTATTGCTTTATTTATCTTTTTTACTAGGACAGTTTTAGCACAATTGCTTCCGACCAAGCAGATATTCCCCAACCACCCTGGACAAGAGGTCGCCGACTCAATCGATCTGAGGATCTGGTTGACGGACAGCCAGTGTTCTACTCTCTACCCCCAGGTGTTAGGAGAAGACCGAGAAAGCGCAGTGTGTCTGAGCAGAGATTACCAGAGCAGTGGTCTACTCTAGCAGTGAACAGTCGAACCGAGGTCACAGTTTCTGCCATAGAGATACACATACCAGTCAGTCAGCAGGATCAGCAAACCATAACCGAGATGGAAGAAATGATGCGACAGCTCTAAGAGAGCATGAAGCAAATGCAGGAGGATGCTGTCCGCCAAGCGGAATTTGCCAAACAGCAGGCCACAGTCATGGCCCAGCAGGTTGAGCTCATCCCTAGACTGCAACAGCAGAATGGAGCGTCAGCCTCACACCAAGCTCCTCCCCCACCAGGAGCCCCACTACCTAAGCAGGCACCGACTATCCAGAATACCCTGCCAAATACCCAGAACATCTTGCCAAATGTCCAGACCCTTTAGGAGGACACAGACATTCCAACGGGGCCGGCTCCACCCCCTCTTCTACCTCAACTGTCCAAGGCACATACGCCTATCAACCACCCGGACTCTCTCTTCGAGTTCGAGATAGACCCTACAGCACTAAAATTGAGCAAGCTTGAGAAGTTGTTCAAGAAATCCCAAGGGGTGAAGGCTATTCCGGATATTGAGGATGGATATACCGATGTGGCTGTGACGCTACCAGATAGGTTCAAGATGCCGCAAATTGATCGCTTTGACTGATCTGGGGATCCCATGGTCCACCTCCGTTTATTCTCAGATATACTACGGCCGATGGGCCTCACCAGACCACAGAAGCTTTCGCTATTCGGCCGGACCCTGTCGGGTGTGGCCGCTATCTGGTATGCGAAGTTGGAGGATGATGTCAAACGAAGTTGGGGTGAAATGGCCGAGGCCTTTGTTGTGCAATACTCTTACAATACTCAAATCGAGATTACAACCCGGGATCTCGAAACAACAAGGCAGGAGCCTAAAGAGAGCTTCTCAGATTTTGTAACCCGATGGAGGGCGAAGGCTTCAATGATGACCCTGAGGCCTACCGACAAGGACCAGATCAGGATGATTGTGCGCAATCTCTAGCCAAAACTGATGCAAAAGATGATTGTACTCCCCTTCCCTACCTTTTCAGATCTGCATGAGATGGGGGTACAAATCGAAGACGCAATGAAACAGGGTCTGATTGACCAGGATAGGGAGTAGACCAGAAGAACCTTTAACCGCAACAACAATGCAGGCCCGAGTGGTGCTGCAACTACAAAGGCTTCGGAAGTCAGCATGGTCACCACTATTCCCCCTCCTCTTCCAAGACCCATGGCAGCCACACCTTTCTCCGGTGCATCCGGAAGTAACACCCAACCACCAAGTACCCACCGAGATGCCAGAGAAACTTCACCCCATTGTATATGCCCCTGTCCAAGGCTCTAGGGGTATTAATCAGGAAAGGGCATCTAAAACCCCTGGAGCCGAGGCCATTGCCAAATCCACTTCCCCCCTCTCACAACCCAGCCAAATACTATGCGTATCACCAACAACATGGTCACGACACTGACCAATGTTTCCGACTGCGTCATGAGATTCAAGATCTTATTGACAAATAGGTGATCCTACCTCTAGAAAAACCCAATGTCACAACTAACCCACTCCCTACACACAACCAAGCTCCACCTCCCAAAAGAGTCAATTTTATCCAAACTGGGATCGTGTCTTACGATCCTAGTATCTATATCACTCATTCCCACCTACCTAAGCCAAAGGTGCTCCTTCCTGACTGCACAGACTTTTTGTGAATGGTAGACATCTCCAGAACCCAGCCTGAGCCAATGGTGGTGACTGTCGAAGACAGAGCAGAGGAGGTTTTAGAGGAGGATGGAATTACTGAATCAAGGTTTAAGCAGTCTGGAAGTATTGCTGGGGAAGCCTACGATCCAAGTGATTACATCTTATCAGTGGGCCAGGTTGAGCCAAATGTAAAATTGCCAGAGAGGGCAGAGCTGTCTGTGATCCGAGGGGACGGGTTTGAGCAGAGGGCAGATGATTTGACGGCTGTATAAGAGGACTTAGCCAACCTCCAATTTTTCAATGACCAAGAATCAGGGGACGCGACAATCAACTGGTTTGATTATGAGGAATCAGCAGAGGTAACTGGGTGGCTTGAGGACCTACCAGACGTCGTCAAAGAGTCTCAGTTGGAACAGGGCCTGGCAGGCGCGAGAGTATCAATTGTGGCCAGAAGGGCCGGAAGTCAGAATGCATTGTCGGAGAGCGCCGGTACGAAGAATTTCGCTCGGGACTTGAGCATTGTGGATGCAGAGAAAGTTGAACAACAAACTGCACTGACGCAGTCAGAACAAGAAAAGTTTTGGGATTCTAAGAGAATCAGGAAGGCAAAAGCCCATGAAGGGGCCAAGAGTGTTGTGGGCACAGGAACAAAAAATGCTGCGAGCATATGGGCTGAAAGTACTGCGAGTATAATCATACCGGAGCCGGACAAGTGTCTGTCGGCTGCCGACGAAATGTGGTGGGAAGACGATGATTTATGTCTTGCCCACACAGATGAGGATTGGGGGAGTAATCAGCCAGATGATACCTAGTATATCGGCGAGGTCGATCATATGACAAGAAGTGGGCGGTATTTCAAACCCCCGCATCTGGACCAACCAGAGGCATCCGGAAAAGATAAGGAAGCTGGGAGACAGAAGGAGAAGCAAATCAAAGAAGAGGCTGTGCTGAAGCAGTTAAAGAAGATACAAGCAGATATGTCCATCTGGGGACTGCTTATGGCATCACGAGTACACAGACAGGCTGTCCTTTCAGCTATGGACAAGGCCAAGCTTTCCATAGACACCACACCAGAGCAGCTAGTTGGATTGGTTTTTCCGGGAGGAGGTTCCCCGACGTTGACCTTTTCTGACAAAGAACTACCGCCTGAAGGCGCAAATCACAACAAACCTCTCTACATCTTGGTGGAATGTAGAGGCAAATGGGTACCGGAAGTTCTTGTCAACACAGGATCCGCTATTAATGTATGCCCGTCAAGGACGGCATATGCAATCGGGTTGAAGCCCGCGGACATCGTGCCAACTACTCAAGTGATCAGAGCCTATGATAACACAAGCAGGGAGGTGATGGGGACTGTCAAAGTTCAGACCCAGGTTGGTCCAGGACAACACGACATTGAATTCCATGTCTTGGACGTTCCCGCAACCTTTAACCTACTTTTGGGGCGACCGTGGTTGCACCAGGTCAAGGCAGTCTCTTCCACCTTGCATCAGATGTTGAAGTACCCTCACGGGAAAGGGGTAACTATTTTTTTTGGGAATTCATCAATCCATCCGCCGCCGGAAGTATCTACACCAGTCTTGGAGATCGAACACGGCACGGAGGATTTGTTCTTATCAGGGTTTACTTTGGCTGAGGCTCGGGTTGTGTA
Organism: Camellia granthamiana; assembly: GCA_036172215.1. Taxonomy (NCBI): domain Eukaryota; kingdom Viridiplantae; phylum Streptophyta; class Magnoliopsida; order Ericales; family Theaceae; genus Camellia; species Camellia granthamiana. The sequence continues at coordinate 78,765,611 of CM069913.1, read as the reverse complement.
GAACGTTATGGCTGTTAATGAGGGAGTGTATGTCAGCGCTCAATCTGTATACCTCATGAACAAGCTTCAACACATCCCCGGGATGGGATTGGGAAGGATCGGCCGGAAGGGCGTCGCAGCATTGGCCGAAGTGCCACACAACCCGCATACCTTTGGCTTGGGTTATCTGCCCACCAAAGAGGACTGGGTGACGAAGAATAAAGAGATGGCTGGGAGAGCCAGAGCAAAGAAGGCGGGGAAGCCTTTTGAGTTGATACATAGGCCCATTCAGGGTACCCTAAACGGACACTTCGTCCGGGAGGGGGAGGACTTTCCATTTTGCGACTTCCTAGAGCCATGGCTGAACGCGGAGAGGAAGCGCATACCTGGTTTCCAGATCTTCTTCGTCCTGCAACTATCCGGGGATGACGTTGCCAAAGAGCAGACGGACCCATCAACTGAGGTTGAGCAGTGTAAGAAAGTGCAGTCTGAGGACACCGAACTTGAAATGGGGGTAGCGCTGGCGTGTCTACTTTCAGATCCTTCAATCGACCAGGTGTGCTTGGGGGATAACTTCTCGGTATGCGTGATCGGGAATGGAATGGCTATGGGCCCACCAGCAACTATTTTGGATGCATCTATTGAACCCTCTCTTATTTGGCAGTATGAAGAGGGATTTTTGCCCAGCAGCACCGGGTCAGGTAGTGAGCCGGAATCTGATTCCACCGAGTCTCGTGAGTCGGAATCAGGTTCCAGCTCGACTGAGTCTGAGTCTGGTATTCCTGGGGATGATAACCCGGATGCCACAGTCTTGTCTAGGTCGTCTTTTTCTTTCTCTTTTGAGTCTGTTGTAACCGAAGAATTGGACGATTTGGATGCACTTAATGAGAATCAAGTAGCTGTGGTTTCTGAGTACTTTTCTGTGCCCTTGATTTATTGCATTAACTCAGACTTTCAAAATTTTCACGAAAACGACGAGGACGAAATTCCTCCGGTTTTACAACGCTTAATTGAACAAGAGCAGGAAAGATTTGTTAAACCCTTAGTGGATGAAATCACTACTGTGAATATTGGTACTGAGGAGGACCCGCGACTGGTCCAGATCGGGTCCACGTTGTCTTCGGAGGAACGCGAGCACTTAGTCGCTTTATTAAAAGATTTCAAAGATGTTTTCGCGTGGTCCTATGAAGACATGCCTGGAATCGATCCTGAGATCGTATAGCACCGGATCCCTCTTGACCCCGAGGCCCGACCCGTTAACCAGAAACTCAGGAGGATCCGCCCAGACTGGGCTCTCAAGATTAAGGAAGAGGTCACCAAGTAAATCGACGCAGGCTTCCTGCTGGTATCCGAATACCCGACTTGGTTCGCCAACATCGTTCCGGTGCCGAAGAAGGATGGCAGGATCTGAGTATGCGTAGATTTCAGGGATTTGAACAGAGCTAGTCCGAATGACGACTTTTCCTTGCCGCATATTGATGAGTTAGTGGACTTCACAGCAGGGCATGCTTTGCTTTCGTTTATAGATGGCTTCTCAGGCTATAACCAGATAGTGATGGCACCTGAAGACCGGGAGAAGACTGCTTTCACCACCCCGTGGGGGACATATTGCTACAGAGTGATGCCGTTTGGGTTAAAGAATGCTGGAGCTACATATCAACGGGCCGCGACCACAATATTACATGATATGATCCACAAAGAGGTGGAGGTGTACGTGGACGACATGATTGTCAAGTCCAAAGAAAGAGGAGGCCACTACACCGCCTTGCAAAAGTTCTTTCAAAGGATCAGAGAATTTCAGTTGCGGCTGAATCCTCAGAAGTGTACGTTTGGTGTTATAGCGGGAAAAATGCTGGGGTTTCTGATTACACAAAGGGGCATCGAGGTCGACCCTTCAAAGATCAAGGCCATCTTAGAAATGCCACCACCAAGGACTGAAAAGGAGGTGCGAGGCTTTCTGGGTAAAGTGCAATTCATAAGACGGTTTATCTCAAAATTAACCTTGACTTGTGAACCACTTTTTGGTCTCCTGAAGAAAGGCAAGAAATTCCAATGGAACGGCTGATGCCAAGCTGCTTTTGAAAAAATCAAGGAATATTTACAGAACCCGCCCGTGTTGTCACCGCTAGAGCCAGGGAAACCGTTGATATTGTACCTTTCAGTGACTGAGACCACGATGGGCTGTATGCTCGCGCAAGAATCAGAGGACAAAGTGGAGAGAGCCATCTACTATCTGAGCAAGAAGATGCTAGAGTATGAGACTCGCTATACGCCGTTGGAGAAGGCTTGCTTAGCTTTGGTATGGGCTACCAGGAAGCTGTGGCACTACCTGTTAGCTCACTCTGTAATGTTGGTTTCACGACTCGATCCCATCAAATATCTTTTCGAGAAACCAGCACTTACGGGTAGGCTAGCTCGTTGGTTGCCGTTGCTCTCCGAATTCGACCTGAAATATGTAACACGCAAGTCAGTCAAGGGAAGAGCAGTGGCAGAATTCTTAGCCGATCATCCAGTAGAAGGGGGTGAAGCAGTTGAGTACTTATTCCCAGATGAAGCCATTTTGCACATCGACGACGAGTATTGGACAATGTACTTTGACGGAGCATCAAATCAGTACGGGTATGGGATAGGAGTGTTGCTGATAGCACCTGACAATTCCCGTATCCCTCTAGCCTTCAAACTCCGGTTCAAAGTCTCAAACAACGAAGCAGAATATGAGGCATGCATTGCCGGTCTAGAAGCAGCCCTAGAACTAGGGGCAAGACGGTTGGACGTCATCGGGGACTCGAACCTTGTTGTGTCTCAGGCAAAAGGAGACTGGAAAGTCAAAGAACAAAAGATGATGATGTATCACCAGACCTTAGACTTGTTGATTCCGCAGTTTGAAAAGCTAAACTTTGCTCATCTTCCAAGAGAGAACAACAGGTTCGCAGATTCTTTAGCAACTCTATCTTCCATGATAGACATCCCGTTTGAAGTCCGGATGCGTCCAGTCATCATTGACCATAAATTCACGCCAGCCTATGAGTCGATTGCTGCTATAGATGAGGTTCAGGACGAAAACCCCTGGTATTACGACATTTGGAATTTCTTAGAGAAGGAAGCATATCCGCTAGGGGTAAATGCCGAGGATAAAAGGGCAATCAGAAGAATGGCCATTCAGTTCATCATCTGCGGGAATAAGCTGTATAAGAGAGGTCATCTGGGAATGCATAAGTTGTGTGTCGAAGCCGAGGAATTGAAGCGCCTGATGGAGGCCGTCCATGGAGGAGAATGCGGTGCACACATGAACGGAGTAATGTTAGCACGGAAGATCCTCAGACAGGGTTACTATTGGTCCACCATGGAGGAGGATTGTGTTAGTTTTGTTCGGCAATGCCACAAATGTCAGATCCATGCAAATCGCATGAATATCCCGCCGTCGAAGCTATACAACATGACTTCGCCATGGCCGTTTTTAGTTTGGGGAATTGACGTGATCGGGGCTGTCACTCCGAAGGGGTCGAATGGGCATGAGTTCATCCTGGTCATGATAGATTATTTCACAAAGTGGGTTGAGGCCCAGTCTTATGCGGTGTTGAAGGCATCGCACGTTGCGAAGTTTATCAGAAATAACATCATCTGTCGCTATGGGGTCCCGAACGAGGTCATTTCAGTTAATGGTTCCCACTTCAAGAAGGAAGTGATTGACTTGTTGGAAAAATACAACGTGGCTTTTCATAAGTCATCCACATACCGGCCGCAAACCAACGGAGTGGTCGAGGCCGCCAACAAGAATATCAAACACATACTGCAGAAGATGGTGGAAACCTACCGGTATTGGCCAGATAAGCTGCCATTTGCTCTGTGGGGCTACCGGACATCAATCAGAACTTCTATCGGAGCTACTCCGTATTCATTGGTTTATGGGATGGAGGCCGTTCTACCTATCGAGATTGAGGTTCCGTCATTGTGAGTATTGGCTTAGTGTTAAATAGCCGAAGCAGATTGGCAGCAGAGCAGGTTTGAGGAACTCATGCTTTTTGATGAGAGAAGACTGAAAGCACTGTACCATGTTCAAGGTTATCAGCGCAGAATTGCCCGGGCTTTCAACAAGAAAGTTAAGTCCAGGAATCTAAAGGAAGGAGATTTGGTCCTCAAGGACAACCGAGCTCCCATCCACGACCCAAGGGGCAAGTTCAGACCCAATTGGACTGGTCCCTACATCATCAAGTCTATCTAGTCAGGTGGAGCTGTGGTTCTGATGGACCTAGATGGCTTAGAATTTTCCCAACCGATCAACATGGACAAGTTGAAGAAATATTACCCCTGAGAGGCTCGCTAGGCCGAAAACCCAAAAGGGCGACCTAGGCAAAAGTTAGAGCATAAAAAAAATTAGAAAATATAAAAACTGAGCTCGCAAGGTTGAAAACCCGCAAAGGGCAGCCTTGGCAAAAGTTAGAGCGCAAAAGGAGAGTGAAAATACTCGAGTAAACCTAAGCCTGAACTATATAAGGCTTGATTCCCATCTTTGGGATACATAGGCAACTTCATCCTGAAGTTCAGCTATAAACTTTTTCCACGATCAACTTTGTCTATTTGATCATCTCGGTCATCTTTGTCTATCAGCATTTAAGAGCTTCGATTGTAATCTCCGGTGCAGCACTATTCAGACTAGGGGCAACTTTCCGTTGCCATGTAATGCCGTAGTGCTCTTCAGACTAGGGGCAACTTTCCAGTTGCAGGGATCTGGGGTTGTGCATCTCAGTGATAGATCTCAAGCGTGTCCAGTTCTGATCCATATCGACAATGGTTTTGAAAAGTTTTAATAAAAGTTGACTTTGTTCAAATTAATCTTTTTACAACTAAGACCATTTTTGGACCAAAGCGGAAAATTTTCAGTATCACAACCTTCAATTTCATTGATTTCAAAATAGAGTTCTCCTGCTCTTGCATACAATCGAAGTTGCTTTTTATCACAGTCATAAAGAAAACTTGAAAGTACTAATAAAGCAATAAATCCGGGGCATAGTCAAGTCAAATGTCCCTGCGCTCCCTCCCAGAGCTGGTCAAAACCTCTGATGCCGAGCTGGGCCCAATCTGTGCCTCTTCATTGAGCCAATCCAAGCACTCATCAGACAAAGTGCAACTGAAAGTGGGAGCGGGGGCCAGGAGTTCTCTCGTCCTCCATGCTGTGGCATATCGGGCAAGCTGTGCACCTCGAACCGGGAATGAAGCTGGATACTCTATCCCCTCTGGTGGGCAAGTCTGATCATGACCGAACTGGCGTTGGAACCGGAACGAAAAGTAGAATACACAGTGAATTAGATCAATCAACTGGATCCCGGTCTGCCGGAACATGCTGTAGCTCATTGCCGGGAGATTGAGCCAAGGGCAGCGCCAGGCGATGCAATCTGCAGACAAATTGCACATCCAGTCGAACCACCATCCCTCATCAAGGGCATCGACTAGGCGTTGTCGAAAGAAGTAGCCGTGAGCTGACTAGGCTGGGCAAGAGTCCACAACCTGCAATTTGTCCATCAACCATACCTGGGGAGGGATGAAAAATGATAGAATAAAGAATAGAGAGATGTACGATGAGAGAAAAGTAAGACAAGGGTTTTGTGAGACAAACCGAGCCTAAGGGCTGAGTGATGTGAGCAATACGTAAGTGAGATTGGGTGGGAAACATTACCTGCAACAGTAGTCGACTCCCCGCAAATCTGGTCGTCTCCCGACGATAGAAAGCATCCAAGCCCATCAGTGTCTCAGCCAATGTCATGACAATACAACTCTTTCCTTCCTTCAAGCCTTGAGCAACTTCAATCAGGCGAATGCTAGATCCACCAAAACCCGACGCAAGCAGAAAGTGAGATAGCATATACAAGCAAAGGGCATGTTGCCGGAAACCTTGCCAATGATGGTTGCCACGGTCACTGGCGTCAGAAAAACGATAAACCAAGCCGAGGATATCCAGATCCCCGTTGCAGATCAGAGACCGAGCATCATGTGGGGTGAGCCCACACATCTCTCCTAGAGCTTGGGCGTGACCAAAGCGAAACTGAGGCAAAATCTCTTCTTGGCGTTCAGATTCCATCAAGGCTCGAAAATCTTCGAAAGTTGGCCATACCTCTTGACCGCCGAAGCTAAAAACATGTGTCACCGGGTTCCAAAACCGTGCCGCAGCATGGAGGAAGGGAAGGTGCAGCGGAGTACGGCCCAGCGTGAATAGTGCATTCAAGCCAAAGCCTCGGAAATTCAGCTTTTCTGAGCCGTCCAAGTTGGCAACCCAAGCTATGAGATTCTGGGCAAGAAACTCTTCCATTTGGAGCAAATCAGTGTTGGATTGAGAAAAGCTACAAAGCTGAGGCTTTTGTAGCGGATAAGGTGTGAGTGGAAGACAGATGTCAACATTCTGGTGACTTTTGTAGGGGATAAGGTGTGAGTGGAGGACAAATGTCAACATTCTGGTGTTTTTTGTAGGGGATAAGGTGTGAGTGGAGGACAGATGTCAACATTCTGGTGGTTTTTGTAGGGGATAAGGTGTGAATGGGGGACAGATGTCAACATTCTGGTGGTTTTTGTAGGGGATAAGGTGTGAGTGGAGGACAGATGTCAACTTTTGGTCGATTGGTCGAATCTGTTGGCTGATGGCCATTTCTCGAGGCCGGTGTCCTTTCCTTTTGGCCGAGGGTCTCCCCTCTTGCTCCATTAGCTGTTTAGAAGTTGAACATGCTGAGAATTTAGGGAATGCCATAATTTCCAATGCCCTCCAATGATGATTTTTGCGGTGTCACGCCCATTTGCTTATCGAGTTCTTGTAAATTTGCTTATCGAGTTGTATTTCACTCTCCTTAAGTCATTGATTTGCTTATCGAGTTGTACTCGCACTTATTTGGCTTATCGAGTTTCCTTGTTTTATTTATGGAGTTGTAAGTCGGTTCACTACCTGATTATTACGATGCAAGTGCTCAATTTTCAAACGAATTTCAATTTCATTCACATTGTTATGTGATGCCACGCGATGCGAAGCATAGAACGTGCAAATGCAACACCTTTTGAACAAAATAGCTGTTTTATTTCCCTCATTTGTTTTGCAAAAATACACACTTTTGAAAAAGGTAAAACCTGCCTAAGGCAGTGCAATGTGCTTAAACCACTTTTTTTTTTTTTTTTTAAAAAAAAAAAGGAAAATAAAGCAGGACACAGCTGCATTAGTGCTATCAACTGCAGGAGTAAAAGGCCCTTCTCCGTCCTCTTCTACGGAACAGCCTCTACACCATCATCACCATCTTCATCATCAAAGTTTGGGCTGCGTGTTCAACTTTTAACAAGTGTGTGCTGCGTGTTCACCTTCAAAATGGGCTGCGTGTTCATCATCAAAGTTTGGGCTGCGTGTTCAACTTTCAACAAGTGTGTGCTGCATGTTCAACTTTCAACAAGTGTGTGCTGCGTGTTCACCATCAAAATGGGCTGCGTGTTCATCATCAAAGTTTGGGCTGCGTGTTCAACTTCTTTTAAGAAGTGTGCGCAGCGTGTTCACCTTCAAAATGGGCTCCGTGTTCATCATCAAAGTTTGGGCTGCGTGTTCAACTTTCAACAAGTGTGTGCTGCGTATTCACCTTCAAAATGGGCTGCGTGTTCAACTTTCAACAAGTGTGTGCCGCGTGTTCACCTTCAAAATGGGCTGCGTGTTCATCATCAAAGTTTGGGCTGCGTGTTCAACTTTCAACAAGTGTGTGCCGCGTGTTCACCTTCAAAATGGGCTGCATGTTCATCATCAAAGTTTGGGCTGCGTGTTCCACTTTCAACAAGTGTGTGCCGCGTGTTCACCTTCAAAATGGGCTGCGTGTTCATCATCAAAGTTTGGGCTGAGTGTTCAACTTTCAACAAGTGTGTGCCACGTGTTCACCTTTGAAATGGGCTGCGTGTTCATCATCAAAGTTTGGGCTCCGTGTTCAACTTCTTTCAACAAGTGCGTGCTGCGTGTTCACCTTCAAAATGGGCTGCGTGTTCATCTTCAAAGTTTGGGCTGCGTGTTCAACTTCTTTCAACAAGTGTGTGCTGCGTGTTCACAATCAAAATGGACTGCGTGGTTAGAAATTCAAAAGTTTGGGCTGTGTGTTCAACTTTCAAAAAGTATGAACTGCGTGTTCATGACAAAAAGTTTGTGCTGCGTGTTCAGATGTCAGAAAAGATGGGCTCCGTGTTCAAGACAAAAAGTGTGAGCTGCGTGTTCAGAAATTCAAGTGCTTGAGCTATGTGTTCAAAATGCAGACCAAATGCTGAGTTATGGACCGAGTGTTCAGATTGAGCAGTGTTATGAGTTGTGTGCCCGAAAACGAGCTGCCTGCCCGGAAAATGAGCTGTGTGCCAAATGAATGGAATGCTGTGTCATAAGTTATGTACCAAGTCCTGCATTGTGCATGCAGTTCATCGTGCTATTTTGCGCACCTACGCTGGTCTAGGAGACCTTAAATCCTCTAAAGGTGCAATTCCTTTGGTGTTTCTCGTGCCTGAACGACTTCCGGTGGTCTGGTATAGCCACCTGCCTGTGTTTGCGGTGAGTTCCTAGGAGACCAACTGAGACGGTGGAAACTAGAGTTCGAATGGCTCATGCCTAGAACACAAAGGTTCGGGATTTCCGAGACTAAAGTCTGGTTTAAATACCGAGGGGTATATCCTCGGCTTGAAATCTGTATGGCAGCCCCATAGATTGAGATAGCATCTGTATGCACCTCATTTCTGGATACTGATCCAACCTAGTCTGTCACCCTGTTGGAGAATAGGGAAAGCTGCGGCTACAGCCAGGGAGAAAAGTTGCACCTGCAGTCTAACCAGGAAAAAGGGGAAGGTCCCCAGCAGCATGAGGTAGGTCATTGCCAATTGCCCCTGTAAGGTACCTTCGCTTTCTAGCTATTACATTGCATTTTTACATTGCATTGCATTGTATAAGTCCAACTTTCAAACCGGCTTCGCGTAGCGTATAAGTCCAATTTTCAAACCAGCTTCGCGTAGCGTATAAGTCCAATTATCAAAAATCTTCCTGCATAACATTTTGCATCATGCCCCTGAACTACGCTGGTTTGATTCCTTGCAAAGGGATACGTAGGTAGCCTGCGGGCACAACCATTTACTCATCTTTGTTTATCTCATCTGTTTGTCTAAATCTTCGGCCTTGTCAAAAATGTGTCGTCTCTGGGCTTTGACATTCACTCCCGTCACTTATGACTTCCGAGTTCTGTCAAAGAGGGGCAACTGTAGACACCCCATTTTTGACCGACCTTAAGACTCAGACGTCACCGGTTGAGCGCTCGGTGATGACGCATATTGTGCTTGTTCTGAGGTTTCAGAGTCTCGGCTGAGAGCCTTGCCTCCGGACTTCGGGATTCTGTGTGCTTAGTCTCGGTTTGTGAACCAGGTTCTGTCTTCTTTTCTCGAAGGGAGGGAGAGGACTTGTAGACCATCTCTCAGTGGCCGTAGGCTACGTTTTGTGGTCGTAGGCCATTTTTCCCGTTTGGAGCCCCGTTTTCAGTTTTCGGAGCCGTCGGCCGTGTGCCTCGGTTCGGGACCGCTTAACCACCTCCGTTTTCTCTGGTTTTTGGCGCACACCTTATTTCCTCCCTTTTGAGGGACACTGTGGCCCGAGAGACCACCTTCGTGGTCGAACGCCACTTCCGGTGCCTAACAGCCCATTTTCGGGGTCCCGGGCCGCGCATTGCGGCCTCCCGAACCTTCGTTTTGCATCCGTTTTGGTCCATTTTTGGCAGGGGCCTCATCTTCATTGTTAGAAAGGTGGTGGTATGGTGGGAGACAAGCAATTTTTCTAAAAAAACCAGTTTTTGTGGTCAAGAGTGATTCAGCATGAATTCGGGAAGAAGGAAAACATCTGCGCGGGTTTACCGAAATGGGCATAACTCTTTGCACAAGGGGAATTAAGATATGAGGCTACCACCATTGGAAAGATTACTTCCGGGGATTCATTTTTCACCCAAGAATCTCCTAAAGACAATTTCGGATAGAGGAGATATGGTTGATTGAAGTGGGGCATCACTCCGCTTGGAACGAATCTGCGCGACTTCACGGAAACTGGCATAACTTTTTCCACATGAGGAATTTTAATGCAAGGTTTGCGGCATTGGAAAGCTAACTTCAAGGGCTACATGGGTGAGCAGATTTGGGGCTTGAACCTTTTGACCCCTAGCAGGCCAACCAGGTAAGGTGGTCGGCCGGCCACCTGAACCTTTTGAACTGGTTTTGGCCCTTTTGACCTGGCCGGCCCTTTTTGTCCCTCTAAATGTATTCCAGCTATGCCAGCTGTGTTCCACCAGGCCCTATGTCCAAAATTTTCCCTCTTGTTTTGGTCCATTCAAATTGGTTTTCCCCCTCTTTCCCCCCCCCTCTTTTCCTCTGTAAAACGAGCACTTGAGCTCCATTTTTAAGGGTTAGAAAAATCATTTGAGAGCTTTGCATTAAATCTCCCTCTCTCTCTACTCCAAACCTCAAAACCCTAAGATTCTTGCACCATTTCCACTACAACCCATAGCACCACACCACCATCGTCCATTCCAGCCCCTTGGAAGTCATTTGCAGAGGCTGAAAGCTCATTTCCTTGGACCAAAGGCTGCTGGAAAGTTAGGCTACAAGGGTAAGCTCTTATTCTCCCCTTTTTTGCACTATTTTGTTCTATATTTTAGCTCCTTTTGCTTACATTTTTGGACTTCGGCCTGAACTGAAAATAGCCTTATTTTGGGCTCCTCTTCATGTTTGATCAAGGACTTTTCTCTGTTAGGGGTCTTCTACTCACCCTTTGTGCTTTATCCCTCTTTTAAGGCTTATCTTGCATAATATATTAGCCTTGTTTTTGAGCATTTCTGGGCTTTGATCTAAATTGTAAAATGTCTTGTCTTGAGCCCCTCTTCAACTTTGTTGAAGGTCTCTCCTCTAATTGAGACCAGCAGCTATCATTTGTCTCTTTATCCCTCTTTTAGGCCTTTTTCTTGCATGATATTTTAGGCCTACTTGTGATTATTTTCAGACTTGGTCATAAATTTAAAGTGCCTTATTTTGAGCCCCTCTTGAACTTCGTTGAAGGGCTCTTCACTGTTTGAGGCCAACTGCTGTCCCTTGTCTCTATTTTCTCTTTTAAGGTCATTTTTGCATGATAGATTAGCCCTGCTTGTGTTTGTTTTCGAGAGTTGTCATAAAATAAAAAATATCTTTTTTTAATCTCATCTTCAAGTTTGTTTAAGGTTCCATTTTTGTTTGAGGTCATATGCTTCCTTGTATGCTTGATTGTCTCCTATTTTGAGCCTTACACCTAAGCCCTTGTTGCATGCTTTGTTTGCCCTTTTAGCCACTGAAATCCAGTGGATTTTCAGTGGCTAAGACACTATTTTGAGCTTCCAAATCAGAGGGGGGTCACCCCCTCTCACCTTGACTTGTTTGGTGGTCATTTTGGCCTTCCAAAGGGGCCCTATCTTGCATGCTTTGTTGACTGATTTCAGGGCCAATTTGGTGAGTTTTAGGACTACCATATTTGATTTTCAGAGTTTTTTATGCCTTGCTAAATGTCTATCTTGCATGTCCCTAATAACTCCTTGCATGGCCCTCTAAAGTAACTCATCATTTTTGCATGCCATGGTTGCATATCAGTGGTTATTTGGGCCTATTTTCACATGATTTATTCACTAATTTTTGATGGTTTGGTCAGATTCCATGTGCATCATATACTTGCCATGTAAACCATGTTTGCTAGTCAAAATTGCATGCTATTTTAGTCCATCTTGCTAGCATCTTTTGGCCATGCTTTGAACTAGAAATGTCCATGTTTTGGGACTGCCTTGGCTCTATCTTCATGCTTCATGATCAAATAATGCATGCTTTGTATAGCTATAAGTCATTCCATGTGCCGAGTTTTGAGTTTCGGGGTTCATCTTATGCATCGGGTGCCATATTTCCATGTTTCGGGATCATTTTGTATCATATTTCAGTGCTGAAATTTGCATATTTGCATATGATATTCCATGCCTTGCCATGCCTTGTTAGAGTGGCATTTGATGCCTTAGGTTCGGTCCTCGGTTTGCGTGCATGCGTGCACGCATTTCGAGAGTCTCATTTTCACCTAATGGCTACTGATGTGAGTGTGGCCGAGGTCCACTCATGTTGGTGTAAGTCCATCGTGCATTGTGTATGCCATTTCATTTCGTAGCATTGTGTATGCTAGGTTGTATGTTAGAGCATTGTGTATGCCTTGTTGCATCGTGCATTGTGTATGCCATTTCATAGCATTGTGTATGCTAGGTCCCATGTTAGGATTGCATTGATGCATGTCATGCATATTGCATTATGCTTGGGATAGGAGTTAGCTGAAGCACGGGAAACGAGGGACGTTTTGTACTCCGAGTGACGGAACGTGTCTCAATTCCCGGTCGCCAACACTCCGGATTATCCATGATGGAGTCTAGGTCTTGTTGTGTTTTCATGTGCATTCATTTCATATGGAGTCGTGCAATTCGACTCCTCAGCTATCATGCATCGAGATGCGTGATTGGTGGCACGAGGATCGAGGACTACACTCCCCGAAGAGTAGTCATGCCTACATATGTGAAAATACTTTGCTATGCCCCTTTGTTGCTCTCTGTTGCAGCAAATCAGAAATCAACAGCCTTTCGGTGCTTGGCACGAATTTCAAGAATAATTGCAAACAGAGGCAAACCGGGGCATCGCAAGGGATTCTCCGCACAAGGCAACCTGAGCATGCATCATTCATCATTTGGAATAGAGCTGAGGCGGTCCATGGATTTGCGTGCCAATTTACTGCTTTCCTAGATTAATTTGTTAATTAATTAGGGTTCTGCAATTATTTATTCGGGACTGTAATTATTTATTTGGGACTGTATTATTCTTTCGGACCCTCTGCGCGAGGGCACAACTGTAATAAGGGTGCGTGTGTGTGATGTATGTCTTCCAACCCCACGTCTTTCTCCCTTTTATTTACCAGCTTACGATGGTTAGATTAGGGCATGTTTCAATTAGCATACAGTATGATAGCATGTTTGCATTCATTCATCTGTCTTGCACGCACCGGGCTCGGCGCATCATACTAACTACATTGTATTTCAATTCCGAGTTGAATACTTGTTAGTTGTAGCATTTCACATGCCATCTTTAGAATAGCAGAGCCTGCTATAGTTGCATTTTGCATGTGTTGCATTAGGCATTTCTGTATAGTTAGGGTCGTGCATAGATTTCTAACTAGCTTCTGTTTTGGCTTGGAGTACTCGGTAAGTTTTTATGCTTTAGCATCCTTGCATGTGTGTGAGTGACTGCCATGATAGCATGCTTACCATAAAGCTATGTGCTTATGTGATATAACTGCCTGAATGCCTGAGGGTGAAGGTTGGGTTATCTGAATTGGAATAACGCATTGACTGTGAGTTTTAAGCCACTAGATAGTGGCAAAATCATGTTTTTCTAAGCCCACCCGACGGTGGCAAATCCACGTCTTAGCCTACTTGCGAGTAGCACCATCAAACCATTTTCAAATAAACAAACATGAAATGTTTTGTTCCAATTCAGGCGATCCAGTCTATACTTGAATGCTGTGCGCATCACATAGTAAATCTAGGCTAATAACTGGAATAAGAACACGTAATGTTTTCAAAACTTGATATCATGGTTAGTAGAGGCCGATCTTTGATCGGGCGAGCGGGGGTGCTCACGAAGTGACCTTCCCCAATCGTACCCAAGTTCCCGAGCCGAGGAAACTTTGGTGATGACGGACACGTGGCCTTAGGCAATGAGTCAGGGTTTCCTAAATTCCCCCAAAATAAAATATTTAGGCGGCGACTCTGTATCTGGCAAAGCAGTCCATGTTTGGCACTTCTTTACAAAAATCTGTTTTCTCAAAACGATTTGCCGGATTTGGACTCTTTGGTTCAGATTACGAACCGTGACAATTTGAGTCTGAACTGTAGTGAGCCCAATATGAGCGGAACGGGAGTCATCCCTCCCGGGGCCCTCGGGGCGCGTCTACAGCTATGAGCATGGCATGTGATTCAATTCAAGACATGCGATAAATCACGTATTCAAGCAATAAATTTGAAATCGACGTTGGTTAGTATGATGAGCCGAACCCAAATGCATGTGAGACGAGTGTATACGAACATGAGAAATGCTAAAGAAACATGATGCTCTACACTGCCATTATAAGCGGGTAAATAAAAAGGAGAAAGGAACGGGGTTGAAAGACATACACCGTTATTACATATTTGCCCTCATGCAAGAGGGTTCGGATGGGTGTCCAAGTCTCCGAATTAAAACTAACTATTACAAATCCAAATGAATAAATTGAGCTAAACTAATTACTATTTACCAATTCGAATGAATTCTAATTTAACAAGTGATCTATTGTGGCTCGCCTTTTTTGCGCCCCCTTTCGGAAGGTTTGAAAAGAAAGGCTCACAGTTCGGACTCCCACGGTTCTAAATATAATCTCACAAGTGCAATGTAAAATTCATAAACACCAAAAAGTCCAAATTTGTCAAATCATTTTGGAAAAATGATTTTAAATCAAATAATGCCAAAATTGGACTGCTTTGCTAGATGTAGAGTCGCCACCTAAATATTTTATTTTGGAACAATTTAGGAAACCCATTACTGGTGCCAAAGGCCATGTGTCCGTAATCACCAAAGTTGCCTCAGCTCGGGAACTTGAGTACGAGAGGGGAAGGTCATGAATTGAGCACCCCTGCTCCCTCGATCAAAGATTGGCCTCTACTAATCATGATATGATATTTTATAAGCATTATGTGTTCTTGTTCCGATTATTAAACTAGCTTTACTCTGTGATGCGCACAATCAACTATAGAGTAGTTTGCTCAATTTGGAACAATTCAACTCATGTTTGTTTGCGAAAATGGTTTGAAATTGCCACCTAAAGTGGGCTTAAAGTTACGGATTTTCCACCAAACACAGTGGCTTAAAACATGATTTGCCACTTAACAAAGTGGCCTTAAAATGCACATTTGTTGAATCATTCCAATTCAAACAAGCCCCATCCACAGGCATTCATGCAGTTTAGCATTTAAGCACATAGCCTCATGGCAAGCATGCTAAATATTGCAACATTCACATTCATGTAAGTATGCTAAAGCATAAAAACTCGCCTAGTACTCCAAGCTAGGAAAACATGAGAGTTAGAAAAATGCATGATTCCTAACTATACAAGATGACTAATGCAACACATGCAATATGCGATTAATAGGCTCAGCTACTAATATGGCATATGAAGCAATTTAAACAGCATGCGATTAAACAAGTATTCAAAGAATTATTGAAATGGCAATGCAGTTTGAATGATGCGCCGAGCCTCGGTGCATGCAATGCGAATGAATAGATGCAAGCATAAGGCATAAGATATGCTAATTAAAACATGTCCCTATTCTAACCATCAAAAGGGATTAAATAAAACGGAGAAAGACGTGGAGCTAGAAAATATACACACACGCACGCACGCACACTTATTACAACATTACGCCCTCGCGAAGAAGGATCCAAATGAATAAGGGCTAACTAGCTACGCTAATTAAGCTAACTAATTATTACAAAACTTGAATAAATAGCTAAACTAATTAACTAATTTATTACAACACTTGAAATAAATACTAACTATCTAAGCTAATTAAAAACAATTAATTAGGCTAAGCCAATTAAATATTACAATATCAACTAATTAGCTATGACTAATTAGATTAATTAAATATTACAACACAATTCATTATACTAATGAAATAATTTAAATAACCAAATGCATTCAATATGAGCACCAAGGAAGATGGATGAAGGTTGCATGCGCATCGCCTGAAAGCCGCTCTGTCTGCTCGGCCGCCTCCACTTCACCTGAAGCCACTGCCTCTGTTTTTGAAAAATTGCACTGCCAGACACATACCAAGGGCCGGCTGTGCATCACTAATGGCTGGCTGGGCCTGCAGAGGGCTGGTCGTGCTTTGAGGTGAAATCAATGTAGATGGAGCATTTTTAAGCTCTGTTTCTCCCCTCTTTCTTCTTTGTCATAGGAAAGCCTCAAGAGAAGGTTGGGATTGACTCTCAAACCATCAATGAGCGATATGATCGCTTGATGATCTCGGATGTCATTTTGGATGAAAATCAGTGAATGTAATGTGAAAGTTGCTTCAAGGACATCGAGAGCACCATCGATTGGTGCTTGATGACCCTTGACACAAGGAACTTGGCATGATGTCCGGCCAAGTTGAAGCTATTTACGTCATTTTCTTTAGGTGTGTTGATCTAAGTTTTAAACCAATTGTTTTAGGCCTTACCATTCATTAGTCCATTTGTCCAAATGTGATATTAAAGTCCTCTAAACGAGAAGCGATGTCAAACAAGAGGTTCTCCTAAGACATGAGAAGGAGACTACACTGTTGATAATGAATCTCCGAAGAGATTAAGCCATTAAATGTAGGTCTCCTTTACATGCCTTGAGTAACCTCAATTGGTTGAAACCATTCTCATGAATGAAAGACATGGATTAATTAATTGACTAACAAATAAACTTGTGAAATTAATGAAAAAAGCATATTAAGCAACAGGTATACCAACTATGTAACCTCAAGGGTGTCTAACAAAGTGTAGACACCCCATTTTTGACCGACCTCAAGATTTTGATGTCATCATTTGTGCACTCGGTGATTGCGTATGTTTGTGCTCGTTATGAGTTTCTGGGACTTTCGGCTGAGCGCCTTGTCTCGGGGCCTGTTAACTCCCTTCTTTCTTGGTTTTGTTGTTGGCCCATGCTTTGGCACCTTTTCTTGGAGGGAGAGAGAGGCCTGTAGGCCACTTTTTGTAGCTGTAGGCTACTTTTCCCTCTTGTAGGCCACTTGTAGTGGCCTGTAGGCTAGTTTCGGGAGCTTTCGGCTGAGTGCCTTGTCTTGGGGTCTCTTGGATCCCTTCCTTTTGGTTTGTTTTTGGACCATACCTTGTTACCCCTTACTTGGAGGGAGGGGAGGCCCTGTCGGCCACTTTTGGCAGTTGTAGGCCACTTTTTCCTCTTATAGGCCACTTAAAGTAGCCTATAGGCTAGTGGAGGTGGCCGATCGGCCACCTAAGTGGCCTACGGCCACTTTTCTTGTTTTTCAGCCTTATTGGCCACTTTTGGAACCCTATCGGCCACTTTTTGTAGTTGTAGGCCACTTGCTCCTCTTGTAGGCCACTTTAAGTGGCCTACAGCCTTTTTTCTGTTTTTGTAGATATTTTTGGTACCAGCTGTGCCAGTTGTTGGGCAGAGAATCCATCCTCCATACACGTATGGAGGGATTCAAGCAAGCTCTAAGCTTGTCAAGCAAGCTTCTCCTTGCTTTGCTTATATAAGGGGAGGTGCTTCTCCCTTAGAGGAGGTTCAGAATTTTTGGAGAACAAAAATTTACTCTCTCTCTCTCTCTCTCTCTCTCTCTCTCTATTGTGCTTAGAATTGTATTTTCTTTGCATATTTGCACATAACCTCTTCTTCAAACACTCCTACTTTGTTGCTGAGATACTTGAGGGTCTTGTTTGGAGTCTAAAGGCTGGTTTTTAACTCAAGAAGTTGCTGTTGTGGCTGTGCTTCAAAGGTAATCCTTTATCCCCTTTTGAGCCTTATTTTAGTTGATTACTTAGCCACCTTTGCATGCTATTTTAGGCTTAGCTTTCAACTACAAAAAGCTCTATTTTTAAGTGCTTTAAATGGTTGTTTGAGACCTCTTTGGTGTTGAGGGTGTTCTACCCTCTTGTGTGCCTTATTTGCTTAAGCTTGGTACCATCTTTTAAAGCTTTAGAGGCACCCTTTGTTTGGCCTTTCTACCACTGAAACTCAAAGGAATTTTAGTGGTAGAAACCATGTTTTAAGGTCTAAACTAGGAGGGGGTGGCCTCCCCTCCTTGCTTCCTGGTTCCATGTCTTGTTGGCCTCATACTTGCGCATATTTTTCTAGCATGTGTTGGCTTGATCTCAGCCTATTTTTGGTCTTATTTCAGTATGTTATAGCTTTGTTTTGGCTTGGTTGAGTCATCTTATGCATGCTTCAGACACTTGTAGTGTAATCATACTCGTTAGCCTAACATGCTTCATGTCTTAGCCTATAATTCTAGCATGTATTGGCTCCACTCTAGCATGTTTTTGGCCATTATTTAACATGCTTCAACTCTAATTTTAGTTAGTTGGATCACCTCTTACTTGGTTCTTGCACTTGTAGTGCAATCATGCTCCTTAACCTAGTGTACTTGGTGTTTTGGCCTTTCATTCTAGCTTGTCTTGGCTATACTCCATGCATATTTTGCTATTATTTTGACATGCTTTAGGACTGTTTTGAGTGTTCTTGGCCTTTTGGGGCTTGCTTTGTATAGCTATGGCATAGATGGCTTCACTAGTCTTGAGTTTTGAGACCACTAGCATGCTATATTTGTGATGTGTGCATGATATAGCATCATTTGGAAGGTAAATTCAGAGCATAAACTTCTATCATACTCTCATGTTTATCACTCTTTCATTGTGTTTAAGAGTTGTTCCTTTATGTTTTGTTTGTGAGATAATACATGAGCATATCTTTCTTGTCATCCATGCTGCGAGTCTAGCATGCTTTTGCTACTGTTTTGACCTGTTTTAGGTCTATTTTGAATGGTTAAGGTCATTTGAGCATCGCTTAGTATGGTTGTAGTGTAAAGGGCCTTGACTAGCCTTGAGTTTTAGGGCCTTTAACATGTTGTATGTGTGTTGTTTGTATGACATGACATCATTTGGCATAGTATTTCAGAGCATATACTTCCATCAAACACTCATATATATCGCTCTTTAATTGTGTTTGAGAGTTGAGCCTTATGCCTCGTTTATGAGCCAATGCATGAACATCATTTTCTTTCTTTTCATGCTATCTTCTCAGTTCATTTTAGCCACTATTTTGGCCTGTTGTAGCTCTGTCTTGGGCTGATTTGGTTGTTTGTGCATAGTGTTGCATGCCTCTAGTGTCGTGTCCTTCACTAGTCTCGATATTCTTGACTCTTAGCATGCATTGCATGAGTTGTTAGCGTGTTTTAGCATCATTTATCGTGCCATTTCAGTGCTGAAATGTATACCATGGCATGCCATCTTTCATTTGTTGTATCACTTTGAAAGAGGTCTTAAGCCCTTTGTTGATTTGAGCACGAAATTGAGGCGTTCATGCCCAATGGCATGATGCTTCTTTTATGCTCAAGAAGCTTGTGGCTTGGTTCGTCTTTCAAATTAGAGGACTTCTCATTTTTGGACTTAACCGGTTAAAGGGCTTATCGGTAATCTAAAATGAGTAAACAAAATAAATCAAAGTAAAACATGTCAAGATAACATGTTTGTGATGCATTGCATGTGTTTGGATCGGATGTTAATCCAAACACGAGAAACGAGGTACATTTCATACTCAAAGTGATGAAACACACCTCATTTCTTAGTTGCCGGACCCCCTTGATTGTGCATGATATGGTGGAGGCCTCTTGAGTCTTGTGTATTACTTGTGCATTCATTAACTTGTACAAACTTGGCTTCTCGGCCATCGTGCATTGTGATGCTCGGTTGGTGGCCCGAGAGTAGAGTACCACACTCCTTTGAGCTTGAGAAATGATAAGGAGGCTGGTTGTACACACATACCCTGCAAATGCCTTGCCTTGCCCCTTTTATACTCTGTTTGCAGCAAAACTGGAGTATGCAGAAGCAACTGGCCGACCGGCCAAAGGAAGTGGCCTACAGCCTCCTTAAGTGGCTGACAATTGGCCTATAGCCTCCCCTGGTGGCCGACAGTCCACCAGCTTGAAGATGGTTCAGAGTGATTCTAGTTCTGGAGCAGAAGCAGTCTGGGAATTGGTTCAGTGTTCGGGATCAAGGCGAATGCAAGCAGAGGCAACCGGTGGCAAGGCGACAGGATTTTGGGAAGAAGCAACCGAGCATGCATACATTCCTCGTCCCGAAGCTCCTTTTAACTGCTTTGCTTAAATGGTTAACTCGTTGATTCTGTACTTAAATAGTTAATGCATTGAGCTATTCATTTGTGTTCGTAATTAGTTAACTAATTAGTTAATTAGTTGTGATTTGTAATAGTTAGCTTAATTAGCGTAGCTAGTTAGCTTTCATTTCATTCAGACCCTCCGTCGAGAGGGAAAATGTTGTAATAAGTGTGCGTGTGTGTGTGCATGTCTTCCAACCCCCATTTCTTTCTCCCTTTTACTTATCAGCTTTCGATGGTTAGTTTTAGGGCACGTTTCAATTAGCATACTTATGCTTTGCATGCGTGCATCATTCATTCGTATTGTATGCACCAGGCTTGGCGCATCATTTAAATTGCATTGAATTTCAATACTTACTTGAATACATGTTTCAAAGCATGTTATCGAGTGTTGCATTCATATACCATCTTAGAACAGTCGAGCCTATTTTAGTTGCATCATTGCATGTGTTGCATTAGGCATCTTAACATAGCTAGGATCATGTATGATTACTAACTAGCTTTTGTTTTGGCTCAGAGTACACTATAAGTGTTTATGCTTTAGCATCACTGCATGAGATGTGTATGTTGCCATGTTAGCATGCTTCCTATGAGGCTATTTGCCTAACTGCTATAACTGCATAAATGCCTGTGGATGAGGGCTTCATTGCTTGAATTAGGACAATTCATCAAAATGTGTGGTTTAAGCCCACTTAGCGGAGTGGCAAAATCATGTTGTTTTAAGCCCACTTGAGGGTGGCAAATCCGTGCTTTAGCCTACTTGCGAGTAGCACATTCAAACCATTTTCGAAAACAAACATGAGATGTTTTGTTCCAAATCGAGTGATTGAGTCTATACTTGTATGCTGCGCGCATCACATAGTAAGGTTAGCTAATAAACCGGAATAAAAGCGCATGTGTTTATGAAGCAACATATCATGTTTAGTAGAGGCCGATCTTTGATCGGGTGAGCAGGGGTGCTCATTTCAGGACCTTCCCCTCTCGTACCCAAGTTCCCGAGCTGAGGCAACTTTGGTGATGACGGACACGTGGCCTTTGGCATGAGTCAGCTTTTTGTAAATTTTCCAAAACAAAATATTTAGGTGGTGACTCTGAAATCTGGCAAAGCAGTCCATGTTTGGTGCTTTTTGATTAAAATCGATTTTCCAAAACGATTTGCCGGATTTGGACTCTTTGGTCATTTATCAGTCTTACATTGCAAGTTATGAGATTAGATTCAGAACCGTGACAGGAGTCCGAACTGTAGTAGCTAGAACCCAATTTGTGCCCTCTCCGAAAGGGTGGCGCGCGGAGAGAGTTCGGGGCGGTGTACACAAGGTACGAACCAATTTTACAAGCTTAGACAACCTCAAAATAGTCCCAAATACATGCAAACCAGAGGTGAAACATGCATGAAAAGAGAGGGTGAAAAACAAGGCAATAAACATGAGGATTGAAACTAACAAACAAGAATAAGGAGGGGTGGCTAACCCCTCCATTTTTGGAGCTTCAAAGCATGGTTTTCAGCCCTTTCAAACCTCTGGAAATCAGTATGAATTACCAAAGAAAAAGAGTAAAAAGGAGAAGAGTTTGAGTTATGAAATAATGGTGCAGAAAGAGCAACCTCTTTCTACCGTTTTGGTAACCCTTCAACCTCAACTCCAACACTTCAAACAAGCTCAAAAACAACCAGAACAGCAAAAATGATGGAGTAAAGAACAGAAATGAAAGCAAGGAAAGAGAAAGCAGGCTTATACCTTTCAAGAAACAAGCTTGTTCTTAGAGTTTCCAACTCAATTTCAATGCACTCTCAAACTTGAAATACACTTCCTCAAGATCAACCAAGGCTCTAGGGTGGTAAGACGAGCTTATATATGGTGTGTTGTGGTGGTATAAACAAGCAAGGTTAGCTTCAAGGTGACTTGCAATGGAAGAAGGATGAGTGAAGGGGCTTCAAGGTGTATATATCTCTTCTTGATATTTTTTCAACCCTCAAAACAATCCCAGAGCTTTGGTTTTATAGAATTAGAGCTGAAAAGGTGACAAATATCTTCAAAAATGGACAGTTGGCGGCCTCCTGCCTAGAACAGTGTCTATCGCTGTCGAAGGTCGGCCGAGCATTCATAGCCACGGCCGGCCATCACTGATGCACGGCCGAGCCTTGATGGCCTCCCCTATTTTTTGGTTCAAACTCAGCTCAGGGTGAGAAATGGTCCAGAAATGAAACGCAAGGGTTCAAACAAGGTGAATGTGGAAGATATGAGGTTATTTCAGAAGCTTGATTGATCCCGAATCGCTGCGGATTCACAATTCAACTTTCATCATTGAGTGCATTGAACCAATCGTCCGAGTCTTGTGGGCAGCCAAAAGTGGGGTATTTACAGTTGCCCTTGTTTGACAGAGCTTGAAGTCATGAAATGACGGGAGTGAATGTCAAAGCCCAGAGACGACCCATTTTGACAAGGCCGCACGACTTGGACAAGAAAGCAAGACATAAAATATTAAAATGGTTGTGCCCGCCGGCTGTCTGCGTATCCCTTTGCAAGGAATCAAACTAGTGTAGTTTTGGGGCAAGATGCAAATGATATATGTGATGCAAGAACATAGCTTATGACCATGGAATGAGGCTGTGCAATGAAACATTTTAAATGTAATTGCAATGCAAAGAAAATGCTATAGTTAAACAAACTGAAATAAGGCATAGTAATTCCAAACATGGAAAGAAGACCACATGCCACGCGCGAGAAACACAAGTCAAACCACATTTCATGCAGAAAGGATGTAAGAAAATGAGGTTCAACTACGCGACGCGGCGTAGGAAAGGCGAAAGGCAACGTAACCGTCGAGGGCACCCGAGGTCTCAACCGACATCCTAATGTGTTGCACGCAGAAGGAGAAAGAAAGATGGTGTGAACACCGGGACACGCCCGAATGCTTTAAACCAAAGGAAGCAATCCTAATGCATCTCACGTGAAAAGAGAAAAAGTGGTGTGAACACCGGGATGCACCCAAATGTTTGTAACCAAAGCAATCAATCCTAACGCATCTCACGCGAGAGGAGAAAATGTGGTGTGAACACCTTGACCCACCCGAATGTTTTTAACCGAAACAATAAATCCTAACGTGTCTCAAGCAAAAGAAGAGGCGGTGAACAATTCCAAACGCATCTCACGCGAGAAGATAAAGCAAATAAATCCACACGTTTCTCACGCGAGAGGAGAAAGTGAATAAATCCAAATGTGTCTCACACGAGAAGAGAAAGAGTGAATACGTCCCAACGCGTCTCACGCGAGAGGAGAAAGAGAATACATCCAACTGCATCCCACGCGAGAAGAGAAAGAGTGCATACGTCCCAACGCGTCTCACGCGAGAGAAGAAAGAGAATATGTCCCAATGCGTCTCACGCAAAAGTAGAAATAGAATACGACACGTTTCGAAGGGCAGGAGTGACTTCACCTAGAATTCCTCTGAACGAGCCATACATACAATATCGTCTAATAAGAAACTGAGAGGGGAGATTTCCATCTCATTGTACGGCCGGTCAAAGGTAACGCCCAGCGTTACTGATTACGCGGCGCCGAGCAGATTGGCCAAGAGCATCAACCGAGCTGTTTTGTATTGCTCGGTTGATAAGGTCAACCGGTGCCCCTAAGGGCCGAGATAAAGGCTGCTTATGTAGGGCGAAGTTCGCAGTGGAGATTGCAACCGAGCCGAAGGACTGACCGGACTAAGCAGAGGATGCGGCCTGGCCGGCATGCCACTGGCCATCCAGCCATGACGAAGCGGTTACGCATGACCGAGATCGGAGATGAACGGTTGGGGGCCGGTATGCCTCACAACCGGTCAATCGCGGCGAACCAACCGAGGGTAGCTCGGCTTATGCAGTTAAGTTCTCACCTAGTCCCAAGTCTCAGGTCGGCGGAATGTAGCACGGCTACGCGGGTTCGAGTCTCCCAAAGGTTAGGCCGGTCATGGTATCCCGGGTAAGGATGCCACCTGGGCCAATGGTCTGAAGGAGAGGACGTCTGCTCCACGAACGCCTCAATACCGTTGGGCAGTTCTGCATGTGCTGGAAGGAGGACAAAACCTTTACACGTGTAAGGTGGTGAGAGGCGAGCACTGCCACCTGTCCAGGGAAGGACAGCAGAGGTAGTGCGCGCACAATCTCGTAGCTGCACGGCAAGCCTAGATATGGAGGCAAGGCGAACGTTACTGGTATGGAATTCATTCTCACAAACCTTCTCTCTTCATTCTCTTCTTCCTCACTGAACTGACTTGAGCGTCGGAGGGTTTTTCCGGCACACCACCGCCGGGTAGCTCACCGTTTTTGGTATTGCAGAGACCGACGCCGTTGACGGAAGCTTGACGTTCAAGGCGTACGGAGGGTTAAGAATATTTTCCCCCCGTACAGAAACGATGAAATGAAGTGAACCATGGTTCAGTCCAAACACATTTGAACAAATACAGTTTAAACAAACAAACTTCAAATGAAACAAATGAGCTCACACAATAATAACAACAACTTTTCTTTTCTCTTTCTTTTTTCTTCACTCTTTATATATTTTTTTTCACTTTTTCTTTGTGTTTCTGTTATTATATTTTTCTTCTTTTCTCTTTTTTTTTCCTCCTTTTTGTTGACATACAACTCCTAATTCGAGTCAAAGCAAAATTAACAATTAAGCAAAGTCAAGAATCAAAACAGAAATTAAAACTCAAAATTAAAACCCGAGACCAAAACTTAGAAATTAAAATAATGATGAAATAAAAACAAATTAGCAATGCACAGATCATAAACTAGCAATCTAAGTATACATCCAAACGAATTAGCAACGCACAAAACAAAACAAAATAAAATAAAATAAACACACAAAACAACAAACAAAACAAAAAAAATAAAAAAATAAAATTAAATCACCGAAGGCCGGCCAGGCCTTGGTGATACATGATTGGGTGTCGAAAGAGCTGGCCGGCCTTCGACAGCGGCGAAGGACTGTTTGGTCAAAAGCCATACCCGTGGCCTTTTAAATCACAAAAGACTCTCATTTTGGTCTTATTCTAGGTTGGAAGACCCTCGTTCTTCTCTCTAAACCACCCTTCTCTCTAGATTTTGTCTCTTTCTTAAGCTTTCACAACAACCCTCAAAAATATTTCCTAAAACAACTTGCTCCCCTTTTCATTTTGAACAGATTGAAAATTGTTTTGGTTGAAGTTTGGGTTCTCTCTTTGTTTTTCCCACATTTCCTCACATTTTTGCCCAATCTTGTCTTTTTCTCTCTTGATTTTTCATCCCCTCTTCATTTTCTCTCTCTTAGGGTTTGAAACTCTAGGACTTCACCTACTTTTACTCATCCCCTTCACTTTTCTTTGCTTTTTTCATGGCTAGTGATGAAGTTCCCATTCCAGAGCTTGCTATAGCTGTTAGCAATACCCTTGGCACAAACATGGAGGCAGAGGAAGCCGCTGTATTACTCCCTCTTGCCGAGAGGCCTTTTAGCATGGCTACATATCGGCCACGTACACACGTGCCACCTCCTGGCGGGATCCTGAGATTCGAGGGTTTTATTTTCAGGCTGGACAAGGATACTCTACTGCGAGAGCCCATGGAGCATATCTCTGCCGACGCTTCCACGATACACAACTCCTTCTCCATTGTGCTTTGCATTTTACTTTATACGCATGTTGAAATGTTGAACTTGATGAACAAATCCCTTACCCATGCTGCACATACACTGATAAAACTCTCAATTTATAGGTGATTTCCAGGAGGATAGGCGACTACGGCTCTATCTACAGCCCCCGGCGTTGGTACGAGCGGCGTCCCATGGAGGTCCACTCTTTGGTAGATGCTGCTGGCTTTGGGCCCTTTTGTTCCGGACTCATAGAGATGAGGGCTAAGTCTTTGCTTTATCGGGCCCTAGTAGAGAGATGGTCGGACACCACCAGCTCATTTCAGTTCTCTTCTGCTAGGGAGATGACACTGACCCTGTATGATCTCTCGATGTCGACCGGTCTGCGGGTTGGGGTCGGCAGCCCAGTCCCTTTCAATCCGGATATGACTCAGTTGAGAGATGCACAGCTCCAACTTCTCGAGGTGATTCCGGACACTACCAGCCATGGGATGGTGCGTTACATTTGGTTTTATGACCATTTCTCCGGTACACAGTCGGTTACTACAAACGAGTTTGCTCAGTACACGCACGGCTTCCTCATATATCTTCTCGGTACTACCCTGTTTGCAAATAGGGAAAATACCGTGGGATTATACATTCTCGGGGTGCTAGTACATCTTCCTCGGGTAGCGGATTATGAGTGGGGTGGTGTAGGTTTGGCCACCCTATACTACTATATGAACTCCGTTTCCCGCTACAAGGAGGATTCACTTGGCGGCTACTGGAGGGTTTGGAAGGTACATCCTACACTCACCTTGCTGATGCACTTTATATTATGTTCACTATTGCCTTTCTTGTTCATTTGATCTATTTTTCTCATGCCATTTATCTGTCTTTGATTTGCAGTTTTGGGTCTACGCATACTTTACTTTATTGGCCCCAGTTCCAGTGAGGCCGATCGAGTTGTTCGTACCACACTCTCGGTACTACAACTCACGATTCGAGCGGCGTTGCCTTGTGGATCGCAACTTTCCATATTTTCGCCGTTTCTTCGACACTATCACATCGGATCCGGTATTGCACTATTTCTCACATTATATGATCATTCTTATATTGTTGTACTGTTGCACTGTACCACATTTCCATTCTCACACTGTATTGACTTCTGACACTGCACTGCTATTTTGACACACTACACTACCATTCGGACACTTCACTAATTCTAACACTGTATTGCCATTCTGACACTATATTATTTCTCAGGTTGACTGGCACCCTTGGGCGGGCATTCCACACATGTTGAGGGTGACCTATACCGTTTCCTGGCACGTTTCCACGCTGAGGATCCTGTTTGAGGGCCATTTTGGCCGAGCATACTACCTGGAGGAGAAATTCATCTGCCAGACTCATGGCGTGGCTGACCCTGATGTTCCGCATCCTTCTCCTGCCGGCATGAGGGTCATAGGGGATTTACGGGATGGTCCTAAGCTGGACCTCTTGATGATAGGTGAGGATGGTGATTGCCACCATGAGCCCGGCGACTTCATGACTTTCTTGCGCACTCGGGTGATGGCCCCTCTTACCCCGGGTGTGGTTCGAGCTGTACCAGAGGTTGCTGCTGCTCCTACTGCTGGGGTTGGCGATGCACCCATTGGAGGTGCGCCTACCCCTGCCCCATTCCTGGATTGCCTGTGCCCCCTGCCGAGATTATGTACATGCGCCCAGATGGAGTGATTAAGCAGATCCCGCTCGAGCCCATCGAGGAGAGAGACAGCAAACTCGTGTTTGCCCCTGGCATTGATCAGGTACACTTTCTTTTTATGCTAGTCCATGTTGTACTTTAGCTTATTCTCAGCCATTACTATTTATTGCTCAATTAATGCTATCTATTTTTCTCAGTTTCCCTTGTTTTACAGATTCATCAGGCATATGGTGACGAGCTTCTTCGGACGATCGACCGACTACTCATCATAGTGCAGAGGAGGCAGACTGCCTTAGTCACCCATGGGATTGAGGTACATTATGTGTGTAGCTTACTATCATTACCATGTGTGGACGCGCCCATAGTTCGGACTCGATTTTCTTGTCGGTTCATAATCTAAACCAAAGAGTCCAAATCCGGCAAATCGTTTTGAGAAAAACTGATTTTTAGAAAAGAAGTGCCAAACATGGATTGCTTTGCCAGATATAGAATCGCCACCTAAATATTTTATTTTGTGAAATTTAGGAAACCCTGACTCGGTGCCAAATGCCACGTGTCCGTCATCACCAAAGTTGCCTCGGTTCGGGAACTTGGGTACGATTGGGGAAGGTCAGCTATGAGCACCCCCTCTCGCCCGATCAAAGATTGGCCTCTACTAACCGTGATATCTTGTTTTGAAAGCATTATGTGTTCTTATTCCGGTTATTAGCCTAGAATTACTATGTTATGCGCACAACAAACAAGTATAGACCAAATCGCCTAAATTGGAACAAAACATTTCATGTTTGTTTTGAAAATGGTTTGCTACTCGCAAGTAGGCTAAAATGCAGGTTTTGCCACCCTCAAGTGGGCTTTACAAAAGATGGTTTTGCCATTATCTATTGGGCTTAAAACTCACAGTTTTAGTGCGTTATTCCAATTTAGGTAATTCAACCTGCATCCACAAGCACTCAAGCAGTTATATCACATAAGCAGCTAGCCTCATGGTAAGTATGCTGTCATGGCAACACTCACACACATGTAAGGATGCTAAGGCATAAATACTTACATTGTATTCCGTGCCAAAATAATGAACTAGTTAGTAATCAGGCATGATCCTAGTTCATGTTAAAGTGGCTAATGCATCACATACAAAAATGTGATTAGAATAGGCTCGTCTAATCTATGGATGACATGTGAAATGCGAGAAATCGATGCACGTGTTCAAGTTTGAAATTGAAATACTTATGCTGTTAGCATGACGTGCCGAGCCCGGTGCGTGCAATACTGATGAATGATGCACGCATGCATAGCATAAGGTATGCGAAATTAAATGTGCCCTAATACTAACCATCAAAGCAGGTAAGTAAAAGGGAGAAAGAAGTGTGGATTGGAAGACATGCACACACGCACCCACACTTATTACAAATTCACCCTCGCTTGGAGGGACCAAAAGAATAATACAATTAATTAACCTACAAGCTAATTAATTATTACAGACAAATTAAACTAGTTAAGAAAATTAACTAATCTAATAAAGTAGTAAAAAAAAAAAAGTAGCCTGGGGAAGAGGGTCCAATGCACGCGCGTTCGGTTCCACTCGGAAGTCCACTGCCATGCACAAGCTACCTCTGTTTTCCCTGCTCTGCTCCTTTGAAAACTGCCGAAGTCCCAGGGTGAACTGTTTGAACATTGTGGAGCACCATCGGCTGAGGCAAGTGGTCACCGGCCATGGAAGGATGGTCATCGACCATTGGTTGAGCTATCGACCATCCATGGATGGTCGACCGGCACTCCATGTAGCCGACCGGCCAAAGCTTCTTCCAGAAACCTGTTTTGACAGCAGCAGAGGGCAAAACAAGGCATGACAATGCATTTCAAGCAAATGTATGCACCAACACATCCCTTATCATGTTTATGACTCAAAGGGACATGGTTCTCGATTCTCGGACCACCAATCGCGCATTTCAATGCGTGGTGGCCCAAGAAACCAAGTATGCACTTTGATATCAAATGAAATGCAATGTACATAAACAAACAAAGAGGCACAAAGAGGCCCAACCTCTATCACTTGATCAAGATGCAAGGCATGCATGCCAATGCAATGCAACCTAGACATGTGGACTAAGTATGCAACATGAGCATAGGCACAAGCAATGCATAATGCATATTAGGCATACAACCTATGCAAGCAAGCATGCAAGGTATGAAGCATCAATGCTAATCAACAAGCATAGAAGATACAATGTGGATGTTCAAGCATGCAAGCAAGCATGTGACTTCATTCAATCATGCAACAACGCACAAGTATACAAGCAACACCCAAGGTGAGTATGCATCAACATGTAAGGGATGGTCTTAAACTAATTTGGACAGCCCTATTCTAGGCCAAAACAGTGGCCAATGCTATGGAAATGAGGGACAATTACACATACAAACATGCATGCAAATGGGCCAACACTTAAGCATCAAACAATCAACCTTTAAGCACACTTAAAAGAGACTAAACATGGACAAATGGCATGCACATTAAGCTCTGAAATTCAAGTCATGAAAGGTGCCAAACCAACTAGACAAGACAAGTAAAGCATGCAAGCATGGCTAAAACTCAAGGCAAGCTAAAAGGGTATTGAACTACACTTAGCAAAATCGAACATGGCATGAATTAAGCAACGAAAATCAGAGTCCACACATGGAGCATAAGACACAACCTTTAACACATTGAAGGGGCATCAAATGCAAGCATACAAGCATGCTAAGTGGACTGAAATGGCATGGTAAGTGGCTCCAAACCACTGAAATAATGCAAGTAATGCATGCTCATAGTCCACGCACTTAAGGCTCATAAGCCAAGAATGCAAAGAGGCTACACAAAGCATGGCAAGCATGGGTAAGGCAACCTACATCAAACCTTAAGCATGGCAAAGGAAGCCTAAAAGCTTCACAAAGCTTGGCCAAAACAAGTAAGCATGGTAATCTACATACTAAGTACATGTTAAGGCAAATGATGGCATTACAACACATGTATGCAAGGCATGCAAGGTGTGTCTAAACCAACATAAAACAGTGCTATAACATGTCAAAATAAGCACAAATAACAACTAGGTCATTGCCAACATGAGCCTAAATTAGATGCTCACAAATGAGGCTAAAAATAGCCCTTTTCAAGGACAAGAAGGAGAGGGGGTGGCTCTCTCCTTCTTAGGACCTCAAGGCACCATCCTCACCACTGAAATCCCTCAAGATTTTAGTGGTGAGGAGGCCCAAACAAAATGGTCCCGGAGCTCACCAAAATGGCACAAAAATGGGGCCTAACAAGGCTTAAGAGGGGTCAAACAACCCCAAAGCTTAAAACACCCTTAACCAACTATTTAAAGAACTCAAAAACAGAACTTTTATATGTTATATACTAAGCTCAAAAACAGTTGCAAGATAGGTGAAAAAGCTACGCAAAAAAAGGGGAATAAAAGGGGTAAGTTCTTACCCTTGTTGACCTTCTTCACAAACAATGCTCCAGCTGGTCCTTTGAGCTCAAAACCAGTAAAGAACACCAAGAACAACCCTCTGGCCCCTCAGCAACCAAGAGAATGTGTAGAGCTAGGTGTTTGTGCACAAAAGTAAGACAAAACACACACAAGGCAAAATAGAGAGAGAAATATAGAGATAGGATAGAGACACTATGACCTAACCCTAATATTAGAGCTCCTCTGGCTTTTTTGTCGAACCCTAATGGAGGGAGAAGAGGCTTCCTCTTATAGAAGATCCCTCTTGCAAAGCTTTCCAAGCAAGCTAGTCAAGAGGGAGATCCCTCCATACACGTGTATGGAGGGGAGCAAAGTGTATGCCAGCTAGCACAGTTGGCATAAAAATATCTGCAAAAGTAGATGAACGGTGGTCGGCCAGCCAAAAATGCAATTTGGCCAAAATAGATGGCCGATCGACCATCTAGAGTGTCGGTCGGCCAAACATTTGGCCGATGGCAACAAAACATAGCTGGTGGCCTCAAGCCATGGCCGGTGGAGTGTGGGGATGGCCAAAAAGCCTTTCTCTGCCCTCCAAAGCAAAAACACAAGTGTTTGGTGCAAAACCAAACACAAAACAGTCGAGTCGAGAGATCCTGAGGCAAGACACGTAGCCGAGACCTCCGGGAACTCAAGATGAACACAAACAAGGATGATCACCGAGTGTTCAAGCGGTGACGTCCAAGTCTTGAGGACGGTCAAAAATAGGGTGTCTACAGTTGCCCCTCTTTGACAGAACTCGAAAGTCATAAGAATGACGGGAGTGAGTGTCAAAGCCCAGAGACGACCCATTTTTGACAAGGCCGAAGACTTAGACAAAGCATGCAGGACAATACAGATATGCGCCCGAAGGCAGGGGCAAAATGCAGCTAAAAATGCAAGAAGCCGAGCATAACTTATGATCATGCAAAGAAAGTTGTAACGAACCACATACAATGCAACAGTTTTAAGCTAGCATACACGAATCCAATTACACTACATTGCAGAAAGGATGTAAGGGAATTATGCAATTTTCGCTATGTCTCGCTCGAAGAATAGAATACCTGTCTGGTTTGTCTGGTTGCACCTGCCTCAAATGAACCGTACATAAAATATCGTGCTTGAAAGAGAAAGAAAACTCAACAGGTGCAATATTGTTAGCAACATGCATGACAATGCAAAATGCATGCAAAATGATATGCAATATATACAAAACTATGTATAAATAATGCAAATGATGATGCAATGCAATTGAATCATGATCAAATCATGAGCGGTTCAAAACCACACAAATGTCAAATAGATGATGGAGATGCAAAGTCCGTCTACCATAGAAAAGGTGCCGCAACCCTCAAACCACAATATTAGCAGTGGAATAGGTGCGTACACATGCAGAACTATGAGTGATGTAGACAGACACAAGAACAAGTAATTGGGTGGATTGGCATAGGTGAGGGAATGACCCGCTAATGAAAGAACGTGATCCTAATTCTGGATGCAAAAATTACACTACAATGTAATATATACAATGGTTATGGCACGCGGGCCAAACCGTATCCTGCCTAGGAAAGACATGTACACGTACAAGCCATGTCTATCACAGAAAAGGTGCTGTAACCCTCAAACCAACATACCAGCGTGGAATAGGCATGTACACATGCAGAACTGTGCTTCGACGTGAAAAGTATGGGCACATACCAGACCAAGCTCAACAAGGAAAGGCGCAAGCCATAGATGGAAGGTGATGCAATGAATGCATGCAAGCTACAATGCAATATATACGATGTGCAGTGGATGGGTAGGACACAATGGATAAGGCATGCAGGCCAAAACATATATTGCCTAGGAAAGGCATGGACACAAACAAACTGCACCTAACACAGAAAAGGGGCCGCAACCCTCAAACCACAATACCAGCAGTGGAATAGGCGCGTACACATGCAGAACTGTGCTTCAATGCGAAAAGTATGGGCACATACCAGACCAAGCTCAATATGGAAAGGCGCAAGCCATAGATGGAAGGTGATGCAATGAATGTATGCAAGCTACAATGCGATATATGCAATGGAATGTATGTATGTACAA
This sequence comes from Camellia granthamiana, assembly GCA_036172215.1. NCBI lineage: Eukaryota > Viridiplantae > Streptophyta > Magnoliopsida > Ericales > Theaceae > Camellia > Camellia granthamiana. The sequence goes on along the minus strand of CM069913.1, from coordinate 78,732,773 downwards.
TGCATTATACACAATGAATGCTATGTACAATGCGATTTGCTGGGGAAAATGCAATGGCTGCAGTGGGTAAGGCCCGCGGCCAAATCGTATTTTGCCTAGGAAAGGCATGGACACATACAAATCGTGTCTAACACAGAAAAGGTGCCGCAACGCTCAAACCAACATACCAACGTGGAATAGGCGCGTACACATGCAGAACTGTGCTTCGATGTGAAAAAATATGGGCACATACCAAACCAAGCTCAACAAGGAAAGGCGCAAGCCATAGACGGAGGTGATGCAATGAATGCATGCAAGCTACAATGCAATATATACAATATGCAATGGAATGTAAATGCAATATTTACAGTGGAATGTATGATATATGCAATAAAAAATGAAAATGCATGACATATGCATTATGACATATGCACTATTTACAATGAAATGCATGACATAAGCAATATTTACAATGATGCATGACATATGCATGTTTGTTTTTGTTTTGTTTTTTGAAATGCATGACAATGCATGATAAAGGGAAAATGCATGGTTTTTTTTTTTTGTCTTTTTTTTTTTTTTTAAATGCATGATGCATGTTTTCGAAATGCACGACAATGCACGGCTTTTGAGATGCATGATGATGCAAATGAACTTGAAATGCGTGACAATGCGCGGCTTTCGAGATGCAACAAAATGTATGATTTTGAAATGCGCGACAATGCGCGGCTTTTGAGAAGCATGATGATCATGATTTTTTTTTGAAATGCATGAAAATGCATGATTTCGAAATGCGCGACAATGCGCAACTTTTGAGATGCATGATGATGCATGATTTTTTGAAATGCATGAAAATGTATGCGCGGCTTTTGAGATGCATGATGATGCATGATTTTTTGAAATGTATGAAAACGCATGATTTCGAAATGCGCGACAATGCGCGGCTTTTGAGATGCATGATGATGCAAATGAACTTGAAATGCGCGACAACGCGTGGCTTTTGAGATACATGACAACGCAAGATGGGGGAGATGCAAAACAACGCATGTAAGGCGCGTATGATAACGTGTAATGAGGATCATGCATGACAATGCAGACCGACGGATTTAAGGTCTCCTAGACTGAGCGGGTTTAAGGTCTTGCCAAACCGTGCATATTTAAGGTCTCGCCAGACCGGCGGTAATGCGTAACAATGCAAGGGATGACGTGTGCTACAATGCACGAGGTGCGTGCATAACAATGCGAGAGAGGGATGCATGACAATGCAACCGAGCGGATTTAAGGTCTCGCCAGACCAAGCGGATTTAAGGTCTCGCCAGACCGAGTGTATTTAAGGTCTCGCCAAATTGACGGTAATGTGTAACAATGCAAGGGATGACGTGTGCTACAATGCACGAGGTGCGTGCATAACAATGCGAACGAGGGATGCATAGTCAGCGCGTGTTCACGATAGAGCGTTGTAACGCAACGCATGTGGGGCAACTTTCGAATCTTGAAAGAGACCAAAGGATACAAAAGGGATAAACCGCACCCGTACACAAGTGCCACGCACAGAAGACACGGTCTGGAGTCAAAACGGAGATCGGTTGAGCTTTGGAAATGCCTTTTCTTGCACTGTCTTGAGCAATGAAGGCCCCAAACTACAGATCTGACCCAAACAAGCTTGTAGGAGGCTCATCGGCCATCAGGGGAGGTCACCGGCCATCCACCGACCATCAAAATAGTCCACCGGCCAAACATTTGGCCGACCGACCAGCAGTGTGGCCGATTGGCCAAAAGTGCCTGAATCGGGGTAGTTTGGTCTTTTGGCCACGGGTCTTTTAAAATAGGGCTTCAAACCCTATTTTTTCACTTGCCTTTTACTCGAAATTTCTTCCTCTCTCTCCCTAGAGTGTTTTTCTTCCTTCGTTTTCCCGTTTTTCCTGATTTTCGTGCCCGTTTCGTCGTTCGATTTGCGAAATCCTTCGCATTTCGAACACTTTCATCCGAACAAAACTTCGTTTCGGTGTCTCCTTTTCGATTTTCGCCACTTGGGGCTTGTTTCCCTCGTGTTTTTCTTGATTTTCGTCCCTTTTCCATATTTCGGCTTTTCCGGCCATTTTCTGCCCTCTTGGGGTTGACTTTCCGTTGACTTTTCACATTCTAACCCAATTTTCTCTCTTCCGGCCATTTTCACACTTTCTCTGAGATGGCAGACGATATTCCACAGGGCGGGACTCCCCCAAATCATGAGATGGATCCCGAGGCCGAGCTTTTGCCCTTGAGCATCCGCCCGTTCGACCCGGCAACCTACCGGCCGGCGATTCACATACTGCCTCTGGACGGACTTCGCCAGTTCCGGAGTTTCGATAGGACGGTGGCTCCAGAGCTTCTCCTACGCGAGCCGAATTCACATCTGTCACATGGCACTTCCGAGGTATATTCTTCCCCGTTTCATTTTTCGCAATGTAGAACACTTAACTGCCATAGTTGATTCTGCTCTTTAATTGCTTAGCTCAGATAAACCGATACACTATATGTTGTAGTTGACTGTGAATACACTTGCACTCGATATCTGTTTGAATCTGAACACGCGCACACACACTGCACTTGCCCTGAACCATTCAAACACACAGACACATGATACATTGTAGTTCACTGTGAGCACACCGGTACCTGATATCTGTTTGAACTTGAAAGCGTGCACACACGCTGTATCTGTACTGAACCACTCAAGCACGCTGGCACATCACATGTTGTAGTTTACTGCAAGCACACCGGCACCCGATGTTTGTTTGAACTTAAAAAAAACGTGCACACACGTTGTATTGTCACCAATTCTGAATGCTCTTCAAAACTATACATTTTATATTGCTTCGCAACTGTTTTGTTTTTGAATACAGGGGGATTCCCATACCTGCCGAGGGTATGGGAACGTTGCCGCTCGAGACTGGTACATGGAGCTGCCAGATGCGGTCCACCACATCATAGACCAAGCTGGCTTTGGCGCCTTCTACAGAGGACTCTTGCGCCTCACTGCGAGCAGGCCTCTCCTTGCTGCTCTAGCGGAGAGGTGGTGGGACACCACCGACTCCTTCCACTTCTCTGCTACGGGAGATATGACGATGACTCCCTATGACTTCTCGATGCTCACCGGCATCGGGGTAGGGGGTGATCCAATCCCCTTCGACACTGACATGGACGAGTGGGAGGCCGCTCAAATTTATTTCCTAGGCGAGATGCCGCCTCTTGCACACCCCAGCTACATCAGATACTCATGGTTCGAGGTCCAGTTCAGGGTTCAGCCAGCCTTGGCCGAGAAGGCACCGATGACCCAGGAGGAGGTGGACCAGTACGCCCACAACTTCCTGATGTTTCTGCTGGGGACGACCATTTTCGCCGATCGGGCGAACACCGTACCTCTCTGTTTGCTCAGCGCTCTTGTGGATGTCACCGGGATCCTGCGCTACGACTGGGGTGGGGCAACCTTGGCCACATTCTATGGGTACATGAGCTCAGCCTTGGCCACACTCTACGGCTACTGGCGGGCTTGGGAGGTACGTCCTCTTCTTCTGTTTTTCATTTCTGCTTTACATTTTCTGTACTCTGTACACTGCACACACTGCAGTCTGCTTCACGCTGACTGTATACTGTACACACGGCACACTTATACTTTGCTTTACACTGAATGTACACTGCACACACTGTACACTCTGCACAATACACTGTACCATACACGGTTCTACTATTTCTGCTTTATTCTGTATTCTGCTTTATCTGATAAGCATACTGATATCTGCACTGCAGTTGTGGGTCTATGCCTACTTTCTGAGACTCGTGCCAGTGCCTGATGTGGAGACCCCTCTCGGTGTTCCATTCTCCCGCCGCTTCGACGTGAGGTATGTGCTGAGACCTCGGGAGACGTTTATCTTCTTCCGCCGCTATTTTGACACCATCACCCCCGCAGAGGTATGTTCAACTTTTGAGTTTATTTAAGCTTTGCTTTGCACTGAATTCTCAATAACAGATAGATAACAAACTGCATTTCATTTTCAGATCACCTGGCAGCCTTGGGCTCCATTGCCAGCTGCGATGCGGGAGCGATTCGCCGGTGCGGAGGAGATTGCCCACTTCAGGGTCTTGCTGGAGGGCCCGATCTGTCGGGCCTGGTACTTGGGTGAGCGTTTCGTACGCCAGACCCTAGGTTTACCGGAGCAGATAGTCCCGGTTCACCCTCCTGACCATATGAGGGAGACTGAGAGGTTCACTCCCGAGTAGATGGCCGACTACACGATCAGCTGGGACTCGACACGCTACAGAGGCATAGGCGACTACTCAGAGTACGTCAGGACGTATATCATGCGGCCTTTGAGCAGTGGCCACTGAGCTGAGAGAGGGAGACCTGCGGCGCCGGTAGCTGGAGCTGGAGCGCCGAGGGTGGCTCGGGGCCGTGGCAGGAGTGGAGCTCGAAGAGGACGGGGGGCTAGTTGGCCAGCACTGCCTGTGACGATGACATGCTGAGGGCGTGGTGGGGTGACTTACCAGATCCCCATTGCTCCCCCTCTGGCTGATCACTAGCTAGTCGGGTTCTCCGGCTTGCCTCCGGTATGTATTACTGCATTTTGCATTCTGCACAGTTAGTTCACTTCAATTCATTTGATATTCCACAGAACATTGGTGCTTCTAACACTTTTGTAGGCCTCTTCTGAGTACACTCGCCAGTCCCTAGAACTGACCGCTTCAGTGATGGGGATGCTCCAGCAGAGCCTCGACCTTCTGGCGATTTACAGTATTCCGGTATGTTCTTCTGACGACGGTCCCAAACCATACATAAACTGTTTCACACAATCTGATGCACAACACAACACTTGATACATTGCCCTCACGGTATCTGGTACACTGTACTCAAACACTGCATTCTGCACTGATACACTGCTCACAGTGTTCACACACTGTACTCATACACTGCATTCTGCACTGATGGACTGCCCACAGTATTCACACACTGTACTCATATACTGCATTCCGCATTGATACACTGCCCACAGTATTCACACATTGTACTCATACACTACATTCTGCACTGATACACTGCCCACAGTATTCACACACTGTACTCATACATTGCATTCTGCATTCGTACCTTGTTATGCGCAGCATACTGATGCGTTTTTCTTTTGTACTTTTCAGCATCCCTTCCAGATTCCTACTGTAGGAGGTGCTCCAGCTGGACCTTCCGCTCCTACTCGAGAGGGCAGAGTATACCCCCACACCAAAGCAGGGTGCACTCATGTTGGGAGTAGCTCACGGGCACCACTTCCTGATGACGACGAGTCCGAGACGGAGGCGGAGGTGGAGTCATCTGAGGAGGAGACTGGAGATGGCACTGACGCGGGCTCAGATGACAGCGCTGATGATGATGCTCTTGGACCTTCGTCCAGGAAGAGGACGAGGACGGACCTCTAGGCCTGAGACCATTTGACATTGATCCAGATTTTGTTGCATTTCTTTTTTTGTATTTTCCTTTTTGGTTGGTAGCTAGAGTACCTTGTACTGCCGCAGGCAGGTTTTTGTTTTCTCCAAAACTTTGTACTTGAAAGAGATTATGAAATGAACAAACTTTTTATCTGAAAAAGTGTTACATTTGTACATTTCATACATTGCATCGCATTGCATCATGTTACACCTCAATGTAAATGAGATCAATCTCCTGTCTGAAAATTGAACACTTGTGTTGTAATAATCAGATAACGAACCGGCCAATGGAAAAACAACTCAAACAACCCACTGCTCAGTCCGAACACTCGGCTCATACTCTGCTGGGGATTAACCTGCATACAACCCATCTTGAACAAACAGTTTAACCTGACAAGACGGAATACGAAGGTAGAATCGGCTGAAGCTGAAACACACTTAGATGCCCCAAATTTTCCCTTTCTTCTTTTGCTTCGCATAAATGTGGAGAATGGCACAGCACTCTGAGCACAGACGATTTGAGGAAAGGGTTTTCAACTGGGTATTGAGCCTACGACTGAACACAGCGAAAACGACTCAACCGAAAAGTACACGACCTAAACATATCGAGGCACGCTTGGAAAAGACTCAAAACAAAAGTTGAGATAAACAAAGCAAAAGACACGACACATAGACGTGTTTACATAAAAGAAAGACCTCAAGTCACGAAGAGATAGTTCCTTCGGGTATTGTTCCCACCCTTTCTGATTTGTGATTCTCATATCACTCGGCCCTCAAGCTCGGTTTGTTTTTTTTTTTTCTCTCAAAAAACCCTTTTGCTCACTTTTCTCTCAACTTACACCTCTCTATTCTTTAATCTCTCATTTTTCATCCCTCCCTAGGGTGATTGATGGATGAATAGGAAGTTGTGGGTTCACAGCCAACACTGTTAGCTCGCGACTATTTCCTCCAGGGACGTCTAGTTGGTGCCCCGGATGCGGGAATGGAGTATCTTGATCCACCCAATTTTGTGCTTCGCACTTGGTTTGACACCTCGTTGCTTGGAGGATATTGAGAGCTTTCAACCCTTTTGTTGTTAACCTCAGTTGTGCCCTCTTCTGGTGAATAAAGTGCCCTTCTGGCAAGTATGTTGACGACGAGGGAGACAGAACACCTGACTCGACTGTGCCCCTAGTTCATCGCTTTGACCATTTTTGTTTTGGTTTTCTACTAAAACAGTTTTGACCAAGATGAGGGTTAGATTAACATACTTATCCGATTCCTGATTTGAAATCATGCAAATTAGGCTATGAGCACTGAAAATTTCCCTTTTTGGGTCCAAGAAAATGGTCCGGTTTTGGAAAATGAAATAGTTTTCGAGAAAATAGTCAACCTCAGTAAAAATTTTCAAAAATATTTTTGCAAACGGTCAATGCTCAACGAGCACGAAACTTACTCTCGAGATGCACAACCTCAGATTGGAGGCAATGGAAAATTGCCCCTCGTTTGAAGAAAGCTGCACGGCAACGAAAAGTTGCCCCTGGTTTGAATGGTGACTCATGGCAACTCACGGCAATGGAAAGTTGCCCCTTGTTTAGATGATGCCGTGGCATTTTGTAAATAGTCCTCATCAGTGACAATCACGACCGAACTCTCGGATACAGAGAAGGCAAGGATGATCAAAACCATTATATGGACTTAGTCGCTATGAAAGCGTTGGGGGCTAGACTTCAGGATGAAGTTTCCTACGTATCCCAAACATGGGAATCAAGCCTTACGTAGTTCCGGTTAAGGTACACTCGGGTATTAACCTTCACTTTTTAGGCTCTAACTTTTGCCGAGGCGCCCGTTGCGGGTTTTCGACCTTGCGAGCTTTGTTCTTTTTCTTTTTTTCTTATTCTTTTTTCTTCTTTTTTTATTTTTTTTATTTTTATTTTTTCTTTTTCTTTTTGCATTTTTTTCTCTTTTTTTTTTTTTTATATTTTCTCTTGCTCTAACTTTTGCCTGGGTCGCCCTTTCGGGTTTTCGGCCCAGCGAGCCTCTCAAAGGGTAAAAGTGTAACAAGTCCATGCCAAATGGTTTTGAGATCCTGAAGTCATCTGAATCCAGGAAAACAACTGTTGTACTGATTTACAGAAGGATCCATCTTCGGCTCCTCGAGCACATCGACCATTTTTATTGCCCCTAATTCGAGGGGTGCTTCTGTTCTAGCTTCACAAGCTTCTTCTGATGAGATCTGATCTTCTTGATCTGATTTTGGTGTCTCTTGCTCGAGGACTGCTTCAAATCTGGCCACACAGGCCTCTCTTAATGGTTGATCATTGAACACTCCGAATTGTGGTTCAAGGTTTTAAGGTAAGGGCTCAAGTCTTGAGGCCGAGAGCGATCCTAAGCTGCACAATCTCAAGAGCGATTCCACACAGGTCTTTGCAGGACCGCGCAAAACATTTTGTTTTTGAAAGTTTTTAAGAAAGCGACGAATCGCTCGCACTGAAGATAGTGTGGAACCAATCTGGATTAAGCAAGGGTCCTTCTCAGTACTCACGCTAACAAGCATGATTTCAATCATTAAGGGCTTAGCACGCCTCTCTTTCTCTCAATTTGATTAAAGTTTTGCAAAACCCAAAGGATTCCTTCCACTTCGTTTTCACTGCAGTGTTCAAAAAGTTTTGAAAAACTTAGGTCCAAACAATGATTTTCAGGGCATAAGAGAGCAGGTGGAATGTACTGTCGTTCCATTCAAATCCTCTGGCACAACTAGCTCAAGATAGTAGTAAGCATGAAAACAAGATAGCCGCAGCCGTTTCATTCAGGTTCCCTGGTTGCAACTGCTCCACAACAGAGACAAATTCAGAACGAAAGCAAAAAGGGTAATTTACAAAACCAAACGGTGTTCGAGGCAACAACCCAGGAATCACCTGGCATTCTATACAGTGGGACCGACTCGTTACAACAAGACAGACCCTTAAGCAAAAAGACTGACTCAAAACAAAGAGACAGACTCAAAACAAGACCATCGAACTGACTCGACACCCAAGTCAGAAACTACAAAAATTGGCATTCGCTAATGCTAAAAAATGCGTGCCAGACGCCACATCCAAAATACACCGAGCGCCGCTCGCAGGTGGTCCAGCCCTTGATCACATACTTGCAGTATCTTCGAAGTCCAACAGCTCAGTGGTAACAGACTTCATTGAAGTGGGTGGGAGGATGACCTCGTTGTCAATCAAGTCCTGCACTTCATAGCGAAGGCGGAAACAACCGTCGGTGCTGTGACTGGACTGTTGGTGGTACGCGCAGTACAAGGTAGCATCATGTGAGAGAGGGAGATTCTTCGGGAGAGGCTGAGGTTCGAGGGGTTTAAGATGCCCCTTTTTAGCCAAATTAGAAATGCCCTAGACAAAGGCATATAGAGGGCATGAAAGACTCTGCGCCCTCGAGGCAGGTACTTTGAAGTCTGAGGATTCTTGCTAGACGCACTAGCGAAAGGGTCGGCAGACACTCCCTTGACTTTCTGATCTTTCCCAGGTGCAGAGTTGGGAGTGGGAGAAACTGTTCTGGCATGACGGGGCCTATCCCGATTTTCTACCCGGCTTGAACTTCCTTCGGTTGGAGTGGGGAAAGCATCATCCACAGTTTTAGCCACAACTGTGAATACCTGTTGCTTATTCATCCCTCCAGTTTTCAAAGCCTCGACTGCCCATAGCAGTTGTTCAACAGGATCAGCATCTGTTCCCACTTTGTTCTTTCCTCTGTCCTCAGCCTGATCGAGGGTTTGGGTTGCTATATCAGAGCAACACCCGGTTGTTGTTGACACGTCATTGTTGTAGCAGGAGGCAACCTCTAGTTGACTGAGCTCGATCACAAGCCGTCCTAGTAGCGGGGGCTCCTGCGATACAAAATTCCCGGTATATGATGCGGTTGGTGGCGAAGCCGACATCCCGTAGGCGAGATCAGCCACAGACCTCTGGAGGTCGCCAATCATCCCCATCAACTCGAATGTGGTGGGCTCACGAGTCTGATACAACTGGGGGGTCCAGATCGGGTGCGCAACAGGCGACCTGGGCAGATGCGGTACATAAACATTGGTTTCACTTTGCAGGGTGATTCCTTGGTCTAGTGCGGCTTCCATAACCACAATTTGTTCTGAACTTTGGGTCATCATGAGTCCACTGAACATAACGCTGACTGACGGATCAGATACCTGCCTTGCCTCAACGAAGGAGAACACCAAATCTCTGAACTGAAAGGGAAAACAAGCAGCGTTTCAGCCTAAACGGAACAGACGCAGACGTAGCTGAATAACTGTACTCTACTACTGATCACTATTCCACAAATCACTGCCCCAAAATACTGAGTCTGATACCCGCAGATATGACTAATTCTCACAAGCACTGATACTGATGCCCTCAGGCCTGATGCCCTAGACTTGCAAACTAGTATGTACGTTCTTGTAGAGATACACTCTAAAAGCACATAGCAAGTAAGAGAAATCCAAAACACCCCTATGTTGGGGTAGGGTTTCCCTGTCCTATTTTGTCAGGAGCTAGGGTTTCACTATGCACACAGCGGTTTCAAATAACCTAACATCGGGTAAGCAACTTGTCCTAGCTTGGAATGGTCACAATGGATTCCGAATATGCACTAGGTCGAATGGTCGAAAGGGTGCCCGGGTAACAACTGGGGTTTGTGTTCCCATACTGTCAGAGCCCATAACTGGTCAGCCATATGGTCATGCCTTGACAAGACAAGCCTCTGACAAACCGTTCAGGAATGGCAGATGGCAAACACGGTGTCCTAGGCGCACCGATGCACATGCAATGTAAAGAAACACATAAGTGAAATCAAAACAGGATATCACAAGTTCGAGTCAAGCTCTCTAAAATCCCCAGCAGAGTCGCCAAAAACTGTAGACGCTCCCTTGAGGGCCTCACTCTACAGTTCGGACTTGATTTTGTTGTCGGTTCTTAATCTGAACCAAAGAGTCCAAATCCGGCAAATTGTTTTGAGAAAAACTGATTTTTAGAAAAGAAGTGCCAAACATGGACTGCTTTGCCAGGTACAGAGTCGCCACCTAAATATTTTATTTTGGGAAATTTAGGAAACCCTGACTCGGTGCCAAAGGCCACGTGTCCGTCATCACCAAAGTTGCCTCGGCTCAGGAACTTGGGTACGATTGGGGAAGGTCAGCTATGAGCACCCCCTCTCGCCCGATCAAAAATCGGCCTCTACTAACCGTGATATCTTGTTTTGAAAGCATTATGTGTTCTTATTCTGGTTATTAGCCTAGAATTACTATGTTATGCGCACAGCAAACAAGTATAGACCAAATCGCCTAAATTAGAACAAAACATTACATGTTTGTTTTGAAAATGGTTTGCTACTCGCAAGTAGGCTAAAATGCAGGTTTTGCCACCCTCAAGTGGGCTTTAGAAAAAATGGTTTTGCCACTATCTAGTGGGCTTAAAACTCATAGTTTTAGTGCATTATTCCAATTTAGGTAATTCAACCTCCATCCACAGGCACTCAAGCAGTTATATCACGTAAGCAGCTAGCCTCATGGTAAGTATGCTGTCATGGCAACACTCACGCACATGTAAGGATGCTAAAGCATAAATACTTACATCGTACTCCGTGCCAAAATAATGAACTAGTTAGTAATCAGGCATGATCCTAGTTCATGTTAAAGTGGCTAATGCATCACATACAAAAATGTCATTAGAATAGGCTCGGCTAATCTATGGATGACATGTGAAATGCGAGAAATCGATGCACGTATTCAAGTTTGAAATTGAAATACTTATGCAGTTAGCATGATGCGCCGAGCCCGGTGCGTGCAATACTGATGAATGATGCACGCATGCATAGCATAAGGTATGCTAAATTAAATATGCCCTAATACTAACCATCAAAGCAGGTAAGTAAAAGGGAGAAAGAAGTGGGGATTGGAAGAGATGCACTGTCACATCCCAAACCTGCCTCTACAAGTTTGGGCATGACTACCTCAGACACAGACATAAAAACCAACATATGTAATATATCGGGCCTGAACGGAAGCATTAATAATATAAAATAACATAAATCATCATCCATTGAGCTACCACTACCATGCCAGGATCACAAACATCACATTAAGTAAATGATGTACAGCGAACATGCACCCAAATATTCACATGCGAGCACACACTTAGGGCCAACCCCCCCAATTGGGCGCATAACAAAAACATTAATGAAGAAGGGATCACATACAGTCAACCATAAATAGACAACCAAAGCATAAATCAAAACTTAGGAAAACTTTGCAAAATGCACGGGCTTCATCTAAGTACCTGGACACACTGGGGTTGACAAGAGAGACGAGCCTTAAGGATTAGGACTGGCCTCCCGGTTGACTACCTACAGAAACAGACAAAATACAGAGTGAGTAAAACTCAGTGAATAATAGTACATAAATAATGTAACGGTTAACTTGAACGATAGAGCATATAACTACAGAGATATATGTTTAACTACATTCCGTAATTATTTCCAGAACAGCCTTGGGTCCAGTTTTCTTAACAAAGTGGCTTTCAGCCCAGTAATGTACAGAACGGCGATAGGCCTAGTTGATACAGAATGGCCATAGGCCTAAAAATAACAGAACGGCCTAACGGCCCAGAAATAACAGAACGGCCTAGCGGCCTAGAAATAACAGAACAGCCTAGCAGCCCAGAAATAACAGAACGGCCTAGCGGCCCAAAAATAACATAACAGCCTAACGGCCCAGAAATAACAGAACGGCCTAGCGGCCCAAAAATAATAGAACGGCCTAATAGCCCAGAAATAACAGAACGGCCTAACGGCCCAGAAATAACAGAACGGCCTAGTGGCCCAGAAATAACAGAACGGCCTAACGGCCCAGAAATAACAGAACGGCCTAGCGGCCCAGAAATAACATATGTATGGACTCAAGAGGTGGCTCGTACGGATTCTAGAGGTGGCTCCCACCAAAGTGTAGCACTTAGTTCCGTACAGCACTTTGTTCCATACCAGAAATCAATAAGTCTCATCATGTCATAATGTAAACAAAACGAACATCATAACAGAATAACCACAGATATCATCAGAACAGACTAGTCTTGTAGTCATACAGAGGCACATAGATTATTCCAATTATTTACATGAGTTAACGTAGTTAGTTTACGTGTAACAGAATACCAATGGTAATCATTAGCAATATGTATTACGTATCTCACAAATTGCACATGTGCCATCACAATGCTATTTGTAGGACAAAATAATTACCTCATAACAGTCTTAAACCATCCTTGATAAAACTGAATGGTTCGGAATACATAACAAATTTCATATATTTAATCTCCATCAAACATCATAACCTCAAAATATTATTCAATTCCCAAACACAAGAACACAAGAGCCCCAACTAGCCATAGTTGGGGTTCAAAGTTCACATCTTCCATATCAATCCTTGATTTCATGTAATTGATGCTTTAAACCTAAGGATTCAAGATAGATGATCATACCTTAGTTTCATCCTTGTCTTTCTCTTAGCTTTCTTCAATTTCTCCCAAGTTTCCCATGGATGATCTTCTTTTTCTTTCTTCAACCCCCTTCAAGCATCTTCAAAACCCCATGAGTGTTGATTAGAGGAGCTTGCCTCTTCTTTCCTACCTCTCTCTTACGGTTCTCTTCTCTCTCCCCCAAATATTTTATTTGACTTCCAAATGATAAGTCCACCACTCACATAGCATAACCATATATACATATAACCAACACCTTAGCTTTTAACAATAGGAATAGCCAAACACGCCCTTACGAATCGCGAAAAATCAAATTTCAATTAAACGTCCCAGATGACTATAAAAATTGTGCTGAGCGTAAATATGTCCCCTGTTCTGGTTTCTGAAGCCTCTAGGGCCTTCAATTTGCGGTATAAAGTTAACCACCCAAATGTGCATTAACGAATCAGACAAAATAGATTTCCAATTAATTTTTCCCAAATAGTTCTAAAATTCCCATTAACATACCCGAATACTCAATTTTGATTTTTGAACCCATAAAGGTCGGTAATTTCCATTTTAAGTCCGTAACTCAACTGATAATGCTTCAATTCTAATAGATATAATTAAATTAAAGCACATCATTTCATAGGGAAATAAAGATGAGTTCTTATACGCATTTTGGGGTCATTACATGCACACACGCACCCACACTTATTACAAATTTGCCCTCGCTCAAAGGGACCAAAAGAATAATACAATTAATTAACCTACAAGCTAATTAATTATTACAGACAAATTAAACTAGTTAAGAAAATTAATTAATCTTAGAAAGCAGTAAAAAAAAAAGTAGCCTGGGGAAGAGGGTCCAATGCACGCGCATTCAGTTCCACTCAGAAGTCCACTGCCATGCACAAGTTGCCTCTGTTTTCCCTGCTCTGCTCCTTTGAAAACTGCCGAAGTCCCAGGGTGAACTGTTTGGACATTGTGGAGCACCACCGGCTGAGGCAAGTGGTCACCGGCCATGGAAGGATGGTCATCGACCATTGGTTGAGCTATCGGCCATCCATGAATGGTCGACCGGCACTCCATGTAGCCGACTGGCCAAAGCTTCCTGCAGAAACCTGTTTTGACAGCAGCAGAGGGCAAAACATGGCATGGCAATGCATTTTAAGCAAATGTATGCACCAACACATCCCTTATCATGTTTATGACTCAAAGGGACATGGTTCTCGATTCTTGGACCACCAATTGCGCATTTCAATGCGTGGTGGCCCAAGAAACCAAGTATGCACTTTGATATCAAATGAAATGCAATGCACATAAACAAACGAAGAGGCCGAACCTCTATCACTTGATCAAGAGGCAAGGCATGCATGCCAATGCAATGCAACCTAGACATGTGGACTAAGTATGCAACATGAGCATAGGCATAAGCAATGCATAATGCATATTAGGCATACAACCTATGCAAGCAAGCATGCACGGTATGAAGCATCAATGCTAATCAACAAGCATACAAGATACAATGTGGATGTTCAAGCATGCAAGCAAGCATGTGACTTCATTCAATCATGCAACAACGCACAAGTATACAAGCAACACACAAGGTGAGTATGCATCAACATGCAAGGGATGGTCTTAAACTAATTTGGACAGCCCTATACTAGGCCCAAAATAGTGGCCAACGCTATGGAAATGAGGGACAATTACACATACAAACATGCATGCAAATGGGCCAACACTTAAGCATCAAACAATCAACCTTTAAGCACACTTAAAAGAGAGTAAACATGGACAAATGGCATGCACATTAAGCTCTGAAATTCAAGTCATGAAAGGTGCCAAACCAACTAGACAAGACAAGTAAAGCATGCAAGCATGGCTAAAACTCAAGGCAAGCTAAAAGGGTATTGAACTACACTTAGCAAAGTCGAACATGGCATGAATTAAGCAACCAAAATCAGATTTTTATCATATTAAAACAAAGCCAACAACACATCTAGACGGCATCTAAATGGCTTAAATTCAAAAGCATGCACAATGACCAAACATGGAGCATAAGACACAACCTCTATCACATTGAAGGGGCATCAAATGCAAGCATACAAGCATGCTAAGTGGACTGAAATGGCATGGTAAGTGGCTCCAAACCACTGAAATAATGCAAGTAATGCATGCTCACGGTCCATGCACTTAAAGCTCATAAGCCAAGAATGCAAAGAGGCTAAACAAAGCATGGCAAGCATGGCTAAGGCAACCTACATCAGACCTTAAGCATGGAAAAACAAGCCTAAAAGCTTCACAAAGCTTGGCCAAAACAAGCAAGCATGGTAATCTACATACTAAGTACATGTTAAGGCAAATGGTGGCATTACAGGACATGTATGCAAGGCATGCAAAGTGTGTCTAAACTAACATAAAACAGTGCTATAACATGTCAAAATAAGCACAAATAACAGCTAGGACATGGCCAACATGAGCCTAAATTAGATGCTCACACATGAGGCTAAAAATGGCCCTTTTCAAGGACAACAAGGAGAGGGGGTGGTCCTCTCATTCTTAGGACCTCAAGGCACCATCCTCACCATTGAAATCCCTCAAGATTTCAGTGGCGAGGCGGCCCAAACAAAATGGTCCTGGAGCTCACCAAAATGGCACAAAAATGAGGCCTAACAAGGCTTAAGAGGGGTCAAACAACCCCAAAGCTTAAAACACCCTTAACCAACTATTTAAAGCACTCAAAAAAAGAAATTTTATATGTTATATACTAAGCTCAAAAACAGTTGCAAGATAGGTGAAAAAGCTATGCAAAAAAGGGGAATAAAAGGGGTAAGTTCTTACCCTTGTCGACCTTCTTCACAAACAATGCTCCAGCTGGTCCTTTGAGCTCAAAACCAGTCAAGAACACCAAAAACAACCCTCTGGCCCCTCAGCAACCAAGAGAAGGTGTAGAGCTAGGTGTTTGTGCACAAAAGTAAGACAAAACACACACAAGGCAAAAGAGAGAGAGAAATATAGAGATGGGATAGAGACACTATGACCTAACCCTAATATCAGAGCTCCTCTGGCTTTTTTGTCCAACCCTAATGGAGGGAGAAGAGGCTCCCTCTTATAGAAGATCCCTCTTGCAAAGCTTTCCAAGCAAGCTAGTCAAGAGGGAGATCCCTCCATAAAGTGTATGGAGGGGAGCAAAACGTATGCCAGCTAGCACAGCTGGCATAAAAATATCTGCAAAAGTAGATGAACAGTGGTCGGCCAGCCAAAAATGTAATTTGACCAAAATAGATGGTCGGTCAACCATCTAGAGTGCCGGTCGGCCAAACATTTGGCCGATGGCAACAAAACACAACCGGTGGCCTCAAGCCATGGCCGATGGAGTGTGGGAATGGCCAAAAAGCCATTCTCTGCCCTCCAAAGCAAAAACACAAGGTTTGGTGCAAAACCAAACACAAAACAGTCGAGTCGAGAGATCCTGAGGCAAGGCGCGTAGCCGAGACCTCCGGGAACTCAGGACAAACACAAACAAGGATGATCACCGAGTGTTCAAGCAGTGACGTCCAAGTCTTGAGGACGGTCAAAAATGGGGTGTCTACACCATGCTATACAATTCAAGTCACTCTATTTGATATCTAATATCCTTTTCAGCTTGAGTCGACACCAGCAATGCCTGCAGGACCTTCCACAGCCAATAGGCAGAGACGGGGCCCAGTGAGAGGCTGAGGAGGCGCTGATAGGGGGAGAGGTCGAGTGAGGAACTGCTCACCTTCCGAGGAGTCTTTTGATGGGTCCATGACCCCGGAGGATGAGGGAGAGGAGATGGACTTGCAGTCGAGCAGCCCCAGCGATGACAGAGATGCGCCTCCACCACAGCCGAGGAGGAAGAGAGCGAGGATGGGCTATTGATAGCGATGCTTACTTCATTTTACTTTGCTTTTGCTTTCATTTTGTTGTGTAGTTATAAAACTAGCTTCAGATTGTCCTTTTATTTTTCAAAAGCTTTCTTTTATTTGGTTATATAAAACAATGATCGGGGTTGGGCCCACCATTTATGAAAAGTAAGTTTTGTGGAATGGCTTCTTTGTACACTATGATCTTTGCATTTGTCGGAACAATAAATGCCTTGCTCTCGGTTTGATTCATGAACTAGGTAATAACTTATAACCGATCAAAACACAAAATACAACTCGATAACGGAAAATAAAATGAAAACAACTCAAAAAAGCTGACAAACACTTGGTACAGGCAAAACTAAACTTAAAAGTACAATTACAATACATCCATACAAAGGCCTAGCTTCACTACAGCAGACTTGCACTGGGCCAGCACCAAGACCCGACCGGGCCTCACTGATGCACAGCTGGCCATCGTTGTGATGTCGGTCAGTGTTGTCCAGGTGTCATGCTCAATTGCTTCCCAAACTCTATAAATAAGACTCCCATGCTACTTTTCTGGCAAACACATAAGTTCTTGATATTTTTCTCTCAAAATGGAGATATTATTCATCAACAGACTTCGAGACTGGATAGATGTTTTGGATGGCTTGGAAAAAGTGAATTTCCGTGGTTTCGGCCTCAATGCCCTTTTCCCTTTGAGCCGAACTTCTCTTTGCTTTCCGTTCCTCCATGCCGTGGCTAGATGTTGGAACCCAATTACGCACATCTTTAATTTTAGAGGGCAAGAGATATGGCCAAGAATTGAAGAATTTCGATGAGGAAATCTTGCCATAGCCCCGTTTCGATCACACCCAAGCTTTAGGACGAATGTGTGGGCTTACTCTACACGAGGCCCGATCCCTTGTTCATAACAAAGAGCTGGATATTCCCACTCTGATTCATCGATTTTCTGAAACCAGTGACTAAGGTAACCTCCTTTGGCAGGGTTTTTAGCAACACGCCCTTTGTTTGTGCATGCTAGCACACTTCCTCCTTGCCTCTAGTTTCGAAGGGTCTAACATCCGGCTAATTGAAGTGGCACAAGGCCTGAAAGAGGGGAAGAGTTGTATTGGCTTGACATTAGCTGAGACTTTGATGGGATTGGATGCCTTTCATCTGTGAGAGACCACCAAATTCGCAGGAAGTCCACTACTTTTGTAGGTAATGTTTCCCACCCTTTTTAATATGTGTTTCTCACATCTCTTGGCACTCATGCTCTGTTTTTCTCTCAAAGCCCTTTTCTTACTCTTTCCTCTCAAGATACACCTCTCTATTTTCTTTCATCCCTCCCCGGATATGGCTTATGGACAAGCTAAAGGTAGTGGATTCTTGCCCTGCATATTCAGCACGGGGCTATTTCTTTTGTCAATGGCTAGTGGATTTCCTGAACGAGGGGTGGTGGTGCCATTGGATATGCAACAGGTCTGCTGTTGATATTGTTTGGCATTGCCCCTGGTTTGATCTGCCCGAGATGAGCTACAGCATGACTCGGTAACCTGGCATTCAGCTGATTGGCTTGACACACTGTGCGTTCTACTTTTCGTTCAGGTTTAGGCGTCAGTTTGGACACGACCAGACTTACCCAAAAGAGGGGGTAGAGTACCCGACTTCATTTCCAATCCGAGGTTCACAATTAGCTCGATATCCCACTACTTGGAGGATGAGAGAGCTTCTGGCTCCTGCCCCTAGATTCAACTATGCACTTTCTGGCGAGTGCTTGATTTGGCTTGAAGATAAGGCGCAATCCGGGCTCACTTTAGCATCAGGAGCTTCCACAAGCATAAGTGGGGGACGCAAGAACACCTGACTCAACTATGTCCCTAGTTTATTATCTTTGATCTTACTTTTCAAGTTTTTTGCATGTAATAAAAGCATCTTTGATTTGTATCGAGAGTCGGAGAACTTTGTATTGAAATCAATGAAATTTGAAGTTGTGAACACTGAAAATTTTCCTTATGGTCCAAAAATGGTCTAAGTTGTAAAAAGATTAATTTGAACAAAAATAAACTTTTATTAAAACTTTTTAAAACCATTTTCGATGAGGATCACAACTTGCCACACATGGAATCTGTTCTCGATATGTACAACCCTAAATCTGAAGATAACAAATTGCCCATTGTCTGAATAGCACTGCACAGCACAGAACTGTAACCAGTTCTTAAGGGCGATCACAACCAAACATTCAGATAAAGAATAGACAGAGATGACCTGATCAACACATAGACAGAACAGTTGAGTTGGAGGTATTTACGGCCGAACTTTGGGATGAAGTTGCCTACGTATCCTGAAGATGGGAATCAGGCCTTACGTAGTTCGGTTTGGGTTCACTCGAGTATTAATTCTCTCTTTTTGCACTCTAACTTTTGGCAAGGCCGCCCTTTAGTGTTTTCAACCTTGCGAGCTCAGTTTTTCTTTATTCCAATTTTTTTGTGCTCTAATTTTTGCCTAGGTTGCCCTTCTAGGTTTTCAGCCTAGCGAGCCTCTCAGGGGTAATATTTCTTCAACTTGTCCATGTTGATTGGTTGGGAAAATTCTAGACCATCCAGGTCCATAAGAATAATGGCTCCACCCGACCAGATAGTTTTGATAATGTAAGGACCAGTCCAATTTGGTCTGAACTTGCCCCTAGGGTCATGAATGGGAGCTCGATTGTCTTTCAAGACCAAATCCCCTTCTTTGAGATTATGAGACTTAACTTTCTTCTTAAAAGCCCTAGGAATGCTACGTTGGTAACCTTGAATGTGGTACAGTGCCTTCAGCCTCCTCTCGTCAAACAACATCACTTCTTCGAACCTGTTCTGTTGCCAATCCGCCTTTGCTATCTAGCACTCATCCATAACCCACAACGACGGAGCCTCTATTTCGATTGGCAGAACAGCATCTATTCCATAAACCAGAGAGCACGAAGTTGCCCCAGTAGATGCCCGAATTGCAGTTCTCTAGCCCCAGAGAGAAAATGGCAATTTATCTGGCTAGTCCCTATAGGTCTCAACCATTTTCTACAAAATGTGCTTGATATTCTTGTTGGCAACCTCCATAGCTCCGTTGGTTTGCAGCCGATATATCGATGACTTATGAAAAGCAACGTTGTATTTCTCCAGCAAGTCGATCACTTCTTTCTTAAAATGGGAGCCATTGTCTGAAATGGTCTCATTTGGGACTCCATAATGACAAATGATGTTATTTCGAATGAACTTAGCCATATGCGCTGCTTTCAACGCTGCATAAGATTGAGCTTCCACCCACTTCGTGAAATAATCAATTCCCACCAGAATGTACTTATGCCCATTTGACCCTTTCAGTGTAACCACACCAATGATGCCCATTTCCCAGACTGAGAAAGGCCATGGTGAAGTCATGTTATATAGCTTCGACGGCGGGATATTAATGTGATTTGCATGGATTTGGCATTTGTGGCATCGCCGAACAAAACCGATATAATCCTCCTCCATAGTACACCAGTAATAACTTTACCTAAGAATCTTCCGGGCTAACATTGCTCTGCTCATGTGCGCTCCGCATTCTCCTCCATGGATAGCCTCCATAAGGCGCTTTGATTGCTCTGTGTCAACACATAGCTTGTGCATTCCCCCATGACCCCTCTTATATAGTTTACCTCCACAGATGATAAATTGGGCAGCCATTCGCTGTATTACCCTCTTATCTTTGGCATTCGCCCCTGGTGGATAAACCTCCTTTTCTAAGAAGTTCCAGATATCATAATACCAGGGGTTTTGATCTTGCACTTCATCTATTACGGCGATAGACTCATAGGTCGGCATATATCTCTACTCAATAATGATCGGACGCATCCGGACTCCAAACGAGATATCTATCATAGAAGATAGAGTTGATAAAGCATCAGCGAACCTATTGTTCTCTCTTAGTAGATCCATAAAGGTTAGTTTCTCAAACCTAGGAATCAGAACATCCAGGGTCTAGTGATAGATCTTCATATTTTCTTCTTTGACCTTCCAGTCTCCTTTTGCCTTAGACGTAACTAGGTTCGAGTCCTCAATGACGTCCAATCTTTTTACCCCTAGTTCCAGGCAACTTCCAAACCAGAGATACACACCTTGTATTCTGTTTCGTTGTTAGATACCTTGTACCAGAGTTTGAAGGCTAAAGGTATATGGGAATTGTCGAGTGCTATCAGCAACACCCCTATCCCATAACCGTACTGATTAGATGCTCCATCAAAGTACATTGTCCAAATCTCTTCATCGACTTGCAGAATAGCTTCATCTGGGAATATGTATTCTACCGCTTCATCCCCTTCCACTGGGTGATCTGCCAGGAACTCTGATACCGCTCTCCCTTTGACAGACTTGCGAGTCATATACTGCAAATCAAATTTGGAAAGGAGAAGCAACCAACGAGCTAGCTTACCTGTAAGCGCTGGTTTCTCGAAAAGATATTTGATGGGATCTAATCTCGAAACCAGAATTACGGAGTAAGCTAACAGGCAGTGCCTCAACTTCCTGGTAGCCAATACCAAGGCTAGGCAAGCTTTCTCCAGCTTGGTACAATGGGTCTCATAGTACAGCATCTTCTTGCTTAAATAGTAGATGGCTTTCTCCACTCTATCCTCGGATTCCTGAACAAGCATTCATCCCATCATTGTGTCCGTTACTGACAGGTACAAAATCAAGGGCTTCCCCGGCTCTGGCGTCGACAACACGGGTGGATTCTAAAGGTACTGCTTGATTTGCTCAAAAGCAAACTGACATCGGTGATCCCTATCAAAACTTCTGTCCATTCTTTAGGAGACCAAAAAGTGGTTCAGAAGTTAAGGTTAATTTAGAAATAAACCATCTTATGAATTGCACTTTACGTAGAAAGCCTCGCACCTCCTTTTCAGTCCTTAGTGGTGGCATTTCTTGGATGGCCTTGATTTTGGAAAGATCTACCTCGACGCCCCTTTGTGTGATGAAGAAACCCAGCGTTTTCCTTGCTGTCACGCCAAATGTACACTTCGGTGGATTCAACGTCAACTTGTATTCTTTGATCCATTGAAAGAATTTCTTCAAGCCGGTGTAGCAGCCTTCTTTTTCCTTGGGCTTGATTACCATGTCATCCACGTACACCTCGACCTCTTTATGGATCATGTCATGTAGAATTGTGGTTGCAGCCCGTTAATAGGTAGCTTTGGCATTCTTCAGCCCAAACGACATCACTCTGTAACAGTAGGTTCCCCATGACGTAGTGAAAGCAATTTTCTCTCTGTCCTCGAGTGCCATCAGAATCTGGTTATACCCGAAAAATCCATCCATGAAGGAGAATAACGCATGGCCTACAGTGAAGTCCACCAATTCGTCGATATGCAGTAGAGTAAAGTCATCCTTCGACTGGCTTTGTTCAGATCTCTAAAATTCACACACACTCGAATTTTTCCATCTTTCTTTGGCATAGGAACAATGTTGGCCAACCAAGTCAGATATTCAGATACTAGTAAGAACCCTGCATCTATCTGCTTGGTGACCTCTTCCTTAATCTTCAAAGCCCAATCCGGGCATATTCTCCGCAACTTCTGTTTGATGGGTCGGCCTTGGGGTCAAGAGGGATCCGATGCTGTACAATCTCAGGATTGATTCCAGGCATGTCTTCGTAGGA
Organism: Camellia granthamiana; assembly: GCA_036172215.1. Classification (NCBI taxonomy): domain Eukaryota; kingdom Viridiplantae; phylum Streptophyta; class Magnoliopsida; order Ericales; family Theaceae; genus Camellia; species Camellia granthamiana. The sequence continues at coordinate 78,710,314 of CM069913.1, read as the reverse complement.
CCACGCGAAAACATCTTTGATATCTTTTAATAAAGCGACTAAGCGCTCGCGCTCCCTCGAAGACAACGTGGACCCGATCTGAACCAAACACGGATCCATCTCAGTATCCACATTAATTGCAATGATTTCATCAATGAGGGATTTTACAAAACTCTCCTCCTCTCGATCAATCAAATGTTTCAAAACTAAGGGAATTCCTTCCTCATCATTTTCATCAAAATTTCGAAAATCATGATCAATGCAATAAGCAAGAGGCACCGAAAAGTGCTCAGAATCTGCAATGGAATTCTCATTCAAAAGGTCTAGCTCATCCAATTCCTCGGTTACAACTGACTCAAAAGAAAAAGAAAAGGACGACCTGGACAAAACTTCGGCATCCAGGTTATCACTTCCAAGAATACTGGACTCGGACTCAGAGGAACTAGAATCTAATTCGGACTCCACAGATTCTGTGGAACCAGATCCTGGTTCACTACCTGACTCGAAACTAGTGGATAGGTAGCCCTCCTCGAATTGCCAGATAAGGGAAGGTGTGCCAGATGCATCCAAGATACCACTAGAAGGGTTTGAACCCGATTGGTCTCCAATCATGGAAACAGTTAGGTCATCCCCCAAGCTCTCTAGATCGATCAGAGGATTCGAAAGGAGAATGCTGCCCTTACTTCAAGTTCATTGTTGTTGGACTAACTTTCTGTGCTCTTCGCAGCTTCAACAGTAGATTCAGCCATTTTCTCTGTATCAGTGTCTTACAGCTGCAAATCAAAGAAAATCTCAAAGCCGGGAACTCGCTGCCTCTCCGAGTTGATCCATGGTTTAGGGAAACCGCAGAATGGGAAGTCTTCACCCTCCCTAACAAAATAACCATTCAGGGTCCCCTAAATTGGTCGGTGCACAAGCTCATAGTGTTTCCTGGTCTGCTTAGCCTTGGCTCTTCTAGCCATTTCTTTTCCTTTCCTCACCCAGTCCTGTTGGGCGGGTGTATTGCCAAGACCAAAGACATGTGGGTTATGTGGCACATCGGCCAATGTAGTTAAGCCCTTCCGACCACTTCTACCTAATCCCATCCCGGGCATGTGCTGTAGCTTGTTCATGAGGTATACAGATTGGGCTCTAACATATAAGCCCTCATCAACAGGCAAAATATTTTGTACTACCCGGGCCTCTGCCAAGATAAACCCCAAAAGGAAAACATCCTTCTCACCATGCACAATCTCCAGGATAGGTGTAGTGACTTCCAGCGGAGGATGTATAGAAGAATTCCTAAAGACAATAGCCACCCCCTTCCCATGAGGGCATTTCAGCATCTGGTGGAGGGTAGAGGAGACAACTTTTACTTGATGTAGCCAAGGTCGTCCAAGCAATAGATTAAATGTGACAAGCACATCCAAAATATGGAACTCGATGTCCTGTTGGGCTAGACCAACCTGTACTCTAATCTGTATTGTTCCCATTACCTCTCGACTTGTATTGTCATACGCTCGGATCACCTGGGCTGTAGGCACAAAATTGGTTGGTTTCAGGAAGATAGTGTAGGCTGTGCTACATGGGCATATGTTATTTGCTAACCCAGTGTCGACTAATACGACTGGTACCCACTTTTCTCGGCATTCCACCGATATGTATAGATGCTTGTTGTGTACAGAGCCTTCCTATGGAAATTCCTTATCTGAAAAGGTTAAAGTTGGCGCAGCGCCCCCCGACAAGACTAATCCCACCAGTTGTTCTGGAGTGGTCTCAATGGACAACTTGGCTTTATCCATTGCTGACAGCACAGTCTGTCTGTGCACTCACGAAGCCATAAGCAACCCCTAGATAGATATGTCTGCTTGAATCTTTTTCAACTATTTCAGCACAGCTTCTTCTTCTAACTGCTCTTCCTTCTGCCTCTCTGCTTCTTTATCCTTCCTGAATGCCTCAGGTTGGTCCAAATGCGGTGGTTTGAAATATCGGCCATTTCTTGTCATGTGGTCGACTTCCTCCACATACCAGGTGTTGTCAGGAAGGTCCTTACCCCACTCCTCATCAGTATGGGCTAAGTGCAGGTCGTCGTCATCCCACCAGATTCCTTCGATAGCTGACAAGTAGTTGTTCAGCTCCATTCTGATCAGTCCCTCATCAAAAGTGTCCCCCGCAGGGAGTTAAGCTTTTCTGACTTTCTATTAGCTTGCACCCATTTCTTGTTCAAACTGCCTCAATGCGGCTTCTTGCTCTGTATCTGCAATACTGAAAACGCTTAGCTCCTGAGCTAAATTCTTAACACTGGCGCTCTTCAGTAATTTTCCTTTCCATCAGCCATTCTAGCCATTGCAGCGGTCCTCGTTTTCTGCTCTTCCAGCTTCAATTTAGTTCCCTCATTTGTATCGGGTTCATCACTTAGCCACCCATAATTGTCTGTCGACTCGTTCAAATCGAACCAATCAATATGTACATCTCCTTGATCCTGCTCATCAAAAAACTGTAAATTGTCTATATCTTCCTCTAGGTCGGTTAGATCATCCAATCCCTGACTTGGGCCATCCTCTCAGATTACACTAACCTCCATCCCAGCAGGCAACACCACTTCCTGCCTCACATCATTGATTGGCAAAATGTAGCAGCATGGGTTGCACATCCCTTCAGATAAGTCCTTAGAGCCCTTGGGTAACAAACTAACACTCTCTGCCAAGGCCAACCTCTCTTCCTCTACCACTGTCACCATGACAATTTCGGTTTGGAATGTGGACATGTTCATCATGCACAAGTCTGTGCTCTCAGGGATGAACAACATCGGCTTAGGTAGGTGGGAAGGAGTGATATATATACTAGGGTCATAAGGGACGACCATTGTGTGGATGAGGTTTATATGACGGGATAGAGAAAGTTGATTATATGGTGGGAGAGGATTTTTAGTGACATTGGGCTTTTGGGGAGGCACTATCACCTTATTGTCAATGAGATCTTGAATCTCATAACGCAACCTATAGCATTAATTAGTGTCATGACCATGCTGTTGGTGAAAGGCGCAGTATTTGGTCGAGTTATATTAGGAGGGAAGGGGATCGGGTAATGGGCATTGTTCCAAGGGCTTGAGGTGCCCTTTTTTGATTAGGACCCCGAGGGCTTTACATAAGGACATCTATAGCGGGGTGAAGACCATTTGGTTTCGGGCTTGGTTACTTGAAGGTTATGGAGTTGTGTTGGATGAACTGGAGAAAGGGTTAGCAGTTTTGGGCGTGATGGTGACCATGCTCACATCTGAAGGCCATACAGAGGTGCCACCAGTTGTGGCTGCATTAGAGCTACGTGTAAAGGGCCTATTGGGTTGTTCCTTCTAACTATCTATCAGCCCTTGCTTCATCGCATCCTCAATTTAAACTCCTATTTCATAGAGCTTAACAAATGTAAACAAATGCAAAACTATAATTTCTATAATAATCTCGCATGTAGATTACAGACCACCATTCAGATCTGATCCTTTTCAGATGGCCTGATAGTCATCATAGAGGTTTGGCCCTCCATTAGGTCATAAAATCCGAGAAGCCCTCCTTCGGCTCCTGGCGAGTTGCTTCGAGATCACGAGTTGTGACCTCGATCTGTGTATTGTAGGAGTATTGCATGATAAAGGCCTCGGCCATTTCCTTCCAATTTCTCTTCACAGAGTCTTCCAATTTTCCATACTAGATGGCCGTTATACCTGATAGGGTCTGGCTAAACAGCGACAACTTCTGTAGTCTGGTGAGACCCATTGGTTATAGGATATCAGAGAATAGTTGTAGGTGGACCATAGGATCCCCAAAGCTGTCAAACTGGTCTATGTATGGGGCATCTTGAATCTGTCTGGCAAAGTCACTACTGAGTCAGTGTATCCATCCTCAATATTAGGGATTGAATTCACGCCCTACGTCCGTTTGAAGGGCTTTTCTAGCTTGTTGACCTTCAGTGCAGTGGGGTTAATCTCGGATTCAAACGGCGCCTCCATTTGATAAATTGGTGCCTTGGAGGTCTGAGGTGGAATTGGATCTATCGGAATGCCCATATTTTCCTAGACATTAATTGTGATCCCGGGTGCCGGAATGCCCGCTGGGGGTGCATGGGATGCAAAGGCTACTGCCGGTGGTGGTTGTTGTTGCTAAAGCCTATCTATCATTTCTGCTTGGCGGGCTATAACCTTAGCTTGGCGTGTAGCATCTAGATGCATAGTCTCAATGGTCTGTTGGAGCTAACAAAGCATATATTCCATGCTGACTGGAGGATGTTGAGATATCTGAACTGGTGAGTACTCTATTTCTGGAGTAGAACTAGAGGACTGATCCTGGCTAGGTGTAGGCGAATCAAAAGTTTACTGCTGGATCGATGAACTCTGCCCGATCGTTCCCATCTGGTAATCGGTGGGAGTGAAATAATCACTGGATGTCCCCGAACAAGATCCTCGGATCTATAGAGCCTACTCACACGAGTCCAGAGTGCTTGGGGGGTAATAGGACTATCCGAAACAACAATGGTAAACTACCTTTCAAAAAGAAAATAAAGCAAAAGAAAACAAGAATTAGAAACCACACAAGACCTCTACTCAAATTCTAATCAGTACTCTAATGTTATCAAAGCTGTAAAACCATGCTCAATACTAAATTATGCCTCCCAAAAATACTGATACCCAGACTTGCAACTGATACATACATTCCTGTAGAGTTTCACTCTAAAGGCATATAACAGTCAAGTGAGGTCTAAAATACCCCTATGATAGGGTATGGTTACCCTGTCCTAGTTTCGTTAGGAACTAGGGTTCACTACTCAAACAAAGTGGTCTCACCACAATCCTACATTCGGGTAAGCAACCTGTACCCGTGCTAGTTTGGAACAACCTCTATGGTTTTCGATATGCAACTAGGTCGATTAGTCAAAAAGGATACCTCAGCAAGACTACCTAATATACCTCTCACACCTAACACCAAGAAGTGAAAGGAGGATCAAACGGTAGAGCGGTAGTCCAGATCCAAGGGTTATGCTCCCATCATGGTAGAGCCCGTAACCGGTCAGCCTTTTGGCAAGCTTTTCCAAGCAAGCCTCCAGCAAACTGTTCTGGAATAGCAAATAGCAAACACTGTGACTTAGCCGCACCAATGTAAATGCAAATGCAAAAAAACACATAAGTGTAGATAAAACGTCATATCATGAGTTCAAGTCAAGTTCTCTAAAATCCCCAGCAGAGTCACCAGAAACTGTGGCTCCCCTTTTTCGCGCCCCCTTTCGGAAGGTTTGAAAAGAAAAGTGCACAGTTCGAACTCCCGCGGTTCTGAATCTAATCTCACAAGTGCAATCTGAAATTGATAAACACCAAAGAGTCCAAATCTGACAAATTGTTTTGGAAAATCGATTTTAAATCAAATAATGCCAAAATTGGACTGGTTTGCTAGATATGGAGTCGCCACCTAAATATTTTATTTTGGAGAAATTTAGGAAACCTATGACTCGTGCCAAAGGCCACGTGTCTGTCATCACAAAAGTTCCCGAGGCTCGGGAACTTGGGTACAAGAGAGGAAGGTCATGAATTGAGCACCCCCACTTGCCCGATCAAAGATCAGCCTCTACTAATCATGATATGATATTTTATAAACATTATGTGTTCTTGTTTCGGTTATTAAACTAGCTTTACTATGTGATGCGCACAATCAAGTATAGACTAGTTTGCTCAATTTGGAACAATTCAACTCATGTTTGTTTGCGAAAACGGTTTGAAATTGCCACCTCAAGTGGGCTTAAAGTTGCGGATTTGCCACCAAACACAGTGGGCTTAAAACATGATTTGTCACTTAACAAAGTGGGTTTAAAACTCACATTTGTTGAATTGTTCCAATTCAAACAGGAAGCCTTCATCCATAGGCATTCATGCAATTTAGCATTTAAGCACATAGCCTCATGGCAAGTGTGCTAAATATGGCAACATTCACATTCATGCAAGTATGCTAAAGTGTAAAAACTCAACTAGTACTCCAAGCTAGGAAAACATGAGAGTTAGAAAAATGCATGATTCCTAACAATACAAGATGACTAATGCAATACATGCAATATGCGATTAATAGGCTCGGCTACTAATGAAATAATTTAAATAAGCAAATGCATTCAATATGAGCACCAAGGAAGATGGATGAAGGTTGCATGAGCATCGCCTGAAAGTTGCTCTGTTTGCTCGGCCGCCTCTGTTTCACCTGCAGCCACTGCCTCTGTTTCAGCAAAATTGCACTGTTGGCCACACCCCAAGGGCCGACCGTGCATCGCTGATGGCAGGCCGAGCCTATGGTGGGCCGATTGTGCATTGGTTTGGTGCAAACTCTGTTTTTGTGCATTGAGGTGAAATCAGTGCAGATGGAGCATTTTCAAGCTCTGTTTGTTCCCTCTTCCTTCTCTGTCATGGGAAAGCCTTAAGGGAATGTTGGGATTGACTCTAAAACCATCAATGAGCAATATGATTACTTGATGATCTCGGATGTCATTTTGGACCAAAAATCAATGAATGTAATGCAAAAGACCACCTTTCCCTTTTTGTCATGGAATGAACACAAAAAAGGAAGTTGAGATGCTTCAAGGACATTGAGAACACCGTGGATTGGTGCTTGATGGCCCTTGACACAAGGAACTTGGCATGATGTCCAGACAAGTTCAAGCTATTTAAGCCATTTTCTTTAGGTGTGTTGATCCAAGTTTTAAACTAATTGTTTTAGGCCTCGCCATTCATTAGTCCATTTGTCCAAATGTGATGTTAAAGTCCTCTAAACCAGAAGCGATGTCAAACAAAAGGTACTCTCGAGACATGAGAAGGAGACTACATCGTTGACGATGAATCTCCGAAGAGATTAAGCCATTAAATGTAGGTCTCCTTTACATGCCTTGAGAAACCTCAATTGGTTGAAACCATTCTCATGAATGAAAGACATGGATTAATTGATTGACTAACAAATAAGCATGTGAAATGAACCAAAAAAACATATCAAGCAACAAGTATACCAACTATGTAACCCCAAGGGCATCTAACGAGGTATGAACCAATTGGACAAACTTAGACAACCTCAAAATAGTTCAAAATACATGCAAATCGAAGGTGAATCATGCTTGAAAAGAGGGTGAAAAGCTAGACAATAAAGATGAGGATTGAAGCTAACAAACAAGAATAAGGATGGGTGGCTAACCCCTCCATTTTTGGAGCTTCGAAACATGGTTTTCAGCCCTTTTAAACCCCTAGAAATCAGTATGAATTACTAAAGAAAAAGAGTAAAAAGGAGAAGAGTTTGAGTTATGAAATAAAGGTACAGAAAGAGCAAGCTCTTTCTACCCTTTTGGTAACCCTTCAAACTCAATTCCAACACTTCAAACAAGCTCAAAAACAACCAAAAGAGCAAGAATGATGGAGTAAAGAACACAAATGAAAGCAAGGAAAGAGAAACCAAGGTTATACATTTAAAGAAGCAAGCTTGTTGTTAGAGTTTCCAACTCAATTTGAATGCACTCTCAAACTTGAAATACGCTTCCTCAAGATCAACCAAGGCTCTAGGGTGGTAAGACAAGGTTGTATATGTTGTTTTGTGGTGGTGTAAACAAGCTAGGTTAGCTTCAAGGTGACTAGCAATGGAAGAAGGATGAGTGAAGGGGCTTCAAGGTGTATATATCTCTTCTTGATTTTTTTTCAGCCCTCAAAACAGTCCCAGAGCTTCGGTTTTATAGAATTCGAGCTGAAAAGGTGACAAATATCTTCAAAAATGGACACCTGGCGGCCTCCTACACAGAACAGTGTTTATCGCCATCGAAGGTCGGCCGGCCATCACTGATGCACGGCCGAGCCTTGATGGCCTCCCCTGTTTTTTGGTTCAAACTTAGCTCAGGGTGAGAAATGGTCCAGAAATGAAACCCATGGGTTCAAACAAGGTGAATGTGGAAGATATGAGGTTATTTCAGAAGCTTAATTGATCTAGAATCGCTGCGGATTCACAATTCAACTTTCATCATTTAGTGCATTGACCAAGCGTTTGAGTCTTGTGGGCAGTCAAAAGTGGGATGTCTACATCTATCAATAAGGGTATTGTAACAATACTAACTACAACAATAATATACAAATAAAATTGAAACCATAATATTTACGATGACAATAATTACAATAAGAATAATAATACTGCAATGATAATTACAAGTAGGCTAATAAAACTATTGATCCAAGCAACCATGAGAATGATCGCATGCATAGTGCCTAGAAGTTGTTCTATCTACCCAGACTGCTTTGCCTCATTTTGAACCACTGCCCTATGTTTCTGTAAAAAACTCACTGCTTGCCAAACATTGGGAGCCGGCCGACCCTAAATGAGACCTGACCGGGCAAAAAAAGTGCCGACTGTGCTCTAACTTTTTGTCAAAACAGTTTTTGTGCTCTGAGGTGAGAACAGTGCAGATAGACCCTTTCTGGGCCCTGTTTGTCCTTTATGCTCTTCTCAGTCATGGGAAACTCAAGAGAAGAACGATTTCGAGTCCGAAACCACCAACAAGTACAATTTGATGGCTTGATGATTTCAAACACGTTTGGACAAAATTGAATTAATGTAATGGAAAATCACCCCTCCCTCTTATCATGAAGGCTTAAAGAGGGAAGTAGACACGCTTTAAGTCTCATCAATGTATCATGGATTGATAAGTGACAATTCTCAGAGCGATGGACTTGGCATAACATCCAGCCAAATCCAACCATCTAAACATTTTCTTTATGTCGGTTTCATTCATTTTGAACCTTTATTACTCCTTTCCATTCTTTAATCAATTTGTCCAAAGTGATGTTTAAGTCCACTAAATAAAGAGAAACGTCAAACGAGAAGTGATCCCTAGCATGAAAGAGAGATTATGCATTGACGATGAACCTTCGAAGAAATTAAGCCATTGAGCACATGTCTCTTTCTCATGCCTTGAATAACAATTGATCGCTTGAAATGAGTCTTAAACGAAATAAAAGAAGAAATGAGGGAGGGCACAAAAATGATCATGCGAATTTGATTATTAGGATGAAACTATTGATATGGAAACTAAGTAAAGAAAAGCTATCAAAACATGGGTAACGCAACACAACAAGCTAGATATTCAAAGCATACACTAATTAAATAAATCTAGATAGCCCTAAAACAGCCCTAACATGCTAAAAACAGCGGCCAAAAATCATCTTAAAGAGCATAAAAAAAGTAGGAAAGAATAAGGAAATGCAAGGCTAATGAACAAGAGCAAGGAGAAGTGGCAAACCTCTCCATTTTTGAGACCTCAAACCATGTTTTTTTAGCTATTTTCAAACTCTAAAAATCAGTTTAAAAGGCAAAGAAAAGAGTGTAAAACAAGGGTGTGAGCTATGAAGTAAAGTGCAACAAAGGGTGTTAACCCTCTCTACCCTTTGGTAGCTATTCAAACCCATGTTCCAACACTTGAAGTAGGATCAAAACAATACAAAAATACAAGACATAGGCAGAGAAAGACAGAAATGAAAGCAATAGAAAGGTGGTAGGCTTATACCTCTTGAAGAAGGTAAGCTCTTGTTTGTGAACCAAACTAAGGGGTATTACATGGTAGCTATGCAAAGCAAAACATGAATGACCCGAATGACCAAAAACAGACCTCAAACACATCAAAACATGCATACAAGCTTCACAAAGCTTGTCCCAAACACATGAGCATGGTAGTCTAAATGCTATGCATGTATTAAGGCAAATCATGGCATTACAAGGCATGTATGCTAAGCAAGCATGGTGTACCTAAACCAACATAACACAATGCTATATTATGACATAATAAGCATAAAAATCAGCTAAGGCATGGCCAACATGAACCCAAACAATATGCTCTCTAAAGAGGCAAAAATGGCCCTTTTCAAGGACAACAAGGAGGGGGTGGCCCTCTCCTTCTTAGGACCTCAAGGCACCATCCTCACCACTAAAATCCCTCAAGATTTCAGTGGTGAGAAGGCCCAAACACAATGGTCCCGGAGCCCACCAAAATGGCACAAAACAAGGGCCAAACAAGCCTTAAGAGGGGTCAAATAACCTCAAAGCTTAGAACACTCTTAAACAACTATTTAGAGGACTCAAAAATAGAACTTTTATGTGTTATATGCAAAGCCAAAAAATAGTTGCAAGATAGGTAAAGAAAGCTATGCAAAATTGGGAAATAAAAGGGGAAAGTGGTTACCCTTGAAGACCCTCTTCACAAACAATGTTCCAGCAGCTTCCTTAAGCTTGAATCAGCTCCAAAAATTCAAGAACAACTCCTTAGTACCTCAGTAGCCAATGGAAGGTGTAAGTCTAGGTGTTCATGTGCAAATCTAAGACTAAAACACCTTAAGGCAAGAGGAGAGGGAAATATAGAGATAGGATAGAGATACTATGACCTAACCCTAAAATCAGAGCTCCTCTGGCTTTTTTTGCTAGCCCTAATGGAAGGAGAAGAAGCCCATTCTGATAGAGCTCAATCTTGTAAGCTTACAAGACAAGCTAGCTAAGAGGGAGATCCCTCCATACACGTGTATGGAGGGGAGCCAAGTGCATGCCAGCTGCATGAAAATATCTGCAAAAGTGGATGCACAGTAGTTGGCCGGCCAAAAATGCGATTGACCAAAAAAATATAGCCAGCCGGCCTTCTATAGTGCTGACCGGCCAAATATTTAGCCGATGGCAACAAAACACAGCCGGTGGCCGCAAGCCATGGCCGGTGGAGTGTGGGGATGCCTCACAAGGCATTCCCTGCCCTTCCAAGGCAAAACACAAGTGTTTGGTGCAAAACCAAACACAAAACAGTTGAGTCGAGAGATCTTGAGGCAAGGCGCTCAGCCGAAACCTCCGGGAACTCAAGACGAAGACAAACAAGGAGGATTACCGGGTGTTCAAGCGGTGACGTCCAAGTCTTGAGGACGGCCAAAAATGGGGTGTCTACAGTTGCCCCTCTTTGACAGAACTCAAAAGTCATAAGAATGACGGGAGTGATTGTCAAAGCCCAGAGACGACCCATTTTTGACAAGGCCGAAGACTTAGACAAACATGCAAGACAATAAAGATATGCGCCCGAAGGCAGGGTCAAAATGCAAGACAAATGCAAGAAGCCGAACATAGCTTATGATCATGCAAAAAAAGCTCTAACGAAGCATAAGATGCGACAGTTTTAAGCAAGCATACACCAAACTACACTACAATGCAGAAAGGATATAAGGGAATTATCCAATTCTCCATACGTCTCACTCGGAGGATACAATACCTGTCCGGTTCGTCTGGTTGCGCCAGCCTCAAATGAACCGTACATACAATATCGCGCCTGCAAATAAAGCAACTTAACTGGTACGATATTGTTAGCAACATGCATGACAATGCAAAATGAATGCAGAATGATATGCAACATATACAAAACTATGTATAAACTATGCAAATGAAAATGTAATGCAATTGGATCATGATCCACTCATGAGCGGTTGAAAACCACACAAATGTCAAATAGATTGATGGAAATGCAAAGTCCGTCTACCGTAGAAAAGGTGCCGCAAACCTCAAAGCGCGTACACATGCAGAACTATGAGTGATGTAGACGGACACAAAGATTTGGCCGATGGAGGGGAGCCAAGTGCATGCCAGCTGCATGAAAATACCTGCAAAAGCAGATGCATAGTAGTCGGCTGGCCAAAAATGCAATTGACCAAAAAAATATGGCCGGCCGGCCATCTATAGTGCCGGCCGGCCAAATATTTGGCCGATGGCAACAAAACACAGCCGGTGGCCTCAGGCCATGGCTAATGGAGTGTGGGGATGCCTCAAAAGGCATTCCCTGCCCTTCCAAGGCAAAACACAAGTGTTTGGTGCAAAACCAAAAACAAAACAATCGAGTCGAGAGATCTTGATGCAAGGCGCTCAGCCGAGACCTCCGGGAACTCAAGACGAACACAAACAAGGATGATCGCCGAGTGTTCAAGCGGTGACGTCCAAGTCTTGAGGACGGTCAAAAATGGGGTGTTTACAGTTGCCCCTCTTTGATAGAACTCAAAAGTCATAAGAATGACGGGAGTGATTGTCAAAGCCCAGAGACGACCCATTTATGACAAGGCCGAAGACTTAGACAAACATGCAAGACAATAAAGATATGCGCCCGAAGGCAGGGGCAAAATGCAAAACAAATGCACGAAGCCGAACATAGCTTATGATCACGCAAAGAAAGCTGTAACGAAGCATAACATGCGACAGTTTTAAGCAAGCATACACCAAACTACACTACAATGCAGAAAGGATGTAAGAGAATTATGCAATTCTCCATACGTCTCACTCGGAGGATACAATACCTGTCCGGTTCGTCTGGTTGCACCAGCCTCAAATGAACCGTACATACAGTATCGTGCCTGCAAATAAAGCAACTTAACAGGTACGATATTGTTAGCAACATGCATGACAACGCAAAATGAATGCAGAATGATATGCAACATATACAAAACTATGTATAAACAGTGCAAATGAAAATGCATTGCAATTGGATCATGATCCAATCATGAGCGGTTCAAAACCACACAAATGTCAAATAGATTGATGGAAATGCAGAGTCCGTCTACCACAGAAAAGGTGCCGCAACCCTCAAAGCGCGTACACATGCAGAACTATGAGTGATGTAGACGGACACAAAGATTTGGCCGATGGAGGGGAGCCAAGTGCATGCCAGCTACATGAAAATATGTGCAAAAGCAGCTGCACAGTAGTCGGCCGGCCAAAAATGCAATTGACCAGAAAAATATAGCCGGCCGGCCATCTATAGTGCCGGCCGGCCAAATATTTGGCCGATGGCAACAAAACACAGCCGGTGGCCTCAAGCCATGGCCGGTGGAATGTGGGGATGCCTCACAAGGCATTCCCTGCCCTTCCAAGGCAAAACACAAGTATTTGGTGCAAAACCAAACTCAAAACAGTCCAGTCGAGAGATCCTGAGGCAAGGCGCTCAACCGAGACCTCCGGGAACTCAAGACGAACACAAACAAGGATGATCGCCTAGTGTTCAAGCGGTGACGTCTAAGTCTTGAGGACGGTCAAAAATGGGGTGTCTACAGTTGCCCCTCTTTGACAGAACTCGAAAGTCATAAGAATGACGGGAGTGATTGTTAAAGCCCAGAGACGACCCATTTTTGACAAGGCCGAAGACTTAGACAAACATGCAAGACAATAAAGATATGCGCTCGAAGGCAGAGGCAAAATGCAAGACAAATGCAAGAAGCCAAACATAGCTTATGATCATGCAAAGAAAGCTGTAACGAAGCATAACATGCGACAGTTTTAAGCAAGCATACACCAAACTACACTACAATGCAGAAAGGATGTAAGAGAATTATGCAATTCTCCATATGTCTCACTCGGAGGATACAATACCTGTCCGGTTCGTCTGGTTGCGCCAGCCTCAAATGAACCGTACATATAATATCGTGCTTGCAAATAAAGCAACTTAACAGGTACGATATTGTTAGCAACATGCATGACAATGCAAAATGAATGCAGAATGATATGCAACATATACAAAACTATGTATAAACAATGCAAATGAAAATGCAATGTAATTGGATCATGATCCAATCATGAGCGGTTGAAAACCACACAAATGTCAAATAGATTGATGGAAATGCAAAGTCCGTCTACCATAGAAAAGGTGCCGCAACCCTCAAAGTGCGTACACATGCAGAACTATGAGTGATGTAGGCGGACACAAAGATTTGGCCGATGGAGGGGAGCCAAGTGCATGCCAGCTGCATGAAAATATGTGCAAAAGCATATGCACAGTAGTCGGCTGGCCGAAAATATAGTGTCGGCCGACGAAATATTTGGCCGATGGCAACAAAACACAGCCGATGGCCTCAGGCCATGGCCGGTGGAGTGTGGGGATGCCTCACAAGGCATTCCCTGCCCTTCCAAGGAAAAACACAAGTGTTTCGTGCAAAACCAAACACAAAACAGTCGAGTCGAGAGATCCTGAGGCAGGGCGCTCAGCCGAGACCTCCGGGAACTCATGACGAACACAAACAAGGATGATTGCCGAGTGTTCAAGCGGTGACGTCCAAGTCTTGTGGATGGTCAAAAATGCGGTGTCTACAGTTGCCTCTCTTTGACAAAACTCGAAAGTCATAAGAATGACAGGAGTGATTGTCAAAGCCCAGAGACGACCCATTTTTGACAAGGCTGAAGACTTAGTCAAACATGCAAGACAATAAAGATATGCGCCCGAAGGTAGGGGCGAAATGCAAGACAAATGCAAGAAGCCGAACCAAATCTTGCCTAGGAAAGTCATGTACACGTACAAGCCATGTCTAACACAGAAAAGGTGCCGCAACCCTCAAACCAACATTCCAGCGTGGAATAGGCGCGTACACATGCAGAACTGTGCTTTAACGTGAAAAGTATGGGCACATACCAGACCAAGCTCAACAAGGAAAGGCGCAAGCCATGAATGGAAGGTGATGCAGTAAATGCATGCAAGCTACAATGCAATATGTACAATATGCAATGGATGGAATGGATACAATGGATAAGGCACGCAGGGCAAAACATATATTGCCTAGGAAAGGCATGTACACAAACAAACCGCGTCTAACACAGAAAAGGTGCCGCAACCCTCAAAGTGCGTACACATGCAGAACTGTGCTTCGATGTGAAAAGTATGGGCGCATACCAGACCAAGCTCAACATGGAAAGGCGCAAGCCATGAATGGAAGGTGATGCAGTGAATGCATGCAAGCTACATTGCAATATATACGATATGCAATGGAATGGATGGAATATATACAGTGGAAATGTATGACATATGCACTATCTACAATGAATGCATGACATATGCACTATCTACAATGGATGCATGACATATGCACTATTTACAATGATATGCATGACATATGCACTATCTACAATGGAATGGATATTTACAATGGAAATGCATGACATATGTAATATTTACAACGCAATGCATGACATATGCAATATTTACAATGATATGCATGACATATTCACTATTTACAATGATACGCATGACATATGCACTATTTACAATGCACTGCATGACATATGAAATATTTACAATGATATACATGACATATGCAATATTGTTGTTTTTTTTTTGTTTGTTTGTTTTTGTTTTTTGAAATGCGAATGATGCATGTTGGTGCGAATGCGTGATACCGTGTGTCCTTTGATGTGCACGACAATGCACATGATCGTGAATGCGCGACCACGCACGTTGCTTGAAAAGCATGACAATGCATGTTAAATCTAATGTGCGATAATGCGCGTCGCTCGAGATACATGTCAAGGCATATGAACTCGAAGCGTGTGTTTAAGGTCTCGCCAGACCGAACATTAAAATGCAAAACAATGCAAGTAAGGTATGCAAATGCAAGACAATGCATGTGAGGGCAACTTTCGACTCTTGCAAGAGACAAAAAGGATACAAAAAGGATACTCCTCGCACATTTTCAAGTGCCACGCACAGAAGACACGGTCCGAGGTTAAAACAGAGGCCGGTTGAGCTTCGAAAATGCCATTTCTCGCATTGTCTTGAGCAATGAAGGCCCCAAACTATACATCTGACCCAAACAAGGTTGTAGAAGGCTCACTAGCCAGAAGGGGAAGTCACCGGCTGTCCATCGGCCATCAAAACACATCACCGGCCAAAAAAGTAGCCGACCGGCCAAAAATGCCTGAATTGGGGCAGTTTTGTCCTTTTGGCCTGGGTCTTTTAAAATAGGGTTACAAACCCTATTTTATTCACCTTCCTTGGCCGAAAATACTTCCTCTCTCTCTCTAGAGCATTTTCTTCCCTTCAATCCTCCATTTTCTTGCGTTTCACGCTCGTTTCATCGCTCGATTCGCGAATATCTTTGCGTTTCGAACATTTTGAATTGAACGTTTCGTCGTTTTGGTGTTTCTTTTGCTATTTCCACCTTTTAGGGTTTGTTCCCCTTAGGTTTCTCTTGATCTTCGTGCCTCTTCCATTTCCTGGCTTTTCCGGCCATTTTCCGCCCTCTCGGGGTTGACTTTTCGGTTGACCTTTCATATTCTTATCTGATTTCCACTTTCCCGGCCATTCTCTCATCACCTTTGACATGGCGGATGATATTCCACGGGGCGGGACTCCCCCGGATCATGAGATGGATCCCGGGGCTGAGCTTCTCCCCTTGAGCATCCGTCCGTTTGATCAGGCGACCTACCGGCCGTCGATTCACATCCTCCCTCCCGATGGACTTCGTCAGTTCAGGAGCTTCGATAGGACGGCGGCTCCAGAGCTCCTTCTGCGCGAGCCGGCATCCCATTTGTCCTTCGGCGCTTCCGAGGTATATTCTTCCCTCTACTTTACTTTCCGCAATGTAGAACACTGAACTGCCATAGCTGATTATGCTCTTTAACTGCTTAGCTCAGATACATTGATACATTGTATACTGTAGTTCATCCGTGAACACATTCGCAACTGATATCTATTTGAATCTGACACGTGCACACACACTGCACTGGCCCTGAACCACTCAAACATATTGACACAGCACAGACTATAGTTTACTGCAAGCACACCGGCGCCTGATATCTGTTTGAACTTGAAAACGTGCACACGCTATATCTGTACTGAACCACTCAAACACGCCGACACATCAAATGTTGTAGTTCACTGTAAGCACACCAGCACCCGGTATTTTGTTTGAATTTGAAAACGTGCACACACGCTATATTTGCATCAATTTTGACTGTTCTTCAAAACTATATATTTAGCGTTGCTTTGCAATTGTTTGCTTGAAAACAGGGAGATTCCCATGCCGCCCGTGGGTATGGGAATGTTGCTGCTCGAGATTGGTACACGGAGCTACCTGATGCGGTTCGCCATATCGTGGATCAGGCCGGCTTCGGCGCATTCTGCAGAGGACTTTCCAGACTCACCATGAGTAGGCCTCTCCTCGCCGCTCTAGCGGAGAGGTGGTGGGACACCACCGACTCTTTTCACTTCTCTGCTACGGGAGATATGACGATGACTCCCTACGATTTTTCGATGCTCACCGGCATCGGGGTGGGGGGTGATACGATCCCCTTCGCACCGACATGGATGAGTGGGAGGCCGCTCAGATTTACTTGGTCGGCGAGGAGCCGCCTCTCGCACGTCCCGGCTTTGTCCGATATTCATGGTTCGAGGTCCAGTTCAGTGTCCAGCCAGCCTTAGTTGAGGAGGCTCCGATGACCTAGGAGGCAGTGGAGCGATATGCGCGCGGCTTCCTCATGTTTCTACTGGGGACGACCATTTTTGTCGATCGGGCGAACACCTTGCCCCTCTGTCTG
This sequence comes from Camellia granthamiana, assembly GCA_036172215.1. Lineage (NCBI taxonomy): Eukaryota > Viridiplantae > Streptophyta > Magnoliopsida > Ericales > Theaceae > Camellia > Camellia granthamiana. The sequence continues at coordinate 78,693,002 of CM069913.1, read as the reverse complement.
TTGAGTGCACTAGTGAACATCAGGCAGATCCTGCGCTATGATTGGGGTGGCGCTGCTCTGGCTACACTCTACGGATACATGAGCTCAGCCTCCCGTTGCAGCGGACAGTTGCTCGGGGGCTACTAGCGAGCTTGGGAGGTATGTTTCCTTCTTCTGTTTTTCATTTCTCCTCTACATTATCTGTACTCTGTACACTGCACACACTGCACTCTCTGTTTCACGCTAACTGTATACTGCACACACGGCACACATATGCTCTGTTTTACACTGACTGTACACTACACACACACTGCACACACATGCTCTGTTTTACACTGACTTACCACTACACACACTGCACACTCTGCACAATACATTGCACAATACACGATTCTAATATTTCTGCTTTATCTGATAAGCATACTGGTATTTGTTCTGCAGTTGTGGGTCTACGCCTACTTTCCCAGGCTTGCCCTAGTGCCTGACGTAGAGACTCCTCTCGTCGTTCCATTATCGCGCCGTTTTGACGTGAGGTGTGTACGGAGGCCGTGGGAGACGTTCATCTTCTTCCGCCGCTACTTCGACACCATCACCCCCGCAGAGGTATTTTCAACTTACAGTTCATTTAAGCTTTGCTTTACACTGTATTTTCAATAATAGAATATAACAAACTGCATTTCATTTTCAGATCACCTGGCAGCCATGGGGTCCATTGCCAGCGACGATGCGGGAGAGGTTTGCTGGTGCGGAGGAGACCTCGCGCTTTAGGATTTTGCTAGAGGGCCCGGTCTATCGGGCTTGGTACCTGGGTGAGCGTTTCCTATGCCAGACCCTTGGTTTACCGGAGCAGATAGTCCCGGTTCACCCTCCTCAGCACATGAGGGAGACAGAGAGGTTTACTCCTGAGCAGATGACTGACTATACGATCGGCTGGGAGGCAGATGGTTACAGGGGTGAGAGCGACTACTCGGAGTACGTCCGGACCTTCATTATGCAGCCTCTGAGCAGTGGCCACCTGGTTGAGAGAGATAGACCAGCGGCGCCGGCAGCTAGGGCAAGAGAAGGGGCGGGGACATCGAGGACGGCTTGAGTCCGTGGCAGGAGTGGAGCTCGGAGGGGACGGGGGGCTAGTTGGCCAGCACTCCCCACTATGATGACATGCCGAGGACAGGGTGGGAAGACTTATTAGATCCCCATTGCTCCCCCTCCGGCTGATCATGAGTTAGTCGGATTCTATGACTTGCCTCCGGTATGTACTACTTCATCTTGCATCTTGCATCATGCCTTGTCATTTCATTTCATTTCGGTTTATTTGATATTCTGTAGAATACTGATGCATCTAATACTTTTGCAGGCTTCCTCCGAGTACACTCGCCAGTCCTTGGAGCTGACCGCTTCTATGATGGGGATGTTCCAGCGGGGCCTTGATCTTCTAGCCATCTATGGCATTCCGGTATGTTCTTCAACCGCGGTCCGGAAATCTGCACAATCTGATGCATCATACTGTCAGCACCACACCCGGTACACGGCCTTCACGGCAATTGATATACTGTAGCCCATAGACTATTCACAGCATTACTCACGGCATTCATACACTGCACTCAAACACTGCATTCTATACTGATAGACTGCTCGTAGTATTCACATACTGTACTCATACACTGCACTCAAACACTGTATTCTGTACCGATAGACTGCTCGTAGTATTCACATACTGTACTCATACATTGCACTCAAACACTGTATTCTGTACTGATATACTGCTCACAGTATTCACACACTGTACTCATACACTGCACTCAAACACTGTATTCTGCACTGATACACTGCTCACAGTATTCACACACTGTATTCATACACTGCACTCTGTACTGATACTCTGCTCATAGTATACTGATGCATTTGCTTTTTGTACTTTTCAGCACCCCTTTCAGATTCCTCCTATGGGAGGTGCTCCGGCCGGACCTTCCATTTCCACCCGAGATGGCAGAGCATACCCCCGCACCAAGGCGGGGCGTACCCACGTAGGGAGTAGCTCACGAGCTCCAGTCCCCGATGATGATGATGATGATGATAGGGAGTCTGAGGCTGAGGCTGAGGTGGAGACTAAGTCATCCGAGGAGGAGACCGGAGATGGCTCTGACTCGGGCCTGGATGACAACGTTGCTGACGATGCTCCTGGACCTTCATCCAGGAAGAGGACGAGGACGGACCCCTAGGCCTGAGACCTTTTCACATTGTTGACATTGATCCAGATTTTGCTGTTTTTCTTCATTTTTGTACTTTTTCTTTTTGCTGGTAGCTAGAGTATCCTTGTACTGCCACAGGCAGGTTTTTGTTTCCAAAACTATGTACTTGAAAAGGATAATGAAATAAAACAAACTTTTTGTCTGAAAAAGTGTTACATTTGTACATTTCTACACATTGCATCGCATCACATCATATTACACCTCAATGTAAATGAAATTGATCTTTTCTCTTGAAAATTGAACACTTGCATTGTGTAGACGTCCCCGAATGCCCCGGGAGGGTTAAGTCCCGTTCTGTTCATTTGGGCTCACTACAGTTCAAGGACTCGATTGTCACGGTTCTAAATCTTGAACCAAAGAGTCCAAATCCGGCAAATCGTTTTTGAGAAAACAGATTTTTGAAAGAAGTGCCAAACATGGACTGCTTTGCCAGATACAGAGTCGCCACCTAAATATTTTTTATGGGGAAATTTAGGAAACCTTGACTCGGTGCCAAAAGCCACGTGTCCGTCATGACCAAAGTTGCCTCGGCTCGGGAACTTGGGTACGATTGGGGAAGGTCACTTCGTGAGCACCCCCGCTCGCCCGGTCAAAGACCGGCCTCTACTAACCATGATATCTGATTTTGAAAACATTGTGCGTTCTTATTCCGGTTATTAGCCTAGGTTACTATGTGATGCGCACAGCATACAAGTATAGACTGAGTCGCCTGAATTGGAACAAAACATTTCATGTTCGTTTGTTTGAAAATGGTTTGATGGTGCTACCCGCAGGTAGGCTAAGACGTGAATTTGCCACCCTCGGGTAGGCTTAAAACAAACATTTGATGAATTATTCCAATCCAAATAACCCAACCTCCACCCATAGGCATTCAAGCAGTTATATCACATAAGCAATTAGCCTCATGGTAAGCATGCTATTCATGGGAACACTCACACGCATGCAAGGATGCTAAAGCATAAAAACTCACCGAGTACTCCAAGCCAAAACAAAAGCTCATTAGAAATCCATGCATGAATCCTAACTATGCTAAAATGCCTAATGCAACACATGGAAGATGCAACTATAGCAGGCTCGGCTATTCTTAAACATGACATGTGGAATGCTGCAACTAACACGTATTCAATTTGGAATTGAAATACAAATGCAGCTTGTATGATGCGCCGAGCCCGGTGCGTGCAAAACAGATGAATGATGCAAACGTGCTGTCATACTGTATGCTAATTGAAATATGCCCTAATCTAACCATCATAAGCAGGTAAATAAAAGGGAAGAAAGACGTGGGGTTGGAAGACATACATCACACTCACCCACACTTATTACAATTATGCCCTCGCGCAGAGGGTCCGAATAAATATACAGTCCCGAATAAAAGAATAGTACAGTCCAAATAATACAGTCCAAATAATGTACAAATTCCTAATTAATTAACAAATTAACTAAGAAAGCTGTAAAACTGGCATGCAAGCCAGGGACTGCCTTGATTCCGCTCCGGGTGATGAATGATGCATGTTCGGGTTGCCTTTGTGCGGAAATCCATGACAATGCCCCAATTAGCCTCTGTTTGCACCTGTTCTTGAAATGCATGCCAAGCTCCGAAAAGTTGCTGATTCTTCATTTTGCTGCAACAGAGAGCAGGAAAAAGGCATGGCAATGTATTTTCACAAATGTATGCATGTCTCGATCCTCGTGCCACCAATCACGCATCTCGATGCATAATGGCCGAGGAGTTGAATTGCACAACTCAATATGGAATGAATGCAACATCAAGACACAACAAGACCTAACTCCATCATGGGTGATCCGGAGTGTCGGTGACTGGGGAATTGAGGCACGTTCCGTCACTCGGAGTACGGAACATACCTCATTTCCCGTGCCCGGGCTAACTCCTACCCCGAACACAATGCAATATGCATGACATACATGAAATGCAACTAAGATACACCCTAACATGCACGATGCTATGAAATGGCATACACAATGCTCGATGTGACATGGCATACACAATGCTCTAATATGCAACCTAGCACACACAATGCTATGAAATGGAATGGGATACACAATGCATAATGGACTTACACCAACATGAGTGGACCTCAGCCACACTCACATAAGAGGCCATCAGATGAAAACAAGACAACTCAAAATGCGTGCACGCATGCACGCAAACCGAGGACCGACCCTCAGGCACCGAAATGCCACTCTAATGAGACATGGCAAAGACATGGAATATGATATGCAAACATGCAAAAATCAGTATCAAAATGAGGGGCAAAACAGCCCCGAAACAAAGCGAAATGACACCCGATGTATGGAATCTCTCCCGAAATATGGATTTTGGTGCATGAAATGGCCTATAGCATGCATAATTTGAACATGAAGTATGAATACAGAAGCTAGGAAGCCCCAAGACAAGCATTTTTACAGTTTAAAGTGAGGCCAAACAGTGGGCCCAAGTAGGGCTAAATTAGCATACAAAAATGGCTCCGCAAGGGGGGTAATGAAGCAAGTCACAAATTCTAGCCCCACACAGAGAAGGGGCCTCCTACAATATTTAAGAGGGGACAAAAATATGATGTATTACAGTTTATGACAAACTCCAAAAACAGATACAAGTATGCTCAAAATGCTATGCAAGAAATGAGCCAACAAAGGGGCGAAGAAGCAAGTGGTGCATGGAGGTCTCAAACAAGTGAGGGCCCTTAAACAATGTTGAAGAGGGACCCAAAATAAGGCTTTTTACAGTTTAGCACCAGCCCCAAAACAGTATACAAATAGGCTCAAAATATCATGCAAAATGAGGCCACCAAAAGGGCTACAACATGAAGTATACAAAGGATGTCTCAAACAGCCCTAGACCCTTAATGAAACATGAAGAGGGAGTCATTTTAGGGCCATTTTCAGTTCGGACCAAGGTCCAAAAAACAGAGACACAATAGCCTAATAAATCATGCAAAAAGGGGACCTAAGAGGGGTACAATGACAAGTGATACATGGAGGTCCCAAACAGTGGTGAGCCCTTCTTCAATGTTGAACAAGGGCTCAAAATAAGCCTATTTTCAGTTTACCTTATGCTCCAAAACAGATTACATATGGGCCAAAAATACTACTCAAGCAAGATGGCATACAAAGGGGGAAAGAAGGAAGTGCAAGGTGGGGGTCCCAAACAGGGTAGGACCCTCAATGAAAGATGAAAAGGAGCTCAAAAAAATGATATTTCCAGTTATGGCTGGAGCTCAAAACAGTAAACTAAGAGTGCTAAGAAATGGCACAAAAATGAGCTAGAAAGAGGGAGAATGGTGCTTACCCTTGAAGACCAACCCTTGGCTGCCTTTTGGACTAAAAAATGGTGCCTCCTAGCCTCTGAGAAGAGTTCCAAGCTGCTGGAATGGAAGTAGTGGTGGTGGTGCTAGGTGGTGATGAAGAAAATGGTGTAGGAGTTTGGATGTTTTGAGGGTTAAAGAGAGAGATGGAGGGAGATGTGTATGCAAAGCTTGGGAGCAATTTTTCCAACCTCTAAACTAGACCTGGGAGGCTGTTTATATGGCCAAGAGAGGGGGAGAAAAGGAGGGAAAAATGGGAGGGAAATTACTCCAAGTTTCCCTCCAAAAAAGTTCCCACCGGATACAGGTTTTTTGGGGGAAAAAGTATACACCTGTAATGTATCAACACTGAGGAACAAGGCCGGCCAGGTATTGGAGCTGCAGGAGGCCGGCCGGCCACCCCCCGTGGCCGGCCGGCTAGGGGTCAAAAAGGCCAAGTTGAAATAGTAGCCGGCCACCACAAATTGGTGTCCTCCCAGATGCCCTCAACACAGCCCTAGGGTTGAAAATTGGCAACTGTGAACCAGGAGAGAGAACAACCCACTTTTCGAAGGGGTTCAAAAGGGTCAAATGGAATTACTGGCCGGCCACCAAATATTGGTGGCCTCCCAGATGTGTACATCACAAATATGAGGGTTAGGGGTGAAGAAAATGGCCCAAGGGTGGTCAACATTGGCTTTGAAGTGAGAAAAACGGGCGTCGGGGGGGCGATGATGGAATATAACTGGTTGTTGGAACAATTACTGGCCTCCCACCCTTCTACGACCTTCCTGATGATGAAACAGAGGTCCCTGCCAAAAATGAACGAAAACCGATGCAAAATGAAGGTTCGGGGACCGAGACGCGCAGTTCGAGGCCCCGAAAACTGACTGTTAGGCACCGGGAGTGGTGTTCGACCACGAAGTTGGTCTCTCGGACCACAGTATCCCTCGAAAGGGAGTGAATAAGATGCATGCCAAAAACTGGAGCAAACGGAGCTAGTTAGGCGGTCCCGAACCGAGGCAGACGGCCTGACGGCTCCGAAAACCGGGAACCGGGCTCCGAAATGGGCAAAATGGCCTACTACCAAGAAATGTAGCCCACGGCCACTGAGAGATGGTCTACGAGACCTCTCCCTCCCCTCAGGAAGAGAAACAAAGAAAACCGAGCTTGGTTCGCAAACCGAGGCAAGGCACAAAAAAGCCCGGAAGTCCGGAGGCAGGGCTCACGGCCGAGACTCTGAAACCTCTGGACGAGCACGATATGCAACATCACCAAGTGCTCAACTGGTGATGTCTGAGTCTTAAGGTCGGTCAAAAATGGGGTGTCTACAGTTGCCCCTCTTTGACAGAACTCGGAAGTCAAGAAATGACGGGAGTGAATGTCAAAGCCCAGAGACGACCCATTTTTGACAAGGCCGAAGACTTGGACAAAGAAACAAAATATAGATAAATAAATGGTTGTGCCCGCAGGCTGCCTACGTATCCCCTTGCAAGGAATCAAACCAGCGTAGTTCAGGGGCAGGATGCAAAATGATATGCAGGAAGATTTTGATGATTGGACTTATACGCTACGCGAAGCTGATTTGATAATTGGACTTACACGCTACGCGAAGCCGATTTGATAATTGGACTTATACGCTACGCGAAGCCGGCTTGAAGATTGGACTTATACGCTACGCGAAGCTGGTTTGAAGATTGGACTTATACGCTACACGAAGCAGGTTTGAAAATTGGACTTATACGCTACACGAAGCCGGTTTGAAAATTGAGGATTTATGCAATGCAGTGTAATGACTAAAATGCAATGTGATAGCTAAGAAAAGGGAGGTACCTTACAGAGGCAATTGGTGATGACTCACCTCAGGCTGTTGGGGATCTCCCGCTTCTGCGTCTTAATTGAACCATAGGTAATACTTTTCTCCCTGACTGTGGTCGCAGCTTTCCCTATTCTCCAACAGGGTGATAGACTAGATTGGATCAGTATCCAGAATTGAGACGCATACAGATGCTATCTCAATCTATGGGGCTGCCATACAGATTTCAAGCCGAGGATATACCCCTGGGTATTTAAACCAGACTTTAGTCTCGGAAATCCCGAACCTTTGCGTTCTAGGCATAAGCCGTCCAAACTCTAGTTTCCACCGTCTCAGTTGGTCTCCTAGGAACTCACCGCAAACACAGGCAGGTGGCTATACCAGACCACCAGAAGTCGTTCGGGCACGACAAACACCAAAGGAATTGCACCTTTAGAGGATTTAAGGTCTCCTAGACCAGAGAGTGTACAAGACAGAGCGAATGAATGCAAGTGCGATGCGCAAAACAGCGCGAATGATGATGCAGGATTTAAGGTCTCCTTAGACCGAAGAGTGCACAGGACAGTGCAAATGATGCAAAAATGCAATGTGCACAAGGCAATGCGATGCAGAGTGAATGCACAAAATAGAGCTAAACAGATGCACAAAATAGCGCGATGCTAAAGGTGTACAAAACAGTACGAGCAGGGTGAATGCACAAAACAGTGTGATACAGATAAGGTGCGCAAGATAGCGCGATGCAATGCACTAACAAGTGCAGGTAAGGTGCGCAAGATAGCGCGAATGATACAATGCACAAAATAGTGCGATACGCTAAACAGCGCGATTGATTTGAAATGCACAAGATAGTGCGATGTGATATGCAAAGCAAAGGACAGTGCGATTGAGGTGCGCAAAATAGCGCGATGAATGCAATGCACAAGACAGTGCGATGGAGGTACGCAAAATAGCGCGAATGATAAACTGCACAAAACAGTGTGATTGAGGTGCGCAAAATAGCGCGAGTGATAAACTGCACAGAACAGTGCGATGCGCAAAATAGCGCGAATGTAAACTGCACAAAACAGTGCGATTGAGGTGCGCAAAATAGCGCGAATGACAAACTGCACAAAACAGTGCGATGTGCAAAATAGCGCGAATGTAAACTGCACAAAACAGTGCGATGCGCAAAATAGCGTGAATGTAAACTGCACAAAATAGTGCGATTGATTTGAAATGCACAAGACAGTGCGATACGCTAAACAGCGCGAGTGATTTGCAATGCACAAAATAGTGCGAGTGAGATATAACCACAAGATGCACAAGACAGTGCAAGCGAGATACAAAGTGTAAGTGCACAAGACAGTGCGAGCAGGGATAAAATGCACAAGACAGTGCGATAAAATGTATCTTCTATGCAAGTATGGAAGCACATTCTATGCAATATTGAAAGCAAGCATATTCTATGTATGAAACAAGCAAAGCATATTCTATGCGGAATCGAAAGCAAGCATATTCTATGCATGAATCATAACGATGCGCGGCACGCATGCAACAATAGTGTATAAGAAAGTTCACATTCTATGCAATAGAGGAGCATCAAATATGTACTCTGGTGCCTCTGATTTACCTCTTAGAGGACTTCACAACATACTCAGCTCAAAAGGGGCACACCCTGTTCAAATTGGCGAGAGATAACATCTGCATGTAAAACCCTCGGGTGTTGCTTGGACTGCCATTCTGACTTGAAGCAGGCTTACACTTGGGGTCTAGACACACTCATACTCTAGAGAAATGGCGAGGCCTGAGAAGGTGCACCTGGAATGCAGTCTCGGATTTTGCTAAAGTTGAGACATGCTAAGATGCTCCAAATTTTCCCTCTTTTCTTTTGCTTTGCAGTCCGGAACCTAAATAGCTTCAGATAGGTCCTTGCTTTACTATTCTGACATGACCTGGGTTGAACCCTGCGGCTTTATGAAAGAACCAATTCTGTTTTGCACAAATGTGGAGAATGGCACAGCACTCTGAGCACAGGATGATTTTTCTTTTGAAAATGAGAAAAGGATTCTCAACCGGGTATTGAGCCTACAACTGACCACAGCCAAAATGTCTCAACACAGAAAAACAAAAGGTAAACGACCTAAACACAACGAGACACACTCGGGACGACTCAAAGTAGGAATCGAGACAAACAAAACAAAAGACACGACACACAGACATATACAGGGAGCCTGTTTCACCGGGTATTGTTTCCCACCCTTTCTCATTTGTGGTTCTCACATCACTCGGCCCTCAGGCTCTGTTTTTCTCTCAAAACCCTTTTCTCACTTTTTCTCTCATCGCACATCTCTCTATTCTTCAATCTCTCATTTTAAATCCCTCCCTTGGGTGGTTGATGGATAAACAGAAAGTTGTGGGCTCTTGCCCCTAGCATTCCGCTAGATTCTTCTTCTTCTGCACGCAGCTAGTGAGTTTCTCCCGCAGAGGGGCTGTGCTACAACTGGGTGTGTAGCAAATCTGCAGCTAACATCGGTTGATGATGCTTTGCTTGGGAGTTTGGTCGTGATAAGATCTGTCCAGATGATGGAGTGGGATATCTTGCCCCATTCCAGTTCGTGCTTTGCACTTTGCTTGATACCTCGTTGCTTGGAGGATGTGAGAGCTTTCTGCCCTTTGTTGTGCCCTTTTCTGGCGAATAGGGTGCCCTTTTCGACAAGTAGAGTGCCCTTTCTGACAAGTATTTTGACAAAGGGGAAAAGACAGAACACCCGACTCAACTGTGCCCCTAGTTCATCATGTTGACCATTTTTTGTTTTTGCTTTCTACTAAAACAGTTTTGACTAACATGAGAGTTAGATTAACATGCTTGTTCAATTTTCTGATTTAAAATCACGCAACTCAGGCTATGAGCACTGAGAGTTTTCCTTTTTTGGGTCCAAGAAATGGTCCAGTTTTTGGAAAAGATGAAACAATTTTCGAGAAAATTAGTCAACCTCGGTAAAAATTCTCAAAAACTATTTTTGCAAACGGCCACTGCTCAACGAGCATAGAACCCACTCTCGAGATGCACAACCTCAGATTCGAAGGAAAATTGCCCCTTGCTGGAGGGGAGCTGCATGGCAACGGAAAGTTGCCCCTTGTTTGAACTGCACCGCGATGCATTGAATAGCAACGGAAAGTTGCCCCTTGTTTGGATGGCACCGCAGCGCGTTGAATGGCAACGGAAAGCTACCCCTTGTTTGGATGGCACCGCAGCGCGTTGAATGGCAATGGAAAGCTGCCCCTTGTTTGGACGATGACGCAGCATTTCGTAAACAGTCTTCATCAATGATGACCGAACTCCCGGATACAGAGAAGGCGAGGATGATCAAAACCATTATATGGACTTAGTTACTATGAGAGCGTTGGGGGCTGGACTTCAGGATGAAGTTGCCTACGTATCCCAAACATGGGAATCAAGCCTTACGTAGTTCGGGGTTAAGGTACACTCGGGTATTAACCTCTCCTTTTTAGGCTCTAACTTTTGCCAAGGCGCCCGTCGCGGGTTTTCGACCTTGCGAGCTTTGTTCTTTTCTTTTTTTTTTTTTTCAATTTTTGTATCTTTTCATTCTTTTTTCTTTTCTGCATTTTTTTTCTCTTTCTTTTTTTTTTTGCATTTTTTCTCTTTTTTTTTTTTTTTTTTTGGCTTTCTTTTTTTGTATTTTTCTCTTGCTCTAACTTTTGCCTGGGTCGTCCTTCCGGGTTTTCGATCCAGCGAGCCTCTCAAAGGGTAAAAGTGTAACAAGTCCATGCCAAATGGTTTTAGGGTTTTGAAGCCATCCGTATCCATGAGAGTGGCTGTGGTATTGATTTACTGAAGGATCCATCTTCGGCTCTTCGAGCATATCGGACATTTTTGCCCCTAGTTGAGGGAAGGGCTTCTGATCTAGCTTTACAAGCTTCCTTTGATCTGATCTTCTTGATCTGACTTTGGTGCCTCTTGTTCGAGGGCTGCTTCAAATCTAGCCACACAGGCCTCACATTGTAGTTGACCGTTGAACGTTCTGAAGTCAAGTTCAAGGTTTTGGGAGCAAAGGGGTTGAATCTTGAGGCTGAGAGCGATCCTAGGCTGCACAATCTCAAGAGTGATTCCACACAGGTCTTCGCAGGACCGCGCAAAAGATTTTGTTGAAAATTTTTAAGAAAGCGACAAATCGCTCGCGCTGAAGATAGTGTGAAACCAGTCTGGATCAAGCCAGGGTCCTTCTCAATACTCACGCTAACAAGCATGATTTCATTCATTAAGGGCTTAGCACGCCTCTCTTTCTCTCAATTGATCAAAGTTTTGCAAATCCCGAGGAATTCCTTTCTCTTCGTTTTCACCGCAGTGTTCAAAAAGTTTTGAAAAACTTAGGTCGTTACAACGACTTCAAGGCACAGAAAAGACAGAGTTCTTAGTCAAATATTGCCATCTCATTCAGAACTTCCGGCATAACTGGCACAAGGCAGAAGCGAACACAAGGATGTGAAAATCACTACTGTTCATTCAAAGTCTGCTGGCACAACTGGCTCCCTGGCAGGAACAGACTCAAAAGAAAGAGAAAAGACAATCACAAAACAGGAAAGTGATGTCCGAGGTAACACCCCCGAAATCACCCGACTTCAACACAACAAGACTGACTCTGTACGACAAGACAGACCCAACTGACTCAGTAAGAAAAGACTGACTTTGTACAAAACAACAAGACTGACCCAATACCCAAGTCAGAAAGTACAAATTAACAACATTCGCGAATGTGCTCAAAACAGTGCATGCCATTCGCCATATCTGGAGTCAATCGAGCGCCGCCCGCAGGTGGCTGATCATATCACATTATCCCCCAAGTTCACTGATCTAGTGCCGATAGATTTTGCAGAGCTTGGCGGGAGGACAACCCCGTTGTCAAACAAATCCTGTACTTCATGGCGAAGACGAAAGCAGTTGTCGGTAGTATGGCTAGTTTGCTGATGGAAGGCGCAGTACTGGGCAGCATCATGTGTAGCCGGAAGAGGGTTCGGGAGAGGCCGAGGCTCAAGGGGTTTGAGATGGCCTTGTCCAACAAGGATTTGGAAAGCTTTGGACAAAGGCATGTGGAGGGCATGGAAGACCCTTTGACCTCGCGGTTGGTACTTCAAGACTTGTGGATTTTTGCTGGGCGCACCCGCAAAGGGATTGGTAGGTGCTGGCCTGGTTTGCTGATCTCTTCTGAGTGGAGGATTAGAGCTAACAGGATCGTATCCGGTATGATGGCCCTTCTCCCGACTTGGCCTTTGATTCAAACTGCCCCTAACTTGAGTGGCGAAAGTGTCATCTACAGTTTTTGCAACAACTGCGAGGACTTGCTCTTTGTTCAGTCCCTCGGCTTTCAAAGCCTCAACAGCAAACAGAAGATGTTCATGAGGATCCATGCCCGCCCCTACCTTTTTCTTTTCACTCGCCTCCACTTTGCCAAGGGATTGGCCTTCCTCAAATGCAGCCCGTCCCAAGACTGGGGGGCCTTTTGACATGAAATTCCCAGTATGTGGTGTGGTCGATGATGGAGCCAATGTCCCGGAGGCCAGATCTGTCACAGTTCTTTGAAGATCTTTTATCATTCCCATCAACTCAGAAGTAGTGGGTTCTCGGGTTTGAGATGATTGGGGTTCAGGTGCACCCATCATGCATAAGTCCATACTTTCTGGGATAAACACCTCAGGTTTGGGTAGATGGGCCGGGGTGATGTATATGCTGGGGTCATAGGTGGATGGCAGTATATGGATGAGATTGAGGTAGGCAGGAGATGTTTGGTCATTGGGGTCTGAAGGTGGAGCTATCGTCCGGTTGTTGATGAGATTTTGGACCTCATGACGAAGGCGGTAGCAACGGTCGGTGCCATGACCGCGCTGCTGATGCTACATACAGTACTTGGCGGGGTTATGTCTGGCTGGGAGTGGGTCGGGAAGAGGTTGAGGATCGAGGGGTTTGAGATGCCCTTTTTCCATCAGGAGTTTTAGTGCGCTAGTCAGGCTCATATAGAGGGGGGTGAAAGTTCTACCCTGAGCTTGGGCTGGGCTGGCTGGTCGTAGGCTTAGTTTGGCAAAAGGGTTGGCTATGACGACTGTATTGATTTCAGTGGGTTCGGGAATAGTGCTACTTCCGGCATTGGTACTCCCTACAATCGCCCTCCTTGTCGGTTCACTTGTTCTGGGAATGATCCCGCTGTTGAACGCACTCTCGACCTGAACCCCCAGTTCATGCAAACTTTTGAAAGTGAATAGCAGAGCCACTATCAACTTTTGCAACCTATCATGCTCGAGGTTTCGCACCATCATCTGCACCTGATCTCTCTCAGAAGGGCGATTTGTCATCTGTGCTGCCTTTGCCCTCCACCTTGCAACAAATTCCACAAAAGGCTCTGTTGGGTTCTGGCGGGTTGTTTCAAGCTCTTGCATGGTCATTTCAACCTGGGTATTGTAAGAATACTGATCAACAAAGGCCTCAGCCAGTTCTTCCCAGTTTTGTTTCACTTTATCTTCCAACTTAGCGTACCAAGTGGCTGCTATACTCGACAAGGTTCTTCCATACAAAGAGAGTTTCTGTGGCTTAGTCAGACCCATCGGCTTCAGGACATCCAAGAAAAGTTGGATATGTACCATTGGATCTCCAGACCCATCGAAACGGTCAATATATGGCATTTTAAATCTGTCTGGGAGCCGTACAGCAGACTCGGTGTGCCCATCCTCAATGTCGGGAATGGAGTTAAGGCCCTGTGCCTTTTTGAATTGCTTCTCAAGGTTCGCAATTTTCACTGCGGTCAGATCGAGGTCATTAGCATCAAGGGGATAACGCCTCTCATTAGGCTGCACCAGGGGTCTGAAAAGTTGGGCTCGAGCCAGCCCTTCTCGAGGATCTGGACCTTGCAAATCTTATGTTGGCGGAATTGGGTCAAAGTTCGGCTGGGGTCCCAAAGCTGGATGTGAGGCAGATGCCCCAGATGGGCGCTACGTTTGAATACTGTTCTCAGCCTGCATGGCAGTTCCCTGATTTAGCGCTGCTATCACGGCCACAAATTCTTCCGAACCCTGTGCCATCACCGGTCTACTGATGATGTGACTGGTGACTGTCGGATCAGATGAACCAATGAGCCCTGTCTGGCCCTTCTTTGCCTTACCTCAGCGAAAGAACACTGGTTGCCCTTGAATTGAATTTCTGACCTAACAAAGTCTATTAGCACTAGTCTAATGTACCCGGGGGATATCGAAGCCTTCTGAAGCTATAGTTCCAGGACTACCTAGAAAAAGGGAAAACATGCAGCATCTCAGCCTAACTTCGCCAAAACAGATACGAGCATAGTAGGATGACTGCGCCCTCTACTGAATTCTGCCCCAAAATTCGGCCTGTAAACTGTTACCCTCAGGTAAACTGAATCCCAAAATACTGAATTGGTGTCCGCAGGCTTGATGCCCAAACTTGTAAACTGATACATGCATTCCTGTAGAGACGCACTCTAAAAGCACATAACAGATAAGTGAGAGCCAAAACACCCCTATGTTGGGGTAAGGTTTCCCTGTCCTATTTTGTCAGAAGCTAGGGTTTCACTACGCACACAGCGGTTTCAAACAAGCTATATTGGGTAAGCAACCTGTCCTAGTTTGGAATGGTCACTATGGATCCGAATATGCACTAGGTCGAATGGTCAAAAAGGGTGCCCTGGTAAAACCGGGGTTTGTGTTCCCATACTGGCAGAGCCCACAACCGGTTAGCCTTATGGTCATGCCTTGACAAGACAAGCCTCCGGCAAACCGTTCAGGAATAGCAGATGGCAAACACGGTGTCCTAGGCGCACCAATGCAAATACAATGCAAAGAAACACATAAGTGTAAACAAAAGAAGATATCATGAGTTCGAGTCAAGTTCTCTAATTCCCCAGCAGAGTCGCCAGAAACTGTAGACGTCCCCGAACGCCCCGGGAGGGTTAAGTCTCGTTCTGTTCATTTGGGCTCACTACAGTTCAAGGACTCGATTGTCACGGTTCTAAATCTTGAACCAAAGAGTCCAAATCCGGCAAATCGTTTTTGAGAAAACAGATTTTTGAAAGAAGTGCCAAACATGGACTGCTTTGCCAGATACAGAGTCGCCACCTAAATATTTTTTATGGGGAAATTTAGGAAACCCTGACTCGGTGCCAAAGGCCACGTGTCCATCATCACCAAAGTTGCCTCGGCTCAGGAACTTGGGTACGATTGGGGAAGGTCACTTCGTGAGCACCCCCGCTCGCCCGGTCAAAGACCGGCCTCTACTAACCATGATATCTGATTTTGAAAACATTGTGCGTTCTTATTCCGGTTATTAGCCTAGGTTACTATGTGATGCGCACAGCATACAAGTATAGACTGAGTCGCCTAAATTGGAACAAAACATTTCTTGTTCGTTTGTTTGAAAATGGTTTGATGGTGCTACCCGCAGGTAGGTTAAGACGTGAATTTGCCACCCTCGGGTAGGCTTAAAACAAACATTTGATGAATTATTCCAATCCAAATAACCCAACCTCCACCCACAGGCATTCAAGCAGTTATATCACATAAGCAATTAACCTCATGGTAAGCATGCTATTCATGGGAACACTCACACGCATGCAAGGATGCTAAAGCATAAAAACTCACCGAGTACTCCAAGCCAAAACAAAAGCTCATTAGAAATCCATGCATGAATCCTAACTATGCTAAAATGCCTAATGCAACACATGGAAGATGCAACTATAGCAGGCTCGGCTATTCTTAAACATGACATGTGGAATGCTGCAACTAACACGTATTCAATTTGGAATTGAAATACAAATGCAGCTTGTATGATGCGCCGAGCCCGGTGCGTGCAAAACAGATGAATGATGCAAACGTGCTGTCATACTGTATGCTAATTGAAATATGCCCTAATCTAACCATCATAAGCAGGTAAATAAAAGGGAAGAAAGACGTGGGGTTGGAAGACATACATCACACTCACCCACACTTATTACAATTATGCCCTCGCGCAGAGGGTCCGAATAAATATACAGTCCCGAATAAAAGAATAGTACAGTCCAAATAATACAGTCCAAATAATGTACAAATTCCTAATTAATTAACAAATTAACTAAGAAAGCTGTAAAACTGGCATGCAAGCCAGGGACTGCCTTGATTCCGCTCCGGGTGATGAATGATGCATGTTCGGGTTGCCTTTGTGCGGAAATCCATGATGATGCCCCAGTTAGCCTCTGTTTGCACATGTTCTTGAAATGCGTGCCAAGCTCCGAAAAGTTGCTGATTCTTCATTTTGCTGCAATAGAGAGCAGGAAAGGGGCATGGCAATGTATTTTCACAAATGTATGCATGTCTCGATCCTCGTGCCACCAATCACGCATCTCGATGCATAATGGCCGAGGAGTCGAATTGCACAACTCAATATGGAATGAATGCAACATGAAGACACAACAAGACCTAACTTCATCATGGGTGATCCGGAGTGTCGGTGACTGGGGAATTGAGACACGTTCCGTCACTCGGAGTACGGAACATACCTCGTTTCCCGTGCCCGGGCTAACTCCTACCCCGAACACAATGCAATATGCATGACATACATGAAATGCAACTAAGATGCACCCTAACATGCACGATGCTATGAAATGGCATACACAATGCTGGATGTGACATGGCATACACAATGCTATGAAATGGAATGGCATACACAATGCATAATGGACTTACACCAACACGAAATGACACCCGATGTATGGAATCTCTCCCGAAATATGGATTTTGGTGCATGAAATGGCCTATAGCTATGCAATGCATGCATAATTTGAACATGAAGTATGAAGACAGAAGCTAGGAAGCCTCGAGACAAGCATTTTTACAGTTTAAAGTGAGGCCAAACAGTGGGCCCAAGTAGGGCTAAATTAGCATACAAAATGGCTCCGCAAGGGGGGTAATGAAGCAAGTCACAAATTCTGGCCCCAAACGGAGAAGGGACCTTCTACAATATTGAAGAGGGGCCAAAAATATGATGTATTATAGTTTATGACAAACTCCAAAAATAAATACAAGTATGCTCAAAATGCTATGCAAGAAATGAGCCAACAAAGGGGCGAAGAAGCAAGTGGTGCATGGAGGTCTCAAACAAGTGAGGGCCCTTAAACAATGTTGAATAGGGACCCAAAATAGGGCTTTTTACAGTTTAGCACCAGCCCCAAAACAGTATACAAATAGGCTCAAAATATCATGCAAAATGAGGCCACCAAAAGGGCTACAACATGAAGTATACAAAGGATGTCTCAAACAGCCCTAGAACCTTAATGAAACATGAAGAGGGGGTCATTTTAGGGCCATTTTCAGTTCGGACCAAGGTCCAAAAAACAGAGACACAATAGCCTAATAAATCATGCAAAAAGGGGACCTAAGAGGGGTACAATGACAAGTGATACATGGAGGTCCCAAACAGTGTTGAGAAGGGCTCAAAATAAGCCTATTTTCAGTTTACCTCATGCTCCAAAACATATTACATATGGGCTACTACTCAAGCAAGATGGCATACAAAGGGGGAAAGAAGGAAGTGCAAGGTGGGGGTCCCAAACAGGGTAGGACCCTTAATGAAAGATGAAAAGGAGCTCAAAAAAATGATATTTCCAGTTATGGCCGGAGCTCAAAACAGTAAGCAAAGAGGGCTAAGAAATGGCACAAAAATGAGCTAGAAAGAGGGAGAATGGTGCTTACCCTTGAAGACCAACCCTTGGCTGCCTTTTGGACTGAAAAATGGTGCCTCCTAGCCTCTGAGAAGAGCTCCAAGTTGCTGGAATGGAAGTAGTGGTGGTGGTGCTAGGTGGTGATGAAGAAAATGGTGTAGGAGTTTGGGTGTTTTGAGGGTTAAAGAGAGAGATGGAGGGAGATGTGTATGCAAAGCTTGGGAGCAATTTTTCCAACCTCTAAACCAGACCTGGGAGCCTGCTTATATGGCCAAGAGAGGGGGAGAAAAGGAGGGAAAAAAGGGAGGGAAATTACTCCAAGTTTCCCTCCAAAAAAGTTCCCTCCGGATACAGGTTTTTGGGGAGAAAAAAGTATACACCTGTAATATATCAACACTGAGGAACAAGGCCGGCCAGGTATTGGAGCTGCAGGTGGCCGGCCGGCCACCCCCAATGGCCGGCCGGCCAGGGGTCAAAAAGGCCAAGTTGAAATAGTGGCTGGCCACCACAAATTGGTGTCCTCCCAGATGCCCTAAACACAGCCCTGGGGTTGAAAATTGGCAACTGTGAACCAGGAGAGAGAACAACCCACTTTTCAAAGGGGTTCAAAAGGGTCAAATGGAATTACTGGCCGGCCACCAAATATTGGTGGCCTCCCAGATGTGTACATCACAAATATGAGGGTTAGGGGTGAAGAAAATGGCCCAAGGGTGGTCAACATTGGCTTTGAAGTGAGAAAAACGGGCGTCGGGGGGGCGATGATGGAATATAACTGGTTGTTGGAACAATTACTGGCCTCCCATCCTTCTACGACCTTCCTGATGATGAAACAGAGGTCCTGCCAAAAATGAACGAAAACCGATGCAAAATGAAGGTTCGGGGACCGAGACGCGCAGTCCGATGCCCCGAAAACTGACTGTTAGGCACCGGGAGTGGTGTTCGACCACGAAGTTGGTCTCTCGGACCACAGTATCCATCGAAAGGGAGTAAATAAGATGCATGCCAAAAACCGGAGCAAACGGAGCTAGTTAGGCGGTCCCGAACCGAGGCACACGGCCTGACGGCTCCGAAAACCGGGAACCGGGCTCCGAAATGGGCAAAATGGCCTACTACCACGAAATGTAGCCCACGGCCACTGAGAGATGGTCTACGAGACCTCTTCCTCCCCTCAGGAAGAGCAACAGAGAAAACCGAGCCTGGTTCGCAAACCGAGGCAAGGCACAAAAAAGCCCGGAAGTCCGGAGGCAGGGCTCACGGCCGAGACTTTGAAACCTCTAGACGAGCACGATATGCAACATCACCAAGCGCTCAACTGGTGACGTCTGAGTCTTAAGGTCGGTCAAAAATGGGGTGTCTACACATTGTAATAACCAGATAACGGACCAGCCAACAGCAAAACAACTCATACGAACCACTGCTCCATTCTGAACACACAGCCCATACTCTACTGAGGATTAATCGGCATACAGGCCATTCTGCACATGGCGGATCTTGAACAAACAGTCTAATCTAACAAGACAGAATACGAAGGTGGAACCGGCTGAAGTTGAAGCACACTCAAATTTCCCAAATTTTCCCTTTTCTTCTTTTGCTTCGCATAAATGTACAGAATGGCATAGCACTTTGAGCACAGAACAGTTAATTTTGAAATTGAGGAAGGGTTTTTCAAGCTGGGGTATTGAGCTTACAACTGAACACAGTGAAAGGACTCAACAGAGAAAACAAAAGGCACATGACCTAAACACAACGAGACGTGCTCGGAACCGACTCAAAATAAGAGTTGAGACAGACAAATCAAAAGACACGAGACACAGACGTGTTACAAAGACAAGAGATCTCTCAACTTTCGGGGAGCCAGCTTCTCTGGGCATTGTTTCCTACCCTTTCTCATTTGTGTGATTCTCCCGTCACTCGGCCCTTAGGCTCGATTTTTCTCTCAAAACCCTCGTGCTCACTTTTTCTCTCAACTTACACCTCTCTATTCTTTATTCTCTCACTTTTCATCCCTCCCCAGGGTGATTGATGGATGAATAGGAAGTTGTGGGTTCATGCTCGATACAGTTAGCTCGCGGCTACTTCTTCTGGTGACATCTAGTCGGTGTCCCAGGTAAGGGAACGGAGTATCCTGATCCGTTCTAATTTCTGCTTCGTACTTGACTTGATACCTCGTTGCTTGGAGGGTGAGAGGGCTTTCGGCCCTTTATTGACAGCTTCAGTTGTGTCCTTTCTGGCAAATATGCTGGTGACGGGGGAAAAACAGGAAGCCTAACTCAACTGGGCCCCTAGTTCATCATTTTGACCATTTTGTTTTGGTTTTCTACCAAAACAGTTTTGACCATGGTGAGAGTTAGATTAACATACTTATTCGATTTTTGATTTGAAAATCATGCAAGTGAGGCTATGAGCACTGAAAATTTTCCTTTTTGGGTCCAAAAAAAAAGTCCAATTTTGGCAAATGAAATAGTTTTCGAGAAAATAGTCAACCTCAGTAAAAATTTTCAAAAAAAAACTATTTTTTTGGCAAACGGCCACCGCTCGACGAGCGTAGAACTTACTCTTTAGATGCGCAACCTCGGATCGGAGGCAATGGAAAATTGCCCCTGGTGTGGATGACACTGCACGGCAACGGAAAGTTGCCCCTGGTGTGAATGGCGACTCATGGCAACTCATGGCAACGGAAAGTTGCCCCTTGTTTGGATGCTGCCGCGGCATATTGTAAGCAGTCTTCATTAGTAATGACTTCATTAGTGATGATCACGAACGAACTCCCGGATACAGAGAAGACGAGGACGGCCAGAACCAATATATGGACGCAGTCACTTTGAAAGCGTTGGTGGCTGGACTTCAAGATGAAGTTGCCTACGTATTCCAAACATGGGAATCAAGCCTACGTAGTTCACGGTGTCACAACCGAACTATCAGATTCAGAGAAAGCAAGGATGATCAAAACCATTACATGGACATGATCGCTATGAGACCGTTGGTGGCTGGACTTCAGGATGAAGTTGCCTACGTATCCCAAACATGGGAATCAAGCCTTACTTTTTCCTTTTTTTTTTTGCATTTTTTTTCTTTTTCCTTTTTTTTTTTGCATTTTTTTTCTTTTTTCTTTTTTTTTTCCTGCTCTAACTTTTGCCTGGGTCGCCCTTCCGGGTTTTCGGCCCAGCGAGCCTCTCAAAGGGTAAAAGTATAGCAAGTCCATGCCAAATGGTTTTGGGATTGAAGTCTTCTGTGTCCAGAAGAGTGGTTGTTGTATTTGGCTCTTTGAGCATATGTGACATTTTGCTGCCCCTAGTTCGAGGGGTGCTTCTGATCTGGCCACACAGGTCTCACATGGCGGTTGACCGTTGAATGTTCTGAATAGGTTCAAGGTTCAAAAACAAACGGATTGAATCTTGAGGCTGAGAGCGATCCTAGGCTGCACAATCTCAAGAGCGATTCCACACAGGTCTTCACAGGATCGCGCAAAACATTTTGTTTTTGAAAGTTTTTAAGAAAGCGACAAAGCGCTCGCGCTGAAGATAGTGTGAAACCAGTCTAGGTCAAGCCAGGGTCCTTCTCAGTACTCACGCTAACAAGCATGATTTCATTCATTAAGGGCTTAGCACACCTATCTTTCTCTCAAATTGATCAAAGTTTTGCAAAACCCGAGGAATTCCTTCCTCTTCGTTTCCATCACCACAGTGTTCAACTAAAGGTCAAGGCAATGATTTTCAGGGCACAAGAGAGCAGGTGGAATGTACTGCCGTTCCGTTCAAATCCTTTGGCACAACTAGCTCAAAATTAGCAATAAGCACGGAAACATGATAGCCATAGCTGTTTCATTTAGATTTCCTGGTTGCAACTGGCTCCACAGCAGAGACAGACTCAGAAAGAAAAACAAAAGGGTAATTACAAAATAGAACGGTGTTCGAGGCAACAACCCCGGAATCACCCGACGTTCTATACAAGGGGACTGACTCGCTACAACACGACAGACCCTCAAGCAAAAAGAGCGGACTCAAGACGATGAGGCAGACTCAAAACAAAATAAAAGGCTGACTCGACACCCAAGCCAGAATTTACAAAACTAGAATTCGCGGATGCTCAAAAATGCGTGCCAGACGCCACATCCAGAATACACCAAGCGCTGCCCGCTGGTAGTTCACTCCCTGATTACATACTCGCAGTATCCTCAAAGTCCAATAGCCGGGTAGCAACAGACTTGGCTGAGGTGGGTGAGAGGATAACTTCATTGTCGATCAAATCTTGCACCTCATGACGGAGGCAGAAACAATTATCGGTAGGGTGGCCGGTTTGCTGATGGTACGCGCAGTACTGAGTAGCATCCTGGCTTGCTGGAAGAGGACTAGGGAGAGGCCTAGGCTCGATGGGTTTAAGATGCCCTATTTCGGCCAGGATCTGAAGTGCTTTGGACAACAGCATGTAGAGAGCGCGAAAGACCCTGCACCCTAGGGGCAGGTACTTTGAAGTCTGAGGATTCTTGCTAGACGCACTAGCGAAAGGGTCGGCAGGTACTGTCTTGACTTTCTGACCTTTCCCAGGTGCAGAGTTGGGATTGGGAGAAACTGCCCCGGCATGACGGGGCCTATCCCGATTTTCCGCCTGGCTTGAACTGCCTTCGGTTGGAGTGGGGAAAGCGACATCCATAGTCTTGGCCACGACTGCGGATATTTGTTGCTTATTCATCCCCCCGGCTTTCAAAGCCTCGACTGCCCACAGCAGTTGTTCAATAGGATCAGCATCTATTTCCACTTTGTTCTTACCTTGGGCCTCAGCTTGATCGAGGGTCTGTGTTGCCGTATCAGAGTGAAACCTGGCTGTTATTGATACATCATTGCTATAGCTGGAGGCAACCTCAGGTTGACTGAGCCCGATCACAATCCGCCCCAGTAGCGGGGCTCCTGCGGCACAAAATTCCCGGCATATGATGCGGTTGGTGGCGAAGCCGACATCCCGTAGGCAAGATCAGCCACAGACCTCTAGAGGTCACCAATCATTCCCATCAACTCGAATGTGGTAGGCTCCCGAGCCTGATACAACTGGGGGGTCCAGATCAGGTGCGCGACAGGCGACCTGGGCGGATGCAGTACATCAACATTGGTTTCATTTTGCAGAGTGATTCCTTGATCCAATGCGGCTGTCATAACCACTGTTTCCTCTGAACTTTGGGTCGTCATGAGTCCGCTGAACTGAACGGTTATTGATAGATCCAATACCTGCCTTGCCTCAGCGAAGGAGATTACTGGCTATTCCGTACTGAATTTCCGAACTGAAAGGGAAAAACATGCAGCATTTCAGCCCAACTTTATCAGAACAGACAGAAGTACAACTGAACAACTATTGCCAATGACTGATCACTGTTCCCTAGACTAATGTCCCCAAAATACTGAATCTGATGCCCGCAGATATAACTGATTCTCAAATTCTGATACTGATGACCTTAGGCCTGATGTCCCAGACTTGCAAACTGGTATGTACATTCCTGTAGAGATATACTCTAGAAGCACAAAGCAAGTAAGAGAGAGCCAAAACACCCCTATGTTGGGGAAGGGTTTCCCTGTCCTATTTTGTCAGGAGCTAAGGTTTCACTATGCACGCAGCGGCTTCAAACAACCTAACATCGGGTAAGCAACCTGTCCTAGTTTGGAATGGTCACTATGGATTCCGAATATGCACTAGGTCGAATGGGCAAAAAGGGTGCCCCGGTGAAACCGGGGTTTGTGTTCCCATACTGGCAGAGCCCGCAACCGGTCAGCCTTATGGTCATGCCTTGACAAGACAAGCCTCCGGCAAACCGTTCAGGAATAGTAGATGGCAAACACCGTGTTCCTACGCACACCACTGCACATGCAATGCAAAGAAACACATAAGTGAAATCTAAACAGGATATCACGAGTTCGAGTCAGGCTCTCTAAAATCCCCAGCAGAGTCGCCAGAAACTGTTGACGTCCCCGAACATCCAGGGAGGATGAACCCGCCTCCCCCGTTCGGTTCATTTTGGGTTCACTACAGTTCGGACTCAAATTGTCACGGTTCTTAATCTGAACCAAAGAGTCCAAATCTGGCAAATCGTTTTGAGAAAACAGATTTTTGAAAGAAGTGCCAAACATGGACTGCTTTGCCAGATACAGAGTCGCCACCTAAATATTTTATTTTGGGAAATTTAGGAAACCCTGACTCGGTGCCAAAGGCCACGTGTCCGTCATCACCAAAGTTGCCTCGGCTCGGGAACTTGGGTACGATTGGGGAAGGTCAGCTATGAGCACCCCCTCTCGCCCGATCCGAAGATCGGCCTCTACTAACCATGATATCCTATTGAAAACGTTATGTGTTCTTATTCCAGTTAATTAACTAGCATTACTATGTGATGTGCACAACATGAAAGTATAGACTAGGTCGCGTAATTTGGAACGAAGCATTGCATATCCGTTTATTTGGAAAATGCTTTCGAATTTGCCACTCGCAAGTAGGCTAAAATACGGATTTCAACAAGTTGTTGCAACTCAAACAATCCAACCTTCACCCACAGGCACTCAGGCAATTTATATCACATAAGCTTCTAGCCACATGGTAAGCATGCTGTCATGTTAACATTCACACTCATGCGAGATGCTAAAGCATAAAATACTTACAATGTACTCCGAGCCAAAACAAGAACAAGTTAGCAATCATGCATGATTCAAGTCCATGTTAAATGGCTAATGCATCGCATACAAAATGTCACTAGAATAGGCTCGGCTAATCTAAGAATGACATGTGAAAATGCACAAGTAGCATGTATTCAAGTTAGTTTTGAAATAGTATGCAGTTAGCATGATGCGCCGAGCCTGGTGCATGCAATACTGATGAATGATGCACGCCTGCATAGCATAAGGTATGCTAAATTAAACATGTCCTAATACTAACTATCAAAGCAGGTAGGTAAAAGGGAGAAAGAAGTGGGGGTTGGAAGACATGCACACACGCACCCACACTTATTACAAATTTGCCCTCGCTCGGAGGGACCGAAATAATAATACAATTAGTTAACCTACAAACTAATTAATTATTACAGACCAATTAAATTAACTAAGCAAATTAACTAATCTAATTTAGCAGTAAACAGCAGCCTCGGGAAGAGGGTCCAATGCGTGCGCGCTCGTTTCTGCTCGGAAAGTCACTGCCATGCACAAGTTGCCTCCACTTTGACTGTTATCCTCCTTTGAAGACTGCACAAGTCCCAGGGTTGCTTCTCTGAATGCTGTGGAACACCACCGGCTAAGGGGATTGGCCACCGGCCATAGGGAATGACCACCGGCCACTGATTGAGATATCAGCCACTGATGGATGGTCGGTCGGCACTGCATATGGCCGGTCGGTCAAATATTCCTGCAGAATCTGTTTTTGACAGCAGCAGAGGGCAAAGCATAGCATGGCAATGCATTTCAAGCAATGTATGCACCTACCACACTCCTTATCATATTCATGACTCAGAGGAGGATGGGCCTCGATTCTCGGACCACCAATCGTGCATTTCCATGCACGATGGCCCAAAGAATCAAGTGTACATTTTGAATATGGAATGCAATGCACATAATCAAACAAAGTAACTCGACCCCTATCATGCTTAACTCAAGAGGCGAAGGATGCATGCCAATGCAATGCAACCTAAGCATGTTAGCTAGGCATGCAACATGGCAATGCAAACAAGCATGCAAGGCATAAGGCAAACATATAACCACATGCTAAGGGGTGGACTCAAGCTGAAAGAAACAGCTCTCAACCAAGTCCAAAACAATGGCCAATACTATGGAAATGAGGGCGAACACACACACACATGTACATGTTGATGGGCCAACACTTAAGCATAAAACAAGCAATTTTTAAGAACCCTTAAGAGAGGCAAAACATGGACAATTAGCATGTAGTGTAAGCTCTGAAAAACATGTAGGAAATGATGCGAAATCAACCTACTAATGCAAGCTAAGCATGCAACCAAGCCCAAGGACCTAAAGCATGATCATATGACACATGAAGCAAATGACCAAAGTGGATCATAACAGTCCTAAATCATGTTAAGGCAAGCCCCAAAAACCACTTAGATAGCATCTAAATGATCTACACATGGAGGCATGCACAAATGCTTAAACATGGAGCATACAACACAACCTCTTAAAGTATTAAAGAAGTGATAAAATGCAAGCATGTGAACATGAAACAATGACTGAAATGTCATGAAAAATGGTTCCAAACCACTGGAAAGATGCAAGGATGGCATGCTCATGGTCAATGCATCAAGGCATACAAAGGGGGATTACATGGTAGCTATGCAAAGAAAAACATGAATGACCTGAATGACCAAAAACAGACCTCGAACACATCAAAACATGCATACAAGCTTCACAAAGCTTGGCCAAAACACATGAGCATGGTAGTCTAAATGCTACGCTTGTATTAAGGCAAATCATGGCATTACAAGGTATGTATGCTAAGCAAGCATGGTGTACCTAAACCAACTTAACACAATGCTATATTATGACATAATAAGCACAAAAATCAGCTAAGGCATGGCCAACATGAACCCAAACAATATGCTCTCTAAAGAGGCAAAAATGGCCCTTTTCAAGGACAACAAGGAGAGGGGGTGGCCCTCTCCTTCTTAGGACCTCAAGGCACCATCCTCACCACTGAAATCCCTCAAGATTTCAGTGGTGAGGAGGCCCAAACACAATGGTCCCGGAGCTCACCAAAATAGCACAAAACAAGGGCCAAACAAGCCTTAAGAGGGGTCAAACAACCTCAAAGCTTAGAACACTCTTGAACAATTATTTAGAGGACTCAAAAACAAAACTTTTATGTGTTATATGCAAAGCCAAAAAACAGTTGCAAGATAGGTAAAGAAAGCTATGCAAAAATGGGGAATAAAAGGGGAAAGTGGTTACCCTTGAAGACCCTCTTCACAAACAATGTTCCAGCAGCTTCCTTAAGCTTGAATCAACTCCAAAACTTCAAGAACAACTCCTTAGTACTTCAGTAGCCAATGGAAGGTGTAAGTCTAGGTGTTTGTGTGCAAATCTAAGACTAAAACACCTTAAGGCAAGAGGAGAGGGAAATATAGAGATAGGATAGAGATACTATGACCTAACCCTAAAATCAGAGCTCCTCTGGCTTTTTTTGCTAACCCTAATGGAGGGAGAAGAAGCCCCTTCTTATAGAGCTCAATCTTGTAAGCTTACAAGACAAGCTAGCTAAGAGGGAGATCCCTCCATACATGTGTATGGAGGGGAGCCAAGTGCATGCCCGCTGCATGAAAATATCTGCAAAAGCAGATGCATAGTAGTCGGCCGGCCAAAAATGCAATTGACCAAAAAAATATAGCCGGCCGGCCATCTATAGTGCTGGCCGGCCAAATATTTGGCCGATGGCAACAAAACACAGTCGGTGGCCTCAAGCCATGGCCGGTGGAGTGTGGGGATGCCACACAAGGCATTCCCTGCCCTTCCAAGGCAAAACACAAGTGTTTGTTGCAAAACCAAACACAAAACAGTCGAGTCGAGAGATCCTGAGGCAAGGCGCTCAGCCGAGACCTCCGGGAACTCAAGATGAACACAAACAAGGATGATCACCGAGTGTTCAAGCGGTGACATCCAAGTCTTGAGGACGGTCAAAAATGGGGTGTCTAAACATGTATTCAACTTGGAATTGAAATACAATGCCGTTAGCATGATGCGCCGAGCCCGGTGCATGCAATACAGATGAATGAATGCAAGCATGCGAGCATAGAGATGCTAATTGAAACATGCCCTAAAACTAACCATCATAAGCTGGTAAATAAAATGGAGAAAGACGTGGGGTTGGAAGACATATATCACACACACGCACACTTATTACAACATTGCCCTCTCTCAGAGGGTCCGAATAAATAATACAGAACCAACTAGCTAATCCAAGCTAATTAAACTAGTTATTACACAACCGAAATTAATTAACGAATTAACTAAGGAAACTAGCATGCAAATTAAACAAAATGGACTGCCTCAGCTCTGTTCCGAATGATAAGGATGCATGTATGCTCAAGTCGCCATGTCGGGAAATCTATCGCGATGCCCCGATTTGCCTCTATTTGCAACTGGTCCCAGAACACTGTACAAAGCTCCAAAAGGCTACTGACCAGTTTTTGCTGCTGGTTTCCGGTTTGCTGCAGCAGAGAGCGAGAAAGGGGCATGGCAAAGTATTTTCAACATATGTGTGCATGACCACTCTCCCCATCATTGCACAAGCTCCAGGGAGTGTAGTCCTCGATCCTTGTGCCACCAATCACGCATCTCGATGCATGATGGCCGAGGAGTCGGATTGCGCGACTCGATGTAAAATGAATGCACATATAAACACAATAGGGCCTAAACTCTATCATGGGTAATCCAGAGTGTCGACGACCGAGAATCGAGGCGCGTTTCATCACTTGGAGTACGAAACGTCCCTCGTTTCCCGTGTTTGGACTAAACCCTATTCGAAACACAATGCAATACACATGGCATGCATGAATGCAAATCTAACATGCAACCTAAACACAATGCAACCTAATCACGCTAGCATGCAAGGGATGATATGAAAACATGCAACTAGCATACACAACGCTATGAACTAAGAATGGCATACTCAATGCACATGAACTATATGGCATACGCAATGCACATACAAAGATGGACATGTACAAAGACATGAACTAGGCATACACAATGCGACGATCAAGCATGCGACGACATGGATATGGCATACATAATGCAAGATGGACTTAAACTAAAAAGAATAGGCCTCAGCCACACTCAAATCGGTGGCAAAACATGATGAAATTAATGCAACAACACTTATGCAAACATGCACAATGCGAGGGACCAAACCTAAGGCACAAAGTGCAACTCTACTAAGGCATGGCAAGGGATTAAATATGGCATTCAATCACACATTTTGCAGCTCTGAAATGTCATACAGAGTGGCTCCAAATCATGCAAACACCTGACACAATGCATACTAGATGGCCCAAATACTGAAACTAGTGAAGTGGATTACACTAGAGGCATGCAAAGCAATGCACAAATGACCAAACCAGCCCCGAACAGTCCCTATGCAGGCCCAAAATAGTAGGAAAATGGACTAAAATGATGACTCGAAAGGCATGGAAATGAAGCTCATGCAACGGCCCATATATGAGGTATTTAAGCATGACTCTCAAACACATTTAAAGAGTGGAAAAGATGGAATATGACGCAAGTATAGGCTCTAAAATGAGATGCTCAATGACCCCAAAACATGAAAACACCACCATTCAAGCATGTAAGAAACTTCAAAACTCAAAACTAGGCATGGGCATTACACTACAAGCATGCATAGCAAGCATCATTCGACCAAGAGGCCTAAAAATAGAGCTAAGGCAGTCCAAAACATTTACAAAATTAGTTTGGAGTGTGGCCAAAATATGCTAGAATCAAAGGCCAAGATAGCATGCAATGTAAGCTAGTGAAGAGGATTTACACTACAAGCATATGAGGCATTCAAGAGGTCACTAAACCAGCAAAACTCAGAGGTATGACATGTCAAATAAAGCCCAAAAACTCACTGAAACATAGTCAATGTATGCAAGAATGGCATGCTCCTTTGATAAGCTATGAAGAGGATTGTTTTACTCATGCAAGATGGACACCCAATATGGAAAAACAAGCTCTGGACAGAGCTTTTGTAGGTCCTAAAACTCACCAAAAATGGCCTGAAACATGGCATGGAAGCATGCAAATAAGGGCTCCTTTGTTAGGCCAAATATGCTAGAAATCAAAACAAGGAGAGAGAGGGTCACCCCTCTCTGATTTTGGCTCTCAAAAACACATGCCAGCCACTGAAAATCTATTGGATTTCAGTGGCTAAAAGGCCTAACAAAGGCCAACACAAATGCTCGAAGGCATGGCTCAAAACAAGGTGAAATGAAGCATGCAAGGGGGTAGCTGATCCCCAACAGAAAAATGATCTTAAACAAACATGTTAAGGACCTCAAAAGAAGACTTTTTTCAGTTTAAACCGAAGCTCAAAAATGCTTGCAAGTATGGCTAAAAGATGGAGCAAAATAAAGCTCAAAAGAGGGAATAGGGTGTTACCCTTGTAGCTTAGCAACTCCAGCAACTTATGGACCAAAAATGCAGCTCCTAAGGACCTCTCAAGACCCTCCAATAAGCTTACGTTGGTGTTGGAGGTGTTAGGCTAAGAGGTAGTGTGCAAGGGGGCAAGAACTTAGCACTTTTGAACACAAAATATAGAGACAAGGGGGAGATGTATGTATGTATGCTTCAGCCAAAATCAGAACCCTCTACAAGGAAGGGGAGGCCTTCCTTTATAGCTTAAATCAAGAAAAGCTTCTCAAAGAAGCTTTAAACCAAGGCCAAAGATCCTCCATACACGTGTATGGAGGATCCAGTCCGTGCCATCCAGTTGGCACAGTTGGCAACAACTCACAGGGACAAGACTAAGGGAGGCAGGCCAACCAGTTCAAAAGGGTCAACCTCAAGAAAGGTGGTCGGCAACCCTAATTGGTGGTCTCCCAACTGAATGCAAGCCAGTGGTACTATGGGAGACCAGTAAATGTGGCCCAAAAACCAAGGAGACCAACTTCCTGACAAGAAAACCGACCGGCGGGGGAAAAGTGGTCTCCAAGGATAAAAGGTGGTCTCCCACCCTTATACCACCTTCCAAACAATGAAAATAGGGTCCATGCCAAAAATGAACCAAGACAGATGCAAAACGAGGGTTCGGGGGCCAAAACGTGTAGCCGGGTGCCCCGAAAACTGGCTGTTAAGCATCGAAAGTGGCGTATGGCCACGAAGGTGGTCTTCCGGGCCACAGTGTCCCTCTAGAGAGAGGAAACAAGGTGTGTGCCAAAAACTGGAGCAAACGGAGAAAGTTAAGTGGTCCTAAACCATGGCGCACGGCCGACGGCTCCGAAAACTGAAAACTGGTCTCCAATCGGGAACAGTGGTCTACGACCACGAATAGTAGCCTACGACCACTGAGAGATGGTCTACGAGACTTCTCCCTCCCTTCAGGAAGAGAAAACAGAACCTGGTTCGCAAACCGAGGCAACGCATAAAAGAGTTTTGAGGTCCGGAGGCCAGGCTCTCAGCCGAGACTCCGTAACCTCAGAACGAGCACAACATGCGCAATCACCGAGCGCTCAATCGATGACGTCTGAGTCTTAAGGTCGGTCAAAAATGAGGTGTCTACAATTGCCCCTCTTTGACAGAACTCGAAAGTCACAAGTGATGGGAGTGAATGTCAAAGCCTAGAGACGGCCCATTTTTGACAAGGCCGAAGACTTAGACAAACAGGTGAGATAAACAAGAGATGGGCCCGCAGGCAAGGGCAAAATGCAAAACGACATGCACAAAGCTGAACGTAACTCATGATCACGCAAAGCAGCAAGCTGTAATGAAGCAAATATTCACAATAAATGCGACAGTTTTAAGCAAGAATGCAAAGCAAAACTCCATTTCATGCAGTTTAAGAATGCGGAGAATTATTCAATTCTCGCTACGTCTCACACGGAGAAGATACAATACCTGCCCGGTTCGTCTGGTCGCACCAGCTTCAAATGAACCGTACCTACAATATCGTCTGGTCACACTAGCCTCGAATGAGCTGTACATACAATATCATGCATGCAAAAGAGAGAAACTTAACAGGCACAAGATAGTTAGCAACATATGTTCAACACTATATCGAATGCGGATAGACATGGTGCCGATGGAAAAGTGCATCGCAATGCAAGAGAAACGCGCGTGACAACGCAAGTTAAGTATGGGGGCATGACAATGCCAGTGAAACATGCACAACAATGCAGGCGATGTGCATAATAATGCAAGTGACGTGCATAACAATACGGGATAAGTGCGACTTCAAAAGCATGTTTGAAACAAAACATTAAGCAAAGAAATGCAAGCCTCGACGAGGGTAACTCAAATGCGACCTTCGATTTACCTCTCGGAGGGGTCGCAAGGTACTCAAAAAGGATACACCTTGCTCTCGGCGAGTAACGACGAGCCATGCGTCGAATATTGGATTTGAAGTTCCCGCGAAGGGATTTCACGCCGAAAAGTGCACTTTACTTGTACTTTCTTGAGTGTCGAGGATTCCAATCACCACCAAAATTTGCAGGGAGCTCAAAAAGACGTTGGAGATCACCCAGGAGGGCCACCGACCACCTAGGAAGGCCACCGACCAGTGGTTGTTCAAGGGGTGGTCGGCCTGCTAGGAAATGTGGTCGGCCGACCACCTTGCTAAATCTAGGACAGTTTTGTCTTTTTACACTTGTTTCTTTAAATCCACATGTCCCAATCACTGTTGCTCACAACCTCAAGGCCGAAATCAGCTCCTCTTCCTTCCTAGACCATTTTCTCTCTCAGATCTGCTCTTTATACGCGCTTTCCAACGCCCCACGCAAAGTTGTTTCACAAAATCTTTCAGTTTTCTTCACTTTGGACCCATTAAAATTTGATTTCGGAGCCTCTTTCTTCATTTTCACCACTTGGGGTAAGTTTGTCTCAAAATTTGGAACATTTTCTCGGGAGTTGACTTTTGTTGACTTTTTCATTTCCCGAGAGTTGACTTTTGTTGACTTTTTCCAATTTTGGCTCATTTTGTTCATTTTTGCTCCTTTTTGCAAATTTCTACAAATGGCAAGCCATTTTCCTCATGGTGGAGGTCCTCCAGGTGCCAAGGGTGAGCCGGACATCATGTCCTTGCCCCCGAGAGTTCAGCCGTTTGATCCCGAGAGGTATCATCCTCAGGAGCATGTCCTACCTCCGACCACTTTCTATCACTTCACTGACTTTGATCGACGAGCACCCGTGGATCTGCTGCCACGGGATTCGGAGTCTCACCTCTCTCACCAGGCATGAGAGGTACGTACTTCATTTTTACATTCTCTGCGAGGTATTCTGCATTTCTTGCGCATTTCTTGTTTTCGCTATATATGTTCATCTGCTCATTCTGAACACATTCGCACACCATCTGGTCCACCTGGCACACGGCTCGTGTATAACCAGACTTTGCTCATTTTAGCACACAGCTCACAGCACAGAATTTTGTTGAGTTGGCACACAGCTTGTTCTGAACACTCGGCCTATAATACAGCATTCTGTTTGCATTTTAAACACACAACCCAAACGCTTGAATTTCTGAACACGCAGCTTATGCTTTTGGTTGTGAACACGCAACCCACATTTTTGAAATCTAAACACGCAGCTCAAAATTTTTGATGGTGAACACACAGCCCGAACTTTTGAGGTGAACACACAGCCCACAGTTTTCGAAATCTGAACACGCAGCCCAAACTCTTGAGGTGAACACACAGCCCACAATTTTTGAAATCTGAACACACAGCCCAAACTCTTGATGGTGAACACACAGCCCACTTTTTTGAAATCTGAACACGCAGCCCAAACTCTTGATGGTGAACACACAGCCCACTTTTTTGAAATCTGAACACGCAGCCCAAACTCTTGAGGTGAACACACAGCCCACAGTTTTTGAAAGTTGATCACGCAGCCCAAACTCTTGAGGTGAACACACAGCCTACAGTTTTTGAAAGTTGAACACGCAGCCCAAACTCTTGATGGTGAACACACAGGCCACTTTTTTGAAATCTGAACACCCAGCCCAAACTCTTGAGGTGAACACACAGCCCACAGTTTTTGAAAGTTGAACACGCAGCCCAAACTCTTGATGTGAACACACAGCCCACAATTTTTGAAAGTTGAACACGCAGCCCAAACTCTTGATGGTGAACACACAGCCCACTTTTTTGATTTGCACGCAGCACATATTGAACACACAGTTCTTATATTTCACTTTTGAACTCACAGCTCATTCATTTCATTTGCACGCAGCTTATACATTTCATTCTGAAAACTGAATACATCTGTTCATTCTGAAAACAAGTATCTTCTCGTTCTACGCGAGGTTATGGCTCCATCGTCGCTAGGGAGTGGTATACGGAGCTTACAGAGACCGTTCGTCATATGGTGGACGGGGCAGGATTTGGGCCCTTTTGCGTAGGGCTATCTGGCTATCCTGCGAGCAGAACCTTGATGGGGGCACTCGTGGAGAGATGGTGGGACACCCCCAACTCTTTCCACTTCTCAGCTACCGGGCATATGACGATGACCCTGTTCGACTTTGCGATGCTGACTGGCCTTGATGTGGCCGGTCGACCGGTCCTCTACGACGAGGATATGGGCGAGTGGAAGGCTTCCTGGATC
Organism: Camellia granthamiana; assembly: GCA_036172215.1. NCBI lineage: Eukaryota > Viridiplantae > Streptophyta > Magnoliopsida > Ericales > Theaceae > Camellia > Camellia granthamiana. The sequence continues at coordinate 78,658,679 of CM069913.1, read as the reverse complement.
TATCTGTTGGGAGTTCGCCTACCGATTGACTGATCTTCGGGCAGAGTCAGGTACACTTGGTTCCCCGTGCAATATAGGGGGAGTATGCCTGAGACTCTTGAGGAGATAAAGTAGTACGCTCGAGTTTTTTTGATGTTCCTCCTTGGGACCACTTTGTTCTCCGACAGGGGGAACATAGTTGGACTGTGTCTGCTCAGTGCTTTGGTAGACCTATCACAGGTCATCCAGTATGACTGGGGTGGTGCCGGCCTCGCTACCCTCTACTGCTATATGAGTGCGACCTCTCGAGGATGGGGGAACATAGTTGGCAGCTACTGGAGAGCCTGGGAGGTACCTTCTGCCCTCTTAATTTACATTTCTGCTTTTCACTATCTGTACACTGCACACTGCACACTTTACATCCTGTATTCTACATTCTGCACTCAGCACTCTGTACTTTCTGTATATTCTGTATTCTGATGGCCACTACCCTGTTTTCCACAGCTATGGGTTTACGCATACTTTCCGACGTTAGCCAAAGAGTTCGAGGTGGCGGTGCCTCTTACGATCCCTTACTCTCACGTATTTGAGGGTCGATGCCGGGTGAGGGCTCGAGAGACTCTGCCCTTCTTGCGACAGTTTTTTGACACGGTGCGGGCGACCAAGGTACTTTAGAACTCTTAGTTCTTCATATTTTCAGCTTTGATTCATCTCGCATATTTATGATATCTGATTGGCTCATGCACTTGTTATCCTCAGATCGCTTGGCGGCCCTAGGCACCCTTGGGAGGAGATATCCGTTTCCAGTTGCCAAGGGCATGGGCTTCTTCCCAGTATAGGACTTTGTTTGAGGGGCCAGTTGGCAGGGCCTGGTTTCTAGGAGATCGCTTCATGCGCCAGACAATGGGTGTCCCTGAGCACAGTGTCCCTTCAGCACCTCCAGACGACAAACGGTCCGTTGAGAGACTCACTCCCGAGGAGGTCGATGTCGCCATGTTGGATAATGACGTTATGCTATTCCTGGAGGAGGGGGAGTATGCGACTTACTGCCACACGTACTTGATGCCCCCACTGATGGGTGTCCGTACTCCTACTAGGAGGGTTGCTGGCGCATCATCGTCAGCTCGAGCCCGGGTTGCAGACGTTCCTTCGTCTAGTAGGGCCGGCACATCGAGGAGTGGGGCTAGACAGATTCCCCCGATTCCCCCGACTTATCAGCACGCCGGGTGGCCAGATCTTCGACCGAGTTGACTAGATGGCGATACGGGTCATCTTACCCAATTCCAATAGAGCCTCATATGCCCGATCACCGATATGTCAGTGATCCTGACTCACCACCGGTATGTTCCACTGCTTTTCATTTATCACTCAGATACTTAGGCATTCATTTATTCATTGATGACTTGAGCTTGTATCTGCAGCCTCCCAGGGAGTATTCTGATGATCTGCTCGGATTGGTGGCCTCACTTGAGGGCATGGTCTTGCGGAGGGAGACACAGTTGTTCATTGCCGGTGTTCCGGTATTTTTCAATTTTCTCGCATTTATCATGCTTCTAATGACATGCTGTATTTAACCATTTTACTGCATTACTTGACTGTATGCGTAGAGCACATCTGATGCACACCATATTCATATATTGTATCTGCATACACCCACTCTATGTAGCATTCTTGTCTCTGCATCTGATATACATGTTGGCTAATGTACTCAAATTGTCCTTTTCAGATGCCACCACTACAGGCCGGGCCATCCAGGCCTTCTCAAGGAGCTGGGAGAGGGGACTCGACTCGCAGCCGAGGTAGGCATAGAGTGCCTATCAAAGATGATGAGGAGTCTAGCGAGGAGGATGAGTCTGCACATCCTCAGTCGGAGACATCCACAGGCAGAGGGGAGGACTCCGGTTCCGATTTTGAGAGTGGAGGTGATACCAGGGAGGGTTCCGAGGATAGTGATGGCGCAGAGGTTGCTCAGCCGAAGAGGACAAAGAGGGCCTCTCAGTCTTGCGCTTGATAGCACTGATGCAGATGTTCCTCCTTTATTTTCTTTTTACTAGCAGTTGAAGCATATTAGCTTTTAGGCAGTTTTATTTTCTGCAAAACTTGTACCCTTGTTGTAAAATGTTGTAACAAAGGAAGCATGATGGAACGAAACAGCTCTTTGAAAAAGTGTTGTATTTTATGTTCTTAGCATCGCATCGCATCATTTTGCACAAAAATGAGATTGAATGAAAATTGAGCATCGAAAATTGCCAAGTCAGTCAGTGAACCGACGCAACAAACTAAACAGCTTAACTTTCTAAGAAACAACAAAACCTTAGCAAGTTTACAACTCGATAAGCAAATCCCGACAATGTTGATTAAACAAAGAGTAATAACTCGATATACGGAACTCAACGACTCGATAAGCAACGACTCGATAAACGAAACTTTAACAACTCCATAAGCAAAACCAAACAACAACTCAGTAAACAAAGAACAACAACTCGATAAGCAAATGCATCTCGGACGATTGGAGTAACGGAACGCATCTGAAACAGAGGTAAACTCGGACCTTCAACACTCCCAACGCATGGAAAAGCTAGGATCTCTCTTCTAGAAACTAGGAACAGACCAAAGACCAACTTTTCTTCGTGGCCGACCACCAGAAGGGGCTGACTGACCAGCTATTTTCCTTGGAGACCAAAGGGGTGGTTGGCCTACCAGAAAAAGTGGTCGGCCGACCACCTGGTTTGGCGACCACCAGATTTTTAACACGTGTCCCCAAATAGTGCCTTATCCTCTATAAAAGTTCCAGCTTTGTGGTTCTTTCATGTCATCTCAGTTTTACATCAAAATGGAGGCATTCCCCATCGAAAATCTCGCAGCTTGGATTGCTACTTTAGACGGCTCGGAAAAGTTGAACTTCCGGGGCTTCGGCTTGAATGCACTATTCACGTTGAGCCGCACTCCGCTGCATCTTCCCTTTCTCCATGCCGTAGCAAGGTTTTGGAATCCAGTAACACATGTCTTTAGCTTCGGCGGGCAAGAGATGCGTCCTACCTTCGAAGATTTCCAAGCTTTGATGGAGTTCGAGCGCAACGAGGAGATCTTGCCCCAACTCCGCTTCGGCCATGCTCAAGCCTTAGGACGAATGTGTGGGCTCACTATGCACGACGCTCGGTCTCTGATCTACAACAGAGAATTGGACACGAAGTGTGATAGGTGCACTAAGTGAACGAAGTATGATAGATACACTAAAGGTGAACACGAAGTGTGATAGATGCACTAAGTGAAGAAAGTATGATAGCGTAGATGTCCCCGAACGTCCCGGGAGGGAATCCCGTTTTGTTCATTGGGGCTTACTACAGTTTAGACTCAATGTCACAGCCCTGTATCTAATCTCACGGAGTGCAATGCAAGACCGATGAATCATCAAAGAGTCCAAATCCGGCAAATCGTTTTAAAAAATTGATTTTTAGAAAGAAGTGCCAAACATGGACTGCTTTGCCAGATACAGAGTCGCCACCTAAATATTTTATTTTGGGGGAATTTAGGAAACCCTGACTCGTGCCTAAGGCCACGTGTCCGTCATCACCAAAGTTGCCTCAGCTCGGGAACTTGGGTACGATTGGGGAAGCTCACCTATGAGCACCCCCGCTCGCCCGATCAAAGATCGCCCACTACTAAACAGGATATCGAGTTTTGAAAACATTATGTGCTCTTATTCCGGTTATTAACCTAGAATTACTATGTGATGCGCACAGCATACAAGTATAGACTGGATTGCCTAAGTTGGAACAAAACATCTCATGTTTGTTTGAAAATGGTTTGAAGGTGCTACTCGCAAGTAGGCTAAGACGCGGATTTGCCACCCTCGGGTGGGCTTAGAAAACATGATTTTGCCACTCTCAAGTGGGATCAAAACTCGCAATCGATGAATTGTTCCAATTTAAGTAACCCAACCTTCACCCACAGGCATTCAGGCAGTTATATCACATAAGCACATAGCCTCATGGTAAGCATGCTATCATGGCAGTCACTCACACACATGCAAGGATGCTAAAGCATAAACACTTACCGAGTACTCCGAGCCAAAGAAAGAAGCTAATTAGAAAACATGCATGAATCCTAACTATTCTGAGATGCCTAATGCAACACATGCAAGAATGCAACTAAGATAGAATCGGCTATTCTAAGATGGCATATGAGATGCAACAATTGATACATGTATTCAACTTGGAATTGAAATACAATGCAGTTAGCATGATGCGCCGAGCCCAGTGCATGCAATACAGATGAATGAATGCAAGCATGCGAACATATAGATGCTAATTGAAACATGCCCTAAAACTAACCATCATAAGCTGGTAAATAAAATGGAGAAAGACGTGGGGTTGGAAGACATACATCACACACACGCACACTTATTACAACATTTCCCTCTCTCAGAGGGTCTGAATAAATAATACAGAACCAACTAGCTAATCTAAGCTAATTAAACTAGTTATTACACAACCAAAATTAATTAACGAATTAACTAAGTAAGTAAGGAAACTAGCATGCAAATTAAACAAAATGGACTGCCTCAGCTCTGTTCCGAACGATAGGGATGCATGTATGCTCAAGTTGCCTTGTCGAGAAATCTATCGCGATGCCCCGATTTGCCTCTGTTTGCAACTGGTCCCAGAACACTGTACAAAGCTCCAGAAGGCTACTGACCAGTTTTTGCTGCTGGTTTCCGGTTTGCTGCAACAGAGAGTAAGAAAGGGCATGGCAAAGTATTTTCAACATATGTGTGCATGACCACTCTCCCCATCATTGCACAAGCTCCAGGGAGTGTAGTCCTCGATCCTCGTGCCGCCAATCATGCATCTCGTTGCATGATGGCCGAGGAGTCGAATTGCGCGACTCGATGGAAAATGAATGCACATATAAACACAATAGGGCCTAAACTCCATCATGGGTAATCCAGAGTGTCGGCGACCGAGAATCGAGGCATGTTTCGTCACTTAGAGTACGAAACATCCCTCGTTTCCCATGTTTGGAATAAACCCTAGTCCAAACACAATGCAATACACATGGCATGCATGAATGCAAATCTAACATGCAACCCAATCATGCTAGCATGCAAGGGATGATATGCAAACATGCAACTAGCATACACAACGCTATGAACTAAGAATGGCATACTCAATGCACATGAACTATATGGCATACGCAATGCACATACGAAGATGGACATGCGCAAAGACATGAACTAGGCATACACAATGCGACGATCAAGCATGAGACAACATGTATACGGCATACATAATGCAAGATGGACTTAAACTAAAATGAATAGGCCTCAACCACACTCAAATCGGTGGCCAAACATGATGAAATTAAGGCAACAACACTTATGCAAACATGCACAATGCGAGGGACCAAACCTAAGGCACAAAGTGCAACTCTACTAAGGCATGGCAAGGGATTAAATATGGCATTCAATCACACATTTTGCAGCTCTGAAATGTCATACAGAGTGGCTCCAAATCATGCAAACACCTGACACAATGCATACTAGATGGCCCAAATACTGAAACTAGTGAAGTGGATTACACTAGAGGTATGCAAAGCAATGCACAAATGACCAAACCAGCCCCAAACAGTCCCTATGTAGGCCCCAAACAGTAGGAAAATGGACTAAAATGATGACTCGAAAGGCACGAAAATGAAGCTCATGCAACGGCCCATAAATGAGGAATTTAAGCACGACTCTCAAACACATTTAAAGAGTGGAAAACATGGGAATATGGCACAAGTATAGGCTCTGAAATGACATGCACAATGACCCCAAAACATGAAAACACCACCATTCAAGCATGCAAGAAGCTTCAAAACTCAAAACTAGGCATGGGCATTACACTACAAGCATGCATAGCAAGCATCATTTGACCAAGAGGCCTAAAAATAGAGCTAAGGCAATCTAAAACATGCACGGAATCAGTTTGGAGTATGGCCAAAATATGCCAGAATCAAAGGCCAAGATAGCATGCAATGTAAGCTAGTGAAGAGGATTTACACTACAAGCATATGAGGCATTCAAGAGGTCACTAAACTAGCAAAACTCAAAGGCATGACATGCCAAATAAAGCCCAAAAACTCACTAAAACATAGTCAATGTATGCAAGAATGGCATGCTCCTTTGATAAGCTATGAAGAGGATTGTTCTACTCATGCAAGATGGACACCTAATATGGAAAAACAAGCTCTGGACAGAGCTTGTGCAGGTCCTGAAACTCACCAAAAATGGCCTGAAACATGGCTTGGAAGCATGCAAATAAGGGCTTCTTTGTTAGGCCAAATATGCTAGAAATCAAAACAAGGAGAGAGAGGGTGACCCCTCTCTGATTTTGGCTCTCAAAAACGTATGCTAGCCACTGAAAATCCACTGGATTTTAGTGGCTAAAAGGCCTAACAAAGGCCAACACAAATGCTCTAAGGCATGACTCAAAACAAGGTGAAATGAAGCATGCAAGGGGGTAGATGACCCCCAACAGAAAAATGATCTTAAACAAACATGTTAAGGACCTCAAAATAAGACTTTTTTCAGTTTAAACTGAAGCTAAAAAATGCCTGTAAGTATGGCTAAAAAATGGAGAAAAATAAAGCTGAAAAGAGGGAATAGGGTGTTACCCTTGTAGCTCAGCAACTCCAGCAGCTTATGGACCAAAAATCCAGCTCCTTAGGACCTCTCAAGACCCTCCAAGAAGCTTCGGTTGGTGTTGGAGGTGTTAGGCTAAGAGGTAGTGTGCAAAGGGGCAAGAACTTAGCACTTTTGAACACAAAATATAGAAACAAGGGGGAGATGTATGTATGTATGCTTTAGGCCAAAATCAGAACCGTCTACAAGGAAGGGGAGGCCTTCCTTTATAGCTAAAATCAACCAAAGCTTCTCAAAGAAGCTTTAAACCAAGGGCAAAGATCCTCCATACACGTGTATGGAGGATCCGGTCTGTGCCTTCCAGCTAGGACAGCTGGCAACAACTCACAGGGACAAGACTGAGGGAGGCAGGCCGACCAGTTCAAGTGGTCGGCCGACCACTTGCCCCAGTCGGCCGACCAGTTCAAAAGGGTCAACCTCAAGAAAGGTGGTCGGCAGCCCTAATTGGTGGTCTCCCAACTGAGTGCAAGCCAATGGTACTATGGGAGACCAGTAAACGTGGCCCAAAAACCAAGGAGACCAGCTTCCTGACAAGAAAACCGGTCGGCGGGGGAAAAGTGGTCTCCAAGGATAAAAGGTGGTCGCCCACCATTGTACCACCTTCCAAACAATGAAAATAGGGTCCATGCCAAAAATGAACCAAGGCAGATGCAAAACGAGGGTTCGGGGGCCAAAACGCGCAGCCGGGTGCCCCGAAAGCTGACTGTTAAGCATCGAAAGTGGCGTGCGACCATGAAGGTGCTCTTCCGGGCCACAGTGTCCCTCTAGAGAGAAGAAACAAGGTGTGTGCCCAAAACCGGAGCAAACGGAGAAAGTTAAGCGGTCCCGAACCGAGGCGCACGGCCGACGGCTCCGAAAATCGAAAATTGGTCTCCAAACGGGAACAGTGGTCTACGACCACGAATAGTAGTCTACGGCCACTGAGAGATGGTCTACGAGACTTCTCCCTCCCTTCGGGAAGAGAAAACAGAACCTGGTTCTCAAACCGAGGCAAAACGTAAAAGAGTTCCGAGGTCCGGAGGCCAGGCTCTCAGCCGAGACTCCCTAACCTCAGAACGAGCACAACATGCGCAATCACCGAGCGCTCAATCGATGACGTCTGAGTCTTAAGGTCGGTCAAAAATGGGGTGTCTAAAGATAGATACACTAAAGGTGAACACGAAGTGTGATAGATGCACTTAGTGAACAAAGTATGATAGATACACTAAAGGTGAACACGAAGTGTGATAGATGCACTAAGTGAACAAAGTATGATAGATACACTAAAGTAAATGAAGTGTGATGGATACACTAAAGTAATGATCTTTAACGGAAGTTCTTCGAGTGAACCGTACATACAATATCATGCATGAATGAGAAAGAAACTCAACGGGTACAGTATCGTTAGAAACATGCATAGCAATGCAAGTGAAAAGTGCGTGACAACTCGCGTGGAGGGGCGCAGGACAATGCAACCTAAGGGTGCGAGACAACGCGGGTAGAAGGGTGCAAGACAATGTAACCTAAGTGTGCGAGACAACGTGGGTGGAAGGGCGCAAGACAATGCAACCTGAGGGTGCGAGACAACGGGGGTGGAAGGGTGCAAGACAATGCAACCTCAGGGTGCGAGACAACGCGGGTGGAAGGGTGCAAGACAATGCAACCTAAGGGTGCGAGACAACGCGGGTGGAAGGGTGCAAGACAATGCAACCTAAGGGTGCGAGACAACGGGGGTAGAAGGGTGCAAGACAATGCAACTTAAGGGTGCAAGACAACGCGGGTGGAAGGGTACAAGACAATGCAACCTAAGGGTGCGAGACAACGCGGGTGGATATGTAAAACAATGCAAGTCACATGCGTAACAGCGCAAGATAGATATGCGAAACAATGCAAGTGACATGCGTAACAGCGCAAGATAGATATATGCAAAACAATGCAAGTGACATGCGTGATAGCGCAAGTGAAGTGTGCATAACAATACCAGTGGAGAGCGCACAACAATGCAAGTGAAACGTGCATAACAATGCAGATGGAACGATGTATAACAATGCAAGTAAACGTGCGTGACAACGCAAGTAATGAGTGTGCAAAACAATGCAAGTAACGTGCGTGACAATGCAAGATAGATGGGCAAAACAATGCGAGTAACGTACGTGACAGCGCAAGATAGATATGCAAAATAATGCAAGTAAAACGTGCGTGACAGCGCAAGATAGATATGCAAAACAATGCAACTGAAATGTGCATAACAATACAAGTGTAGCGTGCACAACAATGCGAATGAAGGTACGTGACAACGCAAGTAAGTGAAAAGGTGCATAACAATGCCAGTAACGTGTACATGATAATGCTCGTGAGATGTGCACAGCAAGGCAAGTGCAAGAAATGTATGCTCCATGCAACATTAGGATGTGCATTTCATGCCAGCGTGAGAAGTGCACATTCTATGCAAGCAAGGTTAAAATGTGCTCCATGCAATGTACACACTCTATGCTAAAGGATCAACGACGTACATCCAATGTAACGTGTATATTTTATGCGACAACAAGAATACATATATTACAAGATTCATTTATGCAATATGTGTGATGATATGATACATGTTACAAGCAGTATAGAGCATGATGCCTAGAGAATGCAATAAACAAACAAAGCGGCGCTTTAGAAAGCACCTCATGGGGCGAGTGGCGATGAACCGCTCTACTCTGACAGGGATCTCCCCTTGTGTGGTTCGAACTCTTACCTTTAACTTAGAGTACAAAGGTTCTGATATGCTGACAAGGGGTAACGTCTATTGGGGAAACCATGGATGCCGCTTTTTCTTCCTGATCATACTCATAACTTTCCCTCATTGCAAAGCCAAGGCAACTCTGACGGGGAATGGTACTCAGGGAGAGCGCATCTGATTGCCATTCTAGCTTTGAAGCAGCTGGCACAATATTCTGTTCACTTCAAACACATAGTTCGTATAACACACTGCTCATTCTGAACACGCATCTCATAACACAGTACTGAATTTATTCTGAACACAGTTTGTTCTGAACAAATAGTTCAATCTGAACATACGGAATGCAGTAACGGGACATGCAGAAGTTGAAACAAATTCGGATGCTCCGAATTTTCCCTCTTTTCTTTTGCTTCGCAGGCCAAAACCCATGTAGCTTCAGATAGGTCATGGTTCTACTGTTCTCACATGAACTGGGTCAAACCCTACAGTTTTTAAGAAAGAACAAATTCTATTTTGCGCAAATGTGGAGAATGGCACAGCACTCCGAGCACAAAACAAATTTTTTTTTTTTTTTTTTTTGAGATTGAGAGTGAGAATAAGTTTTCAACTAGGTATTGAGCATACGACTGAACACAGTGCACCACGACTCAACAAAGAAAAACAAAAGGTAAACAACCTAAACACATCAAGAAACACTCGAAACGACTCAAAACAAGAATCGAGACAAAACAAAAGACACGACACTCAGATGTGCACAGGGAGCCTGTTTCTCTAGGTATTGTTTCCCACCCTTTCTCATTTGTGATTCTCACATCACTCGGCCCTCAGGCTCTGTTTTTCTGAAAAAGCCCTTTTCTCACTTTTTCTCTCAGTGCACATCTCTCTATTCTTCAATCTCTCATTCATTTTTTTTTATCCCTTCCCTGGGTGGTTGATGGATGAACAGGAGGCTGTGGGCTCGTGCCGCTGGCATTCTGCTAGATTCTTATTCTTCTGCGCATAACTAGTGAGTTCCTCCCACAGAGGGGTTGCGCTACAACTGGGTGTGTAGCAAATCTGCAGCTGACATCGGTTGACGATGCTCTGTTGGGGAGTTCAGACATGATCAAATCCATCCAGATAAGGGAGTGGAATATCTTGATCCATTCCAGTTCGTGCTTCGCACTCGGCTTGATACCTCGCTGCTTGGAGGGTGAGAGAGCTTTCAACCCTTTGTTGTTAACTTCAGTTGTGCCCTTTTCTGGTAGGTGCAGTGCCCTTTCTGCAAGTATGTTGACAATGGGGAGAAGACAGAACACCTGACTTAACTGTGCCCCTAGTTCATCATTTTGACCATTTTTTGTTTTGGCTTTCTACTAAAACAATTTTAATCAAGATGAGAGTTAGATTAACATGCTTGTTCAACTTTTTGAGTTGAAATCATGCAAGTCAGGCTATGAGCACTGAAAATTTTCCTTTTTTGGGACCAACAAATGGTCCAGTTTTGGAAAAATGGAATAATTTTCGAGAAAATTAGTCAACCTCAGTAAAAATTCTGAAAAACTGTTTTTGCGAATAGCCACTGCTCAACGAGCACGGAACCTACCCTTGAGATGCACAACCTCAAATCCATAATAATGAAAAAATCGCCCCTTGTTCCAAAGTGCACTGCACAACAACAAAAAGTTGCCCCTTGCTTGAATGGCGCGGCGGCACATTGCTTGGCAACGGAAAGATGCCCCTTGTCTGAATGGCACCACAACGCACTGTAATCAGTTCTCAAAGTGTTGACCCCAACCGAATTCTCAGATACAGAGAAGGCAAAGATGATCAATAACCATTACATGGACACAATCGATTTGGAAGTGCTTGTGGCTGGACTTCAGAATGAAGTTGCCTACATATCCCAAACATGGGAATCAAGCCTTACGTAGTTCAGGTTAAGGTACACTCGGGTATTAACCTCTTCTTTTACGCTCTAACTTTTGCCAAGGCCGCCCTTCTGGGTTTTCAACCTTGCGAGCTTTGTTTTTCTTTTCTATTCATTTCTTTTCATTCTTTTTCTCTTTCTTTTCATCATTTTCTTTTATTTCTTTTTCTTCATTTCATAAGTTTTCATTTTTCTTTTTTTCTTTCCTTTTTCTTCTTTTTCTTGCTCTAACTTTTGCCTGGGTCGCCCTTCCGGGTTTTCAGCCCAGCGAGCCTCTCAAAGGGTAAAAGTGTAACAAGTCCATGTTAAATGGTCGTAGGATCTCGAATCCATCTGAATCCACGAGAATGGCTGCTATTTGCTGATGATGTAGAAGTCCATCCGATGGAGGCTGAATTTGCCCCTAGTGTTGCGAATAGGAACTTGGTTGTCCTTTAGCAATACTTTCTTCTTTCCTCCCTTCTGGGATTTGGCATTCTTGCCAATCTTCATTGGTCTGCGGAACGTCCCAATTTTTTTGACTCTTCGAGTGCATCTAACATTTTTGCCCCTAGTTCAACGGGTGCTTCTGATTTAGCTTCGCAAGCTTCTTTTGATTACATTTGATCTTCTTGCCCCTAGTTCATGGGCTGCTTCAAATCTGGCCATGCAAGCCTCACATTGTGGTTGACCGTTGAACATTCTGAATTAAGGTTCAAGGTTTGAAAGCAAAAGGGGTTGAGTCTCGAGGCCGATAGCGATCCTAGGCTGGACAATCTCGAGGGCGATTCCACATAGGTCTTCGCAAGACCACGCAAAACATTGTTTGAAATCTTTTAAGAAAGCGACTAGTCGCTCGCGTTGAGGACAATGTAGAACCGATCTGGATCAAGCTAGGATCCTTCCTAGTGCTCACACTAACAAGCATGATCTCATTCATTAAGGGCTTAGCATGCCTCTCTTTCTCTCAATTGATCAAATTTTGCAAAACCTGAGGAATTCCTTCCTCTTCGTTTTCATCACAATGTTCAAAAATTTTTTGAAAGACTTAGGTTAATGCAATGATTTCAAGGCACAGAAAAGACACAGTTTTTAGTCAAATACTGCTATCTCAATCAGAACTTCTGGCACAACTGGCATAAGGCAGAAGCAAACACAAGAGCGTGAAAATTACTGCTGTTCCATTCAAATCTTCTAGTGTAACTGGCTCTGTGGCAGAAACAGACCCAAAAGAAAGCAAAAAGACAAACATAAAACAAAATAGTGATGTCCGAAATAACACCCCCGGAATCACCCGACTTCTGTACAACAGGACTGACTCGATACAACAAGACAGACCTTAATCAAAAAGACTGACTCAAAACAACGAGACAGACTCGAAACAAAACCACAGAACTGACTCAACACCCAAGTCAGAAAGTACAAAAAAAATAGCATTCGCAAACGCTCAAAATAGTGCGTGCCAAACGCCACATTTGAAATAAACCGGGCACCGCCTGCAGGTGGACCAACCCCTGATCACATACTTGTATTATCCTCGAAGTCCACCAACTCAATGGTGACAGACTTTGCTGAGTTAGGTGGGAGGATGACCTCATTGTCAAACAGATCCTGCACTTCATGGCGAAGACGGAAGCAGTTGTCGGTGGTATGACCGGCTTGTTGATGGTACGCACAATACTGGGTAGTGTCATAACCAGCTGGAAGACGACTAGGGAGAGGCTGAGGCTCAAGAGGTTTGAGATGCCCCTTTTCAGGGAGGATTCGAAGCGCCTTAGACAAAGGCATATAAAGGGCATGGAATACCCTGCGACCTCGGGGCAGATACTTCGAGTTTTGTGTATTTTTATTGGAAGCACTAGCAAAAGGATTGGCAGGTACAGGCTTGGCTTGCTTATTTTTCCTGGGTGTAGGATTAGGGTTGGAGGGAACGGTTCTAGTATGATGACCCTTCTCTCGATTTTCCCCTTGGCTTGAACTGCCCTCGGTTTGAGTGGGGAAAGTGTCATCCATAGTCTTAGCCACAACTACGAGTACTTGCTTCTTATTCAACCCTCTGGCTTTCAGAGCCTCAACAGCCTGCGGGAGTTGTTCATAGGGACCAGTGTCCACCTTCACCTTGTTCTTTCCACTAGCCTCAGCTTGGTGGACGGTTTGGGTTGCTACTTCAGTGCGAAGCCCCGTTGTCGTCGACATGTCATTGCCGGAGTTTGAGACAGCTTCAGGTTGGCTGAGCTCAATTACAATTTGCCGCAGTAGCAGGGGCTCCTGCGGCATGAAGTTCCCGGCATACGATACAGTTGGTGGCAGTGCCGACATTCCATAGGCTAGATCAGCCACAGATCTTTGAAGGTTGCCAATCATTCCCATCAGCTCAAAGATGGTGGGCACACGGGTTGGAAATAACTGGGGTTCCCAGATCGGATGTGCGGCAAGCGACCTGGGCGAGTGTGGTACCTCAACATCGGTCTCACCTTGCATGGCGATTCCCTGGTTTAATACGGTTGCGATAACCACAATTTCTTCTGAATTTTGTGTCATCACAAGTTTGCTGAACTGGACAGAGGTGGTGTAACTGGTGACTAATGGATCTGATGAATAGTTGAGTCTTTTCCTACTTTGCCTCAACAGAGGAGAACACTGGTTGCTTTGAACCGAGTCTCTGAACCTTGAAAGAGAAAACAGGCAGCATCTTAGCCTAATCAATACAGACATGGACATAGCTGAAGAACTGTATTCAACCACTGATCACTGTTCCCCAAATTATTGCCCCAAAACTGAATCTGATACCCACCGATATAACTGATTCTCAAAATACTGATACTGACGTCTACAGGCTTAATACCCAGACTTGCAAACTGATACGCGCATTCCTGTAGAGGCCAACTCTAAAGGCACATAGCAAGCAAATGAGAGCCAAAACACCCCTATGTTGGGGTAGGGTTTCCCTGTCCTATCTTGTCAGGAGCTAGGGTTTCACTACGCACGCAGCGGTTTCAAACAACCTAAAATCGGGTAAGCAACCTGTCCTAATTTGGAATAGTCACTATGGATTTCGATATGCACTAGGTCGAATGGTCAAAAGGGGTGCCTCGGTAAAAATCGAGGTTTGAGTTCCAGTCGTGGCAGAGCCCGCAACCGGTCAGCCTTATGGCACGCTTTTCAAAGTGAGCCTCCGGCAAAGCTTTCAGGAATAACCTACGGCAAACACGGTGTCCTAGGTGCACGAATGCAAATGCAATGCAAAGAAACACATAAGTGTAGACAAAACAACATATTATGAGTTCGAGTCAAGCTCTCTAAATCCCCAGCACAGTCACCAGAAACTGTAGACACGCCCTGAGGGCCTCAAGCTACAGTTCGAACTCAAATTGTCACGGTTCTTAATCTGATCTCACAATGTGTGATGTGAGATTGATAAATCACCAAAGAGTCCAAATCCGACAAATCGTTTTGGAAAACTGATTTTTGTAAAGAAGTGCCAAACATGGACTGTTTTGCCAGATACAGAGTCGCCACTTAAATATTTTATTTTTGGGGGGAATTTAGGAAACCCTGACTCGTGCCTAAGGCCACGTGTTCGTCATCACCAAAGTTGCCTCGGCTCGGGAACTTGGGTACGATTGGGGAAAGTCAGCTATGAGCACCCCCGCTAGCCCGATCAAATATCGGCCACTACTGAACATGATATCTAGTTTTTGAAAACACATGTGTTCTTATTCCGGTTAATTCGCTAGAATTACTATGTGATGCGCACAGCAAAACAAGTATAGACTAGATCGCCTAATTTGGAACAAAGCATCGCATATTCGTTTGTTTGGAAAATGATTTGAAGTTTGCTACTTGTAAGTAGGCTAAAATGCGAATTTGATGAATTGTTCCAATTCAAGTAATCCAACCTTCACGCACAGGCATTCAGGCAGTTATATCAACTAAGCAGTCAGCCTCATGGCAAGCATGCTTTCATGGCAACAATAACACACATGCAGTATGCTAAAGCAGAAACACTTACAGTGTACTCCGAGCCAAAACTGAAACTAATTAGCAATCAATGCATGATCCTAGTTCATGTTAAGATGGCTAATGCAACGCATGAAAAATGCAACTAGAAATAGGCTCGGCTATTCTAATATGACATATGAGATGCGAGAATTGAAATACAATGCAGTAAGTATGATGCGCCGAGCCCGGTGCATGCAATGTAGATGAATGATGCAAACATGCAAACATAAGTATGCTAGACAGATGAATGGATGCAAACATGCAAAGCATAAGGATGCTAATTGAAGAATGACCTAAAACTAACCAACAAAAGCAAGTAAGTAAAAGGGAGAAAGACGTGGGGTTGGAAGACATGCACACACACACGCACACTTATTACAAAATTTGCCCTCTCGACGGAGGGTCCGAATGAATAATACATGCCAACTAATTAACTAACTAACAAGCTAATTAATTATTACATAACCGAATGAATAACTAGCTACAACTAATTATTACAAAACTTAATTAATTAACAAATTAACTAATTATTACAAATCGATGCTAACTAACAAGTAAGCATGAAAAACAAGCTGCTCCAACTCTGTTTGAAGAAGGAGAGGATGCATGCTCGGATGCCGCCTCGAAAAGTTCTCTGGTTGCTCTTTAGAGGCTCTGTCTGCAGGGTGTCCTCGAGGGATTCCTACTGGACCTTACCAAAAACATGCTGGGGAGTGCATCAGCGACCTGCCGGCCATGGGGAGCCACTGCCGACCAAAAATGAAGGGGTACTGGCCAACAACATGGCACTGCCAGCCATCTGCAAGGAACTGCCGGCCACTGATGTGCTGGGACACCAAACTGTAGTAGAGCACAAAACAGAGAAAAGTGAGGGTCTCCCATGGATATGTACGCACTATGCCACCCCATATCACCTCGAAACATCAAGGGAGAGGCATAGTCCAATCCACGACCATCAATTACGCATCCCGATGCATGATGGCTAAAGATCCAACTTGTGCAAATCAATATGAAATGAATGCACAAATAAACACATAAAGCCTAAAACTCTATCATGTGTGATCAAGAGCGTCAGTGACTGAGAATTGAGACACGTTTCATCACTTGAAATATGAAACACCCCTCATTCCTCGTGCTTGGATTAACACTTAATCCAAACAACAATGCAACACAAGCATGGCAAACATTCAATGCAACTATATGGCATGCTCAATGCTCAATGCTAAGAACTAGATGGCATGCTCAAAGCAAGGCGATCATAAGGTTCTAAGTACAATGTAATGCATGCATGTACAATGCAATGCAACAAGGGTAACAACATGGCATGCAACTATGTAAAAATGCATGCAACAACATGTGATCATGGTATAAAATGTACTACCCTAAACATGCAAGCTATCATGCACAGCATGTTAAAGGGGCCAAGAATGCCAATGCTAGCAAAGAGGATAACACCATAAGCATGCATCACAATGCTCAAACACTCGAACTAGCCCAAGACAGAGTTGTATCATGCCCAAAACAGTGGCAAAGCATGTTAAGATAGAAGCTCAAAGGACTATACAAACATGCATGCACATTAGCCCAAGCTTAAGGCACAAAACACAACTCTCTAAACATGAGCGAGGAGCGATAACCATGATAATATGGCAATGAGGTAAGCTCTGAAATCTCATGTAAATTGATGCCAAATCAACTAAACGATGCAAGTATAGCATGTTAAGAAAGCACAAAGCTCGAAAGAGGCAACGGATACAAAAATGCAAGGCTACAAAAGAGGCAACAGACTACACCTATTGAAACCAAACATGGCATGACTTGGATAGCATAAAACAGAGTTACATCATGGTATAACAAGACCAAAAATGCACTGATATGATGAGCCAAAGGCTTAGACTTAATGGCATGCACAAAAGTTCATTCTTGAGGCATAATGCACAAACTCTTCAAGTCATTCAAAGCATGTCAAATGCAAGTGTATGACCACATTTCATGGACTGAAATAACACTTAGAATGATGGCAAAGCATGCAAACATCACATGTATGGCATGGTAGGGGCCTCAAAATTCAAGACTAGCCTAAGCATTTACACTATAGCTATACAAAGCATGAGTGATATGGCCATGGCAGCCCAAAATAGTCCTAGGACAGCCCAAAACAAGAATAAAATCGTGCTGGAGCAAAGCCAAAATATGCTAGGATGATGAGTCAGAACATCATGCAGATAAAGCTAGTAAGCAAGATTTGTTCTACAAGTATATGGAGCATGCAAAGGATGACCAAACCAACTATGGAAAGCGTCATGACATAGCAAAACATTACCAAAAACATGCTGAAATGGACTCAACATAAGCCAGAATGATATGTCAACGCATGAAGCATATAAAGCTAGTTTAAGTGATTCACACTACAAGCGTGTCATGCATGCGTGGAGTGACAAAACCAACCGAAAACAGATCTAAGGCATGGTAAAACATCACCAAAGACTTACTGAAATAGACTCAACACAAGCTAGGCAAACATGCTACTTTGATGAGCTACAAATGGGATCAAACTACACATACAAGATGCATGCAAAAGGTGACCAAACCAACCATGGACAGAGCCAAGGCAGGTCCTAAAAGTCACAAAAAATGGCCTGAACCAAGCCTCAAAAATATGGAGAGGCATGCTCCTTTGGAAGGCCAAAAATGCAAGCAAACAAAAACCAAAAGAGAGGGGGCCACCCCCTCTAATTTGAGGCCTCAAAATGACATTCCTACCACTGAAAATCCACTGGATTTCAGTGGTAAGAAGGCCAAACCGAGGCTAGCTCCGAGGCCGTAAGGCATGGCTCAAAACAAGGCCAAACAAGGCCGACAAGAGGGTTGAAGACCCTCAACAGCCAAAAGACCTTAAACAACCACCAAAAGCACTTAAAAACAAGACTTTTTTCAATTGAAATCAAGGCCTAAAACATTATGCAAGGATGGCCAAAATGAGGTACAAAAAAGTGCTAAAAAGGGGAAGAAGCTCACCCTTGAAGATCAACTTCGAAACCAGCAACTTCAGGGGGTAAAACCTCACTTTCAGAGCTCAAGAAGTCCTCTCAAGAACCTCAATCCAAATATGGTGGTGTATCTCTAAGTGTTGTAGTGTAAAAGTGCAAGGAAAATGAACTTCAAGGCACAAATCAACAACAATATATAGAGAGAGTGAGATATTTCTTCTCAAAAATGCTGAACTTCTACTAAGGAGAGAGGCCCTCTCCTTATATAGAAGAAAAGCAATGCAAAGCTTCTTCAAGAAGCTTGGCAAGAGCTCCATCCCTTCATACACGTGTATGGAGGGCAGATAAAAGGATTCCAGCTGGCTCAAAAGATCTGGAGTGAAACCTACTGAGACAGGGGTACTGCTGGCCATCAGGGATGACCGGCAGTGGCTCATTGATGGCCGACAGGCTCAATCAATGGCCGACAGCAACAAAGTGAAGGCCAGAAGGCCCAAAAGGGGGCCGGCAGTGAACCAAGAAACACATTCTGAAAGGACCAAGTCATGGTCCAAGAATGGGGCAAAAAGGATACAGGGTCTGGAAAGCTCGAACCTGTGGCGTTCTGCCACAAAAGTCGAATGCCCGACGAGAAATCGAACTTGTGTCCGGATGTACCTGCAAGCACAACTGAGTCTTGAGGACGGTCAAAAATGGGGTGTCTAGAGTTGGTTTTTTCTTTTATTATCAGTAATGTGAATGCTGCGTAGGATGTTTCATATGTATAGTAACGACATTTAAACACATCTCAATGAATGTTTTATCCTTCTATTGGTTGCTTCCGTGCAAACGCCAATATTAAGTAAATTTTAAGAGGTTTATAAATTGAGGCCTAAGGTTAGGCCGGTCATGTCCAAACTTCCAGTGGCAGGTTTGGGTCGTGAAAGAAAACCACCCCTCCCTCTTATCATGAAGGCTCAAAGAGGGAAGTAGACACGCTCTAAGTCTCATCAACGTATCATGGATTGATAGGTGACAATTCTCGGAACGATGGACTTGGCATAACGTGATAACCCTGCTTTGTATTATGCTAATTAATCTTAATTGTGGTTGTGATTATGTGTTTGATATGATTTTGAGTGCCATTTATATGAATATGTGTGGTTTTGAATTTCTATATGTTCGCTGTAGGAAGATTTGTTTGATTTAACTCCTCTAGAATTTAATTGAAGGCCTTATCGGCCACAGAAGCCAAAATTGACTACGCCATTGTGATTGGTATAATTTTTAGAGCCTACGGTGAAATTTAATTGCAAATTTATTCGGATCAAAATAATTAGATTCAGAACGATTAATTAAGTGCTATTAATTAGCTATAAACAAATTTGATTAAGGAAGCCTATATAAGGGACCCAACTACACTTGAGCTCACTTTTTGAGCTCAAAGAATCTGAATTTGCTCTCTAGAGAGAGAGATAGAGAGAACCGAATTTAGAGAGAGAGAAGGGCAAATCTTGAAGATTTTGCTAAGGAGCTCAAGCTTTGAAGGGCTAGGCTCAAGAATTTGCTACTATTTGGAAGATTGAACCTCTAGGTGAGCATTTGAGAATAAATTCATGAGTATAAGTTTGTAAATTTGTGTATTCAAGCTAGTTGGGTGATCAAGAACATAAATTGAGATGAAATTGAAGAATTTAAAGCTCATATGTACATGCATGTAAGAATTTACCATGAAGTCGTATGATTGAGCATGAAAAATCTGATCCATGTAGAATTATGGTTAAAGTTCATGCTTTTGGTCATCATTTGCATCATCTAAGTTGAAAATGGAAGTTATAGTTCACATGCAAGTGCAATTCATGGAAGCATGATTGTTGGATGCATGAAATTGAAGTATTGAAGATGGAATTGGAAAGAGTTGTATGTGTATGTAAGTAGTTCATGGAAGTTAAGCTTCATAATGTTGTAATCTAGCATTTGTATCATGTTAGAAGGTTTGCATGTGAAGTATAAGTCGTGTTATGCATGTTATTTGAGTTTGAATGCAAGTTTGAGCCTCAAGAACAGTTCTGGAAAGCCCAGAATTTGGCATGTCCGCACGAGCGGGGCAGGCGCCGCTCGAGCTTGAAATGCAAGCTCCCAATAGTTTTACAGTCAGTGATGTCTGCTCGAGCGGGGACATTCACGCTCGAGCGGGGAGCTATGTAGAATGACTTTTAGCTCGAGCGTCCGAAGTCACGCTCAAGCATAAAAATGAGGCAACCAGTATTTTTGCAGACCCATAGGGTCCGCTCGAGCGGGGGTACCCACACTGGAGCGGGGACCCCTGTTTCAGAAATTTTGTAAAGATGTTCTGTGTTTTGTTTTCCGTTCTCTTTCATTTCTAAGCACTCTTGGGCATGCATTGAGCATCCTAAATGAGTTAGAGGGATAAGAAAGAAGCCTAAGAGGGATGTATGAATTAAGAACGGATTGAATTTTTTGTGACCCATTGTGTTCATGAAATGTGTAGGGTCGAGCTCTAGGGCAAATCCGCCGGCAGAACACTGTGAGTAATATCTTAATGAAGATATTTTGAAGTATGTTATTTCTCCAAGTGCTTATTTCCATACCATTACTATAAGCTTGTTGAATTGAATTGTGGACAAACGTTTGCTATGCCAATGAATGGGCCAGAAGTCGTTGAATATGAATGAATGGGCCAGTGGATGGGCCAGAGGCCGTTGGACATAAATGAATGGGCCAATGAATGGGCTAGAGGCCGTTGGATATGAATGAATGGGCTAGAGGCCGTTGGATATGAATGGATGGGCCAGAGGCCATTGGA
The DNA here is from genome assembly GCA_036172215.1 of Camellia granthamiana. Lineage (NCBI taxonomy): Eukaryota > Viridiplantae > Streptophyta > Magnoliopsida > Ericales > Theaceae > Camellia > Camellia granthamiana. The sequence goes on along the minus strand of CM069913.1, from coordinate 78,637,622 downwards.
TATAAATGAATGGGCCAATGAATGGGCCAGAGGCTGTTGGATATGAATAAATGGGCCAATGAATAGGCCAGAGGCCTTTGGATATGAATGAATGGGCCAATGGATGGGCCAAAGGTCGTTGGAGATGAATGGATGGGCAAAAGGCCGTTGGACATGGTTGATTGGGCCAAAGATCGTTCGATATACATGAATGAATTGGGCTCAAGGCCGTTTGCCAAAAAGCAAAGTGGGCCGAAGCCCGTTTGATATGTTCGGGCTTGAATCGCCTAATGTATTGAATGATGCACGAAATAGAATACTGAATGGGCCCAAAGCCGTTTGATATGTGAATCTCATTCGTGTACCTTCTTTATGTGATATTATTCACTGGGCTTTCGCTCACGCTCATTCATGTGTGTGTAGGTGAGCCAAGGGATGTCCAAACCCAACCTCAGTGAAATAGTTGAGAAACAGTCAAGGTTTTGAAGAGTTAGCCCAACGTCTTACGCACGAGACTCGTCTTCGCCTCTTTTGTTCTTTTGTTATAGTTTTGTTATGTTGGCGAGAACATTGGATTACTTTTGTATATAAACTTTGGGTTTGACTGACTTAGACTTGAACGATCCTGTATGTACAGTTTATATGTTAACTTCCCTTTGATGTGAGTTATTAACGAATGCTTACGAGAAATGTTATGATGTGCATATAAGCACAGCTCTATGGACAAAGCTTTAAAATTGCTTCCGTTTGGCCCCTTTACTCTAATGAGTTATGTCTTATATGGTTCGAGGCCGTAGGTAATCTCTTCATTACAGGCCGGTTATGTGCTTAACCTACGGGGGCGGGTTTGGGTCATGACAAAGTGGTATCAGAGCACGAGCTAATCACTCACACTGTTACGACCCGAACCCACCCCCGTGGGTTAAGGACATAACCGGCCAGTAATCATGAGATTACCTACGGCCTCAAACCAAAACAACTGTAATTGATCAGAGTTAATGGGGGCCAAACAGAAGCAGTTCAAAACTTTGTCCATAGAGCTGTGCTTACATGGCACATCCAAACAACCAAACATATATACATTAATAACTCACAATAGAAATACCGTAGCATAAGTTCTGTACAAACAGGATCATCCAAAAACTAAGTCGACCTATGAAAACTATATACAGCCGTATGTAAAGTCCTCGCCAACATGAGAAAAATAACATGGCATAGCAGAAAGATGAAGACGAGTCTCGTGCGTGAGACACTAGGGTTGACTCTCCAAAACTCGGTTGTTCCACACAGACTTCACTGGGGCCGGGTCTGGACCTCTCTTGGCTCACCTACAAACACATAAATGAGCATGAGCGATAGCCAAGTGAATAATATCAAATAAGAAGATACAAACGATATGTAGAACAACATCCTCCAAACGGCCTTAGGCCCAATTCACATTTTTATTTAAAATTTATATACACAATTTAAGTCAAGTGACTGTGGTTTCAAACATACTGGCCTTTGGCCCATTTATCTTTCATTCTTGTCAAAACGGCCTCTGGCCCACTCATTTATGTTAAAAGGCCTCTGGCCCATCCATTCATGTCAAAACGCCCTTTGGCCCATCCATTCATGTCAAAACGGCCTTTGGCCCATCCATTCATGTCAAAGCGGCCTCTGGCCCATTCATTCTTTCTTGTCAAAACGGCCTCTGGCCCATTCATTCTTTCCTGTGAACATGGCCTCTGGCCCATTCATTCTTTCTTGTCAAAACGGCCTTTGGCCCATTCATTCTTATCAGACATTTGTCCACAATTCAAACTAGCAAATCATAAGGCATAAGGCTTATAAGAAAATAAGCAATTGGACAAATGACAAGCTTCCAAATATCAATATTACTCACAGTGATCGGTTGGTTGGTTTTCTCTGGAGCTCAACCCTACACATTCCATGAACACAAAAAGGGTAACAAACAATTCAATCCGTTCCTTAATTCACATATTCCTCTTTAGGCTTCATTCTTATCTCTTTAACTCATTTACAATGCTCAATGCATGCCTAAGAGTGCTTACAAGTGAAGGAGGATGGAAAACGAAATACAGAACGCATAAACAAAATTTCAGAAAACAGGGTCCCCGCTCGAGCGTGGACTTCCCCGCTCGAGCGGACCCAAGACGTCTGCAAAAGTACTGGATATGTCAAATTTACGCTCGATCGCGAACTCTGGCGCTCGAGCAGAAGGTCTCTCTACATGGCTTCCCGCTCGAGTGTGATCTTCTCCGCTTGAGCGTGAACTTCCCCGCTCGAGCGGGAGTCATGTCTGCAAAATATGCTGGGAGCCCGTATTTCATGCTCGAGTGGGGAAAATTTTTTCTAGGTTTTCTAGCTAAGTTCTTGAGCTCAAATCCAGCATTCAAACCAATGCAACTTACATCTTATGGCTCAAACTTCAAGTATATTTATACTACCATGATACAAACACCCATTTACATCAACATGGAGCTCAATTTCATAAATCAAACACATACACGTGCCAATTCAAACCAATCTCATTGCCAACATGCAATTTCAAGCATTCATGGTTCCTATTCTTATCATTTGTATACGCATGTGATGTATTACCCTTATTCTCAACCTAGATGATGCAATTGGTGTTCATTCTCATGAAATTCAACAAAAACATGCTTGCATGTATGATTTAACACTCATATTTCCTTATTCAACTTAATACATGCTTGATTATGCAAAATCATGGTGATCCTATACATGCATGTGCATTTTAACTTCAAATTCATCAATAAAAGCACAACTCTTGTTCTTTATCACCAATGAATCTTTAATTCACAAATTACAAGTTCAAACTCATGAATTTACTCACCTAGGAGCTTTAATCCTCCAAATTATGGTTAATCCTTGAGTGTATATTCAAAATTACCGAGCTTCAAGATCAAACTTGAACTCTCTCTCTCTCTCGCCGACCTTCACTCTCCTTCCTAGAGCAATTCGGCTCAAATGAACAAGAAAGAAGAATTAAGTGTGTGTATAGTGCTCATATAAAAGCCCCTCTTGTCATATTAATTTAATATACAATACTAGAGCACTAATTCACCAATTAAATCAATTTAATTTGATCCGAATCGATTTCCAATTAAATTTCACCGTAGGCTCTAAAAATTACGCTAATCACAATGGCATAATCAATTTCAGGTTCTGTGGCCGATAAGGCCTTCAATTTAATTTCCAAAGCAGATAATCAAACAGATATTCCTACGGTGAATAGATAGGAATTCAAAACCACATATTTTCACATAATGGCACACAAAATCATGTTAAACACATAATCATGCTCATATTAAGGACTAATTAACATATTGTGGAACAGGGATATCACAGCCTTCCCCCCTTTAGGAAGTTTGGTCCTCCAAACTTATTTTACCTTCGTCGGGAAACAAATGTGGATAGCGTAGTCGCATTTCCTCCGCTTTTTCCCATGTAGCATCCATCCCATAATGTTCTTTCCATTCCACTTTCACCATTGGGATGGACTTGCTTCTCAATTGTTTCACTTGTCGATCAACAATTTGTTCCGGCCATTCGGCATATTCCATATTTTCATCAATAGCTACCCGGTGATAATCAATCACATGAAACGGGTCTCGGAGGTAACCCCTCAACATCGACACATGAAACACATTGTGGATTTGCTCAAATCCTGGTGGCAAAGCAACTCTATAGGCAACCAGGCCAAGCCTTTCCAGAATCTGAAACGGCCCAATGTAACGGGGCAACAACTTGCCCTTCTTTCCAAACCTGACTTGGCCTTTCATTGGGGACACATGGATAAACACGTGGTCACCGACCTCATACTCAAGAGGTCTTCTTCGAACGTCTGCATAGTTCTTTTGTCAGTCTTGAGCTGTTTTGAGCCTTTGCCGAATAATTTTGATTTTCCCAGAAGTATCTTGCACAATTTCAGGCCCAAGTAAAGCTCTATCCCTGACCTCTGTCCAACAACTTGATGATCTACACCTTCTACCATACAAAGCCTTGTATGGTGCCATACCGATGCTGGAGTGGAAACTGTTATTATAAGCAAATTCTGCAAGTGGAAAATAGTCTTCCCAACTCCCCTGAAAATCCAAAGCACACATCCGAAGCATATCTTCCAAAGTCTATATTGTTTGTTCTGATTGCCTATCTGTCTGTGGGTGGAATGCAGTACTAAATCTCAGTTCTGTCCCCATAGCTTCCTGCAAGCTTTTCCACAATCTAGATACAAATTTCGGATCTCTGTCCAACACAATAGATACCGGAACTTCGTGTAAACGGACAATCTCATCAACATATATTGTAGCCAATCTATAAGCATTAAATGTAGTTTTGACAGGCAGAAAATGTGCAGATTTAGTCAGTCTATCAACTAGAACCCAAATAGAATCCATACCTCGAGAAGTCCAAGGTAGGCCAACAACGAAATCCATAGTCACATGCTCCCCTCCCACTTCCATTCAGGAATAGGGAGAGGTTGTAGTAGACCGCCTGGTTTCTGATGTTCAGCTTTAACTTGCTGACACTGAAGACACTTGGACACATATTCTGCAATCTCTTTCTTCATTTTAGGCCACCAATAGGTTTGTTTCAAATCTCGACACATTTTATTGTTACCCGGATGCATAGCAAGTACGGATCTATGGGCTTCATCTAAAACCCTCTTCTTTAGTTCCGGAATATCTGGGACACACATCCTATTCCGAAACTTCAACACTTCATTCTCAATGCTAAACTCTACTTTCGGACTTGCCTCAAATTCATCAATCACTTTCTGGAGGAATTCATCCTCCTTCTGTTTCTGTTTGATTTCATCAATGACTGCAGGCTCGGCTGTAATAGCGGCTACCAATCCGCCCTGTTCACATATTACCACTTCAATTTTAGATTTCTCAAAATCTTGCAAGATCTCTCTCTGTTCAGTAAGCAAACAAGCCATACTCCCCATTGATTTTCTGCTCAAGGCATCAGCAACTGTGTTAGCTCTCCCGGGGTGATACTGAATCTCTAGATCATAATCCTTTATCAGTTCCAGCCATCTCCTCTGTCTCATATTCAACTCCTTCTGCATGAAGAAGTATTTCAACTCTTGTGATCCGTGTAGACTTCACACTTTGTTCCATACAGATAGTGCTGCCAGATTTTCAAGGCAAAAACAACTGCGGCCAATTCTAGGTCATGTGTTGGATAATTCTTCTCCTGTGGCCTCAACTGTCGGGAGGCATAAGCAATAACCTTTCCGTTCTACATTAGCACACCACCCAAACCTTTATAAGACGCATCACTAAAAATTATAAAATTTTCCATATCTAACGGTAATGTCAAAATTGGTGCGGTGGTCAATCTTGTTTTCAGTTCATGAAAGGTGTAGACACCCCATTTTTGACCGTCCTCAAGGCTTGGATGTCACCGCTTGAACACTCGGTGATCATCCATGTTTGTGTTCGTCTTGAGTTCCCGGAGGTCTCGGATGCGCGCCTTGCCTCAGGATCTCTCGACTCGACTGTTTTGTGTCTGGTTTTGCACCAAACACTTGTGTTTTGCCTTTGAGGGGCAGGGAATGCCTTTTGAGGCATCCCCACACACCACCGGCCATGGCTTGAGGCCACCGGCTGTGTTTTGATTCCATCGGCCAAATGTTTGACCGACCGGCACTCCTTTTGGCCGACCGGGCATCAATTTTGTCAAAATGACATTTTTGACTGGCCGACCACTGTTCATCTGCTTTTGCAGATATTTTTGTGCAGCTGGCATACACTTTCACCCCCTCCATACACGTGTATGGAGGGATTTCCCTCTTGTTAGCTTCCTTTGGAAGCTTTACAAGACTAATTGTCTATAAAAGAGAACCTCTTCTCTCTTGTTTAGAGGTTAGGCAACTTAGACAACATTTTCAGAGCTTGAGCTTTAGGGTTAGGGTTTACATATATCCTCTATCTCTATATCTCTCTCTCTCTCTTGTGTTTAGTGTGTGTTTAGTCTTATTTTTGTGCACAAACACCCACCATCACACCTTCTCTTGGTTGCTGAGCTACCAGAGGTCTTTCCTTGACGCTTTTGGACTGGTTTGGAACCAAAAAAGCTGCTGGAACATTGTTATTGAAGAGGGTCTACAAGGGTAAGACTTTTGTCCCTTTTTACCCCATTTTTGCAAAGCCTTTTAGCCTATCTTGCATCTGTTTTTGAGCTTAGCATATAACATATAAAAGTCTTGTTTTTATCTTCTCTAAATAGTTTATTAAGGGTGTTTTAAGCTTTGGTGTTGTTTGACCCCTCTTAAGGCTTGTTTGGCCTTTGTTTTGTGCCTTTTTGGTTGAGCTCCGGGACCATAGTGTTTGGGCCTCCTCACCACTAAAATCTTGAGGGATTTTAGTGGTGAGGATGGTGCCTTGAGGTCCCAAGAAGGAGAGGGTCACCCCCTCTCCTTGTTGTCCTTGAAAAGGGCCATTTTTGTGTCTTGATGGAGCATCATGTTTAAGTGTGTGTTGACCATGCTTTGGCTGATTTTCATGCTTATTATGTCATAATATAGTATTTTTGTATGGTGGTTTTGGTACACCATGCTTGCTTAGCATACATGCCTTGTAATGCCTTGTTTTAGCCTTAACATGCACCTAGGATTTAACCTTTGTTCAAGCATGTTTAGGCCTAGCTTTGTGAAGCTTTTGTGTTTATTTTTCCATGCTTAAGGTCTGTCCTTGGCTGTTTTGGTCGACCAAGACATGCATTGCGTAGCCCCTTTGCATCTTGGCTTGTTAGCCTCAAGTGTGTGAGTGTGTAGTATGCATTGCTTGCATCATTTTCAGTGGTACGGAACCACTTACCATGCTATTTCAGTCCTCATAACATGCTTGCATGCATGCCTTTGATGCCTCCTTGACGCCTTAAAAGCTTGTGCCTTATGCTCCATGTTTGGTCATTGTGCATGCTCTCGAATCTAAGCCACTTAGATGCCATCTAGGCATTCCCTTTGCATGGTCTAGGTCTGCCTTGAACCTGTTTTAAGCCCTCTTGGCCTTGTGAGGCTTGGTTAGCTTAGCCATGGTTTAAGTCTCCTTGACTTGCCTCAAGTACTTGGACCAATTGCACTCTATGTTTGTCTTGTTTAAGTTGGTTTGGCACCATCATTAACATGATTTTCAGAACTTACCTTGCATGCTAATTGTCCATGTTTACCTTCTTTTAAGTGTGCTTAGAAGTTGTCCCCTTATGCTTAGGAATTGGACCATATTTGTATGCATGTGTGTGTGTTTTGGACCTCACTCCCATAGCTTTGGCCACTGTTTTAGAATAGTTTGAGGGCTGCCTAAATTAGTCTAAGTCCATCCCCTTTGCTTGTTTGCATGCTGACCTTGTATGTTTGCTTGCCATACTTACATTTACACTTTGCATTGCCTTGTTGCATGCTAGCTCACATGCTTAGGATTGCATTGCATGAGTATGCATGCTTGGCCTCTTGAAGTGAGTATGATAGAGGTTGAGTTCCATTTGTTTGTTTATGTGCATTGCATTCCAATATCGAAATGTACACTTGATTCTTAGGGCCATCATGCATGGAAATGCGCGATTGGTGGTCCGAGAATCGAGGCCCATCCTTCTTTGAGTCATACACATGATAAGGAGTGTGATTGGTGCATACATTGCTTGAAATGCATTGCCATGTTATGCCTTGCCCTCTGCTGCTGTCAACTGCAGGTTTTGCAGGAAGCTTTGGCAGACCGGCCATCTTTTGTGCCGACCGGCCATCAATCTGTGGCCGATAGTCTAATCAACAGCCAATGAGTATTTCCCATGGCCGATGATCATTTCCCTCAGCCGGTGGTGTTCCCCAGCATTAAGAGTAGCAACCCTAAGACTTGTGCAGTCTTCAGAGGAGCAGAACAGCCAAAGCAGAGGCATCTTGTGCATGGCAGTGACTTTCCGAGCAGAACCGAGCACGCATTGCATTGAGCCCTCTTCTCGAGGCTATTTACTGCTTTCATTAGATTAGTTAATTTGTTAATTAATTAATTGGACTGTAATATTTATTCGAACCCTCCGAGCGAGAGAAAAATTTGTAATAAGTGTGGGTGCGTGTGTGCATGTCTTCCAACCCCCACTTCTTTCTCCCTTTTACTTACCTGCTTTGACGGTTAGTATTAGGACATGTTTAATTTAGCATACCTTATGCTATGCATGCGTGCACCATTCATCAGTATTGCATGCACTGGGCTCGGCGCATCATGCTAACTGCATTAGTATTTCAAATCTAACTTGAATACGTGCATCAAATGATTGCATTTCACATATCATGTTTAGGACTAGCCGAGCCTATCCTACTTGCATTCTGTATGCATCGCATTAGCCACTTTAACACGAACTAGGGTCACGCATGATTGCTAACTTGTAATGACCCCAAAAGTCATCCTTATTTAATTAGGGGTTAATGTGTTTTAATTCAACTACATCCATTGGAATTGAGAATGTTTTTATCTATTTTGGGGTATTGATTGAGGTAGTGGTGTGATGGTAAAGTGAGATTGGACCAAAAACTTTAATTCGAATAATTTGCCTACGATCAGCCGTCACTCTTTTGCCCTTTTCTTTTTCCACACTCTGAATTTGGATGTGAGGTTAGAACCATTGGAAAGATTATTTTCGGGGCTTCAATTTGAGCACAAGAATGACCTAAAACGGAGTCTGGATGAGAGAGTTATGCATGTGTGAAGTTTTCATATCTGTGCTGGAAGCAGAGCCGCACGTGCGGGAAATGCGGCGCACGTGCGGCGATGTGCGGGCAGCAGCTCCAAAAACGTGATTTTGAGCTCATTTCTTGCATTTTCTTTTTCTCTCTTCTTCCCCCCTCTTCCATGTCCGAAACCCTAGCTCCCCAAACCCTGAATTCCTTCACTTTTCTCAACAAATCCACCATAGATATTGCATCAAGGATGGAGAACAAGTAGAGGGCAACAATTTCAACCGATTAAAATTCGAATTTGTGAAGGATTCTTCGCAAAGCTTGCTCTTCTTGTTTGAATGTTGAGGTAGGAGATCTTATTTGTATTCATTGATGAATTTATGGTATTTTGAGTATGAATTTATGGTATTTTGAGTATCTCAATACAAAATCTATAGTTTAAACATAAGATGTCCAACTTGAGATTGGGGGATTTCGAGTTTATAATGTTGGGGATGTAATTGTTGGATTAAGGTGATGGATTATGAACTTTAGACTTGTAATCAATGAGGAAATTGGAACAAAATTATATGGATTAAGAAATTTGGATTTTTCTTGAAATTTCTAGGTTTTCTTGAAACCCTAGGTTGATTAATGATGATAACTAATGAATTGGCCCAAATTGAAGGTAGAATAATGAAATTGAGATATTGAATTGTATATGTACAAGTTTAATTGAAATTTGGAAATATTTGGAAATTATGTTTAAAATTTGCGAATGAACTTTGCTATAAATGTTGAAATTCATGCTATAATGTAAAGAAAAAATTGGGGAAATAATTTATTAAGGATATGGATGACATGAACTCGGTTGTGAACTGTGGAAATGGAATTTAAGAATTCCTCTTGAATTATGTTGAATTATATTTAATGATGTTTAGTTGAAGCATGTTGTTTATGTTGAATTGTGGCGATTATGTTGAGTTTTCTGAAATGGGTTTAATTCCAAATTATTCTGCTAAATACTTGTGGGCTTGCTTAGTTATTAAAATCAAGAGAATGATTTAATGAAGTTTCCTTATGGAGATAGGAAATGTTTGGTTTTGATAATGGTAAGCTTCTATTTATATATTGAGATGGAGGAAATTGTGGTATAAATGGATGCTTAATGGTGGACTTGTGAAGAAAATGAAGGAAAGAAAAAAGAACTAATGATCAAGTTATATATGTGTACAGGGCACAGGGCACACTTCAGGAGGGACAAACACTCCGTTGTAGCACTGTGAGTAGTAGTACGGTAGTCGTACGTTCAATTATCGTTAATGATTCTTATAAGCATGTTAACAGTATGTTGATAAAGAATACTAACGTTGTTTGCAAAATAGCTATGGTGATTCATGATGAACCAAGGGAACGTATAACCACTATGGAACCATGGTATTCACGTATCTTTGATATCATTCACTCTATATAATGTGCTTACCTTTTGTTAATAATTATCAGAAATGTCCTGTTAAACTTAAGTTACCCATGTTAACTCATGTGAATGATGTAACGGCTACCATTAGTACTCTACTAAGTACAAGTCAAATATGGTAACATATATGAACGATCAAACAAAGAGGTATGCTTCTATATGCTATTAATAGATTAAATGAACTACGCCGTTTCTTAAGAAATAAAGAGCAATTATGTTTATTGTTGAAGAATGGCTTTTGAGTAAATATGAGACAGTTATAGGTTATCAAGGGTAGACACCTTTGAAGAATCAGAATAATTGGGAAGCTATGTGTATTCGTGTGAATGGGAAATTATTCAGGAACCAAGACATAAGGGCAAAAGTTTAACATGCTTATGTAAGCCTTATGAGAATGTGAATTATTTTCATCTTTGTTAAGTATACTGTAATGACATGACATGATATAACAAGAAATGCTCTATGTACTAATATGTGACATTTTGACTTAATGAACAATTGTTCATATATGTAAGGTACTCATGATATCCGTAGCACACGGCCCTTACCCGGGGGTAATAATACCGTGGTTCAAGCATGTTACGAGTCCATGTATGTTATAAGTTCAAGTAGGTTACAAGTTCATATATGTTATAAATTCAAATATGTTACAAATCCATGTATGTTATAAGTTCAAGTATGTTACCAGGCCATGTATGTTACAAGTACAAGTATGTTACAAGTATACGCATGTCATAAGTTCATGTATGTTACAAGTTCAAGTATGTTACAAGTATGACTTTTGATTTCTGTTTATGGTTCAAGCATAAGGAACATGTATGATTTATTTCCATTTATGGTATGACAAGATATGTACATATACGTTCAAGGGCTTTATGCCATTACAAGGGCTTTATGCCATTTCAAGGGCTTTATGCCATTGCAAGTTACAAGGGCTTTATGCCATTACAAGGGCTTTATGCCATTTCAAGGGCTTTATGCCATTACAAGTTACAAGGGCTTTATGCCATTTCAAGGGCTTTACGCCATTTCAAGGGCTTTACGCCATTACAAGTTACAAGGGCTTTATGCCACTTTCAAGGGCTTGATGCCAACTTTGAAGTATGCAAGGGCTTTATGCCAACTTCCAAGGGCTTTGTGCCAACTCTCAAGGGCTTTAAGCCAAAATGTTATGTTCAAGTTGATATGTTTAAAATGTTCAAGCTAATATATTCAAGATGTTCAAGTTGTTATGTTTAAGATGTACACGCTATATGTTTTAAGAAGTTCAAGCTAATATGTTTATATTACAGGATTAAAGGCTTATAGTCATTGTGTTTATGACACTTATGTTGTAGAAATAAGGGCATGTAACCATCATGTTTATGTTGCAGGATTGGGCCTGAGACCGCCATGTACTTAGCACGGATTCAGACTAACCATTTGAACTCTGCATTTTTTTATATGCACTGAATGCACTGATATGTATTATGTTCCAAGTTAAGTGTCATTTTATTTATGTATTACTATTCACTGAGCCCGGCTCACTATCTTTTATGTCTGTTTCTGTAGGTCACCAAACAGGTGGTCAGTTCTAGCCAAGACGCCCGCTTTCTTTGTCAACCCTCATATGTCCAGGCACTATACTAGCCGTTAATTTTGTTAAGCAGTTAGGATGTTGGTTTGCTTATGAGTGTCCATCCAAGGTTGATGTATATAATTTCCATATTTACTTTTGTATATGCCCAATTGTAGGGCAGGGACTGTAAATGTGTATGCGTAAGCTCCGGGTTATAGTTTGGAATTTTATCTATCCACTATAATGCATGTGATGCATGAAATCCTGGCATGTAGAAATAGCTCAATGGAGTTTGTTTTAATTGTCAAATTTTGATATTTAATGCTTCCGTTCAGGCCCCATATAGTTTATATATCAGGTTAAGTGTCCCTTTATGTATAGGTCATGCCCGAACTTTTAGGGGCAAGTTTGAGGCGTGACATAACTAGTTTACTGTTTTGGCACAGAGTACGATGTAAGTATCTACGCTTTAGCATCTCGCATGAGTGTGAATGTTAACATGATAGCATGTTTACCATGTGGCTAGATGCTTATGTGATATAAACTGCCTGAATGCCTGTGGGTGAAGGCTAGATCGTTTGAGTTGGAACAACTTGTTGAAATCCGTGTTTTAGCCTACTTGCGAGTAGCAAATTTCAAAATGTCTTTCAAACGAGCGGATATGCAATGCTTTGTTCCAAATTAGGCGGTCAAGTCTATACTTGTTTTGCTGCGCGCATCACATAGTAAATCTAGGCTAATAACCAGAATTAGGGCATATAACGTTTTCAAAATCGGATATCACGGTTAGTAGAGGCTGATCTTCGGATCGGGCGAGAGGGGGTGCTCATAGCTGACCTTCCCCAATTGTACCCAAGTTCCCGAGCCAAGCAACTTTGGCGATGATGGACACGTGGCCTTTGGCACCGAGTCAGGGTTTCCTAAATTCCCCCATTAAAAAATATTTAGGTGACGACTCTGTATCTGGCAAAGCAGTCCATGTTTGACACATCTTTTCTAAAAACCTATTTTCTGAAAACGATTTGCCGGATTTGGACTCTTTGGTTCAGATTTAGAACTGTGACAAAAATTGAGTCCGAACTGTAGCGAGAGGCCCACGGGCGCGTCTACAGTTTATGGCGACTCTGCTGGGGATTTTATAGAGCTTGACTCGAACTCGTGATATCCTGTTTTGACTACACTTATGTGTTTCTTTGCATTGCATGTGCATTGGTGCGCCTAGGACACCGTGTTGGCCATCTGCTATTCCTGAGCGGTTTGCCGGCGGCTCGCTTCGAGAAGCATGCCATAAGGCTGACCGGTTGCGGGCTCTGCTAGTATGGGAACACAAACCCCGATTTTCACCGGGGCACCCATTTTGACCATTCGACCTAGTGCATATTCGGAATCCATAGTGACCATTCCAAACTAGGATAGGTTGCTTACCCGATATTAGGTTATTTGAAACCGCTGCGTGTGTAGTGAAACCCTAGTTCCTGACAAAATAGGACAGGGAAACCCTACCCCAATATAGGGGTGTTTTGCCTCTCACTTATCTGCTATGTGCTTTAGAGTGTATCTCTACAGGGAGCACGCATATCAGTTTGCAAGTTTGAGTATCAGGCCTGAGGGCACCCGTATCAGTATTTGTAAGAATCAGTTTTACCTGTGGGTATCCGACTCAGTATTTTGGGAACAGTAATCCGGGGAACAGTGATCAGTCGTCAGAAATGGTTGTTCAGTTGTACCTCTGTCTGTTCTGATACAGTTGGGCTGAAATGCTGCTTGTTTTTCCTTTCAAGGTTCAGGGGGGATTTAGTACAGAGTAGCCGGTATTCTCCTAGGCTGAGGCAAGGTAGACATCTAATCCGTCAGTCGCCGTTCAGTTCAGCGAACTCATGACGACCCAAGGTTCAGAGGAAACAGTGGTTATGGCAGCCGCACTGGATCAAGGAATCATCCTACAGAATGAGACCAATGTTGATGTACCGCATCCGCCCAGGTCGCCTGTCGCACACCCGATCTGGACCCCCCAGTTGTATCAGGCTCGTGAGCCCACTACATTCGAGTTTATGGTAATGATACGTGACCTCCAGAGGTCTGTGGTGGATCTCGCCTACGGAATGTCGGTTTCGTCACCAGTAGCATAATATGCCAGGAATTTTGTGCCGCTAGAGCCCCCGCTACTGGGGCGGATTGTGATCGAGCTTAGCCAACCGGAGATGGCCTCCAACCATAACAATGACGTACCAACATCAACCCAAACCCTTGATCGGGCTGAGGCCAGAGGTAAAGACAAAGCGAAGGTAGATGCCGATCCCATTGAACAACTGCTGCGAGCAGTCGAGGCTTTGAAAGTCGGGGGGATGAACAAGCAACAGATATCCGCAGTTGTAGCCAAAACTATGGACGATGTTTTCCCCACTCCAACCGAAAGCAGTACAAGCTAGTCAGAAAATCGGGATAGGCCCCGTCATGCCAGGACAATCCCAGCCAATCCCAACCCTGTACCTGGGAAGGATCAAAAAACCAAGGCAGTGCCTGCTGACCCGTTCGCTAGTGCGTCTAGCAAGAATACTCAGACTTTGAAGTACCTGCCTCGAGGGCGCAGGGTCTTTCATGCTCTTTACATGCCGTTGTCCAAGGCACTTCAAATCCTGGCGGAAAGGGGGCATCTTAAACTCCTCGAGCTTAGGCCCCTCCCTAGTCCTCTTCCAGCAGGCCATGACGCTACTCAGTACTGCGCGTACCATCAGCAAACCGGTCACCCTACCAATAGTTGTTTCCGCCTCCGTCATGAGGTGCAAGATTTAATCGACAACGAGGTTATCCTCCCGCCCACCTCAGCAAAGTCCGTTACTACCCATCTATTGGATTTTGAGGATACTGCGAGTATGTGATCAGGGTTAGACCACTTCTAGGCAGCGCCCGGTATTTTTGATGTGGCGTCTGGCACGCATTTTCGAGCATCCGCGAATGCTAGTTCTGTAAATTCTGGCTTGGGTGTCGAGTAGTCTTTTGTTTTGTTTTGAGTTTGTCTCATCATCTTGAGTCAGTTCTTTTTGCTTAAGGGTCTGTCTTGTTGTAATGAGTCGGTCCCCTTGTATAGAATGGCGGGTGATTCCGGGGTTGTTGCCTCGAACACCGCTTTTGTAATTATCTTTTTGCTTTCTTTTGAGTCTGTCCCTGCTATGGAGCCAGTTGCAGTCGGAGGTTTTGAATGAAACAGCTGCGGCTATCATGTTCCCATGCTTATTGTTTGTTTTGGGCTAGTTGTGCCAGAGAATTTGAATGGAGCGACAGTACATTCCACCTCCTCTCTTGTACTCTGAAAACAATGCATTGACCTAAGTTTTTCAAAAACCTTTTTGGACACTGCGGTAAAAACGAAAAGGAAGGAATTCCTCGGGGTTTGCAAAACTTTGATCAATTTGAGAGAAAGATAGGCGTGCTAAGCCTTTAATGAATGAAATCATGCTTGTCAACGTGAGTACTGAAAAGGACCCTGGCTTGACCCAGACTGGTTTCACACTATCTTCAGTGCGGGCGATTTGTCGCTTTCTTAAAAACTTTCAAAAGCAAAATGTTTTGCGTAGTCCTGTGAAGACCTGTGTGGAATCGCTCTTGAGATTGTGCAGCCTAGGATCGCTCTCAGCCTCAAGATTCAATCCGTTTGTTTTCTAACCATGAACCCATTCAGAATGTTCAACGATCAACCGCCGTGTGAGGCCTGTGTGGCCAGATTTGAAGCAGCCCTCAAACAAGAGGCACCAGAAATCAGATCAAGAAGGTTAGATCTCACCGCAAAAAGCTCGTGGAGCAACCGTGATGGATCCTTCTGCACATCAACATAACAGTCATTTTTCTGGATTCAGATGACTTCAATCTCAAAACCATTTAGCATGGACTAGCTACACTTTTACCCCTTGAGAGGCTCGCTGGGCCGAAAACCCGGAAAGGCGACCCAGGCAAAAGTTAGAGCAAGAGAAAAAATACAAAAAATACAAAAAAAAAAGAAAAAAAGAGAGAAAAGAAAAATGAAAAAGGAAAAAAAAAGAAAAAAGAGAAAGAATTAAAAAAAGAGAAGAAAAAGAAGCTTGCAAGGTCGAAAACCCACATCGGGCACCTTAGCAAAAGTTAGAGCCTAAAAAGTGAAGGTTAATACCCGAGTGTACCTTAACCGGAACTACGTAAGGCTTGATTCCCATGTTTGGGATACGTAGGCAACTTCATCTTGAAGTCCAGCCCCTAACGCTTTCATAGCGCCTCAGTCCATGTAATGGTTTTGATCACCTTCGCCTCCTCTGAATCCGATAATTCGGTTGTGAGAACCAAAACTACGCAGTCAACTTCCTCTTGAAGTCTAGCCACCAACGCTTTCACGGTGACTGTGTCTATATATTGGTTTTGACCGTCCTCGTCCTCTTTGCATCCGAGGGTTCGTTTGCAATCTTCGCCGACGAGGACTGGTTTTCAGCATGCCGCGGCATCATCTAAACAAGGGGCAACTTTCCGTTGCCATGAGTTGCCATGAGTCGCCATTCAAACCAGGGGCAACTTTTCGTTGCCATGCAGCCCTTTCAAGCAAGGGGCAATTTTCCATTGCCTTCGATCCGAGGTTGCGCATCTCGAGGGTAGGTTCCATGCTCGTTTAGCATCGGCCGTTTGCAAAAATAGTTTTTGAAAATTTTTACTGAGGTTGACTATTTTCTCGAAAACTATTTCATTTTCCAAAACTGAACCATTTCTTGGACCCAAAAAAGGAAAATTTTCAGTGCTTATAGCCTGACTTGCATGATTTTCAAATCAAAAATTGAACAAGCATGCTAATCCGACTCTCATTTTTATCAAAACTGTTTTAATAGAAAACAAAAAAAAAAATGGTCAAAGTGATGAACTAGGGGCACAGTCGAGTCAGGTGTTCTGTCTTTCCCCCGTCGTCAACGTACTTGCCAGAAAGGCACTCTATTCACTGGAAGACGGCACAACCGAAGCTGTTTGCAAAGGGCTGAAAGCTCTCAATATCCTCCAAACAACAAGGTATCAAGCCAAGTGCGAAGCGTACATTGCAACAGATCAAGATACATCATTCCCTATCCGAAACATCGACCAGACGTCACCAGAAGAAATAGCCGCGAGCTAACAGTATCGGGCATGAACCCGCGACTTCCTATTCATCCATCAATCACCCTGGGGAGGGATAAAAAATGAGAGAATAAAGAATAGAGAGGTGTAAGTTGAGAGAAAAGTAAGAAAAGGGTTTTGAGAGAAAAACCGAGCTTGAGTGCCCGAGTGATGTGAGAGTCACAAATCAGAAACGATGGGAAATATACCCGGAGAAACTGGCTCCTCGGGATGTGAGGTCTCCCGTTTTGTAAACACGTCTGTGTGTCGTGTCTTTTGTCTTGTTTAGCCCAACTTTCATTTTTGGTCTTTTCCGAGTGTGTTTCGTTGTGTTTAGGTCGTGTACCTTTTTGTTTGAGTCTTTCCCGCTGTGTTCAGTTGTAGGCTCGATACCCCGGTTGAAAAACCCTTTTTCAAAAATCGTTTACGCTCAGAGTGCTGTGCCGTTCTCTACATTTAGGCGAACCAAAAGAAGAAAAGGAAAATTTGGAGCATCCGAGGGTGTTTCAACTTCAGCCGGTTTCACCTTCGTATTCCGTCTTGTCAGATTAGACTATTGCTCAGGGTTGACGTGTGCAGAATGAACCAAGTGCTATGTTATGGGCTGTATGCAAATTAATCCTCAGCAGAGTATGTGCCGTGTGTTCAGGATTAAGCAGTGGTTTGTATGGGTTGTTTTGTTGTTAACTGGTTCAGTTATCTGGCTATTACAATGCGAGTGGTCAATATCCGGACAACAGATCAATTTCATGTACATTGAGATGTAATGTGATGCAGTGCGAAGCAATGTATGAAATATAAAAATGTAACACTTTTTCAGATTAAAAAGTCTGTTCATTTCATCATTTTTCGAGTACATAAGTTTTGGAAACAAAATCTGCCTGCGGCAGTACAAAGTATCCTAGCTACCAACCAAAAGGAAAAAGTACAAAAAAGAAAAAACAGCAAAAATCTGGATCCATGTCAAGAGGGTCTCAGGCCTGGAGGTCCGTCCTCGTCCTCTTCCTGGATGAAGGTCTAGGAGCATCATCGTCAGCACCGTCATCAGAGCCCGAGTCCGAGCCCTCTCTGGTCTCCTCCTCTGACGACTCTGCCTCCGCCTCTGTCTCCACCTCAGACTCGTCATCGTCTGGAACTGGCACCCGCGAGCTGCTCCCTACGTGGGTACACCCCGCCGTGGTGCGGGGGTATACTCTGCCATCCCGGGTGGAAATGGGAGGTCCAGTCGGAGCACCACCGACAGTAGGAATCTGGAAGGGATACTGAAAAGTACAAAAGGGCAAATGCATCAGAATGCTGGAACAGAGTATCAGTGCAGAATGCAGTGTATGAGTACAGTGTGTGAATACTGTGAATAGAATATCAGTGCAGAATGCAGTGCATGAGTACAGTGTGTGAATACTGCGAACAGAATATCAGTGCAGAATACAGTGTATGAGTACAGTGCGTGAATGCCGTGAGCAGTTTATCAGTGCAGAATACAGTGTATCAGATGCCATGAGAGCAGTGTGTCAAGTGTCGTTTTGTGCGTCAGAGTATGTGAAACAGTTTATGTATGGTTCGACACCGTGGTCAGCAGGACATACCGGAATGCTGTAAATGGATAGAAGGTCGAGGCTCTGCTGGAGCATCCCCATCACCGAAGCAGCCAGCTCCAAAGACTGACGAGTGTACTTGGAAGAGGCCTGCAAAAGTGTTAGAAGCATCAATATTCTGCAGAATAGCAAATCAAATGAAATGAACTAACTATGCATAATGCAATATGTAGTAGTACATACCGGAGGCAGGTCGTAGAAGCCGACCAACTCGTGATCAGCCGGAGGGGGAGCAATGGGGAACTGGTAGGTCGCCCCGCCACGCTCTCTGCATGTCATCGTCATGGGCAGAGCAGGCCAACCAGCCCCCCGCCCTCTCTGAGCTCCACCTCTGCCACGGACTCGGACTCTCCTCCACACTCCTGCTCCCGCCCCTGCCTCTACCCTAGCCACAGGTGCCGCTGGCCTCTCTCTCTCAGCCCGATGGCCACTGCTCAGAGGCCGCACGATGAAGGACCGGACGTACTCTGAGTAGTCGCCCTCGCCCCTGTAACCATCTGCATCCCAGCCGATCGTGTAGTCGGCCATCTGCTCCGGAGAGAACCCCTCGGTATCCCTCATGTGCTCGGGAGGGTGAACCGAGACTATCTGCTCAGGTACACCCAGGGTCTGGCATAGGAAATGCTCACCCAGGTACCAAGCCCAACAGACCGGGCCCTCTAGCAAAATCCGGAAATGCGAGGTCTCCTCAGCACTAGCAAATCGGTCCCGGATCATCGCTGGAAGTGGAGCCCACGGCCTCTAGGTGATCTGAGAATGAAATACAGTTTGTTATCTACCGTCATTTGAAAATACAGTGTAAAGTAAAGTTTGAATGAACTGCAAGTCAAACATACCTCCGCGGGGGTGATGGTGTCGAAGTAGCTGCAGAAAAAGATAAACGTCTCCCAGGGCCTCCGCACGCACCTCCCGTCGAAGCGGCGTGAGAACGGGACGATGAGAGGGGTCTTTGCGTCGGGTACTGGGGCTAACCTGGGAAAGTAAGCGTAGACCCACAACTGCAAACCAAATACCAGTATGCTTATCAGATAACGCAGAATGCAGAATAAAGTATAAATAACAGAGCCGTGTATTGTGTAGTGTATTGTGCAGGCAGTGTATTATGTAGAGTGTACAGTGTCAGCAGTGTACAGTCAGTGTAAAGCAGAGTATGTGTGTGCCGTGGGTGCAGTATATAGTCAGCGTGAAGCAGACCGCAGTGTGTGCAGTGTATAGAATACAGAAAATGTAAAGCAGAAATGAAAAGTAGAGAAGAAAACGTACCTCCCAAACTCGCCAATAGCCCCCGAGCAACTGCCCGCTGCCATGGGAAGTTGAGCTCATATACCCATAGAGGGTGGCCAGAGCGGCACCACCCCAGTCGTAGTGCAAGATTTGCCTGACATCCACCAGTGCACTAAGCAGGCAGAGGGGCACAGTGTTCGCCCGGTCGGCAAAAATGATAGTCCCCAACAGGAACATCAGAAAGCCGCGTGCGTATCTCTCCACAGCCTCCTGAGTCATTGGAGCCTCCTCGACTAGGGCTGGTTGGACCCTGAACTGGACCTTGATCCATGAATATCGGACGAAGCTGGGACGCGCAAGAGGCGGCACCTCACCGAGCAGATGGATCTGAGCAGCCATCCACTCGTCCATATCAGTATCAAAGGGGATCAGATCACCCCCTACCCCGATGCCTGTGAGCATTGAGAAATCATAGGGAGTCATCGTCATGTCTCCCGTGGCGGAGAGGTGGAACGAATCGGTGGGGTCCCACCATCTCTCTGCTAGAGCGGCGAGAAGAGGCTTGCTCGTCGTCAGTCTGGAAAGCCCTCTGCAAAATGCGCCGAAGCCGGCCTGGTCCACGATGTGGCGAACCGCATCGGGTAGCTCCGCATACCAATCCCGAGCGGCAATGTTCCCATACCCCCAGACGGTATGGGAATCTCCCTGTTTTCAAGCAAACAATGGCAAAGAAATGCTAAAGTACAGTTTTGAAAAGCATTTAGATTTGGTAGTGAACTACAACATGTGATGTGTCAGTATGTTTGCATGGTTCAGTACAGATATAACGTGTGTGCACGTTTTCAAGTTCAAACAGATATCGGGTGCCAGTGTGCGTACAGTGAACTACAACATGTGATGTGTCAGTATGTTTGCATGGTTCAGTACAGATATAGCGTATGTGCACGTTTTCAAGTTCAAACAAATATCGGGTGCCAGTGTGTGTGCAGTAAACTACAACATGTGATGTGTTAGTATGTTTGCATGGTTCAATACAGATACAGCATGTGTGCACGTTCGTTTTTCATATTCAAACAGGTATCGGTTGTCGATGTGCTCATAGTGAACTACAGTGACTGATGTGTCAGTGTGTTTGAGTGGTTCAAAGCAAGTGCAGTGTGTGTGCGCAAGTTCAGATTCAAACAGATATCAGTTGCAAGTGTGTTCACAGTCAACTACAGTGTACAGTGTGTATGAGTGTATCCGAGCTAAAGCAATTAAAGAACAGACTCAACCATGGCAGTTTTATATTCTACATTGCGGAAGAATAAAACTGAAGAAAGAATATACCTCAGAAGCGCCAATGGACAGATGTGACTCTGGCTCGCGTAATAGTAGCTCGGGAAGCGCACCCCTCTCAAAGCTCCGGAACTGACGGAGTCCATCAGGAGGCAGAATGTGAATCACCGGCCGGTAGGTCACCGGGTTAAACGGGCAGACGCTCAGAGGGAGAAACTCGACCCCGGGGTCCATCTCGTCGTCCGGGGGAGTCCTGCCCCATGGGATATCGTCGGCCATGTCAAAAGTAATGAGAAAATGGCCCGGAAAGGGGAAATAGGGCTAGAATGCGAAAGGTCAACAAAAAGTCAACCCCTGGGAGGGTGGAAAATGGCCGGAAAGGCTGGAAAGCGAAAAAGGCACAAAGATCAAGGAAAACTTGGGGGAAACAAACCCCAAGTAGCGAAAATCGAGAAAAGTACACCGAAAATGAGATTTTTTCAGTTCAAAACGTGCGAAACGAGGAGGGTTTCGCGAATCGAACGACAAAAAAGTGCCTAGAACGCGAGAAAAACGCGAATCGAAGGTGAGAAAATACTCTAGAGAGAGAGGAAATGAAATATCAGCTAAAGGGAAGTAAGAAAATAGGGTTTGGAACCCTATTTTAAAAGACCTGAAGTGAAAAGTCAAAACTGGCCCGATTCAGGCACTTTTGGCCGGTCGGCTATATTTTTGGCCAGTCGGCCAAAGTTTTGGCCGGTGATGTGTTTTTACGGCCGGTGGATGGCCAGTGGCTTCCTCTTCCGGCCGATGAGCCTCCTACAGCCTTGTTTTGGTTAGATCTGTAGTTTGGGGTCTTCATTGCTCAAGATAGTACAAGAAAAGGGATTTTCGAAGCTCAATCGGCCTCCGTTTTGACCTCGGACCGTGTCTTCTGTGCGTGACACTCGAATTCGTGCAAGGTGTATCCTTTACGTATCCTTTTGTCTCTTACAAAAATCTAGAGTTGCCCCATGTGCATCACATTTCAATCGCGCTATCTTGCGCATCTCATTGCATTTGGCATGCATTCCATCACGCTATCCTGCGCATCGCACTGTCTTGTGCACTCGCGTTGTCTAACGCATCGCGCTGTTTTGCGCATCTTATTGCATTTTGCTTGCATTCCACCGCACTATCTTACGCATCGCACTGTCTTGTGCACTCGCGTTGTCTAACGCATCGCGCTGTTTTGCGCATCTCATTGCATTTGGCATGCATTCTATCGCGCTATCTTGCGCATCACATTGTCTTGTGCATCGCATTTCAATCGCGCTATCTTGCGCATCTCATTGCATTTGGCATGCATTCCATCGCGCTATCCTGCGCTTTGCACTGTCTTGTGCACTCACGTTGTCTAACGCATCGCGCTGTTTTGCGCATCTCATTGCATTTGGCATGCATTCTATCGCACTATCTTGCGCATCGCACTGTCTTGTGCATCGCATTTCAATCGCGCTATCTTGCGCATCTCATTGTATTTGGCATGCATTCAATCGCGCTATTTTGTGCATCACACCATTCCATGTCACGGTCTGGTGAGATCTTAAACACGCTCGGTCTAGGAGACCTTAAATCCTTTGAAGGTGCATAACCTTTGTTGTTGCGCATGTCTGCGTGCGTTGTAGTACGCATCATCCCTTGCATCATTTTGCATGTCTACACGCGTTGTAACGTGCACAATTTGCATCGTCATGCACTTTTCCCCAACATACGGTCTGGCGAGACCTTAAACACGCTCGGTCTAGGAGACCTTAAATCCTTTGAAGGTGCAAAACCTTTGTTGTTGCACATGTCTGCGTGCGTTGTAGTACGCATCATCCCTTGCATCATGTTGCATGTCTACAAGCGTTGTAACGTACACAATTTGCATCGTCATGCATTTTTCCCCGTGCATACGGTCTAGGAGACCTTAAATCCTTGGAAGGTGTAAGACCTTTAGTACATTGGTGTGCACAACACATGCATATGTCATGCATCATTGTAAATACTGCATATGTCATGCATTTCAAAAAAAAAAAAAAAAAAAAAAAACACACAAGCATATGTCATGCATCATTGTAAATACTGCATATGTCATGCATTTCAAAAAACAAAACAAAAAAAAATGTATTGCATATGTCATGCATCTTCGTAATATAGTGCACATGTCATGCATATCCGTTGTATCCATCCATTGCATCGTAGTTTGCATGCATTCATTGCATCACCTCCATCCATGGCTCGCGCCTTTCCTTGTTGAGCTTGGTCTCGTACGTGCCCATACTTTTCACGTCAAAACATAGTTCAGCATGTGTACGCGCCTATTCCTTGATGAACCTGGTTTGAGGGTTGCGGCACCTTTTCTGTGTTAGACGCGGCTTGTACGTGTACATGCCCTTCCTAGGCAAGATTTGGTTTGGCCCGCGTGCCATATCCATTGTATATATTACATTGTAGTGTAATTTTTTTTGCATCCAGCATTAGGATCATTGTTCTTTCCCCAGCGGGTTGTTTCCCCACTCATGTCATTCCACCCAATACTTGTTCTTGTGTTTGTCTACATTACTCATAGTTCTGCATGTGATTCGCGCTTTGAGGGTTGCGACACCTTTTCTATGGTAGACAGACTTATTACTTCCATCAATCTATTTGACATTTGTGTGGTTTTGAACCGCTCATGATTGGATCATGATTCAATTGCATTGCATATCGTTTGCATTGTTCCAAATACATTGCATATCATTTGCATTTGTTTATACATCTTTTTTGCATTCATTTTGCATGATTTGCATGTTGCTAACAATATCGTACCTGTTAAGTTGCTTTCTTTTTCAGGCACGATATTGTATGTATGGTTCATTTGAGGCTGGCGCAACCAGACGAGCCGGATAGGTATTGTATCCTTCGAGTGAGACGTATCGAGAATTGCATAATTCTCTTACATCCTTTCTGCATTGTAGTGTAGTTCGGTGTATGTTAGCTTAAAACTGTCGCATGTTATGCTTCGTTACAGCTTTCTTTGCATGATCATAAGTCATGTTCGGCTTCTTGCATTTGTCCTGCATTTTGCCCTTGCCTTCAGGCGCATATCTTTATTGTCTTGCATGTTTGTCTAAGTCTTCGGCCTTGTCAAAAATGGGTCGTCTCTGGGCTTTGACATTCACTCCCCTTATTGTTATGACTTCCGAGTTCTGTCAAAAAGGGGCAACTGTAGACACCCCATTTTTGACCGTCCTCAAGACTTGGACGTCACCGCTTGAACACTCGATGATCATCCATGTTTGTGTTCGTCTTGAGTTCCCGGAGGTCTCGGATACGCGCCTTGCCTCAGGATCTCTCAACTCGACTGTTTTGTGTCTGGTTTTGCACCAAACACTTGTGTTTTTCCTTTGAGGGGCAGGGAATGCCTTTTGAGGCATCCCCACACACCACCGGCCATGGCTTGAGGCCACCGGCTGTGTTTTGTTTCCATCGGCCAAATGTTTGGCCGACCGGCCATCAATTTTGTCAAAATGACATTTTTGGCTGGCCGACCACTGTTCATCTGCTTTTGCAGATATTTTTGTGCAGCTGGCATACACTTTCACCCCCTCCATACACGTGTATGGAGGGATTTCCCTCTTGTTAGCTTCCTTTGGAAGCTTTACAAGACTAATTGTCTATAAAAGAGAACCTCTTCTCTCTTGTTTAGAGGTTAGACAACTTAGACAACATTTTCAGAGCTTGAGCTTTAGGGTTAGGGTTTACATATATCCTCTATCTCTATATCTCTCTCTCTTGTGTTTGGTGTGTGTTTAGTCTCATTTTTGTGCACAAACACCCACCATCACACCTTCTCTTGGTTGCTGAGCTACCAGAGGTCTTTCCTTGACGCTTTTGGACTGGTTTGGAACCAAAAAAGTTGCTGGAACATTGTTATTGAAGAGGGTCTACAAGGGTAAGACTTTTGTCCCTTTTTACCCCATTTTTGCAAAGCCTTTTAGCCTATCTTGTATCTGTTTTTGAGCTTAGCATATAACATATAAAAGTCTTGTTTTTGTCTGCTCTAAATAGTTTGTTAAGGGTGTTTTAAGCTTTGGGGTTGTTTGACCCCTCTTAAGGCTTGTTTGGCCTTTGTTTTGTGCCTTTTTGGTTGAGCTCCGGGACCATAGTGTTTGGGCCTCCTCACCACTGAAATCCTGAGGGATTTCAGTGGTGAGGATGGTGCCTTGAGGTCCCAAGAAGGAGAGGGTCACCCCCTCTCCTTGTTGTCCTTGAAAAGGGCCATTTTTGTTTCTTGAGGGGGCATCATGTTTAAGTGTGTGTTGACCATGCTTTGGCTGATTTTCATGCTTATTATGTCATAATATAGCATTGTTGTATGATGGTTTTGGTACACCATACTTGCTTAGCATACATGCCTTGTAACGCCTTGTTTTAGCCTTAACATGCACCTAGGATTTAACCTTTGTTCAAGCATGTTTAGGCCTAGCTTTGTGAAGCTTTTGTGTTTATTTTGCCATGCTTAAGGTCTGTCCTTGGCTGTTTTGGTCGACCAAGACAAGCATTACATAGCCCCTTTGCATCTTGGCTTGTTAGCCTCAAGTGTGTGAGTGTGTAGTATGCATTGCTTGCATCATTAGTGGTATGGAACCACTTACCATGCTATTTCAATCCTCATAACATGCTTGCATGCATGCCTTTGATGCCTCCTTGACGCCTTAAAAGCTTGTGCTTTATGCTCCATGTTTGGTCATTGTGCATGCTCTCGAATCTAAGCCACTTAGATGCCATCTAGGCGTTCCCTTTGCATGGTCTAGGTCTGCCTTGAACCTGTTTTAAGCCCTCTTGGCCTTGTGAGGCTTGGTTGGCTTAGCCATGGTTTAAGTCTCCTTGACTTGCCTCAAGTACTTAGACCAATTGCACGCTATGTTTGTCTTGTTTAAGTTGGTTTGGCACCATCATTAACATGATTTTTAGAACTTACCTTGCATGCTAATTGTCCATGTTTACCTTCTTTTAAGTGTGCTTAGAAGTTGTCCCCTTATGCTTAGGAATTGGACCATATTTTTGTGCATGTGTGTGTGTGTTTTGGACCTTACTCCCATAGCTTTGGCCACTATTTTAGGATAGTTTGAGGGCTGCCTAAATTAGTCTAAGTCCATCCCCTTTGCTTATTTGCATGCTCACCTTGTATGTTTGCTTGCCATACTTACATTTACACTTTGCATTGCCTTGTTGCATGCTAGTTCACATGCTTAGGATTGCATTGCATGAGTATGCATGCTTGGCCTCTTGAAGTGAGTATGATAGAGGTTGAGTTCCGTTTGTTTGTTTATGTGCATTGCATTCCAATATCGAAATGCACACTTGATTCTTAGGGCCATCATGCATAGAAATGCGCGATTGGTGGTCCGAGAATCGAGGCCCATCCTCCTTTGAGTCATACACATGATAAGGAGTGTGATTGGTGCATACATTGCTTGAAATGCATTGCCATGCTATGCCTTGCCCTCTGCTGCTGTCAACTGCAGGTTTTGTAGGAAGCTTTGGCAGACCGGCCATCTTTTGTGCCGACCAGCCATCAATCTGTGGCTGATAGTCTAATCAATAGCCGATGAGTATTTCCCATGGCCGATGATCATTTCCCTCAGCCGGTGGTGTTCCCCAGCATTCAGAGTAGCAACCCTGAGACTTGTGCAGTCTTCAGAGGAGCAGAACAGCCAAAGCAGAGGCATCTTGTGCATGGCAGTGACTTTCCGAGCAGAACCGAGCATGCATTGCATTGAGCCCTCTTCCCGAGGCTGTTTACTGCTTTCATTAGATTAGTTAATTTGTTAATTAATTAATTGGACTGTAATATTTATTCGGACCCTCCGAGCGAGGGCAAAACTTGTAATAAGTGTGGGTGCGTGTGTGCATGTCTTCCAACCCCCACTTCTTTCTCCCTTTTACTTACCTGCTTTGATGGTTAGTATTAGGACATGTTTAATTTAGCATACCTTATGCTATGCATGCGTGCATCATTTGTCAGTATTGCATGCACCGGGCTCGGCGCATCATGCTAACTGCATTAGTATTTCAAATCTAACTTGAATACGTGCATCAAATGATTGCATTTCACATATCATGTTTAGGACTAGCCGAGCCTATCCTAATTGCATTCTGTATGCGTCGCATTAGCGACTTTAGCATGCTTACCATGTGGCTAGATGCTTATGTGATATAAACTGCCTGAATGTCTGTGGGTGAAGGCTAGATCGTTTGAGTTGGAACAACTTGTTGAAATCCGTGTTTTAGCCTACTTGCGAGTAGCAAATTTCAAAATGTCTTTCAAACAAGCGGATATGCAATGCTTTGTTCCAAATTAGGCGGTCAAGTCTATACTTATTTTACTGCGCGCATCACATAGTAAATCTAGGCTAATAACTGGAATAAGGGCATATAACGTTTTCAAAATCGGATATCACAGTTAGTAGAGGCCGATCTTCAGATCGGGCGAGAGCGGGTGCTCATAGCTGACCTTCCCCAATCGTACCCAAGTTCCCGAGCCGAGGCAACTTTGGTGATGACGGACACGTGGCCTTTGGCACCGAGTCAGGGTTTCCTAAATTCTCCCATTAAAAAATATTTAGGTGGCAACTCTGTATCTGGCAAAGCAGTCCATGTTTGGCACTTCTTTTCTAAAAACCTGTTTTCTCAAAACGATTTGCCGGATTTGGACTCTTTGGTTCAGATTTAGAACCGTGACAAAAATTGAGTCCAAACTGTAGCGAGAGGCCCACGGGTGCGTCTACAAAAGGCAGCCTCTCTTTTGTCGTTCCATTCAAATGGTTGCCCCTTGCGTGTCAACTGAGTAAGAGGTACAGCTATTTTTGAAAAATCTTTCACAAACCTCCTGTAATACCTAGCTAAGCCCATGAAACTGCAGAATTCTGTCACATTAGTCGGTGTAGGCCAATTCACAACTACCTCTATTTTCTGTGGGTCCACTGAAATTCCTTCCCTGTTGATCACATGCCCTAAGAAAACAACTTCATCCAACCAAAACTCACATTTCTTTAGTTTAGCAAATAATTTCCTTTCCCGAAGTATTTGTAGGACAGTTCTCAAATGATGTTTATGTTCAAGTCTATCTTTGGAATATATCAAAATGTTATCAATAAAAACCACAACAAATTCATCAAGGTAGGTTTTAAAATTTCGGTTCATGAGGTCCATAAATGCTGCCGGAGCATTAGTCACTCCAAATGGCATAACAAGAAACTCAAAATGACCATACCTCGTTCTGAATGTGGTTTTCTCAACATCCTCTGCCTTTACCTTCAACTGATGGTACCCGAATCTCAAATCAATCTTAGAAAACACCTGTGATCCCTGCAACTGGTCAAATAAGTCATCAATACGGGGTAGGGGATATTTGTTCTTTATTGTTACCTTGTTTAATTCCCTATAATCGATGCACAAATGCAATGTTCCATTCTTCTTTTTGACAAACAATACTGGTGCACCCCAAGGCGAAGTGCTAGGTCGGATAAACCCCTTGTTAAGCAGGTCTTGTAACTGTTCTTTCAATTCTTTCATTTCGGTAGTAGCCATTCTGTAAGGAGATTTAGAAATAGGTTGGGTGTCTGGCATAGTCTCAATTGTAAACTCTATCTCCCTGTCTACCAATTCCCCTGGTAATTCATTTGGAAACACATCCAGAAATTCTCTAACAATAGGGATATCATTCAATTCAACATTCACAGATTGTTCAGACAACACATAGCACAAATAACCATGGCACCCTTTCCTGATTAGTTTACATGCTTTCATTGCAGATATCAAACAAGGTGGAGGCACTACCCCATTACCCACAAACACAATCTATTTATGTTCTGGTGGTTTAAACCCAACTCGTTTTGTCACACAATCAATGGTGGCACAATATTTGGTTAACCAATCCATGCCCAGAATTACATCGAAATGCCTAAAGTTCAAGGGTAACAAATCTATATATAGGATAGCATCCTCAACATGCATATCACAAAACCGGTGTATAGATTCACACAATACAGATTCCCCAGATGGGGCAGACACACATAGCAGATATGGCAGTAATTCTAAAAGTCTATTCAGTCTAGATGCAAATCACATGTTACAAATGAGTGTGTTGATCCAGAGTCAATTAACACAAAGGCATCCTGATTACGTATAGAAATGGTACCTCAGACAACTGCGTTGGCATTCCATGTATCACCCGGAACAAGCGCAAAAACTCTCCCTTGTCTCACGGTATCCCCGGTGGTAGCGGATCTCAAAGTATTTCCCGGCTTCGGGATTGATGCAGTTGAGCTAGCAGCTAGCTTCCCACTGTTCTGATTACAATCTCGGGCCATGTGCCCTTGTTTACCACACTTGAAACAGGCCCCTGGTACACGGTAACAAACCCCATGGTGCCTTTTGCTACAAATATTGCACATGGGAGCTGTGTCACGGGAAGAATTTGAAGTATTTGAGGAGCCCGTATTTTGCTTTTTCGAAAATTTCTTCTTCGAAAAGAAGCCCTATCTCTTATTACCTTTCCAGTCTGTTGTTGGTTTAGTTTGTCTAGCTATATTAGCTTCTGATATTATGGCCATGTCTAGTACTCCAATGTAGGTTTCCAGCTTCAAGACATTTACCCTCTCTAGAATGTCGCTTCGAAGCCCGCCTTTAAAATGCCTCGCCTTCTTAAAGTCTGTATCAATCATGTGTGGCGCAAACCTGGCCAATTTAGTGAACTTGGCCTCATATTCAGCTACAGTCATGTTGTCTTGCCTAAGTTCCATGAACTCTGCTACTTTCTTGTCCCGGACACATTGCGGGAAGTACTTGTCATAGAAAATTTCCAGAAATTTTGCCCAGTCAGCCTCTTTATAATTTTCTCGCATTGACATCCACCATCTTCTCACCTCGTCCTCTAGCATAAAGGTGGCTTGAAGTACTTTCTGTGCCTCTAAGCACGGGAACACTTTAAACAATTTCTCGATACCGAGAACCCATGCTTCGGCTTTCAAAGGATCTAATCTACCATGGAACTGTGGTGGTTTTATTTTCTTGAACTCTTTGGTGAGTGCTATTATTCGATCATCATTCTGATTATCTGGCACAGGAGGTGCCGGAGGTGGTGGTGGAGGATGTGGTTGCTGCCACTGTTGTGGCCACTCTTGTTGTTGCCTCAATGTCTCTGCCATTTCCAGAATTAACCTTTCCATTCTATCCATTCTGGCAGTAGAGGACTCTTCTATTTCATCACCTCTCGTTCTCACTATCTGATTCAACTTGCATTATGTTTTATACAAAAGATTCACAAGTATGCATCTAACAAAGAGTATACATATTCAAAGAATTCGCAATGCAAGCAAATCACAACTTATAGCACATAATCGTTCAAATCAAAACACTTAAGCATATTCTTAATGCTTTCAATTTTAGACTTATCATATGAATGCATCCTAGATCTTTTCTAGATGCTTATTGCTGTTTTGGACAAGCGTGTGAGTTACTAACTCGTGCTTTGATATCACTCTGTCACGACCTGAACCCGTCCCCGTGGGTTAAGGACATAACCGGCCAGTAATCATGACATTACCTACGGCCTCAAACCAAAACAACTGTAATTGATCAGAGTTAATGGGGGCCAAACGAAAGCAGTTCAAAACTTTGTCCATAGAGCTGTGCTTACATAGCACATCCAAACAACCAAACATATATACATTAATAACTCACAACAGAAATACAGTAGCTTAAGTTCTGTACAAACAGGATCATCCAAAAACTAAGTCGATCCATGAAAACTATATACAGCCATATGCAAAGTCCTCGCCAACATGACAAAAATAACATAGCATAGCAGAAAGGCGAAGACGAGTCTCGTGCGTGAGACACTAGGGCTGACTCTCCAAAACTCGGTTGTTCCACATCGACTTCACTAGGGCTGGGTCTGGACCTCTCTTGGCTCACCTACGAACACATGAATGAGTGTGAGCGATAGCCCAGTGAATAATATCAAATAAGAAGATACAAACGATATGTAGAACAACATACTCCAAACGGCATTGGGCCCAATTCACATTTTTATTTAACATTTATATACACAATTTAAGTCAAGTGATTGTGGTTTCAAATATACTGGCCTTTGGCCCATTTATCTTTCATTCCTGTCAAAACGGCCTCTGGCCCATCCATTCATGTCAAAATGGCCTTTGGCCTATCCATTCATGTCAAAACGGCCTCTGGCCCATTCATTCTTTCTTGTCAAAACGGCCTCTGGCCCATTCATTCTTTCTTGTCAAAATGGCCTCTGGCCCATTCATTCTTTCTTGTCAAAACGGCCTCTGGCCCATTCATTCTTATCAGACATTTGTCCACAATTCAAACTAGCAAATCATAGGGCATAAGGCTTATAAGAAAATAAGCAATTGGACAAATGACAGGCTTCCAAATATCGATATTACTCACAGTGATCGGTTGGTTGGCTTGCCCTAGAGCTCGACCCTACACATTCCATGAATCCAAAAAGGGTCACAAACAATTCAATCTGTTCATTAATTCACATATTCCTCTTTAGGCTTCATTCTTATCTCTTTAACTCATTTACAATGCTCAATGCATGCCTAAGAGTGCTTACAAGTGAAGGAGGACAGCAAACGAAACACAGAACGCATAAACAAAATTTCAGAAAACAGGGTCCCCGCTCCCGCTCGAGCGTGGACTTCCCCGCTCGAGCGGACCCAAGAGGTCTACAAAAGTATTGGATATGTCAAATTTATGCTCGATTGCGAACTCTGGCGCTCGAGCGTAAGGTCTCTCTACATGGCTCCCCGCTCGAGCGGGAGTCATGTCTGCAAAATATGCTGGGAGCCCGTATTTCATGCTCGAGCGGCGATTTCCCCGCTCGAGCGGGCACCAAATTTTCTGAGTTTTCCATCTAAGTTCTTGAGCTCAAATCCAGCATTCAAACCAATCCAACTTACATCTTATGGCTCAAACTTCAAGTATATTTATACTACCACGATACAAACACCCATTTACATCAACATGGAGCTCAATTTCATCAATCAAACACATGAATGTGCTAATTGACACCAATCTCATTTCCAACATGCAATTTCATGCATTCATAGCTCCTATTCTTATAATTTGTACATGCATGTGATGTATTACCCTTATTCTCAACCTAGATGATGCAATTTGTGTTCATTCTCATGAAATTCAACAAAAACATGCTTGCATGTATGATTTAACACTCATATTTCCTTATTCAACTTAATACATGCTTGATTATGCAAAATCATGGTGATCCTATACATGCATGTGCATTTTAACTTCAAATTCATCAATTAAAGCACAACTCTTGTTCTTGATCGCCAATTAATCTTTAATTCACAAATTACAAGTTCAAACTCATGAATTTACTCACCTAGGAGCTTTAATCCTCCAAATTATGGTTAATCCTTGAGTGTAGCTTCAAAATTACCAAGCTTCAAGACCAGACTTCAACTCTCTCTCTCTCTCTCTCTCTCTCTCTCTCTCTCTCTAGCCGACCTTCACTCTCCTTCCTAGAACAATTCAGCTCAAATGAACAAGAAAGAAGAATTGAGTGTGTGTGTGTGTGTGTGTGTGTAGTGCTCATATAAAAGCCCCTCTTGTCATATTATTTTAATATACAATACTAGAGCACTAATTCACCAATTAAATCAATTTAATCTGATTCGAATTGATTTCCAATTAAATTTCACTGTAGGCTCTAAAAATTACGCTAATCACAATGGCGTAATCAATTTCGGGTTCTGTGGCCAATAAGACCTTCAATTTAATTTCCAAAGCAGATAATCAAACAGATATTCCTACGGTGAATAGATAGGAATTCAAAACCACATATTTTCACATATTGGCACACAAAATCATGTTAAACACATAATCATGCTCATATTAAGGACTAATTAACATATTACGGAACAGGGATATCACACACACACTTGTCCAAATGAGCAATAAGCATCTAGAAAAGATCTAGGATGCATTCATGTGATAAGTATGAATCCGAAAGCATCAAGAATACACTTAAATGTTTTAATGTGAATGATTATGTGTTATAAGTTTTTGATTTGCTTACATTGCAAAGTATTTGAATATATATGCTCTTTAGTATATGCATACCTGTGAATCTTTTGTATAAAGTATAATGCAAATCTAATCGGATGGTGAGAACAAGAGGTGATGAGATGGAAGAGTCTTCAACTGCCAGAATGGATAGAATGGAAAGATTGCTTCAGGAAATGGCCAAAACATTGAGGCAACAACAACAGTGGTAACAACAGTGGCAGTAACCCCATTCTCCACCTCAACCACCTGCACCTCCTGTGCCGAACTTACAGGATGATGACCGGATAATAGCTCTCACCAAGGAGTTTAAGAAAATGAAACCACCATAGTTTCATGGGGGATTAGATCCATTAAGAGCCAAGGTGTGGGTTCTCGGTGAAAAGCTGTTTGAAGTGTTTCCTTATTTAGAGACACAGAAAATACTTCTGGCCACCTTTACGCTAGAAGACGAAGTAAGAAGATAGTGGATGTTACTGCATGAGAATCATAAAAACGTTGTTGAGGCGAAATTCCGGGAAGTTTTCTATGAGAAGTACTTCCCTCAATGTGTCCGTGACAGGAAAGTATCGGAGTTCATGGAACTTAAACAAGAGAGCATGATAATAGCTGAGTATGAGGCCAAATTCACTGAGTTGGCCAGGTTTGCACCACATGTGATTAATACCGACTACAAGAAAGCAAGGCATTTTTAAGGTGGGCTCTAAAGTGATATTTTAGAAAGGGTAAATGTCCTGAAGCTGGAAACCTATATTGGGGTGCTAGACCGAGCCATAATATCAGAGGCTAGCATAGCTAGACAGACCAAATCAACAACTGATTGGAAAGGTAATAAGAGAAAAGGCTTCTTCTCGAAGAAGAAATTCTTAAAGAAGTAGAATACGGGCTCCTCAAGTACCTCTAATTTCTCCCGAGATACATCTCCTATGTGCAATATCTGTAGTAAAAGGCATCGTGGGGTTTGTTACCGTGTGTCGGGAGCCTGTTTTAAATGTGGTAAACAAGGGCATATGGCCAGAGATTGTAATCAGAACAGTGTATAATTAGCTGCTAGCTCAACGGCATCAATTCCAAAATCGAGAAATACTATGAGATCTACTACCACTGGAGATACCGCGAGGCAGGGGAGAGTTTTCGCGCTTATTCCGGGCGATACACGGAATGCTAACACAGTTGTCTTAGGTACTATTTCTATATGTAATCAGGATGCTTTTGTGTCAATTGACTCCGGATCAACACACTCTTTTGTAACATCTGCATTTGCATCTAGACTGAGTAGACCTCTAGAATTATTGCCATATCTGCTATGTGTATCTGCTCCATCTGGAGAATCAGTATTGTGTGAATCTATATGTCGTTTTTGTGACATGTGAATTGGGAATGCTATTCTGTATGTGGATTTGTTGCCCTTGAACTTTAGACACTTTGATATAATTCTGGGCATGGATTGGCTAACTAAATATTGTGCCACCATTGATTGTGTGACAAAACGGGTTGTGTTTAGACCTCCAGAACAGGAAGAAATTGTGTTTGTGGGTAACGGGGTAGTACCTCCACCTTATTTAATCTCTGCAATAAAGGCATGTAAACTGATCAGGAAAGGGTGCCAGGGTTATTTGTGTTATGTGTTGTCAGAACAATCTGTGAATGTCGAATTGAACAGTATCCCTATTGTTAGAGAATTTCCAGTTATGTTTCCAAATGAATTACCAGGGGAATTGGTGGACAGGGAGATAGAGTTTACGGTTGAGGTTATGCCAGGCACCCAGCCTATTTTTAAAACTCCCTACAAAATGGCTACTGTTGAAATGAAAGAACTGAAAGAACAGTTGCAAGACTTGCTTGACAAAGGGTTTATCCGGTCTAGGACTTCACCATGGGGTGCACCAGTGTTGTTTGTGAAAAAGAAAGATGGAACCTTGTGTTTGTGCATCGACTATTGAGAATTGAACAATGTAACAATAAAGAATAAATACCCCCTATTGATGACCTGTTTGACTAGTTGCAGGGATCACAAGTGTTTTCCAAAATTGATTTGAAATCTGGGTATCATCAGTTGACAGTGAAAGCAGAAGATGTTGAGAAAACCGCGTTTCGAACAAGGTATGGCCATTACGAATTTCTTGTTATGCCATTTAAGGTAACTAATGCTCCGTCAGCATTTATGGACTTAATGAACCAAATTTTTAAAACCTACCTTGATGAATTTGCTGTGGTTTTTATTGATGACATTTTGATATACTCCAAGAATAGACTTGAACATGAACAACATCTAAGGACTGTGTTACAGATACTTAGAGAAAAAAAGTTATTTGCTAAACTAAAGAAATGTGAATTTTGGTTGGATGAAGTAATCTTTTTAGGGCATGTGATCAACAAGGAAGGAATTTCAGTGGACCCACAAAAAATAGAGGCAATTGTGAATTGGCCTACACCGACAAATGTAATAGAGGTCTACAGTTTCATGGGCTTAGTCGGGTACTACAGGAGATTTGTGAAGGATTTCTCAAAAATAGCTGTACCTCTTACCCAACTGACACACAAAGGGCAACCGTTTGAATGGGATGACGAAAGGGAAACTGCCTTTCATGAACTGCAAACGAGACTGACCACTGCACCAGTACTGACACTGCCTACAGGTACAGAAAACTTTGTAATTTTCAGTGATGCATCTTATAAAGGTTTGGGTTGTGTGTTAATGCAGAGTGGGCGAGTAATTGCTTATGCCTCCAGAAAATTGAGACAACATGAGAAAAACTACCCAACACATGATTTAGAGTTGGCCGTAGTTGTTTTTGCTTTGAAAATCTAGCGGCAATATTTGTATAGGGCGAAGTGTGAAGTCTACATGGATCGCAAGAGTCTGAAATACTTCTTTACGTAGAAGGAGTTGAACATGCGACAAAGGAGATGACTTGAATTGATAAAGGATTACGATCTTGAAATTCAGTATCACCTTGGGAAGGCTAATACAGTTGCTGATGCCTTAAGTAGAAAATCATTGGGGAATTTACCTTGTTTGCTTACTGAATGGAAAGAGATCTTGCAAGATTTTGAGAAGTCTGAAATTGAAGTGGTATGGTGTGAACAGGGCGGATTGATAGCCGATACTTCAGCTGAACCGGAAATCATTGATGAGATTAAACATAAACAAAAAGAGGATGAATTCCTCAAGAAAGTGATTGATGAATTTGAGACAAGCCCGAAAGCAGAATTCAGCATTGAAAGCGAAGTGTTGAGGTTTCAAAACCGAATGTGTGTCCTAGATATTCCGGAACTAAAGAAAAGAGTTTTAGATGAAGCCCACAAGTCAGTATTTGCTATGCATCCAGGCAATAACAAAATGTATCGGGATTTGAAACAAAGCTATTAGTGGCCTAAAATGAAGAAAGAAATTGCAAAGTATGTGTCCACATGCCTTCAATGTCAGCAAGTTAAAACTGAACATCAAAAACCAGGAGGGCTACTTCAACCTCTCCCTATTCCTGAATGGAAGTGGGAACATGTGACCATGGACTTTGTTGTTGGTCTACCCCGAACACCTCGAGGTATGGATTCTATCTGGGTTGTAGTTGATAGGCTGACTAAATCTGCACATTTTCTACCTGTCAGAACTGCATTTGATGCTTATAGATTGGCTACTATGTATGTTGATGAGATTGTCCGTTTACACGGAGTCCCAGTATCCATTGTCTCGGATAGAGATCCGAAATTTGTATCCAAATTGTGGAAGAGCATGCAGAAAGCTATGGGGACAGAACTGAGGTTTAGTACCGCATTCCACTCACAGACAGATGGGCAATCAAAACGGACTATACAGACGTTAGAATATATGCTCAGAATGTGTGCTTTACACTTCCAAGGGAGTTGGGAAGATTATTTGCCACTGGCAGAGTTTGCATACAATAACAGCTTCCACTCCAGCATCGGTATGGCACCATACGAGGCTTTGTATGGTAGAAGATGTAAATCACCAATTTGTTGGACAGAAGTCGGGGATAGAGCTTTACTTGGGCCTGAAATTGTGCAAGACACTTCTGAGAAGATCAAAATAATCCAACAGAGGCTCATGTCCAACAGAGGCCTGAAATTGTGCAAGACACTCACAAACACTTCTGCATTCTGTTGGGCCTAAGGTCGTTCTGCCTTATGTGGGCCTGAGGCCGTTCAGAAAAAGGAAACCGAGTGAGACTATGAATTGTGAATATGCACTATTAGCTCATGTCCGTACTTTTAATTTATTTGTACTACTATCATTCACTGAGCCTTGCTGACTCTACTTTTCTGAATGTTTTGTAGGTAACCTGCTTGTGGGTCAACCTTAGGTCAGTCTTGAAGTCTGTAGCTGAACCCGTTTTGCTGAGTCACCCAAAGTGACTCTCTGCTTTATTTTCGAAAGCCCTTTAATGGCATGTCTTGTTATAACTGGGAAGAATAGGTATGTATGTAAATGTTGACAACACTAAACATGTTGGGTTTGTTCTTTCTTTTATTATCAGTAATGTGAATGCTACGTAGGATGTTTCATATGTATAGTAACGACATTTAAACATAGCTCAATGAATGTTTTATCCTTCTATTGGTTGCTTCCGTGCAAGCCCCAATATTGAGTAAATTTTAAGAGGTTTCTAAATTGAGGCCTAAGGTTAGGCCAGTCATGTCCAAACTTCCAGGGGCAGGTTTGGGTCGTGAAAGAAAACCACCCCTCCCTCTTATCATGAAGGCTCAAAGAGGGAAGTAGACATGCTCTAAGTCTCATCAATGTATCATGGATTGATATGTGACAATTCTAGGAACGATGGACTTGGCATAATGTGATAACCTTGCTCCGTATTATGCTAATTAATCTTAATTGTGATTATGATTATTTGTTTGATATCATTTTGAGTGCCATTCATATGAGTATATGTGGTTTTGAATTTCTATATGTTCGTCGTAGGAAGATCTGTTTGATTTAACTGCTCTAGAATTTAATTGAAGGTCTTATCGGCCACAGAAGCTAAAATTGACCACGCCATTGTGGTTGCCATAATTTTTAGAGCCTACGGTGAAATTTAATTGCAAATTTATTCGGATCAAAATAATTAGATTCAGAACGATTAATTAAGTGCTATTAATTAGCTATAATCAAATTTGATTAAGAAAGCCTATATAAGGGACCCAACTACACTTAAGCTCACTTTTTGAGCTCAAAGAATCTAAATTTTCTCTCTAGAGAGAGAGAGAGAGAACCGAATTTAGAGAGAGAGAAGGGCCAATCTTGAAGATTTTGCTAAGGAGCTCAAGCTTTGAAGGGCTAGGCACAAGAATTTGCTACGATTTGGAAGATTGAACCTCTAGGTGAGCATTTGAGCATAAATTCATGAGTAGAAGTTTGTAAATTTGTGTATTCAAGCTAGTTGGTTGATCAAGAACATAAATTGAGATGAAATTGAAGAATTTAAAGCTTATATATACATGCATGTAAGAATTTGTCATGAAGTTGTATGATTGAGCATGAAAAATATGATCCATGTAGAATTATGGTTAAAGTTCATGCTTTTGGTCATCATTTGCATCATCTAAGTTGAAAATGGAAGTCATAGTTCACATGCAAGTGCAATTCATGGAAGCATGAGTGTTGGATGCATGAAATTGAAGTATTGAAGATGGAATTGGCAAGAGTTGTATGTGTATGTAAGTAGTTCATGGAAGTTAAGCTTCA
Source organism: Camellia granthamiana (assembly GCA_036172215.1). NCBI lineage: Eukaryota > Viridiplantae > Streptophyta > Magnoliopsida > Ericales > Theaceae > Camellia > Camellia granthamiana. The sequence continues at coordinate 78,598,910 of CM069913.1, read as the reverse complement.
TAATGTTGTAATCTAGCATTTGTATCATGTTAGAAGGTTTGCATGTGAAGTATAAGTCGTTATGCATGTTATGTGAGTTTGAATGAAAGTTTGAGCCTCAAGAACAGTTCTGGAAAACCCAGAATTCTGCATGTCCGCTCGAGCGGGGAAGGCACCGCTCGAGCGTGAAATGAAAGCTCCCAGCAGTGTTGCAGTCAGTGATGTCTGCTCGAGCGGGGACATTCACGCTCGAGTGGGGAGCTATGTAGAATGACTTTTAGCTCAAGCATCCGAAGTCACGCTCGAGCATAAAAATGAGGCAACCAGTATTTTTGCAGACCCACGGGGTCCGCTCGAGCGGGGGTACCCACGCTCGAGCGGGGACCCCTATTTCAGAAATTTTGTAAAGGTGTTCTAAGTTTTGTTTTTCGTTCTCTTTCATTTCTAAGCACTCTTAGGCATGCATTGAGTATCATAAACGAGTTAGAGGGATAAGAAAGAAGCCTAAGAGGGATGTATGAATTAAGAACGAATTGAATTGTTTTTGACCCATTGTGTTCATGAAATGTGTAGGGTCGAGCTCCAGGGAAAATCCACCGGCAGAACACTGTGAGTAATATCTTAATAAAGATATTTTGAAGTATGTTATTTGTCCAATTGCTTATTTCCATACCATTACTATAAGCTTGTTGAATTGAATTGTGGACAAACGTTTGCTATGCCAATGAATGGGCCAGAGGCCGTTGGATATGAATGAATGGGCCAATGAATGGGCCAGAGGCCATTGGATATGAATGAATGGGCCAATGGATGGGCCAGAGGCCGTTGGATATGAATGAATGGGCCAATGAATGGGCCAGAGGCCGTTGGATATAAATGGATGGGCCAAAGGTCGTTGGAGATGAATGGATGGGCCAAAGGCCATTGGACATGGATGATTGGGCCAAAGGCCATTTGATATACATGAATGAATTGGGCTCGAGGCCATTTGCCAAAGAACAAAGTGGGCCATAGGCTGTTTGATATGTTCAGGCTTGAATTACCTAATGTATTGAATGATGCACAAAATAGAATACTGAATGGGCCCAAGGCCGTTTGATATGTGTGAATCTCATTCGTGTACCTTCTTTATTTGATATTATTCACTGGGCTTTCGCTCACGCTCATTCATCTGTGTGTAGGTGGATGTCCAAACCCATCCTCGGTGAAATAGTTGAGAAACAGTCAAGGTTTTGAAGAGTCAGCCCAACGTCTCACGCACGAGACTTGTCTTCGCCTCTTTTGTTCTTTTGTTGTAGTTTTGTTATGTTGGCGAGAACATTGGATTACTTTTGTATATAAAGTTTGGGTTTGACTGACTTAGACTTGAACGATCTTGTATGTACAGTTTACATGTTAACTTCCCTTTGATGTGAGTTATTAACGAATACTTACATGAAATGTTATGATGTGCATATAAGCACAGCTCTATGGACAAAGCTTTAAAATTGCTTTCATTTGGCCCCTTTACTCTGATGAGTTATGTCTTATATGGTTCGAGGCCATAGGTAATCTCTTGATTACCGGCCGGTTATGTCCATAACCTATAGTGGTGGGTTCGGGTCATGACACATAATGTCTGGCCAAATCCAGCCATCTAAACATTTTCTTTATGTCGGTTTCATTCATTTTAAACCAATTTTATTAATCATTTCCATTCTTTAAAGTATTTGTCCAAAGTGATGTTTAAGTCCACTAAATAAAGAGAAACGTCAAACGAGAAGTGATCCATAGCATGAAAGAGAGATTATGCCTTGACGATGAACCTCCGAAGAGATTAAGCTATTAAGGATATGTCTCTTTCTCATGCCTTGAATGACAATCGATCGCTTGAAATGACTCTCAAATGAAAGAAAAGAATAAAGGAGGGAGGGCACAGAAATGATCGTGCAAACTGGATTATTAGGATCCGACTCTTGATATGAAAACTAACTAAAGAAAAGCTATCAAAGCATGGGTAACACAGTACAACAAGCTAGGTAGGAGGACTTACAACGCAACAAGATAGATATTCAAAGAATACACTAATTAAATAAATTAGGACAGCCCTAAAATAGCCCCTAGCATGCTGAACATAGTGGCCAAAAATCATGTTAAAAGCATAAAAAAAAAAAGTAAGAAAGAACAAGGAAATGCAAGGCTAATGAATAAGAGCAAGGAGAGGTGGCTAACCTCTCCATTTTTCAGACCTCAAACCATGTTTTTTTTAGCCATTTTCAAACTCTGAAAATCAGTTTAAAAGGCAAAGAAAAGAGTGTAAAACAAGGGTGTGAGCTATGAAGTAGAGTGCGGGTTTTAACCCTCTCTACCCCTTGGTAGCTACTCAAACCGAAGTTCCAACACTTTAAGTAGGATCAAAACAATAGAAAAATACAAGAAATAGGCAGAGAAAAATAGAAATGAAAGCAAAAGAAAGGTGGTAAGCTTATACCTCTTGAAGAAGGTAAGTAACCAAACTTGGTCCAAGCATGCTCTCAAGCTTGAATTGTTATTCACAAAGCTCAACCAAGGTTCTATGTTATGGCTCAAGGTTGTATGTAGTGTATGGAAGATCAATTATCTTCAAAGTTAGCTTGCACAAGGAAAAGGGGTTATCAACCATGTTTTTGCTACTTTGAAACTTTTCCAACCTCTAACACTGAGATATATGTTGGTATTTATAGAATTTGAGCAAAATAGGTTGAAAGTATCTTAAAAAATGGACAGATGGATGATTCCCACCCAGAACAGTGCTTCTCGCTAAAGAGAGTCGGCCGGCTCCCAATGCGGTACAACCGACCTACAATGTATTCCCCTGTTCCTCTGCTTCAAACTCAGGGTAGGGTGGTACAATGTTCAAAAAAGAATTTATGGGGTAAGAACAGTATAAATATGCAAGGTTTGGGATTGGTTATGGGGCTTGAACTTAAATCCCTCATTGAGAACTCGAACCACACTCAACGCAACTTTCATCATCAAGTGTGCAGAACAAAGCACCCAACTCTTGCGGGCGGTCAAAAATAGGGTGTCTACATATACCACCAGATTAATAATACTATAGATAGTATTAATATATAACATTAATATTTTTAAATTTTTAGTATTTTTTTAATATCCCCCTTACTCAATTTCTAATCTCAATCACACCATGGGATTTGTAGTCCTACCAATTTGGGGGGGGGGGGATTAGTAATCCAAGAAGATAGTTAATCCCTTACTCGTGTCCCAACCAAACACTCTATAGATGGATCCCATGGACTATTAGTCAAATCCCCCCTTCAAAGAGCCAAACAAACATGACCTAAAATCTAAAGTAATAAAGAATATTGATATTTCAAAAAAAAGAGCAAACTTCACTTTACCTCTTATGGTTTGAGTCATGTTCGGTTTACCCCCTTAATGTTTGCAAATGACCATAACCCCTACTTGATTTGTGGACTAAAGTGCACCATTAAACATTCTGTCCAACTTAACAGTAAGTGTGAAATACGTGGTAGAAGTAAAAGGTTTATATGCTCATTTTCAAATTTCAAGGGGGTAAATCGCATATGGAATAAAATATAGGGAGTTAAATAGTACATCAAATAAATCACAGGGGGTAAAGTGCACTTTGTCTTCCAAACAAATGACAAAAATATTGGGGCATTTTAGTCTTTTTCATTAAATCATTAACGGACCTAACAATGCACTTCAGTCCACAAACCACAAGGAAGTCATGTGGTCATTTCTAAACATTAGGGAGATAAACTGCACATGCCTTAAACCGCAAGGGATAAAGTGAAATTTGTCCTTCAAAAAATAACGGGGTGGTAGTGTCATTTTGTATAAATAGAAACGGTGTCAGTATAATTTATCCTTAAATACCGAAAGGGTGTCAACATAATTTATCCTTAAATATTGTTGGACCATAATTTATTATAATTGTATAACACAACTATATACGATAATTTTTAAAACGCTCTTATATATAGATTATAGCTATATAAAAAGTCATGATTTATGAGATTTCAAAAATGTTGCCATATTAACTAAAGAGCCAATACAACAGGAGCATGCACATTTTTATATTAAATTCATAATTATATTATAGTGATTCTTGTTGAAGACCCGACCCATTTGATATTCTGGACTCGGGTTTCATTGTTTTGTATTGTTGTCTATCTCTTATTGTTTTTTTTCCCTATTTTCCCTCATTGAGTTTGGCTATTGGGATGTGTTGGCAGCTTATTTTTCAAGACTTTGGTTGCCTAGAGTTTGGCCTCTATGATCAAGTATAACTTCTTGCGCTCAAGCGGTCTTTGTGGACTCCTAATATTTTGGTAGGTCCACAAAACTACTAGGAAAGTGTATTCTATGCTCGAATGGTGCTTTCTGTGCTCGAGCAATCTTGGCTCGAGTGGCCCTTTTTTTGCTCGAGCGTTAGTCTTCTTTTTGTAAAAGTACTGAGAGTTTGTATTTTACGTTCATGCATCAACTTCTTACGCTCAAGCGGTCACATATTTTATGTCTTATACTCGAGCGTCACTTCTTGTGCTCGAGCGGACTGCATGTATATCTATTCGTAAAAGTCACTTTTTCATTTCTCTCTCTCTTTCTCTCTCTCTAAATTTCTAAAAACCTTAAGTTGAGACCCTCTTTCTCTAAAACTCACCTTCTCTCTTCTAAAATGTATATATCCATTGATTTCTCTACCCTACTCCCTTTGAGAAAAAGGTGGAGCTCACTTGGAGCTTAATTTTCATCAGAACAAAGTTTGATTTCGGCGTTGTGGAAATGTTATCACTCTCTCTCACGTCTTCTTGCTTCGAGGTGGGGATTCTTTGCACTCTTGTATGAGTTTTACCTTAGCTATTTGTTATTTGCTATTTGCTATTCCAAAAGATTATGGTGTTTTGGGGGTTTTTGTCAAAAACCTAGGGTTTGGAATAAAAATGTAAAAGAGGGTTTTTAAATGGTTTTAAGAAAAAGGTTGTGATTATGAATTTGGGGTTGATATATGTTGAAATGAGATATTTCTCGCATTGAAATGTATTTTCAAAGAGAATCGGGGGTTTTGCCCAAAAATGTGAATGTTTGAGATTGTAAAGAGAAAAATGGAATTGATATGTAAATTGCGGAATTGAAATGATGATAATGATGAGGGTGGAGTTGGATATGCACTATTAATCCCATTTTATGATTTTTAGAAAAATGTATCTTTAATGAAATTTATTTATATATTTAGAGATATCTATTTATAGATAAAGTTGGCATGTGTGTTCAGAGTGAAAGTCCCAAAAAACGTGCGTCTACATGGGTGTCGATTCCCGCGGACGAAATATCCATAAAATATCAATAGTAGCGCTTGTATAAGGCTACGTTTATATGGATGCTGTTTGACAGTTTCCCACGGACGAAATATCCGTAAAAGGTTGTACTGATTTGAGATTTTCCTGTGTTTTCTATTGTAAAAAGCATGGTTTTGAGAATTATGATATAAGCTTGGCATTGCACGACTTTTGAAAATGGATATAAATGTTTTGGTATTGGCATTGCATATGCATAAAACTTTATGGCTTTGTTAAGATTTATTCATTGTGTTTGTAGTGTTTCTACTAGGTTTTGGCTCACCCAATGTGGGAAAAACTATTTTCAGGTGTTAGTGATATGCCTCCACCAAGGACTTAGCTTGGGAGGACTGTGGAACTAAAGGCTCAGTTTTGTTATTTTGTATTTAATTTTGTACAAGCCTAGGGCTTTATATGTATTGAGCTTAAGACTCACTTTTGATGTACCTAAGCTTTGACTTGGAAAGATGTATGCCTTTAGGGCATATGATTATCTGTTTAGCTTTTATTTCTTTTCACTATCTTGTAACACATGCTGTGGATTCAGGATGTGTTATTTATGAATATATATCGCATGTGTCACCTTTTGTATATCAAACTTTGATTAATGAAAGATTATCAATTCATCTATGTTGCTATTTATTGGTTGTTATGAGATGGGTTTATTGTATTTATTGTATTTATTTCGGGGCGTTATAACTTGGTATTAGAGCATATCGGGTTTGAAGACTTTGTGTACGTAGGAAGTGGTTCTTACTACAATGGGTTTATCTCGCTTGGTAGAGATGTTTGTATGTTTGTAATGCTATGCGATAACATGCTGTAGACGTCCTTGGACGTCCCGAGAGGGAATCCCGTTTTGTTCATTTGGGGCTCACTACAATTCGGACTCAAATGTCACGGTTCTTAATTTGATCTTGCAAAGTGTAATGCAAGACTGATAAATCACCAAAGAGTCCAAATCCCGCAAATCGTTTTGGAAAATTGATTTTTTTAGAAAGAAGTGCCAAACATTGACTGCTTTGCCAGATATAGAGTCACCACATAAATATTTTATTTTTAGGGAATTTAGGAAACCCTGACTCGTTGCCTAAGGCCACGTGTCCGTCATCACCAAAGTTGCCTCGGCTCGGGAACTTGGGTACGATTGGGGAAGGTCACTTCGTGAGCACCCCCGCTCGCCCGATCAAAGATCGGCCTTTACTAACCATGATATCTTGTTTTTTTAAATCACATGCGTTCTTATTCCGGTTTATTAGCCTAGAATTACTATGTGATGCGCACAGCATACAAGTATAGACTGGATCGCCTAAGTTGGAACAACTCATGTTATGTTTGTTTTTTAAAGCGATTTGCTACTCGTAACTATGCTAAAATGTGGGTTTTGCCACCCTCAAGTGGGCTTAGAAAACATGGTGATTTGCCACTCTCAAGTGGGCTTAAAACTCGCAATCAATGAATTGTTCCAATTCAAGTAATCCAACCTTCACCCACAGGCATTCAGGTAGTTATATCACACAGGCACATAGACTCATGGCAAGCATGCTATCATGGCAGTCACTCACACACATGCAAGGATGCTAAAGCATAAACACTTACCGAGTACTCCGAGCCAAAGAAAGAAGCTAATTAGAAAACATGCATGAATCCTAACTATGCTGAGATGCCTCATGCAACACATGCAAGAATGCAACTACAATAGGCTCGGCTACCATAAGATGGCATATGAGATGCAACAACCAATACATGTATTCAACTTGGAATTGAAATACGATGCAGTTAGCATGATGCGCCGAGCCCGGTGCATGCAATACAGATGAATGAATGCAAGCAGGCAAACATATAGATGCTAATTGAAATATGTCCTAAAACTAACCATCGTAAGCTAGTAAATAAAAGGAAGAAAGACGTGGGGTTGCAAGACATACATCACACACACGCACACTTATTACACAATTATGCCCTCTCTCGGAGGGTCCGAATGAATAATACAAATTAACTAATTAACTAACTAATTAATTATTACAAAACACTAAATTAATTAAACAAATTAACTACAAAATAAATTAAGTATGAAATTAAAAGAGGCTGCCGCAGCACCGCCTCGGAATGCTTGAATGATGCATGTTCGATCACCCGGCTCGGAAACCCGTTGCCATGCCACTGTTGCCTCTGTTTGCACTGTTCTGCATCTTTGAGAACTGTGAAAATCCTTTTGATGCTTCTGAAACATTCCCTTAGCACTCTTGGAGGTCACCGGCCAGGAGAGAATACCACCGGCCATAGAAATATGGTCATCGACCAAAAATGTGATCACCAGCTCAGTTTTGGTAGTCGGCCGGCACTGAAGACAGCCGACCGGCCATAAATTCCTGCAAAACCTTGTTTTGCTGCAGCAGAGGACAGACAGTGCATGGCAAGATGTTTACAAAACAATGTGTATAGGACCACCCTCCCTATCATACTGAGAACTCAAGGGAGTACGGCCCTCGACCCTCGGGCCACCAATCACGTATTTTAATGCATGATGGCCAAAGAGGCCAAGTGTGCCAATCAATGTAGAATGAATGCAACAAAACAAATGAATGATACACACTCTATCATGTTGGATCAAGAGTGTCGGCGACCGAGGATTGAGACGTGTTTCATCACTTTAAGTACGAACACACCTCATTCCTCACGTTTGGTTTGACACCCCAAACCAAACAAGATCCAATGTACGCAACCAAGTATGATGCAAAACATGCAACTAATGTAGTGCAACACATGCATTCCAAATGCATTATGACTCGAATACACACACAAGGTTAAGGTGGCAAACATGCCAAATGTAATGCAACCTAAGCTAACATGTGACAAGATGCAACCTAGGTATGCTAACATGCACGGCATGCAAAAGGTAGATAAGCATGCAACATTGAACGACATGATGAATGGACTTAAACTAAAGATGGACAGACCTAAGTCATGTCCAAAATCAGTGGCCAAAACACCCAAATTAAGGCACCAAAAGGGGAGACATGCATGCACAATCATGAATCCGTAAGCTAGGCAATGATGCACAATCCTCAACCATGAGAAAAATGGGATAAACATGAGAACATAGCAATGCAATGAGCTCTGAAATCAAGTGAAGAATGATGCCAAATTACCTACACAAGTGAAGTATAGCATGCTAATGGACCCAGTGCTCAAAGCTAGTTAAGAGGCTAACACAATGGCCATATCAACCAAGCCCTAAAGGGCCAAGGGGACTTAAAACAGTCCTAGGGTGAGCCAAGACAAGGCTAGGATATGCAAGGAATGAGGCCAAAACACGCTTAAAAGATGGGCACAAACAAAGGAGCACGCAAAGGCCACAAAGGGAGCATTGCACTACACCCACCTCAACCACACATGGCATGGATTATGCAACCAAAAACAAAGTTATAATATGCCAAAAGAAGCCCCAAAACCCACTGGTATGGCAGCCCAAGGACTTAAACAAAAGGGCATGCACCAAGACCTATTTTAAGGCACAAAAGGACAACTCTTCAAAGCATTGAAAAGATGATAAATGCAAGCATAAAAGCATAGGACATGGACTGAAATAGCATGATAAGCGATTCCAAATCACTAAAATAACCCAAATAAAGCATGCTTATGACTCACATACCCAAAGCCAACAAGCCAAAATGCATGGTGGCTATACAAAGCATGGCATATATGATCCAAGTAACCAAAAACAGACCTCAAGCACGATGAAACAAAGCTAAAAGCTTCTCCAAGTTAAGCCAAAACATGTAAGCATGGTGGTCTAAATGCAAGGTGCATGTTATGACAATAGAGGGGATTACAAAGCAAGTGCATGATGCATGCAATGGGCTAAAAATCCGACAAAAAATAGAGGTATAATATGACCAAATAACACCAAAAAGCCTCTGAAAATGAGCCAAATAAAGCTAAGCAAACATGCCAGCTTTATGAGCCCTAAATGCAAGCAAAGGAGACACAAAGGGAGAGGGGTGTCCCTCCCCTATACATGACCTCAAAACAACTTCTCCACCACTGAAAATCCTCTAGATTTTAGTGGTGAAAATGTTGAAATAAAGGGATTCCAAAGCCCAAAGAGAAAGGCACAAAAAGAGGCCAAACAAGGCCTAAGCGGGGGTAGACAACCCCCAACCCAAAAGCAACCTTAAACAAACATCTTAAACATGAAAAATCAGAACTTTTATCAGTTATACACAAAGCTCAAAACAGCATGCAAGATAGGTTAAAAGCTTGTACAAAAATGGGGAATATAAAACAATAGTGTTCACCCTTGAAGAACACTTCAAGAACACCAAGTCCAGCCCCTCCTTCTGATCAAAACCAACCTAAAAACTCTGAAACCAGTCCCTCAGCACCTTAGTAACCAAAGTATTGTAATGACCCCAAAATGTGGAGAAGAAATCATTTGTATTTAACTATGAGCTGAGGTGTGTAATTTAATTATATCTTTTCCAATTGAAGCATTATATGTTGAGCCACGGCTTTCAAATTGAAATTACCGACCTTTATGGGTTCAGAAATCACAATTGAGGACTTGGATGTGTTAATGGAAATTTTTAGAACTATTTGGTAAACTTAATTGGAAATCTAATTTGTCTGGTTCGTTAATGGGCGTTTGGATGGTTAACTTGGTACTGCAAATTGAAGGCCTTAGAGACTTCAGAAACCGGAACAGGGGACATATTTATGATCATCATAATTTTTAGAATCATCTGGAAAGTTTAATTGAAATTTAATTTTGTGCGATTCATAAGGGCGTGTTTGGCCCTCCGTAATTGTGTTAAAGTTTATATAGTTAAGCATATGGGTGTATATGAGTTATAAGGGAGGACTTATCTTTTGGAAGCTCAAAATATCTAAGAAGAGAGGGGAAGACCCGTGAGAAAGAGAGCCAAGAGAGAGAGAGTGAGGGTTCACCATTGTTGAGAGTTTGAAGATGGCTTGAAGAAATTGGAGAGAAGAAGGAGAGCAACCATGGAAGCTTGGAGAAATTAAAGAGAACCATGAGGAAATCAAAGAGTGAACTAAGGTAAGATTAATTATCTTGAATCCTTGTGTTTAAGACATTAATTTCATGAAATAATGATAATAAAGGAAGCTTTGAACCCATGAACCTTGATTTTCGAAGAATTCATTGATTGAAGAAATAGAGTCATTAAATTTGTTTATTTTGAGATTATGGTGTTTGATGAAGAATAATAATGTGAAATTGGTCATGTATTAAAGGGTTTTGGGCTTTGATTTACATGTAATTAAGGTTTGATTTTGAAAATGAGAAGTCCCAAATTTTCAGCCATTTTCGGACTGAAACTGTCCAGGGCTGCACGTGCGGAGACAGCTCTGTCCAGCCAACTTTGAATAAGCATATCTTTTTCATCCGGACTCCGTTTTGAGTGATTCTTGAGCCTCAAATCAAGCCCCGGAAGTATAGTTTCCAATGGCACTGGTCTCAATGCCAACTTATAAATACATAAATAGTTATGCCTAAATTAGTGACGACTGTTCACGTTGTGTCAATTAGTTTTGTACCATTTCTTCACCTAAACCATTTCCCATCGATTTCTCCTGTTTTTCTAAGACATGGATTACAACTTATTAGAGAATAATGAGCTTGGTACCACCATGGCTAATTGATTGAATGATCAGAGAGAATAAGTAACGGATCGAGTATAATTTCATGTTATGTGTTGTGCACTGTAATTGTAGGTCGAGACGAGGACATTATACCATTACCACCGGGAACCGATCACTGTGAGTAGTAGTACTTTGATGTACCTTTATCCGTTTATCCTTATTGATGTTAAATCTTCGTCGTAAGAATTATGTTGACATAAATGTTATGTATGCTATGTGAGAAACACTGTGACATTATGGAAACTTCGAAAGAGTTTATGAAGTTATGTATGTTATGTGAGAAATATTATGAAATTATGAAAACATCAAAAGAACTTGTGAAGATCAAACCTATGTGGCCAAGGGCCGACTTGTGACTTATGAAGCTATGAGGCCAAGGGCCAAACTTGTGAACTTGTGAATCCAAAGGGCCAATGGCCAATGTGATAAGTTGTAAATCTATGAAACCCAAAGGCTATTGTGAATGTGTGAACCCCTCAGGCCAAGGGCCGAACTATGAAATTGTGAAACGAATAAAGTCATCTATAATCTAATGAAAATGTACTTACTTTTCGTTACTAATTATCAGGAATGTCCTATTAACTTTATGTTAATTATGTCAACTCATGGGAATGATGTAACGATTACCATTAGGACTCTGTTAATTACAAGGCAAGGCAACTATGTTAACATATGAGAATGATTAAACAAAGGTGTATGCTATTGATTAATAGAGCACGTAAAGTAAGTCATTTACCCAAAAGAATTTATGTTCATTCTTGAAGAATGGATTCTAAGTAAATATGAGAGTAGCTATGTGTATCCAGATAAATTGAAGTTATTTTGCTATGTTGCTTATGAATTGGAAGTTATCCAGAATCTACGATAAAAGTGCGAAGTTTAGCATCATTGTGTGACCCTCATGAGAATGTGAATTAGTCTCTCATTGTTAAGCGTACGATAATGACATGATACAACAAGAAATGCTCTAGTATGATATGTATCATTTGAATTAATGAATGATGTCCAAGTATGTTTCAGGCATGTTTCCAGTATGTTACAAGTTCAAGTATGTTCAGGTATGTTTTAAGTATATGTTACAAGTTTAAGTCTATTACAAGGTCACGTATGTTACAAGTTCAAGGATGTTACAAGTTCTTTGTTTCAAGGGCTTTCATGCCAACTTTTCAAGGGCTTTCATGCCAACTTTTCAAGGGCTTAATGCCAATCTTTCAAGGGCTTCATGCCAACTTTTCAAGGGCTTTCATGCCAACTTTTCATGGGCTTAATGCAAATCTTTCAAGGGCTTTCATTCCATAAGTTACAAGGGTTTTATGCCATATGTTTCAAGGGCCTTAGTGCCATATGTTACAAGGGCTTTATGCCATATGTTTCAAGGGCCTTAGTGTAGACACCCCATTTTTAACCGTCCTCAAGACTTGGACGTCACCGCTTGAACACCCGGTGATTATCCATGTTTGTGTTTGTTTTGAGTTCCCGGAGGCCCCGGCTGCGCGCCGTGCCTCAGGATCTCTCGACCAGCCTGTTTTGTGCTTGGTTGTGCACCAAGTACTTGTGTGTTTTTGCATTTGAGGGTAGGGGAAGGCTTGTTAGCCATCCCTGAATCCCACCGGCTGCCCCACACCTCCACCGGCACTCCCTAGTGGCCATCGGCACTATTTTATCCAAATCTTTGGCCGGTCGGCACTATATGTTGCCGACCGGCACTTTTTTGTGCCGGTGACATTTTTGGCTGGCCGGTGACCCTTCTGAACCCCCCTGAGGATGGTGCATGCCAGCTGTGCCAGCTGGATTACACCATCTCTCCTCCCCGTACATAGGGTTGGCCCATATGCGCCCTTGAACCCCTCAAACCTTCTAGAAGGTTGAACCCTTGGCCAAGCTTCTTGGAGAAGCTTGGCCAGCTGTCTTAGCTTCCCTTGGAAGCCAAGACCCTCTTGCACCTCTTGAACCCCTCCTCTCTTTGCTTAGCCACTAAGTTAAGAGCTTTATTTTGCCTATATAAGCTCATCTCTTCCCCTTGAGTTAGAGGTTAGCCATTTTAGGTCAAAAACCAAAGCCTATATCTATATATCTGTGTGATACACTTTCTCTCTCTATATTTTCCCTCTCTCTCCCCTTGTGTGTGTGTTTTAGGCCTAAAAAGTGTGATTTCACCTTACTTTTGCACCTTTACACACACTACTACACCTTAATCCGAGATTGGGAGGCTTGGAGGTTTGTTTTGTGTGATCTTGGATTGGTTTTGATCACTAGAGGAGAGCTGCTCCACCTGTTCTTCATTGGATCTTCAAGGGTAAGCTTTTTGCTTTAGTTTCCCCATTCTTGCACTAGCTTTCTACCCCTCTTGCTTTGTGTTTTTGGATTTGTGTTCAACATAAAAAAGAATTGTTTTTCCTTGCTTAAGAACATTCATCAAGGTTGTTTTGTGGTTTGGGTAGAGTCTCACCCTCTTAGGCCTTGTTTTGGCCATTTTGGAGCCTTTTCTTGAGGCCTTGTTTACTCGGTGTTTTTGATCTTCTCACCACTGAAAACCATATTTTCAAGTCTTGTCTAGGGGAGGGACACCCTTCTCCCCTTGGTCCTTAGTTTACCTTTGTTTTGGCTTAAAGGGTGGCATGTATGAATGCTTGCATTTAGCTTCATTTCATAGCTTTCTTGGGTGTTTTAGATCATATTTAACCTTTGTCTAAAGTTGGTTTAATGGCCCTTAGCATGCTTCTTACACTTGCTTTGTAATGCTTCATTTGGCCTAGAGATGTACCTTGTGTTTAGCCTCATATATATTCATGTTTTGGCTTAGCATGTTGGAATATTTGGTCATGATTTGCCATATTTTAGGGCTGTGAGCCACTGTTTTTGTCATGTTTGGCATGATTAGTATAGTTGCTTTGCATTTGGCTTGTAAGCCTTGGTTGTGTTGGCCCTTCGCATGCTTACCTTAGGCCGTCCTTATGATTCGGCATCATTTAGGATCCTATTTCAGTCCATAAATCATGTATGTATGCTTGCATATGTGACCTCCCTCATGCTTTGAAAGTGTTCCCTTCTAGGCCTTGAAATAAGCCTAATGCATGCTTGTAGGTTTAATGCATTTTGGGGCTGCCATATGAGGAGATTTGGGTGTCATTTTGCATCCTAAAAATCTGTTTTTGGTTGTTAGATTCATGCCATGAGAGGTCTTGTTAAGTGGTGGTAGAATACCCTCTTTCGTGCCTAAGCTTTAGGTACATTAACTTGCATGTTGGCATGGTACTTTGAATGTGATTTTAGGCATGTTTGGCCACTGTTTTGGGGAGAAATGAGGTCTGTCCCGTTATGGTTAAACCCGCCATCGCATGTCCATTGTATGCTTTGTTGCATGTTTGGTCCACTAGGTGTTGTAGCACATTGATTCCATTGCATACTTGACTCATGTTCGCATCACACTAGCATCTCATGCACTTTGGCATTTTGCATGCCTAATATGTTAGTTGTGTGGTACCTAGTTTGCTAGCATCCTAACTTCCATAGTGCATTATTGATGCATGTTTGCATGAGTTGCACTTCATTACTTGGTTTGGGGTGTCAAACCAAGTGAGGGAAATGAGGGGTGTTTGTACTCCAAGTGACAAAACACACCTCTATTCCCATGTCACTAAGGCCCTTGACTTTGGCATGATAGGGATTTAGTTATCATTGTTGTGTCGCATGCATCTTTACATTGAAATGCAACCTTGGTATCTTAGGCTATCATGCACTAAGGTGCACAATTGATAGCCCTAGAACCAAGAGCCATGTTTCCTTGATTCCCATTCATGATAGGGAGCCTTGGCCATGCATAAATATGCTCAAAAATCCAATACCATGCACTGCTGCCTGCTGTTGCTGTCAAACTGTCTTCTGCAGGAACTTTGTGCCGACCGGCAGGAAACAGTGCCGACCGGCACTGTATTTCTGGCCGATAGACTATTTTGCAGCCGGTGGCCACTACAAGCAGCCGGTGGTAGTTTCCTCCAGCCGGTGGCACTCAGCAGAACACAAGGAAGGTTTCCTGGGACTTTGGTTTTTTTTTGGAGAGACAGGGCAGTAAAAAACAGAGGTGGCAGTGGCACGGTGTAGGCTTTTCCGGGCAAGTCGCAACGAGCATACATCATTCGCGCATCCCGAGGCAGGGCTGAGGCCCCCTTTCTTTTATTTACTTGATTTAATTTTAGTAATTAGAATTTTGTAATAATTCATTCATTTATTCTTTGGACTGTATTATTCTTTTGACCCCTCCAAATGAGGGCAAATTTGTAATAAGTGTGTGTGAGTGGTTGCATGTCTTCCAACCCCCATCTCTTTCTACCCTTTTATTTACCTGCTTATGATGGTAGATTAGGGCACATCTAAATTAGCATACCTTATGCAATGCATGCGTGCATTCATGCATTTGTTTACATACATCGGGCTCGGTACATCATACAAACTGCATCGTACTTTCAATTCCAAATTGAATACGTGATAGTTGTTGCATTTCATGTGCCATGCTTAGGATAGCCGAGCCTGTCTAGATTACATTCCGTATGCGATGCATTAGTCACTTAACATAAACTAGGTCATGCATGTTTTGCTAACTGGTTTCTTGTTTTGGCACGGAGTACGATGTAAGTTTTATGCTTTAGCATGTCGCATGTGTGATTGTTGCCATGACAGTATGCTTACCATGCGGCTAAGTGCTTATATGAGATAAACTGCTTGAATGCCTGTGGGTGGAGGTTGGATTGCCTGAGTTGGGAAAACTCGTTGAAATCCGTGTTTTAGCCTACTTGCGAGTAGCAAATTCCAATGAATTTTCAAAACCAACGGATATGCAATGTTTATTTCCAAATTAGGCAATCTAGTCTATACTTGTTTGTTGCGCGCATAACATAGTAATTCTAGGCTAATAATTGGAATAAGAGCATGTAATGTTTTCAAAATCGGATATCACGGTTAGTAGAGGCCGGTCTTCGGACCGGGCAAGAGGGGGTGCTCATAGCTGACCTTCCCCGATCGTACCCAAGCTCCCGAGCCAAGTCACTTTGGTGATGACGGACGCGTGGCCTTTGGCACCGAGTCAGGGTTTCCTAAATTTCCCCATTAAAAAATATTTAGGTGGCGACTCTGTATCTGGCAAAGCAGTCCATGTTTGGCACTTCTTTCAAAAAAAATCTATTTTCAAAACGATTTGCCGGATTTGGACTCTTTGGTTCGAGATTTAGAACCGCGACATTTGAGTCCTTCGAACTGTAGTGACCCAATATCGAACCTGAACGGAGGGGACTCGCACTCCTTTCCCGGGATGCGTTCGGGGACGTCTACAG
This sequence comes from Camellia granthamiana, assembly GCA_036172215.1. Lineage (NCBI taxonomy): Eukaryota > Viridiplantae > Streptophyta > Magnoliopsida > Ericales > Theaceae > Camellia > Camellia granthamiana. The sequence continues at coordinate 78,582,592 of CM069913.1, read as the reverse complement.
TTTCTGGCGACTCTGCTGGGGATTTTTAGAGAGCTTGACTCGAACTCGTGATATCCTGTTTTGACTACACTTATGTGTTTCTTTGCATTGCATGTGCATTGGTGCGCCTAGGACACCGTGTTGGCCATCTGCTATTCCTGAGCGGTTTGCCGGAGGCTTGTCTTGTCAAGGCATGTCCATAAGGCTGACCGGTTACGGGCTCTGCCAGTATGGGAACACAAACCCCGGTTTTACCGGGGCACCCCTTTCGACCATTCGTCCTAGTGCATATCGAAATCCATAGTGACCATTCCAAACTAGGACAGGTTGCTCACCCGATATTAGGTTGTTTGAAACCGCTGCGTGCGTAGTGAAACCCTAGCTCCTGACAAAATAGGACAGGGAAACCCTACCCCAACATAGGGGTGTATTGGCTCTCATTTATCTGCTATGTGCTTTTAGAGTGTATCTCTACAGGAACACACATGCCAGTTTGCAGGATTGGGTATCAGGCCTGAGGGCACCAGTAACAGTATTTTGGGGAATCAGTTATCTGTGGGTACAAGGTTCAGACTTGGGGGCAATGATTCAGAAACAGTGATCAGTATTTGAGGAACAGTGTATCGAGTTCAACGTGCTATCTAAACTGTGTGTTGAATATTTATTTTATGCCGTTGTGCTGTCCAATTGTCTGTTTATTTATACGCTTTATTTATCTTTTTGTTAGGGTAGTTGAGCATAATTGCTTCCGACCCGATAGATATCCCCCAAGCACCCTGGGTTAGAGGCCGTCGACTCCTTCGATCTGAGGATCTGATAGACGGACAACCAGTGTACTACTCACTACCCCCGGTTACTAGACGGAGGTCAGTCAGGCAGAGTACATCAGTACAGCAGTCAGTTCAGAGGGCCTTATCTACCCCACCCGTGTTCAGTAGGGATCAGGATTCCGTGTCACCAACAGAGGAAGAATATATACCGACAATTCAACCAGAGCAGGATAGTATGGCTAGTTTGGAAGAGATGGTGCGCCACCTCCAAGAGAGTATGAAAACAATGCAGCAGGATGCCGTCCGTCAGGCAGAATTCTCCAGGCAACAGGCTACAGTTGTGAGGGAACAGGCAGAGACAATTACCAGACTAGAACAGCAAACCGGAGCATCTGCTTTGCATCAAGTCCCCCCCCACCAGGAGTTCCAAACCTTGGGGAGACAGCCAATGTTCAGAATGATACAGAACTGCCCACGGGACCACCCCCACCTCTAGCCCCGCCTCAAATCCAACCCCAGCTATCAAAGACGCCCACCAACCTACTGGACTCTCCCTTTGAGTTCGAGACTGATTCTACCGCACTGAAGCTGAGCAAGCTTGAAAAGCTGTTCAAGAGATCCCAAGGGGTCAAGACCATCCCCGATATTGAAGATGGTTATACCGACGCAGCTGTGACGCTGCCCGACAGATTCAAAATGCCTCATATTGATCGGTTCGACGGGACCGGGGACCCCATGGTGCACTTAAGATTGTTTTCAAATGTTCTAAGGCCGATGGGCCTCAGTAGGCTTCAGAAGTTGTCTTTGTTTGGCCGGACCCTGTCAGGTGTGGCGGCCATATGGTATGCCAAGCTAGAAGATGATGTCAAGAGGAATTGGGACGAAATGGCTGAGGCCTTCATCGCGCAGTACTCATACAACACACAGATTGAGATTACGACCCGTGATCTCGAGACGACTAGACAAGAGCCTAAGGAAAGTTTCTCAGAGTTTGTAACCAGATGGAGGGCCAAGGCTTCGATGATGACCTTGAGGCCTACAGACAAAGACCAAATTCGGATGATTGTGCGCAATCTCCAACCGAAGTTGATGCAAAAGATGATAGTACTCCCCTTTCCTACTTTTTCTGACCTGCATGAAATGGGGGTGCAAATTGAGGATGCCTTGAAGCAAGGCTTGATCGATAACGACCGGGAGCAACCCCGATGAACTTTCAATCGTGGCGGCAATGCAGGCCCGAGTGGCGTTACGACTGCAAGAGCTCAGGAAGTGAGCATGGTCACCACTAACCCTCCTCCAAGAAACACAGCAGCTTCACCATTCTCCGGTGCGTCCGGAAGCAACCCGCAAACGGCCAAATACCCACCCAGAAACACCAGAACCTTCGCTCCACTTTATATGCCCCTATCTAAAGCTCTGGGGGTTTTGATCAAAAAAGGGCATCTGAAGCCCCTGGAGCCGCGACCCCTACCAGAAAAACTCCCTCCTACCCATAACCCAGCCAAGTATTGTGCATTTCATCAACAGCACGGCCATGATACCGACCTATGTTTCCGGTTACGTCATGAGATTCAAGATCTCATCGATAACGGGGTGATTCTGCCTCCGGAGAAACCCAACGTTACTACAAACCCTCTCCCCGCACATAACCAAGCTCCACCGCCCAAAAGACTCAATTTCATCCATACCGGGGCCGTGTCCTACGACCCTAGCATTTATATCACACCTACCCACCTGCCCAAACCAAAGGTGTTCCTCCCTAATTGCACCGACCTATACATGATAGACACCCCCAAAAGCCAGCCCAAGCCAGTAGTGGTGACTGTCAAGAACAGGAGAGAGCAGATCCCAAAGGAAAAACAGGTTGTTGAGCCAGAGTCTGCGGAATCTGGGGATTGTACTAAGAAAGCATATAGTCCGGGTGACTATATTTCGTCAATAGGCCAAGATAGGCCCGAAGTGGAATTGCCAACGAAGGCGGAGTTATGTGTAATTCAAGGAGAGAACCTGGGACCGGGAACAGATGGCGTAACAGCTGTGGGGGGAGACCTTGCCGACCTCCAGTTTCGCAGTGACCAAGACCCAGTGGATGCGGCAGTCGCGTGGTTCGATTATGAGGATTCAGCAGAAGTTACCGGGTGGTTGGACGATCAACCCGATGTGATAGGAGAGTTTCAGTCAGAACAAGGCCCAGCAGGGGCGAGAATATCAGTAACGGCCGGGAGGATCGAAGAGCAGAGTATATCGCCGGGGGGCGCCGGTGTCGAGAGTTTCGCCCGGGATTGGAACATTTTGAGTACAGAAATAATCGAGCAGTCGGCTATGTCAGAACAAGCAAATTTTGAAGATTCCGAGAGAATCAGGAAGGCAAAGGCCCATGTAGGAGTCGAAACTGCTGTGTGTACAGGGACCGAGAATACTGCAGGTATGTGGACGGAAGGTGCTGCGAGCACAAGAACAGTCATACCAGGGCCGGATAGATGTCTGTCGGCTGCTGATGGAATGTGGTGGGAGGATGAAGATTTATGCCTCGCCCATACAGACGAGGATTGGGGTAACAACCAACCCGATGACACTTGGTACCTTGGAGAGGTAGATCACATGACACGGAGTGGGCGGTATTTCAAACCTCCACACTTGGATCAGCCAGAGGCTTCTGGGAAGGATAGAGAGGCTGAAAAGCAAAAAGAAAAGCAACTTGAAGAGGAGGCTGTGCTCAAACAGCTTAAAAAGATACAAGCAGACATCTCTATATGGGGACTGCTCATGGCATCACGGGTGCATAGAGAGGCTGTCTTATCAGCCATGGACAAAGCAAAACTTTCAATAGAAACCACGCCAGAGCAGCTGGTAGGATTGGTCTTTCTGGGGGGAGCCACCCCGATGCTGACATTTTCTGACAAGGAATTGCCACCCGAGGGGACAGATCATAACAAGCCCCTCTACATTTCCGTGGAATGTAGGGTTAAGTGGATACCAGTGGTACTTGTTGATACCGGGTCCGCCATCAACGTTTGCCCAGCAAGAACGGCATACGCAATTGGTTTGAAAACCGCAGATTTTGTACCAACAGCCCAGGTTATCCGGGCATACGACAACACAAGTAGGGAAGTGATGGGAACCGTAAAAGTTCGGACGAAGGTCGGGCCGGGGCAGCATGAGATAGATTTCCATGTCTTGGAAGTGCCTGCGACTTTCAACTTGCTTTTGGGGCGACCGTGGCTGCATCAGGTGAAGGCGGTATCATCTACTTTGCATCAAATGGTGAAATACCCCTATGGAAAGGGAGTAGCCATTGTCTTTGGAAACTCATCAATCCACCCACCACCGGAGGTATCCACGCCTGTTCTAGAAATCGAACATGGCATGGAAGATATGTTCATATCAGGGTTTACCCTAGCTGAGGCTCAGGTTGTACAAAACATCATGGCTGCTAACGAAGGGATCTATGTCAGTGCCCAAGCAGTGTATCTCATGAACAAGCTCCAACATATCCCTGGGATGGGATTAGGAAAGAGCGGCCGCAAAGGCGTTGCAGCATTGGCCGGGGTGCCACACAATCCCCACACCTTCGGCTTGGGTTATCTGCCCACTAAGGAAGATTGGGTGAGAAGGGGAAAAGAAATGGCTGGAAGAGCCAAAGCAAAACAAACGGGAAGACCTTTTGAGTTGATGCATCGGCCCATCAGGGGTACCCTAAACGGACGCTTCGTCTGAGAAGGGGAGGACTTTCCATTCTGTGGTTTTCCGGAGCCGTGGTTGAACGCGGAGAAGAAGCGCGTGCCGGGTTTCGAAATCTTCTTTGACTTACATATATCTGGGGATGATGTTGCTGAAGAGCAGACAGACCCAACAGTTGAGGCTGAGCGTAGCAAAGAAACGGAGTCTATGGATACCGAGTTTGAAATGGGGATAGCACTGGCATGTCTACTTTCAGATCCTTCGATCGACCAGTTGTGCTCGGGGGATAACTCCTCGGTGTCCATGATCGGAGATGAGACGGCTGCGAGCCAACCAGCAACTTTTTTGGATGCATCCATTGCGCCCTCCCTCACCTGGCAGTACGAGGAAGGGTTTTTGTCGAGCAGCACCGGGTCAGGTAGTGAGTCGGAATCTGATTCCACCGAGTCTTGTGAGTCGGAATCAGGTTCCAGCTCGTCTGAGTCTGAGTCCGGTATTCCTGGGGATGATAACCCGGATGCCACAGTCCTGTCCAGGTCGTCTTTTTGTTTCTCTTTTGAGTCTGTTGTAACAGAAGAATTGGACGATTTGGAAGAACATAATGAGAATGAGGTGACTGTGGTTTCCGAGTACTTTTCTGTGCCTTTGGTTTATTGCTTAAATCAGGACTTTCAAAATTTTGATGAAAACGACGAGGACGAAATTCCTCCGGTTTTGCAACGACTAATTGAACAAGAGCAAGAGAGGTTTGTTAAACCCTTAATGGATGAAATCATTACCGTGAACATTGGTACTGAGAAGGACCCGCGGCTGGTCCAGATCGGGTCCACGTTGTCTTCGGAGGAACGCGAGCGCTTAGTCGCTTTGTTAAAAGATTTTAAAGATGTTTTCGCGTGGTCCTACGAAGACATGCCTGGAATTGATCCTGAGATTGTACAGCACCGGATCCCTCTTGACCCCGAGGCCCGACCTGTTAAACAGAAACTCAGGAGGATCCGCCCTAACTGGGCCATTAAGATCAAGGAAGAGGTCACCAAGCAGATTGACGCAGGCTTCCTGCTGGTATCCAAATACCCGACTTGGTTGGCTAACATTGTTCCAGTACCGAAGAAGGATGGTAGAATCCGGGTATGTGTGGATTTCAGGGATTTGAACAGAGCCAGTCCGAAGGATGACTTTCCCTTACCGCATATCGACGAGTTGGTAGATTTCACAGCGGGGCATGCTTTGCTCTCGTTCATGGATGGCTTCTCAGGTTATAATCAGATAGTAATGGCACCCGAAGACCGGGAGAAGACCGCTTTTACCACCCCGCGGGGTACGTATTGCTACAGAGTAATGCCGTTTGGGTTGAAGAACGCTGGGGCTACATATCAACGGGCTGCAACCACAATATTACATGACATGATCCATAAAGAGGTCAAGGTGTATGTGGACGACATGATTGTCAAATCCAAAGAAAGAGAGGGTCACTACATCGCCTTGCAAAAGTTTTTCCAAAGGATCAGGGAATTTAGGCTGCGGCTGGATCCTCAAAAATGTACGTTTGGTGTTACAGCAGGAAAAATGCTGGGATTTCTGATTACACAAAGGGGCATCGAAGTCGACCCTTCCAAAATCAAGGCCATCTTAGAAATGCCACCACCAATGACTGAAAAGGAGGTGCGAGGCTTTCTGGGTAAAGTGCAATTCATAAGGCGGTTTATCTCAAAACTAACCTTAACTTGTGAACCACTTTTTGGTCTTCTGAAGAAAGGAAAGAAGTTCCAATGGGATGGCCGATGCCAGGCAGCTTTTGAACAGATTAAAGAATATCTACAGAATCCGCCCGTGTTGTCACCACCAAAGCCGGGAAAACCGTTGATACTGTACCTGTCAGTAACTGAAACTACAATGGGCTGCATGCTCGCACAAGAGTCGGAAGATAAAGTAGAAAAGGCCATCTACTATCTGAGCAAGAAGATGCTGGATTACGAGACCCGCTACACTCCGCTGGAGAAGGCTTGTTTGGCCTTGGTATGGGCTACTAGGAAGCTGCGGCACTACCTGTTAGCTCACTCTGTAATGCTGGTTTCACGACTTGATCCCATCAAATATCTTTTCGAGAAACCAGCACTTACGGGTAGGCTAGCTCGTTGGTTGCTGTTGCTCTCTGAATTTGATCTCAAGTATGTGACGCGCAAGTCTGTAAAAGGGAGAGCGGTGGCAGAGTTCCTTGCCGACCACCCGGTTGAAGGGGATGAAGCGGTTGAGTACCTATTCCCAGATGAAGATATTTTGCACATCGAAAACGAAACTTGGACGATGTACTTTGACGGAGCGTCAAATCAGTATGGGTATGGGATAGGGGTGTTGCTGATAGCGCCCGACGATTCCCGTATTCCTTTAGCATTCAAGCTCCGGTTCAAAGTCTCGAATAATGAGGCAGAATATGAGGCATGTATCGCCGGTTTAGAAGCTGCCCTAGAACTAGGGGCAAGGCGATTGGACGTCATTGGGGATTCGAACCTAGTTGTGTCTTAAGCTAAAGGAGATTGGAAAGTAAAAGAGGAAAAGATGATAATTTACCACCAAACCTTGGATTTGTTAATTCCTCGGTTTGAAAAGCTAAATTTCACTCACCTAGTAAGAGAGAACAACAGGTTTGCAGATTCGCTAGCAACTCTATCTTCCATGATAGACATCCCATCTGGGGTCCGGATGCGTCCAGTCATTATTGATCAGAAATTTGTACCCGCCTACGAGTCAATCTCTGCCATAGATGAAGTACAGGATAACAACCCTTGGTATCACGATATATGGAACTTCTTGGAAAAGGAGGCCTATCCACCAGGGGCAAATGCCAAGGACAAGAGGGCAATCAGAAGAATGGCTGTTCAGTTTATCATCTGCGGGGGTAAGTTGTACAAAAGAGGTCATCTGGGAATGCACAAGCTGTGTGTGGAAGCCGAAGAGTCGAAGCGCCTGATGGAAGCCATCCATGGAGGAGAATGTGGGGCACATATGAATGGGGTAATGCTGGCACGGAAGATCCTCAGACAAGGCTACTACTGGTCTACCATGGAGGAAGATTGTATTGGTTTTGTTCGGCGATGCCACAAATGCCAGATCCACGCGAACCGTATGAACATCTCGCCGTCAAAGCTGTACAACATGACGTCACCATGGCCATTTTCAGTTTGGGGGATTGATGTTATTGGAGCTGTTACCCCGAAGGGGTCGAATGGGCATGAGTTCATCTTGGTAGCAATAGATTACTTTACGAAGTGGGTCGAGGCCCAATCTTATGCCGTGTTGAAGGCTTCGCATGTCGCAAAGTTTATCAGAAACAACATTATCTGCCGTTATGGAGTCCCGAATGAGATCATTTCAGACAATGGTTCTCACTTCAAGAAGGAGGTGATTGATTTGTTGAAGAAATATAATGTGGCTTTTCATAAGTCATCCACGTATCGGCCGCAGACCAACGGAGCAGTTGAGGCCGCCAACAAAAACATCAAACACATACTGCAGAAGGTGGTGGAAACCTATCGGGACTGGCCGGATAAGTTGCCGTTTGCTCTGTGGGGCTACCGCACTTCAATTAGAACTTCTACTGGGGCAACTCCGTATTCCTTGGTATATGGGATGGAGGCCGTTCTACCCATAGAGATTGAGGTTCCGTCTTTACGAGTACTGGCTGAGTGTCAGATAGCTGAGGCAGATTGGCAGCAGAGCAGATTCGAGGAACTCATGCTCTTTGATGAAAGGAGATTAAAAGCACTGTACCATGTCCAAGGATATCAACGCAGAATCGCCCGGGCTTTTAACAAGAAGGTTAAGTCCAGGAATTTGAAGGAAGGAGATTTGGTGCTCAAGGACAACCGAGCTCCCATCCATGACCCAAGGGGCAAGTTCAGACCCAATTGGACTGGTCCCTATATCATCAAGTCCATCTGGTCAGGTGGAGCTGTGGTTCTGATGGACCTAGATGGCCTAGAGTTCTCCCAGCCGATCAACATGGGCAAGTTGAAGAAATATTACCCCTGAGAGGCTCGCTAGGCCGAAAACCCGGAAGGGCGACCTAGACAAAATTCAGAGCACAAAAAAATTAGAAAATATAAAAACTGAGCTCGCGAGGTTGAAAACCCGCAATGGGCGACCTTGGCAAAAGTTAGAGCGCAAAAGGAGAGTGAAAATACTCGAGTGAGCCCAAGCCTGAACTACGTAAGGCTTGATTCCCATCTTTGGGATACATAGGCAGCTTCATCCTGAAGTTCAGCCATAAACATTTTCCCCGGTCAACTTTGTTCATTTCGATCATCTCAGTCATCCTTGTCCATCAGCATTCATCGTAATCTCCGGTGTAGTGCTATTCAGACTAGGGGCAACTTTCCGTTGCCAAAGGGGGCTGTGGTACCATTCAGACTAGGGGCAACTTTCCAGTTGCTGGGATCCGGGGTTGTGCATCTCAGTGACAGATCTCAGGCGTGTCCAGTTTTGATCCATATCGAAAATAGTTTTGAAAAGTTTTAATAAAGTTGACTTTGCTCAAATAAATCTTTTTACAACTAAGACCATTTCTGGACCAAAACGGAAAATTTTCAGTACCACAACCTTCAATTTCATTGATTTCAAATATAGTTCTCTTGCTCTTGCATACAATTGAAGTTGCTTTTTATTACATTCATAAAGAAAACTTGAAAGTACTAATAAAGCAATAAATCCGGGGCATGGTCAAGTCAAACGTCCCTGCGCCCCCTCCCAGAGCTGGTCGAAGCCTCTGATACCAAAGTAGGCCCCTCCTGTGCCTCTTCGTTAAGCCAATCTAAGCACTCATCAGACAAAGTGCAGCTGAAAGTGGTAGCGGGGGCCAGGAGTTCTCTCGTCCTCCATGCTGTGGCATATCGGGCCAGCTGTGCGCCTCGAATCGGGAATGTGGCCGAGTACTCTATCCCTTCTGGCGGGCAAGTCTGATTATGACCAAACTGACGCAGAATACGGAATGGAAAGTAGAAGACACAGTGAGTCAAGCCAATCAATTGAATCCCAGGTTGACGGGTCATGCTGTAACTCATTTCCGAGAGATTGAGCCAAGGGCACCGCCAGGCTATACGGTTTGCGGATAAGCTGCACATCCATTCAAACCACCAACCCTCATCAAGGGCGTCAGCTAGGCGTTGCCTGAAGAAGTATCCACGAGCTGAATATGCTGGGCAGGAATCCACAACTCGCAGTTTATCCATCAACCACACCTGGGGAGGGATAGAAAATGAGAGAATAAAGAATAGAGAGATGTACGATGAGAGGAAAAGTGAGAGAAGGGTTTTTGTGAGAAAAACCGAGCCTGAGGGCCGAGTGATGTGAGCAAACATGAATATGAGATTGGGTGGGAAACATTACCTGCAGTAATAATGGACTCCCTGCTAATCTGGTCGTCCCTTGACGATAAAAGGTGTCTAAGCCCAGCAATGTCTCAGCCAGGATCATGGCAATGCAGCTTTTGCCCCCCTTCAAGCCTTGGGCAACCTCAATCAACCGGACACTGGGCCCTCCGGAACCAGAGACGAACAGAAAATGAGAAAGCAGGCATAGGCAGAGGGCGTGTCGCCGAAAGCCCTGCCAGTAATGGTCGCCGCGATCACCAGTCTCGGAAAAACGACAAACCAAGCTCGGAACATCTAATGTCCCGTCACAAATTAGAGAACGAGCACCGGGCATTGAGAGCCCACACATTTGCCCTAAGGCTTGGGCATGGCCAAAACGAAGTTGGGGCAGGATCTCCTCATTACGTCCAGATTCCATTAGAGCTTGGAAATCTTCAAAAGTGGGACACACCCCTTGCCCGCTAAAGCTAAAGACATGTGTTACCGGGTTCCAGAATCTTGCCGCGGCATGGAGGAATGGAAAATGCAGCGGGGTACGGCGCAAAGTGAATAGTGCGTTTATGCCGAAAGCCCGGAAATTCAGCTTTTCCGAGCCATCCAAGTTGTTAATCCAAGTTGCGAGATTTTGGGCAAGAAATTCTTCCATTTGGAGTAAATCAGTGTGGGAATGAAGAGAACCACGAAGCTGAGACCCTTTTGAAGAGGATAGGGTTGAGTGGAGGACACATGTCAAAATTCTGCTGGTGCAGGCAGTCTACAGCCGACCGGCAGAAAGCAGTGCCGACCGGCCATAATTTTGTGCCGACCGACCAGATTATGTGCCGATGGCCATTATCCTCAGCCGATGACCTTTGTGTCCAGCCGATGGTCTTCCCCCTGTGTTTTCTAAGCTGTTTATGCTGAATATTGGGGAATTCCACCACTTCCAGCACTCTCCGGTGATTGATTCCCGCCGAGTCACGCGTATTTGTTTATCGAATTGTTGTATATTTGCTTATCGAGTTGTATGTCACTCTCTTTAAGTCTTTGCTTTGTCTATCAAGTTGTTCTTGCACTTGGCTAGCCTGTCGAGTCTTTGTTTTGCTTATCGAGTTGTAAGTCGGTTCACTACCTGGTTATTACGATGCGATGTTTTGTTTTCAAAAAAAAAAAAACAATTTCAATTTCATTCACATTGTTATGTGATGCCTTGCGATGCAATGCACACAATCGGAACACCTTTTGAACGAATAGCTGTTTCATCTCCGTCATATGTTTTCATAAAAACCCGCAATTTCAAAAGAATTTAAACCCGCCTAAGGCAGTGCAATGTGCTTAAACTCCTAGAAAAAAGGAAAGTAAAGCAGGAAAACATCAGGGTAGCAGAGTGCTGGATTGAATACCAGGAACCTCCCCTTTGTAGTCAGAATACCTTCCACGCCCGTGCCTGGGTTGGCTGTGCGGTCTGACACCTTCATCATTCAAGAACAGTGCGGGAAAGTGCACTTCTGGAATGTTAATGGATCTTCGAGTTGATTTCAAGCCATGACTTTTGTGAGCGATGCTCGGAACATGCGAAGGATGTCCCTTCTCGTATCCTTTTATATCTTGTGAATTTCAAAAGAAATTGTTTCAATTATGCTATGTTGCAGTACGTTGCATTTCAACATCATGTTTTATCATGTTCAATTTCAATTACCTTCTATACATATTGCATTGCATACGTGCTCTGCTTTACTTACATGTGTTCAATTACCTTCTATACACATTGCATTGCATGCGTGCTCTGCTTTACTTACATGTGTTCAATTACCTTCTATACACATTGCATTGCATAGGTGCTCTGCTTTACTTACATGTGTTCAATTACCTTCTATACACATTGCATTGCATACGTGCTCTGCTTTACTTACATGTGTTCAATTACCTTCTATACACATTGCATTGCATACGTGCTCTGCTTTACTTACATGTGTTCAATTACCCTCTATACACATTGCATTGCATGCGTGCTCTGCTTTACTTACATGTGTTCAATTACCCTCTATACACATTGCATTGCATGCGTGCTCTGCTTTACTTACATGTGTTCAATTACCTTCTATACACATTGCATTGCATGCGTGCTCTGCTTTACTTACATGTGTTCAATTACCTTTTTTATACACATTGCGTGCACGTGTGCATTGCTTTACTTATATGTGTTCAAATTCCCCTATATACACATTGCATGCACGTGTGCATTGCTTTACTGATATGTGTTCAAGTTCCTTTTTATACACATTGCGTGCATGCGTGCATTGCTTTACTCACATGGGTTCAAACCTACTACCTTGCTATACACATTGCTTGCATGCGTGCATCCCTTTACTCACATGTGTTCAATCCTACCATTGCTCTATGCACAACTTGCGTTGTCACGAACTTTCAATTGCATTGTCATGCATGTTGCTAATGACACTATACCTGTTAAGTTTGCTTTCTTTGCAGGTACGATATTGTATGTACGGCTCATTTGAGGCCGGTGCAACCGGACGAGCCGCACAGGTATTATATCCTCCGAGTGAGACGTATTGAGAATTGCATAATTCTCTTACATCCTTTCTGCATTGTAGTGTAGTTTGGTGCATGCTAGTTTAAAACTGTCGCACGCGTGCTTCGTTACAGCTTTCTTTGCATGATCATAAGTTATACCGGGCATCTTGCATTTTCAGTTGCATCTTGCCCCTGCCCGTAGGCGCATATCTTGCTTGTCTTGTATGCTTGTCCAAGTCTTCAGCCTTGTCAAAAATGGGTCGTCTCCGGGCTTTGACATTCACTCCCGTCATTGTTATGACTTCTGAGTTCTGTCAAAGAGGGGCAACTGTAGACACCCCATTTTTAACCGTCCTCAAGACTTGGACGTCACCGCTTGAACACCCGGTGATTATCCATGTTTGTGTTTGTTTTGAGTTCCCGGAGGCCCCGGCTGCGCGCCGTGCCTCAGGATCTCTCGACCAGCCTGTTTTGTGCTTGGTTGTGCACCAAGTACTTGTGTGTTTTTGCATTTGAGGGTAGGGGAAGGCTTGTTAGCCATCCCTGAATCCCACCGGTTGCCCCACACCTCCACCGGCACTCCCTAGTGGCCATCGGCACTATTTTATCCAAATCTTTGGCCGGTCGGCACTATATGTTGCCGACCGGCACTTTTTTGTGCCGGTGACATTTTTGGCTGGCCGGTGACCCTTCTGAACCCCCCTGAGGATGGTGCATGCCAGCTGTGCCAGCTGGATTACACCAGCTCTCCTCCCCGTACATAGGGTTGGCCCATATGCACCCTTGAACCCCTCAAACCTTCTAGAAGGTTGAACCCTTGGCCAAGCTTCTTGGAGAAGCTTGGCCAGCTGTCTTAGCTTCCCTTGGAAGCCAAGACCCTCTTGCACCTCTTGAACCCCTCCTCTCTTAGCTTAGCCACTAAGTTAAGAGCTTTATTTCGCCTATATAAGCTCATCTCTTCCCCTTGAGTTAGAGGTTAGCCATTTTAGGTCAAAAACCAGAGCCTATATCTATATATCTGTGTGATACACTTTCTCTCTCTATATTTTCCCTCTCTCTCCCCTTGTGTGTGTGTTTTAGGCCTAAAAAGTGTGATTTCACCTTACTTTTGCACCTTTACACACACTACTACACCTTAATCCGAGATTGGGAGGCTTAGAGGTTTGTTTTGTGTGATCTTGGATTGGTTTTGATCACTAGAGGAGAGCTGCTCCACCTGTTCTTCATTGGATCTTCAAGGGTAAGCTTTTTGCTTTAGTTTCCCCATTCTTGCACTAGCTTTCTACCCCTCTTGCTTTGTGTTTTTGGATTTGTGTTCAACATAAAAAAGACTTGTTTTTCCTTGCTTAAGAACATTCATCAAGGTTGTTTTGTGGTTTGGGTAGAGTCTCACCCTCTTAGGCCTTGTTTTGGCCATTTTGGAGCCTTTTCTTGAGGCCTTGTTTACTCGGTGTTTTTGATCTTCTCACCACTGAAAACCATATTTTCAAGTCTTGTCTAGGGGAGGGACACCCTTCTCCCCTTGGTCCTTGGTTTACCTTTGTTTTGGCTTAAAGGGTGGCATGTATGAATGCTTGCATTTAGCTTCATTTCATAGCTTTCTTGGGTGTTTTAGATCATATTTAACCTTTGTCTAAAGTTGGTTTAATGGCCCTTAGCATGCTTCTTACACTTGCTTTGTAATGCTTCATTTGGCCTAGAGATGTACCTTGTGTTTAGCCTCATATATATTCATGTTTTGGCTTAGCATGTTGGAATATTTGGTCATGATTTGCCATATTTTAGGGCTGTGAGCCACTGTTTTTGTCATGTTTGGCATGATTAGTATAGTTGCTTTGCATTTGGCTTGTAAGCCTTGGTTGTGTTGGCCCTTCGCATGCTTACCTTAGGCCGTCCTTATGATTCGGCATCATTTAGGATCCTATTTCAGTCCATAAATCATGTATGTATGCTTGCATATGTGACCTCCCTCATGCTTTGAAAGTGTTCCCTTCTAGGCCTTGAAACAAGCCTAATGCATGCTTGTAGGTTTAATGCATTTTGGGGCTGCCATATGAGGAGATTTGGGTGTCATTTTGCATCCTAAAAATCTGTTTTTGGTTGTTAGATTCATGCCATGAGAGGTCTTGTTAAGTGGTGGTAGAATACCCTCTTTCGTGCCTAAGCTTTAGGTACATTAACTTGCATGTTGGCATGGTACTTTGAATGTGATTTTAGGCATGTTTGGCCACTGTTTTGGGGAGAAATGAGATCTGTCCCGTTATGGTTAAACCCGCCATCGCATGTCCATTGTATGCTTTGTTGCATGTTTGGTCCACTAGGTGTTGTAGCACATTGATTCCATTGCATACTTGACTCATGTTCGCATCACACTAGCATCTCATGCACTTTGGCATTTTGCATGCCTAATATGTTAGTTGTGTGGTACCTAGTTTGCTAGCATCCTAACTTCCATAGTGCATTATTGATGCATGTTTGCATGAGTTGCACTTCATTACTTGGTTTGGGGTGTCAAACCAAGTGAGGGAAATGAGGGGTGTTTGTACTCCAAGTGACAAAACACACCTCTATTCCCATGTCACTAAGGCCCTTGACTTTGGCATGATAGGGATTTAATTATCATTGTTGTGTCGCATGCATCTTTACATTGAAATGCAACCTTGGTATCTTAGGCTATCATGCACTAAGGTGCACAATTGATAGCCCTAGAACCAAGAGCCATGTTTCCTTGATTCCCATTCATGATAGGGAGCCTTGGCCATGTATAAATATGCTCAAAAATCCAATACCATGCACTGCTGCCTGCTGTTGCTGTCAAACTGTCTTCTGCAGGAACTTTGTGCCGACCGGCAGGAAAGAGTGCCGACCGGCACTGTATTTCTGGCCGATAGACTATTTTGCAGCCGGTGGCCACTACAAGCAGCCGGTGGTAGTTTCCTCCAGCCGGTGGCACTCAGCAGAACACAAGGAAGGTTTCCTGGGACTTTGGTTTTTTTTTGGAGAGACAGGGCAGTAAAAAACAGAGGTGGCAGTGGCACGGTGTAGGCTTTTCCGGGCAAGTCGCAACGAGCATACATCATTCGCGCATCCCGAGGCAGGGCTGAGGCCCCCTTTCTTTTATTTACTTGATTTAATTTTAGTAATTAGAATTTTGTAATAATTCATTCATTTATTCTTTGGACTGTATTATTCTTTTGACCCCTCCGAATGAGGGCAAATTTGTAATAAGTGTGTGTGAGTGGGTGCATGTCTTCCAACCCCCATCTCTTTCTACCCTTTTATTTACCTGCTTATGATGGTAGATTAGGGCACATCTAAATTAGCATACCTTATGCAATGCATGCGTGCATTCATGCATTTGTTTACATACATCGGGCTCGGTACATCATACAAACTGCATCGTACTTTCAATTCCAAATTGAATACGTGATAGTTGTTGCATTTCATGTGCCATGCTTAGGATAGCCGAGCCTGTCTAGATTACATTCCGTATGCGATGCATTAGTCACTTAACATAAACTAGGTCATGCATGTTTTGCTAACTGGTTTCTTGTTTTGGCACGGAGTACGATGTAAGTTTTATGCTTTAGCATGTCGCATGTGTGATTGTTGCCATGACAGTATGCTTACCATGCGGCTAAGTGCTTCTATGAGATAAACTGCTTGAATGCCTGTGGGTGGAGGTTGGATTGCCTGAGTTGGGAAAACTCGTTGAAATCCGTGTTTTAGCCTACTTGCGAGTAGCAAATTCCAATGCATTTTCAAAACCAACGGATATGCAATGTTTATTTCCAAATTAGGCAATCTAGTCTATACTTGTTTGCTGCGCGCATAACATAGTAATTCTAGGCTAATAATTGGAATAAGAGCATGTAATGTTTTCAAAATCGGATATCACGGTTAGTAGAGGCCGGTCTTCGGACCGGGCGAGAGGGGGTGCTCATAGCTGACCTTCCCCGATCGTACCCAAGCTCCCGAGCCAAGTCACTTTGGTGATGACGGACGCGTGGCCTTTGGCACCGAGTCAGGGTTTCCTAAATTTCCCCATTAAAAAATATTTAGGTGGCGACTCTGTATCTGGCAAAGCAGTCCATGTTTGGCACTTCTTTCAAAAAAATCTGTTTTCAAAACGATTTGCCGGATTTGGACTCTTTGGTTCGAGATTTAGAACCGCGACATTTGAGTCCTTCGAACTGTAGTGACCCAATATCGAACCAGAACGGGGGGGACTCGCACTCCTTTCCCGGGATGCGTTCGGGGACGTCTACACTTAGTGCCATATGTTACAAGGGCTTTATGCCACATGTTTCAAGGGCCTTAGTGCCATATGTTACAAGGGCTTTATGCCACAAGTTTCAAGGGCTTATAGCCACCATGTTTATGTTGCAAGATTGAACCTAAGGCCGTTATGTACTTAGCACAGAATCAGACTAATTATGTGAACTCTACATCTTTATATGCATTGCTATGTGTTATGTTTCAAGTTAAGCATCGTTTTGTTTATGTATTACTATTCACTGAGCTTGGCTCACTCTGTTTAATGTCTGTTTCTATAGGTAACCAACCAGGTGGTCAGTCCTAGTCATGACACCCGTTTTCTTTTGTCAACCTTCATGGGTTCAGGCACTGTACGAAGCCATTTATTTTTGTAAAGTCTATTGAAATGTTGGCTTAATTTTGATTACCTATTTAAGGTTGAAGACGCAGAACTTCAATGATTTTTGTATAAGCCCAATGATGGGGCTGGGTCTGTACGTATGTTTGTTATCACTGATGCTACAAAATATGGTTTGGAGCTTTATCTATTTTCCATGATGAATGTGATATATAAGAGGTCCTGGCATGTAGTTGTAGCTCAATGGAATTTATATGTATAGTTATTTTCTTACTTTATGCTTCCGATGAGGCCTCGTATGTTATTTACAACCGGTTAAGTGTTCGTTTTCGAACGGGTGATGCCCAAACTTTTAGGGGCGGGTTTCGGGTGTGACAAGTGGTATCAGCGCACGAGTTGCTATCTCACACATGACTCCATTGAGCTTTAGGGTGTCTAGAAAAGATTCAGGCATCGTGCATGACATCCTGAAAGTATATGAAAAATCGATGGCAACGTTAAGTGTACTCTGATAATGTTAACGAACATCATCCATGACTAGTGTATATTCTTTGTGTTTATTGTGACGGATTGCTATGCAGAATGGGATTAAAAGAATAGAATTGCGCAGCGGAAGCGTGGTAAGGATTTGAACGAACTGGTAAGATAATTTGCATGCAAATGCTTAAATGAAATGTATGTTACTTGTTGACAGTTGTCTGTGAGAAATAATGATAATATGATTGAGTCTTTAGCATCTATTTAAATGAATTGATTAAACTCTAAGCACGGAATATTTCTAAGACCAAAGAAAATGATGTATGTGATACTCTGACTTTTATGATACTCCTTGCTATAACAATGTTTAGACCGGTGTTCTTGAAAAGTTACTGTGTTTGACTATTTTGATAAGATGTGTTTTGTGTGATAATTGAAATTGTGTTAAGTTTGACTGGCTGTAAGAAGAAGTCATGCATATGGTGATTTTTTCCTAAAATTTTAAAGGAGTCAAATGATTGTGATTTTGTTTCCTATTGACGATTCAATAGATAAGCTCTGCTGGGAAATTGGTTATTGACCCCTGTTAGAACTGTGTAATTTGTTTATGGAAACCTGTGATCTGCAATTTGTAATATAAATTTGAAGTTGAAATTTGAAAGCTAACTCTGTTATATTAATTGACTAAGTCAGACGACTGGTCTATAATTTTTTTTTATGGCTGTTGCTGACCACTGTGATTATAAGTTGTGAATATGAAACCATGTGGTTGACATTGTGTCTTACCGTAGGGAAGCAAAGAATCATCTGAATAGTGGACTACTGAAATGATTAAGAAGAGGCCAGATTAATTTATGTTATAACAAGAAGAAATACTTATTAAGGGAAGATGTTATACCTTACGGTTATGACTGATTAGTCAAGCATGATTTTGAATTTGATTTTGGCCTTGTTTTGAGTGGCTCCCTTTGCTCAAAATAATGGTTGTTATAGTTGTATTTATTGTTTAGATTTGAATTTATGACGTCATGACCAAGTGTCTATAATGGTATGTTTGCGTGGATTTACAGAACTATATGTTATTTGCTTTGGTATAGCCATAACTATTTGATTTGGAATATGGTTCTCCTTGTGATATTGTATTTAGAAGTAATACTGTGAAGCATTAACGATATTGATTGGGATTCTTCTTCGCATTGTTCTGATCTTGTTAAGAATTAGTATATATGGTTTTGAATCCAACGAAATGATTTTGTTATGTTTTCGGAAATGGAGAATACGAAGAACAATTGTGAAGCTAGTGACTACATGCCTACTTTACTTATTTATGCCGGTTGAAATGATGTACAGCTTGGGTTACCAGCTTATCAATAAATGACTTCTATTATGGGAATTACCAAGTAATGGGATTAGTATATGAACTATTAATGCCTGTTGACCATAAAGGTTTGATCCGTATTTGATTTTTACTAATAATTTACCCTGAACATGTAATTCCTTGATATGGGATTTGAGTTGTTCTTCGGAGTCTGTTAGAAATTTGATTTGAACTGATAATTAATAACAGATAAGACAGAAGCCACGAAGTCGTTGACTTAGAACATATGTGTTATTCTGGATTTAATTGTTGTAAGAAGCATATGCCTTTGAAACGTGAGTATCTAGTAAATGTTTCCTTAACCTTTGAGAAATTATGATAATTGGGGTTGTTTGTGAACTTAAAGAGTTTTGAATTATATTTGATAACTTATGAGTCACATGTAATCGAATACTTGAAGTGAATCCGTTTTTGAATACCCTTAAGTCGTTATAGTATTTGGAAGGTATAATTTTTAGAGCAATAAATTGAAACGTACAAGGGTTGTGAATAATGAGACAATGCGTTGATGTTATTAAGTACTCTTATCAATTGGGTTACCAATTAGTCAGTAAAGACGACTTGTGATTTAGGGAGCAATCTCCATTGAAACTGACTGTCTAAGATTGGAAATGGCTAAATGATTGAGAAATGTTATATGTCCAAGACAGAACTAGACTTGTGACAAGGTGCATCAAGTTTGGAGGACCAAACTTCTTAAGGTGGGAAGAATGTAATGACCCCAAAATGTGGAGAAGAAATCATTTGTATTTAACTATGAGCTGAGGTGTGTAATTTAATTATATCTTTTGGAATTGAAGCATTATCTGTTGAGCCACGGCTTTCAAATTGAAATTACCGACCTTTATGGGTTCAGAAATCACAATTGAGGACTTGGATGTGTTAATGGAAATTTTTAGAACTATTTGGGAAACTTAATTGGAAATCTAATTTGTCTGGTTCGTTAATGGGCGTTTGGGTGGTTAACTTGGTACTGCAAATTGAAGGCCTTAGAGACTTCAGAAACCGGAACAGGGGACATATTTATGATCATCATAATTTTTAGAGTCATCTAGAAAGTTTAATTGAAATTTAATTTTGTGCGATTCGTAAGGGCGTGTTTGGCCCTCCGTAATTGTGTTAAAGTTTATATAGTTAAGCATATGGGTGTATATGAGTTATAAGGGAGGACTTATCTCTTGGAAGCTCAAAATATCTAAGAAGAGAGGGGAAGACCCGTGAGAAAGAGAGCCAAGAGAGAGAGAGAGAGAGGGTTCACCATTGTTGAGAGTTTGAAGATGGCTTGAAGAAATTGGAGAGCAGAAGGAGAGCAACCATGGAAGCTTGGAGAAATTAAAGAGAACCATGAGGAAATCAAAGAGTGAACTAAGGTAAGATTAATTATCTTGAATCCTTGTGTTTAAGACATTAATTTCATGAAATAATGATAATAAAGGAAGCTTTGAACCCATGAACCTTGATTTTCTAAGAATTCATTGATTGAAGAAATAGAGTCATTAAATTTGTTTATTTTGAGATTATGGTGTTTGATGAAGAATAATAATGTGAAATTGGTCATGTATTAAAGGGTTTTGGGCTTTAATTTACATGTAATTAAGGTTTGATTTTGAGAATGAGAAGTCCCAAATTTTCAGCCATTTTCGGACTGAAACTGTCCAGGGCCGCACGTGCGGCACTGTTCCCCCGCACGTGCGGCACTGTTCCCCCGCACGTGCGGAGACAGCTCTGTCCAGCCAACTTTGAATAAGCATATCTTTTTCATCCGAACTCCGTTTTGAGTGATTCTTGAGCCTAAAATCAAGCCCCGGAAATCTAGTTTCGAATGGCGCTGGTCTCAATCCCAAATTATAAATACATAAATAGTTATGCCTAAATTAGTGACGACTGTTCACGTTATGTCAATTAGTTTTGTACCATTTCTTCACCTAAACCATTTCCCATCGATTTCTCCTGTTTTCTAAGACATGGATTACAACTTATTAGAGAATAATGAGTTTGGTACCACCATGGCTAATTGATTGAATGATCAAAGAGAATAAGTAAAGGATCGAGTATAATTTCATGTTATGTGTTGTGCACTATAATTATAGGTCGAGACGAGGACATTATACCATTACCACCGGGAATCGATCACTGTGAGTAGTAGTACTTTGATGTACCTTTAACCGTTTATCATTATTGATGTTAAATCTTCGTCGTAAGAATTATGTTGACATAAATGTTATGTATGCTATGTGAGAAACACTGTGACATTATGGAAACTTCAAAAGAGTTTATGAAGTTATGTATGTTAGGTGAGAAATATTATGAAATTATGAAAACATCAAAAGAACTTGTGAAGATCAAACCTATGTGGCCAAGGGCCAACTTGTGACTTATGAAGCTATGTGGCCAAGGTCCGACTTGTGACTTATGAGAGTAGCTATGTGTATCCAGATAAATTGAAGTTATTTTGCTATGTTGCTTATGAATTGGAAGTTATCCAGAATCTACGATATAAGTGCGAAGTTTAGCATCATTGTGTGACCCTCATGAGAATGTGAATTAGTCTCTCATTGTTAAGCGTACGATAATGACATGATACAACAAGAAATGCTCTAGTATGATATGTATCATTTGAATTAATGAATGATGTTCAAGTATGTTTCAGGCATGTTTCTAGTATGTTACAAGTTCAAGTATGTTCAGGTATGTTTCAAGTATATGTTACAAGTTTAAGTCTATTACAAGTTCACGTATGTTACAAGTTCAAGGATGTTACAAGTTCTTTGTTTCAAGGGCTTTCAGGCCAACTTTTCAAGGGCTTAATGCCAATCTTTCAAGGGCTTCATGCCAACTTTTCAAGGGCTTTCATGCCAACTTTTCAAGGGCTTAATGCCAACCTTTCAAGGGCTTTCATGCCATAAGTTACAAGGGCTTTATGCCATATGTTTCAAGGGCCTTAGTGCCATATGTTACAAGGGCTTTATGCCACATGTTTCAAGGGCCTTAGTGCCATATGTTACAAGGGCTTTATGCCACAAGTTTCAAGGGCTTATAGCCACCATGTTTAAAGGGCCTCGTGCCACCATGTTTCAAGGGCTTATAGCCACCATGTTTATGTTGCAAGATTGAACCTAAGGCCGTTATGTACTTAGCACAGAATCAGACTAATTATGTGAAATCTACATCTTTATATGCATTGCTATGTGTTATGTTTCAAGTTAAGCATCGTTTTATTTATGTATTACTATTCACTGAGCTTGGCTCACTCTGTTTAATGTCTGTTTCTATAGGTAACCAACCAGGTGGTTAGTCCTAGTCATGACACCCGTTTTCTTTTGTCAACCTTCGTGGGTTCAGGCACTGTACGAAGCCATTTATTTTTGTAAAGTCTATTGAAATGTTGGCTTAATTTTGATATTTAAGGTCAAAGACGCAAAACTTCAATGATTTTTGTATAAGCCCAATGATGGGGCTGGGTCTGTACGTATATTTGTTATCACCGATGCTACAAAATATGGTTTGGAGCTTTATCTATTTTCCATGATGAATGTGATGTATAAGAGGTCCTGGCATGTAGATGTAGCTCAATGGAATTTATATGTATAGTTATTTTCTTACTTTATGCTTCCGATGAGGCCCTGTATGTTATTTACAACAGGTTAAGTGTTCGTTTTCGAACGGGTCATGCCCAAACTTTTAGGGGCGGGTTTGGGGTGTGACAAGTATAGTGTAACACTAGGTGTCTTAGTGCAAAACTAAGAACAAAAACCCCTTTAGAACACTATTACACACCCAAATGTAGAGAGAGGGAGGGAGATATAAAGATATATGGATATATATCTTGTATATCAAATGCTTCAACCTCTGGAAAGGGAGGGGAGGCCTTCCTCTTATAGGCAAGGCCAATCCAAGCTTCCAAAGGAAACTATGTGAAGGAAGCAAATCCCTTCATACACGTGTATGGAGGGAGTGTAAAGTGGATGCCAGCTATGACAGCTGGCATAAAAGATCTGTAAAAAGCAGATGGAAAGTGGTCGACCAGCAGAAATGGCCGATTGACCATCAAAGGTGGCCGACCGACCACCAGAAGTGCCGACCGGCCACAACTTTTGGCCGATGGCAAGGAAACAGGGCCGATGGCCTCAAGCCATGGCCGGTGAGGTGTGGGTATCGCCAACAAGCCATTCCCTGCCCTCAGAAGCAAAACACAGGTGTTTGGTCCATGACCATGCATAGAACAAACAAGTCGGGAGGTCTCGGGGCAAGGCGCGCGACTGAAACCTCCGAGAACTTAGGACGAACACGAACATGGATAATCATTGAGTGTTCAAACGATGACGTCCAAGTCTTGAGGATGCTAAAAAATGGGGTGTCTACAGTTGCCCCTCTTTGATAGAACTCGAAAGTCATAACAATGACGGGAGTGAATGTCAAAGCCCAGAGACGACCCATTTTTGACAAGGCCGAAGACTTAGACAAAGCATACAAGCTACATACAAGCATATGCGCCCATAGGCAGGGGCAAAATGCAAGAACACTGCACAAAGCCGAGCATAACTTATGATCATGCAAAGAAAGCTGTAACAAAGCATAACATGCAACATTTTTAAGCTAGCATATACCAAACTGCACTATAATGCAGAGAGGATGTAAGAGAATTATTCAATTCTCACTACGTCTCACACGGAGAATGCAATACCTGCCCGGTTCATCTGATTGCACCAGCTTCAAATGAACCGTACATACAATATCGTCCTTGCAAAAGAAAGAAACTTAACAGGTACAATATCGTCAGAAACATGCATAGCAATGCAAGCGAAAAGTGCGTGACGGTGCAGGTGAAGCGTGCATAATAATGCAAGTGACGTGCGAGACAACGCAAGCCGAGTAGGACGCATGACAATGCGATTTGAAACAAGCATGACAATGCAAGGTAGGCATAAACAAATATAAGTAAAGCACGCGCAACAACGCATACAATGTGTGAAGATGAAGATAATTATGAACACATGTAAGTAAAGTACACGCGACTATGTGTACAATGTGAAAATAAAAGAAACTTGAACACATGTAAATAAAGCACACGCGACAACGTGTACAATGTGTGAAAAGAAGAGAAACTTGAACACATATAAGTAAAGCATACGTGACAATGCATGCAATGTGTATAAATAAGAGAAACTTGAACACATGTAAGTAAAGTACATGCAACAACGCATACAATGTGTATAATAGGAATGAACAGATGTAAGTAACGCAAGCGCACTAACCCAAGCAATGTGTACCCTCCTGGAAACATGCATAAACACAGATAAGTAAAGCACACGCAGAAACGTATGCAATGTGCAGAGCAAGCAATGTATGAACACATGTAAGTAAACCATGTGCTCTAACGCAAGCAATGTGTAACCACCTGGGGGGATGCATGAACACATATAAGTAAAGCACACAAGGAAACGCGTGCAATGTGTAAAGCAAGCAAGGTATGAACACATGTAAGTAAAGCAAGCGCGCTAACGTGAGCAATGTGTAACCACCTAGGGGGGATGCATGAACACATATAAGTAAAGCACACGGGGAAACGTATGCAATGTGTAAAGCAAGCAAGGTATGAACACATGTAAGTAAAGAAAGTGCGATAACGCGAGCAATGTGCAACCACTTGGGGGGATGCATGAACACATATAAGTAAAGCACACGGGGAAACGCATGCAATGTGTGAAGCAAGCAACGTATGAACACATATAAGTAAAGCAAGCGTGCCAACGTGAGCAATGTGTAACCACCTGGGGGGATACATGAACACATATAAGTAAAGCACACGGGGAAACGTATGCAATGTGTAAAGCAAGCAAGGTATGAACACATGTAAATAAAGCATGCGCGCTAACGCAAGCAATGTGTAACCACCTGGGGGGATGCGTGAACACATATAAGTAAAGCACACGGGGAAACGTATGCAATGTGTAAAGCAAGCAAGGTATGAACACATGTAAGTAAAGCATGCGCGCTAATGCAAGCAATGTGTAACCACCTGGGGGGATGCATGAACACATATAAGTAAAGCACACGGGAAACACATGCAATGTGTGAAGCAAGCAATGTATGAACACATGTAAGTAAAGCACGTGCGGAAATGCGAGCAATGTGTATGATAGGAACTTGAATACATGTACAGCATAAGTATGTTGAAGGCATGCTACTCACATTGTTGAGATGCAACCAAAACAAGGCGAGGCATTTGTTCAAAGCAAGACGCGTAACGTGCGTGCTTATTACAGTGACATGCGGAACTCGCAAGATAAAAGGATACGGGAAAGGATACACTTTGCACGCACTAAGCATCGTACGCAGAAGACGCGGCTCGAGGTCAACACGAGGGTCGATTAAGCTTCAAAAGTGCACTTTTTGCTTTGTCCAGACGTTTTGTCGCTTTTCCTTTTTTGTTTTAGTTCTCTTTTTTGCCAGTAGTTTGAGCACATTGCACTGCCTCATGCGGGTTTTTGTTTTCTTCAAACTATTTACTTTTACAAAAGATGATGTGAAACGAAATAGCCGTTTTATTGAAAAGGTGTTACATTAGTACATTCTATGCATTGCATCGCATCGTATCACATTACACAACAATGTAAATGGGATTGAACTCTGTTTGAAAATTGAGCACTTGCACCGTAATAATCTGGTAGTGAACCGATTAATGACAACAACAACTCGATAAGCAAAACAAAGACCTTAACAAGTTAACCAAGCGTAAATACAACTTGATAAGCAAAACAAAGACTTAAAGAGAACGAAATACAATTCGATAAACAAATGTACAACAACTCGATAAGCAAACAGGTGTGACTTCGCAAAAATCATCACCAAAGGCACTGGAAGTGGAACCAGTCGCAAGTACTCAGCATCCTCAGCAGATAGACAACTCTGAGGATAAGAGAGAAGGCCATCGGCCAAGGAGAGAAGCCACCAGCCACATGAAATGGCCTTCGGCGATAAAACTAGTCTGTCGGCCAAAAATGGCGGCCGGTCGGCACTCTTATTGGTCGATCGGCCAAAATGGCAAGAACCACCAGAATGTTGACACCTATCTTCCACTCATACCTTATCTTCTACAAAAGCCCTAGGTTCGTAGTTTGCTCATTTCAGCACTGTTTTTGCACACAATGGAAGCAATTCTTGCCTAGAATGTCACAGACTGGATTGCCAACTTGGATGGCTCGGAAAAACTGAATTTTCGGGGTTTTGGCATAAAGGCGCTATTCATGCTGAGTTGCACTCTGCTACGTTTTCCATTTCTCTATGCTGCGGCAAGGTTTTGGAATCCGGTAACACACGTCTTTAGCTTTTGCGGCCAAGAAATGTGTCCTACTTTTGAAGATTTCCAAGCTTTAATGGAATCCAAGCGTAATAAAGAAGTCTCGCCTCAACTCCGGTTCGGCCACGCCCAAGCCTTAGGGCGAATGTGTGGGTTGACTATGCACGATGCTCGATCTTTGATTTGTGTCGGAACGCTAGATATTCCGAGTTTGATTTGTCAATTTTTCGATGCCGGTGACCGCGATGACCATCATTGGCAAGGCTTTCGGTGGCATGCCCTTTGTTTGTGCATGCTATCTCATTTCTTGCTTGCCTCAGGCTCTGGAAGATCTAGTGTCCGGCTGATCGAGGTTGGCCAAGGCTTAAAGGAGGGCAAGAGTTGCATTGCCATGACACTGGCTGAGACGTTGATGGGCTTGGATGCCTTTCATCGCTGAGGGACGACCGGATTCGCAAGGAGTCCACTATTGCTGCAGGTAATGTTTCCCACCCTTCCTCACATATATATTGTTTACATCACTCGACCCTCAGGCTCGGTTTTTGTCACAAAACCCTTTTCTCACTTTTCTCTCAACGTACATCTCTCTATTCTTTATTCTCTCATTTTCCATCCCTTCCCAGGTGTGGTTGATGGACAAGTTACGGATTGTGGACTCCTGCCCAGCATACTCAGCTCGCGGCTACTTCTTCCGACATCGTTTAGTCGATGCCCTGGATGAGGGATGGTGGTTCGACTGGATGTGCAGTTTGTCCGCAGATCGCATTGCTTGGCGTTGTCCTTGGCTCAATCTACCAGCGATGAGCTACAACATGTTCTGTCAGACCGGGATTCAGTTGATTGGCCTGACACACTGTGTGTTCTACTTTCCTTTCCGGTTCAAGCGCCAGTTTGGCCATGATCGGATTTGCTCGGCAGAGGGGATAGAATACCCAGTTGCATTCCCGGTTCAAGGCGCACAGCTTGCTCGGTATGCCACGGCATGGAGGACGAGAGAACTGCTAGCTCCCGCTCCCACTTTTAGTTGCACTTTGTCCGATGAGTGCATAGATTGGCTCAATGAAAAGGCACAAATTGGGCTCACTTTGGCATCAAAAGCTTCGACCAGCTTTGGGAGGGGGCGTAGGAACACCTGACTTAGCTATGCCCCAGATTTATTGCTTTATTAGTACTTTCATGTTTTCTTTATGAATGTAGCCAAAAACAACTTCAATTTGTACGCAAGAGCAGGAGAACTCTGTATTGAAATCAATAAAATTGAAGGTTGTGGATACTGAAAATTTTCCGCTTTGGTCCAAAAATGGTCTAAGTTGTAAAAAGATTAATTTGAACAAAATCAACTTTTATTAAAACTTTTCAAAATCATTTTCGATATGGATCAGAACTAGACACGCCGGAGATCTGTCACTGAGACGCACAACCTTGGAACCCAGCAATTGGAAAGTTTCCCCTAGTCTGAGTAGCACTGCACCGGAGATCACAACCGAAGCTCTTGACTGCTGAATAGACAAAGATGACAGAGATGATCAAATGGACAAAGTTGATTGGGGAAAAGTTTATGGCTGAACTTCAGGATAAAGTTGCCTACGTATCCCAAAGATGGGAATCAAGCCTTACGTAGTTCAGGCCCGGGTTCACTCGAGCATTAACGCTCTCCTTTTGCGCTCTAACTTTTGCCAAGGCCACCCTTTGCGGGTTTTCAACCTTGCGAGCTTAGTTTTTATAATTTCCAATTTTTGTGCTCTAACTTTTGCCTAGGTCGCCCTTTCGGGTTTTTGGCCTAGCGAGCCTCTCAGGGGTAATATTTCGTCAACTTGTCCATATTGATCGGTTGTGAGAACTCTAGGCCTTCTAGGTCCATCAAAACGATAGCTCCACCCGACCAGATAGACTTGATAATGTAAGGACCAGTCGAATTAGGTCTGAACTTGCCCCTAGGGTCGTGGATGGGAGCTCGATTGTCTTTGAGCACCAAATCTCCTTATTTCAAATTATGGGACTTAACTTTCTTGTTGAAAGCCTTGGCAATTCTGCGCTGATAACCTTGAACATGGTACAGTGCTTTTAGTTTTCTTTCATCAAAGAGTATGAGTTCTTCAAATCTGCTCTACTGCCAATCTGCCTCGGCTATCTGACACTCAGACAGCACTCTCAATGACGAAACCTCAATTTCAATAGGTAGAACGACCTCCATCCCATAAACCAATGAATACGGAGTCGCCTCAGTGGAAGTTCTAATTGACGTCCGGTAGCCCCACAGAGTAAATGGCAACTTATCTGGCCAGTCCCGATAGGTTTCCACTATCTTCTGCAAAAATGTGTTCGATATTCTTGTTGGTGGCCTCAACTGCTCCATTGGTTTGCGGCCGATAAGTGCATGACTTATGAAAAGCCACATTGTATTTTTCCAACAAATCAATCACTTCCTTCTTGAAGTGGGAACCGTTATCTGAAATAATCTCGTTTGGGACTCCGTAATGACAGATGATGTTATTCCAGATGAACTTTGCAACGTGCAAAGCCTTCAACACCGCATAAGATTGGGCCTCAACCCACTTTGTAAAATAATCTATCGCAACCAGGATGAACTCATGGTCATTCAACCCCTTTGGAGTGACAGCCCCGATCACATCGATTCGCCAAACTGAAAATGGCCATGGTGAAGTCATATTGTACAGTTTCAACCGCGGGATATTCATGCGGTTTGTATGGATCTGACATTTGTTGCATCGCTGAACAAAACCGATACAATCCTCCTCCATGGTGGACCAGTAGTAACCTTGTCTAAGGATCTTCCGAGCTAACATTACCCTGTTCATATGCGCTCCGCACTCTCCTCCATGGATGGCCTCCATTAGGCGCTTCGATTCTTCAGCATCAGCGCACAACTTATGCATTCCCAGATGTAGACGCGCCCTCGTGGGCCTCTCTCTACAGTTCGGACTCGATTTGTGTCAGTTCTTAATCTAATCTCGCAATGTGCAATGCAAGACTGATAAATGACCAAAGAGTCCAAATCCGGCAAATCGTTTTGAAAAATAGATTTTTAGAAAGAAGTGCCAAACATGGACTGCTTTACCAGATACAGAGTTGCCACCTAAATATTTTATTTTGGGGGAATTTAGGAAACCCTGACTCGTTGCCTAAGGCCATGTGTCCGTCATCACCAAAGTTGCCTTGGCTTGGGAACTTGGGTACGTTTGGGGAAGGTCAGCTATGAGCACCCCCTCTCGCCTGATCAAAGATCGGCCTCTACTAACCATGATATCTAGTTTTGAAAACATTATGCATTCTTATTCCGATTAATTAGCTAATCTTACTATGTGATGCACACACCACACAAGTATAGACTGGATTGCCTAATTTGGAACAAAGCATCGCATATTCGTTTGTTTGGAAAATGGTTTGAGGTTTGCTACTCGCAAGTAGGCTAAAATACAAATTTCAATGAATTGTCTCAATTCAAGCAATCCAACCTTCACCGGCAAGCATTCAGGCAATTATATCATATAAGCATATAGCCTCATGGTAAGCATGCTAAAGGCATGTTATTCATGATGTTGAGATGCAAATTCAGAACAAGACAAGGCATTGTGTAATGCGAGATGCGTAACAAGCATGACAATTACAGTCAAAACAAAAACAATGCAATACCACATGTTTAAAGCGAGTTGCGGAATCCGCAAGGCATATAAAAGGATACGAGGAAGGACACTCTTTGCGCGTATCGAGCATTGCACACAGAAGACATGCCTCGATGTCAACACGAAGACCAATTAATGTCCAAAAATGCACTTTCTTGCACCGTCTCGAGTAATGAAGGTGCCAAACCATATAATTGACCCGAACAAGGGCGCGGGAGGTGCATCGACCACAAGGGGAGGCCACCGGTATTAACCCAGATAGTCTGTTGTCCTTCTCCCCTTTTGCTTTACTTTCCTTTTTACTGGTAGTTTAAGAACATTGTACTGCCGTAGACAGATCTTACTTTTTCAAAACTGTGTATATTTTTTGCAAAAGACATGATGGAAATGAAACAACTATTTTGGTCCAAAAAGGTGTTACACTTGTACTTTTCATGCATCGCATCGCATTGCATCACATTACACAACAATGTAAATGAGGTTTGAATCTTTATTTGAAAAGTAAGCGTTTGCCTCGTAATAATCAAGTAGTGAGCTGACTAACGACAAAAACAACTCGATAAGCAAAACAACAGAACTCGATAAGCTAACCAAGTGTAAATACAACTCGATAGGCAAAGCAAAAACTTAAAGAATGTGAAATACAACTCGATAAGCAAATGTACAATAACTCGATAAACAAATAGATGTGACTTCGCAAAATCGCCACCGGAAGACATTGGGGAAGGTCCCGACCACAATTCCTCAACGTGTTCATTTTCTAAACAGCTAATGGAACAAGAGGGAAGGCCATCGGCCATAGGGAAAGGCCACCGACCATAACAAATTTCCATCAGCCAATGGTGGTCAGTCGGTATTATTTTTGGCCCGTCGGCCATAAATGGTAAGAACCACCAGAATGCTGACAGCTGTCTTCCACTCACACCTTATCCCCCACAAACGCCTCAACTTCGTAGTTTTTCTCAATTCAACATTGATTTGCTCCAAATGGAAGAGTTTCTTGCCCAAAATCTCATGGCTTGGATTGCCAACTTGGATGGCTCAGAAAGGCTGAATTTCCGGGGCTTCGGCATAAACGCGCTATTCATTCTGAGTCGTACTCCGCTGCACTTTCTGTTCTTCCATGCCACGGTAAGGTTTTGGAATCCGGTAACACATGTCTTTAGCTTTGGCGGGCAACAGGTATGTCCTACCTTCGAAGATTTCCAAGTTTTGATGCAATCCAAGCACAACGAAGAAATCTTGCACCAACTTCGCTTCGGCCATGCCCAAGCTTTAGGGCGAATGTGTGGGCTCACGATGCATGACGCTCGATCTTCGATTGGTGATGAAATGCTGGATGTTCCGAGTTTGATTTGTCGATTTTCTGATGCCGGTGACCGCGGCGACCATCATGGGCAGGGTTTTTGGCGACGCGCCCTCTGTTTGTGCATGCTATCTCATTTCTTGCTTTCCTCGGGCTTCGGAGCATCTAGTGTCTGGTTGATCGAGGTTGCCCAAGGCTTGAAGGAGGGCAAGAGCTGCATTGCTATGATATTGGCCAAGACATTGATGGGCTTGGACGCTTTCCATCGCCAGAAGACGACCAGATTTGCGGGGAGTCCACTATTGCTGCAGGTAATGTTTCCCACCCAATCTCACATATGTATTGCTCACATCACTCGGCCCTCAGGCTCAGTTTTTCTCACAAAACCCTTTTCTCACTTTTCTCTCATCGTACATCTCTCTATTCTTTATTCTCTCATTTTCCATCCCTTCCCAGGTGTGGTTGATGGACAAGTTGCAGGTTATGGACTCTTGCCCGGCATACTCAGCTCGCGGCTACTTCTTCCAGCAATGCCTAGTCAATGCCCTTGATGAGGGATGGTGGTTCGATTGGATGTATAGCTTGTCCGCAGACCGCATTGCTTGGCGGTGCCCTTGGCTCAGCCTACTGACAATGAGTTATAGCATGTCCCGGCAGACTGGGATTCAATTGATTGGCTTAACTCACTGTATGTTCTACTTCCCATTCCGGTTCCAGTGCCAGTTCGGCCATGATCAGACTTGCCCGCCAGAGGGGATAGAGTACCCAGCTGCATTTCTAGTCCGAGGCGTACAGCTTGCTCGATTTACCACGGCATGGATGACTAGAGAACTCCTGGCCCCCGCTCCCACTTTTAGTTGCACTTTGTCTGATGAGTACATAGATTGGCTCAATGAAGAGGCACAGATTGGGCCCAGCTTGGCATCAGAGGCTTCGACCAGCTCTGGGAGGGAGCGCAGGAACACCTGACTTATCTATGCTTCGGATTTATTGCTTTATTAGTACTTTCAAGTTTTCTTTACGAATGTAATAAAAAGCAACTTCAATTTATATGCAAGAGCAGGAGAACTCTGTATTGAAATCAATGAAATTGAAGGTTGTGGGTACTGAAAATTTTCCGCTTTGGTCCAAAAATGGTCTAAGTTGTAAAAAGATTAATTTGAACAAAGTCAACTTTTATCAAAACTTTTCAAAACCATTTTCGATATGGATCAGAACTGGACACGCCTCAGATCTGTCACTGAGATGCACAACCCCGGATCCCAGCATCTGGAAAGTTGCCCCTAGTCTGAATAGCATTGCACTGGAGATCACAACCGAACTCTTGAATGCTGAATAGACAAAGATGACCAAGATGATCAAATGGACAAAGTTGATCGGGGAAATGTTTATGGCTGAACTTTAGGATGAAGTTGCCTACGTATCCCAAAGATGGGAATCAAGCCTTACGTAGTGCAGGCTTAGGTTCACTCGAGTATTTTCACTCTCCTTTTACGCTCTAACTTTTGCCAAGGCCACCCTTTGCGGGTTTTCAACCTTGCGAGTTCAGTTTTTATAATTTCCAATTTTTCATGCTCTAACTTTTGCCTAGGTTGCCCTTTCAGCTTTTCGGCCTAGCGAGCCTCTCAGGGGTAATATTTCTTCAACTTGTCCATATTGATCGGCTGTGAAAACTCTAGACCATCTAGATCCATCATAACCACAGCTCCACCTGACCAGATAGACTTGATGATGTAGGGACCAGTCCAATTGGGTCTGAACTTGCCCCTAGGGTCGTGGATTGGAGCTTGATTGTCTTTAAGCACCAGATCTCCTTCTTTCAAATTCCTGGACTTAACTTTCTTGTTGAAAGCCCAGGCAATTTTGCTTTGATAACCTTGAACATGGTACAGTGCTTTCAGTCTTCTCTCATCAAAGAGCATGAGTTCTTCAAATCTACTCTCCTGCCAATCTGCTTCGGGTATCTGACACTCAGCCAGTACTCGCAACGACGAAACCTCAATCTCGATAGGTAGAATGGCCTCCATCCCGTAAACCAATGAATACGGAGTCGCCCCAGTAGAAGTTCTAATTGAAGTCTGGTAGCCCCACAAAGCAAATGGCAGCTTATCTGGCCAGTCCCAGTAGGTTTCCACCATTTTCTGCAGTATATGTTTGAGGTCCTTGTTGGCGGCCTCAACTGCTCCATTGGTCTGTGGCCGGTATGTGGACGATTTACGAAAAGCCATGCTGTATTTTTCCAACAAGTCAATCACTTCTTTCTTGAAGTGGGAACCATTATCAAAAATGATCTCGTTCGGGACCCCGTAGCGACAGATGATGTTGTTTCTGATGAACTTTGTAACATGTGAAGCCTTCAACACCGCATAAGATTGGGCCTCAACCCACTTCATGAAATAGTCTATTGCGACCAGGATGAACACATGCCCATTCGACCCCTTCGGAGTGATAGCCCCGATCGCATCAATTCCCCAAACTGAAAATGGCCATGGTGAAGTCATGTTGTACAGCTTCGACGACGGGATGTTCATGCGGTTTGCATGGATCTGACATTTGTGGCAACGCCGAACAATGCCGATACAATCCTCCTCCGTGGTAGACCAGTAGTAACCCTGTCTGAGGATCTTTCGAGCTAACATCACCCCGTTCATGTGTGCACCAAATTTCCCTCCATGGATGGCCTCCATCAGGCGCTTCGATTCTTCGGCGTCAACACACAGTTTATGCATTCCCAGATGAACTCTCTTGTACAGTTTTCCCGCGCAGATGATGAACTGAACGGCCATTCTTCTGATTGCCCTTTTATCCTTGGCATTTGCCCCTGGTGGATATGCTTCTTTCTCCAAGAAATTCCAAATGTCGAAATACCATGGGTTCTTATCTTGAACCTCATCTATAGCAGCAATCGACTCGTATGCTGGTACAAATTTATGGTCAATGATGACTGGATGCATCCGGACTCCAAAAGGGATGTCTATCGTGGAAGATAGAGTTGCTAGTGAACCTACGAACCTATTGTTTTCTCTTAACAGATGAGCGAAATTTAGCTTCTCAAACCGAGTAATTAACAAGTCCAAGGTTTGATGGTACATTATCATTTTTTCTTCTTTGACTTTCCAATCTCCTTTTGCTTAAGACACAACAAGGTTTGAGTCCCCAATGACGTCCAACCGTTTTGCCCCTAGTTCTAGTGCTGCTTCTAGACCAGCAATGCAAGCCTCATATTCTGCTTCATTGTTCGAGACTTTGAACTGGAGTTTGAAGGCTAGAGGGATACAGGAATTGTCGAGTGCTATCAACAACACTCCTATCCCATACCCGTATTAGTTTCACGCTCTGTCAAAGTACATCGTCCAAGTTTCATCATCGATATGCAAAATGGCCTCATCTGGGAATAAGTATTCAACTGCTTCACCTCCTTCCACTGGATGATTGGCTAGGAATTTTGCTACTGCTCGTCCCTTGACTGACTTATGAGTCACATATTTCAGATCGAATTCGGAAAGGAACAACAACCAACGAGCTAGCCTACCCGTAAGTGCTGGTTTCTCAAGGAGATATTTGATGAGATCTAGTCTCGAAACCAACATTATGGAGTGAGCTAACAGGTAGTACCACAGCTTCCTGGTAGCCCATACGAAGGCCAGACAAGCCTTTTCCAACGGTGTATAATGGGTCTCATAATCCAACACCTTCTTGCTCAGATAGTAGATAGCCCTCTCCACCTTGTCCTCAGATTCTTGCGCGAGCATATAGCCCATTGTAGTCTCAGTTACTGACAGATACAAAATCAACGGTTTCCCCGACTCAGGTGGTGACAGCACGGGTGGGTTCTATAAGTATTCCTTGATCTGTTCAAAAGCAGCTTGGCATCGGCCGTCCCACTGGAACTTCTTTCCTTTCTTTAGGAGACCAAAAAGTGGTTCACAAGTCAAGGTTAATTTTGAGATAAACCGTCTTATGAATTGCACTTTACCCAGAAACCCTCGCACCTCCTTTTCAGTCCTTGGTGGTCGCATTTCTAAGATGGCCTTGATTTTGGAAGGGTCGACTTCGATACCTCTCTGTGTAATCAGAAAGCCCAGCATTTTCCCTGCTGTAACACCAAACGTACATTTCTGAGGATTCAGCTGCAACCGAAATTTTCTGATCCTTTGGAAGAACTTTTGCAAGGCGGTGTAGTGGCCATCTCTTTCTTTGGACTTGACAATCATGTTGTCCATGTACACCTCAACCTCTTCGTGGATCATGTCGTGCAATATTGTGGTCGCGGCCCGTTGATAAGTAGCTCCAGCGTTCTTCAACCCAAACGGCATCACCCTATAGCAATAAGTCCCCCACAGGGTGGTGAAAGCAATCTTTCTCCCGGTCTTCAGGTGCCATCACTATCTGATTGTAGCCTGAGAAGCCATCCATGAACGAAAGCAAAGCATGCCCCGCTGTGAAGTCCACCAACTCATCGATATGCGGTAAGGGAAAGTCGTCCTTTAGACTGGCTCTGTTCAAATCCTTGAAATCCACGCATACCCTGATCCTGCCATCCTTCTTCGGCACCGGAACAATGTTGGCCAACCAAGTCGGGTATTTGGATACCAGCAGAAACCCTGCGTCAATTTGCTTGGTGACCTCTTCTTTAATCTTGAGGGCCCAGTCCGGGCAGATCCTTCTGAGTTTCTACTTAATGGGTTGGGCCTTGGGGTCAAGAGGGATCCGGTGCTGTACAATCTCAGGATCGATTCCAGGCATGTCTTCGTAGGACCACGTGAAAACATCTTTGAAATCTTTTAATAAAGCGACTAAGCGCTCGCGTCGCTCCGAAGACAACGTGGACCCGATCTGGACCAGCCGCGGGTCCTTCTCAGTACCAACATTCACCGTAGTGATTTCATCAACTAATGGTTTAACAAATCTTTCCTGCTCTTGATTAATTAATCGTTGCAAAAGCGGAGGAATTTCTTCCTCGTCGCTTTTATCAAAATTTTGAAAGTCCTGATTCAAGCAATAAATCAAAGGCACAGAAAAGTACTTAGAAACCATAGCCACATCATTCTCATTAATTGCTTCCAAATCGTCCGATTCTTCTGTTACAACAGACTTAAAAGAGAAAGAAAAAGACAACCTAGATAGGACTGTGGTATCCGGGTTATCACCCTTAGGAATACCAGACTCAAACTCAGTAGAGCTGGAACCTGATTCCGACTCACA
Source organism: Camellia granthamiana (assembly GCA_036172215.1). Taxonomy (NCBI): domain Eukaryota; kingdom Viridiplantae; phylum Streptophyta; class Magnoliopsida; order Ericales; family Theaceae; genus Camellia; species Camellia granthamiana. Next base: position 78,546,357 of record CM069913.1, on the reverse strand, counting down.
AGACTCAGTGGAATCAGATTCCGGCTCACTACCTGACCCGGTGCTGCTTGACAAAAATTCCTCCTCGTACTACCAAATGAGGGAGGGTGCGATGGATGCATCCAAAATGGTTGATGGTAGGCCTGCAGCCGTTTCATTCCCGATCATGCATACCGAGAAGTTATCCCCCAAGCACTTCTGTACGATCGGAGGATCTGAAAGTAGACAAGCCAATGCTACCCCCATTTCACTTTCGGCGTCCTTAGACTCCACTTTCTTGCTCTGCTCAACCTCAACTGTTGGGTATGTCTGCTCTTCGTCAACGTCATCCCCGAATAATTGCAGGTCAAAGTAGATCTCAAAACTCGACAAGTGCTTCCTCTCCGCATTCAGCCACGGCTCTGGGAAGCGACAGAATGGAAAGTCCTCCCCCTCCCGAACGAAGCGTCCGTTTAGGGTACCCTAGATGGGCCGGTGCATTAACTCAAAAGGCTTTCCTGCCTGCTTTGCTCTGGCTCTCCCAGCCATCTCCTTGCCTTTCCTTACCCAATCATCTTTGGTGGGCAGATAACCCAAACCAAAGGTATACGGGTTGTATGGCACTTCGGCCAATGTTGCAACGCCCTTCCGGCCACTCTTCCCCAATACCATCCCGGGGATGTGTAATAACCCGACCCTCGCACATGATTCCTGTTATATTTTCAGCCTCGATTGGTACTCTTAATTGGTTATTGAAAAAGTCCATGAAAAAGTTTGATTAAACAAGTGACATTCATGTATATAGATGCCTATCTGTTTCTTAAGAAATTATCTGTCACCACTAAAACATTTGAGTTAGAAATTGGAAGCTTTAACAGCTTAATTATCTGAAATTGATAAGATATTCATGATCAGCATAATTTTTAGGTAATTTTAAGCATGATTGTGACATTTTAATTTTGGGATGATTAAACGATTCGTTTTTGTCTTATTAGCTTTAATTTATCTATATGTATGAACTCTTGACCCTTAAGCCTTAGAGTTTGAGACTCCATACATTTCCTAGGAGAAAAGGAGAGAAGTCAAGAACAAGAGAGCATAGAAAGAATCAAAGTTAAGGTAAGATGGAATTCCCTAATCTAATTTCTTTTCCTCAATTTGAAATGAAAGTTTTCATTATGGCATGTTGTGGCATGAACTAAAGTGGAAAGGAACTCTTGCATGTGCATGTTGAAGTTTTAATGCCCTAGCAATCATCTAGGTGTCTCTCTCTCTTTATCAAATTAGTAATTATCATAGTGATCATGATTTTGAAGCTTTGTGTCATGTTATATGAAAATGATATGAGCATGCTTGTGTATCTTATGTATGATGGATGAAAGTGAGGTTAAAGATATTATGTAAGTGAGTTTTAATCCTTGATTGATCAATTGAATGTGTTCATAAGTCTAATCTAAGTTAGATTATGATTTGAAGCACCTTTAATTCCATGTTTTGAGCCTTGATTTTGTATTTAAAAGTTTCAATTTAGAGCCTCTTAACATTCCCAAAAGAACCCCCATTTTGTAACAATTTACGGACAAAAAATGCAGAATCGCCACACGTGCGGGAGTCATGGCCGCACGTGCGGGAGCCAATCGCCGCACGTGCGGGGGTTGTGGCCGCACGTGCGGGAGAAGAGGAAATTTTGAGGTTTGGTTCTGCCTAAAAAGCACGTGCGAGGGCATTTTGCCGCACGTGCGGGGGAGTTTGCCGCACGTGCGGGGCTCACAGCCGCACGTGCGGCCCATGCTGAAAAATTTGGATCGCTCCGTTTTGCGTGTAGAACCCTCTAATATTGCCAGAATGTGTATTTGATGTCTTTTTGATATGTATTAATTCATTCGAAAGGAAGCGAAATGAAGTGAAACAAAATGCAATTTGGTATGAAAAAGAGAAACTAAAGTGAAAGTTTTCAATGTGTGCAGGGCACACTACGGGTGGAACAAGCGCGCCATCCCAACACTATGAGTAGTAGTTTATATAAAAGTTATGCACATATATTACCGTTTAAAGATATGTAAGGCAACCACGTGACGTTATGTAGATATTATGCAAAAATGTAATGTTAATGTTTAAAGTACGTAAAGAAGAACAAGTCTCAAGGGCATGATGCCATATGTTTCAAGGGCATAGTGCCATATGTTTCAAGGGCATGATGCCACATGTTTCAAGGGCTTAACGCCACAAGTGTCAAGGGCATAATGCCAACACGTTTACAAGGGCTTCATGCCACTTTTCAAGGGCCATAGTGCCAACAAGTTTCAAGGGCCACAGAGCCACTTTCAAGGGCTTAAAGCCACCAAGTTCATGTACAAGATTAAGCCTAAAGTTGTTATGTTTATGTTGCAGAAACAGACTAATGTATTGTTACATTATCTATTTAAGTTAAGTAATGTTTCGTTTATGCACTATTATTCATTGAGCCCGGCTCACTCTCAGTTTTGTCTGTTTCTGTAGGTCACCCACCAGGTGGTCAATCCTAGCTCAGGATGCCGCTTCCTTTTGTCAACCCTTACCTGTCCAGGCACTATACCAAGCCATCCATTTTTGGTGAAACCATGAAGATGTTGGTGCATTTTTTGTTGAGTGCCATTTAAGGTTGTCGTTGTACATAACTTTCATGTTATTTTTGTATACACCCAATCACGGGGCTGGGACTGTAAATGTGATGTATGTATAGTAACCAACATCCAGAGACTTAGTTTTAAACCTTACTTGCTTTTGATGAAGTATATGATGTTTGAGATCCTGGCATACTAGAAATAGCTCAATGGAGTATGTTGCATATATGTGATATTTATATTTTGTGCTTCCGATAAGGCCCCATCGGCTTGTCCATCAGGTTACATGTACATTTGTGAATAGGTCATGCCCAAACTTTTAGGGGCAGGTTCAGGGGCGTGACAGGATGTGTTGGAGCTTGTTCATGAGGTATACTGATTGAGCATTGACGTACAACCCCTCATTAACATCCATGATGCTTTGAACGACCCGGGCCTCAGCCAAGGTAAAACACGACAAGAACACATCCTCCATACCGTGTTTGATTTCCAAAACCGACGTAGATACTTCGGGCAGTGGATGAATTGAGGAATTTCCAAAAACGATGGCCACCCCTTTCCCATGAGGGTATTTTAGCATCTGGTGCAAGGTGGACGAAACTGCCTTTACCTGGTGCAGCCACGGTCGTCCCAATAGTAGATTGAAAGTGGCGGGAACCTCTAGGATATGAAAGTCTATCTCATGCTGTCCCGAACCAACCTGGGTCTGAATTTTCACCGTCCCCATTACTTCTCTGCTCGTGTTCTCATATGCACGAATCACCTGGGCTGTCGGTACAAAGTCTGCGGTCTTTAAACCGATTGCATACGCAGTCCTTGCCAGACACACACTGATGGCGGATCCGGTATCGGCAAGAACCACCGGTATCCATTTGTTTCTACACTCCACAGAGATGTAGAGTGGCTTGTTATGATTCGCACCCTCAGGTGGCAATTCCTTGTCGAAAAAAGTCAACATCGGGGTAACTCCTCCCAGAAAAACTAATCCCACCAGCTGCTCCGGTGTGGTTTCTATTGAGAGCTTGGCCTTGTCCATGGCTGATAAGACAGCTCGTCGATGCACTCGCGATGCCATAAGAAGTCCCTAGATGGAGATCTCTGCTTGTATCTTTTTTAACTGTTTCAACACGGCCTCGTCTTCAAGCTGCTTCTCTTTCTGTTTCTTTGCCTCCTCGTCCTTCCCGGACGCCTCTGGTTGATCTAGATGTGGGGGCTTGAAATACCGTCCACTCCTGGTCATATGGTCAACTTCACCAATGTACCAGGTATCATCCGGTTGATTGTTTCCCCAGTCCTCATCCGTGTGGGCAAGACAAATCATCGTCCTCCCACCACATTCCATCGGCAGCTGATAGATACCTGTCTGGCTCCGGTACAACTGTTTGTGTGCCCACAACACCTTCTGCCCATATGCTCACAGCATCCTCTATCCTTGTGCACATAGCACTTTTGGTCCCCTCATGGGCTTTAGCTTTCCTGATTCTCTTGGAATCCTCGAATCTTCCCTGTTCTAACTGTGTTAGTACAGCTGGTTGTTCAATGATTTCTATATTCAAACTGCTCAGATCCCGAGCGAGATTCTTGGCACCGGCGCTCTCCGGCGATGCACTCCGATTCCCGGCCCTTCCGGCCACAACTGATGTCCTTGCCCCTGACGGGCCCTGTTCCAATTGAAATTCTTCGACAACGTTTGGTAAGTCATCAAGCCACCCGGTAGCCTCTACTGATTCCTCGAAATCTGACCAGTCGATGGCCATGTCGCCTGGGCCTTGTTCGTTGAAAAACTGGAGGTCAGCAAAGTCCCCTTCCACAGCCACTAAGTCATCTGATCTCTGATCAAATCCATCCCCCTGTATCACACAAAGCTCCGGCAATTCCGCACTTGGCCTATCCTGGCCTACTGACAAAATGTAGTCACTCGGACTGTATATCTCTTCAGCAAAACTCCAAGATTCCTCGAATTCTGACTCAACAATGCCATTCTCCCCCAAAATCTCCCATGTTCTGTCCTCGACAGTCACCACCATTGGTCCGGGTTGGGTTTTGGAGATGTCCAACACGCACAAGTCAATGCTATCGGGAAGGAACACCTCTGGCTTAGGTAGGTGAGATGGAGTGATATAGATGCTGGGATTGTATGACATGACCACGGTCTGGATAGAGTTGATTCGTTTGGTAGGTGGAGCTTGGTTATGCGGAGGGAGAGGGTTGGTTGTGACATTGGGTTTTTCTGGAGGCACAATCACCCCATTATCAATGAGATCTTGAACCTCATGACGTAATCAGAAGCATTGGTCAATGTCATGATCGTGCTGTTGGTGAAATGCGCAATATTTGGTTGGGTTATAGGAAGGGGGAAGTTTTTCCGGCAATGGCCGTGGCTCTAGGGGCTTCAAGTGCCCTTTTCTGATTAAAACCCCCAGAGCTTTGGACAGGGGCATATATAGTGGAGCAAAGGTTCTTTGGCTTTTGGGTTGGTATTTGGTTGTTTGTGTGTTACTTCCGGACGCACCGGAGAATGGCGTAGCTGCCATGGTTCTTGGAGGGGGGTTGGTGGTGACCATGCTCACTTCCGAGGCTCTTGCAGTTGCAGCGCCACTTGGGCCTGCATTGGTGTTGCGGTTGAAGGTCCTCCTAGGTTGTTCCCTATCATTATCAATCAAGCCCTGCTTCAAGGCAGTCTGTACTCCCATCTCATGCAGATCTGAAAAGGTAGGAAAGGGGAGCACGTTCATTTTCTGCATTAGCTTAGGCTGGAGATTGCGCATAATCATCCGAATTTGATCTTTATCGATGGGCCTTAGGGTCATCATTGAGGCCTTGGCCCTCCATCTGGTGACGAACTCAGAAAAGCTCTCCTTAGGCTCCTACCTTATCGTCTTGAGATCACGGGTTGTAATCTCGATTTGCATGTTATATGAGTACTATGCAATGAACGCATCGGCCATCTCATCCCAGTTCCTCTTAACATCATCTTCCAATTTTGCGTACCAGATGGCCGCCACACCTGACAGGGTCCGGCCGAACAAAGACAGCTTCTGTAATCTGGTGAGGCCTATCGGCCTTAAGATATCCGAAAACAATCGTAGATTCACCATGGGATCCCCAGATCCGTCGAAGCAGTCGATATGTGGCATCTTGAATTGGTCCGGCAGCGTCACAACTGCGTCGGTATATCCATCTTCAATATCAGGGATGGTCTTGACTCCTTGGGATTTCCTGAACAACTTTTCAAGCTTGCTCAACTTCAACACTGTAGGGTCCACCTCGCACTTAAAAGGTGAATCCGGCAAGTTGATTGGTGTTTTAGATAACTGGGGTAGGATCTGGGGTAGGATCGGGGGTGAAGGTGGTCCTGTAGGAATGTCCGTATCTTCTTGGACATTAGTCGTCTCCTCAAGTGTTGGGACCCCGGGTGGAGGAGGAGCTTGATATGAGGCTGATGTTCCGGCTTGCTGCTGTAGCCGGGTGATTAGCTCTGCCTACTGGGCCATGATCACAACCTGCTGTTTGGTAAATTCCGTCTGGCGGGCAGCGTCTTGCTACATGAGTTTCATGCTTTCTTGGAGTTGATGCATCATTGCCTCCATCCCTGACATGTTCTGCTAATCCATTTGAACTACCGGTATATGTTCCCTTTCTGTGGTGAAAATTGAGGCCTCGGCCTGACTGTCCACTAGTAAGGTTGACCACTGCTCTGGCAATCTCTGCTCGGATACACTGCGTCTTCTTGACCTTCGTCTGATAACCGGGGGTAGAGAATAAAACACTGGTTGCCTGACTGTCCACTAGTAAGGTTGACCACTGCTCTGGCAATCTCTGCTCGGATACACTGCGTCTTCTCGACCTTCGTCTGATAACCGGGGGTAGAGAATAAAACACTGGTTGTCCATCAACCAGATCCTCAGATCGATTAAGTCGGCGACCTCTAGTCCAGAGTGCTTGGGGAATATCTGCTGGGTCGGAAGCAATTGTGCTAAACTACCTAGCAAAAAGATAAATAAAGTAATAAGAAAATAAACAACCAGACAAACGGACAACACAACAACTTAAAATAAACACACAACACACAGTTGGGCATCACAACACACGGTTGGTAAGCTGAATACACTGTTCCTCAATGCTGATCATTGTTCCCAATTTGCTGCCCCCAAAACTGAATCTGATACCCGCAGATAACTGATTCCAAAAATACTGAACTAGTGCCCGCATGCCTGATGCCCAAACTTGCAAACTGATACATGCATTCCTATAGAGACGCACTCTAAAGCACATAACCACTAAGTGAGAGCCAAAACACCCCTATGTTGGGGTAGGGTTTCCCTGTCCTATTTTGTCAGGAGCTAGGGTTTCGCTATACATGCAGCGGTTTCAAACAACCTATAATCGGGTAGCAACCTGTCCTAGCTTGGAATGGTCACTATGGTTTCCGAACATGCACTAGGTCGAATGTTCGAAAGGGTGCCCCGGTAACAACCGGGGTTTGTGTTCCCATCGTGGCAGAGCCCGTAACCGGTCAGCCTTATGGCACGCTTCTCGAAGTGAGCCTCCGGTAAACCATTAAGGAATAGCAGATGGCAAACACTGTGACTTAGGTGCACCGATGCACATGCAATGCAAAGAACACATGAGTGTAATCAAAACAAGATATCATGAGTTCGAGTCAAGCTCTCTAAACTCCCTAGCAGAGTCGCCAGAAACTGTAGACGCGCCCTCGTGGGCCTTTCTCTACAGTTCGGACTCGATTTGTGTCGGTTCTTAATCTGATCTCGCAATGTGCAATGCAAGACTGATAAATTACCAAAGAGTCTAAATCCGGCAAATCGTTTTGGAAAACAAATTTTTAGAAAGAAGTGCCAAACATAGACTGCTTTGCTAGATACAGAGTCGCCATCTAAATATTTTATTTTGGGGGAATTTAGGAAACCCTGACTCATTGCCTAAGGCCACGTGTCCGTCATCACCAAAGTTGCCTCGGCTCGGGAACTTGGGTACGATTGGGGAAGGTCAGCTATGAGTAGCCCCTCTTGCCCTATCAAAGATCGGCCTCTACTAACCATGATATCTAGTTTTGAAAACATTATGCATTTTTATTCCGATTAATTAGCTAATCTTACTATGTGATGCACACACCACACAAGTATAGACTAGGTCGCCTAATTTGGAACAAAGCATCGCATATCCGTTTGTTTGGAAAATGGTTTGAGGTTTGCTACTCGCAAGTAGGCCAAAATACGAATTTCAATGAATTGTCCCAATTCAAGCAATCCAACCTTCACCCACAGGCATTCAGGCAGTTATATCATATAAGCATATAGCCTCATGGTAAGCATGCTATCATGGCAGTCACTCACACACATGCAAGGATGCTAAAGCATAACACTTACCGAGTACTCGAAGCCAAAACAGAAGCTAGTTAGTAATCATATGCATGATCCTAGTTCATGTTAAGATGGCTAATGCAACACATGCGAGACGCAACTACGATAGGCTTTGCTATTCTGAGAAGGCATATGATAATGCTACAGCTAACACGTATTCAACTCGGAATTGAAATACAATACAGTTAGTATGATGCGCCGAGCCCGGTGCATGCAATACGGATGAATGATGCAAACATGCATAGCATAAGGATGCTAAATTGAAAATGACCTAGAACTAACCATCATAAGCAGTTATGTAAAAGGGAGAAAGAAATGGGGGTTGGAAGACATACATCACACGCATACACACTTATTGTGACGATCTAGAAATTTTCCTTCCGCTCGAGTGGGGGAGTTGACGCTCGAGCGGACTTGTGAGGCTCCCAGTAGTTTTGTAGGCTGCCCGAGATTTTGAGAGTTGTAAATTCCCGCTCGAGCGTAGAAGTGGTCGCTCGAGCGGATGGCTTGGTTGGTTTGAGCGCTCAAGCGCAATGTTGGGCGCTCGAGCGGGTTGCTTGGTTGAGTTTGAATTTTTGAGGCATGTGGATTCATTTGTGGCATTTTATTAGTATGTTTGGAACCTCCTTAGTTTTATTTTGGGGCATCGATTGAGGTGGTAACATGATGGTAAAGTAAGATTGGACCAAAAACTTTAATTTGAACACTTCACCTACGATCAGTTGTCCCTCTTTTGCATTTTTATTTTTCCACACTTTGAATTTAGATGTGAGGCTAGAACCATTGGAAAGCTTCTTTCCGGGGCTTCAATTTGGACACAAGAACGACTTAAAACGGAGTCCGGATGAGAGAGTAATACCTGTTTGAAGTTTTGGAATCTGTGCTGGGAGCAAGTATGCCCGAGCGGGGATAGGGACGCTCGAGCGGGTTTCACGTGTACAGAAGCTTAAAAACGGGATTTTTAGATCATTTCTTACATTTTCTTTTCCCCTCTTCTTTCCTCTCATTTTAAGGCTGAAGACCTAGCCCTAAAAACCTTGATTTCCTCCACTTTTATCAACAATCCACCATGGTTCTTGCATCAAGGACGGAGAACAAGAGAAGATCAACATTTTCTACCGATTGGATTTCGAAATTTTGGAGGAATCTCATCAAGCTTGCTCCCTTGTTTGATTCTTGAGGCAGGGTTTCTATTATTGGGTTTAGATTATGGTTTATGGATGATGGACCTAGGGTTTATAATAAATGGGAAGATTGGAACAAAAGTAATACGTTAAGAAATTTGGATTGTTCTTGAAATTTCTAGATTTTTCTTGAAACCCTAGGTTGATTTTTGATGATAATCAATGATTTAGCCCAAATTGAGAGTTGAATCATGAAATTGGTAGGTTGAATTATATATGTACAAGTTTAATTGGAATTTGGTCATGTTTGAAAATTATGTTTAAAATTTGCGAATGAACTTTGTTACGAGCAATGTAAATCATGTTATAATGAGAAAGGAAATTGGGTGAAATGATTTGTTAATGATATAAATGACATAAACTCGGTTATGGAATGTGGAAATGGGATTTAAGAATTCCTCTTAAATTATGTTGAATTATATTTAATGTTGTTGAGTTGAATCATGTTGTTTATGTTGAATTGTGGTGATTATGTGGGATGGTATTGACTATGTTGATTTTGATTTTTGTGACCTAAAATGTGGAGTTTTCCGAAATGGGTTTAATCCAAAATTATTTTGCTAAATACTTGTGGGCTTGCTTAGTTATTAAAATCAAGAGAATGATTTAATGGAGTTTCTTTATGGAGATATGAAATGTTTGGTTTCTGGTGAAAACCCTAGACATTCAGGGATTTTTGGAAAAATGTGGAAGATGTCCATACAATTCCTTTCTATCGTGAAATTGAAGTGATTGATTATAAATTCCATACTGTGTTTGCAAGAATGATAATCTTCTATTTATATATATATATTGAGATGGAGGAAATTGTGGTATAAATGGATGCTTAATGGTGGGCTTGTGAAGAATAATGAAGGAAAGAAAAAAGAACTAATGACTAAGTTATATATGTATACAGGGCACACTTCAGAAGGGACAAGCACTCCGTTGTAGCACTGTGAGTAGTAGTACTATAGTCGTACGTTCAATTATCGTTAATGATTTTCATTATTAAGATTATGTTCCTTGCAATTACTTAAGTTAACATTATGTTGATTGGGAAATCTAGAGGCATTAGTGAGCAGTACATTCTGTTTACTGTTGACGATGAATACTAACATTCTGTTATTTACAAGATAGCTTACGAACAAATGGAACGTATAAGCAATATGGAACTATGGTATCCAGGTATCTCTGAACCCATTCAATCGGTAAAATGTGCTTACCTTTTTGTTAATAATTATCAGGAATGTCCTGTTAAACTTAAGTCAACTATGTTAACATATATAAACGATCAAACAAAGGTGTATGCTTCTATATGCTACCGATGAATAGATCAAGTGAACTACGCCATTCTTAATGAATAATTAGCTAAGACCACAAATTGTTTTATATGTTAATACCTGCTAAGTATTATGATAAACAACGGATTGACTTACGGATGGCTCAACCTAAAGACAGAATTAAATATCGATGACCTTGTCATGTAACCTACATTATGATGTAACCTGTTCTGTCTTTGCTAAGTGCACTGTAATGACATGATATAACAAGAAATGTTCTATGTTCTAATATGTTACGTTTTGAATTAATGAACAATTGGCCATATATGTAAAGTATTCATGACATCCGTAGCACACGACCCTTACCCGAGGGTAATAATATCGTGTTTTCAAGTATGTTTTCAAGCATGTTACAAGTTCAAGTATGTTTTCAAGCATGTTACATGTTCAAGTATGTTTTCAAGTATGTTACAAGTTCAAGTGTGTTTTCAAGTATGTTACAAGTTTAAGTATGTTACAAGTTTACGTATGTTGTAAGTTCTCCGTATCGGGGGATTCCCCTCATGGAACTAACAAGTATGCTTTATATTGATTTGTTAGCACTATCGAAGTGCCAAGTATAGTCGAGTATGAATTCCGATTTCTGTTTATGATTCAAGTATAATGCATATGTATGAATTTCTTTCCGTTTGTGGTATGGCATGATATGAATGGTTTGGTCTGTAAGACCTATTAATTACTGGTTTGGAACAAAGTGCTACTTGGAAGTAGGTGCTACATTGTGAGCCACCTCTAGAGTCCATGTGAGACACCTCTTGAATTCATACAATCTTTCAGGGGCTTAATGCCAATTTTTCAAGGGCTTCATGCCAATTTTTCAAGGGCTTCATGCCAACTTTTCAAGGGCTTAATGCCAATCTTTCAAGGGCTTCATGCCAACTTTTCAAGGGCTTAATGCCAATCTTTCAAGGGCTTCATGCCAACTTTTCAAGGGCTTAATGCCAATCCTTCAAGGGCTTCATGCCAACTTTTCAAGGGCTTTATGCCAACCTTTCAAGGGCTTATTGCCAACATATTTAAAGGCTTAATGTTGATACATTCAAGGGCTCAATGCCAACATGTTTAAGGGCTTCATGCCATAAGTTCAAGGGCTATATGCCATGCTACTACATTCAAGGGCTTATGCCACTCTGTGCAAGGGCTTCAAGCCGCTATGTTTCAAGATATTATGTTTCAAGCCATTATGTTTCAACACTGGGCCTAAGGCCGTTATGAAATTAGTACAAAATCAATTAACCTTATTTCCTCTTATTTATGTATGCATTGAAATGTTTTATAATTCAAGTTGAGTATTGAATTGTTATGTACTATTATTCACTGAGCTTCGCTCACTTTGTGTTATGTCTGTTCTGTAGGTAATCACTTTGGGAGTCCATCTTAACACTTAATGCTCACTCTTCAGTTGTCAACCTCAGTATGCCCAGGCTCCCAAACCAAACTCATGCATTTATGTGAAGTTTTGTTAAAAATTTTAGTTTGCACTTTAATTATTTATCTAAGGTAAAGATGTATGTATGTAACCCCTTTCTTTACCAATGTTCGGTTATACACTCAATTATGTATATGGGTATGTATTTAGATAAATAGCTCTCACGTATGTGATCCTGGCATGTTAGTTTTAGCTCAATGGATGTTATTCTATGTTACTTTGTAATATTAAATGCTTCCGTTCAGGCCCCATATAGTATGTATATCAGGTTAAGTGTCCATTTCTGCATAGGTCATGCCCGAACTTTTAGGGACGAGTTTGGGGCGTGATAAGTGGTATCAGAGCACGAGTTGCTATCTCACACACGGATCCATTGAGCTTTAGGATGTCTTGCAAAGACTTAGGCCTCATACATGACATCCTTAATGCATATGAAAAGATTGATGGCAACGTTGAATGCAATCTGTTAACGCTAACGACTATGCTCCATGTCTATTGTACATTCTTTATTTCTATTGTCATTGATTGTTGAGCAGAACATGGCAAGAATAAGGATAGAGGACCTGGAGGATTCTACTTCTGTCTGGTTAGACAGAATAAAAAGGGAAAATGATTGGTAAGGCAATTTTTATGCAAATGAGTAAGTAAGAGGTATGGTATCGGTGGTTATGTTTGGATTGATAGTTACCTATCCTCTGTTTAGATGAATTGTTTAAACACTAAGTATGGAATATGTCTAAGCCCAAAGAAAATGATATATATGATACTCTAACTTTTATGATATAGTTATGTCTTCAGTGCCGTAGTAATGTTTAGAGCTATGATTGTGAAAAACTATTGTGTTAGGTATTTTGACAAGTTGTGTTTACATGGTAGTTGAATTATATTAAGTGAAATTGGCTGTAAGAGAAAGTTATAAGGTTAAGTCAATATAATCTGTTTTGTTACGTGAACTTTGTAATCCATAATCAGGATTTGGTAGAAAGAATGATTGAACGACATGAAGAACTTTACCCACATTATGTGTTCGACTATATAAGACTTGTAAAGAAGAGGCCGTTACAATTCTGTTTCAGTATATCACTAACTTAAGATTGCGACACCATTTTGTGAAATATTTCTATGTAAAGATGCAAATGTTCGATATAACAATGTCACTCTGGTCCTCTATTTTGTATTGGAAGCTATATATGAACTGTTCTGCATGATGGGATAAACTTTGTTCAAAAGAAAGGACATGGAGATATTCTATATTGATGGTACCGATATGTACCCCACTCATGATATGATTACGAATTGACTTCCTGTCATTGACCTTGCTAAATCCTAACTCTGAGATTGATGGTCAAATCATTTTGTTGCTCTATTATTGAATTCCTATGTATGTGTTAGTCGAAAAGCATTTATGATCTTTTCCTTGTGATCCTTGTTGTTGCGTATCTTTAGAACATTGAGGTATCAAACCAGAAAATTAAGAAGCTATCCTGAGTGTGGATCTAGTTTTGGACCATTACAGGGTGTGTTCCGTTCATGTTTGAGTTGTCTTCTATTTGGTTTTCTTCAATTTCAAGGACGAATTTCCCCCAAGGTTGATAGGTTATAACACTTTGTGTTTTGGGTTTAGAATTGAAGTGAAGTGTAATTGAAAGTTGTCAAGGTTGTTGGATATGTATGGGTGCTCTCATGCTTTGTTGTGAACTAGGGGTTGTTAAGAATTGGTGAGCATAAGGTTGTTGCTATTTTGTTAGAACGGATGCAAATTTCGGGGACGAAATTTCTTAAGGAGTGAAGGATGTGACGATCTAGAAATTTTCCTTCTGCTCTAGCGGGGGAGTTGACGCTCGAGCGGACTTGTGAGGCTCCCAGTAGTTTTATAGGCTGCCCGATACTCTGAGAGTTGTAAATTCCCGCTCGAGCGTAGAAGTGGTCGCTCGAGCGGACGGCTTGGTTGGTTTGAGCGCTCGAGCGCAATGTTGGGCGCTCGAGCGGGTTGCTTGGTTGAGTTTGAATTTTTGAGGCATGTGGATTCGTTTGTGGCATTTTATTAGTATGTTTGGAACCTCCTTAGTTTTATTTTGGGGCATCGATTGAGGTGGTAACATGATGGTAAAGTAAGATTGGACCAAAAACTTTAATTCGAACACTTCGCGTACGATCAGTCGTCACTCTTTTGCCTTTTTCTTTTTCCACACTTTGAATTTAGATGTGAGGCTAGAACCATTGGAAAGCTTATTTTCGGGGCTTCAATTTGGACACAAGAACGACTTAAAACGGAGTCCAGATGAGAGACTTATACGTGTTTGAAGTTTTGGAATCTGTGTCGGAGCAGGTATGCTCGAGCGGGAATAGGGACGCTCGAGTGGGTTTAGCGTGTACAGCAGCTTAAAAACGGAATTTTTAGATCATTTCTTACATTTTCTTTTCCCCTCCTCTTTCCTCTCATTTTAGGGCCGAAGACCTAGCCCTAAAAACCTTGATTTCCTCCACTTTTATCAACAATCCACCATGGTTCTTGCATCAAGAATGGAGAACAAGAGAAGATCAACATTTTCTACCGATTGGATTTCGAAATTTTGGAGGAATCTCATCAAGCTTGCTCCCTTGTTTGATTCTTGAGGTAGTGGTTCTATTATTGGGTTTAGATTATGGTTTATGGATGATAGACCTAGGGTGTATAATAAATGGGAAGATTGGAACAAAAAGTAATGGGTTAAGAAATTTGGATTGTTCTTGAAATTTCTAGATTTTTCTTGAAACCCTAGGTTGATTTTTGATGATAATCAATGATTTAGCCCAAATTGAGAGTTGAATCATGAAATTAGTAGGTTGAATTATATATGTACAAGTTTAATTGGAATTTGGTCATGTTTGAAAATTATGTTTAAAATTTGCGAATGAACTTTGTTACGAGCAATGTAAATCATGTTATAATGAGAAAGGAAATTGGGGAAAATGATTTGTTAATGATATAAATGACATAAACTCGGTTATGGAATGTGGAAATGGGATTTAAGAATTCCTCTTAAATTATGTTGAATTATATTTAATGTTGTTGAGTTGAATCATGTTGTTTATGTTGAATTGTGGTGATTATGTGGGATGGCATTGACTATGTTGATTTTGATTTTGTGACCTAAAATGTGGAGTTTTCCGAAATGGGTTTAATCCAAAATTATTTTGCTAAATACTTGTGGGCTTGCTTAGTTATTAAAATCAAGAGAATGATTTAATGGAGTTTCTTTATGGAGATATGAAATGTTTGGTTTCTGGTGAAAACCCTAGATATTCAAGGATTTTTGGAAAAATGTGGAAGATGTCCATACAATTCCTTTCTATTTTGAAATTGAAGTGATTGATTATAAATTCCATACTGTGTTTGCAAGAACGGTAATCTTCTATTTATATATATATTGAGATGGAGGAAATTATGGTATAAATGGATGCTTAATGGTAGGCTTGTGAAGAATAATGAAGGAAAGAAAAAAGAACTAATGACTAAGTTATATATGTATACAGGGCACACTTCAGAAGGGACAAGCACTCCATTGTAGCACTGTGAGTAGTAGTACTATAGTCGTACGTTCAATTATCGTTAATGATTTTCATGGTTAAGATTATGTTCCTTGCAATTAGTTAAGTTAACATTATGTTGATTGGGAAATCTAGAGGCATTAGTGAGCAGTACATGCTGTTTACTGTTGACGATGAATACTAACATTCTATTATTTACAAGATAGCTTACGAACAAATGGAATGTATAAGCAATATGGAACTATGGTATCCACGTATCTCTGAACCCATTGAATTGGTAAAATGTGCTTACCTTTTTGTTAATAATTATCAGGAATGTCCTGTTAAACTTAAGTCAACTATGTTAACATATATAAACGATCAAACAAAGGTGTATGCTTCTATATGCTACCGATGAATAGATCAAGTGAACTACGCCATTCTTAATGAATAATTAGCTAAGACCATGGATTGTTTTATACGTTAATACCTGCTAAGTATTATGATAAACAACGGATTGACTTACGGATGGCTCAACCTAAAGACAGAATTAAATATCGATGACCTTGTCATGTAACCCACATTATGATGTAACCTGTTCTATCTTTGCTAAGTGTACCGTAATGACATGATATAACAAGAAATGTTCTATGTTCTAATATGTTACGTTTTGAATTAATGAACAGTTGGCCATATATGTAAAGTATTCATGACATCCGTAGCACACGACCCTTACCCGAGGGTAATAATACCGTGTTTTCAAGTATGTTTTCAAGTATGTTTCAAGTTCAAGTATGTTTTCAAGTATGTTACAAGTTCACGTATGTTTGCAGGTATGTTTTCAAGTATGTTACAAGTTTACGTATGTTATAAGTTCTCAGTATCGAGGGATTCCCCTCATGGAACTAACAAGTATGCTTTATATTGATTTGTTAGCGCTATCGAAGTGCCAAGTATAATCAAGTATGACTTCCGATTTCTGTTTATGATTCAAGTATAATGCATATGTATGAATTTCTTTCCGTTTATGGTATGACATGATATGAATGGTTTGGTCTGTAAGACCTATTAATTACTGGTATGGAACAAAGTGCTACTTGGAACTAAGTGCTACATTGTGAGCCACCTCTAGAGTCCATGCGAGCCACCTCTTGAATTCATACAATCTTTCAAGGGCTTAATGCCAATCTTTCAAGGGCTTCATGCCAACTTTTCAAGGGCTTAATGCCAATCTTTCAAGGCCTTGATGCCAACTTTTCAAGGGCTTAATGCCAATCCTTCAAGGGCTTCATGCCAACTTTTCAAGGGCTTTATGCCAACCTTTCAAGGGCTTATTGCCAACATATTTAAAGGCTTAATGTCGATACATTCAAGGGCTCAATGCCAACATGTTTAAGGGCTTCATGCCATAAGTTCAAGGGCTATATGCCATGCTACTACATTCAAGGGCTTATGCCACTCTGTGCAAGGGCTTCAAGCCGCTATGTTTCAAGATATTATGTTTCAAGCCATTATGTTTCAACACTGGGCCTAAGGCTGTTATGAAATTAGTACAAAATCCATTAACCTTATGTCCTCTTATTTATGTATGCATTGAAATGTTTTATAATTCAAGTTGAGTATTGAATTGTTATGTACTATTATTCACTGAGCTTCGCTCACTTTGTGTTATGTCTGTTCTGTAGGTAATCACTTTGGGAGTCCGTCTTAACCCTTAATGCTCACCCTTCAGTTGTCAACCTCAGTATGCCCAAGCTCCCAAACCAAGCTCATGCATTTATGTGAAGTTTTGTTAAAAATTTTAGTTTGCACTTTAATTATTTATCTAAGGTAAAGATGTATGTATGTAACCCCTTTCTTTACCAATGTTCGGTTATACGCTCAATTATGTATATGGGTATGTATTTAGATAAATAGCTCTCACGTATGTGATCCTGGCCTGTTAGTTTTAGCTTAATGGATGTTATTCTATGTTACTTTGTAACATTAAATGCTTCCGTTCAGGCCCCATATAGTATGTATATCAGGTTAAGTGTCCATTTCTGCATAGGTCATGCCCGAACTTTTAAGGGCGAGTTTGGGGCGTGACACTTATTACACAGTGGCCCTCGCTCAGAGGGTCCGAATAAATAATACAAACCAAATGAATAATTAACTACTCTAGCTAATTAAATATTACAGAACTTTTAATTAATCAACACATTAATTACAGAAGGAAGGTGGTCGCAGCCCCGCCTCGGAATGACGAGATGATGCATGCTTGATTTGCCTTGCTCGGAAACCTAATGCCATGCCACTGTTGCCTCTGTTTGCACTGTTCTACACCTCTGAGGATTGTGAAAATCCTGGAGATGCCTCTGAGTTTCTCCCTGAGAATTGTGAGATGCCACCGGCCAAGGTAAGGATCCACCGGCCACTGATAAATGGTCATCGACTAGTTGTGAAGCCATCGGCCGGATATTTTTGGTCGGTCGGCATTGTATGTAGTCGGTCGGCCAAATCTTCCTGCAGAATCCTGTTTTGACAGCAGCAGAGGACAGACAGTGCATGGCATGAAATTTTCAAGACAATGTGTGCATGTCCACTCTTCCTATCATGTTATGGACTCAAGGGAGTGTGGGCCTCGGTCCTCGAGCCACCAATCATGCATTTCGATGCATGATGGCCAAAGGCACCAAGTTTGTAAATCAATGTAAATGAATGCAAGAAGACAAATGGATGCTTCACGCCCTATCATGTTGAGATCAAGGGCATCGGCGACCGAGAATTGAGACGCGTTTCGTCACTTTAAGTACGAACGCGCCTCACTCCTCATGTTCAGTTTGACACCCCAAAACAAACAAAATGCAATGCATGTGTGCAATGTGGCTCAAGTATGCAACATGGGTCAAATATGCAACATGAACCTAAGTTAGCAAGGCATGCCAAATGTAATGCAAACTAAGCATGCAAATGTACAATGTGCTAAGCATGCAAGATGCAATGCAATGCAACCTAACATGTAATGCAAACATGGTATACATAACTAGAGGCAACATGGCAAACATGCAACTATGTACAAGGATGGACTTAAACTGAAATGGGAGGCCTCAGCCATGCCCCAAAACAATGGCCAAAAGTGATGGAAATGATAGATAAATGCTCATGCAAACATATACACCAATGGGCCTAAAGCTAAGGCACAAAAGGTAACTTTCAAGAACACTCAAAAGATGGCAAACATGGACATTAGACCAACATGTTAAACTCTGAAAATGCATAGAGGATGATGCTAAATCAACCATGTTATGCAAGCAAGGCATGCAACAATGACCAAAACTTGAAGCCAACAAAGGGGTCCAAACCATAGCTATGTCAACCAAACCCCAAAGGACCAAAATGGCTTAAAACAGTCCTAAGGCACTCCAAAACAAGACTAAAGCATGCATAGATCATGGTCAAAACATGCTAAGAAATGAATGCAAAACAAAGGGGGATTTAAGGCCACAAAGAGGGCACTCTACTACAACCACCCCAACCGCATATGGCATGGACTAATCGATGCAAAACAAAGTTTTATCATGCAAAAAGGAGCCCCAAAACCCACTGATACGGCAGCCCAAAGCCTCAAACATGTAGGCATGCACAACGACTCATTTTAAGGCACAAAAGAGCATCTCTTCAAAGCATGAAAAGGATGATGAATGCAAGTATGCAAGCATGGATTATGGACTGAAATAGCATGGGAAATGATTCCAAATCACTGAAACAACCCAACTAAAGCATGCTAATGACTCACATACTCAAGGCTCACAAGCCAAAATGCATGGTGGCTATACCAAACATGGCAAACATGATCAAATCAGTACCCAACAGACCTCAAGCATGATGAAATATGACCAAAAGTTTCATGAAGTCAAGCTAGAGCATGCAAGCATGGAGGGGCAAATGCATGGCACATGTTATGACAATAAAGGGGATTACTAGACAAGTGTATGGTGCATGTAATGGACCATCAATCCGACCAAAAACAGAGGTATAAAATGACCAAATGACACCCAAAAAGCTCTGAAATGGAGCTAAGTAAGGCTAAGCATGTATGCTACTTTTATGAGCCAAAAACATGAACAAATGAGACACAAAGAGAGAGGGGTGTCCCTCCCCTATACAAGAATTCAAGACCCCTTCACCACCACTGAAAATCCACTGGATTTCAGTGGTGAGAAGGCCAATACACAAAAGGTTCCAAAGCTCAACAAAGAAGGCACAAAAGGGGCCAAACAAGGCCTAAGAGGGGGAGGTCGACCCCCAACACCAAAATGACCTTGATGAAACATCTTAAACAACAAAAAATAGAACTTTTATCAGTTATACACGAAGCTCAAAACAGCATGCAAAGTGGGTTAAAAGCTAGTGCAAGAATGGGGAATATAAAGTGACTATGCTCACCCTTGAAGAACACTTGAAGAACAACAACCTCAGGCCCCGTTTTTGATCAAAACTAGCTTAAAAGTTCTAAGAACAACCTCTCAACACCTCAATAGCCCAAGTATGGTGTAATGCTAGGTGTCTTAGCGCAAAACTAAGAACAAAACACCCTTTTAGGCCCTCTAACACACACAAATGAAGAGAGAGAGGGAGATATAGAGAGCGAGTGGTGTATATATCATATATATATATCTGATTTTGCTGAACTTGCCAAAAGGAAGGAGAAGCTCTCCTTTTATAGAGCAAGGCAAAAGGCCTAAGCTTCTTGGAGAAGCTAAGGCAAAAGGGTCAAAGGGGGCAAGCTTCTAAGGGAAGCTAAGTCAAAGGTCCAAGCTTCTTCAAGACGCTTGAGCAAAGGGTGCAAGCTTCTTGAGGAAGCTTAGAACAAAAGGGTGCAAAGGGTGCAAATTCTCCATACACGTATATGGAGGATTGGTTTGTGTGCTCCAGCTGGCACAGCTAGCACAAAATATCTGCCAAAAGCAGATGAATAGTGGTCGACCAACAAAAATGGCCATTTGACCAACAAAGGTGCCTGGTCGACCACCAAGAGTGTCGACCGGCCATCACCAATGGCCGGTGGCAAGAAAACATGGCCGGTGGCCTCAAGCCATGGCCGGTGAGGCGTGGGGATGGCTAACAAGCCTTCCTCTACTCTCAAAAGCAAAAACAACAAGTGTTTGGTGCAAAACCAAACACAGAACAGTCGAGTCGAGAGGTCTTGAGGCAAGGCGCGTGGCCGAGACCTCCGAGAACTCAGGACGAACATGAACATGGATGATCACCGAGTGTTCAAACGGTGACATCCAAGCCTTGAGGACGGTAAAAAATCAGGTGTCTACGCCAGATGACCTCTCTTTTACAATTTACCCCCGCAGATGATGAACTGAACGGCCATTCTTATAATTGCCCTTTTATCCTTTACATTTGCCCCTGGTGGATACGCCTCTTTTTCCAAGAAGTTCCAGGCATCGTAGTACCAGGGATTCTTATCTTGAACCTCATCTATAGCAGCAATCGACTCGTAGGATGGTGCAAATTTCTAGTCAATGATGATCGGACGCATCCGGACTCTGAAAGGGATGTCTATCATGGAAGATAGAGTTGCTAGTGAATCTGCGAACCTGTTGTTCTCTCTTAACAGATGAGCAAAGTTTAGTTTCTCAAACCGAGGAATTAACAAGTCCAAGGTCTGGTGATACATTATCAACTTTTCTTCTTTGACTTTCCAATCTCCTTTCACTTGAGATACAACCAGGTTCGAGTCCCCGATGACGTCCAACCGCTTTGCCCCTAGTTCCAGGGCTGCTTCTAAACCAGCGATGCATGCTTCATATTTTGCTTCGTTGTTCGAGACTTTGAACCGAAGTTTAAAGGCTAGAGGGATATGAGAATTGTCAGGTGCTATTAGCAACACTCCTATCCCATACCCATATTGGTTTGACGCTTCGTCAAAGTACATCGTCCAAGCTTCGTCTTCGATGTGCAAAATGGCCTCATCTGGGAATAAGTACTCAACTGCTTCACCTCCTTCCACTGGATGATCGGCTAAGAACTCTGCTACCGCTCTTCCCTTGACTGACTTGCGCGTCATATATTTCGGATCGAATTCGGAAAGCAACAGTAACCAACGAGCATCTTCTTGGTCAGATAGTAGATAGCCCTCTCCACCTTGTCCTCAGACTCTTGTGCGAGCATGCAGCGCATTGTAGTCTTAGTTACTGAAAGATACAAAATCAACGGTTTCCCTGGTTCGGGCGGTGACAACACATGTGGGTTCTGTAAGTATTCCTTGATCTGTTCAAAAGCAGCTTGGCATCGGCCGTCCCATTGGAACTTCTTTCCTTTCTTCAGGAGACCAAAAAGTGGTTCACAAGTCAAGGTTAATTTTGAGATAAACCGTCTTATGAATTGCACTTTACCCAGAAAGCCTCACACCTCCTTTTCAGTCCTTGGTGGTGGCATTTCTAAGATGGGTTGATTTTGGAAGGGTCGACTTCGATACCTCTCCATGTAATCAGAAACCCCAACATTTTCCCTGCTGTAACACCGAACGTACACTTCTGAGGATTAAGCCGCAACCAAAATTCTCTGATCCTTTGGAAGAAGTTTTGCAAGGCAGTGTAGTGGCCCTCTCTTTCTTTGGACTTCACAATCATGTTGTCCACGTACACCTCAACCTCTTTGTGGATCATGTCATGCAATATTGTGGTCGTGGCCCGTTGATATGTAGCTCCAGCGTTCTTCAACCCAAATGGCATCACCCTGTAACAGTAAGTCCCCCATGGGGTGGTGAAAGCAGTCTTCTCTCGATCTTCAGGTGCCATTACTATCTGATTATAGCCCGAGAATCCATCTATGAACGAAAGCAAAGCATGCCCCGTTGTGAAGTCTACTAATTCATCAATATGCGGCAAGGGAAAGTCGTTCTTCGGACTAGCTCTGTTCAAATCCCTGAAATCCACGCATACCCGGATCCTGCCATCCTTCTTCGGCACCGGAACAATGTTAGCTAATCAAGTTGGGTATTCGGATACCAGTAGGAACCCTGCGTCAATTTGCTTGGTGACCTCTTCTTTAATCTTGAGGGCTCAGTCCGGGTGGATCCTTCTGAGTTTCTGCTTAACGGGTCGGGCCTCGGGCTTAAGAGGGATCCGGTGCTGTACAATCTCAGGATCGATTCCAAGCATGTCTTCGTAGGACCACGCGAAAACATCTTTGAAATCTTTTAATAAAGCGACTAAGCGCTCGCGTTGCTCTGAAGACAACGTGGACCCGATCTGGACCAGCCGCGGGTCCTCCTTAGTACCAACATTAACTGTAGTGATTTCATCAACTAAAGGTTTAACAAATCTTTCCTACTTTTGATCAATTAAGCGTTGTAAAACCAGAGGAATTTCTTCCTTGTCGTTTTTATCAAAATTTTGAAAGTCCTGACTAATGCAATAAATCAAAGGCACAGAAAAGTAATCAGAAACCATAGCCATTGCATTCTCATTAAGCACTTCCAAATCGTTCGATTCTTCTGTTACAATAGATTCAAAAGATAAAGAAAAAGATGACCTAGACAGGACTGTGGTATCCGGGTTATCACCCCCAGGAATATCGGACTCAGACTCAGTCGAGCTGGAACCTGATTCCGGCTCTATAGACTCGGTTGAATCAGATTCCGGCTCACTACCTAACCCGGTGCTACTGCTTGACAAAAATCCCTCCTCGTACTGCCAGATGAGAGGGGGTGCGATGGATGCATCCAAAATGTTTAATGGTGGGCTCGCAGCCGTTTCATTCTCGATCATGCACACCGAGAAGTTATCCCCCAAGCACTTCTGTTCGATCGGAGGATCTGAAAGTAGAAAAGCCAATGCTACCCCCATTTCAATTTCGGCGCTCTCGAAATCCACTTCCTTACACTGCCCAATCTCAGCTGACGGGTCTGTCTGCTCTTCGGCAACATTATCCTCGGATAACTGCAGGTCGAAGAAGATCTCAAACCCCGGCAGACGATTCTTTTGGGCATTCAGCCATGGCTCTGGGAAGCCACAAAATGGAAAGTCCTCCCCTTCTCGGATGAAGCATCCGTTTAGGGTACCCTGGATGGGTTGGTGCATCAACTCAAAAGGCTTCCCTGCCTTCTTTGCTCTGGCTCTCCCAGCCATCTCTTTGCCCTTCCTCACCCAGTCCTCTTTGGTGGGCAAATAATGTCATGACCCAAACTCGTCCCTAAAAGTTTGGTCCATGACCAGCCTGTACATAGGCCTCAAAACAAAATTTTAAAATAATATTTAACCATATATGGGGCCTTAGGCGGAAGCAATATCAATAAAAGACAACATCCATTGAGCTTGTGCATACATGATGGTATAATTGGATTTAAGCATTTAAATACATTCCAAATATACATATACAACCACATAATTTATATAGATCTCACACACACTCACATAAGACTTACTAATTTATATGACTCCCAACAATAAATTAAGGCCTCTACGTGGAGACATACTCCAGGTGTCTTGGCAGACAGGCGAACCTTGGTACAACTCTAGTGTCAATCCCCGATGACTCACCTACAGAAAAATACATAAAACAGAATGAGCAAAGCTCAGTGAATAATAGCACTCAAACAATTTAATGATTAAACTTGAGTTGAAATATTTATAACGTATATAAGTGCAAAGGTCATATAATTACTCTTGTCTTGTAAACATTTTCAGAACGGCCTTGGCCCCAGTCTTTCAACAGAATGGCTTTAAGCCCTTGAACAGAGTGGCATTAAGCCCTTAAACAGAATGGCAATCAGCCCTTAAACAGATCGGCATTAAGCCCTCTTCATGCATGTATGAACTCAAGAGGTGGCTTGCACGGATTCTAGAGGTGACTCGCATTGCAGCACTTAGTTCCGTGCATCACTTTGTTTCATACAACAGATCATATAGAATGGCCATAGGCCCAGATGTCAAAGATTGGCCATAGGCCTCACATATGTCACAAAATGGCCATAAGCCTCATAACTTTCTCAAAACGGCCATAGGCCTCAAAACTTTCACAGAACGGCCATAGGCCTCAGTTCACATATGTATGGACTCAAGAGGTGGCTCATACGGATTCTAGAGGTGGCTCGCATTGCAGCACTTAGTTCCGTACAGCACTTTGTTCCATACCAGAAATCAATTATATCATGTCATAGCATAAACGAAACAGATAAACAAAACAGAATAATCCTAGACTCATAGGAATACCGTTCACAATAGTGCACATAAATTTCCCATGGTTTATCACAAATTGACATAGTTGTCTTACATATAACAAATCATTAGTAATAACTATTAACATATAAAGCAAACCATGATTCTATCCGATTAGCCATTTCGATGATTCATTATAAGATATTTCAAACATCATGTTCTTAGTAGGTGGGGCTTATGTTCACAATTGCTTCTTGTCGAGAATTTATACAGTATTAATTCATGCAGAGACATAGTCAATCTACAGTTCCCAGTCATTCATAACAGTTAACGTAATTAATTTGCGAAGAACAGAGCGTTAATAATAAGAATTACTAACGGTAGGTAAATGTACAACTACAGTACTATTACTCACAGTGGTAGGTCTCTGATAGCGGTGGAACGATGTCCTCGTCTTGACCTACAAGTACAGTGTACAACACATAATATGAGATTATACTCGATCCTTTACTTATTCTCTTTGATCATTCAATCAATTAGCCATGGTGATACCAAGCTCATTTTTCCTTAATAAGTTATACTCCATGTCTCAGAAAACAAGAGAAATCAATGGGAAATGGTTTAGGTGAAGAAATGGTATAAAATTGGTTGACAGAAAGTGAATAGTCGTCACTAATTTGGGCATAACTATTTCTTTATTTAGAATTTTGGAGTGAAACCACTTCCATTGGAAACTATACTTCCGGGGCTTGAGT
The DNA here is from genome assembly GCA_036172215.1 of Camellia granthamiana. Taxonomy (NCBI): domain Eukaryota; kingdom Viridiplantae; phylum Streptophyta; class Magnoliopsida; order Ericales; family Theaceae; genus Camellia; species Camellia granthamiana. Next base: position 78,521,060 of record CM069913.1, on the reverse strand, counting down.
TTAGGCTCAAGAATCACTCAAAACGGAGTCCCGAGGCAAAAGATATGCTTATTCAAAGTTGGTTGGGCAAAGCTGTCTCCCGCACGTGTGGAAAACAGAGCTGCACGTGTGGCTCTGGGCAGTGTGCAGTCCGAAAATGGCTCTTTTTGCTCCAACACTTGGTTTTTCCATTTCTAAGCTTGGTTCTTAACATAAATCACTCAAAAACATGTAAAATTTCCCTATAACATAATAAACTAACATCAACCAAGTGTAATTTCATTTCAAACAATTCAATCTTTGTCTCAAAGTTAAAGATTAATGCTTAATCTTTCATGATCTTCAAGGTTCTTAAAAACACAACCCACAACCCACAAATTCACATGATTTTTGCATAATCTAAAGTTTATTTCATGATATCCATGAGCTTGAGCTCCACATATAAACAAAATTAGAGCACTCAATTTCTAATTCCTCAAATTAGCTCAAGTAAATACATAGATAAACCTTAACCCCAAATGGGTTTAAATCTTCCAAGATCTTTATAATTTTGCCAAATTGATACTTTAAACACAAGATTTCAAGATAGATTATCAGACCTAACTCAATCCTTGTCTATCTCTTAGCTCTATTCAATTCCTCCAAGTCCCATGGGTGATCTTCTTTCTTTTCCTTCAATTCTCTTCAATCATCTTGAAAGCCTCCATGGATGTTGAGAAAGTTGTCTCTCTTCCCTCTCTCCCTTTTATGGTTTCCTCTCTCTGTCTTTAGATATTTTCGTGTTTTTGACTCCAAAAAGATGAGTTCACCACTTATATAACTCATACACACCTATATATTTAATCATATAATCTTTATCACAAATAAGGAGGGCCAAACATGCCCTTACGAATTGCACAAAATTAAATTTCAATTAAACTTCCCAGATGACTCTAAAAATTATGCTGAGCTTAATTATGTCCCCTGTTTTGGTTTCTGAAGCCTCTAAGGCCTTCAATTTGCAGTATAAAGTTAACCACCCAAATGTGCATTAACGAATCAGACAAATTAGATTTCCAATTAATTTTCCCAAATAGTTCTAAAAATTCCCATTAACGTACCCAAGTACTCAATTTTGATTTCTCAACCCATAAAGGTCGGTAATTTCAATTTTAAGTCTGTAACTCAACAAATAAAACTTCAATTCCAATAGATATAATTAAATTAAAACACATCATTTCATAATTAAATAAAGATGATTTCTTATACGCATTTTGGGGTCGTTACAGATAACCCAAGACAAAGGTATGCGGGTTGTGCGACACTTCGGCCGATATTGCACTGCCCTTCGGGCCACTTCTTCCTAGTCCCATCCCAGGGATATGCTGAAGCTTGTTCATGAGATACACTGACTGCGCACTGACGTACAACCCCTCATTATGAGCCAAAATGTTTTGAACGACCTGGCCCTCGGCCAGGGTAAATCCTGATAAGAAGACATCCTCTGTGCCATGCTCGATTTCCAAAACCGGTGTGCACACCTCTGGTGGCAGATGGATTGATGAATTCCCAAAAACTATAGCCACCCCCTTCCCATGGGGGTATTTCAACATCTGGCGCAAGGTGGAAGAAACTACCTTTACCTGGTGCAACCACGGTCGCCCCAAAAGTAGGTTAAAGGTTGCAGGAACGTCCAAGACATGGAAATCGATCTCGTGTTGTCCTGGACCAACCTGGGTTTGAATTTTGACGGTCCCCATCACCTCCCTGCTTGTGTTATCATACGCCCGAATCACCTGGGCAGTTGGCGCAAAGTCCACGGGCTTCAACCCGATTGCATATGTCGTCCTTGACGGGCATACATTAATGGCGGATCCCGTTTCGACAAGAACCACTGGTACCCATTTGCCTCTACATTCCACAGAGATGTAGAGCGGCTTGTTATGATTTGCACCCTCAGGTGGTAGTTTCTTGTCGAAAAAGGTCAACGTTAGGGAACCTCCTCCCAGAAAAACCAATCCAACTAGCTGCTCCGGCGTGGTGTCTATCGAGAGTTTGGCCTTGTCCATGGCTAAAAGGACGGCTTGTCTATGTACTCGAGAAGCCATAAGTAGTCCCCAGATGGAGATGTCTGCTTGTATCTTTTTCAACTGTCTCAAGACGGCCTCATCTTCGAGTTGCTTTTCTTTCTGCTTCTCTGCCTCCTTGTCCTTCCCGAACGCTTCTAGTTGATCTAGATGCGAGGGCTTGAAATACCGCCCGCTTCTGGTCAAATGATCCACTTCGCCGATGTACCAGGTGTCATCAGGTTGATTGCTCCCCCAATCCTCATCCGTGTGGACAAGACATAGATCATCGTCTTCCCACCACATTCCATCGGCAGCCGACAGACACCTGTCCGGCTCCGTTACAAAAATCTCTATGCCCGCAGCAACTTACATTCCTATACTCGCAGTACATTATGTTCCTGTGCACACAGCACTCTCAACCCCCACAGGAGCTTTAGCTTTTCTGGCCCTTTCAGAATCTTCGATCCCACCTTGTTCTAACTGCTTCAACACAGCCCGTTCAACATTTCTTGCATTCACAATGCCCAAGTCCCGAGCGAAATTCTTAGCACCGGCGCTCTCCGGCGATGCAAACTAATTCCTGGCCCTTCCGGCCACGACTGATGTACTTGCCCCTGACGAGCCCTTTTCCTGCTGAGATTCTTCAACAATATCTGGTTGGTCGTCAAGCCATCCTGTGACCTCTGCTGACTCCTCAAAATCGAACAAGTTGACTGTCATGTCCCCCAGATCTTGTTCGTTGAAAATATGAAGGTCAGCAATGTCCCCTTCCAGAGTTGCTAAGTCATCCTGCCTCTGATCGAATCCATCCCCCCGTATTACACAAATTTCCTCCCCCACCGGTAATTCCATATTTGGCCTAATCTGATCCGCTGACGCAATGTAACCACTCGGATTGTACACCTCCTCAGCAAAGCTCCCCAATTCCACAATCCCTAAATCCACTATGCCACTTTCCTCTGAAATCATCCCTATTCTGTCTTCAACAACCACCACCGTTGGTTCGGGTTGGGTTCGGAGATGTCCATCATGCACAAGTCAGTGCTATTAGGAAGGAACACCTCCGGCTTAGGTAGGTGAGACGGGGTGATGTAGATGCTAGGATCGTAAGACACGACCCCAGTCTGGATAAAGTTGATACGTTTGGGAGGTGGAGCTTGGTTGTGTGGAGGGAGAGGGTTGGTGGTGACATTGGGTTTCTCTGGAGGCATAATCACCTGTTTGTCAATGAGATCTTGAATCTCATGATGCAATCGAAAGCATTGGTCGGTGTCATGACCGTGCTGCTGGTGAAATGCGCAGTATTTGGCTAGGTTGTGAGAGGGGGAGTTTTTCTGGTAATGGCCGCGACTCTAGGGGCTTCAGATGCCCTTTCCTGAGCAAAATTCCTAAAGCCTTGGACGAGGACATGTATAATGGGGTGAAGGTTCTTTGGTTTTTGGGTGGGTATCTGACTATTTGCAAACTACTACCGGATGCACCGGTGAATGGCGTAGCTGCAAGGGTTCTTGGGGGATTGGTGGTGACCATGCTCACTTCTAAGGCTCTAGCAGCTGCAACACTGCTTGTGCCTGCATTCGTACTGCGGTTGTTGAGAGTCCTCCTGGGTTGTTCTCTGTCTTGGTCAATCAAACCCTGTTTCAAAGCATCCTCGATCTGTACTCCCATCTCATGTAAATCTAAAAAGGTGGGAAAGGGGATAACGATCATCTTCTACATTAGTTTGGGTTGGAGGTTGTGCACAACCATCCGTATTTGATCCTTCTCAGTTGGCCTAAGGGTCATCATTGAGGCCTTGGCCCTTCACCTGGTCACAAAATCAGAAAAGCTCTGCTTCGGCTCTTGCCTTGTCGTCTCAAGATCACAGGTTGTAATCTTGATTTGTGTATTATAGGAGTACTGTGCAACGAAAGCCTCGGCCATCTCATCCCAGTTCCGCTTGACGTCGTCTTCCAATTTTGCGTACCAGATGGCCGCCACACCCGACAGGGTCCGACCAAACAATGAAAGCTTCTGTAGTCTAGTTAGGCCCATCGACCTCAATATGTCCGAAAACAAACGTAGATGCACCGTGGGATCCCTGGACCCGTCGAAGCGGTCGATTTGTGGCATCTTGAACCGATCTGGCAGCGTCACAGCCGCATTGGTATACCCGTCCTCAATGTCTGGGATGGACTTTACCCCTTGGGATTTCTTGAACAACTTTTCAAGCTTGCTCAACTTCAATGCTGTAGGGTCCACCTCGAACTCAAAGGGAGAGTTCAGTTGAATGATAGGCGTAGGTGCCTTGGATAGCTAAGGTAGAATCGGGGGCGGAGTCGGCCCCGTTGGTATGTCTATATCCTCCTGTACATTCTGGACATTCATCGTCTCCCCGGGTATTGGGAGTCTTGGTGGGGGAGGAGCTTGGTGTGAAGCTGATGTTTTGGCTTGCTGCTGTAGCCGGGTGATCAATTCTGCCTGTTGGGCCATGACCATGGCCTGTTGTTTGGCAAATTCTGCTTGACGAACAACGTCTTCTTGCTTGGCCTTCACACTCTCCTGGAGTTGGCGCACCATTTCTTCCATTCCTGCCATATTGCTCTGATCTGACTAGACTACCGGTATATCTGTCTCTGTAATAGACTGGGAAATCTCAGCCTGACTGTTCAAAGACCACTGGTCTGGCAACCTCTGTACCGATACACTGCGTCTTCTCGACCTCCGCCTGACAACCGGGGGTAAAGAGCAGAACACTGGTTGTTTGTCAACCAGATCCTCAGATCGATGGAATCAGCGACCTCTAATCTAGAGTGCTTAGGGAATACCTGCTTGGTCTAGAGCAATCGTGCTAAACTACCTAGCAAAAAGATAAATAAAGCAATAATAAGGAAATAAACAACCAGACAGACGGACATCATAACAGCGTAAATAAACACACAACACACAGTTGGGCATCACAACACACAGTTGATAAGTTGAATAGACCGTTCTCAAACACTGATCATTGTTCCCAAATTACTGCCCCCAAAGCTAAATCTGATACCCGCAGATAACTGATTCCTAAAATACTGAACTGGTGCCCTCAGGCCTGATACCCACACTTACGAACTGATACATGCATTCCTTGTAGAGACACACTCTAAAAGCACATAGCAAAGAAGTGAGAGCCAAAACACCCCTATGGTGGGGTAGGGTTTCCCTGTCCTATTTTGTCAGGAGCTAGGGTTTCACTACACACGCAACGGTTTCAAACAACCTATAATCGGGTAAGCAACCTGTCCAAGCTTGGAATGGTCACTATGGATTCCGAATATGTACTAGGTCGAATGGTCAAAAGGGTGCCCCGGTAACACCGGGGTTTGTGTTCCCATCGTGGCAGAGCCCGTAACCGGTCAGCCTTGTGGCATGCTTCGCAAAGCGAGCCTCCGACAAACCGTTCAGGAATAGTAGACAGCAAACACTGTGTCCTAGGCGCACCAATGCAAATGCAATGCAAAGAAACACATAAGTGTAATCAAAACAAGATATCATGAGTTCGAGTCAAGTTCTCTAACTCCCCAGCGGAGTCACCAGAAACTGTAGACGTCCCCGAACGTCCCAGGAGGGAATCCCGTTTTGTTCATTTGGGGCTCACTACAGTTCGGACTCAAATGTCACGGTTCTTAATCTGATCTTGCAAAGTGCAATGCAAGACTGATAAATCACCAAAGAGTCCAAATCCAGCAAATCGTTTTGGAAAACTGATTTTTTTAGAAAGAAGTGCCAAACATAGACTGCTTTGTCAGATATAGAGTCGCCACCTAGATATTTTATTTTTGGGGAATTTAGGAAACCCTGACTCGTTGCCTAAGGCCACGTGTCCGTCATCACCAAAGTTGCCTCGGCTCGGGAACTTGGGTACGATTGGGGAAGGTCACTTCATGAGCACCCCCGCTCGCCCGATCAAAGATCGGCCTCTACTAACCATGATATCTTGTTTTTGAAAACACATGTGTTCTTATTCCGGTTTATTAGCCTAGAATTACTATGTGATGGGCACAGCATACAAGTATAGGTTGGATCGCCTAAGTTGGAACAACTCATGTTATGTTTGTTTTTGAAAACGGTTTGCTACTCGTAAGTAGGCTAAAATGCGGGTTTTACCACCCTCAAGTGGGCTTAGAAAACATGGTGATTTGCCACTCTCAAGTGGGCTTGAAACTCACAATCAATGAATTGTTCCAATTCAAGTAATCCAACCTTCACTCACAGGCATTCAGGCAGTTATATCACGTAGGCACATAGCCTCATGGCAAGCATGCTATCATGGCAGTCACTCACACGCATGCAAGGATGCTAAAGCATAAACACTTACCGAGTACTTCGAGCCAAAGAAAGAAGCTAATTAGAAAACATGCATGAATCGTAACTATGCTGAGATGCCTCATGCAACACATGCAAGAATGCAACTACAATAGGCTCGGCTACCTTAAGATGGCATATGAAATGCAACAACCAATACATGTATTCAACTTGGAATTGAAATACGATGCAGTTAGCATGATGCGCCGAGCCCGGTGCATGCAATACAAATGAATGAATGCAAGCATGCAAACATATAGATGCTAATTGAAATATGCCCTAAAACTAACCATCGTAAGCTAGTAAATAAAAGGGAGAAAGGCGTGGGGTTGGAAGACATACATCACACACACGCACACTTATTACAAAATTGTGCCCTCTCTCGGAGGGTCCGAATGAATAATACAAATTAACTAATTAACTAACTAATTAATTATTGCAAAACACTTAATTAATTAAACAAATTAACTACAAAATAAATTAAGTATGAAATTAAAAGAGGCTGTTGCAGCTCCGCCTTGGAATGCTTGAATGATGCATGTTCGATCACCCGGCTCGGAAACCCGTTGCCATGCCACTGTTGCCTCTGTTTGCACTGTTCTGCATCTCTGAGAACTGTGAAAATACTTTTGATGCTTCTGAACCACTCCGTTAGCACTCTTGGAGGTCACCGGCTAGGGAAGAATACCACCGGCTATAGAAATATGATCATTAACCAAAAATGTGATCACCGGCTTGGTTTTGGTAGTCGGCCGGCACTGAAGACAGCCGACCGGCCATAAATTCCTGTAGAACCTTGTTTTGCTACAGCAGAGGACAGACAGTGCATGGCAAGATGTTTACAAAACAATGTGTGCACGACCATCCTCCCTATCATACTGAGAACTCAAGGGAGTATGGCCCTCGACCCTTGGGCCACCAATCACGCATTTCAATGCATGATGGCCAAAGAGGCCAAGTGTGCCAATCAATGTAGAATGAATGCAACAAAACAAATGAATGCTACACACTCTATCATGTTGGATCAAGAGTGTCGGCGACCGAGGATTGAGACGTGTTTCGTCACTTTAAGTACGAACACACCTCATTCCTCACGTTTGGTTTGACACCCCAAACCAAACAAGTTGCAATGTATGCAACCAAGTATGATGCAAAACATGCAACTAATGTAGTGCGGCACATGCTTGCCAAATGCAATATGACTCGAATACACACACAAGGTTAAGGTGGCAAACATGCCAAATGTAATGCAACCTAAGCTAACATGTGACAAGATACAACCTAGGTATGCTAACATGCACGGCATGCAAAAGGTAGATAAGCATGCAACATTGAACGACATGATGAATGGACTTAAACTAAAGATGGACAGACCTAAGTCATGTCCAAAATCAGTGGCCAAAACACCCAAATCAAGGCACCAAAAGGGGAGACATGCATGCACAATCATGAATCCGTAAGCTAGGCAATGATGCACAATCCTTAACCATGAGAAAAATGGGATAAACATGATAACATAGCAATGCAATGAGCTCTGAAATCAAGTGAAGGATGATGGAAAATTACCTACACAAGTGAAGTATAGCATGCTAATGGACCCAATGCTCAAAGCTAGTTAAGAGGCTAACACTATGGCCATATCAACCAAGCCCTAAAGGGCCAAGGGGACTTAAAATAGTCCTAGGGTGAGCCAAGACAAGGCTAGGATATGGAAGGAATGAGGCCAAAACACGCTTAAAAGAGGGGCACAAACAACGGAGCACGCAAACGCCACAAAGGGAGCATTGCACTACACCTACCTCAACTACACATGGCATGAATTATGCAACCAAAAATAGAGTTATAATATGCCAAAAGAAGCCCCAAAACCCATTGGTATGGCAGCCCAAGGACTTAAACAAAAGGGCATGCACCAAGACCTATTTTAAGGCACAAAAGGACAACTCTTCAAAGCATTGAAAGGAAGATAAATGCAAGCATACAAGCATGGGACATGGACTGAAATAGCATGATAAGCAATTCCAAATCACTAAAATAACCCAAATAAAGCATGCTTATGACTCACATACCCAAAGCCAACAAGCCAAAATGCATGGTGGCTATACAAAGCATGGCATATATGATCCAAGTAACCAAAAATAGACCTCAAGCATGATGAAACAAAGCTAAAAGCTTCTCAAAGTTAAGCCAAAACATGTAAGCATGGTGGTCTAAATGCAAGGTGCATGTTATGACAATATAGGGGATTACAAAGCAAGTGCATGATGCATGCAATGGGCTAAAAATCTGACCAAAAATAGAGGTATAATATGACCAAATAACACCAAAAAGCCTCTGAAAAGGAGCCAAATAAAGCTAAGCAAACATGCCACCTTTATGAGCCCTAAATGCAAGCAAAGGAGGCACAAAGGGAGAGGGGTGTCCCTCCCCTACACATGACCTCAAAACCACTTCTCCACCACTAAAAATCCTCTAGATTTTAGTGGTGAAAAGGTTAAAATAAAGGGGTTCCAAATCCCAAAGAGAAAGGCACAAAAAGAGGCCAAACAAGGCCTAAGGGGGGGGGGTTAGACAACCCCCAACCCAAAAGCAACCTTAAGCAAACATCTTAAACATGAAAAATCAGAACTTTTATCAGTTATATACAAAGCTCAAAACAGCATGCAAGATAGGTTAAAAGCTTGTACAAAAATGGGGAATATAAAGCAATAGTGCTCACCCTTGAAGAACACTTCAAGAACACCAAGTCCAGCCCCTCCTTTTGATCAAAACCAACCTAAAAACTCTGAAACCAGTCCCTCAACACCTTAGTAACTGAGGTATAGTGTAACACTAAGTGTCTTAGTGCAAAACTAAGAACAAAAACCCCTTTAGAACACTATTACACACCCAAATGTAGAGAGAGAGAGGGAGATATAGGGATATATGGATATATATCTTGTATATCAGATGCTTCAACCTCTGAAAGGGAGGGGAGGCCTTACTCTTATAGGCAAGGCCAATCCAAGCTTCCAAAGGAAGCTAAGTGAAGGAAGCAAATTCCTCCATACACGTGTATGGAGGGAGTGTAAAGTGGATGCCAGCTGTGACAGCTGGCATAAAAGATCTGCAAAAAGCAGATGGAAAGGGGTCGACCAACAGAAATGGCTGATTGACCATCAAAGGTGGCCGACCGACCACCAGAAGTGCCGACCGGCCATAACTTTTGGCCAATGGCAAGGAAACAGGGCCGGTGGCCTCAAGCCATGGCCGGTGAGGTGTGGGTATGGCCAACAAGCCATTCCCTACCCTCAGACGCAAAACACAGGTGTTTGGTCCATGACCAAGCATAGAACAAACAAGTCGAGAGGTCTCGAGGCAAGGCACGTGACCGAAACCTCCGAGAACTCAGGATGAACACGAACATGGATAATCATCGAGTGTTCAAACGATGACGTCCAAGTCTTGAGGACGGTCAAAAATGGGGCGTCTACATATGCTTATGCGATTATATGGGTATAAGATTTAATTCCTAAGATATTGATAAGGTCTATGGGTTTCTAGAAGTCCTATTAGAAGAGCACTTGATCATTACTGTTTCTAATTGGAACTCTGGCAATACCATGGGACGACTATTATCTAGAAGGAAACTCGTATGTGTTTATCAGATTATGTGCTTATGTATATTGAATTACTGTTGTCCACCGCATTAGGACGCAAGTGAGCTAGTTTTGGTGCATTTGTGAATGTGCTAATTTCTTTCGTTACCTTCATTAGGATGTTAGGATGTGGTCATGGTCGTAGTAGGCGTGGTAGGCCTAGAAGGCATGAGGTGCCTTTAACGGATGATATTCTGATACCAAAGGAAGGGATTAGTTAGGCCAATGTGGCCGAGCCAGTTGGTCAGCAGGCCATGGACGCTTTGGCCCGTGAAATGGCCGGAGCTTTACAAGAATCTATGGACATTCTCAGGGCTAAGAATCAAGTCCAGGCCCAAGTTGTTGAAGAAAGGCCGTCTTTAGTGAAGAGGGAGTTCTTCGTATCGAATCCGGATGAGTTTTTGGGTGAGCCTAAGGAGCCACTGAAAGCAGAAGAGTGGCTAGAGCAGATAGTGAAGACATTTGAGATGCTTGGCATCGAGGACGACGAACTAAGTGTGACCTTGGCATCCTTCCAGCTGAAGGGAGATGTGGGTCAATGGTGGAAGTATATGGACACATTGGAATGACTTGAGAGGCTTTTGTCAATGGCTTCCAGGATAAGTTTTTTCCTGTCACTGTCAGGGAGAAGTTGAGGGACCAGTTTTCTTAGCTCAAGCAGTTGAGCACACTGGTGGCCGAGTTTGAGGCCGCATTTACTAGTCTGTCAAGGTTTGCACTAGAACTCATGGAGTCTGAGGAGTGTCATTGTATAAAGTTCAAGAAGAGGTTAAGGACCGAACTCATGTTCAAAGTAGCCGGGTCAATTATTAGAGATTATGGACGCCTTGTGGAGGCAGTGACTCATCTTGAGACCGTGACGCAAATGGAGGAGGAGCGGATGAGGGGCTTTAAGAGGGGTCAGGTTGTTCAGGGGGACAATAAGAGGCAGTGGGGTTCTACCTCGCAACAGTCCCAGGGAGCACAGTTGAGGTCCACTTTTTCATTACAGAGTTTGTCTTCTGGAAGAGGTGGTTAGGGAGATTTCACTTACTTTTTAAGTGTGGCCAGTTGGGCCACAAGTCTCCAGCTTGCCTGCAGATGGGAAAATGGCAACAACTTGCATCGTTGACAGCTCGTTCTTAGAGCCAGAGTCAAGAAGAGGGCAACCACTCACTTGTTATCAGTGTGGGCAGGCAGGGCACTTGAAAGGATTCTGCCCTCAGTTGGGTGGCACACCTGGTATGTCTGGATCTAGACAGACACAGAACCACCAACCTACATAGTTTGTTCAAGCCTAAAGGGCCAATCAGGGAGCCTCTTCGGCTCAGTTAGTGCATCAAACTTATGCTCCGAGGGGTGAGCAGGTGGAGCAGAGACCTTCAAGGCGTGTGTATGCTGTTACAACGCCATATTAGTTCCAGCACCTTCAGTTGTGAGAGGTACTTTATTGGTATGCAATTCTATTGCCAATGTACTAATCGACACGGGTGCATCCTACTATTTTATTTCGTCTGCATTTGCATCGACTTTAGGGTTAGAATTGGCTCAGTTAGCATCACCACTCAAGTCACCTATTGGTGGTGAGATTGTGTTGGAACAGGGTTGTCGAGGTCGTGACAAAGAGGTTGTCGGTCGCCGACTTCCTTTTGCTTTTGTATTGATTGACATGTCGAGCTTTGATGCTATATTGCGTATGGACTGGTTATCATATCATCGGGCTATCACACGTTGTTACCGTCAGAGGGTTACTGTATGTACCTTAAGTGGTGATTGGTTTTACTTTATAAGGGACAGAGTCAATAGACTCTTATCATCGGTGTATGATCCATGTGGGAGGAGTGAGCTTAGTTGTCTTCTTGCCAACTTCTTGGGTAGCGAGTGTGATGAAGTCTGAACAGAGTTGTCGAGGGTAGTTTGTGAATACCCGAATGTTTTTCCTGAGGATCTTGATAGCTTACCACCTCACTGAGAGATCGAGTTCTCCATTGAGTTAGTGCCTGGCACGGCACCGATTTCCATGGCACCTTATAGATTTGCACCTGCTGAGTTAGGTGAGTTAAAGATACAACTCCAAGAATAGTTTCTGTAGACACCCCATTTTTTACCGTCCTCAAGACTTGGACGTCACCATTAAAACACTCGGTGATCATCCATGCTTGTGTTCATTTTGAGTTCCCGGGGGTCTCGGCCGTGCGCCTTGCCTCAAGATCTCTCAACTTGACTGTTTTGTGCTTGGTTGTGGACCAAACACTTGTGTTTTTGCTCCTAAGGGAAGAGGGTGGCTTGTTGGCCATCCCCTCAACCCACCAGCCAAGGCTTGAAGCCACCGGTCCCTTTTTCTTGCCATCGGCCAAGAGTGTTGGCTGATCGGCACTACCTTTGGTTGGTCGGCCACCTATGTTGGTCAATCGGCCATATTTTCCGGCCGACCCCTTTCCACCTGCTTTTGGAAGATATTTTGTGCCAGTTGGCACAGCTGGCACGCACAATTCCCCCCCTCCATACACGTGTATGGAGGGATTTCAGCCTTGTTTAGCTTCTCCAAGAAGCTTTGCAAATGAGGATTTCTATAAGAGGAGAGGCCCTCCTCCCTTCTCAGGGGTTCTAGGATATGATATAGAAGTTAGATATAGCTCTCTCTCTATATCTCTCTCTAGATTTGTGTGTGTGTTTGTGATCGAAATTGTATTTTGTTCATATTTTTGCACTAAGGCACCTAGTGTTACACCATCCTTGAGTTGCTGAGGTACTAAGGAGTTGGTTTTGAAGTTCTTGAGCTGGTTTTGATCCAAGAAAGTTGCTGGAGTTGGTGTTCTTGAAGGTGTTCTTCAAGGGTGAGCAAACTACTTTAGATACCCCTTTCTTGCATGAGCTTCTAGCCTATCTTGCATATTGTTTTAAGCTTAGCTATAAACTGTAAAAAGTCTTGATTTTGTATGCTTAAGATGATTGTTTAAAGTCATTTTTTGGTTGGGGGTTGTCTACCCCCTCTTAGGCCTTGTTTGGCCTCTTTTTGTGACCTTCTTCTTGAGCTTTGGAACCCTTTTTATTTTGACCTTCTCACCACTGAAATCTAGAGGATTTTCAGTGGTGGAGAAGTGGTTTTGAGGTCTTGTCTAGGGGAGGGACACCCCTCTCCCTTTATGTCTCATTTGCTTGCATTATTGGCTTGTAAAGGTAGCATGTTGGCTTAATGTGTTTTAGCTTCATTTCAGTGGGTATTTGGTGTTAGTTTATCATGTTATACCTCTGTTTCATGTTGGTTCGTTGGCTTACTGCATGCGTCATGCACTTGCCTTGCAATCCTCTCATTTGCCTAAACATGTATCATGCGTTTAGACCATCATGCTTGCATGTTTTAGCTTGACTTCATGAAGCTTTAATCCATGTTTTGGTATGCTTGAGGTCTGATTTTGGTTGTCTTGGTCATCCATGGCTTGCTTTGTGTAGCCACCATGCATTTTAGCTTGTTAGCTTTGGGTGTGTGAGTCATGAGCATGCTTTACTTGGGCTATTTTAGTGGTTTGGAATCACTTATCATGCTATTTCAGTCCATGTTCCATGCTTGTATGCTTGCATTTGCCATCCTTTCAATGCTTTGAAGAGTTGTTGTCTTATGCTCCATGTTTGGGCCATTGTGCATACCTCTAGACTTAGGTCATTTAGATGCCATCTAAGTGGGTATTGGGGCTTATCTTGACATATTATAGCTCTGTTTTTCATTGCATAACTCATGCCATGCTTGGTTGAGGTAGTCATAGTGGAATGCTCTCTTTGTGGCCTTGAATGCCCTCTATTTTGCGCCCATTTCTTAGCATGTTTTGGCCTTGTTCCATGCATGCTGTAGCCTTATTTTGGTCTTCCCTAAGACTGTTTTAAGTCATCTTGGCTCTTTGGGGCTTGGTTGATATGGCCATGGTTTGAACCCCTTTGTTAGTCTCAAGTTTTGTGCTTTATTGCATGCCCTACTTGCATGGCTTGGTTGATTTGGCATCATCCCTTGCACATTTTCAGAGCTTATCATGCTTGTCATTTGGCCATATTTGTCTCTTCTTAATGTGCTTAAGAGTCGACTCTTTTTATGCGTAAGTGTTGGGCCTTTACATGTGCATGTTTGGGTGTGTTTTGTCCATCATTTCTTGGCACTTTGGCCACTGATTTGGACCTATTTGAGAGCTGTCCATTTTGGTTTAAGACCATTCCCGCATGTTGTTGCAAGCTTGCCTTGCATGTTGCCACATGCTTTCTAACGACCCCAAAGTGCGTATAGAAAGTTATCCGTATTTAATTAGGGGTTAATGTGCTTGCTATTGGAATTGAAAAACTATCCGTTGGGTTATGTCTTTGAAACTGGAATTGGTGACCTTTAGCAAACAATTTGAAATTTTTTCCCTCCGCTCGAGCGGAGTAGTTGGCGCTCGAGCGTCCTTTTGGGGTTTCTAGTAATTTTGCAGGCGGACTGAAATTCTGGGAGGGGTGATTTTCCGCTCAAGCGTATAAGTGGGCGCTCGAGCGAGTCGCCTGGTTAAGTTTGATTCTGAGACACGTGGACTCATTTTTGATGTTCTTCTTAGTGTGTTTGGAATGTTCTTACCTTATTTTGGGGTATTGATTGAGATGATAATATGATGGTAAAGTAAGATTGGATCAAAACTTTAATTTGAATAATTCGTTTACGACCAACCGTCACTCTTTTGCCCTTTTCTTTTCCCACACTTGGAATTTGGATGTGAGGTTAGAACCATTGGAAAGCTCATTTTCGGGGCTTCAATTTGGGAACAAGAACGACCTACTGTTTGAAGTTTTGAAATCTGTGTTGGGAGCAGGTCCGCTCAAGCGGGAATTGGGACGCTCGAGCGGGAATAGCGGGTACAACAGCTTAAAAACAGGATTTCTAGATCATTCTTGATATTTTTCTTTTTCCCTCTTCTTTCCTCTGTCCTAGGATTGAAAAACCCTAGGTCCTTGATTCTTAATACCTTCCATTTCCCTTAGTTTTGCTCAAGATTACCAATCAAGAAGTGAAGAAGCTTGAAAATTATCGTGTTCTACTGATTGGAATTTCAAAATTGTGGAAGAATCTCATCCAAGCTTACTCCTTTGTTTGTTCCTCGAGGTAGGGGTTCTAGATCTCCTCAATACTTACATCTATGGATGGATTTATGGTAATTTCTGTATATAAAGGCAAAACTCTTCATTTTTATCATCTAGGGCATATTATGAGATTTGGGGATTTAGAATTTGAGATGTTGGAAGTTAAATTGCTAGGTTAAAATGTTGGATTGTGAACCCTAGATGTAGAATCATTGGGAAAATTGGAATTAAAAGTGGTGATTTAAGAAGTTTGAATTTTTGTTAAAAATTCTCATTTTTCTTGAAATCCTAGGTTGATTAATGATGATAACCAATGAATTGGCCCAAATTGAAAGTAGAATAATGAAATTGAGATATTGAATTATATATGTACAAGTTTAATTGGAATTTGGAAATGTTTGGAAATTATGTTTAAAATTTGCGAATGAACTACGTTATGAACATTGAAATTCATGCTATAATGTGAAGGGAAAAGTGGAGAAATAATCTATGACTGACATGGATGATATGAACTCGGTTTTGAAATATTGAAATGAGACTCAAGGGTTTATTTTGCATTACGTTGAATTACAAATGGTGTTAATGAAGTAAGTGGTGTTGATTTTGTTGGATTGTGTTGTGTTGACTAATATTGCATTGAATAGACCATGATGAGTTATGTTTGAATTACGTGAATTGTGTAGGGTCAGCTACAGGGGCGGACCAAGCACCTAAACACTGTGAGTAATAGTACAGGAATCACACATTTGATTGCCAGTAATGATTCTTTTGTTTAACGTTTTGCTCTTCACAAGTAGTTATGTCAAAATTATATTGGGAAACAGTGGAAACATTGAAAGATTTTGGTGTACATTGGTAGGACTCTAAACCTCCTTTGTATTTTGGTTATGGCTAATGATTATTGTTAATGTACCATTCTAAGAATTACCCATGTTTCCGTATCAAAGTTCATACGAAATGGTAAAACGGTGAAGTCGGTTAATAGAAAGGAATTGAGTGCTAACGACATTGTTATGTGCCTCATGTTGTGATAGGAATTGTTTTGACCTATTGATGTACTGGCACCATTACTTTCAGATTATTGTTAATGTTAATATTCGGTTAATTACAAGTCAGGTATGTCGACTTCCAAAGAACCATGAGGAAATCTAAGTGCATCATTGCACTAAACATTTTGATAGCTATGAATAATGAATGTTAACGTTATGTTATCTGCTAGTTAGTGGTATTGAAACATGATAAGCAAATGGGATGTATATACAGTATGGAACTATGATATCTGCGTATTTCTGAAAGTATTCAATCTGTGAAATGTGTTCACCTTTTGCTAACAAAAATCAGCAACATTCTGTTAAACTTATCTTATCTATGGTAATGTATGTGAATAATGGGAAGAATGTATGTATTTTCTGTATACTTCTGATGTTAATCTATTCTGATGTTTTCTGGTATGGAACAAAGTGCTGTACGGAACTAAGTGCTACACCTTGGTGGGAGCCACTTCTAGAATCCGTACAAGCCACCTTTTGAGTCCATACATTGTTATTTCTGTTATTTCTGTTATCTCTGTTACCCTACGCATATGCGTTCTGATATCCTACGCTTATGCGTTCTGTTACCTTACGCTGATGCGTTCTGTTACCCTACGCTTATGCGTTCTGATATCCTACGCTTATGCGTTCTGTTACCCTACGCTTATGCGTTCTGATATCCTACGCTTATGCATTCTATTACCTTACGCTGATGCGTTCTGTTACCCTAGGCTTATGCGTTCTGTTATCCTACGATTATGCGTTCTGTTACCTTACGCTGATGCGTTCTGTTACCCTACGCTTATGCGTTCTATTATTCTACGCTTATGCGTTCTGTTCCCTTACGCTGATGCGTTCTGTTACCCTACGCTTATGCGTTCTGATATTTCTGGGCCACTAGGCTGTTCTGATATTTCTGGGCTTAAAGTCGTTCTGTTAGTTCTGGGCCTATGGCCATTTTGTATCTGTAGACCTATGACTATTCTGCACATACTGGATTTAAAATCACTCTGTTAAGAAAACTGGATCAATGGTTGTTTTGGAATAATTACAAAATGAAATCAATTATATGCCTCTGCAGTTTATGCTTTCTTATGCAAGTTCAACCTTATATTATTTATGTACTATTATTCACTGAGTTTCACTCATTCTGTATTTTGTCTGTTTCTGTAGGTCATCAACCGAGAGGCCAGTCCTAACCCTTAAGATTCGTCTCCTCTTGTCAACCTCGGTGTGTCCAGGCACTAACTGAAGCCCGTGTATTTTGTAAAGAGTTGTTAGGATTTTTGGGAATTATTCTTGATTGTCTTTCCTTAAGATGTTTTGTTATGCGCCCAATTGTGGGCTAAGTCGATGTATGTGTGTGTATGTTTTCTGTATATTATTTACTTGATGTGATGTTGTGATCCTGGCATGTCAATAGTAGCTCAATGGACATGTTTTAATGTTGTTCTTTATATTAAATACTTCCGCTTAGGCCCCATATGTTATGTATAACTGGTTAAGTGTCCATTTCTGAGGAGTTCATACCCAAAACTTTTAGGGGCGGGTTTACGGGTGTGACAAGTGGTATCAAAGCACGAGTTGCCATCTCACACACGAATCCATTGAGCTTTAGGATGTCTAGTAAGACTTAGGCATCATGCATAATATTCAACAAGTACATGAGAAGATTGATGGCAACGTTAAATGTATATGTTATATTTGCTATTTCTAATGATTACAATCTATGTCTGTTGCATATTCTTTTATTGCCTCTATTTATCTTATGTAAATTTTGCAGATGGGAGTATGTCAACAACGTTGTACTGCGGAGGTGTGGTAAGATTTTGGTAAGACAATTTACGTGTCAAATACTTAGATAAAATTTGTCTTATCGGTTGATAGTTATCTGTGGGAAATGATGGCGATATAATTGGGCTTTTAGCATCTATTTGAGTGAATTGATTAAATTTACATTTCTAAGATTGAAGGAAATTATGGAAGGAATTAATTAATTGTGAATTTACTTCTTGCTGACGATTTAAAGAGATAGGCTATGCTGGGGGAATTAGTTATGAACCTTGAAACAGTGCGTAAGTTAGATGATTTTGTACGACTTCTGATAGGGAATTATTGATGGTGTCTAATGAGTATTATTTATGTGTACTTGGAATGTGATTGTGAGAATCTGTATTCTGTACTCTGTACTCTCATCTCTGTAATCTGCAATCTGCAATCTGAAATCCGTAATTTGTATTCTGTTCTATTTATGTGTAACCTGTAATTGGTACTTGAGACTGCTCATAAGAAACAATCGAATGACATGCAGAACCCCGCTTATGATACGTGTCTGTCCATATGACACTCGCAAAACAATAGAGAATCATTAACGAATTTGATATCACATCTAAATGATTGATATTATGATCAGTTACTGCAAGAATTAGAATCCTGCTTCTGTGTAGTGATAATTTATGGTTGAGGAATCATTTCTGTGATATAATTCTGTGTAGATATTGCAAATTGTCAAACTAATCCCTATTTCGTATTTAAAGACTCTAATGTAAACTGTTCCGCATGACACTGCGAAATATTTGTATGAAAATTAATTCAAGGGTTGTTCCTTTAATGTGATCTGCAAACGAGTGATTATCGGCGTGAAACTTATGTGATCCGTGTTAGTTTGAGATGTCATACCATCAATTACATTCAGTATTTCTAGCAAGTATGACCTTGTATAAGTTGACCACGGACCAAAGGAATTAACATCTTTGTAAAAGATACTTTTGTGTAAATGATGTTGAAAATGATTATGCTATGCAATGTTTCATGAAATCCATACTTTAGGTTATGAAATATTTAATATGATAAGTATTTTCTGAAATGATAAAAATGCTACGAACCTCTGACGAGTTTATGATATAATAAGTTTTCTGGATAAGTTTCCCAAAATGCACGAAACTCCGAATGTTCAAGATATGACAAGTTTTCTGAAAAGGATATTTCATTATGCATGAATGAATTCTTCATTTCATAATTTATTGTGGCATGCTTGATAAAGGCTCTATGTTGAGCTTCAAGTTATTCTGTCTTATCTGTTATAAGTTGAATCGGAGATTGTTCTGTCAAAGTTTAAATAAGTTTAATGCTACTGGGAATTTTCCCATCATCTGATATCTTTAAAAGGTCTGATAAGTTTTTGAATAATATCTCTGAACAATGAATTGTATGTAATTATGAAGGGTTTGAAGAACTTTATGTATTACATATTGTTGGAAAATATTTTTGTCCATGATAGGAACATTTACTACATATGGAACAAGAATATAAGAACTTTATGGTAAATGTATTATATATGTCATAATGTTAACTTTGAGATCTTCTAAGGCAGTATGGATCTTAAATGATTATTATCTTACTGTAAATTTGGGAAGTATGACCATTAAGGTTCGATCTGTATTTGATTTTCCTAACACTCTACTCTGAACATGTAATTCGTTGATATGAGATTTGAGTTGGTATTTGAAGCCTGTTAGAGACTTGATTTACATTGATAAGTCTCATACAGATAACGAGCAAAGGACCCCGAAGTCGTTGATTTAGCACTTAATTGCTATTATGGGTCTAATTGTTGTAAGAAGCATATACCTTTGTGGAATTATGATAATGGGGGTTACTTATGAACTTAAAAAGTTGAATTATGTTTGATAATTGATGAAATGATTAAGAAATGTTATATGTCCAGGACGGAACTAAACTTATAACAAGGTGAATCAAGTTTGGAGGACCAAACTTCTTAAGGTGGGGAGAGTGTAACGACCCCAAAGTGCGTATAGAAAGTTATCCTTATTTAATTAGGGGTTAATGTGCTTGTTATTGGAATTGAAGAACTATCCGTTGGGTTATGTCTTTGAAACTGGAATTGGTGACCTTTACCAAACAATCTGAAATTTTTTCCCTCCGCTCGAGCGGAGTAGTTGGCGCTCGAGCGTCCTTTTGGGGTTTCCAGTAATTTTGCAGGCGGACTGAAATTCTGGGAGAGGTGATTTTCCGCTCGAGCGTATAAGTGGACGCTCGAGCGGGTCTCCTGGTTAAGTTTGATTCTGAGACACGTGGACTCATTTTTGATGTTCTTCTTAGTGTGTTTGGAATGTTCTTACCTTATTTTGGGGTATTGATCGAGATGATAATATGATGGTAAAGTAAGATTGGATCAAAAACTTTAATTTGAATTATGACCAACCTTCACTCTTTTGCCCTTTTATTTTTCCACACTTGGAATTTGGATGTGACGTTAGAACCATTGGAAAGCTTATTTTCAGGGCTTCAATTTGGGCACAAGAACGACCTAAAACGGAGCCCAGATGGGAGAGTTATACCTGTTTCAAGTTTTGAAATCTGTGCTAGGAGCAGGTCCGCTCGAGCGGGAATTGGGACGCTCGGGCGGGAATATCGGGTACAGCAGCTTAAAAACGGGATTTCTAGATCATTCTTGATATTTTTATTTTTCCCTCTTCTTTCCTCTGTCCTAGGATCGAAAAACCCTAGGTCCTTCATTCTCAATACCTTCCATTTCCCTTAGTTTTGATCAAGATTACCAATCAAGAAGTGAAGAAGCTTGAAAATTATCGTGTTCTACTGATTGGAATTTCAAAATTGTGGAAGAATCTCATCCAAGCTTACTCCTTTGTTTGTTCCTCGAGGTAGGGGTTCTAGATCTCCTCAATACTTACATCTATGGATGGATTTATGGTAATTTCTGTATATAAAGGCAAAACTCTTCATTTTTATCATCTAGGGCATATTATGAGATTTGGGGATTTAGAATTTGAGATGTTGGAAGTTAAATTGCTAGGTTAAAATGTTGGATTGTGAACCCTAGATGTAGAATCATTGGGAAAATTGGAATTAAAAGTGGTGATTTAAGAAGTTTGAATTTTTGTTAAAAATTCTCATTTTTCTTGAAATCCTAGGTTGATTAATGATGATAACCAATGAATTGGCCCAAATTGAAAGTAGAATAATGAAATTGAGATATTGAATTATATATGTACAAGTTTAATTGGAATTTGGAAATGTTTGGAAATTATGTTTAAAATTTGCGAATGAACTACGTTATGAACATTGAAATTCATGCTATAATGTGAAGGGAAAAGTGGAGAAATAATCTATGACTGACATGGATGATATGAACTCGGTTTTGAAATATTGAAATGAGATTCAAGGGTTTATTTTGCATTATGTTGAATTACAAATGGTGTTAATGAAGTAAGTGGTGTTGATTTTGTTGGATTGTGTTGTGTTGACTAATATTGAATTGAATAGACTATGATGAGTTATGTTTGAATTACGTGAATTGTGTAGGGTCAGCTACAGGGGCGGACCAAGCACCTAAACACTGTGAGTAATAGTACAGGAATCACACATTTGATTACCAGTAATGATTCTTTTGTTTAACGTTTTGCTCTTCACAAGTAGTTATGTCAAAATTATATTGGGAAACAGTGGAAACAATGAAAGATTTTGGTGTACATTGGTAGGACTCTAAACCTCCTCTGTATTTTGGTTATGGCTAATGATTATTGTTAATGTACCATTCTAAGAATTACCCATGTTTCTGTATCAAAGTTCATACGAAATGGTAAAACGGTGAAATCGGTTAATAGAAAGGAATTGAGTGCTAACGGCATTGTTATGTGCCTCATGTTGTGATAGGAATTGTTCTGACCTATTGATGTACTGGTACCATTACTTTCAGATTATTGTTAATGTTAAGATTCGGTTAATTACAAGTCAGGTATGTCGACTTCCAAAGAACCATGAGGAAATCAAAGTGCATCATTGCACTAAACATTTTGATTGCTATGAGTAATGAATGTTAACGTTATGTTATCTGCTAGTTAGTGGTATTGAAACATGATAAGCAAATGGGGTGTATATACGGTATGGAACTATGATATCTGCGTATTTCTGAAAGCATTCAGTCTGTGAAATGTGCTCACCTTTTGCTAACAAAAATCAGCAACATTCTGTTAAACTTATCTTATCTATGGTAATGTATGTGAATAATGGGAAGAATGTATGTATTTTCTGTATACTTCTGAAGTTAATCTATTCTGATGTTTTCTGGTATGGAACAAAGTGTTGTACGAAACTAAGTGCTACACCTTGGTGGGAGCCACCTCTAGAATCCGTACGAGTCACCTTTTGAGTCCATACATTGTTATTTCTGTTATTTCTGTTATCTCTGTTACCCTACGCTTATGCGTTCTGATATCCAAGGCTTATGCATTCTGCTACCTTACGCTGATGCGTTCTGTTACCCTGCACTTATGCGTGCTGATATCCTACGCTTATGCGTTTTGTTACCCTACGCTTATGCGTTCGATATCCTACGCTTATGCGTTCAGTTACCCTACGCTTACGCGTTATGTTATCCTACGATTATGCGTTCTGTTGCCTTACGCTGATGCGTTGTGTTACCCTACGCTTATGCGTTCTGTTATCCTACGCTTATGCGTTCTGTTACCTTACGCTGATGCGTTCTGTTACCCTACGCTTATGCGTTCTAATATTTCTGGGCCGCTAGGCTGTTCTGATATTTCTAGGCTTAAAGCTGTTCTGTTAGTTCTGGGCCTATGGCCGTTTTGTATCTGTAGACCTATGACTATTCTGCACATACTGGATTTAAAATCACTCTGTTAAGAAGACTGGATCTATGGTTGTTTTGGAATAATTATAGAATGAAATCAATTATATGCCTCTGCAGTTTATGCTTTCTTATGCAAGTTAAACCTTATATTATTTATGTACTATTATTCACTGAGTTTCACTCATTCTGTATTTTGTCTATTTCTGTAGGTCATCAACCGAGAGGCCAGTCCTAACCCTTAAGATTCGTCTCCTCTTGTCAACCTCGGTGTGTCCAGGCACTAACTGAAGCCCGTGTATTTTGTAAAGAGTTGTTAGGATTTTTGGGAATTATGCTTGATTGTCTTTCCTTAAGATGTTTTGTTATGCGCCCAATTGTGGGCTAAGTCGATGTATGTGTGTGTATGTTTTCTGTATATTATTTACTTGATGTGATGTTGTGATCCTGGTATGCCAATAGTAGCTCAATGGACATGTTTGAATGTTGTTCTTTATATTAAATACTTCCGCTCAGGCCCCATATGTTATGTATAACAGGTTAAGTGTCCCTTTCTGAGGAGGTCATGCCCAAAACTTTTAGGGGCGGGTTTAGGGGTGTCACATGCTTGTTGCATATTTGGTAAAAATTGCATGTTGTAGCATGCTAGTTCAATTGCGCATTGTTGTATACTTGGTCCATGACATGTTGTTGCATGCTTATCACATCATATGCTTAGTTTTCATTTTGCATGTTTGCTAGCTTGCATTTGGTTGCATTGTAGTTTTAGGTTACATTACATTTGACATGCTTGTTACCTTAGCCATATGTGCATATTCAGGTCCTATCGCATTTGGCATGCTTAGGTCACATAGTATTGCATTTCCATGTTACATTGCATTTGGCATACATGCATTGCATTGTGTTTGGTTTGGGGTGTCAAACCAAACACGAGGAATGAGGAACGTTCGTACTTGAAGTGATGAAACGTGCCCTATCCTCGGTCGCCGACATTCTTGATCCAACATGATAGAATGTGAAGCATTCATATATGTTTTGTGCATCCATTTCACACTAATGTGCATACTTGGCTCCTTTGGCCATCATGCATTGAAACGCGTGATTGATGGCCCGAACGTCAAGAACCATACTCCTTAGAGTCTCAAACATGATAAGGAGGGTGGTGGTACAAACATTGTCTTGAAAATGCATTGCCATGCTCTATTTGTCCTCTGCTGCAGCAAAATAGGATTCTGCAGGAAGAGATGGTCGGTCGACTACTTTCAGTGCCAATCGGCTATGCATTGTTGGCCGATGTCCCCACAAATGGTCGATGACCAGTTCCCCATAGCCGGTGGCCATATATCTTGGCCGGCGACCTCACCACACTCAGGGAGTGGTTCAGGAGCATCCCTGAGACTTGCACAATTTTCAGAGGTGCAGAGCAGTGTAAACAGAGGCAACATGTAGAATGGCAATGGATTTCCGAGCAAAGCCGATCAAGCATGCATTTATCCCTCTTATTGAGGCTGCTTTACTGTTTTTGTAGCTTAATTAATTTGTTTAATTACTTAAGAGTTTTGTAATAATTAATTAGCTTGTTAGTTAGTTAATTAGTTAATTTGTATTATTCTTTCGGACCCTCCATCGAGAGGGCGAACTTGTAATAAGTGTGCGTGCGCATGTGAATGTCTTCCAACCCCACGTCTTTCTCCCTTTTACATACCTACTTTTGATGGTTAGTCTTAGGGCACGTTTCAATTAGCATCCTTATGCTTTGCATGTTTGAATCATTCATTTGTCTGGCATGCACCG
Source organism: Camellia granthamiana (assembly GCA_036172215.1). Classification (NCBI taxonomy): domain Eukaryota; kingdom Viridiplantae; phylum Streptophyta; class Magnoliopsida; order Ericales; family Theaceae; genus Camellia; species Camellia granthamiana. Next base: position 78,496,540 of record CM069913.1, on the reverse strand, counting down.
GGCTCGGCGCATCATACTAATTGCATTGTATTTCAATGTCAAGTTGAATACATGTATCAATTGTTGCATTTCACATGCCATCTTAGAATAGCCGAGCCTATGTCTAGTTGCATTTTGCATGCGTTGCATTAGCCATCTTAACATGAACTAGGATCATACATTGATTACTAACTAGTTGTTGTTCTGGCTCGGAGAACACTGTAAGTGTTATGCTTTAGCATCTTGCATGCCTGTGAATGATTGCCATGATAGCATACTTGCCACGAGGCTATTTGCTTATGTGATATAACTGCCTGAATGCTATGGGTGAAGGTTGGATTACTTGAATTGGAACAATTCATCAAATGCGAGTTCTAAGCCCACTTTGCGGAGTGGCAAAATCAAGTTTTCTTAAGCCCACTTGAGAGTGGCAAAATCTACGTCTTAGCCTACTTACGAGTAGCACCTTCAAACCATTTTCAAGCAAACATGCGATGCTTTGTTCCAAATTAGGCGATCTAGTCTATACTTGTGTGTTGTGCGCATCACATAGTAATTCTAGCTAATTAACCGGAATAAGAACACGTGTGTTTTCAAAAACAAAATATCATGCTTAGTACAGGCCGGGTGCTCATAGATGACCTTCCCCAATCGTACCCAAGTTCCCGAGCCGAGGAAACTTTTGTGATGACGGACACGTGGCCTTAGGCAACGAGTCAGGGTTTCCTAAATTTCCCCAAAAATAAAACATTTAGGTGGCGACTCTGTATCTGGCAAAGCAGTCCATGTTTGGCATTTCTTTCTTAAAAATCAGTTTTCCAAAATGATTTGCCGGATTTGGATTCTTTGGTGATTTATCAATCTCACATCGCACATTGTGAGATCAGATTAAGAACCGTGACATTTGAGTCCGAACTGTACCACGGAGGCCCTCGATGCGTCTACAGTTTCTGGCGACTCTGCTGGGCACTTAGAGAACTTGACTCGAACTCATGATATCTTGTTTTGATTATACTTATGTGTCTCTCTGCATTGCATTTGCATTGGTGCGCCTAGGACACCGTGTTTGCCGTATGCTATTCCTGAACGGTTTACCGGAGGCTCGCTTTGCGAAGCATGCCATAAGGCTGACCGGTTGCGGGCTTTGCCACGACGGGAACACAAACCCTGATTTTTACCAGGGCACCCTTTTTGACCATTCGACCTAGTGCATATCGGAAACCATAGTGACTATTCCAAACTAGGACAGGTTGCTTACACGATTGTAGGTTGTTTGAAACCGCTGCGTGCGTAGTGAAACCCTAGTTCTTGACGAAACTAGGACAGGGAAACCCTACCCCGACATAGGGGTGTTTTTGCTCTCACTTGTTTATTATGTGCTTGTTAGAGTGCGTCTTTACAGGGAATGCGTATATCAGTTTGTAAGTCTGGGCATTAGGCCTACGGGCATCAGTATTTTGAGAATCAGTTATATCTGCGAGTATCAGATTCAGATTTGGGGCAGTGTTTTGGGGAACAGTGATCAGTGACCGAATACAGTTGTTCAGTTATGCTTATATCTGTTCTGGTGAAATTGGGCTGAGATGCTGCCTGTTTTCTCTTTCAGGCGGGGTTCAGAGATTCAGTTCAGAGCAACCAGTGTTCCCTTTGCTGAAGCAAGGCAGAGAAAGGCCAGTCAAGGCTCATCGGTTCATCAGATCTGTCAGTCACCAGTCACATCACCTTCGTCCAGTTCAGTAAACTCGTGATGGCACAAAATTCAGAAGAAATTGTGGTTACGGCAATGCATTGAACCAGGGAATAGCCTTGCAGGGTGGGACCGATGGTGAAATGCAGCGCCTGCCCAGGTCGCCTGCCGCACATCTGATCTGGGAACCCCAGTTATTTCAAGCCCGTGAGCCCACAACGTTTGAGCTAATGGGAATGATCAGCGATCTTCAGAGATCTGTGGCTAATCTAGCCTATGGAATGTCGGCTCCGCCACCAACCACATCGTATGCCGGGAACTTCATGCCGGAAGAGCCTCCGCTGTTGGGGCGAATTGTAATTGAGCTCAGCCACCCAGACGCCGTCTCAAGTTCCAGCAATGACATGTCAACGACAACGGGGCTTCGCACTAAAGTAGCAACCCAGACCTTCCACCAAGCTGAGGTAAGTGGTAAGAGCAAGGTGGGGGTAGACACTAATCCCTATGAACAACTCTTGTGGGCTGTTGAGGCTTTGAGAGCCGGGGGACTGAACCGACAACAAGTGCTCGCAGTTGTTGCAAAAACTGTGGATGATATTTTCCCCACTCAGACCGAGGGCAGTTTAAGCCAAGGGGAAAACTGAGAGAAGGGCCATCATACCAGAAACGATCCTGTTAGATCCAATCCTCACCCGGAAAGTATCAGAAAACTAAGTCAGCACCTGCCGACCCCTTTGCTAGTGCGTCCGGCAAAAATCCACAAACCGCGAAGTATCTACCCCGAGGTCGTAGGATCTTCCATGCCCTCTATATGCTTTTGTCCAAGGCTCTTCGAATCCTCACTGAAAAAGGTCATCTCCAACCTCTTGAGCCTCGGTCGCTCCCGAATAACCTCCCTCTCTCACATGATGCTACCCAGTACTGTGCGTACCATCAACAAACTGGTCGTAGCACCGACAATTACTTCCGTCTTCGTCACGAAGTACAGGATTTGTTTGACAACGGGGTTATCCTCCCACCATGCTCAACAAAGTCTGTCATCACTGGATCAGTGAACCTGGAGGATAATGTGATATGATCAAGGGATGAACCACCTGCGGGCGGCGCTCAGTTTACTTCAGATGTGGCGTATGTCACGCACTATTTTGAGCATTTGCGAATGCTAAATTTTGTACTTTCTGACTTCGGTATTGAGTCAGTTCTGTTGTATTGTTTTGAGTCTGTCTCTTTGTTTTAAGTCAGTCTTTTTGTTTTGGGTCTGTCTTATTGTATCGAGTCAGTCCTGTTGTATAGGAGTTGTCTGGTTCCGGGGGTGTTACCTCGGGTATCACTGTTTTATTTTGTGATTGTCTTTTCGCTTTCTCTTAAGCCTGTTTCTGTCGTGGAGCCGGTTGTGCCAATAGATTTTGAATGAAACAACAGTAAATTTTCACACTCTTGCGTTTGCTTCTACCTTGCACCAGTTGTGCCAGAAGTTTGAATGAAATGGCAGTGCATTTCACCTGCTCTTCTGTGCCTTGAAATTATTGCATTGACCTAAGTTGTTTTAAGACTTTTCAAACACTGTGGTGGAAACGAATAGGAAGGAATTCCTTGGGATTTGCAAAAATTTGATCAATCGAGAGAAAGAAAGGCATTCTAAGCCCTTAATGTTTGAGATCATGCTTGTTAGTGTGAGTACTAAGAAGGATCCTGGCTTGATCCAGATTGGTTCTACATTGTCTTCAGCGCAAGTGACTAGTCGCTTTCTTAAAAGATTTCAAAAATGTTTTATACGATCTTGCAAAGACCTGTGTGGAATCGCTCTTGAGATTGTATAGTCTAGGATCGCTCTCAGCCTCGAGACTTGCCCCTTTTTGCTTTCGAACCTTGAACTTGGATTCAGAATGTTCAACGGTGAACCACAAAGTAAGGCTTGTATGGCCAGATTTGAAGCAGCCCTTGAACTAGGGGAAAAGAAAGTCAGATCAAGAAGATCAAATGTCATCAAAAGAAGCTGCAAAGCTAGACCAGACGCAGCCCTTGAACTAGGGGCAAAAAAATGTCCGATATCTCGAAGAGTCAATAATCGGGACATTTCCCGAGTTAACGAAGATTGGCAAGAATGCCAAATCCCATAAGGGGGGAAAGAAGAAAGTATTGCTGAAGAACAACTGAGTTCCTATCCACAACACTAGGGGCAAATTCAGCCCCCATTGGATGGACTTCTACATCGTCAGCGAACAACAGCCATTCTCCTAGATTCAGATGATTTCAGGATCTCAAAACCATTTGACGTGGACAAAGCTACACTTTTCCCCTTGAGAGGCTCACTGGGCTGAAAACCTGAAAGGACGACCCAGGCAAAAGCTAGAGCGAAAAAAAGAAAAAAAAGAAGAAAAGAAAAGCAAAAGAAAAAAATGCAAAGAATGAAAAGAATAAAAAAAGAGAATGAAAAAAGAAATGAAAAGAAAAGAGGAACATAGCTCGCAAGGTTGAAAACCCAGAAAGGGCGGCCTTGGCAAAAGTCAGAGTGCAAAAGGAGAGGTTAATACATGAGTGTACCCACCCTGAACTACGTAAGGCTTGATTCCCATCTTCTCTGTATCTGAGAATTCAGTTGTAATTGTCACTGTGAGGACTGGCTGCCATGTGCTGCGACGCTATTCAGACTAGGGGCAACTTTCTGTTGCCGTGCAGTGCTGCGGTGCTATTCAGACTAGGGGCAACTTTCAATTGCCATGCAGTGCCGTTCAGACAAGGGGCAATTTTCCATTGTTTTCGATCTGAGGTTGTGCATCTCAAAAGTAAATTCTGTGTTGGTCGAGCAGTGGCCATTTGCAAAAATTGTTTTTGAGAAATTTTTTTTTCAGGTTGACTAATTCTTTCGAAAATTATTTCATTTTTCTAAAACTGGACCATTTCTTGGACCCAAAAAAGGAAAATTTTCAGTGCTCATAGCCTGACTTGTATGATTTCAAATCAGAAAATCGAACACGCATGTTAATCTAACTCTCATATTGATTAAAATTATTTTAGTAGAAAGCAAAAACAAAAAAATGGTCAAAATGAAGAACTAGGGCACAGTTGAGTCAGGCTTCCTGTCTTTTCCCCATTCTCAACATACTTGCCAGAAAGGGCACTCTACCTGCCAGAAAAGGGCACAACTGAAGCTAACAGCAAAAGGGTAGAAAGCTCTCACATCCTCCAAGCAACGAGGTTTTAAGCCAAGTGCGAAGCATGGATTAGAATGGATCAGGATATTCCACTCCCTCATCTGGAAAGCTTTGATCACATCCGAGCTGGCCAAGGGCATCGTCAACCAATGTCAATTGTAGATCTGCTGCGCATCTGGTCGCACCGCAACCCCTCTATGGGAAAGTTCACTGTTGTGAGCAGAAGAAGAAGAATCTAGCGGAATGCTAGGGGCAAGAGCCCGCAACTTCCTGTTTATCCATCAACCACCCAGGGGAGGGATAAAAAAGAAGAAGAGAGATTGAAGAATAGAGAGATGTGCGATGAGAGAAAAAGGCTTTTTTAGAAAACAAGAGATTGAGTGCCAGAGTGATATGAGAATCACAAATAAGAAAGGGTGGGAAACAATACCCGGAGATACAGGCTCCCTGTGCACGTCCGAGTGTCATGTTTATTGTTTTGTTTGTTTCGATTCTTGTTTTGAGTCGTTTCGAGTGTTACTCGATTGTGTTTAGGTTGTTTACCTTTTGTTTTTCTTGGTTGAGTCATTTTGGCTGTGGTCGGTTATAGGCTCAATACCCAGTTGAGAACTCTTTTCTCATTTCAATTTAAAAAAATGAATGAAAAATGAAAATGATTTGTTTTGTGCTCAGAGTGCTGTGCCATTCTCCACATTTGTGCAAAATAGATTTTGTTCTTTCATAAAACCGCAGGGTTTAACCCAGGTCATGTCAGAATAGTAGAACTAGGACCTATCTGAAGCTATAGTTTCCAAACTGCGATGCAAAAGAAAAGAGGGAGAAATCGGAGCATCTGAGTTTGTTTCGACTTCTGCAAATTTCGTCTTTGCATCCCGTGTGTTCAAAATGAACAGAGTATTGTGTTATGGGTTGTGTGTTCAGAATCAACAGTGTCCCAGCAGAGCTGTGTGCCGAATGAACGGAACACTGTGTTATGGGCTGTTAGTTCAAAATGAGCAGTGTTCGGAATGGGCTGTGCGTTCAGAATCAGCAGTGTCCTGTATGAGCCGTGTGTTCAAAATAAACATAGTACTGTGTGTTCAGAATTAGGTAGTTGATCGATTGACCAAGTCAGCACACTTGTACCTATGTGCACAGGTGACTTGGTAGATTTTCTAGCCGACCTTTACATTAGGGACATTGTTTGACTCCATGGGGTCTCTGTGACTATTGTTTCGGATAGAGATCTGCGTTTTACGGATCGGTTGTGGTAGAGCCTATAGAGTGGCTTGACCACTAGGTTGACTTTTAGTACTGCCTATCATCCTCAAACTAACGGGTAGTTCGAGCGTACTATTCAGATTCTGGAGGATATGCTTCCAGGTTGTGTCCTTGAGTTTTAGGGGTCGTTGGAGAGGCACTTTCCCTTGGTGGAGTTTTCCTATAACAATAGCTTCCAGTCGAGTATTGGCATGGCTCCGTTTGAGGCCTTGTATGGTTGACCCTGTAGATCTCCTGTGTGTTAGGTCGAGGTGGGTGATGCACCTATGTTCGGTCTAGAGTTAGTTCGAAAAACGACGGAGAAAGTGGCACTTATCCATAAGGGATTGGTCATGGGTCAGAGTAGGAAGTTATCTCCTAGATTTATCAAGCCTTTTGAGATCCTAGAGTAAATTGGAGAGGTAGCTTATCGCTTGGCCTTGCCGTCACAGCTTTCCAGGGCTCATGACATGTTTCATATCTGTATGCTCTAGAAGTATGAGCCAGATCCATCGCACGTATTGGATTAGACCAAGTTAGAGGTAGATGAGGATACCGCATATAAGGAGAGACCGGGGAGAGTCTTGGATACTCGAAATCAAGTCTTACGAGGCAAGACAATTTCTTTGGTGAAAGTGTTATGGAAACATCATGGGGTTGATGAAGCAACTTGGGAACATGAGTTGGAAGTCCGTGAGAAGAATCTAGACCTATTTGTAATGTTTGAGCATGTAATGAAACTTTTGTTATGTTGATTTAATATAAACGTTGTATATGTTTTGGAAGTATGAATAGTATATTTAGTATTGAAGACTTGTTTATCATGTTAATGAGAATGAATGATCGGTGGATGGGTCATGGTATTGGAATTGATTGATTATCATTGTTGTTATAGCAATCCCGGGTTTACCCTTGTTGTACAGTGATCCGGATATATGTCCGTGGATGTTAGTAGTTGACTATTATCTTGTCTACATCCTTTCCTACTTTGTAATTGGGCTACACGATGTGTTGGGTAGGTTTGTTACAGGTTGGTTGTGCTTGGGAGCCAAGTGTTGCTGCCCAGATTTTGGACCTTCGCTCGAGCGAGGAGTCGGTCTCTCGAGCGAGAGCTGAGTTTTGTGTCTAGTGGCTCGAGCCAGGTATTCTTCGTTCGAGCGTGCGTCTGCGTCTCAGCTGGACCTGAGAGCTGTAGTTTTTGGCTCGAGCGAGCTTTACTTCGCTCGAGCGAGATTAGTGTTTTAGATCCTTCGCTCGAACCAGGGTTTCTTCGCTCGAGCGAACGATTGCGTCTGGTACTGGACCTGAACACTGTGATTTTTGGCTCGAGCGAGCTTTTCTTCGCTCGAGCGGTCTGGTTGTCTTTCGCTCGAGCGAGCATTCTGTCGCTCGAGCGTGCTTTTAAGTTGTTGGCTCAAGCGAGACCTTCTTGGCTCGAGCGAGAGTTTTTTGTGTCTGGTCGCTCGAGCGACCAAGTCTTCGCTCGAGCGAGCTTGTTTATATCAGTTAGCAGCAGCCGAGTTAAACATCACTTTTTCAAAACTTTCTCATCTTCAAACCCTAGATCCGAGACCTCTCTCTAGACTTGTCTTCTCTCTAAGAAATCATCTCCTTCTAGTGTGAATCTACCCTAAGTGCTTTGTTAAAAAGGTAGAGGGTGTTGAGAGCTTCGATTTAATCTGGAAATCTTTGGATTTGGACCACGTTGGGTTTTGGTCTTCATCTCCTTTTTGGCTCAAACTTCGAGGTAAGGATACCCTACTCCTCCTTATGAGCTTTGTCTTTAAATTTTAGCATTTTGATATATTGGGAGTTATTGTGTAATTTTGGAACAACTTTGGGCCTTTGTGTAATTTTACATAAAGTTGGGGCTTCAATTATAATAAACCTAGATGCATGTTTGGCATAGAGAAATGGAATAAATGTTGAGACATTGATGAGAATGGAACCTAAGGGTTGTAATGTTAATTATGGAAAATGTCCTAATTACATTGATTAATTAATTGATATAAAACATTATGAGAAATGAGGAATTGACTTGGAAATGTTGACATTGGGAATATTTGGGATTAAAGAGTGTAGTTGGATTATTTATCACTCACCGAGTTGAAATGTTGATATATTATCCATTTTGTACAATTATTTTCTGTTTAGAAATAACTGTGGAGGATAGTCTTGATTGTTGTAGACAATGCATGATGATTAGGCAAACTAAAACTAATCACTAGAATATGTCATTGAGCATGACGGTTAAAGGAATACATTAAATTTATGTATTGATTGATGTGTATAATAATTGTTTATATGCATTGTGTGTTGTGTTGGAGGAGATAGGGGATGTACTCCACGGTTTAGGGGATGATAGGGGATGGACCTCTAAACCGGATGTTGTTTGGGAGGAGATAGGGGATAGACTCCATGGATAGAGCTCATATGCTTATCTAGTGATGTGTTGACACAGCTCATATGCTTGTCTTTGGAAGTGTGATAGTGCTCTTATGCATATCTGTTGATGTGTTGATATAGCTAGTATGCTTATCTATTATGAAATGGGAAAATGTTGAACATGAGTTACTGTCTCACATAAGTTGTTGGCCAGGTTCTGAGCCATGGTTATGAATTGAGAATTTGTAAGGAAACGGAAAATGAAAAGTAACATGGACTTGTATGTCATGAAACTGTAAAGTGTTGGCCACCTATTAACTGCTAATCTTTTAGTCATTGTTCATAGCTGGTTTAGCGTATTTCTACTAGGATGTGGCTCACCCTATATGGGAACATCATTTTCGGGTACAGGTAGCATGCCACCTCCAAGGACATAGCTTGGGAGGCTTGAGGCTGACAGACTTTTTGTTGTCTATTCTCTTTTGATGTATTACGTGTAAATTCAAGCCAAGGGCTTAAGGTGTAATTGAGCTAGTGCTCTCTTTTTGTAACCAAGTGTCAACTTGGAAAGCTGTAAGCCCTTAGGGCATTTGCTTTTGTTCTTAACATGTAATACTTTTATAATGAAACTCTGATGAATAGAAGAATGTGGAACTGTTATATATCAATGCATGTCTATATTGATAGGTTTAATGTTATTGCTTTTATGAGGGCGTGACAACTTGGTATCAGAGCGTACCAGGTTCGAATACTTTGGGTACGTGGGAAGTGATTAGTATCACAATGGGTTCGTCTCGCTTGAAAGAGACTTAGGTGTAGTGTCATATGCCATGTGTTTAATTGATAACATGCTTATGTGATTATTTGGGTATGAGATTTAATTTCTAGGATGTTGATTGGTCCTTGGGTTCCTGGGAGTCTTGTTGGAAAAGCACTTGATCAATGCTGTTTCTAACCGGAACTCTAGTAACACCTCGGGACTATCACCATTCGGAAATGAAATTCATAAGTGCTTATGTGTTTATGTGCTTACGTTGAGTGAATTATAGTTGTCCATGCATTAGGACGTGAGTGTTTAGTTTCGGCACATTTTTGAATGTGCTAATGTTCTGTGTTACCTTTATTAGGATGTCAGGACGAGGAAGAGGTGCTAGGCGTGGTAGGCCTGCGAGGCAGGAAGTACCTTTACCGGATGATATTCCAGCAGTGCAGGAGGGAGTTGGCCAGGCCAATGTGGCCGAGCCAGCGGGTTAGCAGGCTATGAGTGCCTTGGCCCGGGAGATAGCAGGAGCTTTCGGAATTCTCAGGGCTGGGAATCAGGCAGTTGAGGCAGGGCCTTCTTTCTTGAAGAGGGAGTTCTTCCGGTCTAACCCGGAGGAGTTTGTTGGGGATCCAAAGGAGCCACTGAAGGCAGACGAGTGGTTGGAACAAATGAGTAAGACGTTCGAGATGCTTGGCATCGAGGACGGAGCACTGAAGGTGACCTTGGCATCCTTCCAGCTGAAGGGAGATGCGGGTCAATGGTGGAAGTACAAGAAGGTCAGGGTTGGTAGTACATGGGAGGCGTTTGTAAATGCTTTCCAGGAGAGGTTCTTATCTGCAGTTGCTAGGGAGAAGCTGAGAGATCAGTTTAGTCGGCTTAAACAGGAGGGTTTGTCTGTGGTCGGGTTTAAGGCTACATTAACTAGCTTGTCCAGGTTTGCACCTGAACTTGTGGCGACCGAGGAGCGCCGTTGCTACGAGTTTGAGCGGAAGTTGAGGCGTGGCCTCAAGTTGAGGGTTGGTGGTTCTTATATTCGAGAGTATAGACATTTGGTGGATGCTGCAGCTCATATGGAGCTTATGATGCAGGAGGAGGATGAGGAGAAACATAGAGGCTCCAAGAGGGGCCAAGAGGGCCAGGGTGATGGCAGGAGACAGAGGGGTTATAACCCTCAGCCGTCTCAGGGTGGTTTGGCTAGGTCGACTTTTCCAGTACCGAGTACAGGCTCCGGGAGGGGCAACCAGGGAGAGTTCACCTGTTACAAGTGTGGCCAACTGGGTCACAAGGCTTCGGTTTGCCCGCAGAAGAGCGGAGGTCAGAGAGCTATTTCTTCTTCAGCTAGACCGCAGAGTCAGAGTTTGGGTAGGGGGCAGCCCTTGTCTTGCTATCAGTGTGGACAGCCTGGGCACCTAAAGAGGTTCTGCCCACAGTTGAGTGCCACTTCAGGGGCATCTGGTTCTAGGCAGACGCAGAGTTATTAGCCAGCTCAGTCTGTGCAGGCCTCAAGGGCCAATCCGGAGGCTTCGTCGTCCCAGTCAGTGCAGCAGTCGTATGCTCCTAGGGGTGAACAGGTGAATCAGGGGCCTACAGGGCGCGTGTATGCTGTTACCGCGCAGGATCTAGTACCGGCCCCGTCAGTAGTGAGAGGTACCTTTCTATTTTGCAACTCGGTTGCTAGTGTGTTGATTGATACGGGTGCATCTCATTCTTTTGTATCTGCTGCATTTGCATCTGTTTTGGAGTTGGAGTTGGCACAGTTAGCATCTCCTATTTGTGTAGTGTCACCTATTGGAGGTGAGTTGATTCTGAAACAGGGTTGTAGAGGTTGTGACATAGAGGTCGACGATCATAGGCTTCCGTTTCCTTTTGTAGTTATGCCCATGAAGGGCTTTGATGTTATTTTAGGTATGGACTAGTTATCATCATACCGGGCAGTTATTGATTGCTATCGCCAGAGGGTCACTTGTTGTACCATGAGCGGGGAGTGTTTCCATTTCTTGGGGGACTGGGTTGGTAGTGTGTTGCCACCGGCGTATGATCCGCGAGGGCGGGGTGAGCTTAGGGGTCTACTTGCTGGCCTTGAGAGTGGTGAGTGTGATGAGACCCAGATTATGTTGCCGAGGGTGGTTTGTGAGTATTCGGATGTTTTTCCCGAAGATCTTGTTAGTTTGCCACCTCACCGGGAGAGTGAGTTCTCTATTGATCTAGTGCCCGGCACGGCGCCGATTTCCATGGCACCTTACCGTTTTGCTCCAGCAGAGTTGGTTGAGTTGAAGGTTCAGCACCAGGAATTGCTAGATAAGGGCTTTGTTTGCCCTAGTGTTTCACCGTGGGGAGCGCCGGCCCTCTTTGCTAAAAAGAAAGATGGTACCTTGAGATTGTGTATCGATTACCGAAAGTTGAATCGGGCTACGGTTAAGAATAAATACCCTATGCCCCGTATAGATGATTTGTTTGACCAGTTGAAGGGTTCCCGTTGTTTCTCTAAGATAGAGTTGAGATCGGGTTACCACCAGTTGAGAGTCAGGGAGGAGGATATTCCGAAGACGGCATTCCGTACGCGGTATGGCCGTTATGAATTTCTGGTGATGCCGTTTGGGCTTACCAACGCACCGGCAGTCTTTATGGACTTGATGAACCGGATTTTCCGGGAATTCTTGGATCGTTTTGTAGTCGTTTTCGTAGACGACATCCTTATCTATTCACCTTCAGAGGAGGAGCACGAGGAACACTTGAGAGTGGTGCTTGAGTTGCTTAGAGCCCATAGGATGTATGCCAAGTTTGGGAAGTGTGAGTTCGGGCTAGGAGAAGTCAAGTTCTTAGGCCATGTGGTTTTCGGGGAAGGGGTGTCTGTTGATACATCCAAGACTGAGGCAGTGCAAGATTGGGCACAGCCTAAGAGTGTGTTTGAGATCCGCAGTTTTCTGGGATTAGCTGGGTATTACCGTCGGTTTGTGAAGGATTTCTCCAGGTTAGCTTCACCGATGACTAGATTGACTCAGAAGGGAGTCAAATTTGTATGGAGTGAGACTTGTGAAAAGTCGTTTTAGGAGCTGAAAGTTAGATTGACCACCGCTCCAGTCTTGATTATTCCAGAGAGAGGGTTGGGTTATGCAGTCTATTGTGATGCCTCACGAGAGGGTTTGGGTTGTGTGTTGATGCAAGAGGGGAAAGTGGTAGCTTATGGCTCACGTCAGTTGAAAATTCACGAGAAGAATTACCCTACGCATGACCTAGAGTTAGCGGCTGTGATCTTTGCCTTGAAAATCTGGAGGCACTACTTTTATGGTGAGAGATTCGAGGTGTTCTCGGATCATAAGAGTCTGAAATATCTGTTTTCACAGAAAGACTTGAACTTGAGGCAGAGGAAGTGGATGGAGTTTATTGAGGATTACGACTTTGAGTTGCATTATCACCCGGGGAAGGCCAATGTCGTGGCCGATGCCCTTAGCAGGAAATCCGTTAGTGATGTAGCTTGTGTAGCCATCCGAGAGTGGGAGATGTTGGGGGCACTTGGCGAGTTTGATTTGCTTCTGGGCAAATCCGTTGAGGCTGCGGCCTTGTTTTCAGTTGTTGCGCAGCCTACACTTGTGACTCGAGTGTTAGAGGCACAAAGAGGTGACCTTGAGGTAGAATCCCTCCGAGAGAAGATCTCCAATGGGAAAGTTAAGAAGGGTCTGACAGTGTATCCCGACCTGAGTGTGAGATATCGAGACCGTTTGTTTGTGTCGGAGTCTTGCCGAGAGGAGGTACTCCGAGAGTTTCATCATTCGCGCCTTGCGGTGCATCCGGGAGGTACTAAGATGTATCGGGATTTGGGTCGCCAGTTTTGGTGGCGCGGTATGAAGAAGGACGTGACAGTTTTCGTGTCTAAGTGCCTTACTTGTCAGCAAGTGAAGGCCGAGCATCAAAGGCCAGCGGGTTTGTTGCAACCCTTGCCTATTGCTGAGTGGAAGTGGGAGCATGTCACTATGGACTTCGTTGTAGGTCTTTCGAGGTAGTGATGCAATTTGGGTGGTTGTAGACCGGTTGACTAAGTCGGCGCACTTCATTCCTATGCGCGTAAGAGATTCGGTAGACCATCTTGCCGACTTGTATATTCGGGACATAGTGAGGTTGCACGGGGTCCCAGTGACGATCGTCTTAGATAGAGACCCTCGTTTTACTGCTAGGTTGTGGCAGAGTTTGCAGAGTGCTTTGGGCACTATGTTGACCTTTAGTACGGCTTATCATCCTCAGACTGACGGGCAGTCCGAGCGTACTATTTAGATCCTTGAGGATATGCTTCAGGGTTGTGTCCTTGACTTTAGTGGGACGTGGGAGAGGCACTTACCATTGGTGGAGTTTGCCTACAACAATAGCTTTCAGTCTAGCATCGGTATGGCACCGTTTGAGGCCTTGTATGGCTGACCTTGTAGGTCTCCGGTTTGTTGGGCCGAGGTGGGTGACGCACCTTTGTTTGGTCCGGAGTTGGTTAGAGAGACGACGGAGAAAGTTGAGCTTATCCGTAGGAGGCTTGTTACAGCCCAGAGTCGTCAGAAATCTTATGCTGACCGTAGGAGGAGGCCTTTGGCGTTTGAGATGGGTGATCATGTCTTTCTAAAGATATCACCCAGGCGGGGATTGATGAGGTTTGGGAAGAGCGGGAAGTTATCCCCTCGGTTTATTGGTCCTTTTGAGATCCTTGAGAGGATTGGCGAGGTCGCTTATCGTTTAGCTTTACCGCCACAGTTGTCCGGAGTTCATGACATGTTTCATGTGAGTATGCTTCGGAAATATGAGCCAGATCCATCGCATGTATTGGATTGGACCGACTTAGAAGTGGATGAGGATGCCTCGTATGAGGAGAGACCGGTTCGGGTCTTGGATAGACGGGATCAAGTCCTGCGTGGCAAGACCATCCCTTTGGTTAAAGTTTTGTGGAAGCATCACGGAGTGGAGGAAGCCACTTGGGAATGTGAGTTAGAAGTCCGCGAAAAATATCCGGACTTGTTTATTGATGTATGATCTTGTACCTAGATTTTGTAACGCTAGTGAACTTAATGAGCATTAAAGATGTCTTAAGTTGTAAAACATTGATAATGTTTTGGTTTAATAGAAGTGTGTTGTAGAACTTACCTTGATATGGGAGTTGATTGTAATATTGCATATGCTAGATATATTGTAGAAATGGAGTTGTATCATGTATATTGATGATGATATAAACTGTGAACCGCATATGTTGGAAATGGAAGGGTAATGCATGTTGATAATGCACTTGTAATTTATGCTGTGAAATACCTCTTGATAAGAGATGAAATGGCCGGTAATGGGTCGAGTTGTTGAATGTTGTAATGTAACATTGTTTAAAATGGAGAAAAAAAAAAAAAAAAACCTGCTTTCGAAAACTTGTTCTTAATTTCGGGGGCAAAATTCTTTAAGGGGGGGAGGTTATAGCAATCCCGGGTTTACCCTTGTTGTACAGTGATCCAGATATATGTCCGTGGATGTTAGTAGTTGATTATTATCTTGTCTACATCCTTTCCTACTTTGTAATTGGGTTACAGGATGTGTTGGGCAGGTTTGTTACAGGTTGGTTGTGCTTGGGAGCCAAGTGTTGCTGCCCAGATTTTGGACCTTCGCTCGAGCGAGGAGTCGGTCGCTCGAGCGAGAGTTGAGTTTTGTGTCTAGTGGCTCGAGGAAGGTATTCTTCGTTCGAGCGTGCGTCTGCGTCTCAGCTGGACCTGAGAGCTGTAGTTTTTGGCTCGAGCGAGCTTTACTTCGCTCGAGCGAGATTAGTGTTTTAGATCCTTCGCTCGAACCAGGGTTTCTTCGCTCGAGCAAACGATTGCGTCTGGTACTGGACCTGAACACTGTGATTTTTGGCTCGAGCGAGCTTTTCTTCGCTCGAGCGGTCTGGTTGTCTTCCGCTCGAGCGAGCATTCTGTCACTCGAGCGTGCTTTTAAGTTGTTGGCTCAAGCGAGACCTTCTTGGCTTGAGCAAGAGTTTTCTGTGTCTGGTCGCTCGAGCAACCAAGTCTTCGCTCGAGCGAGCCTGTTTATATCAGTTAGCAGCAGCCGAGTTAAACATCACTTTTTCAAAACTTTCTCATCTTCAAACCCTATATCCGAGACCTTCTCTCTCTAGACTTGTCTTCTCTCTAAGAAATCATCTCCTTCTAGTGTGAATCTACCCTAAGTGCTTTGTTAAAAAGGTAGAGGGTGTTGAGAGCTTCGATTTAATCTGGAAATCTTTGGATTTGGACCACGTTGGGTTTTGGTCTTCATCTCCTTTTTGGCTCAAACTTCGAGGTAAGGATACCCTACTCCTCCTTATGAGCTTTGTCTTTAAATTTTAGCATTTTGATATATTGGGAGTTGTTGTGTAATTTTGGAACAACTTTGGGCCTTTGTGTAATTTTACAAAAAGTTGGGGCTTCAATTATAATAAACCTAGATGCATGTTTGGCATAGAGAAATGGAATAAATGTTGAGACATTGATGAGAATGGAACCTAAGGGTTGTAATGTTAATTATGGAAAATGTCCTAATTACATTGATTAATTAATTGATATAAAACATTGTGAGAAATGAGGAATTGACTTGGAAATGTTGAGATTGGGAGTATTTGGGATTAAAGAGTGTAGTTGGATTATTTATCCCCCACCGAGTTGAAATGTTGATATATTTTGTGCAATTATTTTCTGTTTAGAAATAACTGCTTTGGGCTATCGGTGGAGGATAGTCTTGATTGTTGTAGACAATGCATGATGATTAGGTAAACTAAACTAATCACTAGAATATGTCATTGGGCATGACGGTTGAAGGAATACATTAAATTTATGTATTGATTGATGTGTATAATAATTGTTTATATGCATTATGTGTTGTGTTAGAGGAGATAGGGGATGTACTCCACAGTTTAGGGGATGATAGGGGATGGACCTCTAAACCGGATGTTGTTTGGAAGGAGATAGGGGATGGACTCCATAGATAGAGCTCATATGCTTATCTAGTGATGTGTTGACACAGCTCATATGCTTGTCTTTGGAAGTGTGATAGTGCTCTTATGCATATCTGTTGATGTGTTGATATAGCTAGTATGCTTATCTATTATGAAATGGGAAAATGTTGAACATGAGTTACTGTCTCACATCAGTTGTTGGCCAGGTTCTGAGCCATGGTTATGAATTGAGAATTTGTAAGGAAACAGAAAATGAAAAGTAACATGGACTTGTATGTCATGAAACTGCAAAGTGTTGGCCACCTATTAACTGCTAATCTTTTAGTCATTGTTCATAGCTGGTTTAGCGTATTTCTACTGGGCTGTGGCTCACCCTATATGGGAACATCATTTTCAGGTACAGGTAGCATGCCACCTCCAAGGACATAGATTGGGAGGCTTGAGGCTGTCGGACTTTTTGTTGTCTATTCTCTTTTGATGTATTACGTGTAAATTCAAGCCAAGGGCTTAAGGTGTAATTGAGCTAGTGCTCTCTTTTTGTAACCAAGTGTTAACTTGGAAAGCTGTAAGCCCTTAGGGCATTTGCTTTTGTTGTTAACATGTAATACTTTTGTAATGAAACTCTGATGAATAGAAGAATGTGGAACTGTTATATATCAATGCATGTCTATATTGATAGGTTTAATGTTATTGCTTTTATGAGGGCGTGACAGTTGCAATGGGTTTAAACATGACTTTATAGTTTGATTTATAATTTCGCGGACGAAATTCCATAAGGGGGGAGATTATTGCAATTCTGGTTTAAGACTCGACCCATTAATATATTATGGATTCGTGTTTCATTGTTTTGTATTGTTGTCTATGTCTTATTCCTCTATTCCCTTCCTGAGTTTCGCTATTAGGATGTGTTGCTAGCTTGTTTTTGAAAACTTTGGTTGCCCAAATGTTGGCCTCTATGCTCGAGCGTAGCTTCTTACGCTTGAGCGGTCTTTATGGACTCCCAATATTTTGGCACGTCTGCAAAATTACTGGGAGACTGTATTCTACACTCGAGCACTGCTTCCAACGCTCGAGTGGTCTTGGCTCAAGCGGCCCTTCTCGGACTCGAGCGTTGGTCTTCTGTCTGTCAAAGTACTGAGAGTTTGTATTTTACGCTAGAGAGTCAACTTCTTACGCTCGAGTGGTCACTTCTTTTGTGTCTTACGCTTGAGTGTCACTTCTTGCGCTTGCGCGTATATCAGTCCGTGAAAGTCACTTGTTGCATCACTTTTTCATTTCTCTCTCTCTCTCTCTCTCTCTCTCTCTCTAAACTGTCTAAAAACCCTAAGTTGAGACCCTCTCTCCCTAAAACTTACCTTCGCTCTTCTAAAATGCATACATCCACTGATTTTTCTACCCTACTCCTTTTGAGAAAAAGGTAAAGCTTGGAGCTTCATTTTCTTCCGAACAAAGTTGGATTTTGGCATTGTGGAAGTGTCATCACTCTCTCTCTCGTCTTCTAGCTTCGAGGTAGGGATTCTTCATACTCTTGTATGAGTTTTACCTTAGTTATTTGCTATTCCAAAAGATTATGGTGTTTTGGCGGTTTTTGTCAAAAACCTAAGGTTTGGAATAAAAATGTAAAAGAGGGGTTTTCAAATGGTTTTAAGAAAAAGGCTGTGATTATGAATTTGGGGTTGATATATGTTAAAATGAGATATTTCTTGCATTGAAAAGGATTTTCGAAGAGAAGGGGGCTTTTACCCAAAATTGTGAATGTTTGAGATTGTAAAGAGAAAATGGAAATGATGTGGAAATTGTAAAATTGAAATGATGAGAATGATGAGGGTGGAGTTGGATATGCATTATCACTCCAATTTTGAGATTTTTAGAAAAGTGTATCTTTAATAAAAATTATTTATCTGTTAAAAGATATCTATTTTAGGTGATCGGTGGAGGATAGCTATGGACATTGTAGAAATTGCATGAGAATTAGGTGAACTAACACTAATTTCTCATCCATGAACATTGAACATTGTTGCACATTTAATACATTGAAAATTTATATGAATTTGAGAAAAATGGGTGAACGTTGGAAAGAGGTGTGTATCACCAAATCAAGTTGGCCTGTGCGTCTACGGTAAAAGTCCCAAAAAACGAGCGTATACATGGGTGCCAATTTCCATGGACGAAATATCCGTATACATGGGTGCCAATTCCCATGGACGAAATATCCGTAAAATAGAAATAGTAACTTTTGCGTAGGCTATGTTTATATGGGTGTCGTTTGACGGTTTCCCGTGGACGAAATATCTGTAAAAGATTGTACTGATTTGAGATTTCCCCCTGTTTTCTATTGTAAAGAGCATGGTTTTGAGAATTGTGATATAAGCTTGGCATTGCACGGCTTTTGAAGATGGATGTAAATGTTTTGGTATTGGCATTGCATATGCATAAAACCTTATGGCTTTGTTAAGATTTATATATTGTGTTGTAGTGTTTTTATTGGGCTTTGGCTCACCCTATGTGGGAAAAATCATTTTCAAGGGCTGGTGTTATGCCTTCACCAAGGACTTTGCTTGGGAGGACTATGGAGCTAAAGGCTTAGTTTTGTTATTTTGTATTTAATTTTGTACAAACCTAGGGATTTATATATATTGAGTTTAAGACTCACTTTTGATGTACCCAAGCTTTGACTTGGAAAGATGTAAGCCTTTAGGGAATATGATTATCTGTTTAGCTTTCATTTCTTTTCACTATCCTGTACACACATGTTGTAAATTCAGGATGTACTATTTATGAATGTGTATCGTATGTGTCACCTTTGGTATATAAAACTCTGATTAATGAAAGCTTATCAATGCATTTATGTTGCTATTTATTAGTTGTTATGAGATGGGTATATTGTATTTATTTTGGGCGTTACATATATTAAAAAGTGATTGGAACTTTCAACAACAAACACCTAACTAGATATATGTTTATATATGTGGTGGGGAGGGTGGGGGGCGGGAGGTAAAAACGAAGAGTTTCATTTTGAGCAGAAAATATGCAAAATCCGAGTAAGATACACTCTGACAATCAGAATAGTAGGACTAGAGGTCCAGGACCGGAAGAGTCTAGGGGACCAGGACGAAAGGTTTAGGTCCAGACATGCAGGTCTAGGATTAAATGACCAGAGGAAACCAGAGGACTAGGACCAGAGGTCCAGGTCCAAGCATGTGGGTCTAGACACTACAAGAATTCGCACTTTTGTCGACTAAATAGCGAAAGTCCATTTTTAGTCCGAAAAAGTTATCCGCAACTAATTTTTTTGGTCACCACTTTGGTCACCAATTGAGGGCCGTGAAAAGTAATGTCGCGAAAAAACTCTATTTGCCGACTAAATATTTGGTCGCTAAATACATAATTACGGCGACTAATCCATTTAGTAGCTAAAATACTTAAGTCGCGAAAAGTCATATTTTCCCGACCAAACATGTGAGTTGCCAATTCACACATTCAACGACCAAAAAATTTGGTCGGCAATTATGGCCCATTTCCACGATGAAAATGTTTGGTCGCCAATTGTCACATTCCACGACCAACAAGTTTGTTCCACAAATGACACATTCCACGACCAAAAAGTTTGGTCAGCAATACATTCCACGACCAACAAGTTTGGTCCGCGAATGACACATTCCAGGACCAAAAAGTTTGGTCGGCAATTGTCACATTCCACCACCAAACATGTCAGTCGTGAAAAAGAATGTTTGCACAACTAAACTTTAGTCGGCAATTGACCTATTAGCGATGAAATCCTTTGGTCACCAAAATTAATGATTTTAACGACTAACTATTTAGTCGCCAAATGTACCCTCTCGCCTACCTTATTTAGTTGGCAAAAGTATTAGTTATCTTTCCCGACTAATCAATTGGTCACCAAAATAGAAAAAACAAAATCAAAATTTGGTTGCCAACATCCAACAAAATAAACTTGTAATTCATAATAATTCATCAAATCCATTCAATATATTATGTAATTTGCAAGCATCATTCAAATCAACTGAATCATAAACATTCAACAAAATACATAAATCATAAAATCTTGAACCTGTTTAATGAAAGTTATCTACTATTATAAGTTTTCATCCACAAGTAATTTCAAACTATATATTTCTCCAATTAAAAATCCACTTGTAATCTATATAATCATCCTAGTCACATCCATCTAGCATAACAATTTAAAATATAAAATTACTTGTTATTATGTTTTAAATTGTTATCCATGTGCATCTATCAAAAAATATACATACTAGTAGTCTATCCAAATATTTTCCATATACATCCATCCAAAAATATAACTGCTAGTCTATCCAAAAATATAACAAATAGTCCCCCCAAATCTTTTCCATACACATCTATCCAAAAATATATATTCATTCCAAAAATGCTTATAGTGCCAATTAGTCCTGTACAATTTAGCCTTGTGCACGAGATCATCCATCTGTACTAAAGGAAATAAAAAATAATGTCAAGTAACTTTTTGTCGAAAATATTTGCATATCACTTTATTGTAAAATATCTCAAAAAATGAAATATGTAAATGGAAAGTAAAGGAAACATTAACAAATTAAATGACAATCAATACCAGTTTGTAAATAAAACATCATTCATATGTATATATCAATTCTAACTATTGTTCCACAATTTTCCAATATGGACTTATGCTTTAACAATTGAAACTAAGTTAAAATAGTCTTTCTAATTCTAAATTCAAAATGCTTTGGTTGAACTTTTACCTGGAGGAAGGGTAAGTGTGAGAGGGGAGTGGAAGATACGAGGTTGGGATTATCACTGTTTTTGGTATAAATTTGTAACCGTGCATCCTATTGATCCGCCACTTGCTCTCACAAATTTGTTTAAACTAGGCTGAGGTCAACATTATATTCTTGAGGTTGTTTCAAGTCCTTTTTCGAAGTTTTGCCCCCAAACGACCCTTCTTATATTTTTATCACATTTTTTGGTCTAAATATCCAACTATGCGACGTCCTATCGACGCGCTGCCTGCTCGCACAAGTTTGTTTAATCTACGCTGAGGTCATCGTTATGATATGGGGGCTGATTCAAGTCTGTTGTCAATTGTTGTCCCCAAACAACCCTTTTTTGCCTTTTTGGACACTTTTTTATCATTTTTTTATAAGACGAGGCACACATACCAGCAACAAGTGCGTCAATTGCCAAAAAGAACTCCATCTGTAGTTAGCGAAAATGAAGGCATTGCATATGCACTACTGTATCACCACTTAATCTATAATCAAACAAGATCTTTGATCTTGTACACCATGATGAACCAACATGAAAACTAGATCTATTAACCATTCTTCAAATTCTTTAACTATGCTTAAGGTTTCAAATTTTTGGAGTGCTAAAAGTTAAAACCCTCATGTTGCCCAAACTGTACAAAAATATCAGCACATATAAGCTCGAAGAAAGACAAATGTCACTACATAGCAAAACACTACTGGAAGAAGTGAACAGAAAAGCAAAAAATTATAAAAAGAATTCATGACACTAGGTACGTCAAAAAATTTAAACAATAGATACAAGCGATTCGATCTCAAAAGAAATGAAGATCTTAACAATGCAAATGCCAAAACATGACGAACAACTACAAAACAAGGGGAGATGGTATTATATAACAAGAATTTACGACAATGAAGTTAAAAAAATGAACGGAGTCGGCAACCTACAAAGCATTGCCCAAATAAATATAGGTCATTAAAGAGCCTTGACAGGATTACAAACTAAAAACAAAACCACTTTCATGCATATCAACCACTCATGCAAATATATATATAATCAACCACTAATGCAAATTTACAGAATGTAATTACAAGCAATTCAGATTTCTCTCTTGCCATTAAGACATGTAATTTTTTTTTTTTTTTTTTTTCATGCAATGGATACTACAATTACGACGCACGCATGTTATATATATGAATCAAACATGAGAGGCAACACAAACTATTAAGACTAATTAATTTTTTATTCTACATCACATTCACAGTCACTTCCAAACACAAAATATACTCCACATGATGTTGCATTTTATATACCAAATGGAGCCATTCTTAACCTTTATAAAGGTATCACAACTACAAATAGTTGCAGAGTATTGAAGAAGACCAGAGTATGTCACTCCTCAGCACAATACGACAATTGTCTTCTCTCCTTTTTTAATTATAAAGCAAGACTGTAATTGCAAATAAAGGGAAGTATGTCACTTCTCAGCACAATACGACAATTGTCTTCTCTCATTTTTTAATTATAAAGCAAGACTGCAATTGCAAATAAAGGGATAAATATTTTTTTACCATATCCATGGTCAAAGAGAAAGGACTAGTGATTTTAAGGAGTCAAGTAATTCATTTTCTATGGGGAGTTTTAGTTGGGAAATGAATACTTCATGGGCTAAAATCAAAACACAACCCAGAGAAAACTTGCTTGATTAATCAATAGGTCAAGTACGAACTTAGGAAAATTGTACTCAATTTTTTTATGTTGGAAGAATGCTGGAAAGCCAATCAAATACAATTTGCTGCGCATTTTGGTATTTTGTTCTATTATTTAATCTAATGAGGTAAAATCCTTTTACCTCTAAACCTAAACTCAAAGGAAATTTTAGCTGTGTGAAGTACATATTATAATGTAAGTTCATTAATCAAGTTAACAAGAAGCCTATCGGGCATTAGATAAAAATTGCCTTTTTTTTTTGAATATATAATCACATGTATTTACCACAATGTTACTAGAAAATTTTGGAACAAGGATTGGTGAAAGACCCACTACTTCTCAAAATTAGCTGACATTTAAAATCAATGCTGCAATTTGTATTTTTGCCAAGTTACGCTGCACAAATGTTCAAATCATTCAAACCCAAGCTCAGAAAAAATAAACTTAAGAAATACTTACAAATTGGCATGACAAATATGTTTCATCATTTAGACAAGTTTTCAGCACTCATTGATGACCATGATGATCTCCAGGATGTTTGGGGGTTTTTTTTTTAAGATGCTCCCAAATGGCCCGTTTTTGCATTTTTTATCACATTATTTGGTTTGCATTTCTAATCGTCCGTCCTATCGATACACCGCTTGCTCTAGTTAGAGGTGACCGTGATGATCTTCGAGATTTTTGGGGGTTTTTTAGTTTTTTCATTTTTTTTTACGTTGCCTCCAAATGGCCTGTTTCCACATTTTTCCTCACATTTTTGTTGTCCACATTTCTAACCGTATGTCCTATCGATACACTGCTTGCTCTGACAAGTTTCTTTAATCTAGTTAGAGGTGACCATGATGATCTCTGATATGTTTGGGGGTTTTTTTTGTTTATATTGCCCCCAAATGGCCTGTTTTCGCCTTTTTTCCTCACATTTTTTTTGTCTAACTCTTTAACCATGCGTCCAATGAATGCACTGCTTCCTCTAGCACATTTTTTTAATGTTGGTCGAGGTGCCTATTATGATATCGAGGTTGTTTTAGTGTTGTTTCCAATGTTGGGCCCCAAATGGGTTGTTTTCCCATTTTTGCTTCACAATTTGTTCTCTAATACTCTCATAACACGTTTATTTTCCTTTACTTTGAACATAAATATAATGCAATTTGGTTAACAAACTTACCCATTACCATGAGTAGCTATGGTGGGGACTTTGGTGGATTGAGCTTTCCTAAAACTTGCGCCAACATGTTCTGAAGTCCAAAAATCTGCATCTACATCTCCTCACATTGTCTTTCATTCTCTGCATCTTTTATTTGTTGCTCCTCTTCCTTTTTTTGCTGCTTCTCTTCCTTGTTTTTTTTTCCCCCTCACAGTCACTCTGTTGCTCCACATACAGTATCTCCAACTCGGATGTAAGCCTTCAAGTGCTCCTCACGTGCTTGTGATGCCGTATTTGACCCAGTATCACAGGACAGGGGCTTTGGTCCGACCCCAAAACCTCTCAAGTATCCCTTTTTCTTCCCCAACACCACTCTTGATATATCCTCTTGTGTCATCAGCGTTCTAGACTCGATAGACTCATCCCGCACCATTGTCATTTGCTCTTGTAATTGTGACATATAACTATTGTTAATAGAAATCAAACACAGTAGTTACTATAAGTGTCCAAATGATTGGAATACTTGCATGTAAATCATAGCACATAGGATCAATCCATTCTTTTGTCTTCTTGTTCTGATGAGTGTCTTTGTAGAAATCACAAATATCTAGCAACAAGCCACCGTTTTCCTTCACTTGTGATATGCTAAACACTGAGATCAACACTAACATATTAAATAAGTATGGATAAAGTTAATAAAATCAATGACACACATCTCACCGCCATGCTCATCGCCGCCAGAAAAGATCGCGATCCACTAGTGTGATTGTAGGGTAGCTTGCTCTTATTTAGTTTGCCGGTGTCGTAGCAACGCTACATAATGTAGATTATGAGGGTTTGTTACATATATAGTTAAACAATGATAAGAGTACTAAGTAATAACTAAATCATAACATACCTTGTTTTTAGGATCTAACCATACTTGGTCAGTCAAATACTTCCAATCATCGGATTGTACTTCTTTGTATGGATGAGCATAGGGATCAATTCCCGCATCCACAGGCTTCTCCCATTTCTTCTTCATTCTGCACTTCCAATCTTTATGTAACACATAACACTTCTTTTCCACAACTTGAGGGGATAGTGAATTCTCCTCGTAATTATCCCCAATCTCAAATTTATCCTACAATCAATACAAACCAAATAAGTAACTTAACTGATGTAATGTGAAAGCTAAAAATATGTTAAGAGTGAGAAAACCTTAAAATGGTGTCATTATACTTGTTTAAAAGAGGGGGCTGTGACCAAGACTCCCTAAAATCTATCCATGATATATGATCCACCACTTTCATAGTTCAATCTGTGAAGAAAGAATTTGCTAACCAAGTTATTTTAATGTTAAACATTTTGTCGACCAAATTATTCATAGTCCAATCTATGAGCAAATTATTTTAATAGTTTAATCTGTAAAGAATTTGCTAACCAAATTATTCATGAATCATTTTGGTACACGACTTGGGACAAAAGCATGGCACATTGTGTAATAATGTAATAAGTAGGAGAGTTGGATTGTGTTAAGGTACTAGTAGAAGCATAAGTGATTTTGCTTAAGCAAGAGGTACTGGCAGAAGCACAAGTGATTTTGCATTAATAAGTCAAAAATAATGGAACATTGTTATTGCAACACATAAATTGCATAGATACTTTCAAAAACTAGTTTGTCATGTTGAACTTAATCATGTAAACTGGTAAATCCTATAATAGTTGAGCTAGTGAATGTAATGATTTTTACTTAAACCATCTCTTGAAAAACCCTTGTCAGATTTCAATCTCTATGCTTCTTACAAATAAAAGAATCATGAAAAACTAGAACAAAGCATAGAAGTTTTTTAGGTAATTAATAAAGCATAGAACAGTCTACCATGTTTCCAAACATGTATTCCAAATTGTGAATCACTGGTAATTTCTAGTATTTTTGGGTTGTGTTTGATAAATTACGAGCACAAGGATAGGAAATAATTATATTGCAACATTTATGATCTAGACTGACAAAGAATACCAACAGTAATTGCATATTTTGCAAACAAGAGCAGGACTACCATCCAAGATATGCAGATAAAATGGGAATGCACTACACGAAACTAGCCTGTGAACAGAATACAGGAATTTGTGAACATCAAGTACAAATCTTTATACATGGCAATGCCTAATCGTAAAATCTGTCTTTATTTGGGACACAGAGACTTGTACAAAAAGTTAAAAATTAGGACAAAGGCCATAATAGATGCATTGCTAATCGATTCTCAAAGCAAGGAGCCTTGAATGAATGTAATTGTTGCAGAAGAAAAATGAATTTGGTTACATTACATAGCTCTGCACAAATTATGATTTAATTTCTCTCTTTGGTCAGCAAATAATTTGGTTTCTTTTGAAACTATTTTCTATCTCTGTTTTTTTACTCAATATGTTCAGTATTGGGCATGAATTTCAGGTTTGCCCCTTAAGTTAAATATGTTCATTTGCATGCCATTTTATGCCTTGGTTTTGTTTCACATTGTTTGTAATATTGAATTTTCTGATGCCATTGAAAATATTCCATAATAGGTAAGGTGTTGAGTCACTGTTGAATAGCCAAAAACTCAGAATTGTGCTTTCTATGAATCACTTAGAACACCCCCTCCCCAAAAAATCTAAGATGGAATGGGTTGCTTATTTATAGACACAAGTTGAATAAATTTTCATCTCTTCACTGCTTGATTGGCACTTATTTCATGCCATTGATGAGCGCTCTCTCTCTCTCTCTCTCTCTCTCTCTCTCTCTCTGGCGCATGTGGACACACACACACACATACATCAATATCTCTTTATAGAATCACAAAGTAAAATGGTAATGATTTTCCTTGTCGCCAGTTTGTAGAATAACAAATTACAAGAAGTTATTGATGCATGGAAAGACCTTTATTTTGTGTGTTTGTGTATGTGTGTGTGTGTGTGTGTGTGTGAGAGAGAGAGAGAGAGAGAGAGAGAGAGAGAGAGAGAGAGAGAGAGAGAGAGATGTGAAATTCATGAATTAACTGCCTTTTATGAGATAAGTAAAAATTTGGGTCTTAGTAAACTGCATAGCACATTAGAGCCAATTTTAAAGGGGAAGTGAGACGTTGCTTGATTGATAGATTGTGAGGAAGAAGATAGCATCTGAGTTTAACCTATTGTTTGAAGAGAGGGGCAGTGTGCACATTTTGTTGATATGATAGAGAAAGTTCTAACTGTTAAAAATTCTAATTTTTTTCTGACAAACTGGTGTGGAGAGAGCTAGGCATAACAATTATTTGGGTCTATCAGGTGGCAGGGGGTTTGGACTTTGGAGTATTGACAGTTTTGTCCAGAATGATTATTTTGTTAACAGATGTTAACTAAGGCTTGACATGACTGTTGGTTTTGCTTTTAAACACTTCGCATGTGAATGTGTAATTAGACTTTTTCAAGCTTTGATAACCAACAAAATAAACTAAGAAAACAAATGATCTCGTATATGCACATGAAAACAACACTATTTCGATCATCCACACAAACTACGAAAGCAATTTAATCATACCCGGACAGCTTATACAACAGCCTCTTTTGTCACTGGATCAATAATAGTCCAACTGTTAACGCCTTGAATAGGGCACGTCCTCTTAATCTAAAGGCCGATCTCATTCTATCCTGGGGTCACTAGCACACCTTCGAATGCATTGAATGTCTCCGTGATTGGAATGTACAGCTTGTTTCCATTATTGTTGGCAACTTTTTTTGTTGTTGCTTTTCCAAATGTTGGTCCCCGCACACGCCTTGATGAAGATGCTCCTGGTAATTGATAATATTATTAGTGTATTTACAAATTACAAAGTACTAACAACATATAAATTGAAGACAGATAAAACATATTTAATTACCTGCGCCACTCAGTTGACTTTGAAGAGATGGTGCATTCGTTTCAGATGGAGATGCTTCACAAGTCTCAGATGTAGCTGGTGCATTAGTTTTGGACGGAGATGGTGTAACAGTCTCAGATCCTAACAATGTAGCTTGATCAGATAGAGATGGTGCAATAGTTTGAGAGCCATCTTCTGCAACTCCTTCAGGAGTAAGTGTAGGTGTATCGGTCGGGGATGAGTATTGTTCAATTAATGCCTCTTTGGTGGTGGTAAACGAAGCATCTTTTTCACAGGAGCTATTCTGTTACATTTTAGCATAATCAAAGGCAAAGAGCACAATGAGCACATGGATAAGCACAAAATTTTAATGCATATAGACATATACATCAAGACTGATAATTAACAAACATTTAAGTAAGAAATGAATATCCATGAAGTATCTTAATTTCATATATATATATATATATATTAGTCTATCTATGTAAATTTGCAAGTGATATTGAGGACATAGATAACAAAAACTGTGGTAGTATCTCCTTGATTAGTATGTACTAAATAAATACATGAAGGTTCTATGTCATGCTTTATTTAAACAATGTCAAATTCGTCTTCTTCTTGCTCATCATCACCCTCAATGAAGTCATCTTCATCGCTATCACAAATGAAAGCATCATCAACACCCTCGACTTGTGTTTGACTACGAGATTGGAAAACCATTGTATTTGGAATAATTTCACATTCAATATCATCTCTACACCAAACCCCTTCATCGCCACCGCCTTCAATTTGCATACCGTTTTCGTCCACAATTGTTACAACCTCGGTGGCTTCATCTTGTTGGAACACACTATTGAGAACATTATCAAGTACATCATCCATCTCTGGTACATTCCAGATTCCTCAATGGTGGAATTGTTTTACAACTTTCCAATTCCCACCTAATTTGGTATCATTAACGTAGAATAATTGTTCTATTTGAGCTGGGAATACGAAGGGGTCATGTTCATACCATCGATTTTTTACATCAACACTTGTGACATTTGTATCTATGAGACAAGTCTTCTTGCTACCGGTGTTATACCATTCATATTTGTACAAAATAACTCGATGTCTGAACAAATATGTCATTTCCCACACTTTGCTCAAGTAACCATAGAAATGCATTGAATGACCCTCGTGCTCCCCTTCTACAACCAACCCAATGTTTTGAGTTTTATGACAGTTATCACAGTCAATGGTATGAAATCTAACACCAATAGAAATGCATCTCGAATATGTGTTGACTATTGCACTAGGACCATTCACCAACGACCACAATTCATCGGTTGCTTCCGGCGACCCTTGATTCCACAACTGATTTATCTACATAAGAAAAACTTGTTATGTTACTTTCTTGAAGGTGATTATAGCATAATGTGCTCAAATGTTTGATAAATAGATATGTCTTACATGCTCTTTGAACCACTTAGGAAAATCATCCCTTTGCCTCTTTGTGGTGTCAAATGTACTTCTATTTTTCAAAATGTTCTTGTGTTCCCTAGTTAATAAGAAGAGTAGATGAGTAAGAGAGATAATTACGAATAATTGGACAGACATAAATTTACTTTGTAAATTCATTCTACTGTGAAAATTTACTATACATATTGTTCCACTTCAAAGCTATTGTACAAGACAAACCAGTGAGCCATCTCTTGTTTGTTGATAGACACATCTGGTGCCCTACTGATTAGACCAAATGGACGAACATTTTGAGAGAAGATGGCTGATCTTGAGCCTTGGTCACCACCATCATTATTTCTTTCTTCTCCATTAAACACTGTTTCAATTCCATCAAGATGCATCGAGCAGAAAGTTGTACACTCTTCGGAAATGTACGCCTCTCTAATTGAACTTATTGGTTTTAAGGTACTGACATAAGAAGAAATAGAGATTTACTTATTGGTTTTAAGAAACCGAAGAGCAAACGCAAAAGAGAGCAAGGAAAAATTGAGTTCCTTCCTTACAAGCCTCCCTTAAGCTTGGGTTCCAAGTTTGGGTTGAAGTTATTCACTTCTTAGATGCTCTCAGAGGTTTAGAGATGTTGTAGGTGGTGTATAATTCGAAGATGTGGCAGAGGAGGGAGAGAGGGGTGGTCGTTTGGGTCTTATGCCCTTAGCTTGCTTGAGACACAAGTATGCCCGAATTGCATTATGATTAATATTTTTGATAAAACAGACCATTAATTTTGGAAAATACAATCGATCAGAGCACAATTAGGCTTATCTCTCTTTTTTGGGGTTAAAAAGTTATTTTTTGGCTAAAAACAAGTTTAGGGGTAAATTGGTCACTTTTGCAAAAAGTTGATTTTTGGCCAAAACAAGCTCATACAACAACTCTAAACATCCTTAAACATTCTAAAGATGAAGTAAGTACCATTTCATCATTGGGACACTTGTAAACACCCGAAGTCCTAGGGTAAGTCAAAATGGAGTGTCTACAATTGTCCCTATTTGACAGAGCTCAAACAATCATGAAGTCATAAGAAGCAAATGTCAAAGATCCAAGACCATCCCAATTGACATGACCCTAAAGTTTAAGGCAGTGCCATACATTCATGCAAGTGATTGAACCTGGAGGTTGCCTACATATCCTTGATTGCAAGGAATTCGATCAGTATAGTTCAGGGGCAGTTGTGCAACAATTTATACATGAGTGAGTGTATGCAACAAGCACTCAAACAATCATCCAAGCATGCATTCAAAGGAGAGCGGACGATATTTACTCACCTTGCCGTACCTAGGCTAAGTTCATTTCCATTTCCTTCTAGGTTGTGCCAATCCTGCAAATTTTTCCAAAAAAAAAACTTTATTCCAAACAATAATACACACTGCAGTGTGGCTCGAGTGATGACATTATGATGCCAATGATGATGCATGCCATTCTATTCCCATATCAACGAGGCAAGGATGTGCCAATGCATGCCATTCCATGCCCACGTTAAAGAGTCGTGAGTTTACTAAGGGCCAAGTGATTCTTTCCTATGATCGTATCGATGAGTCATAGAGGTATTAATTGCCGAGTGAGGCCATCCTACACTTGTATCAACAAGTCATAGGGTTTTGATAGATGCCAAGTGGTGCCATTCCATGCTCATATCAACGACTCATAGAGATTTAAATAAAGGCCAAGTAATGCCATCACCTGCTTGATGAGTCATAGGGTTTAATAGATGCTATTTCACACTCCCATCGATAAGACGTGGGGTTTATTAGGTGCCAAGTGGTGCCTTTTCATGCTTGTGTCAATGAGACATGGGGGTTTATTAGGTGCCATTCCACACTCACATCGGCAAGACGTGGGGTTTATTGGGTGCCAAGTGGTGCCTTTCCACGCTTGTATCGACGAGACATGGGGGCTAATAGATGACATTCCACACTCACATCGACAAGATATGGGGTTTATTGGGTGCTAAGTGGTGACTTTCCATGCTCATATCGGTGAGACATTGGGGTTTATTAAATGTCATTCCATGCTCGTATTGGCACCGTGCCTTTTTCGAGTCTAAGGCATTACTTCCCTTATCAACTTGCTTTATTCACATAGAGCTGCCACTTAATTTTTACAGGGAATTAAGAAACCTTTAATGATAAAAACTAAGCTAAGGCCTAGTCTGTCACAACCAAGAATATTCTGGGTTCCAGAGCTTAGGTACAAAAGGGGAAGGCCATTTTATATGGAAGCATCCTGTTTTGCCAATCTGAAGATTGACCTCTACTTACTTTCTATTTTATGATTTTAGTAGTTGAGTTCTCACAAAAGTTCATTTTAGACCTAAAACCTTTAACTAACCCAAACTATGTGATTTAAAGAAAGGCGAATACCATATACTTTAGATTAAATTAATAAAGCCACATTTACATAAACAGATGATTTTTCAAAGAAAAGTGGGTTTTGATGACCCGTGGCTTTAAACACAAACTAAAATACACAATACTTAAGAAAACATATGAAAACACACAATTTTGCATACAAAGAGCATATATACTTGGATTATCTAAAGGACAATGCAAAGTCACCCATAGGCCATGGAAGAAAGGAGGACTTACCCAGTCGCCCAATGCATGCATCTTACATGCAGAAAATAAAATAAATATGGCCTAAAATATGCTATTAAGCATACAAGAATCATCCTAGGCCCGGTTTAAAGGTTCTAAACATGATTAAGATGACCCTAAAACATGCTATTCTAATGAGAGATAAACAAGACATGTAAAAAAGTGGTGAGAGAGTAAGAACAATTAAGTGACTACATTATGCTATGATGGACTAATGTCCAAACATGATTAAACACTAGAAATAAAAGAAGAACGGGCATTGAAATTGACACAAATATAGAGGTTTACCTGCTGGTTTTAAGAAACTGAAGAGCAACGAGAAACAGAAGCAAGAAAAATTGAGTTCTTTGCCAACAAGCCTCCCTCAAGCTCTGGTTCCAAGTGAGGGTTCATGTCCTTCAGTACTTATGGTATTTTTAGGTGCTTAGAGCTACTATAGGGGTGGAAAGTTCGGAGTCAAGGAAAGAGAGGGAAGAAAGGAGGTGGTTTGCTATCAAAAGTTCTCAATATGCTTTCTATTTTTTAACCCCATGAAAAAGAGGAGGTGAGGATTTATATAAGCAATGGAAGGCGTGGAGGGCAAGCTAAGGCAATCCCCATCGCTTCCTTTGCTGCCTCCCTGCAAATATTCACCAAAATTGAGTTTTTATACCTGGCTCTACAATGCATCAATGTGCGCATGCACAGACTACGTGTGCACATGTGACAAAGGTGCGCATGTACTAACAATATGCACACTCATATCTAACGTGCACACATGCCTTTTTCCTTGGTACATGTGCCATGCATGCATGCACAAGTACGAGGTCCCATGTCCTTGGCTTGTTTATGAGTAAGCCCAAATTGCATTTTGATTGATACTTTTGATAAACTGGGTCACTAGTTTTTGAAAATACAATCAATCAAAGAACAATTGGCCTTTCTAGGCTTAAGAAGTTGGTTTTTGGCTAAAAACGAGTCCAGGGGTAAAATGGTCATTTTTGCAAAAAGTCTATTTTTTGGCCAAAATAGGTTTGTGCAGCAGCTTTGAACAACTTTAAATATTCTAAGGTTGAAGCAAGCACTATTTTATCAATAGGAGGCTTGCAAGCACCTGAAGTCTTAGGGTCAGTCAAAGTTAGGTGTCTACAGTGGCCCCTCTTTGACAGAGCTCAAATAATTATGAAGTGATCAGAAGCGAATGTCAAAAATCTGAAATATCCCAATTGACATGACCCTAAGGCTTATGGTAGTACCACACATTCATGCAAGTGATCGAACTTGCAGGTTTTCTTCATATTGTTAATGCAAGGAATTAGATTAGTGTAGTTTGGGAGAGGTTATGTAGCAATTTATACGTGAGTGAGTGTGTGCAACAAGAGCTCAAGCATTTATCCAAGCATGCATCAAAAGAGAGAAGTGTTGGTGATACCTGCCATACTCACCTCACCGTACTTATACCAATTTCCTTTTTGTACTTTCCCAGGCTGTGCCAATCTTGGAAATTTTTTTTAAAAAAAAATATGTTCCAAATAATAAAGCGCAATGTAGTGTGGTTAGAATGATTATGATGCCAATGTATGCCATTTTATACTCGTATTGATAACATAATGGTATGCCAATATGTGCCATTTTGTGCCTATATCAATGAGGCAAAGGTCCCTTTTCATGTTCGTATCGACGAGTCATACAGGTACAAAAAACCAAGTGATGTCATTATGATGCCAATGATGCCAATTTATGCCATTTTATACTCTTGCTGACGAGTCACTAGTTCATTGAGGGCCAAGTGGTGCCTTTATACGCCCGCATCGGCAAGGCATGGGTGTTTAAATAGGTGTCGCTCCAGGCTCTCATCGGCAAGACGTAAGAATTTAGATGCCAAGTGGTCCCTTTCCATGCTCGCATTGACATGACATGGAGGTTTACTTGATACCATTCCACGCTTTTATCGACAAGACATAGGAAGTTAGATGCTATGTGGTTCTTTTCCATGCTTGCATTAACAAGACATGGGGGTTTAAATGCTATTCCACGCTTGCATTAGCAAGACTTCGGGATTTAGATACCAAGTGGTGCCTTTCCATGCTTGTATCGACAAGTCATGGGGATTTAAATGGTATTTCACGCTTGCATCAGCAAGATGTAAAAATTGGATGCCAAGTGATTGTAGAACAATGGCACATGCCTAAGCGCATGAGGAGAAATGAAAAAATGAAGATTTGTTTCTAGAAGGAGATTAAGGGGTCCTTGGATTCATCTCCATCCAACGGTAGAGACATCAAGTAGCAAATACAAAGACACATGTCAGGCCTACTAGACGGCACAACTGTTTGATCAACTTGATTTGAGAAATGTAGCATTGGGCAAGTTGGCCATTGACATCTAACATAATCTAAGTCGTCCATGAGAAGATGATCCAACGATCATAGGTAAAGGCAACTTGGCCACTTGCCCGACCAAATCCAAAAACGAGCAAAGACCTAAGATCGAACATTAATCTAATGAATATGATTTAAGTCAAGAAAACTATAAAAGGCGAAGCAAGTGAAGAAAGGAGGTGAGACTTGACGTAATCCAAGAACCCTCTTTTAAATGCAAACTCTCATGGTCAAACATTATTTTGACTTGGCCATTGGAGGGTCCTCCCGACCAATCCTAGTTGGGGTGATCAGTGACATTTTGGTTTCTCTTGGCAGAGTAAAGGATGGGACACGTAATCTCACTTTTCCTACGGAGAAGAATTCTACCTTCTACAATGGCCTTAATAGGATTTACAAAAGTTAGCGGTCTCACAGCCTATCCCCCTTAGACAAATTTCATCCCCGAATTTAAGTCGTTCCTCAATTCTTAAAAAATTGTGGACAATTTTCCCGCATTATATCCTCGCACTTCCAGGCAAATTTTGCCAATGTACTCTAATCATTTGGATCATCTTTTTCCTAATAAATGACGTAAGGGGTTGCCAATGTACTCTAATCATCAGGATTTACAAACTGAATTTCTTCGTAATAAATGACGTAAGGGGTTGCGTCCATCTTCAGTAAAAATTCTAAACTGCTCATCATATGATGTCGATGCTTTAGCTTGGAGGCCCACGTTTCCAACTCTTCACGTGCTAGTCCCCATGCTTATTCAGAATTAATCTCGTTGACATTTCAATAAGTTGCTACTATCATCGCGTTTGTTGAATCATGGAAACCATTCTATTCCCCTAAAACAATAAGAGCGTTGCATTGGATGGGTAAGTCATTTCTTTCTATCGGTAACCATTGATAATCGCGTAATGAATGATTAATGAATCTATTTCTAAAATGAGGTTGATGTCTAGTATCATTATGTTTTTGGGATTGAGAATCAACGCACATACAATTCTTAAGCATCCACATACAAGTTCTAATAACCTAACATACTACAGATACGAAGGATATAATGAATAAGACATTTACTCGAGAATTGTGAAGTACGAGCGCTATGACACCAAGATTTGACTAGTAAAAGAGAATTTACACCATCGATGTTCGAAACATGAAAAGTCATTCCAAAAGAGTTTTAACTACTATCCTGGTTACATTTTTTTTTTAAAGTTAGTTGTGGCTTGTATTGCGGTTCTTTGAGTCCATTGGCGGCGTATTACTCACTCTTGGGGTAATGCTTAGTGAGGTCTTTGTTTTCTTTTCCTTGTAGTGCAAAAACTACACTAGTTGGCCTTTAATTGTTGTTGACCAGCTTGCCCTAGCTGGTTCATCCATGGCTTCTGCGCTCCAATCCTTTTTACTCTCGTTCTTTCTCCCTAGTATCCTCATTAAGCAAGTTGAGGACATTTATTCTTAAAATGTCCTGGTTGACCACACTCGAAACATTTTTCCATCCAATCATTAATCATATTTCTTTATTCTTGGCTATGCCTCTGTTGTCCCCATGTTCCTTTCACATAAGGTGCTACCGTGACCTGGTTCCTAGTGTTCTTGGATTTTTTTTCACCTTAGATAGTTATCCTTGTGTTGTTGGACTTGACTTCTTTCCGTATCATTCTTTTTTCATTCCATAATCAGTGCACTGGAATATGGTTTTTGTGTTGTATTCCTTCAATTGCTCCTTTCTCTCCCCACATCAAGTTGATTCTCTGTCTTTGAGCACTAAATCCTCTTGGAATCTTCCTTCTCTCGTTCTGAATCCAATGTTGTGTGAACTACATTTGCAAAAATGGAAAGTCATAATAGCAAAACGTTTCCTCTAATTATAGGGTCCAAACCCCACTCAAACTTTTGCGCCTTCTCATTATCATTTTCTATAAATCGGGTTGTATACCGAGCCAACTCTTCGAACTTTGCTATGTATTTGGTTATCATCATCGTGGCTTTCCTTTTCTTTTGAAATTCTCAGATCATTTCCTGTCTAATCATGTTTAGGAAGTACTTCCGTAAAAATGCATTTCTAAACTGCGCCCATGTCATCATCATGATGTCCCTAGATTCCCTAGTTAGGGTCCACTAATGATCTGTTTCCCCTTCCAGTTCATACTTAGCTAGAGCAATTCAGTTAGCATGCTCTATTACTCCCATCATATCTTGTATTTTCTCCATATGTCGGAGCCAGTTCTCAGCCATCTTTGGGTCCAACACTTCTTCAAATTTGGGAGGTATATGCTTTCCAAACTTCGAGAAGAGACGAGTTCTATCGTCCTGTCAGTGTCCTTTCAATTGTCCCAACTTCTCTAGAATTTGGATCCCGGTGTGGTTTAGGATTTTGACTATAGGTACTGGCCCATCGTTAGGGTTTTGATTACTTCGTACCACATTTCTATTGCGTTGTTGCTCATTGTAGACACCCCATTTTGACCGGCCCTAAAACTTGCACGCTCTCTTTTTCTTACCCATTGATGAAAATAGCAATGTGTTTCTAACAAAAATCTCAGTAAAAGAGATATGATTTGTGCTTCATTTCCAAACCTAAGCCTATTTTGGCCAAGTGTTTAAATCCCATTCAAAACTCTCTTTCGAACCTTTCTTTTCGCGCTTTATTCTGAATATTTTCATAGTGTTCTGAGGCTCGCTTTTAAACTTCAAAATGAAACTTTTTCTTAGGAAATTGAGAAAAGAACAGTGTGGAAATAGAAGGAAAGGACAAGAATTCTGTCAAAACATCTTGTTTCATGCAAAGCAGTTAGCCCTGGCCATTATTTTGGCTGGCAGGCCAAATTATTAGATGGCTGGCCAAGAAAGTGGCCGGCCGACAAATGTTTTCCCGGCTAGATCATCTTTTGGTCGGCTAGCTAATTTGCCCAAAAGCAAGGCAGTTTCAGCAGAATTCTTGATGAAAGCATCCAGGTCATGCCATTTCAGATCTTTTCTTGTTATATGCATGCACAAGATATATCTAGGCCCCCTCCATTATCATCCATTGTCCTTCATTGTCAAATGGGAGTTTGTCATCTTCCATAAGGTTGATTTCATTTTAACCACCCTTATCACCCCATCGCTCTTGTATCCCACGTTGTCTCCCTCCTCCTTGACGTAGTGATCCTCTCTCATTGCTTACAGAGATAGGGAGGATCAGAATGTAAGGAGAAGAGAATTGAATTAAGAGAGAAAAGAAAGAGTTAGAGAGAAAAAGAGAAAAAGCCTGAGTTTTGAGCAAAACTTCAAGAACACACTAATAGTTCACCTTTCCATACACCAAAACCATTCCATAAATTTTGAGATAGCCTAATTCTGGTAGTTGTGATCAAAAGAGAGTGGGTGTCTTCAAATTGAGAGAAAAACAGAGTTGTATAACTATTCCCCCCTCACACTATTAAATCACCCACAAACACCATTCTAACTAGAATTTTGAACTTTTAATTTGACAATTGAGAATAGACATCCATAAGCTTAAGGGTAATCAAAAGGAAGTTTGGAAATTAAATCCTTCCTTAGAAGGTAAATTTTGCATACTTTCCATTTTCTTCTACTTTCTTGCATTTTCTTTCTTGTATTGCTTTTTTTGCTTCAATTTCATATTATAGACTTGTTATAAGCTAACTGAAAGTGGTTAGTTGAGTCACTTGCATATTTTATGTTTTTTTTGTTAGTGTTTGAAGCAAAATAGAGTTTCGCCTGGCTTTATTGGTACCCGGCCAATTAATTGGTCGGCCGGCTGCTTTTTTTGGCCGGTCGGCACGCTTCTCCTAGACAATACTCCAGCAGGCCCCTAATGTCAAACAGAACAGTCTCCGACGGTCTCTGAGGCCTCCTGAAGCTGCTATTTTTACTATTTTATGTTAATTAGAGAGAGTTTATGAGGTTTTAATTTTTGTTGTAATATTTTTCCTCTCCCCCTTGTTCGAATTTGTACTATTTCAAAGCGATGTAATAATTCCCCGCTCTGCTTCTTTCTATCCCATTCTTTATTTTTCTTTCCATATTCTATAAATATGTAGTATCTCATGCTTGTCATCATATCCATGCCTTGCATCCATGTTTTATGCCATAAGATCTGGCTAAAATTTGCATTTATGAGTTTAATTGATTATTATGTTATTTTGTGCGTTGCCTGATGTTTTGAGATGATTTACATGTCATATACTAAAGCTAGATCTATAGTTGCATTTCATGAGTGAATTGCATTAGGATCTTGTATAGAGGATCATGTATATTTTACTAATTTTGTTTTTGTGCCTATTTGCGGGACGCTAGTAAATATGTAAGTTTTTGTGCTTTAGCATCCTGCTTATACGTGTTTTTCTACTATGTTTAGCTTCCCACTATATAGCTATGTGCTTATTTGATATAACTCTATGCATGCCAGTTGGTGAAGGTTGTGTTATTTGATTTGGAATAAAATTGATTTTCATGATTGCACTATTGAAAACACTTTCAAAACAATGAAATCTAATTGCTCCAAATTGGACAACACAATCTATATTTGCTTGCTTCACATAGTAAAATTTAGGATTTAATTAATAATCGGAATAAGAACATATGAAGCTAATAAAAATCATACCATGGTTTGTAAAGGCCGATCTTTTGATCGGGTGAGTGAGGGTAGTCAATTAATGACCTCCCCCGCTTCATACCTAAGGTTCCGAGCTAAGCATCCTTGGTTAAAATAAGCAGTGGGCTTGGCCTGAGTCTTGGGTTTCCTAATTCTCCTAAAATAAATATTAGTTAGTGACTCTGAGATCTGATGATGCAGTCCATTTCTGGAAAATATTTGTGCAATAAAATGGATTTTCTAAAAGTTGCCAAATGTGGACTCTCATCTATGTTTCACATTGCACCTGTGAGACTAGATCAAAGAGACCGAGGGTCCGAACTGTTAACATGCGTGGGTGTCCCCAAGCAGTGTTATCATTTCTGGTGACTCTATTGGGGATATTTTGAAACCTTGACTCGAACTCCTTGATATGCTTTTTATTTTTCAATTATATGTTCATTGTGTTGTATGCATGATGCGCTTAAGTCCTGTGCTCCTCACCTGTTATCCTGGATGACTTTTTATGTTCGACAGATAGACGAACATGAGCTCTAATCTGGTAGGAGCACAAGCCTTGGAATCGGGATCACCACGCACTGCTTGATCCACTATATCGGTATCTTGCTGAGGTGCCCCTTTTGACCAAACTGCCCTGGTGCATATATCAAGCTCTAGTAACTTTCAAAATTAGGGCAGGATGCTACCCCTTTATAGGATGTATGATGTCATTTGTATGAATAGTGAAACCCTAGATCATTTCAAAGCTAGGACAAGACAACCCTACCCTCCATAGGGGTGTTTGTTCTCTTTCCTGTTATGTGCAATGTATGGGATCTGGGGTTCTCAAATCTGATCAGTCGGTCAGGCATATCATTTTGAGGGGTTAAGTTCAGTGTGCAAAATGATCAATTGAGCCGAAATGCTGCCGAAATTTTGATTGGGAGTTTATTTTGTTTTTGCTAGGTAGTTGCAACACCATAGGCTCAGAATAGTCTGATATCTCCCAAGTTTTGTGGACTCGCGTTGGTAAACTTAGTAGAACAGCATATTTGGTTCAAGGACAGCTAGTGTTAGTTTCTCTGCCACTATTTACAAGGAGAAAGGTTAAAACCTCATTGTTAGAACCTCACCAGGTAGAATTTCTCGGATCTGTGATGGATCCACCTTCAATGGTGATGGGCCAACCTCTAGTGGTGACGGACCCACTTCCAATAGTGACAAACCCACTTCCAACTGTGACAGATCCACTTCTAGTGATGACAAACCCACCTCCAGTAGTCACAGACCCACCTCCAGTAGTGACGGATCGACATCTAACAATAATGAACCAACCTCTAGTTGATATGGCAAGCATGTTTTTGGACCTTCAACAAAGCATGGATGCTATTACCAACAAGGTTGCCACCAATAAAGAGGCTCTCACCGAATTACAATGCCTATCTGGGCCGTCCGCATCGCATTCACCTCTAGTGGTTCATTCAGTTTTGGACCCATCTCCACCAGCTGGGGGATCTCATGAACCTAATCTGTAAGAAAATCTTAAGGTCTTTACACAACCAATGGGAGGACTTTTCCCCCACAGATATTGATGAAGTTGACCCAACTATGCTACAATTAGCCAAGTTGAAGAAAATGTTCGAAAAATCACAAAGAATCAACTTCATTCCAGACATCATGGATGGGCTTACAGAAATGACTATGAGGTTGCCTAAGCGGTTCAAAATGCTACACATGTATAGATTTGATGGGGCTGGTGACCCTATGGTTCACATCTGCCTCTTCTCAGACATTCTAAAGCCAATGGGCCCATCTCAAGCTCAAAAGCTTTCCCTATTCGGAAGAACTTTATCTAGTGTAGCTGTCATCTGGTATGCTAGATTAGAAGACTCAGTAAAACAGAGTTAGAAGAAGCTAGCTGAGGCTTTTGTCACCCAATATTCTTACAATACCCAAATCAAAGTAACCACCTGGGACTTGGAGGTGACCCGACAAGAGCCCAGTGAGAGTTTTGTGGCCTCTATCAAAAGATGGAGGGCAAAGGCGGCCATGATGACAAGCCAACTTTTGGAAAAAGATCAAGTCCATATGGTTGTCAGAAATCTGTATGGAAGACTACTGTAGAAAATGATAGTTCTCTCACGCTTCAACTTTAAGAACCTCCATGAGATTGGGGTTCAAATTGAGGTTGCTATCAAAAAGGGAATCATTACGGAAGAAAATGGGCCCGTGGGAAAGATATTCACTGACAGTTCTAATGATACTTCCAATAGTAGCACAGCTGCCAATGTCATAACCTCAGAGATCAACACTGTCACCACTGCCAAAATATCCAACTCAGCCTGTCGAACCTCAAACAAAGTCTTCAACCCTCTCCACATGTCCCTTACCAAAGCCCTGGGGATCTTGATAGGGTATCTCAAACCTCTT
Source organism: Camellia granthamiana (assembly GCA_036172215.1). Taxonomy (NCBI): domain Eukaryota; kingdom Viridiplantae; phylum Streptophyta; class Magnoliopsida; order Ericales; family Theaceae; genus Camellia; species Camellia granthamiana. The sequence continues at coordinate 78,455,457 of CM069913.1, read as the reverse complement.
GAGCATCGACCACTTCCTGATGCATTTCCAGCCAAACACGACTTTACCAAATAATGTGCCTTCTACCAGCAACCCGGACATGACACCGATCGTTGCCATCGCCTTTATCATGAGATTCAAGATCTCACTGACAACAAAACCATAGCTTCACCTCAAAAGCCCAATGCCACCTCCAATCCATTGCCACCCTATAGCCAATTCACACCGCATTCCCATCACAACCTCATCCATACACTACCTCGCAAACCCGACGTGCTTATTCTTGAGGGCACTGATTATTTATGATATATGCACCTCGATTCCAACCAAAACCCTGAAGCTCTGTGATGATAGATGATCTTGAGCCAAAGCTAGATATTGGCAGATATTCTCATGGGCATGCACTTCCCTCTTTATGGTTTTCCTAAACCATGGATTGATCATGCAACAAAGGAGTACCGGAGAAGTTCTAGGTCTGACACTGGCTAAATCTGTGATAGATTTTGAAACTAGCTCAGAACAAATAAACTAAGGAGATATTGTGACCATTTTTGTGATCGGGAATGGACCACTTTCTGATTGCACAAAGACGTGATGGATGGCATGGACTTATATTAGCAATTTGGGGATACTTTATTTTACTTTATGAATTGGGTGTTGAGTCTAAACCTGATTTCGCCAGGTCTATGGAGATAGAATTGGGATTGAGTTAGTTTTATGAGTTAGAGTCAAGTGATTTCGGGGGTGATAACCCGGACATCACTGTCCTTTCTATGTCTGTCTTTTATTTTCTTTTGAGTCTGTTTCAACCATTGAGGAAAAAAGTTCTAAATGAAAATGCAGTAATTTTCACCTACTTCTCTGTACCTTTAAATCATTGCATTGACCAAAATTTTCAAAATTTGATAAAAACGAAGAGGAAGGAAATTTCTCCTGATTTGAAAAATTTGATTGACTGAGATGAAGAGAGGCGTGTTGAGCCCTTGATGGATGAGATCATTTTTGTTGATATGGGTACTGATAAGGATCTTGGCTTGGTCCAAATTGGTTCTACATTATCTTCAGAAAAGCACGAGCTATTAGTCGCTTTATTAAAAGAATTCAAAAAATATTTTTGCATAGTCCTACGAAGACATGCCTAGAATTGATCCTAAGATTGTACAACATAAATCCCCCTTGGCCCGAGGCACGACCCCTTAGCTTTCAAACCTCAATTCAGAGTGTCCAAAAATCAATTAGAGTATGAGGCTTGCATAGCCGAATTGGAAACAACCCTAGAAGTAGGGGCAATGAGGTTGGATGCAATCGGAGATTCCAACGAGGTCGTTTCTTAAGCGAATGAAACCCCCCCCCCCCCCCAAAAAAAAAAAAAAATCAAATCTCAAAATCTAAGAGAGGAAGATTTAGTGCTGAAGTACAATCAAACTCCTATCCATAACTCTAATGGCAAATTCAAACGTAATTAGACGAGTTCCTATATCATCAAGTCTATCTGGTCAAGTGTAGCAACCATTTTCATGGATTTATATGGCCTAGAGTTCTCATAACCAATCAACATAGACAAGCTAAAACAAAATAACACCCTTGAAAGGCTCACTGGGTCGAAAACCCGGAAGGGCGACCCAGATGAAAGTTAGAGCATAAGAAAATGAATGGAAAATGGAAAAATAAAAAATGAAACAATAAAAAAATGAAAAATAATTATAAAAAAAAAAGCTCGCAAGGTCGAAAACTCAAAAAAGCAGCTTTGGCAAAAGTTATAGCACAATATAAGAGTGTTAATACTCGAGTAAGCCTTACCTTATGAACTACGTAAGGCCTGATTTCTATCTTTGGGATACGTAAGCAGCTTCATCTTGAAGTTCAGCCCCAATCATTTTTAACTTGCTTGTCTCATCCATGTTTGATTGGTATATTTTTACTTGACTCGGCTATCTTGTCCATGTTTAACTAGTTTATCTTCATTCAGTTCGATTGTCCTATCTCTTCTTTGTGGAAGATTCAGTTGCAAGACAAATCAAGCTCGGGTTATCTAATTTGAGGTTACGTATCTCAAGGGTTAATTCCATGTTGGTTGGGTAGTGGCTATTTGCGAAAAGAAGTTTTAATGATTTTAATGTAGTTGACTAATTTTCTTGAAAATTATTCCCTTTTTTTACAAAAACCATACCATTTTCTTGGACCCAAAAAGGAAAATTTTCAGTGTTCACAACTTGCATGCTTTCAAAAGAGAGAGTGGAACAAGCATGTTTATCCAACTCTCATGTTGTTCAAAATATTTTAAGCAGAAAACAAAAACAAAAACAAAAACAAAAACTAAAACAAAAAAAATAGTTAAAGCGATGAACTAGGGGCATTGTCAAGTTAGGTTTTCTGTCTTTTCTCATATTCTCGAATCTCTCCATTGTCAACTCACTCCCCGAAAAGTGCGTAACAGTTGTCTCTAGCACTATATCACCTACAATATTCTAAATCATGCCCGCATTCGTCGCGCTTGCGATGTTTCAAATTACTCCCGCGATCGTTGTGCCCGCAGTGTTTCTAATTGGGCGCACGTTAAATTTTAATGTCTGTAGCTTGCTTTTTGTGCTCCTTTCGGATACGACTAACACTACAGATCGGACTTCCGTGGCTCTAAATCTAGTTTTACAAGTGAAATGTGAAATGGATAAACACAAAAGAGTCCAAATGTGGCAAACCATTTTAGAAAATCAAGTTTGAATACAAAATGCCAAAAATGGACTGCTTTGCCAGATTTTAGAGTCGCTACCTAAATATTTTTGAAAAATTTAGGAAACCCGTGACTCATGCCAAAGGCCACTTGTCCGTCATCACCGAAGTGTCTCGGCTTGGGAACTTAGGTATGAGAGGGGAAGGTCATTAACTAAGCACCCCACTCACCCGATCAAAGATCGGCCTCTACTATCATGATATGATTTTTATTTACATTATATTCTCTTATTCCAGTTGTTATGCTAATTTTACTAGATGATGCACACAAGTATAGACCAAGTCATAAAATTTGGAATGCATCCATTTTATGTTTGTTTTGAAAAAGTGTTTTGAATACATGTCACTTGAAAAAGTGAGCTCGTATTGACATGAATCAAATTATTCCAACTTAAGTAAAGGCCTTCATCCACTGGCATTCAAACAAGTATGTCACTTAAGCACTTAGCCTCATAGAAACCATGCTCGATATGGCAACATAAACATACAATGCAATATGCTAGAACAAGAAATGCTCAACTAGTACTCCAAGGCAAGCCAAATAAAGCAAAATAATTAGAAAAATGCATGCTCCTAAAAAATGCAATATGACTAATGCAACGCACACATTATGCAAATAATAAGTTCGGCTACTAGCATGGTATTTGATTCAATTCAAAATATGGGATAGATCACGTATTCGAGCAATGAATTTGAAATTGGCATTGGTTAGAATGATGAGTCGAACTCTTCTGGATTTAAGACAAATGGATACAAGTCTTGGAAGTTTCTAAGTAAAACATGATGCTATATAACCACAGTAAGCGGATAAATAAAAGGGAGAAAGAAATGGGGGTTGGAACACATACACACATTATTGCATATTTGTCCTCATGAAAGAGGGTCCAAATATCGAAGTGTTCGAACTACTTACTTATTACAAATCCAAATGAATAATAAATAACTAACTAATTTATTATAACAATGATATTACAATAATCCAAGAAACAAACCAATGATTACGCACAATGTTCCTCAGAAACTGCTTTGTCTGCCTTGTTGGGAAATTGCCGTGTGTTCACTATCAGCCACTGCTCTGTATTCCTCAAAACTGCTCTGTGTACCACACATTGGAGCCTGGCCTGCCCCCAATGAGACCCGACCGAGTCCAAACAAGTCCGGCCGTGCCCTATTTTCTTGCAGAAAAATGTTTTTGTGCTCTCAGATGAAAATAGTGCCGACAAAGCAGCTTTGAACCATGTTGGTCCCTTCTGCTCTTCTTTATCATGGAGAAACTCAAGAGAAGAACGGATTCGGTTCCAAAACCATCAGTAGGCGCAAGTTGATTACTTGATGATTTTGAACATAATTGGACAAAAAATTAATAAATGTAATGAAAGACACACCACCTCTCCCTCCTATCATGAAGTTAGCTCAAGGAGGAATGTAGACACGCCTTAAGAGTCATCAAACATCACAAATTAGTATGCGATGACTCTTGACGCGATGAACTTGGCATAACGTCTGGTCGAATTGAACCAATTATATTACTCTTCTTTATGTCGGTTGTGTCAATTCTAAGCTTATTTGTATTAGCCTTTTTTTACTTACCTTTCCATTCTTTAATCACTTAGTCTGAAAATGAGAATTAAGTCCACTAAGTCCAAAAGCAATGAAAATGACCATGTATCAACTAACCCGAGAAATTACGATCGATAAGGGGTTCTGAGTCAAACCCAAAGTGAGCGATAAGGACTCAAAACCCAAGCTCAATAACAAGCAATAATGAAACCTTCTTTTGTGATTTCCAATGGCCTAACTAGAAAGTTAGTCCCTTAGAAGTAAATACACCGGTGATAAAGGGGAGTGGCAAACAAAAGGTCTTGTTTAGAGAGATGTGATGCCTTGGTAATGAACCTCCAGAGAGATTAAACCATTAAGTATGGAAAGGTCTCTTTCTTATGCTTGAACAACAACTTTTTATTAAACACAACTCTTTAATAAAAAATACAAAGAATGGAGGGAGGTTGCAGAAATGATTATGCAAGATTGATTACTGGATAAGTGGGACTCTTTACATGGAATTAAGTAAGAAAAGCTATAAACTCAAATGGCTCGGTGTCTAAAGCCTAAATAACCGAAGCCATTAGGACTTAAAACACTACAAACATAATATTCAAAGCATAAATTTGAAAGACATTAAAACAGCCCACAAATAAGAAGAAAAAAAAAAGTGGTAAAAGCAAGAGAAAGTAAGTAAAAAGAGTAGAGAAAAAGTTATGCAACAAAGCCTAAGGAGGGGTGGCTAACCCCTTCATTTTTTGCAATTTAAATCACACATTCCAACCCGAAAAACAGTCCCAAAACAATCCAAAAACAGTGGCTAAAACCATGTTGAAAGAGCATAAAAGATAGGCAAAAACAAAGAGATACAAAACTAGTAAGCAATACCAAGGAGGGGTGGTTAACCCCTCCACTTTTGGGACTTCTAACCCACATTTTTCAGCCCTTTTAAACTCTGAAAATTAGTGTGTAAACCAATGAAAAGAGTAGAAAAATCAAAGGGTGTGAGCTATGAGATAAGGTCCACGAAAGGGTATTAAGCCTCTCTACCTTTGGTAGCTCTTTAACCCCAAGTTCCAACACTTGAAATCGATCCAAAACAGTAGGAAAACACAAGAAAAAGATGGAAAAAGGTTGAAATGAAAGCAAGGAAAAAGGTGACAAGCTTATACCTCTTGAAAGAGAGGATGCTTGTAGTTAAACAAACTTGTTTCTAAACACCCTCAAGTTTCTGAAATTTAGTTTGAAATCTCAACAAAAAACTCGAAGATCAAGCTCTAATGGTGTATGTATTGTGTTTGTATAGCTAAAGAAGGTTTGAAGGTGAAGAAAGGTGTTGAAGATGGACGGGGGTCTCTTTATCTCTTCAAAGCTTTTGGAAATTTTGCTAATCCTCAATTCTGAAGGGAGAGATCGAATTTATAGAGTTTGAGCCAAATTGGTGAAAAATATCTTCAAACAAAGTCAGCTGTCCAATTCCGCCAGCTATTCTGTTTGGCGCTAATGAGACCTTGCTGGGCCCCAAAGCCACGGCCAGGCCCAAAAAACCCATAGCTGGACCAAATAATGCAAGGCCGGATCTAAAAAGGCACTCTGGACAAGTTTTCATTGAAACCTGGTTGGGTCTAAACAACCCACAACCGGATCTAAACAAACCCTGCCGGGTTCAAAAGACTGCTTTCAAGCCCGACTTCAAACGGGCATATCCCCTTTATCTGGACTCAGTTTTAGGTGATTCTTGAGTCTATATTGAAGCTCCAGAAGTCTACTTTCCAATGGTGGTGCCTTCACATCTAAATTCTAAATGTACAAAGAGATATGCCTAATTTAGTGAAGGCTGCTCATTTCTTTCTTAGCGGTTTGATGGTCAACCTTTTCCCCAACTAGTTTTTTTTCCCTCCCCTCCTATTTCCTTCAACTCCAAACCTATAAATAAGATGTTTTTAAATATTTTTCAAATATTTCACCTCTATTCCATTTATTTCCACTATGTCCTTACTTGATTTACCGAAAAGTGCAATATTTTAATCAAAATGCGAGCCTCGAAACATTGTAGAAACATTTGGAAAAAATATTTTGAAAAAGAGGGTTTTAAGGTCTAAAAATAGTTTTTGTCAAATGGGGTGTAAGGTTGGGATTAGAGCTCGAATCCAAATTTCTTCGTTGAGAACTCAAAAGATTGCATAGTGTAACTTTCATCATCGGGTATTCCGAATAAAGCGCTGAAGTCATACGGGTGATCTAAAATGGGGTGTCTACAGTTGCCCCTCTTTGACAGAGCTCGACTAGTCATGAAGTGATGTGAGTGAATGTCAAAGCCCAAAGACGACCCATTTGACATGGCCGTAAGACTTGGGCAAACAAACAAAATGCAGATGCAGTTGGTTGAACCCAAGGGTTGCCTACGTATCCCAATGCAAGGAATCAAACGAACGTAGTTCAAGGGCAAAATACAAAATGATACACGATGTAACGAAATAATCAAACCACAAGCAGTGCAAAACACATGAATACCATAAAGGAATATAAATGCAAATCAAACTACGTTTAACACAGAAAAGGTGCTGAAACCCTCAAACAACAATTCGTGGTGGAATAGGCGCGTACACATGCAAAACTATGCTTTAACACAAGAAATGTACCAGTAATTGGGTGGTATGATATAAATGAGGAATGATCTACTGAGGAAAGATAATGATCCTAAATGCTGAATGCAACAAGACAAAGTACAATCCAATGGATGCAGTGAATAAAGTGCACAAGCTGAACTATGTCTTCCCAGAATAAGCATGGACACAAACAAACCACGTCTAACACAGAAAAGGTGTCGAAGCCCTCAAACCATAATTGTTGGTGGAATATGCATGTACACATGACAAGCTATGCTTTAACATGAAAAATTTGAGAAAATGCCAAACTAAGCTTAACATGGAAAGGACGCAGGTGATGAAATCGTATGATGTAATGCATGTAATGGATAGTGTGGATAATGTAGTAGATGTGTACGATAGATGCTATATGCAATGTGATAGAAGTATTAGATACTAATAGATATGATGATGCAGCTAGGAAGTGGTGCCTTTAGAAAGCACCTTACAGGGGCAATTAGCGATGAATTACCTCATGCTGCTGGAGATCTTCGCCTTCTTGGTTTTAAGACTTCTTCCTACATCTTGCACTTCCAAACCGTGGGTACTACTTTTCTCCCTAGCTATGTTTGCAACTTTCCCTATTCTTCAACATGGTAACAAACTAGGTTGGTTCAGTATCCAAAATTGAGGCTCATACAAGCTACCTCAACCTATGTGGCTGCCATACAAATTTCAAGCCGAGGATACCCCCCTAGGTATTTAAACCAGACTTTAGTGTTACAAATTTCGAACCTTTTCATCCTAGGCCTCAGCCATTCGAACTCTAGTTTCCATTATCTTAGTTGATCTCCTTGAAACTCACTACAAACACAGTCAGGTGGCTACACCAGACAACCTGAATTCGTTCGAGCAAGACAAACAACAAAGGAATTGCACCTTTAGAGGATTTAAGGTTTCATAGACCCAGTGAATGCCCAAGACAATGCAGGTAAGGTGCACAAGACAATGCTATTTGGATGCACAAGATAGTGCGATGGAGGTAAATGAATGTGAATGCACGAAATAGTACGATGCAAGGTGCACAAAACAGTGCGACACAAGGTGAATGCACAAAACAATGCGATGCAAGGTGCCAAAATAGTGCAGCACAATGTGAATGCAAAAAATAGTGTGAACTCAAGGGGCACAAAACAGTGCGATGCAAGGTGCACAAAATAGTACGATACAAGGTGAATGCACAAAACAGTGCAATGCAAGGTAGAATGCACAAAACAGTGCGATACAAGGTGAATGCACAAAACAGTGCGGTGCAAGGTAGAATGCACAAAACAATGTGATGCAAGGTAGAATGCACAAAACAATGCGGTACAAGGAGAATGCACAAAACAATGCGGTGCAAGGTAGTATACACAAAACAGTGCGATACAAGGTGAATGCACAAAATAGTACGGTGCAAGGTAGAATACATAAAATAGTGCGATGCAAGGTAGAATGCACAAAACAGTGCGATACAGGGTGAATGCACAAAACAGTGCGATGCAAGGTGCACAAAACAGTGCGATACAAGGTGAATGCACAAAACAGTGCTATGCAAAGTGCACAAAACAGTGCGATACAAGGGAAAGATGTATGGTATGCAGAGGGAATTGAGCAGTACAAAGTGTAGTGCATCATGTACCTTATGAAATGAGCGTAGGGAAACTTGCCATAACTTATTGAAATGTAATTGAAAAAACACTACAGAAGGTAACTTGACGAAACTCTGTTATTACAAGTACAGAACAAAGTTAAGAGTAAGAGCAACCAATCATGCAGTTCAACTAAACTAGAGTGTACGAACATTCATGCATAAGCCAAAGAACATGTATTAATCAGAGGGAAGATGGAAATCCCAAGAGAGTTTTGAAATGGTCAGTGTGGACTTGACTTCCTTCGTGCCACCCCTATCGGAGTGGCTCGAATTGGTCCTACAGTTCGGACTCCTATCACGGTTTTGAATCTAATCTCACAAAGTGCAATGTGAGACTGATAAACACCAAAGAGTCCAATCCGGCAAGTCATTTTGGAAAATCAGATTTTAAATCAAATATTACCAAAACTGGACTGCTTTGACAGATTACAGAGTCGCCACCTAAATATTTTGTTTTTGGGAAAATTTAGGAAACCCTGACTCGTGCCAAAGGCGACGTGTCCGTCATCACCAAAGTTGCCTCAGCACGGGAACTCGGGTACGAGAGGGGAAGGTCCTGAAATGAGCACCCCCGCTCAGCCGATCAAAGGATCGACCTCTACTATCATGATATGTTGTTTTATAAACACATGTGTTCTTATTCCGGTTATTTAGCAAACTTTGCTATGTGACACACACACAAGTATAGACTAAGTCGCAAGACTTGGAACAAATCGATTCATGTTTATTTTCGAAAATGGTTTGAAAGTGCCACCCTCAAGTGGGCTAAATCGCGGACTTGCCACCCTCAAGTGGGCTTAAAACATGATGATTTGCCACTTCACAAAGTGGGTTTAAAACTCACATTTATTGAATTGTTGCAATTCAAGCAACAAAGCCTTCATCCGCAGGCATTCATGCAGTTTATCACATAAGCACATAGCCTCATGGCAAGTATGCTATCAAGGCAACACTCACACTCATGCAAGTATGCTAAAGCATAAAACTTACAGTGTACTCCAAGCCAAAACAAAAGCTAGTTAGAAATAATGCATGATCCTAACTATACAAGATGCCTAATGCAACACATACAATAATGCAAGTAATAGGCTCGGCTATCTAAGATGGCATATGAATGCAACAATTCGATAACATGTTTTGAAACACGTATTCAAATAAGTGTATTGAAATACGATGCAGTTTAAATGATGCGCCGAACCTTGGTGCATGCAAGACAAGTGAATGAGGCAAATATGCAAACATAAGGTATGCTAATCAAAATATGCCCTTATCTAAGCATTGAAAGCAGATAAATAAAAAAGAGAAAGACGTAGGGTTGAAAGACATGCACACACGCACGCACACTTATTACAACATCATGCCCTTTCGGAGGAGGGTCCGAATGAATAAGCTAAGCTACATTAAGCTAAGCTAATTATTAAAAAACAACTAATTAACTATTCTAGCTAATTAATTATTACAAACAGAATTGAACAACTAGCTATGCTAAGCTAATTAAAATATTACAAAAACAAATTAAACTAATTAATTACAACACATGTATTGATTAGTTACAACTAGCTAATAAAGCAATTAAGATGGCCACGCGGGTGAGGGAGACATGCATGCTCGGTTGCTTCCTCCCGAAAATCCATCCCCTTGCCATCGGCTACCTCTGTTTGCACTCACTTAATCTCTGAACACTGAACCAATATTCCAGACTGCTACTACTCCAAGACAGGAACACTTTTGCACGAAAATGGACTGGTGGCCAGTCGGCCACAAAAAGTGGCTATCGGCCATCTTAACTGGCCGGTCGGCTAGTATAAGTGGCCGGTTGGCTACCTCAAGTGGCTCGTCGGCCACCTACTTTTCCAAACTTCTGTTTTTGCTACAACAAAGAGCAACAGGGGCAAAACAAGGTATTTGCAAGGAAATGTGTGCACTACCACCCTCCTTGTCATGCATGATGGCCAAAGAACCAAGCTTGTACAAGCTTAATGAATGTGCACATAAGACTCAAATGGTCATCATCCTATCATGCATGATCAAGGATGACGGCGACCAAGAAATGTGACACGTTTAATCACTTTGAGTATGAAACATCCCACATTTCTTCTGTTTGGATTAACGTCTGATCCAAACACATGCAATCCAACACACATGCTCATCTTGGTCATATTTTACTTGATCCAATTTTATTTACTCATTTTACATTACCAAACCATTCTTTAGTTGGTTAAGTCCAATGTGAAAGTCCTCTAATGAGAGAGGGGTCAACCAAAGGATGGTTTAAGACATGAGAGAGATCATGCCTTTGGCTAGGAGGAACTCTTAAAAGAGAGTTAAAGCCATTAAGCAGAAGCTCTATCTCAAGCTTAAACACAACCGTAAGGTTAACCAACCCTCAAAACAAATAGAAAAATAAAGGAATTAGGAAGGTTGTAGACTTTTTAGTGCTGAAATGGCATGACAAATAGTGCTATAACATGCAAGCAACACATGCACAACATGTTCAAAAGCCAAAAGCATTAAAGCTAGTGAAGAGCACTACACTAAAGGCATGCAATATCAAGCTCAAATGACCAAACCAACTCCGGACAGAGTTGAAATATGCCAAAACAGTGGCTAAAACATGCTAAGATTGAAGCATAAAAAGCTAGAAAAATATGCTCGCATGTTGGTTTACAAAGAAGGCTCAAAGCACAACTCTCAAAAGTAATGAAAGAGTGAAATACATGCACACATGACAGAGGTTATGATGCTGAAATTACATGTAAATCGATGCTATAACATGCAAACTACTCAAACACTTCATGCTCAAAGCCTCAAAACAATGGACTAGTGAAGACCGTTACACTATAGGCATGCAAAACAAGCCTCAAAGTACTTAATCGACCCAAAATAGAGTTAAAGTAGGTCAAATTAGTAGCCAAAACAAGATGGAGTTAAGCTAACACAAGCTAGAATAACAGGCTAACTCATTAGGCATGCTAGACTAGTAACCATAATTGCACTACAAGTGTAAGAAGCAAGCAACAAGTGCTCCAACCAACCAAAAATAGAGTTGAGACAGGTCAAAATAGAGCCTAAAACATGCTTGAAATAAGCTACAACAAGCCACAAAAACATGCTACATTGTAATGCTAACTAGGCATGGAAGAGAGAGAGAAGGAGGGGAGGCCACCCCCTCCATTTTTGGACTTCAAAACACACTTTTTACCACTGAAATAACTCTGAATTTCAGTGGTTTAAAGGCCCAAAAAGTTTGACTTTTACATGCTAAGAGATTATGCAAAGGCACATACAAATCGGCAACAATAAGGGGGATACAACCCCTTAGCACAAAATGGCTTTAAACCAACATGTTTAGACCCAAAAATCAGAACTTTTTGTAGTTGAAAACTAGGCTCAAAACAGCACAAAAAGATGGCAAAACAACTATGTGCAAAGAGCTTAAAAGAGGTAAGACTTATACCTTTGAAGCACAACACTTAAACAACCACTTTCTTGGCTCAAATAACCCTTCAACAGCCCAAAATAGGTCCTAAGATGCCTCAGCCCCAAGGTGGTCCAATTTGGTTAAGGGGTTGTATGCAAATGTGTAGAGAATTCCCACTTTCAAGAACAAAATAGGAGAGAGACAGAATTCTAGAGAGAGAGGATTATAGAGAGAGAGACTCCCAAACTTTCTAACCTTGCCAAATGAGAGATATGGCCTCCATATATAGCGAAATACAAGCCTCAGGTCGAAATATCTGATTTAGAAACAGCTGGAGCTTGTGGAAGACAACTGGAGGTAAATATCTACAAAATATCTGAGTTTGGGACATTAGTGGCCGACTGGCCACTGTTGGGGGCCAACAGCCCACATTTGTGGCCAACAGCAAAAGTCTGCTTTCCAGGTCCAATTTCAAATGGGCATATCTCCTTTATGTGGACTCCTTTTCAGGTCATCCTTGAGCCTAAACTGAAGCCTCGGAAGTCTTCTTTCCAATGGTGGAAGCCTCAGATCAAAATTTCAAGTGTGCTAAGATATATCTCTCTTTTAGTGCAGACTGCTCAGTTTTGGTCCTCACGAATTGATGCCTAACTACTCCTCAGCTAGTTTTCTTCCCTCCTCTCCTCTTTTCTTCAACTTCAAACCCCTAAATAAGGTGTTTTGAAAAAAATTTCAAATATTTCACCTCTTTTTCATTCATTTCCATTTTGTCCTAGCTCGGTTTACCGAAAAGCGCAACATTTAACAAAATGCAAGCCTCAGAACATCGTAGGAACTCTTTTCAAAAACTATTTTGGATGAGAGGGTTTTAAGGTCTAAAATCATTTTGCTCAAAATGGTTTTGGTCCAAAATAGGGTGTGAGGTTGGGATTTGCCACTCTCCTTATGGATGAAATCGAACCCTTTACACAAGATAGCCTGCACCATCAAGTCTTAAGGGTGGTAAAAAATGGGGTGTCTACAGTCGGAGACAGCTTTCAAAAGCTGAATCATATCAGAATCATCATGGGGGTGAGCCCACCTTAATCCAGGGAAATTTCCCGACAAATGGCTTTGAGCGAACTGATAGAAAGGATGGGTTCATGCCCTTTGTTCAGTTGATGGCCCGATCAAATGCACTGAATATTGCCTGTAGTATACATTCATTGGCCACTAGTTGGGTTCATGCCCCTTGTTCGATGGATGGCCTGATCAGATGTACTGAACATTGCCCCTAGTGTCCAGTTAGTAGCCACTTTTTTCAACATTATACAGGCACGTATGATGGGGATCATGAGATCCTGGAACAGTTGCCAGCCAATCAGACTCATGATTTTCTTCCATCCCAACATGTTGAGAACTTACTTCAGTCCCCTTCAAAGCCGTGATGGATTTCTCATATATACTTTGCAATGATCATGAATGAAATAACCCTTGTATGGGGCACTCTCAGTTTGTTTATGAATTCCACACATGGATTTGTTTATGAGTTTGGAGCAAACACTCGTGTATGGAATTTTGACCATGCCACTCTGTTAGACTTGAGCGACAGACACACTATGGTGACTCGATGAAGAGCACTTTTGAGCAATGGACACACTATGGTGACTCAATGAATAACGCAGACTGAGACAAACACCAAGCACGACACAATTGAACTCACAACTAACCAAAAAGCAGAAAAAGACTCAAGGTAACTGATCATTCATAGTGCCTCTAGTATTACTTATGTTATTTAGAACTCAATTTCGATTCTTTTTTTTTGTTTTTTTTTACGTTAGAGATTCCACTGATAAATTCAAGTATTCAAAATTGCTCCACTTGCTGATTCAAGCTAGTTCCTTCTTACCCAATGCAAGTATGATATGTGCAGTAGTCGATGTAGCTCGTGGATGGATACGAAGCTGATGACGCAAATTGGGCAAGATGATTGGGTCGAGATGAACAAGATGGATATGGTTGAGACTAAACTTCAGGATGAAATTGCCTACGTATCCCAAGAATGGGAATCAGGTCATCGTAGTTCGTGGCTAAGGTTTACTGGAGTGTTGACACTCTCCTTTTGCGCTCTAACTTTTGCCAAAGCCACCTTGTCGAGGTTTTAACCTTGCGAGTTCTATTTATTTGATTTCTCATTTTTCATGCTCTAACTTTTTCCTAGGTCTCCCTTTCGGGTTTTGGGCCTAGCTAGCCTCTCAAGGATAGCGTTACAACATTGGTGGTGAATTTGATCAATAGTCATCCTTGCCATGCCATGGGAATTGGCTTCACAATGAGTTGAGCTTGGTTCTCCATTCCCTTATGCATGTATTCTTCTTTTCTTTTGCTGCATTTTTAGAGTTGGTTCTTCTTGCAATGTGGTACCTCCTCGCATTAGCTTTCCTGAATTCAGAGAAAAGTGACCTTCCTCATGGCTAATTGGATTTCATTCCAATGAATACCCCGAGCTTGATGGTTGATTTATTTCTTGTTTCCTTTTTATTTTTCTTCTCTTTTTTTTCTTGTTCTTTTTCTTTTGTTCTTTTCTTCTTTCTTTTCTTCATTTTGGTTTCTTTTATCCTTTTTTTTTTTTTTTTTTGAAGTAATGAAAACACCAAGGGGAGAAATTCTATGATTGTGAGGTCTGAAAGCCATCTTGTACTTGCCAAAATGATCGCCTAAAGGGGAAGAGAATCTCCAGGATGGTGTAGAATACCACACACAATTCCGAATCTATCTACAAATTTTGTAGAAGAAATAGCGGAAGAAGCAGCTTAAACTTTTGTGATCATGAAGGACTTTGTGCCAACAAGTCAGAATCCACTCAAACCATATGGGGGATCCTTCTCAATACCCGAGCTTATTAATGGAATCTCATTCAAAACAAATTCAAAGCTTTTTCTATTTTTTAAAAGGTCACACATGCATTACTATAGGCACAACAAAATGATCAGAAACTTGACTCCCAATTTCTTATTATTAAAACAACAAAACGAAGACCCGAGGGTACACGAGAGAAACTCAAAGGAAAAGACTCAACTGACCCAACAACACAAGAAAAGACAATAAAGATAAACCTCACAACTCAACTATCCACAAGACATGACTCAAAACAAAATCAACATCCTTGAGACAGAAATGGGTATTCACTCTCCAAGTCCATTTACAGATTTCACAAATAACTTTAAGTAGCCCACAGGAAGGTCCATCTGCAGATTTCAAAAATTGGGTCTCACAGATTGAGCCTCACAATTACCCCGGTTCTCTCCACACATCTACTTTACCATGCTGGCTGGGGTCAACATTGGTTACTGGTAAGCTATGGATGGGATTGATGTTATGGGATGGCAATCTATTGCAGTCAAGGGAAGGTTTATTGACAACTTTGGGATTTTCAGGTAGGGTGATGACCTTATTGTCAATCAGGTCTTGAATTTCATAGCGAAGGCAAAAGCAACGGTCAATATGGTGACCGTACTGCTGATGGAATGTACAACATTAAGTAAGGTCATGTCTATGTGGGAAAGGGTCAGGGAGGGGTCAAGGAGAGGTCGAGAATTGAGCAGTTTGAGATACCCTTTCTTCATCAGTACCTTCAATGCACAGGTTGGGCTTATATGGAGATTGGTGAAGGTTCGTTTTTGGAATGAGGAAACATCAGGTTTAGAAACAGTGGCAAATGGGTTGGCGGGTGTTGGCTGGGTTTTTATAAGCTTGTGACTAGACTCAGGAGGGGTGTTTTTGGTAAAGCATCTCTCCTCATTGTTTGCCCCCTAATTTAAAATTCTCTCAACCTGAGCGAGAAAAGTGTCATCCATAGTCATTGCAACAACTGTGAGCACTTGTTGCTTGTTAAACCTTTCGACCTTCAACGTCTCAACAGCCCACCAAAGATGTGCATAGGGATCAATACTTGCCCCCGACTTTGTTCTTCCCACTTGTTTCAACTCCTTCAAATAGTCGGACAACTATATCTGGGCACGGTCTATTTACTTTTGATTGGCCCAAGATTGGAGAATCTTTTCACGGGGTCAAAACCCCAAAGGTTAAATCTGCTACCGTTCCTAGAAGGTCTTCAATCATTCTCAACATCTCAGCAGCAGTGGGTTCGACCATTTGACGCTCTTCTTGTGTCCAAACCGGAGTGGGTGTATCAATCATGCACAAATCGATACTTTCAACAATGAACACCTCTAGCTTAGGCAGATAAGATGGAGTAATATATATAATGGGATCAAAGGTGGGAGGTAGTGTATGGATGAGGTTAAGGTGAGGAGGAGGTACTTGGTCGTGGATAGAAAGTGGATTGGTGGTAACACTTGAGGTGGAGCTATTGTCTGGTTGTCAACGAGATTCTGAACCTCATGACGAAGGCAGTAGCAACGATTGGTGCCATGATTGCACTGGTGATCGTATGCACAATATTTAGTGGGGTTATGTCTTACAGGGAGTGGGTCATGAAGAGGTTAGGGATCAAGGGATTTGAGATACCCTCTTTCCATCAGGACTTTTAATGTGCTAGTTAGGCTTATATGAACAGGGGTGAAAGCTCTGCCTTGAGCTCGGGTTAGATTGGCTGTTTCTGGGTTGGTATTGGCAAAAGGGTCGGTAATTTTGGGATCGGTGGCGACGGTATTGATTTTAGTGGATTTGGGAATAGTGCTACCACTAGCATCAATACTCATGGAAAACACCCTCCTTGTTAGTTCGCCTGTTCTAGGAATAATCCCTTTGTTGAATGCACTCTCAATTTGAACCCCTAATTCATGCAACTTTTTCAAAGTGAATAGTGGAGCGACTATTAACTTTTGTAAGATATCAGGCTCAAGGTTCTGTACCACTATCCGCACTTGGTCCCTCTCAAAAAGTTTATTTGTCATTTTTGTTGTACCTTGCAACAAAGTCCACAAATGGTTCTTTAGGATTCTAGTGGGTTGCTTCAAGCTCTAGGGTGGTCATTTCAATTTAGGTATTGTAAGAATACTGATTGACAAACACCACAGCCAAATCTTCCTAGTTCTGCTTCACTTTATCCTCCAACTTGGCGTACTACGTAGCTGCTATAGCCGGCAAGGTTCTTCCATACAGAGAGAGTTTCTGAGGCTTAGTTAGACCCATCAGATTCAAGACATCCAAGAAAAATTGGATATGTACCATAGGATCTCCAGACCCGTCAAAACGGTCCATGAGTGTCATTTTGAATATGTTTGGGAGCTTTATGGCAGCCTCGGTGTACCCATCATCAACGTCAAGAATGAAGGTAATTCCCTGCGCCTTTTTGAATTGCGTCTCAAGATTAGCAATTTTTCATATCAAGGGGAAAAAGCCCCTCATTAGGCTACACCAGGGGTCTGAAAACTCGAGCTTGAGCCAACCTTTCTCGAGGATCTGGACCTTGCAAATCTTTAGCTGGCAGAGGTGGGTCAAAGTTCGGCTGGGTGCCCAAGACTGGATTTGTGGTAGATGCCCCAGATGGGCGTTGTATTTCAACAATGGTCTCATCCTACATGACAATCCCCTAGTTTAGGGCCATTATCATGGCCACAACTTCTTCTGGGCTCTGAGCCATCACGGGTCTGTTGAGTTGGCACTTGGGGAAATGAATAGGTGTAAGCTGAGAACTGACTAACAAGGATTTTGACCTGGTTATACTTCATGTATCTGAACTGGATTAGTCTAGACGAGTTCAACTAGATTGGGCTTTTTTAGAATGGGTCTTTCGGCATTGGATGGATCTTTTATGTGTTGGCCGTTGGGGATCAGATGGACTAGACCTTTGTTGAGTGGGTTTTTTTTCTAGGATTGGATGGACTGGGCCTTTGCTGAGTGGGTTTTTTCTGGGATTGGATGGACTGTGATGGGTTAAGGCTTTCTGGGTCAGATTGGGCTTGGCCTTTGCCGAGTTTGGTATTGCTCCTTCTTTGGCTCAGACAAACCATGCATTAAAAACAAATGCCCCATCAGATCGAGATACTGGGTATGCTGGTCAAAACAAAGTAAGATACAATTTTTTGCCCTAGTTCTGGTTCTGGTTCTGGCTGTGGTTATGATATTTTTCCAGCATATCAAACAAAAAACCCCTAGATTTTGACCCAAATTTTGATTCCGATATGGCCCTCAAGGTTGAAAGGAACCGCTTAAAGATTAAGACTCTCCCAAGATTGCATCACATATTTCCAAAGATTTCACATTTTGAACAATATGGCATTCAAAACACCCCTACGAGAGGTTAGGGTTTCCCTATCCTAGCCTTGGATTGATCTACAGCTTTACTATTCAAACAAACGGTATTACAACATCCTAAAAAGTGGGAGAGCATCCTGCCCTAGTTTGAAAGGTCACTAGAGCATACTATGTGCACTAGGCCAATTGGTCCAAAAAGGGTACCTCAGCAAGATTACCTAATATACCTCTCACACCTAACACCGAGAAGTGAAAGGAGGATCAAGCAATACATCAATAATCTTGATCCAAGGGTTGTGTTTCCAACATAGCAGAGCCCACGACCAGCCAGCCTTTTGGCAAGCCTTTTAGGCAAGCCTCCGGCAAGCTGTCCAGGAATAGCAGATGGAAAACACAGTGACTTAAAAGAACCAATGCAAATTCAATGCAAAGAACATATATATGTAGATAAAAGTTCACATCACGAAGTTCAAGTCAAGTTTTCTAAATCCCTAGCAGAGTCGCCAAAAACCGTAGCTTGCTTTTCATGCTCCTTTTGGATGCGACTAGCGCTACAGTTCGGACTCTTGTGGTTCTGAATCTAGTTTCACAAGTGCAATGTGAAACAGATAAACACAAAAGAGTCTAAATATGGGAAACCATTTTAGAAAATCGAGTTTGAATAAAAAAATGCCAAAAATGAACTACTTTGCCAGATTTCAGAGTTGTCACCTAAATATTTTTGAGAAATTTAGGAAACCCATGACTCGTGCCAAAGGCTAATTGTCCGTCATCACCAAAGTGTCTCGACTCAAAACTTAGGTATGAGAGGGGAAGGTCATTAATTGAGCACCCCACTCACCTGATCAAAGATCGGCCTCTACTAATCATGATGTGATTTTTATTTACATTATATGCTCTTGTTCCACTTGTTATGCTAATTTTACTAGGTGATACACACAAGTATAGACTAAGTCACAAAATTTGGAATGCATTGATTTTATGTTTGTTTTGAAAAGGTGTTTTGAATAGATGTCACTTAAAAAAGTGAGCTCGGATTGACATGAATCAAATTATTCCAACTTAAGTAAAAGGCCTTCATCCATCAGCATTGAAACAAGTATATCATTTAAGCACTTAGCCTCATGGAAACCATGCTCGATATGGCAACATAAGCATACAATGCAATATGCTAAAACAAGAAATTCTCACCTACTACTCCAAGGCAAGCCAAATAAAGCAAAATAATTAGAAAAATGCATGCTCCTAAAAAATGCAATATGACTAATGCAACGCACACATTATTGTAGCTTGCTTTTCTTGCTCCTTTCAGATACGATAGCCCTACAATTCTGAATCTGATTCCACAAGTGCAATGTGAAATAGATAAACACAAATGAGTCCAAATCCAACAATTCTTTTGGAAAATCGATTCTGAATCAAAATGCCAAAAAATGAACGGCTTTGCCAGATTACAGAGTCGCCACCTAAATATTTTTGGGAAATTTAGGAAACCTGAGACTCTTGGAAAAGGCCACTTATCCGTCATCACCAAAGTGTCTCAGCTCGGGAACTTAGGTATGAGAGGGGAAGATCATGAATTAAGCACCCCACTTGCCCGATCAAAGATCAGCCTCTACTAGTCATGATGTGATTATTATTTACATTATATGCTCTTGTTCTGGTTTGTTAGGCCAACATTGCTATGTGATGCACACAAGTATAGACTAATTTGTAAGATTTGGAACACTTTGATTTTATGTTTGTTTTTCAAAAACGGTTTGAATACGTACCACTTTAAACAGTGGGCTCGTACATACATTAATCAAATTAGCCCAACTTAAGCAATTAGCCTCTATCCACAGGCATTCAAATAGGTATAGCACTTAAGCACTTAGCCTCATGGTATTTATGCTTGATATGTTAACAATCACACGGATGCAATATGCTAAAGCAATAAGTGCTCACTTAGTACTCCGATGTAAGTCAAAAGAAATAAAAGGGTTAGGAAAATGCATGATCCTAACTATGCAAATGACTAATGCAGCACTTTCAATATGCAATTATTAGGCTTGACTACTAACATGACATGTAAATCAATTTGATAGCATGCAGTTTTAAGCACGTATTCATGGAAGTAATCAATAACAATGCTTTGTTAGAATGATGAACCGAGCCTATATTCATGCAAGACTAATGGATGCAAGCATGGGAAATGCTAAGGGAAAGATGTTGCTCTAAACTATCCATCGTAAGCAAGTAAATAAAATGGAGAAAGAAATGGAGGTTGAAAAACATACACATTATTACACATTGGCCTTCGCACAAGAGGGTCCGAATAAATGTCCTGGCTAATTACTATGAATTAACTAACTATTACAAACAAAATGAAATAAATTAACTACACTAGCTAATTATTACAGATTAAAATTAACTAATTAATTACAACACAAGATTAATTAACTACACTATTACCAAAATTCTAGGAAAGTAACTCACTAATTAATTTAACACTAATTGAACCCGAGCGGCGGTTAAAGAACCAGGCATGCTGATGCGATCATCCTCCCAGAAACGCCTCCATTTTTCTACTAGAAATGTTATGTCTGTAGAAAATGCTTCTGTTTTGCCACTGCTTCTGCTCTATTTTGCATAAAAATGAACACTGCATGGTGTGGACTGCCCTTTTTCGCGTCCCCTTTCGGAAGGTTTGAACGAAAGGCCTCACAGTTCGGACTCCCGCAGTTCTGAATCTAGTCTCACAAATGCAATGTGAAACTGATAATCACCAAAGAGTCCAAATCCGACAAATCTTTTTGGAAAAATGATTTTAATCAAATAATGCCAAAATTGGACTGCTTTGCCAGATTACAAAGTCGCCACCTAAATATTTTATTTTGGGGAATTCTAGGAAACCCTGACTCGTGCCAAAGACCACGTGTCCGTCATCACCAAAGTTGCCTCGGCTCGGGAACTTGCGTACGAGGGGGGAAGGTCATGAATTGAGCACCCCTACTCGCCCGATCAAAAATCGGTCTCTACTAATCATGATATGATTTTTTATAAACATTACGTGTTCTTATTCCGGTTATTAAATAACTTTACTATGTGATGCACACAAGCAAGTATAGACTAAATCGCAAGAATTGGAACATTTCAAGTCATGTTTGTTTTGTGAAAATGGTTTGAATTTGCCACCCTCAAGTGGGCTTAAAGATGCGGATTTTGCCACCAAGCATAGTGGGCTTAAAACGGGTTTGCCACTCAACAAAGTTGGCTTAAAACTCACATTTGTTGAATCGTTCCAATTCAAACAATAAGCCTTCATCCATAGGCATTCATGCAAATTATCATTTAAGCACATAGTCACATGGCAAGCATGCTAATCATGGCAACATGGCAATCACACTCATGCAAGTATTCTAAAGCATAAAAACTCACCGAGTACTCGAAGCCAAAATAGAAACTAGTTAGAAAGATGAATGATCCTAACTATACAAGATTTCTAATGCAACGCATGCAATATATGCAATTAATAGGCTCGGCTACTAATATGGCATATGATTCGATTTGATAACATGTTGTTAAACACGTATTCAAATAAGATATTTGAAATTCCAATGTAGTTTGAATGATGCGCCGAGTGTTGGTGTATGCAAGACAAATGAATGGATGCAAACATGCAAGCATAAGGTATGCTAATTGAAAATGTCCCTAATCTAACCATCAAAAGCGATTAAATAAAAGGGAGACAGACGTGGGGTTGGAAGACATGCATACACGCACGTATAGTTATTACAACATTATGCCCTCACGAAGGAGGGTCCGAATGAATAATTAGCTAACTAGCTACACTAATTAAGCTAAGCTAAGCTAAGCTAAGCTAATTATTACAAAACAAAATAAAGAAATAGCTAAGCTAAGCTACTTAACTATTACAAGAACCAATTAACTAATCTAAGTTAATCAAATACATATTGTGCCAATTAATTAAACTAAATTAATTAAGTACAAAACCAGCTCAAAAATAACAATAAACATGTTGTTCTAATTAGTTAAACTTGAGACGCATCAAATGCATATGCACACGCTTGTTTTCCACTCGGAACGTCACTGTTTTGCTGCTGACTGCCCCTATTTGCACAATTGGATTTTGGTATGCTGAAAGGGCACTGTTCTGAGAGTACATCAGTGGCTGGCCGGCCACTAATGCAGGCTACCAGCCATGTGCCTGCTACAAAAGGGCACTATCGGCCATCAGTGAAAGGCTGCCGGCCATCAGTGCATAGCCTGCTAGCCACTGATGAACAAATTCAATCTGCTGCAACAGAGCACAACACAGAGCAGGAAAGAAGTAATTTCATAGGTTGTATGTTCTGTGTACCACTCCTTATCATCAAAACATCTCCAAGGAGTGGTACTCTTGGCTCCAAAACCACCAACTAAGCATTTTCAATGAACGATAGCCAAAGAACCAAGGAGTACAATTTCATTGTACACAAAAAGAAGGACTCAAGACCATCACCCTAGCATGTGTGATCAAGGGCAATGGAGACCAAGGAGATTGGCTCATTTCACCATTTTGAGTATGAAACGCTCCAATCTTCCTTGTGTTCAATATAACGTCCGATTGAACTCATGCAATGCAATGCAATATGCTTATCTTGCTCAAGTTTTACTTATCATTTTTGTTTACTCATTTTAAGTTACCAACTCATTCTTTAATTGATTAGTCCAAAAGTGAGTGTCCTCTAATCGAAAGAAGTGTCAACTAAGGGAAGATTTAAGGCAAGAGAGAGTTCATGTCGTTGATATTGAACCCTGAAAGAGGATTAAACCATTAAGCATAAACTCTATCTCAAGCTTAAAGAATCCCAAACTTGAAGCAACTCTCAAAAGCAGATAAAAGAGTGAAACAAATGAGAATGTAACAGAGCTTGTGATGCTGAAATTACATGCAAAAAAAGTATTACAGCATGCAAGCAACTCAAGCAATTCATGTTTAAAAGCCTAAAACACTAAACTAGTGAAGCCCTTTGCACTACAACTATGCAAAAGACTACTCATACAACACAAACAACCCAAAATAGAGCCAAAGTAGCCCAAATCAGAAGCAAAAACATGTTGGAAATAAGCTAGGTTAAGCTACAAAAACATGCCAACATATGAAGCTAACTAGGAATACAAACAAGACACAAGGAGGGGAGGCTATCCCCTCCAATTTTGGAGTTCAAAACATGATTTTTGCCACTGAAAATACTCTGAAATTCAGTGGTTAAAAGGCCAAGAAAAGTTTATTTAAAAGCTTTGAGAAAAAGGCACAAAAGCTTAGCAAACCAAATAGCAAAAGGGTGAACCACCCCTAACTCAAAAGGGACCTTGAACCACCATTTTTAAACCATGAAAACAGACATTTTTGTAGATCCAAACCAGCTCAAAATAGTATGTAAAGATGGCCAAAACAAGTATTTAAAATAAGGGTAAAATACAAGTGTTCTACCTCTTGAAGACAAAATACGATTTGAGCAAAAAAACAAACTAATTCAAGCCAAAATCCTTTCCTAGAGCTCAAACAAAACTCCAAGAAACCTCTGCTCCAAGGTGGTCAAGTTTGATCAAGGGTTGATGTGTAAAAGTGTAGAGAAACCAGACCTTAAGGCACAAAAGTGTAAGAGAGAGAGAGAGAGAGAATTCCAGAGAGAGACAGATTTTTTGTCTTCCAATTTTTCTAACCCCCCCACATGCAAGAGAGGAGTCATGCATATAGAAGATGCAAATTCCCTTTACAAAGATCCAGCCACACACGTGTTAGAAGATGCATGAACCGGTGCATACAGCTGGCACAAAATATCACAAAATATTTGCTAGAAACACTGATGGTCGGCGAGGCTTCATTGATGGCCGACAAGCACATCAATGGCCGGCAAGCCAAAAGCCATGGCCGGTAGCCTTCAACGATGGGCAACAGGCCACCAACAACCTCACTCTAAAAAGGCGCAAGCATGGTCCAAAAATGAGGCAAAAAGGATGTAGGGTTTGGAAAACTGAAACCTGTGGCGTTCTGCCATGGACTTCGAGCGTTCGGTGAGCAATCAAGCTCACCATTTGATGCGCCTGCAAGAATATCCAAGTCTTAAAGGGCCGTCAAAAATGGGTTATCTACCGTTGCCCCTCTTTGACAGAACTCGGAGTCATGAAATGACGTGAGTGAATGCCAAAGCCTAGAGACAACCCATTTTGACAAGGCCACAAGACTTGAACAGAGAATCAAGACAGCAATAAAAGGTTGCGCCTGCAGCCTGCCTACGTATCCCTTTGCAAGGAATCAAACCAACGTAGTTCTGGGGCAAGATGCAAATGATATGCATGATGCAAGAACATAACTTACGATCATGCCATGAGGCTATAACAAAACATTTAAATGCAAATGCTATGTAATAAAAATGCTACATTCATACAAACTGAAACAAGGTATGGCAACCTCATATACGAAAGTAAGTAAGCAAACATGCTACGCATGGGAATTACAAGTCCAAACTACATTTCATGCAGAAAGGATGTAAGAAAATTATGCAAGCTTAACTACGCATCATGCAGGAAAGGCAAAGAATAACACAATCCAACGGGCGCACCCGAGGCGGTACACAAGATCACAACGTGTTACACACGTAAGAGGAAAGATGGTACGAACACAAGGACACACCTGAGTGTTTTAAAACAAAGAATCCTAACACATCGCACGAGAGGAGAAAGGTTGCGAGAACATCGGGCGTATCCGAATGTCTCTAAACGAAGCATCCTAATGCGTCGCGCACGAGAGGAGAAGAGGTATGAACACCGGGACGCACCTGTATATTTGAAACCAAAGCATCCCAACGCGTAGCACGCAAGAGGAGAAAGAGATAGCGAGAACACCGAGTGTGATAACCCTGTTCCGTATTAAACTAATTGGTCTTTATTATGAATTTCATTATGTGTCTGATACGATTTTGTGTGCCATTTATGTGAATATATGTGGTTTTGAATTTCTATCTGTTCACCATAGGAAAATCTGTTTGATTATCTGCTTTGGAATTTAAATTGAAGGCCCTATCAGCCACATAAATCGAAATTGACT
Organism: Camellia granthamiana; assembly: GCA_036172215.1. Lineage (NCBI taxonomy): Eukaryota > Viridiplantae > Streptophyta > Magnoliopsida > Ericales > Theaceae > Camellia > Camellia granthamiana. Next base: position 78,430,207 of record CM069913.1, on the reverse strand, counting down.
GCGCCATTGTGATTAGCGTAATTTTTAGAGCCTACAATGAAATTTTATTGGAAATTGATTCGGATCAGATTAATTAGATTAAATTAATGATATAGTGCTCAATTATTTAATATTGATAATTGTAATTGAGGGAACTTATTTAGCTTCAATTTTGGCTGAATTTAGCTCTCTAGGAGTGAGAGACCCGAAATTAAAGAGAGAGAGGGGAGATAATCTAAGGTTTGATCAAGAAGCTTGGAAATATTGAAGATTACTCAAGAATTTGCTATAGATTGGAAGAATTGAACCTCTAGGTGAGCAATTGAGCATGAATTCATGAGTATAAATTTGTAAATTTGTGTAATCAAGCTAGTTGGGTAATCAAGAGCAAGAATTGAAATGAAATTGAAGTTGATATGTTCATGCATGCATAGAATTACTATGAATTACCATGAATTTGCATAATCTAACATATAGCATGCCAATTATGCAAGATTGGGAGTTTGATCATACATGCAAGCATGGTTTTGTTGAGTTTCATGAGAATAGACACCATTTGCATCATTTGAAATAGAATTGAAGTAAAAAATTGGCATGTATGTTTGAATATGAGAGATGTGGAGATTATATGAAGTTTGGAAGCATCAGGCTTGATTATACCAAGAAATGTTGATTAACTTTGAAGATTGGGCCATGATTTTGAGCAATTGACCCCATTGCTTATATTGTAACGCCCTCAAAATACACCCATAAATCATACAATATTGACATGCTTAGACAAGACAATAAGCTTAAATACATTTCATCAGAGTATTTCTTACAAGGGTATTACATGTTAACAACAAAAGCAAATGCCCTAGGGGCTTACAGCTTTCCAAGTCAACACTTGGTTACAAAAGGAAGAGTACTAACTCTGTACAAAATAAGACCTTGGCTTGATATATATGTAATACAAAAATGTAATAAAAAAGATGACCCTGCCACTAAGCCTCTCAAGCTACGTCCTTGGAGGTGGCATGCTACCTGTACCTAAAAATGATGTCCCATATAGGGTGAGCCAACGCCCAGTAGAGATATGCTAAACATGATATAAGCAATAACTAAAACATTGGCCAATGAAAAATGTTTAACTCATATGAATCATTTCATAAACCATTTCAATTACATGACAAAAGTGACCATGTTTCATTCCATTTTTCCATTTCTTATCCAATTCTCAATTCATAACTATGGCTCAGAACCTGGCCAAACAATTTGATTGAGATCACATCTCATATCAACAGTATTTCTATTTCAGATGAGATACTAACTCATATTAAACATTTCACACTTCATAACAGATACACATTTTGGTACTGTATCAATAACACAGGACAACACTTCCATACTTCACAAATGATACACATTTTAGTGCTGTATCAATGTCAAACAAAAACACTTCCATACTTCACAAATGATACACATTTTAGTGATGTATCAATGGAGTCCATCCCCTATCTCCTCCCAAACAATATCCGGTTTAGAGGTTCATCCCCTATCTTCCCCTAAACCGTGGAGTACATCTCCTATCTCCTCCCACACAACACAATGTATATAAACACATATCATATACATAATCAAATCAATACATAAAATTCATGTATTATATCAACCGCCATATTCGATGGCATACTCATTTGATTAGTTTTAGTTTGCCTAATCATCATGCATTGTCTACAACAATCAAGACTATCCTCCACCGATAGCCCAAAACAATTATTTCTAAACAGATAATAAATGCATCAACAGGTAATTTATCAACATTTTCAAAAGTGAGCGATTAATAAATTCAGCTTCACTATTCCATCTCATATTAAGCCAATTTCATTATTTTCAACTCAATTTCACATTTTCTTCATAAATGTCATTAATTACACTAATGACCCAAATATACCTAAATATGGCATTTTTCCCTTTTTCTCAATATTGACCCCAATGGTCCAAATATTATCAACAACGTCAATATACTCATTTTGAAACCCAAATACACATTTATGGTTCAAAAGAAACAAAACCCTTTTTCTAAAAATTACACATTTAGAACCCTAACTTCCAAAATCCAAAACCATTTATACAAAACCTCAATATTCATGCCAAAGCTCATAAAGATGAGTAGGAATCCCTACCTCAAGAGAAGAAACCCAAAGGAAGAAGATGAAGAAACCTGAAATGCTCCAAACCCCAATATTCTTGGATCAAAATGTAGCCCTCAACGATCACCACACTTTTTAGAAAAGGACAAAGGTGGAAGATCACTCTAACTAGATCAAACCATAGAGAGAAGGTATTTTCTAGAGAGAGGAGCTCTCAAAATCGATTTTTGGTAAAGTAAGAGAAAGAGTGAAAGTTGAAAAGTGATCTAAAATGACCCAGCTGATATCTGATATACGTATGACCCGCTCGAGTGGAGAATAGGACGCTCGAGCGTCTAGCACAAAAAACTGGACCCATTCGAGCGTGAAGGGTACCCGCTCGAGCGCCAAGACACAACTGCAAAACACACCCGCTCGAGCGCAAAGGGAAAGCCGTTCGAGTGTAGATTTCCCCCTTCCAGTACTTTTACAGACAATGAACTACCCGCTCGAGCGCGACCCGCTCGATTGTAAGGAAATCCAGTCGAGCGTGAAAAACACACCTGGAGAAGTTTTGCAGAGGCACGAAATGCTGAGAGTGTCTAAATCCCGCTCAAGCGTAAGAAGACCCGCTCAAGCGAACAACCAAAAATGAAACTCCGCACAAGCGCAAAAGGACCCGCTTGAGCGTACCACCAAAATTCTGGGCAACAAGAAATGGGACTAAAGCTCAACCAACCTGTTCTAAACATGCTCAATACATCCTAAAACTCAAACACATGGAATTAAAGGATAACAACATGATATACAACCATCCATTCCACGAAACCTAAGCCCGGAATACAACCATCAAAGGAAGAGAAACCGGGGTCGCTATAACCTCCCCCTCTTAAAGAATTTCGTCCCCGAAATTAAGTACAAGTTTTTCAAAAACAAGTTTTCTCATCTCCCAACAACATTACATTTCAAAATATAACAACTTGACCCATTACCGGTCATCTCATCTCTTTTCAAGAGGCAATTTACAACATTTTCCACACCATGCATTATAAATACGCAATCCTTGAAATTTAACAATTTCCAAAACTATGTTCCACAGTTCTATATCATATTTAACGTTCATGATATATTTCCATTTCCACAATACATTCAACATATGCAATGTTACACTAAACTTCCATTTCAAGGCAAGTTTCAAAATACTTCCATAAACCAAAACATATACAATGTTTTACAACTTAAGACATATATAATGCTCTTAAAGTCTATCAGTATTACAAAATCTCAATACATGATTATACATTAACAAACAAGTCTGGATATTTTTCACGGACATCCAACTCACGTTCCCAAGTGGCTTCTTCCACTCTGTGATGTTTCCACAAAACTTTCACCAAGGAAATCGTCTTGCCTTGCAAGACTTGATCCCGTCTATCCCAGACCCGAACCGGTCTCTCCTCATATGAGGTGTCCTCATCTACCTCTAAGTCGGTCCAATCCAACACGTGCAATGGATCCGGCTCGTACTTCCGAAGCATACTAACATAAAACACGTTATGTACTCCGGATAACTGCGGTGGCAAGGCCAAACGATAAGCAACCTCCCCAATCCTCTCAAGGATCTCAAAGGGACCGATAAACCGAGGGGATAACTTCCCACTCTTCCCAAACCGCATCAAACCCCGTCTATGTGATATTTTCAGAAAAACATGATCACTCGTCTCAAATGCCAAAGGCCTCCTTCTATGGTCGGCATAACTCTTTTAGCGACTCTGGGCTGTAACAAGTCTCCTACGGATAAGCTCAACTTTCTCCGTCGTTTCCCTCACCAACTCCGGGCCCATGAAAGGTGCATCACCCACCTCGACCCAACAAACCGGAGACCTACACGGTCGGCCATACAAGGCCTCAAACGGTGCCATATCGATACTAGACTGAAAACTGTTGTTGTAGGCAAACTCCACCAAGGGCAAGTGCCTCTCCCATATCCCACTAAAGTCAAGGACACAACCTCGAAGCATATCCTCAAGGATCTGAATAGTATGCTCGGACTGCCCGTCAGTCTGAGGATGATAAGCCGTGCTAAAGGTCAATCTAGTACCCAAGGCACTCTGCAAACTCTACCACAACCTAGCAGTAAAACGAGGATCTCTATCAAAGACGATCGACACTAGGACCCCGTGCAACCTCATTATGTCCCGAATATACAAGTCGGCAAGATAATCTAGCGAATCTCTCACGCGCAGAGGAATAAAGTGCACTGACTTAATCAACCGGTCTACAACCACCCAAATAGCATCATTACCCCGTTGAGTCCTCGGAAGAGCTACAACAAAGTCCATAGTGACATGCTCCCACTTCCACTTGGCAATAGGTAAGGGTTGCAGCAAACCCGCTGGCCTCTGATGCTCGACTTCACTTGCTGACAAGTAAGGCACTTAGAAACGAAAACTGCCACATCTCTCTTCATACCCCGCCACCAAAACTGGTGACCCAAATCACGATACATCTTGGTGCCTCCCGGATGCACCGCAAAGCGTGAATGGTGAAACTCTCAGAGTTCCTTCTCTCGGCAAGACTCTGGTACAAACAAGCCGTCTCGGTATCTCACACTCAGGTCGGGACACACAGACAAACCCTTCTTAGCCTTCCCACTGGAGATCTTCTCTCGAAGGGATTCTATCACAAGGTCACCTCTCTATGCCTCTAACACTCGAGTCACAAGTGTAGGCTGCGCAACAACAGAAAACAAGGCCGCAGCCTCAACGGATTCGCCCAAAAACAAATCAAACTCCCCAAGTGCACCCAACATCTCCCACTCTCAGATGGCTATACAAGCTACATCACTAATGGATTTCCTACTAAGGGCATCGGCCACAACATTGGCCTTTCCCGGGTGATAGTGCAACTCGAAGTCGTAGTCCTCAATGAATTTCATCCACCTTCTCTGCCTCAAATTCAAGTCCCTCTGTGTAAACAGATACTTCAGACTCTTATGATCCGAGAATACCTCGAATCTCTCACTGTAAAGGTAGTGCCTCCAAATCTTCAAGGAAAAAATGGCAGCGGCTAACTCTAGGTCATGGGTAGGGTAATTCATCTCGTGTATTTTTCAACTGACACGAGCCATAGGCTACCACTTTCCCCTCTTGCATCAACACACAACCCAAACCCTCTCGTGAGGCATCACAATAAACCGCATAACCCAAACCTCTCTCCGGAATAATCAAAACTAGAGCGGTGGTCAATCTAACCTTCAACTCTTGGAACGACTTTTCGCAAGTCTCACTCCATACAAATTTGACCCATTTCCGTGTCAATCTAGTCAGCGGTGAAGCTAGCCTGGAGAAATCCTTCACAAACCGGCGGTAATACCCAACTAATCCCAGAAAACTGCGGATCTCAAAAACACTCTTAGGTTGTGCCCAATCCTGCACTACCTCTACCTTGGATGTATCAACAGACACTCCTTCCCCGGAAACCACATGGCCTAAGAATTTGATCTCTCTTAGCCAGAACTCACACTTCCCAAACTTGGCATACAGCCTATGGGCTCTAAGCAACTTAAGCACCACTCTCAAGTGTTCGTCGTGCTCCTCCTCCGAAGGAAAATAAATCAGGATGTCGTCCACGAAAATGACCACAAAACGATCCAAGAATTCCTGGAATATCCGATTCATCAAGTCCATAAAGACTTCCGGTGCATTGGTGAGCCCAAATGGCATCACCAGGAACTCATAATGGCCATGCTGCATACGGAATGTCATCTTCGGAATGTCCTCCTCCCTGATCCTCAACTGGTGGTAACCCGATCTCAAGTCTATCTTAGAGAAACAACAAGACCCCTTTAACTGGTCAAACAGGTCATCTATACGAGGCATAGGGTATTTATTCTTAACCGTAGCCCGATTCAATTTCCGGTAATCAATACAAAGTCTTAAGGCAACATCTTTCTTTTAGCAAAGAGGGCCGGTGCTCCCCACGGCGAAACACTAGGGCGAATGAAACCCTTATCTAGCAACTCCTGGAGTTAAATCTTCAACTCACTCAATTCGGCGGGGGCAAAACGGTAGGGTGCCATAGAAATCGGCGCTGTGCCGAGCACTAAATCAATAGAGAACTCTATCTCTCAATGAGGTGGCAAACTGACAAGGTCCTCGGGAAAAACATCCGAATACTCACAAACAACTCTCTGTAACTCAACCCCGTTTTCATCACACTCACTACTCATAAGACTAGCGAGAAGACCACTAAGCTCACCCCGCCCTCGCGGATCATACACCGGTGGCAACACACTACCAACCCGATCCCCCAAGAAATGGAAACAATCCCTGCTCAAGGTACATACTGTAACCCTCTGGCGGTAACAATCAATAACGGCCCGGTATGACGATAGCCAGTCCATACCCAAGATAACATCAAAACCCGACATAGGTATAACTACAAAAGGAAATAGAAGTCGGCGATCTGCTACCTCTATATCACAACCTCTACATCCTTGTTTCAAAATCAACTAACCTCCAACAGGTGATACAACACAAATAGGAGATGCTAACTGTGCCAACTCCAAACCCAAAACAGATGCAAATGCAGCAGATATAAAAAGAATGGGATGCACCCGTATCGATCAACACATTGTCAACCGAGTTGCAAAACAAGAAGGTACCTCTCACAATCGATGGAGCCGGTACAAGATCCTGCGCGGTAACAGCATACACACACCCTGTAGGCCCCCGATCTACCTGTTCACCTTTAAGAGCAAAAGACTGCTGCACAACCTGGGATGACGAAGCCCCTTGATTGGCCCTCGAGGCCTGAACTGACTGTGCGGGTTGAAAAATCTGTCTCTGCCTTGATGCACCAGAAGTGCCACTCAACTGCGGGCAAAACATCTTCAGGTGCCCCGCCTGACCACACTGGTAACAAGACAGTGGCTGCCCTCTGCCCTGACTCTGGCTCTGAGGTCGAGCCGATGATGAAGCTGCTCTCTGCCCTCTTTCTTTCTGCGGGCAAGCTGGAGACTTATGGCCCACCTGACCACATTTGCAACAAGTCACGTCTTCTTGACTGCCTCTCCCAAAGCCTGCACTCGGCACTGGAAAGGTCGATCTAGCAAAACCTCCCTGAGACTGCTGAGGGTTAGAACCCCTCTGTCTCCTGCCATCACCCTAGCCATCATGACTCCTCTTGGAGCCTTTCTGCCCCTCCTTCTCCTCCTTCATCATAATCTCCATATGGGCTACAGTATCAACCAGACGCCCATAGTCTCGAGTCATAGACCCCCCAACTCTCATCTTGAGCCCATGCCTCAACTTCTTATCAAACTCCAGACAACGGCGTTCCTCAGATGCCACAAGCTCAGGTGCAAACCTGGACAGACTAGTAAAAGCGGCCTCAAACTCAGCCACAGACAAACTCAGCTGCTTAAGCTGGCAAAACTGGTCCCTTAGCTTCTCTCTGGCAGATGGAGACAAGAACTTCTCCAGGAAATCATATACAAAAGCCTTCCATATGCCACCAACACGACCCCTCATGAACTTCCACCACTAACCCGCATCTCCCTTAAGCTGGAAAGATGCCAAGGTCACTTTCAATGCTCCATCTTCGATGCCAAGCATCTCAAACTTCTTCGTCATCTGTTCCAACCACTCATCCACCTTTAGTGGCTTTTTTGGATCCCCGACAAACTCATTCGGATTAGACCGGAAGAACTCCCTCTTCAGAAAAGAAGGCCCTGCATCAACAACCTAGGAGTGAACCTGGGCCTGAACTGGATTCTCAGCTCTGAGAATGCCCATGGATTCCCTCAAAGCATCGGCTATCCCACGGGCTAAAGCACCCATAGCCTGCTGACCTGCTGGCTCGGCCATATTGGCCTGGCCAACCCCCTCCTGTTGCGCCGGAATCTCCTCCGGTATAGGCATCTCCTGCCTACCACGCCTACCGCACCTACCACATCGTCCTCGTCCTGACATCCTAATAAAGGTAACAAAGACATTAGCACACTCACAGATGTGCCGAAGCCATAACACTCGCGTCCTAATACATGGACAGCTGTATTTCATTCCACATAAACACATAATCACATAAGCACTTACGAATTTCATCTCCAGATAATGATAGTCCCGAGCCGTTGCTAGAGTTTCGATTAGAAACAATATTGATCAAGTGCTTTTCCAACAAGACTCACAGAAACCCAAGGATCCAATCAATATCCTAGAAACTAAATTCCAAACCCAAATAATCACGTAAACATGTTATCACATAAGCAACATTACATCAAAGTCTCTAACAAGCGAGACAAACCTATTGTGATACTAGTCACTTCCCACCTACCCAAAGTATTCAAACCCGGTACGCTCTGATACCAAGTTGTAATGCCCTCCAAATAAACCCATAAATCAGACAATATTGACATGCTTAGACAAGAGAATAAGCTTAAATATAATTCATCAAAGTATTTCTTACAAAGGTATTACATGTTAACAACAAAAGTAAATGCCCTAGGGGCTTACAGCTTTCCAAGTCAACACTTGGTTACAAAAGGAAGAGTACTAACTCTACACAAAATATGCCCTTGGCTTGATATACATGTAATACAAAAATGTAATCAAAAAGATGACCCAGCCACTAAGCCTCTCAATCTACGTCATTGGAGGTGGCATGCTACTTGTCCCTGAAAATGATGTCCTATATAGGGTGAGCCAACGCCCAGTAGAGATATGCTAAACATGATATAAGCAATAACTAAAACATTGGCCAATGATAAATGTTTAACACATATGAATCATTTCATAAACCATTTCAATTACATGACAAAAGTGACCTTGTTTCATTCCATTTTTCCATTTCTTATCCAAGTCTCAATTCATAACTATGGCTCAGAACCTGGCCAAACAATTTGATTGAGATCACATCTCATATCAACAGTATTTCTATTTTAGATGAGATACTAACTCATATTAAACATTTCACACTTCATAACAGATACACATTTTGGTGCTAACACATGACAACACCTCCATACTTCACAAATGATACACATTTTAGTGCTGTATCAATGGAGTCCATTCCCCATCTCCTCCCAAACAATATCCGGTTTAGAGGTCCATCCCCTATCTTCCCTTAAACCGTGGAGTACATCCCCTATCTCCTCCCACACAACACAATGTATATAAACACATATCATATACATAATCAAATCAATACATAAAATTCATGTATTATATCAGTCGCCATATTCGATGGCATACTCATTTGATTAGTTTTAGTTTGCCTAATCATCATGCAATGTCTACAACAATCAAGACTATCCTCCACCGATAGCCCAAAGCAATTATTTCTAAACAGATAATAAATGCATCAGCAGGCAATTTATCAACATTTTCAAAAGTGAGCGATTAATAAATCCAACTTCACTATTCCATCTCATATTAAGCCAATTTCATTATTTTCAACTCAATTTCACATTTTCTTCATAAATGTCATTAATTACACTAATGACCCAAATATACCCAGACATGGCATTTTTCCCTTTTTCTCAATATTGACCCCAATGGTCCAAATATTATCAACAACATCAATATACTCATTTTGAAACCCAAATACACATTTATGGTTCAAAAGAAACAAAACCCTTTTTCTAAAAATTACACATTTAGAACCCTAACTTCCAAAATCCAAAACCATTTATACAAAAGCTCAATATTCATGTCAAAGCTCATAAAGATGAGTAGGAATCCCTACCTCAAGAGATGAAACCCAAAGGAAGAAGATGAAGAAACCCGAAATGCTCCAAACCCTAATATTCTCGGATCAAAATGTAGCCCTCAACGATCACCACACTTTTTACAAAAGGACAAAGGTGGTAGATCACTCTAACTAGATCAAACCTCGGAGAGAAGGTATTTTCTAGACAGAGGAGCTCTCAAAATCGATTTTTGGTAAAGTAAGAGAGAGAGTGAAAGTTGCAAAGTGATCTAAAAAGACCCAGCTGATATCTGATATACGTATGACCCGCTCGAGCGGAGAATAGGACGATCGAGCATCAAGCAAAAAAACCAGACCCGCTCGAGCGTGAAGGGTATCCGCTTGAGTGCCATGACACAACTGCAAAACACACCCGCTCGAGTGCAAAGAGAAAGCCGCTCGAGCGTAGATTTCCCCCTTCTAGTACTTTTACAGAGAATGAACTACCCGCTCGAGCGCCAAGATACCCGCTCGAGCATAAGAAAATCCGCTCGAGCATGAAAACACACCTGCAGAAGTTTTGCAGAGGTATGAAATGCTGAGAGTGTGTAAATCCCGCTTGAGCGCAAGAAGACCCGCTCGAGCGGACAACTAAAAATCAAACTCCGCTTGAGCGCAAAGGGACCCGCTCGAGCGTACCACCAAAATTCCGGGCAATAAGGAATGGGACTAAAGCTCAACCAACCTGTTCGAAACACGCCCAATACATCCTAAAACTGAAACACACGGAATTAAAGGACAACAACATGATATACAACCATCCATTCCGCGAAACCTAAGTCCGGAATACAACCATCAAAGGAAGAGAAATCGGGATAGCTATATGTATACTCATGATATACATTGTATTTGCATGTTTTGGAACCAAAATTATGAGTTTTCAACCTTTGGAGGTTGAGTTTGAACTTGAAGAAGAGTTCTTGAAAACCCAAAATTCATGATGTTCGCTCGAGCAAGGGAACCTCTGCTCAAGCGTAAAATGCGAGCTCCCAGTATTTTGCAGATATTGTTGTCCGCTCGAGTGGGAAAGTTTACGCTCGAGCTGGGATCCATATAGTGAGACTTTCAGCTCGAGCACCCGACCTCACGCTCGAGCGTAAAAATGAGGCAACCAGTACTTTTGCTGACCTAATGGGTCCGCTCGAGCTGGCAAGTCCACGCTCGAACGGGGACCCCTGTTTCTGAAATTTTGTAAATGTGTTCTGTGTCTCATTTTCCGTTCTCTTTGACTTCTAAGTACTCTTAGGCATGCATTGAGCATTATGAATGAATTAAAAGAATAAGAAACTAGCCTAAAGAGGAATATGTGAATTAAGAATGGATTGAATTGTTTGTGACCCATTGTGTTCATGGAATGTGTAGGGTCGAGCTCCAGGGCAAATCATCCAGCTGATCACTGTGAGTAATATCTTAATAAAGATATCTGAAATGTGCTATTTGTCCAATTGCTCATCTTCCTATAAGTCTGCTAAATTGAATTGTCGACAAATGTTTGAAATGCCGAAAGAATGATTGGGCCAAAGGCCAATTTGATACGAATGAATGAATGGGCCAAATGCCAGTTTCACACGAATGAATGAATGGGCCAAAGACCAGTTTCACACGAATGAATAAATGGGCCAAAGGCCAGTTTCACATGAATGAATGAATGGGCCAAAGGCCAGTTTCACATGAATGAATGAATTGGCCAAAGGCCAGCTTGATACGAATGAATGAATGGGCCAAAGGCCAGTTTGATATGAATGAATGAATGGGCCAAAGGTCAGTTTGACATGAATGAAAGTATGAATAGGCAAAAGGCCAGTTTGACATGATTGAAAGTATGAATGGGCCAAAGGCCGTTTGACAGGAATAGATTGGGCCCGAGGCCGTCTAATGTGTTTGGAACCGCAGTCACTTGACCTATATTTATATGTACGCTAGATAGAAATACGAATTGGGCCCAAGGCCGTTTGAAGCACGTTGTTCTAAATACCATTTGTGTAACTTTTTTATTTGATATTATTCACCGGGCTTTCGGTCACGCTCATCCATGTGTCTGTAGGTGAGCCAAGGGAGGTTCAAACCTAGCCTCAGTGACATTTGTGTGGAACAACCAAGGTTTTGAAGAGTCAGCCCTTACGCCTCACGCACGAGACTCGTTTTCTCCCTTTTGCTATCCTGTTTTATTTTGTCATGTTGGCGAGAACTTTGGATACGTTTGTATATAGTTTTGATTGGTTGACCTAGATTTGAATGATCCTGGCCGTACAAAACTTTATGTTACTGTATTTTCTGATGTGACTTATTAACATGTATATGTATGGATTGTTATGATGTGCCATGTCAGCATAGCTCTATGGACAATTTTGTAATTTTTCTTCCGTTTCGCCCCTTTACTCTGATGAGTTACGTTTGGTTTGATTTGAGGCTGTAGGTAATCCCTTGATCACTGGTTGGTTATGTCCTTAACCCATGGGGGCGGGTTCGGGTCATGACAGAGTGGTAACAGAGCACGAGTTAATAACTCACGCACTTGTCCAAAAGAGCAATAAGCGTCTAGAAAAGATCTGGGATGCATTCATGTGATAAGTATGAATTTGGAAGCATCGAGAACATGTTTAAGTGTTTTGATATGAACAATCATGTGCTATAAGTTTGTGATTTGCTTGCATTGCAAATTATTTGAATATGTATGCTCTTTAGTATATGCATACCTGTGAATCTTTTGTATAAAGTATAATGCAAGTCTAATCGGATGGTGAGAACAAGAGGTGATGAGATAGAGGAGTCCTCTACTGCTAGAATGGATAGAATGGAAAGATTGATTCAGGAAATGGTAGAAACATTGAGGCACAACAAGAGTGGCAACAACAGTGGCAGCAACCACATCCTCCACCTCCACCTCCGGTACCTCCTATGCCAGACTTACAGAATGATGCCGAATAATAGCTCTAACCAAAGAGTTTAAGAAAAAGAAACCACCACAGTTCCACAGGGGATTAGATCCGTTGAAAGCCGAAGCATGGGTCCTCGACATCGAGAAGCTATTTGAAGTGTTCCCTTACTCGGAGACAGAGAAAGTACTTCTAGCCACCTTTATGCTAGAAGATGAAGCAAGAAGATGGTGGATGTTGATGCGTAAGAATCACAAAGATGTTGACTAGACCAAGTTTTTGGAAATTTTCTATGATAAGTACTTCTCGCAATGTGTTCGGGATAGGAAAGTGTCAGAGTTCATGGAACTTAAACAAGACAGCATGACAGTGGCTGAGTATGAGGCCAAATTCACTGAATTGGCCAGGTTTGCATCACATGTGATTGATACTGATTATAAGAAAGCGAGGCATTTTGAAGGTGGGCTTCAAAGCGATATTTTGGAAAGGGTGAATGTCTTGAAGCTGGAAACCTATATTGGGGTGCTAGACCGAGCCATAATATCAGAAGCTAACATAGCTAGACAGACAAAATCAACAACAGATTGGAAAGGCAACAAAAGGCAAGGCTTCTTTTCAAAGAAGAAATTTTTGAAAAAGCAAAACACGGGCGCCTCAAGTACTTCGAATTCTTCCCGAGATACATCCCCTATGTGCAACATTTGTAGTAAAAGGCATCGTGGGGTTTGTTACCCTACGTCGGGAGGCTGTTTTAAATGTGGTAACCAAGGGCATATAGCCAGAGATTGCAACCAGAAGAGTGGGAAGATAGCTGTTAGCTCCACTACATCGATCCCAAAATCGGGAAATACTATGAGATCTACTACCACCGGAGATACCGTGAGACAAGGGAGAGTTTTTGCGCTTGTTCCAGGCGATACACGGAATGCCAACGCAGTTGTCTCAGGTACTATTTCTATATGTGATCAGCATGATTTTGTGTTAATTGACTCCGGATCGACACACTCTTTCGTAACATGTGCATTTGCATCTAGGCTGAGTAGACCTCTAGAATTATTGCCATATCTGCTATGTGTATCTGCTCCATCCGGGAAATCTATATTGTGTGAATCTATATATCGTTTTTCTGACATGCGTGTTGGGAATGCCATTCTATATGTGGATTTGTTGCCCTTGCACTTTAGGCACTTCGATGTAATTTTGGGCATGGATTGGTTAACTAAATATTGTGCTACCATTGATTGTGTAACAAAACGGGTTGTGTTTAGACCACCAGAACAGGAAGAAATTGTATTTGTGGGTAACGGGGTAGTACCTCCACCTTATTTGATATCTGCAATGAAGGCATGTAAACTGATCAGGAAAGGGTGCCAGGGTTATTTGTGTTATGTGTTGTTTGAACAATCTGTAAATGTTGAATTGAATAGTATCCCTACTGTTAGAGAATTTCTAGATGTGTTTCCAAATGAATTACTAGGGGAATTGGTGGGCAGGGAGACAGAGTTTACAATTGAGATTATGCCGGGCACCCAACCTATTTCCAAAACTCCCTACAGAATGGCTACTGCTGAAATGAAAGAATTGAAAGAATAGTTGTAAGACCTGCTTAACAAAGGGTTTATCCGACCTAGCACTTCGCCATGGGGTGCACCTGTGTTGTTTGTGAAAAAGAAAGATGGAACCTTGCGTTTGTGTATTGACTATCGAGAACTGAACAAGGTAACAATAAATAATAAATATCCCTTACCCCGTAGGTCACTTTGAATTTCTTGTTATGCCATTCGGGGTAAGTAATGCACCTGCAACATTTATGGACCTAATGAACCGTATTTTTAAGACCTACCTTGCCAATTTTGTTGTGGTTTTTATTGATGACATTTTGATATACTCCAAGAATAGACTTGAAAATGAACAACATCTAAGGACTGTGTTGCATATACTTAGAGAAAAGAAATTATTTGCGAAACTAAAGAAATGTGAATTTTGGTTGGATGGAGTTGTCTTCTTAGGGCATGTGATCAACAAAGAAGGAATTTCAGTGGACCCCCAAAAAATAGAGACAATTGTGAATTGGCCTACACCGACAAATGTAATAGAGGTCCGCAGTTTCATGGGTTTGGCTGGGTACTACAGGAGATTTGTGAAGGATTTCTCAAAAATAGTTGTACCTCTTACTCAGCTGACACGTAAAGGGCAACCATTTGAATGGGATGCTGAAAGGGAAATAGACTTTCATGAATTGAAAACAAGATTGACCACTGCACCAATTTTGACACTACCTTCAGGTACAGAAAATTTTGTGATTTTCAGTGATGCATCTTATAAAGGTTTGGATTGTGTGTTAATGAAGAATGGGCGAGTAATTGCTTATGCCTCCCGACAGTTGAGACCACATGAGAAAAACTACCCAACACATGATTTAGAATTGGTCGCAGTTGTTTTTGCTTTGAAAATCTGGCGGCATTATCTACATGGGGCAAAGTGTGAAGTCTACAAGGATCACAAAAGTCTGAAATATTTCTTTACCCAGAAGGAGCTGAATATGCGACGGAGGAGATGGCTTGAACTGATAAAAGACTATGACCTTGAGATTCAGTACCACCCCGGGAAAGGTAATACAGTTGCTGATGCCTTGGGCAGAAAATCGATGGGAAGTTTGGCTTGTTTGCTTACTGAATAGAAAGAGATCTTGAAAGATTTGAGAGGTCCGAAATTGAAGTGGTATTGTGTGAACAGCGTGGATTGATAGCCGCTATTTTAGCCGAACCGGCAATCATTGATGAAATTAAACAGAAACAAAAAGAGGATGAATTCCTCAAGAAAGTGATTGATGAATTTGAGACAAGTCCAAAAGCAGAGTTTAGTGTTGAAAATGAAGTGTTGAGGTTTCGAAACTGAATGTGCGTCCCAAATATTTCGGAACTAAAGAAAAGGGTTTTAGATGAAGCCCATAAATCAGTGTTTGCTATGCATCCGGGTAACAATAAAATGTATCGGGATTTCAAACAAAGCTATTGGTGGCCTAAAATGAAGAAAGAGATTGCGGAATATTGTAGACGTGCCCGAACGTCCCGGGAGGGAATCCCGTTTTGTTCATTTGGGCTCACTACAGCTCGGACTCAAATGTCACGGTCCTGTATCTAATCTCGCAGAGTGCAATGCAAGACCGATGAATCGTCAAAGAGTCCAAATCCAGCAAATCGTTTTGAAAACAGATTTTTAGAAAGAAGTGCCAAACATGGACTGCCTTGCCAGATACAGAGTCGCCACCTAAATATTTTATTTTTGGGAAAATTTAGGAAACCCTGACTCGTTGCCTAATGCCACGTGTCCGTCATCATCAAAGTTGCCTCGGCTCAGGAACTTGGGTACGATTGGGGAAGGTCAACTATAAGCAGCCCCGCTCGCCCGATCAAAGATCGGCCTCTACTAACCATGATATCTAGTTCTGAAAACATTATGCATTCTTATTCCGGTTAATTAGCTAGAATTACTATGTAATGCGCACAACACACAAGTATAGACTAGATCGCCTAATTTGGAGCGAAGCATTGCATATCCGTTTGGTTGGAAAATGGTTTGAGTTTTGCTACTCGCAAGTAAGCTAAAATACGGCTAAAATACGGATTTCAACGAATTGTTCCAATTCAAACAATCCAACCTTCACCCACAGGCATTCAGGCAGATATATCATATAAGCAATTAGCCTCATGGCAAGCATGCTTTCATGGAAGCACGTACATACATGCAAGATGCTAAAGCATAAACACTCACTGTGTACTCCGAGCCAAAACAAGAAACTAGTTAGTAATCATGCATGATCTTAGTTCATGTTAGCAATCGCTAATGCAACGCATGCAAAATGCAACTAAGATAGGCTCGGCTACCCTAAGAATGGCATATGAAATGCGATAACTCGATACACGTATTCAAGTTGGAATTGAAATACTATGCAATTAGTATGATGCGCCGAGCCCGGTGCGTGCAATACGAATGAATGTATGCAAACATGCTAGCATAAGTATGCTAATTGAAACATGCCCTAAACTAACGATCATAAGAGGTTCAATAAAAGGGAGAAAGAAGTGGGGGTTGGAAGACATGCATCACACACACGCACGCTTATTACACAATTCGCTCTTTCTCGGAGGGACCAAAAGAATAATACAAATTAATCAACTAACAAGCTAATTAAATAATTACAAAACACTTAACTAATTAACAAATCAATTAAGCTACTGAAAGTAGTAAAACAGCCTCAGGAAGAGGGATGAATGTATGCATGCTCGGGTTTGCTCGGAAATTCGTCGCCATGCTGAAGTTGCCTCTGTTTACACTACCCTGCTCCTTTGAAGATTGTGCCAAGTCCTAAGGATGCTTCAGGATCACTCCTTGAACACTGTGGGATGTCACCGGCCAATAGGAATGGTCACCAGCCATGGGGAAGTGGTCATCGACCAGTTGTGAGGCTATCGGCCAACAATGCATGGCCGGCCGGCACTGAATGTGGTCGGTCGGCCATCTCTTCCTGCAGAATCCTGTTTGACAGCAGCAGAGGATAGACAAGGCATGGCAAAGCATTTCAAAGCAAATGTTTGCACAACCAACCTCCTTATCATGTTATGGACTCAAGGGAGTTTGTTACTCGACCCTCGGACCACCAATCGCGCATTTCAATGCGTGATGGTCCAAGAAGTCAAGTATGCATTTTGATGTCAAGTGTAATGCACATAAACACACAATGGGCCTAACCTCTATCATAATCAATTCAAGAGGCAAGGCATGCATGCCAAATGCAACCTAAGCATGTGAGCTAAGTATGCAACATGAAAATGCAAACACGCATACAAACATGCAAGCATGTGACAATATTCAAACAAATGAGCAAGCAAGACATGATGCAACCAAAGCATGCAAACATGAAGCAATGTAACAACATTTGAGCAACATGCAAAAGATGGACTTAGACTAATATGGACAAGCCTCAGCCATGTCTAAATAAGTTGTCAAAATGCTATGGAAATGAAGGCAAATTTACATACAAACATGCATGCAAACATGGTCTAACACTTAAGCATAAAGAGGAGACTTTTAAGCATACTTAAAAGGAATAAACATGGACAATAAATCAACATGTTAGGCTCTGAAAACAAGTAGAAGATGATGCCAAATCAAGCAATCAAAGTGTGCAAGCAAGCCTAAGGCCTAAGGCTAACCTAAGGGATCAAACCATGGCTATGCAAGGCGAGTCGCAAAGGGTCGAGGGGACTCAAAACAGCCCCAATGCAAGTCGAAACAAAGCCCAAAACACACTTAGATGGCATCTAAATGGCCTACCCATGGAAGCATACACAATGGTCCAAACATGGAGCATAAGACACCAACCTTTTAAAGCATTAAAGGGGCATTAAATGCAAGCATACAAACATGGAACAAGGACTGAAATATCATAACTAATGGTGCCAAACCACTGAAATGATGCAAATAGAGCATGGTAGAGGAGCCAACACTCAAAGCAGACAAGCTAGATTGCGTGGTAGCTATACAAAGCAAGTCATGGATGACCCAAACAACCAAAATCAGACCTAAAGCATGCCGAAATATGCATAAAAGCTTCACAAAGCTAAGCCAAAATCATGCTAGAAAGTCATGGTACAACATGATGCATGTTAAGGCAATTTCATGGCATTACAAGACAAGTATGCCAAGCATGCATGGTGTGTCTAAACCAACTTAAAACAGTGCTATAAGATGGCAAAATAACAACAAATACCAACTAAGACATGGCCAACATGGACTTAATCAAGGTGTTCACACATGAGGCTAAAATGACAAGTTTTGAAGACAACAAGGACAGGGAATGACCCTCTCCTTCTTAGGACCTCAAAACACCATCCCCACCACTGAAATCCCTCTGGATTTCAGTGGTGAGAGGGCCAATACAAGGTGCTCCCGAAGCTCACAAAAATGAGGCCAAACAAGGCCTAGGAGGGGGTAAACGACCCCAAACACAAAAGTGATCTTATACGAAGATCAAAATAAAGTAAAAAAAGAACTTTTTTCATTTATACACTAAGCTCAAAACAGCATCCAAGATAGGCTACAAGCTTGTGCAAAAATGGGGAATAAAAGAGGGAAAATGAGTTACCTTTGAAGCACAGCAAGACCAGCAGGTTCTTGGACCAAAACCAACTCTTCAACCTCTAAAAATGACCTCCAAGGACCTTAGGTGGATGATGGAGGTGTATGGCTATGAGGTGTGGTGCAAAGGGGTGAAGAACCAACCCTTTTAGAGCTCAAAATATAGAGATATAAAGAGAGATATATGTTTTGTCTTAGACAAATTTTTTTTTTTGGAACCCTTGCAATGGAAGAGGAGCTCTTCTTATATAGAGGAAGAAAGGTCCAAGCTTCTCTTAGAAGCTTGGAGCAAAAGGGCCAAGCTTCTCTTAGAAGCTAAAGCAAAAAGGGTCAAGCTTCTTGAGGAAGCTAGAGCAAAGGGGTCAAGCTTCCTCAAGAAGCTAAGAAAGGTCCAAGCTTCTCTTGGAAGCTTAGAGCAAAGGGGCCAAGCTTCTTCAAGAAGCTAAAAAGGGGTCAAGCTTCTCTTAGAAGCTTGAAAGGGGTCAAACTTCTCTTAGAAGCTTGGAGCAAAGGGTTCAAGCTTCTTGGAGAAGCTAGAACCAAGGGTTCGAAAGGTTCAAGCTTCCTCAAGAAGCTAAAACCAAGGGTTTAAAGGGTTCAAGCTTCCTCAAAAAGCTAAAACAAGGGTTCAAAAGGTTCAAACCCCCTCAAGAAAAGGTCTCGACCAGAAAAAGTGGCCGATTGATCAAACTCAGTGGCCGGCCGACCAAAAACATTGCCGACCGGCCAACACCTTTGGCTGGTAGGAAGAAAACACGGCCGGTGGCCTCAAGCCATGGCCGGTGAGGTGTGGGGATGGCCAACAAGCCATTCTTTGCCCTTAGAAGCAAACACACAAGTGTTTGGTCTACAACCAACCACAAAACAAACAAGTCGACAGGTCTCGAGGCAAGGCGCGTGGACGAAACCTCCAAGAACTCAAGACGAACACGAACTTGGATGATCATCGAGTGTTCAAACGATGACGTCCAAGTCTTGAGGACGGTCAAAAATGGGGTGTCTACAAATATGTGTCCAAATGTCTTCAATGTCAGCAAGTTAAAGCTGAACATCAGAAACCGGGCGGTCTACTTCAACCTCTCCCTATTCCTGAATGGAAGTGGGAGCATGTGACTATGAATTTTGTTGTGAGTCTACCTCGGACTCCTCAAGGTATGGATTCTGTTTGGGTTGTAGTTGATAGACTAACTAAATCTGCACATTTTCTACCTGTCAAAACTACGTTTAATGCTTATAGATTGGCTACAATATATGTTGATGAGATTGTCCGTTTACACGGAGTTCCGGTATCTATTGTGTCGGATAGAGATCCGAAATTTGTATCTAGATTGTGGAAGAGTTTGCAGGAAGCTATGGGGACAGAAATGAGATTTAGTACTACACTCCATCCACAGACAGATGGGCAATCAGAATGGACCATACAGATATTAGAAGATATGCTGAGAATGTGTGCCTTGGATTTTCAAGGGAGTTGGGAAGACTATTTGCCACTTGCAGAGTTTGCGTACAATAACAGCTTCCACTCCAGCATCGGTATGGCACCATACGAAGCTTTGTATGGTAGAAGGTGTAGATCACCAATTTGTTGAACAGAAGTCGGTGATAGAGCTTTTCTTGGGCCTGAAATTGTGCAAAACACTTCTGAAAAAATTAAAACTATTCAGCAAAGGCTCAAAACAGCTCAGGCTGACAAAAGAATTATGCAGATGTCCGAAGAAGACCTCTCGAGTATGAGGTTGGTGACCATGTGTTCATTCGTGTGACTCCGATGAAAGGCCAAGTCAGGTTTGGAAAGAAGGGCAAGTTGTTGCCCCGTTACGTTGGGCCGTTTCAAATTATGGAAAAGCTTGGCCTTGTCGCTTATCGAGTCGCTTTGCCACCAGGATTCGAACAAATCCATAATGTGTTTCATGTGTCGGTGTTAAGGGGTTATCTCTGAGACCCGTTTCATGCGATTGATTATCACCGGGTAGCTCTGGATGAAAATATGGAATACGCCGAATAGCCGGAACGAATCATTGACTGGCAAGTGGGACAATTGAGAAGCAAGTCCATCCTAATGGTGAAAGTGGAATGGAAAGAAAACTATGGGACGGATGCTACATGGGAAAAAGAGGAGAAAATGCGACTATGCTGCCCGCATTTGTTTCCCGACGAAGGTAAATTAAGTTTGGAGGACCAAGCTTCCTGAAGGGGGGAAGACTGTGATAACCCTATTCCGTATTAAGCTAATTGGTCTTTATTATGAATTTGATTATGTGTCTGATATGATTTTGTGTGCCATTTATGTGAATATATGTGGTTTTGAATTTCTATCTGTTCACCGTAGGAAAATCTGTTTGATTATCTGCTTTGGAATTTAAATTGAAGGCCCTATCAGCCACAAAAACTGAAATTGACTATGCCATTGTGATTAGCGTAATTTTTAGAGCCTACGGTGAAATTTTATTGGAAATTGATTCGGATCAGATTAATTAGATTAAATTAATGATATAGTGCCCAATTATTTAATATTGATAATTGTAATTAAGGGAACTTATATAAGTGGAGCACTATACACTCAATTCCCCTCTTTAGCTTCAATTTTGGCTGAATTTAGCTCTCTTGGAGTGAGAGACCCGAAATTAGAGAGAGAGAGAGAGGGGAGACGATGTGACGACCCAGAAATTTCTCCCTCCGCTCGAGCGGAGGAGTGGCCGCTCGAGCGGACTTGTGAGGCTCCCAGTATTTTTGCAGGCTGCTCGAGATTCTGAGGGTTGTCGATTTCCGCTCGAGCGTAGAACTGGACGCTCGAGCGGACGTCTTTGCTCGTCTGGGCGCTCGAGCGCAATGTGGGGCGCTCGAGCGGGTCGCCTTGTTGAGCGTGAATTTTGAGGCACGTGGGTTCGTCTGAGGCATTTTTAATAAGGTATTTGGAACCTCTTTATTTTATTTTGGGGTATTGATTGTGGTGGTAATATGATGGTAGAGTAAGATTGGATCAAAAACTTTAGTTTGAATAATTTGTTTACGACCAACCGTCACTCATTTGCCCTTTTCTTTTTCCACACTTTGAGTTTGGATGTGAGGTTTGAATCGTTGGAAAGCTTATTTCCGGGGCTTCAATTTGGACACAAGAACGACCTAAAACGGAGTCCGGATGGGAGAGTTACGCATGTTTGAAGTTTCGGGATCTGTGCTGAAAACAGGTCCGCTCGAGCGGGAATTTCTCCGCTCGAGCGGGAATTACGGGACAGCAGCTTTAAACGCGAATTTTTGGATCATTTCTTCCATTTTCCTTTTCCCTTCTTCTCTTCTCTCCCTAAGTCCGAAAACCCTAGGGTTTTGATCCCCAAATACTTCCATTTCCCTTAGGTTTGAGTAAGACCTTCCACCAAGAAGTGAAGAAGACAAGGAGATGAACAACTTCAACCGATTGGAATTTCGAGATTTGGGGGATTCGTCTCAAAGCTTTACTCCTTGCTTGATTCTTGAGGTAGGGATCCTTGTTCTCTTACAATACTTGAATTCATGGATGGATTGTGGTATTTTGAGCATATAAATACAAAATTTATGGTTTTGAACATTTGGTATCAAACTTGATATTTGGGGTTTTATGGTTTGTGATGTTGGCAGTTAAATTAAGGAGTTTAAATGATGGATTGTGAATCCTAGGTGTAGAATCATTGGGAAAACTGGAATTAAAAGTGGTGATTTAAGAAGTTTGAATTTTTGCTAAAAACCCTCATTATTCTTGAAACCCTAGATTAATTGGTGATGATAAATACTGAGTTTGCCCAAGTTAAACATAGAATCATGGAATTGGTGGGTTGAATTATACGTGTACAAGTTTAATTGGATTTCTGAGATGTTTCGAAATTATGTTTAAATTTAGCGAATGAACTTTGTTATAAATGTTGGAATTCATGTAATAAAGTAAAAGAAAAATTAGGGAAATAATTTAGTAAGGATCTGGATGATGTTGAAATAAGATTCAAAGATTTAGTTTGAATTATGTTGAAGTGCAAAGTGATATGTAATTAGAATATAGAGAATTAATTAAGAACGAAATAAGTTTATGTGATCCGATTTCTTTGTGTATTACAAATTATGTAGGGACAACTACAGGGGCAGACCAAGCAGCCAAACACAGTGAGTAATAGTACTTCACATGTACATTCCTTTCCGTTAATAATCATTGTTAATAATATTCTGTTATCCGCAGCAATATGGTAACACGTATGTGGATTGAGGGTTGGTGTAATCTATGTGAACATAGAAAGAATTGGCTTAATTTTGTAGTCCAATTACGGTTTAGGATTATTGGTAATGTGGTATGAGCATGCATAATAAATGTATGTGAATTATTGAGACTGTTTACTATTAACAGTATTACTAACGTTCTGTTCTCTGTAAATTACTTCCATTGATTGGTAGTGAATAAGAGAAGCAATAATGCTTGGGTATTCCGACTTATTCTGTTTTGTTAATAATGGATCAAGAGTGGTACGAGGTAAATGATAATGTCCTTATCAGGGAGTATTATTAATATTCTGATATACATGAGACGATTATGACTAATTGTAGTAGACCATGAGATGATTTGTGTATACCGTGGCTGTAAGTAACAACTTTATTGTGGTCTTCGGACCAACCTGCTGTGGTCTTCGGACCTACCTGTTGTGGTCTTTGGACCTACCTGCTGTGGTCTTCGGACCTACCTGCTGTGGTCTTCGGACCTACCTGATCTGAATATGAAAATAATTACGCTTATGCGTTCTGTTAATTCTGGGCCGGTGGTTGTTCTGTTATTTTGGGCATATGGCTATTCTGTATCTTCTGTACATACTGGGCTTAAAGTTGCTCTATTAAGAAAAACTAGAACTATGATTGTTGAGATATATTTACAGAATGTAGTTAATCATATACTTCTGCAGTTATATATATACTTTACTGTTGAGTTGAACATTACATGCTTTACGTACTATTATTCACTGAGCTTGACTCACTTCATTTATGTCTGTTTCTGTAGGCACTCAACCAGGAGGTCAACCTTAACCTGTGGCTTCCGTTACCCGTTGTCAAGCCTTGAGTATCTAAGCTCTTAGGTGTCGACCGTGCAATTATGGAGTTTTATTAAGTTTTAATTTGTTTTTAATTTGTACCATAGATGTCTATTATGATGTTTCATGTGTATGTAATGTAGAGGTATATGTACATAGTTATCTTCACTTACACGTCATTGTATATTTATCTGCATTACGCTTTGTCTGCGGTCCTGGCACAGTAGTGATAGCTCAATGGATATTAATTTTTACGCTATTATATGTTATTGAATGCTTCCGTTCAGGCCCCATAGGTTATCTACATCAGGTTTTGCGTCCGTTTCTGTAATGGTCATGCCCAAACTTTTAGGGGCGAGTGTGGGGTGTGACAAGTGGTATCAGAGCACGAGTTGCTATCTCACACACGGATCCATTGAGCTGTAGGATGTCTAGAAAAGACTTAGGCCTCATGCATGACATCCTTATTGCATATAAGAGACTGATAGCAACGGTAAAAGTAATATGTTCACGTTAACGATTATGAATCGTGTTTATTGTGCATTCCTTGTGTATATATTGTGATTGATTGTTGTGTAGGGTATGGCGGAAATAAGGACAGAGGATTGTCTCGGATTGGTTAGACAAATGAAAAAGGGACATGAGTGGTAAGTTCTGAATCCTTATGTTTTGCCAAGGATGACTCAGGTTTGTTGTGAAGTAAGTTATTCCGTGCCTCTTAGTAATATTTTGATATACGTGAGATGATTATGGCCATTTGAAAGGACCCATGAAATGACTTATGTATCCTGTTGTATGATGTTATTTATATGAATTTGGGGCTATTCTGTTCTGATTCCGTTTATGTAATATGTTCTGTAAGTAGTTCTGTTTACGACATGACGTGTTATAGCATGCAATGTTGATGTAAAACTTATTGATTTCTGGTATGGAACAAAGTGCTACACTTCGGTGGGAGCCACCTCTTGAATCCATACATTATGTAACATTCTGTCTGGCAACATTCTGAGTAACATTCTGGGCCGAGGGCCATTCTGAGTAACATTCTGGGCCGAGGGCCATTCTGTGTAACATTCTGTCTGGTAACATTCTGTCTGGGCCGGGGGCCATTCTGTATCATTCTGTTATTTCTGTTATTTCTGCTATTACTGTTATGCCTGTTATTTCTATTATTTCTGCTATTACTGTTATGTCTGTTATTTCTGTTATCCCTGTCATTTCTGATATTACTGGACCCATGGTCGTTCTGCATCTATAGGCCTTTCTGTGTAACATTTATTTAGATGAATTGTTTGAACACTAAGCATGGAATATTGCTAATGACTGTTAATGATATTCTGTTTCTGTCAGTTATATTGTGGACATTCATATTAATTGGAATCTAATGGATATGAAATGGTTAAAAGATATATGTACATATTTCTACGTTTTAGGCCGAAAGGCTGTTCTGGGCCGTAAGGCTGTTTTGGGTCGAAAGACTGTTCTGATAATTCTGGGCCATCAGGCCGTTCTGTAAACCTTGTAAAACGAGGTCAAAGGCCATTCTGGGAATAAACTAATCCTAAATCAATGTTGAATTTCGTTTTTGCGAATGTACTGCTATTATGTATTATGCTTATTATGACATATTTGTCTTCCTTGTCATGGTACTGTTTAGACCAATGAGGTGAAAAGTAATTGTAATACGTACTTTGATAAGTTGTGTTTTTACGATAATGACATGAGATTCAGAAAACATGTTAGGTCATAAATCAAGGAATGATGTTCCATATATGTAAAAGTAATCATGGCATTTGTAGTACAAGGCCCTTACCCGGGGGTAATAATACCGTGGTTTAAATATGTTATAAGATATGTTTTGCCACCGACGGCCTTGTACGGGTGGGTTATGATCAAGCATAAACTCTACTTTCTGTTTCTGATTCAAGTATAACTACGGGTATGTCTGAATATGTTTCTATTTATTCGTTCTGTGATGCTATGTTATAACATGATGGGAATTGATAGTGTCAAATGAGTGCAGTTCATGTGTAATCGGGATTTGTTTATAGACCTTGTGAACTGTGGTACATGAGATTTGTACAAAAAAAAAAAAAAGAAGAGAGAGGCAACTATTGACTACTTTGAAGTATAAATAGATAACCTACCGTAAGAATTAAAATCCTGTCCTCGTATATTGCGTGACTTAAGATTAAGAAACATTCCTGTGAAATGTTATGTGCAACTATGTCAATGTTAGATATTGCAAAATTTTCTCCTGTCACCTATATGGAGGTTGTGATGTGAACTATTCTGCTTGATATTGAGGATTTCGATGAAAACAAATGGACTTGAGAATATTCCCTTTTGCTAAATTACAAATTGATTGACTACCACATTGAATTATTCTACCACGAATTACGTTTTATTAAGAAGTATGAATTTTGATGTTATGAAATCAAATTACTCCTTTGTTATACTATTGCATATGTTTTGACACAATAGAATCTGGAAGGATGTGATTTTTATGGTTACTGATTTATGATCCTATGAACGAACCTGGTAGAATTTACGAACGAGGAATAACTGGAAACTCTATTTATGTTAACTGATTGAGCCAGATGGCTGGTCTCTAAATTCTGTATGACCGTTTGCTGACCCTCGATAATTACAAGCTGTGAATACGAAACTCTGTGATTGATCTCGTGTTTTTCAGTAAGAAAAGGAAGAATCGTTTGAATAGTGAAAAAAAAAAAAGAGAGGCCAAACTGATTTGTGCTAGTAAAGGAAAATGTTATACCCTATGGTTATGACTGATTAATCAAGTAAGATTTTGAATTCAATTTCTGGCCTTGTTTAATAGCTGTAATTATTGTTCAGATTTGAACTTATAACGGCATGATCAGGTATCTACAATGGGGATTTTCTTCCCATCGTTCAGATTTTGTCATGTACCACCGAGTAAATTGCATTATAAGATAAGTTCGAACGTGTACTCTTTAATCAAAATTTCGTATGGATTATTACAGCTAGGCTAACCTAGTTGGAGACTTAGTGGAGAGTATGTTAATTACGATTGAACTTAATGCATGCTGTAAGAATTTATTTCGAATAATTGACGAAGAAATTGGGAACCTTAAAGGTTTAATTCTCTGAAATTGATTATGTATCCGTGACCGGCATAATTTTTATGTAATCGTAAGTATGTCTACGAGATTTCAAGTTCGGAAAGAGTAAACGATTGGATTTTGTCCTATATGTTTTTATGTATGACCATTTATATATACGTTTAAGTCGTCTTACGCATAGAAAGAGAAGGATTGAACAAAAGAGCATGGGTCTTCAAGGAAGTAAAGGAGGAAATGAAGGGTGGTAGAGCTTTTAAAGCTTAAGGTATGTTTGATCGTTTGATTGACTTCTCTTGAAGTTGAGTAGGAACTCCTCTATGTGAGTGTCTTTAAAGAATAATTGTATGATGGTCTTCACTATTCTATATATATATATATTTTGTTTTTGTTTCAATGTCAAGGAAATAAAGAGTTAGTGATGCCGTTAATGGAAGTGCGAGTGGAAATTTTGGTGTTGGACCATACAATGTGCATTGTCTTTGGAATTGAGTTTTGAGCATGCACTAGATGTGGTGTGCTCAGTTGTTAATTGAGAAGTTGTTATGGGCTTTGAGATTATAAATGGATAGTGTTGCTCCTTTCCCCGTTGAAATTTTGATGCGTGTATATCGATCGAAAATAATTGTGATCCTTTCCTGTCCCAAGTATAGATCTAGTTTTGGACATTACGGGGTGTGTTTCTATTTATGTTTGACCTATTTTCTATTTGGTTTTCTCAAATTTCGAGGACGAAATTTTTTTTAAGGAGGGAAGGATGTGACGACCCAGAAATTTCTCCCTCCGCTCGAGCGGCCTTGTGAGGCTCCCAGTATTTTTGCAGGCTGCTCGAGATTCTGAGGGTTGTCGATTTCCGCTCGAGCGTAGAAGTGGACGCTCGAGCGGACGTCTTTGCTCGTCTGGGCGCTCGAGCGCAATGTGGGGCGCTCGAGCGGGTCGCCTTGTTGAGCGTGAATTTTGAGGCACGTGGGTTCGTCTGAGGCATTTTTAATAAGGTATTTGGAACCTCTTTATTTTATTTTGGGGTATTGATTGTGGTGGTAATATGATGGTAGAGTAAGATTGGATCAAAAACTTTAGTTTGAATAATTTGTTTACGACCAACCGTCACTCATTTGCCCTTTTCTTTTTCCACACTTTGAGTTTGGATGTGAGGTTTGAATCGTTGGAAAGCTTATTTCCGGGGCTTCAATTTGGACACAAGAACGACCTAAAACGGAGTCCGGATGGGAGAGTTACGCATGTTTGAAGTTTCGGGATCTGTGCTGAAAACAGGTCCGCTCGAGCGGGAATTTCTCCGCTCGAGCGGGAATTACGGGACAGCAGCTTTAAACGCGAATTTTTGGATCATTTCTTCCATTTTCCTTTTCCCTTCTTCTCTTCTCTCCCTAAGTCCGAAAACCCTAGGGTTTTGATCCCCAAATACTTCCATTTCCCTTAGGTTTGAGTAAGACCTTCCACCAAGAAGTGAAGAAGACAAGGAGATGAACAACTTCAACCGATTGGAATTTCGAGATTTGGGGGATTCGTCTCAAAGCTTTACTCCTTGCTTGATTCTTGAGGTAGGGATCCTTGTTCTCTTACAATACTTGAATTCATGGATGGATTGTGGTATTTTGAGCATATAAATACAAAATTTATGGTTTTGAACATTTGGTATCAAACTTGAGATTTGGGGTTTTATGGTTTGTGATGTTGGCAGTTAAATTAATGAGTTTAAATGATGGATTGTGAATCCTAGGTGTAGAATCATTGGGAAAACTGGAATTAAAAGTGGTGATTTAAGAAGTTTGAATTTTTGCTAAAAACCCTCATTATTCTTGAAACCCTAGATTAATTGGTGATGATAAATACTGAGTTTGCCCAAGTTAAACATAGAATCATGGAATTGGTGGGTTGAATTATACGTGTACAAGTTTAATTGGATTTCTGAGATGTTTCGAAATTATGTTTAAATTTAGCGAATGAACTTTGTTATAAATGTTGGAATTCATGTAATAAAGTAAAAGAAAAATTAGGGAAATAATTTAGTAAGGATCTGGATGATGTTGAAATAAGATTCAAAGATTTAGTTTGAATTATGTTGAAGTGCAAAGTGATATGTAATTAGAATATAGAGAATTAATTAAGAACGAAATAAGTTTATGTGATCCGATTTCTTTGTGTATTACAAATTATGTAGGGACAACTACAGGGGCAGACCAAGCAGCCAAACACAGTGAGTAATAGTACTTCACATGTACATTCCTTTCCGTTAATAATCATTGTTAATAATATTCTGTTATCCGCAGCAATATGGTAACACGTATGTGGATTGAGGGTTGGTGTAATCTATGTGAACATAGAAAGAATTGGCTTAATTTTGTAGTCCAATTACGGTTTAGGATTATTGGTAATGTGGTATGAGCATGCATAATAAATGTATGTGAATTATTGAGACTGTTTACTATTAACAGTATTACTAACGTTCTGTTCTCTGTAAATTACTTCCATTGATTGGTAGTGAATAAGAGAAGCAATAATGCTTGGGTATTCCGACTTATTCTGTTTTGTTAATAATGGATCAAGAGTGGTACGAGGTAAATGATAATGTCCTTATCAGGGAGTATTATTAATATTCTGATATACATGAGACGATTATGACTAATTGTAGTAGACCATGAGATGATTTGTGTATACCGTGGCTGTAAGTAACAACTTTATTGTGGTCTTCGGACCAACCTGCTGTGGTCTTCGGACCTACCTGTTGTGGTCTTTGGACCTACCTGCTGTGGTCTTCGGACCTACCTGCTGTGGTCTTCGGACCTACCTGTTGTGGTTTTCGAACCTACCTGATCTGAATATGAAAATAATTACGCTTATGCGTTCTGTTAATTCTGGGCCGGTGGTTGTTCTGTTATTTTGGGCATATGGCTATTCTGTATCTTCTGTACATACTGGGCTTAAAGTTGCTCTATTAAGAAAAACTAGAACTATGATTGTTGAGATATATTTACAGAATGTAGTTAATCATATACTTCTGCAGTTATATATATACTTTACTGTTGAGTTGAACATTACATGCTTTACGTACTATTATTCACTGAGCTTGACTCACTTCATTTATGTCTGTTTCTGTAGGCACTCAACCAGGAGGTCAACCTTAACCTGTGGCTTCCGTTACCCGTTGTCAAGCCTTGAGTATCTAAGCTCTTAGGTGTCGACCGTGCAATTATGGAGTTTTATTAAGTTTTAATTTGTTTTTAATTTGTACCATAGATGTCTATTATGATGTTTCATGTGTATGTAATGTAGAGGTATATGTACATAGTTATCTTCACTTACACGTCATTGTATATTTATCTGCATTACGCTTTGTCTGCGGTCCTGGCACAGTAGTGATAGCTCAATGGATATTAATTTTTACGCTATTATATGTTATTGAATGCTTCCGTTCAGGCCCCATAGGTTATCTACATCAGGTTTTGCGTCCGTTTCTGTAATGGTCATGCCCAAACTTTTAGGGGCGAGTGTGGGGTGTGACAGACAATCTAAGGTTTGATCAAGAAGCTTGGAAATATTGAAGATTACTCAAGAATTTGCTATAGATTGGAAGAATTGAACCTCTAGGTGAGCAATTGAGCATGAATTCATGAGTATAAATTTGTAAATTTGTGTAATCAAGCTAGTTGGGTAATCAAGAGCAAGAATTGAAATGAAATTGAAGTTGATATGTTCATGCATGCATAGAATTACTATGAATTGCCATGAATTTGCATAATCTAACATGTAGCATGCCAATTATGCAAGATTGGGAGTTTGATCATAGATGCAAGCAAGGTTTTGTTGAGTTTCATGAGAATGGACACCATTTGCATCATTTGAAATAGAATTGAAGTAAAAAATTGGCATGCATGTTTGAATATGGGAGACATGGAGATTATATGAAGTTTGGATGCATGAGGCTTGATTATACCAAGAAATGTTGATTAACTTTGAAGATTGGGCCATGATTTTGAGCAATTGACCTCATCTTGCTTGTATACTCATGATATACATTGTATTTGCATGTTTTGGAACGAAAATTATGAGTTTTGAACCTTTGGAGGTCGAGTTTGAACTTGAAGAACAGTTCTGGAAAACCCAAAATTCATGATGTCCGCTCAAGCGTAAAATGCGAGCTCCCAGTATTTTGCAGATATTGTTGTTCACTCAAGTGGGGAAGTTTATGCTCGAGCGGGGATCCATATAGTGAGACTTTCAGCTTGAGCGCCCGACCTCACGCTCGAGCGTAAACATGAGGCAACCAGTACTTTTACAGACCTAATGGGTCCGCCCGAGCGGGCAAGTCCATGCTCGAGCGGGGACCCTTGTTTCTGAAATTTTGTAAATCTGTTCTGTGTCTTGTTTTCCATTCTCTTTCACTTCGAAGTACTCTTAGGCATGCATTGAGCATTATGAATGAATTAAAGAAGAAGAAACAAGCCTAAAGAGGAATATGTGAATTAAGAACGGATTGGATTGTTTGTGACCCATTGTGTTCATGGAATGTGTAGGATCAAGCTCAAGGGCAAATCATCCAGTCGGTCACTGTGAGTAATATCTTAATAAAGATATCTAAATAATGCTATTTGTCCAATTGCTCATCTTCCTATAAGTCTGTTAAATTGAATTGTGGACAAATGTTTGCAATGCCGAAAGAATGATTCGGCCAAAAGCCAGTTTGACATGGATGAATGAATGGGCCAAAGGCTAGTTTGACATGGATGAATGAATGGGCCAAAGGCCAGTTTGACATGGATGAATGATTGACATGAATGAATGAATGGGCCAAAGGCCAGTTTGACATGGATGAATGAACGGGAAAAAGACCAGTTTGACATGGATGAATGAATGGGCCAAAGGCCAGTTTGATAGGAATGAATGAGTGGGCCAAAGACCAGTTTGACAGGGATGAATGAATGGGCCAAAGGCTAGTTTGACATGAATAAATGAATGGGCCCAAGGCCAGTTTGACATGAATGAATAAATGGGCTAAAGGCCAGTTTGACATGGATGAATGAATGGGCCAAAGGCCAGTTTGACATGGATGAATGAATAGGCCAAAGGCCAGTTTGACATGAATGAATGAATGGGCCAAAGGCCAGTTTGACAGGAATGAATGAATGGGCCAAAGACCAGTTTGACACGAATGAATGAATGAATGGGCCAAAGGCTAGTTTGACATGAACGAATGAATGGGCCAAAGGCCAGTTTGACATGAAAGAATGAATTGGCCAAAGGCCAGCTTGATACGAATGAATGAACGGGCCAAAGGCCAGTTTGATATGAATGAATGAATGGGCCAAAGGGTAGTTTGACATGAATGAAAGTACGAACGGGCCAAAGGCCAGTTTGACATGATTGAAAGTATGAATGGGCCAAAGGCCGTTTGACATGAATGGATTGGGCCCGAGGCCATCTATTGTGTTTGGAATTGCAGTCACTTGACCTATATTTATATGCAGGCTAGGTAGAAATACGAATGGGCCCAAGGCCATTTGAAGCACGTTGTTCTAAATACCATTTGTGTAACTTCTTTATTTGATATTATTCACTGGCCTTTCGCTCACGCTCATTCTTATGTCTATAGGTGAGCTAAGGGAGATTCAAACCCAGCCTCAGTAAAGTTTGTGTGGAACAACCAAGGTTTTGAAGAGTTAGCCCTTACGTCTCACGCACGAGACTCATCTTCGCCCTTTTGCTATCCTGTTTTATTTTGTCATGTTGGCGAGGACTTTGGATACGTTTGTATATAGTTTTGATTGGCTGACCTAGATTTGAGTGATCCTGTCTATACAGAACTTTATGTTACTGTATTTTCTGATGTGAGTTATTAACATGTATATGCATGGATTGTTATGATGTGCCATGTAAGCACAGCTTGTAGATACCCCATTTTTGACCGTCCTCAAGACTTGGATGTCACTGTTTGAACGCTCGGTGATCACCCCTGTTCGCGTTTGTTTTGAGTTCCCGGAGGTCTCGGCTACGCGCCTTGCCTCAGGATCTCTCGACTTGCTTGTTCTGTGCTTGGTTTTGCACCAAGGACTTGTGTGTTTTTTTGCACCTGAGGGTAGAGGGTAGCTTGTTAGCTACCCCTAACCCCCACCGGCCTTGGCTTGAGGCCACCGGCCATGTATTCTTTCTACCGGCCATTGGTGAAATATACCATTGGCTGGTCGGCACTTGATGTGGTCGGCCGACCATCTGTTTGGCTGATGGCCTCCTTTTCTGGCCGGTACCACCTTTTTGCCTTTTTCAGGCATGGTGCATGCCAGCTGTGCCAGCTGGAATGCACAAACCCTGTCCCCCGTGCACATCTGTGGCTGTTTTCGCCCCTTTGCACCCCTTTTGGTCCAAACTTCTTCTAGAAGATTGCACCCTTTGCTTAAGCTTCTTGAGGAAGCTTGACCCTTTGTCTTAGCTTCCTCAAGAAGCTTGGACCTTTGGGATAGCTTCTCTTAGAAGCTTGGTCCCTTTGACCCTCTCATTTAGCTTCTCTAAGAAGCTTCAAGCCATTACCTTGTCTATATAAGAGCCCCATCCTCCTCCTTTGTTTTGGTTCAGCAAAATTAGACCTAGAACATATATATTCTGATACATACATCTTCTCTCTCTATATCTCCCTCTCTCTCCTCATTTGTGTGTGTTTGAGGGCCTAAAAGGGTGATTTGTTCTTACTTTTGCACTAAGGCACACACCATTACACCATACTTCGACTTTGGGAGGTGTTGAGGGTTTATTCTTGAGGTTTTGAGCTGGTTTTGATCAGAGGGAGGTGGCTGGACTTGCTATTCTTGAGGTGTTCTTCAAGGGTAACATTTTTGCTTTAAATTCCCCAATCTTGCGCTAGCTTTTGACCTACTTTTCATACTGATTTGAGCTTTGTGTATAACTGAAAAAAGTCTTGTATTTTCATGCTTAAGATACTTCATTAAGGTCACTTTGGTGTTAGGGGTCGACCTCCCCCTCTTAGGCCTTGTTTGGCCCTTTTGGTGCTCTCCTTGTTAAGCTTTGGTTACTTTGGTGTATTGGCCTTCTCACCACTGAAATCCAGAGGAATTTTAGTGGTGAAGAAGGGGCTTTGAAGTCTTGCATATGGGAGGGACACCCCTCTCCCCTTTGTCCCTCTTTTGTTTGCATTTTTGGCTCATAAGGGTAGCATGCATGATTAGTTGTCTTTGACCACATTTCAGAGGTTTTTGGATGTCATTAGGTCATAATATGCCTTTGTTTTTGGTCGGATTAATGGCCCCTCTCATGCTTAATACATTTGCTTTGTATTCCCCCATTTTGCCTAGAAATGCATATGGCCATTAGACCATCATGCTTGCACATTTTTGCTTAGCTTTGTGAAGCTTTTAGTCATATTTTG
Source organism: Camellia granthamiana (assembly GCA_036172215.1). Classification (NCBI taxonomy): domain Eukaryota; kingdom Viridiplantae; phylum Streptophyta; class Magnoliopsida; order Ericales; family Theaceae; genus Camellia; species Camellia granthamiana. The sequence continues at coordinate 78,395,809 of CM069913.1, read as the reverse complement.
CCATGCTTGAGGTCTTTTGGGTGTTGATTTGGTCATGCATTTCATGCTTTGTATAGCCCCTTTGCATTCTAGTATGCTGGCATCAGCTGTGTGAGTCATGAGCACGTTTGAGTTGGCCTATTTCAGTGATTTGGAATCACTTACCATGCCATTTCAGTCCATGTTTTGTGCTTAAATGTTCGCATTTATCATTCCTTCCATGCCTTGAAGAAGTCTCCTTTTATGCCTTGAAATGTAGCATGGTGCATGCCTTGTGTTTAAGTCATTTGGGCTGCCATATCAGTGGGTTTTGGGACTTGTTTTGGTGCATTAAAACTCTGTTTTTGGTTGCATGATTCATGCCATGAGTGGTTGGGGTGGTTGTAGTAGAATACTCCCTTTCATGGCTTTGAATGCTTCCTTTTTCACATTCATTCCCTAGCATGTTTTGGTGTCATCTTTTGCATGCTTTTCAGAGTTTAACATGAGTGTTTAATGTCCAAGTATATTGTCTTTATGTGTGCTTAGAGTTGCCTCCTTCCATGCTTAGGTGATGGACCTTGGTGTGTGCATGCTTGCATGCATAATTTGTCCCCTTTTGCATCATCTTTAGGCCACTGTTTTGGGAGGGTCTGAAGTCCTCTCATTTCAATATAAGTCCATCTTTGCATATTTTGCATGCTTGAATGCTGTATTGCATTGGTTGCATGCTTACATTGTATCATTTTCGCATGTTTGCATGTTGTTTAGTTAATGGCATTACATAGTCTTGTTGTATGCTTGATATGTCCATATTACATTAGTCTAGCTTGCATGATTAGATAGTGTCATGTTGCATTAGCTTAGCATGCTCATATTGCCTTGCATGAATTGCATCACTTCGCATTGTATATGGCATACATGCATTACATTTTGCTTGGTTTGGGGTGTCAAACCAAGTATGGGGATTGAGAAGTGTTTGTACTTGAAGTGACAAAACACGTCTCAATCCACGATCGCGGACCCCCTTGAGCTCAACATGATAGGGCATTGGCATTCATTTGTTTGTCGCATGCATTTTACATTCAATGGCAAACTTGGCCTCTTAGGCTATCACGCATCGAAATGCGCAATTGATGGCCCGAGGGTCGAGGGCCACACTCCCTTGAGTCTGTAACATGATTGGGAGAGTGGCCATGCACACATTTGCTTGAAAATTCCATGCCATACACTGCTTGCCCTCTGCTGCTGTCAACTGCAGGATTCTGCAAGAATCAATGGCCGACCGGCCATCTGTAGTGCCGACCGGCCACCAGTGTCCAGTCGATGACACCATATTTAGCCGATAGGCCCATTCACATGGCCGGTGGTCTCCTATTCTGTCCGATGACATCCCAGAGCACTCAGGAGGAAGTTCAAATCAGTTCTGGAGACTTTCATAATTTTTAGAGGGGTGAGGCAGTGTAAACGGAGGCAACAGTGGCATGGTACGGGTTTCCGGGCAGGATAGATTCAAGCATGCATCATCCACGCATTCCGAGGCAGGGTTGCGGCCTTTTCCCTTCTGCATTTAATTTGTTAATTAAATTAGAAGTTCTGTAATAATTAGTTTAGTATTATTCATTCAGACTGTAATATTTATTCGGACCCTCCAAGCGAGGGCAGTTGTGTAATAAGTGTGTGTGAGTGTGTGTATGTTTTCCAACCCCCATTTCTTTCTTCCCTTTTATTTACTTGCTTTCAATGGTTAGTATTAGGGCATATTTAAATTAGCATACCTTATGCTTTGCATGCATGCATCCATCCATCTGTATTGCATGCACCGGGCTCGGCGCATCATACTAACTGCATTGTATTTCAATTCCGAATTGAATACATGTTATCTGTTGCATTTCACATGCCATGTTTAGAATACTCAAGCCTGTCTAGATCGCATCTTTGCATGTGTTGCATTAGCCATTTTAAACATGAACTAGGATCATGCATATGATTACTAACTAGTTCCTGTTTTGGCTTGGAGTACTAGGTAAGCTTTTATGCTTTAGCATGCCACATGTGTGTGAATGTTGCCATGATAGCATAATTACCATGAGGCTAGCTACTTATGTGATATAACTGCCTTAATGCCTGTGGGTGAAGGTTGGGTTATTTGAATTGGAAAAATGCATCGAATGCGAGTTTTAAGCTTACTTGGAAGTGGCAAAACCATATTTTCTAAAGCCCACTTGAGGGTGGCAAAATTTATGTCTTAGCCTACTTGCGGGTAGCATCATCAAATCATTTTCAAACAAACAAACATGAAATGTTTTGTTCCAATTCAGGCAACCCAGTCTATACTTATTTGCTGTGCGCATAACATAGTAAATCTAGGCTAACAATCGGAATAGGAACACATAACGTTTTCAAAATTGGATATCATGGTTAGTAGGGGCCGACCTTCGGATCGGGCGAGAGGGGGTGCTCATAGCTGACCTTCCCCAATCGTACCCAAGCTCCTGAACCGAGGCAACTTTGGTGATGACGGACACGTGGCCTTAGGCAAATGAGTCAGGGTTTCCTAAATTCCCCCATTAAAAAATATTTAGATGGCGACTCTGTATCTGGCAAAGCAGTCCATGTTTGGCACTTCTTTTCTAAAAAATCTGTTTTCTCAAAACGATTTGCCGGATTTAGACTCTTTGGTTCAGACTAAGAACCGTGACACAAAAGGGAGTCCGAACTGTGGTGGCATAAAGCCCGAGGGCGCGTCCACACAGCTCTATGGACAATTTTCTAATTTTGCTTCCGTTTGGCCCCTTTACTCTGATGAGTTACGTTTGGTTTGGTTTGAGGCCATAGGTAATCCCTTGATTACTGGCCGATTATGTCCTTAACCCATGAGGGCGGGTTCGGGTCATGGCACTGGGCGTACCCGAATATTTCTAATCGAAAACGTCCTAACGCGTCGCACGAGAGAGGAAAAAAAGTGTGGTCTAAACACCAGGCGTACCCGAAATGTTTCTAACCAAAAACGTCCTGACACATCGCACGCGAGAGAAGAAGCGGGTGATGTAAACACCAGGGGTACCCGAATGCTTTTAACCAAAACAAGGTGTTCGAGGGACATGAATGATCTCACCTGGAATTCCTTTGAATGAATCGTACATACAATATCGTCTAGTCGCACCGGCTTTGAACTGTACATACAATATCGTCTAGTCGTACCAGCTTTGAACCATACATACAATACCGTGCCTGTATAAGAAAGAAACTTAACAGGTACAATACCAAAATGTTAGAGACATGTTTTATGCAAAACATATGAGAAACAAAATGGAAGCATATTCTATGTAACGAGAACCGATGCATGTTCTATGCAACATTGGAATGCATATTCTATGCTAGATAAAATGGAGAAGTGCATGTTCTATGCAGAATAAAATAGAAGCACGTTCTATGTGAAAGATACGAGCATATTCCATGCAGAATGAGACCATGTTCTATGCAATAACGGAGAATGCATATTCTATGCCACAACGGAATACACATTTCATGCAACGACAAAGAAACGTATGTTTCATGCAATGACAAAAGCATATTTGATAAAATCAACTCAATAGCAACTTCCAATTTACCTCTCAGAAGAGTTGCAACAAGTTAAAAGGATACACCTCACTTATGTCAATGAGCAATGAACATCGTACCCCGGAAAGACGATTCTGAGCCCTCGCAAAGACCTTCTGAACCAATCACTGAACACTCCCTTCGCTTCTTGAAATCCAAGAACACAAAACAGAACCGGGGACACAAAGGAAACTCCTGGACATCTGCCGACCACAAGAGGGAACCGTTGGCCACCTGCCAGCCATTGGTGTGCCTTGTCAGCCACCAATATGCCTTGCTGGCCATCGATGGCAGATCAAGGGTTTTTTGGTCAAATTGGTTTGGGTCTTTAAGTATACAACTCCAAGCTTCATTTCATCACAAACCCTTGCTCGAAAATCACCTCCCTCTCTCTCTAGGTGCTCCTTCTCTCTAGATCCGTGCTTTTCACGCGTTTTCCAACACCCTACACAAACTTTTTTCGTTAAACCTCCTAATTCTCTTTCCTTTGAACTGATTGGAATTTGATTTCAAAGCTTCGTTTCTCATTTCCACCATTCAAGGCTCCTTTCCCTCGAGTTTCTCTCGAGTTCTGTGCATTTTTCCCGGCTTTGACTTTTTCTCTCTCCTAGGGTTGACTTTTTCAAAGTTTCACCATTTTCTTCAATTTTCTTCACGTTTCACCTATCTCACACCCTTTTCAGATGGCAGATGATCTTCCTCATGATGCGGTTCCCCTAGAGCTTCCTCCAGTAGATTTCGAGGTGGACTTCGAGACCGAGCCAGAGCCATTACCGTTGAGTATACGGCCTTTTGATCCAGCGAGGTACCATCCTCAGACACATATAGTGCCCACTGCAGGAGGCATCAGATGTTTTAGTGACTTCGCTGAGGACGTGCCAGAAGACCTCCGATTAAGGGAGCCAACGTCTCACTTATCGGCCATTGCCATTAAGGTACGAAAACTGTTTTCATGTATTACTGCCCTTATCTGTTTGCATTTCTTGCACTACCTGCATCTATACACTACCTCATATATTGTATCGATCTAATTGCATTTCATACATTGCCGCAGGGCGAGTCTCACGCCTTTTAGGGCTGTGGTACGACGACTACTCGAGATTGGTATGGTGAGCTGCCAGCTAGGGTTCGTGACATCGTTCACGACGTAGGCTTCAGTCTCTTCTTCTCCAGCTTGACTCGGGTTATAGTCAGCCGTCCTCTCTTGGGAGCCTTGGTGGAGAGGTGGTGGGACACCACCAACTCCTTCCACTTTTCCACCACTGGGGAGATGACGATGACTCCCTACGACTTTGCCATGATCACTGGCTTAGGCGTAGGAGGTGATCCGATACCTCTCGATCCGGACATGGGGGAATGGGAGGCAGCATGGCTTGAGCTGCTTGGGGCACATCCACCAATATACCGGGCAGGCATGGTGTGATACAGTTGGTTTGAGGAGCGATTTAAGGGGAGTGAGCTCGAGACGATTGAGGAGATAGAGCAGTATGCAAGAGGCTTCCTCATGTTCATCTTTGGTACCACCTTGTTCTCAAATTGGTGGAATATCGTGGGTTTGTATTTGCTGAGTGCCTTGCTGGTGCTTCCTCAAGTTCAGTTTTATCATTGGGACAAAGCCGGCCTCACTACATTGTACGGATATATGAGCTCCTACTCCCGTCTGCGAGGGACTTTGATTGGATGCTATTGGCGAGCTTGGGAGGTACACATCTCAATTCCCTCTTTACACTTTAAGTTTTCTGCTCAATCATTTCTTGCTTTATATCTGTTCCACTGTGCTTTTTGCTTTGCACTTTCTCCAACTGTTCATACTATAACCTTTCTACTTTGCATTTTCTGCATCTGTTCATACTGTATTGATAATATACATACCTCCACATTCTTCTTGCAGTTACGCAAACTTCTCGGCCCTCGCTGCTGAGCCTGTAGATGAGGTGCCATTGACTCTCCCCTTTCTCGGGTATACGACGGCCAGCTCCGTCGTAGGACTCGCAAGTCCTTCATGTTTTTCCGCCAGTACTTCGACACAGTCACGACGCACGAGGTAACTCGAGACACAGTTATCATTTTTGCTTTATAACTATTTTGATCCACACATTAGCAACTGACAACAACTAATAATGTGTTCACCTCTATTTCAGATCACATGGCAGCCCTGGGCCATGATACCGATAGGGCTTCAAGTCCGATACACTGTAGCTCAGGGCATTTCCCAGCATCACATTCTTCTTGAGGGCCCGATTTGCCAAGCTTGGTTCTTGGGCGAGCGTTTCGTCCATCAGGCCTTGGTCCTACCTGCTCCGTTTATACCGATGACACCACCTGCATCTATGAGAGTGACACACAGCCTGACATATGACGAGGTGATCCAGTTCATGATAGGGCTAGAGGCAGAGTACTTCCATGTAGAGGGTGATTATGCAGTCTTTATCCAGACACACTTGATGCCACCTCTGATTGGCGTTCGCGGGGATGAAGGAGCAAGAGCTCCTACTGTAAGGGTAAGACACAGAGCGAGTCGGGCGAGCAGGGCCCATAGTAGAGGGGCTTCCCAGGTGACACAGGGTACTAGCTGGCTAGAGCTTCCCACTACACTTACCTATTGGCGACATACCGGGGAGGCTTACCAAATCCCGATCGAGCCTGCACCAGCCGGGCATGAGATTGTCGGGATTCGAGGCTCGACTCCAGTATGTACCATACTTTACATTTTCTATGTTCAATTCATTTTAGTTATGCTTATAGATCATTGATCCTCTCAATGCACTTGCAGGAGACGCTCTTGAGCTAGTGGCTTCCTTGATGGGGATGCGGCAGAGGAGCATGAACATGCTCAGTCTCTATGGAATTCAGGTAATTTCCTTCAGTTCATGCTTCATGTCATCAAACTTTCTCCTGATACATTGACATTTCAAATGCAATCTGTTCAACACTGCACTGATCTAATACACTGCACTCAAACACTATATTCGTTCACTGCATTCACACACTGCATATCATCTTTGCATCTGATATATACACTGAGACTGGTATATTAACAACTGCCCTTCTCAGATCCTAGGTATACCGGGCGCTCCAGCTGGGGCCACAGCGGGACCATCAGTGCCTCCTCCGGTGGTAGGGAGGAGAGAGAGAGAGATTCCAGCATGCAATCAAGGCCGAGCTGGCTGCTCCCGAGCTGAGAGTGGCCCTTCGAAGCCTATTCTGGCCAACAATGACACTAAGACTAGTGAGACCGAGGAGGGGAGTCAGCATTCACAGTCATCTGAGAGCAAGGATAATGACACTGGCTCAAGTTCTAAGAGTGGGGATGCTGATGCCGAGGAGGGATCTGAGGAGGGGAGTGGAGACGGCTTCAATTCAGACTCTGGCCCGGACTTAAACAGTGGCGCCAATGGAGACAGTGCTGCAGAGTCCGCTCCACCGAGGAAGAGGACGAAGAGGGCCTCTAGATCTTGAGATGGATAGCACTGATTTTTATGTTTTTGTTAGTAGCGTTAGCACTTTATGTATCCTCAGACGAGTTTTATTTTACTTGAAAAACTTGTACTACACTTTTGTAAAAGCTACCATGATCGGAATGAAAACCAGTTTTTTTAATGAAAAAAGTGTTGTATGTTGCATCATAAGCACCGCATTGCATGAAAACAAGAGTGAATTGGATAATGAAAACAAAATATTGTATTGTCACAATGGTCTGAATCAGGTAATGAACCGACCAACAATCGAAACGAAAACAAAGCACTATACAACTCAGAAAGCAAAACAACTCGATAAACAACAAATATAACTCGATGAACAACAAAACAATAACTCGATAGACAAAAACAACACAAGCACAACTCGATAAGCAAAACAAGTAGACCTTAACAAACATGCTAAAGCTCGAAAAGACTCGAAACAGGACCTCGAAACACATAAATAACATAATAAAACTACTACAAACAATTGAATCTTCACAAAGGAAGGTAGTAGGCACAAAAGGAAGGCTGCCGGCCAAGAGGAGTGGCCTGCTGTAGAGGCGCCCCGAGGGCCTCATGCTACAGTTCGGACTCAAAGGTCACGGTTCTTAATCTGATCTCACAATGTGCGATGTGAGATTGATAAATCACCAAAGAGTCCAAATCCGAAAATCGTTTTGGAAAACTGATTTTTAAGAAAGAAGTGCCAAACATGGACTGCTTTGCCAGATACAGAGTCGCCACCTAAATGTTTTATTTCGGAGAATTTAGGAAACCCTGACTCGTGCCTTAAGGCCGTGTCTGTCATCACCAAAGTTGCCTCGGCTCGGGAACTTGGGTACGATTGGGGAAGGTCATCTATGAGCACCCCCGCTCGCCCAATCAAAGATTGGCCTGTACTAAGCATAATATTTTGTTTTTGAAAACACATGTGTTTTTATTCCGGTTAATTAGCTAGAATTACTATGTGATGCGCACAACACACAAGTATAGACTAGATCGCCTAATTTGGAACAAAACATCTCATGTTTGTTTGTTTGAAAATGGTTTGAAGGTGCTACTCACAAGTAGGCTAAGACATAGATTTGCCACCCTCGGGTGGGCTTAGAAAGCATGATTTTGCCACTCTCAAGTGGGCTTAAAAACTCGCATTTTGATGAATTGTTCCAATTCAAGCAATCCAACCTTCACCTACAGGCATTCAGGTAGATATATCACATAAGCAAATAGCTTCATGGCAAGCATGCTATCATGGCAACACTTACACACATGCAAGGATGCTAAAGCATAAAAGCTTACCTAGTACTCCGAGCCAAAACAGAAACTAGTTAGTAATCAATGCATGATCCTAGTTCATGTTAAAATGGCTAATGCAACACATGCAAAATGTAACTAGAAATAGGCTCGGCTATTCTAAAATGGCATGTGAAATGCAGCACTTGATAACATGTATTCAACTTGGTATTGAAATACAATGCAATTTGTATGATGCGCCGAGCCCGATGCATGCAATACAAATGAATGAATGCAAACATGCGGAGCATAAGTATGCTAATTGAAACATGTCCTAAACTAACCATCAAAAGCAGGTAAGTAAAAAGGAGAAAGACGTGGGGTCGGAAGACATTCAGACACTCACCCACACTTATTACAAAATTCGCCCTCTCGACGGAGGGTCCGAAAGAATAATACAAATCATCTAATTAACTAACTTACTAGCTAATTGATTATTACACAACACTTCACTAATTAAACAAATTAATTAAGCTACTAAAGCAGTAAAGAGGCCTCGGGAAGAGGGACAAGTGCATGCATATTCGACTTCGCTTGGAAATCTATCGCCATGCTCATGTTGCCTCTGTTTACACTGCTCTGCACCTCTGAAAATTGCACAAGTCTCAAGGATGCTTCTGAACCACTCCCTCAGTGTTGTGGGAGGTCACCAGCCAAGAGATAGGGCCATCAGCCAAGGGATAGTGGTCATCGACCATATGTAAGGCTCTCGGCCATAAATTTGTAGCCGACCGGCACTCTAGATGGCCGACTGGCCATCTCTTCCTGCAGAATGCTGTTTTGCTGCAGCAGAGGACAAACAGAGCATGTCAATGCATTTACACGACAATGTATGCACTACCACTCTCCCTATCATGTCATGAACTCAAGGGAGTATAGTCCTTGACTCTCGGGACATCAACCACGCATTTCAATGCATGATGGCCAAAGGAGCCAAGTGTGCACATTAATGTGAGATGGATGCACAAAACAAATATATAAATGCTTCACAATCTATCATGTTGGATCAAGAATGTCGGCGACCGAGGACTGAGGCACGTTTCGTCACATTGAGTATGAAACGTCCCTCGCTCCTCGTGTTTGGTTTGACACCCCAAATCAAACACAATGCAATGCATGTATGCCAAATACAATGCAACATGGAAATGCAATGTTATGCAACCTAAGCATGCCAAATGCAATAGGACTCAAATATGCACACAAGGCTAAGGTAACAAGCATATCAAATGCAATGCAACCTAAACATACAATGTGACCAAATGTGAGCTAGCAAGCATGCAAAATGCAAACTAAGCATATGATGCGATAGATATACAACAACTATACCAACAACGAGCATGCAACAACATGCAATGCGACAAGCATGCAATCAACACATAGTGGACTTATACTAAAAATGGATAGGCCTCAACCATACCAAAAACAGTGGCCAAAACACCAAGACTAAGGCACCAAAATGCAAGACAAACATGCACACATATTGGTCCATCACTTAGGCCCAAAAGCACAACTCTCAAGAGTGTTCAAAGGGTGACAAAAGTGGAAGTGTAACAACACTATAAGCTTTGAAAATAAGCATGGAATGATGCCAAATCAACCAAACAATGCAAGCATGGCATGCAAGAGGCTCAAAGCCTTAAGCTAGGAAAGAGGACTTATACCATAGCTATACAAAACATGAAGTATGTGGAAAGTACAACCCAAAACAGTCCTAGATCATGCCATAATGAGTCTAAAACATGCAAGGACCAAAGCCAAAACAAACCACCATGAAGGGCGTAAGGCAAGACGCGTACAAGGCCATAAAGGGGTGTTATACTACACCTATTAAAACCACACATGGCATGACTTAACCAATGAAAATCGGAGCTATGGCATGTCAAAATAAGCCCAAAAACACATTGATATGGCATCCTAAAGGCCTAAGCATAGTACCTATTCTTGAGGCATAAAACACCAACCTTCCAGTGCATGGAAAATGTTACAAATGTGAATGCATGGCCACATTATATGGACTGAAATCAAATTCCACATGATGCCAAATCATGAAAATACTCCAAATAACACATGCTAATGAACTCAAGGCACAAAGCATACAAGCTAGAATGAAGCAAGGCTATGTAAAACAATGCATGCATGACCAAGACAACACCATACAGAGCTTAAACATGGTAAAGCATGACTAAAAGCTCCTTTGAGTTGAGCCAAAATATGCAAGCATGATGGTCCAAATGCATGATGCATGTTAAGACAAATGAGAAGATTGCAAGGCAAGTGTATGATGCATGCAAGAGACCACTAAACCAACTCAAAGCAGAGGTGTATTATGGCAAAAAAAAGCCTAATACATGTTGAAATGAAGCCAAAACAACTAAGCAAACATGCTACTCTTATAAGCCAACAATACAAGCATATGAGACACAAGGAGAGGGGGGTGTCCCTCTCCTATTCAAGACTCCAAAATGACTTATGCACCACTAAAAATCCTCTGGATTTTAGTGGTGAGAAGGGCAAAACAAGATGGTTCCAAAGCTCAAAAGTAAAGGCACAAAACAAGGCCAAACAAGGCCTAAGAGGGGGTAGATAACCCCCAACCAAAAAATGACCTTAAACAATCATCTTAAGCATACAAAATCAGAACTTTTTATAGTTTATAGCTAAGCTTAAAACAATATTCAAGTAGGTCTAAAAGCTTAAGCAAGAAAGGGGTATCTAAAGTAGTTTGCTCACCCTTGAAGAACACCGTCAAGAACACCACTCCAACAACTTCCTTGGATCAAAACCAGTCCAAAAACTCTAAGATCAACCTTCTAGTGCCTCAGCAACCAAGGATAGTGTAATGCTAAGTGTTTGTGTGCAATAGTAAGAACAAAACACACTTTTGAGCTCAAACACACACACACAAATCTAGAGAGAGGGAGATATATATAGAGAGATATATCTAACTTGTATATCAGATTTCTAGAACCCCTGGAAAGGGAGAGGAGGCTCTCCTTTTATAGAAAACCAATTTTTCAAAGCTTCTTGGAGAAGCTAAGCAAGGCTTAAATCCCTCCATACACGTGTTTGGAGGGGGGTAATTGTGCATGCCAGCTATGCCAGCTGGCACAAAATATCTGCCAAAAGCAGATGGAAAGCGTTCGGCCGAAAAATGTGGCCGATTGACCAACAATCGTGGTCGGCCGACCAAATATAGTGCCGATCGACCAACACTTTTGGCTAGTGGCAAGAAAAAGGGGCCGATGGCTTCATGCCTTGGCCGGTGGGTTGAGGGGATGGCCAGCAAGCCACACTCTTCCCTCAGAAGCAAAAACACAAGTCCTTGGTCCACAACAAAGCACAAAACAGACAAGTTGAGAGATCTTGAGGCAATGCGCGCGGCCGAGACCTCCGGGAACTCAAAACGAACACGAGCATAGATGATCATCGAGTGTTAAGACGATGACGTCCAAGTCTTGAGGACGGTCAAAAATGGGGTATCTATAGTTGCCCCTCTTTGACAGAACTCGAAAGTCATAACAATGATGGGAGTGAATGTCAAAGCCCAAAGACGACCCATTTTTGACAAGGCCGAGGACTTAGAGAAAGCATACAAGATAGCAAAGATATGTGCCTGAAGGCAGGGAGAAGATGCAAATGACATGCACAAAGTCGAACATAACTTATGATCATGCAAAGAGAGTTGTAATGAAGCATAACATGCAAAGTAAATACGACATTTTAAGCAAGCAAATAAGAAATAATAGTCCTACACATGCAGAAAGGATGTAAAAGAATTATACAATTCTTGCTACGTCTCACGCGGAGAATACAATACCTGTCTGCTTCGTCTGGTCGTGCCAGCTTGAAATGAACCGTACATACAATATCGTGGCTGAAAAAGAAAGAAAACTTAACAGGTACAATACTGTTAGAAGCATGCATAGCAATACAAGAGAAAAGTGCGCAACAACGTGGGTGAAGGAGTGCATAACAATGCAGTTCAAACAAGCATGACAATGCAAGTAAACATGCGCGACAACGCAAGCGAGGGGTGCATAACAATGCGATTGAAACAAGCATGACAATGCAAGTAAAACATGCGCGACAACGCAACTGAGGGGTGCATAATAATGCGGTTGAAACAAGCATGACAATGCAAGTAAAACATGCGCGACAACGCAAGTGAGGGGTGCATAACAATGCGGTTGAAACAAGCATGACAATGCAAGTAAAAAATGCACGACAACGCAAGTGAGGGGTGCATAACAATGCGACCTAAGTGTATGCATAACAATGTGAGAGAGGATGCATAAACACATTTAAGTAAAGCATGCGCAACAACGCAAGCAATGTGTGTAACAATGCAGGAAGGGCATAAACACATGTGAGTAAAGCACGTGCGATAACGCATACAATGTGTAACAACGTGGAGAGAAGCATAAACACATGTAAGTAAAGCACACGCAAGAACGTATACAATGTGTAAAGCAAGGAATAAACAATGTACACATGTAAGTAAAGCACACGCGACAACGTGTACAATGTGTAACAACGTGGAGACAAGCATAAACACATGTAAGTAAAGCACACGTAACAACGCATACAATGTGTAAAGCAAGGAATAAACAATGTACACATGTAAGTAAAGCACACGCGACAATGTGTACAATGTGTAACAATGTGCAGACAAGCATAAACACATGTAAGTAAAGCACACGCAACAACGTATACAATGTGTAGAGCAAGGAATAAACAATGTACACATGTAAGTAAAGCACACGCGACAACGTGTACAATGTGTATCAACGTGGAGACAAGCATAAACACATGTAAGTAAAGCACACGCAACAACATATACAATGTGTAAAGCAAGGAATAAACAATGTACACATGTAAGTAAAACACACACGACAACGTGTACAATGTGTAACAACGTGGGTTGACTTTCCACACTCCGACCTTTCCTCCCATTTTTCACCCTCTTGGGGTTGACTTTTGGGTTGACTTTTCACATTCTTGCCCATTTTTGACATTCTCAGCCATTTTCACGCTCCTTTTGAGATGGCGGATGACATTCCACGTGGTGGGACTCCCCCAGAGATGGACGTGGACCCTGAGGTCGAGCTCTTGCCTCTCAGTGTCCGACCATTCGATCCGGCGACGTACATACCGGCGATACATGTGTTGCCTCCCGATGGCATCCGCCACTTCAGGAGCTATGCGAGGGGTGCACCACCGGAGCTTCTATTGCGCGAGCCAGAGTCACATCTGTCCTACGGCGCTTCTGAGGTACACTCTCCCTCTGTTTCATTTTCCGCAATGTAGAACATATAGCTGCAATAGTCAATCCTGTTCTTTAACTACTTAAACCAGATACACTAATACATTATATGCTGTAGTTTACCGCGAGCACACCCACACCCGATATCTGTATAAACTCAAGCACATGCATACACACTGCATTGTCATCAATTCTGAGCGCACTCAAACACATGCACACACTCTGCATTTTCAACTGAATAACCCAAACACACTGATACATCATATGCTGTAGTTCATCTATGAGCGCACCCACATACGACATCTGTATAATCTTGAACACATGCACACACACTGCATTTTCATCAATTCTGAATGCTTTTCAAAACTGTGTTTCTAATAATGCTTCACAACTGTTTGTTTTGAAAGCAGTGAGATTCGCATGCCTTCCGGGGGTATGGGAACACCGTTACCCGTGGTTGGTACATAGAGCTGCCCGATGCGGTCCGCCACATCATCGACCAGGCCAGCTTTGGCACTTTCTACATGGGACTCTCGCGCCTCACTGCGAGCAGGCCCCTTCTTGCTACTTTGGTGGAGAGGTAGTGGGACACCACCGACTCCTTCCACCTTTCTGCCATAGGGGAGATGACGATGACTCCCTTTGACTTCTCGATGCTCACCGTTATCGGGGTAGGGGGTGATCCGATCCCGTTTGATACAAATATGGATGAGTGGGATGCCACTCAGATGTACCTGCTCGGCACTCAGCCACCTCTTGCCCGTCCGGGATTTGTGAGGTACTCATTGTTCGAGGACCACTTTCGTATCCGGGTGCCTACTACCCGGGAGGAGGAGAAGCAGTATGCTCGTGGCTTTATCATGTTCCTGCTGGGGACCACGCTCTTCGCCGACCGGGCGAACACTGTCGCCCTCTACCTGCTGAGTGCACTCGTGGATGTGACCAGGATCCGCGGCTACGACTGGGGTGGCGTTGGCTTGACCACACTTTATGGATATATGAGCTCATCATCTCGCTGCAGCGGACAGTTGCTCAGAGGCTACTGGCGAGCTTGGGAGGTACACCTTTTTCTATTTTACATTTCTGATTTACATTATTTGTACTCTATACACTGCACACATGCAGTCTGCTTCACACTGGTTGTACACTGCACACACAACACACATATAATCTGCTTTACACACTGCACATATTGCACAATACACTTCACATACTGCACAATCTGTTGCCAACTGACTGTACACTGCACACACTGCAAACCTGCAATCTGCTTACACTGACTGTATACTGCACACACTGCACACTCTTCACAATACACTACACAATACACGGTTCTGTGATTTCTGCTTTATTCTGCATTCTGCTTTATCTGATAAGCATACTGATGTTTGCTCTGTTACACTTTGCAGTTGTGGGTATATGCCTACTTCCCGAGGCTTGCCCCAGTGCCAGATGAGGAGGTCCCCCTTGGCGTTCCATTCTCTCACCGCTTCGACGTGAGATGCGAGCGGAGGCCACGGGAGCCTTTCATATTCTTCCGCCGATATTTCGACACCCTCACCGCCGCAGAGGTATTTTAGAATTTACAGTTCATTTAAGCTTCGCTTTACATTATTCTTTCAATAACAGTAGAGAACAGACTGTATATCATTTATAGATCACCTGGCAGCCCTGGGCTTCGTTGCCGGACGCGGTAAGGGATCAGTATGTGGGCGCTCAGGAGACTGCACAATTCAGGATTCTGCTAGAGGGCCCAGTCTGTCGGGCTTGGTATCTGGGCGAGCGCTTCCTGCGCCAGACCTTGGTCTTACAGGAGCAGATAGTCCCGGAGATGCCTCCTATGCATATGAGGCATACTGAGTGGTATACCCTAGCGGAGATGAGGGACTACACGATCGGCTGGGACTCGGGGCACTTTCAAGACGAGGGTGACTACACCGAGTTTATCCAGGCCTATCTGATGCCATCTCTGACTGGTGCCTGCCGAGTCGATAGAGAGAGACCTGCAGCGCCAGCGGCCAGAGTAGGAGCACCAAGGGCAGCTCGGGCCCGTGGCAGGAGCAGGTCCCGGAGAGGGCAGGGAGCCAAGTGGCCAGCACTGCCCACCATGATGAGATGCCGGGGGCAGGGTGGGGAGACTTATCAGATACCCATCGCTCCTCCTCCGACTAATCATGAGCTTACCAGAGTTTACGGTTCTGCCCCGGTATGTACTGCTATACTTTGCATTCTATACAGTCATTTCAATTCATTTGACATCCTGCAAAATACTAACGTCTTCAACACTTTTGCAGGCTTCGATCGAATACACTCACCAGTCTCTAGAGTTGACTGCCTCGGTGATGGGGATACTACAGCGGAGCCTGGACTTGTTGACCATCTACGGCATCCCAGTAAGTTCTTTCAAACTCGGTTTCAATACTCTGCACATTCTGTTCCACACATGATCTGATGCATCGTAATATCAATATGGCACTTGATATACAGCACTCACGACACTGATACACTGTAACTCATACACTGCATTCGGTACTGATATACTGCTCACAGTATTCACACATTGTACTCACACACTGTGTTCGGTATTCATACCTGATTCTGCATAGTATGGCTGATGCATTTGCCCACTGTTCTTTTCAGGCCCCATTCCAGATTCTAGCCGCGGGAGGTGCTCCAGCTAGGCCTTCCATACCTGCCCGACGAGCAGGGAGAGCAGGGTGAGGGACCACAGTACACCCCTGCACAATGAGTTGATACTACTAGCAAAAAGGAAAGCTAAGCAAAAAAGGAAAAGGAACTGAAAAGAAGCATCTGAATCATCCCCAGCCACCTCAAGATAGAGAAGCCATCCTCGCCCCCTTCTGGGGCATGGCCGTAGAACTGTCATCATCAGCACCGCCGTCTGCACCTGAGCCAGAGTCGGCTCTAGAACTATCTCTACTCCCCTCCGCAGGGCCATCTCCAGCCTCATCTCCGCCCTGAGACGACGCTGACTATGGGCTCACCGGCTCCTCGTCAGACTCATCATCATCTGGGGCAGGCTCTCATGAACTACTCCCAGTGTGAGTACGTCTAGGTCTGCTTCGGCTGTACATCAGCATCCCTCCTCTCTCTCTCTCCCTGTTGCTCGGGGAGGCACTGAAGGTCCCGCTGGGGTGCCCGCTGTGGCTGGCATCTGGAATGGGACCTGAAGAGAACAATTTGGCAAATGCATCAGTTATGATATGCGAAGCTGAGTATGGTATCAAATGCAGTATATGAATGCCGTGAACAGTACATGATTACAGTGTATGAATGTTGTGAGCAGTATATGAACGCCGTGAGCGGTGAATGATTGCAGTGTATGAAGGCCATTGCCAGTATATGGGATATAGTATATCGGTGCCGTGAGCGGTATGTGAGTGCAGTGTACCAAATACAGTATTGATAATGTAATCAGATTAGTATGGAGCGGATTATAGAGGGTTTTGGAACAGAGGTTGAAAGAACTTACTAGAATACCGTAAATGCTAAGCAGGTCCATGCTCGTCTGCATCATCCCCATCAGAGAAGCCAACAGCTCTAGTGCCTGCCCGGTATACTCTATGGAAGCCTGCAAAAGTGTTGAGATGATTAGTAATTTGCGAAGCATAAACTGAAATGAAATGAATGTACAGAACGCAAAGGATGGTACGTACCGTCGTCGGGCCTCAAACTCCGACGAGCTCATGATCAGCTGGGGCAGGAGCGATGGGAATCTGATAAGTCTCTCCCGCACGTCCTCGACATGTCATAGTAGTGGGCAGGTCTGTCCACCCTGCCCTCTGTCTCCTCTGAGAACCTCTCCTACCATGGGCCTGAGTCGCCCTGGATCCTCTCACTCCTCTTGCTATGGCTACAGGTCTGTCTCTCTCACCTCGGCGAATACTGGCCAGGGGCGGCATAAGATATGTCTGGACGAAGACGGTATAGTTGCCGTCGAGCCTGAAGAAGTTGACATCCCAGCCTCTAGTGAAGTCAACCATCTCCTGCTCAGTGTACCTCTCTGTGATCCTCATGTAGGTGGGAGGTGGCATCGGAACTATCTGCGCAGGCAAACCGAGGCTCTGTTGTAAGAAGTGCTCTCCTAAGTACCATGCCCGACAGACCGGACCCTCGAGTAAGAGCCAGAATCGGGAAGCCTCCCGAGCACCCACAAACTAATCTGTAACCGCGTCAGGCAGCACTACCTAGGGCTGCCAGGTGATCTGTAAATGACAGATATACAGGTTGTTATTTGCTATTGAAAGTGCAATATGAAGCAAAGCTCAAATAAACTGTAAGGTTTGAAATATCTCCGCTGCGGCTACAGTGTCAAAATATCAGCAGAAGAATAAGAAAGACTCTCGGGGCCTCCGCTCGCACCTCACATCGTATCTGTGTGAATACGGGACCATGGGAGGCATCTCTACCTCCGGCTCTAGGACAAGCCTCGGGAAGTAGGCATATACCCACAGCTACGGAATGTGAAAGGGTAATAATGAGTATGTTTATCAGAAGTAAAACAGTACGCAGGTAAAGCAGAAATTAGAAAGTGATATGCAGTGCCTTGTGCAGTGTGTGCAGTGTATAAGTAATGTAAAGCGGATTGTGTGTTGTGCAATGTGTGCGGTGTACAGATAATGTAAAGCAAGACTGTAAAGCAAAAGGGAAAGATGTACCTCCCAGGTTCTCCCATAGCCTCCTAGCAGGTGCCCGCTCCAGCGAGATGAAGAACTCATGTATCCATACAGTGTGGCCAAGCCTGCACCACCCCAGTCATAAAGATGAACACGAGACAGTTCCACTAGTGCACTCAAGAGATAGAGGCCAACGATGTTCGCCCGATCGGCGAAAAGAGTGGTGCCAAGCAAGAACATGAAGAACCCCCGGGCGTGATGCTCGATCTCCTCGTGGGTCGTCGGTGTCCCCCCCTGAAGTGTTCGGCAAACCACGAATATCGCACCATCCCTGGTCGAGAGATAGGTGGGTGAGTCCTATGCAAAAATATCTGAGCAGCATCCCACTCGCCCATATCAGTGTCGTAAGGGATCGGATCACCCCCTACTCCTATGCCGGTGAGCATGGAGAAGTCAAAGGGAGTCATCATCATCTCCCCTACTGTAGAGAGATGGAAGAAATCAGTAGTGTCCCACCACCTCTCTACTAAGGTGCCTAGAAGAGGCCGACTCGCCGTGAGGCACGAGAGTCAGATACAAAATGCACCAAAACCAGCCTCATCGATGATGTGGCAAACAGCATCGGGCAGCTCCATGTACCAGTCTTGTGCGATGGTGTTCCCATAGCCCTGGAATGCATGAGAATCTCCCTGTGTTCAAGTTAAGCAGATGCAAAGCAGTTTCAGAAATATAGTGTATGCATGTGTTCAGAATTGATAGAAATGCAGTGCATGCATGTGTTCAAGATTAACAGAAGTACCATGTATGAATGTGCTCAGAATGAGCAAGGCGTGTGGTATATAAGTGAGTTTGGGATAATGAGATAAAGAGCAGTGTGGGTTATCCAAGACATTTGATCTACATTATAGAAAGCAAAGAGAAAGAATATACCTCAGAGGCGCCATGGGATAAGTGTGACTCTGGTTCATGTAGCAGGAGATCCTCTGGTGCACCTCGTGCAAACCTCCTAAACTGACGGATGTCGTTGGGAGGTAATACATGTACCTCTGGCTCATATGTCGCTGGGTCAAACGATCGAATGCCTAGTGGTAGAGGCTCAAACTCAGGATCCATCTCCATCCCCGGAGGGGCTCCGCCGTGTGGGATGTCATCCGCCATCTCGAGAAAGATGGAAAAATGGTCGAAAATGAGGAAAACGTGTAGGAAGGCCAAAAGTCAACAAAAAGTCAACTCCGAGGGGTGAAAAAATGGAAGAAAATGTCAAGGTTTGGAATAGGGCATGGAAATCAAGGGTGACTCAGGGGAAACAAACCCCAAATGATGGAAATCAAGGAAGAGACACCGCGAACACGTTTCAACTAGTTCAAAACTTTGAGAACAACGAAGGTTTTACGAATCGGATGTTTGTGGGATGTCCAAAAACACGTTTGAAGCTCTAATCGGAGGGAGGAAAGTGACCTAGAGAGAGAAGATAGAGGATTTTGGCAAGAGAGAAGTAAGAAAATAGGGTTTAAAACCCTATACTTAAAGGCCCGAGGTGAAATGCCAAGTTTGCCCCGAATCTGCCATTGATGGCCGACCGGCCACATAGTTGGCCGACCGGCTAAATTGTTGGCTGATGACCTTGTTTTGTGGCCGATGGGTGGCCGATGGCTCCCTTTTGTGGCCGATGGACCTCCAAGGCTCTCTTTTGGGGTTGTGTTGTTGATCTGTGCCCTCATCTCTCAAGGAAGTTCAAGAAAATACACTTTTACGCTCAAGCGGTCTTTGTAGAAGCTCCGAACTATGTTCTCAATGTGTGACGCTCAATATGTACAAAATGTATCCACTTTGTATCCTTTTGTATGTTACAAGATTCAAAAATTGCTTTTGAATGCGTTTCATTACGATGTTTTTGCCATGTTGGCAAGGTTTGCATTTGTTATATGCCTTTTTGCATTGAGCATGCCTCGTCTTGTTTTGCAATCATATCTCAACATTGTAGGGAACATCCCTTTACCTTGCCTACATTGAACATGTGCAACTCTATGCCGTCGCTTGGAACATGCGTTTTGCATCGTCGCCTAGAACATGCACGTTTCACTTGCATTGTTATGCACATTTCACTTGCATTGTTATGCACCTTTTCACTTGCATTGCTATGCACGTTCCACTTGCATCATTATGCACGTTCTACTTGCATTGTTATGCACGCTTCACTTGCATTGTTATACACATCTCACTTGCATTGTATATGCACGCATTTATCTCGCATTGAAATTGTATCCTGATGTAATATTGAATCTGCGTCTCTACTATATTGTACCTGTCAAAGTTTCTCTTTTATGCAGGTACAATATTGTATGTACGGTTCATTTGAAGTTGATGCAACTTGACGATATTGTATGTACGGTTCATTCGGAGGATTTCCGGTTAAGATCGTTCATGTCTCGGTAAGAGAACGCTTTCGTTCACTTTGTGTATCTATCACAGGTTCGCTTTGTGTATCTATTGCACATGCTCACTTTGTGTATCTATCACACGTTCACTTTGTGTATCTATCGCACATGCTCACTTTGTGTATCTATCACACGTTCACTTTGTGTATCTATCGCACATGCTCACTTTGTGTATCTATCACACATTCGCTTTGTGTATCTATCGCACAGGCTCACTTTGTGTATCTATCACACGTTCGCTTTGTGTATCTATCACACACGCTCACTTTGTGTATCTATCACACGTTCGCTTTGTGTATCTATCACACATGATCACTTTGTGTATCTATCACACGTTCGCTTTGTGTATCTATCGCACATGCTCCCTTTGTGTATCTATCACACGTTCCCTTTGTGTATCTATCGCACATGCTCCCTTTGTGTATCTATCACACGTTCGCATTGTGTATCTATCGTACATGCTCACTTTAAGTATCCATCTCTCATATATTTCACTCTCTAAGCACTTTTGAGTGTTGAGACTTATGCCTTGCTTGTGAGCCAATTTGTGTGCATGATTGTCTAGTCTTTTGAGCTTCAATTCCATCATGTTTAGGCCACTGATTTGGCGTGTTTTAGGTCTGTATATAGCTGATTTGGTCATTTGAGCATTGTATTGCATGCCTCTAGTGTTGTGTCCTTCACTAGTTCCATTGTACTTGGCCCTTAGCATGTTATACATGAAGTGTTTGCATGTTATTTGCATTGCTTGTGTTTGGATCGGATGTTAATCCAAACACAAGAAATGTGAGACATTTTATACTCAAAGTGATGAAACGTGTGACATTTCTTAGTCATCGTCCCCCTTGATTGTGCATGATAGGGTGGAGGCCATTCGAGTCTTATGTGCGCATTCATTAAACTTGCACATGCTTGGTTCTTTGGTCACCATGCATTGAAAATGCTTGGTTGGTGGCTTGAGAGCCAAGTGCCACACTCCTTTGAGCTTAAGACATGATAAGGAGGGTGGCAGTGCACACATTTCCTTGCAAATACACTGCCATGTCTCTGTTTGTGCTCTGTTGCAACAAAAGGAGAAAATTCAGAGAATCAGTGGCCGACCGGCCACCAGTACTTCCCGATTACCACCAATCATGGCCGATTATCCCTCAGTAGGTTCCTGAGATGGGTCAGAAGCAATCTGGAAGTTGGCACAATTTTCAGAAATCCAAAAAGTGTGCAAATAAAGGCATCTTGAGCCAAGGTGGCGGATTTTCGGGAGGACGCCAACAAGCATGCATCTCTCCCTCGCCCGTGAGGCCATTTCATTGCTTATGTTTAGTTCGTGTAACTAGTCATTTGATTTGTTTTGTAATAATCTAATTAGCTTAGCATAGCTATTTGTTTCAATTTGGAGTGTAATATTTAATTGGCTAGAGTTAGTTAATTAATTTACTTGTAATAAGTAGCTTAGCTTAGCTTAGCTTAGTTCTTATTTATTCAGACTCTCCTTTGCGAGGGCGTATCATTGTAATAAGCGTGCGTGTGTGTGTGCATGTCTTCCAACCCCACTTCTTTCTCCCTTTTACATATCAGCTTTTGATAGCTAGTTTTAGGGCATGTTTTGATTAGCATCCTTATGCTTGCATGCGTGCATCATTCATATGTCTTGCATGCACCGGGCTAAGTGCATCATTCAAACTGCATTGTATTTCAATACACTTACTTGACTACGTGTTTCAAAGCATGTTATCAAGTTGCTTAGTATGCCACGATTAGATAGTCGTGCCTATTTCAGTTGCATCTTGCATGCGTTGCATTAGGCATTTTAACATAGCTAGGATCATGCTTGATTTCTAATTAGTTTTTTTGTTTTGGCTCGGAGTATACTGTAAGTGTTTACGCTTTAGCATCCTTGCATGAGTGTGAGTGTTGCCATCATAGCATGCTTGCAATGAGGCTATTTGTTTAATTGCTGTAACTGCATGAATGCCTGTGGATGAAGGCTTCATTACTTGAATTGGAACAATTCATCAAAATGTGAGTTTTAAGCCCACTTGGAGTGGCAAATCATCATGTTTTAAGCCCGCCTTGTTTGGTGGCAAATCTGCATTTCTAAACCCACTCGAGGCTGGCAAATTCAAACCATTTTCGAAAAAACAAACATGAGATGTTTTGTTCCAAATCGAGCGATTTAGTCTATACTTGTATGTTGTGCGCATCACATAGTAAGTTAGATTAATAACCGGAATAAGAACCCATGTGTTTTTAAAACAACAAATCATGATTAGTAGAGGTCGATCCTTTGATCGGGCGAGCGGGGGTGCTCATTTCATGACCTTCCCCCCTCGTACCCAAGTTCCTAAGCCGAGGCAACTTTGGTGATGACGGACACGTGGCCTTAGGTACGAGTCAGGGTTTCCTAAATTTCCCAAAACAAAACATTTAGGTGGCGACTCTGTAATCTAGCAAAGCAGTCCATATTTGGCACTTCTTGATTAAAATCGATTTTTCAAAATGATTTGCCGGATTTAGACTCTTTGGTGATTTATCGGTTTTACATTGCACTTTGTGAGACTAGATACAGAACCGTGACAGGAGTTCGAACTGTAATAACTAGAACCCAATTCGCGCCCTCTCCGAAAGGGGGGCGCACAGAGGAAGTTTGGGCGATCTACACATGTCTTCTTCTTTTCTTTTGCTTCATTTTCAGAGTTGGTTCTTCTTGCAATGTGGTACCTCCTCACATTGGCTTTCCTGAATTCAGACAGAAGTGACCTTCCTCATGGTTTATTGGATTTCATTCTAATGAATACCTCGAGCTTGATGGTTGACTTATTTCTTTTTTCCTTTTTCTTTTTCTTCTTCTTTTTCTTTTTTTCTTTTTTTCTTTTCTTCTTTCTTTTCTTCTTTTTGGTTTCTTTTTTCCTTTTTTTTTTTTAAAGTAATGAAAACACCAAGGGGATAAATTCTTTAATTGTGAGGTCTGAAAGCCATCTTGTACTTACCAAAATGATCGCCTAAAGGGGAAGAGAATCTCCAGGACGGTGTAGAATACCACGCACAATTTCGAATCTATCTTCACAAGTTTTGTAGAAGAAATAGCTGAAGAAATAGCTTAAACTTTTGAGATCATGAAGGACTTTGTGTCGATAAGTCAAAATCCAGTCAAACCATATGGGGAATCCTTCTCAATACCCGAGCTTATTAACGTAATCTCATCCAAAACAAATTCAAAGTTTTTTCTATTTTTTAAAAGGTCACACATGCATTACTATAGGCACAACAAAATGATCAGAAACTTGACTCCCACTTTCTTATTATTAAAACAATAAAACGAAGACCCGAGGGTACACAAGAGCAACTCAAAGGAAAATACTCAACTGACCCAACAGCACAAGAAAAGACAACAAAAATAAAACTCACAACTCAACTATTCACAAGACATGACTCAAAACAAAATCAACATCCTTGAGACAGAAATGGGTTTTCACTCTCCAAGTCCATCAGCAGATTTCATAAATAACTTCAAGTAGCCCACGGGATGGTCCATCTGTAGATTTCACAAATTGGGTCTCACAGATTAAGCCTCACAATTACCCTGGTTGTCCCTACACATCTACTTTACCGTACTGGCTGGGGTCAACGTTGGTTATTGGCAAACTATAGATGGGATTTATGTTGTGGGATGGCAATCTATTGCAGTCAGGGAAAGGTTTATTAAACACTTTGGGATTTTCAGGTAGGGTGATGACCTTATTGTCAATTAGGTCTTCAATTTCATGGCGAAGGCAAAAGCAATGGTCAATATTGTGACCGTATTGCTGATGTAATGTACAATATTATGTAGGGTCATGTTTAGGTGGGAGAGGGTTAGGAAGAGGTCGAGAATTGAGCGGTTTGAGATACCCTTTCTCCATCAATACCTTCAATGCATAGGTTGGGCTTATATGGAGATGGGTGAAGGTTCGTTTTTGGGAGGAGGAAACATCTGGTTTAGAAACATTGGCAACTGGGTTGGCGGGTGTTGGATGGGTTTTTATGAGCTTGGGACTGGACTTAGAATGGGTGTTTTTATTAAAGCATCTCTCCTCATTGTTTGTCCCCTAATTCAAAATTCTCTCAACCTGAGTGATAAAAGTGTCATCCACAGTCTTTGCAACAACTGCGAGCACTAGCTGCTTGTTCAACCCTTCAACGTCTCAATAGCCCACCAAAGATGTACATAGGGATCAATACTTGCCTCGACTTTGCTCTTTCCACTTGTTTTAGCTCTGTCAAATAGTCAGATAGCTATATCTGGGCAAGGTCTATTTACTTTTGATTGGCCCATTCCACTTTTATCTTGTCCCAAGATTGGAGAATCCTTTGACGGGTCAAAACCCCAAAGGTTAAATCTACCACCGTTCCTCGAAGGTCTTCAATCATTCTCAACATCTCAGCAGCAATGAGTTCGGCCATTTGGCGCTCTTGGTATGTCCAAACCGAAGTGGGTGTATCCATCATTCACAAATCAGTACTTTCAACAATGAACACCTCTGGCTTAGGAACATAGGATGGAGTAATATTTATACTAGGATCGAAGGTAGGAGGTAGTGTATGGATGAGGTTAAAGTGAGGAGGAGGTACTTGGTCGTGGATAGAAAGTGGGTTGGTGGTCACATTGGGTTCTTGAGGTGGAGCTACTGTCTGGTTGTTGACGAGATTCTGAACCTCATGACAAAGGCGGTAGCAACTATTGGTGCCATGGCTGCGCTGCTGATAGTACGCACAGTATTTAGTGGGGTTATGTCTAACAGGGAGTGGGTCAGGAAAAGGTTGGGGATCAAGGGGTTTGAGATACCCTATTTTCATCAGGACTTTTAATGTGCTAGTTAGGCTCATATGAAGGAGAGTGAAAGCTCTACCTTGAGCTCAGGTTGGACTGGCTGTTTGTGGATTGGTATTGGCAAAAGGGTCGGCATTGGCAAAAGGGTCGGCAATTTTGGGATCAATGTCGACGGTATTGATTTCAGTGGGTTTGGAAATAGTGCTATCGCTAGCATTAATACTCATGGAAAACACCCTCATTATTAGTTCGCTCGTTCTAGGAATAATCCCTTTGTTGAATGCGCTCTCAATCTGAACCCCTAATTCATGCAAATTTTTGAAAGTGAATAGTGGAGTGACTATTAACTTTTGTAACATATCAGGCTCAAGGTTCTATACCACTATCCGTACTTGGTCCCTCTTAGAAGGTTTATTTGTCATTTTTGCTGTACGCTGTAACAAATTCCACAAATGGTTCTTTAGGATTCTGGTGGGTTGCTTCAAGATCTAGGGTGGTCATTTCAATTTGGATATTGTAAGAATACTTATTGACAAACGCCTCAGCCAAATCTTCCCAGTTCTGCTTCACTTTATTCTCCAACTTGGCGTACTAAGTAGCTGCAACACCCGACAAGGTTCTTCCATACAGAGAAAGTTTCTGAGGCTTAGTTAGACCTATCAGCTTTAGGACGTCCAAGAAAAACTGGATATGAACCATAACATCTCCAGACCCGTCGAAACGGTCCATGAGTGGCATTTTGAATCTGTTTGGAAGCCTTACAGCAACCTCGGTGTACCTATCATCAATGTCGAGAATGGAGGTAATTCCCTGCGCCTTTCTCAATTGCTTCTCAAGGTTAGCAATTTTTAACAAGGTCGGGTCGAGTTCGTTAATATCAAGTGGAAAAAGCCCCTTTATTTGGCTGCACCAGGGTCTAAAAACTCGAGCTTGAGCCAACCCTTCTTGAGGATCTGGACCTTGCAAATCTTTAGCTGGCGGAGGTAGGTCAAAGTTCGGCTGGGGGCTCAAGATTGGATGTGTGGTAGATGCCCTAGATGGGCATTGTATTTCAACAATGGTCTCATCATGCATGGCAATTCCCTAGTTTAGGGTTGTTATCATAGCCACAACTTCTTTTGGACTCTGAGCCATCACGGGTCTACTGAGTTGGCAATTGAGGAAATGGATGGGTGTAAGCTAAGAACTGACTAACAAGGATTTTGACCCAGTTATACTCTATGTATCTGAATTTGATTAGTCTAGACGGGTTCGACTGGATTGGGCTTTTTTAGAATGGGTCTTTTGGCATTGGATGGATCTTTTCTGTGTAGGCCTTTAGGGATCAAATAGATTGCACCTTTGCTGAGTGGGTTTTTTTTTTTTCTAGGATTGGATGGACTGTGATGGGTTAAGGCTTTCCGGGTCGGATTGGGCTTGGCCTTTGCTGAGTTGGGTACTGCTCCTTCTTTGGCTTAGACAAACCTAGCATTAAAAACAAATGCCCCATCAAATCGAGATACTGGGTATGCTGGTCAAAACGAAGTAAGATACAATTTTTTGCCCTGGTTTTGGTTCTGGTTCTGGTTCTGGTTATGGTTATGATATTTTTCCACCTTATCAAACAAAAACCCCTGGATTTTGACCCAAATTCTGATTCTGATATGGCCCTCAAGATTAAAAGGAACCGCCTAAAGATTAAGGACTCTCCCAGGATTGCATCACATATTTCCAAAGATTTCACATATTGAACAAAAAGGCATTTAAAACAGCCCTACGAGAGGTTAGGGTTTCCCTGTCCTAGCTTTGGAGTTATCTACAGCTTTACTATTCAAACAAACGGTATCACAACATCCTAAAAAGTGGGAGAGCATCCTGCCCTAGTTTGAATGGTCACTAAAGCATACTATATGCACTAGGCCAATTGGTCCAAAAGGGTACCTCAGCAAAATTACCTAATATACCTTTCACACCTAGCACCGAGAAGTGAAAGCAGGATCAAGCAGTACAACGATAATCTAGATCCAAGGGTTGTGTTTCCAACATGGCAGAGCCCATGACCGGCCAGCCTTTTGGCAAGCTTTTTAGGCAAGCCTCCAGCAAGTCGTCGAGGAATAGCAGATGGAAAACACAGTGACTTAAGAGAACCAATGCAAATGCAATCCAAAGAACACATATTTATAGATAAAAGTTCACATCATGAAGTTCAAGTCAAGTTCTCTAAATCCCCAACAAAGTCACAAGAAATCATAGCTTGCTTTTCATGCTCCTTTTGGATACGACTAGCCCTACAGTTTGGACTCTTGTGGTTCTGAAGCTGGTTTCACAAGTGCAATGTGAAACGAATAAACACAAAAGAGTGTAAATATGGCAAACCATTTTAGAAAATTGAGTTTAAATCAAAAATGCCAAAAATTGACTGCTTTGCCAGATTTCAGAGTCTCCACCTAAATATTTTTGAGAAATTTAGGATACCCGTGACTCGTGGCAAAGGCCACTTGTCCGTCATCACCAAAGTGTCTCAGCTCAGGAACTTACTTATGAGAGGGGAAGATCATTAATTGAGCACCTCACTCACCTGATCAAAGATCGGTCTTTACTAATCATAATGTGATTTTTATTTACATTATATGCTCTTCTTCCGCTTGTTATGCTAATTTTACTAGGTGATACACACAAGTATAGACCAAGTCACAAAATTTGGAATGCATTGATTTTGTGTTTGTTTTGAAAAGGTGTTTTGAATAGATGTCACTTGAAAAAGTGAGCTTGTATTGACATGAATCAAATTATTCTAACTTAAGTAAAAGGCCTTCATCCATTAGCATTCATACAAGTATATCATTTAAGCACTTAGCCTCATGGAAAGCATGCTCGATATGGAAACATAAACATACAATGCAATATGCTAAAACAAGAAATGCTCACCTAGTACTCCAAGGCAAGCCAAATAAAGAAAAATAATTAGAAAAATGCATCCTCTTAAAAAATGCAATATGACTAATGCAATGCACACATTATTGTAGTTTGCTTTTCATGCTCCTTTCAGATATGATAGCCCTACAGTTCGGCCTCCCGTGGTTCTGAATCTGATTCCACAAGTGCAATGTGAAATAGATAAGCACAAATGAGTCAAAATCCAGCAATTCTTTTAGAAAATCGATTCTAAATCAAAATGCAAAAAAATGGACTGCTTTGCCAGATTACAGAGTCACCACCTAAATATTTTTGGGAAATTTAGGAAACCTGAGACTCGTGCAAAAGGCCACTTATCCGTCATCACCAAAGTGTCTCGGCTTGATAACATAGGTATGAGAGGGGAATGTCATGAATTAAGCACCCCACTTGCCCGATCAAAGATCAGCTTCTACTAATCATGATGTGATTATTATTTATATTATATGCTCTTGTTCCGGTTTATTAGGCTAACATTGCTATGTGATGCACACAAGTATAGACTAATTTGCAAAATTTGGAACACTTTGATTTTATGTTTGTTTTGAAAAATGGTTTGAATATGTATCACTTGAAACAGTGGGCTCGTATGTACATTAATCAAATTAACCTAACTTAAGCAATTAGCCTCCATCCATAGGTATTCAAACAGGTATAGCACTTAAGCACTTAAGCACTTAGCCTCATGGTATTTATGCTTGATATGTTAACAATCACACGGATGCAATATGCTAAAGCAATAAGTGCTCACCTAGTACTCCAAGGTGAGTCAAAAGAAATAAAAGGGTTAGGAAAATGCATAATCCTAACTATACAAATGACTAATGCAGCACTTTCAATATGCAATTATTAGGCTCAACTACTAACATGACATGTAAATCAATTTGATAGCATGCGGTTTTAAGCACGCATTCATGGAAGTAATCAATAACAATGCTTTATTAGAATGATGAACCGAGCCTATATTCATGCAAGACTAATGGATGTAAGCATGGGAAATGCTAAGGGAAACATGTTGCTCTAAACTATCCATCATAAGCAAGTAAATAAACGGGAGAAAGAAATGGAGGTTGGAAGACATAGACATTATTACATATTGGCCCTCACACAAGAGGGTCCGAATAAATGTCCTAGCTAATTACTACAAATTAACTAACTATTACAAACTAAATGAAATAAATTAACTACACTAGCTAATTATTATAGATTAAAATTAACTAATTAATTACAACACAAGATTAATTAACTACGCTATTACCAAAATCCTAGGGAAGTAACTCACTAATTAATTTAACACTAATTAAACCTGAGCGGCAGTTAAAGAACCATGCATGCCAATGCGATCATCCTCCAAGAAACGCCTCTGTTTTTCTACTTGAACTGTTCTGTCGGTAGAAAATGCTTCTATTTTGCCATTGCTTCTACTCTATTTTGCAGAAAAATGAACACTACATGGCTGAAAAAGGTGGCCGACCGGCCGACCAGTAAAAGTGAATAGCCATATAGAAGAGGTGGCCAACTAGCCACTATTGTTGGTATTGCCCTGTTGCCACAAAAAAGGGACAAAGTAGAAATAGAATGTTTCCATGAGATGTCTGTCCACCTTGCCTCTCCTTCTCATTAAACAGATCAAACGAGGGGTAGGCTTGATGTGCAAGCCATCAATCGACGCAAACTCATTGCGTGACGACTTATAGACCAAGGGGTACAACCTCAATAAATGATGATGAAGACACACAAAAACCTCTCCCTATCATGGCTTTGATCAAGGGAAGTGGTTGACCTTGGAACCTTTAACCATTTTCATCACTAGCGAGTACGAAATGACTCAAGACTCCATGGATTCAATTAATGTCCGATTAAACCCAAGTTGATTTTATTATCTTCATTTTTTTCCCAATTTTATTACTCCATTTAATAACCTTTCCATTCATTAATCGATTGAGTCTAAAAATGAAGATTCAGTCCATCAATGGAGAGGAGTGTCAAACCGAGGGTTGTTTTAGGCATGAGAGGGAGACCATACCGTTTGTAATGAACCTCCAAAGAGATTAAACCATTAAGCACAAGGTCACCTCTCAAGCTTAAACAACACTCATTTTGAAACAACTCTCAAAAGAAATAAAATGCCAAGAAAAGAGGGGGCAGCAGAGGTGATTAGAGATGAACACAAGTATGAAAAGCATAAAATAAATGCTATCAACTCAAATAGGTTGGTGTCTAACGCCTAAAACACCAAACCTACAAGGATGATTACACTACAAGCATGCTATACAAAGCATGAATGAAATAAACAACCTAAAATAGTCCTAAAACACCTAAAAACAATACTGAAATTAATGTACAAAAAGCTAAAAGACTAAGCTAAAATAAAAGAGAAATTAAGCTAGTAAACAAACCAAAGGAGGGGTGGCTAACCCCTCCTTTTTTGGGACTTCAAAACCACTTGTTTTAGCCTCTGAAAACCTTTGAAAATTAGTGGTAAAAATCTCAAGAAAAATTTGATGAAAAGATGGGAAACACAAGGGTAAATCCTAGGAAGCAAGGTTCAAAGAAGGGTGGTCAACCCCTCTACCTTTAATTGCGTTAAACCACAAGTTTCAACCCATAAACATAAGTGAAAAACAATACAGAAATAACAATAAATGATGGTAAATAGATAGGGGAAAGAAGCTTGGAGTTGTACCTCTTGAAGAGAAATGACCCTTTGAATTATAAACCACCAATTTCACACCCTCAAGAGCTAAGATGCAAGCTCAAGAACCTTAGCAAGGAGACCTCAAAAATTTGTTTAAGAAGTCTAGGTAAGGTATGTATAGGTTGCAAGGTAGAGAGAGAGCAATATTTTCTAAGAATTTTCCTTCTCCAAATTTTTCTAACCTAATTTTATGAGAGGGGGTCAAGTATACATAGAAAAACATGTTAGGCTCTCAAAAATATCAACACAGGAACAGCTAGTGCAATGCATGTACCTGTGGAGACAGTTGGCACAGCTAGAAAAAAGATCTGGTTTTTTGACACAAGTGGTCGACCGACCACTAAAGGGGACGGCTATACACTAATTTGTGGCCGGCTAGCCACTAGTAGGACTGTGGGCCTCTAGGTGGTTGGGCTTGAAAAAAAGCTGTTGTAGTTCAAAAATGATATAAGGCTTGTAGTTTTTGATGCTCAAATCCGAGGCTTTCTACTCAGGAAATCAAGCATTTGACAAGTGTGTGCATTCATCATTGGTTGATCAATTGGTGGCGCCCAAGTCTTTAAGGGCAGTTAAAAATGGGGTGTCTACAGTTGCCCCTCTTTGACAGAGCTCAATGTCATGAAATGACGTGAGTGAATGTCGAAGCCCAAAGACGACCCATTTTGATAAGGCCATAAAACTTGGGCAAACAATCAGACAAAAATTAAATTAGTTGAACCCAAAGGTTGCCAACGTATCCCTTTGCGAGGAATCAAACCAACGTAGTTCAGGGGCAAGATTCAAATGATATGCACAATTGAAAACTGAACTTACACACTTCGCAAAGCTGGTTTTTTGATCATGCTAGACAACGTAATAACAAGATAACAACATATAATCCAAACAAATAAGCAAAAGTCAATCCCAAATGTGTTTCACGTAAAACGTGGAAAGACGCACTATAATCACACTAAAAACATGAGAAGAGAAAAACCAGTCAGGCGCGTACTTCCGCACACCCTGAGATACTCTAATCATGTTAAAAATGTGAGAAGAGGAAATACGATGATGCGATAGATGCAAAGAGTATGATGCCTGTGCAATTGATGCACGTTGCGATTGCGCGATAGATACACAAAGTATGAAATTGTGCGGCAGATGCACGAGGTAACATTGTGCGATAGATGCACAAAGTAACATTGTGCAATAGATGCACGATGTGATATTGTGCGATAGATGCATGATGTGGGAGAGTGTGATAGATGCACAAAATGATGTTGATGTGCGATAGATGCACGAAATGAGGATGTGTGATAGATGCACAAAATAGGGACATGCGATAGATGCAAGAAATGGGGATGTGCGATAGATGCAAGAAATGAGGACATACGATACATGCACGAAATGATGTGTTGTATGATGGATGCAAGAAATGAGGACGTGCAATAGATGCACGAAATGGGGATGCGCGATAGATGCACAAAATGAGGACGAGCGATAGATGCACGAAATGATGTGCAATGCGATAAATGCACGAAATGATGTTGTACGATAGATGCACGAGGTGGTGTTGTGCGATAGATGCATGAAATGGATGGGTACGATAGATGTACAATGTGAGAGGGTGCGATAGATACACAATAAACAAACAAAGCGGCACTTTAGAAAGTACCGCATATGCACACAACACAAGGCGGCATAATTGAAAATCAGTACAATGAGAACTCATGGTTTATGCAACATAATAAACAGCCGACATAAGATGCAATGTGTGTTCTACACAAGATAATTGAAAGCATGTTCCATGCAAGAGAAGTGAAAGCATGTTCTATGCACACCGGATAAGCATATAAGTTACGATGCAATGCGCACATGCAACGTAAGAGGTATATGAGAGTGCATGTTCTATGCAATAGATATGTGAATCGACAAAATAGACAAAAGCGATGTTCGACGACAACCTCCAACTTCACCCTTGAAGGCTTTGCAAAATGCTCAAAAGGATACCACTTGTTCATATTTGAAATTGGGACACGTTTGCATGCCGAAGTACAACAGGCATTGGAATAGCGCAACTGGAACACATCACCATTCAAATCCACTTCAAATACCTCAATCCTTCTTTATAGATCTAAATCAGGACCTCTCATACACTGTTTGGGGATGAGAGCAGCAAAAACCAGCACTGGGCCACAAAAGTGGCTGGCCAACCGCAAACTTTATTCGTAAAACCTCTTTGATCTTCTACACTTTTAACCGACTAGATTTGGTTTTTGTTGATTTTTTCGGGCTTTCAACACTTTGACCTTGTTTC
This sequence comes from Camellia granthamiana, assembly GCA_036172215.1. Lineage (NCBI taxonomy): Eukaryota > Viridiplantae > Streptophyta > Magnoliopsida > Ericales > Theaceae > Camellia > Camellia granthamiana. The sequence continues at coordinate 78,362,424 of CM069913.1, read as the reverse complement.
CCTCAAGTTTTTCTTGGGTTTTATGAACTTTCCCGGGTTTTGACTTTTTTTCCCATTTTCTCTCTCCTAGGGTTGACTTTTTCAAAGTTTTTCTTCTTTTTCCTCATTTTCTCCATTTTTCACCAGTATTCACCCCACTTTCCAGATGACAGACGACGTAACTCATGATGATGCCCCTCCCGAGGTTCCACCTATACTTCCACCTTCTATAGAGGTCAGGGAGCCGGCAGTCGCTGAGGCCGACAAAACGGCGCTGATTTGAAACCAAGGAGGTCTTCGTTCCAGGGCTCGAGTTGCTACCGCTGAGACTGAAGCCATTTCATCTGACCACTTACCACCCCCAGACGCACATGATGGCTCTCAGCAGCATGCTGTGGTTGATGATTTCGTCAGTGGCATGCAGGAGGATGTTTTGCAGAGGAAACTGGACTTCCACCATTCCCACGGAGCTATTGTGGTACAAACTTTGCTTTCATGTACTGCCTGTTTTGCCTTTTCAGTACTGCTTTTCATCACTATCTATCAGTTGACTCTTCTTTCATCTAATTCATTCTTTCCTTGTCATAAGAGGACTTTTGCTCTTAGAGAGGCTATGGGACCGTGACGACCAGGGAGTGGTACCATGAGCTTCCCGCCCGGGTCCATGAGTTAATCGACAGGGCATGCTTTAGCTTATTCTGCACTGGGCTCTCACACCACATGGCTAGTTGAGCCCTACTCGAAGCATTAGTGGAGAGATGGTGGGATACCACCAACTCCTTCCACTTCTCGTCCAGCAGGGAGATGATGATGATCCCTTACGACTTCTCGATGATCACCAGCTTAGACGTAGGGGGACTGGTGATCCAATCCCCTTTAACATGGATATGGGCCAATGGGAAGCAGCCTAGATCTACCTACTCAGAGCGAGCCTACCTCTGTACATGGCAACTATGGTCAGATACAGCTGGTTTCTCTAGCACTTCCGCGAGAGTCAGCTTGAGCGTCTGGAGGAGACAGAGCAGTATAACCAAGGCTTCTTGATATATCTTATCGGTGTGGAATACCGTGGGCTTATACCTATTGAGCACACTTGGGACCTTGTCCCAGGTTCAGTTTTATGACTGGAGTAGAGCTGGCCAAGCCACACTCTTCGGTTACATGAGCTCTAGTTCCCGTATGAAGGGGAACAAGGTCAGAGGCTACTAGAGAGCTTGGGAGGTACACACTACACGTTCAATTTCTATTTGCTTCCTATGCTTTCTGCTTTGCATGTTCTCTTTTTATATCTATTCATGTATTGTGCTTTCTGCTTTGCACTTTCTGTTTGATATCTGTTCACACACTGAGCCTTCTACTTTGCACTTTCTGTTTAATATTTGTTCACACACTGTACCTTCTACTTTTCACTTTCGGTTTAATATTTGCTCGCACATATGGAGTCACAATACCGATCTTTTCTTATAGCTGTGGGTTTATGCCTATTTCCCCGCCCTTGCACCAGAGCCGATGGACGAGATTGCTCTGGTCCTCCCCTACGCGCGGCGATATGACAACATGTGTCATCGCCTGAGTCGTGAGCACATGACCTTCACCTACTATCACCGATACTTCGATACGGTGGTAGCCCGTGAGGTAATCCGAAACTTACAATTACTTTTGCTTTATTTCCATTGCTACTGTTCTCCATATTCTGACAACTGACAGCGACTAAGAACTTGTAAATTTTCTATTTGCAGATCACTTGGCAGCTATGGATGATGATGCAAGCCAGAGTTAGGGACCAGTATGCTGGATCTTAGGCTACCTTCTGGTATCGGCTCCTTTTAGAGGGCCCATTCTGTCGGGCCTGGTTCTTAGGAGAGCAATTTGTACGCTAGACACTAAGCTCGCCCACCCTGGTTGTTTCTATGCTACCCCCAGCATCCATAAGAATAGTTGATAGCCTATCAGCTGAGGCTATTATTTAGTATATGGTGGGGCTGGACGCCAACTACTTCCGAGAGGATGGAGATTACATGGCCTTCATCTGGACTCATCTTATGCCGCCCCTGACGGGAGTTCATGTGGGTGACGCAACAGGTGCTTCCTTAGCCGAAGAGGCTACTCAGGAGGTTGAGGTTGGTATTGGAGAGACCCCTCCTACTGTGCAGGCTACCAGTTGGCTGGCGATTTCTACTGTGCTTACCTGCTGGTGACTGGGCTGGACAGCTTATTAGATTCCAATAAAGCCACTAGAGACAGGGCACGGGTATGTCAGAGCTCCAGGCGCACCCTAGGTATGGACCCCACTTTTCAACTTGCATCCCACGCTTTCCCTTTTTCTGATACTGAGTATTCACATTCATCTGCAGGCACCCACGGAGTACACAAAGGGCCTCCTCCAACTGGTTACTTCTCTAGTCAGCATGGTACAGAGGAGAGAGACGCTGCTTGTTCTCCACGGTATTCAGGTATTCTCCCCCTTTCTTCGCATGCATTTCACTGCTAACTCACATTATCATGCCTTACACTGTCATACTCCCACTGATACACTGATATGCATTCTGACACTACCTCAAACTGCACAGACACAATATAGTTAGGTTGAATTTGTCTTCTGCATAACAATCATTTTGCATACTACACTCATTCCGCATACTACATTCTACAACAATACATACACTATATCTAATATGTTGATCCATGTTTTTTAGATCCCATCTACACCAAGGGCACCGGCGGCAGTGGCAGCGGCAGCACCGGTAACACCTCCTCCAATGGTAGGAAGGAGAGGTAGACAGGCCCAAACACATGGCCGAGTTGATCAGCGAGGTCGAGGCAGGGGCAGGGGCAGGGGCAGGGGTGCTCGGTGCAGGAGCATCCAGTCAGAGACAAAGGAGACCTCCTCTTCCTCGAAGCCAGTTTTGAGTGGGGATGATGCGGATACCAACAGCACTGAGGAGGCAGTTAGCCAACCCTCTGAGTCATCTGATGGCGAGGATGTTGATACTAACTCTGAGTTAGAGAGTAGGGATAGTGATGCTAGCTCTGGGTCAGAGTCTGATTCTGATAGTGGCGCCGACAGCAACAGTGCCCTTAAGTCCCCCCTGAGGAAGAGGTCGAAGAGGCCTCTCGAGCTTGATGTGACCGGCGCAAATTTTTATACTCTTTTTCTTAGGTTCTTTTATTTTGGTAGCTCAGCACATGTATAGCTTCAGATAGTTTTACTACTTTTCATTTTGAAAAGACTTCTATTCTCTTTTGTAAAAAAACCATGATTGGGGTAAAACCCTACAGTTTTATATATATAAAGAAAAAAAAAATTATTTTGCATCATGAGCACCACACTTGCGTAGAGTGGAAATGGAATTGAATTTAAAGCTAAGTCAAATGAATCTTCACCACGTGGCTCGTATGTATTTTGTCGTTCAAGCAATCAATACATGGACACCGAATCTTATTCTCCAAACCTACATTTATCTTCGCAAATTCAATAAATGAATTCACCCCTTCTTGATACTCCCTACTACTTAATCTATTTTTTATTGGCATCCAACCCTTGTCCATTTGGGCCATCTGAAAGGTTAAAGCCAACCATTACAATAATTAATCTAGAAAATATTAGAGCAAGTGTAATATACCATAAACATGCTAAACGTTTATTTTGTAGGTGAAAAAAAAATGGGCTCATTTGGTGGTTTTATAGCCTGGTAATATGGCCCTAGAAAAGGCCAAGAAAATCGGCAGCAGCAGAGTAAAATAATAAAGTATTGACTTTTACAATTAATTGTTTTTGTCAATGCTGGTAACATAATTCATAAAAGTAGTTTAGATGAAATCTATTATTTTAGTGACCTATGAATGTATATGGTTCTAAAGAAATAAAGAAACTTCATTCATAAACATCAATGCACCTTATGACTCCAGAAATAACACCCACAATTATACATGAGTAAGAAGAATAAGTGAACAACATACGCATGCGTGCATTTAAGTATCAAAAAAATTATTTTCAGCCTATGTGGACATATGTTTGGATTAACTTTCCATTAAAACAAGAGTTGGCAAGTCAAGTTTTTTGGTACCAAAAATAATGATAATTCAAGTTTTTGCAAACTCATTTCAGCAGATTGTCTGATTCATTTCATTGAATGTTTTTGTCTGTGCTACTTGATCTCAAGAAAGTGACACATGTTGAAGACATAATAACCAGTTAAAGTACTGTAATATACACAGCTCCTTTGCAACAGGAAAACACCCCGAACTCAAAGCAAACACTTGAAGCATATACTCTCAAAAATCTACATATTGGCAAAGCCAAAAGATAAAAAGAAACCTGTTTAAAATTGTAAAACTCCAAACATTTGCCTACCAAATTTTAATTTAGTCGCCAAATGAAAACAAATTTCGAAAAAATAAAAGGTAGTCCGCAAAACTGGTTGGGAAAATTGTAATTTTAGATGAACCTTTCCAACATTCTTCAGGCGAGCAATTCACTCCTCCAAATTTATGAAGCTAATGCCGCCAGGGACGGAGCCAAAGCAGGCCCGAGGGGGTTACGCACCCCTTCCTCAATTTTGAATATTTTTTTATTTTTTATTATTTATTTATTTATTTGTTTGTTTTGTGGTCATATACTCCATATTTTGTTCATTTTTTTTCTTTCTTAACATTTTCATTGACTAACATTTTCATTCAAAACACATCATTTATAAGCAATATCATCTCTTTAATATATTCTATCAAATACAAATTAAATAGATTTTATAATAATTTGTGCTTTAAATGATGTGTTTTTATTTTATAAAATCAAGAATTTGATCCATAAGTTTTTGTGCTAAAATTACAAACTTACATCACCATCTCGCATAAAGCTATTATACACTATTATAGAATTTTGTTAGCCTTATATTAATAATGATTTTTTATTTCTCATGCTTAAATTTAGCCTATAAAATTATTTTTATCTTAATGTTGATCATGTCGCTTTTTTTAAATAAAAAATTGTAATTAATAAGTGCCCCCTCTAACTCAATTTCCTGGCGCCACCATTGGCCGGTGTAACATTAAGCCCACCTCAAATGGAAATGAACAAAGTCGAGAAGCCAGCAGTGGAGGATCCACCAGCTCCAATCCCCAACCAAAGAAGATCAAGCATGGTCGGCTTGTTCCCATAGAACGACGGTGGACCGACCATCAAATTAGACAAACTGGTGGTGGCTCGATCGGTGTGGAGCCTTAGCCTAGCTGCTACGATGAGTTGCTCTCTGATATCACCACCACAAGGCTTACAGTCAGATGTGTCGACAAAGACCGCTGGTGGTGTCGACGATGGAGGCAAAGAGATATAGAGCGGCTTGAGGGATTGAGATTGATGACCCATAGATGGGGGAAGAGAGCTTCTTTAGAGAAACAAATTCAATTGAGGGCAACAAGATGGGGAAAGAAGAATATATATATGGTTATTGGCAACTAAAATAGATTTTTAGTCACTAAAAATAATTTATAAATCTCTCCAAAATTTGAAATGTCTCCCTCTAAATATTTTAGTTCTTTTGCAACCAAAACTTGTTTTTGTCGCTGAAAATAAATATCTGGCGACCAAACTTTTGATCGCCTAAGATAAAAAGTAAATTTTTGTTTTTCATTCGGCAAATAAATTATTTTAGTAGCCAAAACTACCTATACAACGGCTACAATATTTTTTAGTCGCTGAAAATAAATATTTGGCGACTAAACTTTTGGTCACCAGAGATAAAAAGAAAATTTTGGTTTTTCATTCGGCGACTAAATAATTTTAATAGCCAAAACTAACTATACAACGACTAAAATATTTTTTTAGTCGCTGAAAAGAAATATTTTACGACTAAACTTTTGGTTGCCAAAGATAAAAAGAAAATTAGGTTTTTCATTCAGCAACTAAATAATTTTAGTAGCCAAAACTAACTATACAACGATTAAAATATTTTTTAGTCGCTTAAAAAAAATATTTGGCGACCAAACTTTGGGTCGCCAAAAATAAAAAGTCAATATTTGTTTTTCATTCAACGACTAAATAATTTTAGTAGCCAAAGCTAACTATCCAGAGAACTAAACTATTTGTTTAGTCGCCAATTGTGGGAAATTTAGCGACTAATTTTTTTTAGTCGCCAATTGTGGCATTTTTAGCGACTAAATTTTTTTTAGTCACCAATAATCAATATACCCCGACTAAAAAAATTTAGTAGCTAAATATTGTACTTTTTCCGACTAACATAATTTTTGGTCACAAATTCCAGAACTTTTGGCGACCAAAATTTGTTTAGTCGGCAAAAGTGGTCGCCAAAAGTGTACTTTCTTGTGGTGAGATTAGGGGACCAGGTCCAGAAGTCCAGGGGCCTGGGCTAGAAGGCCAAGTCCAGAAGGCATGGCACTCAGGGGGAAGACTTGGTCAAAGCTTGGTCCTTACTTTAAGGGCCTACCACTCCTAGAAATCTATGATGGTGGAACAAGATCCCACAAAAAGTGGGTTGAACGTGAGGAGTGGCAAGGGAAGTGGAACCAACTCCATTAGCCATTTTGGAGGCTATATAAAACCATACTAAGGAAAAAGGGAGGCAATTAATTAACACCACTTTTGGTTGCTCCTAGTCTTATATTTTCTTGCTCTATAGCTTTCAAGTATACTAAATTAAGCATTAGAGAGTCCCTTGGATGCCCAGTAGGTGGGTTCTTCATATTTTTTTGAATGTTTCAGGCCAATTTCCATTGTGTTCACGCCGAAGAGCCATTGCAACAAAGATGGTTCAATTTTTACCCACCACAATTTGGCACAGTCTGTGGGAAACTTACAATAAAAAGCCTTTTTCTACTCTTTGCTACTTTCAATTCGTTCATTTTTCAATCATTGATGGCAAAAGAAAATGTCATCCTACCAAACGGTGAAGAACATGATGTTTTACGCCCACGTGAACAATGTGAGCATGAAGTTCAGACCAACCCATGAAAGACCAAGCAGAAGGTAGCATCTGGTTGCAAGAGTTAGCTCGGAGTGAGAAAGTCATCAATGCAATGGACAAACGACCTAAGAAATTGTCTGAACAAGTTAGAACCTTGAAGCAACGTCAACTCCAACCTCGGATGAAAGGTCATCTCAGGATTGGAAATCAGCTTCGACAGAGCAATTTTCGAGCAGAATATCCTGCTCCTATACCTGTTCAAGTAGAACATCATGCTCCTACATATTTCCGAGCAGAATGTGGTACTCCTACATATGTTCAAGCAGAACATACTGCTCCTACATCTTTTTGATTAGAATATCTTGCTCTTGCTTCTTTTCGAGCAAAACAGCGTGCTCCTACACCTATCTGAGCAGAGCATCCTACTCTTGCACTTGTCTGAACAGAACATCGTGCTCCAGTATCTGTCTGAACAAAACAGCATACTCTTGCATCTTTTTTAGTAGAACATCCTACTCTTGCACCTATCCAAGAAGAACAGCATGCTCTAGTATCTATCCGAGCAAAGCATCATATTCGTGTATCTATCCAAGCAGAACATCCTACTCCTACAGTTGACCAAGTAGAACAACGTGCTCCAGCATCTGTCCGAGAAGAACATCTTCCTCATGCACTTCTCTGAGCAAATCGTCGTGCTCCAGCACTTGTCTAAATAGAACTACGTACTCTAGCACCTGTTAACGTTTGAATAGAACAACATAGTTCAACCCCTATCTGAAGAGCATCAGAAGGAATTATGGTCTAGACAATAGAACCTAGGCCTGGTCTAATCACTTCTCCTTTTAGTAGGAGGATTAATAATATGGAGTCTTCAAAAAATTTCAACATCCCAAAGTTTGAGCTCTATGATGGTCGGTCAGATCCCTTGGACCATCTTTGTCACTACACCGTTGCAATAGGAATGAGGCACTCATGTGCAAGGTCGTCGCATCCAACCTAGGGAAAGTAGCCAGCTAATGGTTTGACAAGCTTCATGAAGGGTCTATTTACAATTGGCAACAGTTGTCAGAGAGTTATGTGAAGTGCAAGGAGGTGAACGCTTTGCTTGCCTTCTAAAAATCTCCCGACCAAACTCTCAAGTAGTATGCCCAACATTACTAGGAGACCTTTTATAAAGTTGAGGAGGACTGTTCAAATCAAGTAGTAGTTACCACATTTAAGCATGGCTTGTTACCCAAAGATAGGTTATGGCAGTCCTTTTCCAGGAAACTAGCAAAAGGAGTCACTGATCTATTAATCAGGATTGACCATTATAGCAAGCTAAAGGAAGATTAAAAAATTTCTAAACAACTATTGGTTCAAAGGGAAGAGAGTTAGACAATCTAGCTCGCATTGTAGTTATGCTCTTTCACTTAATTGTAATTTCTAGTAATTCCCTAAGTGCAAGAAAGTTGGACAATTCACGTCAGATTGCAGTTTTGTTCTTTCACTTAAGTGCAATTTCTAGCAATTCCCCAAGTACAAGAAAGTGTTACAATCGACACTAGATTGTAGTTGTGTTCTTTCACTTAGGTGCAATTTCTACTAATTCCCTAAGTACAAGAAAGTTGAACAATCCAGCTCGGATTGTAGTTATGTTCTTTCACTTAGGTGCAATTTCTAGCAATTTCCTAAGTACAAGAAAGTTTGACAATCCAAGCCAGATTGTAGTTATGTTATTTTACTTAGGTGCAATTTCTAGCAATTCCCTAAGAACAATAAAGTTGGACAATCCAGCTCAGAATGTAGTTATGTTCTTTCACTTAGATGCAATTTATAGCAATTTCCTAAGTACAAGAAAGTTAGACAATCCGGCTCGGTTTGTAGTTATGTCCTTTCACTTAGGTCTAATTTCCAAAAATTACCTATGTACAAGAAAGTTGAACAATCCAGTACGGATTGTAGTTATATTCTTTCACTTAAATTATTTGAGTATAAAAAAAGTCTGCAAATCAAAATTTGAATTGTTCCGCTCTAGTATGGATAGTTTTGCCTTGGATCAACTCCAACTTTCCCTTATGACTAGGCTTGGAAAAGACGACGTTTGGGGGCAATTGCTGGTGGCAAAAATAAAGAGTTTCATTCCGAGCAAAAAATGTACAGAATTCGAACAAGATACACTCTGATGATCAGAATAGCAGGATTAGAGGTCCAGGATTAGAAAAGTCCTGGGGACTAGGACCACAGGTCCAGGTCCAGACATGCAGGTCTAGGATCAAAGAACCAGAGGAGACCACGGGGCCAGGACCAAAGGTCCAGCTCCAGACATGCGGGTCCAGAACTAAAGGTGTAGGACCAGAAGACCAGGTCCAAAAGTCTAGGGGTCCTAGCCAGAAGGCCAAGTCTAAAAGGCATGGCCCTTAAGGGAAAACTCAGTCAAAGCTTGGTCCTTACTTTAAGGGCCAACCACTCCTAGAAATCCGTGATAGTGGAACAAGATCCCACAAAAAGTGTGTTGAATATGAGGAGTGGCAAGGGAAGTAGAACCAACTCCGACAACCATTTTGGAGGCTATATAATGCCATACAAAGTAACGAAAAAGTGAGACAATTAATTAACACCACTTTGGGCTACTTCTATTATTACATTTTCTTGTCCATAGCTTTCAAGTATGCTAGCTTAAGTATCAGAGAGTCCCCTAGCTGCCCACTAGTTGGGTTCTTCATATTTTTTAAGTGTTTCAAGCCAAGTTCCATCGTGTTCACGCCGAAGTGCCACCACAACAAAGGTGGTTCAATTTTTACCCGCCACAATATAATACGGAACTGCTATTTACCATTCCACTTTATTCCAAATACACTCCTTTTTGTGTCCTTATTATACATAGTTATATTAATACCCTTTTTACTTTTACACATATACCTCAATTGCCCTTGATTGAAGGGTATTAATGTAACTATGTATAATAAAGGAGAAAAAAAATGAAGTGTTTTTAAAGTAAAGTGGTGTCAGAATAGCACTCCCTACAATAATCTCATTTTACTTATTCTACGACTCAATAAAAATATTTTTCTGATAAAAATTTAAAAAGTTATGCAAGAATATTAATTGAACTACAATAATGTGATTGTAATGGTATCAAATTTTTTAGTAACGCTTTTCAGTTCCAACTTATTTATTAAATTCCTAAGCCACAATGAATTTCTCAACAAGTTCTTCCTAACTTATCAACAATAAATTGAATAAATTAAATTCCCAAATTAAATATGATAGTTTCATCTACAATCACAATTAAGGTTAGAAAACTTCCTAAATTAATTATGATAGTTTCATCTACAATCACAATTAAGGTTAGAAAACTTCATGGTTAACTACATTCTTTGATCTATAAATAGGTTACATTTGATCTTGAAAATGTTAAGGAACAACTAGGATCATCTCATCACCCATTACATTTATTTCAGGTATGATTTCTATGGTGTATGCACACACAAAAGATTTTGTCAGCTTATTAACCTAGGTAGATTCAAGTCATCCTTTCAATAGTTAAGCAAAAGCCTAAGGACATTTAGGGAATTAGCTTCCAGAAAATATTGAAAAACTAAAATGAATATCTTTAATGTAGTTAGGCAATTGATTTTTTTTTTTTTTAATTTTTTTTTTTACTTTTTTTGAATTGTAAGTATATTCACTATGTTGTTAAAAAATTAAATATGAAACGAAGAAAGAATCAAACAAACAAATTCTATCATATACAGTGAATCAATTTGGCCAATTTTTGGGTATATCACTTTTAATTTGAACTTTGAAAATAAGCTTCAATTACTTTTGGTCCAATCGTTTGCAGGTTAATCTTAAAATTGGGATACACTTACTATGTTAGTTATCTTCAGTTACCTTTTCTTGCATCTTCATGGGTTGCTTTCCATGACATGCCTAGCACAAAGAGTCCCAAATTTGTATGTTTTTGGAGATTCAATAGTTGATTATGGCCACAAGACTCGTCATGCAGCAGGCATGAAAGCAGGATACCGACCCTATGGATTAGAATGCATTTGGATAGGAGCGGAAAGATTCACAAATGGGAAAACAATTCCAGAAATTATGGGTGAGAACCCATAAATATTTTTAATAATGTGCATTTTTTTAGAGTAAAATTCACTTTGCCCCCTTGTGATTTGAACCCGGAGCACTTTATCCCTTCTATTGTTTGAATATAGATAGAAAGACTCATTGTGATTTTGGATTAAACTGTAACACTTAGTTTTTCCATCCAAATTAACGAAAAGTGTATAACATTTGCCAATTTTGAGGGTAAGCATTAATTTTTCTTCAATTTAAAGTAAAATCAAAATGCAAAAGGTCATTTCTATCCTTAACCTTCATCGTCTCCCTTGAAACCCTCACAACCCTAACACTAATCTGCCAAATACTCCTCTTCAACCACTTGATCTATTTTCTTCAAGCCCATCGTCATTCATCTCTTCTCCAAAACCAACCCCACCACCATATTTCCTTCTTGGACCACCGCTGATGTCTCATCTCCCTTTTTTGACCACCACCACAACCCGCTCTTCCCTCCCTGACTATCACAAATTTCTTTTCTTTAGTCTCCATATCTCTACGCCATCTCTTCTCACAAGCCACCCTTATTGCCATCTTCTCTCCCTATCATTTTCAGACAGATTTAAAAGTTTCTGAATTTTCAGTTCATTTGCATGCCTTTTTTTTTTTTTTTTTTGTGTAATCTTTTGCTAGAAGAAGGATCTTTAAGCTAATATGTGATTGTCTCGTAGATATAGACTCACATATGTCTAACCTAGATTTTGATTGACCACCAAAACTCGAGGAATTATACACTATTTTTCATATACATATATACATTAGTAGTGGTGCACGTGCGTTGTGTATATACATTTTTTTTTTTATATATATTTTTGCTAATCATTTGATTTGAAAAATCAAAAAATGTTGTGATCATTATTAGTGGAATTCCTACTATTTAAGTACCGAAATTTCGATAAATGGTGAAATTTCACTGTTTGAGAATAGAGAACACAATAAAAGTTTACTTCTTCTTCTTTTTTTTCTTTTTTTTTTTTCTAAAAAATTTTGAATACTCAACCTAGTTTTTATTTGATAGATCTCAATGACAAAATTATAAAAATACCAATTTTAAAAATATAAACAATTAGATAAAAACTTGTGAGGAAATCTTATTGTGGGCACCCTACACCCCTTTAGAGATATATACCATATGCACCATATGACAAAAATGTGTAATTTTGCCATAAAATCTTATAGCATTAATCACAAAATGAGTAACCAGAACACAAATTAATGTACAAATTTTTATGGTTGACGTTGTAAAAGTTTTGTAGTTTGGTTATGACACTTTTTCTTACGCCAATTTGTGGTGAGAGTACACATTTTGTAGTTAATGTTACAAAATTTTGTGGTAAGGTACATATGATATGCACCATAGCATTTCTTAATATTTTAAAATTTAAAAATAAATTTAATTAATGGTGTGGTTGATGACGCAAACATTTATGCTTATGTCTTGTTGGCAATTAAAAATTACATTGACGGGCCTTTCACCTTAGAACCCTAACTTTAAGCAAGAAATAGATATTGTTTTAACAGTTTTTAGTTAGTGTATTACGGAAACATTAATGCACACCATATGTAATTTTACAAAAAAAATCATATAAGTTTTCATGAAATTATATAAATGATTTCAAAAAATACCTAAGTTCAACAGAAATTCACATAATTTCATAAGTTTTTATGAACTTACACAAATTTTTGTTTAATTTATGCATTTTTGTGTGATCATTTACGTAAATTAGTAAAAATTTACATAATTTTATATAAGATTGTATACAATATACATTACACACCAGAACATTTCCCAAAAATATTAGCATATATAATATAGTACCGATAAATAGCCTTTATGAAGTTGATCCGTAATTTAAAATTGTTTCCCTATTTTTTTTTAATTCTTTTCTAAATTCACTTCGCACACATCAATACAGCTTCATCACTCAAAGTAAGCCCACCGATGACAATTGATGAAGCTTGGATACATCCTCAAATTGGGGTTAATTATGCTTCTGCATCAGCTGGTATTCTTCCTAAGACAGGAACTGCATTTGTAAGTACTCTTACTTTAAAGCAAACCACTAGAAATGCACTCCTCATCAATTTTCCTATTTCCGAACCATTAGTGTTAAGCATTCAACGCAAGATATAAATTAATGCTATACTTAGATCTAAAATTTGTTAAAAGAAAAAAAAAATGAAGGAAATGAAGTTGCTTATACATATTATTTATTTTTTAATTTGACTTCACACATATTCAATTTTTATGCATAAAATTTATGGGAAATTACACTCATGGATTTTGTAACTTGCCTTTTGTATCAATTTAGTCTTAGTAATTTTAATTGTATCAATTTTACCATGGACTTTTTTACATTATGTTAGTTTAATCCAATTGAGAACATTTATTAAGAAATTGAACAAACTAAATGCCAAACCTCTTTTTGAATAGAGTGAATAAACTATTTAGCTCTTTAATTTTTGTTTATAAGTTTGACTATACTAAAATACGTGAAAAATTGAAGATTAAAACTGATACAATTAATATTAGAAGGGCTAAATTAACATATGTGTAATTTACTCAAAAATGAATTTTCATGGTAAGTACCTTTCCTTCACATTTTTCTAACCTAACTACATGAAAGAAACATAATTATTTGTCTAGAAATTTATTTATTTTTTATTTATTTATGAAGTTTAAGGCAAACTATGAAAATGGGATCCACTTACATATATTTTTTAATAAAAAATTTATATGTAAATGATAAGTATTAAGAATTTTTTTATTGAACTTTACTTGCATATATAATCATTAAAATTATCAATTAAAATTTACTTTCATATATTAAGAGGGGAAGAAATTATTACAATGACTGAAAAACTGGTTTTGTTACTTTATAGTTCAACCATATCCAATTTGCCATTGAACCAACTATCACTTAAATACTATTCTTCTCGCATTTTTAGCTGCAAAATCAATAATCAAATGCTCCCGATTGAGATTGAATTAATTGTTCTACTTTTAGTTTCTTCTCTCTCTTTTTATTCCCAAAACTATACTTCATAAGAAACATGACTATATAATTACAATTCAATCCATAAATCACAATCCATTAACCATATGATATTTGATAATAAAGAAATTATGAAACATAATTTAATGAAACAAAGTTAGGGGAAAAAAAAGTAAAAAATTATTCAATTAAAATATGATAAAGACCAGGTAAAAAAATTAGGGCAAAATTATTCCATTAAAATCTGACAAAGAAAGATGGGAAAAAAAATTAAGACAAATTTATTTAATCCATTAAAATCTAATAATTTAAGAGAGAGAGAGAGAGAGAGAGAGAGAGAGAGAGGATTTACTGGGAGAGAGTGTTTGAGAGTGAGAATGAGTCACCGAGTCGCAATTGATCGTCACCAATTTCTGGCCGACAGCACTGCTGTTGCTCAGTGCTCTAGTGGAAGGTGATCTATGCTTAGTTCCTGAGAGAGATGAGAGCTCACAGAATTTGTGTGAAAGTGGTTTGATTCAAGGGCCAAACCAACACTTATTTGTATGTGTTTTAATTTTAATTGGGTCAAATTACACTTATAAATATACATACATATATATATATTCTCTTTTACATATGGACCCAACAGAATTTTTTAGGGCCCCTTTATTTTTTAGGGCCGCTTAGACTGACTCTAAATCAACAAAAATAAATTGGGCCTATTTGAATTTGTAATATACTATAAGTCACTACTAAATTTGGGGACCCAATTTTGGGCCAATTTTTTGGAGCCTAAAACACAAGCCTCGGTAGCCTTAGTCCAGAGTCGGTCCTGTGTCTCATATCTTTCCTTCTTTTCTCATTTTACAAATTTAAAATTCAAACCCAACATAAAATAACCAAATTAATAATGGAAGTGTTAAATGTATATTTTGTAGGGAAAGAACTACTGTATGGAGAAACAAATTAACTTTTTCAAGGAAACTGTTGAAAATGTCTTGGGACCAAAATTTCAATCTACAGAGAAACTCTCAGAATACTTGTCAAATTCGATTTTTTTGATTCATATTGGCAGTAGTGATTACATTCATAACTATCTTCAACCAGATGATTATAATAGCAGTCGTCAATACAATGGCAAAAAGTTTGCTGAACTCCTTACAAGTAAACTGGGAAATTATTTAAAGGTATGTGATACCTCTCAAATCTTATTGTCCCTATTGGCTCTTTTAAACTCATAATTTGTAGCAAATTTCACTTTACTCCCTATAATTTCAATTTGAATAATTTAGTCCTTATATTTTAAGTTTAGTTTCAACTTAGTCCCTACACTTTAAGTCTAGTTTCAATTTGGAAAAAATGTACTTTAAGACTTTAAGTGTAAGCACTAAATTATTTAAATTAACATTATGGGAAGTAAAGCGAAATTTGGTTCAAATTGCATAAGTTTAAATTATAAATTTAATTATTAATTTCTATAAAATTTATTATTAATTTGATTTGATTTTTTTTTTTTTTTTTTTTTTTGAAAAGATAACGCAAGTTGTAATTTCTCTTAAATGTTCTTACAAAGTGGAAGGTAAAATAATTATTTTTCTCTCCTTTGCAAATTTGTTTACTTTTGTAGGATCTATACAACCTTGGTGCAAGAAGAATCCTAATTTTTCAAGTTGGCCCACTTGGTTGTTTTCCATACATAATAAACAAAGTGAAACCAAGAAGTAGATGTGCCGAAGATGTAAACAAGTTGGTGTCTGGTTTTAACGACAAGCTTAATGCCAAGCTTATTGAATTGACTAAAACGCTTCATGGATCAAAATTCGTGACAGTTAAAACTTTTAATCTTATAAGAAACATGATTCAAAATCCCACTGATTATGGTAAGTCATACAGTCGATGACTATACATATGCATGCTCAATCAGGTAAAAGATAAGAACTAGACAATTACACCATCCACCATTTTAAATGGTCTCATTGGCTTGAGATTATAATAAGATAAGAATTGATATTTATAAAAGTATTAAGTTAAAAAAAAATTCTCTCTTCATTGCCCAATAATCAATTTTTTTTGTTGGTAATTTAAGTTATTGTTTTCCTAATCTACACCAAGCGGCCAATGTCACTCACACTTTTTGTTATGAAATACAATATCGTTATATCCATGAAAAATAAGGTTTCATTGAAAACAAAAAGGAAAAGAATTTGTTTTATGATGACTAATTTTTTTTATTTATTTTTTATTGGCAAAAGAAGTCTTCATTGATGAAAACATACAAAGAGGATTAAAAAGTGTTTTTATGATGATTAAAAAGACCTTGCTAACAAGTTACTTTGGTGATACAAAAAATATATGAAAAGGGGAGAATTTTTTTGGGTGAATATGAAAAGGGAAGAATACAAAACACTTATCATTGGTTTCACCACATTTTTTCATATTTTTTCTCTTTTTCTTAAACCCTTCTATCCAATCTCGATGCAAAACCCTGGTTACCATTTGCCTAATAATAATTTATGGTAAGTGACAATAATTGAGTTCCAATCCAACAAAACATCTTGAGTTGCAATTACATAGTTGACCAACTTGAGAAACTGACCAATTTTTTATTCTATGTCATTCTAAATCCATCTATTCTAAGTTCCATGCATACACATTAAGAGACTAAGCCTGTGTTTGGTTAAAGAATCTTGAGAGGGATTTAAAAAAGGAAAAGATGTGTGAAATCAAGCGAAATATAAGTTTATTTTATTGAAATTTTATCTAACTTTTTCCTTTCTCTTTCTAAATCTCTCCCTAATTTTTGAACCAAACATAGCCTAACACATTTTTTCTCTCTAGGTTTTGAAGACACAAGATGGCAATGTTGTCCAACTCAAGAAAATGTAACTGGTCTATGCAAAGAACGTATAATCCGTGAGGTTTCGCCAGCTGAAATGTCAATGCCTGATGAAGAAGAAAAGCATAGAGAATTTCGAAGGTCATTTGCATGTCTGGATGTTTCACCTGGTAAATTTAGTCGAATTGGGATTGGGAAACCAAGGAAAGATGTTTGTGATGATAGGAAATTATATATTTTCTGGGATGAACTTCACCTCACTGAAGCTGCATACAAAATCATAGTAGACAAGTGCTTTGCTATTTCAGACAACATTTGTTCTCCGTATAATATATTAGCAAATCTAGTGGAAGAAAATATATGTACCTCGGATAGTTGTATGTTTCATCAATATTGATATGATGGAAAATAAAGTTGCTTTAATTTTTTTTTCTTTGCATTCCTTTTAGTTAGGAAATGCTTGTTACTTTTTAGCTATGTCATATGGGTCTAAAATTTTAAATTTGCTAATATTGTGAGATGTATCTTATAATGAGTCCACATACTTTCACAGTCTCTTTAGTTTGTAGCATACACTTTGTTGATTAAAAACAGACCTAGGTATGCACATGAAATCTACATGCTTGCCCGAACTATCCTCTTGTCAGAGGGGCAACGTCTACAATACTCCCGTATCTTTCACAAAGTGCAATGTGAATCAATGATAGCCTAGATTTGGGTATAACATAAAAATTCATTTATCTTACGTGTAGGGAAAAATAATATAGCAAAAATAAATGGATTCGGGAATACCTTTTACGCTCAGATTGAATCCAATGATCATGTGGGTGAATCACGTGCCTCTCTTGATATTTTTCGACAATTCTCAGTAGTGGGGTAGAACTACTAGAGAACTACCCACATTATTCACAATATAAAGGCATGATTGTTCTCCCATGATAGAGAGCTAAAGAGATAAAGGCCTTGTTTGGTTTGCTTTTGAAAAATAAATTTTAGAGAAAAATTTTCAAAATTTTGTTTGGTTTAGTGATTTTTGAAAAAACATTTCAAAATCACTTTCTCTCTTCTACACATCAATCAATCACTTTTTCTCTCTCCTCTCTCATTCTCAATTATTTTTTCTCTCACACACAGCTACTCAATTACAACAAAATATCAAATCATCCTAAAGTCCCATACTCCAAAACTATGTCCAAAATATACAATCAAAGAAATCAAAAAAAATTCTAAACTCTTTCCCCAAAATCTTTTTTGAAAATTTATCTCTCAAAACCAAACCAAACAGACCCAAAGTTTTTCACAACAAACTATTTTGTTAACGTCTATGTCACCCATAATACAGTATACATATCTGTCATATATTTGAGAGAGATGTAACCGCCCTCAACTCTATCTCCCTAGGAGATGAGATTGTGGGTTATTCACCCTTACCCCTAAGAAAAGATGGTTTGAAATTCTAACTAATGTAGTCATTAAATGGGTCATGGGTCATGCCACCATGCGCGTCCAAACCAAGTCTGAAACTCGACCCAATTTCGAACATCTCCCACTCGTACATGGGTTGGCATGACACTGCCATATCTTTATCTCATTCTCAATCTGCCCAAACATCGAACAACCTCATATTTAATAGTGAACCGTGCAACCATTGATTATTCATGATATATTCCCATCGATTCCAACCAAAACCCCGAAACTCTGTGATGATAGATGATCTGGAGCCAAAGTTGGATATTGGCAGATAATCTCATGGGCATGCACTTCCCTCTTTATGGTTTTCGTAAACCATGGATTGATCATGCAGCAAAGGAGTACTAGAGAAGTTCTGGGTCTGACACTGGCTAAATATGTGATAGATTTTGAAACTAGCGCAGGACCAATAAACTTAGGAGATATTGTGACCATTTTTGTGATCAAGGATGGACCACCTTCTGATTGCACAAAGACGTGATGGATGGCATGGACTGATATTAGCAATTTGGGAATACTTTATTTTATTTTATGAATTGGGTGTTGAGTCTAAACCTAATTTTGCCAAGTCTAAGGAGATAGAATCGGGATTGAGTTAGTTTTATAAGTTAGAGTCTAGTGATTTCGAGGGTGATAACCCGGACATCACTGTCCTTTCTATGTCTGTCTTTTATTTTCTTTTGAGCATGTTTCAACCATTGAGGCAAAAAGTTCTAAATGAAAATGCAGTAATTTTCACCTACTTCTTTGTACCATTAAATCATTGCATTGACCAAAATTTTCAAAATTTGATAAAAACGAAGAGGAAAGAAATTCCTCGGGATTTGCAAAATTTGATCGACTGAGACGAAGAGAGGCGTGTTAAGCCCTTGATGAATGAGATCATTTTTGTTGATATGGATACTGATAAGGATCCTGACTTGGTCCAAATTGGTTCTACATCATCTTTAGAAAAGCACGAGTAATTAGTAGCTTTATTGAAAGATTTCAAAAAATATTTTTGCATAGTCCTACGAAGACATGCCTAGAATTGATCCTGAGATTGTATAACATAGATCCCTCTCGACCTGAGGCACGACCCCTTAGCTTTCAAACCTTGATTCAGAGTGTCCAAAAATCAATTAGGGTATGAGGCTTGCATAGCCGAATTAGAAACAACCCTAGAACTAGGGGCAATGAGGTTGGATGCGGTCGGAGATTCCAATGAGGTCGTTTCTTAAGCCAATGAAAACCACACAAAAAAAGAAAAAAGAAAATATCAAATCCCAAAATCTAAGAGAGGAAGATTTAGTGCTGAAGTACAATCGAACTGTTATCCACGACTCTAGGGGCAAATTCAAACCCAATTAGACGAGTTCCTATATCATCAAGTCTATCTGGTCAAGTTTAGCAACCATTTTCATGGATTTTATATAGCCTAGAGTTCTCATAACCAATCAACATGGACAAGCTAAAAAAAAATTCCACCCTTGAAAGGCTCACTAGGTCGAAAACCCGGAAGGGCGACCTAGACAAAAGTTAAAGCATGAAAAAATGAATGGAAAAATGGAAAAATGAAAAATGAAACAATGAAAGATGAAAATGAAAATGAAAAAACAAAAGCTCGCAAGGTCGAAAACTCGAAAAAGCGACTTTGGAAAAAGTTATAGCACAAAATGAGAGTGTTAATACTCGAGTAAGCCTTACCTCATGAACTACGTAAGGCCTGATATCCATTTTTGGGATTGTGGAGAAGTGGTTTGGAAATACTCTTATGACCTTGGGGGACGTTCGTGATCCTCAGCTAGCCACTTGAAAAAGAATGAACACTCCGGTCGAGGGTACCGGAATTAGCACTCCGACGGGTAAGTCAGTGTCTACTCTCTGGATTGCTTGTGTCTAAAGTTAAGCATACTAATTCTCACATACCTCTTTCTGGCTGATGTTCTTCTCTTGATATCTTTTCTTTCTTGGGCCTCGGGGTTGAGCCCACCTTTAGTTCGTCATTCGGCTTCTTTTGTAGCAAACTGCTTTTCACTCGGCCCCTTGCCCAATCGGCCATTTGACCGAATAGGGTAGGATTTGAATATCCTGGACGAAACCAAATGTTATATATATATATATATTCCAACTCTCCAAGTTCAACTATTCGGCCTCTTTACGACTTCGATTATTCGGGCCCCACAATTGCCCCCCAAGCACTCCACTAATGACAGTTGGCTAGAGTGTTTGGTTTCAAACTCGAAAAGTCGGAGCCGAAATTCGGCGGCTAACCTCATTCCAATGCAGATGTCTGAGCACACGCTTCTCAGTTATCATTTCAACTTCCCGCCCCTTCGTACACTTCTATTTGTTATGATTTAAAATTTTGACGTCTTTTCAAATACATACACACTTTCAGATACTTGTTGCTGGACTTCCTTCCGAATTATCTCTGCAACTTCCTTTCCTTCACTATCCTCTTCGTCTCTTGTAAGTTCTCTCCCTCTTTGCTCTAAATCCTTTTCCTGGTTTGTTTTTGGTTTAGAATATACCTATAAATTGAAGAAAATGGCAAAGCATTTGAAAGATCTCCTCTCCTCAAATCGAATTTCTGGCTTCCGACGCCATTTTTCCATTCCTGATGACGTCCGTCTGTCACTCATGACAGACGGCACCCTCGATATGGAGAGGACTGATGAAACCACGATCTTCTTCCCACTCCTATCAATCGCAGAGGGTGGAGTCCGTTTCCCCCTTCACCCATTCCTTAGGGCTGTGCTCTGCCGTTGGGGTCTAATCCCTTCCCAACCCAGTGTCAACTTTTTTAGAATTATAATGGGGATTATAGAGCTAAACCGTCACCTTAGGATTAACCTCGGCATTCCTGCTATTCGGCATTGTTATGCCTTGGCCAAGTCTTTTGGTCGGCACAGACGTTATTTCCTTAGGGCCAAGGACACCGACCATCAACTAGTGACTATGCTTTCCAGCTCTGGGAAGCGAGTCGATGACGTTATGGTCGTTGTCCAAGGTAACTGGGAATTCGGCAAAGGCGAGGATCGCCTCAATCCTATTCCTAGGTAGAGGGGCGAACCAAGTGGCCGTATAGCCTCTTGTGTTTATTTTTCCTTTGTTATATTTGTAAAGCTTCACCTTTGAGACCTAATGGTTTTGCTTGAGCAGGAAATGATTTGAAGAAAGTCCTGACCTCAACCGACGACGCTGTTCTTTCGAAGATCAAAGTTGCGCTAAAATACTTCAGCCGTTCGAGTCTTCAGAAACAGGGAAGGGCGGTCCACGTTCTGCTTCGGTACGAGCTGACGTATGTGACTTTCTCGGCGGCAGAAAACATCCCAATTCCGAAGGGTTAAGAGTTTCTTACCGCTCTTTTTCTGACCAACTTCAAAACTTGTGGCAAATTGGTTTCGAGGGATCCGATTTGGAGCGGGTGAAAGTAGTTGAAGTTGCCGAGTTAGATCAATCTGAAGAGGAAGTAGACGAGGCTTTTTGGTTGGCCTTTGAGCAAACCGGCCTCAGTTCAGCCGATCCTCCGTCCACTTCGGGCCGAGGGAACCTTCCATTTGACAACGTTTTTAATGGTCTAGAGGACCTTCAAGGCTCATATCCCGAAGACATGGCTGGGTTAAACCTTACACAACTTGCCAAAAAGAGAAACGCAAAAAGGTTGGCCACGCAGCGAAGGACAGAGGCCATTCGATCAGAAGAGCCACTGTAACAACCCCGCGAGGGACCTCGCTACAGTTCGGACTCGATTTGTGCCACGGTTCTAAATCTTGAACCAAAGAGTCCAAATCCGGCAAATCGTTTTGAAAACAGATTTTTTTTGAAAGAAGTGCCAAACATGGACTGCTTTGCCAGATACAGAGTCGCCACCTAAATATTTTTTAAATGGGAAATTTAGGAAACCCTAACTCGGTGCCAAAGGCCACGTGTCCGTCATCACCAAAGTTGGCTCGGGAACTTGGGTACGATTGGGGAAGGTCACATCGTGAGCACCCCCGCTCGCCCGGTCAAAGACCGGCCTCTACTAACCATGATATCTGTTTTTGAAAACTTTGTATGTTCTTATTCCGGTTATTAGCCTAGGTTACTATGTGATGCGCACAGCATACAAGTATAGACTGAGTCGCCTGAATCGGAACAAAACATTTCATATTTGTTTGAAAGACGATTTGCTACCCGCAAGTAGGCTTAAAATGCAGATTTTGCCACCCTCGGGTGGGCTTAGAAAACATGGTGTTGCCACTATCTAGTGGGCTTAAAACAAACAATCGATGAATTATTCCAATTCAGGTAACTCAACCTTCACCCACAGGCATTCAAGGCAGTTATATCACATAAGCACATAGCCTCATGGCAAGCATGCTATTTATGGCAATCACTCACACGCATGCAAGGATGCTAAAGCATAAAACTTACCGAGTACTCCAAGCCAAAACAGAAACCGGTTAAAAATCATGCATGAATCCTAAATATGCTAAAATGCCTAATGCAACACATGCAAAATGCAACTATAGCAGGCTCGGCTATTCTAAACATGGTATGTGAAATGTTACAACTAACATGTATTCAACTTGGAATTGAAATACGATGCAGTTTGTATGATGCGCCGAGCCCGGTGCATGCAAAACAGATGAATGATGCAAACATGCTGTCATACTGTATGCTAATTGACATATGCCCTAATCTACCATCATAAGCAGATAAATAAAAGGGAGAAAGAAATGGGGGTTGGAAGACATACATCACACACACCCACACTTATTACAGCATTGCCCTCGCGCAGAGGGTCCGAATAAATAATACAGTCCGAATAAAAGAATAATACAGTCCGAATATACAGCCCAAAATAATATACAAATTCCTAATTAATTAACGAATTAACTAAGAAAGCTGTAAACTGGCATGCAAGCCAGGGACTGCCTTGACTCCGCTCCGGATAATGAAATGATGCATGTTTCGGCTGTTTTGCGCGGAAATCCACTGGGATGCCCCAATTAACCTCTGTTTGCAATGTTTCTCGAAATGCGTGCCAGACTTCGAAAAGTTACTGATTCTTCATTTTACTGCAACAGAGAGCAGGAAAGGGGCATAGCAATGTATTTCACAAATATATGCATGCCTCGATCCTCGTGCCATCAACCACGCATATCGATACATGATGGCCGAGGAGTCGGATTGCACAACTCAATATGGGGTGAATGCATATGAATGCTACAACAAAACCTAACTCCATCATGGATAATCCGGAGTGTCGGTGACTTGGGAATTGAGACCTGTTCCGTCACTCGGAGTACGAAACGTGCCTCGTTTCCCGTGCCCGGGCTGACTCCTATCCCGAACACGATGCAATATGCATGATATGCATGAATGCAACCTAAGATACAACCTAGTATGCACAATGCAGATGAAAATGAGATGCCTCGAAACGCGTGCACACGGGCACGCGAACCGAGGTAATGCATGAATGCAATCTAAGGTACAACCTAGTATGCACTATGCTGGTGAAAACGAGATGCCTCGAAATGCGTGCACACGGGCACGCAAACCGAGGTAATGACACACGCGATATAATGAGACTAAAAATGGCATGACAATGTAATATGGGCTTATACCAACATGAGTGAGCCTCAGCCACACTCACACAGGAGGCCAATAGATGAAAAGTGAAGTGCCTCGAAATGCGTGCACACGGGTACGCAAACCGAGGCAATAGCATTCGGAATGCAATGATGCTAAAATGACATACAAAATGCAAAATGGACTTATACTAACATGAATGAGCCTCAGCTATACTCACATAAGAAGCCGTGAGATGAAAATGAGATGCCTCGAAATGCGTGCCCACGGGCACGCAAATCGAGAAAATGGCATGAAATATGATATACAATGAGACTAAAATGAAATGCCTCGAAATGCGTGCCCCCAGGCACACAAACCGAGGAAATGGCATACGGAATGTATTGATGGGCTTACGCCAACGTGAGAGGGCCTCAGCCACACTCACATAGACTGCCGTCGGATAAAAAAGAAGTGCCTCGGAAGGCATGCCCGCGGGCACGTAAACCGAGGCGGTGACATACAGGCATGAAATAACAAATTGGGCTTACACTAACATGAGAGGACCTCAGCCGCACTCACATAAGCTGCCGAGAGATGAGAATGAGCTGCCTCGAAATGCGTGCACACGAGCACGCAAACCAAGGCAGTGGCATACGCAATGCAAATGACATGCAAATGAAACGTGGCATATGGCATATGAAAAATGCAAATTTCAGTAGCTAAAATGATGCACAAATAACCCCCGAATTATGACAAAATTACACCCGATGCCCGAAATGCAATGTTATGCACCCGAAACGGCCTACAGCCCTACTAAACATGCACAATATGGACATAACATGTAAAACAGTAGCAAGGCAGCCCCTAAACTAGCATTTTTTCAGTACAAAGTATGGCCAAACAATGATCACAAGTATGGCAAAAATAGCTTGCAAAAATGGGGGAAAAGAGGGGAATTACAAAGCAAGTGGTATATACAATGCTCAAACTGAAAAACACAGTTCTAAAAAATTAAAGAGGGGCCAAAAATATGCACATTTACAAGAGATGACATCCCCCAATTCAGTATGTAGATAGGCTAAACATAGCATGCGAAATAATGAGCCAACAAAGGCTATAACATGAGGTACCAAAAGCATGCATCAAAAAACCTAAGACCCTTAACAAAACATGAAGAATGGGTCATTTTAAGATACTTTCTAAGCCTGATGAAGGCTGAAAACAGAAGCCAAGAAAGCCTAACAAAGCATGCAATTTTACGGAATCAAAGATGGTATTACATGAAGTACCAAAAGCATGCACCAAATGGCCTAAGATCCTTAACAAAACATGAAGAATGGGTCATTTTAAGACACTTTCTAAGCCTGATGAAGGCTGAAAACAGAGGCCAAATAAGCTCAAAGGGGCATGCCAAATAGGAGTAGAACATGAATTCAAACCAAGTGGCATGTAGAGCATGAAAACCAGGTTGAGCCCTTCTTCAATGTTGAAGAGGGGCTCAAAATAAGCACAATATTAGTTCATGAGATGCTCCAAATCAGATCACAAATAGGCCAAATAAATCATGCAATTTTACGGAAAATATGGAGGATTACAAAGAAAGTGCATGATAGAGAGGCCAAACATGATTGAGCCCTTCTTCAAAGTTGAAGAAGGGTTCAAAATAGGCCCACTCACAGCATATATCAGGCTCGAAAATGGATCACTCATAAGCCAAATAAAGCATGCAAAATAATGGCATAAAGAGTGATATTGAAAGAGGTGTATCAAGGGGCTCTCAAATGAGGTTGAACCCTTCTTCAATTTTGAAGAGGGGCTCAAAATAAGCCTAAAATCAGTAAGGGTCGGAGCCCAAAACTGAGAGCAAGTAGGGTAAAGAATTGATTCAAAATTGTGCTAGAAAAAGGGAATTAGAGTCTTACCCTTGGAGACAAGTCTTTTGTTGCTTCTTGGGTTCAATTTGTTGGTCCTTAGCCTTTGAAAAACCCTCCTTTGCTGCTGGAATGGAGGTGGTGATGGTGAGGCTTAGGGTTGATGAAGGAATGGCCTAGAACCTTGAAGGTTTTTGGAGCTTTTGGCTATGGAAATGGAGGTTTTGGAAGATGAAGTCTTAAGATCAATTTTTGTAACCCTAACAAAGGAGCTCCTCAGCCCCTTAAATAGACCAAAAAGGGTGTAAAATGGGAGGGAAATGCACCCAAGCTTTCCCTCCCAAAATATCCCTCGGAGGATCAAGATATTTTGAAAAACAGCTGGACAGCTGTAAAGTGGCCAAAAGCAGGAAGTAGGCCGGCCAGGTGGCTTTCTTGAAGGTGGCCGGCCGGCCACCCCAACTGGTCGGCCAGCCACTCTCCCTGGCCGGCCGGCCATGGCCAAAAATGGAATAGAACAATTACTGGCCGACCACCACATTTTGGTGTCCTCCCATGTGTGTAGAACAAGGCCCCAAGGTTGGAATTTGGCAACTCTGAAACAGAAGACACAACATTGAACTTGAAGGAGAGGCCCAAAAATGAAAGTAACAATTACTGGCCGACCACCACTTTTTGGTGTCCTCCCATGTGTGTAGAACAAGGCCCCAAGGTTGGAATTTGGCAACTCTGAAACAGGAGACACAACATTGAACTTGAAGGAGAGGCTCAAAAATGAAAGTAACAATTACTGGCCGACCACCACTTTTTGGTGTCCTCCCATATGCCCTCATCACAAATATGTAGTCTCGGCTCGAAGAAAATATCCCTAGGGTGTTCAACATTGGCCCGGAAGTGAGCAAAACGGGCGCCGGAGGAGCGAAACTGGTTTTCTGGAACAATTGCTGGCCTTCCACCCTCTAGTGATCTTCCTGATGTTAAAACAGAGGTACCTGCCAAAAATGAACAAAAACTAATGCAAAATGAACGCTCGGGGCCTAAACCGCGCGATTCGGGGGCCCGAAAATAGGCTGTAAGCACCGAAAGTGGCGTTCGGCCACGAAGTGGGCATCAGAGGCCCCAGTGTCCCTCGGTATGGAGTAAATGAGATGCATGCCAAAAACCGGAGAAATCGGAGATGGTTGGGCGGTCCCGAACCGAGGCACACGGCCTGACGGCTCCAAAAATCGGGAACCGGGCTCCGAGATGAGCAAAATCGCCTACGGCTATGAAATGTAGCCCACGGCCACCGAGAGATAGCCTACAGGACCACTCCCTTCCCTCAGGAAAGAAAACAGAGAAAACCGAGTCTGGTTCGCAAACCGAGGCAAGGCACAGAAGAGAGTTCGGAAGTCCGGAGGCAGGGCGCACGGCCGTGACTCTGAGACTTCTGAACGAGCACAGTATGCAACATCACCGAGCGCTCAATCGGTGACGTCTGAGTCTTAAGGTCGGTCAAAAATGGGGTGTCTACAGCCACCTATCGCCAAATCTCAGCCTTCCGTGCCAATTGCCGAATCTCAGTCCCCCTTACATGTTGTTGAGGAGGAAATGGAAAAGAACCGAAGTACCAAGTCTGAAGTGGCTGTGCAGGCTGATCTAGAGGCTGAGCAAAGGGTAGAGAAGCGTCTTGCACAGGTCGAGGCCCACTTAGAAGAAAATCGTGCCAACAAACGGCCTTATTTGGAAGAATCGGATGTGGTTGTGCCTTGTATCATTCAACCAAAGAGAAAAAAACACGCCGATCTCCTCTGACGCGTCGGCTATTAAAGACCCAGCTGTGGCATTGAGCATGGCTATGTCCATTTCATTACCGGCAGACAAGGCGGCTTTCCGGGCGGAGCCGGATCTAGTTGCAATAGCATTAGCCGCTCAATCGGCTCTTTTGGTATATACCTTGACTTTGTCTTTTCATTTTATGCAAATACCATTTTTGTTTTAATTTCCTACTTTGCAGACGATCGGAAGGATAGCCGAGATAGGCCGTCGTCATCATGATGCCGTTGAACAGCGTGGCCACTTACAAATGAAAGTTGAGGGCCAGAGGGCAAGGCCGAGTTCGAAGCTATGAGGCCGAAGATGGAAGACGCGAGAGCCGAGGCCGAGATGGAGAGGGCCAGAAATACAGACCAACTCAGATTGGGTACAGAGCAGAGGGCAGATACGAATGAGGTTGCGCTCAAGTCAGCCCAAGAGGCGATCGCCAAACTTGAGGCGAACTTGGCAGAATTGAAGGCGGCGAAGGAGGTAACCGATTCTGAGGCTTCAAAGGCTTATGAGGCTGGGCAAAGTGCTGCCCTTGACAATTACGTGGAACAAGTCCCCAAATTTGAGAATCGGGGATTCAAACATGGCTGGCTCAAGGTCCTTGCTGCTGCTAATGTGACATTGGCTATGCCGATTCTATACAAGCAAGTAGATGTTGAGCCACTAGAGTTTGACTCCGAGGATTGATTAGGGCGACAGTAGTTATTTTTATTTAAAGATTTTGAATGTAATGTTACAGTTTTTAAGTTGTTTGCTAGGCATTTCCCTGCAAACTTGTAGCTTTTTGTTTAGTAGTTTTCATATGTAAAATGGCTACAATTTGTGCCCAATTTACTTAATGAAAATTCCTTTTGTACTTTGCTATTATTTGTGATAAATTTTGTTATTGATGAATGGTATTGTTTTTTGCTATTTTGGATAAAACATTCATGTATACTTGTCGATTAGATAATTAGGTAATTTTAACTCCAAAAAGCCGAATGCTAATAGTTCATGGAGTGGTTGTGGCACACATTGATCGGCATCGGGCTTGGATGCTTGGCCGATCAGATTAATAAATCTGCCCTTGCCCCAGCCAGTGCATGAACTCCAGAAAGCCGAATGCTAATAGTTCATGGAGTGGCTGTGGCACACATCGATCGGCATCGGGCTTGGATGCTTGGCCGATCAGATTAATAAATCTTCCCTTATCCCATCCAGTGCATGAACTCCAAAAAGCCGAATGCTAATAGTTCATGGAGTGGCTGTGGCACACATCGATCGGCATCGGGCTTAGATGCTTGGCCGATCAGATTAATAAATCTTCCCTTGCCCCAGCCAGTGCATGAACTCCAGAAAGCCGAATGCTAATAGTTCATGGGGTGGCTGTGGTACACATCAATCGACATCGGGCCTGGATGCTTAGCCGATCAGATTAATAAATCTGTCCTTACCCCAGCCAGTGCATGAACTCCAGAAAGCCGAATGATAATAGTTCATGGAGTGGCTGTGGCACACATCGATCGGCATCGGGCTTAGATGTTTGGCCGATCAGATTAATCAATCTGTCCTTGCCCCAGCCAGTGCATGAACTCCAGAAAACCAAATGCTAATAGTTCATGGAGTGGCTGCGGTGCACGTCGATCGGCATCCGTCTTTTGGAGGTTAGCGTTAATGAAATCGCCTTGACGGCACTGAAAGCGTTAGAAATAAATGGGATGGACTCTTTGCACCAGTGACTCCACTTATTGTGTTCAAACTCAGCTTAAAACAATTCGTTCCATGAGGTTAGATAATTGCGAATGTCAAATAGACTGTTCTTCAACAGCAAAGGAGAAGCACGAACATTGGCTGAGCTTGACATTGCAATGAATCGCAGTAGCAA
Source organism: Camellia granthamiana (assembly GCA_036172215.1). Lineage (NCBI taxonomy): Eukaryota > Viridiplantae > Streptophyta > Magnoliopsida > Ericales > Theaceae > Camellia > Camellia granthamiana. The sequence continues at coordinate 78,333,052 of CM069913.1, read as the reverse complement.
ACCCACCCATGCGGGAGGTAGGATGTCCAAAGAACGGGAAAAACATCAGCCTCCAAGTCGTCGAAGTAGATCACCTCGAAAGGAAAAACAGCAACGGGAAAGCTCTCCATGACCACGACTGAGGAATGAGGCCGACGCGATGCTGCGACTGTTGAGTTTTGCGATTTTTGTGGGAAATAAACCGATGACGGAGGCAGACTCCATTGTCAATGACCCAGGTGTAGCGGTAGAGTTTGCGCGACAGATTTTTATGCCGGAAGTCCAACAGTCGATGGTTGGTCAACAAGATTTCGAAGTATTTCGAGAAGGCATCCACGGGGCAGTGAAGGGGCTATATACCGCTTATGAAGTCGATATGCGTCTGCACTGCGTGGCGAGAAATAGAGAAAAAGGACAAACGAATTCAGAACTTGGAAGCTCGCGTGGAGAAGGCCGAGCGTGAGCTTAGGGAACTTAGGAAGGCTCAAACCACCGAGCCGCATAAGGCAGGTCAATCTAACCCGGTTGTGGAGGAGAGAGTGACCCAACGGCTGCTAAGTCATGCGATTGCCAATCGGGATACGGCAAGCATGTTTGCCATGGAAAATGCAAGGACCGTGGGTTATGAAAAAGGCTTCCACGACGGCCGAAGAGTCGGGATAGACAAGACCAAGGAGAAACTTGCAGACCAATTCGAGAATCGAGGCTTCAGGCACGGGTGGATCAAGGCTCTCCAAGCCTCTGACGCAATCCGAGGAGCAGGAGTTGAGTCGGCGTCGCCATTATATCATCGTCACGACTTCCCTTTTGACGCTTTCGAAATTGAGAAGAGCGATGACGAGGGCGATGCCGAATAGGACTAGACATATATTGTAAACGTTCCAACACAGCTTGGACGTCAGCTATGTATCTATTGGATATTTTAATAAAATGTTTTATTTTAAACGTTTGTGTTTGATTGTCAATGGTTGTCTGCCTAATTAGGTATCTCATTTCGAATGCTTACAGATTTTAATTGTTTATGCGGTTGCGCCGGCCTAATTTATTCAAGCATTTCATTTTCAACGTTTGCATGCTTTTAAAGTGTAAAAGACTTTAGCCGGCTCAACTTAACAAAACATTCATCCTTGAACATTTATATGCTTTAGCCTTCGTGTACGGCGCTCCGAATTCGGAGTGCTGTTCGGCTCAAACGTGTTATGCACGACTGGGGCTCCAAATTCGGAGTACTGTTCGGCTCAAACGTGTTATGCGCCTATAGGGCTCCGAATCCGGAGACTGACTTTGCCCAATCGTGATATCCACGAAGGGCGCTCCGAATCCGGAGGCTTTATCAGCCCAAAGGTGTCATGCGCCGATGGGGCTCCGAATCCGGAGACTTTGTCGGCCCAAAAGCGTCATGCTCCAGTGGGGCTCCGAATTCGGAGGCTTTGTCAGCCTATAGGCGTTATGCGCCGATGGGTCTCTGAATACGGAGGCCTTATCGGCCCAAAGGCCTCATGCGCTGATGGGGCTCCAAATCCGGAGACTTTGTTTGGCCAATCGTGATATCCACGAAGGGCACTCCGAATCCGGAGGCTTTACGGCCTAAAGGCCTCATGTGCCGATGGGGCTCCGAATCCGAAGACTTTGTTTGGCCAATCGTGATATCCACGAAAAGGGCGCTCCAAATCCGGAGGCTTTATCGGCCCAAAGGCGTCATGCGCTGATGGGGCTCCAAATCCGAAGACTTTGTTTGGCCAATCGTGATATCCACGAAGGGCGCTCCGAATTCAGAGGCTTTATCGGCCCAAAGGCATCATGCGCCGATGGGGCTCCGAATCCGGAGACTTTGTTTGGCCAATCGTGATATCCACGAAAGGCGCTTCGAATCCAGAGGCTTTATCGGCCCAAAGGCCTCATGTGCCGATGGGGCTCCGATTCCGGAGACTTTGTATGGCCAATCGTGATATCCACGAAAGGCGCTCCGAATCCGGAGGCTTTATCGGCCTAAAGGCGTCATGCGCCCATAGGGCTACGAATCCGAAGACTTTGTTTGGCCAATCGTGATATCCACGATGGGCACTCTGAATCCGGAGGCTTTATTGGCCTAAAGGCGTCATGCACCGATGGGGCTTCGAATCCGGAGACTTTGTTTGGCCAATCGTGATATCCATGAAGGGCGCTCCGAATTCGGAGGCTTTATCGGAAAATTTTTGAACTGGATTCCGCTGTAAGTAAACAGGAATCTTTTCATTATAAAAGTGGAATGTATACATGGTGAACCATTCAAAACTAGTATCATTCCCCACAGGTCAGGTTCAATGATAGAATTTATGCAAGTGCGTTGAATTCCAAGGTCGCGACAGACTCCTCCTGGACATGTCTTTGAGCCGATATGCCCCTACTCCTGCGATTGAATCGATCTGATAGGGGCCGTCCCAGTTTGGACCCAATTTTCCATCAGCCGGCTTCCTGGCAGCTGGAAGTACTTTCTTCAGGACCAACTCCCCTGGTGTGTAATGGCGCAGCTGAACACATTGATTGTATGACTTGGCGAGCTGGTGTTGGTATCGTGCCACGGACGCAAGGGCACGGTCTCTTCGTTCTTTGATCAAAATCAGATCCAAAGCTAGCATCATGTCGTTTCGGCCCATATCAAAAACTTGCGATTTCAGGGTTGGGTGGCCGATCTCCAGAGGTATGATCGCCTGGGTTCCAAAGCACAAAGCAAACGACGTTTGTCTAGTGGATCGCCTCGGCGTAGTTCGATGAGCCCACAGTACACTTGGCCATTCTTCGACCCATTCGCCCTTAGCTTTCTCCAGCCTCTTCTTGATGTCGTCCAAGATGGATTTGTTAGATGCTTTAGCTTGACCATTGCTTTGGGGGTAAGCCGGTGTGGAAAAGTAAGGCCGGATACCATACTTGCTGCACAGCTCTCGGTAGACGCCAGAATCAAACTGGGTGCCGTTGTCAGAGATAAGCACTCATGGAATGCCGAACCGTGTTATAATATTTCTCCATACAAAGCATTTAACATCAGTATCTCGAATGTGCGTTAATGCCTCCGCTTCTACTTTTTGAAAAATAATCTGTCGCGACAATCAAAATCGCTTGTTACTTGGGGCACGAGGCAGTGGTCTGACAATGTCAAGTCCCCATTGGGCGAACGGCCAAGGGCTGGTTATGGAGCTTAACTCTTCAGCAGGCAGGTGGGTCAAAGAAGAGAACTTCTGGCACTGTTCACACTTTTTCATGTAACATTCGGCATCGGTTTTCATTGTCGGCCAGTAATACCCCTATGTCACAGCTTGATGAGCCAAAGAGAGCCCACTAGAATGGGTGCCACAACTGCCTTCATGTATTTCAGTCAGCAGTTCTTCGACTTTGTCCGGATGCACGCATTCCTAGTACAAACTAGAAAGGAATTTTTTTAAAGCTTTCCTTGCGAATCCAAGTAGTATCGCAAGGCTTTGTTTCTTAGCTTGTGCGCTTCTTTCTTGTCCTCTGGGAGTTATTCGGAAGACAGGAATGTAGCAATGGGATCCATCCAACTTGGTCCAAATTCTATAATATTGACCTGAACTTCCTCCGAAGGGCCAATGCTCGGCTCTGGGATGAAACCTACTTCGATGGTCCATTTAATTTCTGAGTTAATGGCGGAGGCTAGGCAAGCCAGGGCATCTGCATGTGTGTTCTGATCACGTGTTATCTGATTCAATTCATGATGGTCAAATTTTGCTAACAAAGAGTTAGCCGTTTTCATGTAAGCCGCCATATGGTCATTTCTTGCCGCGTACTCCCCCTTTAGCTGATTGATCACCAGTTTTGAATCGCAAAATACAAGCAAATGCCGAGCACCTAGAAGATATGCATTACACAAACCGGTTAGAAGGGCTTCGTATTTGGCTTCGTTATTTGATGCTTCGAAGTCGAGCTTGACAGCCTACTCAATTACTGCACCATTGGGAGCCATGATTACTACGCCGGCTCCACTGCCCCGTTGATTGGATGATCCATCACAGTATAACTGCTAAATGTCCCCAACATAAATTATCCAGTTCGGCTTAGGTCGAATTTCCTCAAACTTGAAGTCGGTAAGACCCCTTGTGAATTCGACAACAAAGTCGGCAAGCACCTGTCCCTTGATAGAGGTTCTAGGTAGAAATTGAATATCGTACTGGCCGAGTTCAAGAGCCCACTTTGAAATGCGTCTTGATGTTTCTGCACTTCGTAGTACTGATCGGAGGGGGTAATCTGTCAGTACCTTGATGCTATGCCCTGGAAGTAATGCATCGGTTTTCTTGCTGCCATGACAAGGGCCAGAATGAGTTTTTCCAATGGAAGGTAGCGTGTTTTGGCGTCAACCATTGCCTTGCTCACATAGTACACTGGCCGCTGCTCCATCAATTCTTCCTTTATCAGTACGGCGCTGACGGCCCGGTCAGAAACTGCCAGATACAAAATGAGTGGATCACCGGCCAAAGGTGTTGTCAAGAGTGGAACTGATCAGATATAGGTCTTGAGGCTGTTGAAAGCAGCTTCGCATTCGGCGGACCATTCAAAAGCCTTGCCCTGCCGTAGGGTATAAAAGAATTGTCGGCAGCAGTCCATGGAGCGACTGATGAACCTGTTAAGTGCGGCGGCCATCCCCATTAACTTCTTAACTTCCTTGACCGATCGAGGGGAGCTGAGTTCTAGGATTACTGTGATTTGTCTTGGGTTGGCTTCGATTCCTCGGTGGTTGACAATGTAACCCAAGAATTTGCCAGAACCGATCCCAAACGTATATTTGGAAGCGTTCAGCTTCATTTTGTATTTGCGTAAATTGCCAAATGTCTCTTCCAGATCGGCTAGATGAGTTTGCTCTTTTTTGGACTTGACCACCATGTCATCAATGTACACTTCTATAGTGTGGCCGAGTTGCTTCTTGAACATGGCAGTGACCAATCTTTGGTAAGGTACCCTGCATTCTTCAGCCCAAAAGGCATAACCTTATAGCAGTAGGTTCCTCTTGGGGTGAGGAATGCAGTTTTGTCTTGGTCCTCCAGATGCATGGCGATTTGATGGTAGCCTCTGTAAGCATCGAGGAAGATCATACACTGATGGCGTGCCGTCGCATCTACAAGTTGGTCTATTCTGGGTAGTGGAAAACAATCTTTGTGGCAGGCTTTGTTTAGGTCCATGAAATCAACGTACACTCGCCAAGTCCCATTTTTCTTTTTCACAACCACAGTATTAGAGAGCCACGTAGGGTAGGTCACTTCCCTGATTGCCCCGGCGTCAAGCAATCTATTGACCTCTTCAACAATGGCGGCAGTGTGCTTTGCGGCAGACCTCCGGCTTTTCTGAATGATCGGCTTGCATTTAGGGTCGACATTCAAACGGTGCTGCGAAATAGACGGTTCTATACCCGGCATCTCATATGGAGTCTATGCAAAGACATCAAGGTTGCTGAGCAAGAAGGAAATTAGCTGCTGTCTGTCGGCTTGATTCAGAGAGGCGCCAACCATGAAGAACCTGTCTGGGTTTCTGTTGATTTCAATTCGATCTAGGGCTTCCGTGGTCTTTTCACTTGGGAGCCGCCCAACACCGTCGAGGCTCTCCCGATCCGTCACCTCAAAAGAATTTACTTGCAACTCCTTTGGCGTCTTTCCAGCAAGGAGATAGCATGCTTGTGTCGACTTCTGTGAGCCGCAAATTTACTCAATGTCGCGTTCTATCGGGAAGCGTTGTAGCTGATGATAGGTGCTTGGCACGGCCTACATAGTATGCAACCAAGTTCACCCCATGATGAGATTGTACGGCGATGGTAGCTTTACGACCAAGAATTCCACATCCACTGTTCGGAAGCCCGCTCGAACGGATAGTGTGATTTTTCCCAACGGGTACTCTAGATTGGCGTTGAAGCCGAATAATGGATAACGGGCCTGAGAGAGATCCGATTCGGAGAAGCCGAGTTTGGTGAATGTCTTGTAGTACATAACTTCCGATGTGCTCCCCGGATCAATGAGTACGCGCTCAACTATGAATCGGTTTATGCGTAACTCAATTACCACGGGATCGATGTGGAGAAGTGTTACTCCGGCCAAATCTGAAACATCAAAAGCAATGCTTGCAACTTCATGGGGCTGTTTAGCCGGACTGGGTTGATTTTGAGGGTCGGGATTCGACTGAATCGTATGCACTGCAGACGACATTGGGAGGCTGTATACCATGTGGATCACGCTGAGTTGAGGGAAATCCTGTCTTAAGGCTATTGCTATGGTTGAGTTTCCTTTTCGGATGTACTGTTGTAGCCGACCATCTTGTACCAACTCCTCTAAGTGATCCTTCAATGCATAACAACTCTCGGTATCATGGCCATGGTCCTTGTGATACTCACACCGTCTATCCCGTCTTCTCGTGTTGGGAGGTCCCACCATTTTGGACGGCCATTTGAAGAATGAAAGGTGTTGGACTTTGGACATAACTGCGCTGATTGACTCTGTCAACTTCGTATATTTCTTATTGGGGCGCCTCGTGCACCTGCTATCAACTTGCAGTTGTTCATTTGCTCGGCGGGAGCATTGGTCGCTTGACCGGCGAGAATCCCATCTCTTGTCTCCTTTAGCCCAATGTCGTGGTTCAGGGCTCTGAGGTGGTATGGAATTTATTGGCTGAGCAGTTTCAAAAAGGGCCGTTTTGTTGGCCACGTTGCCGGCTTTAACCCGCAAGGCATCATCCTCGACTTTGCAGTATTCCTCAACTTTCTTCATCAACGACCAGACTGTTTTGGGGGGTCTTCTAGTCAAGGAGCTGCGGAGAGCACTGTCAGGATGCAAACCCATTTTGAAGGCGGTGATGGCCGTGGAGTCGTTGCAAGCGTCATCAACAAGATTAAAGCACTCCCAATAGCGCGCCGAATACGCTCTTAGTGTTTCTCCTGGCTAGATCTACATTGCCCAGAGAGAGTCGGCTTGTTTCAGCTGGACCTCGTTGGTGATGAATCTGGCCCTGAAGGATTTCTGTAATTGATGGAAGCTTTTGATCGAAGCCGGCTCCAGTTTATAATACCACATGACAGCCAATGGTCCCAAACTGTTCGGAAATATTCGGCACATGAGGGCCTCGTCGTCTGCATGCAATGTCATGGCTTGCTTGTAGTGATGGATGTGATCGGTGGGGTCTGATTTTCCATCGTATAGAGTGAACGACGGAGCTTTGAACTTTTTGAGCAGAACCGCCCTTGCGATCCGTCGCACAAAGGGATCATGCTGGTCTTCTTCATCTGAACTGTTTCTTCTTCGCTTATGCCATATACACGAACTCTCTTCAGAGGAACTGGAAGTTTCGGGTCATCCCTTCTTCTTAGGCTCCGGGGATAATGAGTCGGAGTCACTATCATTGTCTTGTTGGCAGGCTCGAGGTCGTCGACCACCTGCCCTCAGAGGTGGTTCCGGGTCTTGGCGTACAGCTTGTTTGGACTTTGCCACTTCCAAGGCCAAATCCTGACGGAGACGTTCATTCTTGGCGATCATGTTTTCTAACCGTTGTTCGTTTTTCTTTGCTTGTTCCATGATCACTTGCATCGCCTCATGCTCTGAAGTCGAGGGTGAGGTGAAGTTCAAAGTGCGTCTTGCGGGGATAGTCTGCGGTCCAAGCATGTTTGTTGGAGTAAGGTCGTCTCTCTGCATGGTTTCATCAGTGACTATCGAAGGGTCCTCCGTTACGCCCGCCATGGGTGTATTTAAGTATTCCCACAGACGGTGCCAATTGTGGAGAAGTGGTTTGGAAATACTCTTCTGATCCTGGGGGGGCGTTCGTGATCCTCAGCTAGCCACCTGAAAAAGAATGAACACTCCGGTCGAGGGTGCTGGAATTAGCACTCCAACGGGTAAGTCAATGTCTACTCTCTGGATTGCTTGTGTCTTAAGTTAAGCATACTAATTCTCACATACCTCTTTCTGGCTGATGTTCTTCTATTTATATCTTTTCTTTTCTTGGGCCTTGGGGTTGGGCCCACCTTCAGCTTGTCATTCGGCTTCTTTTGTAGCAAACTGCTTTTCACTCAGCCCCTTGCCCAACTGGCCATTTGACCGAATAGGGTAAGATTTGAATATGCGGGACGAAGCCGAATGCTATATATATATTCCAACTCTCCAAGTTCAACTATTCGGCCTCTTTACGACTCCCATTATTCGGCCCCCACAGGGATACATAGGCAACTTCATCTTGAAGTTTAGCCCCAATCATTTTTAACTTGCTTGTCTTATCCGCGTTTGATTGGTATATTTTTACTTGACTCGGCTATCTTGTCCATGTTTAACTAGTTTATCTTCATTCAGTTTGATTGTCCTATCTCTTCGTTGTGGAAGATTCAGTTGCAAGACAAATCAAGCTCGGGTTATCTAATTTGAGGTTGCGTATCTCAAGGGTTAATTCCATGTTGGTCAAGTAGTGGCTATTTACGTAAACAAGTTTTGATGATTTTAATGTAGTTGACTAATTTTCTCGAAAATTATTCCCATTTTTTTACAAAAAACCACACCATTTCCTTGGATCCAAAGAGGAAAATTTTTAGTGTTCACAACTTGACTGCATGATTTCAAAAGAGAGAGTGGAACAAGCATGTTAGTCCAACTCTCATGTTGTTCAAAATATTTTTAGCAGAAAAGCAAAAAGAAAGAAAAAAAAGTCAAAACAATGAACTAGGGGCACCGTCAAGTCAGGTTTTCTATCTTTTCCTGTATTCTCGAAAGTCTCCATTGTCAACTCACTCCCCAGAAAGTGCATAACAGTCGTCTCTAGCACTGTATCGCACCCGCAATATTCTAAATCGTGCCCACATTCATCGCGCCCGCGATGTTCCAAACTACTCCCGTAATCGTTGTGCCCGCAGTGTTTCTAATTGGGCCCACATTAAATTTTAATGTCTGTTGCTTGCTTTTTGTGCTCCTTTCGGATACGACTAGCACTATAGATCGGACACCCGTGGTTCTGAATCTGGTTTCACAAGTGTAATGTGAAACGAATAAACACAAAAGAGTCCAAATGCGGCAAACCATTTTAGAAGATCAAGTTTGAATAAAAAATGCCAAAAAATTGACTGCTTTGCTAGATTTTAGAGTTCCCACCTAAATATTTTTGAAAAATTTAGGAAACTCGTGACTCATTCCAAAGGCCACTTGTCTGTCATCACCAAAGTGTCTTGGCTCGAGAACTTAGGTATGAGAGGGAAAGGTCATTAATTGAGCACCCCACTCACCCGATCAAAGATCGGCCTCTACTATCATAATGTGATTTTTATTTACATTATATTCTCTTATTCCGGTTGTTATGCTAATTTTACTAGATGATGCACACAAGTATAGACCAAGTCATAAAATTTGGAATGCACTGATTTTATGTTTGTTTGGAAAAAGTGTTTTGAATACATGTCACTTGAAAAAGTGAGCTCGTATTGACATGAATCAAATTATTCCAACTTAAGTAAAAGGCCTTCATCCACCGGCATTCAAACAAGTATATCAGTTAAGCACTTAGCCTCATGGAAACCATGCTCGATATGGAAACATAAACATACAATGCAATATGCTGAAACAAGAAATGCTCACCTACTAAGGCAAGCCAAATAAAGCAAAATAATTAGAAAAATGCATGCTCCTAAAAAATGCAATATGACTAAGGCAATGCACACATTATGGAAATAATAAGTTTGGCTACTAGCATGGTACTTGATTCAATTCAAAATATGGGATAGATCATGTATTCGAGCAATGAATTTGAAATTGACATTGGTTAGAATGATGAGTCAAACTCTTATGCATGTAAGACGAATGGATGCAAGTCATGGAAGTTGCTAAGTAAAACATGATGCTATACAACCATAGTAAGCGGATAAATAAAAGGGAGAAAGAAATGGGGGTTGGAAGACATACACACATTATTGCATATTTGTCCTCATGCAAGAGGGTCCGAATGTCGAAGTGTTCGAACTACTTACTTATTACAAATCCAAATGAATAATAAATAACTAACTAATTTATTATAACAATGATATTACAATAATCCAAGAAATAAACCAATGATTATGCACAATGTTCCTCAGAAACTGCTATGTCTGCCTTGCTGGGAAACTGACCTGTGTTCACTATCAGCCATTGCTCTGTATTCCTCAAAACTGCTTCGTGTACCACACATTGGAGCCCAGCCAGCCCCCAATAAGACCCGGCCAGGTCCAAACAAGTCCAGTCGTGCCCTATTTCCTTGCAGAAAAATGTTTTTGTGCTCTCAGGTGAAAACAGTGCAGCCAAATCAGCTTTAAACCATGTTTGTCCCTTATGCTCTTCTCTATCATGGAGAAACTTAAGAGAAGAACAGATTCGAATCCAAAATTATTAACAGGCGCAAGTTGATTGCTTGATGATTTTGAACATAATCGGACAAAAAATTAATAAATGCAATGAAAGACACACCACCTCTCCCTCCTATCATGAAGTTAGCTCAAGGAGGAAGGTAGACACGCCTCAGGAGTCATCAAACATCACAAATTAGTATGTGATGAGTCTTGACGCGTTGAACTTGGCATAATGTCCGGCCGAATTCAACCAATTTTATTACTCTTCTTTATGTCGGTTGTCTCAATTTTAAGCTGATTTTTATTAGCCTTTTTGTAATGACCCCAAGATCTGTATCCAAAATTATTTTTATGTCCTTGTGGGTTAATGCATTTTAATATAATGATATCTGTTCAAATTAAGGAATTATCTATTGAGTCACGGCTTTAAAATTGAAATTACCGACCTTTACGGGTTCAGAAATCAAAATTGAGTACTTGGATATGTTAATGGGAATTTTTAGAACTATTTGGGAAAATTAATTGGAAATCGAATTCGTCTAATTCGTTAAGGCACGTTTGGGTGGTTAACTTTGTACCGCAAATTGAAGGCCTTCGAGGCTTCAAAAACCAGAACAGATGACATATTCATGATCAGCACAATTTTTAGAGTCATCTGGGAAGTTTAATTGAAATTTGATTTTGTGCAATTCGTAAGGCCGTGTTTGGCTCTCCCTATTGTGTTAAGTTTATGTTTGTATATATAGATAGATATGCCATGTGAGTTGTGGAACTCATTACTTTGGGCCAAAAATATCTAAGGGAGAGAGGAAAGTGAACCATGAGAGAGAGAGAGAGAGAGAGAGAGAGAGAGAGAGAGAGAGAGAGAGAGAGAAGGGAAGACCAAGATTCTTGAAGAAAAGCTCAACAATCATGGGGGTTTGAAGATGATTGAAGAGAATAGAAGAGAGAGGAAGAAGAACAACCATGAAGCCTGTGAAAATTGAAGAGATTAAAGGGAAAAGCAAGGATTTGGGTTGAGGTATGTGGCTTTAACTATTATCTTTGTAGATAATTCATCTACTACATGAAATCAAGGATTAACTTGAAAGTTTAATATGTAAATGAATAAGTGTTTTGGGTTATGAATGAAATGGGTTGAATTCAAGGAAATGAACCTTGATTTCTTTAAATTTGCTTGCGTTGAATTCAATCTTAAGGGTGATTCATGGAATAACAAGGTTGGGTGTGAGAATCACCCATGTGTAAGATGTATTTACATGACTTTGGACATATATTATGGAAGTTGAATATATATAGAAAAGATAAGACTTGAAGTTTTAACATTGAGCAAGATTGATGTAATTGAGATGAAATTCTATTTGATTGATGTTAGTTTGTTTTCTTTGGAAGGAATTCTACATGTTTTTGAGTGATTAAAGTTGAACCCAAGCTTTGAAAATGGAAAAATCAAGTGTTAGAGCTCATAGCATTTTTGGACAGCCAAACTGGCCTAGTGCCGCACGTGCGGCTGGTCTTCCCACACGTTCGGCAGCCCATGTCCAGCCCCAAAATTGATTCTGCTAAAACATGCACCTTGTCCCGCACGTGCAGCACAATTCCCGCACGTGCGGCCCTATTTCCCGCACGGGCGGAGACAGCTCTGTCCAGCCAACTTTGAACAAGCATATCTGTTGCATCTAGACTCCGTTTTCAGTGATTCTTGAGCCTAAAATCAAGCCCCGGAAGTGTAGTTTCCAATGGTGGTAATCTAACTCCCAAACTCCATTTTTTGTGGATTTGAAATTTAATTTTGGACTTGAAATTTTTTATTAAAGTAAATTATTTATTTATTTTATTTATTATATACACACATATATATATATATATTTAACACACACCTTAACACACCCCTTGACACATTCATTGCACCACCACTCGCTCTCTAAAATTAACAAACTCTTAACACATCGTAACAAACATTTTTGGGCCCTACTTTTATTACTTTTTGTCATATAACACACCTTAATACACTTTTTTAGCCATCCCATTGTGGATGCCCTTAGCTTAGCATAGCTTAGTTCTAATTTATTCAGACCCTCCGTCGCGAGGGCGTATCGTTGTAATAAGCATGCGTGTGTGTGTGCATGTCTTCCAACCCCACTTCTTTCTCCCTTTTACTTATCAGCTTTCGATGGTTAGTTTTAGGGCATGTTTTGATTAGCATCCTTATGCTTGCATACGTGCATAACTCATTTGTCTTGCATGCACCGGGCTCGGCGCATCATTGAAACTGCATTATATTTCAATACACTTAGTTGAATACGTGTTTCAAAGCATGTTATCAAGTTGCTTAGTATGCCATGATTAGATAGTCGAGCCTATTTTAGTTGCATTTTGCATGCGTTGCATTAGGCATTTTAACATAGCTAGGATAATGCATGATTTCTAATTAGTTTTCTGTTTTGGCTCGGAGTACACTATAAGTGTTTACGCTTTAGCATCCTTGCATGAGTGTGAGTGTTGCCATGATAGCGTGCTTTCCATGAGGCTATTTGCTTAATTGTTATAACTGCATGAATGCCTGTGGATGAAGGCTTCATTACTTGAATTAGAACAATTCATCAAAATGTGAGTTTTAAGCCCACTTGGAGTGGCAAATAATCATGTTTTAAGACCACCTTGTTTGGTGGCAAATCCACATTTCTAAGCCCTCTCGAGGGTGGAAAATTCAAAGCATTTTTGAAAAAAACAAACATTAGATGTTTTGTTCCAAATCGAGCGATTTAGTCTATACTTGTATGCTGTGCACATCACATAGTAAGTTAGATTAATAACTGGAATAAGAACGCATGTGTTTTTAAAGCAACATATCATGATTAGTAGAGGCCGATCCTTTGATCGGGGGAGCGGGGGTGCTCATTTCATGACCTTCCCCCCTTGTACCCAAGTTCCCGAGCCGAGGCAATTTTACTAATGACAGACACGTGGCCTTAGGCATGAGTCAGGGTTTCCTAAATTTTCCACAACAAAACATTTAGGTGGCGACTCTGTAATCTGGCAAAGCAGTCCATGTTTGGCACTTCATGATTAAAAACGATTTTCCAAAACGATTTGTCGAATTTGGACTCTTTGGTGATTTATCAATCTTACATTGCACTTTGTGAGACTAGATACAGAACCGTGACAGGAGTCCGAACTGTAGTAGCTAGAACCCAATTCGCGCACTCTCCGAAAGGGGGGCGCGCGGAGGACGTTCGGGCGATCTACAGTTTCTGTCGACTCTGCTAGGGATTTAGAGAACTTGACTCGAACATCATGATATGTCATTTTATCTACACTTATGTGTTTCTTTGCATTGTGTTTGCATTGGTGCGCTTAAGTCACAGTGTTTGCCATCTGCTATTGTTGAACGGTTTGTCGGAGGCTTGCTTGGAAAAGTTTGCCATAAGGCTGGCCGGTTACGGGCTCTCCCACGATGGAAACACAAACCTCGGCTTTGCTGAGGCACCCTATTTGACCATTCGACCTAGTGCATATCGGAAGCCATAGAGACCATTCCAAACTAGGACAGGTTGCTTACCTGATTGTAGGTTGTTTGAAACCGCTGCGTACGTAGTGAAACCCTAGCTCTTGACAAAATAGGACAGGGAAACCCTACCCCTCCATAGGGGTATTTTGGCTCTCACTTGCTTGCTATGTGCTTTTACAGTGTGTCTCTATAGGAATGCACGTATCAGTTTGCAAGTCTGGGTATCAGTCTGAGGACATCAGTATTTGGGGGCGGAGATCAGTGTTTAAGAACAGTTTGTTTAGCTTATGATATCAACTATGTGTTGTCTTTATCTTAGCCGAAATGCTGTTCATTTTTCTGATTGTTGTTTCCTTATTTTTGCTTTATTTTCCTTTTTGCAAGGTAATATTGCATTATTGCTTCCGACGAGGCAGATAGCCCCCAAGCACTCTGGACCAGAGTTGGGAGAATTCATCGATCTGAGGATCTAGTTGACGGACAACCAGTGTTTGCTACATTACCCCCGGTTACGAGACGGAGGTCATCCAGGCACAGGTCATCAGTACAGTGGTTACCAAATCAGCAGTCATTATCTACCTCACTTGTGTGCAATTAGGCTGAGATATCTGCTTCTACCTCAGAGAGGGGACATATACCTGTTCAGTCAAATCGGCCTTTTACAGTCAGAATGGAGGACATGATGAGTCAATTCCAAGAGACCATGCAGGCCATGAAGCAGGATGCTTCCCGCCAGGCGGAGGTTACCACTCGTCAGACAGAAGTTGTAGCTCAACAGGGAGAACTAATTGCCAGACTTCAGCAGTAGCAGCAACCCCAACAACCGGAGGGTCTGCTTCGCATCTACCCCCACCCCCACCTATGGTTCCAACATTAGGGGAGGTGGCTCACGTCCAAGAAAATATGGACGTTCCGATAGGGCTAGTCCCGCTGCCAATCCCACCTCAGATGTCTAAAGCCCCGGCTAATCCTGTGGACACACCGTTCGAATTTGAGGTTGATCCAACTGCTCTAAAAGTGAGTAAGCTGGAAAAGCTGTTCAAGAGGGATCAAGGCATTAACTCCATTCCAGACATAAAGGATGGTTACATGGACTCGGCAGTGACATTGTCGGACAGATTCCAAATGCCCAACATAGACCGTTTTGATGGCTCGGGCGATCCTATGGTTCATCTGAGGCTGTTTTCGGATATTTTGCACCCGATGGGCTTGACAAGACTCCAGAAACTATCACTCTTCTGTCGGACCCTGTCGGGTATTGCGGCAATCTGGTATGCCAAGCTGGAGGACTCAGTGAAAAGGAGTTTGGAGGAGATGGCTAAGGCCTTCGTCGCCCAATATTCATACAACACTCAAATCGAGGTCACGACTCGTGAACTTGAGGCGACCCAGCAAGAGCCGAAGGAAGGCTTTTCTGACTTTGTCACTCGATGGAGGGCTAAGGCCTCCATGATGACAACTTGGCCACTCGAGAAGGATCAGATAAGGATGGTTGTTCGCAACCTCCAACCCAAGCTGGTGCAGAAAATGATCGTCTTACCCCTCCCCACCTTTACAAACTTATACGAGATTGGGGTACAGATTGAAGACGCTATGAAGCAAGGTCTGATCGACCACAAAAGGGAGCAGACCAAGAGGGCGTTTACACATGGTTCGAATGCAACTACAAGTAGTAGTGCAGCCGCAAGAACTTCTAATGTCAGCATGGTCACCACCACCACACCCAAAACAGTCGCCCCATTTGCTGGTACATCCAACCCAAACCCCCAAACTTTGAACTATCCACCCCAAGGCAAGAGGGTTTTTACCCCGCTTTATATGCCTTTGTCTAAAGCACTAGGGTTCCTACTCAAGAAAGGACATCTCAAACCGTTAGAACAACGGCCCCTACCCAATCCTCTCTCCCCAAAGCATAACCCAACTAAATACTACGCCTTCCATCAGCAGCAGGGTCACGACACCGACTTCTGTTTCATATTACGTCATGAGATTCAAGATCTCATTGACAACAAGCTGATTGCACCTCCCGACCAACCAAATGTCACCACCAACCCACTCCCGCCACATAACCAAGCTCCACCACCCAAGCACATCAACCAGATCCAAACCGCGGCCATTCCATATGACCCAAGCATATACATCACGCCCTCCCACCTACCCAAGCTTGAGGTGTTCATCCCAGACAGCACAGACTTGTGCATGTTGAGCACCTCCCTAACCCAGTCCGAGCCAGTGGTGGTATCTGTCGAAGACACAATTAGGGTGACCTTGGGGGAGAATGAGAGTGTTGGTTCAGAACCTAAGATATCTGGGAGCTTTACTGAGGAAGCATACAACCCGTGCGGTTATATTGTGTCAGTAGATCAGGCCAAGCCGAGGGTAGAGTTACCAACCGGGGCAGAGATCAATGTGGTTCGACAGGATGGGCCTAGTCAAAGGATAGATGACGTAGCAGAGCTGGAGGAGGATATCAGCAACTTTCAGTTCTTTGATGAGCAGGACCCAGGGGATGTGAGCATCAATTGGTTTGACCTAAATGGATCAGCAGATACCACCAGGTGGCTCAGTGACGAGCCAGATGTTGTTAGGAGCCTCAACCAAAATAGGGACCACCGGGGATGAGAACATCATCAGTGGCCGGGATGGCCGAGAATCAGGAAGAATCGCCGGAGAGCACCAGTGCAAAGAATTTTGCTCGGGACTTGGGCAGATTGTGTATAGCAGACACTGAATAGGAAGCTGCATTGAAGCGGCTTGAGCAAGAGAGGATCGAGGATCTTGAGAGGGCTAGAAAAGCCAAGGCACTTGTCGATGGGATGTGGTGGGAAGACGATGATTTACGCCTTGCCCATACTAACGAAGATTGGGGGCAGAATCAACCAGATGGCAGCTGGTATATCGAGGAGGTCGGTCATATGACCAGGAGTGGGCGGTACTTCAAGCCCTCATATTTGGACCAGCCGGAGGCGTCCGGAAAAGACAAAGAGACAGAGAGGCAGAGAGAAAAACTACAAGAGGAGGAGGTTATACTGAAACAGCTAAAGAAGATTCAAGCAGACATCTCCATCTGGGGACTGCTTATGGCCTTGAGGGTTCACAGACAAGCCTTCCTTTCAGCCATGGATAAGGCTAAACTTTCAATCGATATAACTCCTGAGCAGTTGGTAGGGCTGGTTTTCCCAGGAGGAGCGTCCCCGACCTTGACCTTCACCAATAAAGAACTACCGCCTGAGGGCTCTGATCATAACAAGCTGCTCTATGTCTTTGTGGAGTGTAGAGAGAAATAGATACCGGTGGTCCTGGTCGACACATGATCTGCAATCAATGTATGTTCGTCAAGAATGGCGTATGCTATCGGGTTGAAGCCTGCGGATTTTGTGCCTACAGCCTAGGTAATACGGGCTTATGATAATACTAGCTGGGAGGTGATGGGGACCGTACGGATTAAGACTCAGGTTGGCCCGAGGCAGCATGACATTGAGTTTCATGTCTTAGATGTTCCAGCCACCTTCAATATACTCCTTGGGCGACCTTGGTTGCACCAGGTGAAAGCCATCTCTTCCACCTTACACCAGATGCTGAAATACCCCCACGGGAAGGGGGTGGCAATTGTTTTTGGGAACTCATCCATACATCCGCTGCGAGAGGTTTCTACACCAATTCTGGAGATTGAGCACGGCGTCGAGGATGTGTTTTTGTCAGGATTCACCTTGGCTGAGTGCAGACACCCCATTTTTGACCGTCCTTAAGACTCGGTTGTGTTTGCAGGTACATCCGGACACAAGTTCGATTGCTCGTTGGGCATTCGAGCTTTACAGACCCTGTATTCTTTCTGCCCCATTCTTGGACCATGACTTGGTCCTTTCAGCACCTTTCTCCTGGTGCATTGCCGGCCATGGCTTTGTTTCTGCTGGCTATTAGTGAGCCATGCCGGCCACCACTGATGGCTGGCAGACCCCCTGTCTCAGTTGGTTTTACTCCAGATCTTTTGAGCCAGCTGTAATCTTGTTGTCTGCCCTCCATACACGTGTATGGAGGGATGGAGCTCTTGCCAAGCTTTTTGAAGAAGCTTTGCATTGCTCTTCTTCTATATAAGGAGAGAGCCTCTCTCCTTATCAGAGGTTGAACACTTTTACAAGAGATATAGCTCTCTCCCTCTATATATTTCTTGCTCTCTCTCTATATTGTTGTGGTTTAGTCCATTTTCTTGCACTTTTACACTACAACACTTAGAGATACACCACCACCATTGGACTGAGGTTCTTGGGAGGTCTTCTTAAGCTCTGAAAGTGAGGTTTTACCGCCTGAAGTTGCTGGTTTCGAAGTTGGTCTTCAAGGGTCAGTATTTTCCCCATTTTAGCACTTTTTTGTACCTCATTTTGGCCATCCTTGCATATTGTTTTAGGCCTTGCTTCCAACTGAAAAAAGTCTTGTATTTAAGTTCTTTTGGTAGTTGTTTAAGGTCTTTGTGCTGTTGAGGGTCTTCAACCCTCTTATTTGCTTTGTTTAGCCTTGTTTTGAGCCATGCCTTAAGGCCTTCGAGCTAGCCTTGGTTTGGCCTTATAGCCACTGAAATCTAGTGGATTTTCATTGGTAGGCATGTGGTTTTGAGGCCTCAAATCAGAGGGCGTGGCCCCCTCTCTTTTGATTCTTGTTTGCTTGCATTTTTGGCCTTCCAAAGGAGCATGCCTTTACGTATTTTAGAGGCTTGGTTCAGGCCCCTTTTTTGTGACTTTTAGGACCTGCCTTGGCTCTGTCCATGGCTGGTTTGGTCACTTTTTGCATGCATCTTGTATGTGTAGTGTAATCCCATGTGTAGTGTAATCAAAGTAGCTTGCTTGTGTAGCTTGTGTTGAGTCCATTTCAGTAGGTTTTTGGTGATGTTTTACCATGCCTTAGATCTATTTTGGGTTGGTTTTTTCACTCCATGCATGCATGACACACTTGTAGTGTAAATCACTTAAACTAGCTTCACATGCTTCATGCTTTGACATGTCATTCTAGCTTATGATGAATCCATTTCAGCATGTTTTTGGTGATGTTTTGGCATGTCATGACTCTCTCCATAGTTGGTTTGGTCATCCTTCGCATGCTCCACATACTTGTAGAACAAATCTTGCTTACTAGCTTTATGTGCATGATGCTTTGACTCATCATCCTAGCATATTTTGGCTTTGCTCCAGCATGATTTTATCCTTATTTTGGGCTGTTCTAGGACTATTTTGGGCTTCCATGGCCATATCACTCATGCTTTGTATAGCTATAGCGCAAATGCTTAGGCTAGTCTTGGGTTTTGAGGCCCCTACCATGCCATACATGTGATGTTTGCATGCTTTGCCGTCATTCTAAGTGTTATTTCAGTCCATGAAATGTGGCCATATACTTGCATTTGCCATGTTTTTAATGATTTGGAGCCTTGGCTCTTTATGCCTCAAGAATGAACTTTTGTGCATGCCATTAAGCCTAAGCCTTTGGCTCATCATTCCAGTGCATTTTTGGTCTTGTTATACCATGATGTAACTTTGTTTTATGTTGTCCAAGTCATGCCATGTTTGGTTCTAATAGGTATATTGTAATGCCTCTTTGTAGCTTTGCATGTTCCATGTTTTCGGACTTGTGTTCTAGCTTGTGTTAGCTGGCTTCGAGCTTGTTTTTGGTCTTGTTTGGACCTACCTTGGGACTGTTTTATGTCCCCTTGGCCCTTTGGGGCTTGCTTTGTATGGCCATGGCTTAAGTCCCTTTACTTATTTTGAGTTTTGAGCATCCTAACATGCCGTACTTGCATTGTTGAGTTGATTTGGCATCAATTTACAGGAGATTTCAGAGCTTAGGGTGCTGGCACATATCCATGCTTGTTACTCTTTAAGTGTCCTTAAGAATTGCATCATTGTGTCTTAATCCTTGAGCCGATTGGCATGCATGTTTGCCTTGCCTTTTCATGATTTTCATACTATCAATTCATCATGTTTGGCCACTGATTTTAGGCATGGCTGAGGCCTATCCATCTTTAGTGTAAGCCCATCTTACCATGTTGTCACATGCTTGTCCCATTTCATATGTTGTCGCATACTTGTCCATTGTCACATGCCTTACATGTTTGTATGTTCATGTTGCATTTTATCATGTTATTCAAAGTTGTTACCTCATATCATGCTTATATGCTTGTTGCATATTCGGGTTATCGCATTGCATGTTTGCATGCTGTAGACGCGCCCCGAGGGCCTCATGCTATAGTTCAGACTCAAATTTGTCACGGTTCTTAATCTGAACCAAAGAGTCCAAATCCGGTAAATCGTTTTGAGAAAAAACAGATTTTTAGAAAAAAAAGTGCCAAACAAGGACTGCTTTGCCAGATACAGAGTCGCCACCTAAATATTTTATTTTGGGGGAATTTAGGAAACCCTGACTCGTTTGCCTAAGGCCACGTGTCCGTCATCACCAAAGTTGCCTCGGCTCGGGTACGATTGGGGAAGGTCACTTCGTGAGCACCCCCACTCGCCCGATCAAAGATCGGCCTCTATTAACCATGATATCAAGTTTTGAAAACATTATGTGCTCTTATTCTGGTTATTAGCCTAGATTTACTATGTGATGCGCACATCATACAAGTATAGACTGGATCGCCTGAATTGGAACAAAACATTTCATGTTTGTTTTTGAAAGCGATTTGCTATTCGCAAGTAGGTTTAAAATGCAGATTTTGCCACCCTTGGGTGGGCTTAGAAAGCATGTTTTTGCCACTATCTAGTGGGCTTAAAACTCACGGTCAATGCATTATTCCAATTCAGATAATCCAACCTTCACCCACAGGCATTCAGGCAGTTATATCACATAAGCAGTTAGCCTCATGGCAAGCATGCTATCATGGCAGTCACTCACACACATGCAAGGATGCTAAAGCATAAATACTTACCGAGTACTCCAAGCCAAAATAGAAGCTATGTTAGAAATCCATGCATGATCCTAACTATACAGAAATGCCTAATGCAACACATGCAAAAATGCAACTACAATAGGCTCGGCTATTCTAAGATGGCATATGATGATGCTACAGTTAACATGTACTTAACTTGGAATTGAAATACAAATGCAGTTAGTATGATGCGCCGAGCCCGGTGCGTGCATTACGAATGAATATATGCAAACATGCTATGATAAGTATACAAATCAAAATATGCCCTAAACTAACCATCGAAAGCTAGTAAATAAAAGGGAAGAAAGACGTGGGGTTGGAAAGCATACACACACTCACGCACACTTATTACACAATTGCCCTCGCTCGGAGGGTCCGAATAAATATTACAGTCCGAATAAATAATACTAAATTAATTATTAGAGAACTTCTAATTTAATTAACAAATTAAATGCAAAGGGAAGGTGGCCGCAACCTTGCCTCGTAATGTGTGGATGATGCATGCTCGAATCCGTCTCGCCCGAAAATTCGTACTATGCCACTGTTGCCTCTGTTTACACTGCCTCACCCCTCTGAAAATTACAAAAGTCTCCAGAACTGCTTTGAACTTCCTCCTGAGTATTTTGGAATGCCATCAGCCAAAGGTCAAGTTCACCGGCCATGGGAATGGGCTTATCGGCCAGATATTATGCCATCGGCTAGGCACTGGTGGCCGGTCAGCACTGTAGATGGCCGGTCGGCCATTGATTCCTGCAGAATCCTGCAGTTGATAGCAGCAGAGGGCAACCAGTGTATGGCATGGAATTTTCAAGCAAATGTGTGCATGTCCACTCTCCCTATCATGTTATAAACTCAAGGGAGGGTGGCCCTCGACCCTCAGGCCATCAATTGCACATTTCGATGCATGATGGCCTAAGAGGCCAAGTTTGCCATTCAATGTAAAATGAATGCATAAAAGAGATGAATGCCTTATGCCCTATCATGTTGAGATCAAGGGCATTGGCGACCGAGGGTTGAGACGTGTTTCGTCACTTTGAGTACGAACACTCCTCAACCCTCATGCTTGGTTTGACACCCCAAACCAAGCAAAAATGTAATGCATGGATGCAATATACAATGCAAAGTGATGCAACTCATGCAAGGCAATATGAACATGCTAAGCTAATGCAACATGACACTATCTAACCATGCAAGCCAGACTAATGCAATATGGACATATCAAGCATACAACAAGACTATGTAATGCCATTAGCTAAACATCATGTAAACATGCGAAAATGATACAATGTAAGCGTGCAATCAATGTAATGCAACATGCAACCATGCAAAGTATGCAAAGATGGACTTATACTGAAATGAGAGGACCTTAGCCCATCCCAAAACAGTGGCCTAAAAATGATGCAAGAGAGCACAAATTATGTTTGCAAGCATACACACACCAAGGTCCATCACCTAAGCATGAAAGGGAATAACTCTAAGCATACTTAAAGGCGATATACATGGACATTAAACACTCATGTTAAACTCTGAAAAGCATGTGAAGAATGATGCCAAAACATGCTAGGGAATGGACACAAAATGGAAGGCGTTCAAAGCCACAAAATGAGGCATTACTCTACACCTATCCCAACCGCTCATGGCATGGACTCATCAATGCAAAATAGAGTTTTAATGCATCAAAATGCACCCCAAAACCCACTAATATGGCAGCCCGAAATGACTTAAATACAAGGCATGCACTATGACCATTTCAATGCACAACAAAACAACTCTTCAAGGCATGAAAGTGATGATGAATGTAAGCATACGAGCATGGATTAGGCACTGAAATGGCATGTGAAATGACTCCAAATCACTGAAACAACCCAACTCAAGCATGCTCATGACTCACACCCTCAAGGCTCACAAGCCAAAATGCAAAGGGGCTATACCAAACATGGCAAATATGACCAAAACAGTTCCCAACAGACCTCAAGCATGGAAAAATATGGCTAAGAACTTCACAAAGTTAAGCCAAAACACGAGAGCATGGTAGACTAAATGCATGATGCACTTCTAGGGCAAAGAGAGGAATACAAAGCAAGTGTATTAAACATGAAAGTGGCCATTGATCCGACCAAAAACAGAGGCACAATATGACCCAACAATGCCCAAAAACCTCTGAAATGAAGCCAAGAACAACTAATCATGCATGCTACCCTTATGAGCCAAAAATAAGAACAAACGAAAGGCAAAGGGAGATGGGTGTCCCTCCCCTATGCAAGACCTCAAACCCCCTTCTTCACCCCTGAAAATCCATTGGATTTCAGTGGTGAGAAGGCCAATACACCAAAGTAACCAAAGCTTAACAATGGAAGCACAAAAAGGGTCAAACAAGGCCTTAGAGGGGGAGGTCGACCCCCAACACCAAAACAACCTTAATGAAGTATCTTAAGCATGCAAATACAAGACTTTTTTTCAGTTATACAAAAAGTCTAAAATAGTAAGCAAGATAGGCTAAAGGCTAGTGCAAGATTGCGGAATATAAAGTAAGTAATGTTACCCTTGAAGAACCCTTCAATAACAGCAAGGTCAGCCACCTTCTTCTGATCAAAACCACTTCAAAACTCCAAGAACAACCCCTCAAGGCCTCTCAAGTCGAAGTATGGTGTAATGGTGTGTGTCTTAGTGTAAAACCAAGAACAAAACTCACCTTTAGACCCTCAAACACACACAAAATGAAGAGAGAGAGGGAGATATAGAGAGAGAGAAGGTGTATATCAGATATATGTATTGTATTAGGTCTGATTTTGCTCAACCAAAACAAAGGAGAGGGTTAGTCTCCTTATATAGACAAGGGAAAGCTTAAAGCTTACAAGAGAAGCTAAATGAAAGGGTTAAAGGGACCAAGCTTCTCAAGGAAGCTAACCCAAAGGTTCAAGCTTCTTGAGGAAGCTAAAACAAAGGGTCAAGCTTCCTTAAGAAGCTTGAGCAAAGGGTGCAATCTTCTAGAGGAAGTTTGGATCAAAAAGGGTGCAAAGGGGCCAAAATAGCCACACACGCGTATGGGGGGCAGGGTCTGTGCACCCCATCTGGCACAGCTGGCATGCACCATGCCTGCAAGAGTCAAAAAGGTGGTACCGGCCAGAAAAGGAGGCCATTGGCCAAATAAATGGTCGGCCGACCACACCAAGTGCCGACCGGCCAATGGTATATTTCACCAATGGCCGGTAGCAAGAATACACGGCCGGTGGCCTCAAGCCAAGGCCGGTGGGGGTCAGGGGGAGCTAACAACCCACTCTCTACCCTCAGGTGTAAAAACAAACATGTCCTTGGTGCAAAACCAAGCACAGGGAAAACAAGTCGAGAGATCTTGAGGCAAGGCGCGTAGCCAAGACCTCCGGAAAGTCAAAACAAACACAAACATGGATGATCACCAAGTGTTCAAACGGTGACGTCCAAGTCTTGAGGATGGTCAAAAATGGGGTGTCTACAGTTGCCCCTTTTTGACAGAACACGAAAGTCATAACGATGATGTGAGTGAATGTCAAAGCCCAGAGACGACCCATTTTTGACGAGGCCGAAGACTTGGACAAACAAACAAAATAACGATAAATAAATGGTTGTGCCCGCAAGCTGCCTACGTATCCCTTTGCAAGGAATCAAACCAACGTAGTTCAAGGGTAGGATGCAAATGATATGCAGGAAGACTTTGATAATTGGACTTATACGCCACGCGAAGCTTGTTTGAAAATTGGACTTACACGCTACGCGAAGCCGGTTTGAAAATTGGGGATTTATGCCATGGAACGCAATGCAAAAATGCAATGTAATAGCTAGAAAGTGAAGGTACCTTGCAGGGGCAATTGGCAATGACCTACCTCATGCTGCTGAGGACCTTCTGCTTCTTCTTGGTTAAACTGCAGGTACTACTTTTCTTCCTGGCTGCGGCCGCAGCTTTCCCTATTCTCCAATAGGGTGACAAACTAGGTTGGATCAGTATCCGGAATTGAGGCGCATACAGATGCTATCTCAATCTATGGGGCTGTCATATAGATTTCAAGCCGAGGATATACCCCTGGGTATTTAAACCAGACTTTAGTCTCGGAAATCCCAAACCTTTGTGTTCTAGGCATGAGCCATTCGAACTCTAGTTTCCACCGTCTCAGTTGGTCTCCTAGGAACTCACCGCAAACATAGGCAGGTGGCTATACCAGACCACTGGAAGTCGTTTGGGCACGACAAACACCAAAGGAATTGCACCTTTAGATGATTTAAGGTCCCCTAGACCGGGAGAGTGCACAAGCCAGTGCGAGTGAAGAGTGAATGCACAAAACAGTGCTAAGACGATGCACGAAATAGTGCGATGCAATGTACTAACAAGTACAGGTTAGGTGCGCAAGAAAGCGCGATAAAATGCATGCAAAATGCAAGTAAGGTGCACAAAACAGTGCGATGCAATGCACTGACAAGTGCTACAAGCATTTTCTATGCAAGATGAAAGAGAGTATGTAATGAAATGCATAAGATAGTGCGATGCGCAAGAAAGCGTGAGCGTAAACTACACAAAACAGTGCGATACGCAAGAGAGCGCGAGTGATAAACTGCACAAAATAGTGCGATGCATAAAACAGCGCGAATGATTTGAAATGCACTAAACAGTGTGATACGCTAAACAGCGCGATTGATTTTAAATGCACAAAACAGTACGATACGCTAAACAGCACGATTGATTTGAAATGCACAAAACAGTGCAATACGCTAAACAGCGTGATTGATTTGAAATGCACTAAACAGTGCGATACGCTAAATAGCGCGATTGATTTGAAATGCACTAAACAGTGCGATACGCTAAACAGCGCGAGTGATTTGAAATGCACAAAACAGTGCGATACGCTAAATAGCGCGATTGATATGCAATGCACAAAACAGTGCGATACGCTAATTAGCGCAAATGATTTGAAATGCACTAAACAGTGCGATACGCTAAACAACGCGATTGATTTGAAATGCACTAAACAGTGCGATACGCTAAATAGTGCGAGTGATTTGAAATGCACAAAACAGTGCGATATGCTAAACAGCGCGATTAATATGCAATGCACAAAATAGTGCGAGTGAGATACAACCACAAGATGCACAAGACAGTGCTAGTGAGATACAAAGTGTAAGTGCACAAGACAGTGCGAGTGGATGCATGTTCTATGCAAATGAGGTGCATTTTCTATGCAAGTATGGAAGAGTGCATTTTCTATGCAAAAGATACAAGCAGTTTCTATGCAAGAAACAGGAGCATATTCTATTCAATATTGAAAGCAAGCATATTCTATGCAGAATTGAAAGCAAGCATATTCTATGCATGAATCATAACGATGCACGGCACGCATGCAACAGAAGTGTATATGAAAGTGCACATTCTATGCAATTGAGAGGCATCAAACACGTACCCCGGTGCCTTCGATTTACCTCTTAGAGGACTTTGTAACACACTCAGCTCAAAAGGGTACACCCTGTTTATATTGGCGAAAGATAACATCTGCAGTTGCTTTAATTGCTATTCTGACTTGAAGCAGGCTTAAGCTCGAAGTAGAGGCACACTCATTCTTCGGAGCACTGACAAGGTCTGAAGAGGTACATCCGGAGTACAATCTCGAAATTTGCCGAAGTTAAAACACACTAACATGCTCCAAATTTTCCCTCTTTTCTTTTGCTTTGCAGTCTGGAAGCTATATAGCTTCAGATAGGTCCTGGTTTTACTGTTCACACTTATCGGAGGTGGAACCTGCAGTTTTACGAAAGAACGAATCTTGTTTTGCACAGATGTGGAGAACGGCACGGCACTCGGAGCATAAAACGATCTTATTTTTTGAAATTGAGAGATGAGTTCTCGACCGGGTATTAAGCCTACGACTGACCATAGCAAAAAGGACTCAACAACGGAAAGCAGGATATAAAACAACCTAAACACATCCGTTGACACTCAAAACGACTCAAAACAAGAATTGAGACAAACAAAGACACAAACACGACACTCGGATGTGTTACAAAGGCAAGAGGCCTCTCAGTGCACGAGGAGCCAGTTTCTCTGGGTATTGTTTACCGCCCTTCCTCATTTGTGATTCTCACATCACTCAGCCCTCAGGCTCTGTTTTTCTGAAAAAGCCCTTTTCTCACTTTTTCTCTTAGCACACATCTCTCTATTCTTCAATCTCTCATTTTTTATCCCTCCCCTGGTGGTTGGTGGATAAACAAGAAGTTGCGGGCTCTTGCCCCTAGCATTCTGGTAGATTCTTTTTCCTCTGCGCGCAGCAGTGAACTTTCCCACAGAGGGGTTGCGCCACAACTGGGTGTGTAGCAAATCTGCAGCTGACATCGGTTGACAATGCTTTTGCTGGGGAGTTTGGATGTGATTAGATCTGTCCAGATGAGGGAGTGGAATATCTTGCCCCATTCCAGCTCGTGCTTCGCACTTGTCTTGATACTTCGTTGCTTGGAGGATGTGAGAGCTTTCTACCCTTTTGTGGTCAGCTTTAGTGGTGCCCCTTTCTGGTGAATACGGTGCTCTTTTGGCAAGTAGAGTGCCCTTTCTGGAAGTACGTTGACAACGGGAGAAAGACAGAACACCTGATTCAACTGTGCCCCTATTTCATCATTTTGACCATTTTTTTGTTTTTGCTTTCTACTAAAACAATTTTGACCAACATGAGAGTTAGATTAACATACTTGTTCAATTTTTGATTTGAAAATCATGCAAGTTAGGTTATGAGCATTGAAAATTTTCCCTTTTTGGGTCCAAGAAATGGTCCAGTTTTGAAAAATGGAATACTTTTCGAGAAAACCAGTCAACCTCAGTAAAATTTCTCAAAAACTATTTTTGCAAACGGCCAGTGCTCAATGAGCACGGAACTTACTCTCGAGATGCACAACCTCGGATATGAAGGAAAATTACCCCTCGTTCGAGGAAAGTTACATGGCAACAGAAAGTTGTCCCTTGTTTGATTGGCACCGCAGCGCATTGAATGGCAACGGAAAGTTGCCCCTTGTTTGAATGGCACCGCAGCGCATTGTAATCAGTCCTCAGAGCGATGATCACAACTGAACTCTCTGATATAGAGAAGACAAAGATGACCAGAACCATCACATGGACATAGTTGAATTTGAAGTGTTTTACGGCTGGACTTCAGAATGAAGTTGCCTACGTATCCCAAAAGATGGGAATCAAGCCTTACGTAGTTCGGGGTTAAGGTACACTCGGGTATTAACCTCTCCTTTTGCGCTCTAACTTTTGCCAAGGCCGCCCTTCCGGGTTTTCAACCTTGCGAGCTTTGTTTTTCTTTTCTTTTCATTTTTTCTTTCTTTTTTTTTTATTCTCTTCTTTTTTCTTTTTTTTTCTCTTTTTTTTTTTTTGCATTTTTTTTTGTTCGTTTTCTTCTTTTTCTTGCTCTAACTTTTGCCTGGCTTGCCCTTCTAGGTTTTCGGCCCAACGAGCCTCTCAAGGGTAAAAGTGTAGTTTTGTCCATGTCAAATGGTTTTGAGATCCTGAAGTCATCTGAATCCAGGAGAATGGCTGCTGTTTGCTGATGATGCAGGACTCCATCCAATGGGGGCTAAATTTGCCCCTAGTGTTGCAGATAGGAACTTGGTTATCCTTCAGCAATACTTTCTTCTTTCCTCCCTTCTGGGATTTGGCATTCTTGCCAGTCTTCATTAGCTTGAGAAATGTCCTAATTTTGACTCTTCGAGCGCATCTGATATTTTCGCTCCTAGTTCGAGGGGTGTTTCTGATCCAGCTTTGCAAGCTTCTTTTTACCTTCTGATCTTCTTGATCTGACCTTTCTTGCACCCTAGTTCGTGGGCTGCTTCAAATCTGCCACACAGGCTTCACATTGTGGTTGACCTTTGAATATTCTGAATCTGGGTTCAAAGTTCAAAAGCAAAAGAGGTCGAGTCTCGAGGCTGAGAGTGATCCTAGGTTGCACAATCTCAAGAGCGATTCCACACAGGTCTTCGCAGGATCGCGCAAAACATTTTTGAAATCTTTTAAGAAAGCGACTAGTCGCTTGCACTGAAGACAATGTAGAACCAATCTGGGTCAAGCCAGGATCCTTCTCAGTACTCACATTAACAAGCATGATTTCATTCATTAAAGGCCTAGCATGCCTCTCTTTCTCTCAATTGATCAATTTTTGAAAAACCCGAGGAATTCCTTTCTCTTCGTTTTCACCACAGTGTTAGAAAAAGTTTTGAAAAACTTAGGTCAATTCAATAATTTCGGAGCACAAAAGAGCAGGTGGAATGCATTGCCATTTCATTCAAGCTTCTGCCGTAATTGGCGCAAGGCGGAAGCAGACACATGAGTGTGAAAATCATTGTTGTTCATTCAAATCTGTTGGCATAACTGGCTCCAAGGTAGAAATAGACTCAAAAAGAAAGCAAAGAGACAAACACAAAACAAAATAGTGACATCTGAGGTAACATCCCCAGAATCACCCGATTCTAACAAAACAAGACTGACTCGATACAACAAGACAGACCCAAAACAAAAAGACTGACTCAAAATAAAGAGACAGACTCAAAACAACATAACAAAACTGACCTAAATACCCAAGTCAGAAACTATCATTTGCAAATGCTCAAAACAATGCGTGCCATATGCCACATCTGGAGTAAATCGAGCACCGCCCGCAGGTGGTTCATCCCCCGATCAAATAGTCACATTATCTTCCACAAGTTCACTGATCCAGTGTCGATAGACTTTGCAGGACCCGGCGCGATGATGACCTTGTTGTCAATCAGATCTTGTATTTCATAGCGAAGATGGTAACAACTATCAGTGTCGTGGCCGACTTGTTGATGGAAGGCACAGTACTTGGTTGGATCATGGGAGACGGGAAGTTTATCTGGCAGTGGCCGCAGCTCCAGGGGTTTTAGATCCCCCTTTCTAATCAGGACCCTCAAGGCCGCTGATAGAGACATGTACAGTGGGGTGAACACCCTCTAGCCCCGAGGTGGGTGTTTTGAGGTTTGTGGGTGTTTTGAGGTTTGTGGCTTTTTGCTGGATGTACCAACAAAGGAATTGATAGGCGCTGACTGGGTTTGCTGATCTCTTCCGAGCACGGGATTAGAGCTAAGAGGAACATTCCTGGTGCAACGACCCTTCTCCCGGCTTGCCCCTTGATTCAGACTGCTCTCATTTTGAGTGGCGAAAGTGTCATCCACAGCTTTTGCAACAACTGCGAGTACTTGCTGTTTGCTCAACCCTTCGGCTTTCAAAGCCTCAATATCCCACTGAAGGTGTTCATAGGGACCAATGCCTGCCCCTACCTTGTTCTTACCACTTGCCTCCACTTTGCCAAGGGATTGGCCTTCTTCCAATACAGCCCATCCCAAGGTTGGGGAGCCTTTAGACATGAACTCCCTGGTACGTGATGTGGTTGATGATGGAGCCAAAACCCCAAAGGCTAAATCTGCCACAATTCTCTAAAGATCTTCGATCATTCTCATCAGCTCAGAAGTAGTGGGCTCATGGGTTTGAGATGATTGGGGTCCGGGTGTATCCATCATGCATAAGTCCATGCTTACTGGAATGAACACCTCCGGTTTGGGTAAATGGGCTAGGGTGATGTATACACTGGGGTCATAAGGGACGACCAGTGTGTGGATTAGGTTGAGACGTGGATGAGGTACTTGGTCATTGGGGGCTGAAGGTGGAGCTATCATCCGGTTGTCGATGAGATTTTGGACCTCATGACGAAGGCGGTAGCAACAGTCGGTGCCATGACCGCGCTGCTGATGGTACATACAGTACTTGGAGGGGTTTTGTCTGGCTGGGAGTGGGTCAGGAAGAGGTTGAGGATCGAGGGGTTTAAGATGCCCTCTTTCCATTAGGACTTTTAGTGCGCTAGTCAGATTCATATAGAGGGGGGTGAAAGTTATGCCCTGAACTCGGGCTTGGCTGGCTGTTTGTAGGCTTGGTTTGGCAAAAGGGTTGGCTGTGGCCACTGTATTGATTTCGGTGGGTTTGGGAATAGCACTACTACTAGCATTGGTACTCCCCGAAATCACCCTCCTTGTCGGTTCACTTGTTCTGGGAATGATCCCACTGTTGAACGTATTCTCGATCTGAACCCCGAGTTCATGCAAACTTTTGAAAGTGAATAGCGGAGCGACTATCAACTTTTGCAACATATCATGCTCGAAGGTTTGCACCATCATCTGCACTTGGTCCCTCTCAGAAGGGCGATCTATCATCTGTGCTGCCTTTGCCATCCACCTTGCAACAAATTCCACAAAAGGTTCTGTTGTGTTCTGGCGGGTTGTTTCAAGCTCTTGCATGGTCATTTCAACTTAGGTGTTGTATGAATACTGATCGACAAAGGCCTCAGCCAGTTCTTCCCAGTTTTGCTTCACTTTATCTTCCAACTTAGCGTACCAAGTGGCTGCTACACCCAACAGGGTTCTTCCATACAGAGAGAGTTTCTGTGGCTTAGTAAGACCCATTGGCTTCAGGACATCCAAGAAAAGTCAGATATGTACCATTGGATCTCCAGACCCGTCGAAACGGTCAATATATGGCATTTTGAATCTGTCTGGGAGCCGTACGGCAGCCTCGGTGTGCCCATCCTCAATGTCGGGAATGGAGTTAAGGCCCTGTGCCTTTTTGAATCACTTCTCAAGGTTCACAATTTTCACTGCAGTCGGATTGAGCTCATTAACATCAAGGGAATAAAGCCTCTCATTAGGCTGCACCAAGGGTCTGAGCACCTGAGCTTGAGTCAACCTTTCTCGAGGATTCGGACACTGCAAATCTTCAACTGGCGGAAGTGGGTCAAAGTTCGGCTGGGGTCCCAAAGATGGATGTGAGGCAGATGCCCCAGATGGGCGCTGCGTTTCAATACTAGTCTCAGCCTGCATGGCAGTTCCCTGATTTAACGCTGCTATCACGGCCACAAATTCTTCCGAACCCTGTGCCATCACGGTCTACTGAGTCCGAACAAAGGTGATGTGACTGGCGACTGACGGATCAGATGAACTGGTGAGCCCTGACTGGCCTTTCTTTGCCTTGCCTCAGCGAAAGAACACTGGTTGCCCTTGAATTGAATTTTTGACCTAACAAAGTCTATCAGCACTAGTCCAAGGTAGCCGGGGGATATCGAAGCCTTCTGAAGCTATAGTTCCAGGACTACCTAGCAAAAGAGAAAACAAACAGCATCTCAGCCAAATTTCACCAGAACCATCATGAGCAAAGCTGAATGATTGCGCTCCCTTACAAAATTCTGCCCAAAATTCAGCCTGTAAACTGATACCCTCAGGTAAAACTGATTCTCCACATACTGATGCCCGCAGGCCTGATACCCAGACTTGCAAACTGATACATGCATTCCTGTAGAGGCACACTCTAACAGCACATAACAAGCAAGTGAGAGCCAATACACCCCTATGCTGGGGTAGGGTTTCCCCGTCCTATTTTGTCAGGAGCTAGGGTTTCACTACGCACGCAACGGTTTCAAACAACCTAAAATCGGGTAAGCAACCTGTCCTAGTTTGGAATGGCCACTACGGATTTCGATATGCACTAGGCCGAATGGTCAAAAAGGTTGCCCCAGTAAAACTGGGGTTTGTGTTCCCATACTGTCAGAGCCCATAACTGGTCAGCCTTATGGTCATGCCTTGACAAGACAAGCCTCCGACAAACCGTTCAGGAATGGCAGATGGCAAACACGGTGTCCTAGGCGCACCAATATGCACATGCAATGCAAAGAAACACATAAGTGAAATCAAAACAGGATACCACGAGTTCGAGTCAAGCTCTCTAAAATCCCGAGCAGAGTCACCAGAAACTGTAGACGCGCCCCGAGGGCCTCATGCTACAGTTCGGACTCAAATTTGTCACGGTTCTTAATCGGAACCAGAGAGTCCAAATCTGGCAAATTGTTTTGAGAAAAAACAAATTTTTAGAAAAGAAGTGCCAAACATGAACTGTTTTGCCAGATACAGAGTCGCCACCTAAATATTTTATTTTGGGGGAATTTAGGAAACCCTGACTCGTTTGCCTAAGGCCACATGTCCGTCATCACCAAAGTTGCCTCGGCTCGGGAACTTGGGTACGATTGGGGAAGGTCATTTTGTGAGCACCCCAGCTCGCCCGATCAAAGATCGGCCCCTACTAACCAAGATATCAAGTTTTGAAAACATTATGTGCTCTTATTCTGGTTATTAGCCTAGATTTACTATGTGATGCACATAGCATACAAGTATAGACTGGATCGCCTGAATTGGAACAAAACATTTCATGTTTGTTTTTGAAAGCGATTTGCTATTCGCAAGTAGATTTAAAATGCAGATTTTGCCACCCTCGGGTGGGCTTAGAAAGCATGTTTTTGCCACTATCTAGTGGGCTTAAATCTCACGGTCAATGCATTATTCCAATTCAGATAATCTAACCTTCACCCACAGGCATTCAGGCAGTTATATCACATAAGCAGTTAGCCTCATGGCAAGCATGCTATCATGGAAGTCACTCACACACATGCAAGGATGCTAAAGCATAAATACTTACCGAGTACTCCAAGCCAAAATAGAAGCTATGTTAGAAATCCATGCATGATCTTAACTATACAGAAAAGCCTAATGCAACATATGCAAAAATGCAACTACAATAGGCTTGGCTATTCCAAGATGGCATATGATGATGCTACAACTAACATGTATTCAACTTGGAATTGAAATACAAATGCAGTTAGTATGATGCGCCGAGCCCGGTGCGTGCATTACGAATGAATATATGCAAACATGCTATCATAAGTATGCTAATCAAAATATGCCCTAAACTAACCATCGAAAGCTAGTAAATAAAAGGGAAGAAAGATGTGGGGTTGGAAAGCATACACACACTCACGCACACTTATTACACAATTGCCCTCGCTTGGAAGGTCTGAATAAATATTACAGTCCGAATAAATAATACTAAATTAATTATTACAGAACTTCTAATTTAATTAAAAAAGTAAATGCAAAGGGAAGGTGGCGGCAGCCCTGCCTCGGAATGCGTGGATGATGCATGCTCGAATCCGTCTCGCCCGGAAATCCGTACTATGCCACTGTTGCCTCTGTTTACACTGCCTCACCCCTCTGAAAATTACGAAAGTCTCCAGAACTGCTTTGAGCTTGGCCTTTGCTGAGTTGGGTACTGCTCTTTCTTTGGCTTAGACAAACCTAGCATTAAAAACAAATGCCCCATCAAATCAAGATGCTGGGCATGCTGGTCAAAACAAAGTAAGATACAATTTTTGGCCTTGGTTCGGGTTATGGTTATGATATTTTTCCACCTTATCAAACAAAAACCCCTGGATTTTGACCCAAATTTTGATTCTGATTCTGATATGGCCCTCAAGATTAAAAGGAACTGCCTAAAGATTAGGACTCTCCCAGGATTGCATCACATATTTTCAAAGATTTCACATTTTGAACAAAAAGGCAATTAAAACAGCCCTACGAGAGGTTAGGGTTTCCCTGTCCTAGCTTTGGAGTGATCTATAGCTTTACTATTCAAACAAACAGTATCACAACATCCTAAAAAGTGGGAGAGCATCCTGTCCTAGTTTGAATGGTCACTAAAGCATACTATATGCACTAGGCCAATTGGTCCAAAAGGGTACCTCAGCAAGATTACCTAATATACCTCTCACACCGAACACCGAGAATCCAAGGGTTGTGTTTCCAACATGGCAGAGCCCATGACCGGCCAGCCTTTTGGCAAGCTTTTTAGGCAAGCCTCCAGCAAGTCGTCTAGGAATAGCAGATGGAAAACACAGTGACTTAAGAGAACCAATGCAAATGCAATCCAAAAAACACATATATATAGATAAAAGTTCACATCATGCAGTTCAAGTCAAGTTCTCTAAATCCCCAATAGAGTCGCTAGAAACCGTAGCTTGCTTTTCATGCTCCTTTTGGATACGACTAGCCCTACAGTTTGGACTCTTGTGGTTCTGAATCTGGTTTCACAAGTGCACTGTGAAACGAATAAACACAAAAGAGTGTAAATATGGCAAACCATTTTAGAAAATTGAGTTTGAATAAAAAATGCCAAAAATGGACTGCTTTGCCAGATTTTAGAGTCTCCACCTAAACATTTTTGAGAAATTTAGGATACCCGTGACTCATGCCAAAGGCCACTTGTCCATCATCACCAAAGTGTCTCGGCTCAGGAACTTAGGTATGAGAGGGGAAGGTTATTAATTGAGCACCCCACTCACCTGATCAAAGATCGGCCTTTACTAATCATAATGTGATTTTTATTTACAATATATGCTCTTGTTCCGCTTGTTATGCTAATTTTACTAGGTGATACACACAGGTATAGACCAAGTCACAAAATTTGGAATGCATTGATTTTATGTTTGTTTTGAAAAGGTTTTTTGAATAGATGTCACTTGAAAAAGTGAGCTTGTATTGACATGAATCAAATTATTCTAACTTAAGTAAAAGGCCTTCATCCATCAGCATTCAAACAAGTATATCATTTAAGCACTTAGCCTCATGGAAAACATGCTCGATATGGAAACATAAACATACAATGCAATATGCTAAAACAAGAAATGCTCACCTAGTACTTCAAGGCAAGCCAAATAAAGAAAAATAATTAGAAAAATGCATCCTCTTAAAAAATGCAATATGACTAATGCAATGCACACATTATTGTAGCTTGCTTTTTATGCTCCTTTCAGATACGATAGCCCTACAATTCGGAGTCCCGTGGTTCTGAATCTGATTCCACAATTGCAATGTAAAATAGAAAAACACAAATGAGTCAAAATCTAGCAATTCTTTTGGAAAATCGATTTTAAATCAAAATGCCAAAAAGTAGACTACTTTTCCAGATTATAGAGTCACCACCTAAATATTTTTGAAAAATTTAGAAAACCTGAGACTCATGCAAAAGGCCACTTATCCGTCATCACCAAAGTTTCTCGACTTGATAACTTAGGTATGAGAGGGGAATGTCATGAATTAAGCATCCCACTTGCCCGATCAAAGATCAGCCTCTACTAATCATGATGTGATTATTATTTATATTATATGCTGTTGTTCCGGTTTATTAGGCTAACATTACTATGTGATGCACACAAGTATAGACTAATTTGCAAATTTTGGAACACTTTGATTTTATGTTTGTTTTGAAAAATGGTTTGAATATGTATCACTTGAAACAATGGGCTCGTAAATACATTAATCAAATTAGCCTAACTTAAGCAACTAGCCTACATCCACAGGTATTCAAACACGTATAGCACTTAAGCACTTAGCCTCATGGTATTTATGCTTGATATGTTAACAATCACACGAATGCAATATGCTAAAGCAATAAGTGCTCGCCTAGTACTCCGAGATGAGTCAAAAGAAATAAATGGGTTAGGAAAATGCATAATCCTAACTATGCAAATGACTAATGCAGCACTTTCAATATGCAATTATTAGGCTCAACTACTAACATGACATGTAAATCAATTTGATAGCATGCGGTTTTAAGCATGTATTCATGGAAGTAATCAATAACAATGCTTTGTTAGAATGATGAACCGAGCCTATATTCATGCAAGACTAATGGATGTAAGCATGGGAAATGCTAAGGGAAACATGCTGCTCTAAACTATCCATCATAAGCAAGTAAATAAAAGGGAGAAAGAAATGGAGGTTGGAAGACATACACATTATTACACATTGGCCCTCGCACAAGAGGGTCCGAATAAATGTCCTAACTAATTACTACAAATTAACTAACTATTACAAACTAAATGAAATAAATTAACTACACTAGCTAATTATTGTAGATTAAAATTAACTAACTAATTACAACACAAGATTAATTAACTACGCTATTACCAAAATTCTAGGGAAGTAAACTCACTAATTAATTTAACACTAATTAAACCCGAGCGGCGGTTAAAGAACCATGCATGCCAATACGATCATCCTCCCAGAAACGCCTCTACTTTTCTGCTTGAATTGTTCTGTCTGTAGAAAATGCTTCTGTTTTGCCACTGCTTCTGCTCTATTTTGCAGAAAAATGAACACTATATGGCTGAAAAAGGTGGCCGACCGGCTGGCCAGTAAAAGTAAACAACCATACAAACGAGGTGGCCGACTACCCACTATTGTTGGTATTGCCCTGCTGCCACAAAAAAGGGACAAAGTAGAAATAGAATGTTTCCAGGAGATGTCTGTCCACCTTGCCTCTCCTTCTCATTAAACAGATCAAACGAGGGGTAGGCTTGATGCGCAAGCCATCAATCGACGCAAACTCATTGCGTGATGACTTATAGACCAAGGGGTACAACCTCAATAAATGATGATGAAGACACACAAAAACCTCTCCCTATCATGGCTTTGATCAAGGGAAGTGGTTGACCTTGGAACCTTTAACCATTTTCATCACTAGCGAGTACGAAATGACTCAAGACTCCATGGATTCAATTAACGTCCGATTAAACCCAAGTTGATTTTATTATCTTACTTCATTTTTTTCCCAATTTTATTACTCCATTTAATAACCTTTCCATTCATTGATCGATTGAGTCTAAAAATGAAGATTAAGTCCACCAATGGAGAGGAGTGTCAAACCAAGGGTTGTTTTAGGCATGAGAGGGAGATCATGTCGTTTGTAATGAACCACCAAAGAGATTAAACCTTTAAGCACAAGGTCACCTCTCAAGCTTAAACAACACTCATTTTGAAACAACTCTCAGAAGAAATAAAATGCCAAGAAAAGAGGGGGCAGCATAGCTGATTAGAGGTGAACACAAGTATGAAAAGCATGAAATAAATGCTATCAACTCAAATAGGTTGGTGTCTAATGCCTAAAACACCAAACCTACAAGGATGATTACACTACAAGAATGCTATACAAAGCATGAATGAAATAAACAACCTAAAATAGTCCTAAAACACCTAAAAACAATACTGAAATTAATGTACAAAAAGCTAAAAGAATAAGCTAAAATAATGGAGAAATTAAGCTAGTAAACAAACCAAAGGAGGGGTGGCTAACCCCTCCTTTTTTAGGACTTCAAAACCACTTGTTTTAGCTTCTGAAAACCTTTGAAAATTAGTGGTAAAAATCTAAAGAAAAATTTGATGAAAAGATGGGAAACACAAGGGTAAATCCTAGAAAGCAAGGTTCAAAGAAGGGTGGTCAACCCCTCTACCTTTAATGGCCTTAAACCACAAGTTTCAACCCATAAACATAAGTGAAAAACAATACAGAAACAACAATAAACGATGGTAAATAGATAGGGGAAAGAAGCTTGGAGTTGTACCTCTTGAAGAGAAGTGACCCTTTGAATTATAAACCACCAATTTCACACCCTCAAGAGCTAAGATGCAAGCTCAAGAACCTCAGCAAGGAGACCTTAAAAATTTGTTTAAGAAGTCTAGGTAAGGTATGTATAGGTTGCAAGGTAGAGAGAGAGCAATATTTTCTAAGAATTTTCCTTCTCCAAATTTTTCTAACCTAATTTTATGAGAGGGGGTCAAGTATACATAGAAAAACATGTTAGGCTCTCAAAAATATCAACACAGGAACAACTAGTGCAATGCATGTACCTGTGGAGACAGTTGGCACAGCTAGAAAAAAGATTTGGTTTTTTGACACAAGTGGTCGGCCGACCACTAAAGGGGACGGCTATACACTAATTTGTGGCCGGCTAGCCACTAGTAGGACTGTGGGCCTCTAGGTGGTTGGGCTTGAAAAAAAGCTGTTGTAGTTCAAAAATGATATAAGGCTTGTACGTTTTTGATGCTCAAATCCGAGGCTTTCTACTCAGGAAATCAAGCATTTGACAAGCGTGTGCATTCATCATTGGTTGATCAATTGGTGGCGCCCAAGTCTTTAAGGGCAGTCAAAAATGGGGTGTCTACAGTTGCCCCTCTTTGACAGAGCTCAATGTCATGAAATGACGTGAGTGAATATCGAAGCCCAAAGACGACCCATTTTGATAAGGCCATAAAACTTGGGCAAACAATCAAGAGAAAAATTAAATTAGTTGAACCAAAAGGTTGCCAACGTATCCCTTTGCGAGGAATCAAACCAACGTAGTTCAGGGGCAAGATGCAAATGATATGCACAATTGAAAACTGAACTTACACACTTCGCAAAGCTGGTTTTTTTATCATGCTAGACAACGTAATAACAAGATAACAACATATAATCCAGACAAATAAGCAAAAGTCAATCCCAAATGTGTTTCACGTAAAAGGTGGAAAAACGCACTATAATCACACTAAAAACATGAGAAGAGAAAAGGAAAAACCATTCAGGGGCGTACTTCCGCACACCCTGAGATACTCTAATCATGTTAAAAACCTGAGAAGAGGAAATGCGATAATGCGATAGATGCAAAGAGTATGATGCTTGTGCGATTGATGCACGTTGCGATTGCGCGATAGATACACAAAGTATGAAATTGTGCGGTAGATGCACGAGGTAACATTGTGCGATAGATGCACAAAGTAACATTGTGCAATAGATGCACGATGTGATATTGTGCAATAGATGCATGATGTGAGAGAGTGTGATAGATGCACGAAATGATGTTGATGTGCGATAGATGCACGAAATGAGGATGTGTGATAGATGCACAAAATAGGGACATGCGATAGATGCACGAAATGGGGACGTGCGGTAGATGCAAGAAATGAGGACATACGATACATGCACGAAATGATGTGTTGTATGATGGATGCACGAAATGAGGACGCGCAATAGATGCACGAAATGGGGATGTGCGATAGATGCACGAAATGAGGACGAGCGATAGATGCACGAAATGATGTGTAATGCAATAAATGCACGAAATGATGTTGTAAGATAGATGCACGAGGTGGTGATGTGCGATAGATGCATGAAATGGATGGGTTCGATAGATGCACAATGTGAGAGGGTGCAATAGATGCACGAGGTGAGAGGGTGCGATAGATAAACAATAAACAAACAAAGCGGCACTTTAGAAAGTACCGCATATGCACACGACACAAGGCGGCGTAATTGAAAATCAGTACAATGAGAACTCATGGTTTACGCAACATAATAGACAGCCGACATAAGATGCAATGTGTGTTCTACACAAGATAATTGAAAGCATGTTCCATGCAAGAGAAGTGAAAGCATGTTCTATGCACACCGGATAAGCATATAAGTTACGATGCAATGCGCACATGCAACGTAAGAGGTATATGAGAGTGCATGTTCTATGCAATAGATATGTAAATTGACAAAATAGACAAAAGCGATGTTCGACGACAACCTCCAACTTCACCCTTGAAGGCTTTGCAAAATGCTCAAAAGGATACCACTTGTTCATATTTGAAATTGGCACACATTTGCGTGCCGGAGTACAACAGGCATTGGAATGGCGCAACTGGAACACATCACCGTTCAAATCCACTTCACATACCTCAATCCTTCTTTATAGATCCAAAACAAGACCTCTCATACACTGTTTGGGGATGAGAGCAGCAAAAACCAGCACTGGGCCACAAAAGTGGCCGGCCGACCGCAAACTTTATTCGTAAAACCTCTTTGATCCTCTACACTTTTAACCGATCAGCTTTGGTTTTGTTGATTTTTTTAGGCTTTCAACACTTTGACCTTGTTTCCCTCGAGTTTTTCTTGGGTTTTATGAACTTTCCTGGGTTTTGACTTTTTCTCCCATTTTCTCTCTCCTAGGGTTGACTTTTTCAAAGTTTTTTTTCTTTTTCCTCATTTTCTTCATTTTTCACCAGTATTCACCCCACTTTCCAAATGGCAGATGATGTAACTCATGATGATGCCCCTCCCGAGGTTCCACCTATACTTCCACCTCCAATAGTGGTCGGGGAGCCGGCAGTCGCTGAGGCCGACAAGGCGACGGAGAACATTGCCGCTGATTTTGAAACTAAGGAGGCCTTTGTTCCAGGGCCCGAGTTGCTACCTCTGAGACTGAAGCCATTTCATCTGACCACTTACCACCCCCAGACGCACATGATAGCTCTCAGCAGCATGC
Organism: Camellia granthamiana; assembly: GCA_036172215.1. Classification (NCBI taxonomy): domain Eukaryota; kingdom Viridiplantae; phylum Streptophyta; class Magnoliopsida; order Ericales; family Theaceae; genus Camellia; species Camellia granthamiana. The sequence goes on along the minus strand of CM069913.1, from coordinate 78,292,307 downwards.
TGTGGTTTGATGATTTCGTTAGTGGCATGCAAGAGGATGTTTTGCAGAGGGAACTAGACTTCCACCATTCCCACGGAGCTATTGTGGTACAAACTTTGCTTTCATGTACTGCCTGTTTTGCCTTTTCAGTACTGCTTTTCATCACTATCTATCAGTTGACTTTTCTTTCATCTGATTCATTCTTTCCTTGTCACAAGAGGATATTTGCTCTTAGAGAGGCTATAGGACCGTGACAACCAGGGAGTGGTACCATGAGCTTCCTGCCCGGGTCCATGAGTTAATCGACAGGGCATGCTTTAGCTTATTCTGCACCGGGCTCTCACGCCACATGGCTAGTTGGGCCCTACTCGAAGCATTAGTGGAGAGATAGTGGGATACCACCAACTCCTTCCACTTCTCGTCCACATGTATAGCTCAGCATTAGTGGAGAGATAGGTTTTACTATTTTTCGTTTTGAAAAGACTTCTATTCTCTTTTGTAAAAAAACCATGATTGGGGTAAAACCCTACAGTTTTATATATATAAAGAAAAAAAAAATTATTTTGCATCATGAGCACCACACTTGCGTAGAATGGAAATGGAATTGAATTTAAAGCTAAGTCAAATGAATCTTCACCACGTGGCTCGTATGTATTTTGTCGTTCAAGAAATCAATACATGGACACCGAATCTTATTCTCGAAGCCTACATTTATCTTCACAAATTCAATAAATGAATTCACCCCTTCTTGATACTCCCTACTACTTAATCTATTTTTTATTATCATCCAACCCTTGTCTATTTGGGCCATCTGAAAGGTTAAAGCGAACCATTACAGTAATTAATCTAGAAAATATTAGAGCAAGTGTAATATACCATAAACATGCTAAATGTTTATTTTGTAGGTGAAAAGAATGGGCTCATTTGGTGGTTTTATAGCATGGTAATATGGCCCTAGAAAAGGCCAAGAAAATCGGCAGCAGCAAAGTAAAATAATAAAGTATTGACTTTTACAATTAATTGTTTTTGTCAATGCTGGTAACATAATTCATAAAAGTAGTTTAGGTGAAATCTATTATTTTAGTGACCTATGAATGTATATGGTTCTAAAGAAATAAAGAAACTTCATTCATAAACATCAATGCACCTTATGACTCCAGAAATAACACCCACAATTATACATGAGTAAGAAGAATAAGTGAACAACATACGCATGCGTGCATTTAAGTATAAAAAAATTTATTTTCGGCCTATGTGGACATATGTTTGGATTAACTTTCCATTAAAACAAGAGTTGGCAAGTCAAGTTTTTTGGTACCAAAAATAGTGATAATTCAAGTTTTTGCAAACTCATTTCAGCAGACTGTCTGATTCATTTCATTGAATGTTTTTGTCTATGCTACTTGATCTCAAGAAAGTGACACATGTTGAAGACATAACAACCAGTTAAACTGATGTAATATACACAGCTCCTTTGCAACAGGAAAACACCCCAAACTAAAAGCAAACACTTGAAGCATATACTCTCAAAAATCTACATATTGGCAAAGCCAAAAGATAAAAAGAGACATGTTTAAAATTGTAAAACTCCAAACATTTGCCTACCAAATTTTAATTTAGTCGCCAAATGAAAACAAATTTCGAAAAAATAAAAGGTAGTCCGCAAAACTGGTTGGGAAAATTGTAATTTCAGATGAACCTTTCCAACATTCTTCAGACGAGGAATTCACTCCTCCAAATTTATGAAGCCGATGCTGCCAAGGACGGAGCCAAAGCAGGCCCGAGCGGGTTACGCACCCCTCCCTCAATTTTGAATATTTTTTTATTTTTTATTATTTATTTATTTATTTATTTGTTTTGTGGTCATATACTCCATATTTTGTTCATTTTTTTTCTTAACATTTTCATTGACTAACATTTTCATTCAAAACACATCATTTATAAGCAATATCATCTCTTTAATATTTTCTGTCAAATACAAATTAAATAGATTTTATAATAATTTGTGCTATAAATGACGTGTTTTTATTTTATAAAATCAAGAATTTGATCCGTAAGTTTTTGTGCTAAAATTACAAACTTACATCACCATCTCGCATAAAGCTATTATACACTATTATAGAATTTTGTTAGCCTTATATTAATAATGATTTTTTATTTCTCATGCTTAAATTTAGCCTATAAAATTATTTTTATCTTAATGTTGATCATGTCGCTTTTTTTAAATAAAAAATTGTAATTAATAAGTGCCCCCTCTAACTCAATTTCCTGGCGCCACCATTGGCCGGTGTAACATCAAGTCCACCTCAAATGGAAATGAACAAAGCCGAGAAGCCAGCAGTGGAGGATCCACAGCTCCAATCCCCAGCCAAAGAAGATCAAGCATGGTCGGCTTGTTCCCATAGAACGATGGTGGACCGACCATCAAATTAGACAAACTGGTGGTGGCTCGATCGGTGTGGAGCCTTAGCCTAGCTGCTACCAATGAGTTGCTCTCTAATATCACCACCACAAGGCTTACAGTCAGATGTGCCGGCAAAGACCGCCGGTGGTGTCGACGATGGGGGCAAAGACATGTAGAGCGACTTGAGGGATTGAGATTGATGACCCATAGATGGGGGAAGAGAGCTTCTTCAGAGAAACAAATTCAATTGAGGGCAACAAAATGGGGAAAGAAGAATATATATATATGGTTATTGGCAACTAAAATAGTTTTTTATTCCCTAAAAATAATTTATAAATCTCTCCAAAATTTGAAATGTCTCCCTCTAAATATTTTAGTTCTTTTGCAACTAAAACTTGTTTTTGTAGCTGAAAATAAATATCTGGCGACCAAACTATTGATCGCCTAAGATAAAAAGTAAATTTTTGTTTTTCATTCGGCAACTAAATTATTTTAGTAGCCAAAACTACCTATACAGTTAGTCGGTGAAAATAAATATTTGGCGACTAAACTTTTGGTCACCAGAGATAAAAAGAAAATTTTGGTTTTTCATTCGGCGACTAAATAATTTTAATAGCCAAAACTAACTATACAACGATGAAAATATTTTTTTAGTCGCTGAAAAGAAATATTTTGCGACTAAACTTTTGGTTGCCAAAGATAAAAAGAAAATTTTGGTTTTTCATTCGGCAACTAAATAATTTTAGTAGCCAAAACTAATTATACAGCGATTAAAATATTTTTTAGTCGCTTAAAATAAATATTTGGCGACCAAACTTTTGGTCGCCAAAAATAAAAAGTTAATTTTTGTTTTTCATTCAACGACTAAATAATTTTAGTTGCCAAAGCTAACTATCCAGAGAACTAAACTATTTGTTTAGTCGCCAATTGTGGGAAATTTAGCGACTAATTTTTTTTAGTCGCCAATTGTGGCATTTTTAGCGACTAAATTTTTTTTAGTCACCAATAATCAATATACCCCGACTAAAAAAATTTAGTAGCTAAATATTGTACTTTTTCCGACTAACATAATTTTTGGTCACAAATTCCACAACTTTTGGCGACCAAAATTTGTTTAGTCGGCAAAAGTGGTCGCCAAAAGTGTACTTTCTTGTGGTGAGATTAGGCAACCAGGTCCAGAAGTCCAGGGGTCCGGGCCAGAAGGCCAAGTCCAGAAGGCATGGCCCTCAAGGGGAAGACTTGGTCAAAGCTTGGTCCTTACTTTAAGGGCCTACCACTCCTAGAAATCTATGATGGTGGAACAAGATCCCACAAAAAGTGGGTTGAACGTGAGGAGTGGCAAGGGAAGTGGAACCAACTCCATTAGCCATTTTGGAGGCTATATAAAACCATACTAAGGAAAAACGGAGGCAATTAATTAACACCACTTTTGGTTGCTCCTATTCTTATATTTTCTTGCTCTATAGCTTTCAAGTATACTAAATTAAGCATTAGAGAGTCCCTTGGATGCCCAGCAGGTGGGTTCTTCATATTTTTTTGAATGTTTCAGGCCAATTTCCATTGTGTTCACGCCGAAGAGCCACTGCAACAAAGATGGTTCAATTTTTGCCCACCACAATTTGGCACAGTCTGTGGGAAACTTACAACAAAAAGCCTTTTTCTACTCTTTGCTACTTTTAATTCGTTCACTTTTCAATCATTGATGGCAAAAGAAAATGTCATCCTACCAACCGGTGAAGAACATGATGTTTTACGCCCACGTGAACAATGTGAGCATGAAGTTCAGACCAACCCATGAAAGACCAAGCAGAAGGTAGCATCTGGTTGCAAGAGTTAGCTTAGAGTGAGAAAGTCATCAATGCAATGGACAAACGACTTAAGAAATTGTCTGAACAAGTTAGAACCTTAAAGCAATGTCAACTCCAACCTCGGATGAAAGGTCATCTTGGACAGAGCAATTTTCGAGCAGAATATCCTGCTCCTATACCTGTTCAAGTAGAACATCATGCTCCTACATATTTTCGAGCAGAATATGGTACTCCTACATATGTTCGAGCAGAACATACTACTCCTACATCTTTTTGAGTAGAATATCTTGCTCTTGCTTCTTTTCGAGCAAAACAGCATGCTCCTACACCTATCTGAGCAGAGCATCCTTCTCTTGCACTTGTCTGAATAGAACATCGTGCCCCAGTATCTGTCTGAACAAAACAACATACTCCTGCGCAGAACATCCTACTCTTGCACCTATCCAAGAAGAACAGCATGCTCTAGCATCTATCCCAGCAAAACATCATATTCATGCATCTATCCAAGTAGAACATCCTGCTCCTACACTTGACCAAGTAGAACAACGTGCTCTAGCATCTGTCCGAGAAAAACATCTTACTCCAACATCTGTCCGAGAAGAACATCTTTCTCATGCACTTCTCCGTGAAAATCGGCGTGCTCCAGCGCTTGTCTAAATAGAACTACGTACTCTAGCACCTGTTAACGTTTGAATAGAACAGCATAGTTCAACCCCTATCTGAAGAGCATCAGAAGGAATTATGGTCTAGACAATAGAACCTAGGCCTGGTCTAATCACTTCTCCTTTTAGTAGGAGGATTAATAATATGGAGTCTTCAAAAAATTTCAACATCCCAAAGTTTGAGCTCTATGATGGTCGGTCAGATCCCTTGGACCATCTTTGTCACTACACTATTGCAACAGGAATGAGGCACTCATGTGCAAGGTCTTCGCATCCAACCTAGGGAAAGTAGCCAGCTAATGGTTTGACAAGCTTCATGAAGGGTCTATTGGCAATTGGCAATAGTTGCCAGAGAGTTATGTGAAGCGCAAGGAGGTGAACGCTTTGCTTGCCTTCTAAAAATCTCCCGACCAAACTCTCAAGTAGTATGCCCAACATTACTAGGAGACCTTTTATGAAGTTGAGGAGGACTGTTCAAATCAAGTAGCAGTTACCACATTTAAGCATGGCTTGTTACCGAAAGATAGGTTATGACAGTCCTTTTCCAGGAAACTAGCAAAAGGAGTTACTGATCTATTAATCAGGATTGACCATTATAGCAAGCTAAAGGAAGATTAAAAAATTTCTAAACAACTATTGGTTCAAAGGGAAGAGAGTTAGACAATCTAGCTCGGATTGTAGTTATGCTCTTTCACGTAAGTGTAATTTCTAGTAATTCCCTAAGTCCAAGAAAGTTGGACAATTCACGTCAGATTGCAGTTTTGTTCTTTCACTTAAGTGCAATTTCTAGCAATTCCCCAAGTACAAGAAAGTGTTACAATCGACACTAGATTGTAGTTGTGTTCTTTCACTTAGGTGCAATTTCTACTAATTCCCTAAGTACAAGAAAGTTGAACAATCCAGCTCGGATTGTAGTTATGTTCTTTCACTTAGGAGCAATTTCTAGCAATTTCCTAAGTACAAGAAAGTTTGACAATCCAAGCCAGATTGTAGTTATGTTATTTTACTTAGGTGCAATTTCTAGCAATTCCCTAAGAACAATAAAGTTGGACAATCCAGCTCAGAATGTAGTTATGATCTTTCACTTAGGTGCAATTTATAGCAATTTTCTAAGTACAAGAAAGTTAGACAATCCGGCTCGATTTGTAGTTATGTTCTTTCACTTAGGTCTAATTTCCAAAAATTACCTATGTACAAGAAAGTCGAACAATCCAGTACGGATTGTAGTTATATTCTTTCACTTAAATTACTTGAGTATAAAAAAAAGTCTGCAAATCAAAATTTGAATTTTTCTGCTCTAGTATGGATAGTTCTGCCTTGGATCAACTCCAACTTTCCCTTATGACTAGGCTTGGAAAAGACGACGTTTGGGGGGCAATTGCTGGTGGAAAAAATAAAGAGTTTCATTCCGAGCAAAAAATGTACAAAATCCGAGCAAGATACACTCTGATGATCAGAATAGCAGGATTAGAGGTCCAGGATTAGAAAAGTCTAGGGGACTAGGACCACAGGTCCAGGTCCAGACATGCAGGTCTAGGATCAAAGGACCAGAGGAGACCACGGGGCCAGGACCAAAGGTCCAGCTCCAGACATGCGGGTCCAGAACTAGAGGTGTAGGACCAGAAGACCAGGTCCAAAAGTCTAGGGGTCCTAGCCAGAAGGCCAAGTCTAAAAGGCATGGCCCTTAAGGGAAAACTCAGTCAAAGCTTGGTCCTTACTTTAAGGGCCAACCACTCCTAGAAATCCGTGATAGTGGAACAAGATCCCACAAAAAGTGTGTAGAATATAAGGAGTGGCAAGGGAAGTAGAACCAACTCCGACAACCATTTTGGAGGCTATATAATGCCATACAAAGTAACGAAAAAGTGAGACAATTAATTAACACCACTTTGGGCTACTTCTATTATTACATTTTCTTGTCCATAGCTTTCAAGTATGCTATCTTAAGTATCAGAGAGTCCCCTGGCTGCCCACTAGTCGGGTTCTTCATATTTTTTAAGTGTTTCAAGCCAAGTTCCATCGTGTTCACGCCGGAGTGCCACCACAACAAAGGTGGTTCAATTTTTACCCGCCACAATATAATAAGGAACTGCTATTACCATTCCACTTTATTCCAAATACACTCCTTTTTGTGTCCTTATTATACATAGTTATATTAATACCCTTTTTACTTTTACACATATACCTCAATTGCCCTTGATTGAAGGGTATTAATGTAACTATGTATAATAGAGGAGAAAAAAAATGAAGTGTTTTTAAAGTAAAGTGGTGTCAGAATAGCACTCCCTACAATAATCTCATTTTACTTATTCTACGACTCAATAAAAATATTTTTCTGATAAAAATTTAAAAAGCTATGCAAGAATATTAAATGAACTACAATAATGTGATTGTAATGGTATCAATTTTTTTAGTAACGCTTTTCAGTTCCAACTTATTTATTAAGTTCCTAAGCCACAATGAATTTCTCAACAAGTTCTTACTAACTTATCAACAATAAATTGAATAAATTAAATTCCTAAATTAAATATGATAGTTTCATATGCAATCACAATTAAGGTTAGAAAACTTCATGGTTAACTACATTCTTTGATCTATAAATAGGTTATATTTGATCTTGAAAATGTTAAGGAACAACTAAGATCATCTCATCACCCATTACATTTATTTCAGGTATGATTTCTATGGTGTATGCACACACAAAAGATTTTGTCAGCTTATTAACCTATGTAGATTCAAGTCATCCTTTCAATAGCTAAGCAAAAGCCTAAGGACATTTAGGGAATTAGCTTCCAGAAAATATTGAAAAACTAAAATGAATATCTTTAATGTAGTTAGGCAATTGATTTTTTTTTTTTAAATTTTTTTTTTACTTTTTTCGAATTGTAAGTATATTCACTATGTTGTTAAAAAATTAAATATGAAACGAAGAAAGAATCAAACAAACAAATTCTATCATATACAGTGAATCAATTTGGCCAATTTTTGGGTATATCACTTTTAATTTGAACTTTGAAAATAAGCTTCAATTACTTTTGGTCCAATCGTTTGCAGGTTAATCTTAAAATTGGGATACACTTACTATGTTAGTTATCTTCAGTTACCTTTTCTTGCATCTTCATGGGTTGCTTTCCATGACATGCCTAGCACAAAGAGTCCCAAATTTGTATGTTTTTGGAGATTCAATAGTTGATTATGGCCACAAGACTCGTCATGCAGCAAGTGTGAAGGCAGGATACCGACCCTATGGATTAGAATGCATTTGGATAGGAGCAGAAAGATTCACAAATGGGAAAACAATTCCAGAAATTATAGGTGAGAACCCATAAATATTTTTAATAATGTGTATTTTTTTAGAGTAAAATTCACTTTGCCCCCTTGTGATTTGAACTCGGAGCACTTTATCCCTTCTATTGTTTGAATATAGATAGAAAGACTCGTTGTGATTTTGGATTAAACTGCAACACTTAGTTTTTCCATCCAAATTAATGAAAAGTGTATAACATTTGCCAATTTTGAGGGTAAGCATTAATTTTTCTTCAATTTAAAGTAAAATTAAAATGCAAAAGGTCATTTCTATCCTTAACCTTCATCGTCTCCCTTGAAACCCTCACAACCCTAACACTAATCTGCCAAATACTCCTCTTCAACCACCTAATCTATTTTCTTCAAGCCCATCGTCATTCATCTCTTCTCCAAAACCAACCCCACCACCGTATTTCCTTCTTGGACCACCGCTGATGTCTCATCTCCCTTTTTTGACCACCACCACAACCTCCTCTTCCCTCCCTGACTATCACCAATTTCCTTTCTTTAGTCTCCATATCGCTACCCCATCTCTTCTCACAAGCCACCCTTATTGCCATCTTCTCTCCCTATCATTTTCAGACAGATTTAAAAGTTTCTGAATTTTCAATTCATTTGCATGCCATTTTTTTTTTTGTATAATATTCTTTTGCTAGAAGAAGGATCTTTAAGCTAATATGTGATTGTCTTGTAGATCTAGACTCACATATGTCTAACCTAGATTTTGATTGACCACCAAAACTCGAGGAATTATACATTATTTTTCATATACATATATACATTAGAAGTGGTGCACGTGCTTTGTGTATATACATTTTTTTTATATATTTTTGCTAATCATTTGATTTGAAAAATCAAAAAATGTTGTGATCATTATTAGTGGAATTCCTACTATTTAAGTACCGAAATTTCGATAAATGGTGAAATTTCAATGTTTGAGAATAGAGAACACAATAAAAGTTTACTTCTTCTTCTTTTTTTTCTTTTTTTTTCTAAAAAATTTTGAATACTCAACCTAGTTTTTATTTGATAGATCTCAATGACAAAATTATAAAAATACCAATTTTAAAAATATAAACAATTAGATAAAAACTTGTGAGGAAATCTTATTGTGGACACCCTACACCCCTTTAGAGATATATACCATATGCACCATATGACAAAAATGTGTAATTTTGCCATAAAATCTTATAGCATCAATCACAAAATGAGTAACCAGACCACAAATTAATGTACAAATTTTTATGGTTGATGTTGTAAAAGTTTTGTAGTTTGGTTATGACACTTTTTCTTACGCCAATTTGTGGTGAGAGTACACATTTTATAGTTGATGTTACAAAATTTTGTGGTAAGGTACATATGATATGCACCATAGCATTTCTTAGTATTTTAAAATTTTAAAATAAATTTGATTAATGGTGTGGTAGATGACGCAAAAATTTATGCTTATGTCTTGTTGGCAATTAAAAATTACATTGACGGGCCTTTCACCCTAAAACCCTAACTTTAAGCAAGAAATAGATATTGTTTTAACAGTTTTTAGTTAGTGTATTACGGAAACATTAATGCACACCATATGCAATTTTACAAAAAAATCATATAAGTTTTCATGAAATTATATAAATGATTTCAAAAAATACGTAAGTTCAACAGAAATTCACATAATTTCATAAGTTTTTATGAACTTACACAAATTTTTGTTTAATTTATGCACTTTTGTGTGATCATTTACGTAAATTTGTAAAAATTTACATAATTTTATATAAGATTGTATACAATATACATTACACACCAGAACATTTCCCAAAAATATTAGCATATATAATATAGTACCGATAAATAGCCTTTATGAAGTTGATCCGTAATTTAAAATTGTTTCCCTATTTTTTTTAATTCTTTTCTAAATTCACTTCGTACACATCAATACAGCTTCATCACTCAAAGTAAGCCCACCGATGACAATTGATGAAGCTTGGATACATCCTCAAATTGGGGTTAATTATGCTTCTGCATCAGCTGGTATTCTTCCTAAGACAGGAACTGCATTTGTAAGTACTCTTACTTTAAAGCAAACCACTAGAAATGCACTCCTCATCAATTTTCCTATTTCCGAACCATTAGTGTTAAGCATTCAACGCGAGATATAAATTAATGCTATACTTAGATCTAAAATTTGTTAAAAGAAAAAAAAATGAAGGAAATGAAGTTGCTTATACATATTATTTATTTTTTAATTTGACTTCACACATATTCAATTTTTATGCATAAAATTGATGGGAAATTACACTCATGGATTTTGTAATTTGCCTTTTGTATCAATTTAGTCTTAGTAATTTTAATTGTATCAATTTTACCATGGACTTTTTTACATTATGTTAGTTTAATCCAATTGAGAACATTTATTAAGAAATTGAACAAACTAGATGCCAAACCTCTTTTTGAATAGAGTGAATAAACTATTTAGCTCTTTAATTTTTGTTTATAAGTTTGACTATACTAAAATACATGAAAAATTGAAGATTAAAACTGATACAATTAATATTAGAAGGGCAAAATTAACACATGTGTAATTTACTCAAAAATGAATTTTCATGGTAAGTACCTTTCCTTCACATTTTTCTAACTTAACTACATGAAAGAAACATAATTATTTGTCTAGAAATTTATTTATTTTTTATTTATTTATGAAGTCTAAGGCAAACTATGAAAATGGGATCCACTTACATATATTTTTTAATAAAAAATTTATGCGTAAATGATAAGTATTAAGAATTTTTTTATTGAAGTTTATTTGCATATATAATCATTAAAATTATCAATTAAAATTTACTTTCATATATTAAAAGGGGAAGAAATTATTACAATGACTGAAAAACTGGTTTTGTTACTTTATAGTTCAACCATATCCAATTTGCCATTGAACCAACTATCACTTAAATACTATTCTTCTCACATTTTTAGCTGCAAAATCAATAATCAAATGCTCCCGATTGAGATTGAATTAATTGTTCTACTTTTAGTTTCTTCTTTCTCTTTTTATTCCCAAAACTATACTTCATAAGAAACATGACTATATAATTACAATTCAATTCATAAATCACAATCCATTAACCATATGATATTTGATAATAAAGAAATTATGAAACACAATTTAATGAAACAAAGTTAGGGAAAAAAAAAAGTAAAAAATTATTCAATTAAAATATGATAAAGACCAGGTAAAAAAATTAGGGCAAAATTATTCCATTAAAATCTGACAAAGAAAGATGGGAAAAAAAATTAAGACAAATTTATTTAATCCATTAAAATCTAATAATTTGAGAGAGAGAGAGAGAGAGAGAGAGAGGATTTACTGGGAGAGAGTGTTTGAGAGTGAGAATGAGTCACCGAGTCGCAGTTGATCGTCACCAATTTCTGGCCGACAGCACTGCTGTTGCTCAGTGCTCTAGTGGAAGGTGATCTATGCTTAGTTCCTGAGAGAGATGAGAGCTCACAGAATTTGTGTGATAGTGGTTTGATTCAAGGGCCAAACCAACACTTATTTGTATGTGTTTTAATTTTAATTGGGTCAAATTACACTTATAAATATACATATATATATATATATATATTCTCTTTTACATATGGACCCAACAGAATTTTTTAGGGCCCCTTTATTTTTTTAGGGCCACTTAGACTGACTCTAAATCAACAAAAATAAATTGGGCCTATTTGAATTTGTAATATACTATAAGTCACTACTAAATTTGGGGACCCTATTTTGGGCCAATTTTTTGGAGCCTAAAACACAAGCCTCAGTAGCCTTAGTCCAGAGTCGGTCCTGTGTCTCATATCTTTCCTTCTTTTCTCATTTTACAAATTTAAAATTCAAACCCAACATAAAATAACCAAATTAATAATGGAAGTGTTAAATGTATACTTTGAAGTGTGTATTTATATAACTATATACTTGACTGGTTTATTTTGCAAGGAAAGAACTACTGTATGGAGAAACAAATTAACTTTTTCAAGGAAACTGTTGAAAATGTCTTGGGACCAAAATTTCAATCTACAGAGACTCTCAGAATACTTGTCAAATTCAATTTTTTTTATTCATATTGGCAGTAGTGATTACATTCATAACTAACTCCAACCAGATGATTATAATAGCAGTCGTCAATACAATGGCAAAAAGTTTGCTGAACTCCTTGCAAGTAAACTGGGAAACTATTTAAAGGTATGTGATACCTCTCAAATCTTATTGTCCCTATTGGCTCTTTTAAACTCATAATTTGTAGCAAATTTCACTTTACTCCCTATAATTTCAATTTGAATAATTTAGTCCTTCTATTTTAAGTTTAGTTTCAGCTTAGTCCCTACACTTTAAGTCTAGTTTTAATTTGGACAAAATGTACTTTAAGACTTTAAGTGTAAGCACTAAATTATTTAAATTAAAATTATAGGAAGTAAAGTGAAATTTGGTTCAAATTGCATAAGTTAAAATTATTAATTTAATTATTAATTTCTATAAAATTTATTATTAATTTGAATTATTTTTTTTTTGAAAAGATAACGCGAGTTGTAGTTTCTCTTAAATGTTCTTACAAAGTGGAAGGCAAAATAATTATTTTTCTCTCCTTTGCAAATTTGTTTACTTTTGTAGGATCTATACAACCTTGGTGCAAGAAGGATCCTAATTTTTCAAGTTGGCCCACTTGGTTGTTTTCCATACATAATAAACAAAGTGAAACCAAGAAGTAGATGTGCCGAAGATGTAAACAAGTTGGTGTCTGGTTTTAACGACAAGCTTAATGCCAAGCTTATTGAATTGACTGAAACGCTTCATGGATCAAAATTCGTGATAGTAACTTTCAATCTTATAAGAAGCATGATTCAAAATCCCACTGATTATGGTAAGTCATACAGTTGATGACTATACATATACATGCTCAATCAGGTAAAAGATAAGAACTAGACAATTACACGATCCACCATTTTAAATTAATGTTCTCATTGGCTTGAGATTATAATAAGATAAGAATTGATATTTATAAAAGTATTAAGTTAAAAAAAATTCTCTCTTCATTTCCCAATAATCAATTTTTTTTTTTTTGCTAATTTAAGTTATTGTTTTCCTAATCTACACCAAGCGGCCAATGCCGCTCACACTTTTTTTTTTTATAAAATACAATATCGTTATATCCATGAAAAATAAGGTTTCATTGAAAACAAAAGGAAAAAAATTTGTTTTATGATGACTAAATTTTTTTTTTTTTTTTTTCTGATTGGCAAAATAAATCTTTATTGATGAAAACGTACAAAAAGGATTAAAAAGTGTTTTATGATGATTAAAAAGACCTTGCTAACAAGTTACTTTGGTCATAGAAAAAATATATGAAAAGGAGAGAATTTTTTTGGGTGAATATGAAAAGGGGAGAATACAAAACACTTACCATTGGTTTGACCACATTTTTTCATTTTTTTTTTCTTTTTCTTAAACACTTCTATCCAATCTCGATGCAAAACCTTGGTTACCGTTTGCCTAATAATAATTTATGGTAAGTGACAATAATTACGTAGTTGACCAACTTGAGAAACTGACCAATTTTTTATTCTATGTCATTCTAAATCCATCTATTCGAAGTTCCATTCATACACATTAAGAGACTAAGCCCGTGTTTGGTTAAAGAATCTTGAGAGGGATTTAAAAAGGGAAAATATGTGTGAAATCAAACGAAATATACGCTTATTTTATTGACATTTTACCTAACTTTTTCCTTTCTCTTTCTAAATCTCTCCCTAATTTTTGAACCAAACATAGCCTAACACATTTTTTCTCTCTAGGTTTTGAAGACACAAGATGGCAATGTTGTCCAACTCAAGAAAATGGAACAGGTCTATGCAAAGAACGTATAATCCTTGAGGTTTCGCCAGCTGAATTGTTAAAGCCTGATGAAGAAGAAAAGCATAGAGAATTTCAAAGGTCATTTCAATGTCTGGATGTTTCACCTGGTAAATTTAGTCGAATTGGAATTGGGAAACCAAGGAAAGATGTTTGTGATGATAGGAAATTATATATTTTCTGGGATGAACTTCACCTCACTGAAGCTGCATACAAAATCATAGTAGACAAGTGCTTTGCTATTTCAGACAACATTTGTTCTCCGTCTAATATATTAGCAAATCTGGTCGAACAAAATAATATGTTCCTTGGATAGTTGTATGTTTCATCAATTTTGATATGATCGAAAATAAAGTGGCTTTAATTTTTTTTTTCTTTTCATTCCTTTTAGTTAGGAAATGCTTGTTACTTTTCAGCTAAGAAGCACGGGTGCGGGTACGAGTACGGTACGGGTACGAGTACAGGTACGCCGATACGGCAAAATCCCAAAAAAGTAGGGTACGGGTACGGCTGCGGTACGCCGATATTTTTTTATTGTTTTTAATTTCTTTTTTATTATGGTTAGAAGATCCAACCTACAAATTGAAGTTAAATATCAAAACTAAAAAGAGAACTATAAATAAAACTAAAAGACAAATAATTAAATATAAGAGACAAATATGATTTTTATGATAAATATTCTGTTGAAAATAATAAATAAAAGAGACAAATAATATTTAACTAAAAGACAAATAATTAACTAAAAGACAAATAAATATTTATGATTGAAAGACAAATAATATAAGAGACAAATAATTAACTAAAAGACAAATAAATAAAATTAAAAATAGTATTTATGATTATTTATTAACATTCTGCTGAAAATAATAATTAATTAAAAATATTATGATTGAATAACAATAACTAAAAATATTAAAAATCATAATTAATATATATGATTTTTCATTATTAAAAATAATAATTAATTTTTTTGATTATTAACATTATGTAAGTATTTTGTATTCTAATTTATTAATTTTTTTTTATCTAATTTTTTTTTTTTGGTTCTAAATATGATTGAATAACCTGGTCCTAATTTTTTTAATTTTTTTTGTTCTAAATATGATTTTTTGTGTTCTAATTTATTAACATCAGATTATACCTCTGAAGAAAAAAAAGAAGAAACAACAAAAAAAAATAAAGATGAAAGATTATAATTTATACCTCTCTGTAGCAGGTCGAAGCCAAAGTCTCTAGGTCGAAGTCGAAGACGAGTGTCGAAGTCGAAGACGAGGCTGATCGTCGAAATCGAAGACGAGGCTAAGGCTGATGGTCGAAGTCGAAGACGAGGCTGATGGCCGGAGTCGCCTCTTTGCTTAGATGAGATTAGGGCAAAAGTTGAAGTCGAAGTCGAAGGAGGGTGATGATGGTCGAAGCCCTCTTTGCTTCGATGAGATTAGGGCAAAAGTCGAAGACTTCACTGATTAGGGCAAATGGTCGAAGTCGAAGACTTCACTGATTAGGTATATACAATTTTTTCTTTTTTCTTTTTTAATTTTTCTTAATATTGCTCCGGTACCCCTTAATTTTTCAGAAAAATTGATTTCTGCCCCCGCTGTACCCAAAACGCACCATCGGCGTACCCATTCCGTACCCGAGCCGTACCCATGCCGTACCCGACTGAGGCAGACGTACCAGACTGGTTTTTGCCGTACCCGATACGCGTGCAGCCGTACCGGTACGCGTACCCGCACCCGATAAGTACCTGGTGCGTGTACAGCACTATTTTTGGAGTACCCGTGCTTCATAGCTTTTCAGTTATGTCATATGGGTCTAAAATTTTAAATTTGCTAATATTGTGAGATGTATGTTATAATGAGTCCACATACTTTCACTGTCTCTTTAGTTTGTAGCATTTACTTTGTTGATTAAAAACAGACCTAGGTATGCACATGAAATATACACACTTGCCCGAACTATCCTCTTGTCAAAGAGGCAACGTCTACAATACTCCCGTATCTTTCGCAAAGTGCAATGTGAATCAATGATAGCCTAGATTTGGCTATAACATAAAAATCCATTTATCTTACGTATAGGGAAAAATAATATAGCAGAAATAAATGGATTCGGGAATACCTTTTACGCTCATATTGAATCCAACAATCATGTGGGTGAATCACGCGCCTCCATTGATATTTTTGGACAATTCTCAATAGTGGGGTAGAACTACTAGAGAACTACCCACATTATTCACAATATAAAGGCATGATTGTTCTCCCATGATAGAGAGCTAAAGAGATAAAGGCCTTGTTTGGTTTGCTTTTGAGAAATAAATTTTAGAGAAAATTTTCCAAAATTTTGTTCGGTTTAGTGATTTTTGAAAAAAATTTCCAAAATCACTTTCTCTCTCCCATAATCAATCAATCACTTTTTCTCTCTCCTTTCTCATTCTCAATCACTTTTTTTCTAATACACATCTACTCAATTACAACAAAATATCAAATCATCTCAAACTCCCATACTCCAAAACTATGTCCAAAATATACAATCAAACAAATCAAAAAAAAAATTCTAAACTCTCTCCCCAAAATATTTTTTGAAAATTTATCTCTCAAAACCAAACCAAACGCACCCAAAGTTTTTCACAACAAACTATTCTGTTAACATCTATGCCATCCATAATACGGAATACGTATCTGTCATATATTAGAGAGAGATGTACCCACCCTCAACTTTATCTCCCTAGGAGATGAGATTGTGGGTTATTCACCCTTACCCATAAGAAAAGATGGTTTGAAATTCTAACTAATATAGTCATTAAATGGGTCATGGGTCATGCCTCCATGCGCATCCAAACCAAGTCCGAAACTTGACCTAATTTCCAACATTTCCCATTCATACATGGGTTAGCATGACAGTGCCATATCTTTTTCTCATTCTCAATCTGCACAAACATCGAACAGACTCTTACTTAACAGTGAACCATGCAACCATTGATTATTCATGATATATGCACCTCGATTCCAACCAAAACCCCGAAACTCTGTGATGATAGATGATCTGGAGCCAAAGCTGGCTATTGGCAGATATTCTCATGGGCATGCACTTCCCTCTTTACGGTTTTTCTAAACCATGGATTGATCATGCAGCAAAGGAGTACTAGAGAAGTTCTGGGTCTAACACTAGCTAAATCTATGATAGATTTTGAAACTAGCGCAGGACCAATAAAGTCAGGAGATATTGTGACCATTTTGGTGATTGGGGATGGACCACCTTCTGATTGCACAAAGACGTGATGGATGGCATGGACTGATATTTGCAATTTGGGAATACTTTATTTTACTTTATGAATTGGGTGTTGAGTCTAAACTTTATTTTGCCAAGTCTATGGAGATAGAATCAGGATTGAGTTAGTTTTATGAGTTAGAGTCTAGTGATTTCGAGGGTGATAACCCGGACATCACTTTCCTTTCTATGTCTGTCTTTTATTTTCTTTTGAGTATGTTTCAACCATTGAGGCAAAAAGTTCTAAATGAAAATGCAGTAATTTTCACCTACTTCTTTGTACCTTTAAATCATTGCATTGACCAAAATTTTCAAAATTTGATAAAAATGAAGAGGAAGGAAATTCCTCAGGATTTGCAAAATTTGATTGACTGCGACGAAGAGAGGCGTGTTAAGCCCTTAATGAATCAGATTATTTTTGTTGACATGGGTACTGCTAAGGATCCTGGCTTGGTCCAAATTAGTTCTACATTGTCTTTAGAAAAGCAAGGCGATTAGTAGCTTTATTAAAAGATTTCAAAAAATATTTTTGCATAATCCTACGAAGACATGCCTAGAATTGATCTTGAGATTGTACAACATAGATCCCTCTCGACCTGAGGCACGCCCCCTTAGCTTTCAAACCTTGATTCAGAGTGTCCAAAAATTAGTTAGAGTATGAGGCTTGCATAGCCGAATTAGAAACAACCCTAGAACTAAGGGCAATGAGGTTGGATACGGTCAGAGATTCCAACGAGGTCGTTTCCTAAGCCAATGAAAACCAAAAAAAAAAAAAAAAATCAAATTCCAAAATCTAAGAGAGGAAGATTTAGTGCTGAAGTACAATCGAACTCCTATCCACGACTCTAGGGGCAAATTCAAACCCAATTAGACGAGTTCCTATATCATCAAGTCTATCTGGTCGAGTGTAGCAACCATTTTCATGGATTTATATAGCCTAGAGTTCTCATAACCAATCAAAATGGACAAGCTAAAACAAAATACCACCCTTTAAAGGCTCATTGGGTCGAAAACCCAAAAGGGCGACTCAGACAAAAGTTAGAGAATGAAAAAATAAATGGTAAAAATGAAAAATGAAAAAATAAAAAAATGAAAAAATGAAAAAAAAAAAAAGCTCGTAAAATCGAAAACTCGAAAAAGCAGCTTTGGCAAAAGTTATAGCACAAAATGAGAGTGTTAATACTCGAGTAAGCCTTACCTCATGAACTATGTAGGGCCTTGTTTCTATCTTTGAGATACGTAGGTAGATACGTAGGCAGCTTCATCTTGAAGTTTAGCCCCAATCATTTTTAACTTGCTTGTCTTATCCATGTTTAATTGGTATATTTTTACTTGACTCGGCTATCTTGTCCATGTTTAACTAGTTTATCTTCATTCAGTTCGATTGTCCTATCTCTTCTTTGTAGAAGATTCAGTTGCAAGACAAATCAAGCTCGTGTTATCTAATTTGAGGTTGCGTATCTCAAGGGTTAATTCCATGTTGGTCAGGTAGTGGCTATTTGCGAAAACAAGTTTTGATGATTTTAATGTAGTTGACTAATTTTCTTGAAAATTATTCTCATTTTTTCACAAAAAAACATAGCATTTCCTTGGACCCAAAAAGGAAAATTTTCAGTGTTCACAACTTGACTACATAATTTCAAAAGAGAGAGTGGAACAAGCATGTTAATCCAACTCTCATGTTGTTCAAAGTATTTTTAGCAGAAAACCAAAAAAAAAAAAATAGTAAAAGCGATGAACTAGGGGCACCATCGAGTCATGTTTTCTGTCTTTTCCTGTATTCTCGAAAGTCTCCATTGTCAACTCACTCCCTAGAAAGTGCGTAACAGTTGTCTCTATCGCTGTATCGCACCCGTAATATTCTAAATCGTGCCCGTATTCGTCGCGCCCGCAATGTTCCAAACTACTCCCGCGATCGTTGTGCCTGTGGTGTTTCTAATTGGGCCCATGTTAAGTTTTAATGTTTGTAGCTTGCTTTTTGTGCACCTTTCGGATACGACTAGCATTATACATTGGACTCTTGTGGTTCTGAATCTGGTTTCACAAGTGTAATGTGAAACGGATAAACACAAACGAGTCCAAATGCGGCAAACCATTTTAGAAAATCAAGTTTGAATAAAAAATGCCAAGAAATGGACTGCTTTGCTAGATTTTAGAGTCGCCACCTAAATATTTTTGAAAAATTTAGGAAACCCGTGACTCATGCCAAAGGCCACTTGTCCGTCATCACCAAAGTGTCTTGGCTCAGGAACTTAGGTATGAGAGGGGAAGGTCATTAATTGAGCACTCCACTCACCCGATCAAAGATCGGTCTCTACTATCATAATGTGATCTTTATTTACATTATATTCTCTTATTCCGGTTGTTATGCTAATTTTACTAGATGATGCACACAAGTATAGACCAAGTCATAAAATTTTGAATGCATGTATTTTATGTTTGTTTTGAAAAAGTATTTTGAATACATGTCACTTGAAAAAGTGAGCTTGTATTGACATGAATCAAATTATTCCAACTTAAGTAAAAGGCCTTCATCCACTGGCATTCAAACAAGTATGTCACTTAAGCACTTAGCCTCATGGAAACCGTGCTCGATATGGCAACATAAACATACAATGCAATATGCTAAAACAAGAAATGCTCACCTGCCAAGGCAAGCCAAATAAAGCAAAATAATTAGAAAAATGCATGCTCCTAAAAAATGTAATATGACTAATGCAACGCACACATTATGCAAATAATAAGTTTGGCTACTAGCATGGTATTTGATTCAATTCAAAATATGGAATAGATCACATATTCGAGCAATGAATTTGAAATTGACATTGGTTAGAATGATGAGTCAAACTCTTATGCGTGTAAGACGAATAGATGCAAGTCATGGAAGTAAGCGGATAAATAAAAGGGAGAAAGAAATGGGGGTTGAAAGACATACACACATTATTGCATATTTGTCCTCATGCAAGAGGGTCCGAATGTCAAAGTGTTCGAACTACTTACTTATTACAAATCCAAATGAATGATAAATGACTAACTAATTTATTATAACAATGATATTGCAATAATCCAAGAAATAAACCACTAATTACGCACAATGTTCCTCAGAAACTGCTATGTCTGCCTTGTTGGGAAACTGCCCTGTGTGCACTATTAGCCATTGCTCTATATTCCTCAAAACTGCTTCGTGTACCATACATTGGAGCCTAGCCGGCCCCCAATGAGACCCGGTTGGGTCCAAACAAGTCCAACTGTGCCCTATTTTCTTGCAAAAAAATGTTTTTGTGCTCTCAAGTGAAAATAGTGTAAACAAAGCAGCTTAAAACCATGTTTGTCCCTTCTGCTTTTCTCTATCATGGAGAAACTCAAGAGAAGAATGGATTCGGTTCCGAAACCATCAATAGGTGCAAGTTGATTGCTTGATGATTTTGAACATAATTGGACAAACAAATTAATAAATGCAATGAAAGACACGCCACCTCTCCCTCCTATCATGAAGTTAACTCAAGGAGGAAGGTAGACATGCCTCAAGAGTCATCAAACATCACAAATTAGTATGCGATGAGTCTTGACGCGATAAACTTGGCGTAACGTCCGACCGAATTCAACCAAATTTATTACTCTTCTTTATGTCGGTTGTGTCAATTTTAGGCTGATTTTGATTAGCCTTTTTTTACTTACCTTTCCATTCTTTAATCACTTAGCCCGAAAAATGAGAATTAAGTCCACTAAGTCCAAAAGCAATGAAAATGAACAAGTATCAACTCAACCCGAGAAATGGGCCTGTCAAGCCCTTTTCTTTGAGGGAAATTACAAAAGAGCAGTCAAACTCATTTACGAACGATAAGGGGTTCGGAGTCAAACCCAAAGTGAGCGATAATGACTAGTCAAACTTAAAAAAGCGATAATGACCTAGCCAAACCCACAATGAGTGATAAGGACTCAAAACCCAAGCTCGATAGCAAGTGATAATGAAACCTTCTTTTGTGATTTCCAAGGGCCTAACTAGAAAGTTAGTCCCTTAGAGGTAAATACACCAGTGATAAAGGGGAGTGACAAACAAAAAGTCGTGTTTGGAGAAATACGATGCCTTGGTAATGAACCTCTGGAGAGATTAAACCATTAAGCATGGAAAGGTCTCTTTCTTAGGCTTGCACAATAACTTTTTATTAAACACAACTCTTTAATAAAAAAAACAAAGAATGGAGGGAGGCTACAGAAATGATTATGCAAGATTGATTATTGGATAAGTGGGACTCTTTACATGGAATTCAGTAAGAAAAGCTATCAACTCAAATGACTCAGTATCTAAGGCCTAAACAACCGAAGCCATTAGAACTTACAACACTGCAAACATAATATTCAAAGCATAAATTTAAACGACATTAAAACAGCCCACAAAGAAAAAAAAAAAAAAAAAAAAAAAAACAGTGGTAAAAGCAATAGAAGGTAAGTAAAAAGCGTAGAGAAAAAGTTATGGGAAAAAGCCTAAAGAGGGGTGGCTAACCCCTCTACTTTTTGCAATTTTAAATCACACATTCCAGCCCAAAAACAGTCCAAAAACAATGGCTAAAACCATGTTAAAAGAGCACAAAAGATAGGCAAAACAAAGAGATACAAAACTAGTAAGCAATACTAAGGGGAGGTGGCTAACCCCTCCACTTTTGGGACATCTAAACCATATTTTTCAGCCCTTTTAAACTCTAAAAATTAGTGTGTAAACCAAAGAAAAGAGTAGAAAAATCAAAGGGTGTGGGCTATGAGATAAGGTGCAAGAAAGGGTATTAAGCCTCTCTACCTTTGGTAGCTCTTTAACCCCAAGTTCCAACACTTGAAATGGATCCAAAACAGTAGGAAAACACAAGAAAAAGATGGAAAACGGCTGAAATGAAAGCAAGGAAAAATATGACAAGCTTATACCTCTTGAGAGAGAGGATGCTTGTAGTTAAATAAACTTGATTCTAAACATCCTCAAGTTTCTGAAATTTAGTTTGAAATCTCAACAAAAAGCTCGAAGAACAAGCTCTAATGGTGTATGTATTGTGTATGTATAGCTAAAGAAGGTTTGAAGGTGAAGGAAGGTGTTGAAGATGGACAGGGGTCTCTTTAGCTCTTCATAAGATTAATCTCAACATAAGATTAATTAACTGCGCTATTACCAAAATTCTAGGGAAGTAACTCACTAATTAAACCCGAGCGGCGGTTAAAGAACCATGCGTGCCAATGCGATCATCCTCCCAGAAATGCCTCTATTTTTCTGGTAGAACTGTTCTATCCATAGAAAATGCTTCTGTTTTGCCACTGCTTATGCTCTATTTTGCAGAAAAATGAACACTACATGGCTGAAAAAGGTGGTCGACTGGGCGGCCAGTAAAAGTGGACAGCCATACAGAAGAGGTGGCTGACTGGCCACTATTGTTGGTATTGCCCTGCTGCCACAAAAGAGGAACAGAGCAAAAATAGAATGTTTCCAGGAGATGTCTTTCCACCTTGCCTCTCCAACTTATTAAACAGATCAAAGGAGGGGTAGGCTTGATGCGCAAGCCATCAATCGACGCAAACTCATTATGTGATGACTTATGGACCAAGGGGTACAACCTCAATAAATGATGATGAAGACACGCAAAAACCTCTCCCTATCATGGCTTTGATCAAGGAAAGTGGCTGACCTTGGAACCTTTAACCATTTTCATCACTAGCGAGTATGAAATGACTCAAGACTCCATGGATTCAATTAACGTCCGATTAAACCCAAGTTGATTTTATCATCTTACTTCATTTTTGCCCCAATTTTATTGCTCCATTTAATTACCTTTCCATTCATTACTCGATTGACTCTAAAAATGAAGATTAAGTCCACCAATGGAGAGGAGTGTCAAACCGAGAGTTGTTTTAGGCATGAGAGGGAGATCATGCCGTTTGTAATGAACCTCTGAAGAGATTAAACCATTAAGCACAAGGTCCCCTCTCAAGCTTAAACAACACTCATTTTGAAACAACTCTCAAAAGAAATAAAATGCCAAGAAAAGAGGGGGGAGCAGAGGTGATTAGAGGTGAACACAAGTATGAAAAGTATGAAATAAATGCTATCAACTCAAATAGGTTGGTGTCTAATGCCTAAAACACCAAACCTACGAGGACGATTACACTACAAGCATGCTATACAAAGCATAAACAAAATAAACTGCCTAAAATAGTCCTAAAACACCTAAAAACAATACTGAAATTATTGTACAAAAAGCTAAAAGAATAAGCTAAAATAATGGATAAATTAAGCAAGTAAACAAGCCAAAGGAGGGGTGGCAAACCGCTCCTTTTTTGGGAGTTCAAAACCACTTGCTTTAGCCTCTGAAAACCTCTGAAAATTAGTGGTAAAAATCTCAAGAAAAATTTGTTGAAAATATGGGAAACACAAGGGTAAAAGCATAAGCAAGGTTCAAAGAAGGGTGGTCATCCCCTCTACCTTTAATGGCCTTAAACCACAAGTTTCAACCCATAAACATAGGTGAAAAATAGTATAGAAACAACAATAAATGATGGTAAATAAATAGGGGAAATAAGCTTGGAGTTGTACCTCTTGAAGAGAAGTGACCCTTTGGATTATAAACCACAAATTTCAGACCCTCAAGAGCTAAGATGCAAGCTCAAGAACCTCAGCAATGAGACCTCAAAAATTTGTTTAAGAAGTCTAGATAAGGTATGTATAGGTTGCAAGGTAGAGAGAGCAATATTTTCTAAGAATTTTCCTTCTCCAAAATTTTCTAACCTAATTTTATGAGAGGGGGTCAAGTATATATAGAAAAACATGATAGGCTCTCAAAAATATCAACACAGGAACAACTAGTGCAATGCATGTACCTGTGGAGATAGTTGGCATAGCTAGAAAAAAGATCTGGTTTTTTGGCACAAGTGGTCGGCCGGCCACTAAAGGGGACGGTTGTACACTAATTTGTGGCCGGCTGGCCACTAGTGGGTCTGTGGGCCTCTAGGTGGTTAGGCTTGAAAAAAAGCTATTGTGGTCCAAAAATGTTGTAAGGCTTGTAGGTTTCTGAGGCTCAAATCCGAGGCTTTCTACTCAGGAAATCAAGCATTTGACAAGCGTGTGCATTCATCATTGGTTGATTAATCGATTGCACCTAAGTCTTTAAGGGTAGTCAAAAATGGGGTGTCTACAGTTGCCCCTCTTTGATAGAGCTCAAAGTCATGAAATGACATGAGTGAATGTGAAAGCCCAAAGATGACCCATTTTGACAAGGCCATAAAACTTGGGCAAACAATCAAGACAAAAATTAAATTGGTTGAACCCAAAGGTTGCATGCGTATCCCTTTGCGAGGAATCAAACCAGCGTAGTTCAGAGGCAAGATGCAAATGATATGCACAATTGAAAACTGAACACACACACTTCGTGAAGCTGGTTTTTTTGATCATGCAAGACAACGTAATAACAAGACAAGAACATATAATCCAAACAAATAAGCAAAAGTCAATCCCAAATGCGTTTCACGTAAAAGGTAGAAAGACGCACTATAATCACACTAAAAACATGAGAAGAGAAAGAGAAAAACCATTCAGGGGCGTACTTCCGCACACCCTGAGATACTCTAATCATGTTAAAAACGTGAGAAGAGGAAATGCGATGATGCGATAGATGCAAAGAGTATGATGTTTGTGCGATTGATGCACAATGCGATTGCGCGATAGATACACAAAGTATGAAATTATGTGATAGATGCACAAGGTACCATTGTGTGATAGATGCACAAAGTAACATTGTGCAATAGATGCACGATGTGATATTGTGCGATAAATGCATGATGTGAGAGAGTGTGATAGATGCACAAAATGATGTTGATGTGCGATAGATGCACGAAATGAGAACGTGCGATAGATGCACAAAATGGAGACATGCGATAGATGCACGAAATGAGGACATGTGATAGATGCAAGAAATGAGGACGTACGATAGATGCACGAAATGATGTGTTGTACGATGGATGCATGAAATAAGGATGTGCGATAGATCCCTGAAATAGGGATGTGCAATTGATGCACAAAATGAGGACGAGCGATAGATGCATGAAATGATGTGCAATGCAAGAGATGCACGAAATGATGTTGTACGATAGATGCACGAGGTGGTGATGTGCGATAGATGCACGAGGTGAGAGGGTGCGATAGATGCACAATAAACAAACAAAGCAACACTTTAGAAAGTACCACATATGCACAGGACACAAGATGGCGTAATTGAAAATCAGCACAATGACAACGCATGTTTTATGCAACATAATAGACAACCGACATAAGATGCAATGTGTGTTGTATACAAGATAATTGAAAGCATGTTCTATGCAAGAGAAGTGAAAGCATGTGCTATGCACACCAGATAAGCATATAAGTTACAATGCAATGCGTACATGCAACGTAAGAGGTATATAAGAGTGCATGTTTTATGCAATAGATATGTAAATCGACAAAACAGACAAAAGCGATGTTTGACGACAACCTCCGACTTACCCCTCGGAGGCTTTGCAAAATGCTCAAAAGGATACAACTTATTCATATTTGAAATGGGGAGACATGTGCGTACCGGAGTACAGCGGGCATTGGAACGGCGCAACTGGAACACATCCCCATAAATCAAATCCACTTCAAATACCGCAATCCTTCTTTATAGACCCAAAACAGGACCTCTCATACACTGTTTGGGGATGAGAGCAGCAAAAACCAGCACTGGGCCACAAAAGTGGCCGGCCGACTGCGAACTTTATTCGTAAAACCTCTTTGATCCTCTACACTTTTAACTGATTAGATTTTGTTTTCGTTGATTTTTTTGGGTTTTCAACACTTTGAGCTTGTTTCCCTTGAGGTTTTCTTGGGTTTTGTGAACTTTCTCGGGTTTTGACTTTTTCTCCCATTTTCTCTCTTCTAGGGTTGACCTTTTCAAAGCTTTTCTTCTTTTTCCTCATTTTCTCCATTTTTCACCAGTATTCACCCCACTTTCCAGATGGCAGACGACGTAAGTCATGATGACGCCCCTCCCAAGGTTTCACCTATACTTCTACCTCCTACAGAGGTCGGGGAGCCGGCAGTCGCTGAGGCCGACAAGGCAGCGGAGGACATTGCCGCTGATTTTGAGACCAAGGAGGTCTTTGCTCCAGGGCCCGAATTGCTACTGCTAAGACTGAGGCCATTTGATCTGACCACTTATCACCCCCAGACGCACGTGATGGCTCTCAGCAGCATGTTGTGGTTTGATGATTTCGTCAGTGGCATGCCAGAGGATGTTTTCCAGAGGGAACCAGACTTCCACCTTTCCCACGATGCTACTGTGGCATAAACTTTGCTTTCATATACTGCCTGTTTTGCCTTTTCAGTGCTGCTTTTCATCCCTATCTGTCGGCTGACTTTGCTTTCATCTGATTCATTCTTTCCATGTCACAAGAGGACTTTTCCTCTTGGAGAGGCTATGGGACCGTGACAACCAGGGAGTGGTACCGTGAGCTTCCTGCCCGAGTCCATGAGTTAATCGACAAGGCAAGCTTCAACTTATTCTGCACCAGGCTCTCAAGCCACATGGCTAGTTGGGCCCTGCTTGAAGCATTAGTGGAGAGATGGTAGGATACCACCAACTCCTTCCACTTCTCGTCCACCGGGGAGATGATGATGACCTTACGACTTCTCGATGATCACCGGCTTGGGCATAGGGGGTGATCCAATCCTCTTTAACATGGATATGGGCCAATAGGAGGCAGCCTAGATCTACCTGCTCGGAGCGAGCCTGCCTCTGTACATGCTAGCTATGGTCAGATACAGCTGGTTTCTCAAGCATTTTCGCGAGAGTCAGCCCGAGACTCTAGAAGAGACAGAGCAATATACCCAGGGCTTCTTGATATATCTTCTCGGTGTGGAATATCGTGGGCTTATACCTGTTGAGCACACTTGTGACCTTATCCCCGGTTCGATTTTACGACTGAGATGGAACTGGCCAAGCCACACTCTTCGGTTACATGAGCTCCAAGTCCCGTATGAAGGGGAACAAGGTTGGAGGCTACTGGAGAGCCTAGGAGGTACACACTGCACTTTCAGTTTCTATTTGCTTCTTATGCTTTCTGCTTTGTATGTTCTCTTTTTATATATGTTCTCTTTTCATATCTGTTCATGCATTGTGCTTTCTGCTTTATAATTTCGGTTTGATATCTGTTCACACACTGTGCCTTCTACTTTGCACTTTCTATTTAATATTTGTTCACACACTGTACCTTTTGCTTTTCACTTTCTATTTAATATTTGCTCGCACATATGGAATCACACTACTGATCTTTTCTTATAGCTGTGGGTTTATGCCTATTTCCTGACCCTTGCCCTAGAGTCGATGAACGAGATTGCTCTGGTCATCCCCTACGTGTGGCGATATGACAACATGTGTCGTCGCCCAAGCCGTGAGCACATGACCATCACCTACTATCGTCGACACCTACTATCGCCGATACTTCGATACAGTGGTAGCCCGTGAGGTAATCCGAAACTTACAATTACTTCTGCTTTATTTCCATTGCTACTGTTTTGATCCATATTCTGACAATTGACAGCAACTAATAACTTGTAAATTTTCTATTTGCAGATCACCTGGCAGCTATAGGTGATGATGCCGACCGGAGTTAGGGACCAGTATGCTGGATACTAGGCTACCTCCCGGTATCGGCTCCTTTTAGAGGGCCCATTTTGTCGGGCCTGGTTCTTGGGAGAGTGGTTTGTACGCTAGACAATAGGCTCGCCCACCCCAGTTGTTTCTATGCCACCCCCAGCATCCCATGAGGACAGTTGATAGCCTATCAGCTGAGGCTATTATTTAGTATATGGTGGAGCTAGACACCAACTACTTCTGAGTGGATAGAGATTACACGGCCTTCATTTGGACTCATCTTATGCCACCCCTAACCGAAGTTCATGTGGTTGACGCAACAGGTGCTTCCTTGGCCAAAGAGGCTACCTAGGAGGCTAAGGTTGGTATTGGAGAGGCCCCTCCTACTATGTAGGCTGCCAGTTGGCTGGCTATTCCTACTGTGCTTACCTACTGGTGACCGGGCTGGACAGCTTATTAGATTCTGATAGAGCCACTAGAGACAGGGCATGGGTATGTTAGAGCTCCAGGGGCACCCTAGGTATGGACCCCACTTTACAACTTACATTCCACGCTTTCCCTTTTTCTGATACTGAGTATTCAAATTCATCTGCAGGCCCTTACGGAGCACACAAAGGGCCTCTTCCAGCTGGTTACTTCTCTAGTCGGCATGGTATAAAGGAGAAAGACGCTACTTGTTCTCCACGGTATTCAGGTATTCTCCCCCTTTCTTCGTATGCATTTCACCGCTAACTCACACTGTCATGCCTTACACTGTCATATTCCCACTGATACACTGATATGCATTCTGATACTACCTCAAATTGCACAGACACACTGTATTCAAGTTGAATTTGTCTTTTGCATGACACTCATTCTGCATACTACACTCATTCCGCATGTTACATTCACCTACACCGAGGGCACTGGTGGCAGTGGGAGCGGTAGCACCAGCAGCACCTCCTCCAGTGGTAGAAAGGAGAGGTAGAAGGCCCAAACACGTGGCCGAGTTGATCAACGAGGTCGAGGCAGGGGCAGGCGTGCTCGGGGTAGGAGCATCGAGTCGGAGATAGAGGAGACCTCCTCTTCCTCGAAGCCAGTTTTGAGTGGGGATGATACGGAGACCAACAGCATCGAGGAGGTAGTGAGTCAACCCTCTGAGTCATCTAATGGCGAGGATGTTGATACTGACTCTAAGTTAGAGAGTAGGGATAGGGACGCCAGCTCTGGGTCAGAGTCTGATTCTAATAGTGGCGCCGACGACAACAATGCCCCTGAGGAAGAGGTCAAAGAGGGCCTCTCGAGCTTGATGTGACTGGCACAGATTTTTATACTCTTTTGCTTAGGTTCTTTTATTTTGGTAGCTTAGCACGTGTATAGCTTCAGATTGGTTTTACTACTTTTCGTTTTGAAAATACTTCTATTCTCTTTTGTAAAAAAACCATGACTGGGGTAAAACCCTGCCGTTTTATATATATAAAGAAAAAAAAAAAAAACTTTATTTTGCATCATGAGCACCACACTTGCATAGAATGGAAATGGAATTGAATTTAAAGCCGAGTCAAATGACTCTTCACCACGTGGCTCGTATGTATTTTGTCGTTCAAGCAATCAATACATGGACACCGAATCTTATCCTGAAAGCCTACATTTATCTTCGCAAATTCAATAAATGAATTCACCCCTTCTTGATACTCCCTACTGCTTAATCTTCTTTTTATTATCATCCAACCCTTGTCTATTTGGGCCATCTGAAAGGTTAAAGACAACCATTATAGTAATTAATGTAGAAAATATTAGAGAAAGCGTAATAAACTACCATAAACATACTAAACGTTTATTTTGTAGGTGAAAAAAAATGGGCTCATTTGGTGGTTTTATAGCCTGGTAATATGGCCCTAGAAGAGGCCAAGAAAATCGGCAGCAGCAGAGCAAAATAATAAAGTATTGACTTTTACAATTAATTGTTTTTGTCAATGCTGGTAACATAATTCATAAAGTAGTTTAGGTGAAATCTATGATTTTAGTGACCTATGAATGTATATGGTTCTAAAGAAATGAAGAAACTTCATTCATAAACATCAATGCACCTTATGACTCCAGAAATAACACCCATAATTATACATGAGTAAGAAGAATAAGTGAAAAACATACGCATGCGTGCATTTAAGTATCAAAAAATTTCTTTTCGGCCTATGTGGACATATGTTTGGATTAACTTTCCATTAAAACAAGAGTTGGAAAGTCAAGTTTTCTGGTACCAAAAATAGTGATAATTCAAGTTTTTGCAAACTCATTTCAGCAGACTGTCTGATTCATTTCATTGAATGTTTTTGTCTGTGCTGCTTGATCTCAAGAAAGTGACACATGTTGAAGACATAATAACCAGTTAAATTGCTGTAATATACATAGCTCCTTGTCAAAAGGAAAACACCTCGAACTCAAAGCAAACACTTGAAGCATATACTCTCAAAAATCTACCTATTGGCAAAGCCAAAAGATAAAAGAAACCTGTTCAAAATTGTAAAACTCCAAACATTTGCCTACTAAATTTTAATTTAGTCTCCAAATAAAAACAAATTTCGACAAAATAAAAGGTGGTCCGCAAAACTGGTTCGGAAAAATGTAATTTCAAATGAACCTTTCCAACATTCTTCAGGCCTCCAAATTTATGAAGCCGATGCCATCAGGGACGGAGCCAAAGAAGGCTCGGGGGGGTCACGCACCCCTCCCTCAATTTTGAATACATTTTATTTTTTATTAGTTATTTATTTATTTGTTTTGTGGTCATATACTCCATAATTTGTTCATTTTTTTTCTTAACATTTTCATTGGCTAACATTTTCATTCAAACCACATCATTTATAAGCAATATCATCTCTTTAATATTTTCTATCAAATACAAATTAAATAGATTTTATCATAAGTTGTGCTATAAATGATGTGCTTTTGTTTGATAAAATCAAGAATTTGATCCATAATTTTTTGTGCTAAAATTACAAACTTACATCACCATCTCGCATAGAGCTATTATACACTATTATACAATTTTGTTAGCCTTATATTAATAATGATTTTTTTATTTCTCATGCTTAAATTTAGCCTATAAAATTATTTTTATCTTAATGTTGATCATGTTTTTTTTTTTAAATAAAAAATTGTAATTAATAAGTGTCCCCTCTAACTTAATTTCCTGGTGCCACCACTGGCCGGTGTAACATCAAGCCCTCCTCGAATAGCAATGAAGAAAGCCGCGAAGCCGGCAGTGGAGGATCCACCAGCTCCAATCCCCAGCCAAAGAAGATCAAGCGTGGTCGGCTTGTTCCCATAGACCAACGGTGGACCGACCATCAAATTAGACAAACTGGTGGCGGCTCGATTGGTGTGGAGCCTTAGCCTAGCTGCTACTGATGAGTTGCTCTCTGGAATAACCACCACAAGGCTTATAGTCAGATGTGCGGGCAAAGACCGCGAGTGGTGTCGGCGATGGGGGAAAAGACATACAGAGCGGCTTGAGGGATTGAGATTGATGACCCACAGATGGGGGAATAGAGCTGCTTCAGAGAAACAAATTCAATTGAGGGCATCAAAATGGGGAAAGAAGAATATATATATATATATAATGGTTATTGTCAACTAAAATAGTTTTTTAGTCACTAAAAATAATTTATAAATCCGTCCAAAGTTTGAAATGTCCCCCTCTAAATATTTTAGTTCTTTTGTAACTAAAACTTGTTTTAGTTGCTGAAAATAAATATTTGGCACCCAAAATTTTGGTCGCTAAAGATAAAAAGTAAATTTTTGTTTTTTATTCGGCGACTAAATTATTTTAGTAGCCAAAACTACCTATACAGTGACTACAATATCTTTTAGTCGCTGAAAATAAATATTTGGCGGCTAAACTTTTGGTCGCCAGAGATAAAAAGAAAATTTTGGTTTTTCATTCGGCGACTAAATAATTTTAGTAACCAAAACTAACTATACAACGACTAAAATATTTTTTAGTTGTTGAAAATAAATATTTTGCGACTAAACTTTTGGTTGCCAACAATAAAAAGAAAATTTTGGTTTTTCATTCGGCGACTAAATAATTTTAGTAGCCAAAGCTAACTATACAGCGATTAAAAAAAATTTTAGCCGCTTAAAATAAATATTTGGCAACCAAACTTTTGGTCACCAAAAATAGAAAGCTAATTTTTGTTTTTTATTCAACGACTAATTAATTTTAGTTGCCAAACTAAATATCCAGTGAACTAAACTATTTGTTCAGTCGCCAATTGTGGGAAATTTAGTGACTAATTTTTTTTTAGTCGCCAATTGTGGCATTTTTAGCGGTTAAATTTTTTTTAGTCACCAATAATCAATATACCCCGACTAAAAAAATTTAGTAGTTAAATATTACACTTTTTCCGACTAACATAATTTTTGGTCACAAATTCAACAACTTTTGGCGACCAAAATTTTTTTAGTCGGCAAAAGTGGTCGCCAAAAGTGTACTTTCTTGTGGTGACATTAGAGGACCAGGTCTAGAAGTCCAGGGGTCTGGGCCAGAAGGCCAAGTCCAGAAGGCATAGCCCTCAGGGGAAGACTTGGTCAAAGCTTCGTCCTTACTTTAAGGGCCTACCACTCCTAGAAATCTGTGATAGTGGAACAAGATCCCACAAAAGGTGGGTTGAACGTGAGGAGTGGCAAGGGAAGTGGAACCAACTCCATTAGCCATTTTGGAGGTTATATAAAACCATACTAAGGAAAAAGGGAGGCAATTAATTAACACCACTTTTGGCTGCTCCTATTCTTATATTTTCTTGCTCTATAGCTTTCAAGTATACTAAATTAAGCATTCGAGAGTCCCTTGGATGCCTAGCAGGTGGGTTCTTCATATTTTTTTTGAATGTTTCAGGCCAATTTCCATTATGTTCACGCCGAAGAGCCATTGCAACAAAGATGGTTCAATTTTTACCCACCACAATTTCGCACAGTCTGTGGGAAACTTATAACAAAAAGCCTTTTTCTACTCTTTGCTAGTTTCTCTTCGTTCATTTTTCAATCATTGATGGCAAAAGAAAATGTCATCCTACCAACCGGTGAAGAATATGATGTTTTACACCCACGTGAACAATGTGAGCATGAAGTTCAGACCAACCCATGAAAGACCAACCGGAAGGTAGCATCTGGTTGCAAGAGTTAGCTTGGAGAGAGAAAGTCATCAATGCAATGGACAAACGAGTCAAGAAATTGTTTGAACAAGTTAGAACCTTGAAGCAATATCAAGTCCAACCTCGGACTAAAGGTCATCTGAGGATTGGAAATTAGCTTGGACAGAGCAATTTTTGAGCAGAATATCTTGCTCCTATACCTGTTCAAGTAAAACATCATGCTTCTACATATTTCCGGGCAGAATATCTTACTCCTACATATGTTCGAGCTAAACATACTACTCCTGCATCTTTTCGAGTAGAATATCTTGCTCTTGCTTCTTTTCAAGCAAAACAGTGTGCTCCTACATCTATCTAAGTAGAGCATCCTACTCTTACACTTGTCTGAATAGAACATCGTACTCCAGTATCTGTTTGAACAAAACAACATACTCATGCATCTTTCTCAGTGGAATATCCTGCTCTTGCACCTGTCCAAGAAGAACAGCATGCTCAAGCATCTATCAGAGCAGAACATCATATTCATGCATCTATCCAAACAGAACATCCTGCTCCTACACTTGACCAAGTAGAACAACGTGCTCCAGCATCTGTCCGAGCAAAACATCCTACTCCAACATCTGTCCGAGAAGAACATCTTCCTCATGCACTTATCTGAGCAAATCGGCGTGCTCCAGCACTTGTCTAAACAAAACTACATACTCTAGCACCTGTTAACGTTTGAATAGAACAGCATAGTTCAACCCCTATATGAAGAGCATCAGAAGGAATTATGGTCTAGACAAGAGAACCTAGGCCTGGTCTAATCACTTCTCCTTTTAGTATGAGGATTAATAATATGGAACCTTCAAAAAATTTCAACATCCCAAAGTTTGAGCTCTATGATGGTCGGTCAGATCCCTTGGTCCATCTTTGTCACTACACCGCTGCAACAGGAATGATGCACTAATGTGCAGGGTCGTCGCATCCAACCTAGGGAAAATAGCCAACTAATGGTTTGACAAACTTCATGAAGGGTCTATTAGCAATTGGCAATAGTTGTCAGAGAGTTATGTGAAGTACTTTGTGATCAACGTCAAGGATGCTAAGGAGGTGAATGCTTTGCTTGCCTTCTAAAAATCTCCTGACCAAACTCTCAAGTAGTGTGCCCAACATTACAAGGAGACCTTTTATGAAGTTGAGGAGAACTATTCAAATCAAGTAGCAGTTGCCACATTTAAGCATGGCTTGTTACCAGAAGATAGGTTATGGCAGTCCTTTTCCAGGAAACTAGCAAAAGGAGCTACTGATCTATTAATCAGGATCGACCATTATAGCAAGCTAAAGGAAGATCAAAAAATTTCTAAACAACTATTGGTTCAAAGGGAAGAGAGTCAGACAATCTAGCTTGAATTGTAGTTATGTTCTTTCAATTAAGTGTAATTTCTAGTAATTCCCTAAGTACAAGAAAGTTGGACAATTCACGTTAGATTGCAGTTTTGTTTTTTCACTTAAGTGCAATTTCTAGCAATTCCCCAAGCACAAGAAGGTGTTACAATCCACGCTAGATTGTAGTTGTGTTCTTTCACTTAGGTGCAATTTCTACTAATTCCCTAAGTACAAGAAAGTTGAACAATCCAGCCCGGCTTGTAGTTATGTTCTTTCACTTAGGTGCAATTTCAAGCAATTTCCTAAGTACAAGAAAGTTTGGCAATCCAAGCCAGATTGTAGTTATGTTATTTTACTTAGGTGCAATTTCTAGTAATTCCCTAAGAACAATAAAGTTGGACAATCCAGCTCAGAATGTAGTTATATTCTTTCACTTAGGTGCAATTTATAGCAATTTCCTAAGTACAAGAAAGTTAGACAATCCAGCTTGGTTTGTAGTTATGTTCTTTCACTTAGGTCTAATTTCCAGAAATGACCTATGTACAAGAAAGTTGAACAATCCAGCACGAATTGTAGTTATGTTCTTTCACTTAAATTACTTGAGTATAAAAAAAAAGTCTGTGAATCAAAAATTAAATTTTTCCGCTCTAGTATGGATTGTTCTGCCTTGGATCAACTCCAACTTTCCCTTATGACTAGGCTTGGAAAAGACGAAGTTTGGGGGCAATTGTAGGTGGCAAAAATAAAGAGTTTCATTCTGAGCAAAAAATGTACAAAATCCGAGCAAGATACGCTCTGATGATCATAATAGCAGGATTAGAGGTCCAGGACTAGAAAAGTCTAGGGGACCAGGACCAATGGTCCAGGTCCAGGACCAATGGTCCAGGTCCAGACATGTAGGTCTAGGATCAAAGGACCAGAGGAGACCACGAGGCCAGGACCAAAGGTCCAGCTCCAGGCATGCGGGTCCAGAACCAGAGGTGTAGGACCAGAAGACCAGGTCCAAAAGTCTAGGGGTCCTAGCCAGAAGGCCAAGTCTAGAAGGCATGGCCCTTAAGGGAAAACTCAGTCAAAGCTTGGTCCTTACTTTAAGGGCCAACCACTCCTAGAAATCCATGGTAGTGGAATAAGATCCCACAAAAAGTGTGTTGAATATGAGGAGTGGCAAGGGAAGTGGAACCAACTCCAACAACCATTTTGGAGGCTATATAATGCCATACAAAGTAAGGAAAAAGTGAGACAATTAATTAACACCACTTTGGGCTACTTCTATTATTACATTTTCTTGTCCATAGCTTTCAAGTATACTAGCTTAAGTATTGGAGAGTCCCCTGGCTGCCGACTAGTTAGGCTCTTCATATTTTTTTAAGTGTTTCAAGCCAAGTTCCATCGTGTTCATGCCAGAGTGCCACCACAACAAAGGTTGTTCAATTTTTACCCACCACAATATAATAAGGAACCGCTATTACCATTCCACTTTATTCCAAATACACTCCTTTTTGTGTCCTCATTATACATAGTTATGTTAGTACCCTTTATACTTTTGCACATATACCTCAATTGCCCTTTATTGAAGGGTATTAATGTAACTATGTATAATAAGGGGGAAAAAATGAAGTGTTTTTAAAGTAAAGTGGTGTCAGAATGGCACTTCCTACAATAATCTCATTTTACTTATTCTACGACTCAATAAAAATATTTTTTTGATAAAAATTTAAAAAGCTATGCAAGAATATTAAATGAACTACAATAACGTGATTGTAATGGTATCAAATTTTTAGTAATGCTTTTCAGTTCCAACTTATTTATTAAATTCCTAGGCCACAATGAATTTCTCAACAAGTTCTTACTAACTTATCAACAATAAATTGAATAAATTAAATTCCTAAATTAAATATGATCGTTTCATATGTAATCACAATTAAGGTTAGAAAACTCCATGGTTAACTACATTCTTCGATCTATAAATAGGTTACATTGGATCCTGAAAATGTTAGGGAACAACTAGGATCATCTCATCACCCATTACATTTATTTCAGGTATGATTTCTATGGTGTATGCACACACAAAAGATTTTTTCAGCTTATTAACCTACGTAGATTCAAGTCATCCTTTCAATAGTTAAGCAAGATCCTAAGGACATTTAGGGAATTAGGTTCCAGAAAATATTGAAAAACTGAAATGAATATCTTTAATGTAGTTAGGCAATTGAATTTTTTTTAAAAAATTTTTAATTTTTTTTACTTTTTTCGAATTGTAAGTATATTCGCCATGTTGTCAAAAAATTAAATATGAAACGAAGAAAGAATCAAACAAAGAAATTCTATCATATACAATGAATCAATTTGGCCAATTTTTGGGTATATCACTTTTAATTTGAACTTTGAAAATAAACTTCAATTACTTTTGGTCCAATCGTTTGTAGGTTAATCTTAAAATTTGGATACACTTACTATGTTAGTTATCTTCAGTTACCTTTTCTTGCATCTTCATGAGTTGCTTTCCATGACATGCCTAGCACAAAGAGTCCCAAATTTGTATGTTTTTGGAGATTCAATAGTTGATTATGGCCACAAGACTCATCGTGCAGCAAGCATGAAGGCAGGATACCGGCCCTATGGATTAGAATGCATTTGGATAGGAGCGGAAAGATTCACAAATGGGAAAACAATTCCAGAAATTATAGGTGAGAACCCATAAATATTTTTAATAATGTGTATTTTTTTAGAGTAAAATTCACTTTGCCGCCTTGTGATTTGAACTCGGAGCACTTTACCCCCTCTATTGTTTGAATATAGATAGAAAGACTCGTTGTGATTTTGGATTAAACTGCAACACTTAGTTTTTCCATCCAAATTAACGAAAAGTGTATAACATTTGCCAATTTTGAGGGTAAGCATTAATTTTTCTTCAATTTAAAGTAAAGTTAAAATGCAAAAGGTCATTTCTATCCTCAACCTTTATTGTCTCCTTTGAAACCCTCATAACCCTAACACTAATCTGCTAAATACTCCTCTTCAACCACCTGATCTATTCTCTTCAAGCCCATCGTCACTCATCTCTTCTCTAAAACCAACCCCACCACTGTATTTCCTCCTCGGACCACCGCCAATGTCTCCTCTCCTTTTTTTGACCACCACCACAACCCCCTCTTCCCTCCCCGACTATCGCCAATTTCCTTTCTCTAGTCTCCATATTGCTACCCCATCTCTCCTCTCAAGCCACTCTTGTTGCCATCTTCTCTCTCTATCATTTTCAGACGGATTTAAAAGTTTCTAAATTTTCAATTCATTTGCATGTCATTATTATTTTTTTTGTATAATCTTTTGCTAGAAGAAGGATCTTTAAGCTAATATGTGATTGTCTCGTTGATCTGGACTGACATATCTCTAACCTAGATTTTGATTGACCACCAAAACTAGAGGAATTATACACTATTTTTCATATACATATATACATTAGTAGTGGTGCACGTGCGTTTTATATATAAATTATTTATTTTATTTTTTTTTATATTTTTGCCAATCATTTGATTTGAAAAATCAAAAAATAGATTTGAAAAATCAAAAAATGTTGTGATCATTATTAGTGGAATTCCTACTGTTGAAGTACCGAAATTTCGATAAATGGTGAAATTTCACTGTTTGAGAATAGACAACACAATAAAAGTTTACTTCTTTTGTTTTTTTTTTTCCTAAAAATTTTTGAATACTCAACCTGGTTTTTATTTGATAGGTCTCAATGACAAAATTATAAAATTACCAATTTTAAAAATATGAACAATTAGATAAAAACTTGCGAGGAAATCATA
Source organism: Camellia granthamiana (assembly GCA_036172215.1). Classification (NCBI taxonomy): domain Eukaryota; kingdom Viridiplantae; phylum Streptophyta; class Magnoliopsida; order Ericales; family Theaceae; genus Camellia; species Camellia granthamiana. The sequence continues at coordinate 78,254,045 of CM069913.1, read as the reverse complement.
TTGTGGGCACCCTACACCCCTTTAGAGATATAGACCATATGCACCATATGACAAAAATGTGTAATTTTGCCATAAAATCTTATAGCATCAATCACAAAATGAGTAACCAGAGCACAAATTAATGTCCAAATTTTTATGGTTGATGTTGAAAAGTTTTGTAGTTTGGTTATGACACTTTTTCTTACACCAATTTGTGGTGAGAGTACGCATTTTATAGTTGCTGTTACCAAATTTTGGGGGTAAGGTACATATGATATGCACCATAACATTTCTTAATATTTTAAAATTTTAAAATAAATTTAATTAATGACGTGGTTGATGACGCAAAAATTTATGCTTATGTCTTGTTGGCAATTAAAAATTACATTGACGGGCCTTTCACCTTAAAACCCTAACTTTAAGCAAGAAATAGATATTGTTTTAGCAGTTTTTAGTTAGTGTATTACGGAAACATTAATGCACACCATATGTAATCTTATAGGCTAAATTTAAGCATAAGAATTATTACAAAACATATTAATAAAAACAAAGCAAAATTCTATAATAAGGTATAATAGCTCGGTGCGAGATGTTGATGTAAGTGTGTAATTTTAGCACAAAAAATTATGATTCAGTTGATTCCTAATTTTAGAAAATAAAAACAAATCATTTATAGCACAAATTATTATAAAATCTATTAGAGTACAATATAACGTTGCCAAAATAAAATTTCGTGAGACCAAAATTGAAATTTGCTCGGCAAAGGTTGAGTATGGAAGAGCAAAAAAAAGCAGGAAAATTAAAAAAAAAAAATTACCGACCAAAGTAATTTGGTCGCACATAACAAAACAATACTGTTTTGAATGTAATTTAAATTAAGTGAAGCACAGTGCTGACCAAATAGTTTGGTGGGGAAAAAATGCCCTATAACAGCCGAGTGAAATTTTCAAACTCTTTTATACAGTATATACCGCTCACCACTCTCGCTCACCACTCCTCACATGCACCTCATCGTCAATTCTCCTGCTCCATTGCAGTCACCAAAGTCGCTCCTCCTTCATCATCGTAGTCGCGTGTGTGGCTTCTTCGACCAAGCATCAGTGGCACTTCGAAAAATACTTGGGCCTCCATTGTTAGGTATGTATGTTATCTCTGTTTCTCTCTCTCTATCTCTCTCTCTCTCTCTCTCTCTCAATCTTTGTATTACTCACATGGTTGCTCTCTATTTCCGCACCTAACAGCACCACCATCACCATTTTTCTGCTACTACCAGTTTGCCTATCTTCAAACAACCCCAAGATCAAGTATGGGTCCTCTCTTTCTCTATCGCCCAATTTCTCTATTTTCCTTCGTTTTCCCTAATTTTCAAAACCAATTTTTTTGTTTTCCCTAATTTAAAAAACCCTAATGAGTGAATGTTTGAAGGGATGGCCTCAAATCATAGTGCGTGGCTTTGGTTAGTCAATTCAATATATATAATTAAAATATTAATTTCTTGTTTGAAATCAATACTTTACGCAAAATCCCTCTTCAGTCTATCAATTATTTGTTGATTCATAGTCGGGTCCATAAAAGAGGGTTCGAATCAAACTCCATGCTTTAGAAATGCCAATGCGAATAACATAAAATAAAAAAGAACATCTGAAGTCTCTGGTGGCGGGTCCTGAGCCAGTGATTGACTAAGTAAAATCCGCAATCAGTGCTAGTGCTGGAGATGAGGGCATTTTTGGGGCTTGACAGTTGTGCATAGTGATGAAGAATTTGAATGGCAATGGATTTGTAAGGAGCTTAGGATGGGGAAGAATATTTGTAATTGAAGAGTGACTAAAAGAAAAGTTATGTAATCCTTCATTCTTAATAAGATTAAGTTTTTAATGCTTTACCTTATTCTTTCTGTTGAGAATGTAGACAAATATGTTTTGGAATTCGAAGGTGTTCATAGTCTGACACCTTGTGTATGTTTCGGCACTTGTATCTGTATTCACAAATTATAGGCTAACAGTTCTTTTTTTCAGGATTCAAGTCATCTGTTTTACTGTGGCAAAACTTCATTTGTTTATAATTTTTATGACCCTGCTATAGTTGATTTTCAAGTTCAAGCCGTCGCATGGAATCATCATGTGCCACAAGTTCTACTTAGTGGATCCTTTGATCATATAGTAGTCATGGTAATGGAAATGTTTTATTGTGTCTGTTTATTAATTATAAACTTCAAAATTATTGTTTTCCTGCATTTTGCTTTTTTTTTTTTTTTTTTTTTTTTTTTTTTTTTTTTTTTGTGCCCGCTCGTGCATTCACTTTGCTAAGTTGCCGTGCCTCAGCATTATTTTGATTAAATTTATGTTTATGTGATTGCAGAAGGATGGAAGGATACCTTCTCATATAGGATTCAAGTGGTCAGTTTCAACATATGTTGAAACTGTAGCATGGGATCCACACACTGAGCATTCATTTGTGGTCTGTGTTTACACTGTATCTATCTTGAGCTATTTTCATTTTTTGTTTTCCAAGTATACAAAGCATAGGGGATTTCATTTTGAATTGGGAAGGCTTATAGGATCTTTCTTTTTAAGCACATCTTAATTTAGTTTTGCTTGGAGATGTCCTCGTGAAACAGAATTATCATTATCTAATTGTGTTTTCAGGTCAGTCTTGAAGATGGTACAGTTGAAGGTTTTGATATCCGAGCTGCTAAGTCTGATCAATCTTCCGACTCGAAGACAAGTTTCACTCTTCATGCACACGATAAAGCTATTTGCACAGTCTCCTATAATCCTTTGGCACCAAATGTACATATTTCTCCTCTATAGACATTTTTATTACTCGAGTTCACTGTACTCGCTATACTGACTGTTTGTTCCTCTGTTTTTTGTAGCTTCTAGCACCTAGGTCCCTGATAAAATGGTAATTTTCTCTTTTTGATTTTGAGTTTCTGTATCTTTATTTCTATTGGCCTCCATATTCCCACAAATCATATTATAGTAATAGTAGTACTTTCTCAATTGGTTAATCTTGATTGCTGCTGGTAAAATTGTGGGATTTGTCAAACAACCAACCATCATGTGTTGCATCTAATAATCCAAAAGTTGGATGTGATTCTTTGAGATTATCTTTTCTTTTCCTAAAGAATACATATTATAATTATGACATAGTAATATTCTACATATTTATTTATCCGAGGTGAATTGTGTCATCCTATTATTAATGTTATCAGGGAGTTGTCTTTTCCATTTCATTCTCAAAGGATAGCCCCTTCTTGCTAGCTATAGGAGGCTCCAAGGGAAAATTGGAAGTGAGTGGATATAACTTTTTATGCTTCATGCTTTTGCAATTCTCTCTCTGTTCCCCCCCCCTCCCCGAAAGTTGTGTGCAATGGAACGGAAGTAACTTTTTTTTGGCTCATATAAGCAGGTGTGGGATACACTATCTGATACTGGGGTCTCTCAAAGATATGGGAAATATAGTAATCGGAACATATCTTAATCTTTGGTTCTTAGTATTTTCTTTCCTTTCTATTTTTGTTAGAAAAAATAAAAGAAAAAAAAGATGTTGTGGTCTTAGTCACATCCCCAATCCCTCCCTAGGAGGATTTGGCGTGATTTTCCCATGGCTCTTGCTACCAAAGGCCTAAAGCAAAAGCAGTCATTGTGGAAGTAGTAGAGCATGTGCTTAATTCATACATTCATCTTAAAATTAAAATATGTTCTCAAGGTTGTTGCCACACTTGGGCTGTCAAAATAGTTTATATACACGGGCCCTATGTCGATAACACTAGTGTTAACATAAGGACTCAGCATAAACTTTCAAAAGCAAGGATCACAAAGGATTTCCACCTAGGTTCATTGGCCTCTAAGGTTTCCATGTTTCCACTCATCACCTGTAATCACATAGCAAAAAGGGGAAAAGCTAACTAGCTTAGTCAGCAACCTAACTGAAAGAAGTTTTAAAACCATGGATATCAAAAATATGTTATTTGAAAAGCAATAATGTACTCAAATCATGAAAATATCAAGAGCATGTAATTTCCAAAAGGTACAAAAATATAGTAAAAGTAAATGTCAGTAGCTTTCACCAATCTCCTGACATGGTGCATGTATTAGAATTAGTATAGGAGTTTGCAATACATATATCCTTTCACATATCAGATAGACTTCAAATGAAGGCCCATGCAGTGGTAAACAGAGGGAAATATAACATTTCATAAAGGGATTGAAGAAGTGGCTCATATAGATTTTAGAGGTAGCTCCCACTGTGCATTTCAATGCATTGTAGCGCTTAGTTTTGGAAAACTCTTTGCTTCTATATATGGCGTGTCGGGTGAGTTTATAGTTTGTAGGTATTCGAAGATTCTTTGCACAAAACACATTTCAAAGCATTCTTTTGAATATTAACATTTATGGGTCTCAAATATTTCTATAGTCTTGGCTCAATGACAAATTATGTTTCATTTTTGTCAGTCAAACAGTTCATCTGTTGGTCATAACTGCTTAGTTAGTTAATGATGCCTACTACTTGAATTTCTGAAGTTCTTGCTTCAACTAAATCTATTCATATTGTTGAAAATCTTGCATTTAATTCACGTATGTGCTCGGATTAAATTTGCCTACACTTGATAATATATGTCCTAACATTATTGGATTTCCATATACCAGATCTGAACTTCCTGTTTCACATGTTCTTTCTTGCCCGATACTGCAAGCTTCTTGAGGAAAATTCTTTTCGGGGAAGGACTGCCGATTTCTTTTACATGCTCTTATTTGGTGCTACTGTTTTAACTGGGATTGTTCTCATTCGGGGAATGATACCTTAGGTGTCTGAGTCATTTGGGAAGATAATATTTCTGAGCAATTCAATGACATTCATGATGGTTAGTGTTTCTCGGTTTACAAATAAAACATTTCTAATTGATAAACCCTTTATGCATTAACTGTTTTGCAAAGCTTGTTACATTTTGCCCCATTTTACAGGTTTATGTTTGGAGCAACCAAAATCCTTTTATCCACATGAGTTTCTTGGGTCTCTTTACTTTTACAGCAGCTTACCTTCCGTGGGTGAGTGATCTTAGTGTGTTACTAACATGGTTTTGTCAAAGTAATAGTTCAATAGATGATTGAAATTGATATGCATTTAATACATTCAATTTAAAGGTTGCACCGTGTTTAACGCTTTTAGTGGATAATTACATTAACCAAATTTATATATTTAGCTGATGCTAATAAACACTTTCTTTTTCAGCAGTTCTTTCTTAATTTCCATTAACGTATATTGGCATTGCCAACTACAGAAACCTGAAACTACTTTTACTGCATTATTTTGAAACCAATTATAAGAGATTCAAGGACCTCCAGAGCCCTTCTCTAGAATGTTACTTTGGTAAATGCAGTCATCAATTTTGCTTTAGAGGATGTTGGGTCCAGTTCGAATCTAGTGGAGTCCTCTTTATAAACCTGTGAGAGAATGGGAGAACTGACTAATTATCTGTCACGCCTCAAACTCGCCCATAAAAGTTCGGGCATGACCTATGCAGAAACGGACACTTAACCTGATATATATAATATATGGGGCCTGAACGGAAGCATTTAATATTACAAAGAACTTAAAATAACATCCATTGAGCTAAAGCTAACATGCTAGGATCACATACGTAAGAGCCATTTATCTAAATACATACCCATACACATAATGGTGCGTATAACCGAACATTGGTAAAGAAAGGAGTCAAATACATACACTTTCACCTTAGGTAAATAATTAAAGTGCAAGCTAAAATTTTAACAAAACTACACGTAAATGCATGGGCTTAGTCTGGGAGCCTGGGCATACTGGGGTTAACAATTGAAGGGTGAGCATCAAGGGTTAGATGGACTCCCAAAGTGCTTACCTACAGAATAGACATAACACAAAGTGAGTGAAACTCAGTGAATAATAGTACATAACAATTCAATATTCAACTTGAATTATAATATATTCAAATGCATACATAAATAAGAGGGCATAAGGTTAATTGATTCTGTATTCATTTCATAACGGCTTTAGGCCCAGTCCTGAAACAAAATGACTTGAAACATAACATCTTGAAACATAATGGCTTTAAGCCCTTGAACAGAGTGGAGATAGCCCTTAAACATATTAGCAGTAAACTTTTAAGCATGTTGGCATATAGCCCTTGTACATATGGCATGAAGCCCTTGAACATATGGCATAAAGCCCTTGAACATATTTGTATGAATTCAAGAGATGTCTCACACGGATTCTAGAGGTGACTCACATCGTAGCACTTAGTTCCGTGTAGCACTTTGTTTCATTTCAGTAATTAATAGGTCTTACAGACCAAAGCATACATACCATGTCATACCATAAACGGAAACAAATTCAGACATATGCATTATACTTGAATCATAAATAGAAATCAGAATTCATACTTGATTATACTTGGCACTTCGATAGCGTTATCAAATCAATATAAAACGTTTTTGTTAGTTCCATAAAAGAATCCCCCGATATTAAGAACTTATAACATACGTGAACTTGTAACATACTTAAACTTGCACACACTTGAACTTGTAACATATGTAAACTTGTAACATCCTTGAACCACGGTATTATTACCCCCGGGTAAGGGCCGTGTGCTACGGATGTCATGAGCTGTGACGACCCAGAATTTTCCCTCCGCTCGAGCGGAGGAGTCAACGCTCGAGCGGACTTTTGGGGGTTTCAGCAATTCTGCAGACGGCCTGATATTCTGGGAGTTGTAATTCTCCGCTCGAGCGGGGGAGTTTACGCTCGAGCGGACGGCTTTGTTAGTCTGCACGCTCGAGCGCAGGGTTGGGCGCTCGAGCGGGCCTCTAGGTTGAGTTGTACTTCTGAGGCACGTGGGCTCGTTTTTGATATTTTATTAATGTATTTGGAATGTTCTTATCTTATTTTAGGGTATTGGTTGAGGTGGTAAAGTGATGGTAAAGTAAGATTGGACCAAAGAATTTAATTCGGATAGTTGCCTTACGATCAGCCGTCACTCTTTTGCCCTTTTCTTTTTCCACACTTTGAATTTGGATGTGAGGTTAGAACCATTGGAAAGCTTATTTCCGGGGCTTCAATTTGGACACAAGAATGACCTAAAACGGAGTCCGGATGGAAGAGTTATGCCTGTTCAAAGTTTCGAAATCTGTGCTGAGGGCAGGTCCGCTCGAGCGGGAATCAGTCCGCTCGAGCGGTAATTACGGGACAGCAGCTTTAAGAACGAGATTTTTGGATCATTTCTTATATTTTCTTCTTTCCTCTTCCTTTCTCTTTGCCTAAGTCCGAAACCCTAGCCCCAAATCCTTGATTTCCTCTACTTTGATCAACAATCCACCATGGTTTTTGGCATGTAGGATGGAGAACTAAGGAGGATCAATGTTTCTAACCGATTAGAACTTGGATTTGTGGAGGCTTCTTCTCAAGCTCATCTCTTTGCTTGATTATTGAGGTAAGGGTTTGACTACTTGAAATTGATGGGTTTAAGTGATGGATTATGAGTCCTAGATGTTAATCAATGGAAAAATTGGAATAAAAATGTTGGGTTAATAGGTTTGATTATTTCTTGAAATCTCAATATTTTTCTTGAAACCCTAAGTTGCTTAAGGATGATAACCAAAGATTTGACCCAAATTGAAAGTAGATTAATGAAATTGAGGTATTGAATTATGTATATGCAAGTTTAATTGGAATTTGGTGATGCTTGGAAATTATGTTTAAATTTGCGATTGAACTTTGTTTTAAGCATTGTGAATCATGTCTTAGTGAGGAAGGAGATTGGGGGGAAAGGTTTGTTGATGATGTGGATGATGTAAATTGAGCCTTAGCAATTTAATTGGAATTATGTGAAATTATACTTGGTAGCATTGAGTGGAATAATGTTAAATAGTATGGATTATATTGGATGGTGATAATTATGTTGGGTTGTGTTAATGTTGTTGAATTGTATTGTGTAGGGTTAGCTACAGGGACGGGCCTATCATCTAAACACTGTGAGTAATAGTACTACAAATGTACAGATATGTCTTGTTTACCATTAAGAATATTGTTAACAGCATTCTATTTTTCGCGAGCTAATATGGTAACGTGTTTGTTGATTGAGAATTGATGTGAACATGAATGAGTTAGCACACATCGGTATGATTCTGAACCTACTCCGTATTTTGAGTTATGACTATTGATTATTGTCAATATACCATCCTATGAATTACCCATACTTCTGTATACGAATTACATACAGCTATTAACACTGTAAAGTTGGATTATAAGTTATTCCGGCCTGTTGATGTAATGGTATCTATATACATTACAGAATTGTAGTACGTATGTATTTCTGAAAGCGTGCAAGCTATAAACTATGTTGTCTTGTGTTAACAGTTATCAACAACGTTCTGTTAAACTTATGTTATGTATTTTCAGTATACCATGATACGAAATGATTGATTTTTGAAAAGCTATGATATGTTGGAAATGAACGAACGAATGTTCAGTTTTCTAAAAAGTATTTGTGGCACCCTTAGTCCGGATGGCCCTCGCCCGGGGGTAACAATACCGTGGCCTATGGCCCTCGCCCGGGGGTAACAATACCGTGGCCTATGGCCCTCGCCCGGGGGTAACAATACCGTGGCTGTTAGTATCTGTTGTGGTCTTCGGACCTATCTGTTGTGGTCTTCGGACCTATCTGTTGTGGTCTTCAGACCTATCTGTTGTGGTCTTCGGACCTATTTGGTGTGGTCTTCAGACCTATCTGTTGTGGTTTTCGGACCTATCTGTAGTGGTCTTCGGACCTATCTGTTGTGGTCTTTGGACCTATCTGATCTGATGGCTAATGGGTGTACCACATATGATCTTATGCAAAAACTGAATATGGAAATGATTATGAAAATGATTACGAAAATGGTTTGGAATCTGGAAATGCATAAGACTCTGTTTCTGATAAGATTATGTTTATGATATTTCTGGACCGTTAGGTCATTCTAATATTTTCTGGTATGGAACAAGTGCTGTACGGAACGAAGTGCTACACTTTGGTGGGAGCCATCTCTGGAATCCGTACGAGCCACCTCTTGAGTCCACACATCTGTTATTTCTGTTATCACGCTTTATGCGTTCTGTTACCCACGCTTTATGCGTTCTGTTACCCACGCTTATGCGTTCTGTTATTACCGTTATGTTCTGGGCCGATGGCCGTTCTGTTATTTCTGTTAGTTCTGTTATTTCCGTTATTTCTGTTAGCTCTGTTATCTCTGTTATTTCTGTTACTTCTGATATTCTGGACCTATGGTCGTTCTGCATCTGTAGGCTTATGGCAATTCTGTATGTACTGAGCTTAAAGCTATTCTGTTACGGAAGTTGGACCCATGTCTATTTGAGAAATAATTATGGAATGTAGTCAATCATATATATATGCAGTTATATGTTTGATTGTTCAGGTTAATTATTACATTGTTTATGTACTATTATTCACTGAGTTCGCTCATTCTGTATTTTGTCTGTCTATTTCTGTAGGTAACCATCCGGGAGTTCAGTCCTAACCTTTAAGGCTTGTGTCTCTCTTGTCACCTTTGATGCGTCCAGGCACCACCTGAAGCCGTGCATTTTGTGAAGTATTTTGTAAAGTTTTGAGGAGTTTTGATTTATGCTTTGGACGTCTATTTATGGTTGATTGTATATAATTCCTCCTTCATTAATATTTTTATTATTTGTGGGGTTGAGTCAAGGCATATGTGTGTAAACTTTCTGTATAATATTTACTCAGTGTGATGTTGGGATCCTGGCATGTTAGGAATAGCTCAATGGATGTTATTCTATGTATTTTATATTCTTGAATGCTTCCGTTCAGGCCCCGTATGATATATATATAACAGGTTTAGTGTCCATTTTCGAATAGGTCATGCCCAAACTTTTAGGGGCGGGTTTGGGGCGTGACAGGTGGTATCAGAGCACGAGTTGCCATCTCACACACGAATCCATTGAGCTTTAGGATGTCTAGAAAGATTTAGACATCATGCATGATGTTCTATCGGTACATGAAAAGAAAAGAATGATGGCAACGTTAACTGTCTGTTGTTAACTCTGATGGCTACAATCTGTATCTGTTGTATGTCCTTTTATTGCCTTTGTTTATCTTATATAGGCCGGTGAAGAATGCAAGACATGCAACGTGAGTATTGCACTACGGAAACGTGGTAAGGATTTGAACTGATCGGTAAGTCAGTTTATATATAAATTGTTAGATACAATGTGTGTTATCGGTAGATCATTATCTGTGGGGAAATGATGGCAATATATTTGTGCTGGTTACATTGCTTACATTTTAAGTATCGGATATAGCTAAGATTAAAGGAAATGTTATATGTCTGTTACCTTATGGCCTGTTATGTCTCCCTTGCTGTAACAATGATTAGATCAGTAATTCTGAGAAACTACTGTATTGGAATATTTTGATAAAATGTAATAATTGAGGTTGTGTTAAGTATGACCGGTCATAAGAAGGAATTCTGCATATAGTGATCCTATTAAAATTGTGAATTTGCTTTTGGTTGACGATTTCAGTAGGCCGAAAGGCTGTTCTGGGCCGAAAGGCTATTCTGGGCCGAAAGGCTGTTCTGGACCGAAAGGTCGTTCTGATTATTTTGGGCCAATAGGCCGTTCTGTAATAATTGTGATACTAGACCAAAAGCCGTTCTGAAAGTAAACCAATATCAAATTCACTATTGGATCTCATGTTCTGTGAATACACTGTTGTGCAATGTGAGCTGTGTTTGGGAAATTGATTCGTAAATTGTAATCTGTTCTGTTTATGTGTAACCTGTAATCTATAATTGAGACTTCTTATAAGTAACAGTCAAATGACATGCGGAACCCCGCTTATGATATGTGTCGGTCCTTGTAGCACTCGCAAAACAAGAAAGAATCGTTAGCGAATTGCATATCACATCTAAATGAATGGTAATTTAATAAGTTACTGCAAGAATTAGAATCCTGCCTCGGAGTATTAAGAATTTGAGATTGAGAAATCTTTCCTGTGATACAAGTCCGTATGTATCTAGTAACTTATTCTGTAATGTTCTGGGCCGAGAGCCATTCGGTATTTCTGGGCCAAGGGCCGTTCTGTTATTTCCGGGCCTAAGGCCGTTCTGAAAATACAATAGTATTGGATTAACTTCTTGAGTTCTACAGTCACCTATGTATATATCTTTCTGGGCTTATGGCTGTTTTGCATCTAAAGATTTATGGCTGCTCGGTACATATTAGGCTTAAGGTCACTCTGCTAAGGAAACTGGATCTGCGACTGTAATGGAAATAATTACAGAATGTAAGCAATCATATGCTTCTACAATTTTGTACTTTATGCTTCAATCCAAATATAAAATGTTAGTTTTGATATTGCTGTGACTGATGAATTGATTTGACATGAATGATTTTAACTATAACTATGCTATTCAGTGTTTAAGGAAATCCATATTACGGGTTACGAAATGTTCAATATGATAAGTATTTTCCGAAGTGACAAAAATGTTACGAACTTCCGACGAGTTTATGATATGACAAGTTTTCGGAAAGAAATATTTTACTATGTGTGAACAAGTCCTTCAATTGATAATTGATGAAGGCTCTATGTTGAGCTTCGAACTATTCTGTCTTATCTGTTGTAAGTCGGCTTGGAGAATATTCTGTCAAAGGTTGCATTAGTTTAATACTATTGGGAATTATTTCATTATCTGACATTTTGCAAGGTCTGATAAGTTTCTGAGTACTGTCTCTGAACAACATGTTAAGTGTAATTGCGCATGTAATTCCTTGATATGGGGGTTGAGTTGTTATTTGGAGTTTGTTAGAAATCTGATTTGGTCTGATAAGTCTAAATCTGATTGTGAGCAAGAGCCACAAAGTCATTAATTTAGAACTTGCTTGTGAACCTGAAGAGCTTGAACTAGGTATGACAGCCTATGAGTCACATGTGGTCAAATACTCGAATAAACCCATTTCTGAATGTCCTTAAGTTGTAACAGTATTTGGAAGGTATGATCTTTGGGTCAATAAATTGGAATGAGAAGTTGTTATGGACTTTGGGATTATAAATGACTCCTTGTCGTTGGATTTCTGATACGTGTATGCTGGAACATTACATAATATGTTTCCGTTTATATATGAACTATCTTCTATTTGGTTTTCTTCAATTTCGAGGACGAAATTTTTTTAAGGAGGGAAGGATGTGACGACCCAGAATTTTCCCTCCGCTCGAGCGGAGGAGTCAACGCTCGAGCGGACTTTTGGGGGTTTCAGCAATTCTGCAGACGGCCTGATATTCTGGGAGTTGTAATTCTCCGCTCGAGCGGGGGAGTTTACGCTCGAGCGGACGGCTTTGTTAGTCTGCACGCTCGAGCGCAGGGTTGGGCGCTCGAGCGGGCCTCTAGGTTGAGTTGTACTTCTGAGGCACGTGGGCTCGTTTTTGATATTTTATTAATGTATTTGGAATGTTCTTATCTTATTTTAGGGTATTGGTTGAGGTGGTAAAGTGATGGTAAAGTAAGATTGGACCAAAGAATTTAATTCGGATAGTTGCCTTACGATCAGCCGTCACTCTTTTGCCCTTTTCTTTTTCCACACTTTGAATTTGGATGTGAGGTTAGAACCATTGGAAAGCTTATTTCCGGGGCTTCAATTTGGACACAAGAATGACCTAAAACGGAGTCCGGATGGAAGAGTTATGCCTGTTCAAAGTTTCGAAATCTGTGCTGAGGGCAGGTCCGCTCGAGCGGGAATCAGTCCGCTCGAGCGGTAATTACGGGACAGCAGCTTTAAGAACGAGATTTTTGGATCATTTCTTATATTTTCTTCTTTCCTCTTCCTTTCTCTTTGCCTAAGTCCGAAACCCTAGCCCCAAATCCTTGATTTCCTCTACTTTGATCAACAATCCACCATGGTTTTTGGCATGTAGGATGGAGAACTAAGGAGGATCAATGTTTCTAACCGATTAGAACTTGGATTTGTGGAGGCTTCTTCTCAAGCTCATCTCTTTGCTTGATTATTGAGGTAAGGGTTTGACTACTTGAAATTGATGGGTTTAAGTGATGGATTATGAGTCCTAGATGTTAATCAATGGAAAAATTGGAATAAAAATGTTGGGTTAATAGGTTTGATTATTTCTTGAAATCTCAATATTTTTCTTGAAACCCTAAGTTGCTTAAGGATGATAACCAAAGATTTGACCCAAATTGAAAGTAGATTAATGAAATTGAGGTATTGAATTATGTATATGCAAGTTTAATTGGAATTTGGTGATGCTTGGAAATTATGTTTAAATTTGCGATTGAACTTTGTTTTAAGCATTGTGAATCATGTCTTAGTGAGGAAGGAGATTGGGGGGAAAGGTTTGTTGATGATGTGGATGATGTAAATTGAGCCTTAGCAATTTAATTGGAATTATGTGAAATTATACTTGGTAGCATTGAGTGGAATAATGTTAAATAGTATGGATTATATTGGATGGTGATAATTATGTTGGGTTGTGTTAATGTTGTTGAATTGTATTGTGTAGGGTTAGCTACAGGGACGGGCCTATCATCTAAACACTGTGAGTAATAGTACTACAAATGTACAGATATGTCTTGTTTACCATTAAGAATATTGTTAACAGCATTCTATTTTTCGCGAGCTAATATGGTAACGTGTTTGTTGATTGAGAATTGATGTGAACATGAAGGAGTTAGCACACATCGGTATGATTCTGAACCTACTCCGTATTTTGAGTTATGACTATTGATTATTGTCAATATACCATCCTATGAATTACCCATACTTCTGTATACGAATTACATACAGCTATTAACACTGTAAAGTTGGATTATAAGTTATTCCGGCCTGTTGATGTAATGGTATCTATATACATTACAGAATTGTAGTACGTATGTATTTCTGAAAGCGTGCAAGCTATAAACTATGTTGTCTTGTGTTAACAGTTATCAACAACGTTCTGTTAAACTTATGTTATGTATTTTCAGTATACCATGATACGAAATGATTGATTTTTGAAAAGCTATGATATGTTGGAAATGAACGAACGAATGTTCAGTTTTCTAAAAAGTATTTGTGGCACCCTTAGTCCGGATGGCCCTCGCCCGGGGGTAACAATACCGTGGCCTATGGCCCTCGCCCGGGGGTAACAATACCGTGGCCTATGGCCCTCGCCCGGGGGTAACAATACCGTGGCTGTTAGTATCTGTTGTGGTCTTCGGACCTATCTGTTGTGGTCTTCGGACCTATCTGTTGTGGTCTTCAGACCTATCTGTTGTGGTCTTCGGACCTATTTGTTGTGGTCTTCAGACCTATCTGTTGTGGTTTTCGGACCTATCTGTAGTGGTCTTCGGACCTATCTGTTGTGGTCTTTGGACCTATCTGATCTGATGGCTAATGGGTGTACCACATATGATCTTATGCAAAAACTGAATATGGAAATGATTATGAAAATGATTACGAAAATGGTTTGGAATCTGGAAATGCATAAGACTCTGTTTCTGATAAGATTATGTTTATGATATTTCTGGACCGTTAGGTCATTCTAATATTTTCTGGTATGGAACAAGTGCTGTACGGAACGAAGTGCTACACTTTGGTGGGAGCCACCTCTGGAATCCGTACGAGCCACCTCTTGAGTCCACACATCTGTTATTTCTGTTATCACGCTTTATGCGTTCTGTTACCCACGCTTTATGCGTTCTGTTACCCACGCTTATGCGTTCTGTTATTACCGTTATGTTCTGGGCCGATGGCCGTTCTGTTATTTCTGTTAGTTCTGTTATTTTCGTTATTTCTGTTAGCTCTGTTATCTCTGTTATTTCTGTTACTTCTGATATTCTGGACCTATGGTCGTTCTGCATCTGTAGGCTTATGGCAATTCTGTATGTACTGAGCTTAAAGCTATTCTGTTACGGAAGTTGGACCCATGTCTATTTGAGAAATAATTATGGAATGTAGTCAATCATATATATATGCAGTTATATGTTTGATTGTTCAGGTTAATTATTACATTGTTTATGTACTATTATTCACTGAGTTCGCTCATTCTGTATTTTGTCTGTCTATTTCTGTAGGTAACCATCCGGGAGTTCAGTCCTAACCTTTAAGGCTTGTGTCTCTCTTGTCACCTTTGATGCGTCCAGGCACCACCTGAAGCCGTGCATTTTGTGAAGTATTTTGTAAAGTTTTGAGGAGTTTTGATTTATGCTTTGGACGTCTATTTATGGTTGATTGTATATAATTCCTCCTTCATTAATATTTTTATTATTTGTGGGGTTGAGTCAAGGCATATGTGTGTAAACTTTCTGTATAATATTTACTCAGTGTGATGTTGGGATCCTAGCATGTTAGGAATAGCTCAATGGATGTTATTCTATGTATTTTATATTCTTGAATGCTTCCGTTCAGGCCCCGTATGATATATATATAACAGGTTTAGTGTCCATTTTCGAATAGGTCATGCCCAAACTTTTAGGGGCGGGTTTGGGGCGTGACATGAGCACTTCACATATATGGACAACTGGTCATTAAGTCAAAACGTAACATATCAGAACATAGAGCATTTCTTGTTACATCATGTCATTATAGTACATTTAACAAAGACAGAACAGTTTATATCATAATGTGAGTCACATGACAAGGTCATTGATATTTAATTCTGTCTTCAGGTTGAGTCATCCGTAAGTCAATCCGTTGTTTATCATAATGCTTAGCAAGTATTAACGTACAAAACAATCCGTGGTCTTAACTAATTATTCATTAAGAAATGGCGTAGTTCACTTGATCTATTAATAGCATATAGAAGCATACACCTTTGTTTGATTGTTCATATATGTTTACATAGTTGACTTGTATTTAAAGTACTAATGGTAGCCGTTACATCATTCACATGAGTTAACATAGTTAACTTAAGTTGAACAGGACATGCCCGATAATCATTAATGAAAGGTAAGCACATTTTCCAGATTGAATGAAATCAGAGATACATGAATACCATGGTTCCATAGTGCTTATACGTTCCCTTTGTTCGTCATAAATCACTATAGCTATCTTGCAAATAACAGAATGTTAGTATTCATTGCCAATAGTAAACATAACATACTGTTTAATAATGCCTTTAGATTTTCCAATCCACATTTTGGGAACATATTTACTTGCAAGGAACGAAATATTAACAATGAGAATCGTTAACGATAATTAAACGTACAACCACAGTACTACTACTCACAGTGTTTAGATGCTTGGTCCGCCCCCGTAGCTGACCCTACACAATTCACGTAATTCAAACACAATTCATCATAGTACAACACCATTCAATTTCAATATTATTCATCACAACATAATCCAACAAAAGTCAACATCACTTTGTTCTTCAACACCATTTGCAATTCTACATAATTCAAAATAAATCCTTGAATCCCATTTCAATACTCCAAAATTGAGTTCATGTCATCCATATCATTAATAGATTATTTTCCCAATTTTTCCTTTGCATTATAGCATGAATTACAACGTGCATAACAAAGTTCATTCGCAAATTTTGAACATAATTTTCAAACATTTCCAAATTCCAATTAAACTTGTACATATATAATTCAATATCTCAATTTCATTATTCTACTTCCAATTTGGGCCAAATCATTGGTTATCATCATTAATCAATCTAGGGTTTCAAGAAAATATTGAAATTTCAAGAAAAAATCAAACTTATTAACCCAGTACTTTTTATTCCAATTTTCCCATTGATTATATACCTAGGATTCATAATCCACCATTTTAACCCATCAATTTAACTCCCAAGATCCCATACCACAAGAATCAAGCAAAGGAGCAAGCTTTGGTGAGATTCCTCCACAATTTTAGAATTCCAATCGGTTGAAAATGTTGAACTTCATGCCTTCTTCACTCCTTGGTGGAAGATCTTGATCAAAACTAGGGGAAATGAAGGTATTAGAGATCAAGGACCTAGGGTTTTTCGTTCCTTGGACAAAGGAAAGAAGAGGGGAAAAGAAAATGTGAGAAATGATCTAAAAATCCCGTTCTTCAGCTGCTGTAACCGCGAAACCCGCTTGAGCGTCTATATTCCCGCTCGAGCGTACCTGCTTCCAGCACAGATTTCGAAACTTCAAACAAGTGTAGCTCTCCCATTTGGACTTCGTTTTAGGTCGTTCTTGTGGTCAAATTGAAGCCCCGGAGATAAGCTTTCCAATGGTTCTAACCTCACATCCAAATTCAAAGTGTGGAAAAATAAAAGGGCAAAAGTGTGACGGCTGATCGTAGACGAATTATTTGAATTAAAGTTTTTGGTCCAATCTTACTTTACCATTATATTACCACCTCAAGCAACACCGCAAAATAAAATGAGGAGGATCCAAACATACCAATAAAAATGTGAAAAACGAACCCATGTGCCTCAGAAATTCAAACTCAACCTGGAGACCCGCTCGAGCGCCCAACCTTGCGCTCGAGCGCACGGACCAACAAAGCCTCCCGCTTGAGCGACCACTTCTACACTCGAGCGGACACTTCTACACTCGAGTGGAAATTTACAACTCTCAGAATCTCAAGCCGTCTGCAAAATTACTGGGAACCCCAAAAGTCCGCTCGAGCGCCAACTCCCCCGCTCGAGCGGAGGGAAAAATTCCAAATCGTTACAAGTCAACTTCAGATTATCAAGCTCTTAAGGCTTTCAATTCGTAATCCAAACATTTTAATTATGACAGATATGTCTCCTTATTCAACAGATATGAATCCATAGTCATAAGGTTCACTTAATTAAACTTAATTCCATGTGACATTTCACAATAAGCATATAAATACGCATAATGAGGGACTAAAAAAAATATACCGGAAACACATGCGAGGGTTGGGTTATTACACTCTTCCCCCCTTAAATAAGTTTGGTCCCTCAAACTTGCTTTATCATGTAATTCTTCAGTCCAAACAATTCACAGGTTAACCAGAGATTCCGCACAGTTATTCCAAAATTCACAACATAATAAGCATCCCCTAGTTTTATCCATGTATCAAATAAGATAAGACTACGTGAGTCTATTTTATAATCACAATATTTTTTTTTTCCTGTCAATAAATTTCACCGCATCAATTTTCATGTACAGAATATGCAATTCTCAAATACAGAGACATAATAAATATCATTTCCCTAAGCACATAACCCATGTGTTTCCTATAGCATATGTGAATTTCAAGTGCAATAACAAAAACCGTTCTTTACTATGTTCATAATTAGCTCAACCCAATCTTAGTAGTTCATATGCGAATCTCATTAGAAGGTATGTGTTCAACTTGCTCAATTAAGTAGTTCTTTGGATGAAGCACATAACACAAGTCACTCAGAGACGAGTCATCAGTTAAGGTCACACATAGTTTTCAAAAGAAATCAATTACGTGGTTAAATTCAAATCCGAGTATGCACAAATAAATCAGGCATCAGAGCCTACCAAGCAAAGTTCTGTACAAGGCCGTCGATGGTACCATCCGTACAAGACCGTCGATGGCAAAACATAATCCACCCGTACAAGACCGTCGGTGGTAAGAGATATCTCAAATAAGGTGCTACATAAGCTTAACGTCCCCTAGCACAAAAGGACCTTTCAAGAATGTCATCAAGAAAAAGCTAATACTCGATACAAATTCTATTGGATATCATTCATGTTTGATCAATTACTTTTCCAAACAAAACAAAGCAAATCTTTATCAATACATCATAACGTAGCTTTTAAAAAAAAAAACTCTGTTAGCTTCAAGCAGTCCTTCTTGTACTTAAGTATTTTCCTTAACAAACTGAATTAGTTGAGCTTCCTCTAAATTTTGGGATAGTCTTATATTTCATACCTAACTTCTTACATTTTGGTAATTCAATAACACAGTCCTCGTTGGTTCTTGTGACATATTGACATACTAGGATAACTTACTTCTCTTACAACTAGAAATACACCTATAACAACTATTATTTTGAGCAAAGAGAGCCACTTATAACTGTAAGGTGGAATATCTTCCCATAATAAGCATTTCTTCATGTTACGGCCCAAATTAATTTGACCCTTTTTTTTTTTCCCCCCAAAGTTCACAGTGTCGTGCAGAACAGTTTACATTATATTCTTCAAATACGGCATAGTGATTAATTTAACAATTTGCAATATCTAACATTTGTACATCTACACAGAAATTTTCATAGAAATGATTTCCCAATCTTACGTCATAAATATACATCGGCAGGATTTTAATTCTTGCGGTACCTTATCAGTTTTTCAATCAATTAGGTTGATCTCGAAATAGTCATTCGCTGTTTCTCTTTTTACAAGTCTCACATAAGCAGACATGTAATGTGAGTAAGGTCCTTCATGTCGTTCAACCATTCTTTACATGAAATCTTGATTACGGAGTACAATTTACGCATAACAAAACAAAGTACAGATGACAGAGTCAAATGTTAGATTTCAAATTTCAAATTCCAAATTTTAGGATGCAGAGTTCAAATCACAGGTTTCCATAACAAATTGCACAATTCTAAGAGGGGTCATTATATACATACCTTCTCCGTACAACCAATCACATTTAACACAATTTCGGTTAGCACATAACCACATAATTTCTCAAAATCACAGATCCAAACATGGTTATAACAAGGAAGGATATATCATTTCCTTTAATCTTAGAAACATTCCATACCTAGAATCTTACCGATCATCTTCCCTTTTCATTCTGTCTAACCAGACGGGAGATAGGATCCTCGGGATCCTCTATCCTTATTCCCGCCATGTTCTGCACAGCGATTAATCACAATATGCACAAGGAAGTACAATAGACATGGATCATAATCATTAGCGTTAACAGATTACACTTAACGTTGCCATCAGTTTCCTTTACATACATTAAGGATGTCATGCATGAGGCCTAAATCTTTTCTAGACATCCTAAAGCTCAATGGATCCGTGTGTGAGATAGCAACTCATGCTCTGATACCACTTGCCACGCCTCAAACTCGCCCCTAAAAGTTCGGTCATGACCTATGCAGAAACGGACACTTAACCTGATATATATAATATATGGGGCCTGAACGGAAGCATTTAATATTACAAAGTAACTTAAAATAACATCCATTGAGCTAAAGCTAACATGGCAGGATCACATACGTAAGAGCCATTTATCTAAATACATACCCATACACATAATGGTGCATATAGCCGGACATTGGTAAAGAAAGGAGTCAAATACATACACTTTCACCTTAGGTAAATAATTAAAGTGCAAGCTAAAATTTTAACAAAACTTCACGTAAATGCATGGGCTCAGTCTGGGAGCCTGGGCATACTGGGGTTAACAATTGAAGGGTGAGCATCAAGGGTTAGACGGACTCCCAAAGTGCTTACCTACAGAATAGACATAACACAAAGTGAGTGAAGCTCAGTGAATAATAGTACATAACAATTCAATATTCAACTTGAATTATAATATATTCAAATGCATACATAAATAAGAGGGCATAAGGTTAATTGATTCTGTATTCATTTCATAACGGCTTCAGGCCCAGTCCTGAAACATAATGACTTGAAACATAACATCTTGAAACATAATGGCTTTACGCCCTTGAACAGAGTAGCGATAGTCCTTAAACATATAAGCAGTAAACTTTTAAGCATGTTGGCATATAGCCCTTGTACATATGGCATGAAGCCCTTGAACATATGGCATAAAGCCCTTGAACATATGGCATAAAGTCCTTGAACATATTTGTATGAATTCAAGAGGTGTCTCACACGGATTCTAGAGGTGACTCACATCGTAGCACTTAGTTCCGTGTAGTACTTTGTTTCATTTCAGTAATTAATAGTTGTAGACACCCCATTTTTGACCGTCCTCAAGACCTGGACGTCACCGCTTGAACACTCGGTGATTATCCATGTTCGTGTTCGTTTGGAGTTCCCGGAGTTCTCGGCTACGCGCCTTGCCTCAGGACCTCCGAACTTGACCGTTTTGTGTCTGGTTTTGCACCAAACACTTGTGCTTTGCCTTGGATGGGTAGGGAATGCCTTGTGAGGCATCCCCACACACCACCGGCAGTGGCTAGAGGCCACCGACTGGTTGGTGTTGCCATCGGCACTATATTGTGCCGTTCGGCTGTCAATTTTGCCAAAATGACAATTTTGCCCTGCCGACTACTGTGCAGTTGCTTTTTCAGATATTTTGAGGCAACTGTATGGCATTGGCTTCTCCTCCATACACGCGTATGGAGGGATGCCTCTCTTGTTTGGCTTAGTGACTAAGCTTACAAGATTGCCTCCTCTATAAGAGGAGGCCTTGTCTCCCTTGCTTAAGGGTTAGAAAGATTGGAGAGGAGAAGGAAGAGCTCTGGTTTTTAGGGTTTGCTTTGGTGTATCTAACCTATATCTATATCTCTTCTTCTCTTACCCTTGTGTGTGTTTGTGTCTCATTATTGCACACAAGCACATAGTGTTTCACCTTCCTTGGCAACTGAGGTTTCAAGAGGTTGTCTTGGAGGTTTTTGGCTGGATTTGAGCTCAAGGAAGCAACAACATCAACTCTTGTGAAGGTGGTCAACAAGGGTGAGAAACTCCCCCTTTTTACCCCATTTTGCACTCTTTTTTTGTATAGCTTAGAACTATTTTTGTGCTTAGTGATTAACACATAAAAGTTCTGTTTTTTAGTCCTCTTTATTGTCTATTAAGAGTGTTTTGTGCTTTGGGGAGGTTTGACCACCCTTAGGCCTTGAAAAGGCCTCATTTTGTGCTATTTTGTTGAGATCCGGGATTTTGGTGTTTGGGTCTCTTTACCACTGAAATCTTGAGGGATTTCAGTGGTATAGATGATGCCTTGAAGTCCCAAGAAGGAGGGGGGTCACCCCCTCTCCTTGATGTCCTTGAAAAGGGCAAGTAGTGCCTCTTGAGGGAGCATTGTGCTTAAGTGTGTGTTGAGCATGTATGGACTGTTATTCATGCTTAGGATATCATGATTTAACATTGCTATGTGTTGGTTTTGGTCCCTTATGCATGCTTAGCATAGTTGCCATGTAATGCCTTTTATTGCCTTAACATGCCTTAGGTTGTTAGCCCTAATTCGAGCATGCTTTAGGCTTAGATTTGTGAATGTTTTGTGCTTATTTTGACATGTTTTAGCTCTGTCCATAGTCATTTGGGTTGATCTTGGCATGCATTATATAGCCCCTTTGCATTTTAGGCTTGCTAGCCTTTGAGCATGCATGTGTAGCATGTGTTGCTTACCTCATTTTGATGGTTTGGAACCATCTAGCATGTCATTTCAGTCCCTTTGGTGTGCTTGTATGCTTGCCTTAGTCGCCTCTTTAATGCTTTAAAAGCATGTATTGAATGCTCCATGTTTTGGTCATTGTGCATGCCTTTGGTTTCAAGCTTCTTAGATGCCATCTAAGTAGCCTTTTGGCTTTGTTTTAACATGCTAAAAACCTGTTTTTAGTTGTTTAATGCATGCCATAATTGTCTTGCATAAGTATAGTTCAATGCCTCATTGAGTTGCTTTAAGTCTTGGACCATTTGCATGCTTTGTTTGGTCTATCTTGAGTTGGTTTAGCACCACACTTTGACATGATTTTAAGCTCATGTTGCATGCTAATCATCCGCGTTATCTCCTTTCAAGTGTGCTTGAGAGTGGTTTGTTTAATGCCTAAGTTGTATGCGTTAACATGTGTATATGTGCATGCGTGTTTAGCTCTCATACTTAGCATTTTGGCTACTGATTTTAGGCCTAGTTAGAGTTGCCTAGATCATGTTTAAGTCCACCTCTTATTTGGTTTGCATGCTTGCCTTACATGTTTGCTTGTATGCTTACATAAGCGCCTTGTATTGTCCATATTGCATGCTAGCCAACATGCTTAGGATTTCATTGCATTGACATGCATGCTAGGCCTCTTGAGATAAACATGATAGAGGCTCAGCACCCTTGTTTGTTTATATGGTTTGCATGCATTTGAAATTGAAAGTGCACATTTGGTTCTTTGGGCCATCGTGCATGGAAATGCGTGATTGGTGGCCCGAGAATCGAGGCACATCCTCCTTTGAGTCATTAAGATGATAAGGAATGTGTTTGATGCATAAATTGCTGGAATTATATTGCCACGCAAGTTTTTGCCCTCTGCTGCTATGAGTTGCAGGTTCTGCAGACATTCAGTGCCGACCGGCAGCACTTAGTGCCGACCGGCAGTCAATAGATGGCCGGTGGATTAATTCAGTGCCGATGAGCTCAATTCACTGCCGATGGAAGTTCTATTCAGCCGGTGATGATCCCCAGTGTTCAGAAAGGCATCCCTGAGACTTTGGCAGTTTTCAGAGGAGTAGAGCAGGGAAAACAGAGGCAATCTAAGCATGGCAGTGCAATTCCGAGCAAGTCCCGAGCATGCGTTGCATCCGGCCCTCATCTCGAGGCAGTTTACTGCTTTGATTAGATTAATTAATTCATTTGATTAATTTAATGGGTTTGTAATATTTAATTAGCTTGCGTAGTTAATTAATTTGTATATTCTTTTGGTCCCTCCGAGCGAGGACAAGTCTGTAATAAGTGTGGGTGAGTGGTGTGTATGTCTTCCAACCCCCACTTCTTTCTCCCTTTTATTTACCTGCTTTGATGGTAGATTAGGGCACGTTTATTTTAGCATACCTTATGCTATGCATGCGTGCATCCATGCATTTGTTTACATGCACCGAGCTCGGTACATCATACAAACTGCATTGTATTTTCAATTTCCAAGTTGAATACGTGCATCAACTGATTGCACCTTACATGCCATTTTAGGGATAGCCGAGCCTACTCTAAATCACATCCTTGCTTGTGATGCATTAGTCATTCTAACATGAACTAGGTCATGCATGTTTGCTAACTGGTTTACTGTTTTGGCACGGAGTACGATGTAAGTCTTTATGCTTTAGCATCTCGCATGCGTGTGAATGTTGACATGACAGTATGCTTACCATGCGGCTAAGTGCTTACATGAGATAAACTGTTTGAATGCCTGTGGGTGGAGGTTGGATTGCTTGAGTTGGAAAACTCATTGAAATCCGTATTTTAGCCTACTTGCGAGTAGCAAATTCCAAAGCGTTTTCCAAATAAACGGATATGCCATGTTTATTTCCAAATTAGGCAATCTAGTCTATACTTGTTTGTTGCGCGCATAACATAGTAATTCTAGGCTAATAACCGGAATAAGAACATGTAATGTTTTCAAAAGCGGATATCATGGTTAGTAGAGGCCGGTCTTCGGACCGGGCGAGAGGGGGTGCTCATAGCTGACCTTCCCCGATCGTACCCAAGCTCCCGAGCCAAGACCACTTTGGTGATGACGGATACGTGGCCTTCGGCACCGAGTCAGGGTTTCCTAAATTTCCCATTTTAAAAAAAATATTTAGGTGGCGACTCTGTATCTGGCAAAGCAGTCCATGTTTGGCACTTCTTTTAAAAAATCTGTTTTTTCTCAAAACGATTTGCCGGATTTGGACTCTTTGGTTCAGATTAAGAACCGTGACACAAATCGAGTCCGAACTGTAGCGAGGTCCCCCGCGGACGTGTCTACAATTTCTGGCGACTCCGCTGGGGATTTTTAGAGAGCTTGACTCGAACTCGTGATATCCTATTTTGATTCCATTTATGTGTCTCTTTGCATTGCATGTGCATTGGTGCGCCTAGGACACCGTGTTGGCCATCTGCTATTCCTGAGCGGTTTGCTGGAGGCTTGTCTTGTCAGGCATGACCATAAGGCTGACCGGTTGCGGGCTCTGCCAGTATGGGAACACAAACCCCGGTTTTACCGGGGCACCCTTTTCGACCGTTCGACCTAGTGCATATCGAAATCCATAGTGACCATTCCAAACTAGGACATGTTGCTTACCCGATATAGGTTGTTTGAGACCGCTGTGTGCGTAGTGAAACCCTAGCTCCTGACAAAATAGGACAGGGAAACCCTACCCCAACATAGGGGTGTATTGGCTCTCATTTACTTGCTATATGCTTTTAGAGTGTATCTCTGCAGGGGAACGCATATATCAGTTTGCAAAGTTTGAGCATCAGGCCTGAGGGCACTAGTATCAGTGTTGTTGAGAATCGGTTATGTCTGCGGGTATCAGTTCAGTTTTGAACAGTAATTCTGGGGGGGAACAGTGATTAGTAGTAGAGTACAGTTGTCTGGCTACACCCGTGTTTGATCTGTTTGGGGCTGAAATACTGCTTGTTTCCCGTTTCAGTTCAGAAAATCAGAGAGTTGATCCAGGATAGCTAGTGTCTCAGCATGACGCAGAATTCAGAAGAGATTGTGGTCATGGCGGCCGCGTTGGATCAGGAAATCACCCTACACAGCGAAACTACTGTTGATATGCCGCATCCACCCTGATCGCCGGTTGCGCACCCGGTCTGGGCCCCTCAGCTATATCAGGCTCGTGAGCCTACTACTTTTGAACTAATGGGGATGATAGGAGATCTCCAGAGGTTTGTGGCGGATCTCGCCTATGGGATGTCAGCTTCACCGCCAGTCGCACCATATACCGGGAGCTTTGTACCTCAGGATCCCCCGCTGTTAGGGCGAATTGTGATTGAACTGAGTCAACCGGAGATGGCCTCCAACCATGACAATGATGCACCAATATCCACCCAAACCCTCAACCAGGCCGAGGCCAGAAGTAAAGATAAGATGAAGGCAGATGCCGACCCTATCGAACAGCTGCTGTGGGCAGTCGAGGCTTTGAAAGCCGGGGGGATGAACAAGCAACAGATATCTGCAGTTGTGACAAAAGCTGTGGAAGACGCTTTCCCCACCCCGCCTGAGGGCAGTTCCAGTCAATCGGAGAACCGGGATAGGCCCCGTCATGCCAAAACAGTTCTTCCCGCTCCCAGCCTTGCATCCAGAAAGAATCAGAAATCCAAAGCCGCACCCGCTGACCCATTCGCTAGTTCATCTAGCAAGAGTGCTCAGTTTCCAAAGTACCTGCCCCGAGGGCGCAGGGTCTTCCATCCTCTCTACATGCCTTTGTCTAGGGCACTTCTGATTTTGGCCAAAAAAGGGCATCTTACACCCCTCGATCCTAGGCCGCTCCCCAAACCCCTTCCGGCAGGCCATGATGCCACTCAGTACTGTGCGTACCATCAGCAGACTGGTCATGCTACTGATAATTGCTTCTGCCTCCGTCATGAGGTACAGGATTTGATTGACAACAAGGTTATCCTCCCACCAACCTCGGCCAAATCAGTCACTACAGAGTTCTTGGATTGTGAGGACACAGATACCGAGGACACAGATACCGCGAGTATGTAATTAGAAGGTGAACCGCCTGCGGGCAGTGTTTGGAGCATTTTTGGATGTAGCGTTTGGCACGCATTTTTGAGCATCAACCAATACTAGTTTTGTAAATTCTGACTTGGGTGTCGAGTCAGTCTGTTGTTTTGTTTTGAGTCTGTCTCTCTGTAATGAGTCAGTCCCTTTTGTATAGAATACTAGGTGGTTCCGGGATTGTTGCCTCGAGCACCGCTTTACCTTGTAATTACCTGTTTTGTTTTCCCTTTGAGTCTATCTCAGTTAAGGAGCCGGTTGCAGTCAGGGTTTTGGAATGAAACAGCTGCGGCTATCCCGTTTTCGTGCTTGCTTTCAGTTTGAGCTAATTGTGCCGGAAGATGTGAATGGAACGACAGTACATTCTACCTACTTTCTTGTGCCTTGAACTCGTTGTAGTGACCTAAGTTTTTCAAAACCTTCTTTGAACACTGCGGTGATAAAAACGAAGAGGGAAGAATTCCTCGGATTTTTGCAAAACTTTGATCATTTTTGAGAAAAAGAGAGGCACGCTAAACTTTTAATCATGCCTGTCAGCGTGAGTACTGAGAAGGACCCTGGCTTGATCCAGACTGGTTCCACACTATCTTTAGCGCAAGCGATTTGTCACTTTCTTAAAAACTTTCAAAAACAAAATGTTTTGCGCAGTCTTGTGAAGACTTGTGTGGAATTGCTCTTGAGATTGTGCAGCCCAGGATCGCTCTCAGCCTCAAGATTCAATTTATCTGTTCCAAACTGGAATCCGTTCAAAACGTTCAACAGTGCCATGAAACGCCTGTGTGGCCCATTTTGAGGCAGCCCTCGAGCAAGAGGCGTCAAAGTCAGATCAAGAAGATCAGATCCCACCAGGCGAGGCTTGTGAAGCAACCGTGATGGACCTTTCTGCAAGTCAACACAACAGTCACTCTCTTGGATATAGAGGGCTTCGATTTCAAAACCATTTGGCATGGACTTGCTACACTTTTACCCTTTGAGAGGCTCGCTGGGTCGAAAACCCAGAAGGGCGATCCAGGCAAAAGTTAGAGCAAGGAAAATATATACAAAAAGCAAAAAAGAAGAAAAGAAAAGAAAACATAAAAAAAAAAAAAAAGCAAAAGAAAACAAAAAAGAGCAAAAAAAAAAAAAAAGAAGATGAAATGAAAAAAAAAATCAAAAAATTGAAAAAGAAAAGAAAACGTAGCTCGCAAGGTCGAAAACCTGCAACAGGCGCCTTGGCAAAAATTAGAGCCTAAAAAGTGAAGGTTAAAATACCCGAGTGTACCTTAACCCAAACTACGTAAGGCTTGATTCCCATGTTTGGGATACATAGGCAACTTCATCCTGAAGTCCAGCCCCCAACGCTTTCATAGCGTCTCGGTCCATGCAATGGTTTTGATCACCTTCGCCTCCTGTGAATTCGATAGTTCGGTTGTGACAATCGAAATTATGTAGCCAGCTTCCTCTTGAAGTCCAACCACCAACACCTTCCAGGTGATTGTGTCCATATATTGATTCAGACCGTCTTCATCTCCTCCGTGTCCGAGGATCCGATCGTCATCAACGAGGACTGGCTTACAGCATACTGCGGCATCATCCAAACAAGGGGCAACTTTCCGTTGCCACACAGTGCCATAAGTTGCCCTAAATTACCGTCCAAACCAGGGGCAACTTTCCGTTGCCTTATTCCCCTTTAAGCCAGGGGCAATTTTCCATTGCCTCCGATCCGAGGTTGCATATCTCGAGGGTAAGTTCTACGCTCGTTTGGGCATTGACTATTTGTAAAAATAGTTTTTGAAAATTTTCACTGAGGTTGACTTATTTTCTCGAAAACTGTTTTATTTTCAAAATTGGACCATGTTTGGACCCAAAAGGGATAATTTTCAGTGCTCAAGGCCTGATTGGCATGATTTTCAAATCAAAAACTGAACAAGTGTGTTAACCCGACCCTCACATTGGTCAAAATTGTTTTAGTAGAAAGTCAGAAAACAAAAAAAATGGTCAAAGTGACGAACTAGGGGCACAGTTGAGTCAGGTCTTCTGTCCTTCCCCTGCCAACACACTTGCCCGAGAGGCACCCTATCTACCAGAAGAAGTGGCTGCGAGCTAGCTGTATCGGGCGTGAATCCGCAACCTCTCACTTATCCATCAACCACTCTGGGGAGGGATGAAAAATGAGAGAATAAAGAATAGAGAGGTGTAAGTTGAGAGAAAAACTGAGCAAAAAGGGTTTTGTGAGAAAGACCGAGCCTGAGGGCCGAGTGATGTGAGTATCACAAATCAGAAAGGGTGGGAATAATACCCAGAGGAACTGGCTCCTCGAGATCTGAGGTCTTTTGTAAACACGTCCGTGTGTCGTGTCTTTTGATTTGTCGGTCTTGCTTTTGGCTTCGAGTCTTTTCCGAGCATGTCTCGTTATGTCAGGTCGTGTGCCTTTGTTTTTTTGTTTGAGTCTGTCTCGCCGTGTCCTGTGGTAGGCTCGATACCCCGGTCGTGAAACCCTTCCTTACTTCGAAAAGATCATTTGTGCTCTGAATGCTGTGCCATTCTCTACATTCGTGTGAGGCAGGAGAAGGAAAGGGATGATTTGGGACATCCGGATGTGTTTCAACTATAACTGTTTCTGCTCTCCTGGTCCGTCTTGTCAGATTGGGCAGTTGGTTCAGAATTTGTTGTATGCAGAATGGGCTGAATGCTGCGTTCCGGGTTGCGTACAGATCAATCCCCAGCAGATTAGTCCCCAGTGGAGTATGGGCTGTGTGTCCAGTTTTAAGCAGTGATTCGTATGTGTTGTGTTGCTGTTTAGTTGGTTGGTTATCTGATTATTACAGTGCAAGTGTTCAATTGTCAGACAACAAATCATTTTCATTTACATTTGAGATGTAACGTGATGCAATGCAGTGCAAAGTATGAAATATGCAGATATATACAAATGTAACACTTTTTCAGACAAAAAGTTTGTTCCATTTCATATCATCTCTTTCAAGTACACAGTTTTAGAAACAAAAATCTGCTCGTGGCAGTACAAGGTAATCTAACTACCAAAAGAAAAGAGAAGGAAAGAAAAGCAGCAAAAAAAATCTGCAACAGCATCGATGGCCTCGCGCCTAAGGATCCGTCCTCGCCCTCTTCCTGGGCAGAAGCCCAGGAGCATCATCAGGAGCATCGCTGTCTGAGTCTGAGCCCGAGCTGTCCCCGGTCTCCTCCTCCGACGACCCCGCCTCCGCCTCCGTCTTTGCCTCAGACTCGTCGTCTGGAACTGGAGCCTGCGAGCTGCTCCCGGCATAAGTACGCCCTCCTCTGGTGCGGGGGAATCTCCTGCCATCCCGAGTAGAAATGGGAGGTCCAGATGGAACACCACCACCCACTGGAGGAATCGGGAAGGGAGGCTGAAAAGTACAAAAGGCAAATGCATCAGTATACATGAAGCAGTTTAATCAGTGCAGAATGCAGTGTATGAGTATAGTTTGTGAATGCCGTAAGTAGTTTAATCAGTGCAGAATACAGTGAATGAGTACAGAGTATGAATGCCGTGAGCAGTTTATCAGTGCAGAATGCAGTGAATGAGTACAGTTTGTGAGTGCCGTGAGCAGTTTATCAGTATAGAATGCAGCATATGAATACAGTGTATGAAGTGCCATGAGGGCTGGGTATCCAGTGTTGTGTTATGCATCAGATTATACGAAACAATTTGTGTATGGTTTGAAGCTATGACATAGATAACACACCGGAAGGCCGTAAAAGGCTAGGAACTCGAAGGTCCACTGCAGCATCCCCGTCATGGAGGCATTCATCTCCAGTAACTGCCGGGTGTATCCAGAAGACGCCTGCAAGAGAATCAGATGCATCAATATTCTGTGGAATATCAAATAAACTGAAATGAAATGACTGTACAGAAATGCAGTAATACATACCGGAGGCAAGTCAGGGACACCGACGAACTCATGATCAGCCGGTGGAGGGGCGAAGGGGATCTGATAGGTCGCCCCACCCTGCCCTCGGAAAGTCAATGAAGCGGGCAGAGCAGGCCAACCTGTCCCTCGCCCCCGCTGAACTCCGCCCCTACCGCGGACTCGAGCCCTCCTCGGCGCTCCTCCTCCAGCTCCTGCTCCAGCCGCTGGCGCCGCAGGTCTCTCTCTCTCAGCTCGGCGACCACCGCTCAGAGGCTGCATGATGAAGGTCCGGACGTACTCCGAGTAATCGCCCTCGCCTCTGTAGCCACTCGCCTCCCAGCCGAGGGTGTAGTCCGCCATCTGCTCAACAGTGAATCTCTCGGTATCCCTCATGTGCTCAAGAGGGTGCACCGGGACTATCTGCTCAGGTAGGCCTAGGGTCTGGCGCAAGAAGCGCTCGCCCAGATACCAAGCCCGACAGACCGGGCCCTCCAGCAGAATCCGGTAACGCGAGGTCTCGATGGTGCCGGCAAACCGATCCTGCATCATCGCTGGCAAAGGAGCCCACGGCTGCCAGGTGATCTGAAATTGAAATACAGTTTGTTACCTACTGGCATTGCAAATATACAGTGGAAAAGCGAAGCTTAAATGAACGGCAAGTAAAACATACCTCTGCGGGAGTGATGGTGTCGAAGTAGCGGCGGAAGAAGCTGAACGTCTCCCGCGGCCGCCGTGTGCACCTCCCGTCATAGCGGCGTGAGAAGGGGATGACTAGAGGAGTCTCTGTCTCCGGCACTGGCTCCAGCCTGGGAAAGTAGGCATAGACCCACAACTGCAAGACAGATGTCAGTATAACTATCAGATAAAGCAGAATACAGAGTAAAGTAGAAATAGCAGAGCCGTGTGTTGTGCAGTATATTTTGCAGAATGTACAGTGTGAGCAGTGTGCAGTTAGTGTAAAGCAGAGTATGTGTGTGCCGTGTGTACAATATACAGCAAGTGTAAAGCAGACTACAGTGTGTGCAGTGTGCAGAGTACAGAAAATATTAGAACTGAAATGAAAAGCAGAGAAGAAATGTACCTCCCAAGCACGCCAGTAGCCTCCAAGCAACTGTCCGCTGCCACGGGAGACTGAGCTCATGTACCCGTAAAGAGTGGCCAGAGCGGCGCCACCCCAGTCATAATGCAAGATGTGTCGGACGTCCACCAGTGCGCTGAGTAGGCAGAGAGGCACGGTGTTCGCCCGGTCAGCGAAGAGGGTGGTCCCTAGCAAAAACATCAAAAAACCACGCGCGTACTGCTCTACGGCCGCCTCGGTCATCGGAGCCGCCGCCACTAACGCAGGCTGCACTCTGAACTGCACCTCGAACCAGGAGTAGCAGACAAAGCCTGGACGAGCAAGAGGTGGCGCCTCGCCAAGCAAATAGATCTGAGCGGCGGTCCACTCGTCCATATTGGTGTCAAAGGGGATCGGATCACCCCCCACCCCGATGCCTGTGAGCATCGAGAAGTCGTAGGGAGTCATCGTCATGTCTCCCGCCACGGATAGATGGAACGAATCAGTGGTGTCCCACCACCTCTCTGCCAGGGCAGCTAGAAGAGGCCTGCAGGCAGTAAGTCGGGTCAGCCCCCTGTAGAAAGCGCCGAAGCCGGCATGGTCCGCGATACGTCGAACCGCCTCGGGAAGCTCCGTGTACCAATCTCGAGCCGTGACGTTTCCATACCCGCGAATGGTATGGGAATCTCCCTGTTTTCAAACAAATAGCAGCAAAGCAATATGAAATGTACAATCTTGAAGAAACAGTGGTTCAGTGCCAATCTAGCATGTGTGCAAGTTTTTCAGATTCAAGCAGATATCGGGTTACAGTGTGCTAGTGGGTGAACTACAACGTACGATGTGTCAGCGTGTTTTGTGTGGTTCAGTGTAAATACAGCATACAACATGTTTTCAGATTCAAATAAGTACCGGGTGTCGGTGAGTTTGCAGTAAAGTACAGTGTGTGCCGTGTGTTTGGTTGGTTAAGGCTAGGGCAGTACGTGGGTGCATGTGTCCGTCTTAAACAGATATCAGTTGCAAGTATGATTGCGATCAACTACAGTGTACAGCATATCAGAGCTAAGCAGTTAAAGAACAGATTCAGCTACGGCAGTTAACAGTTCTACATTGCAGAAAGTAAAACAGAGAAAAAAAAATGTGTTACCTCGGAAGCGCCGAAGGATAGGTGAGAGGTCGGCTCGCGCAGGAGAAGCTCCGGGTCCAGAGCCCTGTCGAAGCCGCAGAAATGGCGAAGACCATCCGGAGGTAGGACGTGGATCGCCGGGCGGTAGGTCGCCGGGTCGAAAGGACGCTCGCTCAACGGGAGGAGCTCGACCCCGGGATCCATCTCGTGATCCGGGGGAGTCCCGACGTGTGGAGCATCGTCAGCCATGGCAATGGTAGTGAAGAAGTAGCCGAAAAAGCCGGAATGTGAAGAGTCAACCGAAAGGTCAACCCCGGGCTGGTGAAAAATGACCGGAAGGGTTGGAATGTGAAAAGGCACCGAAATGAAGAGGAAATCGAGGGGAACAAGTCCCGAAAAAGCGAAAATAGCAAAAGATGCTCCGAAATGAAATTTTGATCGGTCGAAAATGTGCGAAACACGAAGGTATTCGCGAATCGAACGACGAAACCGAGCCTAAAACGCGAGAAAATGCGAGGATCGAGGGTTGAAAATACTCTAGAGAGAAGGGGGAGGGATTTTCGGCGCAAGGGAAGTGAAAGAATAGGGTTTAAAACCCTATTTTAAAAAAGCCCGAGGTGAAATGTCAAAACTGTCCCCGATCAGCAACTTTTGGCCCATCGGCACTATTATGTGCCGGTCGGCACAATATTGTGCCGGTGGAACTTTTATGCAGCCGATGGCCACCTAGTCCAGCCGGTGATGTTCCCAAGACCTTGTTTAGGCCACATGAGTAGTTTTGGGTCTTCATAGCTCAATAAAGTGCAAGAAAGTGTATCCCCGATGCTCAACCGGCCTCCGTTTTGACCTCGGACCGTGTCTTCTGTGCGTGGCACTCAAATTCATGCAGTGATTGTATCCTTTTGTATCCTTTTGTCTTTTATAAGGTTCAAAAGTTGCCCCGTGTGCGTTGCACGCATCCATCACATTGTCCGGTGCGTCGCATCGCGCCGTCTTGCACGTCCCTTGCGACTTGCACCGTTTTGCATTTTCGTACGGCATGCGTGTCATACTTGCATTTCATTTTCCATTCAAATGAGGTACGCGTGCCTCATTTTGCATTTCATTGCATCTCGAGGTACGCGTGCCTCGTTTTGCATTTCATTTTGCATTTCATTGCATCTCGAGGTACGCGTGCCTCGTTTTGTATTTCATTTTGCATTTCATTGCATCTCGATGTACGCGTGCCTCGTTCTGCATTTCATTTTACATTTCATTGCATCTCGAGGTACGCGTGCTTCGTTTTGCATTTCATTTTACATTTCAATGCATCTCGAGGTACGCGTGCTTCGTTTTGCATTTCATTTTACATTTCATTGCATCTCGAGGTACGCGTGCCTCGTTTTGCATTTCATTTTCCTTTCAAATGAGGTATGCGTGCCTCATTTTGCATTTCATCGCATCTCGAGGTATGCGTGCCTCGTTTTGCATTTTTTATTTTCCTTTCAGATGAGGTATGCGTGCCTCATTTTGCATTTCATCGCATCTCAAGGTACGCATGCCTCGTTTTGCATTTCATTTTCCTTTCAAATGAGGTATGCGTGCCTCATTTTACATTTCATTGCATCTCGAGGTACGCGTGCCTCGTTTTGCATTTCATTTTCCTTTCAAATGAGGTATGCGTGCCTCATTTTGCATTTCATCGCATCTCGAGGTACGCTTGCCTCGTTTTGCATTTCATTTTCCTTTCAAATGAGGTATGCGTGCCTCATTTTGCATTTCATCGCATCTCGAGGTACCCGTGCCTCGTTTTGCATTTCATTTTCCTTTCAAATGAGGTATGCGTGCCTCATTTTGCATTTCATCGCATCTCGAGGTACGCGTGCCTCGTTTTGCATTTCATTTTCCTTTCAAATGAGGTATGCGTGCCTTATTTTGCATTTCATTGCATCTCGAGGTACGCGTACCACGCTTTGCATTTCATTTGCATTTCATTTTGCATTTTGCATCCATAAGGTATGCGTGCCTCATCTTGCATCTCATTTTGCATTCCATCACACTGTTTTGTGCACTCGCATTGTCTAACGCATCGCGCTGTTTCGCACAGCGCACTATCTTGTGCATTACATGTCGTTCGTGCTATTTTGCGCACCTCATTGTTTTTCACTCCGGGTCTGGCGAGACCTTAAACACGCACGGTCTAGGAGACCTTAAATCCTCGGGAGGTGCAAGACCTTCGGTGCATTAAGGTGCACACCTCATTGCATTTGGCATGCATTCCATCGCACTGTTTTGTGCACTCGCGTTGTCTAACGCATCGCGCTGTTTCACACAGCGCACTATCTTGTGCATTACATGTCGTTCGCGCTATTTTGCGCACCTCATTGTTTTTCACTCTGGGTCTGGCGAGACCTTAAACACGCACGGTCTAGGAGACCTTAAATCCTCGGGAGGTGCAAGACCTTCGGTGCATTAAGGTGCACACCTCATTGCATTTGGCATGCATTCCATCGCACTGTTTTGTGCACTCGCGTTGTCTAACGCATCGCGCTGTTTCGCACAGCGCACTATCTTGTGCATTACATGTCGTTCGCGCTATTTTGCGCATCTCATTGTTTCCAAACCGGGTCTGACGAGACCTTAAACACGCACGGTCTAGGAGACCTTAAATCCTTGGAGGGTGCGAAACCTTCACATGCATTTGTCATGCATTTTTTATTTTTGTTTTTGTTTTTGTAAACATCCATCTAGATTGCATTATAGTTTGCATGCACTCACCGCATTATCCACCTGCATTGTTGTGCATTCTTCACATGTGTTGACGCGCACGTTCCGCTTCCACCTGCATTGTTGTGCATTCTTCACGTACGTTGACACGCACGTTTCGCTTCCACTCGCACCGTCGTGCATTCTTCACTTGCGTCGATGCGCATGTTTCGCTTTCACTTATCCATTACATATGCATCCCATTGCATTTTCCCCAGCAGATCGCATCACTTGCATCATTTATCCATTGTAAATATCCATTCCATTGCATATTGCATATTGCATTTTAGTTGCATGCATCCACTGCATCACCTTCCATCCATGGCTTGCGCCTTTCCTTGTTGAGCTTGGTCTGGTATGTGCTCATACTTTTCACGTTGAAGCACAGTTTTGCATGTGTACGCGCCTATTCCACGTTGGTATGTTGGTTTGAGGGTTGCGGCACCTTTTCTGTGTTAGACATGGCTTGTACGTGTACATGCCTTTCCTAGGCAAGACTTGGTTTGGCCCGCGTGCCATATCCATTGTATTATTTATCCATTTCTATTACATTGTAGTGTAATTGTTGCATCCGGCATTAGGATCATTATTCTTTCCTCAGCGGGTCGTTACCCCACTTATGTCATTCCACCCAATACTTGTCCTTGTGTCCGTCTGCATCACTCATAGTTTTGCATGTGTATCGCGCCTACTCCACGCTGGTATGTTGGTTTGAGGTTGCGGCGCCTTTTCTATGGTAGACGGACTTGTTACTTCCA
This sequence comes from Camellia granthamiana, assembly GCA_036172215.1. Lineage (NCBI taxonomy): Eukaryota > Viridiplantae > Streptophyta > Magnoliopsida > Ericales > Theaceae > Camellia > Camellia granthamiana. The sequence goes on along the minus strand of CM069913.1, from coordinate 78,218,149 downwards.
TCAGTCTATTTGACATTTGTGTGGTTTTGAACCGCTCATGATTGAGTCATGATTCAATTGCTTTGCATTTAGTTTGCATAGTTTCAATTGTATTGCATATCATTTGCATTGTTTATACATTGTTTTGTATGTATTGTATTTCATTTTGCATTCATTTTGCATGATATGCATGTTGCTAACAATATTGTACCTGTTAAGTTTGCTTTCTTTGCAGGCACGATATTGTATGTACGGTTCATTCGAGGTCGGTGCAACCGGACGAGCCGCACAGGTATTGTATCTCCCGAGTGAGACGTATTGAGGATTGCATAATTCTCTTACATCCTTTCTGCATTGTAGTGTAGTTTGGTGTATGCTAGCTTATAACTGTCGCATGCGTGCTTCATTACAGCTCTCTTTGCATGATCATAAGTTATGCTCGGCTTCTTGCATTTTCGGTTGCATTTTGCCCCTGCCTTCGGGCGCATACCTTGCTTGTCTTGCATGTTTGTCCAAGTCTTCGGCCTTGTCAAAAATGGGTCGTCTTTGGGCTTTGACATTCACTCCCGTCATTGTTATGACTTTCGAGTTCTGTCAAAGAGGGGCAACTGTAGACACCCCATTTTTGACCGTCCTCAAGACCTGGACGTCACCGCTTGAACACTCGGTGATTATCCATGTTCGTGTTCGTTTGGAGTTCCCAGAGTTCTCGGCTACGCGCCTTGCCTCAGGACCTCCGAACTTGACCGTTTTGTGTCTGGTTTTGCACTGAACACTTGTGCTTTGCCTTGGATGGGTAGGGAATGCCTTGTGAGGCATCCCCACACACCACCGGCAGTGGCTAGAGGCCACCGGTTGGTTGGTGTTGCCATCGGCACTATATTGTGCCGGTCGGCACTCTTTTGTGCCGGTTGGCAGTCAATTTTGTCAAAATGACAATTTTACCCTGCCGACCATTGTGCAGTTGCTTTTTCAGATATTTTGAGGCAGCTGTATGGCATTGGCTTCTCCTCCATACACGTGTATGGAGGGATGCCTCTCTTGTTTGGCTTAGTGACTAAGCTTACAAGATTGCCTCCTCTATAGGAGAAGGCCTTGTCTCCCTTGCTTAAGGGTTAGAAAGATTGGAGAGGAGAAGGAAGAGCTCTGGTTTTTAGGGTTTGCTTTGGTGTATCTAACCTATATCTATATCTCTTCTTCTCTTACCCTTGTGTGTGTTTGTGTCTCATTATTGCACACAAGCACATAGTGTTTCACCTTCCTTGGCAACTGAGGTTTCAAGAGGTTGTCTTGGAGGTTTTTGGCTGGATTTGAGCTCAAGGAAGCAACAACATCAACTCTTGTGAAGGTGGTCAACAAGGGTGAGAAACTCCCCATTTTTACCCCATTTTTGCACTCTTTTTTTGCATAGCTTAGAACTATTTTTTGTGCTTAGTGATTAACACATAAAAGTTCTGTTTTTTAGTCCTCTTTATTGTCTATTAAGAGTGTTTTGTGCTTTGGGGAGGTTTGACCACCCTTAGGCCTTGAAAAGGCCTCATTTTGTGCTATTTTGTTGAGATCCGGGATTTTGGTGTTTGGGTCTCTTTACCACTGAAATCTTGAGGGATTTCAGTGGTATAGATGATGCCTTGAAGTCCCAAGAAAGAGGGGGGTCACCCCCTCTCCTTGATGTCGTTGAAAAGGGCAAGTTGTGCCTCTTGAGGGAGCATTGTGCTTAAGTGTGTGTTGAGCATGTATGGACTATTATTCATGCTTAGGATATCATGATTTAACATTGCTATGTATTGGTTTTGGTCCCTTATGCATGCTTAGCATAGTTGCCATGTAATGCCTTTTATTGCCTTAACATGCCTTAGGTTGTTAGCCCTAATTCGAGCATGCTTTAGGCTTAGATTTGTGAATGTTTTGTGCTCATTTTGACATGTTTTAGCTCTGTCCATAGTCATTTGGGTTGATCATGGCATGCATTATATAGCCCCTTTGCATTTTAGGCTTGTTAGCCTTTGAGCATGCATGTGTAGCATGTGTTGCTTACCTCATTTTGATGGTTTGGAACCATCTAGCATGTCATTTCAGTCCCTTTGGTGTGCTTGTATGCTTGCCTTAGTCGCCTCTTTAATGCTTTAAAAGCATGTATTGAATGCTCCATGTTTTGGTCATTGTGCATGCCTTTGGTTTCAAGCTTCTTAGATGCCATCTAAGTAGCCTTTTGGCTTTGTTTTAACATGCTAAAAACCTGTTTTTAGTTGTTTAATGCATGCCATAATTGTCTTGCATAAGTATAGTTCAATGCCTCATTGACTTGCTTTAAGTCTTGGACCATTTGCATGCTTTGTTTGGTCTATCTTGAGTTGGTTTAGCACCACACTTTGACATGATTTTAGAGCTCATGTTGCATGCTAATCATCCACGTTATCTCCTTTCAAGTGTGCTTGAGAGTGGTTTGTTTAATGCCTAAGTTGTATGCCTTAACATGTGTATATGTGCATGTGTGTTTAGCTCTCATACTTAGCATTTTGGCTACTGATTTTAGGCCTAGTTAGAGTTGCCTAGATCATGTTTAAGTCCACCTCTTATTTGGTTTGCATGCTTACCTTACATGTTTGCTTCTATGCTTACATAAGCGCCTTGTATTGTCCATATTGCATGCTAGCCAACATGCTTAGGATTTCATTGCATTGACATGCATGCTAGGCCTCTTGAGAAAAACATGATAGAGGCTCAGCACCCTTGTTTGTTTATATGGTTTGCATGCATTTGAAATTGAAAGTGCACATTTGGTTCTTTGGGCCATCGTGCATGGAAATGCGTGATTGGTGGCCCGAGAATCGAGGCACATCCTCCTTTGAGTCATTAACATGATAAGGAATGTGTTTGATGCATAAATTGCTGGAATTACATTGCCACGCAAGTTTTTGCCCTCTGCTGCTATGAGTTGCAGGTTCTGCAGACATTCAGTGCCGACCGGCAGCACTTAGTGCCGACCGGCAGTCAATAGATGGCCGGTGGATTAATTCAGTGCCGATGAGCTCAATTCACTGCCGATGGAAGTTCTATTCAGCCGGTGATGATCCCCAGTGTTCAGAAAGGCATCCCTGAGACTTTGGCAGTTTTCAGAGGAGCAGAGCAGGGAAAACAGAGGCAATCTAAGCATGGCAATGCAATTCCGAGCAAGTCCCGAGCATGCGTTGCATCCGGCCCTCATCTCGAGGCAGTTTACTGCTTTGATTAGATTAATTAATTCATTTGATTAATTTAATGGGTTTGTAATATTTAATTAGCTTGCGTAGTTAATTAATTTGTATATTCTTTTGGTCCCTCTGAGCGAGGACAAGTCTGTAATAAGTGTGGGTGAGTGGTGTGTATGTCTTCCAACCCCCACTTCTTTCTCCCTTTTATTTACCTGCTTTGATGGTAGATTAGGGCATGTTTATTTTAGCATACCTTATGCTATACATGCGTGCATCCATGCATTTGTTTACATGCACCGGGCTCGGTACATCATACAAACTGCATTGTATTTTCAATTTCCAAGTTGAATACGTGCATCAACTGATTGCACCTTACATGCCATTTTAGGGATAGCCGAGCCTACTCTAAATCACATCCTTGCTTGTGATGCATTAGTCATTCTAACATGAACTAGGTCATGCATGTTTGCTAACTGGTTTACTGTTTTGGCACGGAGTACGATGTAAGTCTTTATGCTTTAGCATCTCGCATGCGTGTGAATGTTGACATGACAGTATGCTTACCATGCGGCTAAGTGCTTACATGAGATAAACTGTTTGAATGCCTGTGGGTGGAGGTTGGATTGCTTGAGTTGGAAAACTCATTGAAATCCGTATTTTAGCCTACTTGCGAGTAGCAAATTCCAAAGCGTTTTCCAAATAAAAGGATATGCCATGTTTATTTCCAAATTAGGCAATCTAGTCTATACTTGTTTGTTGCGCGCATAACATAGTAATTCTAGGCTAATAACCGGAATAAGAACATGTAATGTTTTCAAAAGCGGATATCATGGTTAGTAGAGGCCGGTCTTCAGACCGGGCGAGAGGGGGTGCTCATAGCTGACCTTCCCCGGTCGTACCCAAGCTCCCGAGCCAAGACCACTTTGGTGATGACGGATACGTGGCCTTCGGCACCGAGTCAGGGTTTCCTAAATTTCCCATTTTAAAAAAAATATTTAGGTGGCGACTCTGTATCTGGCAAAGCAGTCCATGTTTGGCACTTCTTTTAAAAAATCTGTTTTTTCTCAAAACGATTTGCCGGATTTGGACTCTTTGGTTCAGATTAAGAACCGTGACACAAATCGAGTCCGAACTGTAGCGAGGTCCCCCGCGGACGCGTCTACAATAGGCCTTACAGACCAAACCATACATACCATGTCATACCATAAACGGAAAGAAATTCAGACATATGCATTGTACTTGAATCATAAACAGAAATCAGAATTCATACTTGATTATACTTGGCACTTCGATAGCGTTATCAAATCAATATAAAACATTCTTGTTAGTTCCATAAAGGAATCCCCCGATATTAAGAACTTATAACATACGTGAACTTGTAGCATATTTAAACTTGTACATACTTGAACTTGTAACATTTGTAAACTTGTAATATACGTAAACTAGTAACATCCTTGAACCACAGCATTATTACCCCCGAGTAAGGGCCGCGTGCTACGGATGTCATGAGCACTTTACATATATGGACAACTGGTCATTAAGTCAAAACGTAACATATCAGAACATAGAGCATTTCTTGTTACATCATGTCATTACAGTACATTTAACAAAGATAGAACAATTTACATCATAATGTGAGTCACATGACAAGGTCATTGATATTTAATTCTGCCTTCAGGTTGAGTCATCCGTAAGTCAATCCGTTGTTTATCATAATGCTTAGCAAGTATTAACGCATAAAACAATCCGTGGTCTTAACTAATTATTCATTAAGAAATGGCGTAGTTCACTTGATCTATTAATAGCATATAGAAGCATACACCTTTGTTTGATTGTTCATATATGTTTACATAGTTGACTTGTACTTAACAGAGTACTAATGGTAGCCGTTACATCATTCACATGAGTTAACATAGTTAACTTAAGTTGAACAGGACATGCCCGATAATCATTAACGAAAGGTAAGCACATTTTCCAGATTGAATGAAATCAGAGATACGTGAATACCATGGTTCCATAGTGTTTATACGTTCCGTTTGTTCGTCATAAATCACTATAGCTATCTTGTAAATAATAGAATGTTAGTATTCATTGCCAATAGTAAACAGAACATACTGCTTAATAATGCCTTTAGATTTTCCAATCCGCATTTTGTTAACATATTTACTTGCAAGGAACGAAATATTAACAATGAGAATCGTTAACGATAATTAAACGTACAACCACAGTACTACTACTCACAGTGTTCAAATGCTTGGTCCGCCCCCGTAGCTGACCCTACACAATTCACGTAATTCAAATACAATTCATCATAGTACAACACCATTCGATTTCAATGTTATTCATCACAACATAATCCAACAAAAGTCAACATCACTTTGTTCTTCAACACCATTTGCAATTCAACATAATTCAAAATAAATCCTTGAATCCCATTTCAATACTCCAAAATTGAGTTCATATCATCCATATCATTAATAGATTATTTTCCCAATTTTTCCTTTACATTATAGCATGAATTACAACGTGCATAACAAAGTTCGTTCGCACATTTTAAACATAATTTTCAAACATTTCCAAATTCCAATTAAACTTGTACATATATAATTCAATATCTCAATTTCATTATTCTACTTCCAATTTGGGCCAAATCATTGGTTATTGTCATTAATCAATCTAGGGTTTCAAGAAAATATTGAAATTTCAAGAAAAAATCAAACTTATTAATCCATTACTTTTTATTCCAATTTTCCCATTGATTATACACCTAGGATTCATAATCCACCATTTTAACCCATCAATTTAACTCCCAAGATCCCATACCTCAAGAATCAAGTAAAGGAGCAAGCTTTGGTGAGATTCCTCCACAATTTCGGAATTCCAATCGGTTGAAAATGTTGATCTTCATGCCTTCTTCACTCCTTGATGGAAGATCTTGATCAAAACTAGGGGAAATGGAAGGTATTAGAGATCAAGGACCTAGGGGTTTTCGTTCCTAGGACAAAGGAAAGAAGAGGGGAAAAGAAAATGTGAGAAATGATCTAAAAATCCCATTCTTAAGCTGCTGTACCCGTGAAACCCGCTCGAGCGTCTATATTCCCGCTTGAGCGTACCTGCTTCCAGCACAGATTTCGAAACTTCAAACAAGTGTAACTCTCCCATCCGGACTTCGTTTTAGGTCGTTCCCCACTTGGAGTACGAACACTCCTCATCCCCATGCTTGGTTTGACACCCCAAACCAAGCAATGCAATGCATGCATACAAGCATGGCTCAAGAATGCAACATGACGCTAAGATGCAAAACATGCCAAATGCAATGCAATCTATTATGCAAGCATGCAACGTGCTAATCATGCAAGAGGCAATACAATGCAATTTAACATGTGATGCAAACATGATACAAGGCAAGCATGCAATGAAAGGCAACAAGTCAAACATACCACTATATACAAGAATGGACTTAGACCAAAATGGAAGGCCTCAGCCATACCCTAAAACAACGGCCAAAGATGATGCAAATGGTGGACAAATGTTCATGCAAACATGCATACCAATGAGCCTAAGACTAAGGCATAAAGAGGAGCATTCTACCACAACTACCCTAACCACGCATGGTATGGACTATTCAACCAAGAACAGAGTTTTAATGCAGCAAAATACACCCCAAAAACCCACATGAATGGCATCCTAAATGACTTAAACAAGAGGCATGCACCAAGGCCTAAACATGGAACATAAGACCACATCTCATCAAGGTTTTAAAAGAGTAACAAACACCAATATATGTAAGCACAAAAATGGACTGAACTGACATCATAAGTGATTCCAAATCACTGAAATAGGCCAACTCAAGCATGCTCACGGCTCACACACCCGATGCCAACATGCTAGAATGCAAACGAGCTATACAAAGCATGAAATGCATGACCAAAATAATACCCAACAGACCTCAAGCATGGCAAAATATGACTAAAAACTTCACAAAGCTAGACAAAAATATGCAAGCATGATGGTCTAATGGCAAGAGGCATTTCTTGAACAAAATGAGGGAATACAAGGCAAGTGTATTATGCATGTAAGGGGTCAACAAACCAACATGGGATAGAGGTAAAACAAGCCAAATAAAGACCAAATAACCTCTAAAATGAAGCCAAACAAAGCTAGGCATACATGCTGCTCTTATAAGCCAAAAATGCAAACAAAAGAGAGACAAGGGGAGAGGGGTGTCCCTCCCCCATGCAAGACTTCAAAACCCCTTCTTCACCACTGAAAATCCATTGGATTTCAGTGGTGAGAAGGTCAATACACAAAAGTCCCCAAAGCTTATAAAAACAAGCACAAAAAGGGGCCAAACAAGGCCTAAGAGGGGGAGGTCGACCCCAAACAACAAAGTGACCTTAATGAAGTATCTTAAGCATGCAAATACAAGACTTTTTTCAGCTATACATGAAGCTCAAATCAGTAAGCAAAGCAGGTCAAAAGCTAGTGCAAGTTTGGGGAATATAAAGCAACTAACTCACCCTTGAAGAACACTCCAAGAACAGCAAGCTCAGACCTCTTCCTTTGATCAAAATCGACCCAAAACTTCGAGAACAAACCCTCAAGGCCTCTCAAGTCGAAGTGTGGTGTAATAGTAGGTGTTCAAGTGCAAAACTAAGGGTAAAACACACTTTAGGCTCTTAAACCCACACAAATGAAGAGAGAGAGGGAGATATATATAGAGAGAGAGAGAGTGTGTATATCAGATGTATATAGGTGCTTTGCTCTGGTTTTTTGCTGAACCAAACAAAGGAGAGGGTTAGTCTCCTTATATAGACAAGGGAAAGCTTAAAGCTTACAAGAGAAGCTAAAAGAGAGGGTCAAAGGGACCAAGCTTCTCAAGGAAGCTAACCCAAGGGTTCAAGCTTCTTGAGGAAGCTAAGACAAAGGGTCAAGCTTCCTCAAGAAGCTTGAGCAAAGGGTGCAACCTTCTAGAAGAAAAAGGGGTTCAAAAGGACCAAAACAGCCACACACGTGTGTGGGGGCAGGGCCTGGGCATCCCAGCTAGCACAGCTGGCATGCACCACGCCTGAAAGGTGCAAAAGGGTAAAACCGGCCAGAAAAGGAGGTCACCGGCCAAACAGATGGTCGGCTGGTCACATTAAATGCCGATCGGCCAAATGGACTATTTCACCAATGGCCGGTAGCCTCAAAACACGGCCTGTGGCCTCAAGCCATGGCCGGTGGGTTTCAGGGGTAGCTAACAAGCTACTCTCTACCCTCAGGTGCAAAAACACACAAGTCCCTGGTGCAAAACCAAGCACAGAACAAGCAAGTCGAGAGATCCTGAGGCAAGGCGCGTTGCCGAGACCTCCGGGAACTCAAAACAAACACGAACAGGGATGATCACCGAGTGTTCAAATAGTGACGTCCAAGTCTTGAGGACGTTCAAAAATGGGGTGTCTACAACATGCTTGGTGGTTCTTTAGGTAACAGAGCAGCTGAAGATTTGAGACAGAGAGTAATAGAACATGTAATCTTTCACTCATGTTCAATTATATATTTCAATTATATGCTGAAATGGTTCATCTACAAGACATTATTGTTTCTTGCAGAACATCCTTGTTGTCTCAAAGTATTACCGAAGGATTACCTTGCCGAGACTTGCAGAGCTGCTTTGTCTCATTGTTCAGGTATGCCAATACTTAATTGTGGTATAGTCATCATCAAATGTTTGTAATGTAATCATATAAATTTTTTGCCATATGGTTATTTTTTTTTTTTATGAGAATACTTCATTTTGGATGTTTTTCTAGATTCTAACTTTTCTTATTTTATTTGTAGGTGACTTCCAAAAACGATCAAGCACAAGGCTGATGCTTCAAAACCATATATATTCCTTCCTGTTTTAGAATTTTTTTTGGATTCCTTCAGTGATTTTCCGTTTAATTTTTGTTCAATTACTTACTGGTTTTCAATGGATGAATGTTTAAAACTTGTCTCAATTAATGTTTTGAATGGAATGATTGTAAAGTTTGGGATTGAGCAGCAAAATATGATGAATTTTAATGTTATATTTAGGTTGGGTTGAATGAATTTTTTTTACTATTGGATTGAATGTTTATAAACAAAAATTGATTGTCAAAAAAAAGAAAAAAGAAAAAAGAAATTTGGCGACTAACTAATTACTCGTTGATTGTTTAATGTCTTTTGGCGAAAAAATATTCGTGTAGATGCGCCCACGGGCCTCATGCTACAGTTCGGACTCGATTTGTGTCGGTTCTTAATCTGACCTCACAATGTGCAATGTGAGATTGATAAATCACTAAAGAGTCCAAATCTGGCAAATCGTTTTTGAAAATAGATTTTTTGAAAGAAGTGCGAAACATGGACTGCTTTGCTAGATACAGAGTCGCCACCTAAATATTTATTTTGGGGGAATTTAGGAAACTCGGACTCGTTGCCTAAGGCCACGCGTCCGTCATCACCAAAGTTGCCTCGGCTCGGGAACTTGGGTACGATTGGGGAAGGTCACTTCGTGAGCACCCCCGCTCGCCCGATCAAAGATCGACCTCTACTAACCATGATATCGAATTTTGAAAACATTATGCGTTCTTATTCCGGTTATTAGCCTAGATTTACTATGTGATGCGCACAGCAAACAAGTATAGACTGGATCGCCTGAATTGGAACAAAACATTTCATGTTTGTTTTTTTTTTGAAAATGGTTTGATGGTGCTACCCGCAAGTAGGCTAAGACATGGATTTTGCAACCCTCAAGTGGGTATTAGGAAAGATAGTTTTGCCACTATCTAGTGGACTTAAAGCTCACATTCGATGCATTGTTCCAAATCAAATAACCCAACCTTCACCTACAGGCATTCAGGCAGTTATATCACATAAGCACATAGCCTCATGGTAAAGCATGCTAACATGGCAACACTCACACGCATGCAAGGATGCTAAAGCATAAAAGCTTACCGAGTACTCCAAGCCAAAATAAAAGTTATGTTAGAAATCTATGCATGATCCTAACTATACAGAAATGCCTAATGCAACACGTGCAGGAATGCAACTACAATAGGCTCGGCTTTTCTAAAATGACATGTGAAATGCTACAGCTAACACGTATTCAATTGTGGATTTGAAATATAAATGCAGTTAGAATGAGGCGCTGAGCCCGGTGCATGCAAGCCAAATGTATGGATGCAAACATGTGAGCATAAGGATGCTAATTTAAACATGCCCTAGTCTAGCCACTGAAAGCATATAAATAAAAGGGAGAAAGACGTGGGGTTGGAAGACATGCACACACTCACACACACCTATTACACAATTGCCCTCGCTCGGAGGATCCGAATAAATATTACACAACCAAATGAATACTGCTAAATTAATTATTACAGAACTTCTAATTAATTAACAAATTAAAGGCAGAAAGAAGGTGACCGCAGCCCTGCCTCGGGATGCGTAGATGATGCATGCTTGACTCGTCTCGCCCGGAAACTCGCTGCCATAGCGCTGCTGCCTCTGTTTACACTGCCTTGCCCCTCTGAAAATTCTGAAAGTCTCCAGATCTGTTCTGAACATCCTCCTGAGTGCTTCGGAGTGCCACCGGCCAGAAAAAGAGGTCACTGGCTATTTGAACAGGACTATCGGCCAAATGTTGGACCACCGGCTGGACATTGACGGTCGGTCGGCACTGCATGTGGCCGGCCGGCCATTGCTTCCTGCAGAAATCTATTTTTGACAGTAGCAGAGGACAGACAGTGCATGGCATGGAATTTTCAAAGCAATGTGTGCATGGTCACTCTCCCAATCATGCTATGGACTCAAGAGAGTGTGGCCCTTGGTCCTCGGGCCACCAACCACGCATTTCGATGCATGATGGCCAAAGGGACCAATCTTGCAAATCAATGTAAATGCATGCGACAAAACAAATGAATGCCTCATGCCCTATCATGTTGACATCAAGGGCATCGGCGACCGAGGGTTGAGACGTGTTTCGTCACTTGGAGTATGAACACACCTCACCCCTCTTGCTTGGTTTGACACCCCAAACCAAACATAATGCAATGCATGTATGCGAAATGCAATGCATGTATGCGAAATGCAATGCAAAAACATGTAATTAATGCAATGCAACATGAGCAAAATAACATATCATGCAAACACCATGGCAATATGACAAGTATGCAACACTACAATGCAACCTAGATAGGCAATTATGCAAAGTGATAGGCATGCAACAATGCACGAACTACAAGGATGCAACAACCATGCAATGTAATGATCATACAATAAAATGCAAATGCATGACCCATGGTCTTACACTATAGGTGGATAGACCTCAGCCTTGTCCATAACAGTGGCCAAAATGATGCAACAAGAGCACAAATCACATATGTAAGCATGCATGCCCCAAGGCCCATCACCTAAGGCATGAAAGAGGCAACTCTAAGCATCCATAAAAGAGACGAACATGGGCATTAGACCAACAAAAATCAGAGCTATGGTATGTTAGAATAAGCCCCAAAACCCACATAAGTGGCATCCCAAATGACTTAAACAAATAGACATACACCAAAGCCCAAACATGGAACATAAGACCACAACTCTTCAAGGCATTAAAAGGGTAACAAATGCAAGCATGTAGGCATAAAACATGAACTGAAATGGCATGACAAACAATTCCAAATCACTGAAATAGACCAAATGAGGCATGCTAACGACTCACACACCCGAAGCCAACAAGCTAGAATACAAAGAGGCTATATAAAGCATGGCAAGCATGGCTCCAAAGACTCAAGATAGACCTTAAGCATGTTAAAACATGACCAAAACTTCACAAAGCTAAGCCAAAGCATGCAAGCATGATGGTCCAAAGGCAAGATGTATTTCTAGGCAAAATGGAGGAATACAAGGCAAGTGTATTATGCATGCAAGGGGTCAACAAACCAACATAGGACAGAGCTAAAACATGCTAAATAAACACCAAATAACCACTAAAATGCATCCAATGCATGCAAAAATGATGAGCTCCTTTGGAGGGCCATGCAAGGGGTTATTCAACACATACAAGATAAACACTTAGCATGGCAAAATCAACTCTGGAAATCAATTATGACAGCCCTAAAACTCACCAAAAAGGCCCTAAAATTGGTCAATAAGGCATGCAATGAAAGGTCCCCTTGAAAGGCCTTGGGAGGATTGCTCCACACATACATGAGGGACATAAAAAATGGCCAAAAGGGCCTTGGACAGAGCCAAGGAAGACCTCAAAACTCACATAATAGGGCCTGAAAAGTGACTTCAAAGCATGCAAGATGGAGCCCCTTTGGAAGGCCAAAAAGGCCAACAAACAAGACAAGGAGAGAGCGGGTCACCCCCTTCTGATTTTAGCTCTCAAAAGCACATCTAAGCCACTGAAAATCCACTGGATTTCAGTGGCTAAGAGGCCAAACCAAGGCCAATGCGAATGCTCTAATGCATAGCCCTAATCATGAGGAAATGAAGCATGCCAAGAGGAAGATGACCCCAAACAGAAAAACACCCTTAATCAAACTTCAAGAGGCGCTCAAAATAAGACTTTTTTTAGGTCATGGAAAATCTCGAAAATGCTTGCAAGTAAGGCTAAGATATCATGCAAAATAAGTCCTAAAAGAGAGATGAAGCATACAAGGAAGTAGGAGACCTCAAACAGAAAGGTACCCTTAATCGAACTTCAAGAGGAGCTCAAAACAAGACACTTTACAGTTTATAATAAAACCCAGAGATGCTTGCAAATAGGGCTAAGCTATGGAGAAAAATAAAGCCTTAAAAGGGAGATGAGTGTGTTACCCTTGTAGCCAAGAACTCCAGCAGCCTTTGGTCCCAAAAACCAGTCCCTTAGCCTCTGAAAACAAGCTCCAAGATGCTTGGATGGATGATGGAGAGGTTAGGTTATGAGGTGTAGGGTAATGGAGCCATGAACCTTACACTTTGAAGCTAGAAGGGAGAGATACAAAGGGAGAGAGTGTGTGTATGCCTCTGGAATTTCAGAACCCTGGAAAAAGAGAGGGGAGCCTTCCCTTATAGAGCCAAGGGACTAAAGCTTCTCTTAGAAACTTCAAACCAAGAGCAATGATCCTCCATAGACGTGTATGGAGGATCCAGTCTGTGCCTTCTAGCTAGCACAGCTGGCATCCATTCAATCTGTAGAATACACCGGAAGGTCGTCGGCCAACAAAATTGGTCAATCGGCTACTATAAATGGTCGGCCTGCTACTTTTTTGGCCGGTCGGCAAAATTGGTGGCCGGTGGGTGGTTGAAAAGGCCAAAAAGTGGTCGGTGGGTCTAGATTGAAGCCCCAGAAGTTAGTTTTCTAATGGCGTAAACTTTGCATTAAAATTCCTCATGTGCAAAAAGTTATGCCCGTTTTGGTGAAGCCGCGCAGATTCGATCCAACCGGATTGATCCCCTACTTCAACCAACCATATCTCCCCCATCCGGACTTCGCTTTAGGAGATTCTTGAGTGCAAAATGAAGCCCCGAAAGTCTTCTTTCCAACGATGGTGGCCTCATAGCTAAAATCCAAGTATGCAATTGATTAAGCCCGACTCAGCTAGGGCTGCTCGACTCTCTCCTACCCGGATTCGTGCTGAACTTCTCCCAAACTAGTTTTCTTCTCTCCTTTCCTCTTTTCTTCAACTCCAAACCCCTAAATAAAGTGTTTTGAAAGATTTTTCAAAGATTTCATCTCTCTTCCATTCATTTCCACTTTGTCCTTGCTCGGTTTATCGAAAAGCACATCATTTGACAAAATGTGAGCCTCAGAACATTGTAGAAACTGTATTTCAAAAATATTTTGAAAGAGAGGGTTTTAAGGTCTAAAAACTATCCAAAATAACTTTGGTCAAAAATGGGGTGTGGAGTTGAGATTTGTCTCTCTCCTTGCCGAAGAAACTGGACCTTTGCCTTGCACACCTTTCTCCACCAAGTAAACCATCGGTAACGCCCAAGTCTTGAGGGTGGTCAAAAATGGGGTGTCTACATTTGCCCCTCTTTGACAGAACTTAGAAGTCAAGAAATGACGTGAGTAAATGTCAAAGCCCCGAGTTGACCTATTTTTGACAAGGCCGTAGACTTGGACAAACAAACAAAATACAGATGCAGTTGGTTGAACCCGCAGTTTGCCTACGTATCCCTTTGCAAGGAATCAAACCAGCGTAGTTCAGGGGCAGGATGCAAAATGTTATGCAGGAAGATTTTTGATAATTGGACTTATACGCTATGCGAGGCCGGTTTGAAAATTGGACTTATACGCTATGCGAAGCCGGTTTGAAAGTTGGACTTATACGCTACGCGAAGCCGGTGTGAAAGTTCAGGATTTATGCAATGCAATGCAATGCAATGTAAAAATGTAATGTAACAGCTAGAAAGCAAAGGTACCTCACAGGGGCAATTGGCAATGACCTACCTTATGCTGCTGGGGACCTTCCCCTTCTTCTTGGTTAAACTGCAGGTATTACTTTTCTCCCTGGCTGTGGCCGCAGCTTTCCCTATTCTCCAACAGGGTGACAGACTAGGTTGGATCGGTATCCGGAATTGAGGTGCATACAGATGCTATCTCAATCTATAGGGCTGCCATACAGATTTCAAGCTGAGTATATACCCCTGGGTATTTAAACCAGATTTTAGTCTCGAAAATCCCGAACCTTTGTGTTCTAGGCATGAGCCATTCGAACTCTAGTTTCCACCGTCTCAGTTGGTCTCCTAGGAACTCACCGCAAACACAGGCAGGTGGCTATACTAGACCAGCAGAAGTCGTTCGGGCACGACAAACACCAAAGGAATTGCACCTTTAGAGGATTTAAGGTCTCCTAGACCAGAGCGTGCACAAGACAGTGCGAATGAAGATGCATGAAACAGTGCCATGCAAGAGTGAATGCACAAAACAGTGTTATACAGGTGCACAAGAGAGTGCGATGTGGCTTAGATGCACAAAACAGTGCGATGCAATGTACTTAACAAGTACAGGTAAAGTGCGCAAGATAGCGCGATGCAATGCACAAACAAGTGCAGGTAAGGTATGCAAGATAGTGCGAATGTAAACTGCACAAAACAGTGCGATGCACAAAATAGCGCGAATAAAACAATGTGATGCACAAAATAGTGCGATGTGCAAGAAAGCGCGAAAGTAAATTGCACGAAACAGTGCGATACGCTAAACAACGCGAGTGTAAACTGCACAAAACAGTGCGATGTGCAAGAAAGCGCGAGTCATTAGAAATGCGAAAGTGCACAAGACAGTGCAATGCGCAAAATAGTGCGAACCTGAACCTGCACAAAACAGTTTGATGCGCAAAATAGCGCGAATGATGTGATGCACAAAACAGTGCGATTGAGGTGCGCAAGATAGCGCAAATGATGCGATGCACAAAACAGTGCGATACGCTAAACAACGCGAATGTAAACTGCACAAAACAGTGTGATGCGCGAAATCGCGTGAGTGATTTTGAAATGCACTAAACAGTGCGATACGCTAAACAGTGCGATTGATTTGAAATGCACTAAACAGTGCGATATGCTAAACAGCGCGAGTGATTT
Organism: Camellia granthamiana; assembly: GCA_036172215.1. NCBI lineage: Eukaryota > Viridiplantae > Streptophyta > Magnoliopsida > Ericales > Theaceae > Camellia > Camellia granthamiana. The sequence continues at coordinate 78,202,409 of CM069913.1, read as the reverse complement.
GAAATGCACAAAATAGTGCAATTGAGATACAAAGTGTAAGTGCACAAGACAGTGCAATGAGATAAAATACACAAGAAAGTGCGATAAAATGCATCTTCTATGCAAGTATGGAGGCATGGTCCATGCAAAAGATACGAGCATTTTCTATGCAAGTATGGAAGCACATTCTATGCAATATTGAAAGCAAGCATATTCTATGCATGAATCATAACGATGCGCGGCGCGCATGCAACAGAAGTGTATATGAAGGTTCACATTCGATGGAGTAGAGGAGCATCAAATATGTACTCTGGTGTCTCCGATTTACCTCTCAGAGGGCTTTGCAACAAACTCAGCTCAAAAAGGGTACACCCTGTTTATATTGGCGAGAGATAACATCTGCAGTTGCTTTAATTGCCATTCTAACTTGAAGCAGGCTTAAGCTTGAGCTTGAGGTACACTCATACTCCAGAGAAAGGCGAGGCCTGACAAGATGCACCTGGGATGCAGTCTCGGAATTTACTGAAATTGAAATAGACTAAGATGCTCCAATTTTTCCCTCTTTTCTTTTGCTTTGCAGTATGGAACCCATATAGCTTCAGATAGGTCCTGGTTCTACTGTTCTGACATGACCTGGGTTGAACCCTGTGGTTTACGAAAGAAAGGATTTTGTTTTGCACAAATGTGGAGAATGGCACAGCACTCTGAGCAGAAAACGATTTTATTTTGGAATCGAGAGTGAAAATCAGTTTTTAACTGGGTATTGAGTCTACGACTGAACACAGCGCACCACGACTCAACAAAGGTAAACAACCTAAACACATCTATTGACACTCGAAACGACTCAAAACAAGAATCGAGACAAACAAAGACACGAACACAACACTCGGATGTGTTACAAAGGCAAGAGACCTCTTGGTGCACGAGGAGCCAGTTTCTCCGGGTATTGTTTCCCACCCTTTCTCATTTGTGATTCTCACATCACTTTAGCACTCAATCTCTATTTTTTAAAAAAAAAGCCCTTTTCTCACTTTTCCTCTTATCGCACATCTCTCTATTCTTCAATCTCTCATTTTTCATCCTTCCCCTAAGTGGTTGATTGATGAACAGGAAGTTGCGGGCTCTTGCTCCTAGCATTCTGCTAGATTCTCTTTCTTCTGCTCACAACAGTGAACTTTCCCACAGAGGGGTTACACTACAACTGGGTGTGTAACAAATCTGCACCTGATATCGGTTGACGATGCTCTGCTAGGGAGTTTGGACATGGTTAGATCTGCGCAGATGAGGGAGTAGAATATCTTGATCCATTCCGATTCGTGCTTCGCACTTGACTTGATACCTCACTGCTCGGAGGGTGAGAGAGCTTTCAGCCCTTTTGCTGTTAACTTTAGTTGTGCCCTTTTCTGGCAGGTAGAGTGCCCTTCTTGGCAAGTATGGTGCCCTTTCTGGAAAATGCATTGACAACGGGGAAAAAGACAGAAAACCTGACTCAACTGTGCCCCTAGTTCATCATTTTGACCATTTTTTGTTTTTGAGCTTTCTACTAAAACAATTTGACCAATATGAGAGTTAGATTAACATGCCTGTTCACTTTTCTGATTTTGAAAATCATGCAAGTTAGGTTATGAGCACTGAAAATTTTCCCTTTTTGGGTCCAAGAAATGGTCCAGTTTTGGAAAATATGAAATAATTTTCAAGAGAATTAGTTAGCCTCAGTAAATGTTCTCAAAAACTATTTTTGCAAACGGCCAATGCTCAACAAGCACGGAACCTACTCTTGAGATGCACAACCTCAGATCTGAAGGAAAATTGCCCCTTGCTCGAAGAAAGCCACATGGCAATAGGAAGTTGCCCCTTGTTTGGATAGCACCGCAGCGCATTGTAATCAGTCCTCCCAGTAATGATCACAACCGAACTCTCGGATACAGAGAAGACAAAGATGGTCAGAACCATTACATAGACACAATCGATTTTGAAGTGTTTTATGGCTGGACTTCAGAATGAAGTTGCCTACGTATCCCAAAGGTGGGAATCAAGCCTTACATAGTTCGGGGTTAAGGTACACTCGGGTATTTAACCTCTCCTTTTGCGCTCTAACTTTTGCCAAGGCCGCCCTTCCGGGTTTTCAACCTTGCGAGTTTTGTTTTTCTTTTCTTTTCAATTCTTTTCATTTCTTTATTCTTTTTTTCTTTTTCATCTTTTCTTTTCATTTTCTTCACTTTTATTCTTTTCTTTTTTTTCATTCTTTGCATTTTTCTTTTTTTTTTTTTTGTTCTTTTTCTTCTTTTTCTTGCTCTAACTTTTGCCGGGGTCGCCTTTTTGGGTTTTCGGCCCAGCGAGCCTCTCAAGGGTAAAAGTGTAGCTAGTCCATGTCAAATGGTTTTGAGATCCTGAAGTCATCTGAATCCGGGAGAGTGGCTATTGTTCGCTAACGATGCGAGAGTCCATCCAATGGGGATTCTTTGGCAATGCCTTCTTCTTTCTTCCCTTCTAAGATTTGGCATTCTTTCCAGTCTTCATCTTTGACTCTTCGAGCATAATCTGGCATCTTTTGCCCCTAGTTCGAGGGGTGCTCCTGATCTAGCTTCGCAAGCTTCTTTTGATGACACCTGATCTCCTTGATCTAACTTTCTTGCCTCTTGTTCGAGGGCTACTTCGAATCTGGCCACACAGGCCTCACATTGCGGTTGACCATTGAACATTCTGAATCGAAGTTCAAGGTTCGAAAGCAAGGGGTCGAGTGACAAGGCTGAGAGCGATCCTAGGCTACACAATCTCAAGTGCGATTCCACACAAGTCTTCGTAGGACCGCGCAAAACATTTTTTGAAATCTTTTAAGAAAGCGACTAATCGCTTGCGCATAAGACAATGTAGAACCAATCTGGATCAAGCCAGGATCCCTCTCAGTACTCACAGTAACAAGCATGATCTCATTCATTAAGGGCCTAGCATGCATCTCTTTCTCTCAATTGATCAAATTTTGAGCAGGTGGAATGCACAAAAGAGCATAAAAGAGCAGGTGGAATGCACTGTCATTTCATTCAAGCTTCTGGCATAATGGGCGCAAGGCGAAAGCAAACACAAGAGTGTGAAAACTACTGTCGTTTCACTGAGATCTGTTGGCACAACTGGCTCCTCAGCAGAAACAGACTCAAAAGAAAGACAAAAGGACAAACGCAAAACAAAATGGTGATGCCCGAGGTAACACCCCCGGAATCACCCGACTCCTATATAACAGGACTGACTCAATACAATAAGACAGACCTGAAACAAAGGACTGACTCAAAGCAAAACAACAAGACTAACCCAATACCCAAGTCAGAATGTAAAATAACCTGCATTCGCGAAATGCTCAAAGCAGTGCATGCCATACGCCATATTTGGTGTAATCTGAGCGCCATCCGCAGGTGGTTCATCTCCCGATCACATAGTCACATTATCCCCCACAAGTTCACTGACCAAGTGCCAATAGACTTTGCAAGACTGGTGCAACGATGACCTTGTTGTCAATCAGATCTTGTATTTCATGGCGAAGACGGTAACAACTATCAGTGACGTGGCTGACTTATTGATGGAAGGCACAGTACTTGGCCGGATCATGGGAAGGGGGAAGTTTATCTGGCAGTGGCCACAGCTCCAGGGGTTTCGGATCCCCCTTTCTAATCAGGACCCTCAAGGCCACTGATAGAGACATATACAGTGGGGTGAACACCCTCTGGCCCCGAGGTGGGTGTTTTGAGGTTTGTGGAGTTTTGCTGGACGTGCCAACAAAGGGATTGACAGGCACTGACTGGGTTTGCTGATCTCTTCCAAGCACAAGTTTAGAGCTGAAAGGGACATTCCTGGTGCAACGACCCTTCTCCCGACTTGCCCTTTGATTTGAACTACTCTCATTCTGAGTGGCGAAAGTGTCATCCACAGTTTTTGCAACAACTACGAGTACTTGCTGTTTGTTCAGCCCTTCGGCTTTCAAAGCCTCAATATCCCACTGAACCTACCTTGTTCTTACCACTTGCCTCCACTTTGCTAAGATATCGGCCTTCTCTCAATGCTGCCCGTCCCAAGGTTAGGGAGCCCTTTGATATGAACTCTCTGGTATGTGATGCGGTTGACGACGGAGCCAAAACTCCAAAGGTCAAATTTGCCACAGTTCTTTGAAGATCTTCGATTATCCTCATCAGCTCAGAAGTTATGGGTTCATGGGTTTGGGATGATTGGGGTTCAGATGCACCCATCATGTATAAGTCCATGCTTTCTGGGATAAACACCTCAGGCTTGGGTAGATGGATTGGGGTGATGTATGCGCTGGGGTCGTAAGGGACGGCCAGTGCGTGGATTAGGTTGAGATGTGGATGAGGTACTTGGTCATTGGGGGCTGAAGGTGGAGCTATCGTCCGGTTGTCAATGAGATTTTGGACCTCATGACGAAGGTGGTAGCAACGGTCGGTGCCATGACTGCACTGCTGATGGTACACACAGTACTTGGAGGGGTTATGTCCGGCTGGGAGTGGGTCAGGAAAAGGTTGAGGATCGAGGGGTTTGAGATGCCCTCTTTCCATCAAGACTTTCAGTGCGCTAGTCAGGCTCATATAGAGGGGGGTGAAAGTTCTGCCTTGAGCTCGGGCTGGGCCGACGGTTTGTAGGCTTGGATTGGCAAAAGGGTCGGCTGTGGCAACTGTATTGATTTTGGTGGGTTTGGAAATAACGCTACTACCAGCGTCGGTACTTCCTGAAATCACCCTCATTGTCGGTTCACTTGTTCTGGGAATGATCCCGCTGTTGAACGCATTCTCGACCTGAACCCCCAGTTCATGCAAACTTTTGAAAGTGAATAGTGGAGCGACTATCAACTTTTGTAACATATCATGCTCGAGGTTTCGCACCATCATCTGCACTTGATCCTTCTCAGAAGGGTGATTTGTCATCTGTGCTGCCTTTGCCCTCCACCTTGCAATAAATTTCACAAAAGGCTCTGTTGGGTTCTGGCGGGTGGTTTCAAGCTCTTGCATGGTCATTTCGACTTGGGTATTGTAGGAATACTGATAGACAAAGGCCTCGGCCAATTCTTCCCAGTCTTGCTTCACTTTGTCCTCCAACTTAGCGTACCAAGTGGCTGCTACACCTGACAGGGTTCTTCCATTCAGAGAGAGTTTCTGTGGCTTGGTCAGACCCATCGGCTTCAAGACATCCAAGAAAAGTCGGATATGTACCATTGGATCTCCAGACCTGTCGAAACGGTCAATATGTGGCATTTTGAATCTGTCTGGGAGCCGTACGGCAGACTCAGTGTGCCCATCCTCAATGTCGAGAATGGAGTTAAGGCCCTGTGCCTTTTTGAATTGCTTCTCAAGGTTCACAATTTTCACTACAGTCGGATTGAGCTCATTAACATCAAGGGAATAAAGCCTCTCATTAGGCTGCACCAGGGGTCTGAGCACCTGAGCTTGAGTCAACCTTTCTCGAGGATTCGAACACTGCAAATCTTCAACTGGCGGAAGTGGGTCAAAGTTCGGCTAGGGTCCCAAAGCTGGGTGTGAGGCAGATGCCCCAGATGGGCGCTGCATTTCAATACTGGTCTCCGCCTGCATGGCAGTTCCCTGATTTAACGCTGCTATCACGGCCACAAATTCTTCTAAACCCTGTGCCATCACGGTCTACTGAGTCCGAATAAAGGTGATGTGACTGGCGATTGATGGATCAGATGAACCGGTGAGCCTTGACTGGCCTTTCTTTGCCTTACCACTGGCGAAGGAAGACTGGTTGCCCTTGAACTGAATCTCTGACCTGACAAAGTCTACCAGCACAAATCCAATGTACCCGGGGGATAGTGGAGCCTTCTGAAGCTATGATTCCAGGACTACCCTAGCAAAAGAGGAAACAGACAGCATCTCAGCCCAATTTCTGGAATAGATACGAGCATAGTGTAACTACTGTATTCAATACTGATCACTGTTCCCCAAATATCTGTTCCAAAACTGATACCCTCAGGTAAAACTGTTTCCTCAAATGCTGATACCCGCAGGCCTCCCGTCCACCCGTGTTGTTTCGTATTCTTAGGTTGCATTGTCTTGTATCCTCCCGTCCACCCATGTTGTTTCACATTCTTAGGTCGCATTGTCTTGCACCCTTCCATTCAAGTTTTTATACACATTGCATGCGTTGTCGCGTAATGCTTTACTTATATGTGTTCAAGTTCCTTTTTATACACATTGCATGCGTTGTCGCGTAATGCTTTACTTATATGTGTTCAAGTTTCTTTTCATACACATTGCATGTGTTGTCACGTATTGCTTTACTTATATGTGTTCAAGTTCCTTTTTATACACATTGCATGCGTTGTCGCGTATTGCTTTACTTATATGTGTTCAGGTTCCTTTTTATACACATTGCATGCGTTGTCGCATATTGCTATACTTATATATGTTCAAGTTCCTTTTTATACACATTGCATGCGTTGTCGCGTTATGCTTTACTTATATGTGTTCAAGTTTCTTTACACATTACACACGTTGTTGAGTATGTTTACTTATATGTGTTTATGTTTCAAATCGCATTGTTATGCGCACATTCGGGTGGCGTTGTTATGCACCCCTTTCACCCGCATTGTCATGCACCCCTTCACTTGCGTTGTCACGAACCTTTCGATTGCATTGTTATGCATGTGCTAACAATGTTGTACCTATCAAGTTTCCTTCCCTTGCAGGCACGATATTGTATGTACGGTTCATTTGAAGCTGGCACGACCAGACGAACTGCACAGGTATTGTATTCTCCGTGTCAAACGTAGCGAGAATTACATAATTCTCTTACATCCTTTCTGCATTGTAATGTAGTTGGATTTGTGTTTGATTGCTTAAAATTGTTGCATGATTTGCTTTGTTACAACTTTCTTTGCATTGATCATAAGTTATGCTTGGCTTTGTGCATTGTTATGCATTTTGCCCCTGCCTTCGGGCGTATATCTTTGTCTGTGGCATGTATGCTTTGTCTAAGCCTTCGGCCTTGTCAAAAATGGGTCGTCTCTGGGCTTTGACATTCACTCCCGTCATTGTTATGACTTTCGAGTTCTGTTAAAGAGGGACAACTGTAGACACCCCATTTTGACTGTCCTCAAGACTTGGATATCCTGGTTCGAACACTCGGTGATCATCCATGTTCATGTTCGTTTGGAGTTCTCGGAGGTCTCGGCTACGCGCTTTGCCTCAGGAACTCTCAACTTGACTGTTCTGTGCTTGGTTTTGCACCAAACAATTGTTGTTTTGCTTTTGAGGGTAGAGGAAGGCTTGTTAGCCACCCCCGCAACTCACCGGCCATCCCATGATGCCATCGGCCATGTTATCTTGCCACCGGCCATTGGTGATGGCCGGTTAGCACTCTTTCTAGTCGGCCGGCCTTTAATTTGGTCAATCGGCCATATTTTCTGGCCGGCACTTCTTTTTTGCCTTTTTTAGGCATTGCGCATGACAGTTGTGCCAGCTGGAGCACACGGATCTGTCCTCCACGTGTATGGAGGACTTGCACCCTTTGCACCCTTTTGTTCTAAGCTTATTCAAGAAGCTTGCACCCTTTGTTCTAGCTTCTTGAGGAAGCTTGGACCTTTGCCTTAGCTTCCTCAAGAAGCTTGGACCTTTGTCTTAGCTTCCTCAAGAAGCTTGACCCCCTTGACCCTTTTGTTTAGCTTCTTTAGGAAGCTTAGGGCCTCTGTCTTCCTCTATAAAAGGAGACCTCTCTTCTCCTTTAAAAAGGTTGACATAAATCAGAGTTATACATCTGATATACATCATATACACCACTCTCTCTCTATATCTCCCTCTCTCTCTACATTTGTGTGTGTTAAAGTGTTCAAAAGGGTGTTTTGTTCTTAGTTTTGCACTGAAACACCTAGTATTACACCTTACCTTGGTTGCTGAGGAGCCAAAGGGTTATTCTTGAAGGTTTTGAGCCGGTTTGGACCTAAGGGAGCAGCTGGAGTGCTCTTCTTCAAGAAGGTCTTCAAGGGTAAGAAACTTACCCCTTTTTTCCCCATTTTTGCTTCGGCTTTTAGCCATCCTCGCACCTGTTTTTAAGCTTAGTCTATAACTAATAAAGGTTCTGATTTTGAGTGCTTAAAATAGTTGTTTAAGGTTGTTTTTGTGTTTGGGGTTGTTTGACCCCTCTTAGGCCTTGTTTGGCCCCCATTTTGTGCTATTTTGGTGAGCTCCCGAACCACCTTGTTTTGGCCTCCTCACCACTAAAATCCAGAGGGATTTCAGTGGTGAGGATGGTGCTTTAAAGTCCTAAGACGGAGAGGGCCATCCCCTCTCCTTGTTGCTTCAAAATTTGTCATTTCAGCCACATGTGTGAGCACCTTGTTTAAGTCCATGTTGGCCATGTCTTAAGTAGTATTTGTGCTTATTTTGTCATGATATAGCACTGTTTTTAATTGGTTTAAACAGACCATTCATGCCTTGCATACTTGTCTTGTAATGCCATGAAATTGCCTTAACATGCTTTGTGCTTTGAGCCTTGTTTTTAGCATGATTTTGGCTTAGCTTTGTGAAGCTTTTATGCATGTTTTGATGTTCTTGAGGTCTGATTTTGGTTATTTGGGTCGTCCATGCATTGCTTTGTATAGCTATCACGCAATCCCCCTTGTAGTCCTTGAGTGTTGGCCCCTCTAGCATGCTTTACTTGCATCATTTCAGTGGGTTGGAACCACTTACCATGTCATTTCAGTTATTCTGGCATGCTCATATGCTTACATTTGATGAACCTTTAAGGCCTTAAAGAGTTTGTGTTTCATGCTCCATGAATATATCATTGCGTATGCTATCATGTTTGTGCCTCTAGGATGCCATGTCAATGTGTTTTTGGCTTTGTTTTAACATGCTAAAACTCTGATTTTGGTTGTTCAAATCAAGTCATGATTGGTCTTGCTAAGTGTAGCTTAATACCTCTTTGGTGAGCCTTTGAGCCTTGGGCTTTGTTGCATGCTTTGCTCACTTTGTTTAGTTGGTTTGGCCCCATCCTTAACATGATTTTCAGAGGTTAGAATGCTTGCCATATGCCCATGTTTGCCCCTTTTAAGTGTGCTTAAAAGTTGCTTCTTTATGCTTAGATGTTGGACCATGTTTGCATGCATGTTTGTATGTGAATTTGACCTCATTTCCATAGCATTTGGCCACTGTTTTGGGCTTATTTGAGAGTTTCCCAAATTAGTCTAAGTCCGTCTTTCGCATGTTGCTCAAATGTTGTTGCATTGCTCCATGTTTGCATGCTTTGGTTGCATAAGTGTTTCGCATGCTCATTGCTTGCATTGTTGATACATGCTTAGCCATATTGCATTCTGTTGCATTGCTTGAGATATATGACATGTGATTGCATGCGTAGGTTGTAATGCATTTGGCATGCATTCCCTCTTTTGTTTGCCTAAAATGTTGTCGCATGTTTTGCCATTGATATGTTGTCATGTGCTTGCATGCTTGTATGCTTGTTTGCATGCTCATATTGCATACTTAGCTCGCATGCTTAGGTTGCATTTGGCATGCATGCCTTGCCTCTTGAAATCACCATGATAGAGGTTTGGCCTTACGTGCTTATTTGGTTTGCATTTCATTTGACATTGAAATGCACACTTGATTTCTTGGGCCATCGTGCATTGAAATGCGCGATTGGTGGTCCGAGAGTCAAGGACCATCTTTCTTTGAGTCACAAACATGATGAGGAGGGTGTTGGTGCACACATTTGCTTTGAAATGCATTGCCATGCCTTTTCTGTCCTCTATTGCTGTCAAAACAGGATTCTGCAGGCATATATGGCCGACTGACCACATTAAGTGCCAGCTAGCCATGCATTGGTGGCCGAGAGCTCAATAGATGGTCGATGACCACTTCCCTTTGACCGGTGGCCATCCCTCATGGCCGGTGGCATCCCACAGTGTTCAGAGAGTGTACCTTAGGACTTGTGTAGTCTTCAGAGGAGGAAAACAGTGCAAACAGAGGCAGCTTGTGCATGGCGGTGGATTTCCGAGCGGAGCCGAGCACGCATGCATTGGACCCTCTTCTCGAGGTCGTCTTACTGCTTTCTTAGCTTAGTTAATTCGCTTAACTAGTTAAGTGGTCTGTAATTATTTAGTTAGCTTGTTAGTTGATTAAATTGTATTATTCTTTTGGTCCCTCCGAGCGAGGGCGAATTGTGTAATAAGTGTGAATGCGTGTGTGCATGTCTTCCAACCCCCACTTCTTTCTCCCTTTTACTTACCTGCTTTTGATGGTTAGTCGTAGGGCATATTTAATTTAGCTTACCTTATGCTTTGCATGCGTGCATCCATTCATTTGTACTGCATGCACCGGGCTCGGCGCATCATACTAATTGCATAGCATTTCAAATCTAACTTGAATATATGTTACCTGCTGCATCTCACATGCCATCCATAGATTAGCTGAGCCTATTCTAGCTGCATTTTGCCTGCGATGCATTAGTCACCATAACATGGACTTGGATCATACATTTGATTACTAACATGTTCTTTGCTTTGGCTTGGAGTACTCAGTAAGTGTTTATGCTTTAGCATACTTGCATGCATGTGAGTGACTGCCATGTCAGCATGCTTGCCATGAGGGTAATTGCTTATGTGATATAACTACCTGAATGCCTGTGGGTGAAGGTTGGATTGCTTGAGTTGGAACAACTCGTTGAAATCTGTGTTTTAGCCTACTTGCGAGTAGCAAATTTCAAACCGTCTTTCAAACGAGCGGATATGCAATGCTTTGTTCCAAATTAGGCGATCTAGTCTATACTTTTGTGTTCTGCGCATCACATAGTAAGATTAGCTAATTAACTGGGATAAGAATGCATAATGTTTTCAAAACTAGATATCATGGTTAGTAGAGGCCGATCTTTGATCGGGCGAGTGGGAGTGCTCATAGCTGACCTTCCCCAATCATACCCAAGTTCCCGAGCCGAGGCAACTTTGGTAATGACGGACACGTGGCCTTAGGCAAACGAGTCGGGGTTTCCTAAATTTTTCCAAAAATAAAATATTTAGGTGGCGACTCTGTATCTGGCAAAACAGTCCATGTCTGGCACTTCTTTCTAAAAATCTATTTTCCAAAACGATTTGCCAGATTTGGACTCTTTGGTGATTTATCAGTCTTGCATTGCACATTGCGATATCAGATTAAGAACCGACAGAAAACGAGTCCAAACTGTAGAAGCAGTAAAGCCCGAGGGCGCGTCTACACTTTGATTCAGTTCCCTCATCTATATCTGGTTCAACACTTAGCCACCCAGAATATTCTGTTGACTCGTTTTGATCGAACCAATCAATATGCACGTCCCCTTGATCTTGCTCATCAAAGAACTACAAATTGTTAATATCCTCCTCCAGGTCAGCTAGATCATGTAATCCCTGACTTGGTCCATCTTCTCGGACTACACTGACCTCCATTCTAGTTGGCAACACCACTTCCAGCTTAGCTTGATTGATTGGCACAACATAGCAGCTCGAGTCGTATGTCCCTTTAGATAAGTCGTCAAAGCCCTCGGGCAATAGACTGACATTCTCCACCATGGCTGACCTCCCGTCGTCTTCCATTGTCACCACCACAGGTTCGGGTTGGAGTGAAGACGCGCTCATCATGCACAAATCTGTGCTCTCAGAGATGAACAATGCCGGCTTAGGTAGGTGGGAAGGGGTGATCTATATACTGGGGTCATAAGGGACGGCCAGTGTATGGATGAGATTTACATGCCGGGGTGGAGGGACTTGATTATGTGGTGGGAGAGGATTTGTAGTGATGTTGGGTTTTTTGGGAGGTGCTATCACTTTATTGTCAATGAGATGTTGAATCTCATGACGCAGTCTGAAGCACTAATCAGTATCATGACCTTGCTATTGATGAAAAGCACAGTATTTGGCCGGGTTGTGTTTAGGTGGGAGAGGATCGGGCAGTGGGCGTTGTTCCAACAGTTTAAGATGACGTTTTCTAATCAGGACCCCTAGGGCTTTGGATAAGGACATGTAAAGCGGGATGAAGGCTCTCTGGCCTCGGGCCTGATGGCTTGAGGTTTGTGAAGTTGTGTTGGATGTACCGGCAAAGGCGTTGGCATTCTTGGGTGTGTGGTGGTGACCATGCTCACATCCGAAGGCCGTGCAGAGGTGCCACCAGTCGTGGCTGCATTGGAGCTGCGTGTAAAGGGCCTTTTGGGTTGTTCCTTCTCATGGTCTATCAGCCCTTACTTCATCGCATCCTCAGTTTGGACCCCTATTTCATGCAAATCAGCAAATAAAGACAAAGGCAAGACTATCATCTTTTGCAACAGTCTCCCTTGCAAAATTACAGACCACCATTCGGATCTGATCCTTCTCGAATGGCCTAATGGTCATCATAGAGGCCTTGGCCCTCCACCGAGTCACAAAATCCAAGAAGCCCTCCTTTGGCTCCTCGCGAGTTGCTTCGAGATCGCGAGTAGTGACCTCGATCTGAGTATTATAGGAGTATTGCGCTATGAAGGCCTCAGTCATTTCCTCCCAATTTCTTTTCACAGAGTCCTCAAGCTTGGCATACCAGATGGTCGCTATACCCGACAGGGTCTGGCAAAAAAGCAATAGCTTCTGCAGTCTAGTGAGGCCCATTGGTCGTAGGATATCTGAAAATAACCGGAGATGGACCATGGGATCCCCGAAGCCGTCAAACCTGTCTATGTGCGACATCTTGAACCTGTGGGGCAGAGTCACTACCGAGTCAGTGTATCCATCCTCAATATCAGGGATTGAATTCAAGCCCTACGCCAATTTGGAGAGTTTTTCTAGTTTGCTGACCTTCAATGCAGTAGGGTCAAACTCGAATTCAAACGACGCATCCGTTTGGTAAACTGGTGCCTTGGAGGTCTGAGATGGGATTGGATCTGCATGAATGCCTACATTCTCTTGGACATAGATTGTGACCCTGGGTGCCGAAACTCCCGTTGGGGGTGCATGGGATGTAGAGGCTACTGCCGGTTGTGGTTGCTGTTGCTGAAGCCTATCTATCACTTCTGCTTGCCGGGCTACGACCTTGGCTTGGCGGGCTGTGGCCTCAGCTTAATAGGCAGCATTTAGCTGCATGGTCTCAATGGTCTGCTAGAGCTAATGAAGCATATCTTCCATGCTGGCTAGGGAATACTGAGCTATCAGGACTGGTGAATACTCTCTTTCTAGAGTAGAAGCAGAAGACCGAGCTTGACTGGGCACATGCAAAGTAAGTGGTGACTGCTGAACTGGTGAGTTATGCCTAACCCTCCTCCATCTTGTAACCGGTGAGAGTGAAGCAAACGCTGGCTGTCCCCCGACAAGATCCCCGGCTCTATAGAGTCTCCTTACACGAGTATAGAGTGCTTGGGGGTAACTAAATCGTCAGAAGCAATGGTGAAAAACTACCATGCAAAAAGAAAATAAAGCAAAAAGAAACAAAAATCAGAAACCGCACAACACCTTAGCTCAGACACAAACAACACGCAGTTGCAATCATAAGCTGGAGAACTGTACTCAACACTAATTTCTGCCTCAAAACTAATACCCAAACTTCCAACTGTACACACATTCCTGCAGAGTTTCACTCTTAAAGCACATATCAAGCAAGTGAAAGCCAAAACACCCCTATGATGAGGTAAAGTTACCCTGTTCTAATTTCGTCAGGAGCTAGGGGTTCACTGTGCAAAACCAGTGGTTTCATACAATTACTGCATTCGGGTAAGCAACCTGTCCTAGTTTGGAACAGTCTCTATGGTTTCCAATATGCAACTAGGTCAATTCGTTAAAAAGGGTACCTCGGCAAGACTACCTAAGATACCACTCACACCTAACACCGAGAAGTGAAAGGAGGATCAAACGGTACAGCGGTAGTCCAGATCCAAGGGTTGTGTTCCCATCGTGGCAGAGCCTGTAACTGGTTAGCCTTTTGGCGAGCTTTTCCAAGCAAGCCTCCGACAAACTGCTCAAGAATAGCAGATGGCAAACACTGTGACCTAAGCCCACCAATGCAGAGTTCGGACTCCCATGGTTCTGAATCTAGTCTCACAGGTGCAATGTGAAACTGATAAACAAAAAAGAGTCCAAATCTGGAAAATCGTTTTGGAAGATTGATTTTAGGATAAAAAATGCCAAAATTGGGCTGCTTTGCCAGATACAGAGTCGCCACCTAAATATTTTATTTTGGAAAAATTTAGGAAACCCATGACTCGTGCCAAAGGCCACGTATCCTTCATAACCAATGTTGCCTCGGCTCGGGAACTTGGGTACGAAGGGGGAAGGTCATGAATTGAGCACTCCCTCTCACCCGATCAAAAGATCAGCCTCTACTAATCATGATATGATTTTTTATGTACATTATGTGCTCTTGTTCTAGTTATTAGACTCTCTTTACTATGTGGTGCGCACAAGCAAGTATAGACTAGTTTGCTCAATTTAGAACAATTCAACCCATGTTTGTTTGTGAAAATGGCCTGAATTTGCCACCTCAAGTGGGCTAAAAGATTGCGGGTTTGCCACCAAACATAGTGGGCTTAAAACATGATTTGCCATGCAACAAAGTGGGCTTAAAATGCACATTCTTTGAATCGTTCCAATTCAAACAACAAGCTTTTATCCACAGGCATTCATGCAGTTAAGCATTTAAGCACATAGCCTCATGGCAAGCATGCTAGATATGGAAATCACTTACACTCATGCAAGTATGCTAAAGCATAAAAGCTAACGTAGTACTCCAAGCTAGAAGATATGAGTTATAAAACTATGCATGATTCCTAACTATGTCAAATGTCTAATGCAACACATGCAATGAACGCAATTAATAGGCTCGGCTACTAATATGGCATATGTTTTGATTTGAACATGTGGTTAAACATGTATTCAAAGAAGATATTGAAATGGCAATGCAGTTTGAATGATGCGCCGAGCCTTGGTGCATGCAAGAAAAGATGAATGGATGCAAGCAAGCAGTATGCTAATTGAAACATGATCCCCAATCTAACCATCAAAAGCGATTAAATAAAAGGGAGAAAGACGTGGGGTTGGAAAACATATACACATGCATGTACACTTATTACAACATTACGCCCTCGCGAAGGAGGGTCCGAATAAATAGGAGATAACCTAATCTAACGAAGCTAACTAGAGTAAATATTACCCACCAAATGAATAACTAGATAAGCTAATTACTAATTCTTACAACACTTTAACTAATTAGTAAACTAATTAATTAATTTACAACACAAATGTACACGAACTAAGCATTTAAGATATTAAACTATGCAGCCATCGCTCCACCTTGGGAAGTGGAAGACGCACATGCTCGGTTTTGGCCCCAAAAAGACCTCCGTTTTGCCCTCGAAAGTCTCTATTTGCGGGGTCGAGCATTATCAGAACCTTTCTGCTCCACCTTACCAAATCTTTGATGAGGTTTACATCACTGGCCTACCGGCCATGGATGGATGCTGTCGGCCATGTGCTGGGCAGGGAGGTGTCCTACCGGCTATAAATGATGCACTGCCGGTCATAAAATGGTGGCCTACAGGCCAATGATGCACTAGGTCATCATACTGCAACAGAGTACCAACAGACCAAAAAAGATGTTGTTCCAAGGATTTGTTTGTGCTGTATCCCTCCTTATCATCCCAATATCTCAAAGGAGTGACACATTTGGATCCAAAAACCACCAATCAAGCAAGTTCATTGCATGATGGCCAAAGATTCAAGTTGTACAATTTCGATAAATGCACAAATATGACCAACAAGAACAGCACCCTATCACGCATGATCAAGGGCATTGGAGACTTACGAAAGCGGCACATTTCATCACTTTTGAGTATGAAACGTCCCATTTTCCTTGTGTTCAAATTAACGTCCAATTTAAACACATGGAATGCAACACAAAAACATGCTTATCTTGCCACTTTTACTAGTCAATTTTGTTTAAAAGGTCCAAAAAAGTTGGTTTGAAAGTGATGGATAAAGGCACAAAAGCTTTATAAACTAAGAAGCAAGAAGGGTGAACCACCCCCCAACTAAAAAATGGTTCAAACCACCATTTTTAAGCCACAAAACATAGCTTTTTACAGTTCAAAAACAGCCCCAATAACAACTGAGAAAGATAGAAAAACAAGTATTGAAAATAAGATAACAAGACTAGTATTCTACCTCTTGAAGCAAAGAACACTTTAGGCACAAGTTCAAAGCAAAACAACTTTCAAGAGCTCCAAGAAGGCCCCAAGGAACCTCAGCTCAAAGGTGAGAGGATTTGGTTTAGGAGATGTAGGCAAAAGTGTAGAGAAACTAGGCAAACACACACAATTTTGAAAGAGAGAGAGAGAGAGAGAGAGAGAGAGAGAAAATTTTTATGTCTCAAATTTTTCTAACCCCACACATGGGAGAGAGGGGTCCAACATATAGAAAACAAAAATTTCCCTCACAAACATCCAGCCACACACGTGTAGGAAGATGCATGAATCTGTGCAAACAGCTGGCACAAAATATCTGCAATACACAATGGTGGCCAGTCGGCCATCAATGGTGGCTGGCAAGGCTTCATTGATGGTAGGCAATGCACATCAATGGCCGGCAAAGGAGAAGTGGTGGCCGGCAGCCTCCAAGGATGGCCAGCAGGCCATCAGAAACATCAGGTTGAAATGACCCAAGCATGGTCCAAAGATGAGACGAAATGGATGCAGGGTTTGAAATGCTCAAAGCTATGGCATTCTGCTGGAGACTTCGAGCGTTCGACAATCAAACAAACTCATCATCAGATGTATCAGCAAGAACATCAAAGTCTTAAAGGGCCATCAAAGATAGGGTGTCTACAGTTGCCCCTCTTTGACAAAACTTGGAGTCATGTAATGACGTGAGTGGATGTCAAAGCTCGGAGATGACCCATTTTGACAAGGCTGTTACACTTGGACAAACAATCAAAACAGGAACCAAATGGTTGCACCCACTGGCTGCCTATGTATCCCTTTGCAAGGAATCAAACCAGCGTAGTTCTAGGGTAAGATGCAAATGATATGCATGATGCAAGAACATAACATGTGATCATGCAATGAAACATTTAAATGCAAACACAATGCAATGAAAATGCCACCGTTAAATAGACTGAAATAGGGCACAGCAATATCAATCATAAGGAGTAAGCAAACAGACGACACGTGGGAATTACGAGCCAAACCACATTTCATGCAGAAAGGATGTAAGAAAATTATGCAAGCTTAACTACGCGACGCGCAGGCGAAGAGCAACAAAATCATCAGGTGTACCCGAGATGTCGAACAAGATCATAATGCATTGCACGCGGAAGAAAACAAAGATGGTGTAAACACCGGGACGCATCCGAATGTTTTTAACTGAAGGATAGTAACCAAGGATGGTATGAACATCAGGACGCACTCAAATCTTTTTAACCGATGGGAGGTAACTGAACGATGGTATGAACATCGGGACGCGCTCAAATGTTTTTAACCGAAGGATGGTATGAACATCAGGATGCACTAAAATGTTTTTAACCGAAGGACGGTAAGCCAAGGATGGTATGAACATCAGGACGCACTCAAATTTTTTTAACTGAAGTATCGTAACCGAAGGATGGTATGAATATCAGGACGCACTCAAATGTTTTTAACTGAAGGATGGTCACCGGAGGATGGTATGAACATCAGGACGCACTCAAATGTTTTTAACTGAAGGACAGTAACTGGAGGAAGGTATGAACATCAGGACACACTCAAATGTTTTTAACCGAAGGATGGTATGAACATCAGTACGCACTCAAATGTTTTTAACTGAAGGACAATAACTAGAGGAAGGTATTAACATCAGGACACACTCAAATGTTTTTAACTGAAAGACTGGTAACCGAAGGATGGTATGAACATCAGTACACACTCAAATGTTTTTAACCGAAGGACGGTATCCGAAGGAAGTTATGAACTTCAGGGCGCACTCAAATATTTTTAACCGAAGGATGGTGACCGAAGGATGGTATGAACATCAGTACGTAGTCAAATGTTTTTAACTGAAGGAAGTTATCCTAACGTGTTGCATGCGAGAGGAAGGAGAGTAAAAGAATATGATTCAAAGGGCACAAATGATTTTACGTGGAACTCCTCTGAATGGACTATACATACAAAATCGTTTCTCTGTGTTGGCTCCGCTGAATGAACCGTACATACAATATCGTGCTTGTGTACAAAAGCGTGCTATGTAACGACAGTGCATTTTCTTTGCTCGAACAAGATTGAAAGTATATTCTATATAACAATAGAGAAGCGCATATTCCATGCAATAATGGAGAAGCGCATATTCTATGCATGTGTCACAAATAGGAAACGCATATTTTATGGAACACAACAACTGAGATATAATGGCTTGTTCTATGCGAGCCAAACAATTTGAGAGCATATTCTATGCATGATTGGTAACAGGAGCATATTTTATGCATGATTGAAAGGCAAATGCATATATTGCATGCATGATTCAAGAGCGAAAGCAATAAGCATGTTCTATGCATAATGCAAGAGCGGAAGCACATTCTATGCAGCTAGACTAAGAGCATGTTCTATACAATAGTATAAGTGGAATGCACGTTCCATACAACAACAAAGAAACACATATTCTATGCAACAACAAAAGCATATTCGTCAAAACCAATTCAAGAACAACTTTCGATTTACCTCTCGGAACAGTTGCAATATGTTCAAAAGGATAAACCTTGCTTATATTAATGAGTGACGAACATCGTGCCCTAGAAATGCAGTTCTGAGCTTCCAAAGAGGCATTCTGAACTCAATAATGAACAATCCCTTCAATTTTTATAATCCAAGGTGACAAAACAGAACCAAAAACACAGAGGAGACCCATGGAAACCCACCGGCCACAAGAGGGGACCGTCAGCCACCTGCCGGCCACTGGTGGGCCTTGCCGGGCACCAGTGTGCCTTGCCGGCCATCGATGGTAGTTCTAGGCAAAACTGTCGTTTCATGCACGGGCCTTTAAATACAAGCCACTAGGGCTCATGTCCTCACACTTTCTTGACCGAAAATGCTCTCTCCCTCTCTCTAGGTGCTTTCCCTCTCTAGATCTGAGCCTTTTACATGTTTTCCAACGCCTCACACAAACTTTATTCGCTAAATCCTTCTAGTTCTCTTTGCTTTGAACCAATTAGAATTTGATTTCGATGCTTCTTTCCTCATTTCCACCATTTTAGGCTTATTCCCCTCGAGTTTCTCTCGAGTTCTGTGCACTTTTCCCGACTTTGACTTTTCCTTCATTTTCTCTCTCTTAGGGTTGACTTTTTCCAAGTTTACCCTTTTTCTTCACTTTTCTTCACCTTTCACCCATCTCGCACCTATTTTCAGATGGCGGAAAATTTTCCTCATGATGGGGCTCCTCCCGAGCTTCCCCTAGTAAACTTCGAGGCGGACAATGAGGCCGAGCCAGAGGCTGAGCCAGAGGCCGAGCCAGAGCTGTTACCGTTGAGTGTACGACCTTTTGATCTAGTGTGGTGTTATCCTCAAACACACATATTTCCCACTACCGGATGCATTAGATTTGGCTGACGATGTGCCAGAGGACCTCCTAGTGAGGGAGCCAGAGTCTCATTTATCGGCCATTGCCATTGAGGTACGAACTCTGTTTCTACGCATTTCTGCCCTTAATTGCTCACATTTCTTGCATTACTTTTATCTGATTGTGTCTCATACACTACCGTGATCTGATTGCATCTCATGCATTGCCTTGATCTGATTACATCTCATGCACTGCCACAGGGTGAGTCTCGTGCCTTTAAGGGCTATGGTGCGACGACTGCTCGAGATTGGTGTGACGAGCTCCCAACTGGACTTCGTGACATTGTTGATGAGGTAGGCTTCGGCCTCTTCTGCTCTTGCTTGACTTGGGTTACCGCGAGCCGTCCTCTCTTAGGAGCACTGGTGGAGAGGTGGTGGGACACCACCAACTCCTTCTAATTTCCCACCATAGGGGAGATGATGATGACTCCATACAACTTTGCCATGATAATCGGCTTAGGCGTAGGTGGTGATCCGATCTCTGTTGACCCGGATATGGAGGAGTGGGAGGCAGCCTAGCTCGAGCAACTTGGGGCACATCCACCGATATATCGAATGGGCATGGTACGGTACACCTTGTTCGAGGAGTAGTTTAGGGGGACCAAGCCCGAGACGATAGAGGAGATAGAGTAGTATGCCAGAGGCATCCTGATGTTCCTCTTTGGAACCACCTTGTTTTCAAACAGGTGGAACACCGTGGGCCAGTATTTACTGAGTGCCTTGGTGACCCTTCCTCGAGTTCAGTTTTATGATTGGGGTGGAGCCGGCCTCACCACATTATACGGATATATGAGCCCTTCCTCCCGTCTACGAGGGAACTTGGTTGGAGGCTACTGGCGAGCTTGGGAGGTACACTACTCAGTTCCCTCTTTACACTTTACATTTTTTGCTTAGTATTTCTTGCTTTACATTCGTTCAACACATGTGCTTTCTGCTTTGCACTTTCTGCATGTGTTTATACTATGTTGATTAGATACCTCTGCATTCTCCTTGCAGCTATGGGTATACACATACTTCCCGACTCTTGTCCCAGAGCCAGTAGATGAGGTTCCATTGACGGTCCCCTTTTCTCGGGTATACGAAGGCTAGCTTCACCGGAGGACTCATGAGCCCTTCATGTTTTTCCGCCAGTACTTCAACATGGTAGCGGTGCACGAGGTAACATGAAACACAGTCATTTTTGCTTTACATCTGTTTTGATTCATACATTAGCAACTGACAACGACTAACAACCTATTCACTTTCCATTTCAGATCACATGGCAGCCCTGGGTCACGATACCGACAGAGCTTCGAGCCCAGTACCATGTGGCTTGGGGTATTTCTTGCTATCATATTCTACTTGAGGGCCCGATTTGCCGAGCCTGGTTCCTAGGCGAGCGCTTCATTCGCCAGACCATGAGCTTACCTGCTCCGTTTATACCGATGGCACCGCCAGTGTCCATAAGAGCGACAGACAAGCTATTTACCGAAGAGGTGATCCAGTTCATGGTAGGCTTGGAGGTAGAGTATTTTCGTGTAAAGGCCGACTTCTTGGCCTTTATCTAGACACATTTATGACGCCTCTGACCGGTGTTCGTAGGGGTGAGAGAGTGAGAGCTCCTGCCGCGAGAGCGAGATGCAAAGTGACTCGGGTGAGCAAAGCCCGTTGCAGAGCAGCTTTCCAGGTGAGGCTAGGGACCAGGTGGCCTGAGCTGCCTACTGCACTCACATGTTGGCAGTATACTGGGGAGGCCTATCAGATCCCGATTGAGCCCGCAGCAGCTGGGCATAGAGACACCAGAACCCAGGATGCATCTCTGGCATGCACCACATTTTTAGTTTTCCCATCTCTTTCTGATAGTTCTTTGTTCTGGACATTAATCATTCCCAATGCATTTACAGGCAACTCCAAGATATACCGAGGATCTACCTGAGCTACTAGCCTCATTTTACAGCATGATATTGAGGAGGGAGGCACTGCTTGGCTTCCATGGCATTTAGGTAATTTCTTTAGTTTTCCTACATTCCAATCATCAAATTTCCACTGACACACACTGAAACTGATATGAGAACATCCCCACACTGCACCGATACACTGCATCTGAAATGCTACACTTCCATACTGCATTTATAGATTGTACCTGCCTTCAGTATATACTCATTCTACACACCATACTTGCATCTGATACGCATACTATGGCTGACATATGACAACTGCCTTTTCAAGTCCCACCCATATCGGGTGCGCCAGCAGGAGCAGCACCAGGGCCATTAGTGCCTCCTCCGACAGCAGGAAGAGAGAGACAGGCTCCAGCATGCAGCCGAGGCCGAGCTAGGGGAACCCCAGCTGAGAGTGGCCATTCAGAGCCCATTTTGAGCAATGATGATGCTGAGACTAGTGAGTCCGAGGAGGCGATGAGTCAGCATGCTGAGTCATCCGAGAGTGGAGACTATGACGCTGGCTCGGGTTTTGAGAGTGGAGATGCTGATGTTGAGGAGGGCTCCGAGGCAGAGAGTGGAGACGACTCCAGTTCAGACAATGGTGCCGATGGAGATAGTGATGCAGAGTCCTCTCCTCCGAAGAAGAGGACGAAGAGGGCTTCTGGAGCCTGAGGCAACCAGCGCTGATTTTATGTAGTTTTTTTTTTTTTTTTTCTTAGCTTCTTTTTGTTAGTAGCGTTAGCACATTGTGCAGCTTCAAACGAGCTTTATTTGCTTTTTAAAAACTTGTACTGCACCTTTTGTAAAAACAACCATGATCAGAATGAAAACTAGTGTATTTTTTTGAAATAGTGTTGTATTTTGCATCATGAGGGGTGCTCCTGATCTAGCTTCGCAATCTTCTTTTGATGACATCTGATCTCCTTGATATGACTTTCTTGCCTCTTGTTCGAGGGCTGCTTTGAATCTGGCCACAAAGGCCTCATTTGATGGTTGACCGTTGAACATCCTGAATCTGAGTTCAAGGTTTGAAAGCAAAGGGGTCGAGTCTCGAGGTTGAGAGCGATCCTAGGCTGCACAATCTCAAGACCGATTCCACACAGGTCTTCGCAGGACAGCGCAAAACATTTTTTTGAAAACTTTTAAGAAAGCGACGAATCGCTCGCGCTGAAGACAAGGTAGAACCAATCTGGATCAAGCCAGGGTCTTTCTCAGTACTCACACTAACAAGCATGATCTCATTCATTAAGGGTTTAGCAGGCCTCTCTTTCTCTCAGTTGATCAAATTTTGCAAAACCCGAGGAATTCCTTCCTCTTTACTTTCACCACAGTGTTCAAAAGGTTTTGAAAAACTTAGGTCAATGCAATAAGTTAAAGGTGCAGAAGAGCAGGTGAGATGCTCCGCCATTTCATTCCAGACTTGTTGGCACAACAGGTTTAAAGTAGAAGCAAACACAAGAGCGTGAAAATCACTGCTGTTTCATTCAGATCTGTTGGTGTAACTAACTCAACGACAGAAACAGACTAAAAAAGAAAGTAAAAAGACAGACGTAAAACCAAATAGTGATGACCGAGGTAACATCCCCGGAATCACCCGACTCCGACACAACAAGACTGACTCAACTAACCCAGTACAAAAGGACTGACTCAATACAATATAACAAGACTAACCCAATACATAAGTCAGAAAGTACAAAAGCTAGCATTCGCAAAATGCTCAAAACAGTGCGTGCCATACGCCACATCCGGAGTAAACTGAGCACCGCCCGCAGGTGGTTCATCCCCTGATCACATCACATTATCTCCCACAAGTTCATTGATCAAGTGCCGATAGACTTTGTAGGACTTGGTGCGGCGATGACCCTGTTGTCAAACAGATCTTGCACATCATGGCGCAGGCAAAAGCAGCTATCGGTCTCATGACCGGTTTGGTGATAGTAGGCACAATACTTAGTCTGGTCATGCTTCGGAGGGATAGGATCGAGTAGAGGCTGTTGTTCCAAAGGTTTCAAATATCCTTTCCGGAGTAAGGCCTCTAGAGCCTTTGACAAAGGCATATAAAGTGGGGTAAAAACCCTCTTGACTCGAGGTGGATATTTGGTTTTTTGTGAGCTACGTCGGGACGCACAGGTGAATGGGGTAGCTATTTTTGATGCGGTGGTGGTGACCATGCCCACTTCAGAAGATCTTGCAGCTACATCACCACTGGTGGTCGCATTTGAACTGCGGGAAAACGCCCTCCTGGGCTGCTCTCTGTCATTGTCAATCAGGCCCTGTTTCAAAGCATCCTCGATCTGTACTCCCATCTCATGCAAATCTGAAAAGGTGGGGAAGGGGAGAACGATCATCTTCTGCATGAGCTTAGGTTGGAGGTTGCGCACAACCATTCGAATCTGATCTTTGTCAGTTGGCATAATGGTCATCATTGAGGCCTTGGCCCTCCACCGAGTCACAAAGTCAGAGAAGCTCTCCTTAGGCTCCTGCCTAGTCGTCTTAAGATCACGGGTTGTAAGCTCGATCTGTGTATTATAGGAGTATTGAATGACGAAAGCATCGGCCATCTCATCCCAATTTCTCTTGACATTGTCTTCCAATTTTGCATACCAGATGGCCGCTGCACCTGACAAGGTTCGGCCGAAGAAAGAAAGCTTCTGTAGTCTGGTGAGGCCCATCGGCCTTAGTATGTCTGAAAACAGCCGCAGGTGCACCATGGGATCCCCGGATCCATCACATCGGTCAATATGGGGCATCTTAAATCTGTCCGGCAGCATCACGGCTGCGTCGGTATACCCATCCTCGATGTCCGGGATGGACTTCACTCCTTGGGATTTCTTGAACAGCTTTTCAAGCTTGTTAAGTTTTATTGTCGTGGGGTCCACCTCGAATTCGAAGGGAGTGTCCGGTAGATTGGTTGGTGTTTTGGATAGCTGGAGTAGGATTGGGGGTGGAGCCGACCCTGTTGGAATGTCCGTACCTTCCTGGACATTTGGTGTTTCCCCAGGTGTCAGAACCCCTGGTGGTGGAGGAGCTTTATGTGAAGCAGATGCTCCGTTTTGCTGTTGCAACCTGGTGATTAGCTTTGCCTGCTGGGCCATGATCGCAGCCTGCTGTTTGGCAAATTCCGTTTGGCGGACAACGTCCTGCTGCATGAGTTTCATACTTTCTTGGAGTTGATGCATCATTTCCTCCATCCCTACCATGTTCTGTTGTTCCGGCTGACTGACCGTTATTTCTATCTCTGTGGTAAAAAACTGAGACCTCAGCCTGACTGTTCACTGGTGGGGTGGATAAGGACCACTGATCTGGTAACTGCTGAACTGGTGATCTATGCCTGACTGGCCCTTTTATCCTGCCTCTGGCAAAGGAACACTGATTGTCCTTGAACTAAATCTCTGAGCTGACAAAGTCCATTAGCACAAGTTCGATGAACCTCGGGGGATATTAGAGCCTTCTGAAGCTACAGTTCCAGGACTACCTAGCAAAGGAGAAAACAGAGAGCATCTCAGCCTAGTTTCACTAGAACGGACATGAGCATAGCTGAATGACTGTACTCGATCATTGATCACTGTTCCCCAAATCACCGCCCCAAAACTGAATCTGATACCCGCAGATATAACTGACTCTCAAAATACTGATGTCCGCAGGCCTGATACCCAGACTTGCAAACTGTTACATGCATTCCAGTAGAGGCATACTCTAAATGCACATAGATTAGACGCTTTGTAGACGCGCCCTCGGGCCTTATGCTTTTACAGTTCGGACTCGTTTGTCACGGTTCTTAATCTGATCTCGTAATGTGCAACGCAAGACTGATAAATCACCAAAGAGTCCAAATCCGACAAATCGTTTTGGAAAACAGATTTTTAGAAAGAAGTGCCAAACATGAACTGCTTTGCCAGATACAGAGTCGCCACCTAAATATTTTATTTTGGGAAATTTAGGAAACCCTTACTCGTTGCCTAAGGCCACGTGTCCGTCATCACCAAAGTTGCCTCGGCTCGGGAACTTGGGTACGATTGTGGAAGGTCAGCTATGAGCACCCCCGCTCGCCTGATCAAAGATCGGCCACTACCAAACATGATATCTTGTTTTTGAAAACACATGCGTTCTTATTCCGATTATTAGCTAGAATTTACTATGTGATGCACACACCACACAAGTATAGACTATATCGCCTAATTTGGAACAAAGCATCGCATATCCGTTTGTTTGGAAAATGGTTTAAGGTTTGCTACTCGCAAGTAGGCTAAAATACAGATTTCAATGAATTGTCCCAATTCAAGCAATCCAACCTTCACCCACCGGCATTCAGGCAGTTAATCACATAAGCAGTTAGCCTCATGGTAAGCATGCTATCATGGCCGTCACTCACACACATGCAAGGATGCTAAAGCGTAAATGTTTACCTAGTACTCCAAGCCAAAACAGAAACTAGTTAGTAATCAAATGCATGATCCTAGTTCATGTTAAGATGGCTAATACAACACATGCAAAATGCAACTACAAATAGGCTCGGCTATTCTAAGATGTCATGTGAAATGCAATTTGATACATGTATTCAAATTGGAATTGAAATACAATGCAGTTAGCAAGCTGCGCCGAGCCCAGTGCATGCATGACTGATGAATGGATGCAAACACGCGAGCATAAGTATGCTAATCAAAACATGACCTAGAACTAACCATCAAAGCAGGTAAGTAAAAGGGAGAAAGATGTTGGGTTGGAAGACATGCATCACACACACGCACACTTATTACAACATTTCCCTCTCTCGGAGGGTCCGAAAGAATAATACAAACCAAATAAATAATTAATTACTCCAGCTAATTAAATATTACAAAACCTTAATTAATTAACAAATTAATTAAGCTATTAAAGCAGTAAAGCTGCCTCGGGAAGAGGGATGCACGCATGCTCAGTCGGCTTTGCTCGGAAATCCATCGCCATGCCATAGTTGCCTCTGTTTACACTGCTCTGCTCTTTTGAAAACTGTGCCAACCTTTGTGACACCTTTGAAACATCTCGAGGACATGCTGAGAGGCCATCGGCCATGAGATGGGACCACTGGCCATAGGAAAGTGATCATCGACCACAAATGAAGCTCTCGACCAAATATTTGTAGCCGGCCAGCACCGGATGTAGTCGGTCGGCCTACTTTTCCTGCAGAAACCTGTTTTGCAGCAGCAGAGGAAAAACAGAGCATGGTAATGCATTTACAAGACAATGTTTGCACCACCACCCTTCCTATCATGTTTAAGACTCAAGGGAGTGTAGTTCTTGACTCTCGGACCGTCAATCACGCATTTCAATGCATGATGGCCAAAGAAGCCAAGTGTGCAACTCAATATGGAATGAAATGCACAAAACACATAAAGGGCCCCCAACCTCTATCATGATTGATCAAGAGGCAAAGGATGCATGCTCAATGCTATGCAACCTAAGCATGCAAACAAACTAATGCAAAATGAGTATGCTAGCAAGCAAATATGCAATAGGCATACAACCTAAATATGCAAACATGCAACCTAGCATACACAATGCTATGGACCATATGGCACACACAATGCTATATAAACTATGGCATGCTCAACGCAACTAACCACCTAACATACACAATGCGAGGAGTGACATGGCATACACAATCCTAACAACATAACATGCACAACACATTGTAACATGGCATACACAATGCAATGACCAATCATGCAACAATATGGGCTATATGGCATACACAATGCAAGATGGACTTAAACTAAAATGAATGGGTCTCAGCAACACTCAAATCAGTGGCCATGTGATGAAAATGAGACAACCGAAATACATGCAAACATGCACGAATACAAAGGACCGATCCTAAAGCACAACATGCAACTCTAACTAAGCATGGCAAATGATGAAATATGGCATGGAAACACACTTTCTCCAGCTCTAAAACATGATGCACAATGGTCCTGAATAGTGAAAACACCTCAGTATATGCATGCGATGGACCTCAAAACTCAAAGTTAAGCATGGATATTGAACTACAGGCATGCAAAACAAACATCATTCGACCATGAGACCCAAAAACAGAGCTAAGGCAGTCCAAAATATGCACAAAATCAGTTTAGAGCATGGCCAAAAAGTGCTAGAATCAAGGGTCAACAAAGAATGCGAAGTAAGCTAGTGAACCATGATTTGCACTACAACTATATGAAGAACATGAGAGCTGACCAAACCACCCAAAAACAGGAGTATGCCATGCCAAATAATGCCCAAAACCCATGGAAACATGATCAATGCATGCTAGAATGAAGTGCTCCTTTGGAGGGCCATGCAAGGGGTTGTTCTACACATGCATGATAGACATACAAAATGGCAAGACCACCTCTAGAGAGTGGTTATCAGGGCCCTAAAACTCACTAAAAAGGTCCTAACATGAGGCTAGGAAGCATGCAAGTGAAAGCCCCTTTGAAAGGCCTTGAAGAGGGTTACTCTACACATGCATAATAGACACTTAATATGGCAAAAAGGGTTCCGGACAGAGTTCATGCATGTCATCAAACTCACAAAAATTGGCCTAAAACATGCTCAAGAAGTGTGCAAATATGCGCTCCTTTGTAAGGCCAAAAATGCCAACAAACAAGACAACAAGGAGAGGGGATGGCCCTCTCCTTCTTAGGACCTCAAAACACCATCCCCACCACTGAAATCCAGAGAGAAGGCCAATACAAGGTGGTCCCGAAGTTCACAAAAAAGGCACAAAAAAGAGGTGAAACAAGGCCTAAGAGGGGGTAAACAACCCCAAACACAAAAGTGACCTTAAACAAAGTTCAAAAGCATGCAAAAACAGAACTTTTGTCAGTTATACACTAAGCTCAAAACAGCATGCAAGATAGGCTAAAAGCTTGTGCAAAAATGGGGAATAAGAGAGTTACCCTTGTAGCAAGAACTCCAGCAGCTTTGGACCCAAAAGAACAACTTCTTAACCTCTGAAAATGGCCTTCATGAAGCTTAGGTTGATGGTGGAAGTGTTATGCTAAGAGATGGTGTGCAAAGGGCCAAGAACAAGACCCTTTTGGAGCTCAAAATATAGAGATATAAAGAGAGATATATGTTTGTCTTATACAAATTTTTTTGGAACCTCTCTAAAGGAGAAGGAGGCCCTTTCTTATAGAAAACAAGAGGGTTCAAGCTTCTTGGAGAAGCTAAAGAGGTTCAAGCTTCTTGGAGAAGCTAAAGAGGTTCAAGCTTCTTCAAGAAGCTAAAAAGGTTCAAGCTTCCTCAAGAAGCTGAAAAAGGTTCAAAAGGTTCAAGCTTCCTCAAGAAGCTAAAACTAGGGTTCAAAAGATTCAAGCTTCCTCAAGAAGCTAAAACAAAGGTGCAAATCATCCATACACGTGTATGGAGGATACAGACTGTGCCACCTGGCACAAAATATCTGCATAAAGCAGATGAACAGGGTTCGGCCAGCAGAAAAGGCCGTTCGACCAACACAAAGGGTCGGCCGACCACCAATAGTGCCGACCGGCCACAACCTTTGGCCGATGGCAAGGAAGCAAGGTCGGTGGCATCATGCTATGGCCGGTGAGGTGTGGGGATGGCCAACAAGCCATTTCCTTCCCTCAGAAGCAAAAACCAACAAGTGTTTGGTCCAACCAAGCACAAAACAGTCAAGTTGAGAGATCCTGGGGCAAGGCGCATAGCCGAGACCTCCGAGAACTCAAAACGAACACGAACATGGATGATCATCGAGTGTTCAAATGATGACGTCCAAGTCTTGAGGACGGTCAAAAATGGGGTCTCTACACGCTTCATCAAAGTACGTTGTCCAAATCTCTTCCTCGACTTGCAGAATAGCTTCATCTGGGAATAGATATTCTACCACTTCATCCCCTTCCACTGCGTGATCCGCCAAGAACTCAGCTACTGCTCTCCCCTTGATAGACTTGCAAGTGACATATTTCAGATCAAATTTGGAGAGGAGAAGCAACCAACGAGCTAGCCTACCCATGAGTGTTGGTTTCTCGAAAAGATATTTGATGGGATCTAATCTCGAAACCAGAATTATGGAGTGAGCAAACAAGTAGTGCCTTAACATCCTGGTAGCCAATACCAAGGCTAAGCAAGCCTTCTCCAACGGGGTGTAACGGGTCTCATAGTCCAGCATTTTCTTGCTCAGATTGTAGATAGCTTTCTCTACCATATCCTCAAATTCCTGAGCAAGCATGCATCCCATTGTTGTGTCAATTCCTGACAGATACAGAATCAAGGGCTTTCCTGGCTCTGGCGGCGACAACACAGGCGGGTTTTGTAGGTACTGCTTGATCTGCTCGAAAGTGAATTGACATCGGTCATCCCATTGGAATTTATTTCCTTTCTTTAGGAGACCAAATAGTGGTTCACAAGTCAAGGTTAATTTATAAAAAACTGTCTTATGAATTGCACTTTACTTAGAAAGCCTCACACCTCCTTTTTAGTCCTTGGTGGTGGTATTTCTAGGATGGCCTTGATTTTGGAAGGATCTACCTCGATGCCCCTCTGTGTGATCAAGAACCCCAACATTTTCCCTGCTGTTACACCAAAAGTACACTTCTGTGGATTCAACCTCAATCTGTATTCTTTGATCCATTGGAAGAATTTCTTCAAGGAGGTGTAGTAGCCCTCTCTTTCCATAGACTTGACAATCATGTTGTCCACGTACACCTCAACCTCTTTATGGATCATGTCATGCATAATTGTGGTTGTAGCCCTTTGATACGTAGCCCCGACATTCTTCAACCAAAGCAGCATCACCCTATAGCAGTAGGTTCCCCACAACGTGGTGAAATCGGTTTTCTCTCTTCTTCAGGTGCCATCAGAATTTGGTTATACCCGAAAAATCCATCCATGAAAGAGAGCAATGCATGGCTTGTGGTGAAGTCCACCAATTAATCAATGTGTGGTATAGGAAAGTCGTCCTTCGGATTGGCTTTGTTCAGATCTCTGAAATCCACACACACTCGAATTCCGCCATCTTTCTTTAGCACCCGAACAATGTTGGCCAACCAAGTTGGATACTCAGATACTAGCAAGAACCCTGCGTCTATTTGCTTGGTGACCTCCTCTTTAACCTTCAAAGCCCAATCCGGGTGTATTCTTCGAAGCTTTAGCTTGATGGGTCGACCCTCGGGGTCAAGAGGGATCCGATGTCGTACAATCTCAGGATCGATTCCAGGCATCTCTTCATAGGGCGAAAACATCTTCGAAATCTTTTAATAAAGAGACTAAGCGCTTGCGCTCCTCTGAAGACAATGTGGACCCGATCTGGACTAGAAGCGGATCCTTCCCAGTACCCACATTAATTAAAATGATTCATTAATGAGGGGTTTTCCAAACCTTTCCTTCTCTCAATTAATCAAATGTTTCAATACCAGAGGAATTCCTTCCTCATCGTTTTCATCGAAATTTTGAAAATCATGACCAATGCAATATACAAGTGGCACTGAGAAGTACTTAGAACCTACAACGGCATTCACATTCAAAAGGTTCAGCTCATCCAATTCCTCGTTTACAACTAACTCAAAAGAAAAGACAAAGATGACCTGGACAAAACCTCGGTATTCGGGTTATCAACCCCAGAAATATCGGACTTCGACTCAGAGGAACTGGAATTTCAATTTCGACTCCACAGACTCTGTGGAATCAGATTCTGGCTCACTACCTGACCCAAAACTTCTGGACATGAAGCCCTCCTCCCACTGCCAAATGAGGGACGGTACGTCAGATGCATCCAAGATACCATTGGAAGGGTTCGCACCCGGTTGATCTCTGATCATGGAAACGGCCAGGTTATGCCCCAAGCTCTCTAAGTTGATTTGAGGATCCCAAAGGAGACATGCCAATGTTGCTCCTACTTCAAGTTCACTACTGTTGGAATCACTTTCTGTGTTCTTTGCAGCCTCAGCAGTTAGTTCAGTTTGTTTCTTTGTGTCACTCTCTTGCAGCTGCAATTCGAAGAAAATCTCAAAGCTGAGAACTCACTGCTTCTCAGAGTTGAAGCAAGGTTCGGGGAAACCACAGAATGGAAAGTCTTCACCCTCCCGAATAAAATAGCCATTCAGGTTTCCCCGAATAGGTCGATGCACAAGTTCATAGCGCTTCCCCGTTTGTTTAGCTCTGGCTCTTCCGGCCATCTCTTTCCCTTTCCCCACCCAGTCCTCTTTGGTGGGCGTATAGCCAAGACCAAAGGCATGTGGGTTATGTGGCACATCGGCTAATGTAGTGATGCCCTTCTGGCCACTCCTTCCTAATCCCATTCTGAGCATATGTTGTAGCTTATTCATGAGATATACAGATTGGGAACTGACATATATGCTCTCACCAAGAGCCAAGATATTCTGCAGTACCCGGGCCTCAACCAAGGTAAACCCCGAAATGAAAAGATCCTCTTCGCCATGCACAATTTCCAACACAGGTGTAGTGACCTCTAGCGGAGGATGTATAGATGAATTCCTGAAGACTATGGCCACCCCTTTCCCATGGCGGTACTTCAGTATCTAGCGGAGGGTAGAAGAGACAACTTTCACTTGATGTAGCCAGGGTCGCCCCAGTAATAAGTTCAAAGTGGCCGGAATATTCAGGACGTGGAACTCAATATCCTATTGAGTCAGGCCCACTTGTACTCTGATCTGTACTGTTCCCATCACCTCTCTGCTTGTGTTGTTGTACGCCAAGATCACCTAGGCCGTAGGCACTAAATCTACCGGTTTCAGGCCAATAGCATAAGCGTGCGGCATGGATAGACATTGATTACTGACCCAGTGTCGACCAATACTACTGGTATCCACTTTTCTTGGGACTCCACTGATATGTAGAAAGGCTTGTTGTATGCAGAGCCTTCCGGCGGCAATTCCTTATTTGAAAATGTGACGCCCCGATTCTACACTATAGGTTGCAGTCAAGGGAGAGTCACTAGTGAGTCCTATGGCCAATAACCAAGTAAGATCCTAGATCGCCGGAGGAGTCAAAATAGCCTCCCTTCTAAGTCCAGCTTTCTTAGGCAGCGCACTACCTTTTTGACGGATCTTACAAGGCATTCACACAAGGTCTCATAAGCAACGATAAGGAGTATATGGATAAATATAGAATGAAAGTTCATAACAACCACGGATATCATTAATTTCAAAAGCTTGCTCCATTGCATTACATCCCCAAAAGAAAGTTTAAAACTTCACATGAGTCTTACAAAATAATAAAAGGAAATTTCTAGTTTTTCCTAAGATAGCCAAAAGTCTTCGAAGGTTTCTGGTTCGTCGCCTCAGCTATAAGTTCCTCTTCGTCACCTGGCATGATATGCCGTGAGCTTTGAATGCCCAGTAAACACACACACACCCTGCCCCTTTTTCCCCAATCCAACACACAATCACAGGTATAACTTAAAGCATGATACTCAAATGAATAAATAAAAGGTTACAAGTTAGATGTTAGTAAACTAGAAATCCTGCAAAGAGATTTCGTCCTTCCAACCACAAGAATCGGACGCGGATTATTCGGTATGTCCCCTCTTTTGCTGCTTTGTTGCAGAACTAACCTCGGATGCCTACCAACGGCCATGTACCGCGTAGCGCCAACCGCAGGGCCTCAAAAGAGACGGTAAAATAGGGCCTTGCCCGAATCCCACCTCACACCAAACCACCTAGGGTTCGAATACAACCGCTCCGTTCAAGAGTTCCGAAAACCACTTGTGCAAGACTTTAACTTCCAAATAGGGAACGCATCCCAACAATCCATATATCACATATTCTCATCTTTTCATACTCAAGCGATTTAAAACCCAATACCCTCCCAATTAAGTTTTCCATTGAGTTAAATGTTTTGGTCAAGGTTAGGCAACTTAACAAGATAAAAATATCCACACAAGCATGCATCAATAAGGTGAAGAAGATGAAGAACATAACATGACACATACAATATCATGCCAAGATATGATCATAAGCTAATAAACATTTTCATGAATACAAGGGCACAAAACATCCATGTACAACAAAATTTCCAGATTTAATATCACATAAAGATTAAAATAGAGGGACTATTTTAGATCCTTCACCAGACTTGGCCTTCCTATGGTTCGTAGAGAATTTGATCTAGTTTCTAGAACATAATTCGAAAATGGGATTGCTTTTTCAAATTTTAAGTTATTCAGAAAATATTTCAGCACTGTCCAGATTCCGTCCAGATCCGTCGACCGTTACGAAAATTTGATTTTCTTGCAAACCGCTTAATGTTTTTCGATGAAACCAATTTTAGTTGAAAGCTAACACTTTAAGGAAGATTTTGAAATAAAATAGAGGTCCAGAATAATTTTGTACATTTTTCTAGAATTTCTGGAAGTGGGCTGCAAAAACAGATTCTAGGGTGCTTTGCCCAAAACAAGAAGATTTATGAAAAAGGGGTTCCACCAAGGGAAAGTTTCATTTCTTTTGTGAAGAAAACATGCTAACTATCACATGTTTAACTCAGAAAATTTAGTTTGAGAGAGTGCCCTTGAAAAGTTGAGAGATTGGTACAAAAGAAGATGGTTTTGTGCCAAAATGGGGAAAATACAAGAGAGATGGAATCAGTACTCAACCCTTAGCATTTTTAACATAAGAACTTAGTAATAACATATCTGAAAACATTATTTAGAACCCTTAGAAACATGTATTTGAAAAAGGAAAATGAAAGAAAAGGTTGTGTTGTGGCTTACCTTCTAAACTTTGCACAAGAAGCTCTCTTCTTTCTTCCTCTTCTTCTTCTAGACTTCTCTCTCTTGCTCTCCTCCCTCTCTCTAGTCAAATGTGTGTGTGTGGGTGTGGTGTTTGTGCTTGCCAAGCTTAGGGGAGGTTGGTATTTATAGGCAACTTTTGATGTAAAATGTCCTAAAAGCCCTCTAGTTGGAAAAGGATGGAAAGGTTAGGATCTTGCTTGGAATCTAATGGGATAGGAGGGATTTGGGAGTTAAATCATAGGATTAGGCAACATTTGGATGGTTCCTAGTTGAAAGGAAACTAGTGTTGGAAACATCATCCTAGGTCTAGGGTACTAGGTCTTGGATTTCCTAGAACATCATGATGGTGGTTCTTGAAATTTGGCTCCTCTCTTCTTCCTAGGGTGGCTAGCCTTGGGGACTGTGATGGAGTTATTATTTTATTAGTTTTGGTCCTAGGGCACACTCTTCAAGGTGTATATATATATCTTACAAGATTGATGGTACTTCAAGGTACAAGGTACAAGTACTAGTTTTTTTTGGGGTAAGTTTTGAATTTAAATAAGGAGTGAGGGCTTGGAGTTAAAAACATGTATTAGGACCTTACTCATGTAGAATTAAATTAAATTAGGTTAGAGAACCTAATCTGGCTAGGAAAATTCCAGTTTTGATGAAAATAAAATAAAATGCTAACCGTCAAGATCTGAAATAATCAAGTAACCGAGGGGCTTTAAGAAAATAATTCAGACATTAGGGTCTTTAAAGAAAATACATTTTTCAGGGGCTTCACAGAAAAGGTCAAAGTTGGCACAACGCCTCCTGGGAAGACTAATCTCATCAGTTCTTCCGGGGTAGTCTCAATGGACAACTTGGCTTTATCCATCGCTGACAGTATAGCCTGTCTATGCACTCGCGAAACCATAAGCAGCCCCCAAACAGATATGTCAGCTTGAATCTTCTTCAACTGTTTCAGCACAGCCTCTTCCTCTAACTGCTTGTCCTTCTGTTTCTCTACTTCATTGTCCTTTCTGGAGGCTTTGGGTTGGTCCAGATGCGATGGTTTGAAATATCGGCCACTTCTTGTCATGTGGTCGACTTATTCCACATACCAGGTATTGTCAGGTAGGCCTTTACCCCAATCCTCGTCAGTGTGGGCAAGATGCAAATCATCATCTTCTAATCACATACCTCCGGTAACCAACAAGCAATTGTCTGGTTCCAGTCTAAGTGTTCTCTCAACAGAAACATCCCTGCGGGGCATTGAGCTATTCTAGCTTTTCGATCACTTTCAATCATTTCTTGCCCAAGCCGCTCCAGCGCGACTTCTTGTTCTGTATGTACAGTGCTAACAATGCAATGTTCCTGAGCCAATTGTCCTTCACCGGTGTTTTCTGGTAGTTTACCCTTCCTATCGTTCGTTCCAGCCATTGCTGCAATTCTCGTTTTCTGTTCTTCAAGCTTTGATTCATTTCCTTCATCTATATCGGGTTCATCACTTAGCCACCCAGAATTGTCTGTTGACCCTTTCAGATCGAACCAATCAATACGCACGTCCCCTCGATCTTGCTCCTCAAAGAACTGCAAATTGTCTATATCCTCCTCTAGGTCAGCTAGATCATCTAATCCCTAACTTGGTCCATCTTCTCGGACTACACTGACCTCTATCCTAGTTGGTAACACCACTTCCAACTTAGCTTGATTGATTGGTATAACATAGCAGCTCGGGTTGTATGTCCCTTCAGATAAGTCCTTAAAGCCCCCGGGCAATGGACTGATATTCTCCACCAAGGCTGACCTTCCGTCATCTTCTTCTGTCACCACCACGGGTTCAGGTTGGAGTGAAGACACGGTCATCATGCACAAGTTTGTGCTCTCAGGGATGAACAACGCTGGCTTAGGTAGGTGGGAAGGGGTGATGTATATACTGGGTTCATAAGGGACGGCCAATATATGGATGAGGTTTACATGCCGAGGTGGAGGGACTTGATTATGTAGTGGGAGAGGATTTGTAGTGACGTTGGTTTTTTCGGGAGGTGCTATCACTTTATTGTCAATGAGATCTTCAATCTCATGACGCAGTCTGAAGCACTAATCAGTATCATGACCATGCTGTTGTTAAAAAGCAAAGTATTTGGCCGGGTTATGTTTAGATGGGAGAGGATTGGGCAGTGGGTGTTGTTTTAACGGTTTAAGATGTCCTTTTCCGATCAGGACCCCTAGGGCTTTGGATAAGGACATGAAAAGTGGGGTGAAGGCTCTCTAGCCTCAGGCCTGTTGGCTTGAGGTTTATGAAGTTATGTTGGCTGTACCGGCAAAGTGGTTGGCAGTCTTGGGTATGGTGGTGACCATGCTCATAACCAAAGGCCGTACAAAGGTGCTACCAGTCATGGCTGCATTGGAGCTGTGTGTAAAGGGCCTTTTGGGCTGTTGCTTCTCATGGTCTATCAGTCCCTGCTTTATCGCATCGTCAATTTGGACCCCTATTTCATGGAACTCAACAAATGTAGACAAAGGAAAGGCTATTATCTTCTGCAATAGTCTCCGTTCCAAATTACAGACCACCATTTGGATCTGATCCTTCTTGGATGGCCTAATGGTCATCATAGAGGCCTTGACCCTCCACCGGGTCACAAAATCCGAGAAGCCCTCCTTTGGCTCCTGGCGAGTTGTTTCGAGATCACGAGCAGTGACCTCGATCTGAGTAGTATAGAAGTACTGCGCTATGAAGGCCTCAGCCATTTCTTCCTAATTTCTTTTCACAAAGTCCTCAAGTTTGGCATACCAGATGGTCGCTATACCCGACAGGGTCCGGCCAAAAAGCGATAGCTTCAGCAGTCTAGTGACACCCATTGGTCGTAGGGTATCTAAAAATAACCAGAGATGGACCATGGGATCCCCAGAGCCATCAAATCGGTCTATGTGCGACGTCTTGAATCTGTGAGGTAGAGTCACTGCCGAGTCAGTGTATCCATCTTCAATATCAAGAATTGAATTTACGCCCTATGCCCATTTGAAGAATTTTTCTAGTTTGTTGACCTTCAATGCAGTAAGGTCAACCTCAAATTCAAACGGTGCCTCCGTTTGGTAAACTGGTGCCTTGGAGGTCTGAAGTGGGATTGGATCTGCCAGAATGCCCATATTCTCTTGGACATTGAAATTGACCCCGGGTGTCGAAACTCCCGCTGGGGGTGCATGGGATTCAGAGGCTACTACCAGTTGTGGTTGCTGTTGCTGAAGCCTATCTATCACTTCTGCTTGACGGGCTACGACCACGGCTTGGTGGGCTGTAACCTCAACTTGATTGGTAGCATCTAGCTACATGGTCTCAATGGTTTGCTAGAGCTGATGAAGCATATCTTCCATGCTAACTGGGGAATGTTGAGCTATCAGAACTGGTGAATACTTTTTTGTTAGAGTAGAAGTAAAAGACCGAGCCTGGCTGGGCACATGCAAAGTAAGTGGTGACTGCTGAATTGGTGACTACTAAACTGGTGAGTTACGCCTAACCCTCCTCCATGTTGTAACCAGTGGGAGCAAAGCAAACACTGGCTATCCCTTGAGAAGATCTCCAGATCTATAAAGTCTCCTTATACAAGTCCAGAGTGCTTGGGGGGTAACTGAATCGTTAGAAGCAATGGTGAAAAACTACCTTGCAAAAAGAAAATAAAGCAAAAAGAAACAAAAATCCGAAACCGTACAGCACCTCGGCTCAGACACAAACAACACGCAGTTGCAATCATAAACTGGAGAATTGTACTCAACACTAATTTCTACCTCAAAACTGATACCTAGACTTGCAACAAATACATACATTCCTGTAAAGTTTCACTCTAAAAGCACATGTCAAGCAAGTGAGAGCAAAAACACCCCTATGATGGGGGTAGGGTTACCCTGTCCTAATTTCGTCAAGAGCTAGGGGTTGACTACGCAAAACAAGTGGTTTCATACAATTCCTACGTTTGGGTAAGCATCATGTCCTAGTTTGGAACAGTCTCTATAGTTTCCGATATGCAACTGGGTCGATTAGTCAAAAAGAGTTCCTCGGCAAGACTACCTAATATACCTCTTATACCTAACACTGAGAAGTGAAAGGAGGATCAAACAGTACAGCGGTAGTCCAGATC
This sequence comes from Camellia granthamiana, assembly GCA_036172215.1. Taxonomy (NCBI): domain Eukaryota; kingdom Viridiplantae; phylum Streptophyta; class Magnoliopsida; order Ericales; family Theaceae; genus Camellia; species Camellia granthamiana. The sequence goes on along the minus strand of CM069913.1, from coordinate 78,164,106 downwards.
CAAGGGTTGTGTTTCCATTGTGGTGGAGCCCATAACCGGTCAGCCTTTTGGCAAGCTTTTCCAAGCAAGCCTCCGGCAAACTGCTCAAGAATAGCAAATGGCAAACACTGTGACTTAGGCGCACCAATGCAAATGCAAATGCAAAGAAACACATAAGTGTAGATAAAACAACATATCATGGGTTCGAGTCAAATTCTCTAAATCCTCAGTAGAGTAGCCAGAAACTGTGGACTTGCCTTTTTCGAGCCCCCTTTTAGAAGGTTTGAAAAGAAGGTCTCATGGTTCAGACTCCCATGGTTCTGAATCGAATCTCACAAGTGCAATGTGAAACTGATAAACACCAAAGAGTCCAAATCTGGCAAATCATTTTGGAAGATTGATTTTAGTATCAAAAATATCAAAATTGGACTACTTTGCCAAATACAAAGTCGCCACCTAAATATTTTATTTCGGAGAAATTTAGGAAACCCATGACTCGCGCCAAAGGCCACGTATCCGTCATCACCAAAGTTGCCTCGGTTCAGGAACTTGGGTACGAAGGGGGAAGGTCATGATTTGAGCACCCCCACTCGCCCGATCGAAAGATCAGCCTCTACTAATCATGATATGATTTTTTATGTACATTATGTGCTCTTGTTCTAGTTATTAGACTAGCTTTACTATGTGGTGCGCACAAGCAAGTATAGACTAGTTTGCTCAATTTGGAACAATTCAACTCATGTTTGTCTGCGAAAATGGTTCGAATTGGCCACCTCAAGTGGGCTAAAATATTGCAGGTTTGCCACCAAACATAGTGGGCTTAAAACATGATTTGCCACTCAACAAAGTGGGCTTAAAACGCACATTCGTTGAATCGTTCCAATTCAAACAACAAGCCTTCATCTACAGGGATTCATGCAGTTAAGCATTTAAGCACATAGCCTCATGGCAAGCATGCTAGATATGGCAATCACTTATACTCATGCAAGTACGCTAAAGCGTAAAAACTCACCTAGTACTCCAATCTAGAAGATATGAGTTAGAAAACTATGCATGATTCCTAACTATGTCAAATGTCTAATGCAACACATGCACTGAATGCAATTAATAGGCTCGGCTACTAATATGGCATATGATTTGATTTGAACATGCGGTTAAACACGTATTCAAAGAAGACATTGAAATGGCAATCCAGTTTGAATGATGCGCCGAGTCTCGGTGCATGCAAGACAAGATGAATATATGCAAGCATGCGGTATGCTAATTGAAACATGATCCCTAATCTAACCATCAAAATCGATTAAATAAAAGGGAGAAAGACGTGGGGTTGGAAAACATACACACATGCACGTACACTTATTACAACATTACGCCCTCGTGAAGGAGGGTCCGAATAAATAAGAGCGAAGCTAATCTAACTAAGCTAATTAGACTAAATATTACACACCAAATGAATAACTAGCTAAGCTAATTACTAATTATTACAACACTTTAACTAACTAGTAAACTAATTAATTAATTTACAACACAAATGTACGCTTACTCAGCATTTAAGATTTTAAACTATGCCGCCACTACTCTGCCTCGGGAAGTGGAAGACGCACATGCTCGGTTTATGCCCCGAAAAGACCTCTGTTTTGCTCTCGAAAGTCTCTGTTTGCGGGGTCGAGCATTATCAGAACCTTTCTGCTCCACCTTACCAAATCTTTGTTGTGGTTTACATCTGCAGCCTGCCGGCCATGGATGGACGGCCATCTACCGGGCAGGAAGGTGTCCTACCGGCCAGAAATGATGCACTGTCGGCCATAAATGGTGGCCTGCCAGCCACTAATGCACTGGGTTATCATACTACAACCGAGTACAAACAGAGCAAAAATGAGGTTTTTCCAAGGATTTGTTTGTACTGTATCCCTCCTTATCATCCCAATATCTCAAAGGAGTGATACATTTGGATCCAAAAACCACCAATCAAGCAAGTTCATTGCATGATGGCCAAAGATCCAAGTTGTGCAATTTCGATAAATGCACAAATATGACCAACAAGACCACCACCCTATCATGCATGATCAAGGGCAATGGAGACCTACGAAAGTGGCACATTTCATCACTTTTGAGTATGAAATGTCTCATTTTCCTTGTGTTCAAATTAACGTCTGATTTGAACACATGCAATGCAACACAAACACATGCTTATCATGCCACTTACTTGTGAATTTTGTTCACACATTTTAATTACCAAATCATTCTTTAATCAATTTTTCCATTGGTGAGTATCCTCTAAGGTGAAGGAAGTGTCAACCAAGGGATAGTGTAAGGCAAGAGAGAAATCATGCCTTTGATAATGAACCCTCAAAGAGGATTAAACCATTGAGCATGACCACAATCTCAAGCATAAAGGATCCAAGGCTTGAAACAACCCTGAAAAGAAAAATGAAAGAATGAAGCAAAGAGGGAGGTTGCAGAGATTTAGCTGCTGAAATTGAGTGATAAAAGCACTAAAAAATGCAGCCAAGTCACACCAATGATGTTTAAAGCCTTAAAATAACAAGCTAGTGCAAGGATTTACACTACGACTACACAAAACAAAGTTCAAATGAACCAAACAGGCCCAAATGGAGCTAAAGTAGGCTATTTCAAAGGCTAAAACATGCTGGACTTAAGCTAAGTTAAGCTAGAAAAACATGCTAACATGTGAAGCTAACTAAACATACAAACAAGGCACAAGGATGGGAGGCTAACCCCTCCAATTTTGGACTTCAACATGAGTTTTTAACCACTGAAAAACCTCTGAAATTCAGTGGTTAAAAGGCCGAAAAAAGTTGGTTTGAAAGTGATGGGTAGAGGCACAAAGGCTTTATAAACTAAGAAGCAAGAACGGTGAACCACCCCCTAACTACAAAAGGGCTCAAACCACCATTTTCAAGCCGCAAAAACAAAGCTTTTACAGTTCAAAATCAGCCCCACAAATAGCTGAGAAAGATAGAAAAACTAGTATTGAAAACAAGATAACAAGACTAGTATTCTACCTCATGAAGCAAACAACACTTTAGGCACAAGTTCAAGCCAAAACCACCTTCAAGAGCTCCAAGAAGGCCCCAAGGAACCTCAGCTCAAAGGTGAGAGGATTTGGTTTAGGAGATGTAGGCAAAAGTGCAGAGAAACTAGGCAAACACACACAAGTTTGCAAGAGAGAGAGAAATCTAGAGAGAGAAGTTTTATGTCTCAAATTTTTCTAACCCCTACACATGAGAGAGGGGTCCTATATGTAGAAAACACAAATTTCCCTCAAAAACATCCAGCCACACACGTGTAGGAAGATGTATGAATCTGTGCAAATAGTTGGCACAAAATATCTGCAGCACACAATGGTGGCCGGCCGACCATCAGTGGTGGCCGGCCGACCATCAGTGGTGGCCAGCAAGGCTTCATTGATGGCAGGCATTGCACATCAATGGCCGGAAAAGGAGAAGTGGTGACCGGTAGCCTCTGGCCATCAAAAAATTCTGGCTGAAAAGGCCCAAGCATAGTCCAAAGATGAGACAAAATGGATGTAGGGTTTGAAATGCTCAAAGTTGTGGCATTCCACTGGAGACTTCGAGCGTTCAGCAATCAAACAGACTCATCATCGGATGTACCTGCAAGAACATCCAATTCTTAACGGGCCGTCAAAAATGAGGTGTCCACAATGAGAATAACAACTCCACCCGACCAAATAGTTTTGATGAGGTAAGGACCAGTCCAATTGGGTCGGAACTTGCCCCTAGGGTCATGAATGGTAGCTCGGTTATCTTTCAACACCATATCTCCCTCTTTGAGATTCCGGGACTTAACCTTCTTGTTAAAAGCGCTAGCAATTCTGCATTGATAGCCTTGAACATGATACAATGCTTTCAGCCTTCTCTCATCAAACAACATCAATTCTTCGAATCTGCTTTGTTGCCAGTCTACCTCTACTATCTAACACTCAGCCATAACTCACAGCGACATGACTTCTATTTCAATTAGAAGAATAGCCTCCATTCCATAGACAAGAGAATAAGGAATTGCCCCTATAGACGTCCGGATTGAAGTTCTATAGCCCTAGAGTGTGAATGGCAATTTATCGGGCCAGTCCCTATAGGTCTCAACCATCTTCTGCATGATATTCTTGATGTTCTTGTTGGCGGCTTCAACGGCTCTGTTGGTTTGCGGCTTATATGTAAATGACTTATGAAAAGCCATATTGTATTTTTCCAAGAAGTCTATCACCTCCTTCTTGAAATGGAAGCCATTATCTGATATGATCACGTTTGGGATGCCATATCGGCAAATGATATTGTTTCTGATGAACTTAGCCACATGCGACACTTTCAACACTGCATAGGACTAAGCTCCGACCCACTTTATAAAGTAATCAGTTGCCACCAAGATATATTCATGCCCATTCGACCCTTTTGGCTTGACTTCCCCAATGACGTCAGTTTTCCAGACCGAGAAAGGCCATGGTGAAGTCATATTGTACAACTTTGACGGCGGGATGTTCATGCGATTTGCATGAATTTGGCATTTGTGGCATTGCCGAACAAAACCAATACAATCATCCTCCATAGTGGACCAGTAGTAACCTTGCCTGATAATCTTTCGGGCTAACATCACTCCGTTCATGTGTGCTCCGCACTGTTCTCCATGGATGGCCTCCATCAGGCGCTTTGATTCCTCTTCTTCGACACACAACTTGTGCATTCTCAGATGACCTCGTTTGTATAGCTTACCTCTACAAATGATAAATTGGACGACCATTCACCGTATTCCCCTTTTGTTCTTGGCATTTGCCCCTGGTGGATAAATCTCATTTTCCAAGAAATTCCAAATATCATAGTACCAAGGGTTTTGGTCCTATGCTTCATCAATTGCGGCGATAGTTTCATAGCCTGGCATGTATCTCTACTCAATGATAATCGGACATATCTAGACTCCTAGTAGGATGTCTACCATTGAAGATAAAGTGGCTAAAGTCAACGAACCTTTTGTTCTCTCTCAGTGGATGCGTGAAAGTCAGCTTTTTAAACCTAGGAATCTAAACATCCAGGGTCTAGTGATAAGCTTTCATCTTTTCTTCCTTGCCTTCCAGTCCCCATTTGCTTGAGAAACAACTAAGTTCAACACCCCAATGACGTCCAGCCTTTTTGCCCCTAGTTCCAGGGCAGCTTCTAAACCAGCGATACACGCCTCATACTCTGATTCGTTGTTGGACACCTTGAACCAGAGTTTGAAGGTTAAAGGTATATGGGAGTCATCGGGTGCTATCATCAACACACCTATCCCACAACCGTAATGATTAGACGCTCCGCCAACGTAAATTGTCCAAGTCTCCTCCTCGACTTCCAGAATGGCTTCATCTGGGAACAGGTATTCCACCGCTACATCCCCTTCTATTGGTGATTTTCCAGGAACTCTGCTACAGGTATCCCCTTGACCGACTTGCAGGTAACATACTTGAGATCGAATTCAGAGAGGAGAAGCAACCAATGGGCTAGCCTACTTGTCAGCAATGGTTTCTCAAAGAGATATTTGATGGGATCTAATCTCGAAACCAGAATTACAGAATGAGCTAGCAAGTAGTGCCTAAACTTCCTAGTAGACCATACCAAGGCTAGCCAAGCTTTCTCCAACGAAGTGTAGCGGGTCTCATAATCTAGCATTTTCTTGTTCAAGTAGTAGATGGATTTCTCCACCCTATCCTCAGATTCCTAAGCAAGCATACATCCCATCGTCGTGTCTATTACTGACAGATACAAAATCAAAGGCTTCCCCAGCTTTAGCGGCTACAACATAGGCGGATTCTGAAGGAACTGTTTAATCTGCTCAAAGGCAAATTGACATCGATCATCCCATCGGAATTTCTTCCCTTTCTTCAGGAGACCAAATAGTGGTTCACAAGTCAAGGTTAATTTAGAAATAAATCGTCTTATGAATTGCACTTTACCCAGAAAGCTTCACACCTCCTTTTCAGTCCTTGGTGGTGGCATTTCTATGATGGCCTTGATTTTGGAAGGATCTACTTCGATGCCTCTCTGTGTGATAAAAAAGCCCAGTATTTTTCTTGCTGTTATGCTAAAAGTACATTTCTGTGGATTGAACCTTAGTCTGTATTCTCTAATCCATTGAAAGAATTTCTCCAAGGCGGTGTAGTGGTCCCCTCTTTCTTTTGGACTTGGCAATCATGTCATTCACATACACCTCGAGTTCTTTGTGGATCATATCATGCAGAATAGTGGTTGCATCCCTTTGATAGGTAGCCCCTGCATTCTTTAGCCCAAACGGCATAACCCGATAGCAATAGGTCCCTTACGGCGTATTAAATGCAGTTTTCTCTCTGTCCTTGGGAGCCATCAGAATCTGGTTATACTTGGAAAAATAGTCCATGAAGGATAGTAATGCATGACCCGCAGTGAAGTCCACTAATTCATCAATGTGCGGCAGAGGAAAGTCATCCTTCGAACTGGCTCTGTTCAAATCCCGAAAGTCCCCACACTTCCGGATTCCACCATCCTTTTTCGACACTGGGACGATGTTGGCCAACCAAGTCGAATATTCAGATACTAACAAGAAACCTACCTCGATCTGCTTGGTGACCTCCTCCTTGATTTGCAGTGCCCAATCCGGGCAGATTCTTTGCAACTTCTATTTGATAGGTCGGGCCTCAGGGTCAAGAGGGATCTGATGCTGTACAATCTCAGGATCAATTCCAAGGTTGTCTTCGTAGGACCACATGAAAACATCTTTGAAATCTTTTAATAAAGCGACTAAGCGCTCGCACTCCTCCGAAGACAACGTGGACCCAATCCGGATCATACGCGGATCCTTCTCAGTACCCACGTTAATAGGAATGATTTCATCGGCATAGGGTTTTGCAAACCTCTCCTCCTCTCGATTAATCAAGTTTTTCAAAACCAGAGGAATTCCTTCCTCTTCGTTTTCATTAAAATTATGAAAATCTTCGCCAATGCAATAAACAAGCAGCACAGAGAAATACTCAGAATCAACGGCGTTCTCATTCATAAGGTCCAGCTCTTCGGTTATAACCGACTCAAAAGCAAAAGGAAAATAGGACCTAGACAAGACCTTGGCATCCGGGTTATCACCCCCAGGAATATCGGACTTAGACTCAGAAGCATTAGAATCTGATTCCAACTACACAGACTCTGTGGAATCAGATTATGGCTCATCACCCGACTCAGAACAAGATAGGTAGCCCTCCTCCAACTGCCAGACAAGTCCCATTCTTCCAAGTCCACTTTTTCTAAGTCCCATTCCTGGCACATGCTATAGTTTGTTCATGACATAGATTGATTGGGCGCTGACATACATGCCCTTATTAGCGGCCAAGATGGTTTACACTACTCGGGCCTCAGTCAGTGTAAACCTAAGAGGAAAACATCCTCTTCACCATGTACGATCTCCAACACCAGTGCAATGACCTCTAGTGGGGGATGGATAGACGAATTCCCGAAAATAATCGCTACCTTTTTCCCGTAAGGGTATTTCAATATTTGGTGAAGGGTGGACGAGACTGCTTTCACCTAATGCAACCAGGGTCTCCCTAGCAGTAAGTTGAAGGTGACAGGGACATCCATGACATGGAACTCGACATCCTGCTGAGCTGGGCCTACCTAGACTCTGATTTGCACCGTGCCCATAACCTCTCTGCTTGTATTATCATATGCCCGAATTACTTGAGTTGTGGGCACGAAATCTACCGGTCTAAGGCCGATGGCATAAGTTCTGTGAGAAGGACAAACGTTGATAGTTGAGCCGGTGTCTATCAACACCACCGGTACCCATTTTTCCTTGCACTCAACGGATATGTACAGGGGTTTGTTGTGAACTAAGCCTTCCGGCAATAGTTCTTTGTCAGAAAAGGTTAGAGTTGGCCCTACACCACCTGGGAAGACCACTCCCACAAGGTGTTCAGGGGTAGTGTCAATGGACAATTTAACTTTGCCCATTGCTGATAGTACATCCTATCGATGTACCTGGGAAAATATAAGCAGACCCCAAATTGAGATGTCAGCTTGGATTTTCTTCAGTTCCTTCAACACTGCTTCTTTTTCCAGCTGCTTCTCTTTTTGTTTCTCAACCTCTCTATCTTTTCCAGATGCCTTAGCTTGATCTATTTGTGGCGGCTTGAAATACTGCCCATTTCTTGTCATGTGGTCTATCTCCTTTACATACCACATGTTGTCTAGGTGGCACTCATCCCAATCCTTGTCTGTGTGAGCTAGACATAGATCTTCATCCTCCACCATACACCTCCGGCAACTGACAAACAGTTGTCCGGCTTCGTTCTGATCACTCTCACATCACAAGTATTCCCTGCAGGGTGTCAGGCCATTACAGCTTCCTGGCTGTCTTCAAACATCTCTTGTGCAAACTGCTTTAGCGCAGCTTCTTGTTCTATGTCCACAATTCTCACAATGCCCAATTCCTGAGCTGAATTTTGTACGCTGGCGTTCTTCGGTAGTTTCTCCTTTTCATCGACCCTTCCGGCCACTACAACAATTCTTGCTTTCTTTTCCTCTGGTTTTCTTTCAATTCCTTCCTCCCTGTCTAGTTCATCACCCAACCACCCAAAGTTATTTCGTTGATCCATTCAAATCGAACAAGTCAATCTACACATCTCTTTGATCTTGTTCATTGAAGAACTGTAGATTGTCTAAGTCCTCTTCAAGTTCCGCCAAACCATCCAAACCTTGACCCAAGCCATCCTCTCTAACCACATTGCCTCCACCATAGTTGGCAATACCACTTCGACTTGGCTTGATTAATTGGCACAATGTAGCAACTTGGATTATACACCACCTTAGACAAGTCCTCAGAGCACTCAGGCAACGGACTCATACTTTCCTCTAAGGCCAGCCCCACTTCTTCTACAACTGTCACCGCTATAGGTTTAGGTTGAAGTGTGAACGTGCCCATCATGCACAAATATGTGCTTTTAGGAATAAACACCGTCGGTGTGGGTAGGTGGGAAGGGGTAATATATATGTTGGGGTCATAGAGGATGGCCAATGTATGGATTAGGTTTAGGTTTCGAGGTGGGGGAACTTGATTGTGGGCCGAGAGGGGATTTGTAGTTACATTTGGTTTCTGGAGAGGTGTGATCACCTTATTGTCGATGAGGTCTTGAATCTCATGACGCGGCTTGAAGAATTGGTCGATCTCGTAACCATGCTGCTGGTGAAACGCACAGTACTTGGCTGGGTTGTCTTTAGGTGGGAGAGAATCAAGTAGGGGGCGAGGCTCTAATGGCTTGAGGTGCCCCATTTTGATCAACACCTTCATGGCTTGAGATAAAGGCATGTAGAGTGGGGTAAAGGTCCTCTGGGATCGGGCAGGGTTGTTTGAAGTTTGTGGTGTTTTACTGGCAAAAGGATTGGTGATCTTGGTTATGGTGGTGAAAACACTCACATCTAATGGCCACGCAGTTCTGCTACCACTGGTGGTTGCACTGGAACTGCGAACAGAAGGCCTCTTGGCCTACTCTTTCTCATCAGTAATCAGCCATTGTTTCATGGCGTCTTCAATTTGAACCCCCATCTCGTGGAGCTCAGTGAATGTGAACAGAGGTAGGACGATCATTTTCCACAACAATTTCTCGTGCAGATTGCAGACTACCATCCTTATCTGATCTTTCTTGGAAGGTCGTGTGGTCATCATTGAAGCCTTGTCCCTCCACCTTGTCATGAATTCTAAAAAGCCCTCCTTCAGCTCCTGGCGCATTGCCTCGAGATCACTAGTTGTGACCTCGATTTGTGTGTTATACGAGTACTATGCAAAAAAGGCCTCAGCCATTTTTTCCCAACTCTGCTTCACAGAATCCTCTAGCTTCGTATACCATATGGCAGCTATACCAAACATGGTACAGCCAAAGAGTGAGAGCTTCTGCAACTAGGTCAGCCCATCAGCCGCAGAATGTCTAAAAACAGCTGAAGATGAACCGTGGGGCCTCTGGAGCCGTCGAATCTATTGATGTGCGGCATTTTGAACCGATTTAGCAATGTCACCGTAGAGTCGGTATACCCATCTTCTATGTTGAGAATAGAGTTAACACCCTGCGCTCTTTTGAGGAGCTTCTCCAACTTGTTGACCTTAAGTATAGTTGGGTTAACCTCAAACTCAAATGGTACCTCAGTTGGATACACAGGTGCTTTGGAGGCCTGTGGTGGGATAGGGTTTGCCGGATTGCCTTGATTTTCAATATGGGCAGTGGCTCCAGGTGCTGGGATATCCATAGGAGGTGCATGAGATGCAGAAGCTGCTGTCGGCTGTGGTTGTTGTTGTTGGAGCCTGTTTATTATGACAACCTGACGTGCTGTGACCTCGGCTTGATGAGCAGCGCCTTGCTGCATGGTTTCAACTATTTGCTAGAGATGGTGGATCAAGTCCTCTATACTGATTGTTGGATATTGTGCCATTGGAATGGGCGAATGATCGCGTACTAGACTAGATGTCGAAGACTGTGCCTAATTAGATGCAAGTGAAGTGAGGGGTGATTGCTGTAGAAGCTAGACCGATGAACTCTGCCTGACTCTTCTCCGTCTGGTACCCGATGAGAGCGAAGTAAGCACGAGCTATCCCCAAACAAGATCTCCAGCTTTGCAAAGCCTCCTGACACAGGTCTAGAGCGCTTAGGGGATATCTGAACTGTCCGATGCAAAGGTATTATACTACCTAGCAAAAAGAAATAAAGCAAAAAGAAAGTAGTAATCAGAAACCGCACAGCACCTTAGCTCACATGTTAACAACACACAGATGTAATCAAAGCTGTAGGATCGCACTCAACACTAATTTCTGCCCCAAAACCTAATACCCAACTTGCAACTGATACGCACATTCCTGCATAGTTTCTATCACGACCCAAACTCGCCCATAAAGTTTGGTCCATGACCAGCCTGTACTTAGGCCTCAAAACAAAATTTCCAAACAATACTTATCCAAATACGGGGCCTTAAGCGGAAGCAATATCAGCATAGATAAAATGCCCATTAAGCTTGTGCATACATGAAAATTTAGAGTAATGTAATTCTTTAATTACGTTTCCATATTTACAATAAGCACAGAATTATACAGATCTCACACACACACAGACACACACACACACACACACACACACACACACTCTTATATAAGACTCCATAAATTACATAACTCCAAGTAATCAAAATTAAGGCCTCAACATGGAGGCGTACCCCAGGCGGCTTGGCAGACAGGTGGATCTCAATACAATTCTACTGTCCATACCCGATGGCTCACCTACCCAAATATACATAAAACGGAGTGAGCAGGGCTCAGTGAATAATAACAATGTAAGGAGGTTAAGTGAATGAGCACAACCTTGAGGAATATAATATACACATATATCAAACCATACGTAGGACCTATCCATAATTGTATTCTAGAATGGCCTCAAGCCCACATGTGATATAGAACGGCCTCGGGCCCACATATGATACAGAACGGCCTCGGGCCCATATATGATACAGAATAGCCTTAGGCCCACATATGATACAGAAGGACCTCGGGCCCATATATGATACAGAATGGCCTTAGGCCCACATATGATACAGAACGGCCTTAGGCCCACATAACGACAGTTGTCCAGAGCAATATGGGGAAGATGGAACATCGACATGTCTCCATCTCCCTTGGCGTACAGCCATTAGTCACATGTAGACGGAACATCGGCATGTCTCCATCTCCCTCGGCCTTAGGGCCATGAGTCATAAACAATTTACATTGTAACGGCCTCAGGCCCACTTTCATTAATAGAGACAAAATGACCTTAGGTTCATATCAATACCACCGTTCAATCATGTCCATTAATTCAATTAAAGCATAATGTCAGTAGTATATGCTATTTGCAAACCACGATATATAAATCATAACCGTAAGAAGTAAATAAAACATAACGTTACACTACTATTACTCACAATGATGGGCTTCCGGTAGCAATGGGACGATGTCCTCATCTTGGCCTACAAACACAATACACATAGCATAACATGAGGATATAATTAATCTCTTTCTTGTTCTTTAATCAATCAGCCGTAGTGGTTCTAAACTCATTAGTCCTCAATAGGTCATGATTCATGACGAGGAAAATAGGAGGAATTGAAAGGAAAATGGTTTAGAAGAAGAAATGGTATAAAATCGGCAGATAGAAAGTGAATAATCGTCGCTGATTTGGGCATATCTATTTGTGTATTTAGAATTTAGGAGTAAGACCACCACCATTAGAAACTAGACTTCAGGGCTTAAATTTAGGTTCAAGAATCACTTAAAACAGAGTCCGGATGCAGGAGATATGCTTATTTGAAGTTGGCTAAACAGGGCTGTCTCGCACCTGCGCGAAACTTGGCCGCACGTGCGGGACCACGTGCTTTTGTAGTAGAATCAAAGTCGGTGCTGGAAATGGACTGCCGCACGTGCGGCTCTATGTTAGTTTTGCTGTCGGGAAAATTTTGTTGGCTCTAGCACTTGTTTTTCCACTTTTTAAGCTAGATTTCAACTCTAATCACCCAAAAAACATGTAAAATTACACCACAATATGATAAACTAACATCAATCAAGTGTAATTCCATTTCAAACAAACCAATCTTGCCTCAATGTTCAAGATCGATGCTTTATGTTTTATGATCTTCAAAGTTCTCAAAACACAACCCACAAATACACTTGATTCTTGCATGATCTTATTCTTTGGACAATTCCAAAGTTTATTTCATGTGGTAATCATAGAGTTGAGCTCCAATCATAAACAAAATTATAGAACTCAAATTCTAATTCTTTAAATTTAGTTCAAGCAAATACTCACATAAAACCCTAACCCAAATGGGTTCAAATCTTTCAATATCGTTATGATTTCATGAAATTGATGCTTTAAACATAAGGATTCAAGATAGTGTAGACACCCCATTTTTTACCGTTCTCAACACCTGGATGTGTTTGAATGTACATCTGATTACAAGTCTGATTGCTCGCTGAGCGCTCAACTTTCGCGATGGAATGCCAGGTTTGCTCTTTCCAAACCCTATTTCCATTCTGTCTCATTGTTTGACCATGCCTTGGTCCCTCCATATTGATGTTTGTGATGGCTTGCCGGCCATGGGGAAGGGGCTGCTGACCATGGATTTGGCCCTGCCGGCCATTGATAAGGCCTGCTGGCCATCAATGAGGCACTGCTAGCTACCACTAATGGCTGGCAGGACACCTTGTTTCAGCAGATATTATTTCAGATCTTTTGAGCCAGCTGTTTTTCACTAAGCCATCCTCCATACACGTGTATGGGGGGATGGAGGCCATTTCAAGCTTGTCAAGCAAGCTTTGCATTGCATTCCTCTATATAAGGGGAGGCCCCTCCCCCTTTCCAGAGGGGGACAAAATTTTAGAGACAAAATATATCTCTCTCTCTGGAATTCTCACACACACTCTCTCTCTCTATGTTGTGCTTAATAGTGTCTCAAAGTGCATTTTCTCTTCAATTTTGCACTACAACACCTAGTAAAGCACCATCACTTTGTTGCTGAGGTACTTAAGGGTCTTGTTTGGACTCAAAAAGCTGGTTTTGGCTCAGAGGAAGACCTGCTTTGTTGCTGTTCTTCAAGGGTGAGTGTATTTCCCTTTTAAGCTTATCTTTGTATGCCATCTTAGCCACCTTAGCATGCTATTTTAGGCTTGACTTTCAACTACAAAAAGCTTTATTTTTTAAGTGTTTAAAATGTTTGTTTGAGGCCTTGTGGGAGTTGGGGGTGTTTCAGCCCCTTGTATGCCTTATTTGTTAAGCTTTGAAGCCATTCCTTGAAGCTTTTGTAGTGGCCTTTGCATGGCCTTTCTACCCCTGAAACTCAGAGGAATTTCATTGGTAGAAAAGTGTTTTTGAGGTCCAAAATGAGAGGGGGCGGTCCTCTCTCCTCTTGTCTTGCTTCCTTGCCTTGTTGGCTTCATACTTGAGCATGCTTTTCTACTTCTTTTAAGCTGAGTCCAAGCATGTTTTGTGACTTTTTGGACCTGCCATAACTCTATTTTTGGTTGATTTGGTCATTGGTTGCTTGCTTTTGGTACTTGTAGTGCAATCATGCTCTTTGGCCTAACATGCTTCATGCTTTGGTACATCATTCTAGCATGTGTTAGCTTGGCTCCAGCACATTTTTGGCTTTGATTTAACATGCTTTAGGTCTGATTTGAGTTGTTTTGGTCATGCTTGTCTTGCTTTGTATGGCTCTAGTGTGATTGGCCTTGCTAGCCTTAAGCTTTGAGACCTCTAGCATGTCATATTTGAGCTTTTTGCATGGCATTGCATCATTTGGCATGTTATTTCAGATCATATACCTCTGCCATATTCTTGCATTTATCGCCCTTTTGTTATGCTTTAGGGTTGAGCCTTATGCTTCACTTATAAGCCTATATGTATGCATGCTTGCCTAAGCTTTGGGGCTACCATCTCAGCATTTTTTTGGTGTTACTTTTCCATGGTACAACTCTAATTTTTGTTGGTAGAGTCACCTCTTACTTGGTTTTGGTATGCGTAGTGTAAATCCCACTCATTGGCCTTATATGCCTCCCATTCTAGCTTGTTTTGGCTACACTTCATCATGTTTCTAGCATTGTTTCTGCCTGCTTTAGGACTATTTTGAGTAATCTTGGTCCTTCGAGGCTTGCCTGATATGGCTATGGTGCAAGTACCTTAGCTAGACTTGAGTTTTGAGCACCGTAGTATGCTATGTTTGCGATGATTGAAAGTTTGGGCATTGTTTAACATGTTATTTCAGAGCGTATACATGTGTCATTTTTCTTACTTCTTTCATTCCTTGAGAGCTTTTGAGAGTTGTGTTTAATGCCTAGCTTGCGAGCCAATGCATGAGCATGTTGTTGTAGCTTTTGGTGCTTCATTTTCAGCAGGATTTTGCCACTGTTTTGGCATGCATGGGATCTGTTTGGTTTTGGTATAGTCCATCGAGCATTGCTTTGCATGATTCTAGTGTTTTGTCTTTCAGTAGCTTTTAATGATTAAGTGTTCTAGTATGTTGTGCATGAGTGTTTGCATGTTAGAGTCTTGCATTTCATGCCAAGATTAGCATGTTGTTTGCATGTCATGTTGCTCGCTTTGCATTGTGTTCAATCGGATGTTGTGTTGAACACAAGGTGGATTAGTTCATTTCATACTTGAAGTGATGAAGTGAGCCAATCTCCCTTGGTCTCCATTGGCTTTGATCTCTCATGATAAGGAGATGGTCTAAGTGTCTTGTTTGTCATGCATTTATTGAATTTGTACATGTTGGATCTTTGGCCATCATGCATTGAGATGCTTGATTGATGGTTTTGGATCCAATGGTGCCTCTCCCTTGATGTTTTGAGGTGATATGGAGGGGTATGGTACATACATCTCCCTGGGAGACCCTTCCTTTCCTCTCTTTTGAGCTCTGTTGCAGAATGGAGTTTAAGTACATCAGTGGCCGGCAGTGCCTTATTGATGGCCGACACCTCTTCATCTGTGGCCGGCACTGCACATCTTTGGCCGGTAGGAGGGTCGGCAGTCACCATTCATGGCCGACAGGCCACTGGTGCATTCCCCAACAACGATTTGGTAAGGTTCAGCAACAAGTTCTTGGAGAAACCCTGCAAACAGAGCCTCTAAAGAGCAAACCGAAGTGCTTTTCGGGCGGAAACTAAGCATGCATCCTTCATTGTTGAAGGCGGAGCTGTGGCAGCCTAATTTAGATGCTTTTCATACTTAGTTTTGTAACTTAATTAATTTGATTAATTAGTCAAAGTTTTGTAATAATTAATTAGCTTAGCATAGTTAATTAGTTGGTTTGTAATAATTAGTTTAATTAGAGTAGCTAGTTAGCTCTCTTTTATTCGGACCCTCCGTCGAGAGGGAAAATGTTGTAATAAGGGTGCGTGTGTGTGTACATGTCTTCCAACCCCCATTTCTTTCTCTCTTTTACTTATCAGGTTTTGATGGTTAGTTTAGCGCATATTTGAATTAGCATCCTTATGCTTGCATGCGTGCATCATTCATTCGTCTTGCATGCACCGGGCTCGGCGCATCATTCAAACTGCATTGTATTTCAATATCTATTTGAATACATGTATCAAATTGTCGCATTCATATGCCATCTTAGATAGCCGAGCCTATTTAGTTGCATTTTTGCATGTGTTGCATTGGGCATCTTGTAAAGTTAAAATCATGCCTGATTTCTAACTAGCTTTTGTTTTGGCTCGGAGTACACTGTAAGTGTTTATGCATTAGCATCCTTGCATGAGTGTAATTATTGCCATGACAGCATGCTTGCCATGAGGCTATTTGCTTAAGTGTTAAACTATTTGAATGCCTATGGATGGAGGCTAGATTGCCTGAATTGGAACAATTCATCAAAATGTGAGTCTTAAGCCCACTTGGAGTGGCAAATCATCATGTTTTAAGCCCACTTGAGGGTGGCAAATCCGCATTTTAGCCTACTTGCGAGTAGCACCTTCAAACCATTTTCGAAAAACAAACATGAGATGTTTTGTTCCAAATCGAGCGATCTAGTCTATACATGTGTGTTGTGCGCATCACATAGTAAGTTAGCTAATAACCGGAATAACGACGCATGTGTTTTCAAAAACAACATATCATGTTAGTAGAGGGCGATCCTTTGATCGGGTGAGCGGGGGTGCTCATTTCATGACCTTCCCCTCTCGTACCCAAGTTCCCGAACCGAAGCAACTTTGGTGATGATGGACACGTGGCCTTAGGCACGAGTCAAGGTTTCCTAAATTTCCCAAAACAAAATATTTAGGTGGCGACTCTGAAATTTGGCAAAGCAATCCAGGTTTGGCGCTTTTTGATTAAAATCGATTTTCCAAAACGATTTGCCGGATTTGGACTCTTTGGTGATTTATCAGTCTTGCATTGCACTTTGTGAGATTATATTTAGAACTGTGACAGGAGTCCGAACTATAGTAGTTATGAACCCAGTTCGCACCCTCTCCAAAAGGGCGGGCCACCTAGAGCGTTCGGGCGGTCTACGGATAGATTGTCATACCTTAGTTCAATCTTTGTCTATCTCTTAGTTCTCTTCAATTTCTCCAAGATTCCATGGTTGATCTTCTTCCTCTCTCTTCAATCTCTTCAAGTTTATCTTCAAGCTCCCATGAATGGTGAGCTCCCTCGCACTCTCTCTCTCTTAGAGAAGCTTCCTCTCTCCTTTACCCTACCTTTCTCTCGGTTCTCTCCCTCAGATATTTTGTTTTGACTCCAAAATTATGAGTTCAACAACTCATATGGAATATCTATATATATATTACACACAAAAGCTTAACACAATAGGGAGAGCCAAACGCACCCTTACGAATCGTGCGAAATCAAATTTCAATTAAACTTCCCAGATGACTCTAAAAATTATGTTGATCATAACTATATAATCCGTCTTGGTTTCTGAAGCCTCTAAGGCCTTCAATTTGCAGTGCAACGTTAACCGCCCAAACACACCTTAACGAATCTGACAAAATAAATTTCCAATTAACTTTTCCAAATAGCTCTGAAAATTCCCATTAACATAAGCAAGTACTCAATTTTAATTTTTGAACCCATAAAGGTTGGTAATTTCAATTTTAAAGTCGCAACTCAACAGATAATGCTTCAATTCAAAAGATATAATCACATTAAAGCACATTAACCCGTAGGTAAATATAGATAATTCCTTATACACGTTTTGGGGTCTTACATTCTCCCCACCTTAAGAAGTTTGATCCTCCAAACTTGATTGACCCTGACATAAGCCTGGTTCATGAATCCCAATCTTCTACCATAGACCAGTTTCGTCTTGGATATACCACATCCCTCAATCATTGAACAGTTCATAATTTTATACAATCAATTTCAATGAAGTTTTAATTCATCATTATTGGCTAAATGGTAACCCAATTGACAATAATGCTCATTAGCATCAAAATATGATCTTATTATTCGCACCCCTCGTATATTTCAATTTATTAATCCACGAGTCATATACCCCAAATAATAAGACAACTTCAAGGGTGTTTAGCAATTAATTCTCTTCAAGTATTCGATTGCATGAGACTCGTAAACTATCAATCATAACTCAAATTCTTTAGTTTCACAAACAATTCCAAGTGTCATAATCGTTCCAAGGATAAGGTATGGCTCGTTGGTTACTAACAAGTTAAGTATGCATAACAATGGTCTTACTAATTCAACGTATCCCCAATCGATTTGTTTTCATAACGGATGGGATAAATGAGGTCTAAATTTTTGAATACACAAATTTAGATTAAAGTCCTTAACTTCAATAGAGGCCCAAATAATCAGAATTAAACTTATCAATTCAAATCAGGTTTTTAACAGACTCCAAATAGCAACCCAAATCCCGTAACAACAAATTACCTGTTCAGATTGGATACCATAATTTCTCCTCCCAACATAAATTATTAGTAGAATCACATACAGATCAACCCCAATTGTCATAATTTCTAACTTCTATTAAAATAAAAACCACTAAAATTAACGTCAACTTAGAGGGTCTTATAGTCAACTTCATGACATCAAATGTAAAACACATTAACCATAAAACTATTATGTTTTCAAAGTAGACTGAGCATCGCATCTAATCCAACTATTGGTTCCATTCATGGTAAGCCACAACTAACCTACTGAGGCATGCAAATAATATTAACTTATCAAACATTCTCATTCACCATACGAAAAACATTAAATTAGACCCATGAAAACTCTCAATACCTAATATTGGCCTAAGAAAATTCAATTCCTCGTAGACTTAAACGATTCAACAAATAGATGGGGCCCAAATTAATCATATAAACAGGTTGCCTACGGTTAGTTTAAGCACTTAAAATAATGGTCTTCATACATCGAAATCTCCTCAGTCTAAATATCTCAGCATTTCAACTCAAGTTTCTCGTATTCACACGAAAGGATTTTAAACTCTCCAATAGTTGAGTCACAAATCGTATCAACCACAATGTACTACTTTCATTTATCACATTACTGAGATATTTTACTGAATTAAGCATATATCCCCTAGTGCGTCACACATACCATAAACAATACTCATGTCTTTTTTTTTTTTTTTTTTTTTTGGGGGTCATCTTTCATATGAAACCTTTCATGTCAATAAGTGTTGATACAGCCTCAAGAACAAAGTCAATTTTGGTCTACTCATTTCCTTTCAGTAGTTATCCAAACATTCATGTATGAGTCATAAACCATCAATAACAGACTCTGAAGTGGGTATCTATGCCATTAGTTCCATACAAAGAACACAGAATTCTGGAGGTCATAAACAACTCGCTTAGGTGTCTGGTTAATATTTACCCATCACATGCAAAATCACATATTATTTTTCTTTGTCAGAAGTACCGAATTTAATTGCTGGTATAACATCTCTAAATAACATAGACCACGTAAGTTTTATTCCAATGACCATTCACTTTTAGACCACGATAAAGAAATAAGCCTTGAATTAGTCCTCATATAAACATTTCATCCTTAATTAATAACAGTAAGTTTATGACAGCAATATGATAGGTTCAGAACAAAAACATATCAAGGTAAAATTATGTCCTTGAGACAAATGGTATTCTACACAAAGGAGTACAAATTTAATTTTATATATATATATTCACATCCATTCACAAGAGTACATGTCCTTCTGAAAGGAGAAACAAAACTTCACTTATCATCTTAAGACACCAAATGCAAATTACCTTAGTACATAATATCATACAAAATCATTTAAGCTCTATGATTCAAAATTGCATATAATAGTTTCATCCGTCAGCAGACATACCTCAATTCTCTCGACATACACTACATCTCTACAAACCAATATACTCAAAACCACTAACGTTCTAGTCAAAATTCCGATTTCCCTATAGCACTAAACTTCCATAAAATTCCACCTAATTCCAGGCAACAATTCTAACATCCTCACTCTTAATTACTATGGTTAATACTTGTTATCGATCACCAAATATCTCAATCACAGTAGTTCCAATTCACATAATGCCCAATAATCATAGCTCAGCCTCAACCTCTTTTGTTTTCCATAACTTCAGAGAAGGTTAAACATCTAGCATAACCTTAATATCAAAAACAAACCTTGGTTCACAATTTCTTAACCACATTAGTCCAAATGGTAGTTCCCACAAAACTTATATACCCCATATTTTACATTAAGGCACTAAATCAAATACATATCATATTCCAATACAATAGATCCTTCCGGTAATAAGGAGATTCCTAACACATACTTCTAGCCCACTGACCAACTCGTTCGGTAGCTAAATGATTCAAATAAGCAAATGGACTGTAACTAACATTTTACTCACAATTGGCTCAAATACATAAAACACCAGTCGAATATCCACATGAACAGTCATTCAAACATACATAAAATTTTCTACCTCATGCTTTGATTCTTGGTCGAGTTCACACTTAATTTCGTCCTTTGATCTAATTTCTCATGACATGTTCACATAATTCTCATCATTTTTGGAAATGTTCTATCCAATTGTCTCAACGACGACTTAACTTCCATTTCATCCCTACTTCCCGTTATCCACATCTAGGGTCATCTGCTGCAGACCGTTAACACGTCGGGTATCATCTACTAATTACACCATAACACCCAATGCCACATCCTTAATCATAACACACACAAGCATACAAAGATATGGGTGGGAAATTTCTTCATCTCTACTTCTTATATCAAACCATTCCTTAACTCTCAAGTTCCATACTCGTCATTAGGCATCACATTTCCCAATTGACATAATTCCATAAACTTAATTAATCAACCACAACCTCAATTTCCCAAATTTCTCATGGTTAATTTCATATGTAATCCATATCGAAACTACGTTTAGGCTTTATTCACATCACGTTTCCACAAATATGCTTATACTTACCAATTTGAATGTCCTAAGAACACCAATATTCCACATCTTTCATAACTTTAGCCTCAATATCATACTCATTACACAAACCCATTCTCATTTCATAAAAACTATCAAATCCTCCTTAGTCACAAACCTTAGTCTATGAAACAACACATATGGATCTCCTTTTATTACTTAAAGTCTATAAGAATTCTTATTCTAAATCTCAATACTTAACTTATTGTACAAGTTCACATACATCTATCAACATGCACATCATATCATTTTGTTACAAGATACATGAACCATAAATGCATTCTAGACACTCTAATCGTCAATGGACATGTGTGTGAAATCATAACTCGTGCTCCGATGCCAACTATCAGGACCCAAACTCGCCCCTAAAGTTTGGTCCATGACCAACCTGTACTTAGGCCTCAAAACAAAATTTCCAAACAATACTTATCGAAATACAGGTGTAGACACCGCATTTTTGACCGTCCTCAAGAATTGGACGTCACCGATTAAACACTCGGTGATCATCCATGTTCGTGTTCGTTTCGAGTTCCCGGAGGCCTCGGCCACGTGCCTTGCCTTAGGATCTCTCAACTTGGCAATTTTGTGCTTGGTTGGACCAAACACTTGTTGGTTCTTGCTTCTGAGGGTAGGGAATGGCTTGTTGGCCATCCCCACACCTCACCAGCCATGGCATGATGCCATCGGCCTTGTTTCCTTGCCATCGGCCAAAGGTTGTGGCCGGTCGGCACCTTTTGTGGTCGGTCGGCTACCTTTTTTGGTCAATTGGCCATTTTTGCTGGTCGACCCCTTTTCATCTACTGTTGGCAGATATTTTGTGCCAGCTGGCACAGCTGGCATCCGCATTTAACGCTCTCCATACACGTGTATGGAGGGATCTATCTCTTGCTTAGCTTGTTTTCAAAGCTTTGCAAGATTGGAATTCTATAAAGAGGGAGCTTCTCCTCCCTCCTCAAGAGTTCCAGAGGTCTGAAATTAGGGTAAGAGAGGATAGAGATAGCCTTGTATCTATACTTCCTTGTTCAAGCCTTATTTTGTGACCTAAAGTGAGTTTTGTCTTACTTTTGCACTATAACACCTAGCATTACACCATCCTTGGATTGTTGAGGCCTTAGAAGGTTGTTGTTCGGGTTCTTGGACTGGTTTTTACCAAAGAAAGGTGCTAGAGCCTTGTTCTTGAAGGTGGTCCACAAAGGTGAGCATCCTTACTTTATATTCCCCTTTCTTGTTTAGGCTTTTGGCCATTCTTTCTTATTGTTTTAAGCTTCGACTATAACTAATAAAAGTTCTAATTTTGTGTGCTTTAGAACTTTGTTTAAGGTTGTTTGAGGCTTGGGGTTGTTTCCCCCCTCCAAGGCCTTGTTAGGCCTTGTTTTAGGCCATACCTTTTCGCCATTGTTCTTAGCTTTGTATGACCTCTCTACCACTGAAATTTGGAGGATTTTCAGTGGTGGAGAGGTGGTTTTGGTGTCCTAAATAGGAGAGGGTCATCCCCTCTCCTTGTTGTCTTTGATGCTTGCACAAATGGCTTGTGTTATAGCTTGTATGCCTAGCGTGCTTTAGCTTCATTTCAGTAGGTATTAGGCTTTGTTTTGCCATGTTATACCTCTGTTTCAAGTTGGTTTAGACATGCCATGTATGCTTCATACACTTGTCTTGTAATCCCATGTTTTAGCCTTAACATGCATCATGTTGTAACATGTGTATTTTAGCATGATTTTGGCTCAACTCCTTGAAGCTTTTAGGCTTGTTGTATCATGCTTAAGCTCTATTTTTAATTGTTTTTGTCATGCCTGCATTGTTTTGTATAGCCACCATGCAATCCTAGCATGTATGCTTTAAGTGTTCAAGTTGCTAGCATACTTTATTGGAATCATTTCAGTGGTTTGGCATCACTTCTAATGTCATTTCAGTCCATATGGTATGTTTGTATGCTTGCATTTATAATTCCTTTAATGCTTTAAAGAGTTAGTGTTGTATGCCTCATGGATGTGTCATTGTGTATGCCAACATGCTTGGGTATTTGGGATGCCATCTAAGTGGGTTTTTGGGCTGATTTTAGCATGTCGTATCTCTGATTTTGGTTGCTTAAATCATGCCATGTTTGGTTGTATTAGGTGTAGAGTAATGCCTCTTTTGTGGTCTTGCATGCCTCATGCCTTGCCCTCTTTGTTTTAGCTTGTTTTGGCTTGGTTCATTGGATGTTTTAGGCTTACTCTGCCATGATTTAGTATTGTTTTGGGTCATACTTGCCATATGCTCTTTGTTTTGTGTAGCTTCGGTCCAAGTCCCTTGCCTAGTTTTAAGCCTTAAGCCTTAATCATGCATGCTTGGCTTATTCATGTGATTTGGCATCACCTTTAGCATCATTTCAGAGCATGTAATGTTGTCACATTTGCATACTTATCTTCCTTTTTAAGTGTGCTTAAAAGTGCCCCTTCGATGTTTAAGTGTTAGGCCAATTGGCATGCATGATTGTATGTACTTTTGTCCTCGTCTCCATAGCATTTTGGCCGCTGATTTGGGCTTATTTGAGAGCTGCCCAAATTGGTTTAAGACCATCCTTCACATGTTGTTGCATGCTCACGGTGCATGTTGTCACATACTTGGCCTATTAACATGTTGCATGTTTAATTGCATTTGGCATGCTTTTGTTAAGTTGCTTTGTATATTTGCATGCATTGTCCCTCACATGTTATTACATGTCTTGCATGCTTAAGTTGCATTTTGCATGCTCATTAGCTTGCATCTTGTCATATACTTGATATGTTGTCACATATTATCACATGCTTGTTACATGATTGAATTAGTTGCATGCTTGTTCACATGTTCCTGTTGCATGCTTCGCTTGCATGTTTAGGATTGCATAGCATTGAGCATGCATCCCTTGCCTCTTGATCAACCATGGTTGAGGTTGGGGGCCCCTTGGTATGTTTTGTGTTTTGTGCATTTGATATTGAAACTACACACTTGACTTCTTAGACCATCACGCATTGGAATGCGCGATTGATGGTCCGAGGGTCAGGAACCATACTCCTTTGAGTCATAACCATGATAAGGAGTGTGGTGGTGCAAACATTTCTTTGAAAATGCTTTGCCATGCTATGTCTGTCCTCTGCTGCTGCCAAATAGGATTCTGCAGGAATAGATGGCTGGTCGGCCATGTCCAGTGCCGGCCGGCTACAAATATTTGGCCGAGAGCTTCATTTGTGGTCGATGACGATTTCTATTGGCCGGTGACATCCCACAGTGTTCAGGGAGTGTTCCAGAACCAACCTTGGGACTTGTACAATTTTCAGAGGCATAAAATAGTGCAAACAGAGGCAGCATGAGTATGGCGTTGGATTTCCGAGCGAAGCCGAGCGTGCATGCATGCACCCCTCTCCCCGAGGCTATTTTACTACTTTCAGTAGCTTAATTAATTTGTTTAATTAGTTAAGTGGTTATGTAAATAATTAATTACCTTGTTAGTTAGTTAATTTGTATTATTCTTTCGGTCCCTCCGTCGAGAGGGCGAACTTGTAATAAGCGTGCGTGTGTGTGATGCATGCCTTCCAACCCCCATTTCTTTCTCCCTTTTACTTACCTGCTTTTGATGGTTAGTATTAGGGCATATTTCAATTAGCATCCTTATGCTATTCATGCGTGCATCCATTCATCTGTATTGCATGCACCGGGCTCGGCGCATCATACTAACGGCATAGTATTTCAATTCCAACTTGAATACGTGTATCGAGTTGTCGCATTTCACATGCCATCCTTAGATTAGCTGAGCCTATTCTAGTTGCATTGTGTATGTGATGCATTAGCCATTTTAACATAGACTTGGATCATACATTGATTACTAACATGTTCTTTGTTTTGGCTCGGAGTACACTGTGAGTGTTTATGCTTTAGCATCTTGCATGCATGTGAGTGTTAACATGAAAGCATGCTTGCCATGAGGCTAACTGCTTAGTTGATTTATTGCCTGAATGCCTGTGGGTGAAGGTTGGATTGCTTGAATTGGGACAATACATTGAAATCTGTATTTTAGCCTACTTGCGAGTAGCAAAACTCAGACCATTTTCCGAACAAACGGGTATGCAATGCTTTGTTCCAAATTAGGCGATCTAGTCTATACTTGTTTTACTGTGCGCATCACATAGTAATTCTAGCTAATAATCGGAATAAGAACGCATGTGTTTTCAAAAACTCGATATCATGTTTAGTACAGGCCGATCTTTGATCGGGCGAGCAGGCGTGCTCATAGGTGACCTTCCCCAATCGTACCCAAGTTCCCGAGCCGAGGCAACTTTGGTGATGACGGACACGTGGCCTTAGGCAACGACTCAGGGTTTCCTAAATTCCCCCAAAAATAAAATATTTAGGTGGCGACTCTGTATCTGGCAAAGCAGTCCATGTTTGGCACTTCTTTCTTAAAAATCAGTTTTCCAAAACAATTTGCCGGATTTGGACTCTTTGGTGATTTATCAGTCTTGCATTGCACATTGCGAGATCAGATTAAGAACCGTGACAAACGAGTCCGAACTATAGAAGCAATAAAGCCCGAGGGCGCGTCTACAGTTTCTGGCGACTCTGCTGGGGACTTAGAGAACTTGACTCGAACTCATGATATCTTGTTTTTACTACACTTATGTGTTTCTTTGCATTGCTAGTGCATTGGTGCGCTTAGGACACCTTGTTTGCCGTCTACTATTCCTAAACGGTTTGCCAGAGGCTTGCTTTGTTAAGCGTGCCATAAGGCTGACCAGTTACAGGCTTTGCCACGATGGGAACACAAAGCCCGGTTTTTACCGAGGCACCCTTTTTGACCATTCGACCTAGTGCATATCGGAATTCGTAGTGACTATTCCAAAATAGGACAGGTTGCTTACCCGATTATAGGTTGTTTGAAACTGCTGTGTGCATAGTGAAACCCTAGCTCCTGACAAAATAGGATAGGGAAACCCTACCCCAACATAGGGGCGTTTTGGCTCTCAGTTGTTTGATTATGTGCTTTAGAGTTGGCCTCTACAGGGAAATGCGTGTATCAGTTCACAAGTCTGAGTATCAGGCCTACGGGCATCAGTATCAGTGTTTTGAGGAATCAGTTATATCTGCGGGTATCAGATTCAGTTTTTGGGGCAGTGATTTTGTGGAACAACGATCAGTAGTGGAGTACAGCTGTTCAGCTATGCCTGTGTCTGTTCTGATAAAGTTGGGCTGAAATGCTGTTTGTTTTCTCTTCAGAGATTTGGGTCCAGAGATTTGGTGTTCTCCTCTGCTGAGGCAAGGCAGACATTTGATCCATCAGTCACCGGTTGCGTCACCTCCATTCAGTTCAGCGAACTTATGATGACATAAAATTCAAAGGAAATTGTGGTTATGGCAGCCGCATTGGACCAAGGAATCATCTTGCAGGATGAGACCAATGTTGAAGTACCACATCCGCCTAGGTCGCCTGTCGCGCACCCGATCTGGACCCCCCAGTTGTTTCAAGCTCGTAAGCCCACCACGTTAGAGTTGATGGCAATGATTGGCGACCTCCAGAGGTCTGTGGCTGATCTCGCCTATGGAATGTCGGTTTCACCACCAACCACATCGTATGCCGAGAATTTTATATCGCAGGAGCCCCCACTACTGGGATGAATTGTGATCGAGCTCAGCCAACCTGAGGTTGTCTCAAGCTATAGCAATGACGTGTCAACAACAACCGGGTTTCGCTCTGATATAGCAACCCAAACCCTCAATCAAGCTGAGGCTAGAGGTAAAAACGAAGTGGGAACAGACGCTAATCCCGTTGAACAACTGTTATGGGCAGTCGAGGCTTTGAAGGCCGGAGGGTTGAGTAAGCAGCAAGTATTCGCAGTTGTGGCTAAGACTGTAGATGACGTCTTCCCCACTCAGACCGAGGGTAGTTCTAGCTAGGCAGAAAATCAAGAAAGGGATTGTCGTACCAGAACTATTCCTGCCCATCCTAAAGTATTTGCCCCGAGGTCGCAGGGTATTCCATGCCCTTTACATGCCTTTGTCTAAGGCGCTCCAGATCATTGCTGAAAGGGGGCACCTTAAACCCATTGAGCCTCGGCCTCTCTCGAAGAATCTCCCTCTCTCACATGATGCTACCCTGTACTGCGCGTACCACCAGCAAACCGGTCATAGCACCGATAACTGCTTCCGTCTTCGCCATGAAGTACAGGATCTGATCGACAATGAGGTCATCCTTCCACCTACCTTAGCAATGTCTGTCACTGCTGAGTTGTTAGACTTCGAGGATACGACTAGTATGTGATCAGGGGTTGGTCCACCTGCGGGTGGCATTCGGTGTATTTCAGATGTGGCGTTTGGCACAAAATGTTTTGAGCATTCGCAAATGCTAATTTTTGTAGTTTCTGACTTGGGTGTTGAGTCTGTCCTGTCGTTTTGTTTTAAGCCTATCTCTTTGTTTTGAGTCAGTGTTTTGATTAAGGTCTGTCTTGTTGTATTAAGTCAGTCCTGTTGTACAGAAGTCAGGTGATTCCGGGGATGTTACCTCGGACATCTTTTGCTCTTTTTGTGATTGTCTTTTGTCTCCTTTTGAGTCTGTCTCTACTGTGGAGCCAGTTGCAACCAGGAAATCTGGACGAAACAGCTGTGGCTGCCGTGTTTTGTGCATATTGTTACTTTGAGCCTGTTGTGCTAGTAAGTTTAGAATGAAAACGGCAGTGCTTTTCGCCTACTTTTCTGTTCTTTGAACTCATTGCATTAACCTAAAGTTTTTCAAAACTTTTTGAACATTGTATTTAAAACAAAGAGGAAGGAATTCCTCGGGGTTTGCAAAAATTTGATCAATTGAGAAAAAGAAAGGCGTGCTAAGCCCTTAATGAATGAGATCATGCTTGTTAGTGTGAGTACTGAGAAGGATCCTGGCTTGATCCAGATTGGTTCTACCTTGTCTTCTGCACGAGCGATTAGTCTCTTTCTTAAAAGTTTTCAAAAAATGTTTTTCACGGTCCAGCGAAGACCTGTGTGGAATCACTCTTGAGATTATGCAGCCTAGGATCGCTCTTAGCCTCAAGATTCAACCCCTTTGCTCTCAAAACCTTGAACTTGGATTTAGAATGTTCAACGGTCAACCACAATGTGAGGCTTGTATGGCCAGATTTGAAGCAGCCCACGAACTAGGGGTAAGGAAATCAGATCAAGAAGATCAGATATCATCAAGAGAAGCTTGCAAAGCTAAATCAGAGGCACCCCTCGAACTAGGGGCAAAAGAATTTCAAATGTGCTCGAAGAGCGAGAAGTTGAAATGTTTCTCAAGCTAACAAAGGTCGGCAAGAATGCCAAATCCCAGAAGGGAAGAAAGAAGAAAGTTTGTGCTGAAGGAGAACCGAGTTCCTATCCACAACACTAGGGGCAAAATTCAGCCCCCCATTGGGTGGACTCCTGCATCGTCAGCAAACAACAGCCACTCTCCTAGATTCAGAGGGCTTCGGGATCTCAAAACCATTTGACATGGACAAAGCTACACTTTTACCCTTGAGAGGCTCGCTGGGCCGAAAACCCGGAAGGGCAACCTAGGCAAAAGTTAGAGCAAGGAAAAAAGAAGAAAAGAAAAGAAAAAAAGAGAAAAATGCAAAGAAATCAAAAAAAAAAAATAAATAAATAAAAAAGAAGAAAAGAAATGAAAAGAAGAAAAGAATTGAAAAGAAAAGAAAAACATAGCTCGCAAGGTTGAAAACCCAGAAGGACGGCCTTGGCAAAAGTTAGAGCGTAAAATGAGAGGTTAATACCTGAGTGTACCTTAATCGGAACTACGTAAGGCTTGATTCCCATGTTTGGGATACGTAGGCAACTTCATCCTGAAGTCCAACCACAAACACTTTCAAAGTGGCTTTGTCCATATATTGGTTTTGACCATCTTCGTCTTCTCTGTATCTGAGAGTTCGGTTGCGATCATCACTAATGAGAACTGTTTGCAGTATGCTGCGCCGTTATCCAGACAAAGGGCAACTTTCCGTTGCCACAAGTTGCCGTCCAAACAAGGGTCAACTTTCCGTTGCCGTGTAGTGCCGTTCAAAAAGGGGCAATTTTCCATTGTTATGGATTTGAGGTTGTGCACCTCAAGGGTAGGTTCCGTGCTCATCGAGCAGTGGCCGTTTGCAAAAACAGTTTTTGAGAATTTTTAATAAAGTTGATTGTTTTTCTCGAAAATTATTTCATTTTTCGAAAAAACTGGACCTTTTTCTTGGACCCAAAAAAGGAAAATTTTCAGTGCTCATAGCTTGACTTGAATGATTTTCAAATCAAAAATCCAACAAGCATGTTAATCTAGCTTTCATGTTGGTCAGAATTGTTTTAGCAGAAAACCAAAACAAACGGTCAAAATGATGAACTAGGGGCACAGTTGAGTCAGGCTTTCTGTCTTTCCCCATCGTCAACACACTTGCCAAGAAGGGCATTATACCTGCCAGAAAAAGGCACAGCTGAAGCTAACAACAAAGGGCTGAAAGCTCTCTCATCCTCCAAGCAACGAGGTATCAAGCTAAGTGCGAAGCACGAATTGGAATGGATCAAGATACCCCACTCCCTCATCCAAAGCATCGACTAGACGTCGCCGGAAGAAATAGTCGCGAGCTGCTAATGTTGGGCATGAACCCACAACTTCCTGTTTATCCATCAACCACCCAGGGGAGGGATAAAAAATGAGAGATTGAAGAATAGAGAGATGTGCGCTGAGAGAAAAAGTGAGGAAAATGGCTTTTTCAGAAAAATAGAGCTTGAGGGCCGAGCGATGTGAGAATCACAAATGAGGAAGGGTGGGAGGTGATATCCGAAGAAACTGGCTCCTCGCGGATTGAGAAGTCTCTCGTCTTTGCAATACGCCTGTGTGTCGTGTCTTTTGTTTTGTCTGTCTCGTTTCTTGCTTTGAGTCGTTTTGGGTGTCTGTGTTTTCCTTTAGGTTGTTTACCTTTGTTTTCCGTTACTGAGTCGTAATACGCTGTGTTCAGTCGTAGGCTCAATACCCAGTCAAGAACTCATTTCCTATTTTCAAAAAAAAAAAAAAAAATAGTTTTGTGCTCAGGAGTGTTGTGCCATTCTCCGCATTTGTGCAAAACAGATTTATTCTTTCATAAAACCGCAGGATTCAACCCAGGTCATGTCAAAACAGTAGAACCAGGACCTATTTGAAGCTACATGGGTTCTGAGCTGTGAAGCAAAACAAGAGAGGGAAAATCTGAAGCATCTGAGTGTGTTTCAACTTCAGCCGATTCCACCTTTGTATTCCGTCTTTTCAGATTGGACTGTTTGTTCAGGATTCGCCGTATGCAGAATGAATCAAGCGCTGTGTTATGGGCTGTATGTTCAGAATGAGCAGTGCGTTGTGTGAGCTGTATGCAGATTAAACCAAGCACTGTGTTATGAGCCGTGTGTTTAGAATGAGCAGTATTGTTGTATAATTTGTTCTGGCGTTAGCTGGTTCGCTACGTGGTTATCACGATACAAGTGTTTAACTTTCAGACAAAGGATCAATCTCATTTACATTGTCATGTAATGTGATGTAATGCGACGCGATGTATGGAATGCGCAAATGTAACACCTTTTCAACAAAAAGCTTGTTTCATTTCATCATCTTTTCAAGTACATAGCTTTAAAGAAAATAAAACCAACCTGCGGCAGTACAATGTGCTCAAGCTATCAGCAAAAAGAAAAGTAAAACAAAAAGAAGAAAAGCAGCAAATGTCTGGATCAGCATCGATCATCTCAAGCCTGTGGGTCAATCCTCGTCCTCTTCCTGGATGAAGGTCCAGGAGCATCATCACCAGCTCCATAGTCTGAGCCCAAGTCATCTCCGATCTCCTCCTCGGACGACTCTGCCTCTACCTCCACCTCTGCCTCGGACTCATCATCATCATCTGGAACCGGTGCTCGTGAGCTGCCCCCAACATGAGTACGCCCTACTTTGGTGTGGGGGTATACTCTACCCTCTCGCCCTCCTCCTCGAGCAGGAAAAGATGGTCCAGCAAGAGCACCTCCTGCGGTACGAATCTGGAATGGGACCTGAAAGGGACAAATGGCAAACGCATAAGTATGCGACGCAAAGCAGAGTATCAGTACAGAATGCAGTGTATGAGTACAGAGTATGAATGCCATGAGCAGTGTATCAGTACAGAATGCAGTGTATGAGTACAGTGTATGAATGCTGTGAGTAGTGTGTCAGTGCCGAATACAGTAACTGGGTACAGTGTATGAATGCTGTGAGCAGTGTGTCAGTACAAAATGCAGTGACTGAGTATAGTGTATGAATGCCGTGAGCAATGCTGTGAGCAGTCTGTGGGTTACAGTGTATCAGTGCCGTGAGTGCCGTGTATCAAGTGCCGTATTGATATTATGATGCATCAGATCATGTGCAGAGCAGAATATACAGAATTTCAGGACTAAGTTTCATGGAACTTATAGAGATCCCATAGATGGTCAGCAGGTCCAGACGTCGCTATAGCATCCCCATCATGGAAGTAGTCAGCTCCAAAGACTGGCGAGTGTACTCGGCAGAAGTCTGCAAGAGTGTTAGAAACATCAGTATTCTGCAGAATATCAAGAGAAGTGAAATGAAATGACTGTACGGGATGTAAAATACATTAGTACATATCGGGGGCAAGTCATAGAACCCGACTAGCTCGTGATCAGCCGAAGGGGGAGCGATGGGGATCCGGTAAGTCTCCTCACCCTGCCCTCTGCATGTCATCATCGTAGACAACACTGGCCACCCAGCTCTCTGCCCTCTCCGGGGCCCACTCCTACCGCGGGCCCGAGCCATCCTCAGTGATCGTACTCCTACTCCAGCTGCTGGCGCCGCTGTCCTCTCCCTCTCAACTCGACGAGCACTACTTAGAGGCCGCATGATATAGGTCTGGACATACTCCGCATAGTTGCCCTCGCCTTTAAAATGCTCCGCATCCCATCCGATCGTGTAATCGGCCATGTCCTCGAGGGAGAACCTCTCAGTGTGCCTCATGTGGGCAGGGGTGGACCTGGGACTATCTGCTCTGGTAAACCTAAGGTCTGACGCAAGAAGCGCTTGCCCAGGTACCAAGCCCGACAGACCGGGCCCTCCAGCAAAATCATAAATCAGGCGGTCTCCTCAGCGCCCGCATACCGCTCTTGAACTGCATCAGGCAACGGAGCCCAAGGCTGCCAGGTGTTCTGCAAATAAGACACAGTTTGTTATCTACTGTTATCGAAAGAATAATGTAAAGCAAAGCTTAAATGAACTGCAAATTCTAAAATACATCTGCGGCGGTGATGGTATCAAAATATCGGCGGAAGAATATAAAAGACTCCTGTGGCCTCCGCACGTATCCCACGTCGAAGCGGCGAGAGAATGGAACGCTGAGGGGGACCTCCTCGTCTAGCACTGGGGCAAGCCTCGGGAAGTAGGCGTAGACCCATAACTACAGAAGTGTAACAGAGCAAATACCAATATGCTTATCAGCTAAAGCAGAATGCAGAATAAAGCAGAAATCGTAGAACCGTGTACTGTGCAGTGTATTGTGCAGAGTGTACAGTGTGTGCAGCATACAGTCAGTGTAAAGCAAATTATATGTGTACCATATGTGCAGTATACAGTCAGCGTGAAGCAGGCCGCAGGGTGCGCAGTGTACAGAGTACAGATAATGTAAAGCAGAAATGTAAAACAGAAAAGAAGATGCACCCCCCAAGCTCGCCAGTAGCCCCCGAGCAACTCTCTGCTACAACGGGAGGATGAGCTCATATATCCATAAAGAGTGGCCAGGCCAGTGCCACCCCAGTCGTAGCCACGGATCCTGGTCACGTCAACCAGTGCACTCAGCAGACAAAGGGGCACAGTGTTCGCCCGGTCGGCGTAGAGAGTGGTCCCCAGCAGGAACATAAAAAAGCCGCGTGCATACTGCTCCACCTCATCCTGAGCCATCGGTGCCTCTTGATCCAAGGATGGCTGAATCCTGAACTGGTCCTTAAACCACGAATACCTCACGAATCTTCGGCAGGCAAGAGATGGCAGCTGGCCAAGCAAGTACATCTGAGCGGCCTCCCACTCGTCCATATCTGTATCGAAGGGGATCGGATCACCCCCTACCCCGATCCCAGTAAGCATCGAGAAGTCGAAGGAAGTCATCGTCATGTCTCCGGTGGCCGAAAGGTGGAAGGAGTCAGTGGTGTCCCACCACCTCTCCACCAAGGCAGCAAGAAGAGGCCTGCTCGCAGTAAGGCACGAGAGTCCCCTGCAAAAAGTGCTGAAGCCAGCCTGGTCAACGATGTGGCGGACCGCGTCGGGTAGCTCCATATACCATCCTCGAGCGACGACATTCCCATACCACCGGAAGGCATGAGAATCTCCCTGTGTTCAAAAACAAACAGATGCGAAGCTGTGTCAGATATACAGTGTTTGCACGCCTTCAAAGTTTGCAAAAACGCAGTGAGGGTGCATGTGTTCGAGTTTACACAGATTTTAGATGGGCTAAGCATATGATGTAACAGTTTGTTCGGGTCATTTCAGTTGAAAATACAGTGTGTGTGTGCATGTGTTTGAGTGCGCTTAGAATGGATGAAAATGCTGTGCGGGTGCACGTGTTCAGTTTAAATAGATATCGGGTATGAGTGTGCTCACAGATGAACAATAGCATATGATGTATCAGAATATCTGGTTTAAATAGTTAAAGAATAGAATCGACTATCACAGTTATATGTTCTACATTGTGGAAAATGAAACAGGGAAGAGTGTACCTCAGAAGCGCCATAAGACAGATGTGACTCTGGCTCGCACAGAAGAAGCTCTGGTGGCACACCCTTAGCAAAACTCCTGAACTGGCAAAGACCATTAGGAGGTAGCACATGAATCGCCGGCCTATAAGTCGCCGGGTCAAACGGTCGAACGCTCAAAGGCAGGAGCTTGGCCTCGGGGTCCATATCCTGCTCCAGGGGAGTCCCTCATCGTGGAATATCGTCTGCCATCTCAAGAATGGTGTCAAAATGGCCGGAAATGTGAAAATCGAGCAAGAATACGAAAAGTCAACTGAAAAGCCAACCCCGAGAGGGTGAAAAATGGGCAGAAAGGTCAGAGTCCGAAAAGGCCATAGAGATTGAGGTAAACTTGGGGGAAACAAACCCCAAGTGGTGGAAACCGAGAAAAGTGTACCAAAACGGAGATTTATTCGGTTCAAAACGTGCGAAACACGAAGGATTTCGCGAATCGAATGATGAAAAGGGCTCTAAAACACGAGAAAAACAAGGATCGAGGGTTGGAAAATAACCTAGAGAGAGAGGGGAG
Organism: Camellia granthamiana; assembly: GCA_036172215.1. NCBI lineage: Eukaryota > Viridiplantae > Streptophyta > Magnoliopsida > Ericales > Theaceae > Camellia > Camellia granthamiana. The sequence continues at coordinate 78,129,878 of CM069913.1, read as the reverse complement.
AAGTTTTCGAGCTTGGGCAAGTGAAGAAATAAGGGCTAGAAGCCCTATATTTAAAGACCCGTGGCCAAAGGACAAAACTGCCCCGATACAGGCATTTTTGGCTGGTCGGCCAAATAGATGGCCGATGGCCTTGTTTTGTGGCCGATGGATGGCCGATGGTCTTCCCTGGTGGCCGGTGAACCTCCTACACCCTTGTTTGGGTCAATGATGTGGTTTGGGACCTTCTTTGCTCAACACAGTGCAAGAGAGTGCATTTCCGAAGCTTGACCGGCCTTCGTGTTGACCTCGAGCCGTGTCTTTTGTGCGTGGTACTTAATACGTACGCGGTGTATCCTTTTTGTATCCTTTTGTCTCTTGCGAGATTCGGAAGTTGCTCCGCATACGTTACGTTACAACGTTTTGTCGTGAACGCGCGTGGGTTATACGTCATTTCACTCGCATTGTTATGCACACATTTCGTGCGTTGTCGCACATGCCTTGCTTGCATTGTTATGCATCTTCTTTAGGTAGCATTGTCATGCGTACCTCACATGCATTGTCATGCACTCCTACTCGCATTGTTATGCACATATGTTATGCGTTGTCACGCACGCCACACTTGCATTGTCATGCATTTCTCTATCTTGCATTGTCATGCATGTCTCATTTGCATTGTCATGCATTTCTCTTATCTTGCATTGTTATGCATGTTTCATTTGCATTATCATGCATCTCTCTACTGCATCATCTAGTATGCCTATTGCATTGTACATAGCATACATTACATGCATTCATTGCATATAGAATATATATTGCATTGTAATGCACTTCCACCTGCATTGTCATGCATTCTTCACTTGCGTCGACACGCTTGTTTCGCTTCCACCTGCATTGTCGTGCATTCTTCACTTGCGCCTACACGCATGTTTTGCTTCAACCTACATTGTCGTGCATTCTTCACTTGCGTCGACACGCATGTTTCGCTTCCACCTGCATTGTCCTGCATTCTTCACTTGCGTCGACACGCATGTTTTGCTTCCACCTGCATTGTCCTGCATTCTTCACTTGCGTCGACACGCATGTTTCGCTTCCACCTACATTGTCATGCATTCTTCACTTGTGTCGACACGCATGTTTCGCCTCCACTTGCATTATACATTGCATTGTAGTTTGCATGCATTTACTGCATTATCCATTCTATGGCTTGTGCCTTTCCATGTTGAGCTTGGTTTGGTATGTGCCATTACTTTTCACGTTGAAGCACGGTTATGATATTATGTGTACGCACCTAGTGTTGAGGGTGACGGCACCGTTTCCGTGTTAGACGTGGTTTGTTTGTGTCCATGCCTTTCCTAGGCAAGATACGGTTTGGCCACGCGCCTTATCCATTCCATCCATTGCATATAGAATATATATTGCATTGTAGTTTGCATGCATTAACTGCATTATCCATCTATGGCTTGCGCCTTTCCATGTTGAGCTTGGTCTCGCATGTGCCCATACTTTTCGCGTTGAAACATGGTTATGATATTATGTGTACACACCTAGTGTTGAGGGTGACGACACTGTTTCCGTGTTAGACGTGGTTTGTTTGTGTCCATGCCTTTCCTAGGCAAGATTTGGTTTGGCTGCGCGCCTTATTCACTTCATCCATTGCATTGTAGTGCAGTATGTTGCATCCAGCATTTAGGATCACGATCTTTCCTCGGTAGATCATTCCTCACTTATATAATGCCACCCAATTACTTGTTTTATCTATGAAACACAAAGTTATGAGATTATTTGTACGCACCTAGTGTTGAGGGTGTCGGCACCATTTCTATGTCAGACGTAGTTTGATTTTGCATCTCCATCCCTTCATGATATTTGTGTGGTTTTGAACTGCCTGTGGTCTGATTGATTCAATTGCATATCATTCGCATTATTTTAATACATTATACTATACATAGTTTTGCAAATATTGCATATCATTTTGCATCTCCTATCCGCATTGTTATGCGGCACACTTAGGTTGCATTGTCATGCATCCATTCCACATTGTTGTGCGTCACACATAGGTTGCATTGTCATGCACTCATTCACTTGCGTTGTCACACAGTTTTAGATTGCATTGTTATGTATGTTCCTAATGATATTGTACCTGTTAAGTTGCCTTCTTTTGCAGGCACGATATTGTATGTACAGTTCATTTGAAGCTGGCACGACTAGACGAACCGAACAGGTATTGTATTCTCCGTGTGAGACGTAGCGAGAATTGTAATCCTCCTACATCCTCTCTACATTGTAATGTAGTTTGGTTTATGCTGGCTTGAAACTGTTGCATGTTTTGCTTCGTTACAGCTTTCGTTGCATGATCATAAGTTATGTTCGGCTTTGTGCATTGTTCTTGCATTTTGCCCCTACTTTTGGGCGCATATCTTTGTCTGTAGCTTGTATGCTTTGTCTAAGTCTTCGGCCTTGTCAAAAATGGGTCGGCTCTGGGCTTTGACATTCACTCCTGTTATTGTTATGACTTTCGAGTTCTGTCAAAGAGGGGCAACTGTAGACACCCCATTTTTGATCGTCCTCAAGACTTGGACGTCATCGTTTGAACACTCGGTGATCATCCATGTTCGTGTTCGTTTTGAGTTCCCGGAGGCCTCAGCTGCACGCCTTGCCTTAGGATCTCTCAACTTGGCTATTTTGTGCTTGGTTGGACCAAACACTTGTTGGTTCTTGCTTCTGAGGGCAGGGAATGGCTTGTTGGCCATCCCCACACCTCACCGGCCATGGCATGATGCCACCGGCCTTGTTTCCTTGCCATCGGCCAAAGGTTGTGGCCGGTCGGCACCTTTTGTGGTCGGTCGGCCACCTGTTTTGGTCAATTGGCCATTTTTGCTGGTCTACCCCTTTTTATCTGCTTTTGGCAGATATTTTGTGCTAGCTGGCACAGCTGGCATCTACATTTAACCCCCACCATACACGTGTATGGAGGGAATTGTCTCTTGCTTAGCTTGTTTTGGAAGCTTTGCAAGATTGGAATTCTATAAAGAGGGAGCTTCTCCTCCCTCCTCAAGAGTTCCAGAGGTCTGAAATTAGGGTTAGAGAGGATAAAGATAGCCTTGTATCTATACTTCCTTGTTCAAGCCTTATTTTGTGACCTAAAGTGAGTTTTGTCTTACTTTTGCACTAGAACACCTAGCATTACACCATCCTTGGATTGTTGAGGCCTTAGAAGGTTGTTGTTAGGGTTCTTGGACTGGTTTTGACCAAAGAAATGCGCTGGAGCCTTATTCTTGAACATGGTCTACAAGGGTGAGCATCCTTACTTTATATTCCCCTTTCTTGCTTAGGCTTTTGGCCATTCTTGCTTATTGTTTTAAGCTTCGACTATAACTAATAAAAGTTCTGATTTTGTGTGTTTTAGAACTTTGTTTAAGGTTGCTTCGAGGGTTGGGGTTGTTTCGCCCCTCCAAGGCCTTGTTAGGCCTTGTTTTAGGCCATACCTTTTGGCCATTGTTCTTAGCTTTGCATGACCTATCTACCACTGAAATCTGGAGGATTTTCAGTCATGGAGAGGTGGTTTTGGTGTCCTAAATAGGAGAGGGTCATCCCCTCTCCTTGTTGTCTTTGATGCTTGCACAAATGGCTTGTGTTGTAGCTTGTATGCCTAGCTTGCTTTAGCTTCATTTCAGTAGGTATTAGGCTTTGTTTTGCCATGCTATACCTCTGTTTCAAGTTGGTTTAGACATGCCATGTATGCTTCATACACTTGTCTTGTAATCCCATGTTTTAGCCTTAACATGCATCATGTTGTAACATGTGTTTTTAGCATGATTTTGGCTCAACTCCTTGAAGCTTTTAGGCTAGTTGTAGCATGCTTAAGCTCTATTTTTAATTGTTTTGGTCATGCTTGCATTGTTTTGTATAGCCACCATGCAATCCTAGCTTGTATGCTTTAAGTGTTCAAGTTGCTAGCATACTTGATTTGAGTCATTTCAGTGGTTTGGCATCACTTCTAATGTCATTTCAGTCCATATGGTATGCTTGTATGCTTGCATTTATAACTCCTTTAATGCTTTAAAGAGTTAGTGTTGTATGTCTCATGGATGTGTCATTGTGTATGCCAACATGCTTGGGTATTTGGGATGCCATCTAAGTGGGTTTTTGGGCTCATTTTAGCATGTCATATCTCTGATTTTGATTGCTTAAATCATGCCATGTTTGCTTGTATTAGGTGTAGAGTAATGCCTCTTTTGTGGTCTTGTATGCCTCATGCCTTGCCCTCTTTGTTTTGGCTTGGTTCATTGCATGTTTTAGGCTTACTCTGCCATGATTTAGGACTGTTTTGGGTCATACTTGCCATATGCTCTTTGTTTTGTGTAGCTTCGGTCCAAGTCCCTTGCCTAGTTTTAAGCCTTAAGCCTTAATCATGCATGCTTGGCTTATTCATGTGATTTGGCATCACCTTTAGCATCATTTTAGAGCATGTAATGTTGTCACATTTGCATGCTTATCTTCCCTTTTAAGTGTGCTTAAAAGTGCCCATTCGATGTTTAAGTGTTAGGCCAATTGGCATGCATGATTGTATGTACTTTTGTCCTCATCTCCATAGCATTTTGGCCGCTGATTTGGGCTTATTTGAGAGCTGCCCAAATTGGTTTAAGACCACCCTTCGCATGTTGTTGCATGCTCGCCGTGTATGTTGTCACATACTTGGCCTATTAACATGTTGTTGCATGCTTAATTGCATTTGGCATGCTTTTGTTAAGTTGCTTTGCATATTTGCATGCATTGTCCCTCACATGTTGTTACATGTCTTGCATGCTTGCATGCTTAAGTTGCATTTTGCATGCTCCTTAGCTTGCATCTTGTCATATACTTGATAGGTTGTCACATATTATTACATGCTTGTTACATGTTTGAATTTGTTGCATGCTTGTTCACATGTTCATATTGCATGCTTAGCTTGCATGTTTAGGATTGCATAGCATTGAGCATGCATCCCTTGCCTCTTGATCAACCATGATTGAGGTTAGGGGCCCCTTGGTATGTTTTGTGTTTTGTGCATTTGATATTGAAATTGCACACTTGACTTCTTGGACCATTACGCATTGGAATACGCGATTGATGGTCCGAGGGTCGGGAACCATACTCCTTTGAGTCGTAAACATGATAAGGAGTGTGGTGGTGCAAACATTGCTTTGAAAATGCTTGGCCATGCTCTGTCTGTCCTCTGCTGCTGTCAAATAGGATTTTGCAGGAATAGATGGCCGGTCGGTCATGTCCAGTGCCGACCGGCTACAAATATTTGGCCGAGAGCTTCATTTGTGGTCAATGACCACTTTCCCATGGCCGGTGACCATTTCTATTGGCCGGTGACATCCCACAGTGTTCAGGGAGTGTTCCAAAACCAACCTTGGGACTTGTGCCATTTTCAGAGGCATAAAATAGTGCAAACAGAGGTAGCATGAGTATGGCGCTGGATTTCCGAGCGAAGCCGAGCGTGCATGCATGCACCCCTCTCCCCGAGGCTGTTTTACTGCTTTCAGTAGCTTAATTAATTTGTTTAATTAGTTAAGTGGTTATGTAAATAATTAATTAGCTTGTTAGTTAGTTAATTTGTATTATTCTTTCGGTTCCTCCGTCGAGAGGGAGAACATGTCTTCCAACTCCCATTTCTTTCTCCCTTTTACTTACCTGCTTTTGATGGTTAGTATTAGGGCATATTTCAATTAGCATCCTTATGCTATGCATACGTGCATCCATTCATCTGTATTGCATGCACCGAGCTCGGCGCATCATACTAACCGCATAGTATTTCAATTCCAACTTGAATACGTGTATCGAGTTGTCACATTTCACATGCCATCCTTAGATTAGCCGATCCTATTCTAGTTGCATTTTGTATGTGATGCATTAGCCATTTTAACATGGACTTGGATCATACATTGATTACTAACATGTTCTTTGTTTTCGCTCGGAGTACACTGTGAATGTTTATGTTTTAGCATCTTGCATGCATGTGAGTGTTAACATGAAAGCATGCTTGCCATGAGGCTAACTGCTTAGTTGATTTATTACCTGAATGCCTATGGGTGAAGGTTGGATTGCTTGAATTGGGACAATTCATTGAAATCCGTATTTTAGCCTACTTGCGAGTAGCAAAACACAAACCATTTTCCGAATAAACGGATATGCAATGCTTTGTTCCAAATTAGGCAATCTAGTCTATACTTGTTTTGGTGTGTGCATCACATAGTAATTCTAGCTAATAACCAGAATAAGAATGCATGTGTTTTCAAAAACTCGATATCATGTTTAGCACAGGCCGATCTTTGATCGGGCGAGCGGGGGTGCTCATAGTTGACCTTCCCCAATCGTACCCAAGTTCCCGAGCCGAGGCAACTTTGGTGATGACGGACACGTGGCCTTAGGCAACGACTTAGGGTTTCCTAAATTCTCCCAAAATAAAATATTTAGGTGGCAACTCTGTGTCTGGCAACGCAGTCCATGTTTGGCACTTCTTTCTTAAAAATCAGTTTTCCAAAATGATTTGCCGGATTTAGACTCTTTGGTGATTTATTAGTCTTGCATTGCACATTGCGAGATCAGATTAAGAACCGTGACAAACGAGTCCGAACTGTAGAAGCAATAAAGCCCGAGGGCGCGTCTACAACGGGGCCTTAAGTGGAAGCAATATCAACATAGATAAAATTTAGGATCAAGAATTTAGGAGTAAGACCACCACCATTAGAAACTAGACTTTGGGGCTTAAATTTAGGATCAAGAATCACTTAAAATCGAGTCCGGATGCAAGAGATATGCTTATTTGAAGTTGGCTGAACAGGGCTGTCCCGCACCTGCGCGAAACTTGGCCGCACTCGTGGGACCACGTGCTTTTTTAGCAGACTCAAAGTTGGTGCTTGAAATGGCCCGACGCATGTGCGAGAAGGCCCGCCGCATGTGCTGCTCTGGGTTAGTTTTGCTGTCCGAAAAAGTTTGTTGGCTCTAACACTTGTTTTTGCACTTTTTAAGCTAGATTTCAACTCTAATCATCCAAAAACATGTAAAATTACACCACAATATGATAAACTAATGTAAATCAAGTGTAATTCCATTTCAAACAAACCAATCTTGCCTCAATGTTCAAGATCAATGCTTTATGTTTCATGATCTTCAAAGTTCTCAAAACACAACCCACAAATACACTTGATTCTTGCATGATCTTATTCTTTGGACAATTCTAAAGTTCATTTCATGTGGTATTCATAAAGTTGAGCTCCAACCATAAACAAAATTATAGAACTCAAACTCTAATTCTTTAAATTTAGTTCAAGCAAATACTCACATAAAACCCCAACCCAAATGGGTTCAAATCTTCCAATATCATTATGATTTCATGAAATTGATGCTTTAAACATAAGGATTCAAGATAGATTGTCATACCTTAGTTCAATCTATGTCTATCTCTTAGTTCTCTTCAATTTCTCCAAGCTTCCATGGTTGATCTTCTTCCTCTCTCTTCAATCTCTTCAAGTTTATCTTCAAGCTCCCATGAATGGTGAGCTCCCTCTCTCTCTCTCTCTCTCTCTCTCTCTCTCTCTCAGAGAAGCTTCCTCTCTCCTTTGTCCTCTCTTTCTCTCAGTTCTCTGCCTTGGATATTTTGTTTTGACACCAAAATTATGAGTTCAACAACTCATATGGAATATCGATATATATTACACACATAAGCTTAACACAATAGGGAGAGCCAAACGCGCCCTAACGAGTCGTGCAAAATCAAATTTCAATTAAACTTCACAGATGACTCTAAAAATTATGCTGATCATAACTATATAATCCGTTCTGGTTTATGAAGCCTCTACGGCCTTCAATTTGCAGTGCAATGTTAACCGCCCAAACACACCTTAACGAATCAGACAAAATAAATTTCCAATTAACTTTTCCAAATAGCTCTAAAAATTCCCATTAACATAAGCAAGTACTCAATTTTAATTTTTGAACCCATAAATGTCACGTCCTCAAACCCGCCCCTAAAAGTTTGGGCATGACCCGTTCAAATACAAGCATTTAACCTGTTGTATAAAGTATATGGGGCCTTGTCGGAAGCATATAGTATGAACATAACAATACATATAAACTCCATTGAGCTATATCTACATGCCAGGATCTCACACACACCACATTCACTATAGGAATAAACAGGGTTCCACGTCATGTTTCGTAGCATCGATAATATATACATACATACAGTCCCAGCCCTGTAATTGGGCATAAACAAAACATGAAATTCTACGTTCAACCTTGATTGGGTAATTAAATCATAAGCCAATGTCTTATCAGACTTTACAAAAATAAATGGCTCTATGCAGTGCCTGGACCCATGAAGGTTGACAAAAGGAATAAGTATCGTGGCTAGGATTGACCACTTGGTTGGTTACCTACAGAAACAGACATAACACAGAGTGAGTCAAGCTTAGTGAATAGTAATACCTAAATAAAACAGTGCTTGGCTTGAAATATAACACGATAAAGCATAAATGATGCATATATAGTTAGTCTGAGTCTGTATTAATTTCATGACGGCCTTAGCCCATTTTTGAAACATGGTGGCTTACAACATAATTTCTTGAAACATGATGGCTATGAGCCCTTATACGTGATGGCACAAGGCCCTTGAATAAGTTGGCATTAAGCCCTTGATTTGTATGGCATTAAGCCCTTGAGTGCGTTGGCGTTAAGCCCTTGGATCATGTGGCGTTAAGCCCTTGCATGAGTTGGCATTAAGCCCTTGAACATACTTGTATAAACCCAAGAGGTGTCTCACACGGACTCTAGAGAATTGGATTAGTGAATTTAACCTTGCCTTAGCTTCAATTTCCTTCAATTCCTTCTTGTTCGTATCCTCTCTTCACTCTCTTCCCATGAAAGTTTTTTTTTGAGCTAAGTCTAAAGCTTAAACTGAAGAACACACTTATATATATTAAAGTGAAGAAGACATACTTACATATTAGAGCTAATAGGACAAAAATCAATCGTTTAATCATCTGAACTTGAAATTTCACAATATTGCTTAATATTACCTAAAAATTATGCTGATCACATATATAGAATCAATTTCAAATAATTAAGCCCCTAAGGCTTCCAATTGCTGCTGCTAACTTAGAAATGTAACAGATACTTTTCCTTGTCAAACAGATAGGTATTCATAAGCATGAATTTCTCCTACTTAGCCATAATTTCTCAAAGGATTCCACAATAAGCATTCAAAAACACAAAATAGGGTCTGGAGATATATCAGAAACATGTACGAGGGTCGGGTTATTACACTCTCCCCCCCTTAAATAAGTTTGGTCCTCCAAACTTGCTTTACCTTAGGATGGAAACAAATGCGGATGCTGATGTTGCATTTCTTCCTCTCTTTCCCAAGTTGCGTCAGTCCCATAATGTTCTTGCCATTCTACCTTTATCATTGGAATCTCACGGTGTCGTAATTGTTTCACTTGTCGGTCCAGAATGCGGATTGGTCTTTCTTCATAAGTTAACTTGTCATCCAACTCAATTTGCTGGTAGTCAATGACATGTGACAGATCTGGAAGATATCCGTGAAGCATGGAGACATGAAATACGTTATGCACTTGACTCATATTGGGTGGAAGAGCTACTCGGTAAGCCACTGGGCCTATTCTTTCCAAAATTTGGAAGGGACCAACATAACGGGGTGTCAACTTACCCCTTTTTCGGAACCTCGGGTGGCCTTTCATTGGAGTGACCTTTACAAAGACATGATCATCTGCTTTAAATTCTAAGTCCCTCCGCCGGTTGTCTGTATAACTCTTCTGTCTACTTTGAGCAGTCTTCAATCTTTCCCGAAAAATTTTAATCTTTTTAGTGGTTAACTAAACAATTTCAGGCCCGAGTAAGGATTTCTTCCCAACTTCAGCCCAACACACGGGGGAACGACACGGTCATCCATACAATGCTTCATAGGGTGCCATTTCGATGCTTGAGTGGTAACTATTGTTGTATGCGAATTCTACCAACGGTAGATGGGTTTCCCAACTTCCTTGAAAATCTAGCACACACATCCGGAGCATGTCTTCCAGAGTTTGTATCGTTCTCTCAGATTGAACGTCAGTCTGAGGATGGAAAGCTGTACTGAACTTTAACTCTGTACCCATAGCTTCTTGTAAACTTTGCCAGAATCTGGAAATAAACTTCGGATCCCTATCTGACACAATTGAGACCGGTACACCATGTAGTCTTACAATTTCGTTCACATAAATTATTGCCAATTTGTCTGCATTATATTGCGTCTTTACAGGTAAGAAATGAGCGGACTTAGTTAGTCGGTCCACAATGACCCATATTGAATTTAGGCCTCGAGGTGTCCGTGGTAACCCCGCAACGAAATCCATGGTTAAATGTTCCCACTTCCATTCTGGGATTGAAAGGGGCTGTAGTAACCCTGCTGGCCTCTGATGCTCCGCTTTCACTTGTTGACATTGCAAACATTTAGAGACGTACTCCGCGATCTCTTTCTTCATACTTGGCCACCAAAAGTTTTGTTTCAACTCTCGGTACATTTTGGTACTTCCGGAATGTATTGCAAATCTTGAAGTATGTGCTTCTTCCATCAGTTTTTGTTTAAGGTTTAGCACATTGGGGACACATATTCGCTTTTGAAATTTGAGCACCGTATCTACTAAACTGAACCCCTGCTTCGACTTGGCTTCTAACTCATCACGTATTTTCCTTAGAGTATCATCTTCCATCTGATGCAATTTAATTTCCTCAATTAAGGTCGGTTGGGCTCTCACTGCTGCCAGTAAGGCTTCTTGTCCATTATGTAATACAAGGTCCACTTCCATTTTAGCCAATTCATCTGCTAACTCTTTTTGCTCTGTCACCAAATGTGTTAAAGTTCCCATACTTTTTCGACTAAGCGCATCCGCAACTGTGTTGGCTTTGCCAGGATGGTAGTGGATCTGCAAATCATAATCTTTAATAAGTTCCAACCATCTTCGCTGCCGCATGTTCAACTCTTTCTGAGTAAAAAGGTATTTTGAGGCTTTTACGGTCAGTGTACACTTCGCAAGTAGTACCATACAGGTAGTGTCTCCATATCTTCAAAGCAAAGACTACTGCTACTAAGTCGAGATCATGCGTGGGATAACTTTTCTCATGGGGTTTCAGTTGACGGGAAGCATAAGCGACAACTCTCCCATTTTGCATAAGTACACAACCAAGCCCTTTGTACGACGCATCACTGTAAATTACAAACCCTTCAGTACCGGATGGTAAGGCCAGCACTGGTGCCGTAGTCAACTTTGTCTTCAATTCTTGGAAAGTAGATTCCCGCTCTTCTGACCATTCTAATGCAACCCCCTTTCGAGTCAGTTGTGTAAGTGGCACAACAATTTTGGAAAAATCTTGAACGAACCGTCTGTAATAACCGGCTAACCCCATAAAGCTACGCACTTTAGTCACATTAGTGGGAGTTGGCCAATTCACGATCGCCTCAATCTTATTTGCATCAACAGAAACTCCTTCTTTTGTGATAACATGCCCCAGAAATGCCACTTCTCGTAGCCAAATTTCACATTTCTTCAGCTTTGCATAAAATTTCTTTTCCCGGAGGGTTTGAAGGATCAATCGAAGATGATTCTCGTGAGCTTCTGTATCCTTCGAATAAATGAGAATATCATCAATAAAGACTACTACAAATTCATCCAAATAAGGCTTAAAGACGCGGTTCATCAAATCCATAAAGGCTACTGGGGCGTTCGTAACTCCAAAGGGCATAACCAGAAACTCATAATGACTGTACCGGGTTCGAAAAGCTGTCTTCTCGACGTCTTCAGCTTTAACCTTTAATTGATGGTATCCGGACCGTAAATCAATATTTGAAAAGACTTGAGCCCCTTGTAGTTGATCAAATAAGTCATCAATCCTTGGCAACGGGTACTTATTCTTAATTGTTACCTTATTAAGTTCCCTGTAATCGATACAAAGCCGAAGTGTTCCATCCTTCTTTTTCACAAATAAAACTGGTGCACCCTATGGAGACACACTTGGACGAATGAATCCTTTGTCCAATAAATCTTGCAACTGGATTTTTAGTTCCTTCATCTCAGCTGGTGACATTCTATACGGAGTCCTCGAAATGGGTTGAGTTCCCGGTGCTACTTCAATGGTAAACTTAATTTTACGGTCTATCAACTGCCCTAGCAATTCTTCAGGAAAGACATCTGGAAATTCACAAACAATTGGGATCATGTTGATATTTCCATTCACCACTTGCCCCTCCAAAACACTGCATAAATACCCTCGACATCCTTTTTGAAGTAATTTACAGGCCTTTACTGCTGAGATCAAATACGGTGGAGAAGTGACTTCCTGTCCCTGAAAAATGGACTCAGATTGTCCCGGAGGGTGAACACTGATTTGTTTAGTCACGCAGTCTATAGTTGCACCGTTTTCACTCAACCAATCTATTCCCAGAATAATATCAAAATACGTCATGTCGAGTGGTAACAAATTAGCATATGCCCGAATGTCTTCAAAGTAGAGTTCACAAGCGACATATATGGAAGTACAAATTATAGAATCCCCCAAAGGTGAGGAGACATAGAGTATATAGGGTAAGACTTCTTCAGGTTTATCTAAATGAGGAGCAAATAGTTTTGACACAAAAGAGTGGGTAGAGCCAGAATCAAATAACACACAAGCAGAGTGACCATAAACCATAAATGTACCTGACACCACCGTTGCCGCATTTTGCACATCTCCCGGAACCAAAGCAAACACCCTGCCCTGTCTTGCAGTATCTTTGTTGTTAGTAGTTTTGGCCGGTGCCTTAGTGTTGGTGGTTGGTGTCGACCCCGCTGAACTAGCAGCAGTCCTGTTACCATCTTGTTGCTGCTTCCTCCGAGGGCAATCCCTTATTACATGACATATTTTTCCACAGTGAAAGTAGGCTCCAGACCCCCGATAGCATGTTGCCCGATGCCTTTTCCCACACTTTGGACATACGGGAATTGAACCCTGACTGGAGGTAGAAGTAGTCGAAGTCTATGAATTTTGTTTCTTGTTTGGTGGAGTAATTGACCCCTTCGACCACTGGACATTCTGTCTCTTTCCTTTCCATTCAGAGATTCGGTTCTGATTAGCGAGGTTTCCTTCTGCTATGATCGCCCTCTCCAATACATCGACATAAGTGGGTAGTTTCATCATATTGACCTTGTCCAGAATAGCACCCCGTAGTCCCCCTTCAAACTTTCGTGCCTTCTTATAGTCTGTGTCTACCATATGAGGCGCGAACCGGGCTAATTCTGCAAATAGGGCCTCATACTCAGCAACGGTCTTATTCCTTTGGCGGAGAGTTTCAAATTCAGTTATCTTCTTATCTCGTACACTTTGTGGGAAATATTTATCATAAAACAATTCCAAGAACCTATCCCATGTCAGCCCTTGATGCATCGTTCTCGTTAGCATCCACCACCTCCGTGCCTCGTCCTCAAGGGTAAAGGCAGCCAGTTGCACTTTTTGAGCTTCGGTGCAAGGGAAAACTTCAAATAACTTCTCTATTCCCAACACCCATGCCTCTGCTTTCATTGGCTCTATTCCTCCTTTAAAGGATGGCGGCTTCATCTTTTTAAATTCCTTAGTGAGGGTAATGGTCCGGTCTTCAGCATGAAAGTCTTGTACTACAGGTGGAGGTACCGGCGGTGGTGGCGGTTGTTGTTGAGGCTGTTGCTGTTGTTGCCGTAATGTTTCTGCCATTTCCATGATCATTCTCTCCATCCTATCCAGCCGTGCCGAGGTAGCATCTTCCGCATCTTCTGTCCTTGTCCTCACCATAGCCTACACAACAATCAATTATACACAATAGACATAGTCCCCCAATTGTTAGCATTATCAGAGTTCACATAATGTTGCCATTGACTTTTCATTTACTTTCAGGGTGTCATACATGATGCCTAAATCTTTTCTAGACACCCTAAAGCTCAATGGATCCGTGTATGAGATAGCAACGCGTGCTCGGATACCACTTGCCACGTCCTCAAACCCACCCCTAAAAGTTTGGGCATGACCCGTTCGAATACAAGCATTTAACCTGTTGTATAAAGTATATGGGGCCTTGTCGGAAGCATATAGCATGAACATAACAATACATATAAACTCCATTGAGCTATATCTACATGCCAGGATCTCACACACACCACATTCACTATAGGAATAAACAAGGTTCCACGTCATGTTTCGCAGCATCGATAATATATATACATACATACAGTCCCAGCCCTGTAATTGGGCATAAACAAAACATGAAATTCTACGTTCAACCTTGATTGGGTAATTAAATCATAAGCCAATGTCTTATCAGACTTTACAAAAATAAATGGCTCTATGCAGTGCCTGGACCCATGAAGGTTGACAAAAGGAATAAGTATCGTGGCTAGGATTGACCACTTGGTTGGTTACCTACAGAGACAGACATAACACAGAGTGAGTCAAGCTCAGTGAATAGTAATACCTAAATAAAACAGTGCTTGGCTTGAAATATAACACGATAAAGCATAAATGATGCATATATAGTTAGTCTGAGTCTGTATTAATTTCATGACGGCCTTAGCCCATTTCTGAAACATGGTGGCTTACAACATAATTTCTTGAAACATGATGGCTATGAGCCCTTATACGTGATGGCACAAGGCCCTTAAACATGGTGGCGTTAAGACCTTGTACATAGTGGCACGAGGCCCTTGAATAAGTTGGCATTAAGCCCTTGATTTATATGGCATTAAGCCCTTGAGTGCGTTGGTGTTAAGCCCTTGGATCATGTGGCATTAAGCCCTTGCATGAGTTGGCATTAAGCCCTTGAACATACTTGTATGAACCCAAGAGGTGTCTCACACGGACTCTAGAGGTGGCTCACATCGTAGCACTTAGTTCCGTGTAGCACTTTGTTTCATATCATTACAACTTCTTTTGAATGGCCATAGGCCCGGAATCTTATAGAAGGAAGGTGTTTTATCCTTCCCATTTCTTTCTTTACATACTTGAAACATTCTTGAAATATTGCCAAATACACTTGGAACATTAACATGGTTGCACGTTTGAAACATTAACATAGTTGCATATTGTGCGTAAATAAAATGCTAATGAGAATCATTAGCCATATGTAAAGCAGATAATGATACTACTACTCACAGTGTGGTGTTGACACACTTGTTCCTCCCGTAGTGTGTCCTGCACACATTCAAACTTACGTTTTAGTTCATTTCCCATGTCAAATCATTTCTGTTCCACTTTACTTCGAAGGCATTAATTGTATCGAACAGACATCAAATACACATTTCGACAATACTGGAGGGTCCTACACGCAAAACGGAGCAACTTACATTTTTCTACATGTGCCGCACGTGCGGCTGGGTTTCCCGCACGTGCGGCGGCTGGTCCCGCACGTGCGGCCCGCACGTGCCTTTTAGGCAGAATGCAACCTCAAAAATTCAGCATTTGCCGCACGTGCGGCAGTGACTCCCGCACGTGCGGCGATTCCCCAGTTTGGTCCGAAATTTGGACAAAAATTTGGTTCTTTTGGAAGTGTTTGAAAGGCCCTAAATTGAAGCTTTTAAATACTAAATCATGGTTCAAAACATGTAATTAGAGGTGCTACATATCATAACCTAACTTGAATTGAACTCATGAACACAACCCAATTTGATCAATCAAGAATAGACACTCATAAACTTGATTCTATTTCTTAAAATTCTTAACTTCACTTGCATTTATCATAACATAGAGATAGCATATCATGATTATAAGATTAAATACCAATTTGATAAGGAAGAAGACACATAAATGATAGATAGCATATCAAAACTTCAACCTATTCATCCAAGGTTCTCATCACACTCTAGATCATGCCATAATAAGGACTTTTTTAGTTCAAATTGAGGAAGAGGATTGGATTAGAGAATTTAACCTTGCCTTAGCTTCAATTTCCTTCAATTCCTTCTTGTTTGTATCCTCTCTTCACTCTCTTCCCAGGAAAGTTTTTTTTTTTTAGCTAAGTCTAAAGCTTAAACTCAAGAACACACTTATATATATTAAAGTGAAGAAGACATACTTACATATTAGAGCTAATAGGACAAAAATCAATCGTTTAATCATCCCAACTTGAAATTTCACAAAATTGCTTAATATTACCTAAAAATTATGTTGATCACATATATAGAATCAATTTCAGATAATTAAGCCCCTAAGGCTTCCAATTCCTGCTTCTAACTTAGAAATGTAACAGATACTTTTCCTTATCAAACAGATAGGTATTCATAAGCATCAATTTCTCCTACTTAGCCATATTTTCTCAAAGGATTCCACAATAAGCATTCAAAAACACAAAATAGGGTCTGGAGATATATCATAAACATGTACGAGGGTTGGGTTATTACAATAAAGGTCAGTAATTTCAATTTTAAAGTCGTAACTCAACAGATAATGCTTCAATTCAAAAGATATAATCACATTAAAGCACATTAACCCATAGGTAAATAAAGATAATTCCTTATACGCGTTTTGGGGTCGTTACAATTTCACTGTAAAGCACATACCAGTTAAGTGAGAACCAAAACACCCCTATAAGCGGGTAGGGATACCTTGTCCTAGTTTCATCAGGAACTAGGGTCCACTATTCAAACAAAGTAGTTTCACGCAATCCTGTATTCGAGTGAGCATCCTGTCCTAGTTTGGAACAGTCTCTATGGCTTTCGAGATGCAACTGGGCCAAAAGGTCAAAAGGGTACCTCAGCAGGACAACCTAATATACCTCTCACACCTCACACTGAGAAGTGAAAGGGGGATCAAACGGTAAAGCGGTAGTCCAGATCCAAGTGTTATGTTCCCATCATGGCAGAGCCTGTGACCTATCAGTCTTTTGGCAAGCTTTTCGGGCAAGCCTCTAGCAAACCGTCCATGAATAGCAGATGGCAAACACAGTGACTTAAACGCACCAATGCAAATGCAATGCAAAGAAACATATAAGTGTAGATAAAATCTCATATCATGAATTTCAAGTCAAGTTCTCTAAAGATCCCTAGCAGACTCACCAGAAACTGTAGCCTGACTTTTCGTGCCTCCTTTCGGAAGATGAAAAAGCTCTACAGTATCGGACTCCCATGATTCTGAATCTGATTCCACAAGTGCAATGTGAAATAGATAATCACTAAAGAGTCCCAATCTGGCAGATCTTTTTAGAAAATCAATTCTGAATAAAATTGCCAAAAATGGGCTACTTTGCCAGATACAGAGTTGCCACCTAGATATTTTGTTTTAGGAAAATTTAGGAAACCCATGACTCGTGCCAAAGGCCACGTGTCCGTCATGACCAAGATTGTCTCGGCTTGGGATCTTAGGTACAAGAGGGGAAGGTCATGAATTGAGCACCCTGCTCGCCCGATCAAAGATCGGCCTCTACTAATCATGTTATGAATCTTATGTACATTATATGCTCTTGTTCTGATTTATTAGGCTAGCATTACTATGTGATGCGCACACACACAAGTATAAAATAACTTGCAAGATTTGGAATATTTGATTCATGTTTGTTTGCAAAATTGTTTTGAATATGTACCACTTGAAAAAGTGATTGCATATGAACATTTACTCAAATTATTCCAATTCAAGCAATTAGCCTTCAACCATAGGCATACAAGCAGTTTAGCATTTATGCAATTAGCCTCATGGCAAGGATTCCAGATATGGCAACAATCACACACATACGATACACTAAAGCGAGTAAAGGCTCACCTAGTACTCCAAACCAAAATAAACAAAAGAGTTAGAAAAATGCATGATCCTAACTATGCGATATGACTAATGCAACACATGCGTTATGCAATTACTAGGCTCGACTACTAAATCATGGCATATGAAGCAATTTTGATAACATGCGGTCTAAGCACGTATTCAAAGAAGTCTTTATCTAACAATGCAAGTTAGAATGATGCGCCGAGCCTCGGTGCATGCAATACAAATGGATGCAAACGTGAAATATGTTAAACAAAACATGATGCTCCTAAAATAACCATTATAAGCTAGTAAATAAAAGGGAGAAAGACGTGGGGTTAGAAGACATACACATTATTACAAGATTGTGCTCTCACGAAGGAGAGTCCAAATAAATAAACTAGCTAACTAGCTAAGCATTTAAAGCTAAGCTAAGCTAAGCTAATTATTACAAAACAAATGAATAAATAGCTAAACTAGACTTCTTAACTAATTATTACAAACCGAAGTAATTAACTATTCTAGCTAATTAAAGATTACAACATCACAACTAGCTAACTACTTTTAACTAATTAAATAATTACGACACAACTGCAATTAAAAGAAGTAAGTAAGCTAAACAATTAAGTACTAAGCTAACTACTCCTCGAGAAGCGATGGATGTTCATGCGCATGCTCGATTTCCATCCAAAAAGCCTTTGTTTTGCTTCCAGAGAGCCTCTATTGCACAGCGAGCACATACACCGTTGCCCACTTCCAGAATTACTCTGCTCTGCTTGAAGAACACAATGCTGAATTTTGCATTGGTGGTCGGCCACCCACTGAAAGTGGATTGCCGGCCACTGTTGCCTAGTTCACCTTGCTGCAACAAAGGACAAATAGAGCATGCACAGGGTATTCTCGAGGGCTTTTTTGCACAACTCACCCCTTCTTTTCATGAGCAAATCCAACAAGAGAAAAGACTTGGTCCACAAACCATCAACTCAAGTAATTTCATTGCATGATGGCTTATGAACCAAAGTATGCAAGTTTAATAAATACAACAAAATAACACACAAACCTCCTCCCTTTCATGAATTAATCAATGGAAGTGGTGGCCTTGGAAACTTGAACCATTTCATCACTAATGAATATGAAATGCCTCAAGCTTCCATGTGTTCAATTAACGTCCGATTGAACACATAACCAAATTCTTATCTTGCACCATTTTAGTCCCATTTTAATTACTTCATTTTAATTACCAACCATCCTTTAATTCATTGAGTCCAAAGGTGAGTTTGAATTCTCTAATGGAAAGAGGGATCAAACCAGGTGGTGTTTTAGGCATGAAAGAGACATCATACCATTGGTAATGAACCCCCTAAGGGATTAAACCATTAAGCATGACACCCCAATCTCATGCTTTAAACAAACAAGTTGTTTGAACCAACTATCAAAACAAAACAAAAGCCAAGAAAGGAGGGAGGCTGCAGAGACGATTAAGTGTGATCACAAGTATGGAAAGCCATAAATAGATGTGATCAACTCAAATAAGAAGGTGTCTAATGCCTAGAACACCAAACTCATGAGGACAATTACACTACAAGCATGCAAAACAAAGCTCAAATGCAATTATCAACAAAAAAAATAGTGCGAAAACAGTCTAAAAATGGTCTAAAACATGCTGGAATTAAGACAAAAAAGGCTATATTAATAAGCTAAAACATAGCATAAACTAGTCTAGTAAGCAAGACACAAGGAGAGGAGGCTAACCCCTCTAAATTTGGACTTCAAAACATGATTTTGGCCACTGAAACAACTCTGAAAAATAGTGTTCAAAAGCTTAAAAACAGATAGTAAAAGGGTGGAAAACACAAGGGAAAAGGCCTCCAAAGCAAGGTACCAAGAAGGGTAAACCACCCCTCAACCTTCAATGACCTTAAAACCTAAGTTTCAGCCAAAAAATATAGAGTTTTTATAGCCCAAAACATTTGGAAAAAGCAAGAAAAAGATTAGTTAAAGCAAGCAAAGAGGTAGAGCCTTATACCTTTGAAGAGGAAAACCAATTCCAAGCAATAATCCAAGACAAACACACCCTCAAGAGCTCAAACAATGCTCTAGGATACCTCAGATCAACTGTGGAGAGGTTTTGTTAAGGATGTGTATGTAAAGGTGAAGGATTTGTAAGCAAAAGTGTAGAAATTTGTTAGAGAGAAAGAGAGGAAAAATTTTGTTCTAAAATTTTTCTAACCTTAAAACATGCGAGGGAGGCCTCCTATATATCGAAAATATGAATTCTTCTCAAGAATATCCAGCCCCACATGTGGGTGCAGATGCATGCATCTGCGGAAACAGCTGGCACAACTGTCACAAAATATCTGCAAAAGACCCTGGTGGCCGACAACCAAGAGTGATGGCCGACAGCCCAAAAAGGTGACCGGCAAGCCACCAAGGGTGCCAGGCTACCAAGGGTGCAGGGTTTGAAAGGTTGAAAGCTGTGGCATTCTACTGAGGACTTTAAGCACTTTACGAGCATATAAACTCATCATCGGGTGTGCATGCGATGACGTTCAAGTCGAAAGGGCCATAAAAAATGGGGTGTCTACAATAGGGCTATTTTTGGTACCGAACTTGTGCAAGAAACGACTGAAAAGGTTAAAATCATTCAACAAAGACTCAAAACTGCATAGAGTTGACAGAAAAGTTATGCGGATCAACGAAGAAGAGACTTAGAGTATGAAATAGGGGATCATGTATTCATCAAAGTAACACCAATGAAGGGGTAGGCGAGATTTGGCAAAAAGGAAAAATTGACTCCTTGCTACATTGGGCTATTTCAAATTCTTGAGAGGTTGGGTCCCATTGCATACCATCTTTCCTTGCCACCGGGAATGGAACAAGTGCATAATGTCTTCAATGTATCCATGATTTGTGGGTATCTTAGAGACCAATTGTCATGATCCAAACCTGCACCTAAAAGTTTGGACATGACCGGCCTGACCCAAGGCCTACACTTAATTGTTTAACAATGCCATTCAATCTCGGGGCCTAAACGGAACCAAAATAATGAAAGAAGAAACATCCATTGAGTTGTGTCTAGATGTCAGGATCATGAAGCATTACTATGCATATACAACATTCCATGCTCCACTGAATACAAAAGGCGTCAACTCAAAAGTTAAGTGTTAACAACTTATGTACATACACATCTATTAATCCCCAAGACTTACAATAAACATGTTATCATAGAGATTGACGAAGACAAAACAAAAGAGTCACTTTGGGTGACTAGCAAAACAGGTTCACCTATAGGCTTCTGGCTAGCCTAGTGTTGATCCACAAGTTGGTCACTATAGCACATTCAGAAAAGTAAAGTGAGCAAAGCTCAATGAATGATAGTAGTATAAACACATTAAAAGTACAATCATAAATTAATAGTGCATTTTCTCAAGTCATATGCTTAGTCACATCTTCGTTTTCTGAACGGTTTCAAATTTGCATAATACAGAACGGCCTTAGGTCCAACCGAGTATAGAACGATCTTAGGCCCAACCGAGTACAGAACGACCTTAGGCCCATCATAATAGCAAAACGGTCTTAGGCCCAGCATAATAGCAAAACGGCCTTTGGCCCAACATAATACAGAACAGCCTTAGGCCCAATGCATTACAAAATGGCCTCAGGCCAATTACGTTACAGAACGGCCTCCGGCCCATTTTATTACAGAACGGCCTCGGGCCCATTATAGTAACAAAACAGAACGACCTCAGGTTCGTACCTCATATGTCGGGTTCAAGCATATATAAATATATCTATATGTCGATCACATTGCATAAAACAGAAGGAACTCACCCAATGAATTGGGTCTTAGCTAACATTTATAAACACAATACATAAATAGAGCATGTTAGTAAGCTACTATCACTCACAGTGATGTGGATGGATGCTGGTTCCTTCCTACGGATGGCTTGGAGTTGAATCTTCAATTATCCCTACAAAACCTTCAATCTTTGGCCTCATGTCCTTGCTCTCTTTCTTTTCTCTTCTTCCTCTCTTTCTTAGGAGCTCTCTAGAATCCCCACTCAATATATATATAGAGATGAGTTGAATAAAAGAACTTATATAACATTAACATAGGTTTTTAGTTTCAAGGCTTGCCAAACGAGCCTTAACGAATCGAACGAAATAAGTTTTCAATTACACCTCCCAAAAGGTTCTAAAAATTCCTACTACCATGTTCATATTCCCAATTTCAGTTTTTCGCGCCTCTACAGCTTTGAATTCCCAATTTAACATGGTAATTTTAACAGATATGTCTCAACAGGAACAGATAGATGACCATAATTCAACAATTCTCACATGTAAGCATAACTTTACATGAAATTTCATATTAAACATATAATTTCTCATAAAACTAGAGATATCAGGCACATAAGAGGGTCGGGTTATTACACTCTCCCCCCCTTAAATAAGTTTTGTACCCAAACTTGGTTTACCTTAGGTTGTAAATAACTCTGGATACCGTTGTCTCATTTCCTCCTCTCGTTCCCAAGTAGCTTCTCTCCCATAATGCTCTTGCCATTCCACTTTTACCATAGGAATCACTTTACTTTGTAATTGTTTCATTTGGCGGTCCAAAATCTGAATTGGTTTCTCTGCATAAATCAACTTATCATCTAAGGTAATTTGCTGATAGTCTATGACATGGGATGGATCTTGCAATTGAGACATGGAATACGTTATGCACTTGTTCCATGTTTGGTAGAAGGGCAACATGATAGGCTACGGGTCCTACCCTTTCCAGGATCTGAAACGGGCCTACATATCGGGGTGCTAGCTTACCCTTTTTACCAAATCTTTAGTGCCCTTTTATCGGTGTGACTTTTACAAAAACATGATTACCCACTTCAAATTCCAAGTCCCTTCGCCGACGATCTGTATAGCTCTTTTGTTTACTTTGCGCAGTTTTCAATCTTTCTTGAATAATCTTAATTTTATCCGTCGTCGATTGTACAATCTCTGGTCCAATCAACGATTTGTCACCAACTTTAGCCCAACACACGGGAGAGTGACATTTTCTTCCATATAAGGCTTCATTGGGTGCCATTTCTATACTTGAATGGTAACTGTTATTGTATGCGAATTCTGCCAGTGGTAGATGAGTTTCCCAACTTGCTTTGAAATCCAAAGCACACATTCGAAGCATGTCTTCTAGTGTTTGTATGGTCCTCACTGATTAACCAACTGTCTGAGGATGGAAGGCTGTACTAAATTTTAATTCCGTTCCCAAAGCATTTTGCAGGCTCTGCCACAATCTTGATACGAACTTCGGGTCTCTATCAGACATGATGGAAACTGGAATACCATGTAGTCACACAACTTAATCCACATATATGGTAGCAAGCTTATCTGCATTGTACTGAGTTTTCACAGGAAGAAAATGAGCTGATTTAGTTAGTCTATCAACGATAACCCAAATGGAGTTCATACCCCGGGAAGTTTGCGGTAAACCCACAATAAAATCCATAGTTAAGTGTTCCCATTTCCACTATGGAATTGGGAGGGGTTGTAGTAGGCCCGCTGGTCGTTAGTGTTCCACTTTCACTTGCTGGCACTGTAAACACTTTGAGACATATTCTGCAATTTCCCTCTTCATACCAGGCCACCAAAAATTTTGCTTCAAGTCGCGGTACATTTTCGTACTAGCTGGATACATTGCAAATTTGGAGCTATGCGCCTCCTCCATGATTCTTTTCTTGATTTCTGGCACATCAGGAATACACCATCTACCCTGGAATTTCAATACTGAATTTTCAGTTAAGAACCCGGGCCTTGGTTTCGTTTCCATGTCATCACAAATTTTCTGTAGAAACTTATCTTCTCGTTGTCGTTGTTTAACTTCTTCTATAATTGCTGGTGGGGCTGCTATTGCTGCTATCATTACATTCTGATCATGTAACATGATTCCCATATTCATTTTTCCAAAGTCATATTAGTAACTCCTTCTGTCTCGTGAGTAGATTTTCCAAATTTCCCGAACTCTTTCGGTTGAGGCCATCTGCAACTGTGTTAGCTCTACTAGGGTGCTAGTAAATTTGTAGGTCATAATCTTTAATAAGCTCTAACCATCGTCTCTGACGCATGTTCAATTCCTTTTGAGTGAAAAAGTACTTAAGACTCTTGTGATCGGTATAGACCACACATCTAACCCCATACAGATAGTGACACCATATCTTCAAGGCAAAGGCCACTGCAGCTAGCTCCAGGTCGTGTGTGGGGTAGTTCTTCTCATGAGGTTTAAGTTGACGAGAGGCATATACAATAACCCTTCCATTTTGCATAAGTACATAGCCCAACCCTTTGTGAGAAGCATCACTATAAATCTCAAATCCTTCGCTACTGGATGGCAAGGCCAAAACATGTGTTGTAGTTAATCTTGTCTTTAATTCTTGAAAGGCAGATTCCTGTTGTTCCGACCATTCAAACGAAATACCTTTCTGAGTTAATTGAGTAAGCGGTACCACAATTCTAGAAAAGTCTTTAACAAACCTACGGTAGTACCCGGCCAAACCCAAGAAACTGCGCACCTCTGATACATTAGTAGGCGTTGGCCAATTCACAATGGCTTCAATCTTGTGTTGATCAACAGCAACACCCTCCTTTGTCACCACGTGCCCCAAGAATCCTACTTTGTATAGCCAGAATTCACATTTCTTTAATTTCACATACAGTTTCTTGTCCCGAAGAGTTTGAAGAATTAACCGTAAATGATTCTCACGAGCCTCTACACTTGCTGAGTAAATAAGAATATCATCAATAAACACAACCACAAAGTCATCCAAGTAGGGCTTAAAAACTTGATTCATTAAATCCATGAAGGCCGCTGGTGCATTAGTGACCCCAAAGGGCATAACTAAAAAGTCATAGTGTCCGTAGCGAGTCTGGAAGGCAGTTTTCTCGATATCCTCCGCTTTGACCTTTAGTTGGTGATACCCAGACCGCAAGTCTATTTTAGAGAAAACTTGTGCGCCCTGTAATTGATCAAATAAGTCATCAATCCTGGGTAAATGGTATAGGGTATTTATTCTTTATGGTTACTTTATTGAGCTCTCTGTAACCTACACACAGCCGAAGGGTTCCGTCTCTCTTTTTCACAAAAAGGACTGGTGCGCCCCAAGGGGACTTGCTTGGGCTAATAAATCCTCTATCAAGGAGATCTTGCAACTAGATCTTTAGCTCCCTCATTTCGATGGGTGACATTCTATATGGGGTTTTGGAGATAGGTTGAGTTCCTAGCACTATATCAATTGTAAACTCAATTTCACGATCAATTAGCTCTCCCGGTAACTCTTCTGGAAAAACGTTTGGAAAATCCCGCACAATTGGAATTGCGTCGATACCCCCATTCACTGATTGTTCACCCAAAATACTGCACAAATATCCCTGACACCCCTTTTGTAGTAACTTACATGCCTTTGCTGCAGAAATCAAATAGGGTGGAGAAACTATTTCTTGGCCCTTAAAAATACCCCCAGATCGTCCTGGGGGTTGGAAAGCAACTTGTTTTGACACACAATCGATCACCGCGTGATACTTACTCAACTAATCCATTCCCAAAATTATATCAAAAGAAACCATATCAAGAGGCAACAAGTTGGCATCTACCCAAACATCCCCAATTAGGATCTCGCATGCAAGGTAAATAGACATACACACCATGGACTCCCCTAAAGGTGTAGATACACACAAAATATAAGCTAGTGGCTCCATTGGCCTATTTAAATGTCTAGCAAATGCTTTTGATACAAATGAATGAGTGTAGCCCGAATCAAATAACACATGTGCTGACTGACCATTAACAGAAAATGTACTTGATACCATGGCCTCGGTATTTTGCACGTCGCCCAGAACTAGCGCAAATACCCTTCCTTACTTAGCGGTGTCTTTGGTGTTGGTGGGTTTTGTAGCTGCCTTTGTAGTTAGGGTAGGGGCTGGTCCTGCTGAACTTGCGGTGGCTCTATTTCCATTCTGTGGATTCTTTTGCGGACGTTCTCTGGCAAAATGACCTATCCTGCCACACTTGAAGCATTCCCCTGTTACCCGATAACAAATCCCACGGTGCCTCTTTCCACAATCCGAACAAACTAGTGCAGAATCGCGGGTAGAATGGATGTACTAGAAGCTCCTGAATTCAACTTTTTACTTGGCGGTGTCACTGAGCCCTTAGAGGTTTGAGTATTTTGTCTTTTCCCTCTCCATTCTGAGACCCAGCTTTGAGCGACGACATTACCCTCAGCAATCACTGTCCTTTCCAACACATCAACATATGTGGGTAATTTTAGCACATTAATTTGATCAAGGATAGCAGTCCGTAACCCACCTTCAAACTTCCTTGACTTCTTATAGTCCGTATCCACCATATGTGGTGTGAAAGCTCAGCAACAGTTCTGTTCCCCTGCCTCAGGGTCTCAAACTCAGTCACCTTGTTGTCTTGCATGCTCTAGGGAAAATACTTGTCATAGAACAATTCCAAAAATCTATCCCATGTCAATTTTTGATGTACAGTTCTCGTGAGCATCCACCACCCACGTGCTTCGTCTTCAAGGGTGAAGGCAGCAAGTTGCACTTTTTGAGCTTCAGTACAAGGAAAAACCCCGAATAACTTCTCTATACCCAGCACCCACGTTTCTGCTTTCATTGGTTCAATTCCTCCCTTGAATGAAGGCGGCTTCATCTTTTTAAATTCCTTCGTGAGTGTAATGGTCCGATCTCAGCTTGATAATCTTGTATCCCTGGCGGTGGTACGAGTATCGGTGGTGGTGCTTGTTGTTGTTGTTGACTCAACGATTCTACCATCTCCATAATCATTCTTTCCATTCTAACCAACCGTGCGGTGGTTGCATCTTCCAGATCATCTGTTCTGGTTCTCACCATGATCTACATAACCATAAATTACAATACATACAAGATACACAAGTAGGCATAGATCATGATTATTACTAATGTATATATGTGCCAAGAGATACATGCAAATGTTACTTAAGTCTTTACTAGATGCCCTAAAGCTCAACGAACTCGTGCGTAAGGTAACAACTCGTGCTTTGATACCAACTGTCATGACCCAAACCTGGACCTAAAAGTTTGGACGTGACCGGCCTGACCCAAGGCCTACACTTAATTGTTCAACAATGTCATTCAATTATGGGGCCTAAACGGAAGCAAAATAATGAAAGAAAAACATCCATTGAGTTGTGTCTAGGTGCCAGGATCATGAAGCATTACTATGCATATACAACATTCCATGCTCCACTGAATACAAAAGGCGTCAACTCAAAAGTTAAGTGTTAACAACTTATGCACATACACATCTATTAATCCCCAAGACTTACAATAAACATGTTATCATAGAGATTGACCAAGACAAAACACAAGAGTCACTTTGGGTGACTAGCAAAACAGGTTCAGCTACAGGCTTCTGGCTAGCCTAGGGTTGATCTACAAGCTGGTCACCTACAGCACATTCAGAAAAGTAAAGTGAGCAAAGCTCAATGAATGATAGTAGTATAAACGCATTAAAAGTACAATCATAAATTAATAGTGCATTTTCTCAAGTCATATGCTTAGTCACATCTCCCTTTTCTGAATGGTTTCAAATTTGCATAAGACAGAACGGCCTTAGGCCCATCATAATAGCAAAACGGCCTTAGGCCCAACATAATAGCAAAACGGCCTTAGGCCCGACATAATACAAAACAACCTTAGGCCCAATGCATTACAAAACGTCCTTAGGCCCATTACGTCACAGAACGGCCTCCGGCCTACTTTATTACAGAATGGCCTCAGGCCCATTATAGTAACAAAACAGAACGACCTCAGGTCCATACCTCATATGTTGGGTTCAAACATATATAAATATATCTATATGTCGGTCGCATTGCATAAAACATAAGGTACTCACCCAATGAATTGGGTCTTAGCTAACATTTATAAACACAATACATGAATTGAGCTTGTTAGTAAGCTACTATCACTCACAGTGATGTGGATGGATGCCGGATCCTTCCTACGGATGGCTTGGAGTTGAATCTTCAATTACCCCTACAAAACCTTCAATCTTTGACCTCCCCTCCTTGCTCTCTTTCTTTTCTCTTCTTCCTCTCTTTCTTAGGAGCTGTCTAGAATCCCCACTCAACATATATATAAAGATGAGTTGAATAAAAGAACTTATATAACATTAACATAGGTTTTTTGTTTTTAGGCTTGCCAAACGAGCCTTAACGAATCGAACGAAATAAGTTTTCAATTACACCTCCCAAAAGGTTCTAAAAATTCCTACTACCATGTTCATATACCCAATTTTAGTTTTCCGCGCCTCTACGACTTTGAATTCCCAATTTAACATGGTAATTTTAACAGATGTGTGTCAACAAGAACAAATAGATAACCATAACTCAACCATTCTCACATGTATGCATAGCTTTACATGAAATTTCATATTAAACATATAATTTCTGATAAAACTAGAGATATAAGGCACATTGGAGGGTCGGGTTATTACACCCATTCCATGTGATTGATCACCACCAGATTACCTTAGACGAGAATATGATGTATGAAGAATCGCCCGTGCAAATCATCGATTGACAAGTGAAGCAATTGAGAAACAAAACTATCCCTATGGTGAAAGTCGAGTGGAAAAAACATTATGAGAAGGAGGCCACTTGGGAGAAAGAGGAAGAGATGCGGCAGCGGTATTCGTATTTGTTTCCATCAGAAGGTAATTTAAGTTTGGAGGACAAAACTTCCTAAGGTGGAGAGATTGTGATGACCTCGACTTCCGAACTATTATATTACACTATGTCAATAAGTCTAATTACATGATTATGTGTTAAATTGTGTGATTACATGCTTAATTTTGTAGTTATCTCTTATTACGTGGAATATCTGTTTGAATTGGTAACTTGGAGACAGAAATTGAGAACCAAGACAGCTTCAGAAACTGAAATTAATTAGCTTAATAGACTAATTCGAATATTTAGAACTTTGTGGCAACTTTAATTGAAAATTGATTAAGATCAAAATAATTGGAATAAAATAATTGGAATCAATTAAACTTGGATAGGATTAATTTTCCATTAGTAAGCTTAATTAGCCTAACCTAATCATACCCTATATAAAGGTCTCATTAAGTCTTGAGCTCATATATATACACACACTTGGCTGAAATTTTTAGAGAGTAGGAGAGTTAACTCAACACTTAGAGAGAGAGAGAGAGAAGAGAATTATGAAAGGATTGAAGGAGAATTGGAGAATTAAGCTATAAGATACTTGAATTCAAGCTTTAGGTATGATCTTTAACCCTAAGCCTTGTAAATAAAACATGTAGGAACTGAATTCATCCAAGTTTGGAGTTTGTTTGCATGAAATTATACAATAGAGGCATAAATTAGCTTGAATGGGAAGAATTGGTTTGAACTATGTACATGCATGCATAAATTGAGTTTAGAATTCATGAAATTATTACATGCATGGCACTTTTCCACCAAAACTTGAAGAGTCCTTCATGTTTTCATACCTCTCATATCACTTGATTATGTTTTGAAGAAATATAAACTCAATTTGAGTCAAGCTTGCTTTATAACTTGAAGTTGAAGTTTTTGGTTGAGAATTTGCCATGGTTTTGAGCAATTGGCTTCAAAGCAACTATTTTCCCATGTTTTATAATATTTTCCCATGTTTTTGTACATAAAACATGAGTTTAGAACCTTTGAATTCAAGATTTGGACTTTAAACACAATTTTGGAAGTTCCAAAATTCGACCAGTCCACTCGAGCGAAGAAAGTCTCACTGGAGCATGAAAATCAAGCTCCCTAAAGTTTTACAAAAGTTTACAGATAGCTCGAGCGACCAAAGTGGCGCTTAAGTGAGGACCCACTTTACTCAGTCTTCTGCTCGAGCGACCGTCGAGAGGAAATTTCATATAACCAGTACTTTTGTGAAGTTTACAGACCGCTCGAGCGACCGAAGTTGCGCTCGAGCGACCACCCTTATTTTTGGACCCTCGCTCGAGCAAAGGAAGTTGCGCTCGAGCGGAGACCCTGTTTCCAGCAAAATTTGACTAACTCTTCTAAGTGCATACTTGCATCCTCATGTCATTTCAAGTACTCTTAGGCACCTATTGAGCTATATGAACATGGAATGAGTTAGAAACACATGGGGAAAATTTGATTAAAGCGGAACGACTATCGATTGGTACTCCAATGGTGCTTTCGTTATGTGTTTTGTATAGGTCGACGTCCGAGGCCTGGTGACATCATAACCCACTATGAGTAATAACTTTATAAAGATATGTTCAAGTGATATTTATTTTCAAAAATGTTATTGTTATCCACATCGATGCATGATTGATTGAATCGTTTATTGAAGTACTGTTTGTTACTAATGAATGAAGTTCATTTGTAAGCAATCTCGTGGCATCCTTTAAATAGACCCTTGTCTGGGGGAAATTAATACCATGGCCCAAGGTTAAATAGGCCCTTGCCTGGAGGAAATTAATACAGTGGCCCATTGCTAAATAGGCCCTTGCCTGGGGGAAATTAATACCATGGCCCATTGGCCCTCGCCTGGGGGAAACAATACCGCGGCCCATTGGATGATTGAAATACAAAAATCCTTGTAGTTAGGCCTTAATGGTTACATTGAACAAGATATATTGATTGATCCTTGAGGTCCCATTGTTAATTCATTGGATGTTCCACGTAAATTGTCATTGGCTGTGTAATGTTATTGAGATAACATGGATTATTGAGGATTGAATTGAAATTAAAATTGCATTGAAAACGCTATCGGACAATGGTTCTGTTATTGCAAGGGATTGACATGATGGCTAATCTAACTGATATTTGTACTGGTGTGGAACTTCATTCATATAACCTCTTTATTCTGTTATTGCTCATTGGGCACTAGCTCACTGTTTATGTATATATATATATATATATGTAGGTGAGCAAGTTGAACATCAAGGATAGAGATTACCTCGGAGTCACCTCGTGGTCAGCCTTTTGTGGAGCTCCCAAGATGGAGCCAACTTCGACTCGTGAGGAGCCAAGCAAAGTCTAAACACCCCTTTTGTTATGAACTCCTGGTTGATTTTTGGTATAGGGGTTTCTGTGTATGTTGATAAGTTTGAATTTGTTGCTGAACGTTGTTTTTGAAAGCTTTTGTAATGTATATGCACTTACCTTTTGGAATGGTTGTACAGTGTTAATGTGAACTCTTTTCATTTATGCACAGCTTGATGGACTACTTCTATACTTCTGCTAAGCCCCATAATTCATATCACTTTGGTTTTGTCAATAGAGGCCATAGGTGATCTATGAATTACTGGCCGGTCATGACGCTAAACCTATAAGGGCGGATTTGGGTCGTGACAGAGGGAGAGAGAGAGAGAGAGAGAGAGAGAGAGAGAGAGCTTTGAACACTGTTGATTTGTATCACTTACACATCGTTGGTTTGTTCAGCGATCAGATACATCATCAAACGAAATGCAACATCTAATATTCTCTAACTAATAAAATTGAAACACATGTATAATCAGTAAATTCCACCAATAGTGTAACACTTGTGTCATTCAAAGCTTTTGGGAAGTGTATTTGAATCCTTTATTTTTATTTTGGAAATCTTTAGTGTTGTTATGGGTTGGTTTTGGAGGAGTATAATCTGATTTAAACTTGTTGGGTTTGGTTGTTCGCACTTGTTCTTGTCAAAAGTTCCTTGGAAACTTAGAAATTCTATGCTAGGGTCGACACCAACCTTCTTAAGGGTCAACCCTTACCTATTGGTGAAGTTTCTGCAAGTGTTGCTGGAAAATACGGTAGATACCAGACTATACAGGGTAGACCCTCTTATGTTTATGTGTTGGCTGCAAGAAAATAGGGTAGACACCAGTCTGGGAGAGGGTCGACCCTCTTGCATGTTGTCAAACATAATTTCCTTCATAGGATCGACCCTTGTGCTGAAAGGGTCGACCCTTTCAGACATTTTTCCCAAATTTCAGTCTGGTTTTGGGCCTACTTTTTGGGGATTTTGACTTGATCTTTTGGGATTGACTTTGGGACTTTATTTCATTATGACCTAGCACTATAAATAGGTCCCTCACTTAACCTTTTCTTCATTTTTCTTCTCTTTCTCCCTCTCCAAACCGTCACACACTCTTTCCCTCTTCCAAATCACTTTTTGCTCAAAGATCTTTAGATCTACTCTCTTGGAAGCATCTTCTTGCCTTGCTCTTTTGAGATTAAGTGTAGAGCTTGTTAAAAGCTTCGTTTTGATCCAAGTAGAAGTTGGTTTCGACATCTTTGGATTTTCAACCTTGTTTTGCTGATCTTCTCTTCTAAGCTTTAGATAGGGATTTTCTACACTCTAATATGGTTTTTAGCTTAGTTATTTGCTATTGTGTATAGATAATGAGATTTGGTTGTGGTTTGGACAAATCTAGGATTTGGGTGTGAAATGAAAAGAGGGGTATTTGATGAATATGAGTTGAATGAATATAAGGCTTGAATATAAGATCATGTTGTGCCAAAATAGTTGATTTTCGTGTTTGGGTTGATATTTGGAAAGAGGAAGATTTTGCCCTAATTTTGATTAAATTATTATTTTGTATAAATAATTGGGATTGGCATTGAAAATGTGAAATTGGAAGGTTATGGGTATAGATGGTGAAATTAGATATGTATTATCTTGCACTTTTGGAAGTTGTGAATAAACTATTTATCTTGAGATTGAATATTTGTTTATAGATAAATGTATTGGGCTATCGGTGGAGGATAGCTATGATTGTTGTAGAAATTGCATGAGGATTAGGCGATTTAATGTGAATCAAATGTTGGTTGTCATTGCATATGACTATGTTTATAAATACATTGTATATGTATGTTTATTTGGGAGGAGAAAGGGGATGGATTCCGCTGAAAGCAAGTTGGCCGGAGTGTCCTGGGTGAAAGACCCGAAATCATATATATACATGGTGCCGATTCCCGCGGACGAAATATCCGTAAAATGGCATATTTGAGAAAATATACATGGGTGCCGATTCCTTCGGATGAAATATCCGTAAAATGGTAGAGTTGAACTGTTTATGTGTGTTTTGCATAATTGGAAACCATTGAGTTGTAGTCTCATTTGGTTGTTGAAAGATAATGAATTTAACTCATGAATTGAGTAGTGTATATGAACTGGAAATGAATAGGTGGAACATGGAATAAGATTGGCCTCAGTGGAATATGGATATGTATGCCTTATGGATGCTTCCATATCAGTATTGTTTATATACATGATATTTATATCTTTGCTAAACTTCATAAATTATGTTAGATTATTCCTACTGGGTTGTTAGCTCACCCTATAAGGGAATACAATTTTTCAGGTACAGATGAGATGTTTCCTTCAAGGCAATAGCGTTGATGGACTTTTGGGAAGCAAGAGCTTCTTAATTATGTTTTGTTGTGTGTGTTTGTTGGTATTTGTAAAGCCAAGGTCTTAAGATGTAATGAACGATACTCAATTTGTGTAACCAAGCAATGACTTGGAAAGATGTAAGCCTACATGGCATTTAATTGTTTGTTAAATAGTAAACTCTGATGTATGAAAGTATGTTGTTTCTCATATTTATTCCGCATATGAGTTATCTTTACGGTATTATTTTGGGGGCGTTACAACTTGGTATCAGAGCATGCCGGGTTTGAATACTTTGGGTACGTGGGAAGTGGTTAGCACCACAATGGGTTTGTGTCACTTGATTAAGACGTTAGCATGTATTGTATGCTTATGTGATAACATGCTTATGTGCTTATGTGAGTATGGGATTTGGTTCCTAAGATGTTGATTGAGTCTACGGTTTTTGGAAGTCCTATTAGAAGAGCACTTGATCACTGCTATTTATAATTGGAACTCTAGCAACGTCGTGGGACGGTCATTATCTGGGAATAAAATTCGTATGTGTTTCTGTGACTATGTGTTTACATGGAATGATTTATTGTTGTCCAATGTATTAGGACACAAGTGAGTTAGTGTTGTCACATTTGTGAATGTGCTAATCTCCTGTTGTTACCTTTATTAGGATGTCTGGATGTGGACATGGTGGTGGTAGACGTGGTAGACCTATGGGGCATGAGATGCCGATACCGGATGAAATTCCAGCGCAGGAGGAGGGAGTTGGTCAGGCCAACGTGGCCGAGCCAGTAGGTCAGCAGGCCATGGGCGCCTTAGCCCACGAGATGGCAGGAGCATTGAGGGAATCCATGGACATTCTTAGGGCTGAGAATCAAGTCCAGGCCCATGTAGCTGAAGCAGGGCCGTCTTTTCTGAAGAGAGAGTTCTTCCGGTCGAATCCGGATGAGTTTTTGGGTGACACTAAGGAGCCACTGAAGGCTGATGAGTGGCTCGAACATTTAGCGAAGACATTCGAGATGCTTGGCATCAAGGATGATTAGTTGAAAGTGACCTTGGCGTCTTTCCAGTTAAAAGGGGATGCGGGGCAGTGGTGCAAGTATGCACGGGGGCGCATTGGAGGGACTTGGGAGGCATTTGTTGATGCCTTTCAAGAGAAGTTTTTGCCTCCCACTATTAGGGAGAGGTTGAGGTATCAGTTCTGTCAGCTCAAGCAGCTGAACACACCAGTGGCGGAGTTTGAGGCCACCTTTACCAGTCTATCCAGGTTTGCACCTGAGTTAGTGGCGAAACTGAGGAACGCCACTGTCTGAAGTTTGAGAAGAAATTGAGGACCGTACCCATGTTTCGAGTGGCCGGTTCCATGATTAGAGATTATAGGCACCTTGTGCAGTCTGCAGACCACCTTGAAACTATTATGCAGGCAGAAGAGGAAAGGATGAGGGGCTCCAGGAGGAGTCAGGATAGTCAGGGGGACAGTAAGAGGCAGAGGGGTTCTAACTCTCAGCAGTCCCAGGGGTTTTAGTCGAGGTCCACTTTCCTAATACCGAGTTCAAGTTCTTGGAGAGGTGGCTACGGAGATTTTATGTGCTTTAAGTGTGGTCAGTTGGGCTACAAGTCTCTAGCTTGTCCTCATAGAGGAGGAGGATAGCGAGCAGCATCATCTTCGGCTCGTTTTCAGAGCCAGAGTCAGAGAAGAGGCCAGTTGCTCACTTGTTACCAGTGTGGGCAGGCGGGCTACCTGAAGAGGTTTTGCCCACAGTTGGGTCGTACAACTGGTGCATCTGGTTCGAGACAAACACAGAGTCACCAACCAGCATAGTCAGCACAGGCCTCAAGGGCCAATCAGGGAGTCTCTTCGGCTCAGTTTGTGCATCAGGCTTATACTCCGAGGGGTGAGCAGTTTGAGCAGAGGCCTACTGGACGTATGTATACAGTTGTAGGGCCAGACCTTGTACCTGATCCTTCTGTAGTGAGAGTTACCTTTTTGTTTTGCAATTCAGTTGCTAATGTGTTGATTGATACAGATGCATCCCATTCTTTTATTTCGTATGCATTTGTATCAGTTTTGTGTTTGGAGTTGGCACAGTTAACATCTCCTATTTGTGTAGAGTCACCTGTTGGTAGTCAGACTATTTTGATACAGGAATTTTGGGGTTGTGACATCGAGGTTGCTGGTCGTTGAATACCATTTGCATTTGTATTGATTGACATGCTTAGTTTTGATGTCATATTGGGTATGGACTGGTTATTGTCATACCGGGCTATTATAGATTGCTTCCGTTAGAAAGTTATTGCATGTACCTTGAGTGGTGATTGCTTTTATTTCTTGGGGGACTGGGTGGATAGAGTCTTATCACCGCTATATGATTCGCATGGGCGGAGTGAACTTAGTTGTCTCCTTGCTAGCTTTTTGAGTAGTGAGTGTGATGAAATTCGGGTTGAATTGCCGAGGGTAGTTTGTGAATACTCGGATATTTTTCCCGAGGATCTTGTCAGTTTATCGTTTCACCGAGAGATTGAGTTCTCTATTGATTTAGTGCCTGGCACGACACCGGTTTCTATGGCTCCATATAGATTTGCACCTGCTGAATTGAGTGAGTTGAAGATTCAACTCCAGGGTTAGTGTGAGAAGCTCTACCATCTCTCTAGAAATTCCTAAATTTCTAGGGTTTCAATATCTCGTTGATAACGATGGTGCAGCCTCTGTCTTCGGAAGTGGTTTCTTCTATGGCTATAGATGAAGCGAGGGTTTCGGTTCTACCTAAGAAGCTAGGTTTAGGGCAAGCTGAACTGTTGGGTTTTTCCAAGGAGGACGAATCTTCGAGTGATCCTAACAGTGCGAATATAGGGGGTGAAGGTAATCTCAGCCCTAGTGTGAAATCTTTTGTTGTGTCTATGGAGGGTCTAAGATCGGAGATTTTAGCCATGGGCTCACGGGTTCTGCTTCAGCGTTCAACGTGCTC
Source organism: Camellia granthamiana (assembly GCA_036172215.1). Classification (NCBI taxonomy): domain Eukaryota; kingdom Viridiplantae; phylum Streptophyta; class Magnoliopsida; order Ericales; family Theaceae; genus Camellia; species Camellia granthamiana. Next base: position 78,093,729 of record CM069913.1, on the reverse strand, counting down.
CAATCTAGATGGTCGGACATAGTTGAGATAGAAGGGGGAGAGGAGGCTGTCATCGATAGTTTCAAAGACCTTCCCCATAGCCTGGCTGCGACCAGAGCTAAGAATCTGGTATCTAAACTTAATCAACAACCCAACGATTCTTCGGACAAGTTTGGGGGTGAATTGGATTTGAGTGCAGACATTCCATGGGCTTCAGGGGCTCAAAGTTCTAGGGCTCAACAGAGGGGAGGTAGATCGGGATTTTCTACTACCAGTAGGGCAGGCCGAGGAGGTCAGGGTCAAGGCCCTTACCCTGGTGGACCGAATGAATTTTCAACAGCGATGGGGGAGGGGACAGCACCTACACCTATTGAAAAGAGCTGGGCATCTGTTGTTGCATCTAATCAGAGGTCATCTGTGAAGTTAAGTTACTTTCCTCCCTGTGTAGTGGACAATGTTTTAGTTATTGATCTCCCTAAAAGGGATGATATTGAAAAATGGGAAACCACTCTCGTGGGCCATTTTCTGGACAAAAATATGAATATTGCATACATTAGGGCACAAGCCTTTAGGTTGTGGAAAAATAAGGGTTTGAAGTTGGTGTGGTCTACTGCTAATGGGTTTGTCTTCTTTATGTTTGATACAATAGATAGTAGTACTGTTGTTTTAGAGGATGGCCCTTGGTTCATTGGTGGACATTTTATTGTGCTCAAGAAATGGCATAGCATGATGAAATTATCCAAAGACCAACTTGATAAAATACCCATCTGGGTTAAACTGTTTAATGTTCCTATGGAGTATTGCGATGATGATGGTCTGAGTAGGATGGCTAGTGCTATTGGTGAGCCTCTCAGCATGGATAGATTAACTGCTCATGGAGATAGGGTATCATTTGCAAAAGTTTGTGTAGAGATTGGAGTTGATTCCATTCTGTCCACTGATTTCCTTATAAAATGTGAGGGTCAAAGTATTGAGTTGAGGGTGGAGTATCTGTGGAAGCCTGCTAAATGTACTAAATGTCAGGTTTTTTGTCATGCTAATGATAGATGTATCAGAACTCAAGTGGAAAATATTGTTCAAAGTTTTACAGAGCAACAGGTTCAGAATAGTGATGAGGAATAGAAGAAAGTTATGGCTAAAGGTAAAAGGAAGGTGGGTGAACCCTCAATTGAGGTCTCTGATGAAGCAAGGCAAGATGGGGATCAGGTTGATTGTGGGGTTCAAGAGGCCCTAGTTGCAGGTATATTATCCGAGATTGAGATAGATGCCTTAATGGAGGTCACTAATGTTGCAAGGCAATATGGGGGTCAGGATGTTTGTGATTTTTAAGAGGTGCCAATTCCTGGTTCATCATCAGAGATTGTGAAAGTTGGGTCCAAGGTGCCTGAATCTATTTTGGATCCTTCAAAACCTGATCCTGAAATCCAAGCTAATTCTTTAAGCATGGAGGAGGAAGTGGCTGACAGAGTGATGTTGACTCAAAGGATGCTGAGAAGTGCTGCTAAACCTGGTGCTCCTAAGGCTATTGGTTCTTCTAGTAGCCGTAGGAAGAAAAAGAGGTAAATCCTGTCTTTATGTGCTATCCCCATAGTGTTGTGTGTGTGATCCTTTGCATATATTTCTTTATGTCTATAAAGATTTGTGCTTGGAATGTTAGGGGTCTAAATGATCCTAGTAGGCAAAGAGAAGTTGCTAAGTTTTTTAAGAAGGAGGACATTAATATTGTTGGTTTGCTTGAAACTAAAGTGATTGATAGTAATCATGTTAGAATTCTTAACCATGTTTTGCATGATTGGGTAAGTTTGTCTAACAGTGAGCATGCTATTTTGGGGAGGATTTGGGTTTGTTGGAATCCTGTTTTTTGTACTATTGATGTCCTAGATAGCTCTGATCAACACATGCGGTGCAAAATTAAAGTTTTAAATGGGGATATTCACTTTTTTGCCTGCTTGTATATGCTCAAAATACGTATGGCCTAAGGAGGCCTCTATTTAATAAGTTAGAGGTTTTGGCTCAATTGTATAGGGACTTTCCTTGTATTCTCTTGGGGCATTTCAATGCTATTAGGTTCCCATATGAGAAAGTGGGAGGAGACCATAGTTGGTCGTCTTGTAAGAATGAATTTAAGTTGTTTATTAATCAATCTAAGCTTGATGATTTGAACTATGGGGGTTACCAGTTTACTTGGGCTAACAAATAGTGTGAGGATAGATTTAGTTCTTCTAAGATTGATAGGACGTTGGTTAACGGGGTGTGGCTCAATAATTTGCCTCACTCCCATGCTTACTTCCATCCTTCTGGGACCTCTGATCACTCTCCTTGTGTTGTTACTGTGCCTTTGAAAATTCATAGGGTGTGTAAGCCTTTTAAATTTTTTAACATGTGGGCTAATTATTCGGATTTTATACCTGTGGTTCGGGGTGTTTGGTGTAGGTATGTCAAAGGTTCTCCCTTGTTTAGGATTTGCAACAAGCTTAGGTCTTTAAAGCCTGAGCTTAAATGTAATGACCCAAAAATGCGTAGAGGAAGTCATCCTTATTTAATAATGGGGTTAACGTGGGTTAAATCAATTATATCTATTGGAATTGGCGACCTTTACTGTAACGATCTGAAATTTTTCCTTCCGCTCAAGCGGGGGAGTTGGCGCTCGAGCGGACTTTTGGGGTTTCCAGTACTTTTGCAGGCGGACTGAAATTCTGGAAGTAGTGATTTTGCGCTCGAGCGTATAAGTGGTCGCTCGAGCGGACGACTTTGTTGGCCTCCACGCTCGAGCGCAAGGCTGGACGCTCGAGCGGGCCACCTGGTTAAGTTTGAATTTCTGAGGCACGTGGGCTCATTTTTGACACTCTTATTAGTGTATTTGGAATGTTTTTACCTTATTTGGGGGTATTGATTGAGGTAGTGGTATGATGGTAAAGTAAGATTGGACCAAAGGATATAATCCGGAGAGTTATTCTACGATCAGTCGTCATTCATTTGCCCTTTTCTTTTTCCACACTTTGAATTTGAATGTAAGGTTAGAACCATTGGAAAGCTTATTTCCGGGGCTTCAATTTGGACACAAGAACGACCTAAAACGGAGTCCGGATGGGAGAGTTATACCTGTTCAAAGTTTCGAAATCTGTGCTGAAAACAGGTACGCTCGAGCGGGAATTTCTCCGCCCGAGCGGAAATTACGGGACAGCAGCTTAAAACGAGATTTTTTGGATCATTTCTCACATTTTCCTTTTCCCCTCTTCATCCCTCACCCCTAAGTCCGAAAACCCTATGTCACGCCTCGAACCCGCCCCTAAAAGTTCGGGCATGACCTATACAGACATAGGCATTAAACCTGATATACATAGTATAGGGGCCTGAACGGAAGCATTTAATATTAAAAAACACAACTTCACAACATATCCATTGAGCTACTATTGACATGACAGGATCACAACATCACATCAAATAACCAATATACAGAAAATATACACCCATATACATCGAATCAGCCCACAGTTGGGCATAGAACAAAACATTTTAAGGAAAGACGACCAAGCATAAATCCCAAAAAAAAACCACACTTTACAAAATACACAGGCTTCAGTTAGTGCCTGGACACATCGTGGTTGACAAGAGGGAGACGAATCTTAAGGGTTAGGACTAGCTTCTCGGTTGATGACCTACAGAAACAGACAAAATACAGAATGAGTAAAACTCAGTGAATAATAGTACATGAATAATGTAAAGTACAACAGAAATAATAAAGTATAAAACTGCGAAGCACAAGATTAACAACACGCTGTAATTGTATCCCAACAGACATGAGTCCAGAAATATACATAGAGCGGCCCTCGGCCCAGAATGATACAGAACGTCACAAAATGGCCCTCGGCCTACAATGTTACACAGAATGTTACTGAATATCACAAAATGGCCCTCGGCCCAGAATGTTACTCAATATCACAAAATGGCCCTCGGCCCAGAATGTTACTCAATATTACAAAATGGCCCTCGGTCCAGAATGTTAATCAATATTACAAAATGGCCCTCGGCCCAGAATGTTACTCAATATTACAAAATGGCCCTCGGCCCAGAATGTTACACATGTATGGATTCAAGAGGTGGCTCCCACCGAAGTGTAGCACTTTGTTCCATACCAGAAATCAATAAGTTTTTAAAACAACATTGTATACTATATCATGTCGTAAACGGAACAACTTACAGAACATAATACATAAACAGAGTGGATATCCAGAACAGAATAGCCCCAAATTTATATAAATAACATCACACAATAGGATACATAAATTATCTCATGATTTCTTTCAAATTGCCATAATCGTCTCACATATATCAGAAGCTTCCCAATAGGTACGGAATAACTTACATCGCAACGGTCCTGAGTCGTCCTTGGCAAAACATAAGGATTCGGAACACACAAGCATCGTTATTCTTCTTGTTCACTATAAATCAATAAGGGTAATGACAGATAACAAAACATTGATGACATTCACTAACAGCAAACAAAGCACATGACGATAGTACAATCCATAATTTTAACCAACTGTCCAATCATGTTAATCCACTATGAAATCCCCAAGAGGATATTCGGGATGTCATGTTCCTATTCAGAATATTATGCCCCAGTAAACAGAGTTCACATTCATAAAGTCCTTCCATTACCAACTCCATAGCATCAATAGTCTACATATCATTAACCTTTGAACACCCAAAAAGTATAATAGTTTCAGGGTCATACTAATGTATGTCAGATCCTTCCTTACTCGCATAAGCCTTATGTAATGACCGCAAAAGTCATCCTTATTTAATTAGGAGTTAATGAAGTTTAATTCAACTATATCCATTGGAATTGAAGAACTATCCGTCGAGTTATGCCTTTGAAACTGGAGTTGGTGACCTTTACCAACCAATCTGAAAATGTTCCCTCCGCTCGAGCGGAGTAGTTGGCGCTCGAGCGTACTTTTGGGGTTTCCAGCAATTTTGCAGACGGCCTGAGATTCTGGGAGTTGTGATTCTCCGCTCGAGCGGGGGAGTTTACGCTCGAGCGGACGGCTTTGTTGGTCTGCACGCTCGAGCGCAAGGTTGGGCGCTCGAGCGGGCCTCCAGGTTGAGTTGTACTTCTGAGGCACGTGGGCTCGTTTCTGACATTTTATTAATGTATTTGGAACGTTCTTATCTTATTTTGGAGTATTGGTTGAGGTGGTAATATAATGGTAAAGTAAGATTGGACCAAAGAATTTAATTTGGGTAGTTACCTTACGATCAGCCGTCACTCTTTTGCCCTTTTCTTTTTCCACATTTTGAATTTGGATGTGAGGTTAGAACCATTGGAAAGCTCATTTCCGGGGCTTCAATTTGGACACAAGAACGACCTAAAACGGAGTCCGGATGGGAGAGTTATACCTGGTCAAAGTTTCGAAATCTGTGCTGAAGGCAGGTCCGCTCGAGCGGAAATAAGTCCGCTCGAGCGGGAATTACGAGACAGCAGCTTTAAAAACGTGATTTTTGGATCTTTTCTTATATTTTCTTCTTCCCTCTTCCTTCCTCTTTGCCTTAGTCCGAAACCCTAACCCTCAAACCTTTGATTTCACCAATTCTTACCAACAAACCACCATGGTTTTGGCATCAAGGATGGAGAATAAGGGAGGATCAATGTTTTTACCCGATTAGAACTTGGATTTGTGGAGACTTCTTCTCAAGCTCACCCCCTTGCTTGATTGTTGAGGTAAGGGTTGAATACTCTTCAATACTTACATCCATAGATAGATTTGTGACATTTTATTATCTAAATGCAAGAATTTCCATATTTGGAGCATGTAGTGTATAGTGTGAGATTTGGGGTTTTATGGTTTAAAGATGTTGGGAGTTAATTGATGGATTAAAATGGTGGATTATGAATCCTAGGTGTTTAATTAATGGAAAAATTGGAATAAAAAGTGTTGGGTTAATAAGTTTGATTATTTCATGAAATTTCTATATTTTCTTGGAACCCTAGGTTGATTAAGGATGATAACCAAAGATTTGGCTCAAATTGAAAGTAGAATAATGAAATTGAGGTATTGAATTATGTATATACAAGTTTAATTGGAGTTTGGTGATACTTGGAAATTATGTTTAAAATTTACGAATGAACTTCAATTAGGGACATGGTGAATCATGCTATTATGTGAGATGAAAATTAAGGAACAAGATCATTAATGTTATGGATGATAAGAGTCTTAGGATGAAATGATGAAATGGGATTTAAGACTTCACTTTGAAGGATGTTGAATTATATTTAGGGGTGATAAGTTGAATTGCCAAATAGTATAGCTTATATTGGCTTGTATTGAGATATGAATGAAGAAGTGTGTTGAGTTAATGATGTGAATTGCAACTTGATATGTATTTTGGTATAAAGAGAATAACAAGTTAAAAACGGAAGAAACTATATGTGACCCGATTTTTATGTGTATTCTGAATTGTGTAGGGGTCAACTACAAAGGCGGACTAAGCATCTAATCACTGTGAGTAGTAGTACTTCAATGTAGCTTAATAATTATTGTTATTGATGTTATGATCTTCGTCATAAGAATTGGGTTGACATGTATGCTATATATGCTATGTGAGAAACATTGTGACCTCATGGAAACATCAAAGAAATTATGAAGTTATGTATGTTATGTGAGAAACATTGTGAAGTTATGGGAACATCAAAAGATTTGTGAATGATTCTAACTTTGTTAAGCGTACAATAATAACACGTTACGACAAGAAATGACTTATTTTCTGATATATTACGTTTTGAATCACTGAATGATTGCTCATCCATATAAAGATATTTAAGGCATTTTTAGTACAAGGCCCTTGCCCGGGGGTAATAATACCGTGGTTTGTGGCCCTTGCCCGGGGGCGATAATACCGTGGTTTGTGGCCCTTGCTCGGGGGTGATAATACCGTGGTTTGTGGCCCTTGCCCGGGGGTGATAATACCGTGGTTTGTGGCCCTTGCTCGGGGGTGATAATACCGTGGTTTGTGGCCCTTGCCCGGGGGTGATAATACCGTGGTTTGTGGCCCTTGCACGGGGGTAATAATACCGTGGTATGTGACCCTTGCCCGGGGGTAATAATACCGTGGTTCAAGAATATATTTTATATGAAATTGTGAAGTATGAATCTCAACTTGTGAATTTGTGAACTATGAAACTATGTGGTCAAGGACCATTTGTGAAGTATGGAATTCTAATTTGTGACTTATGAAATGATGTGGCCGAAGGCCATTTGTGAAATGTGAACCTCTGAGGCCAAGGACCGACTTGTGAAATTTTATGAAATGTGAATCTATGAGGCGGAAAGCCAACTTGTGAAATATGAAGTTAAGAGGCCGAGGGCCAACTTGTGAAATTAAGAACCAAAGTTATGCATCCAAGAAGCACAAAAAGTACAAGAATGAATGATATGAATGATATGATATGATATAAGCGTGTGATAATGATATGATACTACAAGAAGCACTGTAGTTATAAGGTCTAATGAATGACGTTCAAGAATGTTTCAGGTATGTTTCCGGTATGTTACAAGTTCAAGTATGTTCAGGTATGTTTCAGGTATATGCTGCAAGTTCAAAATGTTTCAAGGGCTTTATGCCAACACGTTTGAAAGTTTCACGCTATGATATTCAAGAGTTTAAAGTCATTATGTTCCAATATGTTATGTGTCAAGCCATTATGTTTTGAGACTGGGCCTAAGGCCGGTATGAAATTAGTACAAAATCAGACTAACTATGTGAACTCGACAATTTCACATGCATTGATATATTATGTGTTAAGTTAAGCATTGTTTTTTTTATATACTACTATTCACTGAGCCTGGCTTACTTTGTGTTATGTCTGTTCTGTAGGTGACCACCCTGGAGGTCAGTCTCACCCATAGCATCCGCTCTTCGTAGTGTCAACCCCGAAGGGTCCAGGCACTTAAGTAAAAGCAGTCAATTTGTGGGGTTCGATTAAGCTTTTAACTGTCTAAGGTTAAATTGTTAATAACTCTTTTATTACGTGTTGTGTTTGTTATGCCCAATTATAGGAGCTGGGTGTATATATGTATATGTCCATAACTAAATTCTCAAATTATATGTCTGTTTGCATTATGTTCCGTTTGTGATCCTGGCATGATAGTGGTCGCTCAATGGATATTGTTCTTTTATTTATTTTAATTTATATTGTTAACGCTTCCGTTCAGGCCCCATATCATATGTATAACAGGTTTAGTGTCTAGTTTCGAATGGGTCATGCCCAAACTTTTAGGGGCGGGTTTGGGGCGTGACACCTTAGTCCACTCCTACGTTATCATAAGTATCCACAAAGAACAGAATAATACGACAAATGATCAGTAACGGTAAATAGTTTACATTGGAGTACTATTACTCACAGTGATCGGTTCCCGGTGGTAATGGTACAATGTCCTCGTCTCGATCTACAATCACAATGCACAACACATAATATGAGGTTATACTCGATCCTTTACTTATTTTCTTTGATCATTAATCAATTAGTCATGGTGGTACCACTCATATGCTTTAATGCAATCCATGTCTAAAAAAAAACAGAAGAAATCAATGGAAAATGGTTTAGGTGGAGAAATGGTACAAAACTAGTTCACAGAAAGTGAACAGTCGTCACTAATTTGGGTATAACTTTTTCTGTATTTATAATTTGGCAGTGAGACTAGCGTCATTGGAAACTAGACTTCCGGGGCTTGATTTTAGGCTCAAGAATCACTCAAAACGGAGTCCGGATGCAAAAGATATGCTTGATCAAAGTTGGCTGGACAGCTGTCTTCCGCACGTGCGGCAAGAAGCCCCGCACGTGTGGCGATTTGGGCAGAAAACTGTTCGAAAATTCAGCAAAAATCCAATTTTTGGTGCTCTTGTTCATGGCTCAAAATAGGGTCTTTTAATTGTTAAACATGGGTCAAAATCATGTAACTAGAAGCCATAACATAGATCAATCTAAGTCCAATTTGAATCTTTGATCTTAATCTACAAACACAACTTCATTTCACACATACATAAACATATATACACACATAATCATTTAGCTACATAATCAAGCTCAAGAAATATGATTCTAATTAATCATTCACCACTTACTTGTTCCAAACCTAACCCTAATTTGTAGAACATGAAGAGCTTTCTACTTAATTATCAAGGAGAGGAATCAATTAGAATGAATTACACGTACCTTAAGCTTTACATCCTTCAATCCTTTCTAATTTCTCAATCTTTTTTCTTGTTGAGTTCCTTCATTTCACCTCTCTCACGTAGCTCTCCCCTTTCCTCTAGATATTTTTTGTTTTTGATTCTAAGTAATGTGTCCATCCCCTCATAAGGCACCCAATACATATATAAATATACACACACCAACATAATACAATAAAGAGAACCAAACGTGGCCTTACGAATCGCGCAAAATTAAATTTCAATTAAACTTTTCAGATAACTCTAAAAATCATGCTGATCATAAATATGTCCCCTGTTCTAATTTCTGAAGCTTCTAAGGCCTTTAATTTGCAGTATAAAGTTAATCACCCAAACGTCCATTAACGAATCAGACAAATTAGATTTCAAATTAATTTTTCCCAATAGTTCTCAAAATTCCCATTAATATACCCAAGTACTCAATTTTAATTTTTGAACCCATGAAGGTCGGTAATTTCAATTTTAAGTCCGCAACTCAACTGATAATGCTTCAATTCTAATAGATATAATTAAATCCAAACACATCATCTCATAGGTAAATAAAAGTGATTTCTTATACGCATTTTGGGGTCATTACACCCTAGGTCCTTAATCTCCAAAACCTTCCATTTCTCCTAGTTTTGATCAAGATCATCCATTAAAAAGTGAAGAAGAATGAAGATTATTATGTTCTACCGATTGGAATTTCGAGATTTTGGAGGATTCTTCCCAATCTTTGCTCCTTTGTTTGATTCTTGAGGTAAGGGTCCTTATTCCCTTTCAATATTTGCATTCATGGATGGATTTGTTGTATTTTGTGTATATAAAAACATAATCTATAATTTTGAGCATAATATGTCCAACTTCAGATTTGGGGGTTTTGGGTTTATCATGTTGGTGATGAGATTTGGGGGTTTTGGGTTTATCATGTTGGTGATATAATTGCTGGATTAAGGTGATGGATTATGAACTCTAGACTTGTAATCAATGAGAAAATTGGAACAAGAAGTAATAGTTTGGAAAGTTTGGATTTTTCTTGAAACCCTTGATTTTCTTGGAACCTTAGGTTGATTAATGATGATAACCGATGATTTAGCCCAAATTGAAAGTAGAATAATGAAATTAAGGTATTGAATTATATGTGTTCAAGTTTAATTGGAATCTGGAAATATTTGGAAATTATGTTTACAATTTACGAATGAACTATGTGATAAACATTGGAATTCATGCTATAATGTAAAGGAAAAATTAAGGAAATAATTTACTAAGAATATGGATGACGTGAACTCAGGTATGGAATGTTGAAATGGGATTCAAGGATTTAATTTGATTTATGTAGAATTGCAAAGTGATGTGTAAATGGGATAAAGAGAATTAAACAAGTTAAGAACGGAATAATTATATGTGACCCGATTTCTATGTGTATTATGAATTGTGTAGGGTCAGTTACAGAGGCGGACCAAGCATCTAATCACTGTGAGTAGTAGTACAAAAATGTATATTTTATCTATTGTTGATAATTATTGTTACTAATGCTCTGTTCTCTGTAAGTGTTATACGAACATTTATGACAATTGGAAATCAATATGAACTGACATGAACGCTGAAAGATTCACGTACGTCGGTATGATTTTGGAATCCTTTGTTCTGTTAATGACAAATATTAACCCTTTGTTATTTATAAGCATACTATGTGATTTCTTAAAGGATAAGTAGAACTGATGTTCATCTTCGAAGAATCAGAATAATTGGAAAACTATGTGAATCCATATGAACCTGAAGTTATTTTGTTGTGTTACACATGAATGCAAAAGTTTAACATCATTATGTGACCACATAAGAATATGAATTATTCTATTTTGTTAGGCGCACAATAATGACATAATATGACAAGAAAGGCTCTGTTTTCTGATATGTTACGTTATGACTTAATGAATGTTTACAAGTCTACGTATGTTCTAAGTTCAAGTCTGTTACAAGATTACGTTACAAGATTACGTATGTTATAAGTCAAGAATGTTCCAAGCTCAAGAATGTTACAAGTTTATATGTGTGACAAGCTCAAATATGCACAAGTTTAAGTAAGTTTACAAGTTCAAGTATATACAAGTTTAATATGTTACAAGTTCAAGTATGCTATAAGTTCATGTATGCTACGAGTCCAAGTATGCTATAAGTCTATGTATGTTACAAGTCCAAATATGTTACAAGTATACGCATGTTACAAGTTCATGTATGTTGTAAATTCAAGTATATTTCAAGTATGGTTTAAGTATGGTCTCAAGTATATTTCAAGTATATTACAAGTTTAAGGATGTTTCAGGTATACCTGTTTCAAGTATATGTTACAAGTTTAAGTATGTTTCAAGGGCTTTATGCCAACCTTTCAAGGGCTTTAATGCCAATATGATTACAAGGGCTTATGCCACTTTCAAGGGCTTTATGCCAACTTTTCAAGGGCTTTATGCCAACCTTTCAAGGGCTTTAATGCCAATATGATTCAAGGGCTTATGCCATTTCAAGGGCTTTATGCCATTACAAGGGCTTATGTCATTTTCAAGGGCTTTATGCCACTTTCAAGGGCTTTAATGCCAATATGTTTCAAGGGCCTCGTGCCATATGTTTCAAGGGCTTCGTGCCACATGTTTCAAGGGCCTCTTGCCATATGTTTCAAGGGCTTCGTGCCACGTGTTTCAAAGGCCTCGTGCCACCATGTTTCAAGGGCTTATAGCCATTATGTTTATGTTGCAGGATTGGGCCTAAGGCCGTCATGTACTTAGCACAGAATCGGACTAACTATGTGAACTCTGCATTTTTATATGCGTTGATATGTATTATGTTTCAAGTTAAGCATCATTTTATTTATGTATTACTATTCACTGAGCTCGGCTCACTCTCTGTTATGTCTGTTTCTGTAGGTCAACAACCAGGTGGTTAGTCCTAGTCAAAACGCCCGCTTTCTTTTGTCAACCTTCATATGTCCAGGCACTGTATAAGATGTTGGCTGATTTAGGGGTGTCCATTTAAGGTTGATGTATCTAACTTTCATGTTTATTTTGTTGTGTACGCCCAATCATAGGGCTGGAACTGTAAATGTGCATGTATATGCTCCGGGATATAGTTTGGAACTTTGTCTATCCACTATAATGTATGTGATGAATGAGATCCTGGCATGTAGAAGTAGCTCAATGGAGTTTATTTATTTAATTATTTTCATATTTCGTGCTTCCGTTCAGGCCCCATATGTTATTTATGTCAGGTTTCAAGTCTGTTTTGAATAGGTCATGCCCAAACTTTTAGGGCCGGGTTTAGGGCGTGACAGGTGGTATCAGAGCACGAGTTGCTATCTCACACACGACTCCATTGAGCTTTAGGTTGTCTAGAAAAGACGTAGGCATCATGCATGACATCTTTAATGCATATGAAAGGAATTGATAGCAACGATAATGATATATGTAATGCCGCTAACCGTAATGGTTATTATTCATGTAATAACATTTCCTGTGTATATTGTGATTAATTGGTAAGATCTACAGATCGGATCAAATCAATAAAGTTGCACAGCGGAAGCGTGGTGAGGGTTCGAACTGGTCGGTAAGACAATTTATATGTCAATGATTAAATAGGATGTATGTAATCGATTGTTATTTGCGGATTGGAAGTTGCTTATCATCTGTTTAGATGAAGTGATTCAATCCTAGGTATGGAATATTCCTAAGACGAAAGAAAATGATATAGTCCTCCTTGTCACAACAATGTTTAGATCTGTGATTACGGCATATGAGTATTTTGAAATTGTAGTGTTTTGATTTGAATAATGGGAAGTGCAAACATGTTGAGTTCTGGGAACATGAGAAGATAAGAGATTTAGAGCTTTGCTTAAAACCATAGAAAGAATATTTGGAAAAGAGACATTAGAATTATGGCAGCTGACAACTCATGGAATTATTATGATTGAAATATTTAATGATTGATAATGAGCATGGATCTAAGTGATTAATGTCCTTGTAAAAGATATTTTTGTATAAATGACTATGCTATACAATGTTTAATGAAATCCATATTTTGGGTTACGAAATGTTTTATATGATAAGCATTTTCTGAAATGATAAGAATGCTATGAACTTCCGACGTGTTCATGATATGATAAGCTTTCTGGGTAATTTTTCCCAAAATGACTAGATACGCTACGAAATTCCGAATGTTCAAGATATGACAAGTTTTCTGAAGGAGATATTTTGCTATGTATGAATGAGCTCTTTATTTGATAATTTATTGTGGCATGCTTGATAAAGGCTCTATGTTGAGCTTCAAGGTATTCTGTCTTATCTGTTATAAGTTAGACCGAAGATTGTTCTGTTAAAGTTTAAATAAGTTTAATGTTATTGGGAATGATTCCATCATCTGATATTTTTGAATGATGAGTTCCTGAGTAATACCACGTATTGTATGTAATTATGAAAGGTTTGAAGAACTTTATGTATTACACATTTTTGGAAAATGTTTTTATCCATGATAGGAACATTTACTATATATGGAACAAGAACATAAGAACCTTATGGTAAATGTATTATGGGCTTGATGTCATAATGTTGACTTTGAAATCTTCTAAGCCAGTATGGATTTCAAATGATTATTACCTTACTGTAAATTTGGAAGTATGACCATTAAGGTTTGATTTGTATTTGATTTAACTAATACTTTACTCTGATTATGCAATTCCTTGATATGAAATTTAAGTTGATATTTGGAGTTTATTAGAGATTTGATTTGAACTGATAAGTCTCATTCAGATAATGAGCAAAAGGCCCCGAAGTCGTTGATTTAGCACTTAATTGCTATTATGGGTCTAATTGTTGTAAGAAGCTTATACCTTTGAAACATACTTATGTCGTGAATGTTTCCTTAACCTTTGAGAAAGTACGATAATGGGGATTATTTGTGAACTTCAAAAGTTTAAATTATGTTTGATATCTTATGAATGTTTCCTCGAAATGAATTCATTTCTGAATGCCCTTAAGCTGTTATATTATGTGGAAGCTATGATTTGTGGAGTAATCAATTAAAGTGTACAAGGTTATGAATAATGAGACGATGTCTTGATGGTATTAAGTATGTTATCAATTGGATTACCAATTAGTTAGTGGAGTTGAATCATTTGTGATTTTGGGAGCAAACTCCATTGAAATTGACTGTGTAGAATTGTGAATGGCTTAATGATTGAGAAATGTTATATGTTCAAGATGGAACTAGACTTGTGTCAAGGTGAATCAAGTTTGGAGGACCAAACTTCTTAAGGTGGGGAGAATGTAATGACCCAAAAATGCGTAGAGGAAGTCATCCTTATTTAATAATGGGGTTAACGTGGGTTTAATCAATTATATCTATTGGAATTGGCGACCTTTACTGTAACGATCTGAAATTTTTCCTTCCGCTCGAGCGGGGGAGTTGGCGCTCGAGCGGACTTTTGGGGTTTCCAGTACTTTTGCAGGCGGACTGAAATTCTGGAAGTAGTGATTTTGCGCTCGAGCGTATAAGTGGTCGCTCGAGCGGACGACTTTGTTGGCCTCCGCGCTCGAGCGCAAGGCTGGACGCTCGAGCGGGCCACCTGGTTAAGTTTGAATTTCTGAGGCACGTGGGCTCATTTTTGACACTCTTATTGGTGTATTTGGGATGTTTTTACCTTATTTGGGGGTATTGATTGAGGTAGTGGTATGATGGTAAAGTAAGGTTGGACCAAAGGATATAATCCGGAGAGTTATTCTACGATCAGTCGTCATTCATTTGCCCTTTTAGTTTTCCACACTTTGAATTTGAATGTGAGGTTAGAACCATTGGAAAGCTTATTTCCGGGGCTTCAATTTGGACACAAGAACGACCTAAAACGGAGTCCGGATGGGAGAGTTATACCTGTTCAAAGTTTCGAAATCTGTGCTGAAAACAGGTACGCTCGAGCGGGAACTCCTCTGCTCGAGCGGAAATTACGGGATAGCAGCTTAAAACGAGATTTTTTGGATCATTTCTCACATTTTCCTTTTCCCCTCTTCATCCCTGTCCCCTAAGTCCGAAAACCCTAGGTCCTTAATCTCCAAAACCTTCCATTTCTCCTAGTTTTCATCAAGATCATCCATTAAAAAGTGAAGAAGCATGAAGATTATTACGTTCTACCGATTGGAATTTCGAGATTTTGGAGGATTCTTCTCAATCTTTGCTCCTTTGTTTGATTCTTGAGGTAAGGGTCCTTATTCCCTTTCAATATTTGCATTCATGGATGGATTTGTGGTATTTTGTGTATATAAAAACATAATCTATAATTTTGAGCATAATATGTCCAACTTCAGATTTGGGGGTTTTGGGTTTATCATGTTGGTGATGAGATTTGGGGGTTTTGGGTTTATCATGTTGGTGATATAATTGCTGGATTAAGGTGATGGATTATGAACTCTAGACTTGTAATCAATGAGAAAATTGGAACAAGAAGTAATAGTTTGGAAAGTTTGGATTTTTCTTGAAACCCTTGATTTTCTTGGAACCTTAGGTTGATTAATGATGATAACCAATGATTTAGCCCAAATTGAAAGTAGAATAATGAAATTGAGGTATTGAATTATATGTGTTCAAGTTTAATTGGAATCTGGAAATATTTGGAAATTATGTTTGCAATTTACGAATGAACTATGTGATAAACATTGGAATTCATGCTATAATGTAAAGGAAAAATTAAGGAAATAATTTACTCAGAATATGGATGACGTGAACTCAGGTATGGAATGTTGAAATGGGATTCAAGGATTTAATTTGATTTATGTAGAATTGCAAAGTGATATGTAAATGGGATAAAGAGAATTAAACAAGTTAAGAACGTAATAATTATATGTGACCCGATTTCTATGTGTATTATGAATTGTGTAAGGTCAGTTACAGAGGCGGACCAAGCATCTAATCACTGTGAGTAGTAGTACAAAAATGTATATTTTATCTATTGTTGATAATTATTGTTACTAATGCTCTGTTCTCTGTAAGTGTTATACGAACATTTATGACAATTGGAAATCAATACGAACTGACATGAACGCTGAAAGATTCGCGTACGTCAGTATGATTTTGGAATCCTTTGTTCTGTTAATGACAAATATTAACCCTTTGTTATTTATAAGCATACTATGTGATTTCTTAAAGGATAAGTAGAACTGATGTTCATCTTCGAAGAATCAGAATAATTGGAAAACTATGTGAATCCATATGAACCTGAAGTTATTTTGTTGTGTTACACATGAATGCAAAAGTTTAACATCATTATGTGACCACATAAGAATATGAATTATTCTATTTTGTTAGGCGCACAATAATGACATAATATGACAAGAAAGGCTCTGTTTTCTGATATGTTACGTTATGACTTAATGAATGTTTACAAGTCTACGTATGTTCTAAGTTCAAGTCTGTTACAAGATTACGTTACAAGATTACGTATGTTATAAGTCAAGAATGTTCCAAGCTCAAGAATGTTACAAGTTTATATGTGTGACAAGTTCAAATATGCACAAGTTTAAGTAAGTTTACAAGTTCAAGTATATACAAGTTTAATATGTTACAAGTTCAAGTATGCTATAAGTTCATGTATGCTACGAGTCCAAGTATGCTATAAGTCTATGTGTGTTACAAGTCCAAATATGTTACAAGTATACGCATGTTACAAGTTCATGTATGTTGTAAATTCAAGTATATTTCAAGTATGGTTTAAGAATGGTCTCAAGTATATTTCAAGTATATTACAAGTTTAAGGATGTTTCAGGTATACCTGTTTCAAGTATATGTTACAAGTTTAAGTATGTTTCAAGGGCTTTATGCCAACCTTTCAAGGGCTTTAATGCCAATATGATTACAAGGGCTTATGCCACTTTCAAGGGCTTTATGCCAACTTTTCAAGGGCTTTATGCCAACCTTTCAAGGGCTTTAAGCCCAATATGATTACAAGGGCTTATGCCATTTCAAGGGCTTTATGCCATTACAAGGGCTTATGCCATTTTCAAGGGCTTTATGCCACTTTCAAGGGCTTTAATGCCAATATGTTTCAAGGGCCTCGTGCCATATGTTTCAAGGGCTTCGTGCCACATGTTTCAAGGGCCTCGTGCCATATGTTTCAAGGGCTTCGTGCCACATGTTTCAAAGGCCTCGTGCCACCATGTTTCAAGGGCTTATAGCCATTATGTTTATGTTACAGGATTGGGCCTAAGGCCGTCATGTACTTAGCACAGAATCAGACTAACTATGTGAACTCTGCATTTTTATATGCATTGATATGTATTATGTTTCAAGTTAAGCATCATTTTATTTATGTATTACTATTCACTGAGCCCGGCTCACTCTCTGTTATGTCTGTTTCTGTAGGTCACCAACCAGGTGGTCAGTCCTAGTCAAGACGCCCGCTTTCTTTTGTCAACCTTCATATGTCCAAGCACTGTATAAGATGTTGGCTCGTTTAGGGGTGTCCATTTAAGGTTGATGTATCTAACTTTCATGTTTATTTTGTTGTATACGCCCAATCATAGGGCTGGAACTGTAAATGTGCATGTATATGCTCCGGGATATAGTTTGGAACTTTATCTATCCACTATAATGTATGTGATGAATGAAATCCTGGCATGTAGAAGTAGCTCAATGGAGTTTATTTATTTAATTATGTTCATATTTTGTGCTTCCGTTCAGGCCCCATATGTTATGTATATCAGGTTTCAAGTCTGTTTTAAATAGGTCATGCCCAAACTTTTAGGGGCGGGTTTAGGGCGTGACATTAAAACTCTCAATAAGAAGCATTTTAGTGATATCTCGGTGAGAACTTCTAGTGCCAAAGAGGATCTAGATCGAGTTCAGCTTCAGCTTGATAAAAATCCGGGTGACTCTAATCTTCAATCCCTTGAGAGGGATCTTTGTGCTAATTTTGCTAAACTCTGCAAAGAGGAGGAGTCATTTGCCACCCAGAAATCGAAAATTCAATGGCTTAGCTTGGGTGATAGTAATAGTCGGTTCTTTTTCCGTTCTATTAATAATAATAGAAACTGTAGCAGAATTAGTAGTGTTACATTGGATGATGGGAGCATTATTGTTGATCCGCATGATGTCAAATCTGTTTTTGTCTTTATTTTGAGGGGTTTTTGTGGAAGCCGTTTGTTGATAGGTACAATGGTAGGTCTAGAGTCCGTGTGCTTATTACGAGGAAGCTCTCTCCTGCTCAGGCAGAGGAGATGACTGCTGATGTTTTGGAGTGTGAGATTGAGAGTGTTTTTCACTCTTTCAGTAGTAATAATGCTCCTGGGCCTGATGGTTATCCAACTAGTTTTTTTAAGAATTCCTGCGATGTGGTTGGTAGGGACGTTATTCAGGCTATTAAGCCGTTCTTCCATTCTAGTGAACTTCTTAAAGAGGTTAATAGTACCGCTATTGCTCTTGTTCCAAAGGTTCCAAATCCTAGCAAAGTGGGTGACTATAGACCTATTTCTTGTTGTAACACGGTGTATAAGTGTATTGCTAAAATTTTGGCAAATAGGATTAAAAAGGTTCTCCCTGATGTTATTGATCCAGTCCAGTCTGCATTTGTTCAAGGGAGGAGGATTTCGGATAATATCTTCCTTTCCCGATAATTGATGAGAGGTTATCATAGAGGTTCTGGGTCTCCTAGGTGTGCAATGAAGGTTGATATCATGAAAGCCTATGATAATGTGGGATGGGATTTCATTTTTGATACTCTTGCTAGTATGGGCTTCCCTAGTACGATGATTGGTTGGATTAGGGCTTGCGATATTAGTCCTTCTTTCTCGATCTGTATTAATGGGGAGCTTTGTGGCTATTTTCGGGGTGCTAGAGGGCTTAGACAAGGGGACCCTATTTCCCCTTACCTATTTGTTATTGTTATGGAGGTTTTAGCTAGACTGTTGGCTGAGAAAGCTGAGAGTCCTGATTTTAAGCTCCACTGGAGGTGTGAGAAGAATAAAATTATTAATCTTTGTTTTGCTGATGACCTCATGATTTTTTACAGAGGGGACATTAATTCTGTGTCTCTTATCAAGGAGGCTCTTGATGAATTCCAAGGGCTCTCTAGTTTATCCCCCAGCGCTCCTAAGAGTCATATGTTTTTTGCGGGTATGGATTGTCACTTGAGGGGTGAGTTACTCTCCATTATGGATTTTAAAGAGGGTAATCTCCCTGTGAGGTATTTGGGGGTTTCTCTTATCTCAACTAAACTGCGTAAAATAGATTGTGATCAATTGGTGGCTATGATTACCAAGAGGATTCAATTGTGGACTAATAAAGTGTTGTCATATGCAGGGAGAGCCCAATTTATTAAATCTATCTTGTTCTCTATGCAGGTTTATTAGGCTTCGCTATTCATTCTCCCTAAGAAAGTGGTAAGGGAGATTGAATCTTGTCTGCGGGCTTTCTTCTGGAATGGTCCTGATTTGAAAAAGTTTGGAGCAAAAGTTGCGTGGGTGCACCTTTGTGTTCCTCGGAATGAGAGTGGTCTAGGGTTTAAATCTGTTGAGGTGTGGAATAAAGCTGCTATTGCCAAGCATGTTTCGTTTTTGTTGTTGGGGGGTGAGCAATCCATGTGGTGTCAATGCGTTAAGTCTTACTTGTTAAAGGGCAGAAGTTTTCGGTGCCTCAAAGTTCCTAGTGACCCTTCCTGGGTCTGGAGAAAGCTTCTTGATTTGAGGAGTATTATTGCTCCCCTGATTAAATATAATGTTGGTAATGGGAAGGCTACCTTTTTGTGGTTTGACAATTGGCTCCCTCTTGGGCCTATTTTTAATAGATTTGGAGACAGGGTTATTTCTAACTCTGGGATCCAAAAGTTTGCTAAAGTGGAGGTTAACTAGGTGGAAATGGCCTGTGTGTCATACTTGGGAGTTGAATGAGATTAAGGCTGCTGTCCCGGCGGATATGAAGCCTTCATTAGTGAATGATAAGGTGGTGTGGTTGTCATCTTCTGATGGGCAATTCTCCATAGTCTGCTTGGGACGAGTGGAGGACCCATGGTTCTAGAGTTGTTTGGGCTAAGATCATGTGGTTCAAGTTTCATATTCCTAGAATTAGTACTGTGGTTTGGGTTGCTATACATAATAGACTGAACACTCTTGATAGGCTTGTTGTTTTTGGTACTAGCAACTCTTCTATTTGTTGTCTCTGTGGGGTTGGGCTTGAGGACCATAATTGCTTGTTTTTTAAATGCCCATTCTCTTACAGAGTCTGGAATGTTATGCAGGGTATGTGCAATTTGACTGTTCCTTATCTTGACTGGATAGATTTGGTAGATTGGTTAAGCAGGAATATCAAGGGCAAATCTTTGGCTGCCACTATTTCTAAACTTGTGTTTATTGTTTCTGTTTACTGTATTTGGAGTGAGAGAAATTGCAGGATTTTTAAAGGCTCAAAATCCACTGAGGTGGTTGTGCAAGCTAGAATTAGAAGCCTTGTGAGAAACAGGATCTTGTCCATCTCGAGCTTCAAAGAGGAGGTGCCAAATGCTTGGTTTATGGTGAAGTGGTCCCTCCTAAACTCTATCCTAAAATCAGGTCAAGGATAGCTTATTGGTGGATGCAGCTGGTGCTTGAGTGTTGTGAGTTCAGAAATTGTGGGTTGAGTGGAAGTGAGTATATATTGTGTGTTTCTAATTGTTTGTTATTGTTGCAGTCACTTCGTAATTGGTGTGAGGTTTGCTATATATCGCTGTGGGTTGAGTTTGTGAGGAACAAAGACCATCCCTCCTTCTATTCAAAAGTGAAAGAATTGTCTAATGTTTACATATATTTGTATATATTTTCTTATTGTTTTTGCAGGTGTCTAATCAGGTTCCCAATGCATGGTGGAGTCCATATATGTGGGTTGAGTCTTGTAAGGTTTTACTAATCATCCGAGTTTGTGGATGAGTGTTGCAGTTGTTGTGGATGCCGGCAGATCTACGGGTTTTCTGGATGCTAGTAGCATGCAATTTGGTTTTTTGGTCTCATTTGTGGAAAATGCTTGTATTTATTTTTGCTAGTTTTGCCTTCCCTTGCGAGCTGTGCAAGGGTAATCTATTTATTCTTTTGACATGTATGTTTCTGTTTTGAACTTGAGTTACTTCTCAAGCTTTTGGGGACTTCTTAGCGGGTTGTATAGGGTTATTTGTTCCCTTTTCTTTAGGCTACTATCTGCTTATATGTACGTTCATGGTCCTCATGTTCTCCATGGGGCCCTTTAACATATCTTTTGGATGCCTTATTCTGTCCTTTTTGTTTTGCTCTGTTTATCAGGTGGGCCTCTTTCCTTTTGTTTTTTTGGGTTTGGTGTGCCATGGTGCTACCCATTTGTCTTTTGTTTTATATTTCTTTGTTGTACAGCATTTGGTAAGGCCTGGGGTATGCCCCCTGTATTTGTATTCTTTTGTCTTTAATTTATGACTTATTTACCCCAAAAAAACTCCAGGAATTGTTAGATAAGGCTTTTATTCGCCCTAGTACTTTACCTTGGGGAGCACCGGCTCTCTTTGTTAAACAGAAAGATGGGGCATTACGGCTTTGTATTGATTATCGAAAGTTGAACCAAGCTACTATTAAGAATAAGTACCCAATGCCTCGTATAGACGATTTGTTTGATCAGTTGAAGGGGTCTTGTTGTTTCTCTAAGATAGACTTGAGATCGGGTTATCATCAGTTGAGAGTAAGGGAGGATGATATCCCGAAGACGGCATTCTGTATGCGGTATGGCCATTATGAGTTTCTTGTAATGCCTTTTGGGCTAACTAATGCTCCAGTTGTGTTTATGGATTTAATGAATCGGATCTTCAGTGAATTCTTAGATCGTTTTGTGGTTATCTTTGTGGACAACATTTTGATTTATTCACCTTCTAAGGAGGAGCATGACGAACATTTACGAGTAGTACTTGAGTTACTTAGAGCCCATAAGCTATATGCTAAGTTTGGGAAATATGACTTTTAGCTGGAAGAGGTTAAATTCCTAGGGCATGTAGTACCAAGGGAAGGGGTGACTGTAGATTCATCCAAGATAGAGGCAGTGCAAGATTGGGCACAATCTAAGAATGCTTTCGAGATTCGTAGTTTCTTGGGGTTGGTCGAGTATTACCGTCAGTTTGTGAAAGTTTCTCTAGACTAGCTTCACCTTTGACTAAGTTGACGATGAAAGAAATCAAATTCGTGTGGAGTGAGACTTGTGAGAAGTCGTTCCAAGAGCTTAAGATTAGACTCACCACTGCTCCAGTATTGATTATACCGGAGAGGGGTTTGGGTTATTCAGTTTATTGCAATGCTTCACGAGAAGGTCTAGGTTGTGTATTGATGCAAGAGGGTAAAGTAGTAGCCTATGGCTCACGGCAGTTGAAAATACATGAAAGGAATTAGCCTACCCACGATTTAGAACTAGCAGCTGTGATTTTTGCCTTGAAGATTTGGAGGCACTATCTGTATGGTGAGAGATTTGAGGTGTTTTCTAACCATAAGAGCCTGAAGTATTTGTTTACACAGAAGGACTTGAATTTGAGGCAGAGGAGGTGGATGGAATTCATAGAGGATTATGATTTTGAGTTGCATTATCATCCCGGGAAGGCCAATGTTGTGGCCAATGCTTTGAGTAGAAAACCAATTGGTAGTGTAGCTTCTATCGCCAATCGAGAATGGGAAATGTTGGGTTGTGAACCGAGTGTTGGAAGCGTAGAAGGGTAACCTTGAGGTAGAATCGTTCCGAGAGAAGATTTACAATGGGAAGGTAGAAAGAGGTTTGACTGTGTATCCCGACCTGAGCGTGAGATACTGTGACTGCTTGTTTGTACCGGAGTCTTGCCGAGAGGAAGTACTCCGAGAGTTTCATCATTCGCGTCTTGCGGTGCATCCGGGAGGCACAAAGATGTATCATGATCTTAGTCGCCAGTTTTGGTGGAGAGGTATGAAAAAGGATGTGGCTGTGTTTGTATCAAAGTGCCTTACTTGTCAACAAGTGAAGGCCGAGCATCAGAGGCCAGTGGGTTTGTTGCAACCCTTGCCTATAGCTGAGTGGAAGTGGGAGCATGTTACGATAGACTTCGTTGTGGGTCTTCCGAGGACTCAACGAGGTAGTGATGCCATTTGGGTGGTCGTTGACCGATTGACTAAATCGGCGCATTTTATTTCTATACGCGTAAGTGACTTGGTAGATTATTTTGCCGACTTGCATATTAGGAACATAGTAAGGTTGCAGAGCGTTCCTGTGACGATTGTTTCGAATAGAGATTTGTGTTTCACTGCTCAGTTGTGGCAGAGTTTGTAGAGTGCCTTGGGAACTAGATTGACTTTTAGTACTGCGTATCATCCTCAGACTAACGGGCAGTCCAAGCATACTATTCAGATCCTTGAGGATATGCTTGGAGGCTGTGTCCTTGATTTTAAGGGGTCGTGGGAGAGACACCTACCCTTAGTGGAATTTGCCTATAACGATAGTTTCCAATCGAGTATTGGCATTGCGCCGTTTGAGGCCTTGTATGGTCGACCATGTAGATCTCCAGTGTGTTGGGCCAAGGTGGGTGATGCACCTTTGTTAGGTCCAGAGTTGGTTTCAGAAACTACGGAGAAAGTTGCACTTATCCGTAAGAGGCTAGCTACGGCTCAGAGTCGCAGAAAAGTTATGCCGACCGTAGGAGGAGACCTTTGTCATTTGAGGTGGGTGATCATGTCTTTTTGAAAATATCACCTAGGCGGGGTTTGAGGAGGTTTGGGAAGAGTGGGAAGTTGTCCCCTCGGTTTATTGGTCCTTTTGAGATCCTTGAGCGGATCAGGGAGGTTGCTTACCGTTTGGCGTTACCGCCACAAATTTTTGGGGTTCATGAAGTGTTTCATATTTGTATGCTTCGAAATATGAGCCGCATCCATCGCACGTGTTGGATTGGACTGACTTAGAGGTAGATGAGGATGCCTCATATGAGGAGAGACCGATGGAAGTCTTGGATAGACGGGATCAAGTTTTACGAGACAAGACAATCTCCTTGGTAAAAGTATTGTGGAAACATCACGGAGTTGAGGAAGTGACTGGAGAACGCGAATTAGAAGTCCGAGAGAAATATCCAGATTTGTTTGTTGATGCATGAGCATGTATTCAGAATTTATTGTATTAATAAAAAGTCTAAGCATTGTGTATGTTTTAACTTATGAAAACATTGTATATGTTATGGTTGTTTGGGAAGAACATGGATTCAATATAAACATTGCTTATGTTTTGAGAATTCGGAATATTGATGATGTTGTAGCATTTTTGGAAGCATTGTATATAACGACTCGGATTTTAAATTCACATTGGATTGATGTATAGTGGTGCCTGTCACCTTAAAATTTGTATGGTTGTCGGACTCTTGATATTGATGGGTTGGCAAGTGAACTATAAATATTATAATTGAGGACCCTTGGATGATGTTTGGAACCTTGATCGAAGCCTTAACAAGATATATAGATAAGATTAGATAAAAAGTCCCAAATTTGAGTTTGAATTTTTGACCAACCGTCACTCTTTTGCCCTTTTCTCCTTCCATACTTAGAATTTGAATGTGAGGTTGGAACCATTGGAAAGCTTGTTTCCGGGGCTTCAATTTGGACACAAGAACGATCTAGAACGGAGTCCCGATGAGAGAGTGATACCCGTTTGAAGTTTTCACATCTGTGCTGGAAGCAGAGCCGCACGTGCGGGGAATAGCGCCGCACGTGCGGGAATAGCGCCGCACGTGCGGGCTGTGCGGGACAGCAGCTCAAAAACGTGATTTTTGGACCATTTCTTACATTTTCTTTTACTCTCTTCTTCTCCCCTCTTCCATGTCCGAAAACTTAGCCCTAAAAACCTTGATTTCCTCCACTTTTATCAACAAATCAACCATGGATTTTGCATCAACGATGAAGAACAAGTGAAGATTAACATTTTCAACCGATTGGATTTTGGAATTTCGAAGTGATGCTCTTGACCTAGCTTCCTTGCTTTCAAATCTTGAGGTAGGGGTCCTAGTTCTCCTTCAATGCTTACATAAATAGATAGATTTGTGGTATTTTGGAGTATATAAATGCAAAATCTACATTTTGAGCATATAGGGTTATATTATGGAAATTTGGGGATTTCGGATTTGAAGAATTTGGGGTTTTATTGTTGGGTTTAGATTATGGATTATGAACCTAGGATATATAATCAAGGTGAAAATTGGAAGAAAAAATAATGGGTTAAGAAGTTTGAATTTTTCTTGAAATTTCTAGGTTTTTCTAGAAACCCTAGGTTGATTTTTGATGATAATCAATGATTTGGCCAAAATTGAAAGTTGAATCATGAAATTGGTAGGTTGAATTATCTATGTACAAGTTTAATTGGAATTTGGTTATGTTTGAAAGTTATGTTTAAAATTTGCGAATGAATTTTGTTATGAGCAATGTAAATCATGTTATAATGAGAAGGAAATTGGGGAAAATGATTTATTAATGATATAGATGACATAAACTCGGTTATGGAATGTTGAAATGGAATTTAAGAATTCCTCTTGAATTATGTTGAATTATATTTAATGATGTTGAGTTGAATCGTGTTGCTTATGTTGAATTGTAGTGATTATGTGAGATGGTATTGACTATGTTGACTTTGATTTTTGTGACCTAAAATGTGGAGTTTTCCAAAATGGGTTAATCCCAAATTATTTTGCTAAATACTTGTGGGCTTGCTTAGTTATTAAAATCAAGAGAATGATTTATTTTTTGAAAAATGTGGAAGATGTCCATACAATTCCTTCCTATCTTGAAATCGAAGTGAGTGATTATAAATTCCATACTGTGTTTGCAAGAATGGTAATCTTCTATTTCTATATACAGATATATTGAGACGGAGGAAATTGTGGTATAATGGATGGATAATGGTAGGCTTGTGAAGAATAACGAAGGAAGGAAAAAGAACTAATGACTAAGTTATATATGTGTATAGGGCACACTTCAAGAGGGCCAAGCACTCCGTTGTAGCACTGTGAGTAGTAGTACTTCGATGTATCTTTAACCGTTAATAATTATTGTTATTGACATTATGATCTTCGTCGTAAGAATTATGTTGACATGTATGTTATGTATGCTGCGTAAGAAATATTGTGAAATTATGGAAACATCAAAGGTGTATGCTATATGAGGAACATTGTGAAATTATGGAAACATCAAAAAGGATTTGTGAAATATCCATCTCGAATTTGTGAAGTATGGATCACCAACTTGTGAAATATGAAACGATGTGGCCGAGGGCCATTTGTGAAGTATGAATTTCCGAATTGTGAATTGTGAAACTATGAAGCCAAGAGCCGAATTGTGAACCTATGAAACCCAAAAGCTAATTTATGTATATGTGAATTTATGAGGCCGGGGGCCAACTTGTGAATTTATGAGGCCGAGGGCCGACTTGTGAATTTATGTGGCCAAGGGCCATTTGTGAACTATGAACTTATGTAGCCAGGGGCCATTTGTGAAATTATGAAGCTATGAGGCCAAGGGCCAAACTTGTGAACTTGTGAATCCAAAGGGCCGAAGGCCGATGTGATACGTTGTGAATCTATGAAACCTAAAGGCTATCGTGAATGTGTGAACCCCTCAGGCCAAGGGCCGAACTGTGGGATTGTGAAACCGATAAAGTCATCTGTAATCTAATGAAAATGTGCTTACTTTGTCCTGTTAACTTTATGTTAATTATGTCAACTCATGGGAATGATGTAACGGTTACCATTAGGACTCTGTTAATTACAAGGCAAGGCAACTATGTTAACATATAAGAATGATTAAACAACGGTGTATACTATTGATTAATAGAGCACGTGAATTAAGTCATTTACCCAAAAGAATTTATGTTCATTTTTGAAGAATAGATTCTGAGTAAATATAAGAGTAGCTATGTGTATCCATATGAATTTGAAGTTATTTTGCTATGTTGCTTATGAATTGGAAGTTATTCAGAATCTACGATATAAGTGCAAAGTTTAGCATTATTATGTGACCCTCATGAGTGTGATACCCCTATTCTGTATTATGTTAATTGGTCCCTAATACGTATGTGATTATGTGTTTTGATATGATTTTGTGTACCCCTATGTGAAAATATGTTGTTTTGAATTTCTATCTGTTCACCGTAGGATTATCTGTTCGATTAATTGCTTTGGAAATTAAATTGAGGGCCTTATCGGCCACAGAACCCGAAATTGTTTACGCCTTTGTGATTAGCGTAATTTTTAGAGCCTACGGTGAAATTTAATTGAAGATTGATTCTGATCAATTTAAACTGATTAAATTGATAAATTAGGTGCCCTATTATTTTTTTATATTAGAATATTGTGTATTGGGGCATGATGTATGGAGGCACTACACTCTCCTTAACTCATTTGAGCTCAAAAATCTGAGTTAGAATATGGAAAAGAGGGGAGAGTTGGCTGTAGAGAGAGAGAGAGAGAAGAGAATTGAGCAAACTTAGCTCAAAGCTTGGGAACCTTGAAGATTATTCAAGATTTGATCATGGATTGTGAGAATCAAGCCTCTAGGTAAGTGAATTCATGGATATTAAGTTGTAATTTTGTGAATTCAAGTTGGAATAATGGTCAAGAACATGATTTAGCTTGATTATGTGGAAATTGAATTGGTTTGGTTGAATTGAAGGCCATTATGTGAATGCATGTAAGTAAGTGCCTTGAATTTGTATGTTTGAGCATAAAAATGTATAATCCATGTACAATTTTAATTGAAGCTCATGTTATGATCATCATTTGTGCCATCTAAGTTGAGAATGTGGCTAATACATCACATGCATGTACAATTTGAGAAGATGTGAGCTTGAATGCATGAGTTTGTTATGTTGAGGTTGAAATTTACATGTTTTGAGACATGCATGGGAATAAAGCAAGAAATTGAGCTTCCTAAGGTTATAATCTTGCATTGGTGTCATGTCAGCATGATTAAATTTGAGATTTGGGCCATTGCATGCAAGTAGTGTGGCTGGGAATTCGAATTGGAACTCAAGAACACAATCTGGGTTTTCCAGAATTTTGATGTCCGCTCGAGCGGGGTAATGGCCGCTCGAGCGGGAAAATCGTGCTCCCAGCACTTTTTGCAGAGTTGGTGTCCACTCGAGCGGGATATTACATGCTCGAGCAGGGAGCTTTTGTAGACAGGCCTTCCGCTCGAGCGCTGTACTCCACGCTCGAGCGTAACTTTCCTGCAACCAGTACTTTTACAGGCCTTCAGGGTCCGCTCGAGCGGGGAAGTCGGCGCTCGAGCGGAGACCCTGTTTTCTGAAATTTTGTTTTTGCATTCTGTGTTCTGTTTTCCGTTCTCTTTCGCGTGTAAGCACTCTTAGGCATGTGTTAAGCATTGTAAATGAGTTAATGAGATAAGAATTAAGCCTAAAGAGGAATATGTGAATTAAAGAACGGATTGAACTGTTAGTGACCCTTTTGTGTTCATGAAATGTGTAGGGTCCAGCTCCAGGGCAAATCCGCAAGCCGATCACTGTGAGTAATATCAATATCCGAATGCTTGTGAATGTCCAATTGTTTGTTCCCTTCTGAGCTTTATGAGTTGCTAATTGGGATTGTGGACAAAAGTCTGGTATGAATAAATGAATGGACCAAAGGTCGTTTTGATAGAATTGAATGGACCGAAGGTCGTTTTGACTTATATGAATGGACCGAAGGTCGTTTTCACTTATATGAATGGACCGAAGGTCATTTTGACATATATGAATGGACCAAAGGTCGTTTTGACATGAATGAGTGGGCCGAAGGCCGTTTTGACACGAATGTATGGGCCGAAGGCCGTTTTGACACGAATGTACGGGCCGAAGGCCATTTTGACATGAATAAGTGAGCCAAAGGCTGTTTGATGAGAATAAACAGGCCGAGGGCCGTTTTGAGATAAATAATCGGGCCAAAGGCCGTTTTGACATAAATGAGTGGGCCGAAGGCCGTTTTGACATAAATGGAAATCTGAATAGGCCAAAGGCCAGAATGTTGAAACTACAAGTCACTTGATTGAAATTCGTATAGTTATATATCTGTCAAATAGAAATATGAAATGGGCCCGAGGCCGTTTGGAACCTGTTGTTCTACAATTGTTATGTAACCTCTGTCTTTGATATTATTCACTCGGCTATCGCTCACGCTCATTCATGTGTTTGTAGGTGAGCCAAGAGAAGTACAAACCCAGCCCCAGTGAAGTCTGCCATGAACAACATGAGTTTTGGAGAGTAAACCTTGTGCCTCACGCACGAGACCCACCCTTGCCATTTTGCTATGTATTTAGATTTTGTTTTGTTGGCAAGGACCTTGTGTATATTTGTAGATAGTCTGTTATGGGTTGGCTCGGTTTAGATGATCCTGTTTGTAAAGAAGTTATGCTACTGTACTTTTGATGTGGGTGATTAACGCATATGAGTATGGTTTGTTTGACGTGCATATAAGCACGGCTCTATGGACAAAGTCTTAAATTTTTGCTTCCGTCTGGCCCCTTTACTCTGACGAGTTATGTCTGTTTTGGTTTGAGGCCATAGGTAATCATAGGATTACTGGCCGGTTATGTCCTTAACCCATGGGGGCGGGTTGGGGTCGTGACAATGAGAATGTGAATTAGTCTCTCATTGTTAAGCGTACGATAATGACATGATACAACAAGAAACACTCTAGTTATAATATGTTCCATTTGAATTAATGAATGATGTTCAAGTATGTTTCAGGCATGTTTCCAGTATGTTACAAGTTCAAGTATGCTCAAGTATGTTTCAAGTATATGTTACAAGTTTGAATATGCTACAAGGTCAAACAAGTTTCAAGGGCTTTATGCCAATGTTTCGAGGGCCTCGTGCCATATGTTTCAAGGGCCTCGTGCCACCACATTTCAAGGGCTTATAGCCATCAAGTTTATGTTGCAAGATTGGGCCTAAGGCCGTTATGTACTTAGCACAGAATCAAACTATTGCATTGACATGTATTATGTTTCAAGTTAAGCATCATTTTATTGATGTATTATTATTCACTGAGCCCGGCTCACTCCCTATTATGTCTGTTTTTGTAGGTCACCAATCAGGTGGTCAGTCCTAGCCAAGACGCCCGCTTTCTTTTGTCAACCTTCGTATGTCCAGGCACTGTATAAGCCATTTATTTTGTCAAGTTGTTAAGATGTTGACTTGCTTATAGGTGTCCTTCTAAGGTTGTTGTATATACTTTCATGTTAGTTTTTTTTTTTTTTTTGTATACGCCCAATAATGGGGCTGGCATTGTAAATGTGTATGTATATGCTCCGGGTTATAGTCAGAACTTTATCTATCCACTATAATGCATGTGATGAATGAGATCCTGGCATGTAGAAGTAGCTCAATGGAGTTTATTTGTTTCATTATTTCCATTTTTTTCGTGCTTCCGATAAGGCCCCGCATGTTATGTTACCAGGTTACATGTCCGTTTCTGAATAGGTCATGCCCAAACTTTTAGGGGCGGGTTTGGGGCGTGACAAGTGGTATCAGAGCACGAGTTGCTATCTCACACACGAATCCATTGAGCTTTAGGATGTCTAGAAAAGACTTAGGCATCATGCATTAAATCCTTAGTGCATATGAAAGAAAGTGATGGCAACGTTAAATGCAATTTGTTAACGCTAACTATTATCACCCATGTCCATTGTATATTCTTTGTGTATATTGTGATTGATTATGATGTAGAACATGGTAAGACATGCAGATGGGGTTAAATCAACAGAATTGCGCAGCGGAAGCATGGTAAAGGTTCGAGCTGATCGGTAAGACAATCCCTATGTCAATGATTAAATAAGATGTATGTTATCGATTGTTATTTGCGGATTGGAAGTTGCTTGTCATCTGTTTAGATGAAGTGATTAAACCCTAGGTACGGAATAATCCTAAGACTAAAGAAAATGATATAGTCTTCCTTGTCACAACAATGTTTAGATCTGTGATTTTGTGCAATTACTGCATATGAGTATTTTGATAAGATGTGTTTGTGGGCTAACTGAACTTGTGTTGAATACGAATGGCTGTTTGGAGAAGTTATGTATATAATGACCCCTCTTAGAATTGTGTGTAATTTGTTATGGAAGTCTGTAATTTGAAATTTGCATTCTGAAATATGAAATTCGACATTTGAAATCTGACATTTGACTCTGTTATCTGTAATCTGTTTTGTTATGTGTAAATTGTAATCTGTAATTAAAATTCCATATAACGAATGGTTGAACGACATGAAGGACCTTACCCACATTACGTGTTTGCTTGTGTGAGACTTGTAAAAAGGGAGGCAGCTAATGACTACTTTGAGAACAACCCAATTAATTGATAAACTGATAAGTTATCGCAAGAATTAAAATCCTGCCTATGTATATTATGACGAAAGATTAAGAAATCATTTCTATGAAAATTTCTGTGTAAATGTACAAATGTTAGATATTGCAATTTGTTAAATTAATCCCTACTCCATATTTGAAGGATGTAATGTAAACTGTTCTGCACGACACTGTGAACTTTAAAAAAAAGAAAAAAAAAAAGAAATGATGAATAGACAGGGAAGTGTTCTCTATTGATGGTGAATTAACGTTATGTACTGGACATTTATCTCCTTCGGTATGCTTATACAATATGATATGCGCAACGTAATATTGAACTAATTTGGCTAAGAAGTCTAACTCTGATATTAGGTGATCAAATTATTTTGTCACTGAATTGTTGACTTCTAGACATATCTGCATGGGTGTGGTTACTGTATACTTAAGGAAAACTATGACCCTATGAATGGA
This sequence comes from Camellia granthamiana, assembly GCA_036172215.1. NCBI lineage: Eukaryota > Viridiplantae > Streptophyta > Magnoliopsida > Ericales > Theaceae > Camellia > Camellia granthamiana. The sequence goes on along the minus strand of CM069913.1, from coordinate 78,061,732 downwards.
CCCAGTAGGACCTACGTATGTGAAATAACTGGATACTCTGTTTATGTTAATTGATTGAGCCAGACGACTGGTCTATAATTTCTGTATGACTGTTTGCTGACCCATTGTAATTGTGAGCTATGCATACTACTTGGACCCGAGCTTCTAATAGTATGATTAAATGTCTATTATGACACGTCTGTATGAATTTGTAAAAGTGTATGATACTAGTTTTGATATGGTCATAACTATTTGACTTGGAGTACGGTCCTCTTGTGTTACTGAACTTAGAAGTAATGCTATGAGGAATTCACGATGTGTACTGTGATCTCTTTTTCTGTTGTATGGACCATATCATTCTGAATTAATATACTGGTATGACTCTGAAGTGCTTTTGGGAACAAGGGATATAACCAGCGAATTATAAAGCTAAAGGCTGCGTACATAAACGATTTATTTGTGACTATTGGAATGAAATATGCCTCGTTAATTAGGCAAAACCTTGTTGGTAGCCTCTAATATATGATTTCATTATGCATAACCAAATTTGGATCTAACCACGTGACTAATTTAATTATTTTGGAACTGTTTATGACTTTAATGGACAACCCATCTCCAAGTAAATGGCACTCTGAAATTTACCCAAAGAACTACTTAACTGGGCAAGTTTGAACATGTACTTTCGAATGAGAATTACATATGAACTATTAAGGCTAGATCAATTTGGTTATGAACAAAGTATATTGTGAAGGAAATTAACGTATGCTGTGGGAAGTTATGAATTATGTGCTTAGGGGAATGCTATGCATTATGTTTCTGTATTTAAGAATTATATGTTTCTATAGCTGAGAATTGATGCGACAGGAAAATATTGTGATTACAAACCCTGCCTACTAGGGAGTTTATGTCTGGAATGTCCTGTCAAGGACTCTTGTAATTATATCTTATTCGATACAAGATCCTGTGAAATAAAATATGAGATGTTTCCTTTTATTTTACATACCTGGAATGGGCCTATTTGAGTTGTCTTCTATTTGGTTTTCTTCAATTTTGAGGATAAAATTTGCCCAAGGTGGGTAAGTTATAACACTTTGTATTTTGGGTTGAGGAATGAAGTGAGGTGTAATTGGAAGTTGTTAAGGTTGGGTGGATATGTAGGATGCTCTCATGCTTTGTTGTGAACTAGGGGTTGTTAAGAATTGGCGAGTACAAGGTTATTGCTATTTTTGTTAGAATGGATGCAAATTTCGGGGACGAAATTTTTTAAGGTGGGAAGGGTATAACGACTCGGATTTTAAATTCACATTGGATTGACGTATAGTGGTACCTGTCACCTTAAAATTTGTATGATTGTCGGACTCTTGATATTGATGGGTTGGCAAGTGAACTTTAAATATTATAATTGAGGACTCTTGGATGATGTTTGGAACCTTGCTCGAAGCCTTAACAAGATATATAGATAAGATTAGATAAAAAGTCCCAAATTTGAGTTTGAATTTTTGACCAACCGTCACTCTTTTGCCCTTTTCTCCTTCCATACTTAGAATTTGAATGTGAGGTTGGAACCATTGGAAAGCTTGTTTCCGGGGCTTCAATTTGGATACAAGAACGACCTAGAACGAAGTCCCAATGAGAGAGTTATACACATTTGAAGTTTTCACATCTGTGCTGGAAGCAGAGCCGCACGTGCGGGGAATAGCGCCGCACGTGCGGGCTGTGCGGGACAGCAGCTCAAAAACGTGATTTTGGGACCATTTCTTACATTTTCTTTTCCTCTCTTCTTCTCCCCTTTTCCATGTCCGAAAACTTAGCCCTAAAAACCTTGATTTCCTCCACTTTTATCAACAAATCAACCATGGATTTTGCATCAACGATGAAGAACAAGTGAAGATCAACATTTTCAACCGATTGGATTTTGGAATTTCAAAGTGATGCTCTTGACCTAGCTTCCTTGCTTTCAAATCTTGAGGTAGGGGTCCTAGTTCTCCTTCAATGCTTACATAAATAGATAGATTTGTGGTATTTTGGAGTATATAAATGCAAAATCTACATTTTGAGCATATAGGGTTATATTATGGAAATTTGGGAATTTCGGATTTGAAGAATTTGGGGTTTTATTGTTGGGTTTAGATTATGGATTATGAACCTAGGATATATAATCAAGGTGAAAATTGGAAGAAAAAAATAATGGGTTAAGAAGTTTGAATTTTTCTTGAAATTTCTAGGTTTTTCTAGAAACCCTAGGTTGATTTTTGATGATAATCAATGATTTGGCCCAAATTGAAAGTTGAATCATGAAATTGGTAGGTTGAATTATCTATGTACAAGTTTAATTGGAATTTGGTTATGTTTGAAAGTTATGTTTAAAATTTGCGAATGAATTTTGTTATGAGCAATGTAAATCATGTTATAATGAGAAGGAAATTGGGGGAAATGATTTATTAATGATATAGATGACATAAACACGGTTATGGAATGTTGAAATGGAATTTAAGAATTCCTCTTGAATTATGTTGAATTATATTTAATGATGTTGAGTTGAATTGTGTTGCTTATGTTGAATTGTAGTGATTATGTGAGATGGTATTGACTATGTTGACTTTGATTTTTGTGACCTAAAATGTGGAGTTTTCCAAAATGGGTTAATCTCAAATTATTTTGCTAAATACTTGTGGGCTTGCTTAGTTATTAAAATCAAGAGAATGATTTACTTTTTGAAAAATGTGGAAGATGTCCATACAATTCCTTCATATCTTGAAATCGAAGTGATTGATTATAAATTCCATATTGTGTTTGCAAGAATGGTAATCTTCTATTTCTATATATAGATATATTGAGATGGAGGAAATTGTGGTATAATGGATGGATAATGGTAGGCTTGTGAAGAATAATGAAGGAAGGAAAAAGAACTACTGACTAAGTTACATATGTGTATAGGGCACACTTCAGGAGGGCCAAGCACTCCGTTGTAGCACTGTGAGTAGTAGTACTTCGATGTATCTTTAACCGTTAATGATTATTATTATTGACGTTATGATCTTCGTCGTAAGAATTATGTTGACATGTATGTTATGTATGCTACGTAAGAAATATTGTGAAATTACGGAAACATCAAAGGTGTATGCTATATGAGGAACATTGTGAAATTATGGAAACATCAAAAAGGATTTGTGAAATATGCATCTCGAATTTGTGAAGTATGGATCACCAACTTGTGAAATATGAAACGATGTGGCTGAGGGCCATTTGTGAAGTATGAATTTCCGAATTGTGAATTGTGAAACTATGAAGCCAAGAGCCGAATTGTGAACCTATGAAACCCAAAAGCTAATTTATGTATATGTGAATTTATGAGGCCGGGGGCCGACTTGTGAATTTTTGAGGCCAAGGGCCGACTTGTGAATTTATGTGGCCAGGGGCCATTTGTGAACTATGAACCTATGTGGCCAGGAGCCATTTGTGAAATTATGAAGCTATGAGGCCAAGGGCCAAACTTGTGAACTTGTGAATCCAAAGGGCCGAAGGCCGATGTGATAAGTTGTGAATCTATGAAACCTAAAGGCTATCGTGAATGTGTGAACCCCTCAGGCCAAGGGCCGAACTGTGGAATTGTGAAACTGATAAAGTCATCTGTAATCTAATGAAAATGTGCTTACTTTGTCCTGTTAACTTTATGTTAATTATGTCAACTCATGGGAATGATGTAATAGTTACCATTAGGACTCTGTTAATTACAAGGCAAGGCAACTATGTTAACATATAACAACGATTAAACAATGGTGTATACTATTGATTAATAGAGCACGTGAATTAAGTCATTTACCCAAAAGAATTTATGTTCATTTTTGAAGAATAGATTCTAAGTAAATATAAGAGTAGCTATGTGTATCCATATGAATTTGAAGTTATTTTGCTATGTTGCTTATGAATTGGAAGTTATTCAGAATCTACGATATAAGTGCAAAGTTTAGCATTATTATGTGACCCTCATGAGAATGTGAATTAGTCTCTCATTGTTAAGCGTACGATAATGACATGATACAACAAGAAACGCTCTAGTTATAATATGTTCCATTTGAATTAATGAATGATGTTCAAGTATGTTTCAGGCATGTTTCCAGTATGTTACAAGTTCAAGTATGCTCAGGTATGTTTCAAGTATATGTTACAAGTTTGAATATGCTACAAGGTCAAACAAGTTTCAAGGGCTTTATGCCAATGTTTCGAGGGCCTCGTGCCATATGTTTCAAGGGCCTCGTGCCACCACATTTCAAGGGCTTATAGCCATCAAGTTTATGTTGCAAGATTGGGGCTAAGGCCGTTATGCACTTAGCACAGAATCAGACTATTGCATTGACATGTATTATGTTTCAAGTTAAGCATCATTTTATTTATGTATTACTATTCACTGAGCCCGGCTCACTCCCTATTATGTCTGTTTCTGTAGGTCACCAATCAGGTGGCCAGTCCTAGCCAAGATGCCCACTTTCTTTTGTCAACCTTCGTATGTCCAGGCACTGTATAAGCCATTTATTTTGTCAAGTTGTTAAGATGTTGACTTGCTTATGGGTGTCCCTCTATGGTTGTTGTATATACTTTCATGTTCGTTTTTTTTTTGTATACGCCCAATCATGGTGCTGGCATAGTAAATGTGTATGTATATGCTCCGGGTTATAGTTGGAACTTTATCTATCCACTATAATGCATGTGATGAATGAGATCCTGGCATGTAGAAGTAGCTCAATGGAGTTTATTTGTTTCATTATTTTCATTTTTTTCGTGCTTCCGATAAGGCCCCGTATGTTATGTTACCAGGTTACATGTCCGTTTCTGAATAGGTCATTCCCAAACTTTTAGGGGCGGGTTTGGGGCGTGACATTGTATATGCTATGTACGTTTCTTTTTTGAAAATTTGGACTTTGGTTAAACATTGTAAATGTTTTGGAAAATTTAAAATTTCATTTTAATTTGGGACTTGTGAATCGAGTCGGTGTGAATAGATGACCGGAGAATGGGTCATGGTGTTAAACTTGTGGGAATAACATGATTGTGAATAGTTCAATTCTGTTTTAGATCCTGATTTGTAATTTCGAGGACGAAATTTCCTAAGGTGGGGAGGTTGTAACACTTGTGTCCTTCAAAGCTTTTGGGAAATGTATTTGAATCCTTTATTTTTATTTTGAAAATCTTTAGTGTTGTTATGGGTTGGTTTTGGAGGAGTATAATCCGATTTAAACTTGTTGGGTTTGGTTGTTTGCACTTGTTCTTGTCAAAAGTTCCTTGAAAACTTAGAAATTCTATGCTAGGGTCGACACCTACCTTCCTAAGGGTCGACCCTTTCCTATTGGTGAAGTTTCTGGAAGTGTTGCTGGAAAATAGGGTAGACACCAGACTAGAGAGGGTCGACCCTCTTATGTCTGTGTGTTGGTTGCTGGAAAACAGGGTAGACACCAGTCTGGGAGAGGGTCGACCCTCTTGCATGCTGTCAAACATAATATCCTTCATAGGCTCGACCCCTGTGCTGAAAGGGTTGACCCTTTCAGACATTTTTCCCAAATTTCAGTCCGGTTTTGGGCCTACTTTTTGGGGATTTTGACTTGATCTTTTGGGATTGACTTTGGGACTTTATTTCATTATGATCTAGCACTATAAATAGGTCCCTCACTTAACATTTTCTTCATTTTTCTTCTCTTTCTCCCTCTCCAAACAGTCACATACTCTTTCCCTCTCCAAAGTCACTTTTTGCTCAAAGATCTTTAGATCTGCTCTCTTGGAAGCATCTTCTTGCCGTGCTCCTTGGAGATTAAGTGTAGAGCTTGTCAAGGGCTTTGTTGTGATCCAAGTAGAAGTTGGTTTCGACATCTTTGGATTTTCAACCTTGTTTTGCTCATCTTCTCTTCTAATCTTGAGGTAGGGATTTTCTACACTCTAATATGGTTTTTAGCTTAGTTATTTCCTATTGTGTATAGATGATGAGATTTGGTTGTGGTTTGGACAAAGCTAGGATTTGGGTGTGAAATGAAAAGAGGGGTATTTGATGAATATGAGTTGAATGAGTATGAGGCTTGAATATAAGATCATGTTGTGCCAAAATAGTTGATTTTGGTGTTTGGGTTGATATTTGGAAAGCGGAAGATTTTTCCCTAATTTTGATTAAATTATTATTTTGTATAAATAATTGGGATTAGCATTGAAAATGTGAAATTAGAAGGTTATGGGTATAGATGGTGAAATTCGATATGGATTATCTTACACTTTTGGAAGTTGTGAATAAACTATTTATCTTGAGATTGAATATTTGCTTAGAGATAAATGTATTGGGCTATCGGTGGAGGATAGCTATGATTGTTGTAGAAATTGCGTGAGGATTATGCGATTTAATGCTAATCAAATATTGGTTGTCATTGCATATGACTATGTTTATAAATACATTGTATATGTATGTTTATTTGGGAGGAGAAAGGGGATGGACTCCGCTGAAAGCAAGTTGGCTGGAGTGTCCTGGGTGAAAGACCCGAAATCATATTTATACATAGGTGCCGATTCCCGCGGATGAAATATCCGTAAAATGGCATATTCGAGAAAATATACATGGGTGCCAATTCCTTCGGACGAAATATCCATAAAATGGAAGATTTGAAGTGTTTATGTGTGTTTTGCATAATTGGAAACCATTGAGTTGTAGTCTCATTTGGTTGTTGAATGATAATGAATTTAACTCATGAATTGAGTAGTGTATATGAACTGGAAATGAATAGATGGAACATGGAATAAGATTGGCCTCAGTGGCATATGGATATGTAGGCCTTGTGGATGCTTCCATATCGGTATTGTTTATAGACGTGATATTTATACCTTTGCTAAACTTCATAAATTGTGTTAGATTATTTCTACTGGGCTGTTAGCTCACCCTATAAGGGAATACCATTTTTGAGGTACATATGAGATGTTTCCTCCAAGGCAATAGCGTGGAGGGACTTTTGGGAAGCAAGAGCTTCTTAATTATGTATTGTTGTGTGTGTTTGTTGGTATTTGTAAAGCCAAGGGCTTAAGATGTGTAACAACAAGCATAACGCAGCGGGAAAATATTATCAGATCATACCTTAGGTGATAGAACCTGAAGTGAAGAATCTCGTGGGTAAATCACGTGCTTCAAGAATACGAACAACAAACCCAGCAGTGGAGTGATATTACAATATGAGTATCACCCACACAAGTCACAGTGCAGAGACTAGATCGTTCTCATATGGTAGAGAGTTAGAGAGCGAGTCTGGGAAAAAAGGTTATGGGTAAAAAACCACATAACGTATATGATATCAATATATAACTTAACCATATAATCTAATATATAACCATATATATCAATCTATCCATATCAGTTGATATGATAGATATAGATATCATGAGTGGTTATCCCAATAAGTTTTGAATTCAAATTCAAACTTACTTAGATAAGGTTCAAAGGGTTCAAAGGGTCATGCCACATAGGCGCCCAATTTCTAACATCTCCCACTTGCACATGACTTGGCATGACACTGGCACATCTCTATCTCAATCTTCCCAAAAATGAACAATCTCATACTAGCCAATGCACCGTGCGACTGCTGAGAAACACCTGCATGTGGGAGCTCTATACTAGAAACTCAAAAATGAGCCAGCGTAGAGACATCAACCCAAAAATAATAGAAATAGTATCTCATATACCCCAGACCCATCAAATTACACTGGTCCAAAAAACATCTCTAATCCCTCAGAAAGCATGTTTGACCCTCTCAATTCTTGTAATATATTCACACTCAATCCGCCTCTCATACAGAGCGATGTGAGTTGCCAGCAATGAATATACAATAGTGGTGTAATACTAGATGATCTTCCCTTTGCCCTCATGCCATTTAGTTTAGGATTGACTGTTTTCCCAGTGATGTCCCTTAAGGCTGAATCATACATGACAGCAGCCAGCATACCAAAGTAGTAGAACATCAACCCCTTACCTTATGACATAGTCAAAAGTTACAAAAGTGTACATAAATGAAAGTCATAACAATAATGACACGTAAGACTCACACGGTGAGGAAATAGGGATCCATTCTCTCACCTCATTACTCGGTCGCCAAGCACATGTAGTATGAATACATGTTACGGTGGAGTAATTCTTCCAAAAGAGTGACGTCATACTCGATACACCATACAGATCTTAGTCTAGTCACTTTCTAGTGCCTAACCAGAATTCTCTATTTGCTCGCCTTCCAGACGCCAAATGAGATCTCGCATCTGCCTAATCATAACAGGGACAACATGGAAAGTGGGTACTAACATCCATGTTTGGTCCTTAACATGACCTCATCTTGGTTGTAACCAAGGCGACATACATAGTGGATAATTTAAGCCTTTCTGGGCTCTAAATAAAAAATAAACCACTAGTCTCATCCTTGCTCGCTCCCAAGCGCCAAGGGCGATTGCTCATGTGAGTGAGCCAATCTTGCCTGCTGACATCATCATTTGCTAATCATTATGACACAAACCATAATAGTGTCAACATCCCATCATTTCATAACAAATAAGTGATTGATTTTCAAAAAAATGACCACAACTTGCGCAATTCGAGATTCCAAACATAAGCCTTATCAGTACCTCTTACGATAAGTATATACCACAGAATCCACCATGTGCGCCTCACATGAAGTGATTCAAGATCACTACCTCTTGCGCAATAACCTCTCTAAAGATATTTTGGTGACCAATTTGCGTTCATTCTGGATGGGCTCAACTAGCGCAGATGCCCAACTAGCGCATTGAATCTTACAAGGGGCAAATTTATATATTGCTAGTAAAGCATTCTATCCACAGTCTAATGAGCAAGGTCAATGTCTAAACAACTTAGTTGACTATTTACCAAAGATAACACTTATCATGCCGAATACGCCCACATAGCATACTTTAGGTTCCCAAAAAAAAAAAAAAAAAAAAACAAGGAATATAGGTCATCTGTTTCTCCGAAAGACAATCCGAGGATTCACTCAATAGCTAAGGCTTTGACTTTTACCGATAGGTAAGTCAATGGGTTTGCAATTTTACATCTAGAATCATTCTAGGATAGTCCTTATGTAAGTCATCAAAGACAAACCGGGAATTCTCCCAAAACAATCCCATAAGGATCGTACATCCGAGCATATAAATTACATCACCCATGTCCACCATATCTAAAAAAGAGAACTGCCCACCCTAGGTGGCAACAACCTTATAAATTCCTAGCTCATAATGATTAAGTAAGGAAAAACTTCTTTTGGACCATTGATCATGCCTTAGTGGTTTTCATCGATCATCGTTGGCCTATCATGGCTTGATGAAATCTAAGAACCACTATTTGGATATCTGTTTTAGGGTGTAAAAGATTTATTGGAACTAGCAACCTTTTGTGCTCCCAACTTTTCACCATAAAAGCAGAAGGTAAATCCTTACGGATCTACTTATCCAATTCTCCAACGAGAAGTTAGGTCACAACGTCCAGAAATCAATGTTCCTAACTTATGTCAATCATAGCCTAAGTTGAAATAACTTCACTCCCCAGGAGAAAGTCTTCTCTTGCTCTACACCTTCCTCAATGGTGCAACTTTTCGGTATCTAGCGAGCCTTATGCCTCAACAATGACTATCCAAATTACGCATAACTTTAGAATAGTTTTGCATCATAATGGAAACCAAATTATAGAAATGGTTAATCCTCAAAGACTTTGTCTTAAACTGCGCAACATTGATCCACTTTCTAAAAATAGGGAACCAGAGCCTTCGGCATTATCCTAGGCTCTTTATCACCTTGCGGAGCAATCATGAATGTTTCCTTCTCAATCACCCAGTGATGACGTGGGAAATTTTCACATTTGCAGCCATGCAACAAAGAATGTAAAGTATTCTTCTCTAATGGAGTAATCCACTAGTAGGCACATCGCTCCCACTGTCCCTAGGATATTGGAAATTTCTCTCCGTTCTCAACTAGGTTACATAAAGCGCTATGCTTAGAATTCTCTATCTTATAGAGTTCCAAAACTCTATTCACGTCACCTTTACTAAGAAAACTTTATGTGACTTAATTACACTACCACAGAGCTGCTTACCTATATGCACATGACCCGGAGGGTTTACATGACAGTATACAATAATGCGCCACATGACCCTATGTGTTTACATGACAGCATACAGTAATGCGATATAGAACCCTAGGTCTTAACTTCGCAACCTTGTGAGAAGTAAAATAAAGATAAGCTGCTTAACGGTTACAGATCGCCCATAGATGGCTCTCCACTAACCCATTACTCAAATGGAGTGTAAAATCTGATATGGATGGCACTTAGTCAGGGATATAGGGAACAAACTAAAGTGCAATTCCCAATTGGGAAACATTTTGCGCCATCATCCACCTAACATTAACAATACTTAATTCCTTATCTCTACTACACCATTGTGTCGTTGAATACTAGGAATAATCAATTTGCTAAGCATCCATTTCTCTTCACAGAGTTTTCTAAAATAACTCAAATAGATACTCGCCACCTTGGTCAAAACTAAAAGCACGAAAGCTGTCATCTAATTGATCTCAACCTCATATGTGCTATGTCAAAAATCATCTCAAAACTTTTGACTTACGGGAGATCAAATAGTCTTGACTCAGATGCTTCTCATAATCTATAAATGTGTCGAGATTGAGGCTTAGCTATCATACCCTCACACATATCTAGTCACAAATATCATAGTGAACTAAATGCGCCAATACAAATGACCTTCTATGGCTTTCCTACTTACTTGTGCACAACCATTGCGAACAAAGTTACACATTCATATGAGAGTAGGATGTCACAAGCGAGTGGGCCCAAGAGGGCCTACTCAAAACATCCATGCATCTTCTCATTAATGTGATTAAGTATAATAAGCCACCGGTTCATGACCAATGTCATAAATTACTTTCAATCATCCTAATGTGTGAGTTCTTGAAGACAAGTTTTAAAGGTTTAGGCCCAACTAGGGAATGACTCACGACTAATTCATATTCACTAGATCATAAAAGGATGTCGTGGAGATATCAAGTGTGCCTAAGTAACAAATCTAACTAGTAAGTGCTAATCCCCTGCACCTTCAAGTCAATTTTATTCTCCATACACTTTAATGCATCTGGCTGAAAGATGACGATACTCCTCTTGCCATATCTATTTCTCGCTTCATAGTTACTTGTAATTAATTCTACTATCCACAAGAAGGAGAGAATAAGCTATCAATTATGACAGCTCCTGAAGTAACTGAAGCGCGAATTAGGCTAAAGAGTCTAATTCAACACAATGCTCTCACGAGCCATGCGTCAAATTCTTAGAGTCATAACAACCTTGTCGGCCTTGACCTTTTCATTTCTATGCTGCAACATTTGCGCTTAGTGGTAAACGTTATTCAAAAAATGTTAGCCTAGCTAAGGAATCATACAAAGAAGCACCTCCTCATGTCTCACACATAATTGTGGAAACAGTAAGTGTCCAGACTTGGACAAGTTGGCAATGCTAATAGATTTTCCAGCCGCTTGGCGCTAATCTTTTCACTTAGTGTTAATAGATTTTGCTGCTACCACGCGCTCATCTTTTAACTTCAAGTTATACTTCAATGCACACTATTATAGTGCATGAAATTTTGCTCCATCCACTCCAATAATTGGGTAAAAAGCAAAAACACTGCTCATACTGGCTATTCGTCTTACACTTAATAACTAATTCATTTAAGCTCGCATTTCTTGGATTACGTGACTCTTGAATGTTACTTCATCCAATGATGCAACATCATTACAAGTCAAATTACAAAGTCAATCCGCGCAGCTCAATAGTCAAGATCACATACAGATCTATTGAGGGCTTACTAATTTCATATCTCCAAAACTCGCCAATCAAAACTACGTAGTGTGCCGCTAACCATAGCGCACACATAAACTTTTGTTGTGCCAAACAAGGCAACAAAACCAGGGCGACTTTGAGTCACGTTTCCTTACTTTGGCTCAATTAAGGTCTGACCTAAAGTCTCCAAGACTTTTGCTCATCTAAAGAATAGGATTACATTGTTCACATTTGAACATCTCTACTAAGTCTAGGTCAACCAAATTAACTTCCATAAGTTAAGTCAATTTAGAGAGAAATTTGTATTGGGATTAATTTTGATTAGCATAATATAATTTTTCCGCAAAAATCTAAATTAAATAGTGACAATATTCCACAAGTCGCAAGATCGAAAATCCGCTATACTCGTAATCATCTCTTGCGCCACAGGTGACAATTATCTAAAATTTAATTTAATTTACGCGCAAAATATTGGTTTTCGGGAGTAAATCTACAAAGATTTCTCTCGACCAAACAACCTCCCACTGACTATGGCATGTCTAAAAGCACGATAAAATATTCTAATTCCAAACAATAGCATCATAATGTAGGTTCACAATCAACTCATGCTATGCTACAATTAATAATGGAATTTAAATAAAAAACAATTAATCATGCTATTCTAATTACAACATATTAGAAACTCTAGGCAAAAAATAACAATATGTTGTATTTAATATTCAAATTATGCCATAATAGAATGTACATCATTTTGAAATTTTTTGAAATTTTTCTGAAATTTTCTGGAATTTTAAATAACTAATCAACACACATAAAATTAGAAATAAATATTCCAGAATCTGGTAAAATGCAACAACCATGCCAGTAAATATTAAACCATTACAGTGGTCTATAATAAAAATTTCAGCTCCAGAAACTTAATCATGCAACACCAGAAGCATTTTAAAGAAAAAATAATGAATTATTATTTCAGGAAAAATATTTTTTTTTTTCAGAAAATTTCTAAAATTTTACAGAAGATAGAAAATTTAATTCTGACTCTAACAGTACCAACCACGCTTAAAACAAATCTATAATGAATTACTTAAGCCAGCTAAGCCAGCGGAGAAAAAAAGGCGTGGTTCAGCAGGCGGGTCGCAGGGGTGTGGTTGACGCGCGCATGATGGGGCATACAGTGCGCGCGTGGAAGTGTGTGCCGGCCGCTAACGGCGTCATCTGGCATGTGAGGCTCACGCGCCGCCTTCCGGGGTGTTTTCTGGTCCAATTTCGGTACTGCCGGACTCCATTTTTCACAATAAAAACATTTATGGCCTTAAAAATGACATTTAATGAAAATAAAAATGAGATGTATCACACTCTCAATCTAATGAGAGTTGAAGTGCAAAAACCCCGCACTTCATCTTGCTCCTTCATTAATTTTCATGCATATAATGTGTATATATTTGTATAAAAATTATACACATGATTTTAATGCATAAAAATAAGCACGAAAATACCCATATTTGCTCTTATACCAATGTAACAACAAGCATAACGCAGCGGAAAAATATTATCAGATCATACCTTAGGTAATAGAACCTGTAGCGAAGAATCTCGTGAGTAAATCACGTGCTTCAAGAATACGAACAACGAACCCAGCAGTGGAGTGATATTACAATATGAGTATCACCCACACAAGTCACAGTGCAAAGACTAGATTGATCTCATCTGGGAGAGAGTTAGAGAGAGAGTCTGGGAAAAAAAGTTATGGGTAAAAAACCACATAACGTATATGATATCAATATAACACTTAAACATATAATCTGATATATAACCATATATATCAATCTATCCATATCAGTTGATATGATAGATATAGATATCATGAGTGGTTATCCAAATAAGTTTTGAATTCAAATTCAAACTTACTTGGATAAGGTTCAAAGGGTTCAAGGGGTCATGCCACATGGGCGCCCAATTTCTAACGAGATGCAATGAGTGAGACTCAATTTGTGTAACCAAGCAATGACTTGGAAAGATGTAAGCCTACATGGCATTTAATTGTTTGTTAAACAGTAAACTCTGATGTATGAAAGTATGTTGTTTCTCATATTTATTCTGTATATGAGTTATCTTTACTGTATTATTTTGGGGGCGTTACAAATAGCATGTAGTATTCCCCTCCCTAAGACTTTCGTATGGCACGCATGCATTCCAATCTTCCTATGATCCTCACCATCATATATCCTCTCCAAAACAGAGTGGAGAGAGAGTCTTTGTGTGATGCTTTGTTTCTAGAGAGAGAGTACAGAGACTGAACAAATGGCATTGAGAGGGAGAACCCGAAAGGTTTGAAACTTGACTTTTTTTTTTTGTCTATCTCTCTCTCACTCTCATTTTCCGACACTTTCTTGTTGATTTTCTAGCATTCTTTGCTACTTTTGGTTAGTTTCTCACTTTTTTTAGGAGATTTTGTCACCGGGTCTGATGAGAATGGACACCTCAATTGCTCAGATGGTACCCTATGGGTTCACCAAGGACCAAGTTCAGAGTATAGTCAAGCAACTTCAAAAGGTGAGACTGAAAAAGCCTAAGGTTTGCCTGTATTCCATTGGTCGTAGTTGAAATTCACTAGTTTGAATTTTGTTAAGTGTGGACGGAAACGGGAAAACAAACAGGTTAATATCCACAACCCTTCGACTTCACCTACTTTAGCAACCCTTCACATCCACAACGTAGTAAGATTCTTCCAAGTGGATGGCTAGGATTAACTCTCTCAACTACTAGCTCCCTTTTTTCGCGCCACGTCTTCTTCACGTTATGTCATCACATGCATTCCTACTCCTCGAGCCCCGCGCGTCACATTGCCTTTGCACGGCCCACCTTTGGTCGGTCAGTGCCTTCGCAAGGCAAACTCTTGGTCTTTCGATGCCTTTGTTCATCCAAACCTTGGGCGGTCGGTGTCTTCGCTCAACTTACCCTTGGTCAAGTAGCCTTACCAGTTGGCCATGCCTCTCGATCGGCCATCTTTGCGCACTTGGTCAACTTCGATGTTCGTCCACCTTCCTGTAACAACCCTTATCTGTAATTAACTACTAATCTGGAATTAAGGCTGCTAATAAGTGTTTAGAATGGACATATGTGCTAATTGTGTATTTTGTATGCTATTTGGCTTTCTATCTGTTACTCGTAGAAATATCTGTCTGGAATTGTGCTTTAATCTTGAAATTGAAACCCTTATTTGCATCCGAAACCAAAATTGGTTACATCAATATGTTGTTTGGAATTTTTAGAACACTTTGGAAAGTTTAATTAATAATTGATTTAGTTAGATTAATTAAGTTGTGATTAGTGAACCAAATGTTCTAGTTATTGTATTTAGCCACTACGACTATAAATATGAGACTTAAGCTCATTTGAGCTCATATCCTCTTCATTTCCTTAGTGCAGAAATCTAAAAATCAAGTTTAGAGAGAGAGTGAGCTCAATTGTAGAGTGAGAAAGTGTGTATTTGAAGGTGAACTTGAAGACATAGCTTGAATTCACCAAGATTGTGCAAGAATCTAGCTAATTGAAGACTCTTGGTGAGAATCTAATCCATAATTCTTGAAGATTATATGATTTAGAGTTGGAATCATGAATCATATGAGATCATTTGTATGTATTTTGATAATTAAAAGTACGAAAGTGAAGGAATTCTACATGCATGCAAAGTTATGTTGAATTTTGTCATAATGAGTTTGAATTCTAGCATCTATGTTAAAATTGTGAGTTAATTTGTATATGCATGTTTCATTCATCATTTTTAACTCTTGAATACATGTTTTGGAAAGGAGTTTGTTTCTTGCATGGAACCTTTGAGCTCAAATTTGTTGAACTCATGAATTTTGAAAAGAGATCATGTATATGCATGCACAATTCTACATTGCGGAGTTCCATTTCCTACAAATTCTTACATGCAAGTGCATATCTTTGCTCTCTCTTGAAAGCTCACCATGATTTTACATGTAAACACTTTATTAATAATGTTTTGGAAGTTTATAATTTCAAACTAATACATGCATGTTTGATACATAAAGATTCAGGTTTGGTTTTGAAGAATTGACATGCTTTTGGGCCTTGATTTTGCGAAATGATCTTCAAATCATGATGTTCTACAAGTTTCTAAATGTTTTATCAAGTTTTGGCCCAAAAGAATGAATTTTGATGCATTAGAATTGAGTTTTGAACTTTGAATGCAAATCTGGAAATTCTAGAATTCTATCATACCGCTCGATCAACCAAGTGTGCGCTCAAGCACACTTTGTGAGCTCTCAAAACTTTTGTAGTCGAGGTAGTTGGCTCGAGCGACAAAAGCTTAGCTTGAGCCTACATTTTTAGCATCTAGTACTTTTGCAGACCAAGGGGTCTGCTCGAGTGACCAAAGTTTTGCTCGAGCGAATTGCCTTATTCTCTGAAATTTTGTCAAGTCTTTCAAAGAGCATGGTTGGATCCTCATTGCATCATAAGAATTCTTAAGCCATGGTTAAGCCACAATAATGAGGATAAGAATTAGAAATACACTAAGAAAGAATGTAATAAGGCAAGTGTATCTAGAGACTGTGTTTCAATGTGTACAAGCAATGTGATATAATAGATAAGAAGCTAATGTAAGGAATGCTACATATAGTTGTGCAATGATAACACATGTTTTGTGCTATGTTCGTTTGTGACTGTATATCAAGATTTGGAGACCGATCAACCATTTCTGGAAGGCCACTGTAAGTAACGTTATTGTAAAGGTATGTTCATAGGAATTGTTTTTTGAAATGTTATTGGATAGGTTATGATTTCTGAAATAATATTTTGTTTACGTGAACGAATGTCCGATTTTTATCTATTATGGCATCCAAAGGAAGTCCCAAGTCATGGGGGACACCATGTTATTGCGGGTCCATGACATAAATGTGATTATGAGATCTCGTTACCCACTTAATGAAGTGGTGATATGTTTGATAATCGGTGTCCGGAACTGATTACTCTAGTCAGATGACGATATTATATGTTGGATGTAACATTATTATGTTTAGATATGAGAATGATTATACTATGATTATGAAATGTTCGGAATTCGTTCACTAAGGACCAAGTTCGGAGTACGGTCACGAAACTTCTCAAGGTGATACCGAAAAAGCCCGGGGTTTGCCTGAATTACAGGGGTCATAGTTGAAATTTGCCAGTTTGAATTTTGTCAAGTGTGGAGGTAAAGGGGAAAACAAACGGGTTTAAAACCCACAACCCTTCAACTTCACCCACTTTAGCAACCCTTCAATCCACAACGTAGCAGGATTCTTCCACGTGGATGGTTAGGATTAACTCCCTCAACCACTAACTCTCTTTCTCTGCTCCACGTCTACTTCACGTCATCACGTGCATTCCTGCTCCTCCCACCCCATGCATCGCAAAGGCATTCAATCACTCGGCCAACCCCTGGTCAGCCGACTCTTGGTCAGCCAGGCTTCCCGGTTGGCCATCTTCGTGCACTCAGTCAACTTCGATGTTTGCCCACATTCCATAACCTCCCGTCTGGCCACACTAGACCCGCCCCAAAGCAACATCTAGTCATCCTCTACATTCAGATTCCTTCCTCCCCAACTCCCAGATGGTCGGCATCTTCTCCATCACTTGGGGGACTACACACACTTTTCTTATTACCTTCGCTAGACTAAAGCTACGCTTAACAATGGAGGACTCCAGATAGGCATGGCCCAAAAGGGCCCAACCCTAGAATGTAAATTCCACCAATAAAAAGAGAGAGAGAGCTTTGAAGACATTTCAAATAACTGATACTATAAAAAATGAGAGAGAGAGAGAGAGAGAGAAAGAGAAAGTGCTTTGAACACCATTGATTTGTATCACTTACACACTGTTGATTTGTTCAACGATCAGATACATCATCAAACGAAATGCAACATCTAATATTCTTTAACAAATAAAATTGAACCGCATCTATAATCAGTAAATTCCACCAATAACATGTAGTATTCCCCTCCCCAAGACTTTCGCACAGCACACATGCATTCCGACACTCCTATGATCCTCACCGTCATATATCCTCTTCAAAATAGGGAGGATAGAGAGTGAGAGAGTCTTTGTGTGATGCTCTGTTTCTTGAGACTTGTGTCTGTACTGTTTCCATAGAGAGAATATAGAGATTGAACAAATGGCGCCAAGAGGGAGAACTCGAAAGGTTTGAAACTCGTCGTTTTTTTCTCATCTCATTTTCCTACAATCACTCTTTGATTTTCTGGCATTCTTTTCTACTTTTGGTTAGTTTCCCACTTTTTTAAAGGATTTTGCAGCCGGGTTTGACGAGAACGGACGCTGCAATTGATCAAGTGGTACCCTATGGGTTCACCAAGGACCAGGTTCGGAGTATTACTTGACCGCACTGCAAACCTGGTCATTGGTGAACCCATGGGGTATCATCTGATCAATTGCAGCATCCATTCTTGTCAGAACCGGCTACAAAATCCCCTAAAAAAAGTGAGAAACTAACAAAAAGTAGCAAAGAATGCCAGAAAATCAAAGAGAGAAAAAAAACGTCGAGTTTCCAACCTTTTGAGTTCTCGCCCTCGGTGCCATTTGTTCAGTCTCTATACTCTATCTCTAGAAACAACAGAGACTCAGTCTCTAGAAATAGAGCATCATACAAAGACTCTCTCACTCTCTCTCCTCTTTGTTTTGGAGAGGATATATGACGATGAGGATCATAGGAGGGTTGGAATGCATGCGTGCCATGTGAAAGTCTTGGGAAGGGGAATACTACATGCTATTGGTGGAATTTACTGATTATATGTTGTTCAATTTTATTGGTTAGAGAATATTAGATGCCGTATTTCATTTGATGATGTATTTGATCGTTGAACAAATCAACGATGTGTATGTGATACAAATCAACGGTGTTCAAAGCTCTTTCTTTATCTCTCTCATTTCTAATAGTATCAGTTATTTGAAAAGTCTTCAAAGATCTCTCTCTTTCTATTGGTGGAATTTACATGCTAGGGTTGGGCCACGCCCATCAATAGTTCCTCCATTCTTGAGCACAACTTTAGTCCAGCGAAGGTAATAAGAAAAATGTGTGTAGTCCCCCAAGTGATGGAGAAGCTACTGACCGTCTGGGAATTGAGGAGGAAGGAATCTGAACGTAGAGGATGATTGGGTGCTGGTTTGGGTTGGTCTAGCATGGACAGACGAGAGGTTGCAGAATGTGGGCAAACATCGAAGCTGACTAAGCACACGAAGATGGTCGACCAAGAGTGGGCCGACCAGGGGTTGGCCGAGCGAAGACACTGACCGGCCAAGGGTTGGCCGAGCGAAGGCACTGAACGACCAAGGGTGGCCAATCGGTAGAGTAAACCGACCAAAGGTTGGCTGAGCAATTGAATACCTTTGCGATGCACGGGGCTCGAGGAGCAGGAATGCATGTGTGATGACGTGAAGTAGACGTGGTGTGGGGAAAGAGAGTTAGTGGTTGAGGGGGTTAATCCTAGCCATCCACATGGAAGAATCTGCTACATTGTGGATATGAAGGGCTGCTAAAGTGGGTGAAGTCGAAGGGTTATGGGTTTTAACCCGTTTGTCTTCCCCTTTACCTCCACACTGGACAAAATTCAAACTGGCAAATTTCAACTATGACCCTTGTAATACAGGCAAACCTCGGGCTTTTTCAATATCACCTTGAAAAGTTGCTTGACTGTACTCTGAACCTAGTCCTTAGTGAACGAATTATGAACATTTCATAATCATAGTATAATCATTCTCATATCTGAACATAATAATCTTACATCCAACATATCATATCATCATCCGAGTAGATTAATCAGTTCCAAACACCGATTACCAAACATATCACCACTTCATTAAGTGGCTAACGAGATCTCGTAATCACATATATGTCATGGACCTGCATTAACATGATGTCCCCCATGACTTGGAACTTCCTTTGATGTAATGAGGATGCAACCATGCTCTTTGAAAGACTTGTCAAATTTTCAGAAAACAAGGCAGTTCGCTTGAGTGAAAGTTTGGTCGCTCGAGCGGACCCCTTGGTCTGCAAAAGTACTGGATGCTGAAAATCTAGGCTCGAGCTAAGATTTTGTCGCTCGGGCCAACTACCTTGACTACAAAAGTTCTGAGAGCTCGCAAAGTGCGCTCGAGTGCACACTTGGTTGCTCGAGTAGTATGATAGAATTTTGGAATTTTCAGATTTGCATTCAAAGTTCAAAACTCAATTCTAATGCATCAAAATTCATTCTTTCAAGCCAAAACTTGAGAAAACATTTAGAAACTTGTAGAACATCATGATTTGAAGATCATTTAGAAAAATCAAGCCCCAAAAGCATGTCAATTCTTCAAAACCAAACCTAAATCTTTATGTATCAAACATGCAAGTATTAGTTTGGAATTCTAAACTTCCAAAACATGAACAAATAAAGTGTTTACATGTAAAATCATGGTGAGCTCTCAAGACATAGCAAAGATATGCACTTGCATGTAAGAATTTGTGGAAAATGGAACTCCACAATGTAGAATTGTGCATGCATATACGTGGTCTCTTTTCAAAATTCATGGGTTCAACAAATTTGAGCTCAAAGGCCCCATGCATGAAAGAAACTCCTTTCCAACAAATGTATTCAAGAGTTAAACATGATGAATGAAACATGCATGTACAAATTAACTCACAATTTGAACATAGATGTTAGAATTCAAACTCATTATGACAAAATTCAACATAACTTTGGATGCATGTAGAATTCCTTTACTTTCTTGCTTTTAATTATCAAAATACATACAAATGATCTCATATAATTCATGATTCCAACTCTAAATCATATAATCTTCAAGAATTATGGATTAGATTCTCACCTAGAGTCTTCAATTAGCTAGATTCTTGCACAATCTTGGTGAATTCAAGCTATGTCTTCAAGTTCACCTTCAAATACACACTTTCTCACTCTACAATTGAGCTCACTCTCTCTCTAAACTTGATTTTCAGATTTTTGCACTAAGGAAATGATGAAGATATGAGCTCAAATGGGCCAAGTTAAAAAGCCTCCGAATTCGGAGCCCCATCAGTGAACGACACTCCAGATTAACAAGCATAAACGCAGTTGACGAAAGATGGAAAATGATTGATAATATGTTTAAACATAAACTGAAACAACATGCAAACACGTAAAATAATATGTTTATTGAATTAATAATACATAATTCGCTCCTAATCTACGTCAGAGCGGTACAATATGTTTAATTTTATTCGGCATCCCCCTTGTCATCGCTCTTCTCAACTTCAAAGGCTGCAAAGGGGAAATGACAACTTTGATATAATGGCGACGCCGAATCAACACCTTTTACCCGGAGAGCCTCTGCGGCCTAGAGAGCCTTGTTCCACCCGTGCTTAAATCCATGATTTTCACATCGGCGAGCTTTTCATTCGTCCTCTGAATCCCAAATTTTTGGTCATCGTTGAAGCCTTGTTCATAAGACCTGCCCTTTGCGGCCTCTATTGCAAACATGCTGTCCATATCACGATCGGCAATTGCATGATTTATAAGCCATTGGGTCACCATTTCTTCCACAATCGGGTTAACTTGTCTGGTCGATTGTGTCTGGGCGGTTTTGACCTTCCTCAGCTCGTGCTCAGCCTTCTCCATGCGAGCTTCTATGCTTCGAATGTGTTCATCCTTCTGCTCTATGTCCCTCTGAGCGGTACGAAGACGCTTGCTGATTTCATAGGCGGTACAGAGCCCTTTCACTGCTCCATGGATGCCCTCCCGAAACACTTCGAAGTTAGAATGACCGACCATCGACTACTGGACTTTTGGTGGGAAATTTTGTCGAGCAAACTCGACTGCCACATTTGGGTCATGCACAATTGAATCCGCTTCCGCCATCGATTTGTTCCCCTCAAAAACCGCAAAACTCAACGGGTCTGGTGTCGTACTGGTTTCTCCTCTCGAGCGTAGTTGAGGGGAGCTGCCCCGTTCCTGCTTCTGCCTTCTGGGCGACCTACTTCGACGACATGGGGACTGGCGTTTTTCAGGCTCCGTCGACGTCCTACTCTCCGTGCGCGTTGGCTCACCACCTTGATTCATTTTTGCGTCTAACTCTGCGAGTGTCCTCCCTTCTCCTCTACTGTTGAAGAATAACCTTCTTGCCATACACAACTTGTCCACACTACTAAATTTATTGACTCTGCGTGCCACAATGACCACTCCACGCACACACCACTCGCCCCATTTATACCTTACAGGTGCACCACCCCCGAGGCGATCTTATCAATGCTAAATTTCAAAACCTGGCGCCAATCATCTCATGTGCCCTAGCCGCTTCATGAGCTCATTTTATTCGGCATTTCAGTTCATGCACTAGCTAGGGCAAGGGCAGATTTATTAATCTAATCGGCTTGAGTGCCCCAGCCGCTCCATGAATAGATTTATTAGTCTGCAATATTGATGAGCTCATTTTATTCGGCGTTCCAGTTCATGCACCAGCTGGGGCAATGGCAGATTTATTAATCTAATCAGCAATGTATCCAGGCATGGTACCGATCATTTCATGTGCCCCAGCCGCTCCATGAATAGATTTATTAGTCTACAATATTCATGAGCTCATTTTATTCGGCGTTCCAATTCATGCACTAGCTGGGGCAAGGAAAGATTTATTAATCTAATCAGCTTGAGTGCCCCAGCCGCTCCATGAATAGATTTATTAGTCTGCAATATTCATGAGCTCATTTTATTCGGCGTTCTAGTTCATGCACCAGCTAGGGTAAGGGTAGATTCATTAAGCTAATTGGCCTTGATCCGTTTTACTCGTTTATCGAACTCATACCTGTCCAAATTGTTAACTGCCGATTTCGCTTAGTGATTTGGCTAAATGGCAAAGAGAGACGATGCTTAATTGGTTCGGTTATTTTATTGGATGTTTAATTTGCTCATACGTAGCAAACAAAAAAACATAAGGAATCGTCATTAACAAATTAAAGACAAATAGTATATGCAGTAAACTGGAAAGCATAGAAAATTTTCATTTATAAATTGAACACAAATAACAGTCATTTTACACATGAAAATTAGCTTACATTTAAAGAAATGAAAATCTACTAACAAAAACCTACAAAAACTATGCATCTAAGATGCCTACCAAAAACAAAAACATCCCCTTATCAATCTTCAGGGTCAGACTCCAGCGGCTCAACGTCCACCTGCTCGAATGGAATCAGCTGTGCCAATGTCATATTCGCAGTAGCGAAGGCTTTAAGCCAGCTGTGCTTCAAGCCCCGATTCTCTAACTTGGGCACTTCTTCTACATAGTTATCCAAAGCGGTGTCCTTCCCAGCTTGGAACGCTTTGGAAATCTTGGACTCGGCTGCTTCCTTTGCCTTCCTCGATTCTTCCAAGTCGGCTTCTAGCTTGGCGATCACCTCCTCGGCTAGCTGCAGTGCATCTTCGGTCACATTTGCCCTCTCTTCGGCGGCAAGCCTCAGTTGGTCGGAATTCCTCACTCGCTCGGCCTCGGAGTCGGTACTTGCACGTTCCTCCACCGCTTGCGATGCCTCGGAATCGACCCTATGAGAGGCCGCCATAGCCTTGTTCTTTTCTTTGTCAACATCGGCTTTTAAGAAGCCAATCTGTTCTATCATGTCATGTTGATGACGGCAGATTTTGGCTATCCTGCCCACCGTCTGCAAAACAAGGAAATAGAGTTAGAAAATATATATATGTATTTAATTAGAAGACTATAGATAAGGCAAGCGATGTACCAATAAGGCCGACTAAGCAGCTAAAGTAATTAGCATTAGGTCTGGCTCCACCCAAAATGCGGCTCTGTCAACCAGCAGGGATATTGAAGAGGCCATACTCTAGGCCACAACCGGGTCCTTCAAAGCCGACGCATTAGAGGCAATCGGCATATTCCTTACCCTTGGTTGAACAGTGAACGGAACAACCAAGTCCAATTCCTTAACGTGTGGCCGTTTATCACTTTGGTCCTCATCCTGGACGGCTTCTTGCTTTGCGGGGTGTTTTTCCCCCCTATGTTCAGCCTCTGTATCCCCTCGTTCTGACTGCTCAATCACGGCCATTTCTGTCTGCGCCGTTTCTTTCACGATAATAGGAAGAGAGTATTCAACAACCGTGGCGGATGGAGTTTCCGATCGGGTAACCTCGGCTCTCCTCCAGGCGGCCATCCTTTCGGCGTTTTTTCTCTTGGCAAGTTGCGTGAGCGACTCGCCAGCCATATTTTCAGGATCGTTGCCGGGAAGGTCTCCCAAGTCTATAAAAATATCCTCAAAGGATGCGTCCCCTCGGCCTGAAGTGGATGGAGGGTCATATGAATTGAGGCCGGCTTCTTCAAAGGCAAAGTTTAAAGCCTCGTCTACCTCGGCTTCCGATTGATTCGGCTCCTCAACGACCTCCTCGGCTACTTCTTCCGCTTGCTCAAAATTGGAGGCTCCTAAACCAACCTCCCTTAGGTTTTTGTAATTGGGGAAGATAAGGGCCGTAAGTTGCTCCTCACCCTTCGGAATTGGAATCTTGTCTGCCGCCGAAAACGTTGCGTAAGTCGATGCGTATCGTAGAAGAATGTGGGCCACCCTCCCTTGTTTCTGAAGGCTTGGACTGCCAAAAATTGGAGAGAGATTTTAATTTCTGCGAGCACGGCGTCGTTGGCCGAAACCAAAACTTTCTTTAAATCACTGCTTGCATCAACAAAACGGTTAGTACATGGAAGGAAAGCCGAATGCGTGTAAGATAATAAAAAACAAAAAATGAGCTATATGGCCACCTGGTTTGCCTTTTTGCCATGGCACGGGATCTAGGTGGTCTTCACCCTCGTCGAATTCCTAGTTGCCTTGGACAATGACCATTACATCGTCAACACGCTTGCCAAAGCTGGCAAGCATAGTCACTAAGTGATAATCAGTATTCTTGGCTCTGAGAAAATAGCATCCCAGCCAGCCAGTAGACTTTGCTAAGGCATAACAATGCCGAATAGCGGGTATACCTAGGTTAATCCTAAGGTGTCGATTTAACTCTATAATCCCCATTATGATTCGGAAAAAATTTACATTAGGCTGGGAAGCGATTAGACCGGAGTGTCGAAGGACGGCCCTTAAAAATGGGGGAAAGGGAAAACGGATTTCGCGCTCAGCGATCGATAGGAGAGGAAAGATGATTGTACTCTCATTATTCCTCTCCATATCAGTGGTGTTGTCTGCCACGAGTGACAGATGGACGTCATCGGGGATGGAATAATGGCGTCGGAAGCCAAAAATTCGGTTCACAAAAAGGTGCTCTTTCAAATGTTTTGCCATCCTAGCCAGCCTAAGGATTATACAAAGCTAAAAATAAATGAGGAAATGGAATTCGAAGTAAAGCAGAAGAAAACTTACAAGAGGTGTGATAACCCTATCCCGTATTATGTTAATTAACCTTAATTATGATTGTGATTATGCGTTTAATGTGATTCTGAGTGCCATTTATATGATTATATGTGATTTTGATTTTATATCTGCTCACCGTAAGAAAACCTGTTCAATTTACTGTTATAAACTGGCAGATGAAGGCCTTATCGGCCACAGAAACCGAAATTGACAACACCATCGTAATAGGCGTACTTTTTAGAGCCTATGGGGAAATTTAATTGAAAACTGATTCAGAACGAAATAATTAGATTCAGAACGATTAAATTAAACTCTATTACTTAGCCCAAATCAAATTTGATTAGGCCATCCTATATAAATACCTATATAGCCTAATATTATGGTTTTCAACTCATATTAGCTGAGATTACCCTCTAGAGAGGGAGAGTGTGCCGATTGTAGAGAGAGAGAGAGGGAGCTCAAGTTAGAGATTGAACAAGGAGCCTGAAGATCTTGAAGACCAACTCAAGAATTAACCATAATTTGAGTGATTAGAGCTCCTAGGTAAGCATTTGAGCATAAATTCATGAGTATAAGTTGTAAATTTGTGTATTCAAGCTAGTTGGGTAATCAAGAACATAAATTGAGATGAAATTGAAGAATTTAAAGCTTATATGTACATGCATCCATAGAATTGCTATGAATTTGCATATTTGAGCATGAACTATGTACAACAAATGGAATTGAGCACCAAATCTTACATGCATGCATGATTTTCATGAACTTCATGATTGTAAGTGCCATTAGTGCCATTTGGAATAGAATTGGAGTCAATAATTGACTTGCATGCATGATTGATGAAGATATGGAATTGGTATGAAGTTGATTGCACATGTTTTGGAACTATGTAAAGAATTCAAAATGATTTTGGAAAAAAGGGTCCATGAAATTGAGCAATTGGCCTCATATTGTTGTTGTCCTCATGTTATGTAATATGTTTCCATGTTTTTGTGTCCAAAACATAAGCTTTGACCCTTGAAACATTGAGTTTGAACTCCAAGAACAATTTTGGAAATTCCAAAATTTGGCGTGTTCGCTCGAGCGGGGAAGGCGCCGCTCGAGCGTGAAATGCTAGCGCACAGAACTTTTCTAGACATTGATGTCCGCTCAAGCGCCAAGCCATGTAGTTTGACTCTCAGTTCGAGCGTCTAAACTTATGCTCGAGCGTAAAAATGTGGCAACTAGAACTTTTGCAAACCAAAGGGGTCCGCTCGAGCGGGGAGCCCTGTTTCAGAAATTTTGCAAAGTGGTTTTATGTTTCATTTTCCGCTCTTTTTCATTTCTAAGCATTCTTAGGCATGCATTAAGCATTGTAAATGAGTTAGAAGAATAAGAAAGAAGCCTAAGAGGGATGTATGAATTAAGAATGGATTGAATCGTTTATGACCCATTATGTTCATGAAATGTGTAGGGTCAAGCACGAGAGCAAATCCATCAGCAGATCACTGTGAGTAATATCTTAGTAAAGATATTTTGATGTATGTTATTTGTCCAATTGCTTATTTCTATATACGTCTTATAAGCTTGTTAATTTGAATTGTGGACAAATGTTTGTTATGCTATATGGTTGGGCCAAAGGCCATTGGATACAATTGATTGGTCCGAAGGCCGTTTGACATGCATGAATGATTGGGCCGAAGGCTGTTTGACATGAATGATTGGGCCGAACGCCATCTGACATGAATGAAGTGGCCGAAGGCCGTTTGACAAGAACGATTGGGCCAAAGGCCATCGGACATGAACGTATTGGGCTCGAGGCCATTTTTTAAGAACGAAGTGGGCTAGAGGTCGTTTGATATGTTCGGGCTTGAAATCACCTAATGCACTAGATAGAATTCTAAATGGGCCCAAGGCCGTCTGATATATGTCAATCTATTTCGAATCTCATTAGTGTACCTTCTTTATTTGATATTATTCACTGAGCTTTCGCTCATACTCATTCATATGTATGTAGGTGAGCAAAGAGATGTCCAAACCCAGCCCCGGTGAAGTCTGTAAGAAAGGTCAAATTTTGAAGAGTCAGCCCAAACGTCTCACGCACGAGACTTGCTTTCGCATCTTTTGTTCTTTGTTGTAATTTTGCTATTTTGGCAAAAATGTTAGATCACCCTTGTAGATGAACTTTGGGTTTGACTTTAGACTTATGATCGTGTATGTATAGAACTTTGAATTATTTTCCTTTTGGGTGTGAGTTATTAATTGATACATATATTTTGATGTGCCATATAAGCATCGCTCTATGGACAATCTTTAAGTTTGCTTTCGTTTGGCCCCTTAACTCTGAGGAAATATGTTTTATTTGGTTTGAGGCCGTAGGTAATCCCTTGATTACTGGCCGGTTATGACCTTAATCCATAGGGGCGGGTTCGGGTCATGACAGAGTGGTATCAGAGCCAGGTTAATAACTTACACACTTGTCCAAATGAGCAATTAGCATCTAGAAAAGATCTAGGATGCATTCATGTGATAAGTATGAATCTGAAAGCATCAAGAATATGCTTCAATGTTTCAAAGTAAACGATTATGTGCTTTAAGTTTGTGATTTACTTGCATTGCAAATTATTTGAATATGTGTGCTCTTTAGTATATGCATACTTGTAAATCTTCTGTATAAAGAATAATGCAAGTCTAATCAGATGGTGAGAACAAGAGTTGATGAAATAGAGGAGTCTTCAACTGCCAGAATGGATAGAATGGAAAGATTGATTCAGGAAATGGCAGAAACATCAAGGCAACAACAGCAGTGGCAACAACAGTGGCAATAACCACACCCTCCGCCTCCTCCTCCAGTACCACATGTTCAAGATAATCAAAACGATGACCAAATAATAGCTCTTACCAAAGAGTTTAAGAAAATGAAACCGCCACAGTTTCATGGGGGATTAGATTCGTTGAAGGCCGAAGCATGGGTTCTCAGCATCGAAAAGTTATTTGAAGTATTTCCTTGTTCAGAGACACTGAAAGTACTTCTAGCCACTTTCACTCTTGAAGATGAGGCAAGAAGGTGGTAGATGCTAATGCGTGAAAACAATAAGGATATTGGTTGGGCACGGTTCTTGGAAACTTTCTATGACAAATACTTTCCACAGTGTGTCCGTGACAGAAAGGTGTCGGAGTTCATGGAACTT
Organism: Camellia granthamiana; assembly: GCA_036172215.1. Classification (NCBI taxonomy): domain Eukaryota; kingdom Viridiplantae; phylum Streptophyta; class Magnoliopsida; order Ericales; family Theaceae; genus Camellia; species Camellia granthamiana. The sequence goes on along the minus strand of CM069913.1, from coordinate 78,033,318 downwards.
AAACAAAACAACATGACTGTAGCTGAGTATGAGGCCAAGTTTACTGATTTGGCCAGATTTGCACCACATCTAGTTGACACTGACTACAAGAAAGCAAGACATTTTGAAGGGGGACTTCAAGATTATATTTTAGAAAAGGTGAATGTTCTCAAACGTGAGACCTATATTGAGGTTCTAGACCGGGCCATAATATTAGAAGCTAACATAGCCCGACAAGCTAAATCAATAACTGACTGGAAGGGTAGTAAAAGACAAAGCTTCTTCTCGAACAAGAAATTTTCAAAGAAACAAAATTCGGGCTCCTCAAGTACTTCTAATTCTTCCCGAGATACATCTCCTATGTGCAATATTTGTAGTAAAAGGCCTCATGGAGTTTGTTACCTTGTGTCGGGAGCCTACTTTAAATGTGGTAAAACAGGGCACATGGCCAGAGATTGTAATCAAAACAGTGGAAAATTGACTGCTAGCTGAACAGCATCCCTCCCAAAACCGAGAAATACAATGAGATCTACTACCACTGGAGATACCGTGAGGCAAGAAAGAGTGTTTGTGCTTGTTCCGGACGATACACGAAATGCTGAAGCCATTGTCTCAGGTACCATCTCTATATGCAATCAGGATGCTTTTGTGTTAATTGACTCTGGATCAACACACTCTTTTGTAACTTGTGCGTTTGCATCTAGACTGAGTAGACCCCTAGAACCATTGCCATATTTACTATGTGTGTGTGCTCCATCCAGGGAAACTATGTTGTGTGCATCTGTATATCGATTTTGTGACATGCGTATTGGGAATGCTATTTTGTATGTAGATTTGTTGCCCTTGAACTTTAGACATTTCGATGTAATTTTGGGCATGGATTGGTTAACTAAATATTGTGCCACCATTGATTGTGTAACAAAACGGGTTGTATTTAAACTGCCAAAACATGAAGAAATTGTGTTTGTGGGTAACGGGGCAATGCCTCCACCTTACTTAATATCTGCAATGAAAGCATGTAAATTGATCAGGAAAGGGTGCCAGGGTTATTTGTGTTGTGTGTTGACTGAACAATCGGTGAATGTTGAATTGAGTAGTATCCATATTGTTAGCGAATTTCTAGATATATTCCCAGATGAATTGCCAGGGGAATTAGTGGACAGAGAGATAAAGTTTACTATTAAAGTTGTGCCAGGCACTCAGCCTATTTCTAAAACTCCCTACAGAATGGTTCCTGCTGAAATGAAAGAATTGAAGGAACAACTGCGAGACCTACTTGACAAAGGGTTTATTCAACCTAGAACTTCACCATGGGGTGCACCGGTGTTATTTGTGAAAAAGAAAGATGGAACCTTGCGCTTGTGTACTGACTATCGAGAACTGAACAAGGTGACAATAAAGAATAAATGTCCATTATCTCGCATTGATGATTTGTTCGACCAGTTGCAGAGATCACAAGTGTTTTGCAAAATTAATTTGAGATCCAGGTACCACCAGTTGAAAGTAAAGGCAGAAGATGTTGAGAAAACCGCATTTAGAACGAGGTATGGCCATTATGAATTTCTTGTTATGCCATTTGGGGTGACTAATGCTCCTGCAGCGTTTATGGACCTAATGAACCAAATTTTTAAGACCTACCTTGACGAATTTGTTGTAGTTTTTATTGATGATATTTTGATATACTCAAGGAATAGACTTGAACATGAACAACACCTGAGGACTATTTTGCAAACACTTAGAGAAAAGAAATTATTTGCCAAACTAAAGAAATACGAATTTTGGTTGGATGAAGTTATTTTCTTAGGGCATGTTATCAACAAGGAGGGAATTTTAGTAGACCCGCAGAAGATAGAGGCAATTGTGAATTGGCCTGTATCGATGAATGCAACAGAAGCTCACAGTTTCATGGGCTTAGCTGGGTACTACAGGAGATTTGTGAAGGACTTTTCAAAAATAGCAGTGCCTCTTACCCAACTGACACGCAAAGAGCAACCGTTTGAGTGGAATGACGAAAGAGAATCTGCCTTTCATGAACTGAAAACGAGACTGACCACGACACCAGTGTTAACATTGCCCACAGGTATGGAAAACTTTGTAATTTTCAATGATGCATCTTATAAAGGTTTGGGCTGTATATTAATGCAGAATGGAAGGGTAATTGCTTATGCCTCCCGGCAGTTGAGGCCACATGAGAAGAACTACCCTACACATGATTTAGAATTGGCTGTATTTGTATTTGCTTTAAAAATCTGGCGGCATTACTTATATGGGGCAAAATGTGAAGTCTACACGGATCACAAAAGCCTAAAGTACTTCTTTACACAGAAAGAGCTAAATATGCAACAGACGAGATGGCTTGAATCGATAAAGGATTATGATCTTGAAATACAATATCACCCCGGGAAAGCCAATACAGTTGCTGATGCCTTAAGCAGAAAATCGATGGGGAATATGGCTTGTTTGCTTACTGAACAGAAAGAGATCTTGCAAGATTTCTAGAAGTCTAGGATTGAAGTGATATTGCATGGACAGGGCGGATTGATAGCCATCATTTCAGCTGAACCAGCAATCATTGATGAGATTAAACAGAAACATAAGGAGGATGAATTCCTTAAAAAGATAGTTGATGAATTTGAAATGAATCCAAGACCAGGATAAAGTGTGGTAAATGAGGTGCTGAAATTCCAAGATAGATTGTGTATTCCGAACATTCCCGAGTTAAAGAGGAGGATTCTCGATAAAGCTCATAAGTCAGTATTTGCTATGCATCCGGGTAATAACAAAATGTATCGGGATTTGAAACAAAGTTATTGGTGGCCCAAAATGAAGAAAGAAATTGTAGAATATGTGTCCAAGTGCCTTCAGTGTCAGCAACTTAAGGCTGAACATCAGAAACCAAGCGGTCTACTTTAACCTCTCCCTATTCCTGAATGGAAATGGGAGCATGTGACTACGGATTTTATTGTTGGTCTACCCCGAACTACTCGAGGTATGGATTCTATTTGGGTTGTAGTTGATAGACTAACCAAATCTGCACATTTTCTACCTATCAGAACTACATTTGATGCTTATAGACTGGGTATTATATATGTTGATGAGATTGTTCATTTACAGGAAGTCCCAGTATCTATTGTCTCGGACAGGGATCCGACATTTGTGTCTAGATTGTGGAAAAGATTGCAAAAAGCTATGGGCACAGAATTAAGGTTTAGTACTGCTGTAGACACCCCATTTTTGACCATCCTCAAGACTTGGACGTCATTGTTTGAACACTCGATGATGATCCATGCTCGTGTTCGTTTGAGCGCCTGAAGTTCTTGGCGGAGTGCCTTGCCTTCGGACCACTCGACTTGTCTGTTTTGTGCTTGGTTGTGCACCAAGAACTTGTAGCATTGCTTCTGGGGGAAGAGGGTGGCCTACTGGCCAGCCCTACAACCCATCGGCCAGGCCTTTTGCCCGTCGGCCAGGCCTTATTCCCATCGGCCATCAGTAGTGGCCGGTCGGCCTCACTGATGGCCGGTTGGCCTTATTAATGGCCGGTCAGCCACAGGTTTTGGCCGAGGGTCTTTTTTCTGCTTTTGTAGATATTTTTGGTGCCAGCTGTTCCAGCTGTTGAACATGTGTTCGTTTGAGCGCCTGAAGTTCTTCGCGGAGTGCCTTGCCTTCGGACCACTCAACTTGTCTGTTTTGTGCTTGGTTGTGTACCAAGAACTTGCAGCATTGCTTCTGGGTGAAAAGGGTGGCCTGCTGGCCAACCCTATAACCCATTGGCTAGGCCTTTTGCCCGTCGGCCAGGCCTTATTCCCATTGGCCATCAGTGGTGGCCGGTCGGCCACAGGTTTTGGTCGAGGCCCTTTTTTCTACTTTTGCAAATATTTTTTGTGCCAGCTGTTCTACCTGTTGAACATTGAGCTCGTCCTCCATATACGTGTATGGTGGGATGAAGCAAGCTTTTTGCTTGCATTTCCTATATAGGGGGACCTCCCTCCCCCTATTTGAGGATTCACAATTTTCAAAGCTGAAAATTCTTTCTCTCTCTAGAATTCTCTCTCTCCCAATATATATTGTGCTATATCTTGCTTAAAAGTGACTTTTCTTCATATATTTGCATACAGCCCCTTAGCCAAAACACCCCTACCTTGGTGATGAGGTTTCTTGAGGCTTGTTTGGAGATTTTAAAGTTGGTTTTTGGCTCAGAAGTTGCTAGTTCTGTTGTTGTGCTTCAAGGGTAAGGTTTTGCCCTCTTTAAAGCTTTGTTTTGCTTCATTGATTGGCCACCCTTGCATGTTGTTTTGGGCCTAGTTGTCAACTACAAAAACCTTCATTTTCAAGTGTTTGAAATGGTAGTTTGAGATTCTTTTGAGGTTAGAGGTGTTCTCCTCTCTTTTGTGGCTTATTTGCTAGGCTTTGTGCCATGTTTAAAAACCTTTGAAACAATCTCTTTTGGGCCTTTCAACCACTGAAATCCAAGGAATTTTCAGTGGCAAAAACCAAGTTTTGAGGACCAAAATAGGAGGGGGTGGCTTCCCCTCCTTGTTTCTCCTTTGCATGTGTTGATGGCTTAGTAGATGGGCATGTTTTTCTACCATCTCTTGACTTGATCTAAGCATGTTTTTGTGACTTCTTTAACATGTCTTAGCTCTGTTTTTGGCTATCTTGGTCACTTCTTGTTTGCATCTTGCACTTGTAGTGCAAATTTCGCATACTAGCCTTGTATTCTTAGTGACCTAGCCTATTATTCAAGCATGTGTTCACTCTACTCCAGCATGTTTTTGGCCTTTATTTAACATGAGTTAAATAAGAATTAAGCAAAGTAAAACATGCCAAGATAACATGTGTGTGTTGCATTGCATGTGTTTGGATCGGACGTTAATCCAAACACAAGGAATGTGGCACGTTTCGTACTTAAAGTGATGAAACGTGTTGCGTTTCTTGGTCGTTGTCGCCCTTGATCATGCATGATAGGGTGACGACACTTTGAGTCTTATGTGTGCATTCACTAACATTGTGCAAGCTTGGCTCTTTGGCCATCATGCATTGAGCTGCGTGGTTGGTGGCTTCCGAGCTGAGTACTATGCTCCTTTGAGCTTGAGAAATGATAAGGAGGGTAGTTGCACACACATTTCCTTGCAAATACACTGACATGCCTCTGTTTGTGCTCTGTTGCAGCAAAAAGAAAAATTCAGGGAATCAGTGGCCGACCGGCCATCAAAGCTAGCTGACCGCCCACCAAAGCAGCTGACTGGCCACCAAAGCAGCTGACCGGCCACCAGTACTGGCTGATTACCACCAATCATAGCCGATCATCCCTCGGCATGTTCTTGAGATGGGTCAGAAGTAATCTTGTAGCGACCTTAATTTTCTTTAGTCATTATTTATTATTATTATGGTTATTATTATCTTATTTTATTTTTGACTTTATTAATTGTGTGGTCACATGAGAGTTAATGTAATATTTAATGGATTTAATGTTGTAATTATTAATTGTGTGGGTTACATGAGAATTTATTGTGATACTTAATGAATTTAATGTGGTATTTAATGAATTTAATGTGTCATGTAATTATATATAATTAATCTTTAGATATTTATGTTTGTTCTACATAAAAAAAGAGAGGTGTATTAATATTTGTTATATATATATATCTATATTGTCGTATATTTATATTTATATATATTATAATTTGTTATATAATATTATATAATAGTTTATTAGGTTGTTATGTATGAGATTTAGGTTTATATATATATATAATATGTAGTCAATTAGGTCATATGTGCGTTAGAAGAAAACAAAGAAAAAAAGGAGAAGGGTTGTGCTGTGTGCGGCGCCGAGAGGGAGAGAGAGAGAGATCAAAACATTATGTGTGTGATGTGAACAGGGGCAAGAAGAAAAAGAAAAGAAAAGAAAAGAAAAAAAAAGGGTTTTGGGTTTGCTTTGGTGGTTCAATTAATCCTCTTGGTCTTGCTTCAACCTTCAAAAATAATTGTGAGTACAAACCCTATTTTCCTTGATTATGTTTGATTCGTTAGTTTATTTATTTATTTATTTTATTAGGTTGATGTGATTTGATATTTTTGTATGTGGATGTAGAGGATGAATTAATTTAATTATTTTGATTAGTGTCTATGAGATGTTTAGAGTTTTTAGATAAGTGATTAATTTTATTTAATTTGATTAGTGGAACGTGTAAAATTTAGGATTCTCAGATGATGGATTTATTTTAATTAATTCGATTAGTGATATATATAAGGTTTAGGGTGTTTAAATGATTATTGATTTTATTATTTTTTTTAGATGATTGATTAATCTAATTATTTTGATTAGTGGATATGCGATATTTAGAGTTCTTAGATGATTAATTTATTTTAATTAATTTGACTAGTGGTACGTGTAATGTTTAGAATTCTTAGAGGTTTGATTAATCTTAATTAATTTGATTAGTGATATGTGCAAGGTTTAGGGTTCTTAGATGATTAATTTATTTTAATTAATTTGACTAGTGGTACGTGCAATGTTTAGAATTCTTAGAGGTTTGATTAATCTTAATTAATTTGATTAGTGATATGTGCAAGGTTTAGGGTTCTTAGATGATTAATTTATTTTAATTAATTTGACTAGTGGTACGTGCAATGTTTAGAATTCTTAGAGGTTTGATTAATCTTAATTAATTTGATTAGTGATACGTGCAAGGTTTAGGGTTCTTAGATGAGTAATTGATTTTAATTAATTTGATTAGTGGTACGTGTAAGGTTTAATATTTTTAGATAATTAATTGATCGTAATTATTTTAATTAGTTGGGTATGTAAGGTTTGGAATTTTTTTGATGATTGATTAATTTTAATTATGTTGATTAGACGGATATGTAAGGTTTAGGATTTTTAGATGATTAATTGATTGTAGTACTTTTAATTAGTTGGGAATGTAAGGTTTGGGATTTTTAGATGATTGATTAATTTTAATTATGTTGATTAGATGTATAGGTAAGGTTTAAGATTTTTAGATAATTAATTGATCGTAATTATTTTGATTAGTTGGGTATGTAAGGTTTAGAATTTTTAGATGATTGATTAATTTTTAAATTATTTTGATTAGACGTGTATGTAAGGTTTAGAGTTTTTGGATGATGGTTTGATTTTAATTATTTGAATTATTTGAGTATGTAAGGTTTGGGGTTTTATTTTTGGTGACTTTATTAATTCTTTGAGTGATTCTTTGATCTTCAAAAATAATTTTAAGTACAAAACCCACTTCCCTTGATTTATGTTTAATTCGTTGTATTTATTTTTATTTGTTTGATGTTAGTTTGATTTTGTTTTTACATAAAGATGATAGACTAATTTTAATTATTTTGATTAGTTGTGGATATAAGATTTAGGGTTATAGATGATAGATTGATTTTAATTATTTTGACTAGTGGTGTATGTAAAGTTTAGGGTTCTTAGATAAGTGATTGATTTTAATTACTTTGATTAGTTGTGTAGGTAAAGTTTAGGGTTTTTAGATGATTATTTAATTTTAATTATTTTTATTAGTTGTGTATGTAAGATTTAGGATTTTTAGATGATTGATTGATTTTAATTATTTTGATTAGTTGTATATGTAAAGTTTAGGATTTTTAGAAGATTGATTGATTTCATTTATTTTAATTAGTTGTGTATGCAAGGTTTATGTTTTTTTTATGTATTTATTTTATGGATTTAATCACCCTCATAATTATGCGAAATTGGAATAAAGTTAGAATCCATAAATATTGGTTAGAGGATGGATTGATTCGTTGTTTTTATTTATTTATTTTTAATTGATTTTGTATTTGCATGTAGAGGATGGATTGATTTTAATTATTTTGATTAGTGGTGTATGCCATGTTTAGGGTTTTTATATGGATTTATTCTATGGTTGTAATCATATTCTCGGTCATATGAAATTTAATAAATTAAGAATTCATAGATAAATTCCTTGCACTCCACCATGACTCCATGGATTGTTATTTTATTTGAGTGATGGTGAGAAAGAGTGTATAAAAAAAAAGGTGAGGATTATGAGAGTTGTTTGATGCCTTATGCCCGGCATTGTTATATTTGTCTCATGATGTCGATGAGATGTTTATATATATTGTTGCCTCGTTCTCATGAGTAGACGAGTGCTTTGATTTGCGCGCGTACGTATATGCTAACCATCCGGGGAGTGTGAGTCAAACTCGGGACGATATCCCCGTGCAAGTTTGGCTTCGGAGTGGGTTAGGTATACGGGAGGCACATGGGATATATGTGTAGGCCAGAAGGGGGGGGCCGAAGTGGTGGAGTCAAGGTACAAAGAATTAATTATGAATTTGTATGTTAGTTCGAATTGTCTTAATTGAGTGGAGGTACAAAGTAGAAATTATGAACTTATTTGTATAGTTCGAATTATATTGATGGAGTTAAGGTACAAAAATTGAATTATGAGTTTATTGATTTGTACATCTTGAAAGATAGTAATCGGCCTCAATAAATTATGAAATTTGAGTAGAGGTATGTATACGTGATTTTGGACAACTTTTGTGTTGTAGCTTTTTATTAAAAAGATAGATTAGAACTTATAATCGGATGACCTTGGTTATTGTCGGTTTGATTCATTTTGGTAATGCAGATTTTATAGGCTATTTTAACCCACGAAACAAGCTCATTTTTATTGGTTTCGCGTAAACTGAAGTAAAACATTATTCTGCACATTTTTCATGTTTTGAACTTTTTCGAAAAAAATCATCTTATGGCAGTTTTGGTTCGTTTTCAGATACAGATTTTTTTGATTGAATTCTGTCTAGATTTTTATATCAAGCTTTTCTCTTAATCTGTTCAGTTTCTGTTAAATTCGTTCGCGCTGTCTTATGGGAAATTTGATTCTGTACAACTTTTGTTCTTTGAGTTTTGATTAATTCGAATTATTTAAGTGTGAAACGGTGTAACTTTATATTTGTTTTAATAAGTTACTTATGATTAAATTATACTAACTTTATTTGTTTTGCAGGATGGTGGGTCTTACTAACTTTTTATGCAGGGCTGACCCACCATATTTTTATTTCTATTTTGTCTATTTTATAATCAATTTATATTTCGTTGTGTACGGACAAGAAACTAAATGCCACCGTATCTCGAGAAACTACCCATTCGTCTCGGTGCGGTTGGAACTACTTGTCTTGTCCCATGATATGAATTAAATGTATTTTTGTTTGTGTCTGGTGGACACGTGGGTGTTGATTCTTGTACTCATACCAGTATACCTGTATACTGACCCGTTTTGTCTCTTGGCAACTCGGGTGCGTTCTGTTTGAGCGCAGCTGAGCGTCCTTTGCAGGATTAGTAGAGGCTTTGGTGATGGCAAGAAATAATTGTGATCGTAGGCATGTCGTTCAGAGTTCTTTTATTTTTTTTTCTTGAGCTTAGGGTTGATAGTTATTTATGTATTTATGATTTTTTTTTTTTTTTTAACCTTAGTATTTTGAAAATTTGGCATGGGTTGTAACCTTACATTATTTAAGTTGTTTTGAAGTATTTATTGTTACTTTAATGTTGGAGGTACTGGTTAGTTATAGAATTTTGGTGAATGGTTTAGTTTGTGTTTAGTTTTTTTTTGTTTCACCCCTAGAATTTGGATGATGGAATATTGATTGGGGTTTAATCCTAAGTTAATATTTAATTGTCCAAATTTTGGGGCGTGACAGTTTGGTATCAGAGCCCTAGGTTACCCTAGACTAGTGAGAGTTTAGGTGATCCTCGGATTGTGGAAATATGGGTTAGCTGGTTTAGTTTAGTGAGGAGTTTATTCTAAATTTTAACGAATTCTTCTTGTGTGTTTAACTTGAAGAAGATGGTTGGAAGATATCTTTAATCTTTTTCACGAACCTATTAGAGTACTTTTTGATACCGGTACCTCTCATCTTTTTATATCTAGGCAGTTTGTAGAAAGAGAACATATTGTTACTACCTCCTTGTCTAGACCTATTCGTGTTGAGACCCCTTTAGGACGGACAATTACTTTTTATGAGATGTGTAAAGATTTTGAGATTGACTTTGCGGGTAGAGTCTTGTTTGCGGACCTAATAGTGTTAGGGTTCGAGGGGTTTGTAGTTATTTTGAGTATGGATTGGCTGCGGAAGCATGTTGTGACTCTAGATTGTGCTGGAAAGATGGTGAATGTAGATATTTTCGGTATGCCACGACTTACTCACACTTATAGCGATGGAGGAGAGTCAGTGATGACGAGTTTTCTATGCTCGGTTGAAATCCCTAAGTAGGATATTAGTGAGGAAGATGCGGTACGTGAGTTTGAAGATATATTTCAGGAGATACATAGACCTCCACCTCGACGGGTAGTAGAATTTCACATTGATTTAGTGTCAGGAACTGCACCCGGAGCTTTTTGTTAGTACTCTTTCCTATCGAATCTCGGGACGAGATTCTTTTGAGGTATGTATATTGTAGCGACCTTAATTTTCTTTAGTCATTATTTATTATTATTATGGTTATTATTATCTTATTTTATTTTTGACTTTATTAATTGTGTGGTCACATGAGAGTTAATGTAATATTTAATGGATTTAATGTTGTAATTATTAATTGTGTGGGTTACATGAGAATTTATTGTGATACTTAATGAATTTAATGTGGTATTTAATGAATTTAATGTGTCATGTAATTATATATAATTAATCTTTAGATATTTATGTTTGTTCTACATAAAAAAAGAGAGGTGTATTAATATTTGTTATATATATATATCTATATTGTCGTATATTTATATTTATATATATTATAATTTGTTATATAATATTATATAATAGTTTATTAGGTTGTTATGTATGAGATTTAGGTTTATATATATATATAATATGTAGTCAATTAGGTCATATGTGCGTTAGAAGAAAACAAAGAAAAAAAGGAGAAGGGTTGTGCTGTGTGCGGCGCCGAGAGGGAGAGAGAGAGAGAGATCAAAACATTATGTGTGTGATGTGAACAGGGGCAAGAAGAAAAAGAAAAGAAAAGAAAAGAAAAAAAAAGGGTTGTGGGTTTGCTTTGGTGGTTCAATTAATCCTCTTGGTCTTGCTTCAACCTTCAAAAATAATTGTGAGTACAAACCCTATTTTCCTTGATTATGTTTGATTCGTTAGTTTATTTATTTATTTATTTTATTAGGTTGATGTGATTTGATATTTTTGTATGTGGATGTAGAGGATGAATTAATTTAATTATTTTGATTAGTGTCTATGAGATGTTTAGAGTTTTTAGATAAGTGATTAATTTTATTTAATTTGATTAGTGGAACGTGTAAAATTTAGGATTCTCAGATGATGGATTTATTTTAATTAATTCGATTAGTGATATATATAAGGTTTAGGGTGTTTAAATGATTATTGATTTTATTATTTTTTTTAGATGATTGATTAATCTAATTATTTTGATTAGTGGATATGCGATATTTAGAGTTCTTAGATGATTAATTTATTTTAATTAATTTGACTAGTGGTACGTGTAATGTTTAGAATTCTTAGAGGTTTGATTAATCTTAATTAATTTGATTAGTGATATGTGCAAGGTTTAGGGTTCTTAGATGATTAATTTATTTTAATTAATTTGACTAGTGGTACGTGCAATGTTTAGAATTCTTAGAGGTTTGATTAATCTTAATTAATTTGATTAGTGATATGTGCAAGGTTTAGGGTTCTTAGATGATTAATTTATTTTAATTAATTTGACTAGTGGTACGTGCAATGTTTAGAATTCTTAGAGGTTTGATTAATCTTAATTAATTTGATTAGTGATACGTGCAAGGTTTAGGGTTCTTAGATGAGTAATTAATTTTAATTAATTTGATTAGTGGTACGTGTAAGGTTTAATATTTTTAGATAATTAATTGATCGTAATTATTTTAATTAGTTGGGTATGTAAGGTTTGGAATTTTTTTGATGATTGATTAATTTTAATTATGTTGATTAGACGGATATGTAAGGTTTAGGATTTTTAGATGATTAATTGATTGTAGTACTTTTAATTAGTTGGGAATGTAAGGTTTGGGATTTTTAGATGATTGATTAATTTTAATTATGTTGATTAGATGTATAGGTAAGGTTTAAGATTTTTAGATAATTAATTGATCGTAATTATTTTGATTAGTTGGGTATGTAAGGTTTAGAATTTTTAGATGATTGATTAATTTTTAAATTATTTTGATTAGACGTGTATGTAAGGTTTAGAGTTTTTGGATGATGGTTTGATTTTAATTATTTGAATTATTTGAGTATGTAAGGTTTGGGGTTTTATTTTTGGTGACTTTATTAATTCTTTGAGTGATTCTTTGATCTTCAAAAATAATTTTAAGTACAAAACCCACTTCCCTTGATTTATGTTTAATTCGTTGTATTTATTTTTATTTGTTTGATGTTAGTTTGATTTTGTTTTTACATAAAGATGATAGACTAATTTTAATTATTTTGATTAGTTGTGGATATAAGATTTAGGGTTATAGATGATAGATTGATTTTAATTATTTTGACTAGTGGTGTATGTAAAGTTTAGGGTTCTTAGATAAGTGATTGATTTTAATTACTTTGATTAGTTGTGTAGGTAAAGTTTAGGGTTTTTAGATGATTATTTAATTTTAATTATTTTTATTAGTTGTGTATGTAAGATTTAGGATTTTTAGATGATTGATTGATTTTAATTATTTTGATTAGTTGTATATGTAAAGTTTAGGATTTTTAGAAGATTGATTGATTTCATTTATTTTAATTAGTTGTGTATGCAAGGTTTATGTTTTTTTTATGTATTTATTTTATGGATTTAATCACCCTCATAATTATGCGAAATTGGAATAAAGTTAGAATCCATAAATATTGGTTAGAGGATGGATTGATTCGTTGTTTTTATTTATTTATTTTTAATTGATTTTGTATTTGCATGTAGAGGATGGATTGATTTTAATTATTTTGATTAGTGGTGTATGCCATGTTTAGGGTTTTTATATGGATTTATTCTATGGTTGTAATCATATTCTCGGTCATATGAAATTTAATAAATTAAGAATTCATAGATAAATTCCTTGCACTCCACCATGACTCCATGGATTGTTATTTTATTTGAGTGATGGTGAGAAAGAGTGTATAAAAAAAAAGGTGAGGATTATGAGAGTTGTTTGATGCCTTATGCCCGGCATTGTTATATTTGTCTCATGATGTCGATGAGATGTTTATATATATTGTTGCCTCGTTCTCATGAGTAGACGAGTGCTTTGATTTGCGCGCGTACGTATATGCTAACCATCCGGGGAGTGTGAGTCAAACTCGGGACGATATCCCCGTGCAAGTTTGGCTTCGGAGTGGGTTAGGTATACGGGAGGCACATGGGATATATGTGTAGGCCAGAAGGGGGGGGGCCGAAGTGGTGGAGTCAAGGTACAAAGAATTAATTATGAATTTGTATGTTAGTTCGAATTGTCTTAATTGAGTGGAGGTACAAAGTAGAAATTATGAACTTATTTGTATAGTTCGAATTATATTGATGGAGTTAAGGTACAAAAATTGAATTATGAGTTTATTGATTTGTACATCTTGAAAGATAGTAATCGGCCTCAATAAATTATGAAATTTGAGTAGAGGTATGTATACGTGATTTTGGACAACTTTTGTGTTGTAGCTTTTTATTAAAAAGATAGATTAGAACTTATAATCGGATGACCTTGGTTATTGTCGGTTTGATTCATTTTGGTAATGCAGATTTTATAGGCTATTTTAACCCACGAAACAAGCTCATTTTTATTGGTTTCGCGTAAACTGAAGTAAAACATTATTCTGCACATTTTTCATGTTTTGAACTTTTTCGAAAAAAATCATCTTATGGCAGTTTTGGTTCGTTTTCAGATACAGATTTTTTTGATTGAATTCTGTCTAGATTTTTATATCAAGCTTTTCTCTTAATCTGTTCAGTTTCTGTTAAATTCGTTCGCGCTGTCTTATGGGAAATTTGATTCTGTACAACTTTTGTTCTTTGAGTTTTGATTAATTCGAATTATTTAAGTGTGAAACGGTGTAACTTTATATTTGTTTTAATAAGTTACTTATGATTAAATTATACTAACTTTATTTGTTTTGCAGGATGGTGGGTCTTACTAACTTTTTATGCAGGGCTGACCCACCATATTTTTATTTCTATTTTGTCTATTTTATAATCAATTTATATTTCGTTGTGTACGGACAAGAAACTAAATGCCACCGTATCTCGAGAAACTACCCATTCGTCTCGGTGCGGTTGGAACTACTTGTCTTGTCCCATGATATGAATTAAATGTATTTTTGTTTGTGTCTGGTGGACACGTGGGTGTTGATTCTTGTACTCATACCAGTATACCTGTATACTGACCCGTTTTGTCTCTTGGCAACTCGGGTGCGTTCTGTTTGAGCGCAGCTGAGCGTCCTTTGCAGGATTAGTAGAGGCTTTGGTGATGGCAAGAAATAATTGTGATCGTAGGCATGTCGTTCGGAGTTCTTTTATTTTTTTTTCTTGAGCTTAGGGTTGATAGTTATTTATGTATTTATGATTTTTTTTTTTTTTTTTAACCTTAGTATTTTGAAAATTTGGCATGGGTTGTAACCTTACATTATTTAAGTTGTTTTGAAGTATTTATTGTTACTTTAATGTTGGAGGTACTGGTTAGTTATAGAATTTTGGTGAATGGTTTAGTTTGTGTTTAGTTTTTTTTTGTTTCACCCCTAGAATTTGGATGATGGAATATTGATTGGGGTTTAATCCTAAGTTAATATTTAATTGTCCAAATTTTGGGGCGTGACAAATCTGGAAGTTGGCACAATTTTCAGAAATCCAAAAGAGTGCAAACAGAGGCATTTAGAGGCAAGGTAGTGGATTTCAAGGAGGATGCGATCGAGCACGCATGCATCGCTCGCTTCCCGAGGCCGTTCATTTAAATTGCTTAGCTAATTAATTCATTAGCTTAGTCTTTTGTAATTAATTAATTAATTGAGTGTTTAATTAATTCATTCGGTTTGTAATATGTTAATTAGCTTCGATTAGCTAGTAGTTCAATTTGTGTTGTAATTATTAATTAGCTAGAATAATTAATTAGTTGATTTGTAATGAGTAGCTTAGCTTAGCGTAGCTAGTTAGCTTGTTTATTCGGACTCTCCTGCGAGAGGGCGCAATGTTGTAATAAGGGTGCGCGTGTGTGTGCATGCCTTCCAACCCCACTTCTTTCTCCCTTTTACTTATCAGTTTTTGATGGTTAGTTTAGGGGCATTTTTCAATTAGCATATCTTATGCTATGCATGTTTGCATCATTCATTTGTCTTGCATGCACCGGGCTCAGCGCATCATTCAAACGGCATTGTATTTCAATACCTATTTGAATATATGTATCAATTGTCGCATTCATATGCTATATTAGATAGCCAAGCCTATTTAGTTGCATTTTGAATGTGTTGCATCAGGCATTGTTGACATAGTTAGGATCATGCATATTTCTAAATAGTTTCCTGTTTTGGCTTGGAGTACACTGTAAGTGTTTATGCTTTAGCATACTGCATGAGATGTGTATGTTGCCATGATAGCATGCTTGCAATGAGGTTATTTGCTTAACTATTATGACTGCATGAATTCCTGTGGATGAAGGCTTGATTGCTTGAATTGGAACAATTCGATGAAATGTGAGTTTTAAAGCCCACTTTGAGAAGTGGCAAATCATCATATTTTTAAGCCCACCTTGAGGCTGGCAAATCCACGCTTTAGCCTACTTGCGAGTAGCACTTTCAAACCATTTTTGAAAACAAAATATGAATTGTTTTGTTCTAATTCTTGTGATTAAGTCTATACTTGTATGTTGTCTGCATCACGTAGTAATGTTAGATTAATAAACCGAAACAAGAACACATGTGTTTATAAAAACAACATATCATGTTAGTAGAGGCCAATCTTTGATCGGGCGAGCGGGGGTGCTCATTTAAGGACCTTCCCCTCTCGTACCCAAGTTCCCGAGCTGAGACAACTTTGCTGATGACGGGCACGTGGCCATTGGCATGAGTCAGGGTTTCCTAAATATCCCAAAAATAAAATATTTAGGTGGCGACTCTGAAATTTGGCAAAACAATCCATGTTTGACGCTTTTTGATTAAAATCGATTTTCCAAAACGATTTGCCGGATTTGGACTCTTTGGTGATTTATCAGTCTTACATTGCACTTTGTGAGATTAGATTTAGAACCATGACAGAAGTCCGAACTGTAGTAGCTAGAACCCAATTCGCGCCCTCTCCGAAAGGGGGACACGCAGAGCGCGTTCGGGCGGTCTACAACTGCATTCCATCCACAGACAGATGCGTAATCAGAACGGACAATACAGACCTTGGAAGATATGTTAAGAATGTGTGCCTTGGATTTTCAAGGGAGTTGGGAAGATTATTTGCCGTTAGCAGAGTTTGCATACAATAACAGCTTCCTCTCCAGCATTGGTATGGCACCATACGAGGCTTTGTATGGTAGAGGTGTAGATCACCAATTTGTTGGACAATAGTTGGGGATAGGGCTTTACTTGGGCCCGGGATTGTGCAAGACACTTCTGAGAAAATCAAAATTATTCAGCAAAGGCTCAAGACAGCTCAGAGCCGACAAAAGAATTATGCAGATGTTCGAAGGAGACCTCTTGAGCATGAGGTTGGTGACCATGTGTTTATTCATGTGACACCGATGAAGGGCCAAGTAAGATTTGGAAAGAAAGGTAAATTGTCGCCCCGTTACATTCGGCCGTTCCAAATTCTAAAAAGGCTTGGTCCTGTTGCTTACCGAGTCACTCTACTACTGGGATTTGAACAAATGCACAATATATTCCACATATCAATGTTAAGGGGTTATCTTCGAGATCCGTTTCATCTGATTGATTATCACCGGATAGCTCTTGATGAAAATATGGAGTACGCAAAATGACCAGAACGAATCATAAACCACAAAGTGAAACAATTGAGAAGCAAGTCCATCCCGATGGTGAAAGTGGAATGGAAAGAACACTATGGGACAGATGCTACATGGGAAAAAGAAGATGAAATGCGACTATGCTATCCACATTTGTTTCCTGACGAAGGTAAAATAAGTTTGGAGGACCAAACTTCCTAAAGGAGGGAAGACTGTGACAACCCTGTCCCATATTATGTTAATTAACCTTAATTATGATTGTGATTATGCGTTTAATGTGATTCTGAGTGCCATTTATATGATTATATGCGATTTTGATTTTACATCTGTTCACCGTAGGAAAATCTGTTCAATTTACTGTTATAAACTCACAATTGAAGGCCTTATCGGCCACATAAATTGAAATTGACAACGTCATTGTAATTGCCGTAATTTTTAGAGCCTATGGTGAAATTTAATTGAAAACTGATTCGGAATGAAATAATTAGATTCAGAACGATTAATTTAAACTCTATTACTTAGCCCAAACCAAATTTGATTAGGCCATCATATATAAAGCCTATATAGCCTTATATTATGGTTTTGAACTCATATTGGCTGAGATTACCCTCTAGAGAGGGAGACTGTGCCGATTGTAGAGAGAGTGAGGGAGCTCAAGTTAGAGATTGAACAAGGAGCTTGAAGATCATGAAGACCAACTGAAGAATTAGCCATAATTTGAGTGATTAGAGCTCCTAGGTAAGCATTTGAGCATAAATTCATGGGTATAAGCTGTAAATTTGTGTATTCAAGCTAGTTGGGTAATCAAGAACATAAATTGAGATGAAATTGAAGAATTTAAAGCTTATATGTACATGCATGCATAGAATTGCTATGAATTTGCATATTTGAGCATGAACTATGTAGAACAAATGGAATTGAGCACCAAATCTTACATGCATGCATGATTTTCATGAATTTCGTGATTTTAAGTGTCATTAGTTCCATTTGGAATAGAATTGGAGTCAAGAATTGACTTGCATGCATGATTGATGAAGAAATGGAATTGGTATGAAGTTGAATGCACATGTTTTGGAACTATGTAAAGAATTCAAAATGATTTTGGAAAAAGGGACCATGAAATTGAGCAGTTGGCCTCATATTGTTGTTGTCCTCATGTTATGTAATATGTTTCCATGTTTTTGTGTCCAAAACATGAGCTTTGAACCTTTAAACATTGAGTTTGAACTCCAAGAACAATTCTGGAAATTCCAGAATTTGGCGTGTCTGCTTGAGCAGGGAAGGCGCCAATTGAACATGAAATGCTAGCTCACAGAACTTTTGCAGACAGTGATGTCTGCTCGAGAGGGGAGAGTCACGCTTGAGCACCAAGCCATGTAGTTTGACAGTCAGCTCAAGTGTCCGAAGTTACGTTCGAGCATAAAAATGTGGCAACTAGAACTTTTGTAGACCAAAGGGGTCCGCTCGAGCGTCAAAAGTTGCGCTCGAGCGAGGAGCCCTGTTTCAAAAATTTTGAAAAGTGGTTTTATGTTTCATTTTCTGCTCTTTTTCATTTCTAAGCACTCTTAGGTATACATTAAGCATTGTAAATGAGTTAAAAAAGAAGAAAGAAGCCTGAGAGGGATGTATGAATTAAGAATCGATTGAATCGTTTGTGACCCATTATGTTCATGAAATGTGTAGGGTCAAGCACAAGAGCAAATCCATCGGCAGATCATTGTGAGTAATATCTTAGTAAAGATATTTTGAAGTATGTTATTTGTGCAGTTGCTTATTTCTATATAACTCTTATAAGCTTGTTAATTTGAATTGTGGACAAATGTTTGTTATGCCATATAGTTGGGCCAAAGGCCGTTGGATACAATTGATTGGGCTGAAGGCCGTTTGACATGCAGGAATGATTGGGCCACAGGCCGTTAGACATGAATGATTGGGCCGAAGGCCGTTTGACATGAAGGATTGGGCCGAAGGCCGTTTGACATGAATGAATGGGCCGAAGGCTATTTGACACGAACGATTGGGCCAAAGGCCCTTGGATATGAACGTATTGGGCTCGAGGCCATTTTTTAAGAACGAAGTGGGCCAGAGGTCGTTTGATATGCTCGGGCTTGAAATAGCCTAATGCACTAGATAGAATTCTAAATGGGCCCAAGGCCGTCTGATATATGTGAATCTATTTCGAATCTCATTAGTGTACCTTCTTTATTTCATATTATTCACTGGGCTTTCGCACATACTCATTCATGTGTATGTAGGTGAGCAAAGAGATGTCCAAACCCAGCCTTGGGGAAGTCTGTAAGAAAGGTCAAATTTTGAAGAGTCAGCCCAAACGTCTCACGCACGTGACTTGCTTTCGCCTCTTTTGTTCTTTTCTTGTAATTTTGCTATTTTGGCGAAAATGTTGGATCACCCTTGTATATGAACTTTGGGTTTGACTGACTTAGACTTATGATCCTGTATGTATAGAACTTTGAATTATTTTCCTTTTGGGTGTGAGTTCTTAATGGATACATATATTTTGATGTGCCATGTATGCACCGCTCTATGGACAATCTTTAAGTTTGCTTCCGTTTGGCCCCTTGACTCTGAGGAAATATGTTTTATTTGGTTTGAGGCCATAGGTAATCCCTTGATTATGGCCGGTTATGACCTTAATCCATAGGGGCGGGTTTGGGTCATGACAAGAGGCAGAGGAGATAATTATAGACATGAGGAAGTTGCAGGGGCCGCGAAATGGAGGTATGTTGAAAGGCAAACCAGAGGCTTTGAGTATTCAAAAGGAACTTACACACGAAGGGACAACATAGTTTCAAATCGCATTAAGTGAAGAATGCGTACGAAAAGGCCGGAATATGTAATAATGCCTTGAAAATGTGTGCTCTGACACACGTTGGGATGAGGTTAGCTGCCGTTCTTTCTTTGACTAATTGCAAATTCAGTTAAATGCACAATATATTTATGTTTGGTTTGGTATGATGCTTCAGATTGAATCCTTCAAATATCATTACAAGAAGTGGGTTTACAATTCATTGATTTAAAAGTTCATAGTTTGGGGAAGGTTTATAGTTTAATTTAGATGGAGCAGTTTAATTCACAATTAACAAATTCTTGGAATAGAAGTGTTTAGACTGATCAAAGTAATTTTGGCTAATAACATCATCATTCTTCACCTTACATCTCTACATGTAAAGGCATTGCATTTTGTTTTTCTCGTTTCTTTTTCTTTATTTTGTTTTTGTTTTTTTTAAAGGTTCCTATGATTAAAATTGTTTGCCATTTTGTGATTTTTGATTTACAAGTGTGGTGTAAGCACTTTGAGACAGCAAGAAAAGGCGATCCCCTGGTGATCACAACAACGGACGCAATTCACATCACTGGCAAACGAGGAAAACAGAAAGGTCCAGAAGAGAGGAAACAAAAGAGAAGGTTAAACTTGAAAGAGAGCTGAAGGAAGGCCCCTACTAATCTATCTCACAGTATTAGAAAAATCAATGGGATGTATACTAGGGCAGCACGACGAGACATGAAAGAAGGAGCATGCCATCTATTTGATGAATGAGTTATAGCAATGAAAGGTAAATCCATAAGTTAATTAGAGTTGCAATTTTTTATTTTGTTTTTACGAACCAATAACTAAGTTTTGTCATAACAACTTTTATGGTATTGGTTTTTTGATTAAAAAAAAGAAAGGAGTTTGACTATAAGTTCTGTTTTTATCTCTACTTTTGATTTAATTTTAGTCACATTTGTGCCAAGAGATTTAACTGGATCATGCAACCCTACTAGCATTGTATTCAAGTCTAGTTCTTCGTTTGTTGCCTGCTAACTGTTAGTAAAAGAGCGTTGTGTATTATTTTTTGGTAGAGAAGGATGATTTTGACATTACTCTCAAGTTTTTTTTGCTATATGCTCTACTGAAAAGAAAATTTGAGCCAAATGGGAAGCTCTCTCAAAGCTGTTACATGTGAGAAATTGTAATGGTGATCATGACATCATCTTTTTGGTTCATATTGTTTGTTGCAGCTAATAATTTGTCATCTGCATTGTTTGGTATTTTATTTTAATTTAAATTTTTTAAAATTATAGAGTACATGCTAGATAAATTCGCGCCCACTGCTGTCTTTTCTCTTATGCTTTTTCCTTCTCCCACCTCTAATCTCTCTCACCTCTCGCACTAGACCTCCTCTCTTTAGTTTCTTCCTTCCTCTCGAGTCCACTTTTCCTCTCTCTTACCCTCTCCCCCACCACAACTCACCTACGCCCTTCTCAACTCTAGCCGCTACAACTGGTACTATTATCGAGCACAAGGTAACCATAAAAACATTATCATAGCCCTTTATTTATTTATTTGTTTATTTTGGAGTTCTTGAAGTGGTATTTTTTACCTAATTTTCCTGTCTAAATCTTCATTTTTGTATATTTTGTTAACATTAGAAAAGAAGTATTGACACTGGATTGCCATATTAAAGTTTTCACATTGCTTAAACTTTGGGGGTCAGTGATTGCATAGTAATAGATTTTTTCTCCTGGTTTTAGGACATTATGAGGCATGATAGCATGATTATTTATAATTTTTATTGAACAACTGATTACTGTTGGCCAATCCATCCAATTGATTGGTGAATCGATACTTTTTCAAAATGTTAGATGTAGAATCGATTAGTTAACTATTTTTGCTGACTCGTAGAAAAGTGATCTTGGGTCTTTATAGAATGTTAGGGTTTTGTTAAAAATACCCTTGTAATCTTTAACAAATCTCAACTCTCTTTGTCTTTATTCTCTCTGTATAGAACCCTTTCTTACGGTTTCCTCTCACCTCATCCCGTCCATCCATTCCCTCTCAGTCGACAGAGGGATTCCTATGGTGGTATGGCAGTTTGATGATTGTTTGTTGGTGTTTCTGCAATAATTTTCTTCATCCTATTCCACCTATAATTGGAAGTCGCCACCACCGTTCGATCAACAATGACCATTTCATCATTGCTAACCCCAACCCCTATTACAACCTCTACGCAGCAGCACTAGGTAATTCAATTTATCTTTGTCTCTCTCTATCTCCCTCTTCTTTCCCAGATTTCTAAAGCTTAGCTTTGTTTACATTTTTTGCAGTACTTACCATCTCCAATTGATGAATAAATTTGGGTAGGTAGATCATACCCTATTTACCGTTTTCCTAAGGTATATAACTTTCTGTTTTGGTATATTTGGTTAATTTGTTATTGTTTTGTGTCAGTTCTAATTGATATGATGTTTTATTTGTATTGTTATTCAACAAAACACATTTTCATTTTGGTTTTGAAGTGTAATGTCTTTGTTTCCATCCCTTGCATGTGAGAAGAATGACTTAATTTGGAGCATATGACAACATGCTAATTCAACTGTGATATTGAAACGTAAATCTCAATAATATTGAAATGTGTAGTTTGGATATGATGTCTTTTGTATTATTGAGAATGTAATTAATCTATTAATGAATATTGAAATTGTTGTTGAATTTTGAAATCTAATATCTAAATATTTGAAATGTATATGAATTCCAGATATGAACTTTTGTCAAGTACTTGGTATATTGTGGGATGAATGGTGTCGCTAAACTCATGTGAGCACATTAGAGCTTTGTAACTCATATTATCACATACGTCAACCATTACTTACATTGGTGCTATTTATATAAAAGCTAACCATTGAATTCGCAAAGGCCAACATGGTGGTTCCAACATGCTTCTTATTTTTATTTTTTTTTTTGAATTATCTAAAATTGATTGTTTGTTTTTCTAGCTAATTTTGGTTACTAATTTAATTATCTTATGATTTTTGAATAACAATGTCATGATACATAGAAGGGGGTGGTTGTTCAATGACATGAGATGGTGGTTAGTTTTGATTGGGGTGATATTACGTTGGGAGTGCCTGGTGGATATGTGGGTGGGTGGTTTTGGTTTTTATTGTGTACATCTTTAGGCTTCTCCGGCTAATTTGAGTTTGGTTTATTTTCTTTGGGATCAATGTACAATGTTATGTGTTTGTTTTTTACCCCACATTTTAAAGCATATAGATAGGAGTTTGCGTTATCACAAATTAATAGTGGCATGAAATGAAAGCATTCTATGTTGGGAAATCATTCTTGGATTTTGTGTTCATTTATCTCAAATTAAGCTATGATTTTATTTATTTATTTTAATTTTGTAGTTATATGATTAATTTAATGAAAATTTTGTTGGAACTCCCTTTATTATAAGTTTTTACCAGCATAACATAAATAAAAGAAATTATTAACTCAAGTCTTCTAATTATTCGAAGACTAGATGATGACTAAAGTACTGTCCCATAAAACTAACCATTGCACTCTAGAATCTTGTTAACAAAAATATATTTGATTCATTTAAAAATTTTAAAATATGATAATTTTGGAGGTGAAGGTGGATGTGGTAGTAGGGTGGTAGCAATGGCGGTGGTGGTGTAGGAGTGACAGTGGTGGTGGTAGAGTAATGATAGTTATGGAGTTGAAATGGTGGTAGAGAGTGGCAACGATGATAATGGTGGTGATGGTGGTTGTGAAATTGGTGGTCTTAGTGTAAGAGGCGATACTTGTTGTCCAATACATTTTAATCCAATTGTTATTGACTTTTCAAGATAAAACTCAGCCCAAGCCTAAGGATGAACTCATGGAAAGATCTAGTTTATGGGACCCTTTTTGCACATTTTGAGTTGTATGTGTGAAAGGTGCTTTCTTTTGTTGAAGCAGGTTCTTCACCTCACATATTTGTAAGGGTGATTAGAACTTGGTTGGGTATGACTTATGGGTTAGTATTTATGTTTTTCTGGGCCAAATATAAATTGACAAAATTAAAAATACAAAGTTTATTGTGTTAAATGGCTCAAAACTTGGGTTTTTTATTTTCTTTTTATTTTTAGTAATTGTCCCAAAAAAAATAAAAATTCATGAGTTAATTAATGGTTTTCATTTGAGAAGAGTTTTCCATGATTTTTTTAGGCTAAATTCCTTTGTCTATTTCCTCGTGTGATTTATGTGTGGTTGTTATTTATATAACTCGGCGTAAACATTGAACTTCAAATTATTTTTTAAATGTGTAATTTTTATTTTTAATATATAAATTTTTTCCTATTCACCTAACTTTAATTGACTTTGCATAATTATTGAACTTCAAAGTTGAGTATATAGAATACTACAAATCTAGACAGGATACTACAAATCTTGATATGTAGTTTTTGTTTTGTGTTTTCTATATGGACATGTTTTTTATGCCTTACATGCTTATGCTATATTTTGCTTTGTCTCTTCAAATAAATAGTCAGCGTTATATTTTATGTTTTATATAAATTTATGCTTTAAGTTACCGAAATGGCCAAAGGGTAGAAACAATGGATGAAACTAGGTTTTCTAACGAAACAGAGGCTAATAGAGTATGGAAAGGAAAGAAATAAGAGAATCAAGAAGAATAATAAGAAAATGAATGCTCTATAAGTGAAGGGTATAGCAGCTTCTTTGATAGGTTCTACTCAGCCCAATCGTGTCAATGAGAAGGGAAAGAACATTAGGGTTAAGGTAGATAACAATGACTACATACCGTCAGATCATCGTCATACTGATGATTAGTCCCTTGAAAGTGTTGAGAATGAGGTACTATATGTATGATATAGGTTATGTATGATATCTAGTTTTTGTTATCATGTCTCGTAACTATATGTCACGCCCCGGATTTACACGGTCCGACTCACATGAATAAACCACCCAACAATAAACAATAGATAATGGCTCTCATGCAAATGAATATAATATAGTCACACAATACATGTGTTTATCCAATTTTATACACTCCTAGATACAACATCTAAGTCGAATGGATGATCTATAACAAAAAAAGACATACATAGATGTTATAAATTAAATTTAACGCTCTGAGGCTCACATCATACACGAGGGTGTAACCCTTACAAGAATGACACATGACCGGTAAATAAAACAAATGACCCTTGACCTACAAATAAAAAAAACCACCCTGCACGGTTCCGAACACAGCTTCACATCACAGTCCACATCCACAGATATACACCTAAAAAACATTTCAGCCACGTAGGGTGAGCATAAAGCCTAATAGAGAATATTTCAAAAACTAAACATGTTCCACCAACATAAATGATCATATGATACAATACATATATACAATATTTTCAAATCCATTTGATTTCTCAACAAAATTGTTTCTTTCCAATTACCAAAACCTTACATTTAATCAAAACATTTTCCAAGTTCCAATCATCCGTTTGATATAGAATCGCTTTCCAGAAACCAATTTGGTTCCTCAATACCAACCAACAAGTACATTTCTAAATCAAATGCGAATACATCGCTAGACAACAACAAATACATTTTTAAAACCATTTTCCAAACATCCTGTTCCAAACCAACATAATAGTAAATAAATGGGTAAATCTCTAGAGCAAGTATAACCTGTCCGAAAAATTTCGTCCGAAGGAAACCGTATGCCGGGACCCATGTAAACGTAGGATGTACAAGCACTACTATTGTCATTTCACGAAAATTTCGCCCGTAGGATCGGCACCCTTGTATACGCGCAGTTTTCGAGACTTTCACCCTGGACACACAGGCCAACTTATTTGATGTAGCAACAACTTTCTCCCATATTCACCATTTCATTTACCCCTTTCGCTAGTACAATACATGTAACTGAAAATATTATTTTTCCAAAGCAATGCAAATGTTCTAAAACATAATGTGAGAATTTTGAAAACCTCTTTTTGAAATGTACAATTTCAATTTCTAAAATCCATTACATGCTCCATGATATGAATAATTTCAAATTGCCTAATCTACATTCAATTTCTAAAACACGACAATGCTATCCTCCACTGATAGCCAAAACAGTTATCTCTAATGCAGTAATCAAAAGATAACAACATAGATATATTTTTCAAAAGAATAACAACAACCATTTTCAAAATCCCACAACCATTTTCTTCCCATCTCTTACAAAACCAACATCATTTTTCATTGTTTTCCAACACAAGCTAAAACCCACAGTTTTAGAACAAAACCTCATTTTCTTTCAAAATCACTTTGAGTAAAGAAAAGCTACCATGTCAACATATCTTTATCACCAATACAAAATCATGACCTTGTTCAAGAACTCATTTGAA
This sequence comes from Camellia granthamiana, assembly GCA_036172215.1. NCBI lineage: Eukaryota > Viridiplantae > Streptophyta > Magnoliopsida > Ericales > Theaceae > Camellia > Camellia granthamiana. The sequence goes on along the minus strand of CM069913.1, from coordinate 78,007,210 downwards.
AAATCTATCTTTTTCATGTCAAATCCAAACCCCCAAGTTTAACCCAAAACACCCAAATCCATAGATCTTTTTGAAATAACACATGACAAGGGTAAAAATCATACCAAATCATTACCAAATATACATAACAAAATACGCCACAAATATGCTACCAAACTCATATTGAGTTTAGGAAATAGACCCTACCTTTTGAAGCGAAGAGGAGAACTCTGAAAAACTAAAAGTCGATGAAACCATGAAACTCTTGGATCAAAAGATAGCCCTTGATGAGATCTACAACCTTTCTCAAAGGACCTAGGTGAAAGATGCCTCTAACCAAGTAGATCTAGAGCTCTATGTAAGAAAGTTAAGTTTCTAAGAGAGAGAGAGAGAGAGAGAGATGGATTCGCGGTTTAAAGAGGGAAGAGCGAGAGACAGAGAAAACGAAAAAGTTAACGAGAAAAGTTTGTTTGGGCTCTATTTACAGTGGTAGAATAATAGCCCTAAGGGCAAAGGAAAGAATAAGTCAAACGCCCAAAAGTAGAGCCCCAAAACAGAACCAAAATCTGGAATTTTACCCACAGGGGTCGATCCTTAGGAAGAAATGCAAAGACACTTATGTCTTCACAGGACAAGGGTCGACCCTTGGAACCAATGGTATCGACCCTTGATTTCAGAATGCACCCAAAACAAATCAGCAAGGAAAGGGTCGACCCTTGGAGCCCTAGTGTCGACCCTAAAAACTAGCAAAAACACTAAGAGTAAGGCAACAAAGTGGTGTCAACCCCTAGAAAGGCAACTATCGATCCCAGAACAAAATTTCCAAGTTTCCAAAGAACTTTTCAATGTAAACAAGCATGAACGAACAATCCTAACAAGTTTAAATCGAATTGCACTCCTCCAAAACAAAAATACAACAACTCCAAAGACTTCCACAATGACAATAAAGGAATTAATACACTCTCCAATAGTTTAAAGAACACAAGTGCTACAACCTCCCCACCTTAGGAAATTTCGTACCCAAATTTTGAGAAACGCCAAAACCAAAAAGGCCACCTAATCTACAAAAGAAGCACAATGCTAACCCAAGCTTAGATCTATCTGGGGATACATCTCGGTCCCACACCTCGAGGCCCCAAAGACACCCGAACACCAAGAATGGTAAGAAAACTTTACTGATGACCTTTCAACCCACATAACAAGATGTTGTTTACAAGACAAGAAACAACAACTACCACAACAACAACGAAAACAAAAACTCCTCAGACTCAAAGACAATACTCCAATCGCTACCGAGTGCTCAATGCTCGAACACGGAGAATAAGAAAGCTACTCACACATAAAGCTCCCTATCAACTCTCTCGTAGCACGAGAACATAAAACCAAACAACATTATGGCACATCAATGCCCTATAATTCCAAGCCCATGCAGAACACACACATACCACATAGCTAGCAACTCAGGCCAGATCAAAATAAGTCTCCAGATACGAGATAAAACACTACCCATTCAGGTTAAAGAAAATTCTTTGATTTTCCCATTTGTTTCAAAACACTTTGCTTTCCCAAAAAGTGTTCCCACTCGCACCGTCACAATCCAAATATTTCAAAACCGTCTTTCTGAAACCATAGATGTTTTTTACAACACAAAGCCATTTTCATTTTGTTTTTGATTTGTTGGATTTAGCTTTTTATTAAACCAAAACCTTACATTTCCAACCAAAACTGATTTAGTTCAAAAAGACCATCCAAGGCCACAAAATCAAAATAAGATTTTTGTTTTCCTTAAAATTGTTCCTTTTCATTCCTCTGGGGACTGATAACACAGTCACCCAATAAAATCCATCACACCCGTGGCAACGCCACAAAATCAACACCAATTTCCACGATAAAAAAAAATATCCTTGGGAAACTTTCCAAAGAGCCAACAACACAATAACACAAGAGAAAGAAAGTCCACACTCATCAATCACATAGTGACGCAAAAGCACAGCATAAGACCAAAGCTCCCAACCATAACCCCAATATAGCGATCCTGATTTTTGACCTGACACTTGTGGTAGTTCGGACTCGGGTTTATGGTTTCTGAATGTTGTTCACTGTCTTTTCTCTTTATTCCTCCTTAAATTTGGTTATTTGGACGTGTTGAGTGTGTTTGGAACAACTTGGTTGCTTGGTTTTCAAACCTTGTGTTGTCTAGAATTTTGGTCCTCTGCTCGAGCGGCCTTTCTTGTACCCGAGTGGGATTTGAAAACTTTCAGTACTTTGCACGTTTGCAAAAGTACTAGAGGGGTATTTTCCACCCTCAAGTGGTGTTTCCTATGCTCTAGGGGGTGGCCGCCCGAGTGGCCTTTCTTGTGCTCGAGCGGTTTGTCTATTGTCTGCAAATGTACTAGAGGTGTGTATTCTGTGCTCGAGCGGGACTTCTTGCGCTCGAGCGGAACAACTTATTGTGTCTGACGCTCGAGCATCAACTCTTGCGCTTGAGCGGATTGTACGTATATCAGATTGCGAAAATGACTTTTTACATCATTTTTTCAGATCTTTTCTGCCAAAAACCCTAAAGTGAGACTCTCTATCTCTAAAATACTCTCTCTCTCTCTCTACATTTTCTCCTAGATTCGTTGATCACTCGACCCTAGTGTCTTTGGAAAGAGGGTAGAGCATCATGAGAGCTTCATTTTGATCCGATTAGAGTTTGGTTTTGATGGCGTTGGAGTTTTGTGCTTGCTCCATTGGTCTTCTAAAGTTGAGGTAGGGACTCTGTACACCTTAACATGGGTTTTAACTTGGTTATAGGTCGTTGTGTGAAAATGGTGGGATTTGGGATGTTTTGAGCAAACCTAGGGTTTGGGTTCAAGTTTGAAAGGAGGGGTTTCCATGTTGGTGTTATATAAATGATTATGGGGTTTGGATATGAGGTTATCTTTTATCAAAATAGTTGATTTTGGCCTTTGGGTTAATATTTGGAAAATGAGGAGTTTTGCCCTAAAATGTCCTGAATAATTATTTTGTACAAATAATGAAATTGGTGTAGAGAATGTGAAATTGGGAGGATGTATACATGAATGGTGTTGTTGGATTTGCTTAATCACTCACCTGTGGAAATTTGATGATTTATCTGTTATAAAGATTGTATATCTGTTTAGAAATATTTGTTTTAGGCTATCGGTGGAGGACAACCATGATTGTTGTATACATTGCACGTGGATTAGGCAAATTGAAATTAATCCCTTAACTTTTATCATTGAATATGATTATGAATGATATACATTGTATATGCATGATATTCGGGAGGAGAAATGGGATGTACTCCATGTTTTGAGGAAAAGAAAGGGGATGGACTCCATTGAACTAAGTTGGCCTGTGTGTCCAGGGTGAAAGTCCCGAATACCATTTGTATACATGGGTCCCGATTCCCACGGACGAAATTTCCATGAAATGGCAAATAGAAATGAATATATTTATATGAAGATTTCATTTGTTGGAAACTTGTGAGGTGCAACCTCTGTTGATGGGTTAAATGCAGTAGATATATATATTGAACCGGAATGAATAAATTAGGATGCGAGTTTACATAACACAGTTTGGAAAGAGTTATAAAGATTTTGTCGTAGGATAATGAGCATGTGCATCATACTTATATCTTGTTAATTCTCATATACTGTGTAGTGTGTTTCTACTAGGCCTTGGCTCACCCTACTTGGGAACCATTTTCAGGTGTTGGAGACATGCCTCCGCCGAGACCGTAATTTGGAAGACTTGGAGCTAGAGCTTCCTTTTCTTTTGTGTATTTTGTTTAGCCGAGGGCTAATTTGTATTGAGTTAGACTCTTCCTCTTGTTGTAACCAAGCAATGTCTTGGAAAGATGTAAGCCCGTAGGGCATTTATTTTGTGATTATTAACTGATATTACATGCTATAAATTCAAGATGAACATTTATGAATATATATTGCATGTATTATCTTGTGTAAAAGAACTTTGATGAATGAAAATATTTTATTTATGTTATTCTTCTGCTTATGAGTTGGATTTACTATATTATCTTTGGAGGCGTTACAACTTGGTATTAGTGCATACCGGGTTTGAATACTATGGATACGTAGGAAGTAGTTAGTACCACAATGGGTTTGTCTTCCTTGTTAGAGACTTAAGTATGGACGATATGTGCTTATATGACAACGTACTTATGTGATTATATGGGTATGGGATTAAATTTCTAGGATGTTGATTGAGTCCACAAGTTTCTAGAAGTCCTATTAGAAGAGCATTTGATGACTGTTGTTTCGAATTGGAACTAACGCCGCTAGACGGTCATTATCCAGAAATGAAATTCATATGTGTTTATGTGAATACGTGCTTAGATAGAGTGAATTACGGTCCTCCATCATATTAAGACGCGAGTGACTTAGCTTCGGCATATTTGTAAATGTGCTAATTTCTTTGTTACCATTATTAGGATGTCAGGACTTGGACGCGATGGTAGGCGTGGTAGGCCTAGACGGCAGGAGATGCCTGTACTGGATGATATTCTGACAGATGAGGAGGGTGTTGGTTAGGCCAACGTGGCCAAACCAATTGGTCAGCAAGCCATGGACGCCTTAGCTCGCGAAATGGCCGGAACATTGAGGGGATCCATGGACAATTTTAGGGCTGAAAATCAAGTCTAGGCCCAAGTAGCTGTGGCAGGGCTATCCTTTCTGAAGCGGGAGTTCTTTTGGTCGAATATGGATGAGTTTTTGGAGGATCCCAAAGGAGCCACTAAAAGCAGATGAGTGGTTAGGGCAGATGGTGAAGACATTTGAGATGCTCGGCATCGAAGATGGAGGGTTAAGAGTGACCTTGGCGTCCTTCTACCTGAAGGGGGACGTGCGTCAATGGTGGAAGTATGCGCAGGGGTGCATTGGAGAGATTTGGGAGGCCTTCGTTGACGCCTTCCAGGAGAAGTTTCTGCCTCCCACAGTTAGCGAGAAGTTTAGAGACCAGTTCACAAAGTTGGTGCAGTTGAACACACCTGTGGCAGAGTTCGAAGTTACCGTTACAAGCTTGTTTATGTTTGCACCCGAGCTAGTGGCGACTGAGGAATGTCGTTGCTTGGAGTTTGAGAAGAAGTTGAGGACTGGGCTAATGTTTAAAGTGGACGGTTTAATGATTAGAGATTACAAACACCTTATGGAGGCGGCGGCTCATCTTAAGATCGTGATGTAGATGGAGGAAGAGAGGATAAGGGGCTCCACGAGGAGTCAGGATACCCAAGGGGATAGGAAAAGGTAGAAAGGTCCTAACCCCCAGCAATCCCAGGGAGCATAGCCAAGGTCTACCTTTCCAGTACCGAGTTTGGGTTCTGGGAGAGGCGGTTAGTGGGATTTCACTAGTTTCAAGTGTGGCCAGTTAGGCAAAAAGTGTCTGGCTTGCCCGCAAAGATAGGGAGGGCAGCGAACAGCTTCGTCTTCGGCTCGTTCTCAGAGCATGAGTCTGGGGAGAGGGCAGTCGCTCACATGTTATTAATGTGGACAGGTGGGTCACCCGAAGAGATTTTGCCTACAGTTCGGTGGCACACCTACTGTATCTGGTTCAAGGCAGACATAGAGGCACCAGCCTGCACAATCAGCACAGGCCTTAAGAGCCAATCTAGGAGCCTTCTTGGCTCAATCAGAGCATCAGTCCTATGCTCTGAGGGGTCAGCAGGTAGATCAGAGGCCTATAGGATGTGTGTATGCTATTAGAGCTCCAGATCTAGTACCAGCGCCTTCTTTTACAAGAGGTACCTTCCTGTTTTGCAATTCAATTGCCAATGTGTTGATTGATACGGGTGCATCCCATTCATTTATCTCATTTGCATTTGCATCGGTTTTGGGGTTAGAGTTGGCTTCGTTAGCATCTCCTATTTGTGTGGTGTCACTTATTGGGGGTGAGTTAGTTCCGAAGCAAGGGTGTCAGGGTTGTGATATAGAGATTGCCGATCGCCGACTTCCCTTCTCATTTGTATTGATTGATATGTCTTGTTTTGATGTTATATTGGGTATGGACTAGTTATCATCATATCGGGCTGTTATAGATTTCTACCGTCAGAGGATTACTATATGTACCTTGAACGGGATTGTTTTCATTTCTTGGGGGACCGGGTTGGTAGAGTCTTGTCATCGGTGTATGATCCACATGGGCGGAGTTAACTTAGTTGTCTTTGTAACACCCTCAAAATAAACCCATAATCATACAATCTTGACATGCTTAGACATAAGAAAGTAAAGCATAATTTCATTAATCAGAGTGTACATTACAAAAGTATTACATGTTGACATCAAAAGTAAATGCCCTACGAGCTTACAACTTTCCAAGCCAACACTTTGTTACAAAAGAAGAGTGCTAACTCTAAACACAAAATAAGCCCTTGGCTTGATATACGTGTAATACAAGAAAGATAATCACAAAAAGAGAAGCCTTCAACTTCCACAACCTCCCAAGCTAAGACCTTGGAGGCGGCATATCACCTGCACCTAAAAATAATGTCCCATATAGGGTAAGCCAACGCCCAGTAAAGATATGCTAAAGATCATATGAACAATAACTAAAACATTAGCATTAGCATTTGATAAATGTTTAATCTCACAAAAACCGACTTATAACACATTTCAGTCCTATGACGAATATGCCCATGTTTCATTTTATTTTCCTTTACTTAACCATTATTCAATTCATAACTTGGCTCAGAACCTGGCCAACAATTTAATGAGACTACGACTCATTTTAAAGCATTTCCTTATTAAATGATATAACAACTCATATCAAAACACCACCATACTTCATAATAGATACACGTATTTGTTGTATCAATATCACACTAAAACACTTCCATACTTCACAATAGATATACATATTTGCTGTATCAATGGAGTCCATCCCCTATCTCCTCCGAAAATAAAATCCGGTTTAGGAGTCCATCCCCTATCTCCTCCCAAATCGTGGAGTACATCCCCTATCTCCTCCCACACAATACAATGTATATAAACAATTATCATATACACGATCAATCAATACACAGATTTGATGTATTATTCTAACCTTCATATTCAATAACATAATCAACCGATTAGTTTTAAGTCACCTAATCATCATGCAGTGTCTACAACAATCAAGACTATCCTCCACCGATAGCCCAAAGCAATTATTTCTAAATAGATAATAAAAGCATCAACAGATAATTTATCAACAATTTCAAAAGTGAGCGATTAATGAATCCGACTCCACCATTCCTTCTTATATCATGCTAATTTCATCATTTCCAACTTAATTTCACAGTCTCATAACATTTCCAAATTAATTATGTAAATTAATTCATGACAAAAATTAGGGCTTTTCTCCCTCCTTCTCAACATTGACCAAAAGGCTCAACTATCAACAATAACCAAATATAATCTCATTTGAGACCCAAAATACACATGTATTTGCCCAAAGAACCAAAACCCCTCTTTATAGATTTTGAAACCCTAACACCCAAAATGTCCCAACTTCAACATTATAACAACATGACTAAAAGTTTATGTCAAAGATCATAAAAATGAGTAGTTATCCCTACCTCAAATTCGTAGCTCAATGGAGAAGATGAAGAATTTCGAAGTGCTAATGTAGCCCACACCAAGATCAACACTTTTTACAAAGGCCCAAAGATGGGAGATCACTAGGGCTAGATGATTTCTTAGAGAGAAGATGAGGTTTAGAGTGAGGTGCTCTCCAATGGAGGTTTTGAAAAAGTTAGAGAGAGAAAGGAAGTTGAAAAGTGATCCAAAAAGTCAAAATTTGGACTGATATAAAAGTCGCCCCGCTCGAGCGTGGAACTTCTCGCTCGAGCGTCAGACACAGACTCACGCTCGAGCCTTAAAAGCGCCGCTCTAGTGTCAATTGCACGCTTTCAGCAGACATGGTCCCCGCTCGAGCGTCAAAATCCCAACTCGAGCGGAGGAACAAAATCAAAGGGGCCCGCTCGAGCGTCAAAAGCCCCGCTCGAGCGTCTGATGACCTGCAGAGAAAAAATACTAGAAGAAGGAAATTCACGCTCGAGCGTCAAAACGCCAGCTCGAGCGGAGAAGCAAAATCAAAGGGCCCGCTCGAGCGTGAAGGCCAAAATCTAGGTATCAACTCTAGGTTTCCAAACACAACCAACCTGTTTCAAACCTGCCCAACACAACCCAAGACTCACATTCAAGATTTAAGGATGGGAATGAGAATATGACAACAACACATCCACAGAACCGAGTCCGGAATACAATAAATAAAGAAAGGGAAAACCGGGATCGCTATAACCTCCCCCCTTAAAGAATTTTGTCCCCGAAATTAGATACAAGTTTTCAAAAGCAAGTTTTCTCAATTCTCAACAATATTACAATTCAATATATACGAACCTGACCCATCACCGGTCATACCATCCCTTCTCAAGGGACAAATTACAATATAAGTTACAACATGCATTATCCACATGCATTTCCTTGAAATTCACCAATTTCAACACATATTCAATTACATATTCAATGCCGATAATATATTTGCATTTCTACAACAGAATTAACATATGCAATGCTAAAACAAACTTCCATTTTCCAAGCATATTCAACAATGCTTCCATAAATCAAAGCACATACCATGTTTTACAACTTAAGAAATATTCAAAGCTCTCAAGGTTTATCAATACAAAATAAAACTCCCATTACATGATTAAACATTAACAAACAAGTCCGGATATTTTTCTCGAACCTCCAACTCACGTTCCTAAGTGGCTTCCTCCACTCCGTGATGCTTCCACAAAACCTTCACCAAAGGTATCATCTTACCTCCCAAGACTTGCTCCCGCCTATCCAAGACCCGCACCGGTCTCTCCTCATACGAGGCATCCGCATCAACCTCTAAGTTGGTCCAATCCAATACATGGGATGGATCCGGCTCGTACTTCCGAAGCATACTAACATAAAACACGTCATGCACTCCGGAGAACTGCGGCGGTAAAGCTAAGCGGTATGCAACCTCCCTAATCCTCTCAAGGATCTCAAAGGGACCGACAAACCGAGGGGACAACTTCCCACCCTTTCCAAATCTCATCAAACCCCACCTAGGTGATATTTTCAGGAAGACATGATCATCCATCTCAAATGCTAAAGGCCTCCTCCTACGGTCAGCATAACTCTTCTGGCGACTCTGGGCTGTAACAAGTCTCCTACGGATAAGCTCAACTTTCTCCGTCGTTTCTCTCACCAACTCCGGGCCCAACAAAGGTGCATCACCCACCTCGGCCCAACAAACTGGAGACCTACACGATCAGCCATAAAAGGCCTCAAACGGTGCCATACCGATACTTGATTGGAAACTGTTGTTGTAGGAAAACTCCACTAAGGGCAAATTCCTCTCCCATGACCCACTAAAGTCAAGAACACAACCTCGAAGCATATCCTCAAGGATCTGAATAGTACGCTCGGACTGGTCGTCAGTCTGAGGATGATAAGCCGTGCTAAAGGTCAATCTAGTGCCCAAGGCACTCTACAAACTCTGCCACAACCTAGCAGTAAAACGTCGATCTCTATCTAAGACAGTCGACACTGGGACCTCATGCAACCTCACTATGTCTCGAATATACAAGTCAGCAAGATGATCTACCGAATCTCTCATGTGCATAGGAATAAAGTGCGCCGACTTAGTCAACCGGTCTACAACCGCCCAAATAGCATCACTACCCCGCTGAGTCCTAGGAAGACCTGCAACAAAGTCCATAGTGACATGCTCCCACTTCCACTCGGCAATAGGCAAGGGTTGTAATAAACCCGCTGGCCTCTGATGTTTGGCCTTCACTTGCTGACAAGTAAGGCACGTAGACACAAAAACTGCCACATCTCTCTTCATACCCCTCCACCAAAGCTGGCGACCCAAATCACGATACATCTTAGTACCTCCCGGATGCACCGTTAGGCGTGAATGGTGAAACTCTCAGAGTACTTCCTCTCGGCAACACTTCGGCACAAACAGACGGTCTTGGTATCTCATACTCAGGTCGGGATAAACAGACAAACCCTTCTCAGCCTTCCCGTTGGAGATCTTCTCTCGGAGGGATTCTATCTCAAGGTCACCTCTCTGTGCCTCTAACACTTGACTCACAAGTGTAGGTTGCGCAACAACAGAAAATAAGGTCGCAGCCTCAACGGATTCGCCCAGAAGCAAATCAAACTCGCCAAGTGCTCCCAATATCTCCCACTCCCGGATGGCTATACAAGCTACATCACTAATGGATTTCCTACTAAGAGCATCGGCCACGCCATTGGCCTTCCCCGGATGATAATGCAACTCGAAGTCGTAATCCTCAATAAATTCTATCCACGTCCTCTGCCTCAAGTTCAAGTCTTTCTATGTAAACAGATATTTCAGACTCTTATGATCCGAGAACACCTCGAATTTCTTACCATAAAGGTAGTGCCTCCAAATCTTCAAGGCAAATATCACAGCTACTAACTCTAGGTCGTGTGTAGGGTAATTCTTCTCGTGTATTTTCAACTGACGTGAGCCATAGGCAACCACTTTCCCCTCTTGCATCAACACACAACCCAAACCCTCTCGTTAGGCATCACAATAAACCGCATAACCCAAACCCCTCTCCGGTATAATCAGGACTAGAGCGGTGGTAAGTCTAACTTTCAACTTTTGGAATGACTTTTCACAAGTCTCATTCCACACAAATTTGGCCCCTTTTCGCGTCAATCTAGTTAATGGCAAAGCTAGCCTGGAGAAATCCATCACAAAACGGTGGTAATACCCAGCTAATCCCAGAAAACTATAGATCTCAAAAACACTCTAAGGCTGTGCCCAATCCTACACTGCTTCTATCTTGGATGTATCAACAGATACCCCTTCCACGGAGACTACATGGCCTAAGAACGTAACCTCTCTCAGCCAGAACTCACACTTCCCAAACTTGGCATACAGCTTATGGGCTCTAAGCAACTCAAGCACCACTCTCAAGTGTTCCTCGTGCCCCTCCTCAGAAGGTGAACAAATCAGGATGTCGTCCACGAAGACGACCACAAAACGATCTAAGAATTCTCTAAATATCCGGTTCATCAAGTCCATAAACACTGTCGGTGTATTGGTGAGCCCAAAAGGCATCACTAGAAACTCATAGTGGCCATATGTCGACACCCCATTTTTGACCGACCTTAAGACTTAGACGTCATCGATTGAGCGCTCGGTGATTGCTCATGTTGTGCCTGTTCTGAAGTCACAGAGTCTGGGCTGAGAGCCTTGCCTCCGGGCTTTCGAAATTTTTGTGGCTTGCCTCGGTTTGCGAACCAGGTCCTATTTTCTCTGTTTTCTCTTCCCAAAGGGGGGGAGAGGTCTCGTAGACCACCTCTCAGTGGCCGTAGGCTACGTTTCGTGGTCGTAGGCCACTGTTCCCATTTGGAGACCAATTTCCAGTTTTCGGAGCCGTCGGCCGCGCGCCTCGGCTCAGGATCGCTTAACTTTCTCCGTTTGCTCCGATTTTTGGCACACACCATGTTTCCTCTCTTCAGAGGGACACTATGGCCCAGGAGACCACCTTTGTGGTCGCACGCCATTTTTGATGCCTAACAGCCTGTTTTCGGGGTACCCGGCTACGCGTTTTGGCCCCCAAACCCTCGTTTTGCATCGGTGTGGGTTCATTTTTTGCATGGACCCTAGTTTCATTGTTAGAAAGGTGGTACAAGGGTGGGAGACCACCTTTTCTTCTTGGAGACCACCTTTCTCTTCGCCGCCCGATTTTCTTGTTAGAGAAGTGGTCTCCCTCTCTTTTGAGCCACAATTTTTGGTCTCTCATACCACCATTGAGTTGTATTCACTTGGGAGACCACCAATATGGGTCGGCCGACCACCTTTTTTGGTTGACCCTTTTGACCCCTTGGTCTCCCTCACTTTTGAGCCACAATTTCTGGTCTCCCATACTACCACTAAGTTGAATTCACCTGGGAGACCACCAATCTTGGCAGGCCGACCGCCTTTTCAGCTTGAACCTTTTGACCCCTGGTCGGCCGACCAGGGGAAGTGGTCGGCCGACCACCTGAACTGGTCGCCCAGCCTTCTGCTTTTTTGTCTCGATGAGTTGAAGCTAGCTGTGCTAGCTGGAAGCCTCAGAATGCATCCTCCATACACGTGTATGGAAGATGTTCAAGCTAGCTTTTAAGCTTCTTGGAGAAGCTTTAGATCTTATCCTCTATAAAGGGAAGGACCCTCTTCCATTGCTGAGGTTAAGAATTTTGCTTAAGGCATACATACACTTCCTTCTCTATTTCTCTCCATTTTAGCTCGAAAGGTCCCTTGTTCTTGCACCATTGCACTACATCTCTTAGCCTAACCTCTCCATCATCCATCCAAGCACCTTGGAGCTCATTTTCAGAGGTTGAAGAATTGCTATCTTGGTCCAGAAGTTGTTGGTTCCATTGGCTACAAGGGTAACACTCCATTTCCCTCTTTTTGACATTGTTTTGCTTCATAGTTTAGCTCTATTTCAAAGCCTATTTAGGCTTTATCATAAACTGAAAAAAGTCTTTTTTTGATCTTCTAAACATGTCTGTTTCAGACCATTTTTCTGTTGGGGGTCATCTACCCCCTTGCATGCTTCATTTCCTCATGTTTTGAGCTATGCTTTAGAGCATTTGTGTCGGCCTTGGTTTGGACTTTTAGCCATTGAAATCTAGTGGATTTTTAGTGGCTAACATGTGTCTTTGAGCCTCAAAATCAGAGAGGGGTGACCCTCTCTCCCCTTGTTTTGTTTACTAGCTTTGTTGGCCTTACAAAGGAGCCCCTATTTTCATGTTTCAAAGCCATGCTCCAGGCCATTTTTGATGAATTTTGTGACCTGTATGAACTCTACCCGGAGCCCTTTTTGCCATATTAAGTGTCTATTATGCATGTGTAGAGTAACCCTCTTCAAGGCCTTTCAAAGGGGCCTTCACTTGCATGCTTCCTAGACTAATTTCAGTCCCTTTTCAGTGAGTTGTAGGGCCCTCATAACCTCTTTCTAGAGGTGGTTTTGCCATTTTGTTTGTCTATCTTGCATGTGTAGAACAACCCTCTTATGGGCCTTTCCAAGGGACACATCATTCTTGCATGCATTGACAGAGTTTCAGTGGGTTTTTGGCCATATTTTGACATGCCATGTTTCTATTTTTGGCTGGTTTGGTGACCTCTCATGTGCTTCATATAGTTGTAGTGCAAATCATGGTTTACTAGCTTACATTGCATGCTTTGTTGACCTTTGATTCTAGCACTTTTTGGCCATCCCTCAAACTGATTTTGTTTATATTTTGGACTGCCTTAGCTCTATTTTTGGGTCTCATATTCGAATGATGTTTGTTTTGCATGCTTGTAGTTCAATGTCCATGCTTAGCTCTGAGTTTCGAGGTCCATTACATGCATATACTGAGGTGTTTTCATGTTTTAGGGCCATTGAATATAATATTTCAGAGCTTACATGTATGTCATATTCCCATGATTTTCACTCTTTAAATCCGTTTGAGAGTTGGGCTTGTATGCCTTGTTTTCGGACCATTGAATGAGCTTCATTTCTTTGCATATTGAGCCATCATTTTAGGCCATTTTCCCACTTTCTTGGACCTACCTAGGGTCTATTTGGAGCTAGTCTTGCCATTTGTGCATCGTTTTGTGTACCTCTAGTGTAATCCGCTTCACTAGTTTCGGTAATTGTGTCGTCTAGCATGCATCGAGTGAGGTGTTTGCATGTTTCGGGACTATTGTGCATCATGTTTCAGAGCTGGAGAATGTGTGTTTCCATGCCATATTTCATCCTTTGCCATGCTTAGTTAGAGTTACATGTTGTGCCTTAGGATCGGTCCTTTGTATTCGTGCATGTTTGCATGTATTTCGGTTATCTCATTTTTCATCGTATGGCCACTGATTAGAGTGTGGCTGAGGTCTACTCACATTGGTTTAAGTCCATCTTGTATTGTGTATGCCATGCTACACTGTGTTGTGCATGTTATGTTGTTGTTGGCACTGTGTATGCCATGCCATTCCTTGCATTGCGTATGCTAGGTTGTTAGTTGCATTGTGCATGCCATATAGTCCATGTGCATTGCGTATGCCATATAGCATCATGAGCATTGAGTATGCCTTTGATTGTTTCATAGCATTGTGTATGCTAGTTACATATTTGCATGTCATCCTTCGCCTATCTGCATAACTAGGTTGCATTGCATTTAGGATTGCATGCTGGTCGCATCGTGCATGCCTCATTTGTTGCATTGTGTTTGGAGTAGGAGTTAGTCCAAACACAGAAAACGAGGGGCGTTTCACACTCCAAGTGATGAAACATGCCTCGATTTCCGGTCCCCGACACTCTTGACTATCCATGATAGAGTCGTTGGCTTTAGTTGCTTATGTGTGCATCCATGTCCCATTGAGTCGTGCAATTCGACTCTTCGGTCATTATGCCTCGGGATGCGTGATTGATGGCACGAGGATCGATGACTACATTCCCTACAGCTTGTGCAATGATAGGGAGAGTAGTCATGCATACATATGTTGAAAACACTCTGCCATGTCCCTTTCTTGCTCTATGTTGCAGCAAACCAGAAACCAGCAGCCTTCTAGAGCGTTGTACAATATTCCAGGATCAATTGCAAAAAGAGGCAAATCGGGGCATCACGAGGAATTTCCCGATGAGACGGTTAGAGCATGCATGCATCTTTCATCATTCGGAACAGAGCTGAGGTGGTCCATAGATCTGCAGACTAGTTTATTTCCTTTCTTAGTTAATTTGTTAATTAATTAAGGTTTTGTAATATTTAATTAGCTAGATTAGTTAATTATTTATTCGGTCTGTATTATTTATTCGGACCTTCTGAGTGAGGGCACAATTGTAATAAGTGTGCATGTGTGTGATGTATGTCTTCCAACCCCACGTCTTTCTTCCTTTTATTTACCAGTTTATGATTGTTAGATTAGGGCATGTTTCAATTAGCATACTTATGCTTGCATATTTGCATCATTCATCTGTATTGCTTGCACCGGGCTCGGCGCATCATACTAACTGCATTGTATTTCAATTCTGAGTTGAATACTTGTTAGCTGTGGCATTTCACATGTCATTTTCGAATAGACGAGCCTATTATAGTTACATTTTTGCATGTGTTGCATTAGGCATTCTTAGCACAGTTAGGATTCGTGCATGTTTTCTAATTAGCTTCTTTCTTTGGCTCGAAGTACTCGGTAAGTGTTTATGCTTTAGCATCCTTGCATGCGTGTGAGTGACTGCCATGGTAGCATGCTTACCATGAGGCTATGTGCTTATGTGATATACCTGCCTGAATGCCTGTGGGTGAAGGTTGGATTATCTGAATTGAAATAACGCATTGACTGTGAGTTTTAAGCCCACTAGATAGTGGCAAAACCATCTTTTCTAAAGCCCACCCGAGGGTGGCAAAATCTGCATTTTAAGCCTACTTACGAGTAGTAAACCGTTTTCAAAACAAACATGAGATGTTTTGTTCCAATTTAGGCGATCCGGTCTATATTTGTATGCCGTGCACATCACGTAGTAAATCTAGCTAATAACCAGAATAAGAGCACATAATGTTTTCAAAACTCGATATCATGGTTAGTAGAGGCCGATCTTTAGATCGGGCGAGCGGAGGTGCTCATAACTGACCTTCCCCAATCGTACCCAAGTTCCTGAGCCGAGGGAACTTTGGTGATGACGGACACGTAGCCTTAGGCATGAGTCAGGGTTTCCTAAATTCCCCCAAAATAAAATATTTAGGTGGTGACTCTATATCTGGCAAAGCAGTCTACGTTTGGCACTTCTTTCAAAAAATCTGTTTTCAAAAATGATTTGCCGGATTTGGACTCTTTGATGATTCATCGGTCTTGCATTGCACTCTGTGAGATTAGATTCAGAACCGTGACACATTGAGTCCGAACTGTAGTGAGCCCAAATGAACAAAATGGGATTTCTTCCCGAGGACGTTCGGGACATCTACAGTTTATGGCGACTCTGCAGGGGATTTAGAGAACTTAACTCGAACTCATGATATCTTGTTTTGACTACACTTACGTGTTTCTTTGCGTTGCATTTGCATTGGTGCGCCTAGGACACCGTGTTTGCCATATGCTATTCCTGAACGGTTTGCCGGAGGCTCGCTTCGAGAAGCGTGCCATAAGGCTTACCGGTTGCGGGCTCTGCCACGACGGGAACACAAACCCCAGTTTTACCGGGGCACCCTTTTTGACCATTCGACCTAGTGCATATTCAGAATCCATAGTGACCATTCCAAACTAGGACAGTTTACTTACCCGATCACAGGTTGTTTGAAACCGCTGCGTGTGTAGTGAAACCCTAGTTCCTGACAAAATAGGACAGGGAAACCCTACCCCAACATAGGGGTGTTTTGGCTCTCACTTGTTTGTTATGTGCTTTAGAGTGCGTCTCTACAAGAATGCATGTATCAGTTTGCAAGTTCGGGCATCTGGCCTGCGGGCACCAGTTCAGTATTTCGGGGAATCAGTTATCTGCGGGTATCAGATTCGACTTCGGGGACAGTGATTTGGGAATAATGATCGGTGTTTGAGAACAGTATTTTCAGCTTATCAACTGTGTGTTGTGATGACCAACTGTGTTGTGTGTTTATTTAAGCCGTTATGTTGTCCGTTTGTCTGGTTGTTTATTTCCTTATTATTGCTTTATTTATCTTTTTGCTAGGTAGTTTAGCACAATTGCTTCAGACCAAGCAGATATTCCCCAAGCACTCTAGACTAGAGGTCGCCGACTCAATCGATCTAAGGATCTGGTCGACGAACAACCGGTGTTCCATTCTCTACCCCCGGTTGTCAGACGGAGGTCGAGAAGACGTAGTATATCTGAGCAGAGGTTGCCAGTGCAGTGGTCTACCCCATCAGTGGAGAGTCGGGCTGAGGTATCAATTGTTGCCATAGAGATAGATATACCAGTCAGTCAAATGGATCAGTAGGACACGTCAAGAATGGAGGCAATGATGCGTCAACTCCAAGAGAGTATGAAACTCATGCAGCAAGATGCTGCCCGCCAGACGAAATTTTCCAAACAGCAGGCCGCGATCATGGCCTAGCAGGCCGAGCTAATCACCAGGCTGCAACAGCAAAATAGAGTATCTGCTTCACATCCAGTTCCTCCCCCACCAGGAGCTCCGGCACCTGGGGAGGCACCAAATGCCTAGGAAGGTACGGACATTCCGATAGGGCCGGCTCCGCCCCCAATCTTAATCCAGCTATCCAAAACACCTACCAACCTACCGGACTCTCCCTTCGAATTTGAAGTGGACCATACAGCGTTGAAGCTGAGCAAGCTTGAGAAGTTGTTTAAGAAATCCCAAGGGGTAAAGTCCATCCCAAACATTGAGGACGAGTAAACTGACGCGTCTGTGACGGTGCCAGATCGGTTCAAAATGCCACAAATCGACCGCTTTGACGGATCCGGGGATCCCATGGTACATCTTCGGTTGTTCTCAGACATACTAAGGCTGATGGGCCTCACTAGACTACAGAAGCTTTCATTGTTCGGCCGGACACTGTCGGGTGTGGCGGCTATTTGGTATGCAAAATTAGAAAATGATGTCAAGAGAAACTGGGATGAGATGGCTGAGGCATTCATTGCACAGTACTCCTATAACACGCAAATCGAGATTACAACCCGTGATCTCGAGACAACTAGACAAGAGCCTATGGAGAGCTTTTCGGATTTTGTAGCCCGGTGGAGGGCCAAGGCCTCAATGATGACCCTGAGGCCCACTGATAAAGATCAAATCTGGATGATCGTGCGCAATCTCCAGCCTAAGCTTATGCAGAAAATGTTTGTGCTCCCCTTTCCCACCTTTTCAGATTTACACAAGATGGGAGTACAGATCAAGGATGCCTTGAAGCAGGGCTTAATTGACAATGACAGAGAACAACCCAAAAGAACCTTTAACCGCAGCACCAATACAGGCACCAACAATGCCGCAAATGCTAGAGCTTCAGAAGTAAGCATGGTCACCACCATCCCCCCTCTAAGACCCATGGCAGCTACACCTTTCTTCGGTGCATCCGGAAGCAATATGCAAACAACCAAATACCAACCTCGAGGCCAAAGAACCTTCACCCCATTATATATGCCCCTGTCCAAAGCTCTGGGGGTTTTAATCAGAAAAGGGCACTTGAAGCCCCTGGAGCCGAGGCCATTGCCAAATCCACTCCCACCCTCTCATAACCCGGCAAAATACTGCGCATATCACCAACAACACGATCACGACACCAACCAATGTTTTAGATTGCGTCATGAGATTCAAGATCTCATTGACAAGCAAGTGATTATGCCTCCAAAAAAAACCCAATGTCACAACCAACCCTCTCCCACCGCACAGCCAAGCTCCACCTCCCAAACGCATCAACTTTATCCAGACTGGGGTCGTGTCTTACGATCCTAGCATATATATCACCCCATCCCACCCACCCAAGCTGGAGGTGTTCCTGCCCGATAGCACTGACCTGTGCATGTTGGACATCTCCAGAACCCAACCCGAACCAATGGTTGTGACTGTCGAAGACAGAACAGGGGAGATTATAGAGGAGAATGGGATTGTTGAGTTAGAATCTGAGGAATCTGGGGGTTTTGCTGAGAAGATATACAGTCCGAGTGAGTACATTCTATCAGTAGGCCAGGTTGGGCCAAATGTGGAATTGCCGGTAGGGGTAGAGCTCAGTGTGATACAGGGGGATAGATTTGATCAGGGGACAGTTGACTTAACAGCTTTGGAAGAGGACATAGCTAACCTGCAGTTTTTCGAAGAACAAGACTCAGCAGCCAACTGGTTTGATTTTAAGGAGTCAGCAGAGGTTACCGGGTGGCTTGATCACCTACCAGACGTTGTTAAAGAATCTCAGTTGGAACACAGCCCGACAGGGGCAAGGACATCAGTTGTGGCCGAAAGGGCCAAAGAGTAGGGTATATCGCCGGAGAGCATCGGTGCAAAGAATTTCGCTCAGGATCTGGGCATCTTGAATATGGGAATTATTGAACAGCCAGCTGTACTGACGCAGTTGGAACAGGAAAGGTTTGAGCATTCTGAGAGGATCAGGAAAGCTAAAGCCCTTGAGGGGACTGAAAGTGCTGTATGCACGAGGACAGAGAATGCTGCGAGTGTGTGGACGGAAGGTACTGCGAGTACAAGGGCAATCATACCGGAGCCGAACAGGTGTCTATCGGCTGCCGACGGAATGTGGTGGGAAGACGATGATTTATGTCTTGCCCACACGGATGAGGACTGGGGGAGCAATCAACCGAATGATACCTGGTACATTGGTGAAGTCGACCATATGACTAGGAGTGGACGGTATTTCAAGCCTCCACATCTAGATCAGCCAGAGGTGTCTGGGAAAGATAAGGAGGGGGAGAAGCAAAAAGAGAAGCAACTCGAAGAAAAGGCTGTACTGAAGCAGTTGAAAAAGATACAGGCAGACACCTCCATCTGGGGACTGCTTATGGCATCACGAGTGCATTGACAAGCTGTCTTATCGGCCATGGACAAGGCCAAGCTCTCAACAGACACCACGCCTGAACAGCTGGTGGGCTTAGTTTTTCCAGGATGAACTACCCCGATGTTGACCTTATCCGACAAGGAACTGCCACCTGAGGGTGCGAATCATAACAAGCCACTCTACATCTCCGTGGAGTCTAGAAACAAATGGATACCCGTGGTACTTGTTGACACAGGGTCCGCCATCAATGTATGGTTGGCAAGGACTGCATAGGCAATCGGTTTAAAGACCACGGACTTTGTGCCAGCAGCCCAGGTAATTCGGGCATATGACAACACTAGCAGGGAAGTAATGGGGACAGTGAAAATTCAGACCAAGGTTGGGCCGGGTCAACATGAGATTGACTTTCACGTCTTGGATGTTCCTGCGACCTTCAATCTGCTCTTGGGGCGGCCGTGGCTGCACCAGGTGAAGGCAGTTTCGTCCACCTTACATCAGATGGTTAAATACCCCTATAGGAAGGGAGTAGCCATTGTTTTTGGAAATTCGTCGATCCATCCACCGCCAGAAGTATCTATGCCAGTTTTGGAAATTAAGCACAGTATGGAGGATGTGTTCTTATCCGGTGTTACCTTGGCTGAGGCCAGGGTCGTGCAAAACATCTTAGTTGTTAATGAGGGGGTGCATGTCAGTGTTCAATCAGTATACCTCATGAACAAGCTCCAACACATCCCCGGGATGGGATTAGGGAAGAGTGGCCGGAAGGGCATTGCTGTATGGGTCGAAGTGCCGCACAACCCGCATACCTTTGGCTTGGGTTATCTGCCCACCAAAGAGGATTGGGCAAGAAAAGGTAAGGAGATGGCTGGGAGAGCCAGAGCGAAGCAGGCGGGGAAGCCTTTTGAGCTAATGCACCGACCCATCCAGGGTACCCTAAACAGACGGTTTGTCTGGGAGGGGGAGGACTTTCCATTTTGTGGCTTCCCAGAGCCGTGGCTGAATGCGGAGAGGAAGCGCGTGCCAGGTTTTGAGATCTTCTTCGACCTGCAATTATCCGGGGGATGACGTTGCCACAGAGCAGATAGACCCAATAGCTGAGATTGAGCAGTATAAGGAAGTGGCTTCCGAGGGCATCGAGCATGGAATGGGGGTAGCACTGGCTTGTCTACTTTCAGATCCTCCGATCGACCATGAGTGCTCGGGGGATAACTTCTCGGTATGCGTGATCGGGAATGAAACAACTGCGGGCCTACCAGCAAACATTTTCGATGCATCTATCGTACCCTCTCTCATTTGGTAGTATGAAGAAGGATTTTTGTCAAGCAACACCGGGTCAGGTAGTGAACCGGAATCTGATTCCACCGAGTCTGTGGAGTCGGAATCAGGTTCCAGCTCAACTGAGTCTGAGTCCGATAGTCCTGGGGGTGATAACCCGGATACCACAGTTCTGTCCAGGTCATCTTTTTCTTTCTCTTTTGAGTCTGTTGTAACCGAAGAATCGGACGATTTGGATGTACTTAGTGAGAATGAAATAGCTATGGTTTCTGAGTACTTCTCTGTGCCTTTGATTTACTGCTTGAATCAGGATTTTCAAAATTTTGATAAAAACGATGAGGAATAAATCCCTCCGGTTTTGCAACAATTAATTGATCAAGAGCTAGAAAGATTTGTTAAACCTTTAGTTGATGAAATCACTACTATGAATATTGGTACTGAGAAGGACCCGCAGCTGGTCCAGATCGGGTGCATGTTGTCTGCAGAGGAACGCGAGCGCTTAGTCGCTTTAGTAAAAGATTTCAAAGATGTTTTCGCGTGGACCTACGAAGACATGCTTGGAATCGATCCTGAGATTGTACAGCACCGGATCCCTCTTGACCCCGAGGCCCGACCCGTTAAACAGAAACTCAGAAGGATCCACCCGGACTGGGCTCTCAAGATTAAGGAAGAGGTCACCAAGCAAATCAACACAGGCTTCCTGCTGGTATCTGAATGCCTGACTTGGTTGGCCAACATAGTTCCGGTGCTGAAGAAAGATGGCAGGATCCGAGTATGCTTGGATTTCAGGGATTTGAACAGGGCCAGTCCAAAGGATGAGTTTCCCTTGCCGCATATTGATGAGTTAGTAGACTTCACAGTGGGGCATGCTTTGCTTTCGTTCATGGATGGCTTTTCGAGCTACAACCAGATAGTGATGGCACCTGAAGACCGGGAAAAGACTGCTTTCACCACCCCGTGGCAGACATACTGTTACAGGGTGATGCCATTTGGATTGAAGAACGCTGGAGCCACATATCAACGGGCCGCAACCATGATATTACATGACATGATCCATAAAGAGGTAGAGGTGTATGTCGATGACATGATTGTCAAGTCCAAAGAAAGAGAGGGCCACTACCCCACCTTGCAAAAATTCTTCCAAAGGATCAGAGAATTTCGATTGCGGTTGAATCCTCAGAAGTGTACGTTCGGTGTTACAGCAGGGAAAATGCTAGGGTTTCTGATTACGCAGAGAGGTATCGAAGTTGACCCTTCCAAAATCACGGCCATCTTAGAAATGCCACCACCAAGGACTGAAAAGGAGGTGCAACGATTTCTGGGTAAAGTGCAATTCATAAGACGGTTTATCTCAAAACTAACCTTGACTTGTGAACCACTTTTTGGCCTTCTGAAGAAAGGAAAGAAATTCCAGTGGGACGGCCGATGCCAAGCTGCTTTTGAACAGATCAAGGAATACTTACAGAATCCACCCGTGTTGTCACCACCAGAGCCGGGGAGACCGTTGATATTGTACCTTTCAGTGACTGAAACTATAATGGGCTGCATGCTCGCGCAAGAATCTAAAGACAAGGTGGAGAGAGCCATCTACTATCTGAGCAAGAAGATGCTAGAGTATGAGACTCGCTACACACCATTGGAAAAGGCTTGATTAGCCTTGGTATGGGCTACCAGGAAGCTGCGGCACTACCTGTTAGCTCACTCTGTAATGTTGGTTTCAAGATTGGATCCCATCAAATATCTCTTCGAGAAACCGGCACTGACGGGTAGGCTAGCTCGTTGGTTGCTGTTGCTTTCTGAATTCGATTTGAAATATGTGACGCGCAAGTCAGTCAAGGGAAGAGCAGTAGCATAATTCTTAGCCAATCATCCAGTGGAGGGAGGTGAAGCAGTTGAGTACTTATTCCCAGATGAGGCCATTTTGCACATCGAAGATGAAACTTGGACGATGTACTTTGACGGAGCTTCAAACCAGTACGGGTACGGGATAGGGGTGTTGCTGATAGCACCCGACAATTCCCGTATCCCTCTAGCCTTCAAACTCTGGTTCAAAGTCTCGAACAACGAAGCAGAATATGAAGCATGCATTGTTGGGTTAGAAGCAGCCCCGGAACTAGGGGCAAAACGGTTGGACGTCATCGGGGACTCGAACCTTGTTGTATCTCAAGCAAAAGGAGATTGGAAAGCCAAAGAAGAAAAGATGATAATGTATCACCAGACCTTGGACCTATTAATTCCTCGGTTTGAGAAGCTAAATTTCGCTCATCTGTTAAGAGAGAACAACAGGTTCGCAGATTCATTAGCAACTCTATCTTCCATGATAGACATCCCGTTTGGAATCCGGATGCGTCCGATCATCATAGACCAGAAGTTTGAGCCGGCATATGAATCAATTGCTGCCATAGATGAGGCTCAGGACGAGAACCCCTGGTATTACGACATTTGGAATTTCTTGAAGAAAGAGACGTATCCACCAGGGGCAAATGCCAAAGATAAAAGGGCAATCAGAAGAATGGCCGCTCAGTTCATCATCTGCGGGGGTAAGCTGTATAAGAGAGGTCATCTAGGAATGCATAAGCTGTGTGTAGAAGCCGAAGAATCAAAGCGCCTAATGGAGGCCATCCATGGAGGAGAATGTGGGGCGCACATGAACGGGGTAATGTTAGCTCGGAAGATCCTCAGACAGGGTTACTATTGGTCCACCATGGAGGAGGAGTGTATTGGCTTTGTTCGGCGATGCCACAAATGTCAGATGCATGCAAACCGCATGAACATCCAGCCGTCGAAGCTGTACAACAGGACTTCGCTATGACCATTTTCCGTTTGGGGAATCGATGTGATCAGGGCCGTCACTCTGAAGGGGTCTAATGGGCATGAGTTCATCCTGGTCGCGATAGACTATTTCACGGAGTGGGTTGAGGCCCAGTCTTATGCGGTGTTGAAGGCGTTGCATGTTGCAAAGTTCATCAGGAACAACATCATCTGTCGCTACGGGGTCCCGAAGGAGATTATTTCAAATAACGGTTCCCACTTCAAGAAGGAAGTGATTGACTTGTTGGAGAAATACAATGTGGCTTTTCATAAGTCATCCATATATCAGCCACAAACCAATGGAGCAGTTGAGGCCACCAACAAGAACATCAAACATATACTGCAAAAGATGGTGGAAACCTGCCGGGATTGGCCAGATAAGCTGCCGTTTGCTCTGTGGGGCTACCGAACTTCAATTAGAACTTCTACTAGGGCGACTCCGTATTCATTAGTTTATGGGATGGAGGTCGTTCTACCTATCGAGATTGAGGTTCCGTCGTTGCGAATGCTGGCTGAGTGTCAGATAGCCGAAGCAGATTGGCAGCATAGTAGATTTGAAGAACTCATGCTCTTCGATAAAAGAAGACTGAAAGCACTGTACCATGTTCAAGGTTATCAGCGCAGAATTGCCAGGGCTTTTAGCAAGAAGGTTAAGTCCCGGAATTTGAAAGAAGGAGATTTGGTGCTCAAAGACAACTGAGCCCCCATTCACGACCCTAGGGGCAAGTTCAGACCCAATTGGACTGGTCCCTACATCATCAAGTCTATCTGGTCAGGTGGAGCTGTGGTTTTGATGGACTTAGATGGCCTAGAGTTCTCCCAACCGATCAACATGGACAAGTTGAAGAAATATTACCCCTGAGAGGCTCGCTAGGCCGAAAACCTGAAAGGGCGACCTAGGCAAAAGTTAGAGCATGGAAAATTTGAAATTACAAAACTGAGCTCGCAAGGTTGAAAACCCGGAAAGGGCGGCCTTGGCAAAAGTTAGAGCGTAAAAGGAGAGTGAAAATACTTGAGTGAACCCAAGCCTAACTACGTAAGGCTTGATTCCCATCTTTGGGATCCGTAGGCAACTTCATCCTGAAGTCCAGCCATAAACTTTTTCCCGATCAACTTTGTCCATTTGATCATCTTGGTCATCTTCGTCTATTCAGCATTCAAGAGCTTCGATTGTAATCTCCAGTGCAGTTCTATTCAGACTAGGGGCAACTTTCGAATTACTGGGATCCAGGGTTGCGTATCTCAGTGACAGATCTCAGGCATGTCCAGTTCTGATCCATATCGAAAATGGTTTTCAAAAGTTTTAATAAAAGCTGATTTTGCTCAAATTAATCTTTTTACAACTTAGACCATTTTTGGACCAAAGCGGAAAATTTTCAGTACCCACAACCTTCAATTTCATTGATTTCAATACAGAGTTCTCCTGCTCTTGAATACAAATTGAAGTTGCTTTTTATTACATTCATAAAGAAAACTTGAAAGTACTGATAAAGCAATAAATCTGGGGCATAGATAAGTCAGGTGTTCCTGCGCCCCCTCCCAGAGTTGGTCGAAGCCTCTGCTGCCAAAGTGGGCCCTTCCTGTGCCTCTTCATTGAGCCAATCTATGCACTCATCAGACAAGGTGCAACTGAAAGTGGGAGCGGGGGCCAGGAGCTCTCTAGTCCTCCACGGCATACCGGGCGAGCTGTGCGCCTCGGGCTGGGAATGCAGCAGGGTACTCTATCCCCTCTGGCGGGCAAGTCTGATCACGTTCGAACTAGCACCGGAACCGGAACGGAAAATAGAAGACACAATGTGTCATGCCAATCAGCTGAATCCCAGGTTGACGGGCCATGTTGTAACTCATTGCCGGCAGGTTGAGCCAAAGACAGCGCTAAGCAATGCGGTCTGCGGACAAACTACACAGCCAGTTGTGCCACCACCCCTCATCCAGGGCATCGAGCAGACGTTGTCGAAAAAAGTAGCCGCGAGCTGAGAATGATGGGCAAGACTCCACAATCTGTAACTTGTCCATCAACCATACCTGGGGAGGTATGAAAAATGAGAGATTAAAGAATAGAGAGATGTACGATGACAGAAAAGTAAGAAAAGGGTTTTATGAGAAAAATCGAGCCTGAGGGCCGAGTGATGTGAGCAATACATATGTGAGATTGGGTGGGAAATATTACCTGCAATAGTAGTGGGCCCCCCGCAAGCCTAGCCGTCTCCCGGCGATGGAAAACATCCAAGCCCATCAATGTCTCAGCCAATGTCATGGCAATACAACTCTTGCCCTCCTTCAAACCTTGGGTGACCTCGATCGACCGGACACTGAATCCTCCGGAACCTGAGGCAAGCAAGAAATGAGATAGCAAGCATAGGCAAAGTGCGTGTTGCCGATAGCCCTGCCAATGATGGTTGTCGCGGTCACCAGCATCAGAAAACTGGCAAACCAAGCTTGGGATGTCAAGCTCCCCGTCATGAATCAATGATCGAGCATCATGCAAAGTGAGGCCGCACATTTGTCCTAAGGCTTGAACGTGGCCGAATCGGAGTTGAGGCAAGATTTCCTCGTTGCGCTTGGACTCCATCAAAGCTTGGAAATTCTCGAAAGTAGGACACACATCTCTTGCCCGCTAAAGCTAAAGACGTGTGTCACCGGATTCCAAAACCTTGCCGCGGCATGGAGGAAAGGAAGACGCAACGGAGTACGGCCTAGCGTGAATAGTGCATTCAAGCCGAAGCCCCAGAAGTTCAACTTTTCCGAGCCATCTAGAGAAGCAATCCAAGCTGTGAGATTTGGATGAGAATTGCCTCCATTTTGATGCAAAACTGAGATGAAATGAAAGAACCACGAAGTTGGGACTTTTATAGAGGATAAGACGCTGTTCAGGGGACACGTGTCAACAATCTGATGGTTACCAAGCCAGGTGGTCGGCCGACCACCTTTTCTGGTAGGCCGACCACTCCTTTGGTCTCCCAGACAAAAATCTGGTCGGCCAACTTCCTTAGGTGGTCGGCCATGGAAGGAAGTGTGGCTTTGGTCTTGTCCTAGTCTCTAGAAGAAAGATCCTTCCATTTCCATGCATCGGGAGTGTTGAAGGCGCGAGTTTCCCTCTGTTTCGGATACGTTCCGTCACTTTGATCATCCGAGATACGTTTGTTTATCGAGTTGTTGTTGAGTTTTGATTATCGAGTTGTTGAGTTTTGTTTATGAAGTTGTTGTCGAGTTTCGCTTGTCAAATCGAGTTTCGCTTATCAAGTCGAGTTGTTAAATTTATAGAATTGTTAAGTTTTATCGAGTCGTCGAGTTTCGTGCATTGAGTTGTTGCTCTTTGTTTATCAACATTGAGGATATTTACTTATCAACTTGTAAACTTGCTAAGGTTTTGTCAATTCTTAGAAAGTCAAGTTGTTTAGTTTGTTGTGTCGTTTCACTACCTGACTTGACGAATTTTCAGTGTTCAATTTCCATTCAATCTCATTTTTATGCAAAATGATGCGATGCGATGCTAAGAACTTAAAATACAACACTTTTTCAAGAAGCTGTTTCATTCCATCATGCTTCCTTTGTTACAACATTTTACAACGAGGGTACAAGTTGTACAGAAAATAAAACTCACAATGTGCTACAACTACTAGTAAAAAAGGCAAATAAAACAGGGAACAACTACATCAGTGCTATCAACTGCAGGAATAAGAGGCCCTCTTCATCCTCTTATGCAAAACAGCCCCTGCACCATCATCATCATCTGAATCGGAGCTGCCGTCCTCGGAACCCTCCTCGGCATCACCTTCATCCTCAGGACCAGATCCAGAGTCATCCTCTCTGCCTGCAGATGTCTCTGGTTGGGGATGCGCAGGCTCCTCATCCTCGCTAGACTCCTCTTCTATGACAGGCGCTCTACGTCCACCTCGGCTGCGAGTCGAACCCCCTCTCCTAGCTCCCCGAGAAGGCCTAGATGGCCTGGCCTGTGGCCCAGTCTGTAGTGGAGGGATCTAAAAAGAAAAAGCGCAATTTAAACACATTAGCCAATATGAATATCAGATGCAGAGACAAGAAAGCCACATGAGGTGGATGCATGCAGATATAGTACACGAATATGGTGTGTGTCAGATATGCTCTACGCATGCAGTTAAGCAATGCCGTGAAAATGGTCAAATTCAGCATGACATCAGATAGCATGATAAATGCAAGAAAATTGAAAAGTACCGTAACACCGGCGATGAACAGCAGCGTCTCTCGCCGCAAGACCATGCCCTCAAGTGAGGCCACCAATCCGAGCATCCCATCCATGTACTCTCTGGGTGGCTACAGATACAAGCTCAAGTCATCAATAAATGAATGCCTAGGTATTTGTGTGATAAATGAAAAACAGTGGAACATACCGGTGGTGAGTCAGGGTCACTGACATAGCGGTGATCGGGCATAGGAGGCTCTATCGGAATCGGGTAGGAAGTCCCGTATCACCATCCTGTCAACTCAGTCGGGATATCTGGCCATCCGGCGTGATGATAAGTCGGGGGAATCGGGGGGACCAGTCCAACCCCACCTCTTGATGTGCCAGTCCTGCTGGTCGAAGGGACATCTGTAGCCCGAGCTTGACTTGATGATGGCATGCCAGCAGACCTCCTCGTGGGAGTACGGACACCTGTCAATGGAGGCATCAAGTATGTATGACGGTAGGTCACATACTCCCCCTTCTCCAAATGTAGAAATACATCAGTGCCCAGCATAGCTGAATCAACCTCCTGGGGAGTAAGTCTCTCTGTGGATCGCAGATCGTTCGGTGGTGCTAAGGGGACACTCTGCTCGGGGAAGCCCATAGTCTGGCTCATGAAGCGGTCCCCCAGAAACTAGGCCCTACCAACGGGCCCCTCAAATAGGATCCTGAACCGAGAAGCGGCCCATCCCCCAGCAAACTGAAATTGGGTATCTCCACCTAAGGGCGGCCAGGGCTGCCATGTGATCTGCGGATAACCAATGCATAAGCTGATTAGAAATCGTAAATGCGTAAGATGAATCAAAGATGAAAACATGGAGAACTGAGAGTTCTGAATTACCTCAGTCGTCCAGACTGTATCAAAAAATTGCCCCAGGTAGGGCAGAGTCTCCCGAGCTCTCGACCGATACTGGCCCTCAAATACGAGCGAGTAAGGAATCATAAGAGGCACCGCCACCTCAAGCTCCGGGGCTAGCGTCGAAAAGTATGCAAAAACCCATAACTATGAAAAACAGGGCAATAGCCATCAGAATGCAGAATGCTGAGTGCAGAATACGAATACAGAATGTACAGAGAATGCAGATTGCTGAGAGCAGAGTGCAAAGTACAGAATGTAAGGTGTGCCGTGTGTGCAACGCACAGATAATGAAAAGCAGAAATGTAAGTCAAGAGGGCAGAAAGTACCTCCCATGCTCTCCAGTAACCGCCAACTATGTTTCCCCATCCGCGAGAAGTCGCGCTCATGTAGCAGTAGAGGGTAGCCAAGCCGGCGCCACCCCAGTCACACTGGCTGACCTGTGATAGGTCTACCAGAGCACTCAACAGATAAAGTCCAACGGTGTTCCCCCTATCGGAGAACAGAGTGGTCCCGAGGAGGAACATTAAAAACCCTCGAGTGTACTGCGCTATCTCCTCGGGAGTCTCGGGCACCATCTCTCTGAACTGTGTAGAAAACCAAGTGTACCGGACCCTGCCCGAAGATCTATCAACTGGTGGGCGAGCTCCCAACAGATAGAGCCAGGCAGCCTCCCACTCGCCCATGTCCTCATCGTAGGGGATCGGCCAACCTCCCATGTCAAGGCCTGTCAGTACGGCAAAATCGAACGGGGTCATCGTCATGTCCCCGGTAGCTGAGAAATGGAAGGAGTTGGTGGTGTCCCACTATCTCTCTACAAGGGCGCCCATCAGGGTCCTGCTCGCTGGATAACATGATATCCTCGTGCAGAAGGGTCCGAACCCTGCCTGGTCAACCAGATCGCGAACAGCCTCTGAGAGCTCCGTGTACCACTCCCTGGCAATGATCGATCCGTAGCCTCGTGTAATGCGGAAAGATACCTGCATTCAGAATGAACACATGTATTCAATTTCAAAATGAAAGTATGAGCTGTGCGCAAACCGAATCAGATGCAATGCTGTGGACTGCGTGTTCAGTGTGAGTTGCGGGTTCAACATGAAGTATAGGAGCTGTGTGTTCAGAATTGAAGTGTGTGAGCTGCGTGTTCAACATGAAGTATATGAGCTGTGTGTTCAGAATTGAAGTGTGCGAGCTGCGTGTTCAATGTGAAGTATATGAGCTGTGTGTTTAGAATTGACAAGTTTGAGCTGCGTGTTCAGATTTCAGAAATAGTGGGCTGTGTGTTCACCACAAAGTTTGGGCTGAGTGTTCAGATTTCAAAACAGTGGGCTATGTGTTCATCTCAGAGTGTGAGCTGTGTGTTCAACATCAAGTGTTTGAGCTGTGTGTTCAGACTTCAAAAACAGTGGGCTGTGTGTTCATCTCAAAGTTCGAGATGTGTGCTCAACATCAAGTGTTTGAGCTGTGTGTTCAGACTTCAAAAACAGTGGGCTGCGTGTTCATAATCAACAAGTTTGGGCTGCGTGTTCAAATTTCAAAACAGTGGGCTGTGTGTTCATCATCAAAGTATGAACTGTGTGTTCAGAAATTCGAGTGCTTGAGTGGCGTGCCAACTTAACAAGATACTGTGCTATGAGCTGTGTGGTAGAATAAGCAGAAGTATGGTGTGTGAATATGTTCAGATAAAAAAATACATAGCAAAAGCATGAAATGCACAGAAAATGCAAAATGCATTGCAGAAAAGTGAAGTACATACCTCTCGTGCCTGATGAGAGAGGTGGGACTCTGGCTCCCGCAGTAATAGATCTACAGGCGCTCGGTCATCAAAGTCGGTGAAGTGGTAGAAAACGGCTCGAGGAAGGATGTGCGCCGGAGGGTTATACCTCTCGGGAACAAATGGCCGAATCCTCGGAGGTAAAGACATAATGTCTGGCTCACCCCCAGCACCTAGAGGACCTCCGCCTTGAGGAAAATGACCCTCCATTTCGAGAAATCTGTAAAAATGAGCAAAATGAGCCAAAATTGGAAAAAGTCAACAAAAGTCAACTCTCGGGAAATGAAAAAGTCAACAAAAGTCAACTCCCGAGAAAATGTTCCAAATGTTGAGACAAACTTATCTCAAGTGGTGAAAATGGGGAAAGAAACTCCGAAATCAAATTTTAATTGGTCCAAAGTGAAGAAAACTGAAAGATTTCGCGAAACAACTTTGCGTGGGGCATTGGAAAATGTGTATGATCTGAGGGAGAAAATGGTCTAAGAAGGAGGAGGAGCTAATTTCAGACCTGAAGTTGTGAGGAAAAGTGTTTTGGCCTAGTGCATTTAAAGAAACAAGAGCAAAAGGACAAAATTGCCCCTGTTTTTGGAAAGGTGGTCGGCCGACCACCTTTTCTGGTAGGCCGACGACCATCTTTCACCAAACCTAGTCAACAGCCTCCCCACCTAGTCAGTGGTCCTCCTGGGTGGTCTCCAATGCCTCTTTGAGCTCCTTGCAAATTTTGGTGGTGATCGGAGTCCCTGGCACTCGAGAAAGTACAAGGAAAGTTCACTTTTCGGCGCGAAATCCCCCCGCGGGAACTTCAACTCCAATTTTCGATGCGTGGCTCATCGTTACTCGCCAAGAGCGAGGTGTATCCTTTTTGAGTACCTTGCGACCCCTCCGGGAGGTAAACCGGAGGTCGCGTTTGAGTTGTCCTCGTCGAGGCTTGCATTTATTTGCTCGTTGTTTTGTTTCGAACATGCTTTTGGAGTTGCACTTATCCCGCATTGTGGTGCACGTCACTTGCATTATTATGCACACTATTTGCATTATTATGCACATTTCACTGGTATTGTCATACATCCATGCTTAACTTGCGTTGTCGCGCACGCGTTGCGACGCACTTTTTCATTGGCACCTTGTTTGTCTGCATTCGATATAGCGTTTAACATATGTTGCTAACTATGTTGTGCTTGTTAAGTTTCTCTCTTGCAGGCACGATATTGTATGTACGGTTCATTTGAGGCTGGTGAGACCAGACGAGCCGCACAGGTATTGTATCTTCTCCGTGTGAGACGTAGCGAGAATTGTGATTCTCTTACATTCTTAAACTGCATGAAATGGAGTTTTGCTTCGCATTCTTGCTTAAAATTGTTATATTTATTGTGAATATTTGCTTCATTACAGCTTGTTGCTTTGCATGATCATGAGCTACGTTCGGCTTCTTGCATTATCAGTTGCATTTTGCCCCTGCCTGCGGGTACATCTCATGTTTGTCTCGTCTGTTTGTCTAAGTCCTCAGCCTTTTCAAAAATGGGTCGTCTCTGGGCTTTGACATTCACTCCCGTTACTTAGGACTTTCAAGTTCTGTCAAAGAGGAGCAACTATAGACACCCCATTTTTGACCGACCTTAAGACTTAGACGTCATCGATTGAGCGCTCGGTGATTGCTCATGTTGTACTTGTTCTGAAGCCACGGAGTCTCGGCTGAGAGCCTTGCCTCCGGGCTTTGAAACTTTTTGTGCCTTGCCTCGGTTTGCGAACCAAGTCCTATTTTCTCTATTTTCTCTTCCCGAAGGGACAAAGAGGTCTCGTAGACCACCTCTCAGTGGCCATAGGCTACGTTTCGTGGTCTTAGGCCACTGTTCCCGTTTGGAGACCAATTTTCGGTTTTCAAAGCCGTCGACCGCGCGCCTCGGCTCGGGATCGCTTAACTTTCTCGATTTGCTCCGATTTTCGGCACACGCCTTGTTTCCTCTCTTTAGAGGGGCACTATGGCCCGGGAGACCACCTTTGTTGTCACGACCCCAACCCGCCCCCATGGGTTAAGCACATAACCGGCCAGTAATCCTGTGATTACCTACGGCCTCAAACCAAAACAGACATAACTCGTCAGAGTAAAGGGGCCAAACGGAAGCAAAAATTTAAAACTTTGTCCATAGAGCCGTGCTTATATGCACATCAAACAAACCATACTCATATGCGTTAATGTAAACACCCCATTTTTGACCGTCCTCAAGACTTGGACGTCACCGCTTGAACACTCGGTGATCATCCATGTTTGTGTTCGTCTTGAGTTCCCGGAAGCCTTGGCAGCGCGCCTCATCTCAGAACCTCTCGACTCAACTGTTTTGTGGTTGGTTTGACACCAAACACTTGTGTTTTGCCTTTGAGGGGTAGAGAATGCCTTTTGAGGCATCCCCACACGTCACCGGCCACGGCTTGAGGCCACCGGCTGTCTTTTGCTGCCATCGGCCAAATGTTTGGCCGACCGGCACTATTTTTGGCCGACCGGCCATAAGTTTTGGCCAAAATCACTTTTGGCCGACCGACTACTGTGCATCTTCTTTTGCAGATATTTTGCCACAGCTGGCATGCATTTGGTTCCCCTCCATACACGTGCATGGAGGGATCTCCTTCTATTTAGCTTCCTTTGGAAGCTTTACAAGAGGACATGGTCTATAAGAGGGGGGCTTCTCTCCCTCTTTGAGGGGTTGGACATTTTTTTAGACAGCTTTTTAAGGTTTGAGTTCTAGGGTTAGGGTTTGCTCATCTCTCATCTCTATATCTCTTTTGGGTGTGTTTAGGCTTAGATTTGCACACAAACACACACTATCGCACCTTTTCTTGGAGCTGAGGCCCTTCAGGGTTGTTTTTAGAATTTTGGAGCTGGTTTGGAGCTTAAGAAGCTGCTGGAGCTTCATTTGTGAAGAAGGTCTACAAGGGTAATCACTTTTCCCTTTTATTCCCCATTTTTGCACACTACTTTTACCTATCTTGCAACCGTTTTTTGGCTTTGTATATAACACATAAAAGTTCTGTTTTTAAGGCCTCTAAATAGTTTGTTCAGAGTGTTTTGTGGTTTGAGGTTGTTTGACCCCTCTTAAGCCTTGTTTGGCCCTTGTTTTGTGCCATTTTGTGTGAGCTCCGGGACCGTAGTGTTTGGGCCTCCTCACCACTGAAATCTTGAGGGATTTCAGAGGTGAGGATGTTGCCTTGAGGTCCTAGGAAGGAGAGGGCCACCCCCTCTCCTTGTTGTCCTTGAGAAGGGCACTTTTTGGCCTCTTGAGGGAGCACCTAGTTAGGTTCACGTTGGCCATGCCTTAACTGTTTTTTATGCTTATTATGCCATGAAATAGCATTAAGTTGAGTTGGTTTTGGTACACCATGCTTGCTTAGCATACATGCCTTGTAATGCCATTTTGTTGCCTTAATATGCCTTAGGTTGTAAGCCCTTGTTCTAGCATATTTTAGGCCTAGCTTTGTGAAGCTTTAGTGCATGTTTTTGTATGCTTTAGCTCTGTTTTAAATTGCTTGAGTCATACTTGCCATGTATTGCATAGCTCCTTTGCATTTTTGGTTTGTTAGCCTTAAGTTTTGGACCTTTATTGCATGCTTAGCCTATCTTGTTTGCTTGGTTTGACACCATCTTAACATGATTCCAGAGCTTACATTGCATGTCTTTAGTCCATGCTTAGCCTCTTTTAAATGTGCTTGAAAGTTGCCTTTGTTTGCTTAAGTATAGGCCCATTAACATGTGCACGTGTGTATGTGTGTTTGGTCTCATTTCTTGAGTTTTTGGCCACTGTTTTAGGCCTAGTTAGAGTTTCCTAATTTAGTTTAAGTCCATCCCTTTGTTTGTTGCATGCTCTCCTTGTATGTTGTAGCATATTGGTGAGTTGTTGCATGATTGAAATCACATGATTGAATGAAGTCACATGTTGGCTTATATGCTTGAATGCCTACATTAGCCTTGCACACTTGTTACTTGCATTGCTCTATGCCTTGCATATCTTGTATGCTCATTTGCATTGCCATATTGCATGCCTAGTTAACATGCTTAGGTTGCATTGCAATGGCATGCATGCTTGGCCTCTTAACTATCCATGATAGAGGTTAAGTCCCCCTTGGCTTGATTATGTGCATTGCATTACATATCAAATGTGCACACTTGGTTTCTTGGGCCATCATGCATGGAAATGCGCGATTGGTGGTCCGAGAACAAAGGTTCATGTCCCTTGGAGTTATAAACATGATATGGGGTGTGATTGGTGCAT
This sequence comes from Camellia granthamiana, assembly GCA_036172215.1. Classification (NCBI taxonomy): domain Eukaryota; kingdom Viridiplantae; phylum Streptophyta; class Magnoliopsida; order Ericales; family Theaceae; genus Camellia; species Camellia granthamiana. The sequence goes on along the minus strand of CM069913.1, from coordinate 77,972,537 downwards.
ACATTGCTTAAAATGCATTGCCATGCCAAGTATTGTCCTCTGCTGCTGTCAAACTAGATTCTGCCGGAATTTTTGTCCGGTCGGCTACATTTAGTGCCGACTGGCCACCATTGTTGGCCGATGGATAAAAGTTATGGCCGGTGACCATTCTGCATGGCCGGTGGTGTCCCCCTTTAGCCGGTGGTGTCTCCTGGCATCCATAGAGCAAACCCTGAGACTTTGACAGTCCTCAGAGGAGCAGAGCAGGGAAAACAGAGGCATCTTGTGCATGGTAGTGGATTTCCGGGCGAAACCGAGCGCGCATGCATCGGACCCTCTCCCCGAGGCCTTTTACTACTTTCAGTACTTAATTGATTTGTTAATTAATTAGGTGGTCTGTAATATTTAATTAGCTTGTAGGTTAATTAAATTTGTATATTCTTTCGGTCCCTCCAAGCGAGGGCAAATTTGTAATAAGCGTAGGTGAGTGTGTGCATGTCTTCCAACCCCCACTTCTTTCTCCCTTTTACTTACCTGCTTATGATGGTTAGTATTAGGACATGTTTACTTTAGCATACCTCATGTTATGCATGCGTGCATCGTTCATCAGTATTGCATGCACCGGGCTCGATACATCATGCTAATTGCATTATATTTCAAATCAAATTTGAATACATGCTACTTGCGCATTTCACATGTCATCCTTAAGATTAGCTGAGCCTATTCTAATGACATTTTGTATGCGATGCATTAGGCACTTAACATGGACTTGGATCATGCATTGATTGCTAACACGTTCTTGTTTTGCCACGGAGTACGATGTAAGTATTTTATGCTTTAGCATACCGCATGCGTGTGAATGCTACCATGGCAGCATGCTTACCATGTGGCAAGATGCTTATCTGATAAACTGCTTGAGTGCCTGTGGGTGAAGGCTGGATTGCTTGAGTTGGAACAATTCGTTGAAATCCGTATTTTAGCCTACTTGCGAGTAGCAAATCCCAAAACCATTTCCAAACAAGACGGATATGCAATGCTTGTTTCCAAATTAGGCGATCTAGTCTATACTTGTTTGCTGTGTGCATAACATAGTAATTCTAGGCTAATAACCGGAATAAGAACACATAACGTTTTCAAAACAAGATATCACGGTTAGCAGAGGCCGATCTTCGGATCGGGCGAGAGCGGGTGCTCATAGCTGACCTTCCCCAATCGTACCCAAGTTCCCGAGCCAAGGCAACTTTGGTGATGACGGACACGTGGCCTTTGGCACCGAGTCAGGGTTTCCTAAATTTCTCAAAATAAAATATTTAGGTGGCGACTCTGTATCTGGCAAAGTAGTCCATGTTTGGCACTTCTTTCAAAAATCTGTTTTCTCAAAATGATTTGCCGGATTTGGACTCTTTGGTTCAGATTTAGAACCGACAACAAAAAAAAGAGTCCAAACTGCAGCGAGGTCCCCCCGTGGGCTTGCTATAGTTTCTGGCGACTCTGTTAGGGAATTAGAGAACTTGACTCGAATTCATGATATCTTGTTTTGTTCACGCTTATGTGTTTCTTTGCATTGCATTTGCATTGGTGCGCCTAGGACACCGTGTTTGCCATCTGCTATTCTTGAACGGTTTGCCGGAGGCTTGTCTTGTCAAAGCATGCCATAAGGCTGACCGGTTGTGGGCTCTGCCAGTATGGGAATACAAACCCCGGTTTTACCGGGGCACCCTTTTTGACCATTCGACCTAGTGCATATCGGAATCCATAGTGACCATTCCAAACTAGGATAGGTTGCTTACCCGATATAGGTTGTTTGAAACCGCTGTGTGCATAGTGAAACCCTAGCTCCTGACAAAATAGGACAGGGAAACCCTACCCCAACATAGGGGTGTATTGGCTCTCTTTTACTTGCTATGTGCTTTTAGAGTGTATCTCTACAGGGAATGCATATACCAGTTTGCAAGTCTGGGTATCAGGCCTGATGGCACCAGTATCAGTTTTTGAGAATCAATTATATCTGCGGGTATCAGATTAGTGTTCTGGGGCAGTGATTTCTAGGGAACAGTGATTAGTAGTAGAGTACAGTTGTCCAGCTACACCCGTGTTTGATCTGTTTGGGCTGAAATGCTGCTTGCTTTTCCTTTCAGTACAGAGAGTCTGACCCAGAACAGTCAGTGTTTCCTTTTGCTGAGGCAAGCTAGATATCCGATCCGTTAGTCGCCATCCAGTATAGCGGACTTAGCATGACGCAGAATTCGGAAGAGATCGTGGTTATGACAGCCGTGTTAGATCAAGGAATCACTCTGCAAAGTGAGACCACTGTTGACATGCCGCATCCACCCAGATCGGCGGTTGCGTACCCGGTCTGGACCCCCCGACTATATCAGGCTTGCGAGCCTACTACATTTGAACTGATGGGGATGATAGGTGCTCTCCAGAGGTCTGTGGCAGATCTCGCCTACGGAATGTCAGTTTCACCCCCAGCCGCACCATATGCCGGGAGTTTTGTACCCCAGGAGCCCCCGCTGTTGGGACGGATTGTGATTGAACTTAGCCAGCCGGAGATAGCCTCCAGCTATGGCAATGACGTGCCAACATCAACCCAAACCCTCGATCAGGCTGAGGCCAGAGGTAAGGACAAAATGAAGGCAGATGCCGATCCTATCGAACAACTGCTGTGGGCAGTTGAGGCTTTGAAAGCTGGGGGAATGAACAAGCAACAGGTATCTGCAGTTGTAACAAAAGCTGTGGAGGATGCTTTCCCCGCTCCACCTGAGGGTAGTTCAAGTCAGTCAGAAAACCGGGATAGGCCCCGTCATACCAAAACAGTTTCTTCCACTCCCGACCCTGCATCCGGGAAGGATCAGAAATCCAAGGCCACACCTGCTGACCCATTCGCTAGTGCGTCTAGCAAGAGTGCTCAACCTTCAAAGTACCTGCCCCGAGGACGCAGGCTCTTCCATGCTCTCTATATGCCGTTGTCAAAGGCACTTCAAATCCTAGCTGAAAGAGGGCATCTTAAACCCTTGGAGCCTCGGCCCCTCCCGAAGAATCTCCCTGCTACACATGATGCTGTTTTGTACTACGCGTACCACCAGCAAACCGGTCATGCTACCGATAATTGCTTCCGCCTCCGTCATGAGGTGCAAGATTTGATTGACAACGAGGTTATCCTCCCACCCACCTCAGCCAAGTCCGTTACCACCCAGTTATTGGATTTTGAGGACACAGATATTGCGAGTATGTAATCAGAGGGTGAACCACCTGTGGGCGGCACTTGGCGTATTTTTGGATGTGGCGTCTGCCACGCATTTTTGAGCAGCTACGATTGCTAATTTTGTAAACTCTGGCTTGGGTGTCGAGTCAGTCTTTTGTTTTGTTTTGAGTCTGTCTCATTGTCTTGAGTCAGTCCTTTTTGCTCACGAGTCTTGTTGTAGCAAGTCAGTCCCCTTTGTATAGAATGCCAGGTGATTCCGGGGTTGTTGCCTCGAACACCGTTTTACTTTGTAATTACCCGTTTTAGTTTTCTTTTGAGTCTGTCTCTGCTGTGGAGCCGGTTGCATCAGCAAATCTGAATGAAACAGCTGTGGCTATCTCGTTTTCGTGCTTGCTGTCAGTTTGAGCTAGTTGTGCCAGAGGAGATAAATGGAACGACAGTACGTTCTACCTGCTCTTTTGTATCCTGAAAATTATTACAATGACCTAAGTTTTTCAAAAACCCCTTTTCAACACTGCTGTGATAAAAACGAAGAGGAAGGAATTCCTCAGGTTTTGCAAAATTTGATCATATTTGCGGGAAAGATAGGCATGCTAAGCCTTTAATGAATGAAATCATGCCTGTCAGCGTGAGTACTGAGAAGGACCCTGGCTTGATCCAGATTAGTTCCACACTATCTTCAGCGCGAGCGATTTGTCGCCTTCTTAAAAACCTTCAAAAACAAAATGTTTTGCGCGGTCCTGTGAATACCTGTGTGGAATTGCTCTTGAGATTGCGCAGCCTAGGATCGCTCTCAGCCTCGAGATTCAATCTATTTGTTTCGAACCTGGAGTCCGTTCAGAACATTCAACAGCCAACCGCCATGTGAGGCCCGTGTGGCTCAATTTGAAGCAGCCCTCGAACAAGAGGCACCAAACTCAGATCAAGAAGATTAAATTTCACCGGAAGAGGCTCGTGAGGCAACCGTAATGGATTCTTCTGCAAATCAACACAACAGCGACTCTCCTGGATACAGAGGGCTTCGATTTCAAAATCATTTGGCATGGGCTTCTTACACTTTTACCGTTTTGAGAGGCTTGCTGGGCCGAAAACCCGGAAGGGCGACCCAGGCAAAAGTTAGAGCAAAGAAAAGAAGAAAAGAAAAAAAAAGAAAAGAAGAAAACAGAAAACAGATGATAAAAAATAAAACAATTGAAAAAAAAGAGAAGAAAGAAAGAAAAAAAAAAGAAGAACAAAGCTCGCAAGGTCGAAAACCTGCAACGGGCGCCTTGGCAAAAGTTAGAGCCTGAAAAGTGAAGGTTAAAATACCCGAGTGTACCTTAACCGGAACTACGTAAGCCTTGATTCCCATGTTTGGGATACGTAGGCAACTTCATCCTGAAGTCCAGCCCCCAACGCTTTCGCAGCGCCTCAGTCTATGTAATGGTTTTGATTATCCTTGCCTCCTCTGAATCCGATAGTTCGGTTGTGGCAATTGGAACTATGTAGGCAGCTTCATCCTGAAGTCCGGCCACCAATGCTCTCACAGTGACTGTGTCCATATATTGGTTCAGACCATTGTCTTTGGGGTTTAGTCGTCATTGGCAAAGACCGTTCACAAAATGCTGCGGCATCATCCAAATAAGGGGCAACTTTCCGTTGCCATGCATTGCCATAAGTTGCCCCGAGTTGCCGTCCACACCAGGGGCAACTTTCTGTTGCCTTGTTTCCCCCCCTTTAAGCCAGGGGAAATTTTCCATTGCCTCCGATCCAAGGTTGTGCATCTCGAGGGTAGGTTCCGTGCTCGTTTAGCATTGACCGTTTGCAAAAATAGTTTTTGAAAATTTTTACTGAGGTTGACTATTTTCTTGAAAACTATTTCATTTTCCAAAACCGGACCATTTTCTTGGACCCAAAAAGGAAAATTTTCAGTGCTTATTGCCTGACTTGCAGGATTTTTAAAACAGAAATTGAACAAGTATGTTAATCCGGCTCTCGTTTTGGTCAAAACTGTTTTAAGAGAAAAACAAACAAAAATGGTCAAAGTGATGAACTAGGGGCACAATTGGGTCAGGTATTCTGTCTTTCCCCTGCCGTCAACATACTTGCCAGAAGGGCACCCTGTTCGCCGGGAGAAGCTTTCCCTATACGAAACCTCAACTGAATGTCACCAGAAGAAATAGCCGCGAGCTAACAGTGTTGGGCGTGAACCCACGACTTCCTATTCACCCATCAATTACCCTGGGGAGGGATGAAAAATGAGAGAATAAAGGATAGAGAGGTGTAAGTCGAGAGAAAAGTGAGAAAAGGGTTTTGAGAGAAAAACCGAGCCTGAGGGTCGAGTGATGTGAGAATCACAAATCAGAAAGGGTGGGAATAACACCCAGAAGAACTGGCTCCTCGAGATCTGAGGTCTTTTGTTTGTAAACACCTCCGTGTGTCGTGTCTTTTGCCTTGTTTTCCTCAACTTTTGTTTTGAGTCCTTTCCGAGCATGTCTCGTCGTGTTTAGGTCGTGCACCTTTTGTTTGAGTTTTTCTCGCCGTGTTCAGTTTTAGGCTCGAGACCCAGGTTTGAAAAACCTTTATTTAATTTCAAAAATTGTTTATGCTCAGAATGCTGTGCCATTCTCTACATTTATGCCGAGCAAGAGAAAAAAAAAAAGAAGAAGAAGAAGAAAAGAGCAAAATTTGGGGTATCTGAGCGTGTTTCAACTTCAACCGGTTCAGCTCTTGTAGTCCGTCTTGTCAGATTGGGCTGTTTGTTCAGGGTTTGCTGTGTGCAGAGTGAACCAATTGCTGTGTTATGGACTGTATGCAGACTAATCCCCAACAGAGTATGGGCTGTGTGTTCAGGTTGAGCAGTATGTTGCTTGGGTTGTTTTGCTGTTAGCTGGTTTGTTATCTGATTATTACAGTGCAAGTGCTCAATTTTCAAACAACAGATCGATTTCACTTACATTGAGGTGTAATATGATGTGGCATGTTGTAATGTGATACAATGCATGAGATATGTAAATGTAACACTTTTTCAGACGAGACAAAAAGTTTGTTTCATTTCATCATCTTTTCAAGTACATACTTTTGGAAACAAAAATCTGCCTGCGGCAGTACAAGGTACTCTAACTACCAACAAAAGGAAAAAGTACAGAAAAGAAGAAGAAAATAGCAAAAGTCTGTATCAACATCAAGAGGTCTCAGGTCTGAGAGTCCGTCCTAGTCCTCTTCCTGGACGAAGGTCCAGGAGTATCGTCTGGAGCATCATCATCTGAGCCTGAGTCCGAGCTGTCTCCGGTCCCCTCCTCCGATGACTCTGACTCCGCCTCTGCCTCCGCCTCAGCCTCTGACTCATCGTCATCATCGTCCGGAACTGGCGCCCGGGAGCTACTCCCAGCACGAGTGCACCCCGCCTTGGTGCGGGGAAATACTCTGCCCTCCTCATCTCTCCCCCGAGCAGGAACGGAAGGTCCGGCTGGAGCACCTCCTATGGTGGGAATTTGGAATGGAGGCTGAAAAACATGAAAGGCAAATGCATCAGTATGCTGTGAGAAGTTTATCAGTGCAGAATGCAGTGCATGAATATAGTGTGTGTAATGCTGTGAGCAGTTTATCAGTACAGAATGCAGTGTATGAGTACAGTGTGTGAATATAGTGTATGAATGCTGTGAGCAGTTTATCAGGCGTTGTGTTGTGCATCAGATTATGTGAAGCAGTTTATGTATGGTTTGAGACTGGGGTCAGAAAGAACATACCGGAATACTGTAGAGGGCTAGGAGGTCGAAAGTCCGCTGTAGCATCCCCATCATGGAGGCATTCAACTCTAATGACTGCCGGGTGTACTCGGAGGAAGCCTGTAAAAAAATATCAGACGCATCAACATTCTGTGGGATATCAAATAAACTGAAATGAAATAACAGTGCAAGATGCGAAATGTAATAATACATACCGGAGGCAAGTCGGGGACACCGACCAACTCGTGATCAGCTGGAGGAGGGGCAAAGGGGATCTGGTAGGTCACCCCACCCTGCCCTCTGTATGTCATTGTCGTAGGTAGTGCGGGCCAACCAAACCCCCGCCCTCTCTGAGCTCTGCCTCTACCACGAACCCGGGCCCTCCTCGATGCTCCTGCTCCAACCCCTGTACCTGCCCTGACTGCCGGCGCCGCAGGTCTCTCTCTCTCAGCTTGGCGGCCACCGCTCAAAGGCCGCATAAGGAAGGTCCGGATGAACTCCGTATAGTCACCTATGCTCCTGTGGCGAATCGCGTCCCAGCCGACTATGTACTCAACCATCTGCTGGAGGGTGTACCCCTCGGTCCTCCTCATATGCTCAGGGGGCGGAGCCAGAACTATCTGCTCCGATAAGCCCAGGGTCTGGCGCAGGAAGCGCTCGCCCAGGTACCACACCCGACAGACTGGCCCCTCCAAGAGGATCCTGAACCGGGCAGTCTCTACCGCGCCCGTGAATCGCTTCCACATCTCGTCTGGCAATGGAGCCCAAGGCTGCCACGTGATCTGAAAATGAAATGCAGTTTGTTATCTACTGTTATTAAAAATACAGTGCAAAGCAAAGCTTAAATGAACTGAAAGTTTTAAACAATACCTCTGCGGAAGTGATGGTGTCGAAGTAGCAGCGGAAGAAAGTGAATGTCTCCCGGGGCCTCCGCACACACCTAACATCAAAGCGTCTGGAGAATGGGACGACAAGTGGGGTCTCCACGTCAGGCACTGGCGCCAGCCTCAGAAAGTAGGCATAGACCCACAGCTCCAGAGTAAATACCAGAATGCTTATCAGATAAAGCAGAATGCAAAATAAAGCAGAATGACAAAGCCGTGTGTTGCACTGTGTATTGTGTAGAGTGTGCCGTGTGTACAGCGTACAGTCAGTGTAAAGCAGGATATCTGTGTACCGTGTGTACAGTGTACAGTCAGTGTAAAGTAGAGTATCTGTGTGCCGCGTGTACGGTGTACAGTCAGTGTAAAGTAGAGTATGTGTGTGCCGTGTGTACAGTGTACAGTCAGTGGGAAGCAGACCGCAGTGTGCGCAGTGTGCAGAGTACGGTACGGAATACAGATAACGTAATACAGAAATGTAAAGCAGAGAAGAAGAATACCTCCCAAGCACGCCAGTAGCCCCCGAGTAATTGCCCGCTGCCACGGGAGACTGAGCTCATATATCCATAGAGAGTGGCCAGAGCAGCGCCACCCCAGTCATAGCGGAAAATCTGCCTGACATCCACCAGTGCGCTGAGTAGGCAGAGGGGCACGGTGTTCGCCCGATCGGTGAAAATGTTCGTCCCAAACAAGAACATCAGGAAGCCACGCGCGCACCGCTCCACCTCCTCCGGAGCCATCGGAACCTCCTCGATCAAAGCTGGCTGGACCTTGAACTGGACCTCAAACCAGGAATATCGGACGTAACCTGGACGAGCGAGAGGCGGCCGAGTGCCGAGCAAGCACAACTGGGCAGCCTCCCACTCGCCCATGTCGGTGTCGAAGGGGATCGGATCACCCCCTACCCCGATGCCTGTGATCATCGAGAAATCCACGAGGGTCATCGTCATCTCCCCCGCGGCAGAGAGGTGGAATGAGTCGGTGGTGTCCCACCACCTCTCCGCTAGGGCGGCAAGAAGAGGCCTGCATGCGGAAAGACGGGGCAGTCCCCTATAGAATACGCCAAAGCCGACCTCGTCCACAATATGACGAATGGCGTCCGGCAACTCCAAATACCAGTCTCGAGTGGCAACGTTCCCATACCCACGGACGGTATGGGAATCCCCCTGTATTCAAGCAAGCAGTTGCCAAGCAATATAAAATATACAGTTTTGAAAGGCATTCAGAATTGGTGATAGTACAATGTGTGTGCACGTTTTTCAGATTCAAGCAGATACTGGGTGCCGGTGTGCTTACAATGAACTACAACGTGTGATGTGTCAGCATGTTTGAGTGGTTCAGGGCAAGTGCAGTGTGTGCGCACGTGTTAGTTTCAAATAGATATCGGTTGCAAGTGTGTTCACAGTCAACTATAGTGTATCAGTGTATCAGTGTATCTGAGCCAAGCAATTAAAGGACAGAACCAACTACGGCAGTTTTGTATTCGACATTGCGGAAAGTAAAGCAGAGGAAAGAATATACCTTGGAGGCGCCGAAGGACAGATGAGACGCCGGCTCGCGCAGAAGAAGCTCCGGATCCACCATCCTGTCGAAACCCCTAAACTGGCGAACAGCGTCAGGAGGTAGCACGTGAATCGCCGGCCGGTAGGTCGCCGGGTCGAAGGGACGGACGCTCAAAGGTAGGAGCTCAGCCCCGGGATCCATCTCGTGATCCGGGGGAGTCCCACCCTGTGGAATGTCGTCGGCCATGTCAAATGTGACGAGGGAAATGGTCGGAAAATGAAAATAAGGCTAGAATGCGAAAGGTCAACAGAAAGTCAACCCCCGAGAGGGTGGAAAATGACCGGAAAAGTCGGGAAGTGAAAGTGCACGGAAATCAAGAAAAACTTGGGGGAAACAAACCCCGAGTGGTGGAAACCAAGAAAAGTACACCGAAAATGAGATTTGTTCGGTTCAAAGCTTGCGAAACGAGGAGGGTTTCGCGAATCGAACGACGGAAAAAGTGCCTAGAACGCGAGAAAAGCACGGATCGAAGGTGAGAAAATGCTCTAGAGAGAAGGGGAAGAGGATTTCGGCCTAAGGGGAATGAGAAAAATAGGGTTTAAAACCCTATTTTAAAAGACCCGGGGTGAAAAGACCAAACTGTCCCGACTCAGCAACTTTTGGCCGGTTGGCTACATTTTTGGCCGGTCGACCAAATATTTGGCCGGTGGAATGTATTGATGGCCGATGGACAGCCAGTAGCCCTTCCATGTGGCCGGTGATGCTTCTACAACCCTTTTTGGGTCAGATCTGTAGTTTTGGACCTTCATTGCTCAAGATAGTGCAAGAACAGTGCATTTCCGAAGCTCAACCGGCCTCCGTTTTGACCTCGGACTGTGTCTTCTATGCATGGCACTTGAATTCATGCAAGACGTATCCTTTTTCGTATCCTTGTGTCTTTTACAAGATTCAAAAGTTACCCCATGTGCATTTCAATTCAATTACGCTGTTTAGCGCCTCGCACTGTCTTGTGCACCGCATTTCCAATCGCGCTATTTTGCACATTGCTTTGCATTTGGCATGCATTCATTGTTCACGCTGTTCTGCGCACCTCCCTTGCATTATTATGCATTTCCTGAGTAACCAGGTCCGGCGGGACCATAAACACGCCCGGTCTGGCGAGACCTTAAACACGCACGGTCTAGGAGACCTTAAATCCTTGGAAGGTGCAAGACCTTTGATGCACTGTTGCGCACATTTCATTTGCATTTGCATGCATCTCAAGCCGCGCGTTTTAAAGTTCATGTATTTTCATGCATCTCAAGCCGCGCGTTGTCGCGCATTGAAAAAGTTCATGCATTTCAAGCGACTTGCGTTGTCGCGTACTCCATGCAGTATGCATTTCAAAAAAAAAAAACAACAAAAAAAACATGCATATGTCATGCATTACATTATAAATAACATCGCATATGTTATGCATCGTTGTAAATAATACTGCATATGTCATGCATCATTATAAATAGTGCATATGTCATGTATTTCAAAAAAAAACAACACACAACACATCATGCATATGTCATGCATTACATTGTAAATATCGCATATGTCATACATTTCATCGTAATATAGTGCATATGTCATGCATTTCTCTCGTATCTATTCCACTCCATTGCATATTGTAAATATCGCATTATAGCTTGCATGCATCCATTGCATCACCCCTTCCATCCAGGGCTCGCACCTTTCCTTGTTAAGCTTGGTTTGGTATGTGCTCACATTTTTCACGTCTATACACTCATAGTTCTGCATGTGTACACACCTATTCCTTGATGAACTTGGTTTAGGGTAGCGGCACCTTTTCTATGTTAGACGTGGTTTGTATGTGTACATGCCTTTCCTAGGCGAGATTTGGTTTGGCATGCGTGCTTTATCCATCGTATCCACACCCATTTCATTGCATATTGTAAATATCGCATTATAGCTTGCATGCATCCATTGCATCACCCCTTCCATCCATGGCTCGCACCTTTCCCTGTTGAGCTTGGTTTGGTATGTGCCCATACTTTTCACTCATAGTTCTGCATGTGTACGCACCTATTCCTTGTTGAACTTGGTTTAGGGTAGCGGCACCTTTTCTATGTTAGACGCAGTTTGTATGTGTACATGCCTTTCCTAGGCAAGATTTGGCTTCGCTGCATGCCATATCCGCTGTATATATTTCATTGTAGTGTAATTTTGCATCCAGCATTAGGATTGCTGTCCTTTCCCCAGCGGGTTGTCTCCCCACTTATGTCATTCCACCCAATACTTATTCTTGTGTCCATCTATATCACTCATAGTTCTGCATGTGTACGCGCTTTGAGGGTTGCGGCACCTTTTCTATGGTAGACGGACTTGTTACTTCCATCAATCTATTTGACATTTGTGTGGTTTTGAACCGCTCATGATTGGATCATGATTCAATTGCATTGCATTTTGTTTGCATTGTTTCGATTGCATTGCATTTTTCATTTGCATTACTATACATAGTTTGTATATATTGCATATCATTTTGCATTCATTCTTGCATTGTCATGCATACTGCTAACCATATCATACCTGTTAAGTTGTTTTCCTTACAGGCACGATATTGTATGTACGGTTGATTTGCGGCTGGTGGAGCCAGACGAACCGGACAGGTATTATATCCTCCGTGTGAGACGTATCGAGAATTGCATAATTCTCTTACATCCTCTCTGCATTGTAGTGTAGTTTGGTGTATGCGAGCTTAAAACTGTCGCATGTGTGCTTCGTTACAGCTTTTCTTTGCATGATCGTAAGTTATGCTCGGCTTCTTGCATTGTCTTGCATTTTGCCCCTGCCTTCGGGCGCATATCTTTGTCGGTAGCTTGTATGCTTTGTCTAAGTCTTCGGCCTTGTCAAAAATGGGCCGTCTCTCGGCTTTGACATTCACTCCCGTCATTGTTATGACTTTCGAGTTCTATCAAAGAGGGGCAACTGTGGACACCCTATTTTTGACCGTCCTCAAGACTTGGACTTCATCGCTTGAACACTCGGTGATCATCCATGTTTGTGTTCGTCTTGAGTTCCCGGAAGCCTTGGCAGCGCGCCTCGTCTCAGGACCTCTCGACTCAACTGTTTTGTGGTTGGTTTGACACCAAACACTTGTGTTTTGCCTTTGAGGGGTAGGGAATGCCTTTTGAGGCATCCCCACACATCACCGGCCATGGCTTGAGACCACCGGCTGTCTTTTTCTGCCATCGTCCAAATGTTTGGCCGACCGGCACTATTTTTGGCCGACCGGCCATAAGTTTTGGCCAAAATCACTTTTGGCAGGCCGACTACTGTGCATCTGCTTTTGCAGATATTTTGCCACAGCTGGCATGCATTTGGCTCCCCTCCATACACGTGTATGGAGGGATCTCCTTCTATTTAGCTTCCTTTGGAAGCTTTACAAGAGGGAATGGTCTATAAGAGGGGGGCTGCTCTCCCTCTTTGAGGGGTTGGACATTTTTTTAGACAGCTTTTTAAGGTTTGAGTTCTAGGGTTAGGGTTTGCTCATCTCCCATCTCTATATCTCTCTTGTGTGTGTTTAGGCTTAGATTTGCACACAAACACACACTATCGCACATTTTCTTGGAGCTGAGGCCCTTGAGGGTTGTTTTTAGAATTTTGGAGCTGGTTTGGAGCTTAAGAAGCTGCTGGAGCTTCATTTGTGAAGAAGGTCTACAAGGGTAATCACTTTTCCCTTTTATTCCCCATTTTTGCACACTACTTTTGCCTATCTTGAAACCGTTTTTTGGCTTTGCATATAACACATAAAAGTTCTGTTTTTAAGGCCTCTAAATAGTTTGTTAAGAGTGTTTTGTGGTTTGAGGTTGTTTGACCCCTCTTAAGCCTTGTTTGGCCCTTGTTTTGTGCCATTTTGTGTGAGCTCCGGGACCGTAGTGTTTGGGCCTCCTCACCACTGAAATCTTGAGGGATTTCAGAGGTGAGGATGGTGCCTTGAGGTCCTAGGAAGGAGAGGGCCACCCGCTCTCCTTGTTGTCCTTGAAAAGGGCACTTTTTGGCCTCTTGAGGGAGCACCTAGTTAGGTTCATGTTGGCCATGCCTTAACTGTTTTTTGTGCTTATTATGCCATGAAATAGCATTGAGTTGAGTTGGTTTTGGTACACCATGCTTGCTTAGCATACATGCCTTGTAATGCCATTTTGTTGCCTTAATATGCCTTAGGTTGTAAGCCCTTGTTCTAGCATATTTTAGGCCTAGCTTTGTGAAGCTTTAGTGCATGTTTTTGTATGCTTTAGCTCTGTTTTAAATTGCTTGAGTCATACTTGCCATGTATTGCATAGCTCCTTTGCATTTTTGGTTTGTTAGCCTTAAGTTTTGGACCTTTATTGCATGCTTAGCCTATCTTGTTTGCTTGGTTTGACACCATCTTAACATGATTCCAGAGCTTACATTGCATGTCTTTACTCCATGCTTAGCCTCTTTTAAATGTGCTTGAAAGTTGCCTTTGTTTGCTTAAGTATAGGCCCATTAACATGTGCATGTGTGTATGTGTGTTTGGTCTCATTTCTTGAGTTTTTGGCCACTGTTTTAGGCCTAGTTAGAGTTGCCTAATTTAGTTTAAGTCCATCCCTTTGTTTGTTGCATGCTCTCCTTGTATGTTGTAGCATATTGGTGAGTTGTTGCATGATTGAAATCACATGATTGAATGAAGTCACATGTTGGCTTATATGCTTGAATGCCTACATTAGCCTTGCACACTTGTTACTTGCATTGCTCTATGCCTTGCATATCTTGTATGCTCATTTGCATTGCCATATTGCATGCCTAGTTAACATGCTTAGGTTGCATTGCAATGGCATGCATGCTTGGCCTCTTAACTATCCATGATAGAGGTTAAGTCCCCCTTGGCTTGATTATGTGCATTGCATTACATATCAAATGTGCACACTTGGTTTCTTGGGCCATCATGCATGGAAATGCGCGATTGGTGGTCCGAGAACAAAGGTTCATGTCCCTTGGAGTTATAAACATGATATGGGGTGTGATTGGTGCATACATTGCTTGAAATGCATTGCCATGCCAAGTATTGTCCTCTGCGGCTGTCAAACCAGATTCTGCAGGAATTTTTGTCCGGTCGGCTACATTTAGTGCCGACCGGCCGCCATTGTTGGCCGATGGATCAAAGTTATGGCCGGTGACCATTCTGCATGGCCAGTGGTGTCCCCCTTTAGCCGGTGGTGTCTCCTGGTATCCATAGAGCAAACCCTGAGACTTTGGCAGTCCTCAAAGGAGCAGAGCAGGGAAAACAGAGGGATCTTGTGCATGGTAGTGGATTTCCGGGCGAAACCGAGCGCGCATGCATCGGACCCTCTCCCCGAGGCCTTTTACTGCTTTCAGTACTTAATTGATTTATTAATTAATTAGGTGGTCTGTAATATTTAATTAGCTTGTAGGTTAATTAAATTTGTATATTCTTTCGGTCCCTCCGAGCGAGGGCAAATTTGTAATAAGCGTGGGTGAGTGTGTGCATGTCTTCCAACCCCCACTTCTTTCTCCCTTTTGCTTACCTGCTTATGATGGTTAGTATTATGACATGTTTACTTTAGCATACCTCATGTTATGCATGCGTGCATCATTCATCAGTATTGCATGCATCGAGCTCGGTACATCATGCTAATTGCATTATATTTCAAATCAAATTTGAATACATGCTACTTGCGCATTTCACATGTCATCCTTAAGATTAGCCGAGCCTATTCTAATGACATTTTGTATGCGATGCATTAGGCACTTAACATGGACTTGGATCATGCATTGATTGCTAACACGTTCTTGTTTTGCCACGGAGTACGATGTAAGTATTTTATGCTTTAGCATACCGCATGCGTGTGAATGCTACCATGGCAGCATGCTTACCATGTGGCAAGATGCTTATCTGATAAACTGCTTGAGTGCCTGTGGGTGAAGGCTGGATTGCTTGAGTTGGAACAATTCGTTGAAATCCGTATTTTAGCCTACTTGCGAGCAGCAAATCCCAAAACCATTTCCAAACAAGACGGATATGCAATGCTTGTTTCCAAATTAGGCGATCTAGTCTATACTTGTTTGCTGTGCGCATAACATAGTAATTCTAGGCTAATAACCGGAATAAGAGCACATAACGTTTTCAAAACAAGATATCACGGTTAGCAGAGGCCGATCTTCGGATCGGGCGAGAGGGGGTGGTCATAGCTGACCTTCCCCAATCGTACCCAAGTTCCCGAGCTGAGGCAACTTTGGTGATGACAAACACGTGGCCTTTGGCACCGAGTCAGGGTTTCCAAAATTTCCCAAAATAAAATATTTAGGTGGCGACTCTGTATCTGGCAAAGCAGTCCATGTTTGGCACTTCTTTCAAAAATCTGTTTTCTCAAAACGATTTGCCGGATTTGGACTCTTTGGTTCAGATTTAGAACCGACAACAAAAAAAAGAGTCCGAACTGTAGCGAGGTCCCCCCGCGAGCTTGCTACAGTTAATAACCCACATCAAAAGTACAGTAGCATAACTTCTTTACAAACACGATCATCTAAACTGAGCCAACCCATAACAGACTATCTATAAATATACACAAGGTCCTTGCCAACAAAAAAAAATATAAATACATAGCAAAATGGCAAGGGTGGGTCTCGTGCGTGAGACACAAGGTTGACTCTCTACAACTCATGTTGTTCATGGCAGACTTCACTGGGGCTGGGCTTGTACTTCTCTTGGCTCACCTACAAACACATGAACGAGCGTGAGCGATAGCCCAGTGAATAATATCAAAGATAGAAATTACATAACAATTGCAGAACAACAGGTTCCAAACGGCCTCAGGCCCATTTCATATGTCTATTTAACAGATATATAACTATACGAATTTCAATCAAGTGACTTGTAGTTTCAACATTCTGGCCTTTGGCCTGTTCAGATTTCCATTTATGTCAAAACGGCCTTCGGCCCACTCATTTATGTCAAAACGGCCTTCGGCCCGATTATTTATCTCAAAACGGCCCCCGGCCTGTTTATTCTCATCAAACGGCCTTTGGCCCACTTATTCATGTCAAAATGGCCTTCAGCCAGTACATTTGTGTCAAAATGGCCTTCGGCCCATACATTCGTGTCAAAACGGCCTTCGGCCCACTCATTCATGTCAAAACGACCTTTGGTCCATTCATATATGTTAGAACGACCTTCGGTCCATTCATATAAGTCAAAACGACCTTCGGTCCATTCATATAAGTCAAAACGACCTTCGATCCATTCAATTTTATCAAAACGACCTTTGGTCCATTTATGTTTATCAAAACGACCTTTGGTCCATTCATTTATTCATACCGGACTTTTGTCCGCAATCCCAATTAGCAACTCATAAAGCTCATAAGGGAATAAACAATTGGACATTCACAAGCATTCGGATATTGATATTACTCACAGTGATCGGCCTGTGGATTTGCCCTAGAGCTTGACCCTACACATTTCATGAACACAAAAGGGTCACTAACAGTTCGATCCATTCTTTAATTCACATGTTTCTCATTAGGCTTTATTCTTATCACAATAGTTCATTTACGGTGCTTAACACATGCCTAAGAGTGCTTACACGTGAAAGAGAACGGAAAACAGAACACAGAATGCAGAAACAAAATTTCAGAAAACAGGGTATCCGCTCGAGCGGACCCTTGAGGCCTGCAAAAGTACTGGTTGCATGAAAATTACGCTCGAGCGTGGAGTACAGCACTCGAGCCGAAGGCTTGTCCACAAAAGCTCCCCGCTCGAGCGTGTAATATCCCACTCGAGCGGACACCAACTCCGCAAAAAGTGCTGGGAGCACGATTTTCCTGCTCAAGTGGCCATTACCCCGCTCGAGCGAACATCAAAATTCTGGAAAACCCAGGTTGTGTTCTTGAGCTCCAATTCGAATTCCCAGCGACACTACTTGCATGCAATGGCCCAAATCTCAAATTTAATCATGCTAACATGACACCAATGCAAGATTACAACATTAGGAAGCTCAATTTCTTGATTTATTTACATGCATGTCCCAAAACATGTCAAACTCAACATCAACATAACACACTCATGCATTCAAGCTCATATCTTCTCAAATTGTACATACATGTGATATATTAGCCACATTCCCAGCTTAGATGGCACAAATGATGAGTATAACATGAGCTTCAATTGAAATTGTACATGGATTATACATTTTCAAGCTCAAACATGCAAATTCAAGGTACTTACTTACATGCATGCACATAATGGCCTTCAATTCAACCAAACCAATTCATTTTCCTCATGACCAAACTAAATCATGTTCTTGACCATTATTCCAACTTGAATTCATAAAATTTCAACTTAATATCCATGAATTCACTTACCAAGGAGCTTTAATCTTCCCAATTTAGCAATACTTGAGCTTAATTTCCCAAAAGGTCCAAGTCTTGAACCACAAATGCACAACTCTCTCCTCTCCCTCTCTACAGCCGGCTCTCTCTCTCTTTCTTAGAGAGTTGATCAGCCCAAAAAAGAAGATAAGGAGGAGGGAAGTTGAGTGTATAGCCCTTTCCATAATTTCCCACTAGCTCAATTTAATAATAACAAATAATTGGGCATCAAATCACCAATTTAATCAACTTAATCTGGTCTGAATCAATTTTTCAATTAAATTTCACCGTAGGCTCTAGAAATTATGCCAATCACAATGGCGTAATCAATTTCGGGTTCGGTTGCCGATAAGGCCCTCAATTTAATCTCTAAAGCAAGTAATCAAACAGATATTCCTACGATGAACAGATAGAAATTCAAAATCACATATTTTCACATAATGGCACACAAAATCATATCAAAACATATAATCACATACGTATTAGGGACCAATTAATATAATACAGAACAGGGGTATCACAGTCTTCCCCCCTTTAGGAAGTTTGGTCCTCCAAACTTAGGTTACCTTCGTCGGGAAACAAATGTGGATAGCGTAGGCGCATTTCCTCCTCTTTTTCCCATGTAGCATCCGTCCCATAGTGTTCTTTCCATTCTACTTTCACCATTGGGATGGATTTGTTCCTCAATTCTTTCACTTGTCGATCAACAATTCTTACCGGCCACTCAGCATATTCCATGTTTTCACCAATAGCAACCCGGTGAGAATCAATCACATGAAACGGGTCTCGAAGGTAACCTCTCAACATCGACACGCGAAACACATTATGGATCTGCTCGAATCCGGGTGGCAAAGCAATTCTATAGGCCACTGGACCAAGCCTTTCCAAGATCTGAAACGGCCCAATGTAGCGGGGCAATAACTTGCCCTTTTTCCCGAGTCTGACTTGGCCTTTCATTGGAGAAACACGGATGAATACATGGTCACCAACCTCATCCTCAAGAGGTCTTCTCCGAACGTTTGCATAATTCTTTTGTCGGTCCTGAGCTGTTTTGAGCCTTTGACGGATAGTCTTGATTTTCTCAGAAGTGTCTTGCACAATTTCTGGCCCAAGCAAAGCTCTATCCCTGACCTCCGTCCAACAAATAGGTGATCTACACCTCCTACCATATAAAGCCTCGTATGGCGCCATACCAATGCTGGAGTGGAAGCTGTTATTATAAGCAAATTCTGCAAGTGGCAAATAATCTTCCCAACTCCCCTGAAAATCCAAAGCACACATGCGAAGCATATCTTCCAAGGTTTGTATCGTTCGTTCTGACTGTCCATCTGTCTATGGGTGGAATGTAGTACTGAACCTTAGTTCTGTTCCCATAGCCTCCTGCAAACTTTTCCACAATCTACATACAAATTTCGGATCTCTATCTGACACAATAGATACCGGAACTCCGTGTAAACGGACAATTTCATCAACATAAATAGTAGCCAATCTATAAGCAGTAAATGTAGTTTTGACAAGCAGAAAATGTGCAGATTTAGTCAGTCTAGCAACTACAACCCAAACAGAATCCATACCTCGAGAAGTCCGAGGTAGGCCAACAACGAAATCCATAGTCACATGTTCCCACTTCCATTCAAGAATAGGGAGAGGTTGAAGTAGACCGCCTGGTTTCTGATGTTCAGCCTTAACTTGCTGACACTGGAGGCACTTAGACACATATTCTGCAATCTCTTTCTTCATTTTAGGCCACCAATAGGTTTGTTTCAAATTTCGGTACATTTTATTGTTACCCAGATGCATAGCAAATACGGACTTGTAGGCTTCATTTAAAATCGTCTTCTTTAGTTCCGAGATATCTAGGACACATATTCGGTTTCGGAATTTCAACATTTCATTCTCAATACTGAATTCTGTTGTCGGACTTGCCTCGAATTCGTCAATCACTTTCTTGAGGAACTCGTCCTCTTTCTGTTTCTGTTTGATTTCATCAATGATCGCTGGTTCGGCTGTAATAGCGGCTATTAATCCGCCCTGCTCACACATTACCACCTCAATTTTAGACTTCTCAAAGTCTTGCAAAATCTCCCTTTGTTCTGTAAGCAAACAAGCCATACTCCCTGTTGATTTTCTGCTCAAGGCATCAGCAACTGTATTAGCTTTCCCGGGGTGGTACTGAATCTCTAGGTCGTAATCTTTTATCAGTTCCAGCCATCTTCTCTGACGCATATTCAACTCTTTCTGCGTGAAGAAGTATTTCAGGCTCTTCTGATCCGTGTAGACTTCACATTTTGCCCCATACAAATAATGCCGCCAGATTTTCAAAGCGAAAACAACTGCGGCCAATTCCAGGTCATGCGTTGGATAATTCTTCTCATGTAGCCTCAATTATCGGGAGGCATAGGCAATAACTTTCCCGCTCTACATTAACACACAACCCAAACCCTTATAAGATGCATCACTGAAGATTACAAAGTTTTCCGTACCTGAAGGTAGTGTCAAAATTGGTACAGTGGTCAATCTTGTTTTCAGTTCTTGAAAGGTAGATTCTCTTTCATCATTCCATTCAAACGGTTGCCCTTTACGTGTCAATTGGGTAAGAGGCACAGCTAATTTCGAAAAATCCTTCACAAACCTCCTGTAGTACCCAGCTAAGCCCATGAAGCTACGGACTTCTGTCACATTAGTCGGTGTAGGCCAATTCACAATTGCCTCTATTTTCTGCGGATCCACTGAAATTCCTTCCTTGTTGATCACATGCCCTAAGAAAACAACTTCATCCAACCGAAACTCACATTTCTTTAGTTTAGCAAATAATTTCCTTTCCCGAAGTATTTGTAGAACAATCCTCAAATGGTGTTCATGTTCAAGTCTATCCTTAGAGTATATCAAAATATCATCAATGAAGACTACAACAAACTCATCAAGGTAGGTTTTAAAAATTCTATTCATGAGGTCCATAAATGCTGCCGGAGCATTAGTCACTCCGAATGGCATAACAAGAAACTCAAAATGACTATACCACGTTCTGAAGGCTGTTTTCTCAACATCCTCTGCCTTAACTTTCAGCTGATGATACCCGGATCTCAAATCAATCTTAGAAAACACCTGTGATCCCTGCAACTGGTCAAATAAATCATTAATACGGGGTAGGGGGTATTTATTCTTTACTGTTACCTTATTCAATTCTCGGTAGTCGATGCACAGGCGCAAAGTACCATCCTTCTTTTTCACAAACAGCACCAGTGCGCCCCAAGGCGAAGTGCTAGGTCGGATAAACCCCTTGTCAAGTAGGTCTTGCAACTATTCTTTCAATTCTTTCATTTCAGCAGTAGCCATTATGTAGGGAGTCTTAGAAATGGGCTGGGTGCCTAGCACAGTCTCAATAGTAAACTCTATCTCCCTGTCTACCAATTCCCCTGGTAATTCATTTGGGAACACATCTGGGAATTCTCTAACAACAGGAATATCATTCAATTCAACATTCACAGATTGTTCAGTCAACACATAGCATAGATAACCCTGGCACCACTTCCTGATCAGTTTACATGCTTTCATTGCAGATATCAAATAAGGTGGAGGCACTACCCCATTACCCACAAACACAATTTCTTTTTGTTCTAGTGGCTTAAATACAACCCTTTTTGTCACATAGTCTATGATGGCACAATACTTGGTCAACCAGTCCATGCCCAAAATTACATAAAAATGTCTAAAGTTCAAGGGCAACAAATCTACATATAGGGTAGCATCCTCAATATGTATGTCACAAAACCGATATATATAGTCACATAACACAGATTCCCCCGATAGAGCAGACACACATAACAAATATGGCAATAACTCTAGGGGCCTATTCAGTCTAGATGCAAATGTATATGTCACAAACGAGTGCGTTGATCCTGAATTAATTAATACAAAGGCATCCTGATTACATATTGAAATAGTACCTGAGACAACATCATTAGCATTCCGTGTATCGCCCGGAACAAGTGCAAAAACTCTCCCCTGTCTCACTGTATCCCCAGTAATAGCGGATCTCAAAGTATTTCCCGACTTTAGAACTGATGCAGTGGAACTAGCTGCTACCCTTCCACCATTCTGATTACACTCTCGGGCTATATGCCCTTGTTTCCCACACTTGAAGCAGGCTCCTGATGCATGGTAACAGACTGCATGGTGCCTTTTGCTACAGATATTGCACATGGGAGCGGTGTCTCGGGAAGAATTTGAAGTAGTGGAAGAGCCCGTGTTTTGCTTTTTCAGAAATTTCTTCTTTGAAAACAAGCCTTGCCTTTTGTTACCCTTCTATTCTGTCACTGGCTTAGCTTGCCTAGCTATATTAGCCTCTGATATGATGGCTCTGTCAAGCACCCCAATGTAGGTTTCCAACTTTAGAACATTCACCCGCTCTAGGATGTCACTGCGGAGTCCACCTTCAAAGTGTCTTGCCTTCTTATAATCGGTGTCAATCACGTGTGGTGCAAACCTGGCCAATTCAGTGAACTTGGCCTCATACTCAGCCACTGTCATGCTATCTTGTTTTAATTCCATGAACTCTACTACTTTCCTATCCCGTACACATTGCGGGAAGTATTTGTCATAGAATATTTCCAGAAACTTTACCCAGTCAACATCCTTATGATTTTCTCGCATCAACATCCACCATCTTCTTGCTTCATCTTCTAGCATAAAAGTAGCTAGAAGCACTTTCTGAGTCTCTGAACAGGGGAACACTTCAAATAATTTTTCAATGCCGAGGACCCACGCTTCGGCTTTCAACGGATCTAATCCCCCGTGGAACTGTGGTGGTTTCATTTTCTTGAATTCCTTGGTGAGAGCTATTATCCGATCATCATTTTGATTATCTGGCACGGGTGGTGCCGGAGGTGGAGGTGGCGGGTGTGGTTGCTGCCACAGTTGTTGCCACTCCTGTTGCTGTCTCAAAGCCTCTGCCATTTCCTGAATCAGTCTTTCCATTCGGTCCAGTCTGGCAGTAGAAGACTCCTCTATCTCATCACCTCTAGTTCTCACCATCTGATTAAACTTGCATTATATTCATACAAAAGGTACACAAGTATGCATACACTAAAAGCACATATTTCTAGATACTTTGCAATGCAAGTAGTTCACAACCTACATGTATGATTGCTCATATCAAAACATTTAAACACATAACCAATGATTCTAGATTCATATTTCTCACATGAATGCATCCTAGATCTTATCTAGACGCATATTGCTCTTTTGGACAAGTGTGTGAGTTATTAACTCGTGCTCTGATACCACTCTGTCACGACCCCAACTCGCCCCCATGGGTTAAGGACATAACCGGCCAGTAATCCTGTGATTACCTACAGCCTCAAACCAAAACAGACATAACTCGTCAGAGTAAAGGGGCCAAACGGAAGCAAAAATTTAAAACTTTGTCCATAGAGCCGTGCTTATATGCACATCAAACAAACCATACTCATATGCGTTAATAACCCACATCAAAAGTACAGTAGCATAACTTCTTTACAAACAGGATCATCTAAACCGAGCCAACCCATAATAGACTATCTATAAATATACACAAGGTCCTTGCCAACAAAACAAAATATAAATACATAGCAAAATGGCAAGGGTGGGTCTCGTGCGTGAGACACAAGGTTGACTCTCCAAAACTCATGCTGTTCATGGAAGACTTCACTGGGGCTGGGTTTGTACTTCTCTTGGCTCACCTACAAACACATGAATGAGTGTGAGCGATAGCCCAGTGAATAATATCAAAGACAGAAATTACATAACAATTTTAGAACAACAGGTTCCAAACGGCCTCGGGCCCATTTCATATTTCTATTTAACAGATATATAACTATACGAATTTCAATCAAGTGACTTGTAGTTTCAACATTCTGGCCTTTGGCCGGTTCAGATTTCCATTTATGTCAAAACGGCCTTCGGCCCACTCATTTATGTCAAAACGGCCTTCGGCCCGATTATTTATCTCAAAACGGCCCCCGGCCTGTTTATTCTCATCAAACGGCCTTTGGCCCACTTATTCATGTCAAAATGGCCTTCAGCCAGTACATTTGTGTCAAAATGGCCTTCGGCCCATACATTCGTGTCAAAACGGCCTTCGGCCCACTCATTCATGTCAAAACGACCTTTGGTCCATTCATATATGTTAGAACGACCTTCGGTCCATTCATATAAGTCAAAACGACCTTCGGTCCATTCATATAAGTCAAAACGACCTTCGATCCATTCAATTTTATCAAAACGACCTTTGGTCCATTTATGTTTATCAAAACGACCTTTGGTCCATTCATTTATTCATACCGGACTTTTGTCCGCAATCCCAATTAGCAACTCATAAAGCTTATAAGGGAATAAACAATTGGACATTCACAAGCATTCGGATATTGATATTACTCACAGTGATCGGCCTGTGGATTTGCCCTAGAGCTTGACCCTACACATTTCATGAGCACAAAAGGGTCACTAACAGTTCGATCCATTCTTTAATTCACATGTTCCTCATTGGGCTTTATTCTTATCACAATAGTTCATTTACGGTGCTTAACACATGCCTAAGAGTGCTTACACGTGAAAGAGAACGGAAAACAGAACACAGAATGCAGAAACAAAATTTCAGAAAATAGGGTATCCACTCGAGCTTCAACTTCCCCGCTCGAGCAGACCCTTGAGGCCTGCAAAAGTACTGGTTGCATGAAAATTATGCTCGAGCGTGGAGTACAGCGCTCGAGCGGAAGGCCTATCTACAAAAGCTCCCCGCTCGAGCGTGTAATATCCCGCTCGAGTGGACACCAACTCCGCAAAAAGTGCTGGGAGCACGATTTTCCCGCTCGAGCGGACATCAAAATTCTGGAAAACCCAGGTTGTGTTCTTGAGCTCCAATTCGAATTCCCAGCCGCACTACTTGCATGCAATGGCCCAAATCTCAAATTTAATCATGCTAACATGACACCAATGCAAGATTACAACATTAGGAAGCTCAATTTCTTGATTTATTTGCATGCATGTCTCCAAACATGTCAAACTCAACATCAACATAACAAACTCATGCATTCAAGCTCATATCTTCTCAAATTGTACATGCATGTGATATATTAGCCACATTCCCAGCTTAGATGGCACAAATGATGAGTATAACATGAGCTTCAATTGAAATTGTACATGGATTATACATTTTCATGCTCAAACATGCAAATTCAAGGTACTTACTTACATGCATGCACATAATGGCCTTCAATCCAACCAAACCAATTCATTTTCCTCATGACGATGCTAAATCATGTTCTTGACCATTATTCCAACTTGAATTCAGAAAATTTCAACTTAATATCCATGAATTCACTTACCAAGGAGCTTTAATCTTCCCAATTTAGCAATACTTGAGCTTAATTTCCCAAAAGGTCCAAGTCTTGAACCGTCAATGCACAATTCTCTCCTCTCCCTCTCTACAGTCGGCTCTCTCTCTCTTTCTTAGAGAGTTGATCAGCCCAAAAATGAAGATAAGGAGGAGGGAAGTTGGGTGTATAGCCCTTTCCATAATTTCCCACTAGCTCAATTTAATAATAACAAATAATTGGGCACCAAATCACCAATTTAATCAACTTAATCTAGTCTAAATCAATTTTTCAATTAAATTTCACTGTAGGCTCTAGAAATTATGCCAATCACAATGGCGTAATCAATTTCGGGTTCGATGGCCGATAAGGCCCTCAATTTAATCTCTAAAGCAAGTAATCAAACAGATATTCCTACGGTGAACAGATAGAAATTCAAAACCACATATTTTCACATAATGGCACACAAAATCATATCAAAACATATAATCACATACGTATTAGGGACCAATTAACATAATACAGAACAGGGGTATCACATTTGTGGTCGCACGCCACTTTCGATGCCTAACAGCCTAATTTCGGGGCACCCGGCTGCGCGTTTTGGCCCCCGAACCCTTGTTTTGCATTGGTGTGGGTTCATTTTTGGCATGGACCCTAGTTTCATTGTTAGAAAGGTGGTACAATGGTGGGAGACCACCTTTTTTTCTTGGAGACCACCTTTCTCTTCGCCGCCCGGTTTTCTTGTTAGAGAAGTGGTCTCCCTCTCTTTTGAGCCACAATTTCTGGTCTCCCATACCACCATTGAGTTGTATTCACCTGGGAGACCACCAATATGGGTAGGCCGACCACCTTTTTTGCTTGACCCTTTTGACCCCTTGGTTTCCGTCACTTTTGAGCCACAATTTGTGGTCTCCCATACCACCACTGAGTTGCATTCACCTAGGAGACCACCAATCTTGGTAGGCCGACCACCTTTTTAGCTTGAACCTTTTGACCCCTGGTCGGCTGACCAGGGGGAGTGGTCGGCCGACCACCTAAACTGATCGGCCAGCCTTCTGCTTTTTTGTCTCAATGTGTTGAAGCCAGCTGTGCCAGCTGGAAGCCTCAGAATGCATCCTCCGTACACATGTATGGAGGATGTTTAAGCTAGCTTTTAGGCTTCTTTGAGAAGCTTTAGATCTTCTCCTCTATAAAGGGAAGGGCCCTCTTCCATTGCTGAGGTTGAGAATTTTGCTTAAGGCACACATACACTTCCCTCTCTCTATTTCTCTCCATTTTAGCTCCAAAGGTGCCTTGTTCTTGCATCATTGCACTACATCTCTTAGCCTAACCTCTCCATCAACCATCCAAGCACCTTGGAGCTCATTTTCAGAGGTTGAAGACTTGCTATCTTGGTCCAGAAGTTGCTGGTTCCTTTGGCTACAAGGGTAACACTCCATTTCCCTCTTTTTGACATTGTTTTGCTTCATAGTTTAGCTCTATTTGCAAACATATTTAGGCTTTGTCATAAACTGAAAAAAGTCTTGTTTTGATCTTCTAAACATGTTCGTTTAAGACAATTTTTCTTTTGGGGGTCATCTACCCCCTTCCATGGTTCATTTTCTCATGTTTTGAGCTATGCTTTGGAGCATTTGTGTCGGCCTTGGTTTGGCCTTTTAGCCACTGAAATCCAGTGGATTTTCAGTGGCTAACATGTGTCTTTGAGCCTCAAAATTAGAGAGGGGTGACCCTCTCACCCCTTGTTTTGTTTACTAGCTTTGTTAACCTTATAAAGGAGCCCCTATTTGCATGTTTCAAAGCCATGCTCCAGGCCATTTTTGATGAGTTTTGTCACCTGCATGAACTCTGTCCAATGCCCTTTTTGCCATATTAAGTGTCTATTATGCATGTGTAGAGTATCCCTCTTCAAGGCCTTTCAAAGGGGCCTTCACTTGCATGCTTCCTAGACTAATTTCAGGCCCTTTTAAGTGAGTTTTAGGGCCCTCATAACCTCTTTCTAGAGGTGGTTTTTCCATTTTGTTTGTCTATCTTGCATGTATAGAACAACCCTCTTATCAGCCTTTCAAAGGGACACATCATTCTTGCATGCATTGACTGAGTTTCAGTGAGTTTTTGGCCATATTTTGGCATGCCATGTTTATGTTTTTGGCTGGTTTGGTGACCTCTCATGTGCTTCATATAGTTGTAGTGCAAATCATGGTTCACTAGCTTACATTGCATGCTTTGTTGACCCTTGATTCTAGCACTTTTTGGCCATGCCTTAAACTGATTTTGTGTATATTTTGGACTGCATTAGCTCTGTTTTTGGGTCTCATGGTCGAATGATGTTTGTTTTGCATGCTTGTAGTTCAATGTCCATGCGTAGCTTTGAGTTTCAAGGTCCATTACATGCATATACTGAGGTGTTTTCATGTTTTGGGGCCATTGAATATCATATTTTAGAGCTTACATGTATGCCATATTTCCATGGTTTTCACTCTTTAAATGCGTTTGAGAGTTGGGCTTGTATGCCTTGTTTTCGGACCATTGAATGAGCTTCATTTCTTTGCATATTGAGTCATTAATTTAGGCCATTTTCCCACTATCTTGGACCTGCCTAGGGTCTGTTTGGGGCTGGTCTTTCCATTTGTGCATCGCTTTGTGTACCTCTAGTGTAATCCGCTTCACTAGTTTCGGTAATTGTGTCATCTAGCATGCATCGAGTGAGGTGTTTGCATGTTTCGAGACTATTGTGTATCATGTTTCAGAGCTGGAGAATGTGTGTTTCCATGCCATATTTCATCCTTTGCCATGCTTAGTTAGAGTTGCATGTTGTACCTTAGGATCGGTCCTTTGTATTCGTGCATGTTTGCATGTATTTCGGTTATCTCATTTTTCATCGTATGGCCACTGATTAGAGTGTGGCTGAGGTCCACTCACATTGGTTTAAGTCCATCTTGTATTGTGTATGCCATGTTACAATGTGTTGTGCACGTCATGTTGTTGTTGGCACTGTGTATGCCATGCCATTCCTTGAATTGCGTATGCTAGGTTGTTAGTTGCATTGTGCATGCCATATAGTCCATGTGCATTGCGTATGCCATATAGCATCATGAGCATTGAGTATGCCTTTGATTGTTTCATAGCATTGTGTATGCTAGTTACATATTTGCATGTCATCCTTCGCCTGTCCGCATAACTAGGTTGCATTGCATTTAGGATTGCATGCTAGTCGCATTGTGCATGCCTCATTTGTTGCATTGTGTTTGGAGTAGGAGTTAGTCTAAACATGGAAAACGAGGGGCGTTTCATACTCCAAGTGATGAAACGTGCCTCGATTTCCGGTCCCCGACACTCTTGACTATCCATGATAGAGTTGTTGGCTTTAGTTGCTTATATGTGCATCCATGTCCCATTGAGTCGTGCAATTTGACTCCTCGGTCATTATGCCTCGGGATGCGTGATTGATGGCACGAGGATTGAGGACTACATTCCCTAGAGCTTGTGCAATGATAGGGAGAGTAGTCATGCATACATATGTTGAAAATACTCTACCATGCCCCTTTCTTGCTCTCTATTGCAGTAAACCAGAAACCAGCAGCCTTCTAGAGCTTTGTACAATATTCCGGGATCAATTGCAAACAGAGGCAAATCGGGGCATCACGAGGAATTTCCCGATGAGGCGGTTCGAGCATGCATGCATCTTTCATCATTCGGAACAGAGCTGAGGCGGTACATAGATCTGCATACTAGTTTATTTTGTTTCTTAGTTAATTTGTTAATTAATTAAGGTTTTGTAATATTCAATTAGCTAGAGTAGTTAATTATTTATCCGGTCTGTATTATTTATTCGGACCCTCCGAGTGAGGGCACAATTGTAATAAGTGTGCGTGTGTGTGATGTATGTCTTCCAACCCCATGTCTTTCTCCCTTTTATTTACCAACTTATGATGGTTAGATTAGGGCATGTTTCAATTAGCATACTTATGCTTGCATGTTTGCATCATTCATCTGTATTGCATGCACCGAGTTCGGCGCATCATACTAACTGCATTGTATTTCAATTCCGAGTTGAATACTTGTTAGCTGTGGCATTTCACATGTCATTTTAGAATAGTCGAGCCTATTATAGTTGCATTTTTGCATGTGTTGCATTAGGCATTTTCAGCATAGTAAGGATTCATGCATGTTTTCTAATTTGCTTCTTTCTTTCGCTCGGAGTACTCGGTAAGTGTTTATGCTTTAGCATACTTGCATGCGTGTGAGTGACTGCCATGATAGCATGCTTACCATAAGGCTATGTGCTTATGTGATATACCTGCCTGAATGCCTGTGGGTGAAGGTTGGATTATCTGAATTGAAATAATGCATTGACTGTGAGTTTTAAGCCCACTAGATAGTGGCAAAACCATCATTTCTAAAGCCCACCCGAGGGTGGCAAAATCTGCATTTTAAGCCTACTTACAAGTAGCAAACCGTTTTCAAAACAAACATGAGATGTTTTGTTCCAATTCAAGCGATCCGGTCTGTATTTGTATGCTCTGCGCATCACGTAGTACATCTAGGCTAATAACCGGAAAAAGAGCACATAATGTTTTCAAAACTCGATATCATGGTTAGTAGAGGCCGATCTTTAGATCGGGCGAGCGGGGGTGCTCATAGCTGACCTTCCCCAATCGTACCCAAGTTCTCGAGCCGAGGCAACTTTGGTGATGACGGACACGTGGCCTTAGGCACAAGTTAGGGTTTCCTAAATTACCCCAAAATAAAATATTTAGGTGGCGACTCTGTATCTGGCAAAGCAGTCCATGTTTGGCACTTCTTTCAAAAAATTTGTTTTCAAAAATGATTTGTCGAATTTGGACTCTTCAATGATTCATCGGTCTTGCATTGCACTCTGTGAGATTAGATTCAGAACCGTGACACATTCAGTCTGAACTATAGTGAGCCCAAATGAACAAAACGGGATTTCTTCTCGGGGACGTTCGGGGATGTCTACACCATACCGTGTACGGAATGCCGTCTTCGGAATATCTTCCTCCTTGACCTTCAACTGGTGGTAACCCGATCTCAAGTCTATCTTAGAGAAACAACGGGACCCCTTCAACTGGTCAAACAAATCATCTATACGAGGCATAGGGTAGTTATTCTTAACTGTAGCCCGATTCAACTTCCGGTAATCGATACAAAGTCTCAAGGCACCATCTTTCTTCTTAGTGAAGAGGGCCGGTGCTCCCGACGGCGAAACACTAGGGCGGACAAAACCCTTATCTAGCAACTCCTGGAGTTGAATCTTCAACTCACTCAACTTGGCTGGGGCAAAACGGTGAGGTGCCATGGAAATCAGTGTCGTGCCAGACACTAGGTCAATAGAGAACTCAATCTCTCGATGATGTGGTAAACTAACAAGATCCTCAGGAAAAACATTCGAATACTCGCAAACCACTCTCGGCAACTCAATCTGGGTCTCATCACACTCACTACTCATAAAGCTAGCGAGAAGACCACTAAGCTCACTCCTCCCTCGCGGATCATACACTGGTGGCAACACACTACCAGCCCGCACTACTACAAAAACAGATAAAGATGACACTTTTTTTGTGTGATGTATGTTATTTAATCACACCTTCTAAGTTTTATTAAAGTGTGATCTTTGGGAGTGTGATTAAAAGGGGTCATTTTTAATCACATTTTTTAAGTGTGCTTAATAGCATTTAGATCACACCTTTTAACTGTGATTAATAACATTTAGATCACGCATTTTAAGTGTGATTAAAAATATTTAGATCACATCTTTTAAGTGTGATTAATAACTAATAAAATCTGTGATAAAAAAAAGATTCGACATATTTGAAAAATAATCAATATTATTTTTGTATGGACATTTGAAGAATGTAATACACACTATATACTATATTTTGAATCATAACCACATATTGAATAGAATAACGTCATATATTTCATAAATGGAAATTAAATATTCAAAAGTATATACAAAAGAATTAAATAAAAAAAAAATTAACTGTGCGTACGTATATTAAAAAATGAAAAAACTTAAAAAAACTAAGTTCTTTAATTCTTGGACCATATTTTGCATCTCTCTAAAAAATTTCTGACCTGAAAAATGAAAACACAAATTAATCCAGAAACCACTGATGTATATGAATAAACTAAAAAGTTAATTCAACAAACCAAAATAAGAACATTAATCATTTCTGGTTGATCTTAATTCAGCATAAAGGCTAAAATCTCCACAGAAAAGTGCCTACAAGCAGTAGTAAGAGAAACCAAGAGAGGGAGAGTGTCTAATTGATAATTGCCAAATTAGGAAAGTTATATATGAAAGCAACAATATTCCGTAGTTTGTTGACTAAAAATATATGAAAGCAACAAAACAAAAACAAAAAATACCTTGTTTTGTCTTTGCCGTGATCCAACATTTCCTAGTGCAGCCAACCCCACAAAAGCAAAGTTCGTGGTCATAAGTTGTTCATTAATGTACCTAAAACAAAAATTTTATATCAGATTCAATATCATTATACACTTGATAATGATGAAGAAGATAGTGTAGTTGAGCTAGTAGAGGTAGTTTCTTATCACGGACTAGTAATCGGCCACTAACTGTAACCCGTTGATCAGCATGAGGGAAGTCTTCTGAAAGAGGGAAATCATATGGCCAGCTTTGGGTTTCTATCAGCATCTGAATATATGCATATGAGATGAGATTGTTAATTTTGTTTGTACTGATTAGATTTTATGTTGTCAAAAATTTCATGCCCAAAGTAGTACCTGTTCTTTGGCATCTTCCCAAAGTGTTAGGGCATCCTCTTCGACTGAAACTGAGTTTAGATAGATCAAACAGGCCCAAACACCTTCTTCCATGGCTCGCCATCTCGCAATTTTATTGTCAGATTGTCCCCAGCATAATGGGTGCTGAAAAACATTTGAAGATAAATAACACAATCCTTTAACATTAACATCTAGTAGTAAGGAAATTTGTAAAAATTTATTTATATATAACATTTTCCACTTATTGAAAGTGCAAGGTTGTGCCTCAATAGGATAGATTTAAGTAGTAGGTCATGTGCTTAACTGGAAAGTTATGCTCTGTTCTCCATCAATTCCTTTTTCAGTCCAATTGTTGTGAAGTATTTTTTCCTATGGATATCATCATAATACAAAACAATATTTGTTCTTTTAGGCTTCATTTGGGAAGTGGGAATTGGTCAAGAATTTGCATCTACATATATTGCTTTTTTCGTTTTTTTTTTTTTTTTTTCTTGTCATGAAATTCATTTTGTAAATGGGGCACTGTGTTGGGCCAGCGAGTAAAATTGATGCCATTTGAAAGTGTGCTCTCTTGCAAAGCATGATATCTGAGTGATTAATAGCAAAGGATTGTGCAAAGGGAACAATATCGGATACTTACAGATAGGGTGGTTGGGCCAACATGCGAGGTGAGATCTTGCTTGACAGGGCCACCTGTACGAAACTCATCGCTGGGTGTGATCATCTAGAATCCAACAGCCGGGTTGGAGCATATCCACCCATGAACCCGATTGTCTTTGTCATCACATGAATATTGGTACTTATCATCCACCTACATAACAAAACATCAAAAAAGAAAAAAAAACTAGCATATCTAACTGCACAAATGCAATCTTTCCTCTTGTGATTGTCAAGTCTTCATGAAGTAACAACAATATCAAGAAGTTAACACTCCTGATGAATCACAAAAGGGCATTTTTGTCAATTCACAAAACCATTCCCACAAAACTTAGGAAATAGGATTGTCTTAGCAATAACTAGTAGGTGAATGAAAAATGGTCAAGCTTACCTCCCCAGTGATCTCTGGATTGCTTGGATTTGTCAACAGAACAGCTTCAGGGTAGTCAAGGACTAGGCCAGCTTCACAGTCCTATGGCGTTGGCATGATCCTTTGCCTTTCATCCGATATAGCCATGTACTGAAACCTAGTCATGTATCATATCAAGATTAAATTTTCCTTAAATTACTCTGTTCATGTCAAACCTAGTCAACAATTTAGAATAGCAGGACTGTGAACCATGTCTATATAAAAGTTTGGTTCCAAAAGAACTAGGATAAAAGGCATGTCAACATATGAAACTCTGTTAATGTATTGCGGCATTACAACCTAATAAATGAAAAACATAATGGCCCATTAGATCTGAAAATTTAACACTGACTGATCGACTGACTGACAGTTGGGGTGTATAATCTCAAACCAGTCTTCACCTATTTGAACCCTAACCTCAAAAACTTGGTTGGTTTAACGAAGGGTTGGCAGGTAAGCAATTTCTGTATCAATTGTTTATTTTATTTAATTTATTTTTTTTAAGTCCAACGGAGATGCAGGATGAGTCCAGGATTTATTGAAAGAAAAAATAATAATTTCCTTGAAATTTCTGCTGTGGAATCCTATAATAATCCTAACAATCAGATGTCCTCAATAACCATCATCAAAACATTCTACTGCAACTACACTTACAGATTGCAACCTTCGTCTTTACAAAGTATTCAAGGTCCTCCCTCAATCAACATAAAAAGCTAAAATAGCATATTAATATAGTTATCGTTACATCACATTCCACTGAAACACCCCACCGACACTTGTCGACACTACCCAAGATGTGTCCTATCTTATTATTTTTAATTTTTTTTTCAAAAGACATGTTTTGGATACTTAGGATACACAAGTGTCAATCACATAGAGATGCATGGAAACACATTGCATGTTTGAAGAAATAACTGGGAATCGAATGATAAAATAAAGTAAATAAAATTTATGCCTATTAATCCCTCATCCTTAAAACTTTTTAGTTTTAGAAATTCTAAAACCCAAAACTTCAATTTATTTCCTACTTCAGGATAAAGGTACATACCTGCAATAGGACAAATAGAATTGCTGCATTTTGCAGGGGCTAGAGAAAGGCTCATCATCCCTCCACGCAACTCATTTGGTATATACCTGTGCATGGAACAAGCAGCAGAGGATATATCAAAAGTTTCTCTCAAATAAACAAATAAATGAATGCAATAACATCCCAACAAGTAAAAGCCACAACCAACTAGTAATTAGAAGCAAAGAAGCACTAGTATAATTTACATAGTCCTCAATCTGGGAAGTGAAGGTAAAAGAAGGCCAACACAAGCATGAAATAAGCAGCATAGTGTTACAAGAACTCCAATTTTCTGCACATACAAGTACAAACTGTAAAAGTTCAAATCCAATTTTCAAAAACAAAATATTAGGTAAAAAGAAGAAATAGTGTTCTTCAAACAATCATAATTAGAAGTTTTGGTACCTGATAATCGTAGGCCACTATGGACAAAACAAAACCCGTTACTATGAACACATATACCAGGCAATCCTCAGTACAAAGAGATAATGGTCCACAGAAAAACCATGGAAAAACTGTGCTTCCTAGCATTCTGGCACCCAAAAAACAAGGATATATCAACCCTAGATGTACTTCTTGCCCATCAGTCTAAAACCACACGAATATCATTTAAATCAATTGGTAGTCAATGAAATTGTTGCTACATAGTGTTATTGGGAAAAAAAAATAAAAAAATACCAGACGGAGTCTCACTATTATGTAGCACTAGAAGGGACAATCTTTTTTATTGTCCAATAAAACATCACAATAGACTGAGGTACCTACCTACTCTCATTCTCAAAATTGGCATAGATAACAGATAGCAGAAAAAAAAGCAAAAAAAAGAAAAAGAAGTAAATATAAGATCCATTAATAATAATTTGTCTTTTTGACATTCCAAGAACCAAAATTGCCAACTAATTAGAATGAAATGAAAATAGACTTACAAATATTTTATGTATATATCATGCTACAGACTCGATGTTAATTGCACAAACTTATGAATTCAAAAAACACAAATGGTAAAACAGACAAATCAAATCTATTAATAACTAACTTTCACCTCCTTTCAACAGAAGCCACTGGATGGGAGGGGAGAGAGATCCAGGACCATCACAAGCAACAGAAAACCAGCTCAAGCTACTTTGCTGTAAAGGATCTGGTCTGGATAATAATGGTATCTAAACCAAAAAAGAATTATACTTTTATATTTTTAATCTATTAACCTACAATACAAAAAATAAAAAAATAATTATTATTTTTTTTTTATAGTAATTACACAACAAATGATACATCATACGTATAAGATAATGTTAGACACAAATATATGAGAAGTGTCTAATGAAGTATCGGATACATATCTCATACTATAGTGTCCGATACAAATTTTTTATTTATTTTAAAGAATTCATATAATATAGATCATGACTTAAAAAATCTTGTACTCCGGCTCCGGCTAAGGCTTTGGCTTGTTTTGGAAGCAAATATATAAGAAGAATGAAATTCCTACTTTTATTGGCAGGTGGAATCATTTGTTACAGGGTCTCAAGAATCACATGACCCATCCAAATAGTTTGTATTTTGTTGGTTTCTCCTCATTTTGTTTGTTTCTTTTCTTGGTGGATCACATTAACAAAAAGGATCTGCTATAATGTTTTTGGAGAAGTTTGAGATATTAGAATTAGGGTCTCAGAATTTACTCAGAATATGGATGTATGGTGGAGATTAAATTCATGAAGTGTGAGGTCCATGAGTGAAATAAATTTAAATGATTAATTGTTATTTTTAAATAAATTCTGAATTTATAATATTGCCGATTTTTTTTTTTTTTTTAGAGCTCTCCTTCCTTCCTCTTAGGATAGTTTGATGTCAGAGATTCTTGAATGTAAAGAAAAACCACCACAGTTACGGATTATATAAACAAGCATTGTACCAATCCATACAAGTTAAGATATATGAACCAAGAGTAACACATTTTCTACATTGTATATAGCCAGAGCTATTTTAGAGATACATCAATACAATAAATAGTGTTTGGTGTAGTTAGTTAAAAATTCATAATTTAAAAGTAGAAGCTATAAGTATTTTCATTGCAGAGACATGTATTCGGATTCAACACAACGAGTGAACATTTTTCAGCTGATAAAAGTCAATGGCAAGAGGAAATAGTGGAATGACGGAAGAGAATGTTACCTGGATAGAACAGAGAGAGAGAGAGAGAGAGAGAGAGAGAGAGAGAGAGACTGCGAGCCGTGCACTGGCGAACGACTAGGGCTCGTTTGCCCTTTCGGTTGCTCCTCCGCCGCTCGCCGTCGATCGAGAGAGTGAGGGGGGGTTAAGAAGTGATTAGGGATTTTTGGGTTTGAGATTGGGGATTTTTTGTTTTGGGGGGGGGGGGGATGAGCGGGAATGGAAAAAAAAAAAAAAAAAAAAAAAAGGTGGGGGCAGGGAGCGGGAATGGAAAACAAAAAGGGGCGGGAATAAAAAATAAATTTTTTTTTTTTGGTTATAAATGAAATTTAAATAACAAAATAACGTTGTTTAACTCTTTTTTTTTGTTTTGTTTGTTTTTTTTTTTTTTTTTTTTTGCGATGGGAGTTGCCGTCGTCAAAAAAAATTATTTTTTGTTAAAATATATATATTTTTGTAGTTAATGAATTTTTTAAAAAAAATTCTTTTTATTTTTTTAGTTACTAAGACTGAAAATTTATTTGTTTCATTTTTATTTTAATGAAAAAAAATATTATTATTTTTTATTTGGTAGAAGTAAGGGTAAAAAATATTTTTTTTTGGTCGGAAAAGAAATTTAAATAACAAAATAATGTCGTTTAACTTCTTCTTCTTCTTTTTTGCGACGGGGGTTGCCGTCGTCAAAAAAATTTAATTTTTGTTAAAATATATATTTTTTTTATAGTTAATGAATTTTTTTAAAAAAATCTTTTTTTTTTTTAGTTACTAAGATTGAAAATTTATTTGTTTCATTTTTATTTTAATGAAAAAAATATTATTATTTTTTATTTGGTAGAAGTAGGGGTAATATTTTAATGGAAAATATTTTTCACTAAAATAAAAGTTAATTTTCCGTGGTCAATGAAAAATATTTTTCTACGGTCCATTTTTTTTGTTATTAAAAATCATGAACTAATTTTTTGTGGTAGAGGAGAGGGAGTGGCAGTAGTGGTGAAGGTGGTGGATAAGAGATGATGGCGGTGGCGGTGGTGGCGGCGAAGGAGATTAGTGGTGAAGTTGTGGTAGTGGTAGTGGTAGAGTAGATGAAGTGGCAAAGGTGAAGGAGAGGTAATGGTAGTAGTAGTGGCAGTAGTGGTGAAGGTGGTGGATAAGAGATGATGGTGGTGGTGGTGGTGGTAACGAAGGAGATCAGTGGTGAAGTTGTGGTAGTGGTAGAGTAGATGAAGTGGCAAGAGTGAAGGAGAGATAATGGTAGTAGTAGTGGTAGTGGTGGCAATGGTAGTAGTAATGGTAGTCGTAAAGGTGAAGTGGAGACAATGGTAGTAATGGTGGTAGTGGAATGGCGTTTGCAGTAGTGGTGAAGGTGGTAAAGGAGATGGGTGGTGAGAGAGAGAGAGATGAGTGAGAGACAGATAGAGGAAAGAGAGAGAGAGAGAGAGAGAGAGAGAGAGAGAGAGAGAGACAAAGTGATAAGCGAGAGAGAGACAAAGTGGTCGCTAAAAGTGCATTTTCTTGTAGTGGATAGATAAATCGAGAGGGAGCTCAGTAAATAGAGAAGACGGAAGGGAAAGAGTGAGGAACGCGAACACAGTGGGAGAGAGAGAGAGAGAGAGAGAGGGACAAAAAGATAAAGAGATAGAGAGTGAGAGACAGAAAAAGAGACAAAGAGAGAAGAGAGATGAACGAGAGAGACAGAAAGAGATAGAGAGAAGAGAGATGAGTGAGAGAGACATAGAGAGAAGAGAGATAAACGAGAGAGACAGATAGAGAGATAGAGAGAAGAGAGATGAGTGAGAGAGACAGAGAGAGATGAGAGATGAGAGAGATAGAGAGGAAAGAGATGAGCGAAGAGACAGGGAGAGAAAAGAGATGAGAGAAGAGATAGATGAGTGAGAGACACAGAGAGAGAGAGACAGATAGGCAGAAAGAAAAGAGTGATGAGTGAGAGAGATAAAGAGAAGAGAGAGAGAAAGATGAAAAAATGGGTGAAAAGATATAGACAAAGAGAGAGAGAGAGAAAAAAAGAGTGAAAAGAGATAAACCAGAGAGAGACAAAGAGAGATGAGCGACAGAGATAAAGAGAAGAGAGATAGAGAGAGAAGAAAGATGAGAGAGATAGACAGAAGGGAGATGGACGAGAGACATAGAGAAAAACAGAGAGAGAGAGAGAGAGAGAGAGAGATAAACAGACAGACAGAGAAGAGTGATGAGTGAGAGAGAGAAAAATAAGAGAGACAGAGACACAGAGAGAAAGAGAGAAACAGACAGACAGAGAAGAGTGATGAGTGTGAGAGAGAGAGAGAGAGAGAGAGAGAGAGAGAGAAGGGAGACAGAGACAGGGAGATAGGAAGATGAAAAAGTGGGTGAAAAAGTTCCGTGTCTAAAGCCTCCTTTTCTAGTAGTAAGTCGTCTCTATCATTCATGGGTAGAATAGAGGCGCGGATTTGGGAATTGTATATTTTACATAAAAATCAAATTGAAATATTTTACACAATCACATCTATTTAGGGAGTGTGATTAAATATATATATATAATTACACTTATTTAAAAAGTGTGATTAAAAAGTAGTAATGTATATATAATCACACTTATTTAAAAAGTGTGATTAAAAAGTAGTAGTGCATATATAATCACACTTTAATTAGAAGGTGTGATTAAAAAATATATAAATAATCACACTTTAATTAGAATGTGTGGTTAAAAATATATATATATATATATAATCACACCTATTTAAAAAGTGTGATTAAAAAGTAGTAGTGTATATATAATCACACTTTAATTAGAAGGTGTGATTAAAAAATATATAAATAATCACACTTTAATTCGAATGTGTGATTAAAATATATATATATATAATCACACTTGTTTAAAAAGTGTGATTAAAAAGTAGTAGTGTATATATAATCACACCTTAATTAGAAGGTGTGATTAAAAATATATATATAATCACGCTTAATTGAAAAGGGACATAAAAAATAAATATTATCACATTCAATCAAATTAAGTGTGATTAAAATATTAATCTAATTTTTTTTATCACACTTCCAATAAAAGTGAGATCTTTTTTTTTGTCAAAGTGTGATCTTTAACTATTTTTGTAGTAGTGCCAATCCCCCAAGAAATGGAAACAATCCCCGCTCAAGGTACATATCGTGACCCTCTGGCGGTAACAATCAATAACAACCCGGTATGACGATAACCAGTCCATACCCAAAATCACATCAAAACCCGACATAGCCATAACTACAAAAGAGAAAGGAAGACGGCGGTCGGCGACCTCTATGTCACAACCTCTACATCCTTGTTTCAAAATCAATTCGCCCCCAACAGGCAATACAACACATATAGGAGATGCTAACTGTGCCAACTCCAACCCCAAAACAGATGCAAATGCAGCAGATATAAAAGAATGGGAAGCACCCGTATCAATCACCACATTGGCAACCAAGTTGCAAAACAAAAAGGTACCTCTCACAACAGATGGAGCTGGTACAAGATCTTGCGCGGTAACAGCATACACACGCCTTGAAGGTGTCTGGTATACCTGCTCACCTCTCGGAGCAAAGGACTGTTGCACATACTGGGATGAGGAAGCCCCCTGATTGGCCCTCGAGTCCTGAGCTAACTGTGTGGGCTGAAAACTCTGCGTCTGCCTCGAACCAGATGCACCAGATGTGCCATCCAACTGTGGGCAATACCTCTTCAGGTGGTCCGCCTGACCACATTGCTAACAAGAAAGCGGCTGGCTTCTGCCCTGACACTGGCTCTGAGGTCGAGCCAAAGATGGAGCTGCTCTCTACCCTCCTCCCTTCCGCGGGCAAGCTGGAGACTTGTGGCCCAGCTGACCACATTTGTAGCAGGTAATATCTCCCTGACTGCCTCTCCCAGAACCTGCACTCGGCACTGGAAAGGTAGACCTCGCTAAAGCACCCTGGGACTACTGAGGGTTAGAACCCCTCTGCCTCTTGCCATCCTTCTGGCCATCCTGACTCCTCTTGGAGCCCCTCATCCTCTCCTCTTCCTCCTGCATTATAGTCTCCATATGGGCCGCAACATCCACAAGGCGCCCATAGTCCTGGGTAATGGACCCCCCAACTCTAGTCTTGAGCCCGTGTCTTAACTTCTTCTCCAATTCCAGACAATGGCGTTCCTCGGACGCCACCAGCTCAGGTGCAAACCTAGATAAACTGGTAAAAGTGGCCTCAAACTCGGCCACTGGCATATTTAGCTGCTTGAGCCGACAAAACTGGTCCTCAACTTCTCCCTGACAGCTGGAGAAAAAAATTTCTCCTGGAAAGCATCTACAAAGCCCTCCCACGTGCCACCAATACGGCCCCGAATAAACTACCACCATTGACCCACGTCTCCCTTTAGCTGGAAGGATGCCAAGGTCACCTTCAAAGCCCCGTCCTCGATGCCAAGCATCTCAAATGTCTTCATTATCTGCTTTAGCCACTCATCAGCCTTAAGTGGCTCTTTCGGATCACCCACAAACTCGTCCGGGTTTGACCAGAAGAACTCCCTCTTCAGAAAAGAAGGCTCTGCCTCAGCAACATGGGCCAGAACCTGATTCTCAGCTCTGAGAATGCCCATGGACTCCATCAAAGCTCCTGCTATCTCGCGGGCTAAGGCACCCATGACCTGCTGACCTACTGGCTCGGCCACATTGGCCTGACCAACTCCCTCCTGCTGCACCAGAATCTCATCCGGTATAGGCTACCACGCCTACCTCCACGTCCTCCTCCTGTCCTAATAAAGGTAACGAAGAACATTAGCACATTCATAAATGTGCCGAAGCTATAACACTCGCATCCTAATGCAATGGACAACTGTAATTCATTCCACGTAAGCACATAATCACATAAGTACTTACGAATTTCATTTCTGGATAATGATAGTCCCGAGGCGTTACTAGAGTTCCGGTTAGAAACAGCATTGATCAAGTGCTTTTCCAACAAGACTCACAGAAACCCAAGGATCCAATCAACATCCTAGAAACTAAATCCCATACCCATATAGCCACATAAACAGGTTATCACATAAGCACATAACACTACATCTAAGTCTCTAACAAGCGAGACAAACCCACTGTGATACTAATCACTTCCCACGTACCCAAAGTATACAAACCGCGCTTTGATACCAAGTTGTAACACCCTCAAAATAAACCCATAATCATACAATCTTGACATGCTTAGACATAAGAGAGTAAACCATAATTTGATTAATCAGAGTGTTCATTACAAAAGTATTACATGTTGACATCAAAAGTAATGCCCTACGGGCTTACAACTTTCCAAGCCAACACTTGGTTACAAAAGAAGAGTGCTAACTCTAAACACAAAATAAGCCCTTGGCTTGATATACATGTAATACAAGAAAGATAATCACAAAAAGGGAAGCTTTCAACTTCTACAACCTCCCAAGCTAAGACCTTGGAGGCGGCATATCACCTGCACCTGAAAATAATGTCCCATATAGGGTGAGCTAACGCCCAGTAGAGATATGCTAAACATCATATGAACAATAACTAAAACATTAGCATTTGATAAATGTTTAATCTCACAAAAACCGACTTATAACACATTTCAGTCCCATGACGAATATGTCCATGTTTCATTTCATTTTCCTTTACTTAACCATTATTCAATTCATAACTGGGCTCAGAACCTGGCCAACAATTTAATTAAACTACGACTCATTTTAAAGCATTTCCTTATTAAATGAGATAACAACTCATATCAAACCACCTCCATACTTCATAATAGATACACGTATTTGATGTATCAATATCACACTAAAACACTTCCATACTTCACAATAGATACACATATTTGCTATATCAATGTAGTCTGTCCCTTATCTCCTCCCAAAATAAAATCTGGTTTAGAAGTCCATCCCCTATCTCCTCCCAAACCGTGGAGTACATCCCCTATCTCCTCCCACACAATACAATGTATATAAACAATTATCATATACAGGATCAATCAATACACAGATTCGATGTATTATTCCAACTGTTATATTCAATGACATAATCAACCGATTAGTTTTAATTTACCTAATCATCATGCAGTGCCTACAACAATCAAGACTATCCTCCACCGATAGCCCAAAGCAATTATTTCTAAACAGATAATAAATGCATCAACAGATAATTTATCAACAATTTCAAAAGTGAGCGATTAATGAATCCAACTCCACCATTCCATCTTATATCTTGCTAATTTCGTCATTTCGAACTTAATTTCACATTCTCATAACATTCCCAAATTAATTATGTAAATTAATTCATGACAAAAATTAGGGCTTTTCTCCCTCCTTGTCAACATTGACCAAAAGGCTGAACTATCAACAATAACCAAAAATAACCTCATTTGAGACCCAAAATAAACATGTATTTGCCCAAAGAACCAAAACCCCTCTTTATACATTTTGAAACCCTAAAACCCAAAATGTCCCAACTTCAACATTATAACAAAATGACTAAAAGTTTATGTCAAAGATCATAAAAATGAGTAGTTATCCCTACCTCAAATTCGGAGCTCAATGGAGAAGATGAAGAATTTCGAAGTGCTCCAAACCCCAAGATTTTCAGATCAAAATGTAGCCCACACCAAGATCAACACTTTTTACAAAGGCCCAAAGGTGGGAGATCACTAGGGCTAGATGATTTCTTAGAGAAAAGATGAGGTTTAGAGTGAGGTGCTCTCCAATGGAGGTTTTGAAAAAGTTAGAGAGAGAAAGGAAGTTGAAAAGTGATCCAAAAAGTCAAAATTCAGACTGATATAAAAGTCGCTCCGCTCGAGCGTGGAACTCCCCGCTCGAACGTCAGACACAGACTCACGCTCGAACGTTAAAAGCGCCGCTCTAGCGTCGATTGCACACTTTCAGAAGTTTTGCAAACATGATCCCCGCTCGAGCGTGAAAATCCTCGCTCGAGCGGAGGAACAAAATCAAAGGGGCTCGCTCGAGCGTCAAAATCCTCGCTCGAGCGAAGGAACAAAATCAAAGGGGCCTGCTCAAGCATCAAAAGCCCCGCTCGAGCGTCCGATGACCTGCAGAGAAAAAATACTGG
Source organism: Camellia granthamiana (assembly GCA_036172215.1). Classification (NCBI taxonomy): domain Eukaryota; kingdom Viridiplantae; phylum Streptophyta; class Magnoliopsida; order Ericales; family Theaceae; genus Camellia; species Camellia granthamiana. The sequence goes on along the minus strand of CM069913.1, from coordinate 77,929,356 downwards.
AGAAAGGAAATTCACGCTCGAGCGTCAAAACGCCCGCTCGAGCGGAGAAGCAAAATCAAAGGGCCCGCTCGAGCGTCAAAAGCTCCGCTCGAGCTTGAAGGCCAAAATCTGGGCATCTACTCTAGGTTTCCAAACACAACCAACCTGTTTCAAACCTGCCCAATACAACCCAAGACTCACATTCAAGATTTAAGGATGGGAATGAGAATATGACAACAACACATCCACGGAACCGAGTCCGGAATACAATAAATAAAGAAAGGGAAAACCGGGATCGCTATAGTCTTCTTGCTAGTTTCTTGAGTAGTGAGTGTGATGGAGCCTGGGTTGAGTTACCAAGAGTGGTTTGTGAATACTTCGATGTCTTTCCCGAGGACCTTACTAGTTTGCCACCTCATCGAGAGATCGAGTTCTCTATTGACTTAGTGCCCGGTACGACACTGATTTCTATGGCATCATATAGGTTTGCACCTACCGAATTGAGTGAGCTGAAGATTCAATTGTAGGAATTGTTAGATAAGGGTTTCATCCACCCTAGTACTTCGTCTTGGGGAGCACTGACTCTATTTGCCAAAAAAGAAAGATGGTGTGTTGTAGCTTTGTATAGATTACCGAAAGTTGAACTGGGTAACTGTCAAGAACAAGTACCCAATGCCTCACATAGATGATCTGTTTGATTAGTTGAAAGGGTCTTGTTGCTTCTCTAATATAGACTTGAGATTGGGTTATCACCAGTTGAGAGTGAGGGAGGAGGACATCCCGAAGACGGTATTCCATACGCGGTATGGCCATTACGGGTTTCTAGTGATGTCCTTTGGGCTAACAAATGCACTGGCCGTGTTTATGGATCTAATGAATCAAATTTTTCGTGAGTTCCTAGACCGTTTTGTATTCATCTTTATGGATGACATCCTAATCTACTCACTCTTTGAGGAGGAACACTTGCGAGTAGTGCTAGAGTTGCTTAGAACTCACCAGTTGTATGCTAAGTTTGGGAAGTGTGACTTTTGGCTGAGGAAAGTTAAGTTCTTAGGCCATGTGGTATCCGGGGAAGGGGTGACTGTAGACTAATCCAAGATAGAGGCAGTTCAAGATTGGGAGCAACCTAAGAATGCTTTCGAGATCCGTAGTTTCTTGGGGTTGGCCAGGTATTACCGCCGATTTGTGAAGGATTTTTCTAGACTGGCCTCACCTTTGACTAGATTAACGAGAAAAGGGATCAAATTTGTGTGGAGTGGGACTTGTGAGAAGTCGTCCCAAGAACTTAAAGTGAGACTGACTACCGCTCCAGTTTTGATTATTTCAAAGAGGAGTTTGGGTTATTTAGTATATTGTGATGCCTCACGAGAAGGCTTGGGTTGTGTATTCATGTATGGAGGGAAGATAGAATTCTATGGCTCGTGGCAGTTGAAGACACATGAGAGTGACTACCCTACTCATTAGTTAGAGTTAGCGGCGGTGATCTTTGCCTTAAAGATTTGGAGGCACTATCTGTATGGTGAGATATTTCAGGTATTTTCTAATCACAAGAGTCTGAAGTATCTATTTACACAGAAGGACTTGAATTTGAGGCAGAGGAGGTGGATGGAGTTCATAGAGGATTATGACTTCCAGTTGCATTATCATCTCGGGAAGGCCAATGTTATGGTCGATGCCTTGAGTAGGAAATCTATTAGCAGTGTAGCTTGTATTGCCATTCGGGAATGAGAGATGTTGGGCACTATTGGAGAGCTTGGCTTGTATCTTGGTGAGTCTGCTGAGTCTTCCGCGTTGTTTTTAATAGTTGCGCAACCCACGGTTGTGAACCAGGGGATAGAAGCACAGAAGTGTGACCTTGAGGTAGAATCCCTCCGGGAGAAGATCTCTAATGGAAAGCTAGAAAGAGGCTTGAATGTATATCCCAACCTGAGTGTGAGATACCGTGACCGGTTGTTCATACCCGAGTCTTGTCGAGAGGAAGTGCTCTGAGAGTTTCACCATTCACGCCTTGTGGTCCGTTTGGGAGGCACAAAGATGTATCACGACCTTAGTCGCCAGTTTTGGTGGAGGGGTATGAAGAAGGATGTGCCAATATTTGTATCGAGGTGCCCTACTTGTTAGTGAGTGAAGGCCGAACACCAAATGCCAGTGGGTTTGTTGCAACCCTTGCCTATAGCTGAGTGGAAGTGGGAGCATGTCACGATGGATTTTCTTATGGGCCTTTCGAGGACTCAACGGGGTAGTGTAGACATCCCATTTTTGACCGTCCACAAGACTTGGTTGTGCTTGCAGGTACACACAACAACTAGTTCGATTGCTCGCCGAGTACTTAACTATCGCGGCGGAACGTCACAGGTTCAAGCTTTCCAGACCCTGTATCCTTCCTGCCCCATTTTTGGACCTTGTAAGGGCCCTTTTTGCATGCTTTTTGGAAGGCACTGCCGGCCATGGGTTTGTGCCTGCCAGCCACTGATGAAGCCTACCGGCCATCAGTGAGCCACTGCTGGCCTCCACTGATGGCCGGCACCCCCCTATTTCAGCTGATTTTGCTCCAGATATTTTGAACCAGCTGGAATCCTTTTGTCTCCCCTCCATACACGTGTATGGAGGGATGAAGCTCTTGCTAAGCTTCTTGAAGAAGCTTTGCATTGCTCTCCTTCTATATAAGGAGAGAGCCTCTCTCCTTAGAAGAGGTTCAGCCATTGTAAGAAGATATATATCTCTCTATATGTTGTTCATGTTTTGCGCTTTGAAATCCACTTTCCTTGCTCTTTTACACTACAACACTTAGAGATACACTACCACCATTGGACCAAGGTTCATAGGAGGACTTCTTGAGCTTTGAAAGTGAGGTTCTACCCCCTGAATTGGCTGATCTCGAAGCTGATCATCAAGGGTGAGTATTTCCCCATTTTAGCACTATTTTGTACTTCATTTTGGCCCTTCTTGCATATTGATTTAGGCCTTTCTTACAACTAAAAAAAGTCTTGTATTTAAGTGCTTTTGAAGTTTGTTTAAGGTCTTTTTGCTCTTAGGGGTGTGCAACCCCCTTGCATGCTTTGTTTAGCCTTGTTTTAAGCCATGCCTTAAGGCCTCCAAGATAGCCTTGGTTTGGCCTTCCTACCACTCAAATCCAGTTGATTTTCAGTGGTAGGCATGTAGTTTTGAGGTCTCAAATCAGAGGGGGTGGCCCCCTCTCTTTTGGTTTTTGTCTACTTGTATTATTGGCCTTCCAAAGGAGCATGCCTCTCTCTATATGTTTGAGGCTTGGTTCAGGCCATTTTTTGTGACTTCTAGGACCTGCCTTGGCCCTGTCCATGGCTGGTCTAGTCACTCCTTGCATGCATCTTGTATGTGTAGTGTAATCCCATTTATAGCTCATCAAAGTAGCATGTTTGCTTAGCTTGTGTTGAGTGCATTTCAGTAGGTTTTTGGTGATGTTTTACCATGCCTTAGATCCATTTTGGGTTGGTTTTGTCACTCCATGCATGCATGATGCACTTGTAGTGTAAATCCCCTAAACTAGGTTCATATGCTTCATGATTTGTCATGCCATTCTAGCTTGTTTGGTTTCCATTTCAAAATGTTTTTGGTGATGTTTTTCCATCTCATGACCCTATCCATAGCTGGTTTGGTCATCCTTTGCATGCTCCATATACTTATAGAACGAACCTTGCTTACTAGCCTTTTGTGCATGATGTCTTGACTCATCATCCTATCATACTTTGGCTTTGCTCCAGCATGATTTTGTTCTTATTTTGGGCTGTCCTTGGACTGTTTTGGGCTGCCATGGCCATATCACTCATGCTTTGTATAGTTATAGTGTAAATGCTTAGGCTAGTCTTGGGTTTTGAGGCCCCTACCATGCCATGCATGTGATGTTTCCATGCTTTGCCATCATTTCATGTGTTATTTCAGTCCATAAAATGTAGTCATGCACTTGCATTTGATATGCTTTGAATGCTTTGAAGAGCTTATGCTTTATGCCTCAAGAATGGACTTTTGTGCATGCCATTAAGCCTAAGCCTTTGGCTCATCATTTCAGTGCTTTTTTGGTCTTGTTATACCATAATGTAACTCTGTTTTATGTTGTCCAAGTCATGCCATGATTGGTTCCAATGGGTGTAGTGCATTGTCTCTTTTTTAGCCATGCATACTCCATGTTTTGGCATTGTATACTAGCTTGTTTTGGCTTACTTCCATACATGTTTTAGTCTCATATTGACATGTACTAGGACCGTTTTGGGTTGCCCTTGCCATATCCTTCATGCTTTGTATAGCTGTAGTGTAATTGGCCCTACAAGCTTTGTGTTTTGTTGACTCGTGCATGCTATATTTAAGCTATTTAGATAATTTGGCATCATTTAATACTTCATTTCAGAGCTTATAGCATTGCCATGTTTCCACTTCTTTCATGCTTTGAATGCCTTTAAGTGTTGTGCATTATTGCCTTACTTATGGCCTAGCATGTATGCCATCTTGCCTAGGTGTTTGAGCCTTCATCTCAGCATGTTTAAGTCTTTGTTTAGACCTAATTAAGCTCTGTCCATGCTTAGTTCATGCATTTGTGCCATGTATTACATGCCTCCTTTTTGTTGCTCTTTGCTAGCTTTCATGCCTTAGGACCCTAGCATGCTTTACTTGTGTTGTTTGAATGATTTGGCATCATTTCTTGCTTCATTTCAGTGCACTTAGTGTTCTTATACTTCCACTTTTGTCACTCATTGAGCACTCTTGAGAGTTGTGCTCTTTGGCCTCTTTGATGGCCAAGGCATTGTGTATGCATGTCTTGCTTTATGTGCCTTCATTTCATCACTTATGGCCACTGATTTGGGCATAGTTGAGAGCTGGCCCTTTTAGTTTAAGTCCATCCTTACAGGTTGTTGCATGCTTACCTTGCATATTGTTGTATGCTTGCTCCATCTTTGCATGTTGTCGCATGCTAGTTCCATTACATGTTGTTGCATGTTTATCACATTACATTTTGCATGCTTAAGCCATATTGCATGATTTCATGTTCGAGTCATATTGCATGTTTGCCATGCTTTTATTGCATTGTTGTTTGGATTAGGTGTTAATCCAAGCACGAGGAACGAGGGACGTTTCATACTTCAAGTGATGAAACGTGTCTCAATTCTCGGTCGCCGACGCTCTTGATGATCCATGATAGAGTTTTAGGTTTTATGTGTTTATTTGTGCATTCATTTCATATTGATTTGCACAAGTTGGGTCTTTGGCCATCATGCATCGGGATGCGTGATTGATGGTCGTGGATCCGATTATGCCTCTCCCTTGATGTTTTGAGGTGATATGGAGTGGCATAGTGCGTACATACCCTTGGGAGGCCCTCTGTTTTCTCTATTTTGTGCTTTGTTACAGCTTGGTGTCACAGCAGACCAATGGCCGGCAGTGCACTATTGATGGCCGGTAGCCCCTCATCCCTGGCCGGCAGGTGGTTGGTAGTGCTCCCCCATGGTCGGCAGGCCACTGGTCTATCCCTCCAACAGTGTTTTGGTAAGTTTCAGCAACAAGCACTGGAAGGCACCTTGCCAACAAAGCCTCAAAAGAGCAACCGGAAGGTGTTTCGAGGCGAGAAACCGAATGCGAGCATGCATACCTTCCTTTTTCAACAGAGCTGGTGCAGCTTACTTTTGAGTGTCTTAAGTTGTGTAATAATTAGTTGTAGCTAGTTATTCATTTGGTTTTGTATTAATTAATTAGCTTGTTAGTTAGTTCATTAGTCGGCATGTATTATTTATTTGGACCCTCCGTCGAGAGGGCCAGTTTTGTAATAAGTGTGCGTGCGTTTGTGCATGTCTTCCAACCCCATTTCTTTCTCCCTTTTACTTACTTGCTTTTGTTGGTTAGTTTTAGGTCATTTTTCAATTAGCATAGTTACGCTTCGCATGTTTGCTTCCATCCATTTGTCTAGCATTCTTATACTTTGCATGTTTGCATCATCCATCTATCTTACATGCACCGGGCTCGGCACATTATACAAACCGCATCGTATTTCCATTTCAAGTTGAATACATGTATCAATTATCGCATCTCATATATCATATTGGAATAGCCGAGCCTATTTCTAGTTGCATTTTGTATGTGCTGCATTAGCCATCTTAACATGAACTAGGATCATGCATTGATTACTAACTAGTTCCTGTTTCGGCTCGGAGTACTCTGTAAGTATTTATGCTTTAGCATATTGCATGATTGCCATGCATACCATGCTTACCATGAGGCTAATTGCTTATATGATATAAACTGCCTGAATGCCTGTGGGTGAATGTTGGATTGCTTGAATTGGGATAATTCATTGAAATCCGTGTTTTAGCCTACTTACGAGTAGCAAACTTCAAACCATTTCCAAACAAACGAATATGTGATGCTTTGTTCCAAATTAGGCGATCTAGTCTATACTTGTGTGTTATGCGCATCACGTAGTAAGATTAGCGAATTAACCGGAACAAGAACACATGTGTTTTCAAAAACAAAATATCATGTTTAGTAATGGCCGATCTTTGATCGGGCGAGTGGGGGTGCTCATAGCTGACCTTCCCCAATCGTACCCAAGTTCCCGAGCCGAGGCAACTTTGGTGTTGACGGACACGTGGCCTTAGGCAACGATTCAAGGTTTCCTAAATTTCCCTAAAAATAAAATATTTAGGTGGCGACTCTGTATCTGGCAAAGCAGTCCATGTTTGGCACTTCTTTCTAAAAATCAATTTTCCAAAACGATTTGCCAGATTTGGACTCTTTGGTGATTTATCAATCTCACATCGCACATTGTGAGATCAAATTAAGAACCGTGACAATTTGAGTCCGAACTGTAGCATGAGGCCTCTAGTCACGGGGCGCATCTACAGGTAGTGATGCCATTTGGGTGGTAGTTGATCGGTTGACCAAGTCGTCGCACTTTATACCTATGCATGTGAGTGACTCAGTAGATATCCTTGCCGACTTGTATATTCAGGACATAGTGAGGTTGCACGGGGTCCTAGTAACAATTGTATCAGATAGACATCCACGTTTTACAGCTCGATTGCGGTAGAGCTTACAGGGTGCCTTGGGTACTGGACTGACTTTTAGCACAACATATCATCCTCAGACTGACGGGCAGTCACAACATACCATTCAGATTTTAGAGGATATGCTTTGGGGTTGTGTCCTAGATTTTAAGGGTTCGTGGGAGAGGCACTTGCCTTTGGTAGAGTTTGCCTGTAACAATAGCTTCCAGTCGAGTATTGGCATGTCGCCGTTTGAGACCTTGTGTGGCCAACTGTGTGGATATCTAGTGCGTTGGGCCGAGATGGGTGATGCACCTATGTTGGGCCCGGAGTTGGTTCGAGAAATGACAGAGAAAGTTGCGCTTATCCATAAGAGGTTGATTACGGCCCAGAGTCATCAGAAAAGTTATGCCGATCGTACGAGGAGGCCCTTGTCTTTTGAGGTAGGAGACCATGTGTTCTTGAAAATATCACTTAGGAGGGGTTTGATGAGGTTTGTAAAGAGTGGGAAGTTGTCCCCTCGATTCATTAGGTCTTTTGAGATCCTTGAACGGATCGGAGAGGTAGCTTACTGTTTGGCATTGCCGCCACAACTTTCCGAGGTCCATGATGTGTTTCATATTAGTATGCTCCGAAAGTATGAGCCAGATCCATCCCATGTTTTGGATTGGACCGACTTACTGGTAGATGAGGATGTCTCATATGAGGAGAGACCGGTGAGAGTCTTGGATACCCGAGACCAAGTCTTTCGAGGCAAGACAATTCCCTTAGTAAAGGGATTGTGGAAACATCACGGGGTCGAGGAAGTGACTTCGGAGCATAATTTGGAAGTTTGAGAAAAATATCCAGACTTGTTTGTTGGCGCCTTAGCATGTATTGAGATTTTGATTATGATTAATGAAATGTAATAACATTGTATATGCTTCAAATTATGAGAACATTGTATATGTTATGAGAGCTTGAAAATATGAATTCAATATAAGCATTTTATATGCTTTAAGAATATGGAATATTGTGTGTGTTGTATCACTTTTGGGAGCATTGTATATATATTGAGTAAAGTTTGGAAAAGAACTCGGGTTTGATATAAACATTGTAAATGTTTTGAGAATTGTAATTGGCACGCTTGATACTAGAACTTGTGTAACGAGTTGGTAAGAATGGATGACCGGTGAATGGATCATGATGTGGGATTCCCTATATTAATATTGTTGTGAATGGTTTAATAACGACTTTGAGCTTGATTTAAAATTTCGGGGACAAAATTCTTTAAGGGGGGAAGGTTATAGCGATCTCGGTTTTTGACCCGACACTTGTGACAGTCCGGACTCGGGTTTATGGTTTTTGAATGTTGTTCATTGTCTTTTCTCTTTATTATTCTAAAATTTGTTTATTTGGATGTGTTGAGTGTGTTTGGAACAGGTTGGTTGCTTCGTTTTCAAACCTTGTCTTGCCTAGAATTTTGTTCCCCCACTCGAGCGACCTCTCTTGCGCTTGAGCGAGATTTGCAATGTCACGCCCCAAACCTGCCCCTAAAAGTTTGGGCATGATCACTTTAGAAACGAACGTCAAATTCAATATGTATAAAATATGGGCCTTGAACAGAAGAATTTAACAATACAAGTCAACATCCATTGAGCTAATACTAACATGCTAGGATCAAACACGTCATATCAGGTAATTGTCGCATAACAACACACATGTAGTGGTATATATATATACAAATATACAGACCTATCCCCGAGCCGGGGGATGCAACAAGACTAAGTTAAGAGAAGTTAACTATGCTTTCCAACATTAGACGAAAGATAACTGCATCAAGCCAAAAGCTCTGCAAGGACTCCACAAAAATGAATGAGCTTTGTCTAAGTGTTTGGTTGTGGTGTAATAGCAAAAGACAAGTGATCTGGGTGGGACTAGGACTGACCTCCAGACTGAGCACCTACAGAACAGACATAACACAGAGTGAGCGAAGCTCAGTGAATAATAATACTTAGCAAAGCGTCAAATAAACTTGAATTATTAGTATATAGGTGCAGAGAGCATATTCAGTGAATATTTTCAGAACGGCCTCAAGCCCAGATTTTATTCAGAACGGCTTGAAGCCTTGAGACATACAGAACGGCCCTAGGCCTAACAGATTTCACTGATTCACCATAGCCCAGATATCATTAGAGCAGACTAGTCTAGAGTTGTACAAATGTACACAGATTTTCCATTCATTTGTAAATGTTAACATAATCAACCTTGCAAATAACAGAGCGTTAATAATAATAATTATTAACGATAAATGAATATACAACTACGGTACTATTACTCACAATGCTGTGGCTGAGCGATGGTTCCTCTCGGAGTGTGTCCTACACACATAAATAATTCACACATTAGTTCCTTTTTCTTTTAAATCATTTTATGAGTCGTTACGCTTCGAATGAATTTACAACCATTCTAAGATTATCAACAAAATTATTTAAATAATATCAGAGGATCAAGCACGCAAAACGGAGCAGGCAAATTTTTCCGGGGTGGGCCGCACGTGCGGTACTCCTTCGCCGCACGAGCGGCAAAAAGCAGAATGAATTTCCCATTTTTTTCCTCTTATCTGCACGTGCAGCCATGACCACCGCACGTGCGGCCGTGGTCCCTGTTTTGGGCAGTCCAAATTCAACTCAAAATTCAGCAAAGTCACAACATCTCAAGGCCCAAAAATGGAGAAATTAAGAAAATATAATGGTGTAATATCACATTAATCATGGATCACAAATTCAATTAGGTCTTCAATACTCTAAAATTCATATACACAAATCAATTCCTCACATTCATAATTATACTCACTTTTCCAAACACACACACACATAATCACCCAAACATTTACATAAGTCTGAATATGTAAGGCAAGGGAATATGATGCACCTTCTCTCTACAAAGTTTGAAACGACCAACACAACCACAATTAAGCAAGAAACCCACACACACACACACACTTGATCTTTAAGCACAACCCTGACTTCATTATTGTAGAGAATTTTTCACTCTTTAATCAAGAGAAGCTTAACAAGAGTAGATAACACATACCTTAAACTTAAATCTCTACAAGCCTCCTCAATTTCCTACACTTCCTCCTTGATGAACCTCCCTCTTCTTTGTTCTTCTCTAACTCTCTCCTTCTCTCTCAGGAGATATTTTGAAATGAACTTCCCAAGTCAAATGGTTAAAGAGCATTGATATTTATGTATATAAGGTGAATAAGACGAAAATCAATCAGTTTAATCATTCCTAATCAAAATTTCACAGAAAATCATATTATCACTTAAAAATCATGCCGGTCTCAAATGTAAAATCAATTTCAGATTATTAAGCTTCTAAGGCCTTCAATTTCTGTTATAACCATCTCAAGTGTAACAGATTTTTCTCCTATTAGACAGATACGACTGCATATTCATAAGATTCACTTAATTAAACTTAATTTCACACAAAATTTCACAATAAGCTTATAAATGCACATAATAGGGGACTGAAAGTATACCACAAAACATGTATGAGGGTTGGGTTATTACACTCTCCCCCCCCTTAAATAAGTTTGGTCCCTCAAACTTGTTTTACCTCAAGATAGGAACAAATGCGGATACTGGTGTTGCATTTCCTCTTCTTTTTCCCAAGTCGCTTCGGTCCCATAATGTTCTTGCCATTCAATTTTCACCATAGGGATTTCTCGATTCCGTAGTTGTTTCACTTGTCGGTCCAGAATCTGAATTGGTCTTTCTTCATAGGTTAATTTATCATCCAGAACAACTTGGTGGTGATCAATGATATGAGATGGATCCGAAAGGTAGCTTCGGAGCATAGAGATGTGGAAAATATTATGCACTTGGCTCATACTTGGAGGAAGGGCAACTCGGTAAGCCACATAACCTACTTTCTCCAGAATTTGGAATAGGCCAATTGTAGACACCCCATTTTTGACCATCCTCAAGACTTGGACATCACCGCTTGAACACTCGGTGATTACCCATGTTCGTGTTCGTCTTGAGTTCCCGGAGGTCTCGGCTATGCGCCTTGCCTCAGAATCTCTCGACTCGACTGTTTCGTGTCTGGTTTTGCACCAAACACTTGTGCTTTACCTTGGAGGGGCAGGGAATGGCTTGTGGGCCATCCCCACACTCCACCGGCCATGGCTTGAGGCCACCAGCTGTGTTTTGTTGCCACCGGCCAAATGTTTGGCCGGCCGGCACTCTAGATGGCCGGCCAGCTATATTTCTTTGGTCAATTGCATTTTTGGCCGGCCAACTACTGTGCATCTGCTTTTGCAGATATTTTTGGGCAGCTGGCATACACTGTCACCCCCTCCATACACGTGTATGGAGGGATTGCCCTCTTGTTAACTTCCTTTGTAAGCTTTACAAGAGACAATTGTCTATAAAAGAGAGGTTCTTCTCTCTTGTTGGGGGTTAGACATTTTTTAGACAGCATTTCCAGAGCTTTGCGTTCTAGGGTTAGGGTTTGCATATATCCTATCTCTATATCTCTCTCTTTGTGTATTTTGTGTGTGTTTTGCCTTGGTTTTTGCACACAAACACCCACCATCACACCTTTTCTTGGAGCTGAGGCCCTTGAGGGTTATGTTTGGAGTTTTGGAGCTGGTTTGAGCTTGAGGAACCAGCTGGTCCACCATTGGTGAAGAGGGTCTTCAAGGGTAAGAAGCTTGTCCCTTTATTTCCCATTTTTGCAATGTATTTTTAGCTACCTTACAACTATTTTTGAGCTTTGTGTATAACATATAAAAGTTCTGTTTTTTAGTGCTCCAAATAGTTTGTTAAGGGTGCTTTAAGCTTTGGGTTTGTTTGACCCCTCTTAAGCCTTATAAGGCTCCATTTTGTGCCATTTTGAGTGGACTCCGGGACCATTGTATTTGGGCCTCCTCACCACTGAAATCTTAAGGGATTTCAGAGGTGAGGATGGTGCCTTAAGGTCCTAGGAAGGAGAGGGCCAACCCCTCTCCTTGTTGTCCTTAAAAAGGACCATCTTTGCCTCTTGAGAGAGCACCATGTTTAAGTGTATGTTGACCATGCCTTAGCTATTTTTCATACTTATTATGTCCTAATATAGCATTGTTGTATGTTGGTTTTGGTACACCATGCTTGCTTAGCATACATGCCTTGTAATGCCTTGTCTTAGCCTTAACATGTCTCATGCTTTGAGTCCTTATTCAAGCATGTTTAGGCCTAGCTTTGTGAAGCCTTTATGTTTATTTTGCCATGTTTAAGGTCTGTCCTTGGTTGTTTTGGTTGATCAAGACATGTATCGCATAGCTCCTTTGCATTTTGGCTTGTTAGCCTTAAGTGTGTGAATGTGTAGCATGCATTGCTTGTATCATTTTAGTAGTTTGGAACCATTTAACATGCGATTTCAGTCCATTTAACATGCTTGTATGCTTGCCTTTAATGCCTCTTTGATGCTTTGGAAGCTTGTGTTGTATGCTCCATGTATTGGGCAATTATGCATGCTTTTAGATTTGAGTCACTTAGATGCCATCTAGGTGTTCCTTTGGTATTGTCTAGGTCTGCCTTGAACCTATTTTAAGTCCTCTTGGCCTTGTGAGGCTTGGTTGACTTAGTCATGGTTTAAGTCTTCTTGGCTTGCCTCAAGTATTTGGACCTTAATTGCATGCCACGCTTGTGTTGTTCATTTGGTTTGGCACCATTTTAGCATGATTTCAGAGCTTTCCATTGCATGCTAATTGTCCGTGTTTGCATCTTCTTAAGTGTGCTTAGAAGTTGCTCTTTATGCTTGAATGTTGGTCCATGTTTTCATGCATGTTTGTGTGTTGGACCTCACTTCCATAGCATCTTGGCCACTGTTTTAGGCTTGTTTGAGAGTTGCCTAAATTAGTTTAAGTCCATCCCTTTGTTTGTTGCATGCACTCCTTGTATGTTGTAGCATATTGGTGAGTCGTTGCATGATTCAAATTGCATGATTGAATGAAGGCACATGTTGGCTTGCATGCTTGAATACCCACATTATGCCTTCCATACTTGTTGGTTGCATTGTCTCATGCCTTGCATGCCTTATATGCTTGTTTGCATTTTCGTGTTGCATACTAGTCAACATGCTTAGGATTGCATTCCATGAGCATGCATGCTAGACCCCTTGAAGTGAGTACGATGGAGGTTGGGCCTCCTTTTGTGTTTATTTGGTTTGCATTTCACTTGAAATTGAAGTTGCATGCTTGGTCTCTTGGGCCATCACGCATTGAAATGCGTGATTGGTGGTCCGAGAACCAAGGTTCATGTCCTTTTGAGTCATAAACATGATAAGGGATGTGTTGGTGCACATATTTGCTTGAAATGCATTGCCATGCCAAGTTTTGCCCTCTGCTGCTATCAAACACAGATTCTACAGAAAGATTCGGCCGGTCGGCCACCTTCAACGCCGACCGGCCACCATTGTTGGCCGATGGATCAAATTTATGGCCGGTGACCATTCTCTATGGCCGGTGGTGTTCTCCTTCAGCCGGTGGTGTTCCACAGCATTCAGAGAAGCAACCTTGAGACTTTGGCAGTCATCAGGGGAGCAGAGCAGGGAAAATAGAGGCATCTTGAGCATGGCAGTGGACTTCCAAGCGGAACCGAGCGCGCATGCATTGGACCCTCTTCTCAAGGCTGCTATTTACTGCTTAATTAGATTAATTAATTTATTAATTAATTAGGTGGTTTGTAATATTAATTAGCTTGCTAGTTGGTTAATTTGTATTATTCTTCAATCCCTCCAAGTGGGGGCTAATTTGTAATAAGTGTGGGTGCGTGTGTGCATGTCTTCCAACCCCCACTTCTTTCTTCCTTTTACTTACCTGCTTTGATGGTTAGTATTAGGGCATATTTACTTAGCATACCTTATGCTATGCATGCGTGCATCATTCATCAGTATTGCATGCACCGGGCTCGGCACATCATGCTAACTGTGTAAGTATTTCAATTCCAAATTTAATACGTGCTATCTGTGCATTTTTACATGTCATCCTCAGATTAGCCGAGCCTATTCTAGTGACATTTTGTATGCGATGCATTAGCCACTTAACATGAACTAGGATCACGTGCATGATTACTAATATGTTCTTGTTTTAGCACGGAGTACTTTGTAAGTATTTTATGCTTTAACATGACAGCATGCTTACCATGTGGCTAGATGCTTATGTGATATAACTGCCTGAATGCCTGTGGGTGAAGGCTGGATTGTTTGAGTTGGAATAACTCCTTGAAATCCGTGTTTTAGCCTACTTGCGAGTAGCAAATCTCAAAGTGTTTTCCAAACAAACGGATATGCAATGCTTCGTTCCAAATTAGGCAATCTAGTCTATACTTGTTTGCTGTGCGCATCACGTAGTAAATCTAGGCTAATAACCGGAATAAGAACGCATAACGTTTTCAAAACAAGATATCATGGTCAGTAGAGGCCGATCTTCAGATCGGGCGAGAGGGGGTGCTCATAGCTGGCCTTCCCCAATCGTACCCAAGTTCCTGAGCCGAGGCAACTTTGGTGATGACGGACACGTGGCCTTTGGCACTGAGTCAGGGTTTCCTAAATTCCCCCATTAAAAAATATTTAGGTGGCGACTCTGTATCTGGCAAAGCAGTCCATATTTGGCACTTCTTTTCTAAAAAATCTGTTTTCTCAAAACGATTTGCCGGATTTGGACTCTTTGGTTCAGATTAAGAACCGTGACACAAATCGAGTCCGAACTGTAGCGAAGTCCCTCGCGGACTTGTTACAGTTTCTGGCGACTCCGCTGGGGAATTTAGAGAGCTTGACTCGAACTCGTGATATCCTGTTTTGACTACACTTACGTGTTTCTTTGCATTGCATGTGCATTGGTGCGCCTAGGACACCGTGTTGGCCATCTGCTATTTCTGAGCGGTCTGCCGGAGGCTTGACTTTGTCAAAGCATGCCATAAGGCTGACCGGTTGCGGGCTCTGCCAGTATGGGAACACAAACCCCGGTTTTACCGGGGCACCCTTTTGACCATTCGACCTAGTGCATATTCGGAATCCATAATGACCATTCCAAACATGGACAGGTTGCTTACCCGATTAAAGGTTGTTTAAAACCGCTGCGTGCGTAGTAAAACCCTAGCTCCTGACAAAATAGGACAGGGAAACCCTACCCCAACATAGGGGTGTTTTGGTTCTCTTTTACTTCCTATGTGCTTTTAGAGTGTATCTCTACAGGAACGCGCATATCAGTTTGTAAATATGAGTATCTGGCCTGAGGGCGCCAGTGTCAGTATTTGTGAGAATCAGTTATATCTGTGGGTATCCGATTCAGTATTTTGAGGTAGTGATTCAGGGGAACAGTGATCAGTAGTAGAGTACAGTTGTTCGGCTACGCCCGCGTTTAATCCTTTTAGGCTGAAATGCTGCATGTTTTTCCTTTCAGTTCAGAGAGTTGATCTAGGATAGCCAGTGTTCCCTCCTGCTGAGGCAAGATTCATCATGACGCAGAATTCGGAAGAGATTGTGGTTATGACAGCCGCATTAGATCAAGAAATCACTCTGCAAAGTGAGACCAATGTTGATGTGCCGCATCCACCCAGGTCGCCTGCCGCGCACCCGGTTTGGACTCCCCAGTTGTACCAGGCTCGTGAACCCACCACATTCGAGCTGATAGGAATGATAGGTGACCTCCAGAGGTCTGTGGCAGATCTCGCCTACGGAATGTCAGCTTCGCCACCAGCTGCACCATATGCCGGGAATTTTATACCCAAGAAGCCCCCATTGCTGGGATGGATTGTGATTGAGCTTAGCCAACCGGAGATGACCTCCAACTATAACAATGACATGCCGACATCAACCCAAACCCTCGATTAGGCTGAGGCCAGAGGTAAAGACAAAATGAAGGCAGATGCCGATCCCATTGAACAACTGCTGTGGGCAGTCGAGGCTTTGAAAGCCGGGGGGATGAGTAAACAACAAGTATTCGCAGTCCTGACCAAGACTGTGGATGATGTTTTCCCCGCTCCAATTGAAGGCAGTACCAGCCAGTCAGAAAACCGGGACAGGTCCCATCGTGCCGGAACAGTTCCTTCCACTCCCAACCCTGCACCCGGGAAAGATCAGAAAGTCAAGGCAGTGCCCGCCGACCGTTTCGCTAGTGCGTCTAGCAAGAATACTCAGACTTCAAAGTACCTGCCCCGAGGGCGCAGGGTCTTTCACTCTCTTTACATGCCTCTGTCCAAGGCACTTCAGATCCTGGCTAAGAGGGGGCATCTTAAACCCTTAGAGCCTCAACCTCTACCGAAGAATCTCCCTGCTACACATGATGCTGCTTTGTACTGTGCGTACCACCAGCAAACAGGACATGCTACCGACAATTGTTTCCGCCTCCATCATGAGGTGCAAGATTTGATCGACAACGAGGTTATCCTCCCACCTACCTCAGCCAAGTCCGTTACTACCCAGCTATTGGACTTTGAGGATATTGATACTGCGAGTATGTAATCAGGAAGTGAATCCCCTGCGGGCGGCGCTTGGTGTATTTTTGGATTTGGCGTCTGGCACGCATTTTTGAGCATCTGCGACTGCTAATTTTGTAAATTCTAGCTTAGGTGTCGAGTCAGTCTTTTGTTTCGTTTTGAGTCTGTCTCATTGTCGTGAGTCAGTCCTTTTGCTCAAGGGTCTGTCTTGTTATAGCGAGTCAGTCCCCCTTGTATAGAATGTCGGGTGGTTCCGGGGTTGTTGCCACGAACCCTGTTTTGTTTTGTAATTACCCTTTTGTTTTCTTTTTGAGTCTGTCTGTGCTGTGGAGCCAGTTACAACCAGGAAATCTATGAAACAGCTGTGGCTATCGTGTTTCCGTGCTTATTGCTATTTTAAGTTAGTTGTGCCAGAGGATGTGGATCAAACGGCAGTACATTCCACCTGCTCTCTTGTGCCCTGAAAATCATTGCAATGACCTAAGTTTTCCAAAACCTTTTTGAGCACTGTGGTGATGAAAACGAAGAGGAAGGGATTCCTTGGGTTTTGCAAAACTTTGATCAATTTGAGAGAAGGTGAGGCGTGCTAAGCCTTTTAATGAATGAAATCGTGCTTGTCAGCGTGAGTACTGAGAAGGATCCTGACTTGATCCAGATTGGTTCTACATTGTCTTCAGCGCGAGCGATTTGTCAGTTTCTTAAAAGATTTCAAAAACTGTTTTGCACGATCTTGCGAAGGCCTGTGTGGAATCACTCTTGAGATTGTGCAGCCTAGGATCGCTCTCAGCCTCAAGACCCGACCCCTCACTTTTAAACCTTGAACTTAGATTCAGAATGTTCAACGGTCAACCGCAACGTGAGGCCTGTGTGGCCAGATTCAAAGCAGCCCTCGAACAAGAGGCAAGAAAGTCAGATCAAGAAGATCAGATGTCATCAAAAGGAGCTTGCAAAGCTAGATCAGAAGCACCCCTCGAACCAGGGGCAAAAAGGCCCGATGTGCTCGAAAAGCCAAAGATGGGTCCTTCAGCGAATCAACACAACAGCTATCCTCCTGGATACGAAGAGACTTCAACCTCAAAACCATTTGGCATGGACTTGTTACACTTTTACCCTTTGAGAGGCTCGCTGGGCCGAAAACCCAGAAGGGCGACCCAGGCAAAAGTTAGGGCAAGGAAAATATGTACAAAAAAAAAAAAGAGAAAAGCAAAAAGAAAGAAAAAGAAGAAACATACAAAAAAAAAAATGCAAAAAATACAAAAGCAAAAAATATATATGCAAAAAAAAAAAAAAGAAGAAAAGAAAAGGAAAAGAAAAAAAAGAAGCTCGTAAGGTCGAAAACCCGCATCGGGCGCCTTGGCAAAAGTTAGAGCCTAAAAAAAAAGTGAAGGTTAAAATACCCGAGTGTACCTTAACCGGAACTACGTAAGGCTTGATTCCCATGTTTGGGATACGTAGGCAACTTCATCCTGAAGTCCAGCCCCCAACGCTTTCATACCGTCTCAGTCCATGTAATGGTTTTGATCACCTTTGCCTCCTCTGAATCCGTTAGTTCGGTTGTGACAACCGGAACCACGCAAGCAACTTCATCCTGAACTCCAGTCACCAACGCTTTCACAGTGACTGTGTCCATATATTGGTTTTGACCGTTTTTATCTTCGTCTTCTCCGTGACCGAGAGTTCGTTTGCAATCATCACCGATGAGGACTGGTTTTCAGCATGCTACGGCATCATCCAAACAAGGGGCAACTTTCCGTTGCTATGAGTTGCCATGAGTCGCCACTTAAACCAGGGGCAACTTTCCGTTGCCACGCACCCCTTTCAAGCAAGGGGGAATTTTCCATTGCCTCCGATCCGAGGTTGCGTATCTCGAGGGCAGGTTCCGTGCTCGTTGAGCATCGACCATTTGCAAAAATAGTTTTTGAAAATTTTTACTGAGGCTGACTATTTTCTCGAAAACTATTTCATTTTCTAAAACTGGACCATTCCTTCAACCCAAAAAAGGAAAATTTTCAGTGCTCATAGCCTGACTTGCATGATTTCAAATCAAAAATTGAACAAGCATGCTAATCTAACTCTCATTTTGGTCAAAACTGTTTTCGTAGAAAACCAAAACCAAAAATGGTCAAAGTGATGAACTAGGGGCATAGTCGAGTCAGGTGTCCTGTCTTTCCCACGTCATCAACATGCTTGCCAGAAGGGCACTCTGTTCGCCTGAGAAAGATGCAACTGAAGTTGTCAGTAAAGGGCTGAAAGCTCGTAATATCCTCCAAACAACGAGGTATTAAGCCAAGTGCGAAGCACAAATTGGAACAGATCAAGATACACCATTTCCTGTCTAGAACATCGACTAGACGTCACCGGAAGAAATAGCCGCGAGCCAATAGTGTTGGGCGTGAACTCGCGACTTCCTATTCATCTGCCAATCACCCTGGGGAGGGACGGAAAATGAGAGAATAAAGAATAGAGAGGTGTAAGTTGAGAGAAAAGTAAGAAAAGGGTTTTGAGAGAAAAACCGAGCCTGAGGGCCAAGTGATGTGAGAATCACAAATCAGAAAGGGTGGGGAACGTACCCGGAAGGACTGGCTCCTCGAGATCAAAGGTCTTTCGTTTTTGTAAACACGTCCGTGTGTCGTGTATGTTATCTTGTTTAGCCCAACTTTCGTTTTGGGCCTTTTCCGAGCACATCTCGTTGTGATTAGGTCGTGTGCCTTTCGTTTGAGTCTTTTCCCACTGTGTTTAGTTGTAGGCTCGGTACCCCGGTTAAAAAAAAAAAAAAATCGTTTGTGCTCAGAGTGCTGTGCCATTCTCTACATTTAGGCAAACCAAAAGGAGAAAAGGAGAATTCGGGGCATTTGACTGTGTTTCAACTCCAGCCAATTCCGCCTTTGTTTCCCGTCTTTTCAGATTGGGCTGTTTGTTCAGGATTTGCCATGCCTTTGTATCCTGTCTTGTCAGATTGGGTTGTTTGTTCGGGATTTGCCGTATGCAGAATGAACCGAGTACTGTGTTATGGGCTGTGTGCAGATTAGTCCTCAGTAGAGTAAGGGCTGTATGTTCAGAATCGAGTAGTGGTTTGCTTGGGTTGTTTTACTGTTGGTTGGTTAGTTATCTGATTATTACAGTGCAAGTGTTCAATTTTCAGACAACAAATCAATTTCATTTACATTAAGGTGTAACATAATGCAATGCAATGCAAAGTATGAAATGTAAAGAAGTAAACACTTTTTCAGACAAAAAGTTGGTTTCATTTCATTGTCTTTTCAAGTATATAATGTTTAGAAGCAAAATCTGCCTACGGCAGTACAAAGTATCCTAACAACCAAAAAAAAGGGAAAAGTACAAAAAAGAAGAAAAACAGCAAAAATCGGTATCAAATGTCAGAGTGGCTCCGGGGCTACCGGTCTGTCCTAGTCCTCTTCCTGGACGAAGGTCCAGGAGCCTCATCAGCGCTGTCATCTGAGCCCGAGTCCGAGCCATCCCCAGTCTCCTCCTCCGATGACTCTGCCTCTGCCTCTGCCTCTGCCTCCGCCTCGGACGACTCCTCGTCATCATCATCTGGAACTGGCGCCCGAGAGCTACTTCCGACATGAGTGCGCCCCACCTTGGTGCAGGGGAATACTCTGCCCTCTACGTCTCCTCTGGCAGGGATAGAAGGCCTGGCTGGAACACCTCCTACGGTGGGAATCTGGAAGGGAGGCTGAAAAGTACAAAAGGCAAATTCATCAGAATATTGTGAGCAGTTTATCAGTGCAGAATGCAGTGTATGAGTACAGTGTGAATACTGTGAGCAGTTTATCAGTGCAGAATGCAGTGTATAAGTACAGTGTAAATGTCGTGAACAGTTTATCAGTGCAGAATGCAATGTATGAGTACAGTGTGTAAATGTCGTGAACAGTTTATCAGTGCAGAATGCAATGTATGCGTACAGTGTATCAAATGTCGTGAGAGCAGTGTGTCGAGTGTTGTGTTGTGCATCAGATTATGTGAAGCAGTTTATGTATGGTTTGAGACTGTGGTTGAAGAACATACCGGAATACTGTAGAGGGCTAGGAGGTCGAAAGTCCGCTGCAACATCCCCATCATGGAGGCATTCAACTCCAGGGACTGCCGGGTGTACTTGGAAGAAGCCTGCAAAAGTATTAGATGCATCAGTATTCTGCGGAATATCAAAGAAATGGAATGGAATGAAACGACAATGCAAGATGCGAAATGCAATAATACATACCGGAGGCAAGTCGGGGACACCGACCAACTCGTGATCAGCCGGGGGAGGAGCAAAGGGAATCTGGCAGGTCGCCCCGCCTTGCCCTCTGTATGTCAGCGAGGTGGGCAGTGCGGGCTAACCAGCCCCCCGCCCCCTCTGAGCTCCACCCCTGCCACGAACCGGGGCCCTCCTCGATGCTCTTGCTCCAACTCCCGCTCTTGCCCTAGCTGCGGGCGCCACAGGCCTCTCCCCCTCAGCTCGACGGCTGCCACTCAGAGGCCACATGATGTACGTCTGCATGTACTCTCTGTAGTCACCGATGCCTCTGAAGCGGACCGCCTCCCAACCGATCGTGTAGTCGGCCATCTGCTCGACAGTGAGTCTCTCGGTCTCCCTCATATCCTCAGGAGGGTGAACCGGGACTATCTGCTCTGGTAACCCTAGGCTCTGGCGTAGGAAATGCTCACCTAGGTACTAAGCCCGACAGACCGGGCCCTCCAGCAGAATCCGAAAACTCGAGGTCTTCTCAGCACCGGCAAATCAGTCCCGAATCGTCACTGACAACGGAGCCTAAGGCTGCCAGGTGATCTGAAAATAAAATACAGTTTGTTATCTACTATTATTAAACATACAGTGCAAAGTGAAGCTTAAATAAACTCTGAAGATAAACATACCTCCGCGGGGGTGATGGTGTCAAAGTAGCGGCGGAAGATGCTAAACGTCTCCCAGGGCCTCCGCACGCACCTCCCGTCGAAGCGGCGGGAGAATGGAACGACAAGAGGGGTCTCTATGTCTGGCGCTGGGGCTAGTCTGGGGAAGTAAGCATAGACCCACAACTGCAGAGCAAATACCAGTATGTTTATCAGATAAAGCAGAATGCAGAACAAAGCAGAAATAACAGAGCCGCGTATCGTGCAGTGTATTGTGCAGAGTGTACAGTGTGAGCAGTGTACAGTCAGTGTAAAGCAGAATATATGCGTGTCGTGTGTGCAGTATACAGTTAGTGAAAAGCAGACTACAGTGTGTGCAGTGTATAGAGTACAATACAAGAACACAGAAAATGTAGAACAGAAATGAAAAGCAGAAAAGAGACGTACCTCCCAAGCACACCAGTAGCCCCCGAGCAACAGTCCGTTGCCACGGGAAGCTGAGCCCATGTACCCATAGAGGGTGGCACGAGCGGCGCCACCGCAGTCATAGTGCAAGATCTGTGTAACATCCACCAACGCACTGAGCAGGCAGAGGGGCACGATGTTCGCCTGGTCGGCGAAGATAGTCGTCCCCTGCAGGAAAATGAGAAAGCCGCGCGCGTATCTCTCCACGGCCTCCTAAGTCATCGGAGCCTCCTCAACTAGGGCTGGCTGAACCCTGAACTGCACCTCAAACCACGAATAACGAATGAAGCCTGGACGGGCGAGAGGTGGCACCTCGCCAAGCAGATAGATCTAGGCAGCCGTCCACTCATCCATATCAGTGTCAAAGGGGATCGGATCACCCCCTACCCCGATGCCTGTGAGCATCGAGAAATCATAGGGATTCATCGTCATGTCTCCCATCGCAGAAAGGTGGAACAAGTCGGTGGTGTCCCACCACCTCTCCGCTAGAGCAGCGAGGAGAGACCTGCTCGTAGTAAGTCTGGACAGCCCTCTGCAGAGTGCACCAAAACCGGCCTGATCTATGATTTGGCGGACCGCATCAGGTAGCTCTGCGTACCAATCACGAGTGGCGATGTTCCCATATCCCCGAACGGTATGGGAATCTCCCTGTTTTCAAACAAACAATTGCGAAGCAATACTAAATATACTAATTTTGAAAGGCATTCAGAATTGAGACAGATATAACATGTGTGCATGTTTTCAGATTCGAACAGATACCGGGTGCCGGTGTGCTTATAGTGAACTACAACGTGTGATGAGTCAGCGTGTTTGAGTGGTTCAGTACAAATATAGCATGTGTGCATATTCTCAGATTCAAACAGATATCAGGTGCCAATGTGTATGCAGTGAGATATGGTGTGTACTGTGTCAGTGTGTTTGAGTGATTCAGGATCAGTGTAGTGTGTGTGCACGTGTTAGTTGTGAACAGATATCAGTTGTAAGTTTGTTTGCGATCAACTACAGTGTACAGTGCATCAGTGCATCTGAGTTAAGCAGTTAAAGAATGTGATCGGCTATGGCAGTTTTATATTCTACATTGCGAAAAACAAAAAAAAACAGAGGAGGAAATGTTACCTCGGAAGCGCCGAAGGACAAATGAGATGTAGGCTCACGCAGGAGAAGCTCTGGTGGCATCGCCCTGTCAAAGCTCCGAAACTGGCGAAGTCCGTCAAGAGGCAAGACATGGATCGCCGGTCGGTAGGTTGCCGGGTCGAATGGACGGACACTCAAGGGGAGAAGCTCGACCCCGGGATCCATCTCATGATCCGAGGGAGTCCCGCCCTGTGGGATATCATCCGCCATATCAAAGGTGACGAGAAAATGGTCGGAAAAGGAAAATAAAGCTAGAATGCGAAGGGTCAACGAAAAGTCAACCCCCGGGAGGGCGGAAAATGGCCAGAAAAGCCGAAATGTGGAAAATATAGGAAAATCAAGGAAAACTTAGGGGAAACAAACCCCAAGAAGTGGAAATCGAAAAGGAAACACCGAAACAAAGAAATGTTCGAATGAAAGTGTTCGAAACGCGAGGGAGATTGCGACTCGGACGATGGAACGGGGGCGAAAATGCAAGAAAACGGGAGAATGAGAGGAGGAAAAAGCTCTAGAGAGAGAGAGAGTGTGAGATTTCGGCTAGGGGGAATGAGTAAAATAGGGTTTGAAGCCCTATTTTAAAAGACCCAAGGCGAAAAGTGAAAACTGCCTCGAATCAGGCATTTTTGGCCGGTCATCTACATTTTTGGCCAGCCGACCAAATGTTTGGCCGGTGATGTTTTTTGGTGGCCGGTGGGCGGCCGGTGGCCTTCCCATGTGGCCGGTGATGCTCCTATAACCTTGTTTAGGTCAGATGAGTGGTTTGGGGTCTTCATTGCTCAAGATAGTACAAGAAATGGCATCTCCGAAGCTCAACCGGCCTCCGCTTTAACCCCGGACCGCGTCTTCGGCGCGTGGCCCTCAAATTCGTGCAAGGTGTATCCTCTCCGTATCCTTTTGTCTTTTACAAAACTCGAAAGTTGCCCCTTATGCATGTATCATTCTATTGCACTATCTCGTGCAATCGCGTTGTCCAACGCACCGCACTGTGTTGCGCATCTCATTGCATTTTGCATGCATTCAATCTCGCTATTTTGCGCATCACACCGTCCTTAAACCCGCACGGTCTGGCGAGACCTTAAACCCGCTTGGTCTGGCGAGACCTTAAACCCGCTTGGTCTGACGAGACCTTAAAACCGCTCGGTTGCATTGTCATGCATTTCAAACTCGCATGCATTGTCATGCACTTCAAAGTCACGCGTTGTCACGCGTTCTAAGTTCATTTGCATTGTTACGCATTTCCCCAACGTACGGTCTAGGAGACCTTAAATCCTTGGAAGGTGCAAGACCTTCGGTGCATTGGTGTGCACATAACATTGCATATGTCATGCATCATTGTAAATAACATTGCATATGTCATGCATCATTGTAAATAGTGCATATGTCATGCATTTCAAAAAAAAAAAAATAACAAAAAAAACACACAACACATCATGCATATGTCATGCATCATTGTATATAATGCATACATCATACATTTCATCGTAATATAGTGCATATGTCATGCATTTCCCCTGTAAATATTCATTCTAGTGCATATTGCATTGTAGCTTGCATGCATTCACTGCATCACCCCTTCCATCTATGGCTCGCACCTTTCCTTTTTGAGCTTGGTTTGGTATGTGCTCATACTTTTCACGTCAAAGCACAGTTCTGCATGTGTACGCGCCTATTCCTTGATGAACTTGGTTTGAGGGTGGCGGCACCTTTTCTGTGTAAGACGCGGTTCGTTTGTGTCCATGCCTTTCCTAGGCGAGATTTGGTTTGGCCTGCGTGCCTTATCCATCGTATCTATTCCATTCCAGTGCATATTGCATTGTAGCTTGCATGCATTCACTGCATCATCCCCTTCCATCTATGGCTCGCACCTTTCCTTGTTGAGCTTGGTTTGGTATGTGCTCATACTTTTCACGTTAAAGCACAGTTCTGCATGTGTACGCGCCTATTCCTTGATGAACTTGGTTTGAGGGTGGCGGCACCTTTTCTATGTTAAACATGGCTTGTATGTGTACATGCCCTTCCTAGGCAAGATTTGCTTTGGCTGCATGCCATATCCATTGTATATATTACATTGTAGTGTAATTTTTGCATCCAGCATTAGGATCATTGTTCTTTCGTTAGCGGGTTGTTTCCCCACTCATGTCATTCCACCCAATACTTGTTCTTGTGTCCGTCTACATCACTCATAGTTCTGCATGTGTATGCGCTTTGAGGGTTGCGGCACCTTTTCTATGGTAGACGGACTTGTTACTTCCATCAATCTATTTGACATTTGTGTGGTTTTGAACCGCTCATGATTGGATCACGATTCAATTGCATTGCATTTTGTTTGCATTGATTCAATTGCATTGCATTTTCATTTGCATTATTATACATAGTTTTGTATATATTGCATATCATTTTGCATTGTCATGCATGTTGCTAACAATATTGTACCTGTTAAGTTTGCTTTCTTTGCAGGCACGATATTGTATGTACGGTTCATTTGAGGCTGGTGCAACCAGACGAACCGGACAGGTATTGTATCCTTCGAGTGAGACGTATCGAGAATTGCATAATTCTCTTACATCCTTTCTGCATTGTAGTGTAGTTTGGTGTATGCTAGCTCAGAACTGTCGCATGTTATGCTTCGTTACAGCTTTCTTTGCATGATCATAAGTTATGTTCGGCCTTGTGCATTGTCTTGCATTTTGCCCCTGCCTTCAGGGGCATATCTTGTTTGTCTTGCATGCTTTGTCTAAGTCTTCGGCCTTGTCAAAAATGGGTCGTCTCTGGGCTTTGACAATCACTCTCCTCATTGTTATGACTTTCGAGTTCTGTCAAAGAGGGGCAACTGTAGACTCCCCATTTTTGACCGTCCTCAAGACTTGGACATCACCGCTTGAACACTCGGTGATTACCCATGTTCGTGTTCGTCTTGAGTTCCCAGAGGTCTCGGCTACGCGCCTTGCCTCAGAATCTCTCGACTCGACTGTTTCGTGTCTGGTTTTGCACCAAACACTTGTGCTTTGCCTTGGAGGGGCAAGGAATGGCTTGTGGGCCATCCCCACACTCCACCGGCCATGGCTTGAGGCCACCAGCTGTGTTTTGTTGCCACCGGCCAAATGTTTGGCCGGCCGGCACTCTAGATGGCCGGCTGGCTATATTTCTTTGGTCAATTGCATTTTTGGCCGGTCGACTACTGTGCATCTGCTTTTGCAGATATTTTGGGGCAGCTGGCATACACTGTCACCCCCTCCATACACGTGTATGGAGGGATTGCCCTCTTGTTAGCTTCCTTTGGAAGCTTTACAAGAGACAATTGTCTATAAAAGAGAGGGTCTTCTCTCTTTTTGGGGGTTAGACATTTTTTAGACAGCATTTCCAGAGCTTTGAGTTCTAGGGTTAGGGTTTGCATATATCCTATCTCTATATCTCTCTCTCTTTGTGTATTTTGTGTGTGTTTTGCCTTGGTTTTGCACACAAAAACCCACCATCACACCTTTTCTTGGACCTGAGGCCCTTGATGGTTATTTTTGTAGTTTTGGAGCTAGTTTGAGCTTGAGGAACCAGCTGGTCCACCATTGGTGAAGAGGGTCTTCAAGGGTAAGAAGCTTGTCCCTTTATTCCCCATTTGTGCATTGTATTTTTGCCTACCTTACAATTGTTTTTGGGCTTTGTGTATAACATATAAAAGTTCTATTTTTTAGTGCTCCAAATAGTTTGTTAAGGGTGCTTTAAGCTTTGGGTTTGTTTGACCCCTCTTAAGCCTTATAAGGCTCCGTTTTGTGCCATTTTGAGTGGACTCCGAGACCATTGTATTTGGGCCTCCTCACCACTGAAATCTTGAGGGATTTCAGAGGTGAGGATGGTGCCTTAAGGTTCTAGGAAGGAGAGGGCCACTCCCTCTCCTTATTGTCCTTAAAAAGGACCATCTTTGCCTCTTGAGGGAGCACCATGTTGAAGTGTGGGTTGACCATGCCTTAGCTGTTTTTCATGCTTATTATGTCATTGTTGTATGTTGGTTTTGGTACACCATGCTTGCTTAGCATACAAGCCTTGTAATGCCTTGTCTTAGCCTTAACATGTCTTATGCTTTGAGTCCTTATTCAAGCATGTTTAGGCCTAGCTTTGTGAAGCCTTTATGTTTATTTTGCCATGTTTAAGGTCTATCCTTGGTTGTTTTGGTCGATCAAGACATGTATCGCATAGCTCCTTTGCATTTTGGCTTGTTAGCCTTAAGTGTGTGAATGTGTAGCATGCATTGCTTGCATCATTTCAGTAGTTTGGAACCATCTAACATGCCATTTCAGTCCATTTAACATGCTTGTATGCTTGCCTTTAATGCCTCTTTGATGCTTTGGAAGCTTGTGTTGTATGCTCCATGTTTTGGGCAATTATGCATGCTTTTAGATTTGAGTCACTTAGATGCCATCTAGGTGTTCCTTTGGTATTGTCTAGGTCTGCCTTGAACCTATTTTAAGTCCTCTTGGCCTTGTGAGGCTTGGTTGACTTAGTCATGGTTTAAGTCTTCTTGGCTTGCCTCAAGTATTTGGACCTTAATTGCATGCCACGCTTGTGTTATTCATTTGGTTTGGCACCATTTTAGCATGATTTCAGAGCTTTCCATTGCATGCTAATTGTCCGTGTTTGCATCTTCTTAAGTGTGCTTAGAAGTTGCTCTTTATGCTTGAATGTTGGTCCATGTTTTCATGCATGTTTGTGTGTTGGACCTCACTTCCATAGCATCTTGGCCACTGTTTTAGGCTTGTTTGAGAGTTGCCTAAATTAGTTTAAGTCCATCCCTTTGTTTGTTGCATGCACTCCTTGTATGTTGTAGCATATTGGTGAGTTGTTGCATGATTGAAATTGCATGATTGAATGAAGTCACATGTTGGCTTGCATGCTTGAATACCCATATTATGCCTTCCATACTTGTTGGTTGCATTGTCTCATGCCTTGCATGCCTTATATGCTTGTTTGCATTTTCGTGTTGCATACTAGTCAACATGCTTAGGATTGCATTCCATGAGCATGCATGCTAGACCTCTTGAAGTGAGTATGATGGAGGTTGGGCCTCCTTCTGTGTTTATTTGGTTTGCATTCCATTTGAAATTGAAGTTGCATGCTTGGTGTCTTGGGCCATCACGCATTGAAATGCGCGATTGGTGGTCCAAGATCCAAGGTTCATGTCCCTTTGAGTCATAAACATGATAAGGGATGTGTCGGTGCACATATTTGCTTGAAATGCATTGCCATGCCAAGTTTTGCCCTCTGCTGCTGTCAAACACACATTCTGCAGAAAGATTCGGCCGGTCGGCCACCTTCAGTGCCGACCGGCCACCATTGTTGGCTGATGGATCAAATTTATGGCCGGTGACCATTCTCAATGGCCGGTGGTGTTCTCCTTCAGCCGGTGGTGTTCCACAGCATTCAGAGAAGCAACCCTGGGACTTTGGCAGTCATCAGGGGAGCAAAGTAGGGAAAACAGAGACATCTTGTGCATGGCAGTGGACTTCCGAGCGGAACCGAGCGCGCATGCATTGGACCCTCTTCTCGAGGCTGCTAGTTACTGCTTAATTAGATTAATTAATTTATTAATTAATTATGTGGTTTGTAATATTAATTAGCTTGCTAGTTGGTTAATCTGTATTATTCTTTCGATCCCTCCGAGTGGGGGCTAATTTGTAATAAGTGTGGGTGCGTGTGTGCATGTCTTCCAACCCCCACTTCTTTCTTCCGTTTTACTTACCTGCTTTGATGGTTAGTATTAGGGCATATTTACTTAGCATACCTTATGCTATGCATGCGTGCATCATTCATCAGTATTGCATGCACCGGGCTCGGCACATCATGCTAACTGCGTAAGTATTTCAATTCCAAGTTGAATACGTGCTATCTGTGCATTTTTACATGTCATCCTCAGATTAGCCGAGCCTATTCTAGTGACATTTTGTATGCGATGCATTAGCCACTTAACATGAACTAGGATCACGCGCATGATTACTAATATGTTCTTGTTTTAGCACGGAGTACTTTGTAAGTATTTTATGCTTTAGCATCTCGCACGAGTGTGAATGTTAACATGACAGCATGCTTACCATGTGGCTAGATGCTTATGTGATGTAACTGCCTGAATGCCTGTGGGTGAAGGCTGGGTTGTTTGAGTTGGAACAACTCATTGAAATCCGTGTTTTAGCCTACTTAGGAGTAGCAAATCTCAAAGTGTTTTCCAAACAAACGGATATGCAATGCTTCGTTCCAAATTAGGCAATCTAGTCTATACTTGTTTGCTGTGCACATCATGTAGTAAATCTAGGCTAATAACCGGAATAAGAATGCATAACGTTTTCAAAACAAGATATCATGGTTAGTAGAGGCCGATCTTCGGATCGGGTGAGAGGGGGTGCTCATAGCTGACCTTCCCCAATCGTACCCAAGTTCTCGAGCCGAGGCAACTTTGGTGATGACAGACACGTGGCCTTTGGCACCGAGTCAGGGTTTCCTAAATTCTCCCATTAAAAAATATTTAGGTGGCGACTCTGTATCTGGAAAAGCAGTCCATGTTTGGCACTTCTTTTCTAAAAACTCTGTTTTCTCAAAACGATTTGCCGGATTTGGACTCTTTGGTTCAGATTAAGAACCGTGACACAAATCGAGTCTGAACTATAGCGAGGTCCCTCGCGGACTTGTTACACCAATATATCGACGTGTCAACTTACCCTTCTTTCCGAATCTTGGGTGCCCTTTCATTGGAGTTACTTTCACAAAAACATGATTGCCTACCTCAAATTCCAAATCCCTCCCTCGGTTATTCGCATAACTATTCGGTCTGCTTTGAGCAGTTTTCAATCTTTCCCGAATAGTTTTAATCTTTTTTGTTGTCAACTGGACAATTCCAGGCCCTAATAACGATTTATCTCCGATTTCAGCCCAACACACAGGGGACCGACATGGCCTCCCATACAGAACCTCATAAGGTGCCATCCCAATACTCCAATGGTAACTATTATTGTACGCGAACTCTACCAACGGTAGGAGAGTTTCCCAACTTTCCTGAAAATCCAAAATACACATTCGGAGCATATCTTCTAATGTCTGTATCGTTCTCTTGGATTGTCCGTCTGTCTGTGGGTGGAAAGCTGTGCTAAACTTTAATTCTGTACCCATTGCTCCCTGTAGACTTTGCCAGAATCTAGATACAAACTTTGGATCTCTATCTGATACTATTGAAACTGGAATACCGTGGAGTCTCGCTATTTCATTCACATAGATTATAGCAAGTTTATCTACATTATACTGAGTCTTCATAGGTAGGAAATGGGCGGACTTGGTTAATCGGTCTACAATGACCCATACAGAATTCATACCCCGAGGAGTTCGTGGTAACCCTACAACAAAATCCATGGTCAGATGTTCTAACTTCCACTCCGGAATTGGAAGGGGTTACAGCAATCCTGTCGGTCTTTGAGCTCTGCTTTTACTTGTTGACACTAAACATTTCGAGACACAATCCGCAATTTCCTTTTTCATTCTTGGCCACCGAAAGTTTTGCTTTAGGTCATGATATATTTTAGTACTCCCAGGGTGTATTGAGATTATCGAGGTATGTGCTTCTTCCATCAATTTCCGTTTAACTTCTAACACATTGGGAACACATAATCTGTCTTGGAATTTAAGTACTGAATTCACCAAATTGAATCCCGGTCTTGGTTTTGTTTCCAACTCATCACATATCTTCCTCAAAGTTTCATCCTCCATCTGATGTAGTTTGATCTCTTCAAGTAACGTTGGTTGGGCCATCACCGCTGCTACTATGGCCTCTGGCCCAGACATCACTAGGCCCACCTTTATTTTATCCAATTCAATCACCAACTCCTCTTGCCCTGTAAACAAATGTGCCAAATTCCCTATATTCTTTTTGGCTAAGCGCATCTGTAACTGTATTAGCTTTACCAGGGTGGTAATGGATCTGCAAGTCATAATCTTTAATAAGCTCTAACCACCGCCGCTGTCGCATATTCAACTCTTTCTGGGTGAAAAGGTACTTGAGGGTCTTATGGTCTGTGTACACTTCACAAGTACTGCCATACAGATAGTGCCGCCATATTTTCAAAGCAAAAGCTACTGCGGCTAGCTCAAGATCATGTGTGGGATAATTCTTTTCATGGGGTTTAAGCTGTCGAGAGGCATAAGCGATAACCCTTCCGTTTTGCATAAGCACACAACCAAGTCCTTTATGAGAAGCATCACTGTAGATCACGAATCCTTCAGTACCAGATGGCAAGGCAAGGGCTGGAGCTGTAGTTAACTTCCTTTTCAATTCCTGGAAGGTAGATTCCCGCTATTCTGACCATTCAAACGCCACTCCCTTTTGAGTCAGTTGTGTAAGCGGTACAGCTATTTTGGAGAAATTTTGAACAAACTTCCTATAATATTCGACTAATCCCATAAAACTACGCACCTCAGTCACATTGGTAGGAGTTGGTTAATTCACGATCGCCTCAATTTTGTGTGGATCAACAGAGATTCCTTCATTTGTTATTACATGCCCCAAGAATGCTACCTCGTGCAGCCAGAATTCACATTTCTTCAGCTTTGCATACAGCTTCTTTTCTCAGAGTGTTTGAAGAATTAGACGAAGGTGATTCTAACGAGCTTCTGTATTCTTCGAGTAAATGAGGATATCATTGATAAATACCGCTACAAACTCATCCAGATAAGGCTTGAAGACACGATTCATTAAATCCATAAATGTTGCTGGTGCGTTAGTAACCCCAAAGGGCATAACCAAAAATTCATAATGGTCGTATCGGGTTCGAAAAGCTGTCTTCTCAACATCATCAGCTTTGACCCTCAGTTGGTGGTATCCGGATCGTAAATCAATTTTTGAAAAGATTTGTGCCCCTTGCAATTGGTCAAACAAATCATCGATCCTGGGTAATGGGCACTTATTCGTGATTGTCACTTTATTAAGTTCCCTATAGTCTATACATAATCGGAGTGTTCCGTCCTTATTTTTCACAAACAGAACTGGTGTGCCCCAAGGAGAGACGCTCGGGCGAATGAACCCCTCATCCAGTAAATCTTGCAACTGAATCTTTAATTCCCTCATCTCAACTGGTGACATTCTATACGGACTTTTAGAAATGGGTTGAGTTCCCGGCGTCACTTCAATTGTAAACTCAATTTCACGGTCAACCAACTCCCCTGGTAACTCTTTTGGAAAAACAACCGGGAATTCACAGACAACTAGGATCATTTTAGTACTCCCATTCATCACTTGCCCTTCCAAAACACTGCATAAATACCCCTGACACCCTTTCTGAATTAATTTACAAGCCTTTACTGCAGAAATCAAATAAGGTGGAGAAGTCACTCCATGTCCCTGAAAGGTAAATTCTGATTGTCCTGGAGGGTGGAAACTGATTTGTTTACTCAAATAGTCAATAGTTGTACCATATTCACTCAACCAGTCCATACCCAGTATAATATCAAAACAAGTCATGTCAAGAGGTAACAGATTGGCATATACCCAGATATCCCCAATTAGGAGTTCACAAGCGAAATATACAGAGGTATAGATCATAGAATCCCCCAAGGGTGAGGACACACATAGCACATAGGATAATACTTCTTCAGATTTATCTAAATGTTGAGCAAATAGTTTTGACACGAAGGAATGGGTAGAGCCAGAATCAAACAATACATCAGCGGAATGACCGTGAATAATAAATGTACCTGACACTACTGTTGCAGAATTTTGCACATCTCCCGGAACCAATGCAAACACTCTGCCTTGTCTTGCGGTGTCTTTATTGTTAACAGGCTTAGCAGCCGACTTAGTGTTAGGAGCTGGTGTAGACCCCGCTGAACTTGTAGCAGCCCTATTGCCATCTTGTTGATTCCTCTGAGGGCAACCCCTTACCAAATGACCTGTTTTGCCACACCTAAAACAGGCTCCAGACAACCAATAACAAGTCCCACGGTGCTTCTTTCCACATTCTGAACAAACAGTAGCTGAATCTGAGGTAAAGGTGGAAGCACTGGAAGTCCCTGAATTTTGTTTCTTGTTTGGTGGAGTGACTGACCCTTTTGACAATTGATTGTTCTGCCTCTTTCCTTTCCGTTCAGAAATTCGATTCTGAGCAGCAAGGTTTCCCTATGCTATAACAGCCCTTTCCAACACATCAACATAGGTGGGTAACTTTAACATGTTAACTCGGCCCAGGATAGCACCCCGTAATCCCCCTTCAAATTTTCGTGCTTTCTTATAATCCGTATCCACCATATGAGGTGCAAACCGAGCTAGTTCCGCAAATTGGGATTCATATTCCACGACGGTTTTGCTTCCTTGCTTAAGACTCTCAAATTCAGTCACCTTGTTGTCTCGCATACTTTGAGGAAAATACTTGCCATAAAACAGCTCCAAGAATCTGTCGCACGTTAACCCCTGGTGTACAGTTCTTGTAAGCATCCACCACCTCCGTGCCTCGTTGTCCAGAGTGAAGGCAGCCAATTGCCCTTCTTGGGCTTCGGTACAAGGAAAAACTTCGAACAACTTTTCTATTCCCAACACCCACACTTTAGCTTTCATTGGCTCTATTCTCCCTTTGAATGATGGCGGCTTCATCTTCTTAAATTCCCTCATGAGTGTGATAGTTCGGTCCTCAGCATGAAAATCTTGTACCACAGGCGGAGGTACCGGTGGCGGTGGCGGTGGCGGTGGCGGTTGTGGTTGTGGCTGTTACTGTTGGTGTTGCTATGGCTGTCATAGAGTCTCTGCCATTTCCATGATCATTCTTTCCATTCTGTCCAACCGTGCAGAAGTGGCATCTTTCGGGTCTTCCATTCTCGTTCTCACCATATTCTACATACAACCAATTACAAAAGATATGCAATAGACATAGATCATAATCAATAACGTTAGCAGATTATATTTAACGTTGCCATCAATCTTTCCATATACATTCAGAATATTATGCATGACGCTTAAGTCTTTTCTAGACAGCCTAAGGCTCAATGGATTCGTGTGTGAGATAGCAACTTGTGCTCTGATACCACTTGTCACGGCCCAAGCCCACCCCTAAAAGTTTGGGCATGATCACTTCAGAAACGGACGTCAAATTCAATATGAATAACATAGGGGGCCTGAACGGAAGCATTTAACAACACAAGTGAACATCCATTGAGCTAATCTTAACATGCCAGGATCAAACACGTCATACCAGGTAATTGTCGCATAACAACACACATGTAGTGGTATATATATATACAAATATATAGACCAGTGGGAGCCGAATAATTGGAAGAATCAGAAGCGTACTCTAGAAGACAGACATTATTCAGCTCTATCCTGAGCGATCAGGATACTGAATAAAATAGATAGAAAGGCCGAATAGGTATTGAACTATGAAGCCAAATAAATAAGGGGATAATGAGTGAAGTGGTCGTGGTCCCGAGGCCCAGGAAACGAGTATAAATAGAGGAACATCAGACTAAGAAAGGTATGTGAGAATTGTTGCACTTAACTTAAAATACAAGCAATCTTGAGCGTAGAGGCTGACTTGTCCGTCGGAGTGCTAATTCCGGCACCTCCGACCAGATTGTTTATTCTTTTTCAGGTGTTTGTCAGCAGATCTCGAGCGTCCCTCAGGATCACTAGAGTATTTCCAAACCACTTCCCCACAAGACCCATCCCTGAGCCTGGGGATGCAACAAGACTAAGTGAAGAGAAGTTAACTATGCTTTACAACATTAGACGAAAGATAAGTGCATCAAGCCAAAAGCTTTGCAAGGACGCCACAAAAATGAATGAGCTTCGTCTAAGGGTTTGATTGTGGTGTAATAGCAAAACACAAGTTATCCAGGTGGGACTAGGACTGACCTCCAGACTGAGCACCTACAAAACAGACATAACACAGAGTGAGCGAAGCTCAGTGAATAGTAATACTTAACAAAGCGTCAAATAAACTTGAATTATAACGTATATAGGTGCAGAAAGCATATTCAGTGAATATTTTCAGAACGGCCTCAGGCCCAGATTTTATTCAGAACGGCTTGAAGCCTAGAGACATTCAAAACGGCCCTAGGCCTAACAGATTTCACAGATTGGCCGTAGGCCCAGATATCATCAGAGCAGACTAGTCTAGGGTTGTACAAATGTACACAGATTTTTCATTCATTTGTAAATGTTAACGTAATCAACCTTGCGAATAACAGAGCATTAATAATATTAATTATTAACGATAAATGAATGTACAACTACGGTACTATTACTCACAGTGCTGTGGCTGAGCGATGGTTCCTCCCGGAGTGTGTCCAACACACATAAATAATTCACACATTAGTTCCTTTTTCTTTTAATTCGTTTTCTGAGTCATTACGCTTCAAATGAATTTACAACCATTCTAAGATTATCAAAAAAATTATTTCAATAATATCAGAAAATCAAGCACGCAAAACGGAGCAGGTGAATTTTTTCGGCCTGGGCCGCACGTGCGGCAGTCTCCTCTGCACCTGCGAAAGTGGGCCGCACATGCGGTACTCCTTCCCCGCACGAGCGGCAGAAAGCAGGATGAATTTCCCATTTTTTTCCTCTTGTTCGTGCGTGAGGCCATGACCTCCACACGTGCGGTGGTGCTCCGCAAGTGCGGCCATAACCTCTGTACATGTGGCCGTGGTCCCTGTTTTGGGCAGTCTGAATTCGCCTCAAAATTTAGCAAAGTTACAACATCTCGAGGTCCAAAAATGGAGAAATTAAGAAAATATAATGGTGTAATATCACATTAATCATGGATCACAAATTCAATTAGGTCTTCAATACTCTAAAATTCATATACACAAATCAATTCCTCACATTCATAATTATAATCACTTTTCCAAACGCACACACATAATCACCCAAACATTTAGATGAGTCTGAATATGTAAGGCAAGGGAATATGATGCACCTCCTCTCTACAAAGTTTGAAACCACCAACACAACCACAATTAAGCAAGAAACCCACACACACACACACACTTGATCTTTAAGCACAACCCTAACTTCATTATTGTAGAGAATTTTTCACTCCTTAATCAGGAGAAGCTTAACAAGAGTAGATAACACATACCTTAAACTTAAATCCCTACAAGCCTCCTCAATTTCCTACACTTCCTCCTTGATGAACCTCCCTCTTCTTTGTTCTTCTCTAACTCTCTCCTTCTCTCTCAGGAGATATTTTGAAATGAACTTCCCAAGTCAAATGGTTAAAGAGCATTGATATTTATGTATATAAGGTGAATAAGACGAAAATCAATCAGTTTAATCATTCCTAATCAAAATTTCACAGAAAATCATATCATGACTTAAAAATCATGCCGGTCTCAAATGTAAAATCAATTTCAGATTATTAAGCTTCTAAGGCCTTCAATTTCTGTTCTAACCATCTTAATTGTAACAGATTTTTCTCCTATTAGATAGATATGACTCCATATTCATAAGATTCACTTAATTAAACTTAATTTCGCACAAAATTTCACAATAAGCATATAAATGCACAGAATAGGGGACTGAAAGTACACTAGAAAACATGTATGAGGGTCGGGTTATTACATGCAAACTCTCAGTACTTTGCATGTCTGTAAAAGTACTGGAGTGGTGTTTTCCACGGTCGAGCGACATTTCCTACGTTCGAGCGAGGTGGGTGCTCGACGGCCTTTCTTGCGCTCGAGCAGGTCTATTGTCTGCAAAAGTATTGGTGGTGTGTATTCTGCGCTCGAGCGGGACAACTTATTATGTCTGACGCTCTGTAGACCACCCGAACTCTCTCTGCGCGCCCCCCTTTTCGGAGAGGGCGTGAATTGGGTTCTGCTACTACAGCTCAAACTCTTGTCACGGTTCTGAATCTAATCTCACAAAGTGCAATGTAAGAATGATAAATCACCAAAGAGTCCAAATCCGGTAAATCATTTTGGAAAATCAATTTTGAATCAAAAAGCGCCAAACATGGACTGCTTTGCCAGATTACAGAGTCGCCACCTAAATATTTTATTTTGGAAAATTTAGGAAACCCTGACTTGTGCCAAAGGCCACGTGTCCGTCATCACCAAAGTTGTCTCAGCTCAGGAACTTGGGTATGAGAGGGGAAAGTCATATCATGAGCACCCCCACTCGCTCGATCAAAGATCGGCCTCTACTAACATGATATGTTGTTTTGAAAACACGTGTTCTTATTTGATTATTAGCTAACTTACTATGTGATGCGCACAACATACAAGTATAGACTAAGTCGCGAGACTTGGAATAAAACAATTGATGTTTGTTTTTGAAAATGGTTTGAAAATGCCACCCGCAAGTGGGCTAAAGCACGGATTTGCCACCCTCAAGTGGGCTTAAAACTCACATTTGTCGAATTGTTCCAATTCAAGCAACCAAGCCTTCATCCACAGGCATTCATGCAGTTAATCAATTAAGCAAATAGCCTCATGGCAAGCATGCTGAACATGGCAACACTCACACTCATACAAGTATGCTAAAGCTTAAACACTTACAGTGTACTCCAAGCCAAAACAGAAAACTAGTTAGAAAACCATGCATGATCCTAACTATACAGTATGCCTAATGCAACACATGCAAAATGCAATTAATAGGCTCGACTATCTAATATGGCATATGAATGCAACACTTGATAACATGCTTTTGAAACACGTATTCAAGGAAGTGTATTGAAATACAATGCAGTTTGAATGATGCAAATATGTAAGCATAAGGTATGCTAATCAAAATGTGCCCTACACTAACCACTGAAAACGGATAAATAAAAGGGAGAAAGACGTGGGGTTGGAAGACATGCACACACACACGCACGCTTATTACAATATTGTGCCCTCTCAGCGGAGGGTCCGAATAAATAAGCTAAGCTAAGCTACTTATTGCAAACCAGCTAATTAAATATTCTAGCTAATTATTACAACTCAATTGAAATTGAATTAACTAGCTATTCTAAGCTAGTTAAATAATTACAAAATGGATTAAGCTAATAAAGCGATAAAGTGGCCTCGTGGGCGACGGAGACATGAATGCTCGGTTGGCGCCTTCTCGGTAATCCATCGCCTTGCCTTTAGTTGCCTCTTTTTGCACTCGCCTTGACTTCTGAAAATTGTGCAAATCTCCAGACTGCATTTGCTCCAACATAGGGACCCTCTGGTGGATTGTCGGCCATAAAAGGTATCTTTCGGCCACCCTAACTGGCCGGTTGGCTACCTTAAGTGGCCGGTCGGCCACCTGCTCTTCCAAAATGTTGTTTTTGCTACAACAGAGAACAACATATGCAAAGCAAGGTATTTTGCAGGGAATGTATGTACTGTCACTCTCCTTATCATATCTCAAGCTCAAAGGAGTGTGATACTTGCCTCTCAAGCCATCAACAAAGCATTTTCAATGCATGATGGCCAAAGAAACCAAGCTTGCACAAGCTTAGTGAATGCACACATAAGACTCAAAGTGCCTACACCGTATCATGCATGATCAAGGGTGTCGGCAACCAAGAAATGTGACACATTTCATAACCTCAAGTATGAAACGCCCCACATTTCTCGTGTTTGGATTAACATCTGATCCAAACACATGCAATGCAACACACATGTTATCTTTCACATGTTTTACTTGGTCCATTTCTTGTTTACTCATTTTAACTTACCAATTAGTCCATTAACCGGTTAAGTCCAATGTGAAAGTCCTCTAATGGGAAAGATGGCCTCAGCCACGAGCACCTTGAGCATGAAAGAAGCCTTATGCTTTTGGTTAGTATAAACCCTCAAGAGAAGGCTAAAACCATTAGGCATGAAAGCCTCAGTTCCATGCTCAAGCCAACAAAGGGCTCAAGACCACTTAATGAAAGAGTGAAGCGTGGAGGAAGATTACAGAAATTTCAGCACTGAAATGGCATGCAAAAGACATTAAATCATGCAAGCAATGTATGTTAAAAGGCCAAAAAGCACCAAAGCTAGTGAAGTGCATTACACTAGATGCATGCAACACAATGCTCAAATGATTTAGTGTCTGTCCATAGCCGGTTTGATCATAGCTGGTTTGAGTAGTAGTGCATTAACTGTACATTTATTACCGTTAATGCTTGTGGCTATTAACGTTCTGTCACTATCTTAACATGTGGAATGGTTGAAAATTGATGTGAATGGAAACATTGGAAGAATGTGTACATATGGGTTATTTCTGGGCCGATGGCCATTCTATTATTTATGGGCCGAAGGCCGTTCCATTACTTCTGGGCCAATGGCCGTTCTGTTATTTTTGGGCCGACGACCGTTCCATTACTTCTGGGCCAATGGCCGTTCTGTTATTTCTGGGCCGACGGCCGTTTCGTTATTTCTGGGCCGATGGCCATTCTGTTATATTTGGGCCTAAGGCCATTCTGGAAGTAATACATCATTGGATTAACCTTATGAACTCTGCAGTTACATACGTATGGTTATGTTATATGATTTAAGTTGTGCATGGAACTGTATAGGTACTATTATTCACTGAGCTTCGCTCACCTCGCATCTTGTCTGTTTCTGTAGGTAATCAACCTGGGAGCCAGTCTTAAGTCCTGAGGCTCGTCCATCTTTTGTCAACCTCCATGCGTCCAGGCGCTTAGGTGGAGCTGTTTCATTTTTGTGAACTTTTGTCAAGCTTTAACTTGTATTCTAATTGCCTGTTTAAGGTTAAGATGTCAATAAAATTTTGTTATACGCCCAATCTTAAGGTTGGATCCGTACGTATATATGTATATCACCGATGCTCAGATGCGTGTTTCTGTGTGCTATTTTCCTGTTATGATGTTTGTGATCCTGGCATGTCAATAGTAGCTCAATGGATATGTTTTGATGTTATTCTATGATACTAAATGCTTCCGTTCAGGCCCCGTATGTGATATATATCAGGTTAAATGTCTGTCTCTGCATAGGTCATGCCCAGACTTTTAGGGGCGGGTTTGGGGTGTGACAAGTGGTATCAGAGCGCGAGTTGCTATCTCACACATGGATCCATTGAGCTCTAGGATGTCTAGAAAAGATTTAGGTATCATGCATGACATCTTGGAAGTACATGATAGATTGATGGCAACGTTAGGCATACTCTGCTAATTTTGAATTATGTCTATGGTATATGGTATATACTTGATTGTTGTGTAGATTATGGTGAGAACCAGAGCAGAAGACCCGGAAGATGCCACTTCTGCAAGGTTGGACAGGATGGAAAGAATGATTATGGAAATGGCAGAAACCCTACGGCAACAACAACAACAGCCACAACCACAACCGCCACCACCACCGGCACCTCCACTTGTAGCACCAGATTTCCATGCTGAAGATCGAACCATTACCCTTACTAAGGAGTTTAAAAAGATGAAACCGCCGTCATTCAAAGGAGGGATAGAACCAATGAAAGCTAAGGCATGGGTGTTGGGAATAGAAAAGCTATTCAAAGTTTTTCCTTGCACCGAAGCCCAAAAGGTTCAACTGGCTGCATTCACTCTTGAGGACGAGGCGCGGAGTTGGTGGATGCCTACGAGGACCATACATCCGGGGTTAGCATGGGACATATTTTTGGAGTTATTTTATGATAAGTACTTTCCCCAAAGTATACGAGACAAAAAGGTGACCGAATTTGAAACTCTTCGACAAGGGAACAAGACCGTTGCTGAATATGAAGCCCAATTTGCAGAACTAGCACGGTTTGCACCTCATATGGTGGACACAGATTACAAGAAGGCGCGTAAATTTGAAGGGGGATTACGGTGCGCTATACTGGATAAGGTCAACATGTTGAAATTACCGACGTATGTCGATGTATTGGAGAGGGCTGTTATAGTAGAAGGAAATCTCGCTACTCCGATCCGAATTTCTGAATGGAAAGGGAAGAGGCAGAATACTCAATGGTCAAAGGGCACAACTACTACACCAAATAAGAAGCAAAATTTAGGGACCTCTAGCACAACCACTTGTACTCAAGATTCAACCCCTGTGTGTTCAGAATGCGGAAGGAGGCACCGTGGGGTTTGTCACTGACTGTCTGGAGCATGTTTTCGATGTGGCAAAATGGGTCATCTCATAAGGGATTGTCCTCAAGGAAATCGACAAAATAACAACAAAGTTCTTACAAGTTCAGTAGGGTCTGTGCCAACTTCCAACACCAAGTCGGTTGCAAAACCTGCTAACAACAAAGACACTGCGAGGTAAGGCAGGGTCTTCAAATTGGTTCCGGGGGATGTGCAGAATGCTGCGACAGTGGTGTCAGGTACATTTATGGTTCACAGTTATTCTGCTCATGTATTGTTTGATTCTGGCTCTACCCATTCTTTTGTGTCAAAATTATTTGCGCAAAATTTAGATAAATCTGAGGAATATTTGTTGTATATGTTATGTGTGTCTTCACCTTTGGGAGAGTCTATGATTTGTGTTTCTGTATATTTTTCTTGTGAACTCCAACTGGAGGGATATCCGGGTATATGCCAATCTGCTAACTCTTGACTTGACCTATTTTGACATTATTCTGGGCATGGACTGGTTGAGTGAATATGGTGCAACTATAGACTGTCTAAACAAGCAAATCAGTTTTCACCCTCCGGGACAACCAGAATTTATTGTTCAGGGACAAGGAGTGACTTCTCCACCTTATTTGATTTCTGCAGCAAAGGCTTGTAAATTAATTCAGAAAGGGTGTCAGTGGTATTTATGCAGTGTGTTGGAGGGCCAAGTGATAAATGGGGATATTGACGTGATTCCAGTGGTCCTTGAATTTCTGGATGTTTTCCCAGAAGAATTGCCAGGGCAGTTGATAGGCCGTGAAATTGAGTTTATAATTGAAGTAGCGCCAGGAACTCAACCTATTTCTAAGACTCTGTATAGGATGTCACCAGTTCAGATGAAAGAATTAAATATTCAGTTACAGGATTTGCTGGATAAGGGATTCATCCGTCCGAGTGTATCTCCTTGGGGTGCGCCAGTTTTGTTTGTGAAAAAGAAGGACGGAACACTTCGGCTATGTATTGATTATAGAGAACTCAACAACGTAACAATCAAGAACAAGTACCTCTTAGCACGGATCGACGATTTATTTGACCAGTTACAAGGGGCACAGGTCTTTTCTAAAATTGATGTACGGTCCGGATACCATCAATTGAAGGTCAAAGCTGATGATGTGGAGAAAACAGCTTTTCGAACCCGGTACGGTCACTATGAATTTTTGGTCATGCCCTTTGGAGTTACTAACGCACCGGCAGCATTTATGGATCTAATGAATCGTATCTTTAAGCCTTATTTGGACGAGTTTGTGGTAGTCTTCATCGATGATATCCTTATATACTCAAAGAGTGCAGAGGCTCATGAGAATCATCTTCGTATAATCCTTCAAACACTTCGAGAAAAGAAGCTATATGCAAAACTGAAGAAATGTGAATTCTGGCTGCATAAGGTAGCATTTCTGGGGCATGTAATAACAAAGGATGGAGTTTCTGTAGATCCACACAAAATTGAGGCGATCGTGAATTGGCCAACTCTTACCAATGTGACTGAGGTACGTAGTTTTATGGGATTAGCCGGTTATTACAGGAGGTTTGTCCAAGATTTTTCCAAAATCGCTGTGCCGCTTACATAATTGACTCGAAAGGGAGTTGTATTTGAATGGTTAGAAGAGCGGGAATTTGCCTTTCAAGAGCTGAAAACAAAGTTGACTACAGCACCAATTCTGGCCTTACCATCCGGTACCGAGGGGTTTGTAATCTACAGTGATGCTACGCATAAAGGGCAAGTGAATCAAAGTTGACTACAACACCAATTCGGGCCTTAACAAAGTTGACTACACTTCGGCTACCTACATATCCCTTTGCAAGGAATCAAACCAGCGTAGTTCTGGAGCAAGATGCAAGTGATATGCATGATGCAAGAACATAACTTATGATCATGCAATGAAGCTAGGAAATGAAACATTTAAATGCAAATGCTGTGCAAAGAAATGCCACATTCATACAAACCGAAGTAAGGCACAACAATTTCATACACGAAAAGAAGTAAGTAAATAAACATGCCACGAGTGAAAATCACGAGCCAAACCACATTTCATGCAGAAAGGATGTAAGAAAATTATGAAAGCTTAACTACGCAATGCGCAGGAAAGATGAAGAGCAACACCACTGTCGAGTGCACCCAAGGTCTCAAACAAGATTCTAACGGGTTGCATGCGAAGGGAGAGAAGGTAATGAGAACACCGGGATGCATGCAAATGTCTCTAACCAAATGTTTCTACTGAGAAAAAGGTGGTGTAAACACTAGGCATACCCAAATGTTTCTAACCAAAGCATCCTAACGCGTCGCATGCGAGAGGAGAAAAGGGGTGGTGAGAACACCGAGAGGCACCCAAATGTTTCTAATCGAAGCATCCTAACGCATCGCACGCAAGAGGAGAAAAATGTGGTGAGAACACTGGGATGCACCCAAATGTCTTTAACCGAAGCATCCTAATGCGTCGCATGCGAGAGGAGAAAAAAGGGGTGATAACATCGGGATGCACCCAAATGTCTTTAACCGAAGCGTGTAGTTCGAAGGACATGATTGATTTCACCTGGAGCTCCTCTGAATGAACCGTACATACAATATCGTGTCTGTAAAGAAACTTAACAAGTGTGATACCATAAGAATGCATGTTCTATGTAGGATAAACAACCGAGATACAATGGCAATGACATATTCGTTGCGAAATCGAAAGCATGTTCTATGCATGAGACAGGAGCATTTTTTTAAGTCAAATTGAAAGCAGGGGCATATTCTATGCATGAGACAGGAGAAATGTACATTCTGTTCTATAATGGAGATGTACATATTCTACGGCAAGACAAAAATGCATGTTCTACGCTAAATACCAAATGCATATTCTATGCAAAATTGAAAGCATACTCTATGAACAAGAGCTTTTTTATGCAATGGAAGGGAATCAAATATACACTCTGATCCGACTTACCTCTCAAAAGACTTTACAATGTGCTCAACTCCAAAAGGATACATCACTTCAGAGAAATGGCAAGCCCTAAGAAGGTGCATTCGGAATGCAGGCTCATCATTTGCTGAAGTTGAAACAAACTCAAATGCTCCAAATTTCCTTCTTTTCTTTTGCTATTCTATTTCTTTTCTTCTTTTTCCTCTCGACGTACATCTCTCTATTCTTTAATCTCTCTTATTTCTCATCCCTCCCCAGATATGGCTCATGGACAGGTTGAAGGTAGTGGACCCTTGCCCTGGATATTCAGCACGAGGCTATTTCTTTCATCAACA
This sequence comes from Camellia granthamiana, assembly GCA_036172215.1. Lineage (NCBI taxonomy): Eukaryota > Viridiplantae > Streptophyta > Magnoliopsida > Ericales > Theaceae > Camellia > Camellia granthamiana. The sequence goes on along the minus strand of CM069913.1, from coordinate 77,885,165 downwards.
ACTAATTGATTTCCCGAATGAGGGATGATGTTGCCATTGGATGTGCAACAGGTCTGCTGTTGACATTGCTTAGCATTGCCCCTGGTTTGATCTGCCTGATATGAGCTACAGTATGACTTGGTAACCTAACATTCAGCTGATTGGTCTGACACACGGTGTATTCTATTTTTCGTTCTGGTTCAGGTGCCAGTTTGGACACGACCAGATTTTCTCGGAAGAAGGGGTAGAGTACCCGGTTTCATTCTTCATCAGAGGCTCTCAATTGGCGAGATACCTTGCTGCTTGAAGGACAAGAGAACTTCTGGCCCCTGCTCCCAATTTCAGTTGCGCCTTATCTGGCGAATGCATAGCTTGGCTCGAAGAATAGGCACAGGCCGGGCCTACTTTAGCATCTGAAGCTTCTACAAGCTCAGGGAGGGGACACAGGAACACCTGATTCATCTATGCTCTAAGTTTATTGCTTTAATCTATACTTTCAAGTTTTCCTTTTAAATGTAATAAAAGAAACTTTGATTTGTATCGAGAGTCGGGGAACTCTATATTGAAATCAATGAAATTGAAGTTGTGCAGACTAAAAATTTTCCTTTTGGCCCAAAAATGGTTTAAGTTATAAAAAGTTTAATTTGAACAAAATCAACTTTTATTAAAGCTTTTCAAAACCATTTTCGATAAGGATCATAACTTGACACACATGGAATCTATCCTCGAGATGTACAACCCCATATCCAGAAATGGAAAATTGCCCCTTGACTGAATTGCACTTCTCAGCACTGTAGTAAGCTTTTTCAGGGTAGGGATCACAACCAAATTCTCAATTAATGAACAGACAAAGATGCCTTGATCAAACACATGGACACAGTTCATTTTGGAAATGTTTACAGTCGAACTTCGGAATGAAGCTGCCTACGTATCCCGAAGATGGGAATCAGGCCTTACGTAGTTCGGTTCGGGTTCACTCAGGTTTTAACGCTATCCTTTTGCGCTCTAACTTTTGCCAAGGCCGCCCTTTCTGGGTTTTCAACCTTGCAAGGTTAGTTTTTGTTTTATTTTAATTTTTTTGTGCTCTAACTTTTGCCTAGGTCGCCCTTCTGGGTTTTCGGGCTAGCCAGCCTCTCAAGGTTAATATTAATTCAACTTGTCAATGTTGATTGGCTGGGAGAATTCTAGGCCATCCAGGTCCATAAGAATGACAGCTCCACCTGACCAGATGGTTTTGATAATGTAAGGACCAGTCCAATTGGGTCTGAACTTGCCCCTAGGGTCAAAGATGGGAGCTCGGTTGTCTTTGAGCACAAAATCCCCTTCCTTAAGATTCCGAGACTTAACTTTCTTGTTAAAAGCCCTGGTAATCCTGTGTTGATATCCTTGAACATGGTACAGTGCTTTCAGCATTCTCTCATCGGATAACATTAGTTCTTCAAACCTGCTCTGCTGCCAATCCACTTTTGCTATCTGGCACTCAGCCATAACCTGCAACGACGAAACCTCTATTTCAATTGGCAGAACAACTTCCATCCCATAAACCAGAGAATACGGAGTTGCCCCAGTAGATGTCCGAATTGAAGTCCTATAGCCCCAGAGAGCAAATGGAAATTTGTCTGGCCAGTCCCCGTAAGTCTCAACTATTTTCTGCAAAATGTGCTTGATGTTCTTGTTGGCGGCCTTAACAGCTCTGTTGGTTTGCTGACAGTATGTGGATGACTTATGAAAAGCCACGTTGTATTTCTCCAAGAAGCCTATCACTTCCTTCTTGAAATGGGACCCATTATCTGAAATGTTCTCATTCAGGACCCCATAACGAGAAATGATGTTATTCCTAATGAACTTGGCTACATGCGACGCTTTCAGCACTGCATAGGATTAGGCTTCTACCCACTTTGTAAAATAGTTTATTGCCACCAGGATATACTCATGCCCATTCGACCCTTTCGGCATAACTGCCCCAATAACATCAATTCTCCGGATTGAAAAAGGTCGCGGTGAAGTCATGTTGTATAGCTTCGAGGGCGGGATATTCATGCGATTTGCATGAATTTGGAATTTGTGGCATCGCCGAACAAAGCCGATACAATCCTCCTCCATGGTTAACCAATAGTAGCCCTGCCTGAGAATCTTTCAGGCTAGCATTATTCTGCTCATGTGTGTTCCACACTCTCTCCCATGGATGGCCTCCATTAGGCGCTTTGACACTTCTACATCGACGCACAATTTGTGCATTCCCAGATGGCCCCTCTTATACAATTTACCTCCACAGATGATATAACTGAGCAGCTATTCACCGTATTGCCCTCTTATCCTTGGCATTTGCTCCTAGTGGATAAGCCTTCTTTTCCAAGAAGTTCCAGATAACATAATACTAGGGGTTTTGATCTTGTACTTCATCTATTGTGGCGAGAAACTCGTAGGTCGGTGCATATCTCTGCTCGATAATGATCGGATGCATCCGGACTCCAAAAGGGATGTTTAAAGATGGAGTTAATAAAGCATTAGTGAACCTGTTATTCTCTCTTAGTAGATGTGTGAAGGTCAACTTCTCCAACCTAGGAATCAGAACGTCTCGGGTTTGGTGATAGATTTTCATCCTTTCTTCTTTGACCTTCCAGTCTCCTTTTGCTTGAGACAAAACTAGGTTCGAGTCCTCGATGACATCCAACCTTTTTGCCCCTAGTTACAGGTTCGCTTCCAATCCAGCGATACAAGCCTCATATTCTACTTCATTGTTGGACACTTTGAACTGGAGCTTGAAGGCTAAAGGTATGTGGGAATTGTCGAGTGCTATCAACAACACCCCTATCCCATAATCGTACTAGTTAGATGCTCTGTCAAAGTACATTGTCCAGGTTTCTTCCTTGACTTGCAGAATAGCCTCATCTGGGAATAGTTATTCTATTGCTTCGTCCCCTTCCACTGGGTGATCTACCAGAAACTCTGCTACTGCTCTCCCCTTGACAGACTTACGAGTCACATACTTCAAATCAAATTCAGAGAGGAGAGCCAACCAACGGGCTAGCCTACTCGTAAGTGTTGGTTTCTCGAAGAGATATTTAATGGGATCTAATCTACAAACCAGAATTACAGAGTGAGCTAACAGGTAGAGCCTCAACTTCCTGGTAGCCCATACCAAGGCCAAGCAAGCCTTCTCCAAAGGGGTGTAACAGGTCTCATAGCCCAGCATTTTCTTGCTCAGGTAGTAGATTGCTTTCGCTACCCTATCCTCAGATTCTTGCGCAAGCATACACCCCATCGTTGTGTCCATTACTGACAGATATAGAATCAACGGTTTCCCTGGCTCTGGCGGCGACAACATGGGCGGGTTCTGAAGATATTGCTTGATTTGCTCAAAAGCAAATTGACATCGGTCATCCCAACGGAATTTCTTTCCTTTCTTCAGGAGAGCAAATAGTGGTTCACAAGTCAAGGTTAATTTTGCAATAAACCGTCTTATGAATTACACTTTACCCAGAATGCCTCACACCTCCTTTTTCGTCCTTGGTGGTGGCATTTCTAGGATGGCCTTGATTTTGGAAGGATCAACCTTGATGCCCCTCTGTGTAATCAAGAAACCCAACATTTTCCTTACTGTTACCCCGAAGGTACACTTTTGCAGATTCAACCTCAATCTGTACTTTCTGATCCGTTGAAAAAATTTCCTCAAGGCGGTGTAGTGGGCCTCTCTTTCCTTGGACTTCACAATCATGTCATTCACGTACACCTCGACCACTTTATGGATCATGTCATGCAGAATTATGGTTGCAGCTCGTTGATAGGTAGCCCCAGCATTCTTCAATCCAAATGGCATCACCTTGTAGTAGTAGCTTCTCCACGGCGTGGTGAAGGCAGTCTTCTTTCTATCCTCGGGTGACATCAAAATCTAGTTATACCCGAAAAATCCATCCATGAAGGAGAGTAGTGCATGGCCCGCGGTAAAGTCTACCAATTCATCGATGTGCGGTAAAGGAAAGTCGTCCTTCAAACTGGCTCTATTCAGATCTCTGAAATCCACACACACCCTATTTTTGCCATCTTTCTTTGGTACTAGAACAATGTTGGACAACCAAGTCAGGTACTCAGATACTAGCAAAAACCCTGCGCCTATCTGTTTGGTGACCTCCTCCTTAATCTTTAAAGCCCAATCCGGGCGTATTCTCTGAAGCTTCTGCTTGATGGGTCGGGCCTCGGGGTCACGAGGGATTCGATGCTGTACAATCTCAGGATCGATTCGAGGCATGTCTTTGTAGGACCACGTGAAAACATCTTTGAAATCTTTTAATAAAGTGACTAAGCGCTCGCGTTTCTCCGAAGACAGCGTGGACCTAATCTAGACCAGATGCAGATCCTTTTTAGTACCCAAATTAATTGCAATGATTTCATCAACAAGGGGTTTTACAAAACTCTCCTCCTCTCGATTAATCAAATGTTTCAAAACCAAAGGAATTCCTTCCTTATCGTTTTCACTAAAATTTTGAAAGTCATGATCAATGCAATACACAAGAGTCACAGAGAAGTACTCAAAACCTATAGTGGCATTCACATTCAAAAGATCTGGCTCATCCAATTGCTTAGGTACAACTGACTCAAAAGAAAAGGAAAAAGACGACCTGGACAAAACTTCGGCATCCGGGTTATCAACCCCAGGACTACAAGACTCCGACTCAGAAGAACTGGAATCTGATTCCGACTCCACAGACTTTGTGGAATCAGATTCTGGCTCACTACCTGACTCAGAACTGCTGGACAAAAAACCCTCCTCTAGTTGCCAAGTGAGGGATGGTGCATTAGACGCATCCAAGATACCACCGGAAGGGTCCACACTTGATTGGTCTTCGATCATGGAAACAGTTAGGTCATCCCCCAAGCTCTTCGGGTTGATCTGAGGATACAAAAGGAGACATGCCGGTGCTGCTCCTACCTCAAGTTCACTGCTGTTAGACTCACTTTCTGTGTTCTTTTCAGCCTCCGCAGTTAATTCAGTTTGTTCCTCTGTGGCTTCACCCTCTTGCAGCTGCAAGTCGAAGAAAATCTCGAAGCCGGGTAGACGCCGCTTCTTGAAATTAAACCATGGCTCAGGAAAACCACAAAATGGGAAGTCTTCCACCTCCCGGACAAAGCGGCCGTTCAAACCTCCCTGAATTGGCCTATGCACAAGCTCATAGCGCTTCCCAGTTTCTTTAGCTTTGGCTCTTCATGCCATTTTCTTCCCTTTCCAAACCCAATCCTCTTTGGTAGGCAAGTAGCCAAGACCAAAAGTATGTGGGTTATGCGGTACATCGGCCAGTGCAGTAATGCTCTTCCAGCCACTCTTTCCTAATCCTATCCTAGGTATATACTGTAGCTTATTCATGAGATAGACTAATTGAGCAATGACATATAAGCCCACATTGACGGCCAAGATATTTTGCACCACCTGGGCCTCAGCCAAGGTAAATCTAGATAGGAAAACATCCTCTTCGCGATGTACAATCTCCAGTACGGGTGTAGTGACCTCCGGCGGAGGATGTATAGATGAATTTCTAAACACAATGGCTACCCCCTTCCTGTGAGGGTACTTCAATATTTGGTGCAAGGTAGAAGAAACAGCTTTACTTGGGGCAGCCAGGGTCACCCAAGCAACAAGTTGAAAGTTGCCGAAACATCCAGGACGTGAAACTCAATATCTTGTTGAGCTGAGCCAACTTGTACTCTGAATTTTACTGTTCCCATCACTTCTCTGCTTGTATTGTTGTAAGCCCGAATCACCTGGGCTGCAGGTACAAAATCCGTTGGCTTCAAGCCAATAGCATAGGCCGTGTAAGATGGACAAACATTGATTGCAGACCCAGTGTCAGCAATACAACCGACACCCACTTCTCTCTACACTCAACTAAGATGTAGAGCGGTTTTTGTTATGTGCAAAGCCCTCGGGCGGTAATTCCTTATCCGAGAAGGTCAAAGTAAGCGAAGCACCTCCTGGGAAGACAAGTCCCACTAGTTGTTCTAGAGTGGTGTCAATAGACAATTTGGCTTTATCCCTTGCAGACAGTACAACTTGCCTGTGTACTCGCGAAGCCATGAGCAAACCCTAGATGGATATATCAGCTTCGATCTTCTTTAGCTGCCTTAGTACAACTTCTTTCTCCAACTGTTTGTCTTTCTGTTTTTCAGCCTTCTTATCCTTTCTGAATGCTTCAAGTTGCTCTAAGTAAGGGGGCTTGAAGTACCGCCTACTTCTAGTCATATGATCCACCTCCTCAGAGTACCAAGTGTCGTCTAGCAAGTCTTAGCCCCAATCCTTGTCAGTGTGGGCAAGATGTTGGTCACCATCTTCCCACCATACTCCTCCGCCAACCGACAGGCAATTGTCTGGCTCCATTGTAATCACTCTTGTATCGCAGTCATCCCCTGCAGGGTGTTTGTCTTTTCCAGCTTTCTGACTATTCTCATCATTTTCCTACTCAAACTGCTGCAGTGCGGCTTCTTGTTCAGTGTCCACAGTACTTATGACACCCATTTCTAGAGTGAAATTCTTAATACCGGTGCTCTCTAGCAATTTCCCCTTGTCCTCGGCCGTTCTGGCCCTTGTAGTTGTTCTTGCTTCCTGCTCTTTCAGTTTCGGTTGACATCTCCCATCTGCATCAGGTTCATAACTGAGCCACCCAGAGTTGTCTGTTGACCCATTTAGATCGAACCAGTCAATGTGCAGATCCCCCGAATCTTGCTCATTGAAGAACTGGAGATTGTTGATGTCTTCCTCCAAGTCGGCTAAGTCATCTAATCCCTGGCTTGGCCCATCCTCCCGGACCACACTGACCTCCGTTCCTATTAGCAACTCCACCTCTAGTTTGGCATGTTTGATCAGTACGATGTAGCGGCATGGGTTGTACTCCTCCTCAGATAAGTCCATGGAGCCCTCAGGTACTGGACTGGCATTCCCATTCTCTACCAAGGCTACCCTGCCTTCATCTACCATGGTCACCACCATAGGTTCGGGTTGGGATGTTGATGCGTTCACCATGCACAAGTCAGTGTTTTCTAGGATGAATAGTGTTGGCTTAGGTAGGTGGACAGGGGTGATATATATACTGGGTTTGTAACGGATGACCAGTGTTTGTATGAGGTTCACATGTCGGGGTGGAGGTACTTGGTTATATGGTGGGAGGCGATTTGTAGTGACATTAGGCTTTTGGGGAGGCGCTATCACTTTGTTGTCAATGAGATCTTGAATCTCATGACATAATCTGAAGCACTGGTCAGTGTCATGAACATGTTGGTGAAATGCGAAGTACTTGGCCGGGTTGTGTTTCAGGGAAAAAGTATCGGGTAGAGGCCGAGGCTTTAGGGGTTTAAGGTGCCCCTTTTCTGATCAACACACCCATGGCTTTAGATAAGGACATGTATAGTGGGGTGAAGACCCTCTGGCCTCGAGCCTGATGGCTTGAGGTTTGTGAGGTTGGGTTAGATGTACTGGCAAAGGGATTGGCGGTCTTGGGCGTGGTGGTGACAGTATTCACGTCTGAAGGCCTTGCAGTTGCACTACCGCTAGTAGTCACATTGGAACTGCATGTAAAAGCCCTCTTGGGCAACTCCTTCTCCCTGTCTATCAAGCCTTGCTTCATTGCGTCCTCGATTTGAACCCCTACTTCGTGGAATTTAGCAAATGTGGACAAAGGAAAGACTATCATCTTCTGTAACAGTCTTGGTTGCAAGATACGGACCACCATTCTGATCTGGTCCTTTTTAACCGGTCGGTCATCATGGAGGCCTTGGCCCTTCACTGAGTAACAAAATCGGAGAAGCGCTCCTTTGGCTCCTGGCGAGTTGCTTCGAATTCACGAGTAATAACCTCGATTTGAGTATTATAGGAGTACTATGCTATGAAGGCCTCAGCCATTTCCTTCCAGTTTCTCTTCACAGAGTCTTCAAGTTTGGTGTACTAAATAGCCACTATCCATAACAGGGTTCGGCCGAAGAGGGATAACTTCTGCAGTCTATATAGGCCCATCGGCCGTAGAATGTCTAAGAATAGCCAGAGATAGACCATAGGATTCCCCGAGCCATCAAAATGGTCTGTGTGTGGCATTTTGAATCTATCCGACAGTGTCACTGCGGAATCAGTATAGTCGTCCTCAATGTCAGGGATCGAATTGACGCCCTGTGCCTGTTTGAAGAGCTTTTCTAGTTTGCTCACTTTCAGTGCAATAGGGTCGATCTCGAACTCAAACGGCGCCTCCATTTGATAAACCAGTGCCTTGGAGGTCTGAGGTGGGATTAGCTTTGCTAGAATTTTCGTATTTTCCTGGACGTTAATGGTGACCCTGGGCGCTAGAATACTCGCTGGGGGTATATGTGATGCAGAGGTGACTACTAGCTGGGGTTGCTGCTGCTGAAGCCTGTCTATTAACTCTGCTTGACAGGCTACAATCTTAGCTCGGCAGGCCGTAACCTTGGCTTGGCGGGCAACATCTAGTTGCATAGCCTCAATAGTCTACTAGAGCTGACGGAGCATATCTTCTATGCTGACTGAGGGATGTTGAGTTATCAGAACTGGTGGATACTCTCTTTCTAAGTAATGAACAAATTATAATAATGTTAGTTGTTACATATTATAAAATTTAACTAATTAGCAAACAACATACTACTATTAAGAATAAATTTAATGAGCCTCGGGAAGCGACGAAGTGCACGTGCATGAACATGAATTTTCGCTCAAAAATGCCTCTGTTTTGCTGCCAAAACCATCATGTTTTGTAGTCAGAAAAATGTTTTATTTTAGCCTCAGCCTTTGCTCTATTTTGCCGTGAAAATGTCACTGCCTGTGTAAAATAAAGTATTCAGCCGGCGAAAAAAAGTGGTCAGCTGGATGGTTCAGTGGCCAGTCGGCCACAATTTCGGGGTTCTGCCCCGCTGCAATAGAAAAGAAACAAAGGACAAACAGAGTATTTCTAGAGGATGTTTGTTCATTCTACCTCTCCTTATAATTAAATAGATCAATGAAGGGGTAAGGTCGATTCGCAAACCATGAATACGCAAGGTTATTGCATGATGATCCATGAATCAAGGGACAAAAGCTTAATAAATGAAACTAAAAGACCAATAAAACCCTCTCCCGGTCATGGGATTGATGAAGGGAAGTGGTTGGCTTGAGTCTTGAACCATTTTCATCACTAAAGAGCATGAAATGATTTCAAGACTCAATGGGTTCAATTAGCGTTCTATTGAACCCAAACCAAAATTTACTTATCTTGTTCATTTTAGTCCAATTTTATTACCGCTTTTAATTACCTTTCCATTCTTTAATAGAATAGTCCAAAATAAGAGTTAAGTCTACTAAAAGGAGGGAAGTCTCAAACAAGAAGTTGTTTTTGACATGAGAGAGGTGTTATGCGTTGGTAATGAACCTCCGAAGAGATTAAACCATTAAGCGTGAAAGGGTCTTGTAGACACCCCATTTTTTATTGCCCTTAAGACTTGGGCACCTCAGGTTGATCACTCGATGATGAAAAGATAAGCTATACAATTGTTCAAGTTCTTCAGCAAAAGGCTTCAATTTTTGAGCTTCGAATCCCAACCTTACACCCCATTTTTGGCCAAAACTATTTCAGACCATAAAACCCTCTTTTCCAAAATATCTTTCCAAATGTTTCTATGATGTTCCAAGGCTCACATTTTGTTTAACGTATTCCACTTTTTGGTAAACTGAGTAACGACAAAGTGGAAACAAATGAAAGGTAGGTGAACTGTTTGAAAAATCTTTAAAACCTCTTATTTATAGGTTTGGAGTTGAAGGAAATAGGAGGGGAGGGAATAAAACTAGTTTGGGGAAAGGATTGGCATCAATTCGTTAGGATATAAACGAGCAGCCTTCACCAAATTAGGCATATCTCTTTGTACACTTGGAAAGTAGACTTATGGGGCTTCAATTTAGACCAAAGAATCACCTGAAACCGAGTCCAGATGAAGGAGATATGCTCATTTGAAGTTGGGCATTGATAGCAGATTTTTGTGGTCGGCTGTACACTTCCTCGACCAGTCGACCAAGTGTCCTGAGAGGCATATTTTTACAGCTAATTGGCGCCATGGGCCAATTTTAGTGTACAACTGTCCCCCTTAGTGTACGACCGTCCACTAAAGGTGGCTGGCCGGCCAGTTTTCTGCAGGACAGATTTTTGCAGATATTTGTTGCCAACTGTTCCCAGAGGTGCATGCACTGCACCAACTGTCTATATATAGATATTTATGATTGAGTCACCTGTGTTTCTATATATAGATGACCTTCCCTCTTGGTTTTAGGTTAGAAAAATTCCTAAAGCTTCAATACTTGCATAGCACTCTCTGTGCTCTATCTTGCAGCCTACACACTCTCTCTCTATACTTCCTAAACCAAAATTTTAGCTCTTCTTGCTAAGGTTCTTGAGCTCAAATATCATCTCTTGAGAGTGAGAACTTGTTGGTTTGTGAACAAAGGAGTTACTTCTCTTCAAGAGGTATAATTTTGGGCATCTCTCCACTACTTTGTCATTATCTTTTCTTGCTATTTTTGAACTATTTTTCAATTGTTTTTATGGGTTGAAGCTTGTGGTTTAAGGCTATTAAAGGTAGAGGGGTTAATCACCTTTCCTCGAACCTTGTCTTCTAAGCCTTTACACTTGTGTTTCCCATCCTTTCCTCCACTTTTTTCTAACTTTTTACCACTGATTTTTAGAGTTTTTAAGAGGCTTAAAATGTTTTTTTGAAGTCCCAAAAATGGAGGGATTAGCCACCCCTCCTTATGCTTGGTTACTAGTTCAATTTCTCCATTGTTTTAGCTAACTTTTTCAAGATTTTCCATGTTATTTCCAGCAGTATTTTTAGCTATTTTCAGATTGTTTTAGGTTGTTTATTCTAGTTATGATTTGTATATCATGCTTGTAGTGTAGTGGTCCTCACAGGTTTGGTGGCTTAGGCCTTAGCCACCAACCTATTTGAGTTGGTAACATTTATTTTGTGATTTCCATACTTGTGTTCACCTATAATCACCTCTGCAACCTCCCTCCTTTCTTGGCTTTTATTTGTTTGGGAATTGCTTCAACCGAGTGTTGTTTAAGCTTGAGAAAGGGTCCATTCAATGCTAAATGGTTTAATCTCTTCAAAGGTTCATTACCAGGACATTACCTCTCTCTTATGCCCAAGACAACTTTTTGTTTGGCACTCTTCTCCATTTAATGAACTTAACTATCATTTTTGGACTAAAATGACTAACGAATGGAAAGGTAATTGAAAGAGGTAATAAAGTTGGAGTAAAAGTGGAACTAGATAATAAAATCAAGTGTCGGGTTCAATCGGGCATTAATTGAGTACATTGAGTATTGAAGCATTTCATACTCTTTAGTGATGCAAATGGTTCAAGATTCAAGGTAAACCACTTCCTTTGATCAATTCCATGATTAGGAGGAGGTTTTGTTGGTCTTTCATTATCATTTAATGAAATCTTGTCCCTTGATTCATAGACTATCATGCAATGAATTTGCATCGATTGATGGTTTGCGAATCGAGCCTATCCCTTCTTTGTTCTGTTTGATGATAAGGAGAGGTAGGGTGGACAAACATCCCCTAGAAATACTCTATTTGTGCTCTATTTTATGTTTATTACAGCAAGGCAATACCAAACATTAGTGGCTGGCCAACCACTTTTTTCAGCCAGGCATTGTTATTTTTCCTGTAGAATAGAGCAAAGACTAAGGTAAAAAACAGTGCAGTTTTCTAGCTGTGCAACAAAATCATTCTGGCAATAGAACAGAGGCATTTCAGGTGGAAATCCACATTCATGCATGAGCCATCCCTCGCATATCGAGGCCATTTAATTTATAGTAGCATGTTGTACTTAACGTAGTGAACTTATAATAATTCATTACTTAGTTCATTAGGTATTGTAACTAATTAGTTAGTTCAAATCTCATTTGTAATAATTAGCTAGTGTAGCTAGTGTATTTGTTTCATTTGGTTTGTAATAGTTAGTTAATTCGTTAATTAGCTAGGACATTTATTCGGACCCTCCTACGCAAGGGCATATATGTAATAATGTGTATATCTTCCAATCCCCATTTCTTTCTCCCTTTTATTTACTTGCTTATGATAGATAGCACAAAGCATCATGTTTTAATTAGCATTTTCAATGTACAAAGTATCCATTTTGTTCGCATGCATAAGGTTCGGTTCATCATTCTAATCGCATTGTCATTTATTACTTCCTTGAAATACGTGCATCATTGCATGCTATCAAAGTGATTTACATGATATATTAGATAACTGAACCTATTAGTTGCATTTTTTCATGTGTTGCATTAGTCATTTTGCATCATTAGGATCATGCATTTTTCCTAACTATTTTATTCTCTTTGGCTTGCCTTGGAGTACTAGGTGAACATTTTTGCCTTAGGATATTGCATGACTGTTAGTGTTGCTATATCAAGCATGATTACCATGAGGCTAAATGCTTAGTTGATATACTTGTTTGAATGCCTATGGATGAAGGCTAAATTGCTTAAGTTAGGATAATTTGAATAATGTGCATATGAGGTCACTTTTTCAAGTGGTACATATTAAAAACACTTTTGAAAACAAACATGAAATCAAAGTGTTCCAACTTTTGCAAATTAGTCTACACTTGTGTGCGTCACATAGTAAAATAGCCTAATAACCGGAACAAGAGCATATAATGTAAATAAGAATCACATCATGATTAATAGATGCCAATCTTTGATCGGGTGAGTGGGGTGCTCAATTCATGACCTTCCCCTTTCGTAGCTAAGTTTTCAAGCTACGACACTTTGGTGATGACGGATAAGTGGCCTTTGGTATGAGTCTCGGGTTTCCTAAATTTTTCAACAATATTTAGGTGGTGACTCTGAAATCTTGCAAAGCAGTCCATTTTTGGCATTTTGATTCAAAATAGATTTTGCAAAAGTTTTGTTGGGTTTAGACACATTTCTATTTATCTATTTCACATTGCACTTGTGAAATCAGATTCAGAACCATGGGAGTCCAAACTGCGTAGCTAGTCGTATCCGAAAGGAGCACGAAAAGCAAGCTACAGTTTCTGGCTACTCTACTGGGGAATTAGAGAACCTGTCTCAAACTTCATGATGTGAAATTTTATCTACACTTATGTGTTCTTTGCATTGCATTTGCATCAATGCGCTTAAGTCACTGTGTTTGCCATTTGCTATTCTTGGACGGTTTGCCGGAGGCTTGCCCAAAAGCTTGCCAAAAGGTTGACCGGTCGTGGGCTCTGCCATGTTGGGAACATAACTATTGGATCTACACTACCACTATACCGTTTGATCCTACTTTCACTTCTCGATGTTAGGTGTAAGAGGTATATTAGGTAGTCATGCTGAGGTACCAATATTTTGACCATTTGGCCTAGTTGTGTATAGTAAAGCCATAGTGACTGTTGCAATATAGGATAGGATGCACACCTATACGTATGATTTCTTTTGAAACTACTTGCATGAAGTAGTGAAACCTTAGTTCATGCCAAAACTAGGACAAGGTAACCTTACCCCCTTATAGGTGTGCTTTGGCTCTCTTTAATTGGTATGTGCTTTACAGTGAAATTGTACAGGAATGTTCATATCAGTGGTATAGTTGGTATTTGTTTTGGGGCATAATTAAGCAAGGCGTACATTCACTCAAATGTGGTCATATCTGTTCTAGTGAAATTGGGCTGTGGTGTTGCCTTTTTTCTCTTTTGCAAGGTAGTCTTGGAACTATAGCTTCAAAAGGCTCTGATATCCCCCAAGTACTCTAGACTCATGTCGATAGACTTTATCAGGTTGCAAATTTAGTTCAGAGGTAGCCAGTGTTTGTTTTGCTTTCACCGGCGCCAAGATGAACGGGGGCCAGACAGGGTTCACCAGTTCCACAGTTTCGACATTCACCAGTTAGATCACCTTTGTTCAGCTCATCCCGGGTATCTACTCTTATCATGGCTTAGCCTCTGACGAATCTAGAGGATTTACTGATTCGTCTTCAGCAAACAGTAGATTCGCTCCAGCAAGATATGACTCGACAAACTGAGGTCACTAATAGGTTGCAACAACAACAACAGCAGCCGGCTGGGGCTTCTGATTCTCATGCACCTAATATGGCTATTCCTATGCTAGGCATCGTTGCCAATACAGCTCAGGATTCACTGGGTGTTCCTATTCCTCTAGTCCAGGCAGATCCAGTCCCGATTTAGATGTCTGGAGCTCTAGCCGAGGCACCTTTCGAGTCTAAGTTTGACCCTACCCTGCTCAAAGTCAACAAACTTGAAAAACTATTCAAGAAGGCGCATGGGGTTAACTCTATTCTGAGTATTGAGGATGGATATACAGAGTTAGCTATTACTTTGTCAGAGCAGTTCAAGATGTCGCATATTGATTGCTTCGATGGCTCTGGAGATCCAATGGTGCATCTGTGCCTGTTTTCTGATATCTTGCGATTAATGGGTTTGACCCGAGTTCAAAAATTGTCACTATTCGGCCGAACCATGTCTAGAATAGCTGCCATATGGTATGCTAAATTAGAGGACTCTGTGAAATAGAGCTGGCAGGAATTGGCCGAATCCTTCGTTGCCCAATATTCCTATAACACACAGATCGAGGTCACAACTTGTGATCTTGAGGCAACGCATCAGGAACCAAAGGAGGGCTTCTTAGAGTTTGTTATTCAATGGAGGGCAAAGGCAGCTATAATGGCAAACATACCTCCAAAGAAAGAGCAAGTCCGTATCATTGTTAGAAATCTCCATGAAAGGCTATTACGGAAAATGATAGTGCTCCCACTATTCAACTTTAAGGACCTCCATGAAATTGGGGTTCAAGTCGAGGATGCCATCAAACAAGGGATCATTATGGAAGGTAATGAGCCTTTGAGGAAGAATGTTGTTCGCAGTTCTAATGCTACCACCAGTGGTAGCACAACTGCAAAATGCTTAGAAATAAACACTGTCACCAGTCCCATAAAAAACCTTTTTCTTAATAATAGCCAAAAGCCAACCACTTCAACTTAGCCCCAAGCCCGAAATTTCCATCCTTTTTACATGAATCTCTCTGAAGCCTTGAAAACGCTGCTAGAAAAAGGGCACCTAGAGCTCCTAGAACCCTGACCCCTCCCAAATCCTCTTCCACCAAGATATAACCCCGCTAAATACTGTGCCTATCATCAACAACACGGTCATGATACGAACCGCTACATCCGCCTCTATCATAAGATTCAAGATCTTATTGATGAAGAGATCATAGCTCCACCAAAAAGACCTCAGGCCACCACTAACCTATTACCTCCCCACCTCAACCTAATGCATACATTGCCATCAACTTACAACCCAAGCATATATATATCGCCCCAACCCATTTACCTAAGCCTGAGGTGTTCATTCCAGAAAGCACGTACTTGTGTATGATGGATGCACTTGAACCCCAATCATTTCAAACCCTAACAAATACACCGTGGGAACCAATGGTCGAACCCACTACTTTTGAGCTGATGAGCATGATAGAAGATCTTCAGAGAACTGTGGCAGATTTAACCTTGGCCCCATCATCAACCACATCACATGCCAAAAGTTTCACATCAAAAAGCTCCCTAATCTTTGGACGAGCTGTATTTAAAAAAGGCCAACCTAAAGCTATCTCGAGTCTAGGTGATCACATATCAACAACAAATGGGCCACGCTCAGATATAGTCACCTAATCCCTTGGCAAAGCTGAAGCAAGAGGCAATAGCAAAGCCGGGGAAAGTATTGATCTTTATGCACATCTCCGGTGGGCTACTGACGCTTTGAAGGCCAAAGTATTGAGAAAAAAGCAAGTGCTTGCAGTTGTCACAAAAACAATGAAAGACACTTTTGTCGCTCAGGTTAGGGGCACTTTGAATCCAAGGATAAGCCATAACAAGGGATGCCATCCCAGAAACACCCCTTCCAGCTCCAGTCCTACACCCGTAAGAGATCATCAAACCCAGTCAAAACCTGCTGACCCCTCTATTAATCCTTCCAGGACTAGTAATCGCACCTTCAATCCCTTTTACATGACCTTATCCAAATCTCTTCAAACCCTTATAGGACAAGGCCATCTCAAACACCTTGACCCGCGGCCTCTTCCTGATCCCCTTTTAGCCAAGTATAATGCTGCCACATACTGTGCCTTTCATCAACAAACCAGCCATGACACTGACCGTTGTTTTCGTCTTTGCCATGAAGTTCAAGATCTAATTGACAATAAGGTCATCACTCCACCGGATCCTACAAAGTCTATCAGTGGTAGATCAATGAACTTGGGGGATAATACGACTAGTTCTGTGATCAGGAATGAACCACCTACTGATGGCGCTCATTTTACTTCGGGCATGGTAGACGGCATTCACTGAGCTTAGCAATTTGAAAATGTTGTTTATTTTACTTTCTAAACTAGGTGTTGAGTCAGTCTTGTTATGTCAGAGTCAGGTGATTTTGGAGGTGTTACCTTGGACATCACTTTCTTGTTTTGTGTTTGTCTTTTACACACTTTCTTTTGCTTCTATTTCTATCTTTGAGCCAATTGAGCTAGAAGTTCTGAATGAAATGGCAGTAGTTTTTACCCACTTCTTTGTGCCTTTAAATCATTGCATTGCCCAAAGCTTTTCAAAACTGTTTCCAAAACTATGGTGAAAAAGAAAAGGGAGGAATTTTTCATGATTTGCAAATTTTGATCGACTAAGAGGAAGAGAGGGGTGTTAAGCCCTTAATGAATGAGATCATGTCTATTAATGTGAGTACTAAGAAGGGTCTTGGCTTGGTCCAGATTTGTTCTACATTGTCTTTAGAGGAGCACGAGCGACTGGTCGCTTTGTTAAAAGATTTCAAAATTATTTTTTCGTGGTCCTACGAAGACAAGCCTGGAGTTGATCTTGAGATTGTAGATCATAGGATCACCACCTAACACGCGCAGAATTGATCCTCAAGATGTACAACCCTGAATAAAAAGATCATAACTGCCCTTGCATTCTTCTTCCTAGAATGAAGATTACAACCAAGCTACGACAATCACAACCAAGCTTATAAATAACGAACAAAGATGACCGAATCAAACAAATGGACAGGACAGTTGAGTTGGAGATGATTTCCGGCCAAACTCCAGGATGAAGTTGCCTACGTATCCCAAAGATGGGAATCAAGCCTTACGTAGTTCGGTTCAGGTTCACTCGGGTTTTAACTCTATCCTTTTGCGGTCTAACTTTTGCCAAAGTCGCCCTTTAAGGTTTTCAACCTTGCGAGCTCAGTTTTTTTTTTATTTCTAATTTTTCATGCTCTAACTTTTGCCTAGGTCACCCTTTCGAGTTTTTGGCCCAGCGAGCCTCTCAGGGGTAATATTTCTTCAACTTGTCCATGTTGATCGGCTGTGAAAACTCCAGGCCATCTAGGTCCATGACTATAATCGCCCCACCTAACCAGATTGACTTGATGATGTAAGGACCAGTCCAATTAGGTATGAAATTGCCCCTAGGGTCATGAATGGGAGCTCGGTTATCTTTGAGCACCATGTCTCCTTCCTTGAGATTTCTAGACTTCACTTTCTTATTAAAAGCCCTAGCAATTCTGTGTTGGTAGCCCTGGACATGATACAATACCCTTAGTCTTCTCTCATCAAACAACATCAACTCCTCGAATCTGCTCTGTTGCCAATCTGCCTCCGCTATCTGACACTCGGCCATAACCCGCAACGACTGCACTTCAATTTCAATTGATAAACAGCCTCCATCCCATAAACGAGAGAATATCGCGTTGCCCCTGTAGATGTTCGGATTGAGGTTCTGTAGCCCCAGAGCGCGAATGGAAGTTTATCCGACCAATCCCTATAAGTCTCTACCATCTTCTGCAGAATTCTTTTGATGTTTTTGTTTGCGGCCTCGACCGCTCCATTGGTTTGTGGCCTATAGGTCGACGACTTACGGAAAGCCACATTATATTTCTCAAGCAAGTCTATCACCTCTTTCTTGAAGTGTCACCCATTATCGGAGATAATCTCATTCAGAACTCCATACCGATAGATGATGTTGTACTTGATGAACTCACCCACATGCGACGCTTTCAATACAGAGTAGGACTGAGCCTCCACCCATTTCGTGAAGTAGTCGATTGTTATCAGAATAAACTCATGCCCGTTTGACCCCTTTGGCATAACTGCGCCGATAACATGTATTCCCTAAATAGAAAATGGCCATGGTGAAGTCATGTTGTAGATCTTTGACGGCGGAATGTTCATACGATTGGCATGAATCTGGCACTTCTGGCATCGTCGTACAAAACCAATACAATCCTCTTCCATGGTTGACTAGTAGTAGCCTTGTCTAAGGATTTTTCGGGCGGGCATCACACTATTCATGTGGGCCTCGCACTCTCCTCCGTGAATGGCCTCCATAAGGAGCTTTAATTCTTCTTCCTCCACACATAGTTCATGCATTCCCAGATGGCTGCTTTTGTACAGCTTGCACCCACAGATGACAAATTGAACGGCCAGACGCCGTATTCCCCTTTTGTCCTTGGCATTTGCTCCTAGCGGATACGCTTCCTTTTCTAGGAAATTCCAGATATCGAAGTACCAGTAGTTCTTGTCTGAAGCCTCATCTATCGCGACAATGGTTTCATGGGCCGGCATGTACTTCTGTTAAATAATAATCAGACACATCTTGACTCCCAATGGAATGTTTACTATAGAAGATAGAGTTGCTAGTGCATTAGCGAATCGATTGTTCTCCCTTAGTAGATGGGTAAACGTTAACTTCTTAAACCTCGGATTCAGCATATCTAAGACCTGATGGTAAACCTTCATTTTCTCCTCTTTAACCAGCCAATCTTTGTTGGCTTTAGACATAACCAAGTTCAAATCCCTGATGACGTCCAACCTTTTTGCCTTTAGTTCTAGGGTGGCTTCTAAACCAGCAATACACGTCCCATATTCTACTTCATTGTTGGATACTTTGAACGAGAGTTTGAAGGCTAAGGGTATATGGGAGTCATCAGGCGCTATCAACAACACACCGATCCCATAACCGTATTGATTGGCTGCTCCGTCAAAGTACATCGTCCACATTTTCTTCTCTATTTGCAGAATATCTTCATCTGGGAATAAGTACTCCACCGCTTCATCCCCCTCTACTGGGTGATCTGCTAGAAATTTTACTACAGCTCTCCCTTTAACCGACTTGCGTGTAACATATGTAAGATGAAATTCAGAGAGTAGAAGCAACCATCGGGCTAGCCTACCTGTACGTGTTGGTTTCTCAAAGAGATATTTGATGGGATCTAATCTTGAAACTAGGATTACAGAGTGAACTAACATGTAGTGCCTCAACTTCTTAGTATCCCATACCAAGGCTAGACAAGATTTTTCAAGGGGAGTGTAATGGGTCTCGTAATCCAGCATTTTCTTGCTCAATTAGTAAATGGCTTTCTCCACCTTGGCCTCCGACTCCTGAGCTAGCATACACTCCATGGTTGAGTTTGTCACTGATAAGTACAAGATCAATGGTTTTCCTGGTTCTAGCGGTGATAACACAGGCAGATTCTGTAGGTATTGCTTACCCTATTCAAAAGCGAATTGACAACGATCGTCCCATTGGAACTTCTTTCCTTTCTTCAGGAGACTAAATAGTGGTTCACAAGTCAAGGTTAGTTTTGAAATAAACCGTCTTATGAATTGTACTTTACCCAGAAAGCCGCGCACCTCTTTTTTAGTCGTTGGGGGTGGCATTTCTAAGATGGCCTTGATTTTGGAAGGATCTACCTCAATTCCTCGCCGTGTGACTAAGATTCCTAGCATTTTTCTTGTTGTTACACCGAAAGTGCATTTTTGCGGGTTCAACATCCATGCATACTCTCTGATCCGCTGAAAAAATTTCTCCAAGGCAATGTAGTGGCCCTTTTAATCTTTGGACTTCACAACCATGTCATCCACATACACCACAACCGCTTTATGGATCATGTCATGCAGAATGGTTGTTGTAGCCCTTGAATAAGTGGCCCCAGCATTCTTCAACCCAAACGGCATGACTCAGTAGCAGTACGTGCCCCATGGAGTAGTGAAAGTAGTCTTCTCCCTATCCTCGAGTGCCATCTGAATCTGGTTATACTCATAAAACCCATCCATGAATGAGAGCAATGCATGGCCTATGGTGAAGCCTACCAGCTCATCAATATGCGCAATGGAAAATCATCCTTGCCATGCTTCTTTGGGACTAGAACAATATTGGCCAACCTTGTCGGATACTCATTGCCAACCATGTCGGAACAACCATGTTGGAACAATATTGGCGAACCATGTCGGAAAATCATCCTTGCCAGAACCCTACCTCAATCTATTTGGTAACTTCTTCTTTGATCTTCAAATCCCAATATGGGCGAACTCTGCACAGCTTCTGCTTAACTGGTTGAGCCTCAGGGTCAAGAGGGATCCGGTGTTGTACAATCTCAAGATCGATTTCAGGCATGTCTTTGTAGGACCACGCAAAAACATCTTTGAAATTTGTTATTACAGCGATTAAACGCTCGCGTTCCTCCGAAGACAACACGCAGATCCCTCTCCATACCCACATTAATAGCAATGATTTCATCTGTACAGGGCTTAATCCGCCTCTCCTCCTCAAAATCAACTAAGTTTTTCAAAACCCGAGGAATTTCTTCCTCATCGTTTAAGTTAAAATTTTGGAAATCAAGATCAATACAACAAACCAAAGGCACAGAGTAATCAACAAAGTCCACCTCATTCCCCTTCAAAAGATCTAGCTCCTCAGTTATAGTGGACTCAAAAGATAAAGAAAAAAAGGATCGGGACAGGACTTTGTCATCTAGGTTACCAATCTTAGAGATGCCAGACTCTGAAGAACTCGAATCTGATTCCGATTCCACAGACTTGGGGAAATCAGACTCAAACTTAATATCCGATTTGGAACTGCCGATGATGCCCTTCTCAAACTTCCAGATCAGGCACGGAGCCTCAGATGCATCCATAATAAGACTGGTAAAATCCTTTGCTGGTTTATTCCCAGTCATTGAGATAGTAAAACTATCCCTCAAGTTGGTAGACTTAGCTCCAGCAGTAGAACTCGCTAGTAAGTCAGCCAGTTCCTTTCCCAGCAACTCCTCCTCTTCAATAACCAAGCTTGTAGCCCTTCCTTGATCCGTACCAGTGCTTAGGTCTGCCTGCTCATCCTCCTCTTCCGATAACTGGTGCCCGAAGAAGATTTCGAAGCCAAGATACCTAGTCTTTGTATCCCAGTCACGCCAAGGTTCTGGGAATCCACAGAAAGGGAAATCTTCTCCTTGGTGGACAAAGCGTCTGTTCAGGGTTCCCCTTATAGTTTTGTGGACTAACTCATATTGCTTCCTAGTCACCTTTTTTTTTTATTCTTCCTCTCAACTCCTTCTCCTTTCTTTGCCAGTCTACAGCAGTGGGTTTGTATCCCAGCCCAAAAGAGTGGGAATTATGACTCATCTCCTTGGCAATGGTACTTCCCTACCTATCACTTCGACCTAGTCCTGATCTGAGCATATTCCCCTATTTGTTCATCATGTAAATTGACTCGGCACTCACATAATTCCCCTTGTCTTCTGCCATGATGTTCTCAACAAGCTGAGCTTCTACCAGAGAGAAGCCGAAGAGAAATACATCCTTTTCTCTTTGTATGATTCCCAGCACTGGTGTGGTAGTTCCTTAGGGAGGGTGAATTGCAGAATTGCCATATACAGTAGCAATTCCACCTTGAAAGGGGTACCTCACCAGTGGGTGAATAGTTGATGACATAGCTTTTATCTAGTGGAGCCAGGGCCTTCCCAGTAGCAAGTTAAAGGTTGCTGATACATCCATGACATGGAATTCCACTTCATGTTTAGACGGGCCAATTAGGATATAGCTTTTGAAAGACATCCCAGCTTGTATTGTCATAAGTCCAGATGGCTTGGGTCATCGGTGTAAAGTCAATCGGCCTCAAACCGATAGCATAGGCAGTTCTCACTAGACATACATTGATCGCCGATCCGGTATCTACTAACACCACCGGAATCCATTTTTTCCGACTTTCCAAGGTTACTTATAAAGGACGGTTGTGGTTGGTGCCCTCGGGAGGCAATTCTTTATCTGTAAAGGATATTACTGGCATAACATCCCCAGAGGTGAGCAACAACACCAATTGGTCAGCAGCGATGTCAATGGGTAGTTTGGTTCGGTTTATTGCTTCAAGCATGGCTTGTCTATGCTCCCGAGATGCCATTATCACTCCCCAAATGGATATGTCGGCCTAGATCTTCTTTAGTTGTTTCAAGACCAGGTTTTCTACAACATCCTTCTCCTTTGCTTTCTCAGCCACTCTGTTGGAAGATTCTGGCTGACCTAAAGTCAGGGGTTTAAAGTACCGACCACTGCGGGTTAGATGATCAATCTCATTAGTTTACCACGTATCATCAGGGGTATCATCCTTCCACTCTTCATCCGTATATGCATGGCTTAGAATGCTATCTTCCCACCACTCCCCTACGGTCATGGTTGGGCTGGCATTAGGTTCTATTCTGAGCATGTTAACATCACGTGCCCCATCATCTTACCATTCTTCATCTACTGCAGCTCGAGTTTCAGCATCCTAGTACTTTCTGAGTTTCCTTAACAGCCGCTTCCTAGCACTGGGTTCCCACTCAATTTTCTTGGCATTTTGAACAATACCGGTTGTAAGCTCAGCCTCTTCTTTCTCTTTTTCCCTTTACTGTTCCAAACCTATCTTCGCTTGGATCTCCTCTATCATTTTCCTTTGAAATTGTTCTAGTGCTTGTTCTTTCTCAGTCAAAGGTGCAGCCGCAGCCATGCCACTAGTAATGATTACCTCTTCTATCCTAGTCTCTCGTATCTGTTCCTCTACATCAAATTGTTCCTCACTCAACCATCCATTGCTTATTTTTGGTTGGCTCGGGTCCCACCATCGCATCTGTATGCAGCTTGTAGCTTCTTTCTCGAAGAAGTAAAGATCCTCCAGATCCTATTCCAATTCTGCTAAATCCCCCTCTAGGTTTGCTAAGCCATTCAGGGCTTGTTCGGGTCACTCATTCTGATTCTGCGCCATTTGGCATTCCCTGGTAGCATTAATGCTGAGAAAGTCTGGCAATGCGACTACTGGCTTCAGTTGATCGATGGCCACAATGTATAAACTGGGATCGTACTCCTCTACAAGCGAGATGCCCTTCTCTATGACATGGGTATCAGACAACCCTGTCTTCAGTGCATTATTCTCTCTTTCCGTTTTTATTGCCACGAGCTTGGATTGGGTTTGTGGTATTAGATCCATCATGCACATGTCTATGCCTTCTGGAATGACCACCTCTGATTTTGGTAGGTGGGATGAGGTAATGTATGTGCTAGGGTTGAAGGTGGATGGTAGTGTATGGCTATGGTTTATTTTTTCGGGCAGGGGGACTTGGTTTTGTGCAGGAAGCGGGTTGGTTGTTACGTTGGGTTTGGAAGGTGGGGCGATGACTTTGTTGTTAATGAGATCCTGGATCTCATGACGTTGACGGTAGCACATGTCCGCGGGATGACCATGTTGTTGGTGGAAGATACAATACTGGGTAGGGTCATGTTTAGATGGCAATGGGTCTAGAAGTTGACGAGGATCGAGAGGCTTGAGATGTCCTTTTTGCATTAATAGCTTGAGGGCATCGGTTGGGCTCATATAGAGGGGAGTAAAAACTCTTCAATTCCGAGGTGGGCCAGTGCTTTATAAAGGTTGTGAGGTTGTGGCAGTAGCAAAGGGATTAGCCATCTTTGCCATTGAAACAACAGTACAGACATCCGCAGGCTGTGGAATAGTGCTACTGCTAGCATTAGTATTCTGAGAGAATGGCTTTCTTGCAGGTTCACTTGTTTTGTAGATGATACCCTTTTTGAATGCACTCTCAATCTAGACCCCCAACTCATGTAAGGAAGCAAATGTGGATAATGGTGCCACTATTATTCTTTCCAACATGTCTGGCTCAAGGTTTTAGACCACTAATCGGACTTGTTCTCTTTCGGTAGGTCTATTTTTCATTCGGGCTGCCTTGGCTCTCCACCAGGCGTCAAAATCAATGAATGATTCTTTGGGGTTCTAGGTAGTAGCCTCCATCTTACTGATGGTTACTTCTATCTGGTGTTATATGAGTACTGATTGACAAATACCTCAGATAGCTCCTCCCAATTCTGCTTTGTTGACTGTTCCAATTTAGCGTACCAGATGGCCACTACATCAGACAGGGTTCTCCAAAACAAAGAAAGCTTCTGTGCCTGAGACAAACCCATGGGCCTCAATACATCTGAAAGCAACTGGACATGCACAATCAGATCCCCACTTCCATCGAATCTGTCAATGTGGGGCATCTTAAATTTCTCTGGTAATCTAACCGAAGCCTCAATGTACCCATCTTCGATATCTAGAATAGAGTTCAAGCCTTGGGATTTCTTCAATGCTTTCTCCAATCTAGCAATCTTGACTAAGGTCGAATCAATTTCATTAATATCAGAAGGAAAGATCCCTACAGGAGGTTGAACCAAAGGCCAATAAGCTGGAGTCGGGGGAAACATGTCCTGAGGATCTGGGACTGGTAGATTTTTTACTGGTGAGGGTAGATCTGGGTTTGGGTGAGCAGCCAGGATCAGATCCACAATTGATGCGAATACCCCAGATATACATCGTAGATTGGCAATAATTTCATCTTATGTAGGCATCCTCTGGTTTATAGTGTTCATGGCTCTTTGGAAAGCTATCATCATGGCAGTAAATTCCTCTACGTTCTGTGCTGTATTCTGTGTTGTATTCGCGCTCCTCTCGGAAGACGAGAATCCCTGCGGTTTGGACTCTACCTATGGTTCTGAATCTACTTTCATAAGTGCTATGTGAAACAATGAAAACACAAAAAGAGTCCAAATCCGGCAATTCTTTTTAGAAAATCGATGTTTTGAATAAAATACAAAAAGTGGACTGCTTTGCCATATTTCAGAGTCGCCATCTAAATATTTGAAAGGCTATTAGTCCGTCATCACCAAAGTTAACTCAGCTCGGGAACTTGCATATGATAGGGGAAGGTCATGAATTGAGCACCCCCGCTCGACCGATCAAAGATCAGCCTCTACTAATCATGATGTGATTCTTATTTACATTATATGCTCTTATTCCGATTATTAGCTATATCACCATGTGATGCACACACAAGTATGGACAAATTTTCAATTAAATAGTTAATGCATTATATGCTCTTATTCCTTATCTAGTTTATACTTTGGTTCTGTACTTAAATAGTTAATTCATTTAGCTATTCGTTTGTGTTTAAATTAGCTAGTGTAGTTAGCTAATGAATTTGTTTTGTAATAATTAGTTAACTAGGATTAGTTAATTAGTTTACTTATAATAATTAGTTTAATTAGCTTAGATTAGTTAGTTAGCTCATTATTCGGACCCTCCGTCGAGAGGGCCAACGGTTGTAATAAGTGTGCGTGTGTGTGATGCATGTCTTCCAGCCCCCATTTCTTTCTCCCTTTTATTTACCAACTTTCGATGGTTAGTTTTAGGGTCAATTCCAATTAGCATTCTTATGCTCGCATGTTTGCATCCATTCATCTGTCTTGCATGCACCGGGCTCGGTGCATCATACTAACTGCATTCTATTTCAAGTACAATTTGAATACATGTATCAAGTTGCATTTCACATGACATCTTAGAATAGCCGAGCCTATTTTAGCTGCATTTTTGCACATGTTGCATTAGCCATCCTAACATGAACTAGGATCATGCATGATTTCTAACTAGTTCTCTGTTTTGGCTCGGAGTACGCTGTGAGTGTTTACGCTTTAGCATACTGCATGTGTGTAAGTGCTGCCATGTTAGCATGCTTGCCATGAAGCTAACTGCTTAGTTGATTAACTGCTTGAATGCATGTGGATGATGGTTGGATTGCTTGAATTGGAACAATTCATTGAAATCCGCGACTTAGCCTACTTGCGAGCAGCAAACTTCAAACTGTTTTAAAACAAACGAACATGCAATGCTTTGTTGCAACTTAGGCGATCTAGTCTATACTTGTATGCTGCGCACATCACATAGTAATTCTATGTTAATAATCGGAATAAGAACACATGTGTTTTCAAAAACAACATATCATGTTAGTAAAAGCCGATCTTTGATCGGGCAAGCGGGGGTGCTCATTGTATGACCTTCCCCTCTCGTACCCAAGTTCTCGAGCCGAGGCAACTTTTGTGATGATGGACACGTGGCCTTAGGCACGAGTCAGGGTTTCCTAAATTTTCCAAAAATAAAATATTTAGGTGGCGACTCTGTATTTGGCAAAGTAGTCCATGTTTGGCACTTCTTTATAAAAATCAGTTTTCCAAAACGATTTGCCGGATTTGGACTCTTTGGTGATTTATCAGTCTTGCATTGCACTTTGCGAGACTAGATTCAGAACCATGACATTGAGTCCGAGCTGTAGTAGCTTAAGAACAAAAGGATTTCGCGCCCTCGCGCATGGAGCGTAGTGCTCGGGCGGTCTACAGTTTCTAGCGGCTCTGCTGGGGATTTAAAGAACTTGACTCGAACTCATGATATGTTATTTTATCTACACTTATGTGCTTCTTTGCATTGCATGTGCATTGGTGCGCCTAGGACACCGTGTTTGCCGATTGCTATTCCTGAACGGTTACTAGACTTCATCAATCCGAGGATCTGATAGACGGACAACCAGTGTTCCATTCATTACCGCCGGTTACTAGACGGAGGGCTGTTAGGCAGAGGATATCAGTGCAGCAGTTAGTTCAGAGGGCCTTATCTATCCCATCTGAGTACAGTAGGGATCAGAGTTCTGTTTCTCCCGCAGAGAGGAAACATACTCCGGTTTAGTTAAGTCCACACTTTATAATCGAAATGGTGGAGATGATGCGTTAGCTCCAGGAGACTATGCAAACCATGTAGCGAGATGCTACCTGCCAAACAGAGGTTGTGGCTCAACAAGCAGAGTTGATTGCCAGACCCCAGCAACAACAGCAACTGCAACCGTAACGACAAGTCGGAGCATCTGCTTCGCATCCACACCCACCTCCTCCCCCTGGGGTTCCGACACCCGGGGAGACAGCACACGTCCAGGACAATACGGACGTCCCAACGGGGCCAGTTCCACCACCAATCCTACCCCAACTGTCCAAAGTGCCCACCAATCTGGTGGACACACCGTTCGAATTTGGGGTGGATCCAATAACGCTGAAAGTTAGCAAGCTAGAAAAGCTGTTCAAAAAGTCTCAAGGGGCTCATTCTATTCCGGACATAGAGGACGGATACACCGATTCGGCGGTGACTCTGCCAGACCGATTCAAGATGCCCCATATCGAGCGTTTTGATGGTTATGGGGATCCTATGGTTCATCTGTGGTTGTTTTCAGATGTCCTAAGGTCAATGGGCTCTCCAGACTACAAAAGCTTTCCCTCTTCGGCCGGACCCTATTGGGTGTTGAGGCTATTTGGTATGCAAAACTGGAGGACTTTGTCAGGAGAAGCTGGGAGGAGATGGTTGAGGCCTTTATAGCTCAATACTCCAACAACACGCAGATCGAGATCACAACTCGTGATCTTGAGAGAACTAAGCAGGTGCCGAAGGAGAGCTTCTCCGACTTCGTAACCCGTTGGAGGGCCAAAGCCTCGATGATGACCATCAAGCCGGTTGACAAAGATTAGATATGAATGGTTGTGCGCAACCTCCAGCCCAAGCTTATGCAAAAGATGATCGTCCTCCCCTTTCCTACCTTTGCGGATCTACATGAGATTGGGATGCAAATCAAGGATGCCATGAAACAGGGTCTGATTGACCATGAGAAAGAGCAGCCCAAGAGGGCATTCAACCGCAGTACGAATGCAGGCACGAGCAATGCTGCAGCTGCCAGAACTTCAAATGTGGGCATGGTCACCACCACCACCCCAAAAACCCTTGCAGCTACACCCTTCACCGGTGCGTCCAGAAGTAGCTCGCAAACAGCCAGATATGCACCCCAAGGCCAGAGAGCCTTCACTCCACTATACATGCCCCTGTCCAAAGCTCTGGGGGTTTTGATCAAGAAAGGGCACTTGAAGCCCCTAGAGCCGCGGCCATTGCCAGATAAACTTTCTTCCTCCCATAACCCAGCAAAGTACTGTGCCTATCTCCAACAACATGGTCACGAAACTGACCAGTGCTTTAGATTGCGCCATGAGATTAAGGATCTCATCGACAACATGGTGATTTTACCTCTGAAGAAGCCGAATGTCACAACCAACCCTCTCGCACCACATAACCAAGCTCCACCTCCCAAATGCATTAGCCTGATCCAAACTGGGGTTGTATCATACGACCCTTGTATATATATCACACCCTCCCGCCTACCTAAGTCGGAGGTGTTCATTCCAGAAAGCACGGATTTGTGCATGTTGGACATCTCCCAAACTTGACCCGAACCGGTGGTGGTGACTATCGAAGAAAGAATCGGGATGACTGTGGGGGCAGATGGGAATGATAATTCAGAGCCTAAGAGGTCTGCGAGATTTGTATACAACCCGAGCAGTTACATCACACCAACAGATGAGTCTAAGCCAAGGGTGGAATTTCCGGTGGGAGCGAAAATCAGTCTAGTACGAGGGAATGGACCCAGTCAGGGATTAGATGACTTGGCAGAGTTGGAGGAGGATATCGCAAATCTATAATTCTTCAATGAACAGGATCCGAGGGACGTGACTGTCAATTGGTTTGATTTAGATGGATAGACAGAAGTTACCGGATGGCTCAGCGACGAGCCAGATGTTGTTAAGCAGCCTCAGTCAAAACAAGGACTATCAGAAACGGGGACATCAACAGTGGCCAGAATGGCCGGGAATCAGGAGCAACCGCCGGAGAGCACCGATGTTAAGAATTTTGCTCAGAACACGGGCAGTTTGAGTACGGAAGATTCTGAACAGCAGGCTGCACTAAAGCAGTTTGAACAGGAAAAGATCGAAGATCTTGAGCGGGCTAAAAAGGTGAAAGCCCCTGAGGGGACGGAATGTGCTGTGCGCACAGAAGTAGTTGTAACGGAACCGGACAGGTGTCTATCGGTTACCGATGGTATGTGGTGGGAAGACGATGACTTATGTCTTGCCCACACCGACGAAGATTGGGGCCGGAACCAACCGGATGATACCTGGTATGTGGAGGAGGTTGACCACATGACTAGGAGCAGGCGGTATTTCAAGCCCTCGCACTTGGATCAACCAGAGGCGTCCGTAAAGGATAAAGAGGCGGAGAGGCAGAACGAAAAACTACTCGAGGAGGAGGCTGTACTGAAATAGCTTAAGAAAATCCAAGCAGACATCTCCATCTGGGGACTGCTTATGGCCTTAAGAGTCCACTGACAAGCTGTTCTCTCTGCAATGGACAAGGCCAAACTTTCAATCGACACCACGCCTGAACAGTTGGTAGGATTGGTTTTTCCGAGAGGAGCTTCCCCGACGTTGACCTTCACTAACAAGGAACTGTCACCTGAGGGCTCAAACCATAACAAACCGCTCTATATCTCAGTCGAGTGTAGAGACAAATGGGTACCGGTGGTCCTTTTTAACACTGGATCTGCTATCAACGCGCTCCCGTCGAGGACGATATATGCTATTGGGTTGATGCCCACGGATTTTGTGCCTACGGCCCAGGTGATACGGGCATATGACAATACTAGCAGAGAGGTGATGGAGACTGTACAGATTCAGACTCAGGTTGGTCCAGGACAACACAATGTTGATTTTCATGTCTTGGACGTTCCCGCAACCTTCAATCTACCCCTAGGACAGCCGTGGCAGCACAAGGCGAAGGCGGTCTCTTCCACCCTGCACCAGAGGCTGAAATACCCCCATGGGAAGGGGGTGGCAATTGTCTTTGGGAATTCTTCAATCCACCCGCCGCCAGAGGTTTCTACACCAATCCTGGAAATTGAACATGGCATGGAGGATGTGTTCCTATCAGGATTTACTCTAGCCGAGGCCCGGGTTGTACAGAACATTCTAGCTGTTGATGAGGGGCTATACGTCAATGCACAATCAGTCTACCTTATGAACAAGCTCCAGCACATCCCTGGGATGGGATTTGGGCGCAATGGCCGGAAAGGCGTTGCAGTATCAGCCGAAGTGCCGCATAACCCACATACCTTTGGTTTAGGTTATCTGCCTACCAAAGAGGACTGGGTGAGGAAAGGAAAAGAGATGACCAGAAGGGCCAGAGCACAGAAGGCCGGGAAGCATTATGAGTTAATGCACCGACCTATCCAGGGTGCCCTGAACGGACGCTTTGTCTGGGAAGGGAAGACTTCCCATTCTGCGGCTTCCCAAAGCCATGGCTAAATGCAGAGAGATGGCGCTTGCCGGGGTTTGAGATTTTCTTTGACTTACAATTGTCCGGGGAAGATGTTGCCGAGGAGCAGATAGACCCGATAGCTGAGGCTAAGTAGTGTAAAGAGGAGGACTCCGAGGGCATAGAGATTGAAATGGAGGTAACACTGGCTTGTCTACTCTCAAATCCTCAGATCGTACAAGAGTGCTTGGAGGATAACTTATCAGTGTCCATGATTGGGAATGAAACAGCTGTGAGCCTATCTTCAAACATTCTGGATGCATCCATCATACCTTCTCTCGTTTGGCAATACGAGGAGGGCTTTTTATCGAGCAGCACCAGGTCAGGTAGTGAGCCAGAATCTGATTCCACTGAGTCTGTGGAGTTGAAATCAGGTTCTAGCTCGTCTGAGTTTGAGTTCGAGTCTGGTATTCTTGAGGGTGACAACCTAGATGCCACAGTCCTGTGCGGGTTGTCTTTTTCTTTTTCCTTTGAGTCTATTGTAATAGAGGAATCAGACGGACTGGATGTTGTGATTAATGAGAATGGTACGACTGTGGCTTCTGAGTACTTTTCCGTGCCCTTAATTTATTGCATTAATCAGAATTTTCAAAATTTTGATGAAAACAACAAGAAAGAAATTCCTCTGGTTTCGCAATATTTGCTTGATTAAGAGCAGGAGAGGTTTGTTAAACCCTTGGTTGAGGAAATCACCAAAATTAATGTTGGTACTGAGGAGGACCTGCGACTGGTCCAGATTGGGTCAACGTTGTCTTCGGAGGAGCGCGAGCGCTTAGTCGCTTTATTAAAAGATTTCAAAGATGTTTTCGCGTGGTCCTACGAAGACATGCTTGGAATCGATCCTAAGATTGTACAGCACCGAATCCCTCTTGACCCAGAGGCCCGACCTGTTAACCAGAAACTCCGAAGGATCCGCCCGGACTGGGCGCTGAAGATCAAAGAAGAGGTCACCAAACAAATTGACACATGGTTCCTGCTGGTATCTGAATACTCAGCTTGGTTGGCCAATATAGTTCCGGTGCTGAAGAAGGACGACAGAATTCAGGTATGTGTGGACTTCAGGGATTTGAACAAAGCCAGTCCGAAGGACAACTTTCCTCTGCCGCATATCGACGAATTAGTTGACTTCACCACTAGGCATGCGCTGCTCTCGTTCATGGATGGGTTTTCAGGCTACAATCAGATTTTGATGGCCCTCGAAGACTGAGGGAAGACTGCTTTTACCACCCCGTGGGGAACCTATTGTTATAGGGTGATGTCATTTGGGCTGAAGAATGCTGGATCTACGTATGAACGCGCTGCGACCACAATATTGCATGACATGATCCATAAAGTGGTTGAGGTGTATATGGACGACATGATTGTCAAGTCCAAGGAAAGAGAGGGCCACTATACCGCCTTGTAGAAATTCTTTCAACAGATTAGAGAGTATCGGTTGCGGCTGAATCCTCAGAAGTGTACGTTTGGTGTTACAGCAGGGAAAATGATAGGGTTCTTGATCACACAGAGAGGTATCGAGGTCGATCCTTCCAAAATCAAGGCCATCTTAGAAATGCCACCACCGAGGACTGAAAAGGAGATGCGAGGCTTTCTGGGTAAAGTGCAATTCATAAGACGGTTTATTGGAAAATTAACCTTGACTTGTGAACCACTCTTTGGTCTCCTGAAGAAAGGAAAGAAGTTCCAATGGGACGACCGATGCCAAGTCGCATTCGACAAGATCAAACAATATCTACAGAACCCACCTGTGTTGCCAGCGCCTGTGCCGGGGAAACCGTTGATTCTGTACCTTTCAGTGACTGAAACGACAATGGGCTGCATGCTTGCACAAGAGTCTAAGGACAAAGTGGAGAATGCTATCTACTACTTGAGCAAGAAAATGATGGATTACGAGACCCGCTAGACTCCGTTGGAGAAGGCTTGTCTAGCCTTAGTATGGGCTACCAGGAAGCTGCAACACTATCTGTTAGCTCACTCCGTAATACTTGTTTCGAGATTGGATCCCATCAAATATCTCTTCGAGAAACCAACACTTATGGGTAGGCTAGCTCGTTGGTTGCTTCTGCTTTCCGAATTTGATCTGAAGTACGTGACGCGCAAGTCAGTGAAAAGGAGAGCGGTAGTGGAGTTCCTAGCCGATCACCCAATTGAAGGGGATGAAGCAGTTGAGTATCTATTTCCAGACGAGGCCATTCTATATGTCGAAGAAGAAACTTGGACAATGCACTTTGACGGAGCGTCAAACCAATACGGATATGGGATAGGGGTATTGCTGATAGCCCTCGACAATTGCCTTATACCGCTAGCATTCAAACTCTGGTTCAAAGTATCAAACAATGAGGCAGAGTATGAGGCATGTATTGCTGGACTAGAAACCGCCCTGGAACTAGGGGCAAAACGGTTGGATGTCATCAGGGACTCGAACCTTGTTGTATCTCAAGCTAATGGAGATTGTAAAGTTAAAGAAGAAAAGATGAGAATTTATCATCAGACCTTAGACGTGCTGATTCCTCGGTTTGAGAAACTGAATTTTGTCCATCTATTAAGAGAGAACAGTAGGTTCACTGATTCATTAGCAACTCTATCTTCTATGATAGACATCCCTTTCGGAGTCCGGATGCGTCCGATCATCATTGAATAGAAATTCGTGCCGGCCTACGAGCTGATTGCTGCCATATATGAGGTACAAGATAAGAATCCTTGGTATTACGACGTTTCGAACTTTTGGAAAAGGAAGCGTATCCACCAGGGGCAAATGCCAAAGATAAAAGGGCAATTCGAAGAATGGCTGCTCAGTTCATCGTCTTGGGGGGTAAACTGTACAAGAGGGGTCATCTCGATATGCATAAGTTGTGTGTTGATGCTGAAGAATCCAAGCGCTTGATGGAGGCCATCCATGGAGGAGAGAGCAGATCGCACATGAACGGGGTGATGGTAGCCCGGAAGATCCTTAGATAGGGGTATTACTGGTCCACCATGGAGGAGGATTGTATTGGCTTTGTCTGGCAATGCCACAAATGTCAGATCCATGCAAATCACATGAACATGCCGCCGTCAAAGCTGTACAACATGACTTCGCCATAGTCGTTTTCAGTCTGGGGGATTGATGTTATTAGGGCTGTCACTTCAAAGGGGTCCAACGGGTATGAGTACATTCTGGTAGCGATAGGCTACTTTACGAAGTGGGTTGAGGCCCAATCTTGTGCGGTGTTGAAGGCTTTCCATATTGCTAAGTTTATCAGAAACAACATTATTCGTCGCTACGGGGTCCCGAATGAGATTATTTCGGATAATGGTTACCGCTTCGAGAAGGAGGTGATCTACTTGTTGGAGAAGTACAATGTGGCTTTTCATAAGTCATCTACATATCGGCCGCAAACCAACAGAGCTATTGAGGCCGCCAACAAGAACATCAAGCACATTCTACAGAAGATGGTGGAAACCTACAGGGACTGGCCAGATAAGCTGCCATTTGCTCTTTGGGGCTACTGAACTTCAATTCGAACTTCTACTAGGGATGGGGGCTGTTTTGCCTATCAAAGTTGAGGATCCATCATTACAGGTATTGGCTGCGTGTCAGATAGCTGAGGCAGATTGGCAGCAAAGCAGGTTCGAAGAACTCATGCTCTTTGATGAAAGAAGGCTGAAAGTACTGTATCACGTCTAGGGTTATCAACGAAGAATTGCCATGGCTTTCAACAAGAAAGTTAAGTCTAGGAATTTGAAAGAAGGGGATCTGGTGCTCAAAGACAACCGAGCTCCCATCCATGACCCTACGGGCAAGTTCAGACCCAATTGGACTGGCCCTTACATCATCAAGTCTATCTGGTCGGGCGGGGCTATCGTTCTGATGGACTTAGATGGCCTAGAGCTCTCCCAGTCGATCAACATGGACAAGTTGAAGAAATACTATCCCTGTGTCGCTCGCTAGGCCAAAAACCCGAAATGGCGACCTAGGCAAAAGTTAGAGCATGAAAAATTTGAAATTATAAAAACTGAGCTTGCAAGGTTGAAAACCCGGAAAGGGCGGCCTTGGCAAAAGTTAGAGCGCAAAACGAGAGTGTTAATACACGAGTGAACCGTAGCCGAACTACGTAAGGCTTGATTCCCATCTTTGGGATACGTAGACAACTTCATTCTGAAGTCCAGCCATAAACACTTCCCCGATCAACTTTGTCCATGCGATCATCTTGGTCATCTTCGTCTTTTCAGCATTCAAGAGCTCGGTTGTGATCTCCAATGCAGTACTATTCAGACTAGGGGCAACTTTCCAGTTGCTGGGATCTGGGGTTGTGCATCTCAGTGATAGATCCCAGGCGTGTCCAATTTTGATCCATATCGAAAATGGTTTTGAAAAGTTTTAATAAAAGTTGATTTTTCTCAAATTAATCTTTTTACAACTTAGACCATTTTTGGACCAAACAGAAAATTTTCAGTGCCCACAACCTTCAATTACAATGATTTCAGTACAGAGTTCACCTACTCTTCAATACAAATTGAAGTTGCTTTTTATTACATTCATAAAGAATACTTGAAAGTACTGATTAAAGCAAATAAACTCGAGGCATAGTCAGGTGTTCCTGTGCCCCCTCCTAGAGCTGGTCGAAGCCTCTAATGCCAAAGTAGGCCCAACTTGCGCCTCCTCATCAAGCCAGGCTAGGCACTCATCAGAGAGGGTGCAACTAAAAGTGGGAGCGGGGGCCAGAAGCTCTCTTGTCCTCCAGGCTGTGGCATACCAAGCTAGCTGTGCACCTTAGACTGGAAATGCAGCGGGGTACTCTATCCCTTCTTTTGGACAAGTCTGATCATGTCCAAACTGGCGTCGGAATCGGAATGGAAAATAGAGCACGCAGTGTGTCAGGCCAATCAACTGAATCACAGGCTGTCGGGACATACTGTAACTCATCATCGGCAGATTGAGCCAGGGGTAGCGCCAAGCAGTACTGGTAGCGGATAGACTGCACACATCCATTCGCACCACCATCCCTCATCAAGGGCATCGACTAGACGTCGCCGGAAGAAATAGCCGCGAGCCGAATATGCTGGGCATGAGTCGACAACCTTCAACTTATCCATCAACCATATCTGGAGAGGGATGAAAAATGAGAGATTAAAGAATAGAGAGGTGTACGTGGAGAGAAAAGCGAGAAAAGGGTTTCGAGAGAAAAAACGAGCCTGAGGGGCGAGCGATGTGAGAAATATATGTGAGATAGGATGAGAAACATTACCTGTAGCAGTAGTGGACTCCCCGTGAATCTAGTCGTCTCCCGGCGATGAAAAACATCTAAACCCATCAATGTCTTAGCTAGCGTCATGGTAATGTAGCTCTTGCCCTCTCTTAAGCCTTGGGCAACCTCAAACAAACGGACGCTAGATCCTCCGGAGCCTGAGGCAAGCAAGAAATGAGGCAGCATGCATAAGCAAACGGCGTGTCACCGAAAACCCTGCCAGTGATGGTCGCCGCGGTCACCGGCATCAGAAAACCGATGAACCAAGCTAGGGATGTCCAATTCTCCATCGCGGATCAAAGACCGAGCATCATGCATAGTGAGCCCGCACATCTGTCCTAAGGCTTGGACGTGGCCAAAGCAGAATTGGGGCAAAATCTCTTCCTCGCGTTCGGATTCCGTCAAAGCTTGGAAGTCTTCGAAAGTAGGACATATCTCTTGACCGCCAAAGCTAAAAACGTGCGTGATCGGATTCCAAAACCTTGCCGCGGCACGAAGAAATGGAAGATGCAGCAGGGTGTGACTCAGCGTGAATAGTGCATTTATGCCAAAGCCCCATAAATTCATCTTTTCCAAGCCATCCATGAAGCTGGAACCTTTATGGAGGACATGGCACTGTTTGGAGGACAAGTGTCAGAAATGTGGAGGTCCCCAGGCAAACTGGTCGGTCGACCACTTTTTCAGGTCGGCCAGCCAGTTTTTTTCAGGTCGGCCAACTACATAAACTATGCTGCAGACCAAAAAAGTGGTCGCCAACCCTTTTGATATTCGGCCATGAGCAAAAAGGTGGTCTGCGGCTGTTTCTTGTCTCCAGAAGAGAGTCTCTAGCTTTCCTTTGTGCTGAGAGTGCTGAAGGTCTGAGTTTACCTCTATTTCGGACACGTTCCGTCGCTTTGTTTGCCTAAAATGCATTTGTTTATTGAGTTGTTAAGTCTTGATTGTCGAGTTGTTGCTCATTTGTTTATCGAGTTGTTGCTCATTTGCTTATCAAGTTGTTGCTTATTTGTTTATCGAGTTGTTAATTCGCTTAACGAATTGTTTTTGAGTTGAGTTATTTTGTTACGTCGGTTCACTCCCTGACTTGGCAACGCACATTGTTCAATTTCCATTCAATTTCATTTTTGTGCAAAATGATATGATGTGATGCTCAGAATACAAATACAACACTTTTTGAACAAAAAGTCGCTTTCATTCCATCATGTTTCCTTTTTACAACATTTTACAACAAGGTACAAGTTTTGAAGAAAATAAAACTGCCTAACGCTGTACAATGTGCTACAACTACTAGTAAAAAGAAAATAAAGCAGGAGCATCTGTGTCAGTGCTATCAAGCTCAAGACCGAGAGGCCATCTTCGCCCACTTCGGCTGAGCAGCCTCTGCGCCACCATCGTCGGCATCTTAGTCTGAATCAAAGCCGCCATCCTCAGAATCCTCCGCGGCGTCATCTCCATCCTCAGAACCGGAATCGGAGTCATCATCTCTGCCTACAGATGTCTCCACTGAGGATAAGCTAACTCTTCCTCGCTGGACTCGTCATCCTGTCTGGTAGGTGCTCTACGGCCGCGAGTCGAGACCCCTCTCCTAGCTACTCGAGAAGGCCTAGATGGCCCGGCTTGTAGTGGTGCGACTTGAAAAGGTAGTTTGAATACATCAGCTAGAGTATGTATATCAGATGCAAGAATGATGCATGGAGTGTGTGCATGCAGATATAATATGTGAATGTGATGTGCCAGATGTGCTCTACACATGCAGTGAATCAATGTAGTGAAATTTTCAGTTTCAGTATGTCATCAGAAGTATGATAAATGCAAGGAAATTGAAATGTACTGGAATGCCGGAGGCGTACAGTAGCGTCTCCCTTCGCAAGACCATACCCTCGAGTGAGGCCACCGCTCCGAGCAACCCCTCAGTATACTCTCTGGCAGGCTGCAAATACAAGTTCAAGTCATCAGTGAATGAATGAATGTCTAAATATCTGAATGATAAATGAAAACCGTGGAACATACCGGTGGTGAGTTAGGGTCACTGACACATCGATGATCCGGCAGTGGTGGCTCTAGCGGAATCTGGTATGGTGTCCCATACTACCAGCCTGTCAGCTCGGCCGGAGGGTCTGGCCATCCAACATACTGCCTAACAAGGGGCATCCCCCCACTCCTGCTCCTCGATGTGCCGGTCTCACTAGTCGAAGGGATATCTGCAGCTCGGGCGCGACTCGAGGAGGGCATGCCAGCAGATCTCCTTGTAGCGGTGCGAACACCTGTCAGTGGAGGCATCAGGTATGTGTGCACGTATGTTGCGTACTCCCTCTCCTCCAAGAAAAGAACGGCATCAACACCCAACATATGGTCCTCGACGTCCCGGGGTGTGAGACTCCCTGTGGACCGCATGTCCAGTGGAGGCGCTGAAGGGACGTCCTGATCGGGGTTGCCCATCGTCTAATGCAGGAAGCGATCCCCAAGAAACCAGGCTCTACCGACTGGTCCCTCAAACAGAACCATGTATCGGGAGGCGCCCCATGCCCCAGCGAACAGAAATCGAGAATGCCCTGGCATGGCTATCCAAGGCTGCCAAAGTGATCTGCGAATAGCAAGTGCATAAATTGATTAGTTGTCATAAATATGCAAGATGAATCAAAGCTGAAAGCATGATAAACTGAGAGTTCGGGATTACCTCCGTCGCCCGTACGGTGTCAAAGAACTGCCTGAGGTGTGGCAGAGTCTCCAGGGGCCTGGGCCTAGGCCAGCACTGACCCTCAAATCTGCGTGAATAAGGGATCTCGAGAGGTGCCTCAAGCTCGAGCTCCGGGGCGAGCGTCGGGAAATAGGCGTAAACCCACAACTGTGAAAGGCAAGACAGTTGTTGCCAGAATACAGAATGTATAGAAAATGCAGAATGCTGAGTGCAGAATGCGAATATAGAATGTACAGAAAATGCAGAATGATGAATGCAGAATGCAGAGTACAAAATGTAATGTGTGCAGTGTGTAGTGTACAGATAACGAAAAGCAGTAATGTAAATCAAGAGGGCAGAATGTACCTCCCAGGCTCGCCAGTAGCCTGCTACTATGGTCCCACGCTTGCGGGAAGTCACCCTCATGTAGCAGTAAAGGGTAGCGAGGCCAGCACCACCCCAATCAAAGTGTCGGACCTGTGATAGGTCTACTAGAGCACTAAGCAGATACAGCCCGACCGTGTTCCCCCTCTTAGAGAATAGTGTGGTCTCGAGAAGGAACATGAAAAATCCCCGGGCATACTGCTGTGTGGCCTCAATGGTCTCAGGCGTAGTCCTCCTATACTGCTCGGTGAACCAGGTGTACCTGACTCTGCCAGATGATCTGTCGATCTGCGGATGGACTCCGAGCAAATAAACCCAAGCTGCCTCCCACTCACTTATATCGGTATTGTATGGGATCAGTAGGCCTACCACGTTGAGGCCCGTCAGCATGGGGAAGTCATGCGGGGTCATCGTCATGTCCACGATGGTTAGGAAATGGAAGGAGTTGTGTGTCACCATCTTTCTACAAGTGCGCCCAGAAGGGTCTTGCTCGCTGGATGACGCGACAACCCCATGCAAAATGGGCCAAACCCTGCCTCATCCACAATAGGTCGGACAACGTCTAGGAGCTCCATATACCACTCCCTCGCGATGATCGATCCATAACCCCGTCTGAAATGGGAAGATACATGCGTTCAGAATGAACAGATGTATTCAGTTTCAAAATAAAAAGTAGGAGCTGTGTGTTCAGAATGAAAAGTATGAGCTGTGTGTTCAAAATAAACCGAATACTGTGTTATGGACTGTGTGTTCAGATTGAGCAGTGTGCTATGTTATGAAAATAAACCGAATACTGTGTTATGGACTGCGTGTTTAGATTGAGCAGTATGCTATGTTATGAAAATAGACCAAATACTGTGTTATGGACTGCATGTTCAGATTGAGCAGTGTGCTATGTTATGAAAATAAACCGAATACTACATTATGAACTATGTGTTCAGATTGAACAAAATACTGCGTTATGAACTGTGTTCAAATTGAGCAAAATGTTGTGTTATGAACTGTGTTGAGATTGAGCAGTGTTATGAGCTGTGTGCCCAAATGAGTTGTGTGCCTAAAATGAGCTGTGTGCCCAAATGTGCTGTGTGCCCAAATGTGTTGTGTGCCCAAAATGTGCTGCGTTCCCAAATGTGCTGTGTGCCCAAAATGTGCTGTGTGCCCCAAGATGTGCTGTGTGGCCAAATGAGCTATGTGCCAAAAATATGCTGCGTGCCCCAAGATGTGCTATGTGCCCAAATGAGCTGCGTGCCAAATTAGCAGAATGCTGTGTGCAAATTGTGTATGTCATGAACAAAGTATTGTGTGATGAGCTGTCTGCCAAGTCAGCATTGTGTTATGTATGGACTGTTTGTCAACTCAACAAGATGCTATGTGGGAGCTGTGTGCCAAATGACTGAAGTGTTGTGTATGTAAATATGTTCAGAGCGAGCGGATATAATACATAGCGAAAGCATGAAATGTGCAAGAAAAGCAAAATGCATCGTAGAAAATGTAAAAATAAAGCACTCACCTTTCGCGCATGATGAGATAGGTGGGACTCCAGCTCCCGTAGTAGTTGATCTGTGGGTGCTCGACGAGCGAAGTTCGTGAAATGGTGGAAGGTGCTCGGAGGAAGGATGTGCTCCTCCGGAAGGGATGCCGTAGGATCGAATGGCTGAATCCTCGGAGGTAATGACATAACGTCAGGCTCGTCCTCTACATGCGGAGAACCCCCATAGTGCGACATGTGGCCGGCCATCTGAAAAAAGGTGCAAAAAAAGAGCAAAAATGAGCGAAATGAGCCAAAATTGTAAAAAGTCAACAAAAGCCAACTCTCGGGAAGAGAAAAAGCCAACAACAGTCAACCCCCGGGAAAAGGTGCTAAACTTCTACAAAAACATGCCTCAAGCGGTGAAAATGGGGAAAGAGGCTCCAAAAACAAATTCTAATCGGTTCAAAACGAAGAGAATCGAAAGTTTTCACGAAACAACTTCACGTGGGGCGTTGGAAAACGCGTATAAATTGCAGATCTGAGAGAGAAAAGGGTCTATGAGCAAAGGAGAATGTGTTTCGGCCTTGTGTTTGTGAGCAAAAGTGATTTAGATGTGTATACTTAAAGATCCGTCCATCAAAAGGCCAATCTGTCCCTGTTTTACTAAACCTGTCGGCCGACCACTTAGGTGGTCGACCACCCTCCTGGGTGATCCTCAGGGCTCCATTGCTATCCCTGTGTGTTTTGGTGGTGATTGGAGTCCTTGGCTCTCAGGAAAGTGCAAGGAAAGCACACTTTTCAGCACAAAAAATGTCCCTGCGAGAACTTTAATTCAAGTCTTCAATGCACGACTCATTGTCACTCATCAAGAGCAGGGTGTATCCTTTTTGAATACGTTGTGACCCCTCCGAGAGGTAAATCGGAGGTTACGGTTGATTTGCTTTCGTTAAGGCTCATTTTTTCTTATTCGACATTTTGCTTCAAACATGCAATTGAAATTGCACATTTCTCTCGCATTGTTGCGCACACTACTTGCATTGTTTTACATTTCTCTCACATTGTCATGCATAAATATCTCGCATTTGTTATGCACACCACTTGCTCGCATTGTTATGCACGTTTCT
This sequence comes from Camellia granthamiana, assembly GCA_036172215.1. Classification (NCBI taxonomy): domain Eukaryota; kingdom Viridiplantae; phylum Streptophyta; class Magnoliopsida; order Ericales; family Theaceae; genus Camellia; species Camellia granthamiana. The sequence goes on along the minus strand of CM069913.1, from coordinate 77,843,903 downwards.
CATTGCATTGTCATGAACTCTATTTGCATTGTCACGCATGTTTTTACTCGCATTGTTATGCGCACTTTTCTCGCATTGTTATGCACCCACACTTTGCTTGCGTTGTCACGCACTTTTCACTTGCATTGTTATGCTCGTTCCGGTTGCATTGTTATGCACTTTTCACTTGCATTGCTATGCATGTTTCCATCGGCATTGTATATGCACGCGTTTATCTTGTATTGAAATTATACCATGATGTAACGTGGAACATGTGTTTCTAACTATATTGCACCTATTGAGTTTCTTTCTTGTGCAGGCACGATATTGTATGTACGGTTCATTTGAAGCTGGCTCGAGCAGACAATATTGTTTGTACTCCGCATGAGACACAGTGAGAATTGTAATTTTCTTACATCCATTCTACATGTAATGTAGTTTGGCTCATCTTGCTTGCATGGCATTCGCTTAAACTGTTGCATTTATTGTGTATAATTGCTTTATTATAGCTTTCTTTGCATGATCATAAGTTATGTTCGGGTTTGTGCATGTCATTTGCATCTTGCCCCAGCCTGTGGGCGCATCTCTTTGTTATCATGCCTGTTTGTCTAAGTCTTTGGCCTTGTCAAAAATGGGTCGTCTCTAGGCTTTGACATTCACTCCTGTCACTTGTTGACTTCCGAGTTCTGTCAAAGAGGGACAACTGTAGACACCCCATTTTTTACTAACCTTAAGACTCAGATGTCATCGATTGAGTGCTTGGTGATAGTGCATGTTGTGCTCGTTTCGAGTTTCCGGAGTTTTTGGGTGAGTGCCTTGCCTTCGGGCCTCTGAACTCTTTGTGTTTTTTGGCTCGGTTTGTGGACCAAGCTTTGTTTTCCTTCCTTGGAGGGAGAGGGAAAGGTCTTGTAGACCACCTTTTTGTGGTCATAGACCACTTGTTTGTGGTCGTAGACCACTTTTCCTGCTTGGAGACTAGTTTATGATTTTCGGAGCCTTTGGCAGCGCCTTGTCTCGGGACCGCTTAACGTTTTCCGTTTGGCTTGGTTTTTGAACCATGCCTTGTTGCCTTTGCCTAGAGGGACACTGTGGCTTGGGAGATCACTTTCGTGGTCGTAGACCGCATTTGATGCTCGTAGACCAGTTTTCAAGGCTCCCAGCTGCGCGCCTTGGCTCCCAATCTCTCGTCTTGCATCCTTTTTGGTTTGGTTTTGGTACAAACCTTGTTTTCCATGCTTGGAAGGTGGTATAAGGGTGGGAGACTAGTTCTTGCCCTTGGAGACCACTTTTCTTCCAGCCAGCCAGTTTTCTGGTCGGCCAACTTGTTTTCTTGGTCTTTGGACCACCTTTTCTGGTCGGCCACCACACCACTGCCTTGCTTTCATGCTGCAAACCATCTAGCCCCCATGGCCGACCGCTTTCTTCCCTGGTCGACCACTTCCACCGGTCGGCCGACCAGTGTAAGTAGCTGGCCGACCACTTCAAGTGGTCGGCAGTTTTCCATCACCTTTTTGGAGATATTTTCTAGCCAGCTGTTACAGCTGGAAGGCACAGAAGCCATCCTCCATACACGTGTATGGAGGGATGGCTTTAGGCCTATAGCTTGTCCAGCAAGCTTGTTACATATTTTTCTATATAAGGGAGCCTCCTCTCTCATGCCTTAGCTTTAGATTTTGGTGCTTGAGCTATACATACAATTTTATATCTATACTTCTTCAATTCACTTCATTTTTGTGCTCAAAAGTGCTTATTCTTCATACTATTGCACACAAACACACACTCAAACACCATACTCTTGGAGCTGAGGTCCCTTGAAGTTGTTTTTGAAGTTTTTGGACTACTTTTGGTCAAGAAAGGCTGCTGGAGTTATTGCTCTAGAGTTGTTCTACAAGGGTGAGAAACTAGCCTCTTAAACCCTTATTTTTGCTTAAGTTTTTGAACCTACTTGCATGCTGTTTTTGGCTTGATTTTCTATTGAAAAAAGTTCTTTTTTTAAGGCTTAACATGTTTATTTAAGGCCCCTTTTGTGTTGGGGGTGGTCTACCCCCTCTTGTGCCTTGTTAGGCCTTGTTTTTAACATTCCTTTTAAACTATTGGGATCACCTTGTTTTGGACTTCTCACCACTAAAACTCAGAGGAATTTTAGTGGTGGAAATGGTGTTTTGAGGTCCCAAATAGGAGAGGGTCATCCCCTTTCCGTGTGTCTTGGTTACTTGTTTCATTTGCCTCATGTTTGACCATGTTTGTTAAGCTTATGTTGGCTCCTTCTTAGCATGTATTTGTGGTTATTTTGGCATGGCATACAACTGTTTTGACTTGGTTTTGTCACCTCATGCATGCCTTTTACACTTGTAGTGTATTCCTCATAAACTAGCTTTGTGTGCTTCATGAAGTAGCATGTCTTTCTAGCATGTTTTGGGTCCATCTCAGTAGGTTTTTGGTGTTGTTTTAACATGCCTTAGATCTGTTTTGGGTTGGTTTGTTAGCCCCTTGCATGCTCCATGCACTTGTAGTGCAATTCCATTAATTAGCCTAATGTGTATCATGCTTCAGACTGTCATTCTAGCACGATTTTGGCTTAACTTCAAGAAGCTTTTGTCCATGTTTTAGCATGCTCTAGCTCTGATTTGTGTTTTTTGGTCGTGAAAGACATGCTTTGTATAGCTATAGTGCATTCTAGCTTGTTAGCTTTGTGTATCAAGCACACTAGCATGCATTGCTTGGCCTATTTGAATGATTTGGCATCATTTATTATGAGATTTCAGTGCATGTTTCATGGTCATACACTCACATCTTTCACTTATTCCATGCTTTGAAGGGTTGGTCCTTTACACCTTAAACATGAGTCATTGCGTATGCCTTCATGCCTAAGCTTACGAGCTATCATTTCAGTGTGTTTTTGGGGTTATTTTGCCATGATAGAACTCTGATTTTTGTTGGTTAAGTCATCTCATGCTTGGTCTTGGTAGGTGTAGTGTAATCCTTCCTTTTGGCCTTGTATGCATCATGCCTTATGCCCTTCATGCTAGCTTGTTTTGGCTTCCTTACATGCATGTTTTAGACTCATTTTAACATGTTCTAGGACTATTTTGGGTTGCCTCGCCCATATGCTTCATGCTTTGTATAGCTATAGTGCAAGTGCCTATGCTAGCTTCAAGCTTTGAGCACCATAGCATGCTTCATTTGCATCGTGTGTATGATTTGGCATCATTTATCATGATATTTCAGAGCTTATAGCATTGCTATGTTCCCACTTCTTTCATGCTTCGAATGCCTTTAAGGGTTATGCATTGTTGCCTTGTTTGTGGCTTAGTGTGCATCCATGCATGCCTAGGCCTTTGAGCCCTCATCTCAGCATGTTTTGGTCTTTGTTAAGACCTATTTCAGCTCTGTCCATGATTGGTTCATGCCTTTGTACCATGTATTGCATGCCCCCTTTGTAGTCCTCTCTGCTAGCTTTAATGCTTAAGGACCTTTGCATGTTATACTTGTATTGTTTGAGTGATTTGGCATCATTTCATACTTTATTTCAGTGCACTTAGTGTTGTTACGCCTTCATGCTTGTCACTCTTTCAGCACTCTTGAGAGTTGTGCTCTTATGCCTAGTCAATGAGCCATTGCATTGAGCATGCTTGTCTTGATCTTCATGCCTTAGTTTCATTATTATGGCCACTATTTTGGGCATGACTGAGGTCCGTCCATATTCGGTTTAAGTCCATTGAGCATGTTTGTTTTTATGTTGTTTAGCATGCTTATGTTGCTTTGCATTGAGTATGCATGCCATTAGCATTGGTAGGATAGCATGTTGTTTGCATGTTTGTGTTGCATTGCATTATGATTAGCATATTTGTCCCTTGCATGTTGTTTGCATGCTTGAGTTGCATTACATGTTTGCATGCTTGATGTTGCATTGCATTGTTGTTTGGATTGGGTGTTAGTCCAAACACGAGAAACGAGGGACTTTTCATACTTGAAGTGATGAAATGTGCCTCAATTCTCGGTCGCCGACGCTCTTGATCATACATGATAGAGTTCAAGGCTTTATGTGTTTATTTGTGCATTCATTTTACATTGAATTGTGCAATTTGGCTTCTCGGCCATCATGCATTGAAATGCGGGATTGGTGGCCCGAGGGTCGAGAACCACACTTCTTTAAGCTCATGAAATGATGGGGAGGGTGGTTGTGCACACATACCTTGCAAATACATTGCCATGCCCTTTCTTGCTCTCTGTTGTAGCAAATTGGAGTTTGGCAGCAACAACTGGTTGGCCAACCAGTGAAAGTGGCTGGCCGACCACTTTATCTGGTCTGCAGCAAACATAAGTGGTCCGCAGGTAGTTGGCAACACCAACAATTGGTCGACAACATCCCTAGAGGTCTCCAAGGTGGAGTAGAACCTATCTGGAGCTTTGTACAAGGTTTTGAGAACAATTGCAAACAGAGGCAAATTAGGGTATCGCGACGGATTTCCGAATGAGACGACCCAGCATGCATGCACTCCTCATCCCGAGGACCTTTTTTTACTGCTTTCCTTAGCTAGTTTATGCTTTGGTTTTGTACCTAAATAGTTAATGCATTTAGCTATTCGTTTGTGTTTAAATTAGCTAGTGTAGTTAGCTAATGAATTTGTTTTGTAATAATTAGTTAACTAGGATTAGTTAATTAGTTTACTTGTAATAATTAGTTTAATTCGCTTAGATTAGTTAGTTAGCTCATTATTTGGACCCTCCATGGAGAGGGCCAACTGTTGTAATAAGCGTGCGCGTATGTGATACATGTCTTCCAACCCCCATTTCTTTCTCTCTTTTATTTACCAGCTTTCGATGGTTAGTTTTACGGTCATTTCCAATTAGCATCCTTATGCTCGTATGTTTGCATCGATTCATCTATCTTGGATGCACCAGGCTCGGTGCATCATACTAACTGCATTGTATTTCAATTCCAATTTGAATACATGTACCAAGTTGCGTTTCACATGACATTTTAGAATAGTCGAGCCTATTTTAGCCGCATTTTTGCATGTGTTGCATTAGCTATCTTAACATGAACTAGGATCATGCATGATTTCTAACTAGCTCTCTGTTTTGGCTCGGACTACGCTGTGAGTGTTTACGCTTTAGTATACTACATGTGTGTAAGTGCTGCCATGTTAGCATGCTTGCCATGAGGCTAACTACTTAGTTGATTAACTGCTTGAATGCCTGTGGATGAAAGTTGGATTGCTTGAATTGGAACAATTCATTGAAATCCGTAACTTAGCCTACTTGCGAGTAGCAAACTTCAAACTGTTTTAAAACAAAAGAACATGCAATGTTTTATTCCAACTTAGGCGATCCAGTCTATACTTGTATGTTGTGCGCATCACATAGTAATTCTAGGTTAATAATGGGAATAACACTTGTGTTTTCAAAAACAACATACCATGTTAGTAAAGGCCGATCTTTGATCGGGCGAGTGGGGTGCTCATTGCATGACCTTCCCCTCTCGTAGCCAAGTTCCCGAGCCGAGGCAACTTTGGTGATGACGGACATGTGGCCTTAGGTACGAGTAAAGGTTTCCTAAATTTCCCAAAAATAAAATATTTAGGTCGCAATTCTGTATCTAGCAAACTAGTCCATGTTTGGCACTTCTTTATAAAAATCAGTTTTCCAAAACAATTTGCCGGATTTGGACTTTTAGGTAATTTATCAGTCTTGCGTTGCACTTTGCAAGACTAGATTCAGAACCGTGACATTGAGTCCGAACTGTAGTAGCTTAAGAATAAAACGATTTCGCGCCCTCGCGCGCGGAGCGGAGTTCTCGGGCGGTCTACAACAGGGCCATCGGGCATACCTTCTTCCACGACGGTCAACACCACAAGTTCGGGTTGGGGTAAGGACGCGCTCACCATGCACAAGTCTGTGCTTTTTGGGATGAACAGTGGCAGCTTAGACAGGTGGGAGGGGGTTATGTATATGCTGGGGTCGTATGGGACAATCGTTGTGTCACGACCCAAACCCGCCCCTAAAAGTTTGGTTCATGACCGGCCCGAACATAGGCCTTATACAGAATTTAGAATAATATTTAAACACGTACAGGGCCTGAAGCGGAAGCAGTCTCAGTAAAAGACAACATCCTTTGAGCTTGTGCATACATGATGGTTTAATTAGATTCAAGTATTTAAATACATTCCAAGAGTTACACATACAATCGCGAAATCTATATAGATCTCATACACACTTAAATAAGACTCCAAAAATTACACAACTCCCAGTAATCAAATTACGGCCTCAACACGGAGGCATACCCCAGGCGGCTTGACAGACGGGTAGACCTCAATACAACTCTAGTGTCAATCCCCGATGGCTCACCTACATAAATGTACACAAAAACGGAGTGAGCGAGGCTCACTGAATAATAGCAATCTAAGGAGGTGAGTAAAATGAGCATAGACTTAAAGAATGTACATATGCATATTGAACAGTACACAGATCTTATTCATAATCATGTCTTAAAACGGCCTCAAGCCCACATGTAACACAGAACGGCCTCAGACCCAGATATAATACAGAGCGGCTGTAAGCCCAGATATGATATAGGTCGGCTATAACCCCAGATATAATACAGATCGGCTATAAGCCCAAATACAATATAGAATGGCTGTAAGCCCATATATAATACAGATCGACTATAAGCCCATATACAATATAGAACGGCTGTAAGCCCAAATATAATACAGATTAGCTATAAGCCCAGATGCAATACAGAACGGTTGTAAACCCAGATATAATACAAATCGGCTATAAGCCCAGATACAATACAGAACGGCTGTAAGCCCACAGATAATAACAGCCTTAGGACCAACATATTATGCAGAGCAGCCTCAGGCCCAGATATCAACAGATTGGCCTCGGGCCCATTATTAGCAAAATAGAATGATTCCAGATACACAAAGATATCATTGTTCCATAATACACATATGTTCCATTTGTTCATCATGAATTCAGATAATTAACTTGCAGATAACAGAACATCAGTATAAACTATTAACAGTAAGTAAAACGTACTTCTACAGTACTATTACTCAATAGTGCACAAAGATTTTCCCATGGTTTATTACAAGTTGACATAGTGTCTTGCGGATAACAGAACATTGATAATAACTATTAACAGAAGGCAAATATATCACTGCATTAATAGGGATAGAACAATTCACATCATAACGGCCTTGGGCCCACGTCTATTACTAGGGACAGAACGACCTTCGGTCCATAGCAATGCCATTATTCAAGCATATCGATTAATTGAATCAAAGCACAACATCAATGGAATAGACCATTCACAAATAACAATACATAAATCATAATCATAGGAAGTAAGTGAAACATATTGTTACACTACTATTACTCACAGTGATCGGCTCCCGGTAGTAATGGGACGATGTCCTCGTCTCAACCTACAAGTATAGTGCACAACACATAATATGAGATTATACTCGATCCTCTACTTATTCTCTTTGATCGTTCAATCAATTAGCCATGGTGGTACCAAGTTCATTATTCCTTAATAAGTTATAATCCATGTCTCAGAAAATAGGAGAAATCGATGGGAAATGGTTTAGGTGAAGAATTGATATAAAGTTGGTTGAAAGAAAGTGAACAGTCATCACTAATTTGGGCATAACTGTTTCTGTACTTAGAATTTGGGAGTGAAACCACTTGTAGCACGTCCGCGGGGGACCTCGGCTACAGTTCGGACTCGATTTGTGTCACGGTTCTAAATCTGAACCAAAGAGTCCAACTCTGGCAAATCGTTTTGAGAAAAAACTGATTTTTGAAAAGAAGTGCCAAACATGGACTGCTTTGCCAGATTACAGAGTCGCCACCTAAATATTTTAAAATGGGAAATTTAGGAAACCCTGACTCGGTGCCGAAGGTCACATGTCCGTCATCACCAAAGTGGTCTTGGCTCGGGAGCTTGGGTACGATCGGGGAAGGTCAGCTATGAGCACCCCCTTTCGCCCGGTCCGAAGACCGGCCTCTACTAACCGTGATATCCGTTTTTGAAAACTTTATGCATTCTTATTCCGGTTATTAACCTAGAATTACTATGTGATGCGCACAACACAAAAGTATAGACTAGATTGCCTAAATTGGAAATAAACATTGCATATCCGTTTTTGTCTCGAAAAACGTGTTGGTTTTTGTGCTACTCACAAGTAGGCTAAAATTCGGATTTCAACGAGTTGTTCCAACTCAGGCAATCTAACCTCCACCCACAGGCATTCAAACAGTTTATAACACATAAGCATTTAGCCGCATAGTAAGCATACTGTCATGCTAACATTCACACGCATGCGACATGCTAAAGCGTAAATACTTACATCGTACTCCGTGCCAAAACAATAAACTAGTTAGCAAAACATGCATGACCTAGTTCATGTTAAGTGGCGAATGCATCACAGGCAGAAATGCAATCTAGAGTAGGCTCGGCTAACCCTAAACATGGCATGTGAAATACGATCAAATAGCATGTATTCAATTTTGGAATTGAAAATTACGATGCAGTTTGTATGATGTACCGAGCCCGGTGCATGTAAACAAATGCATGAATGCACGCATGCGTAGCATAAGGTATGCTAAAATAGACGTGCCCTAATCTACCATAAGCAGGTAAATAAAAGGGTTAGAAAGAAATGGGGATTGGAAGACATACACCCACTCACGCACACTTATTACATTTTTGCCCTCGCTCGGAGGGACCAAAATAATAATATACAGACCGAATAAATAATTAACTATTCTAGCTAATTAAATATTACAAATCAACTAAATTAATTAAATTAATTAATTAATCTAATTAAGCAGTAAATGGCCTCGGGATGAGGGTCCAATGCATGCGCGTGCCCGGGACTCGCTCGGAATCGCACTGCCATGCAAGTGTGCCTCTGTTTCCTCTGCTCTCCTCCTCAGAAAATTGCCAAAATCTTAGGACTACCTCCCAGGGGACTGGAGATCACCACCGGCTGGGGTAGGACACCACCGGCTAAAGGATGAGGCCATCGGCACTGAATTCCCTTATCGGCTGCCAAAGGGATGCCGGTCGGCACTTTTTAGTGCCGGTCGGCACAAAATTCCTGCAGAACCTGCAACTCACAGCAGCAGAGGAAAACAACAAGCATGGCAATACAATCCAAGCTATTTATGCACTAAACACATCCCACATCATGCTATGGACTCAAGAGGGCATGTGCCTCGATTCCCGGACCACCAATCGCGCATTTCCATGCGTGATGGCCCAAAGGACCAAGAATGCAACTTCAATGTCAAATGCATGCAATGCAAACAAGCAAATAAAGGTGCCAAACCTCCATCATACTTCACTTCAAGAGGCCCAACATGCATGCCAATGCAACAAGACGCTAAGCATGTTATCTAATATGCCATTTGGACAATGCGAGGCACTTATATAAGCATACAAGTAGGCGTACAAGGCAAGTAGGCAAACTAAGCAATGAGATGGACTTACACATGAATTGGGCAGCTCTAACAAGGCTCAAAACAGTGGCCAAAGTGCCTAGAAAATGAGACTAAATGCACACACACACATGCACATATTAAAGTCCAAACCCAAGGCATACAAAAGCAACTCTCATGCTCACTTAAAAGACACAAACATGGGCTAATAGCATGCATGAACAGCTCTGAAATCCATGTTTAACATGATGCCAAAACATGTAATGAAGCAAGCCAAATATAGAACAAATGGCCCAAGTTTTGAAACAAGCCATGAAGGCTTAAACCAAGGCCAAGTCCACCAAGCCTCACAAGGCTAAGGGGCCTCAAAATAGGTCACAAGCAGACCTAAACAAAGCCTAAGGAGCACCTAGATGGCATCTAAGGGGCTCAAGTACAAAGGCATGCAACATGACCAAAACATGGAGCATTCAACACATGCTTTTAAAGCATTAAAGAAATAACTAAAGCATGCATACAAGCACACCAAAAAGTCTGAAATAACATGCTAGATGGTTCCAAACCATCAGAAATGAAGCAAGCATGGCATGCTATACACTCATACTCTCAAGGCCAACAAGCCAAATGCAAAGGAGCTACATAATGCATGATGGGATCGACCCAAATGGCTATGGGCAGAGTTAAATCACGGCAAAATAAGTACACAAGCTTCACCAACACGAGTCTAAAACATGTTAGAAACTAAGGCTAACAAGCTAGTCATGTTAAGGCAATATTAAGGCATTACAAAGTAACTATGCAAATCATGCAAAGAGTACTAAAACCAACTTGAAATCATGTTGTAACATGGCAATGTAAGCATGGGAAACAAGTCAATCATGCTCAACACACACTCAAACATGAAGCTCCTTAAGGAAGCAAAATTTGTCCTTTTCAAGGACATCAAGGAGAGGGGGTGGCCCTCTCCTTCTTGAGACTTCAAGGCATGCTCTTCACCACTGAAATCCCTCAAGATTTTAGTGGTGAAGAGATCCTACCACCAAAATCTCGGATCTCTCCAAAATAGCACAAAAAGGGGCCCTTTTCAAGGTCTAAAGGGGGACAAACCTCCCCAAACCACAAAACACTCTTAATATACAATAAAGAGGGTTCAAAATCAGAACTTTTTTGTGTTATATGTTAAGCACAAAAACAGTCCTAAGCTAGGTAAAAAGAAGGTGCAAAAATAGGGTAAAAAGGGAGTTAAGTTCTTACCCTTGTAGACCTCTTCACAAAGCTTGATGTTGTGGCTCCTTTTGACTCAAAACCAGTCAAGAACTTCAAGAATAAGCTCTGATTTTCAAGAATGCCAAGAAAAGGTGGAAGACTAGGTGTGTTAGTGCAATAATATGAACTAAAACACCTAGAAAGCAAAAGGAAAAAAAGAGAGATAGGATGTGTATCTATCTTAACCCTAAAACCAGAGCTTGGTTCTCTCTAACAATGTCTAAAGCTCTCAGATTTTGTAACCCTTGAGCCAAGAGAAGAGGTCCTTCTCTTATAGGCAAAAAAAGCTTACAAGCTTAGTCACCAAGCAAACTCATCCCTCCATACACGTGTATGGAGGGGAAACAAAACCATACAGCTGTATGAAAATATCTCATAAAGCAACTGCACAGTGTCCGGCCGGCAGAAAATGTCATTTAGACAAAATTTAGTGCCGACCGGCACAAAAGAGTGCCGACCGGCACAATAAAGTGCCGATGACAACTCTAGCCAGCCGGTGGCCTCTAGCCCCAGCCGGTGGTGTGTGGGGATGCCTCAGAAGGCATTCCCTGCCCCTCAAAGGCAAACCACAAGTGTTTGGTGCAAAACCAAACACAAACGGTCGAGTCCGGAGGTCCTGAGGCACGGCGCGCGAGCCGAGAACTCCGGGAACTCCAAACGAACACACACATGGATGATCACCGAGTGTTCGAGCGGTGACGTCCGAGTCTTAAGGACGGTCAAAAATAGGGTGTCTACAGTTGCCCCTCTTTGACAGAACTCGACAGTCATAACAATGACGGGAGTGAATGTCAAAGCCCGAAGACGACCCATTTTTGACAAGGCCGAAGACTTGGACAAACATGCAAGACAAGTAAGATATGCGCCCGAAGGCAGGGGCAAAATGCAACTGAAAATGCAAGAAGCCGGGCATAACTTATGATCATGCAAAGAAAGCTGTAATGAAGCACGCATGCAACAGTTATAAGCTAGATACGCCAAACTACACTACAATGCAGAAAGGATGTAAGAGAATTATGTAATTCTCAATACGTCTCACTCGGAGGATACAATACCTGTGCAGCTCGTCCGGTTTCACCGGCCTCAAATGAGCCGTACATACAATATCGTGCCTGCAAAGAAAGTAAACTTAACAGGTATAATATTGTTAGCAATATGCATGTCATGCAAAATGAATGCAAAATGATATGCAATTGAATCTAAATGTAATGCAAATGATATGCAAAACTAAAAAAAAACCAATATAAACAATGCAAATAATATGCAATGTAAATATGCAATGCAATTGAATCATGATCTAATCACGAGCGGTTCAAAACCACACGAATGTCAGGTAGATTGATGGAAGTAACAAGTCCGTGTCCCATAGAACGATGTCTGATCTATGAGTAATACGCACGAACACAAGAACAAGTATTGGGTGGATTGACATATGCGGGGAAACGATCCGCTGGGGATGGACAATGATCCTAATGCAGGATGCAACAATTACACTACAATGTAATGGAAATGGATACAATGGATATGGCGCGCGGGCCAAACCGAATCTTGCCTAGGAAAGGCATGTACGCATATGAACCGCGTCTAACACAGAAAATGTGCCGCAACCCTCAAACCAAGCTCATCAAGGAATAGGCGCGTACACAGAACCGGGCTTCAACGTGAGAAGTAGGGGCACATACCAGACCAAGCTCAACCTGGAAAGGCGCAGGCCATGGATGGAAGTGATGCAATGGATGCATGTAACTACGATGCAATAGAAATGGGAATGCATGACACATGCACTATACTACAATGATATGCATGACATATGCAGTATTTACAATGATGCATGACATATGCATGTTGTTTTTGTTTGTTTTTTTTTTTTTTTAAAATGCATGACATATGCAAAACCTAGCATGATGCGTGACATGTGCATGTATTTTTGTTTTTGATTTTTTGAAATGCATGACATATGCAATATTTACGATGATGATGCATGACATGCATGTTATGCAAGACTATGATCGCAGCTTTCCCTATCTTACCAACAGGGCGATAACTAGGTTGGTTCAGTATCCAGAATCGAGGCGTAGACACGCCACCTCAACCTATGGGGTTTCCATACAGATTTCAAGCCGAGGGTACACCCCCCTGGGTATTTAAACCAGACTTTAGTCTCGGAAATTCCGAACCTTTGCGTTCTAGGCATAAGCCATTCAAACTCTAGTCTTCACCGTCCCCATTGGTCTCCTAGGAACTCACCGCGGACACAGACAGGTGGCTTTACCAGACCACCGAAAGTCGTTCGGGCACGACAAACACCAAAGGAATTGCACCTTCAGAGGATTTAAGGTCTCTTAGACCGTGCGTGTTTAAGGTCTCGCCAGACCAGACGGGGCAACGATGAGATGCGCAAAAACAACGCTATGGGATGCATGCAAAATGCAATGAGGTGCACCTTTTACCGAAGGTTTTGCACCTCCCGAGGATTTAAGGTCTCCTGGACCGTGTGTGTTTCAAAAGATGGAAAATGAAGTGCAATGAGGTACGCGTGCCTCAAAGGATGGAAAATGAAGTGCAACGGGGGTGCGCCAAACGGCGCGATGAAATGCATGCCAAATGCAATGAGGGGCAACTTTAGTGCACCGAAGGTCTTGCACCTCCCAAGGATTTAAGGTCTCCTAGACCGTACGTTTTTAAGGTCTCGCCAGACCCGGATGGGTGCATGGTTTCAAAATGCGTGGCAATGCGCGGCTGCTGAGATGATGATACATAATAATGCATGCGCCAAAGGTTTTGCCTCTTCGAAGGATTTAAGGTCTCTTGGACCGTACGTGTTTAAGGTCTCGCCAGACCGGACGTGTTTAAGGTCCCGCCGGACCCGGATCAAACTCTAAGGTGCGCGAAATAGCGCGATGGAATGCGAAATGCAAGATGAAGCACGTGAGGTAGTACACCTCACGTGGATCAAAATGAAATGCAAAATGAAGCACGTGAAGTAGTACACCTCACGTGGATCAAAATGACATGCAAAATGAAGCACGTGAAGTAGTACACCTCACGTGGATCAAAATGAGATGCAAAACGAGGCACGTGAAGTAGTACACCTCACGTGGATCAAAATGAGATGCAAAACGAGGCACACGTACCTCGAGATGCAACGAAATGCAAAATGAGGCACGTATACCTCATTTGATGGTCAATGAAATGCAAAACGAGGCACACGTACCTCGGGATGCAATGAAATGCGAAATGAAACACGTGAAGTAGTACACCTCACGTGGATCAAAATGAAATGCAAAATGAAACACGTGAAGTAGTACACCTCACGTGGATCAAAATGAAATGCAAAATGAAACACGTGAAGTAGTACACCTCACGTGGATCAAAATGAAATGCAAAATGAAACACGTGAAGTAGTACACCTCACGTGGATCAAAATGAAATGCAAAATGAAACACGTGAAGTAGTACACCTCACGTGGATCAAAATGAGATGCAAAATGAAACACGTGAAGTAGTACACCTCACGTGGTTCAAAATGAAATGCAAAATGAAACACGTGAAGTAGTACACCTCACGTGGATCAAAATGAAATGCAAAATGAAACACGTGAAGTAGTACACCTCACGTGGATCAAAATGAAATGCAAAATGAAACACGTGAAGTAGTACACCTCACGTGGATCAAAATGAGATGCAAAATGAGAGAGTATGACACGCATGCCATACGACGATGCAAGACGGTGCAAGTCGCAAGGGACGTGCAAGATGGCGCGATACGATGCGCCGGACAATGTGATGGATGCGCGTGACACACACGGGGCAACTTTTGAATCTCTGTAAACGACAAAAGGATACAAAAGGGATATAATCTTTTCTTGAATTTGAGTGCCACGCACAGTAGAGACGGTCCGAAGTCAAAACGGAGGCCGGTTGAGCATCGGGGATGCATTTTCTTGCACTTTCTTGAGCTATGGAGACCCAAAACCCCTCAATTTGCCTAAAAAGGGCCTTGGGAACACCACCGGCTGAGTGGGGTGGTCACCGGCTACCACCGGCTGCATAAAATCATCTATCGGCACAAAATTGTGCCGACCGGCAGAAAATAGTGCCGACCGGCAGAAAATGCCTAATCGGGGGCAGTTCTGCTATTTTGCCTCGGGTCTTTTAAAAATAGGGCTTGAAACCCTATTCCTCACACTTCAAGCCGCCGAAAACTCCTCCTCTCTCTCTAGAGTGTTTTCCTTTCGATTTTTCGCCGATTTCTTCGCGTTTCACGCCCATTTTCTCGTCGGATTCGCGATATTCTTCGCGTTTCGGACATTTTCGACCGAACAAAACTTTGTTTCGGTGCATTTTTCACCATTTTCGCCTTTTCGGGACTTGTTCCCCTCGATTTTCTCTTCATTCTCGTGTCTTTTCACATTCCGACCCTTCCGGCCATTTCCGACCCTCTCGGGGTTGACTTTGTCGGTTGACTTTTCGTATTCCGGCCCATTTTTCATTTTCCGGTCATTTTTCACCACCATTACCCATGGCAGACGATGTTCCACATGTCGGGACTCCCCCGGACCATGAGATGGACCCCGGGGTCGAGCTCCTCCCGTTGAGCGAGCGCCCATTCGATCCGGCGACCTATCGCCCGGCCATCCACGTGCTACCACCCGATGGACTTCGCCATTTCCGCGGTTTTGACAGGGCTTTGGACCCGGAGCTCTTGCTGCGCGAGCCGGCCTCCCACTTGTCTGCTGGTGCCACCGAGGTAACATTCTGGTCTTTTATTTTCTGCAATGTAGGATTTCCTGTCAACTGCCATAGCTAACCGAACCCATTAACTGCTTAGTTCTGATGTACTGTACTGTAGTTGATTGTAGACAAACTCATAACTGACATCTGTTTAGGACCGACGCGCATGCACACACAATACATTATCCTCAAGCACTCAAACACACGGCACACATTGCACTGCAAATTCAAAGACACCCGGTGCTTATTTGAATCTAAAAACCTGCACGCATGCTAGTTTTGCACTGAATCAAACCACTCGAATACGCTGCCGTATTACATACTGTAGCTCACTGTAGACACACGATGACCCGTTATCTGCTTGAATCTGAAAAATGCGCACACGTGCACCATATCTGTATGCTGTTTCTCACAAAACACACTGACACATCACAGGCCGTATTCCACCGCAGTATACTGAAACCTGACATTTTCTTGCATCTGAGAAACGTACACACGTGCACGATGCTTACACAGATTTGCACCGTTCAAAAAAAAAACACACTGACGCATCGCACATTGTAGTTTACTGTAAACACACCGGCACCCGGTTTTTTTGTTTGAATTTTAAAGATAATCTGCACGCATACCAGATTTACACCAACTGCATATCTTCATATGGCTTTGCAATTTCTTGACTACAGGGAGACTCCCATACTCTCCGCGGGTATGGGAACGTTACCGCTCGCGATTGGTACGCCGAGCTGCCTGACGCCGTTAGCCGCATTGTGGATCGGGCCGGCTTCGGTACCTTCTGCAGGGGACTCTCCAGGCTCTCTACCTGCAGACCTCTTCTTGCCGCTCTGGCAGAGAGGTGGTGGGACACCACCGATTCTTTTCATCTATCAGCGACCGGGGACATGACGATGACCCCTTACGACTTCTCGATGCTCACCGGAATCGGGGTGGGGGGTGATCCGATCCCCTTCGACACAGACATGGACGAGTGGATTGCCACTCAGGTTCATTTGCTCGGCGAGGCGCCGCCGCTTGTTCGTCCAGGGTTCGTCCGCTACTCCTGGTTCGAGGTGCAGTTTCGAGTGCGGACCATGCTGGTGGACGCAGCTCTGATGACCCAGGAGGCCGCTGAGAGATATGCACGCGGCTTTCTCATGTTTTTGCTGGGGACCACCCTGTTTGCCGACCGGGCGAACACAGTGCCCCTCTGCCTGCTCAGCGCTTTGGTGGATGTCGAGAGGATTGTGCAGTATGACTGGGGAGGCGCGGCTTTAGCCACCCTTTACGGTTATATGAGCTCAGTCTCTCGTGGCAGTGGACAGCTGCTAGGAGGCTATTGGCGAGCCTGGGAGGTATGTCTTCTCCTCTGCTTTACATTTCTGCTCTGTACTTTCTGTATTCTGTACACTGCACATATTGTTGTCTGCTTTACAATTACTGCACACTATACACACGGCACACACATATTTCTACTTTATACTGACTGTATACTGTACACACGGCACACACATACTGCTGCTTTATACTGACTGTACACTGTTCACACTGTACACTCTGCTCAATACACTGCACAACACACGGCTCCGCTATTTCTGCTTTATTCTGTATTCTGCTTTTCTGATAAATGTTCTGACATCTGTCTTGCAGTTGTGGGTCTACGCCTACTTCCCCAGGCTAGAGCCAGTGCCGGAGACGGAGACTCCTTTGGTTGTCCCCTTTTCACGCCGCTACGACGGGAGGTGTACCCGGAGGCCGCGGGAGACTTTCAGCTTCTTCCGCCGTTTCTTCGACACCATCACTCCCACCGAGGTATGTTTCACTTACAGTCCGTTTAAGCTTCGCCTCCAGGCGTACATTCCTGTATCCATAGATAATCAACTGTATTTCATTTCAGGTCATCTGGCAGCCGTGGGCTCCACTACCAGCAGTGATACGAGATCGGTATGCCGGCGCCATCGAGACCTCGCGCTACCGGATTCTCCTGGAGGGCCCGGTCTGTCGGGCCTGGTACCTGGGTGAGCGCTTCTTACGTCAGACCCTAGGATTGCCAGAGCAGATAGTTCCGATCCATCCTCCCGAGCGCGTGAGGGAGACTGAGGGGTACAGCTTCCAGCAGATGGAGGACTACACCCTTGGTTGGGCCGTGGACGTAGATGCCTACAGGGGCGAGGGCGACTACTCAGAGTACATCCGGACCTTCATCATGCGGCCTCTGAGCAGGGGCTCTCGAGCTGATCCAGCGAGACCTGCGGCGCCAGCGGCCCGGGCAGAGGTAGGAGCAGGAGCGGGGCCATCACAGAGGGCTCGGGCTCGCGGCAGGAGGGGAGTGCAGAGGGGGCGAGGGACGGGCTGGCCCGCTTTGCCTACTATGTTGACTTATAGGGGGCAGAGTGGGGAGACCTACCAGATCCCTTTTGCTTCTCCCCCGGCTGATCATGAGCTGGCTGGTATTCCTGACTTGCCGCCGGTATGTATTACTTTATTTCTGCATCTTGCATTGTTATTTCAGTTCATTCAGATATCCCACAGAATACTGATATATTTAACACTTTTGCAGGCTTCCTCCGAGTATACCCGTCAGTCTGTGGAGCTGAATGCCTCCCTGATGGGGATGCTGCAGCGGACCCTCGACGCTTTGGCCGTCTACGGCTTGCCGGTATGTTCTACTGATCACAGTCTCAAATCATACTCTGTTTCGCACAATCCGCTATACTGCACAAGAATCTGATGAACTGCTCACGGCTTTCATACACTGTATTCATGTACTGCATCTCGCACTGATTTACTGTTCACAGCATTCACACGCTGTACTCATATACTGCATTCTGTACTGATAAACTGCTCACGGCATTCACTTACTATACTCATACACTACGTTCTATACTGATAAACTGCTCACAGCATTCTGATGTGTTTGCTCTTTATATTTTCAGCCTCCTTTCCCGATCCCTCCAGTGGGTGGCGCTGCTCCAGCTGGGCCTCCCCTCTCTACCCGGGATGGCAGGATATTCCCTCGTACTAGGGGGGGACGTGGTCATGTGGGGAGCAGCTCACGAGCTCCAGTTCCAGGAGACGGTGAGTCGGAGGCGGGGACTGAGTCATTTGCGGAGGAGGCCGGGGATAGCTCAGGCTCGGGCTCTGACAGTGACGGCTCCGACGATGCTTTTGTGCTTTTGCCCAGGAAGAGGGCGAGGACTGATCCTCAGGCATGAGGCCTGCTGCTGATGATGATGATTTTGCTGCTTCTTTTCTTTATTTCTTTTCTTGTACTTTTCTCTTTTTGGTAGATAGAGTACTATGTACTGCCGCAGGCAGGTTTTTGCTTTTCTCAAACTATGTATTCGAAAAAGATGATATGAAATGAACTTTTGTTTGAAAAGAATGTTACATTTGTATATATATGCATATTTCATACTTCGCACTGCATTGCATCATATTACACCTCAAATGTAAATGACATTGATCTGTTGTCTGACAATTGAACACTTGCACTGTAATAATCAAATAACCAACCAACTAAACGGCAAAACAGCTCATACAAACCACTGCTCAAAACTGGGTTCACAACCCATACTCTGCTAGGGATTAATCTGCTGGGGATTGATTTGCATACAGTCCATAACACAGCATATGGTTCATTCTGTACACAGCAAACCCTGAACAAACAACCCAATCTGACAAGACGGACCGCGAAAACTAAAACGGTTGAAGTTGAAACACACTTGGATGTCCCAAATTTTTCCTTTTCTTCTCCTGCCTCGCATAAATGTAGAGAATGGCACAACATTCCGAGCACAAACGATTTTGAAAAAGAGTTTCACGACCGGGGTATCGAGCCTACCGTAGGACACGACAAAACAGACTCAAACAAAGAAACAAAAGGCACACGACCTGACATAACGAGACATGCTCGGAAAAGACTCAAAGCGAAAATTAAGGTCGACAAATCAAAAGACACGACACACAGACGTGTTTACAGGAAGAGACCTCAAATTTCGAGGAGCCAGTTCCTCCGGGTATACCTCCCACCCTTTTCTCATTTGTGATACTCACATCGCTCGGCCCTCAGGCTCGTTTTTTTTTTTTCTCAAAAACCCTTTTCTCACTTTTCTCTCAACTTACTCCTCTCTATTCTTTATTCTCTCATTTTGCATCCCTCCCTAGGGTGAATGATAGATGAATAGGAAGTCACGGGTTCACGCCCGACGCTATTAGCTCACAGCTATTCCTTCTGGCGGATGGAGCGTCCTGTTGGAAAGCATATTAGCGGGGGGAAGACAGAGGACCTGACTCAATCGTGCCCTTAGTTCGTCATTTCGACCATTTTTGTTTTCTTCCTAAAACAGCTTTGATCAAAAATGAGAGTTAGATTAACACACTTATTCAATTTTTGATTTGAAAATCATGAGAATCAGGTTGTGAGCACTGAAAATTCTCCCTTTTGGGTCCAAATCATGGCCCAATTTTGAAAACGAAATAGTTTTCGAGAAAATAAGTCAACCTCAGTAAAAAAAAAATTTCAAAAACTATTTTTGCAAACAGCCAATGCTCGAACGAGCGCAGAACTTACCCTCGAGATATGCAACCTCGGATTGGAGGCAATGGAAAATTACCCCTGGCTTAAAGGGGGGGAAGGCAACGGAAAGTTGCCCCTGGTTTGAACGTAACTCAGGGCAACTTATGGCAATGGATGGCAACGGAAAGTTGCCCCTTGTTTGGATGATGCCGCGGCATGTTGTAAGCCAGTCTTTGTCGATGACGATCGGACCCTCGGACGCGGAGAAGTCGAAGATGGCTTGAATCAATATATGGACACAGTCACCTGGAAGGTGTTGGTGGTTTGGCTTCAAGAGGAAGTTAATCACGTAGTTCCGGATTGCTGTAATCGGGACATTGGATTCGGAGAGGCGCAAGTGATCAAAACCATGACATGGACTGAGACGCTATGGAAGCGTTGGGGCTGGACTTCAAGATGAAGTTGCCTACGTATCCCAAACATGGGAATCAAGCCTTACGTAGTTCCGGTTAAGGTACTCTCGGGTATTTTAACCTTCACTATTTTTAGGCTCTAACTTTTGCCAAGGTGCCCAATGCGGGTTTTCGACCTTGCGAGCTTCTTTTTATTTTCCTTTTCTATATTTTTGATTTTTCATTGCTTTTTCTTTTGCTATATTTTTTGTTCTTTTTCTCTTTTTTGCTTCTTTCTTTTTTTGTATTTCTTCTTATTTCTTTTCTTTTCATTGCTCTAACTTTTGCCTGGGTCGCCCTTCCGGGTTTTCGGCCCAGCGAGCCTCTCAAAGGGTAAAAGTGTAGCAAGTCCATGCCAAATGGTTTTGAGGTTGAAGCCTCTCTGTGTCCAAGAGAGCGACTGTTGTATTGATTTGCAGAAAGGTCCATCACGGTTGCTTCTCGAGCCTTGCCAGGTGAGATCTAGCCTTCTTGATCTAACTTTGGTGCCTCTTGCTCGAAAACTGCTTCAAATCGGGCCACACGGGCGCTTGACTGCTTGGAAGTTCTGGAAAGATTCCAGGTTTGGAACAGATAGATGGAACCTTGGGGCTGAGAGCGATCCTAGGCTGTACAATCTCAAGAGCGATTCCACACAGGTCTTCACAGGACTGCGCAAAATATTTTTTTTGAATTTTTGAAAGTTTTTAAGAAGGCGACGAATCGCTCACGCTGAAGATGGTGTGGAACCAATCTGGATCAAAGCTAGGGTCCTTCTCAGTACTCATGCTGACAAGTATGATTTCATTCATTAAAAGCTTAGCACGCCTCTTTCTCTAAATTTCGATCAAAGTTTTGCAAAACCCGAGGAATTCCTTCCTCTTCGTTTTTATCACCGCAGTGTTTAAAGAAGGTTTTGAAAAACTTAGGTCACTACAACGAGTTCAAGGCACAAAAGAGTAGGTAGAAGGTACTGTCGTTCCATTCACATCTTCTGGCACAATTAGCTCAATCTGAAAGCAAGCATAAAAAAAAACGGGATAGCCGCAGCTGTTTCATTCCAAAACCCTGATTGCAACCGGCTCCTTAACTGAGACAGACTCAAAAGGAAAAACAAATGATTACAAGACAAAATGGTGTTTGGGGCAACAACCCCGAAATCACCTGGTATTCTATTCAAGAGGGATTGACTCATTACAATGAGACAGACCCTTAAGCAAAAAGAATGTCTCCAAACAATGAGACAGGCTCAAGACAAAACAAAAGACTGACTCGACACCCAAGTCAGATTTTACAAAACTAATATTGGTCGATGCTCAAAAATGCGTGCCAAACGCTGCATCCAAAAATGTTCCCACTACTGCCCGCAGGCGGTTCACCTTCTGATCACATACTCGCGGTATCTGTGTCCTCGATATCTGTGTCCTCATATTCCAAGAACTCTGTAGTGACTGATTTGGCCAAGGTAGGCGGGAGGATAACCTTGTTATCGATCAAATCCTGCACCTCATGACGGAGGCGGAAGCAATTGTCGGTACTGTGACCGGTCTGCTGATGGTACGCATAGTACTGAGTGGCATCATGGCCTGCTGGAAGGGGTTTGGGGAGCGGCCTAGGATCGAGGGGTGTAAGATGCCCCTTTTTGGCCAAGATCAGAAGTGCCCTAGACAAAGGCATGTAGAGAGGATGGAAGGCCCTGCGCCCCCGAGGCGGGTATTTTGGGGCCTGAGCACTCTTGCTAGATGAACTAGCGAACGGGTCAGCGGGTGCGGCTTTGAGTTTCTGACTCTTCCCTGGTGCAGGATTGGGAATGGGAGAAGCTACCTTGGCATGACGGGGCCTGTCCCGATTTTCTGATTGATTGAAACTGCCCTCAGGCGGAGTGGGGAAAGCATCCTCCACAGCTTTTGTCGTAACTGCGGATATCTGTTGCTTGTTCATTCCCCCGGCTTTCAAAGCCTCTACTGCCCACAGCAGTTGTTCGATGGGATCGGCATCTGCCTTCACTTTGTCTTTACCTCTGGCCTCGGCCGGGTTGAGGGTTTGGGTGGATATCGGTGCATCACTGTTGTATGTGGAGGTCATCTCCGGCTGATTAAGCTCAATCACAATTCGCCCCAGTAGCGGGGGTTCTTGGGGTTCGAAATTTCCGGCATACGGTGCAACCGGTGGCAAGGCTGACATTCCGTAAGCGAGATCCGCCACGGACCTCTGAAGATCACCTATCATCCCCATTAACTCGAATGTAGTGGGCTCGCGAGCTTGATAGAACTGGGGGGTCCAGATTGGGTGTGCAGCGGGCGACTTGGGTGGGTGCGGCATACCAACAGTAGCATCATTCTGTGGGATGGTTTCCTGACTCAAGGCGGCCGTCATGACCACAACCTCTTCAGAGTTCTGCATCATGTTCAGTCCTGCCTCAGCAAAGGGGGAGACGCTAACTGTTCTGGGTCAACTCACTGAATCTCTGAACTGAAACGGAAAACAAGCAGTATTTCAGCCCCAAACAGATCAAACACGGGTGTAGCCGGACAACTGCGCTGTAGTACTGAACACTATTCCCCGGAGTCATTATCAAAAACTGAACTGATACCCGCAGACACGGCTAATTCTCAACAACATTGATACTGGTGCCCTCGGGCCGGGTACCCAAACTCGCAAACTGATATGTACGTTCCCTGCAGAGTTACACTCTAAAGCACATAGCAGATAGATGAGAACCAAAACACCCCTATACTGGGGTAGGGTTTCCCTGTCCTATTTTGTCAGGAGCTGGGGTTTCACTACGCACACAGCGGTTTCAAACAACCTAACATCGGGTAAGCAACCTGTCCTAGTTTGGAATGGTCACTATGGATTTCGATATGCACTAGGTCGAATGGTCAAAAAGGGTGCCCCGGTAAAACCGGGGTTTGTGTTCCCATACTGGCAGAGCCCGCAACCGGTCAGCCTTATGGTCATGCCTTGACAAGACAAGCTCCAGCAAACCGCTCAGGAATAGCAGATGGCCAACACGGTGTCCTAGGCGCACCAATGCACATGCAATGCAAAGAGACACATAAGTGTAGTCAAAACAGGATATCATGAGTTCGAGTCAAGCTCTCTAAAATCCCCAGCAGAGTCGCCAGAAACTGTAGCACGTCCGCGGGGGACCTCGGCTACAGTTCGGACTCGATTTGTGTCACGGTTCTAAATCTGAACCAAAGAGTCCAACTCTGGCAAATCGTTTTGAGAAAAAACTGATTTTTGAAAAGAAGTGCCAAACATGGACTGCTTTGCCAGATTACAGAGTCGCCACCTAAATATTTTAAAATGGGAAATTTAGGAAACCCTGACTCGGTGCCGAAGGCCACATGTCCGTCATCACCAAAGTGGTCTTGGCTCGGGAGCTTGGGTACGATCGGGGAAGGTCAGCTATGAGCACCCCCTTTCGCCCGGTCCGAAGACCGGCCTCTACTAACCGTGATATCCGTTTTTGAAAACTTTATGCATTCTTATTCCGGTTATTAACCTAGAATTACTATGTGATGCGCACAACACAAAAGTATAGACTAGATTGCCTAAATTGGAAATAAACATTGCATATCCGTTTTTGTCTCGAAAAACGTGTTGGTTTTTGTGCTACTCACAAGTAGGCTAAAATTCGGATTTCAACGAGTTGTTCCAACTCAGGCAATCTAACCTCCACCCACAGGCATTCAAACAGTTTATAACACATAAGCATTTAGCCGCATAGTAAGCATACTGTCATGCTAACATTCACACGCATGCGACATGCTAAAGCGTAAATACTTACATCGTACTCCGTGCCAAAACAATAAACTAGTTAGCAAAACATGCATGACCTAGTTCATGTTAAGTGGCGAATGCATCACAGGCAGAAATGCAATCTAGAGTAGGCTCGGCTAACCCTAAACATGGCATGTGAAATACGATCAAATAGCATGTATTCAATTTTGGAATTGAAAATTACGATGCAGTTTGTATGATATACCGAGCCCGGTGCATGTAAACAAATGCATGAATGCACGCATGCGTAGCATAAGGTATGCTAAAATAGACGTGCCCTAATCTACCATAAGCAGGTAAATAAAAGGGTTAGAAAGAAATGGGGATTGGAAGACATACACCCACTCACGCACACTTATTACATTTTTGCCCTCGCTCGGAGGGACCAAAATAATAATATACAGACCGAATAAATAATTAACTATTCCAGCTAATTAAATATTACAAATCAACTAAATTAATTAAATAAATTAATTAATCTAATTAAGCAGTAAATGGCCTCGGGATGAGGGTCCAATGCATGCGCGTGCCCGGGACTCGCTCGGAATCGCACTGCCATGCAAGTGTGCCTCTGTTTCCTCTGCTCTCCTCCTCAGAAAATTGCCAAAATCTTAGGACTACCTCCCAGGGGACTGGAGATCACCACCGGCTGGGGTAGGACACCACCGGCTAAAGGATGAGGCCATCGGCACTGAATTCCCTTATCGGCTGCCAAAGGGATGCCGGTCGGCACTTTTTAGTGCCGGTCGGCACAAAATTCCTGCAGAACCTGCAACTCACAGCAGCAGAGGAAAACAACAAGCATGGCAATACAATCCAAGCTATTTATGCACTAAACACATCCCACATCATGCTATGGACTCAAGAGGGCATGTGCCTCGATTCCCGGACCACCAATCGCGCATTTCCATGCGTGATGGCCCAAAGGACCAAGAATGCAACTTCAATGTCAAATGCATGCAATGCAAACAAGCAAATAAAGGTGCCAAACCTCCATCATACTTCACTTCAAGAGGCCCAACATGCATGCCAATGCAACAAGACGCTAAGCATGTTATCTAATATGCCATTTGGACAATGCGAGGCACTTATATAAGCATACAAGTAGGCGTACAAGGCAAGTAGGCAAACTAAGCAATGAGATGGACTTACACATGAATTGGGCAGCTCTAACAAGGCTCAAAACAGTGGCCAAAGTGCCTAGAAAATGAGACTAAATGCACACACACACATGCACATATTAAAGTCCAAACCCAAGGCATACAAAAGCAACTCTCATGCTCACTTAAAAGACACAAACATGGGCTAATAGCATGCATGAACAGCTCTGAAATCCATGTTTAACATGATGCCAAAACATGTAATGAAGCAAGCCAAATATAGAACAAATGGCCCAAGTTTTGAAACAAGCCATGAAGGCTTAAACCAAGGCCAAGTCCACCAAGCCTCACAAGGCTAAGGGGCCTCAAAATAGGTCACAAGCAGACCTAAACAAAGCCTAAGGAGCACCTAGATGGCATCTAAGGGGCTCAAGTACAAAGGCATGCAACATGACCAAAACATGGAGCATTCAACACATGCTTTTAAAGCATTAAAGAAATAACTAAAGCATGCATACAAGCACACCAAAAAGTCTGAAATAACATGCTAGATGGTTCCAAACCATCAGAAATGAAGCAAGCATGGCATGCTATACACTCATACTCTCAAGGCCAACAAGCCAAATGCAAAGGAGCTACATAATGCATGATGGGATCGACCCAAATGGCTATGGGCAGAGTTAAATCACGGCAAAATAAGTACACAAGCTTCACCAACACGAGTCTAAAACATGTTAGAAACTAAGGCTAACAAGCTAGTCATGTTAAGGCAATATTAAGGCATTACAAAGTAACTATGCAAATCATGCAAAGAGTACTAAAACCAACTTGAAATCATGTTGTAACATGGCAATGTAAGCATGGGAAACAAGTCAATCATGCTCAACACACACTCAAACATGAAGCTCCTTAAGGAAGCAAAATTTGTCCTTTTCAAGGACATCAAGGAGAGGGGGTGGCCCTCTCCTTCTTGAGACTTCAAGGCATGCTCTTCACCACTGAAATCCCTCAAGATTTTAGTGGTGAAGAGATCCTACCACCAAAATCTCGGATCTCTCCAAAATAGCACAAAAAGGGGCCCTTTTCAAGGTCTAAAGGGGGACAAACCTCCCCAAACCACAAAACACTCTTAATATACAATAAAGAGGGTTCAAAATCAGAACTTTTTTGTGTTATATGTTAAGCACAAAAACTGTCCTAAGCTAGGTAAAAAGAAGGTGCAAAAATAGGGTAAAAAGGGAGTTAAGTTCTTACCCTTGTAGACCTCTTCACAAAGCTTGATGTTGTGGCTCCTTTTGACTCAAAACCAGTCAAGAACTTCAAGAATAAGCTCTGATTTTCAAGAATGCCAAGAAAAGGTGGAAGACTAGGTGTGTTAGTGCAATAATATGAACTAAAACACCTAGAAAGCAAAAGGAAAAAAAGAGAGATAGGATGTGTATCTATCTTAACCCTAAAACCAGAGCTTGGTTCTCTCTAACAATGTCTAAAGCTCTCAGATTTTGTAACCCTTGAGCCAAGAGAAGAGGTCCTTCTCTTATAGGCAAAAAAAGCTTACAAGCTTAGTCACCAAGCAAACTCATCCCTCCATACACGTGTATGGAGGGGAAACAAAACCATACAGCTGTATGAAAATATCTCATAAAGCAACTGCACAGTGTCCGGCCGGCAGAAAATGTCATTTAGACAAAATTTAGTGCCGACCGGCACAAAAGAGTGCCGACCGGCACAATAAAGTGCCGATGACAACTCTAGCCAGCCGGTGGCCTCTAGCCCCAGCCGGTGGTGTGTGGGGATGCCTCAGAAGGCATTCCCTGCCCCTCAAAGGCAAACCACAAGTGTTTGATGCAAAACCAAACACAAACGGTCGAGTCCGGAGGTCCTGAGGCACGGCGCGCGAGCCGAGAACTCCGGGAACTCCAAACGAACACACACATGGATGATCACCGAGTGTTCGAGCGGTGACGTCCGAGTCTTAAGGACGGTCAAAAATAGGGTGTCTACACCACTGCCATTGGAAACTAGACTTTCGGGGATTGATTTTAGGCTCAAGAATCACTCAAAACAGAGTCTCAAGGCAAAAGATATGCTCATTCAAAGTTGGCTGAATAGAGCCGCACGTGCGGCCCTGGGCAGTTTGCAGTCCGAAAATGGCTGAAAAGTTAGAAATTCTCATTTTCAAAATCAAACCTAATTCCATGTAAATCAAAGCCCAAAACCCTTTAATACATGACAAATTTCACGTTATTAATCTCCATCAAACGTCATAACCTCAAAATATTACTCAATTTCCAAGCACAAGAACACAAGAGCATAATATAGCCATAGTTGGGGTTCAAAGTTCACATCTTCCATATCAATCCTTGATTTCATGTAATTGATGCTTTAAACATAAGGATTCAAGATAGATGATCATACATTGGTTCAATCTTTGTCTTCCTCTTAATTCTCCTCCATTTCCTCAAGCCTCCATGGTTGATCTCCCTCCTCTTTCTTCAATTCCGTTCAATCCCCTTCAAACCCCCATGATTGTTAAGCTTTTCTTCAAGAATCTTGGTCTCTCTTCTCTTTTCTCTCTCACGGTTCTCTTCTCTCTCTTTTAGATATTTTGGGCTCCCAAAAGATGAGACCAACCACTCAAAGACATATCTATATATATAAATAAACACACACACATGGCTTAACACAATAAGGAGAGCCAAACGTGGCCTTACGAATTGCACGAAATCAAATTTCAATTAAAGTTCCCAGGTGACTCTAAAAAATGTGCTGATCATAAATATGTCCCCTGTTCTGGTTTCTGAAGCCTCTAGGGCCTTCAATTTGCAGTACAAAGTAAACCACCCAAATATGCATTAACGAATCAAACAAATTAAATTTCCAATTACTTTTCCCAAATAGCTTTAAAAATTCCCAGTAATATATCTATGTACTAAGTTCTGATTTCTGAACCCACAAAGGTCATCAATTCCAGTTTTAAAGTCATAACTCAATAGAAAGTTCTTCAATTCCAATGGATATAATTAAATTAAAACATATTATCCCATAGTTAAACAAGGATGACTTCTTATATGCATTTTGGGGTCGTTACATTCTCCCCACCTTAAGAAGTTTGGTCCTCCAAAATTGGTTCACCTTGTTACAAGTCTAGTTCCGTCTTGCGTATACAACACTCCCCAATTACTTAGCAAATCACAATTCTATACAGTCAATTTCAATAGAATTGCTCCCAGAATCACAAGTAATTCATCTTTACTGGCTAATTGGTAACCCAGATGGATAATAACGTAAGGATGTTCATAAATAAATTCACTTCAAGTATTCGATTGCATGCGACTCATAAGCTATCAAACATAATTCAAACTCTTTGGGTTCACAAACAACCCCAATTATCATAATTCCTCAAGGGTAAAGGAAACGTTCACTACTCGATCGAATTTCAAATGGCACAAACATACTACAACAATTAGGCCCAGAATAAACAAATAAGTTCTATATCAACAACCTTATGACTCTTGCTCACTAATACGTTAAATATTCAGAACAATGGTTTGGTAATTTGAAGTATCTCCAAGCGATTTACTTTTATAGCAAATGGAATAAAGGAGGTCTAAGTTTTTGAATAATCAAATGTAGATTCAAATCCTCAGCTTCAACGAAGGCTCAAATAATCAGGATTAAACTTATCGCTTCAAATCATATTCTTAACAGACTTCAAATGGTAACCCGAATTCCAAAATAAATTGTTAGCAAAATCAAATAAGGATCAAACCTTAATTGTCACAATTCCGAAACTACAGTAAGGTAATAATCATTTAGAATCCATATTCGCTTGGAAGATCTTGAAGTCAACATTGTGACATCAAGCACAAAATACATTCACCATAAAGCTGTTATATTCTTGTTCCAGTATGTTAAAGTAAGCTGAGTATCGTGCCTAATCCGATCTTTTTTTTTTTTTTTTGGTTCCATATTTAGTAAAACATTCTAATCCTGGACATAAACATTTTCCAAAAAATATGTAATACATAAAATTCATCGAACCTTTCATAATTACACACAATCCGTTGTTCAGAGACATTATTCAGAAACTTATCAGACCCTTGAAAGATTATCAGATGATGGTATAATTCCCAATAGCATTAAACATATTTAAACTTTGACAGAACAACCTCTGGCCCAACTTATAACAGATAAGACAGAATGACTTCAAGTTCATCATTGAGCATTCATCAAGCATGCCACAATAAATTATCAAAGGGGAAACTCATTCATGCATAGCCAAATATCTTTTTTAGAAAGCTTTTCATATCCTGAACAATCAGAGTTTCGTAGCATATCTCGTCATTTTGAGGAAATTACTCGGAAAACTCATCATATCCTAAAAATGTCGGAGGTTCATAACATATTTTATCGTTTCAGAAAATACTTATCATATAGAACAGTTCGTAACCAAAATTTAGATTTCATTAAACGTCGTATAGCATAGCCATTTTCAAAATCATTTATACGAAAGTATCTTTACAGGGACATTACTTACTGAGGTCCATAATCAACTCACACGGGAACACACATTATTAATCTATGTCAAAAGTACCAAATGTAATTGGTGGTATGACATCTCTAAATAACACGGATCACATAAGTTTCATTCCAATGATCACTCACTTTCAGATCACAATAAAGGAATAAGCCTTGAATTAATTTGTCACGACCCAAACCCGCCCCTATGGGTTTAGTACCGTAACCGGCCAGTAATCCGTGATTACTGAAGGCTTGCTTAACAGTAAAAACAGTAATACAGAGTACAGGGGCTAGCGGAAGCCAAAACAGTAATAAAAGATGTCCATTGAGTTGTGACAGTCTGTATGCAAAAAGACTTTTCCGAACATATTCACATTCATAATCAAAACACATTTACATATCATATATACATAGATACAAGTTAGGGATTCAATCCCGGTGCCATAACTGTACAGTAGGAGTCTATAACATCTATTACAAGACAGAAACAGAAGGGTGAATCCAAACACCCCAAAACAACTGCAGCTCGACAGACTTGGAACCTCGAGCCGAGGCACAAAGGTTGCCTTGACAAAACGAGAGCTAACCCGACGCTCCTAGCATCGATCTGGTGCCTGAACGCCTACATATAAATATAAACAGTGAGCTAAAGCCCAATGAATCACATATGCGTAAAGGGGTTAAGAATGAATGTCCTTTCATTCATTAAACAGTCATATCAATCATTTAGAAACCATAGCAGTTATATGTGGTACATTCAATAGGAAAACAGTACAGTAGGTCTTAGCAGATCGAACAGTCAGTTGATGGCCATCATAACAGTATACAGTATTGGTTCCAAGTATTGCAACCGACAGAGATCTCTGCAATAGTAGCAGTAACAGTACAGTAACAGTAAATTGCTATGGATGCCACGAATATAGTTCACAAATAGGACAAACAACATTCATTCACTAAGAAATATCATTTCAGAAAGCAGTACAGTTGATCATTCAGAAAATATTCATGATTGAACATATCTTTACAACATTGTTACTCACAGAGCACTGGGCTATAAGCAGCTAATGAGCGTCCTCGGATGCCAACCCTACACAGTTACAGAACGAACACATACTAAGTTACACACTTGGGTTTAATAACTTAACCCCTAACCTGACTTGGTGTGGTTCTACATCAATATCCTCCTTAAAGTGCCTTAAACATGCCCTAGGAATGCCTAGGATGGAAAGAGGATGCAAAGATGTACTTTAAATCACTTTTCAAAATTTTCATAAAACAAGGGTCTCGTTCGAGCGTGGCTTTCTTCACTCGAGCGAGCTTGACAAAACAGTGGGGTCGCTCGAGCGTAGACTTCCTTGCTCGAGCGGTCTGTAAAAATGTAAAAAGTGCTGGATGTTGAAAATCCCTGCTCGATGCTCGCTCGACGCTCGCTCGAGTGTGAGACACAGTCCTCGCTCGGGCGTAGGTTCCCTCGCTCGAGCGTGCATCTGCGTGCACCAAAAACTTGAGAGCTTGCAACCTATGCTCAAGCCAGTATCCCTTTGCTCAAGCGGAGCTCTGAACAAGAGATGGTCGCTCGAGCGTGGAAGGCAAAATCTAGGCTTTCCAGATTTGCCTCCAAAGCTCAAACCAAGAATTCAAAACCTCAAAACTCAACCTCTTGGGCCCATTTTCTAGAAAACACTAGAAAACCAACAATATGACATGCTTTGAAGATCAATTGATAAAATCAAGGCCCAAAAGTGAGACAATTGAACACAATTTCAAAGAAGTTTCACGAATTTTTTAAAAACATAACATGCAAGAACTCTTATGAATTAAGTGCTCTAAAACTTGACCAAATGCAAGATTAATCTTAAGAACATGGTGAATTCATGGCCTACATTCAAAATATACACATGCATGGAAGAAATTCATGCAAGACAGTCTCAAAATGCAAGAATATGAACATGCATGCATGAATTAGCTCATGATTCAACTCTTCAAATTAATCCTTGACTTTAAACTCTAAATTACCATGAACCTTCCAAGATACAACTCAAATTCACAATGAAGAAGGTGAAATCTCTACCTTAGGTCTTCAATTTCAAGTATGGAAGCTTAATTATGCAATTCCTCTTCGATTCTTCTAATTCTCCAAGTTAAACTCTTGTTGAAACCAATTCTCCTATTTCCCTTTCTCTCTCACGGTTTGGTCTTACAAATGAAGTGAGGAAATGATATAAAAGGCATCAATATGTCCAAACAAAGTTTGTCGGAAAATGGCCACTCAATGGCAATTTGGCAAATAACTCAAATTGATGTAATTTAACTTTAACAATTCTAGTTTAATCATTCCGAATCAATTTTAAATTAAATTTACCATAAAATCACATAAATTGTAATTAGCATAAAACACTAATCAATTTCAGATTCGGCCACCGATAAGGCCTTCAATTTGCAATTCGAAATTAAAACATGAACATATCAATTAAGGGATCAAACAGATAGAAATGCACATCAACTAATACACTCATACAATCAGTTCAGAATTTCAGTCCGATCAATCACTTATCATGCTTGATCATAGATTAGTACTAATCATAGGCGAGGGTTGTCACAGTCTTCCCACCTTAAAAGAGTTTGGTCCCCAAACTCGAATTACCTTCATTTTGGTAGAATACTGGATTTAGGGGAAACGGTTCAGGATATCTCTTTAACATATCATCTTCTCTTTCCCAAGTGGCATAAGTGCCGCCGTGGTTTTTCCAATCCACTTTCACTAACGGAACTTCTTTGTTTCTCAACTTCTTGATTCGTCGATTTACGACTTGAATAGGTCGTTCTTCATAAGTGTAGTCGTCACGTAGCACTACACGGGTAGGCTCAATAATATGGAAGGGATCCCGAAAATAATCCCTCAACATTGAAATGTGGAAGACGTTATGCATATGCTCCATTTCAGGAGGAAGTGCTACTTGATACGCCACCGAATTGATCTTTTCAATGATCTCATACGGCCCAACATACCTCGGTGCCAGCTTACCCTTGACTCCAAAAGGAGTCTGCCCTTTCATCGGTGTCACTTTAAAAAAAAAAACATGATCACCTACTTCGTATACCCTATCTCGCCTTCGGACAATAGCGTAACTTTTCTGTCGGCTTTGAGCAGTTTTCAATCTTTGCTGAATTAGTTTCACCTTTTCGGTGGTTTCCTGTACAATCTCGGGCCCAAGCAAAGGCCCATCCCCAACTTCTGCCCAGCAGATAGGAGATCGGCATTTTCTGCCATATAAAGCCTCGAAAGGCACCATGCCAATACTCGAGTGAAAGCTATTGTTGTAGGCAAATTCAGCTAAAGGTAGATGACTTTCCTAATTTCCCTGGAAATCAAGAACACACATCCGCAGTAAATCTTTCAGAGTCTGGATGGTTTTTTCTGACTGGCCATCTGTCTGAGGATGGTATGCACTACTCAGTT
Source organism: Camellia granthamiana (assembly GCA_036172215.1). Classification (NCBI taxonomy): domain Eukaryota; kingdom Viridiplantae; phylum Streptophyta; class Magnoliopsida; order Ericales; family Theaceae; genus Camellia; species Camellia granthamiana. The sequence continues at coordinate 77,810,653 of CM069913.1, read as the reverse complement.
TTAGTTCATTACCCAATGCTGTCTATAAGCTTTGCCAAAATCTCGATGTAAACTTCGAGTCCCTATCAGAAACAATGGACACAGGCACTCCATGCAATCTAACAATCTCATCAATATAAATTATAGCCCATTTATCCGCATTGTAAATTGTTTTGACAGGTAAGAAGTGAGCAGATTTAGTCAATCTATCAACAATAACCCAAATTGAGTCCATACCTTTACTGGAGCGAGGTAAACCAACAATAAAATCCATAGTGATATGTTCCCATTTCCACTCCGGTATTGGTAAGGGCTACAGTAAGCCCGCGGGTCGTTGATGTTCAGCTTTAACTTGTTAGCAATGAAGACATTTCGATACAAAGTCAGCAATCTCTTTCTTCATTCCCGGCCACTAGAAATTTAGTTTCAAGTCTTGGTACATTTTCATATTTCCTGGATGGATAGACAGTTTCAAATTATGGTCTTCTTGCAGAATTCGTCTCTTTAGTCCAGAATCATTCGGTACACACAACCTTCCCTGAAATTTTAATACATTGTTCTCAAATTTAAAGTCCGGCCTCAATTTGGACTTCCATTCATCAATGACCTTTCTCAAAAAGTCATCCTGTTACTGTTTCTCTTTGATCTCTTCAATAAGTGCCGGTTGAGCAGAAATAGCCGCTAACGTTCCACCTTGTTCATGCAAAACGATCTCAACTTCAAGTTTTTCAAGGTCACATAGCAATTCTTTCTGCCCGGTGAGTAAACAGGCCAAATTTCTAACTAATTTCTAGTTGAGTGCATCAGTAACGGTGTTAGCTTTCCCTGGATGGTACAGAATTTGCAGGTTGTAATCTTTTATCAGTTCTAACCATCTCTGTTGTCTCATGTTCAATTCTTTCTGTGTGAAGAAATATTTCAAGCTCTTGTGGTCTGTATACACCTCACATGTTGCCCCATAAAGGTAGTGATGCCAAATTTTTAGCGCAAACAATACTGCAACAAGTTCCAGATCATGAGTGAGGTAGTTCTTTTCATGTGGTCTCAGTTGTCGGGAAGCATACGCAATCACTTTACTATTCTGCATTAATACACATCCCAAACCCTTATGAGAAGCATCACTAAATATAGTAAAACCATCCATACCTGAGGGTTGGGTAAGAATCGGTGCAGTCACAAGTCGAGTCTTTAACTCTTGAAAGGCTGATTCTTTCTGATCGGTCCAGTCAAATGACATCCCTTTTTTAGTCAACTGAGTCAATGGTAGGGCAATTTTGGAGAAGTCTTTCACAAACGTTCTGTAGTACCTGGCCAAGCCTAAGAAACTTCGAACTTCAGTAACGTTTGTCAGTCTCAGCCAACTTAGCACTGCTTCAATTTTCTGCGGGTCCACTGAAATGCAATCTTTACTAATCACATGTCCCAAAAACATCACGTTATCAAGCCAAAATTCACATTTAGTGAGTTTTGCATAGAGTTTCTATTCTCTTAAGGTCTGTAAGGCAATGTTCAAATGACGTTCATGTTCTTCCTTGCTTTTGGAATAAATCAAAATGTCATCTATGAATACAACTACAAATTCATCGAGGAATGGTTTGAAAATTCTATTCATAAGGTCCATAAATGCAGCAGGTGCATTAGTAACTCCGAAAGGCATAACAAGAAATTCGTAATGTCCGCACCTCGTTCGAAAAGCAGTCTTTTCAATGTCCCCTGTCTTGACTCTCAACTGGTGGTATCCAGATCTAAGGTCAATTTCGGAGAAAACCTGGGCACCCTGTAATTGCTCAAATAAGTCATCAATATGAGGCAGTGGATATTTGTTTTTCACTGTTACCTTGTTCAATTCACAGTAGTCAGTGCAGAGTCTCAGTGAACCGTCTTTCTTTTTCACAAACAAGACTGGTGCGTCCCACGGTGAAGTACTGGGCCTGATGAACTTCTTATCTAACAATTATTGCTGCTGAACTTTCAGTTCTTTCAATTCAGTAGGTGCCATTCTGTAAGGAGCTGTGGAAACTGGCTGTGTACCCGGTAACACTTCAATGGTGAACTCAATGTCCCTGTCAATCAAATCCCCTGGCAAATCATTTGGAAAAACATCTGGGAATTCTCTGACTATAGGAATACTGTCCACACTAGGTTTAGCATCAGTAGGTACAGTCAATACAGAACATAAATACCCTTTACACCCCTTTCTAATCAGTTTAAAAGCTTTCATGGATGAAATCAGATATAGGGGAGGTACTACACCAACTCCGTTAAACACAAATTCAAGTAAACCAGATGGACGGAAAACAACTTGTTTCGTCACACAGTCTATGGTAGCATGATATTTTGTTAACCAGTCCATTCCCAATAGTACATAAAAATGGTCGATGTTCAACGGCAGTAAATCAATATACAAATGCACATCTCCAACAATAATCTCACATACAGGGTACATATAAGCACAAGTCAAGGATCCCCCAACAGGTGAAGATATAACTAACAAATAATTCATGGGTTCCAATGGTCTATTTAATTTCCGTGAAAAAGCATGCGAGACATATGAATGCGTAGACACCGAATCAATCAGAACATAAGCATTTTGGGCACAGATTGAGAGTATACCTGACACAACGGTCTCAGTGTTCTGCACATCTCCCGGTATGAGTGCAAATACCCAACCTTGCCTTACAGGCTCCTTTCCAGTAGCTCTGGGGTTGGGTTTTGGTGAAGCAGTTGATGCTACGGCGTTAGCTGTAGCTTTACTATTTCCTTGTGAAGTGGAAGGGCAATCTTTGACCATGTGGCCCACCTTGCCACACCCGTAACAAGCACCAGAAATCTTGTAGCAAACCCTTTTGTGCTTCTTGCCACATTCAGAGCAGGGTGGTATGAAATTGTTTCCCTGACTAGAACTGGTTGTTGACCCTGTATTTTGATTTTTGTTCGATGAACTGTTTCGGCCTTTCCTGAACTTAAAACCCCGTCTCTTACCGCGCCATTCGGTCGCTGGTGTTTCGGTCTGTTTCAATGCTTCGATAGTTGACTCAGCCATTATGGCTCGGTCAAGAACATCCACATATTTCAGTAATTTCAGCACATTGATTCTTTCAAGTATCTCTACATTAAGGCCGCCTTCAAACTTCTTGGCCTTTTTGTAATCAGTGTCCACAATGTGTGGTGTATATTTGGTGAGTTTAGTGAACTTAGATTCATACTCAGCTACGGACATGGTACCTTGTTTCAACTGTTCAAACTCAGTCACCTTGCGATCCCTGACACACTGAGGGAAGTATTTTTCAAAGAAGGCTTCTTTAAATTGAGCCCAAGTCACAGTGTTGTGGGTGTCATGGATAAGCATCCACCACCTTCTAGCCTCTTCTTGTATAGTAAAGGTAGCCAGCAATACCTTGTGTGCTTCGGAACACGGAAACACTTCAAATAATTTCTCTGTTTCTAGAACCCATGCTTTAGCCTTCAACGGTTCAAGGCCTCCCTAAAAGGATGGTGGTTTCATTTACTGAACTTCTGTGTCAAGGAAATTATATCCTCATTAACATTCTGCTCCGGTTGAACTGGAGGAGGTGGGGGCTGTTGGTTCTGTTGTAGCCTCAAGGCCTCAGTCAAAAGTTCAACTGTCCTTCCTAATCTTGCCATTCTAGCATCAGATGATTCTGTTTCATCGGCATTCCTTGCATTGTCCATTTCAATATATGTAATACAGTAATAATAAACATAGGGATTGCTTACTGAAACACATTAGCACATATATTCATGTCATGGCCACACACACTTTCTCATGCTCATGTAATGCCCTAATTACTTTCCTAGGACATCATATAGCTCATTTGGACACGTGTGTGCGATATAACTCATGCTTTAGTATCGCTCTGATACCACTCTGTCACGACCCAAACCCGCCCCTATGGGTTTGGCACCATAACCGGCCAACAATTTGTGATTACCGAAGGCCTGCTTAACAGTAAACAAAGTAATACAGAGTACAGGGGCTGGCCGAAGCCAAAACAGTAATAAAAGATGTCCATTGAGCTATGACAGTCTGTATGCAAAAAGACTTTTCCGAACATATTCACATTCATAATCAAAACACATTTACATATCAGATATACATACATACAAGTTAGGGATTCAATCCCTGTGCCATAGCTGTACAGTAGGAGTCTATAACATCTATTACAAGACAGAAACGGAAGGGTGAATCCGAACACCCCAAAACAGCCGTAGCTTGACGGACTTGGAACCTCGACGCGAGGCACAAAGGTTGGCTTGACAAAACGAGAGCTAACCTGACGCTTCTAGCATCGATCCGGTGCCTGAACACCTACATATAAATATAAACAGTGAGCTAAAGCCCAGTGAATAACATATGCGTAAAGGGGCCAAGAATGAATGTCCTTTCAGTCATTAAACAGTCATATCAGTCATTTAGAAACCATAGCAGTTATATGTCGTACATCTAATAGCAAAACAGTACAGTAGGTCTTAGCGGACCGAACAGTCAGTTGATGGCCATCATAACAGTATACAGTATTGGAACCGATAGAGATCTCTGTAACAGTAGTAGCAACAGTACAGTAACAGTAAATTGCTATGGATGCCAGGAATACAGTTCACAAATAGGACAAACATTCATTCACTAAGAAATATCATTTCAGAAAGCAGTACAGTTGATCATTCAGAAAATATTCATGATTGAACATATTTTTACAACATTGTTACTCACAGAGCACTGGGCTATAAGCAACTAATGAGCGCCCTCGGATGCCAACCCTACACAGTTACAGAACGACCACACACTAAGTTATACACTTGGGTTTAATAACTTAACCCCTAACTTGACTTGGTGTGGTTCTACATCAATATCCTCCTTAAGATGCCTTAAACATGCCCTAGGAATGCCTAGGATGGAAAGAGGATGCAAAGATGTACTTTAAAACACTTTTCAAAATTTTCATAAAACAGGGGTCTCGCTCGAGCGTGGCTTTCTTCGCTCGAGCGAGCTTGAAAAAACAGTGGGGTCGCTCAAGTATAGATTTCCTCGCTCGAGCGGCCTATAAAAATGCAAAAAAGTGCTGGATGTTGAAAATTCCAGCTCGATGCTCGCTCGAGCGTGAGACACAGTCCTCGCTCGAGCGTAGGTTCCCTCGCTCGAGCGTGCGTTTGCGTGCACCAAAAACCTGAGAGCTTGCAATCTACGCTCGAGCCAGGATCCCTTCGCTCGGAGCGGAGCTCTGAATAAGAGATGGTCGCTCGAGCGTGGAAGGCAAAATTTGGGTTTTCCAGATTTGCCTCCAAAGCTCAAACCAAGAATTCAATACCTCAAAAGTCAACCTCTGGGGCCCATTTTCTGGAAAACACTTGAAAACCAACAATATGACATGCTTTGAAGATCAAGTGATAAAATCAAGGCCCAAAAGTGAGATAATTGAACACAATTTCAAAGAAGTTTCATGGATTATGCAAAAACATAACATGCAAGAACTCTTATGAATTAAGTGCTCTAAAACTTGACCAAATGCAAGATTAAGCTTAAGAGCATGGTGAATTCATGGACTACATTCAAAATATACACATGCATGGAAGAAATTCATGCAAGACAACCTCAAAATGCAAGAATATGAACATGCATGCATGAATTAGCTCATGATTCAACTCTTCAAATTAATCCTTGACTTTAAACTCTAAATTACCGTGAACCTTGCAAGATACAACTCAAATTCACAATGAAGAAGGTGAAATCTCTACCTTAGGTCTTCTATTTCAAGTATGGAAGCTTAATTATGCAATTCCTCTTCGATTCTTCTAATTCTCCAAGTTAAACTCTTGTTGAAACCAATTCTCCTATTTCTCTCTCTCTCTCACGGTTTGGTCTTACAAGATGAAGTGAGGAAATGATATAAATGGCATCAATATGTCCAAACAAAGTTTGTAGGAGAACGGCCACTCAATGGCAATTTGGCAAATAACAAAAAATTGATGTAATTTAACTTTAACAATTCTAATTTAATCATTCTAAATCAATTTTAAATTAAATCTACCATAAAATCACATAAATTCTAATAAGCATAAAACACTAATCAATTTCAGATTCGGCCGCCAATAAGGCCTTCAATTTGCAATTCGAAATTAAAACATGAACAGATCAATTAAGGGATCAAATAGATAGAAATGCACATCAACTAATACACTCATACAATCAGTCCAGAATTTCAGTCCGATCAATCACTTATCATGCTTAGTCGTAGATTAGCACTAATCATAGGTGAGGGTTGTCACATAATTCTCATACAAATATTTCGTCCTTAGTTAATAATTGTGAGTTTATGATAAGAATATGTTAGGTTCTGAACAAAAACGCATCAGAACAAAATTATGTCTTTCAGACAAATGGCAGTCCACAAAAGAAACACAATTTTCTTTTTATTTACATTCATTCACAAGAATATATGTTCATACTGAAAAGAGGAACAAAACTTCACTTATCATCCCATAGAAAGATTCACAACATGACCTTCTTTTCACCAATGATCCACTTCAATAATCCAAATAATTTGATTAACAAACATATCATCTCACTACGTTAACAATGCCCATTCTTATTCTTACACGTGGTAAGACAACATAAGCGTCACCTCATTCTTACTACCTTTCCCTCAAGCCACTAAATACAAATTAGCTTAAGACATAAGATCATACCAAGTCATTTAACTCCATGGTTCAAGATTTCAGATAATATTTCCTTCGCTAGCATACATATCTCAATTCCCTCACCATACACTCTATCTCTACAATGAACGTACTCAACACCGCCCATATTCTAGTCAAAATTTCAATTTGCCTGCATCACTAAACTTTCATAAAATTCCACCGAATACTACGTGATCACAGATCATAATACTTGTATTTATTAACATTCCATTTCATCCCCACTCCTAGAGTCATAAGATGCAGACTGTTAACATATCGCATATCATTCATTACTTATTCCATAACACATAGTTTCGCATATCTAGTCATAACACACATAAGCATACAAGGATATGAGTAGGGCAATCCCTTTATCTCTACTTCTTATATCAAATCATTCTCAAATCCCATACTCGTTATTAATCATTGTATCTCTCAATTGCCATACACTTCATTGATTCACCTCAGTTTCCCCAAAATTCCACATAGTCTAATTTCACATATAACATAGATAGAAACTAAGTTTAATCTCTTTTATATTACGTTTCCACGAACATGCATATACTTATCAATTTGAATAGCCGAAGAAGACCGATATTCCACACCTTTCAAAACTTTAGCCTTATGTAACCCATTCTCATTTCATAACAATTATCCAATTCTCCTTAAACACAAAACTCAGTCTATGAAACAAAACATATGAATCTTCTTTAATTACCCCAAGGTCTATGTGAATTCTCATTCTTAATCTCAATACTCAACATATTGTACGAGCTCACATACATCTTTTAAAATGCACATCATATCCTTTCGTTACTAGAAACATGCAACTTAAATGCATTCTAGACACTCTAATGCTCAATGGACACGTGTGTGAGATCTTAACTCGTGCTCTGATACCACCTGTCATGACCCAAACCTGCCCCTAAAATTTTGGTTCATGACCGGTCCGAACATAGGCCTCAAACAGAATTTAGAATAATATTTAAACACATAGGGGGCCTTAAGCGGAAGCAATGCCAATAAAAGACAACATCCATTGAGCATGTGCATACATGATGGTTTAATTAGATTCAAGTATTTAAATACATTCCCAGAGTTACACATACAATCACGGAATCTATATAGATCTCACACAAACTTAAATAAGACTCCAAAAATTACACAACTCCCAGTAATCAAATTACGGACTCAACACGGAGGCGTACCCCAGGCGGCTTGACAGACAGGTAGACCTCGATACAACTCTAGTGTCAATCCCCGATGGCTCACCTACATAAATGTACACAAAAACGGAGTGAGCGAGGCTCAGTGAATAATAGCAATGTAAGGAGGTGAGTTAAACAAGCATAGACTAAAAGAATGTAAATATGCATATTGAACCGTACACAAATCTTATTCATAATCATGTCTTAAAACGGCCTCAGGCCCAAATGTAACACAGAACGGCCTCAGGCCCAGATATAATACAGAGCAGCTGTATGCCCAGAAATGATACAGGTCGGCTATAAGCCCAGATATAATACAGATCGACTATAAGCCCAGATACAATATAGAACGGCTGTAAGCCCAGATATAATACAGATCGGCTATAAGCCCAGATACAACACAGAACGGCAGTAAGCCGAGATATAATACAAATTGGCTATAAGCCCAGATACAATACAGCACGGCTGCAGGCCCACAGATAATAATTTTGGGGTCGTTACACGTTGGTGGATGAGGGGGTTGGTTATGTGGTGAGAGAGGGTTTGTAGTGACATTTGGCTTCTCAGGAGGTGCTATCACCTTATTGTCGATGAGATCTTGAATCTCATGACAGAGTCTAAAGCAGAGGTCGGTGTCATGACTATGCTGCTAGTGGAGGGCGCAATACTTGGCCGGGTTGTGTGTGGGAGGTAGGGGGTTTGGCAATGGCCGCGGCTCCAGGGGCTTCAGATGCCCCTTTCTGGTCAGGACCCTCAATGTCGCTAATAGAGACATATAAAGCGGCGTGAAAGTCCTCTAACCCCTGGGTTGGTATTTTGCTAGTTGTGAGCTGGTTCCGGGTGCACCGGTGAATGGGGTGGCTGTTTTTGGTGTGGTGGTGGTGACCATGCCCACATCAGAAGTTCTCGCAGCTGCATTGCTGCTTGTAGCCGCATTTTGAACTACGCGTAAATGCCCTCTTGGGCTGCTCCTTTTCCTAGTCAATCAGACCCTGCTTCATAGCATCTTCTATCTGTACCCCTATCTCATGCAGGTCAGCAAAGGTAGGAAGGGGTATGACAATCATCTTCTGCAGCAGCTTTGGTTGCAGATTGCGAACAACCATTCTTATCTAGTCCTTCTCAACTAGGTGGGTTGTTGTCATAGAGGCCTTGGCCCTCCATCGAATGACGAAGTCAGAAAAGCCCTCTTTCGGCTCTTGTCGAGTTGTTTCACGACCACAAGTCGTGACCTCGATTTGGGTGTTATATGAATATTGGGCAAGAAAGACCTCAGCCATCTCTTCCTAACTTCTTTTCACGGAATCGTCGAAGTAGTCTATGTGAGGCGTTTTGAGCCTATCGGGCAATGTCACCGCCGAATCCGTGTAGCCATCTTCTATATCGGGGATCGTGTTGACTCCTTCGGCTTGCTTGAACAGCTTCTCAAGCTTGCTTACTTTCACAGCAGTAGGATTGACCTCAAATTCAAACGGTGACTCCGTTGGGTAGGCTGGTGCTTCGGAAGTCTGAGGTGGGACTTCCCCTACCGAGATGTCCGCATTCTCCTGGACATTGGTTGTACCCTCGGGTATTGGAACCCTAGGTGTGGGTGGGTGTGAAGTAGAGGCTACTGCTTGTTGTGGTTGCTGCGGCTGTTGAAGCTTGGAAATCCGTTCAGCCTGCTGAGCTACCACCTCTGTTTGGCGAGCGGTAACCTCTGCTTGGCGAGTAGCATCTCGCTGCATGACCTCGATAGTTTGCTGGAGATGACGCATCATATCCTCCATACTGTCTGTGGGGTGTTGATCTATCTGAACAGGTGTATACTCTCCCTCTAAGGTAGAAGCGGGAATCTGGGTCCAACTGCGCACAGGTGACGTAGATAATGACCGCTGAACTGGCGACTGCTGTATCGATGATCTATGCCTGACTGTCCTCCATCTTGTAATTGGGGGTTGCGAAGCAAACACAAGTTGTCTACCAACAAGATGCTCAGATCAGTGAATCCTCCTAACTTTGGTCCAGAGTGCTCGGGGGGTATCTGCCTCGTCGAAAGTAATGATGAAATACTATCTTGCAAAAAAATAAATAAAGCAAAAAGAAGACAACAATCAGCAAACGGACAACACCTCGGCTTAGATAGAGACAACACACAGTTGAAATCATAAGCTGGACAATCTGTACTCAAACACTAATTCCTGCCCCCAAACTTTCTGCCTCAAAAATGATACATACTCAAACACTGATGTCCTCAGACTGATACCCAGACTTGCAACTGATATATACATTCCTATAGAGACACACCCTAACAGCACATATCAAGCAACTGAGAGCCAAAACACACCTATAGTGGGGGAGGGTTTCCCTATCCTATTTTTGTCAGGAGCTAGGGGTTCACTACGCATGCATGCAGTTTCATACAATCGTATATTCGGGTGAGCAACTTGTCCTAGTTTGGAATAGTCTCATGGCTTCCTATATGCAACTAGGTTGATTTGTCACACCCCAAACCTGCCCCTAAAAGTTTGGGCATGACCTATTCATAAATGGACCTGTAACCTGATAACCAAACCTATGGGGCCTTATCGGAAGCATAAATATACGAACAAACATAGATACAGCATACACCATTGAGCAATTTTCTAATATGCCAGGATCTCATGCATCATATACGCCATCAACAATGGTCAAGGCTTAAAACGAAATCCCTGAATATCGATTACATACACATACATTGGCAGCCCCAGCCTCATGGCTGGGCGTATACAAAAACACAAAAGTTATGTACAGTAACTTGGGTAGCATTAAAAAGGTAAACAAATGTCTCCCAAGGTTTCACCAAAAATAAGTAGCTTGATATAGTGCCTGGACACGTAAGGGTCGACCAAGGAAAACGGCATCCTGAGCTAGGATGGTCCACCTGGGGGGTGACCTACAGAAACAGACAAAACTGAGAGAGTGAGCCGGCCTCAGTGAATAGTAATACATAAATCAAACATTGCTTAACCTAAACAGAGTACATGACAATACATTAGTCTGATTCTGTGTTATATACATAATGGCCTTAGGCCTAATCTTGTAACATAGCTTGGTGGCTACAAGCCCTTGGAAATGGTGGCACGAAGCCCTTAGGACGTGTGGCATAACATTCTTGTAAACATTTTGGCACTGAGGCCCTTGTAACTTGATGGCCTTAAAACCCTTGTAAATGGCATAAGCCCTTGAAAATGGCACGAGGCCCTTGAACTTGCTTTTCTTTATATACTATTAGCATTAATAGACTTCAAACATTAACATAACATTCACATAACTACAATACATGCTTGGAAACATTGACATAATTGCATAACAGTTGCACAGGTACTACTACTCACAGTGCTGTGATGATGTGCTATTTCCTCCTGGAGGGTGTCCTGCACACAATCATAACTTGCAAATTAGATCTTCTTTTTCTTACATCATTGCATAACCAGTTTCTGCATATTACACTTCATATGCACCATTATTTGAAAATCGCGAAAGTACTCTAAAAACATTAGCAGAGGATTGAGCAAGCAAAACAGAAGAAAGCATTTCATTTTCCTGAAAATAAGTCCTCCGCTCGAGCGCCCCTTTTTCCGCTCGAGCGGACTGTGCATTTTGCCCCAAACTGCTGAGAGGTGGTTTTTCTCGCTCGAGCTGACTTTCCTCCGCTCGAGCGGACCACACAGACCCTGAAATCCTGTACTTCGAATTTTACATCACCAAACCATTCCTCATGCAATTCCAATGGGATCTATACTATCTAATATCGTTATAACATGGATTCTACCTTGTAAACATGGCAAATTGCACAAGATTAGGAACTTAATCAAGCCATTCCTCACTCAATTTTATTCTTGGACTCAAGTTCTTTATGTTTATTGAAACGTAACACATGATATATCTCTATAATGAACCATAGCACATGATATATACATATATTCATGAAGTGATGGTATAAACCAAGGATTGAAGCATAATTTCATATAACACCCAAGTTAAGTGTCAAAAGTACCAATTGATGAAAACCCTCATAATTTAAACATGAAGCAAACAAAAACATAAATTACAACTCTTAAGTTGTTATGATCTTGGGCTTACCTTGAATTGATTCCCAAACTCCTAACAATTTGCCCAAATTCCTTGTTGAATCCCTTCTTCCCCAATTTCTCTTCTTTACTTCCTCTTATTTTCGCTCCCAAAATGGTATCCACGTTTTTTGACCAAAAATCATAAAGTTTCATCAATATATATGTTCACAAGTAGGGCATATAAGACAAAAATGAGTCGTTTAATCATTCCGAAATTGAAATTTCACGAACATGCTTAAAATTACCTAAAAATTATGCTGATCATAGATATATAATCAATTTCTGACAATTAAGCCATTAAGGCCTTCAATTTCTGATTCAAGCATTCCAATGGAACAGATACCTTTCTTGAGTAACAGATAGACATTCATAACCATACATTTCATTTCCTTAACCATAATTTTCATGAAATTTTTCAACAAACATGTTAAAAACACAAAACAAGGGCTGAAATATATCAAAAACATGGACGAGGGTCGGGTCATTACACTCTCCCCCCCTTAAATAAGTTTGGTCCTCCAAACTTGTGTTACCTTAGGATTGAAACAGGTGTGGGTATTGATGTTGCATTTCTTCTTCTCTTTCCCACGTTGCGTCAGTTCCATAATGTTCTTGCCACTCAACTTTTACCATGGGGATTTCACGGTTTCGCAGTTGTTTTACTTGTCGGTCTAAAATGCGGATTGGTTTTTCCTCATAAATCAACTTGTCATCCAACTCAATTTGATGATAATCAATGACATGTGACGGATCCGGAAGGTATCTACGAAGCATAGAGACATGAAACACATTATGCACTTGACTCATGTGTGGCGGAAGGGCAACTCGGTAAGCCACCGGACCCACTCTCTCCAGAATTTGAAAGGGACCAATATACCGAGGTGTCAACTTACCCTTTTTGCCGAATCTTGGGTGCCCTTTCATTGGAGTTACTTTCACAAAGACATGACTATCCACTTCAAATTCCAAATCCCTCCGTCGATTATCCGCATAACTTTTCTGCCTACTTTGAGCAGTTTTCAATCTTTCTCGAATAACTCGAACCTTTTCTGTTGTCAATTGAACAATTTCAGGTCCTAACAAAGATTTATCTCCAACTTCAGCCCAACATACGAGAGAACGACATGGTCTTCCATACAAAGCTTCATAGGGTGCCATGTCTATACTCGAGTGGTAGCTATTGTTGTATGCAAATTCTATCAACGGCAGGTGAGTTTCCCAACTTTCTTGAAAATCCAACACACACATCCGAAGCATATCTTCTAGGGTTTGGATCGTTCTCTCGGACTGACCGTCGGTCTGGGGGTGGAAAGCCGTGCTAAACTTTAATTCTGTACCCATTGCTTCTTGTAAACTCTGCCAGAATCTGGAAACAAACTTAGGATCCCTATCTGACACAATCGAGACTGGAACGCCATGAAGCTTCACAATTTCGTTCACATAAATTTCTGCCAATTTGTCTGCATTATACTGAGTTTTTACTGGCAAGAAGTGGGCGGACTTAGTTAATCGGTCCATAATGACCCAAATTGAATTCATACCCCGTGGAGTCCGTGGTAACCCCACAACAAAATCCATGGTTAAATGTTCCCATTTCCATTCCGGGATTGGAAGGGACTGTACCAAACCTGCCGGTCTCTGATGCTCCGCCTTTACTTGCTGGCAATGTAGACACTTGGCGACGAATTCTGCAATCTCCCTCTTCATACTTGGCCACCAAAAATTTCGCTTTAAATCCCGGTACATTTTAGTACTCCCTGGATGCATTGAGAACCTTGAGGTATGTGCCTCTTCCATCAACTTTTGTTTAATTTTTAGTCCATTGGGGACACATACTCGGTTTTGAAATTTGAGCACTGAGTCTACCACACTGAATCCGGGTTTTGGTTTTGTTCCTAACTCATCACGTATCTTCTGTAAGGCTTCATCTTCCGATTGGTGCAATTTAATTTCCACAAGTAAAGTTGGTTGGGCCATCACTGCTGCCATTAAAGCTTCCTGTTCATGTAGTACCAAGTCTACTTCCATCTTATCTAATTCAATTGCCAGTTCCTTTTGCTCTGTAACCATACTTGCCCTAATCCCCATATTTTTCCGACTGAGCGCATCCGCAACCGTGTTGGCTTTACCAGGATGGTAATAGATCTACAAATCATAATCTTTGAGTAATTCCAACCACCGTCGTTGCCGCATATTTAACTCTTTCTGAGTAAAGAGGTACTTGAGACTTTTATGGTCAGTGTATACTTCACAGGTGGTGCCATACAAATAATGTCTCCATATTTTTAAGGCAAAGACTACTGCTGCTAGCTCTAAATCATACATGGGATAATTCTTCTCGTGGGGTTTCAGCTGCCGAGAAGCATAAGCGATGACTTTTCCCTTTTGCATAAGTACACATCCCAGCCCTTTGTGTGAAGCATCACTGTAGATTACAAATCCCTCTGTACCGGATGGCAAGGCCAAAACTGGTGCGGTCGTCAACTTTGTTTTCAATTCCTGGAAAGCAGATTCCTGTTCCTTTGACCATTCAAATGCAATTCCCTTTCGAGTCAGTTGGGTAAGTGGCATAGCAATCTTGGAAAAATTTTGAACAAATCTCCTGTAATAGCCAGCTAACCCCATGAAACTACGCACTTCGGTCATATTGGTAGGAGTTGGCCACTTTACGATTGCCTCAATCTTGTGTGGGTCAACAGAAACTCCTTCCTTTGTAATGATGTGCCCCAGAAACGCCACCTCTGGGAGCCAAAATTCACATTTCTTCAGCTTTGCATACAATTTCCTTTCCCGGAGGGTTTGAAGGATCAAACGAAGATGGTTCTTGTGAGCTTTTACATCCTTCGAATAGATGAGAATATCGTCAATAAAGACCACTACGAACTCATCCAAATAGGGTTTGAAAACACGGTTCATCAAATCCATAAAAGCTGCTGGCGCGTTAGTGACTCCGAAGGGCATAACCAAAAACTCATAATGACCATAGCGGGTTCGAAAGGCTGTCTTCTCAACATCCTCAGCCTTAACTTTTAATTGATGGTATCCAGACCGTAGGTCAATTTTGGAAAAGACTTGTGCCCCCTGAAGCTGATCAAATAGGTCATCAATTCTTGGTAATGGATACTTGTTCTTGATTGTGACTTTATTAAGTTCCCTGTAATCGATACAAAGCCGAAGTGTTCCATCCTTCTTCTTTACAAACAGAACTGGCGCACCCCACGGAGACACACTCGGACGGATGAATCCCTTGTCCAACAAATCCTGTAACTGCATTTTTAATTCCTTCATCTCGGCTGGCGAGATCCTATACGGAGTCTTCGAAATGGGTTGAGTTCCTGGTGCTACGTCGATGGTAAACTCAATTTCACGGTCTATCAACTGCCCTGGCAATTCCTCAGGAAAGACATCCGGAAATTCACAAACAACTGGAATTCTGTTAACATTCACATCCACCACTTGCCCCTCCGAAATACTGCATAAATATCCCCGACACCCCTTCTGAATTAATTTACACGCCTTTGCCGCAGAAATCAGATAAGGTGGAGAAGTCACTTCCTGCCCCTGAACCATAAACTCTGATTGACCCGGAGGGTGGAAACTGAGCTGTTTAGTCACACAATCTATAGTTGCACCATATTCACCTAACCAATCCATTCCCAGGATGATATCAAAATGGGCCATGTCGAGTGGTAGTAGGTTGGCGTATACCCGGATATCCCCAAGTTCAAGTTCACAACCAAGGTAAATAGAAGTACAAAGTATAGAGTCTCCCAAAGGTGAAGATATACACAACATATAAGACAGTTTTTCCTCAGTTTGGTCTAAGTTTTGTGCAAATAGTTTCGACACGAAGGAGTGAGTAGAGCCAGAATCAAATAAAACAAAAGCAGAATGACCATGAACCATAAATGTACCTGACACTACTGTTGCTGCATTCTGCACATCTCCTGGAACCAATGCAAACACACTGCCTTGTCTCGCTGTGTCTTTATTATTGTTAGGCTTGACTGGTGCTTTGGTATTAGTAGTTGGTGTAGACCCCGCTGAACTAGTAGCCGCCCTATCGCCATTTCGTTGATTCTTTTGGGGGCAGTCCTTTATCAAATGACCCGTTTTACCACATTGATAACAAGCTCCAGACTTCCATTGGCATACCCCACGATGTCTCTTCCCACATTCCGGACAAGTAGGAATCATACCCTGATTAGGAGCAGAAATGTTTGAAGTCCCTGAGTTTTGTTTCTTGTTTGGTGGAGTAGTCGCTCCCTTCGACCATTGATTGTTTTGCCTTTTTCCTTTCCATTCGGCAATCCGGTTCTGAGCAGCAAGGTTCCCTTCAGCTATAACAGCCCTCTCCAGCACATCTACATAAGTAGGCAACTTTAACATATTGACTCGATCCAGAATTGCTCCTCGCAAGCCCCCTTCAAACTTTCGTGCCTTTTTATAGTCCGTGTCCACCATATGCGGCGCGAACCGGGCTAACTCCGCAAATTGGGCCTCATATTCAGCAACAGTCTTGTTCCCTTGTCTGAGAGTTTCAAATTCGGTCACCTTTTTATCCTGCATACTTTGGGGAAAGTACTTATCGTAAAACAGCTCTAGGAATCTGTCCCATGTTAGTCCTGGATGGGTTGTTCTCGTTAGCATCCACCATCTGCGTGCTTTATCTTCAAAGGTAAAGGCAGCCAATTGCACCTTTTGAGCTTCGGTGCAAGGGAAAACTTCAAATAATTTCTCTATGCCCAACACCCAGGCCTCAGCTTTCATCGGTTCTATTCCACCTTTGAAAGATGGTGGTTTCATATTTTTAAATTCCTTAGTAAGAGTAATAGTTCGATCTTCAGTATGAAACTCTGGTACTACTAGTGGGGGTACTGGTTGCGGTGGCGGTTGTTGTTGTGGCTGTTGCTGTTGTTGACGTAGAGTCTCCGCCATTTCCATAATCATCCTTTCCATCCTGTCAAGCCGTGCTGAGGTAGCATCTTCCACCTCTTCTGTCCTCGTTCTCACCATGATCTACACAACAATCAATTATACACAATAGGAATAGTTTAATATGGTTAACATTATCAAAGTACACGTAATGTTGCCATCGAACTTGTCTGATATTTTTAGGATGCCATGCATGATGCCTAAATCTGTTCTAGACACCCTACAGCTCAATGGATCCGTGTGTGAGATAGCAACTCGTGCTCTGATACCACTTGTCACACCCCAAACCTGCCCCTAAAAGTTTGGGCATGACCTATTCATAAATGGACCTATAACCTGATAACCAAACCTATGGGGCCTTATCGGAAGCATAAACATACGAACAAACATAGATACAGCATACACCATTGAGCAATTTTCTAATATGCCAGGATCTCATGCATCATATACGCCATCAACAATGGTCAAGGCTTAAAACGAAATCCCTGAATATCGATTACATACACATACATTGGCAGCCCCAGCCTCATGGCTGGGCGTATACAAAAACACAAAAGTTATGTACAGTAACTTGGGTAGCATTAAAAAGGTAAACAAACGTCTCCCAAGGTTTCACCAAAAATAAGTAGCTTGATATAGTGCCTGGACACGTAAGGGTCGACCAAGGAAAACGGCATCCTGAGCTAGGATGGTCCACCTGGGGGGTGACCTACAGAAACAGACAAAACTGAGAGAGTGAGCCGGCCTCAGTGAATAGTAATACATAAATCAAACATTGCTTAACCTAAACAGAGTACATGACAATACATTAGTCTGATTCTATGTTATATACATAATGGCCTTAGGCCTAATCTTGTAACATAGCTTGGTGGCTACAAGCCCTTGGAAATGGTGGCACGAAGCCCTTAGGACGTGTGGCATAACATTCTTGTAAACATTTTGGCACTGAGGCCCTTGTAACTTGATGGCCTTAAAACCCTTGTAAATGGCATAAGCCCTTCAAAATGGCACGAGGCCCTTGAACTTGCTTTTCTTTATATACTATTAGCATTAATAGACTTCAAACATTAACATAACATTCACATAACTACAATACATGCTTGGAAACATTGACATAATTGCATAACAGTTGCACAGGTACTACTACTCACAGTGCTGTGATGATGTGCTATTTCCTCCTGGAGGGTGTCCTGCACACAATCATAACTTGCAAATTAGATCTTCTTTTTCTTACATCATTGCATAACCAGTTTCTGCATATTACACTTCATATGCACCATTATTTGAAAATTGCGAAAGTACTCTAAAAACATTAGCAGAGGATTGAGCAAGCAAAACAGAAGAAAGCATTTCATTTTCCTGAAAATAAG
The DNA here is from genome assembly GCA_036172215.1 of Camellia granthamiana. Classification (NCBI taxonomy): domain Eukaryota; kingdom Viridiplantae; phylum Streptophyta; class Magnoliopsida; order Ericales; family Theaceae; genus Camellia; species Camellia granthamiana. Next base: position 77,792,371 of record CM069913.1, on the reverse strand, counting down.
TCCTCCGCTCGAGCGCCCCTTTTTCCGCTCGAGCGGACTGTGCATTTTGCCCCAAACTGCTGAGAGGTGGTTTTTCCCGCTCGAGCTGACTTTCCTCCGCTCGAGCGGACCACGCAGACCCTGAAATCCTGTACTTCGAATTTTACATCACCAAACCATTCCTCATGCAATTCCAATGGGATCTATACTATCTAATATCGTTATAACATGGATTCTACCTTGTAAACATGGAAAATTGCACAAGATTAGGAACTTAATCAAGCCATTCCTCACTCAATTTTATTCTTGGACTCAAGTTCTTTATGTTTATTGAAACGTAACACATGATATATCTCTATAATGAACCATAGCACATGATATATACATATATTCATGAAGTGATGGTATAAACCAAGGATTGAAGCATAATTTCATATAACACCCAAGTTAAGTGTCAAAAGTACCAATTGATGAAAACCCTCATAATTTAAACATGAAGCATACATGAAGCAAACAAAAACATAAATTACAACTCTTAAGTTGTTATGATCTTGGGCTTACCTTGAATTGATTCCCAAACTCCTAACAATTTGCCCAAATTCCTTGTTGAATCCCTTCTTCCCCAATTTCTCTTCTTTACTTCCTCTTATTTTCGCTCCCAAAATGGTATCCACGTTTTTTGACCAAAAATCATAAAGTTTCATCAATATATATGTTCACAAGTAGGGCATATAAGACAAAAATGAGTCGTTTAATCATTCCGAAATTGAAATTTCACGAACATGCTTAAAATTACCTAAAAATTATGCTGATCATAGATATATAATCAATTTCTGACAATTAAGCCATTAAGGCCTTCAATTTCTGATTCAAGCATTCCAATGGAACAGATACCTTTCTTGAGTAACAGATAGACATTCATAACCATACATTTCATTTCCTTAACCATAATTTTCATGAAATTTTTCAACAAACATGTTAAAAACACAAAACAAGGGCTGAAATATATCAAAAACATGGACGAGGGTCGGGTCATTACATGATTGGTCAAAAGCGGTGCCTCAGAAAGACCACCTAATATACCTCTCGCTTCTAACACTGAGAAGTGAAAGCAGGATCAAACGGTAGTCCAGATACAAGGTTTGTGTTCCCATTGTGGCAAAGCCCGCAACCGGTCAGCCTTTTGGCAAGCTTTTCCAAGCAAGCCTCCGGCAAACTGCTCAGGAATAGCAGATGGCAAACACTATGACTTAGACGCACCTATGCAAATGCAATGCAAAGAAAAACACATAAATGTAGATAAAACAACATATCATGAGTACGAGTCAAGCTCTCTAAATCCCCAGTAGAGTCGCCAGAAACTGTAGACCCAACTTTCTTCGCACCCCCTTTTGAAGAGCTCGAATTGGTCCGACAGTTCGGACTCCTGTCACAATTCTGAATCTAATCTCACAAAGGGCAATGTGAAATCGATAAACACTAAAAAGTCGAATCCGGCAAATCATTTTGGAAAATCAGATTTTAAATCAAATAATGCCAAAAGTGGACTGCTTTGCCAGATTACAGAGTCGCCACCTAAATATTTTTTTTTTTGGAAAATATAGGAAAACCTGCCTCGTGCCAAAGGCCACGTGTCCGTCATCACCAAAGTTGCCTCGGCTCAGGAACTTGGATACGAGAGGGGAAGGTCCTAAAATGAGCACCCCCGCTCGCCCGATCAAAGATTGGCCTCTACTAAACACGATATGCTGTTTTATGAACCTCATGTGTTCTTATCCGGTTATTAATCTAACTTTACTATGTGATCCTCGCAAGCAAGTATAGACTAAGTCGCAAGACTTGGAACGTATTCAACTCATATTTGTTTTCGAAAATGGTTCGAAAATGCCACCCTCAAGTGGGCTAAAGCGCGGATTTGCCATCTAACGAGACGGGCTTAAAACACAATTTGCCACTTCGCAAAGTGGGCTTAATACTCACATTCATTGAACTGTTCCAATTCAAGCAACAAAGCCTTCATGCGCAGGCATTCATGCAGGTAAGCATATAAGCATATATCCTCATGGCAAGCATGCGAAACATGGCATCATTCGCACTCATGCAAGCATGCTAAAGCATAAAAGCTTATTGAGTACTCTAAGCTAAAACAAAAGCTAGGTAGAAATATGCATGATCCTAACTATACAAAATGCCTAATGTAACACATGCAATAATGCAACTAAATATGCTCGGCTACTAATATGGCATATGATTTGCAACATTTTGATAACATGCTTTGAAACACGTATTCAAAGAAGTATTGAAATGACAATGCAGTTTGAATGATGCGCCGAGCCTCGGTGTATGCAAGACAAATGAATGATGTATGCATGCAAGCATAAGGTATGCTAATTGAAATATGTCCCTAATCTAACAAACGAAAGCGGTTAAATAAAAGGGAGAAATACATGGGGTTGGAAGACACACACGCACACTTATTACAACATTGCGCCCTCTCGAAGGAGGGTCCGAATAAATAAGCTAAGCTACACTAAGCTAAGCTAATTATTACAAAACCATTGAAACTAATTAGCTATTCTAGCTAATTAATTGCAACACAATTGAAGTACAACACTTGAATTGAACAATTAGCTATGCTAACTAACTATTAAAGCAATTAAACGGCCTCGAGGGATGAGGGATACATGCATGCTCGGTTGCTTCTTCCCGAAAAATCCATCGCCTTGCCATCGGCTGCCTCTGTTTTCACCTTTTCTATTTTATGAATATCGAACCAACATCCAGATTGCCTCTGCTCCAAAACAGGAGTACTTTTGCACCAAAAATGGACTGGTGGCCGATCAGCCACAAAAGGTGGCTGTCGGCCACAAACACTGGCCGGTCGGCTACCTCAAGTAGCCGATCGACCATATGCTTTTCCAAAATTCTATTTTTCTTGCAACAAAGAGCAACAGAGGCAAAATAATGCATTTTTCAAGGAATGTGTGTACTACTACTCTCCTTGTCATTTCTTAAGCTCAAAGGAGTGCGGCACTCGGCTCTCAAGCCACAAACCAAGCATTTTCAATGCATGATAGCCAAAGAATCAAGCTTATACAAGCTTAGTGAATGCACAAACAAGACTAAAACAACCACACCTTATCATACATGATCAAGGGTGGCGGCGACCAAGAAACATGACACGCTTCATCACTTTGAGTATGAAACATCCCACATTTCTTATGTTTGGGTTAACGTCCGAACCAAACACATGAAATGCTACACACATATGCTTATTTTTCTCATATCTTACTTGATTCAATTTGTTTACACATTTTAGGTTACCGATTAGTCCTTCAACCAATTAAGTCCAATGTGAAAAGTCCTCTAATTTGAAAAATGGCCTAAGCCACAAGTGCCTTGAGTATGAAAGAGGTCTCATGCTGTTGGTTAGTAGAAACCCTCAACAGAGGATTAAAACCATTAGGCATGAGAGCCTCAAGTTCACACTCAAGCCAATCAAGGAGCTGAAGACCACTTTCAAAGCAAATTGTAAAATGAAGAATAAAGGGAGGTCGCAGAATTTTCAGTGCTGAAATGGCATGAAAAATAGTGTTACAACATGCAAGCAACACATGCACAACATCTTAAGGGCCAAAAGCATCAAAGCTAGCAAAGAGCAATACACTAGAGGCATGCAATATCAACCTTAAATGACCAAACCAACTCTGGACAAAGCTTAAACATGCCAAAACAAAGTCTAAAACATGCTGAGATGGAAGCATAGATGGCAAGAAAAACATGCACACATGTTCGCTCACAAATAAGGCTCAAAGCACAACTCTTAAAAGCAGTGAAAGGGTGATATATGTGAGAGTGTGACAAAGGTATATGCACTGAAATCACATGCTAAATGATGCTATACAATGCAAACATCACACATAAAGCATGCTAGTGGCCTTAAAACATAAAGCTAGTAAAGGCCATTTACACTACAACCATACAAAGCATCAGTCGTATGACCAAGACCACTCAAAATAGAGTTAAAGCATGCCAAATTAGTAGCAAAAACATGCTGAGATAGAGTCCCGAAAGGGTAGAAAAACATGATCACCTCTTATGCCAACTACACATGCAAACAAGACATGAGAAGAGGGGACCACCCCCTCCCATTTTGGTCCTCAAAACCAACTTTCTACCACTAAAATTCCTCTGGAATTCAGTGGTAGAAAGGCCAAGAAAAGGGGGTTTCAAAAGCTTCAAAAGGTGGCTCAAAAAGCTTCACAAACCAAATATCAAAGGGAAGAAACAACCCCCTAACTAAACAAGGTTTAAACCACCATTTTAAAACCTTAAAAACAGAGTTTTTCAGAGGTTAAAACTAGTCCCAAATTAGTGTAAAAAGATGGCCAAGCACTTAGCTAAAACAAAGCTTAAAAGGGGTAAGTGTTTACTTTTGAAGCACAGCAGCAAAACAGTCAAAATTCTGAGCCAAACCCACTTTTAGAACCTCAAACAAGAGCTCCAAGAACCTCAACTCCAAGGTGAAGGTGTTTGGTCAAGGGGTTTTAGGCAAATATGTAGAGAATTCCCACTTTCAAGTCTAAAATAAGGAGAAAGGGAGAATTCTAGAGAGGGAGGGGAAATTTTTGCTCTTTAATTTTCTGAACCTCCAAAAAAGGAGATGGACCTCCCCTTATATAGGAATACAAGCCTGTGGGGAAGTGGTTTGGAAATACTCTTCAGATCCTGGGGGACGCTCGTGATCTTCAGCTAGTCACCTAAAAAGGAATGAACACTCCGGTCGGGGGTGCCGAAATTAGCACTCTGACGGATAAGTCAGTGTATGCTCTCTTGATTGCTTGTATCTTAAGTTACTTTTTTTAGTTCTCACATACCTTTCTCTGACTGAAGATCCTGTATTTATAGTATTCTCTTTGGGCCTTTGGGCCTGGCCCATCCCCGATCCTTTACATGTACTTCTACTCGGCCTTTGTTCTACTGGTTGGAATGCCGGCTATTCTATTCGGCTCTTCAATTGACTAGGATCAATGCCGAATAAAGGTTATGTTCTGGACCGGACTGGTCCATTCGTCTCTATTGATCCAAGGAAATTCGGCTCCCACAATTGCCCCCTAAACACCCCACTAGCATCAATTAGTCGACGTGTTTGGCTTCTAGCCTGGGAAGTCAAAAATTCGGCGGTTAATCCTCTTCCCAATGCGTGTCAGAATGCATACACGCTTTTTGGTCATTGTAACAATTTCTTGCCCCTTTGTACAATGCCTTCATTTAATGTGATTTGAAATTGTCTCTTCGAATGTATGTTCTGAATTCTCAAAGATATCTGGCTCACCTTCTAGTGCAACTCCTTCACTTCACGGCTTCTGCAACTCCTTGTTTCTTGTTTTTCCCTTCGTCTCCTATAAGTTCTCTTCTCTTTCATTTTTGATTTCGCTTCATTGTTTGCTTTTAGTTTTCCATAATCCTTGGGCTAGCCAAAATGGCAAAACATTTGAGGGAGCTCCTCTCAGCGGATCAAATCTCCGGCTTTCGACGCCATTTTTCCATCCTCGATGACGTCCATCTGTCACTTTTGGCAAACAACACCATTGATATGGAGACGGACGATGAGAGCACAATCATCTTTCCACTTCTATCAATTGCTGAGGGCAGAGTTTGCTTTCCCCTTCATCCATTTTTGAGGGTTGTTCTTCGGTACTGGGGTCTAATCCCTTCCCAGCCCAACGTGAATTTCTTTCGCATCATAATGCAAATCGTAGAGCTAAATCGGTGTCTTAGGATTAATTTAGGTATACCCACCATTCGGCACTGTTATGTCCTAGCCAAATCTAATGGCCGGCTAGGACGCTACTTTCTTAGAGCCAAGGATACTAATCATCACTTAGTGACCATGCTTGCCAGCTCTGGCAAGCATGTCGATGACGTGATGGTCGTTGTCCGCGGCAATTGGGAATTTGGCGAAGGTGAAGATCGCCTAGACCCTGTGCCATGGCGAAAAGGTGAACCAGGTGGCCGATTAGATCACTTTTGTTTCTGTTATTTCCATATCTGTATTCGGCACTATATACATCTAATCGTTTTGTTTATGTAGGCAGCGACTTGAAGAGAGTGTTAGTTTCACATGACGACGTCGTGCTTGCAGAAATTAAAGCCGTGCTATAGTTCATCGGCCGTCCAAACCTTCAAAAACAAGGAAGGGCGGCCCACAATCTCCTGCGGTACGAGCCGACTTACACGACATTCTCAGCGGCAGACAACATTCCGATCTCACGAGGCGACAACCATCTTACAACCCTCTTCTTCCCCAGCTTCAAAAACTTGAGACGGATTGGTTTAGAAACATCCGATTCTGAACACGTAGAAGAACAAGTTGTGATGCCCCAAAAATCGGGAACATCAGATAATATATTAACCAATAAATATAGGGTTTATCTGAGGTTTCAAGAGTAGGAAACATCACTAATGAGTCCTATGGTTATTAACCAAGTAAGATCCCAGATCGCCGGAGGAGTCAGATTAGCCTCCCTTCTAAGTCCTTCTTTCTTAGGCAGCGCACTACCCTTTTGACAGATCTTACTAGGTATTGACACAAGGTCTCATAAGCAACGATAAGGTTCATACATAGGGTATAGGTACATAACAACCACAATTATATTTGATTAAAAAGATTGTTCCGTTACATTACATCCCAAAAAGAAGGTTTTAAGCTTCATATGAGTCTTACAAAAATGTCCAAAAAGAAACTTCTAGTATTCCTAAGATAGCTAAAAGTCTTCAAAGGTTTCCGGCTCGTCGTCTACCGCTACGAGTTCCGCTTCGTCACCTGGCATGATACGCCGTGAGCTTTGAATGCCCAGCAAACACACACACACCCCACCCTATTTTTCCCAGTCCAATACACAATCACATTTATAGCACCAAGTAGTAAAGCATGATGCTCCAATAAACAAATAAATACATTAAGAGCTGAGTCAGATGTTAGTAACTAGAAATCCCCTAAAGAGATTTCGTCCTCCCGACCACAAGAATCGGACGCGGACTATTCGGTATGCCCCCTCTTTTGCTGTTTTGTTGCAGAACTAACCTCGGATGCCTACCAACGGTTATATACCGCGTAGCGCCAACCGCAGAGCCTCAAAAGAGACGGTAAAAGTAGGGCCTTGCCCGGAATCCCTCCTTACACCAAACCACCTAGGGTCCGAATACAACCGCTCCGTTCAAGGGTCCCAAAAACCACTTGCACAAGATTTAACCTCAAATAGGGAACGCATCCCAACAAACCATCTCTCACATTTTCTCATCTTTTCATTACTCAAGTGTTCGAAAACCCAATACCCACCCAATTAGGTTTCCCGTTGAATTAAGTGTTTTAAGTCAAGGTTAGTCCAACTAAACGATAAAATAAAATCCACATAAGCATGCCACCTCAAGATAAGAAGATAAATAATATAACATACCCATACAACATCATGCCAAGATATGATAATAAGCCATTAAAGATTTTCATGAATACAAGGGCATAAAACATCCAAACATAACAAATTTCCAGATTTAACATCACATGAAGGTTAATATGGAAGGACTACTTAGGTTCATCCCCCGGACTCGGTTTTCCTATGGCTCGTAGAGAATTTGATCTAGTTTCTAGAACATTTTTCGGAAATGGGATTGCTTTTCCCGATTTTAAGTTATTTAGAAAATAGTCCAGCACTGTTCCAGAATCTGTCCAGAATCTGCCCAGATCTGTCGACTGTTACGAAAACTTGATTTTCTTGCAAACCACTCAATGTTTTTCGATGAAACAAATTTTAGTTTAAAGCTTACTCCTTAAGGAAGGTTTTGACATAAAATAGAGGTTCAGAATATTTTTGTACATTTTTCTGTAATTTTTGAAAGTTGACTGAAAAAAAAACAGGTTTTAAGGTAGAATGCCAAAAACAAGGAAATTTATAAAAAAGGGGTTCCACCATGGGAAAGTTTCATTTCTTTTGTGAAGAAAATATGCTAACTATCACATGTTTAACTCAGAAAATTTGTTTGAAAGAGTACCCTTGAAAAGTTGAGAGATGTGTACAAAAGAAGATGGTTTTGTGCCAAAATGGGTATGAGAGATGGAAACAATACTCAAATCTTAGTATTTTCAACATAGGAACTTGATAATAACAGATCTGAAACTTTATTTAGAATCTTTAAAAACATGCATTAGAAAAGAAAATGAAGAGAGGGTTGTGTTGGTGGCTTACCCTCCAAGCTTTGCACAAGAAACTCTCTTTTCTTCCTCCTTCTTCTCCTCTAGATTTGTCTTCCTTGCTCTCCTCCCTCTCTCTAACCAAAATGTGTGTGAGTGAGTGTGTTGTGTGTATGTTTGCAAGCTAGGGAGGGTGTGGTATATATAGGCAAATTGGGGTAAAAGGACATAAAAGCCCTTTAGTTGGAATTGGATGGAAAGTTAGGATTTTGCTTGAATTCTAAAGGAATGGAGGGAACTTAGGAGGTGTGTTCCATTGGTTTAGGCCGCATCTAGTTGTAATAAAACTAATTCTTCGATTTTGCATCCTAGGTAGGTCACGAGGTTGTATTTTTTTCTAGAATGTCATGATGATGTGCTTTGAAAAATGGTTTCCTCACTTTCTCCTAGAAGGGGCTATATCTTTTTTTTATATATATATTAATTTTAGTCCTGGGGCACACTCTACAAGGTGTATATACACACATATATATATATACATAGCAAGATTGATGGCATACAAAGGTACAAGATATAAGTACTATTTTGGGGCAAGTTTTGAAATAAAAATATATATATATGAGGGCTTGAAGTTAAATACATGTAACCTAAGTAGAATTAAATTAGGTTAGGGAATTTCTGTTTGGATAAAAATAAAACTAGCAATTACTAACTATCAAGATTCGAATTGATTCAAGTAAACGAGGGTTTTAAGAAAATAAATCATCATTAGGGTCTGAGAAGTAAATACATATTTCAGGGGCCTTACAACCTATCCCTCTTAAAACAATTTCGTCCTCGAAATTCAGCTACATACTGCTTTCGAAAAGCTCGGGGTAATTTGCCTTTACCCAATCCTGGCGCTCCCAAGTAGATTCCTCAATTCCCCGGTGACTCCATAGCACTTTCACCAAGTGAACCGTCTCGCCTCTGAGGTTCTTCTCTCGACTGTCCTGTATTGCTACCGGTCTTTCTTTAAATGTAACATCCTTGTCAAGGCTAATATCTTCCCAGTTGAGGACGTGTGACGGGTTAGCGATGTATTTTCTCAACATAGACACATGGAAGACGTTGTGGATTCCTGCTAACTGCGGGGGTAGAGCTAGTCTATATGCTACTTCGCCCACTCTTTCCAACACCTCGAAAGGTCCAATTTATCGTGGTGACAGCTTCCCCTTTCTCCCAAAACGTACGACTCCACGCCTGGGTTGCACCTTTAGGAACACGTGGCTGCCTACTTCAAACATCAACGGTCTCCTCCTCCTGTCTGCATAATTCTTCTGGCGATCCTGAGCAGTCTTCAACCGTTGTCGGATCAATTTGACCTTCTCAGTAGTTTCTAGGACAAGTTCGGGTCCTACCAGATTTGCGTCACCCACTTCCGTCCAACAAATCGGCGATCTACAAGGTCGTCCGTATAATGCTTCAAAGGGTGCCATACCGATGTTAGCTTGAAAGCTGTTATTGTAGGCGAATTCAATTAGGGATAGATGTCATTCCCAGCTTCCTTGAAAATCCATTGCGCAAGCTCTCAACATGTCTTCGAGTGTCTGGATGGTGTGTTCAGATTGTCCATTTGTCTGGGGGTGAAAGGCGGTGCTAAAACATAACTCAGTACCCAGAGCTTCCTGCAAGCTAAAATTGAGAGATGAACCGTGGATCATGATCTGACACAATAGATATCATAATCCCATGTAGTCAAATGATCTCTCCAATGTAGAGCCTGTAGATAGACTCTAAAGTGTTGGTCATCTTATAGGGCAAGAAGTGTGCTGACTTGGTGAGGCGATCCACTATTACCCATATAGCATCGCGCCCTCTACGTGACTTAGGCAACCCTGTCACAAAGTCCATCGTCACATACTCCCACTTCCATTCGGCTATTGGTAGCGGTTGCAACATTTCCCCTGGTTTCTGATGTTCCGCCTTCACTTGTTGGCACGTCAGACATTTCACCACAAACCTAGCCACTTCCTTCTTCATTCCATTCCACCAATACTGCCTCTTCAAATCTTGGTACATTTTAGTCCCTCCTGGATGCACCGCAAATGCAGAATGATGACATTCCTTCAGTACCCTTTCTCTAAGTAACTCGTCACTTGGTACAAACAATCTACCTTGGTATGTTAAACTCCCATCGGGGTGAATTACCCAATCGGGCATGGGTTCTCCTGATTCCAGACGTCCCTTGATGTAGGCTACCTCTTGATTGTGCTTCTGTGCCTCTAGGACCTCATTCATCAGTTTAGGCATTACTTTCTGCGCACTAAGATATGCTCTTGTATCTTGAGATTCTACTTGAATCCTGAAGTCATTGAGTGTCTTAACCATATCCCATTCCTTGACGGAGATCTTAGCCATCATCCCTCTGCTCTTGCGACTTAGAGCATCTGCTACTACATTGGCTCTACCGGGGTGATATGAGAGAGTGAACTGGAAATCCTCAAGATACTCCATCCATCATCTCTGTCTCAAGTTAAGGTCCTTTTGCGTGAATAAATACTTCATGCTCTTGTGATTTGTGAAAATCTCAAATTGTTCCCCATACAGGTAATGTCGCCATTGCTTTAGGGCAAAAACTACGGCTGCTAACTCCAAGTCATATGTGGGGTAGTTGCACTCATGTGGTTTTAACTGCCTGGATCCATATGCGACTACCTTTCCATTTTGCATGAGCACGCAACCTAATCCTTCTTTAAACGCATCGCAATACATAGTTTACCCCTCTTTTCGTTCTGGGAAGGTCAAAATTGGCGCACTAGTTAACCTCTTCTTTAGCTCTTGGAAGGATTTTTTGCAAGCTTCATCCCACTCATACTTTACTCCTTTTTGCGTCAAACGAGTCATTGGTTTAGCTAGTTTGGAGAAATCTTGGATGAACCTCCGGTAATAACCGGCCAATCCTAAGAAGCTGCGGATTTCTGACACGGTTTTTGGTTGTCTCCAATCTAATACTGCCTCCACCTTGGTTGGATCCACCACAATCCCATTTTCTGATACCACGTGCCCTAGGAATTTTACTTCATTCAACCAGAAATCACATTTACTTGCCTTGGCATATAACTGATTTTCCCTAAGAACTTGGAGGACAATCCTTAAATGTTGCTCATACTCTTCTTCGGACCTTGAATATACCAAGATGTCATCAATGAACACTACTACAAACTGGTCAAGGTATGGTCTAAAAATCTTATTCATTAGGCTCATGAATACTGCTGGTGCATTTGTTAGTCCGAAGGGCATTACTACAAACTCATAGTGGCCATATCTAGTTCGAAAGGCAGTTTTGGTATATCCTCCTCCTTGACTCGCAGTTGATGGTAACTTGACCTGAGATCGATCTTTGAATAGCACCTTGAGCCTCTAAGTTGGCGGAAAAGGTCATTGATCCTTGGGAGTGGGTATCGGTTCTTAATCGTGACTCGGTTGAGTTGACGATAATCGATGCATAGCCTCAACGACCAATCCTTCTTCCTAGCAAACAACATGGGTGTTCCCCATGACGAAGTACTTGGTCTAATGAATCCTTTCTCAAGCAATTCTTGTAATTGTGTCTTTAATTCTCGTAGTTTTGCTAGTGCCATACGATACGGGGCCATGGATATTGGGGTAGTCCCAGGTTGCAGCTCGATGTTAAAGTCTACTTCCCGGGTTGGTGGCAAACCTGGTAATTCTGTAGGAAACACATCTGCATACTCGCATACTACGCGCGGAAGCTCTATTTCTCCTTGGCCCTCCTCATTTAAAATCAGACTTACTATCCAACCCACAAGTTGATCGCGCCACTACGTCCTACATTTCGTTGAAGCCATGGAGTCTTGTCTATCCCCCTTAAACTTAAAACATGCTCCGTTGGATGGGTAAGTCATCTCCTTCTTTTGGTAGCTATCGATAATTGCTAAGGTACAAGTAACGAATCTATTTTTTTTAGATGAGGTCGGAGTAGGGTATCTTCATGAAGTTGAGTTTCCTTTCCACAAGCTCCAAATCCTCTTGGATTCTACCTCCTTCCATTCTGAAGTCAATGTTGTGCCGATTATTTCCACGAAGATGGTAAGACTCCTCCAATATTTGATTCTTGATAGGGTTCGAGATTTTAGCCATGGTTACTAGTCCATTCTTAAGGTTTCAATTGGTACCGCATTCCTATTGTTGCTTGCAAGCTCATGCTATTACTTGTCTCGAAGTATGGTCCACCACTTGTTTTTCTGTGAATGGGGTGAGGCGTAAGTCAAATTCTAACTACAGAGGCAATTCCTTATGGGTAAGCAACTAATCTCAAGTTAGAGTTTAATTATCCTAAGGTGTTCACACAGCACAACCTCATGTATACATAATAATAATTACACGGTTCTTAAAATTGGATTGAAGTGGAGACGAAGAATACGAAGCAGTTATGGTGATAACATCAGGATTAACTGAAATATGGATGAATGGTATGATGTTATGGTTTCGAACTTCAATGTGATCAATGTTATAGATGTAGTGACTAAACTAGATATTTAACTTGAAACTGCGTTGGCCATCCGCGTTTCAAACTGAATATCCAAGATTCATCACCGAGTAAAGAAAATGAAATTATTTACAAGAAGCCTTGGGATAAATAAAATAATCAAGGGTCAAAGGAGGTCAAATTTACAAATAGTAGTATATAAAACAGGACCAGATGGACAAGACTTAATATTGGAAAAGGATGACATTGAATAAAGGTTACGAATACAAGATAAGGATACGACAATCGATAGAAGACGCGTAGAACTAATAGTACCCCCTACTACGCGATGTGAGGCCGCACTCAAAGTTAAAGCCATTTCACGTTCCTGAAGTAGGTCCTCATGAGTTGATGTTGGTGTGCCCGAAATTCGGAGAAATTCCCTAAGATACGTCAAGAAAGATTCTAACATAGTCGGGGCAAGGTAGTCTCTAACCGTAGGTCAAAACGCGTGGGTAAGGGTTGAACCTAGGCTCTGATACCAAGTTGTGACGCCCCAAAAATCGGGAACATCAAATAATATATTAACCAATAAATATAGGGTTTATCTAAGGTTTCAAGAGTAGGAAACGTCACTAATGAGTCCTATGGTTATTAACCAAGTAAGATCCCAGATCACCGGAGGAGTCAGATTAGCCTCCCTTGTAGGTCCTTCTTTCTTAGGCAGCGCACTACCCTTTTGACAGATCTTACTAGGTATTGACACACGGTCTCATAAGCAACGATAAGGTTCATACATAGGGTATAGGTACATAACAACCACAATTATATTTGATTAAAAAGATTGTTCCGTTACATTACATCCCAAAAAGAAGGTTTTAAGCTTCATATGGGTCTTACAAAAATGTCCAAAAAGAAACTTCTAGTATTCCTAAGATAGCCAAAAGTCTTCAAAGGTTTCCGGCTCGTCGTCTACCGCTACGAGTTCCGCTTCGTCACCTGGCATGATACGCCGTGAGCTTTGAATGCCCAGCAAACACACATACACCCCACCCTGTTTTTCCCAGTCCAATACACAATCACATTTATAGTACCAAGTAGTAAAGCCTGATGCTCCAATAAACAAATAAATACATTAAGAGTTGAGTCAGATGTTAGTAACCAGAAATCCCCCAAAGAGATTTCGTCCTCCCGACCAAAAGAATCGGACGCGGATTATTCGGTATTCCCCCTCTTTTGCTGCTTTGTTGTAGAACTAACCTCGGATGCCTACCAACGGTTATATACCGCGTAGCGCCAACCACAGGGCCTCAAAAGAGACGGTAAAAGTAGGGCCTTGCCCGAATCCCTCCTTACACCAAACCACCTAGGGTCCGAATACAATCGCTCCGTTCAAGGGTCCCAAAAACCACTTGCGCAAGATTTAACCTCGAATAGGGAATGCATCCCAACAAACCATATCTCACATTTTCTCATCTTTTCATTACTCAAGTGTTCGAAAACCCAATACCCACCCAATTAGGTTTCCCGTTGAATTAAGTGTTTTAAGTCAAGGTTAGTCCAACTAAACGATAAAATAAAATCTACATAAGCATGCCTCCTCAAGATAAGAAGATAAATAATATAACATACCCATACAACATCATGCCAAGATATGATAATAAGCCATTAAACATTTTCATGAATACAAGGGCATAAAACATCCAAACATAACAAATTTCCAAATTTAACATCACATGAAGGTTAACATGGAAGGACTACTTAGGTTCATCCACCGGACTCAGTTTTCCTATGGTTTATAGAGAATTTGATCTAGTTTCTAGAACATTTTTCGGAAATGGGATTGCTTTTCCCGATTTTAAGTTATTTAGAAAATAGTCCAGCACTGTTCCAGAATCTGTCCAGAATCTGCCCAGATCTGTCGACTGTTATGAAAACTTGATTTTCTTGCAAACCACTCAATGTTTTTCGATGAAACCAATTTTATTTGAAAGCTTACTGCTTAAGGAAGGTTTTGACATAAAATAGAGGTTCAGAATATTTTTGTACATTTTTCTGTAATTTTTGAAAGTTGACTGAAAAAAAAACAGGTTTTAAGGTAGAATGCCAAAAACAAGGAAATTTATAAAAAGGGGGTTCCACCATGGGAAAGTTTCATTTCTTTTGTGAAGAAAATATGCTAACTATCACATGTTTAACTCAGAAAATTTGTTTGAAAGAGTACCCTTGAAAAGTTGAGATATGTGTACAAAAGAAGATGGTTTTGTGCCAAAATGGGTAAAATACGTGAGAGATGGAAACAATACTCAAATCTTCGCATTTTCAACATAGGAACTTGATAATAACAGATCTGAAACTTTATTTAGAATCTTTAAAAACATGCATTAGAAAAGAAAATGAAGAGAGGGTTGTGTTGGTGGCTTACCCTCCAAGCTTTGCACAAGAAACTCTCTTTTCTTCCTCCTTCTTCTCCTCTAGATTTCTCTTCCTTGCTCTCCTCCCTCTCTCTAACCAAAATGTGTGTGAGTGAGTGTGTTGTGTGCATGTTTGCAAGCTAGGGAGGGTGTGGTATATATAGGCAAATTGGGGTAAAAGGACATAATAGCCCTTTAGTTGGAATTGGATGGAAAGTTAGGATTTTGCTTGAATTCTAAAGGAATGGAGGGAACTTAGGAGGTGTGTTCCATTGGTTTAGGCCACATCTAGTTGTAATAAAACTAATTCTTGGATTTTGCATCCTAGGTAGGTCACTAGGTTGTATTTTTTTCTAGAATGTCATGATGATGTGCTTTGAAAAATGGTTTCCTCACTTTCTCCTAGAAGGGGCTATATCTTTTTATATATATATATATATATATATTAATTTTAGTCCTAGGGCACACTCTACAAGGTGTATATACACACATATATATACATAGCAAGATTGATGGCATGCCAAGGTACAAGATATAAGTACTATTTTGGGGCAAGTTTTGAAATAAAAAAAATATATATATATATATATGAGGGCTTGAAGTTAAATACATGTAACCTAGGTAGAATTAAATTAGGTTAGGGAATTTCTGTTTGGATAAAAATAAAACTAGCAATTACTAACTATCAAGATTCGAATTGATTCAAGTAAACGAGGGTTTTAAGAAAATAAATCATCATTAGGGTGTGAGAAGTAAATACATATTTTAGGGGCCTTACACAAGCGGCCGAACCAATCGTCGAGGACCCGGACCAGTTGGCAGCAAAAGTTGACAAAGTAATTAACTCGGCCTTTCAGGAAGCCGGACTGAACTCGTCTGACCCTCCGTCCACATCAAGCCGAGGGGGACGCCTTCGAAGATATTTATAAAAATTTGGGAGACCTTCCCGGCGCTTATTCTGAGGGTATGGCTGGAGAAAGTCTCACACAGTTGGTAGGAAAGAGAAATGCCGAACGCGTGGCCGCCCGACGGAAAGCTGAGGCCACCCGTTCTGAACCTTCCCCGACTGAATCTTCCGCACCCGTTATTGTAGAAGAAACAGCTCAAGTTGTTGTGGCCGACACGGAGAAGGAAGCTGGACAGTAGATTCCAAAAGAATGGGTGATTCCAGAAGAGCGGGGAGAAAAACGTACCGCCGAGAGCGAGGCCGGCTCAGAGGAGAACCCCGCCGACAAACGGCCTTGCTTAGAGGAGTCAGATGTGGTTCCTTTTGTTGTTCAACCAAAGATCAAAAACACGCCGATCTCCTCTGACGCATCTACCTTGAAAGATCTAGCTGTGGTGTTGAGCTTGGCTGCCTCAGTCTCGTTGCCGGCTGACAAGGCAACCTTTCGAGCATAGCCGGAATTGGTAGCTATAGCGTTAGCTGCCCAATCGACCCTTCTAGTATGTGACTTGATCCTAACTCCTTGTTTCGGTTTGGTTTGTAGACGATATTTCTTGTTATGTGACAATCCCAACTCCTTGTTTTGCAGACGGTCGGTAGGATAGCCGAATTAGGTCGCCATCAGCATGACGCCTTTGAAATAATTAGTCGTTTAAAATCGGAAGCCGAGGGTGAGAGGAGCAGGGCCGAATTCGAGGCGTTGAGAGCCACAATGGAAAGTGCACGGGCCGAAGTTGAGAAGGAGAGGGCGCAGACTGCTAACCAGCTCAGATCCGATGCTGAGGAGAGGGCAAATGCGAGCGAGGAATTGCTCAAGTTAGCCAAGCAGGCGCTCGCCAAGCTGGAGGCCGAATTGGAAGGGTCCAAGAAGTCCAAGGAAAAAGCCGACTCCAAGGCTTTCGAAGCGTTCAAGGCCGGGAAGAGCGCCGCCCTAGTAGACTATGCAGAAGAAGTCCCCAAATTCCAGAATCGGGGATTCAAACACGGTTGGCTCAAAGCCTTGCTGCCGTTGGAGTGACATTGGCCATGCCAATTCCATACGAGCAAGTGGACGTTGAGCCGCTTGAGTCTGATCCCGAGGATTGATTTGGGAGACACTTTAGTTTTATTAGGTATTTTGAATGTATGTTTTTGTAAACATGTTTTATTTTCTTAATAGACATCTATTTACTTGGGGTGATCTTCATGTATAAAATGACGACTATGATGTATTCACTTTATGAATGAAAATTTCCCTTGCCTTGCATTATTTCCTGTATTTAATTGTGGCTATCAATGAAGATTACTGTTTTGTTTTTGGTATTTTGGGTAAAACTATTGTTGTCTGTCGCACGGTAGACAAACGTTCGTGTACACTTGCCGACTATCATTAGTTCGTGGGGCTTAGGTATTTGGCCTATCAAATTAATAAATCTGCCCTTGCCCCAGCCAAGGTATGGACTCTGAAAGCCGAATGGCACTAGTTCATCGAGTGGCTGAAACACAAATCGGTCGGCATTAGGCATAGGTATTTAGCCGATCAGATTAATAAATTTGCCCTTGCCCCAACCAAGGTATGGACTCTGAAAGCTGAATAGCACTAGTTCATGGAGTGGCCGCGACACAAATCGGTTGGCATTAGGCTTAGGTATTTGGCGGAGCACATTAATAAATTTGCCCTTGCCCCAGCCAAGGTATGGACTTCGAAAGCCGAATTGCACTAGTTCATGGAGTGGATGCGGCACAAATTGGTTTGTATTAGGCTTAGGTATTTGGCCGATCAGATTAATAAATCTGCCCTTGCCCCAGCCAAGGTATGGACTCCGAAAGCCGAATAGCACTAGTTGATGGAGTGACTGCGGCACAAATTGGTCGATATTAGGCTTAGGTATTTGGCCGATCGGATTAATAAATCTGCCCTTGCCCCAGCCAAGGTATGGACTCCGAAAGCCGAATAGCACTTCTAGATCGGAATGAATCAATAATGTTGAATATTGGTGGTTGCTGGAATGCTTGCATTGATGATGTCGCCTCAGGAGTGGGGTGCACTCTTGAGTGATTAAAAAGGGGTTGAGAAATTGCATCTGGGTTTCATAAAGCGACTCGATTCTGCTCGTGTTTCATGGCCGGAAAAGTGTGAATGTCAACCAGACTTTTCTTTAATAGTAAGGGAGAAGGCAGGACTTTGGCGGAGCTAGACTCATCAATGAATCGAGGTGGCGAGCCTCCCCGTACGGGAGGTAGGGCATCTACAGAGCACGAGAGGCGCCACTCTCCACGTCGACGAAGCAGGTCACCAAGGAAGGAGAAGCGCCAGCGGGGGAGCTCCCCTCATTCGCGAAGTGAGGCCAGTGGACCACCACGCCCATTGAGCTTTTCTGTTTTCGTTGGGAATAGACCGATGACAGAGGCGGATTCCATCATTCGGGACCCGAACGTGGCGGTCGAATTTGCACGACAGATTTTTCCGCCGGAAGTACAGTAGTCGATGGTTGGTCGACTCGACTTCGAGGTGTTGCCAGAGGGCGTTCATGGGGCGGTGAAAGGGTTGTACACTGCCTATGAAATCGGCATGCGCCTTCGGGTTGTGCGACCTGGAATAGTGAAGAAGGATGAACGCATTCAAAGCTTGGAAGCTCGCGCGGAAGCGGCTAGGCACAAGCTAAAGAAGGTCAAGGCCGCTCAGACACAGCCAACCAGACAGGCTAACCCAATCGCGGAAGAAAAGGGTCACCCAGCGGCTTATCAGTACTGCACTTGCCGATCACGATACGGCGAGCATGTTCGCAATAGAGTCCGCGAAGGGGAGGGCCTATGAAAAAGGCTTCCATGAAGGCCAGAAAGTAGGGATACAGAAGACTAGAGAAGAGCTCGACGAGGAAGTTTGCTGATGTGAAAATCGTGGATTTAAGGACGGTTGGATCAAGGCACTTCAAGCCGAGGAAGCTCTCCGAGCAGCGGGCGTTGATTCGTCGTTGCCGCTACACTAACGTGAACACTTCCCATTTTCCGCCTTCGAAGTCGAGAAGAGTGACGACGAGGGAGAAACCGGACAAAAATAGACATTGTAATGCTTAAACGCAGATTGCGTGCAAAACTATGTAATTATTTGGCTAATTGAATAAAATGTTTTATTTTAAGTGTTTGTATTTCATTCTGAATTTTTACATGCTTAATTAGGCATCTCATTTCAAATGTTGGTGTAGACGTGCCCGAACGTCCATGCTCCGCGCGCGAAGGCGCGAAATCATTTTGTTCTTAAGCTACTACAGTTCCGACTCAATGTCATGGTTCTGAATCTAATCTCGCAAACTGCAATCCAAGATCGATAAATCACCAAAGAGTCCAAATCCGGCAAATCGTTTTAGAAAACTGATTTTAATAAAAAAGTGGCAAACATGGACTGCTCTGCCAGATACAGAGTCGCCACCTAAATGTTTTATTTTGGGAAATTTAGGAAACCCTGACTCGTGCCTAAGGCCACGTGTCCGTCAACACCAAAGTTGCCTCGGCTCGGGAACTTGGGTACGAGAGGGGAAGGTCATGCAATGAGCACCCCCGCTCGCCCGATCAAAGATCAGCCTTTACTAACATGATATTTTGTTTTTGAAAACACATGTGTTCTTATTCCAGTGTATTAGCCTAGAATTACTATGTGATGTGCACATCATACAAGTATAGATTAGATCGCCTAAGTTGGAACAAAACATCTCATGTTTGTTTGTTTGAAAATGGTTTGAAAGTGCTACTCGCAAGTAGGCTAAGACGTGGATTTGCCACCTCGAGTGGGCTTAGAAAACATGATTTTGCCACCTCAAGTGGGCTTAAAACTCGCATTTTGATGAATTGTTCCAATTCAAGCAATCCAACCTTCATCCACAGGCATTCATGCAATTAAACACTTATGCAGTTAGCCTCATGGCAAGCATGCTATCATTGCAACACTCACACTCATGCAAGATGCTAAAGCATAAACACTCACAGTGTATTCCGAGCTAAAACAAAAGTTAGTTAGTAATCAATGCATGATCCTAGTTTATGTTAAGATGGTTAATGCAACACATGCAACAATGCAACTAAGATAGGCTCGGTTATTCTAAGATGTCATGTGAAATGCAACTTGATAACATGTATTCAAATTGGTATTGAAATACAATGCAGTTAGTATGATGCGCCGAACCTGGTGCATGCAAGACAAATGAATGAATGCAAACATGCAAGAATAAGGATGCTAATTGAAATATGCCCTAAAACTAACCATCGAAAACTGGTAAATAAAAGAGAGAAAGAAATGGGGTTGGAAGACATGCATCACACACACACACACTTATTACATATTCGCCTAAACGACAGAGGATCCGAATAAATAATGCAAACCAACTAATTAACTAACTATCCTAGCTAATTAATTATTACAAAACTATTAACTAATTAAACAAATTAATTAAGTTACAAAATCAGCTAAGTAAGAAACTAAAACAGGCTGCCACAGCTCTGCCTCAAAATGATGAATGATACATGCTTGATTGCCTCACTCAGAAATCCGTGGCCATGCCTCATGTTGCCTCTGGTTGCATTGTTTTAGACTTCTGAAAATTGTGCCAACTTCTATGATGCTTCTGACCTAGCTCATGGACATTCTGAGAGGTCATCGGCCAAGAGGGGTGGCCATCAGCCAGTGGATAATGGTCATCGACCAATTTTGAGACTATCAGCCAAATATTTGTAGCCGATCGGCACACTAGATAGCTGATCGGCCATCTCTTCCTACGAACTCCTCCTTTTGCTGCAGCAGAGTACAAACAGAGGCATGACAATACATTTACAAGAAAATGTTTGTACAACCACACTCCTTATCATGTTTGAAGCTCAAAGGAGTGTAGTGCTCGACTCTCGAGCCATCAATCACGTATTTCGATGCATGATGGCCAAAGAGGTCGAGTTGCACAAATCAATATGGATGAAATGCACAAAAACACATAAATGCCTTAACCTCTATCACGCATGATCAAGAGGGTCGGCGATCGGGAATTGAGGCACGTTTCATTACTTCAAGTACGAAACGTCCCTCGTTCCTCGTGTTTGGATTAACACCCAAACCAAACACAATGCAATGCACATACAACTTAACAAAGCTAATGGCATGCAAACAATGCAATGCAACCTAAACATGTAAACAACATGGCATGCAACAAGTATGCAACAATGTTACATAATGCAACTAGCATGCAACAACATGCAATGTATCAAGCGATGCAACAACATACAATGCGACAAGCATGTAACAACATGCAAAATGGACTTAAACTAAAATAGACAGATCTCAATCATGCCCAAATTAGTTGCCAAAACACCAAAACTAAGGCACCAAAGGGCAAAACATGCATGTACACATATTGGTCCACAAGCTAGGCAATAAGAACACAACCCTTAGAGGCACTCAAAGGGTGACAAAAGGGGAAGTGTAACAACACTATAAGCTCTGAAATTAAGTATGGAATGATGCCAAATCAACCAAGCAAGACAAGTATGGCATGCAAGAAAGCTCAAAGCTTGAAGCTAGCATAGGAACTTGTCCCAAAGCCACATGAATCAAACCCCAAAGGGCCAAGGACAACCAGAATAGTCCAAGATCATGCCAAAATGAGTCTAAAACATGCATGGGCCAAAGCTAAAACAGGCCAACATGAAGGGCATAAGGTATGATGCATGCAAGGCCAATAAAGAAGGTTACACTACACCTGCCAAGACCAAGCATGGCATGACTTAACCAATAAAAATCAGAGTTATTGCATGTCAAAATAAGCTGAAAAACCCACTGAGATGGCATCCCAAAAGCTTAAGCAATAAGACATGCATAATGGCTCATGTTCAAGACTTAAAGCACAAACCTCCCAATGCATGGAAAAGGTGACAAATATGAGTGCATGACCACACTATATGGATTGAAATCACATATGAAATGATGCCAAATCATGAAAGTGGTCTAAGCAATGCATGCTAGTGACTTGGACAGTCAAAGCTAACAAGCTAGAATGCACTATGGCTGTGCAAAGCAAGGCATGCATGACTAAAACAATAGCAAATAGAGCTCAAGCATGGTAAAGCATAAGGGAAAGCTTCTTTGAGTTGAGCCAAAACATGCAAGAATGATGATCTAAACACAAGATGCATGTTAACGCAATAGAGAAGATTGCACTACAAGTGCATGGTGCATGCAAGAGGCTATCAAACCAACCTGAGACAGAGGTATATCATGCTGAAATAAGGTCTAATACATGCTAAGATGGAGCCAAAACAAGCTTAACAAACATGTTACTTTTATGAGCCATCAATACAGCCATATGAGACATAAGGAGAGGGGGTGACCCTCTCTTATTTTGGACCTCAAAACACCATTTCCACCACCGAAAATCCTATGGATTTCAGTGGTGAGAAGGCCAAAACAAGGTGGTCCCAATAGCTTAAAAGGGAGGCACAAGAACAAGACCAAACAAGGCCTAAGAGGGGGTAGACAACCCCCAACACAAAAGTGACCTTAAACAAACATTAGAAGCATGAAAAATCAGAACTTTTTATAGTGGAAAGTTAAGCATAAATTAGCATGCAAACAGGTCCAAAAGCTTAAACCAAAACAAGGGTTTAAAGGCTAGTTGACTCACCCTTGAAGAACACCTTCAAGAACACAACTCCAGCACTCTTTTTTGACCAAAACCAGTCCAAAAACACTAACACCAGCTCCTAAGTACCTCAGCAACAAAAGGATAGTGTTCTAGTAGGTGCTTTAGTGCAAAAGTATGAAGAAAATACACTTTTGAGCACAAACTAGGGTAAATATGGAGAGAGAGGGGTAAAATATAGAGAGAGAGTGATATATGTTTTGTATATCAATTTTTAGAACCCCTGGAAAGGGAGAGGGGTCTCCCTTTTTATAGAAATTCAATTCTCAAGCTTGTTAAACAAGCTTGAGTCTTGATTCAATCCCTCCATACACGTGTATGGAGGATGAGAACTGTGCTTACCAGCTGTCACAGCTGGCACAAAAATATCTGCAAAAGCAGGTGGAAAGGTCTTGGCCAAGAAATATGGCCGATCGACCAAAAGGAGTGCCGATCGGCCACCACTTATGGCCGATGACAAGAAAACAAGGCCGATGGCACAAGGCCTTAGCCGATGAGTTGTAGGGATGGCCAACAAGCCACTCTCTTCCCTCAGAAGCAAATACCAAAGTCCTTGGTCCACAACCAAGCACAAAACAAACAAGTTGAGAGATCCTAAGGCAAGGCACGCAGCCGAGACCTTTGGGAACTCAAAACGAACATAAGCATGGATGATCATCGAGTGTTCAAACGATGACAGTCAAAAATGGGGTGTCTACAGTTGCCCCTCTTTGATAGAACTCGAAAGTCATAAGATAACGGGAGTGAATGTCAAAGCCCAGAGACGACCCATTTTCGACAAGGCCAAAGACTTAGACAAATGTACAAGATAACAAAGATATGCGCCCGCAGGCAGGGGCAAGATGCAAATGACATGCACAACGCCAAACATAACTTATGACCATGCAAAGAAAGCTGTAATGAAGCATTTATGCAAAACAGATACAACATTTTACTCAAGCGAA
Source organism: Camellia granthamiana (assembly GCA_036172215.1). Lineage (NCBI taxonomy): Eukaryota > Viridiplantae > Streptophyta > Magnoliopsida > Ericales > Theaceae > Camellia > Camellia granthamiana. The sequence continues at coordinate 77,768,767 of CM069913.1, read as the reverse complement.
TAAGAAAGAGTAATCCTACACATTCCAACAGAAAGGATGTAAGAAAATTATGCAATTCTCACTGCATCTCACGCAGAGAAGATTAAAAGCGACTACCGAGAACAGGCGGAGTCTCAAACGCAACGCCACTCGGCATGCCATACGCAAAAGGAAAAGGGCCTCCAAACGCGTGTCAAATGCGAAAGGAGAAAGCAAATAACTGAACATCGGAACGCATCTGAGTGTTCGAAACTGAAGACATCCTAACGCACCACATGCGAGAGGTGAAGGGTTGCACAGGAAGGTGCGATGCATGTAACAGTGTGGGTACATCCAAACGCGACACTCGAGTGGAGAAGGGTTGCGCGAGAAAGCGCGATGCACATAAAAGTACGGATACGTCCAAACGCGGCATGCGAGTGGAGAAAGGTTGCAGAACGCGTGATAAACGCGAACATGTGGGTACATCCAAACGCGGTACGCGAATGGAGAAGGGTTGTAGAATGCGTGATAAACGCAAACATGCGGGTGCGTCCAAACGCGACACGCGAGTGGAGAAGGGTTGCAGAACGCGTGATTAACGCGAACATTCGGGTACGTCCAAACGCGACACGCGAGTGGAGAAGGGTTGCAGAACGCTTGATAAACGCGAACATTTGGATACGTCCAAACGCGACACGCGAGTGGAGAAGGGTTGCAGAACGCGTGATAAACGCGAACATGCGGGTACGTCCAAACGCGGCACGCGAGTGGAGAAGGGTAGCAGAACGGGCGATAAACACGAGCATGCAGGTACGTCCAAACATGGCACGCGAGTGGAGAAGGGTTGCAGAACGCGTGATATACGCGAACATGCGGGTACGACCAAACACGGCATGCGAGTGGAGAAAGGTAGCAGTCAAACTAAACCAGGACTTCTCTTGAATGAACCGTACATACAATATCGTGCTTGCAAAAGAAAGAAATTCAACAGGTACAATATAGTAGAAACACATGCAGATATAATGTGCATAACAATGCAAGTGAAAAGGTCGCATGACAATGCAAGTGAAAAGATGCATGACAATGCAACTAGAACGAGCATAATAATGCAAGTAAAACACGCCCGACAACGCAAGCAAGGGGTGCATAACAATGCGAGTCAAGCATGCATGACAACGCAAGCAATGTGCATAACAATGCAAGAAAGGCATGCGTGAGAATGCAAGCCAAGTGCACAAACACATGTAAGTAAAGCATGCGCGACAACGCAAGCAATGTGTGTGACAATGCGAGAAAGGCATGCGCGACAACGCAAGCAAAATGCATAAACACATGTAAGTAAAGCATGCATGACAACGCAAGCAATGTGTGTAACAATGCGAGAAAGGCATGCGCGACAACGCAAGCAAAGTGCATAAACACATGTAAGTAAAGCATGCGCGACAAGGCAAGCAACGTGTGTAACAATGCGAGTGAGATGTGCATGACAAAGCAACAAGTGTATGTTCCATGCAACATTAGGATGCATATTCAATGCAAGAGGGAGAAATGCACATTCTATGCAAAACATGGCGAAACACTGTAATGCAACGCATTCAAAGCAATTCTCGAATCTTGCAATATACAAAAGGATACGAAAAAGGATACACCTTGCACGCATCGAGTGCTGCACATGGAAGACACGGTTCGAGGTCACCACGGAGACCGCTTAACCTTCAAAAGTGTATTTCCTTCCACTTTACTGACAGATGAGGGTACCAAACGAAAGAACAATCCCAAACAAGGGCGTTGGAGGTGCATCGACCACGAGGGAGAGCCATCGGCCATCCATCGGCCATCAAGAGAGATTATCGGCCAAAAATTTAGCCGATCGGCTAACAATTTGGCAGATCAACCAAAAGTGGTAGATTCAAGGCAATTTTGTCCATTTGGTTCGGGTCTTTAAATATAGGGTTCCAAACCCTATTTCCTCGCTTCCTCTTAGTCGAAAATCATTTCCCTCTCTCTCTAGATCATTTTCCTCCCTTCAATCCATACTTTTCTCCCATTTTCAAGCCTCCCGCAACTTCCGATTCGCGAAACCCTCTTCGTTTCAAACACTTTGAACCGAATGAAATGCGATTTCAGTGTTCCTTTCTCAATTTCCACTACTTGGGGTTTGTTTTCCCCGAATTAGCCTTGGTTTCCATGCTTCCTTCCGTACTTCGACCCTTTCTTCCGTTTTTGCACCCCTCGGGGTTGACTTTTGGTTGACTTTGGGCATTCTTGCCCACTTCTCTTACCCTCGGTCATTTTTGCACTCCTCTCGAGATGACGGATGATATTCCACGGGGTGGGACTCCCCTAGAGATGGATACAGATCCCGAGGTCGAGCTCTTACCGCTCAGTGTTCGACCGTTCGACCCAGCGACATACCGGCCCGGCGATACACATATTGCCTCCCGATAGCATCAGCCAGTTCAGGAGCTACGCGCGAGGTGTGCCATTGGAGCTCCTACCAGGTGAGCTAGAGTCGCACTTGTCTTGTGGCGCTGCTGAGGTATACGCTTCTCTTCTTTTATTTTCTGCAATGTAAATCAGATATCTTGAATAGCCAATTTTGTTCTTTAGCTGAATAACCCAAACACATTGACACATCACATGCTTAGTTCACATTGAGCACAATCATACACGATATCTGTGTAAACTCAAACACATGCACACGCACTGCATTTTCATCAATTTTGAGCATATTCAAACACTGTATTTTTGACATTGCTTCACATCTATTTGTCTTAAACACAGGGAGATTCTCATGCCTTCCGAGGGTATGGGAACACCATTGCCCGAGGTTGGTACATGGAGCTGCCCGACGAGGTTCGCCAGATTGTTGACGAGGCCAGCTTCGGCATGTTCTACATGGGACTCTTGCGCCTCACTGTGAGTAGGCCCCTTCTTGGCGTGCTGGTGGAGAGGTGGCGGGACACCACCGATTCCTTCCACCTTTCTGTAGCGGGGGAGATGACGATGACTCCCTTCGACTTCTCCATGCTCACTAGCATCGGAATAGGAGGTAATCTGATCCCCTATGACACCGACATAGGCAAATGGGATGCTGCCTAGATGTTCTTGCTTGGCGCTCGCCCGCCTCTCTCCTGGCCAAGGTTCGTGAGGTATTCTTGGTTCGAGGACCATTTTAGGGTACAGGCACCGACGACCCACGAGGAGGTAGAGATGTACGCCCGAGGATTCATTATGTTCATGCTGGGCACTACCTTATTCACCGACCGGGGCGAACACTATTGCCCTCTATGTGTTGAGCGCATTGGTAGACGTGACGCAGATCCGGCGCTACGATTGGGGCGGCGCAGGCTTGGCCACGCTTTACGGATACATGAGCTTTTCATCCCGCCGCAGCGGACATCTGCTCGGAGGCTACTGGCGAGCCTGGGAGGTACACATTCCCATTCTGTTTTACAGCTTTGCCTTACACTATCTGTACACAACACACACTACATACACGCAATCTACTTTACACCAGCTGTACATTGCACACACTGCACACACGCAATCTGCTTTACTCTGGCTGTACACTGCACACACTGCACAATACACTGGACACCATTCTCTGGTTTTTGCTTTATCTGCATTCTGCTTTACTAATAAAACATACTCACTGTTGCCCTGTTATATTCTGTAGTTGTGGGTGTATGCCTACTTTCTGAGGCTTGCCCCAGTGCCGGATGTGGAGACGCCCCCCACGGTTCCATATTCTCATCGATACGATGTGAGGAGCGAGCGGAGGCCGCGGGAGTCTTTTCTGTTCTTCCTCAGATACTTTGACACCATTACCACAGCAGAGGTATTTCGAACATTACAGTTTATTTAAGCTTCGCTTTGCATTGTACTTTCAATAGCAGATAACAAACTATATATCCTGTCATCTGCAGATCACCTGGCAGCCCTGGGCCGTGTTGCCGGATGTAGTGAGAGACCAGTACATGGGTGCTGGAGAGACTGCCCGGTTCCGAATTCTCCTAGAGGGTCCGGTTTGTCGGGCATGGTATTTTGGAGAGCGCTTCTTGTGTCAGAGCCTTGGTCTGCCTGAGCAGATAGTCTCGAGGCCACCTCCCGTTCATACGAGGGCCATCGAGAGGTACACCCTGCAGGAGATGATGGATTTTACAATAGGCTTGGATTTTGATTTTTACAAAGATGAGGGCGACTACACTGAGTTCATCCAAACTTATCTCATGCGACCTTTGACCGGTGCTCGCCGAGTTGGGAGGAAGGGGCCCGCAGCGCTAGTGGGAGGAGCGGGAGCACGGAGGGTGACTCAGGCCCGTAGTAGGAGTGGGTCTCGGAGGGCATGGGGAGTTGGGTGGCCAGAGCTGCCCACCACCATGACATGCCGAGGACAGGGTGGGAAGACTTATCAGATACCCATCGCTCCTTTTCCGGCTGATCATGAGCTTGTCGGAGTTCGCGGCTCGGCCCTGATATGTGCTATACTTTTCATTCTGTACAGTCATTTCATTTCAGTTGATATCCCGCAAAATACTAATTACTTCAACACTTTTGCAGGCTTCCATCGAGTACACTAGTCAGTCTCTGGAGCTGACGGCCTCGGTGATGGGGATTCTTCAGAGGAGCATGGACCTGCTCAGCATTTATGGTATCCCGGGAAATTCCTTCAACCTCATCCCCAAAACTTTGCATCATCTGTCCCATACATGATCTGATACATCACATTATCAATACGACACCTGATACACTGCACTCACATACCACTCACGGCACTGATACATTGTAACTCACATACTGCTCACAACATTCATACACTGTATTTGATACCATACTTGACTTTGCATAGTGTAACTGATGCATCTACCAATTTGTTCTTTTCAGGCCCCATTCCAGATACCGGCCACAGGGGGTACCTGAACAGGACCTTCAGCGCCTCCCAGAGCAGCAGGGGGAGCCAGACGAGGGATGACAATACATAGTCGAGGCAGACATAGGCGTACGCGTACAAAGAGCAGTTCACAAGAGCCTACCCCTGATGATGACGAGTCTGATGCAGAGGTAGAGTCGTCTCAGGATGAGGCTGGAGATGGCTCAGACAGCGGAGGTGACGGTGGTGATCCTGGACCTTCTTCTAGGAAGAGGATGAGGACGGACTCTCGCGCTTGAGGCGACTGATGCCGATCCTGATGCTGCTCTTCTTTTTTTGCTTTACTTTTCTTTTCTTTTTACTAGTAGTTTTGCACATTGTACTGCGTCAGGCAGATTTTATTTTTCTTTAAAACTATGTATTTTTGCAAAAGAAAATATGAGGGAATGAAATAGCTCTTTTTGTTGAAAAAGTGTTACATTTGTACATTCTAAGTATCGCATCGCATCTCATTACATAACAATGTAAATGAGATTAAACTTTGTTTTGAAAACTAAACTCTCGAATTGCATTAATCAGGTAGTGAACCGACTGACAACAAAGCAACTCGATAAGCAAAACAAAGAACTTGACATGCTAACCAAATGTAAATACAACTCGATAAGAAAAACCAAGAACTAAGGAACACGAAATACAACTCGATAAACATAAGTACAACAACTTGATAAACAAGTTGAAGTAACACAAGCGTGACTTCGTAAAATCATCACCGAAAGGCATTTGAAGTGGAACAAATCACAAGTTCTCAACATCTCCAACACATGGACAACCTAGAGAATAGAAGGGATGCCCATCGGCCAAGGTGAGAGGCCATCGGCCACAAGAAATGAACAACGGCCAACATTATTAGCCGATCGGCTAAAAAAGATGGTCGGTTGGCACTCTTTTTGGCCGATCGGCCAAAAATGGCAAGAACCTCCAGAATGCTGCCACCTGTCTTCCACTCAACACCTTATCTTCTACAAAAGCCCCAACTTCGTAGTTTCTCCATTCCAGCTTAGTTTTTGCACCAAATGGAAACATTTCTTGTCCAAAATCTCACAAATTGGATTGCCAACTTAAATGGCTCGAAAAAGCTAAATTTTTGGGGCTTTGGAATAAATGCACTATTCACGTTGAGTCGCAACCCGCTGCATTTTTCGTTCCTCCATGCCACAGCAAGGTTTTGGAATCCAGTGACACACATCTCTAGCTTTGGCGGACAAGAAATATGTCCAACTTTTGAGGATTTCCAAGTTTTAATGGAATCCGAGTGCGATGAAGAAATCTTGCTTCAATTTCGCTTTGGCTACGTCCAAGCCTTAGGATGGATGTGTGACCTTTCTTTGCATGACGCTCGGTCATTGATTCACGACAGAGAGCTAGACATTTCGAGCTTGATTCATCATTTTTCTGATGCTGGTGACCGAGACGATCATCATTGGCAGGGTTACCGGCGACATGCACTTTGCTTGTGCATGTTGTCTCATTTCTTGCTTGCCCCAGGCTTCGGTGGGTTTAGCACTCATTTGATTGAAGTCGCTGAGGGCTTAAAAGAGGGCAAGAGCTGCATCGCCATGACACTAGTTGAGACATTGATGGGTTGGGACGCTTTTCATTGCCAGGAGATGACTAGATTCGTGGGGAGTCCACTACTACTGCAAGTAATGTTTCGCACCCTATCTCAATATATTTCTCACATCACTCGGCCCTCAGGCTCGGTTTTTCTCTCAAAACCCTTTTTCTCACTTTTTCTCTCAACGTATACCCCTCTATTCTTTAATCTCTCATTTTTCATCCCTCCACAGATATGGTTGATGGATAAATTGAAAGTTGTGGACTCGTGCCTAGTATATTCAGCTCGCAGCTATTTCTTCCAACGACGCCTAGTCGATGCCCCTGATGAGGGATGGTGGTGCGACTGGTTGTGCAGTTTGTCCGCTACCAGTATTACTTGGCGCTGCCCTTGGCTCAATTTACCGACGATGAGCTACAGCAAGACCCGCCAGCTCAGGATTCAGTTGATTGGCCTGACACACTATGTCTTTTACTTCACGTTTCGATTCTGACGCCAGTTTGGTCATGATTAGACTTGCCCGGAGGAGGGGATAGAATACCGTACTGCATCTTCGGTCTAAGGGGCACAACTAGCTCGGTATGCCACAGCATAGAGGATGAGAGACTTCTGGCCCCCCGCTCCCACTTTCAGTTGCACATTCTCTGGTGAATGCATAGCTTCGCTTGATGAAGAGGCGTGGATTGGGCCTACTTTGGCATTAGAGGCTTCCACAAGCTCTAGGAGGGGGCACAGGAACACCCGACTATGCCCCTAGTTTATTTGCTTTAATCAGTACTTTCAAGTTTTCTTTATGAATGTAATAAAAAGGAACTTCAATTTGTATTCAAGAGTAGGAGAACTCTGTACTGAAATCAATATAATTGGAGGCTGTGGGCACTGAAAATTTTCTGTTTGGTCCAAAAATGGTCTGAGTCGTAAAAAGATTAATTTGAGCAAAATAACTTTTATTAAAACTTTTCAAAACCATTTTCCATATGGATCACAACTAGACACGCCCGAGATCTATCATTGAGATGTACAACCCGGATCCTAGCAACTGGAAAGTTCCCCCCAGTCTGAATAGCACTGCACTGTAGATCACAACCGAGCTCTTGTATGCAAAATAGATGAAGATGACCAACAAGATCACATGGTCAAAGTTGATCGGGGAAGTGTTTATGGCTGGACTTCAGAATGAAGTTGCCTACGTATCCCAAAGATGAGAATCAAGCCTTACGTAGTTCAGCTCGGGTTCGCTCGTGTATTAACTCTCTCCTTTTGCGCTCTAACTTTTGCCAAGGCCGCCCTTTCTAGGTTTTCAACCTTGCGACCTCAGTTTTTATCATTTCAAAATTTTCATGCTCTAACTTTTGCCTAGGTCGTCTTTCAGGCTTTCGGCCTAGCGAGCCACTCAGGGAAAGTATTTCTTCAACTTATCCATGTTGATCGGTTAGGAGAACTCTAGGCCATCTAGGTCCATCAGAATGACAGCTCCACCCGACTAGATAGACTTGATGATGGAAGGACCAATCCAATTGGGTCTGAACTTGCCCCTAGGGTCGTGGATGGGAGCTCGGTTGTCTTTGAGCACAAGATCCCCTTCTTTCAAATTCCTGGACTTAACCTTCTTGTTAAAAGCCCTGGCAATTCTCCGTTGATAACCCTAAACGTGATACAGTGCTTTCAGCCTTCTCTCGTCAAAGAGCACAAGTTCTTCGAACCTGCTTTGTTGCCAATTTGCCTCAGCTATCTGACACTCAGCCAATACCTGTAATGACAGAACCTCAACTTCGATAGGCAGAACAACCTCCATCCCATAGACTAAGGAACACGGAGTTGCCCCAGTAGAAGTTCGAATTGAAGTCCGGTAGCCCCATAGAGCAAATGGCAGCTTATCTGGCCAGTCCCGGTAGGTTTCCACCATCTTCCGTAGAATGTGCATGATGTTCTTGTTGGCGGCCTCAACAGCTCCGTTGGTTTGCGGCCGATATGTAGATGACCTATGAAAAACCTCGTTGTACTTATCCAACAAGTCGATCACCTCCTTCTTGAAGTGGGAACCATTATCTGAAACAATCTCATTCAGAACCCCGTAGCGACAGATGATGTTGTTCCTGATGAACTTTGCAACATGCGATGCCTTCAACAACGCATTAGACTGGGCCTCAACCGACTTCGTGAAATTGTCTATCGCAACCAGAATGAACCCATGCCCATTGGACCCCTTCGGAGTGACAACCCTAAGTACATCAATCCCCCAGACTGAAAACGGCCATAGCAAAGTCATGTTGTACAGCTTCGACGGCGGAATGTTCATGCGGTTTGCATGGATCTGACATTTGTGGCATCGCCGAACAAAGCCAATACAATCCTCCTCCGTGGTGGACTAGTAATAACCCTACCTGAGCATCTTCCGGGCTAGCATCACCCCGTTTATGTGCGATCCGCACTCTCCTCCGTGGATGGCCTCCATCAGGTGCTTGGATTCTTTAGCATCAACACACAGGTTATGCATCCCAAGATGACCTCTCTTGTACAGTTTACCCCCGCAGACGATGAACTGAGTAGCCACTCTTCAAATTGCCCTCTTATCTTTGGCATTTGCCCCTGGTGGATACGCTTCCTTTTCTAAGAAGTTCCAGACATCGTAATACCAGGGATTCTCATCTTTGACCTCATCTATGGCAGCAATCAGCTTGTAGGCTGGCACAAATTTATGTTTGATGATGATTGGACGTATCCGAACTCCAAAAGGGATGCCTATCATAGAAGATAGAGTTGCCAATGAATCAGCGAACCTGTTGTTCTCTCTTAACATATGAGTGAAATTCAGTTTCTCAAACCGAGGAATCAGAACGTCCAAGGTCTGGTGATAGATTCTCATCTTTTCTTCTTTAACTTTCCAATCTCCTTTAGCTTGAGATACAACAAGGTTCGAGTCGACGATGACATCCAACCGTTTTACCCCTAGTTCTAGGGCGGCTTCTAGTCCAGCAATACATGCCTCATATTCTGCCTCATTGTTCGACACTTTGAACAGGAGTTTGAATGCTAGAGGTATGAGGGAATTGTCCGATGCTATCAGCAACACCGCTATCCCATACCCGTATTGGTTTGACACTCCGTCAAAGTACATCATCTAGGTCTCTTCTTTGACATGCAGAATGGCCTCGTCTGGGAATAGGTACTCAACTGCTTCATCTCCTTCAACTGGGTGATTGGCTCGGAACTCCGCTACCGCTCTTCCTTTTATTGACTTGTACGTCACGTACTTCAAATCGAATTCGGAAAGCAGAAGCAACCAACGGGCTAGCCTACCCGTAAGTGCTGGTTTCTCGAAGAGATATTTGATGGGATCTAATCTCGAAACCAGTATTATGGAGTGAGCTAACAGGTAGTGCCGCAGCTTCCTGGTAGCCCATACCAAGGCCAGACAAGCCTTCTCCAGTGAAGTGTAGCGGGTCTCGTAATCTAGCATTTTCTTGCTTTGGTAGTAGATAGCTCTCTCCACTTTGTCCTCGGACTCCTGTGCAAGCATGCAACCCATTGTAGTTTCAGTCACTGAAAGATACAGAATCAACGGTTTCCCCAGCTCAGGCGGTGACAACACAGGTGGGTTCTGTAGATATTGTTTGATCTGCTTGAAAGCTGTTTGGCATCGGCCGTCCCATTACAACTTCTTTCCTTTCTTCAGGAGACCAAAGAGTGGTTCACAAGTAAAGGTTAATTTTGTAATAAACCGTCTTATGAATTGCACTTTACCCAGAAAGCCTCGCACCTTCTTTTCAGTCCTCGATGGTGGCATTTCTAAGATGCCCTTGATTTTGGAAGGATCAACCTCGATACCTTTCTGTGTAATCAAGAACCCTAGTATTTTCCCTGCTGTAACACCAAACGTACACTTCTGAGGATTCAGCCGCAACCGATGCTCTCTGATCCTTTGGAAGAATTTCTGCAAGGCGGTATAGTGGCCCTGTCTTTCTTTGGACTTGACAATCATTTCACCCACGTACACCTCAACCTCTTTATGGATCATATCATGCAAAATCGTGGTTGGAGCCCGTTGATATGCAGCTCCAGCGTTCTTCAGCCCAAATGGCATGTCCCTATAACAATTGGTCCCCCACGGGGTGGTAAAAGCAGTCTTCTCCAGGTCTTCCGGTGCCATCAATATCTAATTGTAGCCTAAAAACCCATCCATGAATGAGAGCAGCACATGCCCAGCAGTGAAGTCCACTAATTCGTCGATATGCGGCAGAGGAAAGTTGTCATTCGGACTGGCATTGCTCAAATCCCTGAAGTCCACATATACCTGAATTCTGCCGTCCTTCTTTGGCACCGGAACTATATTGGCCAACCAAGTTGAGTATTCAGATACCAGCAGGAACCCTCCGCCAATTTGCTTGGTGACCTCTTCTTTGATCTTGAGAGCCCAGTCCAGGCAAATCCTTCTGAGCTTCTGCTTAACCGGTCAGGCCTCTAGGTCAAGAGGGATTCGATGCTGTACAATCTCAAGATCGATTCCAGGCATGTCTTCGTAGAACCACGCGAAAACATCTTTGAAATCCTTTAACAAAGCGACTAAGCGCTCACGCTCCTCCGAAGACAACGTGGACCCGATCTGGACCAGCAGCGGGTCCTTCTCAGTACCAACATTAATTTGGGTGATTTCATCAACCAAGGGTTTAACAAACCTCTCCTGCTCTTGATCAAGTAAATATTGCAAAACCGGAGGAGTTTCTTCCTCGTCGTTTTCATCAAAATTTTGAAAGTCTTGATTAATGCAATAAATTAAGGGCACAGAAAAGTACTCAGAAGCCACAGCCATTCCATTCTCATTAATCAATTCCAAATCGCCTGATACCTCTATTACAACAGACTCAAAGGAAAAAGAAAAGGACAACCTAGACAAGACTGCCGTATCCGGCTTGTCATTCCCAAGAATACCAGACTCAGACTCAAATGAGCTGGAACCTGATTCCGACTCCACAGACTCGGTGGAATCAGATTCCAGCTCACTACCTGACCCGGTGTTGCTCGATAAAAATCCCTCCTCATACTGCCAGACGAGGGAGGGTGCGATGGATGCATCCAAAATGTTTGAAGATGGGCCCGCAGCCATTTCATTCCCAATCATGGACACCGAGAAGTTATCCCCCAAGCACTCATGTACGATCAGAGGATCTGAAAGTAGACAAGCCAATGCTACCCCCATTTCAATCTCTGTGCTCTTGGAAACCTCTTCCTTGCATTGCTCAGCCTCAATTGGTGGGTCTGTCTGCTTTTCGACAACATCATCCCCGGACAATTGCAAGTCAAAGAAAATTTCAAATCCCGGCAAGCGCCGCCTCTCTGTATTTAACCATGGCTCTGGGAAGCCGTAGAATGGGAAGTCCTCCCCCTCCCAGACAAAGTGTCCGTTTAGGGTACCCTGAATAGGTCGGTGCATCAACTCAGAATGCTTCCCCGCCTATTTTGCTCTGGCTCTTCCAGCCATCTCTTTTCCTTTCCTCATCCAGTCCTCGTTTGTAGGTAGATAACCTAAACCAAAGGTATGTGGGTTATGCGGCACTTCGGCCGATGTTGCAATGCCTTTTCGGCCACTGCGCCCTAATCCCATCCTGGGGATGTGCTGGAGCTTGTTCATGAGGTACACAGACTGCGCACTGACATATAACCCCTCATCAACAGCTAAGATACTCTGTACAACCCGGGCCTCGGCTAGGGTAAATCCTGACAGGAATACATCCTCTGCGCCATGCTCGATATCCAGAACTGGTTTAGAAACCTCTAGCGGCGGATGGATTGACGAATTCCCAAAAACTATAGCCACCCCCTTCCCGTGGGGGTATTTCAATATTTGGTGCAGGGTTGAAGAGACCGCCTTCACCTGGTGCAGCCACGGCTGCCCCAGGAGTAGATTGAAGGTCGCGGGAATGTCCAAGACAAGAAAGTCAATATTGTGTTGTTCTGGACCAACCTTAGTCTGAATCTGTACAGTCCCCATCACCTCTCTGCTGGTATTGTCATAGGCCCTTATCAGCTGGGCAGTTGGCACAAAATCAGTGGGCTTTAACCCGATTGCATATGCCGTCCTCGATAAGCACGCATTGATAGCCGATCCTGTGTCGACAAGAACCACTGGTATTCATTTTTCTCTACACTCGACAGAGATGTAGAGAGGTTTGTTATGATTTCCCCCTCAAGCGGCAACTCCTTGTCAGAGAAGGTCAATGTCAGGGAAGCTCCTCCGGAAAAAACAAATCCTACCAGCTGCTCAGGCGTGGTGTCGATTGAAAGTTTGGCCTTGTCCATTGCAGAAAGGACAGCTTGTCTCTGAACTCCTGAGGCCATAAGCAGTCCCCAGATGGAGATGTCTGCTTGAATCTTCTTAAGCTGTTTCAGTACAGCCTCCTCCTCGAGTAGTTTCACTTTATGCTTCTCTGCTTCCTTGTCCTTTCCGAACGCCTATGATTGATCCAAGTGTGGGGGCTTGAAATGCCGCCCACTCCTACTCATGCGGTCAACCTCCCCCACATACCAAGTATCATCCAGTTGACTTCCCCCCCAATCATCGTTTGTGTGGGCAAGACATAAGTCATCGTCCTTCCACCACATACCATCGGCAACCGACAAACACTTGTCCGGTTCCGTTACAACTATTCCTGTGCCCACAGCACCTTCCACTCCTGTGCTCGCAGCACGTTCTGTTCTTGTGCACACAGCACGTTCTGTCCCCACAAGGGCTTTGCCTTTCTGGCCCTCTTGAGATCTTCAATCTTTTCTTGTTCAAACTGCTTTAGTGCAGCCTGCTGTTCAGAATCTTTTGTACTCAAATTGCCCGTGTTTTGAGCAAAATTCTTTACACCGGTGCTCTCCAGTGATGCAAATTGATTCCCGGCCCTTCCGGCCACTGTTGATGTCCTCATCCCTAACGGACCCTGTTCTCGCTAAGGTTGTTCAACAACATTTGGCTCATCACTGAGCCATCCGGCAGCTTCTCCCGAGCCATCTAAATCAATCCAGTTGACAGTCACGTCCCCCGGATCCTATTCGTTGAAGAACTGAAGGTTTGCAATGTCCTCCTCCAGATTCGCTAGGTCATCTAGCCCCTGATTAGGTCCATCCTCTCGGACTACACAAATCTCTACCCCCACTGGCAATTCGACCCTTGGCTTAGGCTGATCTGGTGTGATGTAACCACTCAGGTTGTACATGAAGCTTGCAGACTCCTCAGGCTCTGACTGATCATTCCCATCTGCCCTCACAGTCGACCCAGTTCTATCTTTGATAGCCACCACCACCAATTCTGGTTGGGTTTGGGAGATATCCAAGACACACAAGTCAGTGCTGTTAGGAATGAACACCTTCGACTTGGGTAGGTGAGAAGGGGTGATATATATGCTCAGGTCATATGAAGTGGCTGAGGTTTGGATTAGATTGATGCATCTGGAAGGTGGAGCTTGGTTGTGTGGTTGGAGAGGGTTGGTTGTGACATTCGGCTTCTCTGGAGGCACGATCACCCTGTTGTCAATGAGATCTTGAATCTCATGATGCAATCTGTAGCACTGGTCGATATCATAACCATGTTATTGGTGAAAGGCGCAGTACTTCGCCGGATTATGGGAGGGGGGAATCTTTTCTAGCAATGGCCGCGGCTTTAGGGGCTTCAGGTGCCCTTTCCTAATCAAAACCCCCAAAGCTTTGGACAGAGACATGTATAGTGGGGTGAAGGTTCTTTGGCCTCGGGGTGAATACCTGGCTGTTTGCAAGCTACTTCAGGACGCATAGGTGAATGGCGTAGCTGCAAGGGTTTTTGGGGTGGTGGTGGTGACCATGCCCATGTCTGAAGATCTTGCAGCTGCAGCACTGTTTGTGCCTGCATTCGTACAGCGGTTGAATGCCCTCTTGGGCTGCTCTCTCTTGATCAATGAGGCCCTGTTTCATGGCATCCTCGATCTGCACCCGTATCTCATGTAGATCCGCAAAGGTAGGGAGGGGGAGGACGATCATCTTTTACATAAGCTTAGGCTGGAGGTTGTTCACAACCATCCGTATCTGATCTTTGTCAACCGGCCTGATGGTCATCATCGAGGCTTTGGCCCTCCAACGGGTTACGAAGTCGGAGAAGCTCTCCTTCGGTTCCTGCCTGGTTGTCTCAAGATCACAAGTTGTGATCTCGATCTACGAGTTGTAAGAGTATTGAGCTACAAAGGCCTCACCCATCTCTTCTCAACTTCTCTTGACAGAGTCCTCCAATTTTGCATACCAAATAGCTGTTACACCTAATAGGGTTCGGCCAAACAGAGAAAACTTCTGCAACCTGGAGAGGCCCATCGGCCTTAGTATATCCGAGAACAACCGCAAATGCACCATAGGATCTCCAGACCCGTCAAAATAGTCTATGTGCGGCATTTTAAACTGGTCTGGCAGAGTCACGACCGAGTCGTTATACCCGTCCCCTATATCTGGAATGGAATGGGCCCCTTGAGACTTGTTGAACAGCTTTTCTAGCTTGCTCACTTTTAGCGCTGTCGGATCCACCTAAAATTCAAACGGTGTATCCACTAGATTGGTGGGCGCATTGGACAGTTGAGGTAGGATTGGGGGCGGAGCCGGCCCCGTTGGGACGTTCGTATTATCATGGACATTTGCTGTCTCCCCAGGTGTTGGAACCCTTGGTGGGGGAGGAGCTGGGTGTGAAGTAGATGCTCCGGTTTGCTGCTGTAGCCTAGCAATTAACTCTGCTTGTTGGGCCACTACTTCTGCTTGACGAGTGGTAGCCTCTACCTGGTGGGCAGCATCCCGCTGCATGGCCTGCATAGACTCCTGAAGTTGACGCATCATCTCTTCTATACCTACCATATTGTCCTAATCTAACTGAACAACCAGTATATCTTTGTCTGCAGTAGACTCGGAAATCTCAACCCGACTACTGAAGGACCAATGATCTGGTAACTGCTGTACTGATATACTGCGCCTTACTGACCTCCGCCTCGTAACCGGGGGTAAGAAATGGAGCACTGATTGTCTGTCTATTAGATCCACAGATCGATTAAGTCTACGACCTCTAACCTAGAGTGCTTGGGGAATATCTGCCTGGCCGGAAGCAATGGTCCTAAACTACCTTGCAAAAAGATAAATAAAGCATATTAAGGAAACAATGAGCAGAAAAACGAACAGCATAACAGCTTAAATAAAGACAACACACAGTTAGCAAACACAAGCTGCAAGAACTGTTCTCAACCACTTATCACTGTTCCCAAATCATTGCCCCAGATCTGATACCCTTAGGTAAAACTGATTCTCCAAAATACTGATGCCCTCAGGCCTGATACTCAGACTTGCAAACTGATACATGCATTCCTGTAGAGACGCAGTCTAAAAGCACATAGCAAGCAAGTCAGAGCCAAAACAACCCTATGGAGGGGTAAGGTTTCTGTGTCCTAGTTTCGTCAAGAACTAGGGTTTCACTACGCACACAGTGGTTTTAAACAACCTATAATCGGGTAAGCAACCTGTCCTAGCTTGGAATGGTCACTACAGTTTCCGATATGCACTAGGTCGAATGGTCAAAAAGGGTGCCCCGGTAAAAACTAGGGGGTGTGCTCCCGTCGTGGCAGAGCCCGCAACCGGTCAGCCTTATGGCACGCTTCTCAAAGAAAGGCTCCGGCAAACTGCTCAGGAATAGCATACGGAAAAGACGATGTCCTAGGTGCACCAATGCAAATGCAATGCGAAGAGACACATAAGTGTAATCAAAACATGATATCATGAGTTCGACTCAACTTCTCTAAATCTCCAGCAAAGTCGCCAGAAATTGTAGACGTGCCCGAACGTCCGGGCTCCGAGCGCGAAGGCACAAAATCGTTTTGTTCTTAAGTGTCATGACCCAAACCCGCCCCTATGGGTTTAAGCATCATAACCGACTAGTAATCTGTGATTACCAAAGGCCTACTTAACAGTGATGACATTAATACAGAGTAAGGGGCTGGCGGAAGCCAAAACAGTAAATAAAAGATGTCCAATGAGCTGTGAAAATCTGAATGTAAAAAGTCATTTCCATAAACATGCCACATTGATAACCAAAACGTATGTACATGCAACATATACACAAACATCCCCGTCAGGGACCAAATCCCTTTAACATAACTGTACAGCAGGAGTCTATAACACTTATACAAAATGGAGATGGAAGGGTGAAACTAAGACACCCCAAAAACAGCCTTAGCTTGGAAGGACTTGGAACCTTGCAGTGAGGCACAATGGTTGGCTTGACAAACTGACAGCTAACCTGATGCTCCTAGCATCGATTCGGTGCCTGAACACCTATATATAAATATAAACAGTGAGCGAAAGCCCAGTGAATAACAACTGTGTAAAGAGGTTAAGAATGAATGTCCTTTCAGTTATTAAACAGCCATATCAGTCATTTAGAAACCATAATAGTTGTATGTGGTACATCCAATAGCAAACAGTACAGTAGGTCTTAACAGACTAAACAGTTAGTTGATGGCCATCATAACAGTATACAATATTGGTTCCAAGCATTGGAACCGATAGAGATCTCTGTGACAGTAGCAGTACAGTAACAGCACAGTAACAGTAAGTTGCAATGGATGCCACGAGTACAGTTCATAAATAGGACATCATTCATTCAATAAACAGTATCACTTCAAAAAACAGTACAGTAAATAGTTCAGAAAATAATCATCATTGAACATATCTTTACAACATTGTTACTCACAGAGTACTGGGCCACGGATAGGCTAACGAGCGTCCTTGGATGCCAACCCTACATAGTAACAGAATGAACGCACACTAGGGATTGATAACTTAGCCCCTTAACTTGACTGGGTGTGGTTCTATAACATTATCCTCATTAAGATGCCTTAAACTAGGCCTAAGAATGCCTAGGATGGAATGAGGATGCACAGATGCACTTTAAAACACTTTTCAAAATTTTCAGAAAACAGGGGTCTCGCTCGAGCATGGCTTTCTTCGCTCGAGCGAGCTTGTCAAAATAGTGGGGTCGCTCAAGCGTGGACTTCCCCGCTCGAGCGGTCTGTAAAATTGCAAAAAGTGTTGGATGTTGAAAATCCCCGCTCGATGCTCGCTCGACGCTCGCTTGAGCGTGACACACAGTCCTCGCTCGAGCGTGCGTTTGCATACACCAAAAACCTGAGAGCTTGCAATCTACACTTGAGCCAGCATCCCTTCGCTTGAGCGGAGCTCTGAACAAAAGATGGTCGCTCGAGCGTGGAATCCTTCGCTCGAGCATGGAAGCCAAAATCTAGAATTTCCAGATTTGCCTCCCAAGCTCAAACCAAGCATTCAACACATCAAAACTCAACCTTTTGGGCCCATTTTCTGGAAAACACTTGAAAACTTATACTACAACATGTTTTGAAGATCAATTTTGTAAAATCAAGCCCAAAGGTAAGTCAATTGAACAAAATTTCAACCCAAATGCCAAGAACAAAACATAAACACAACATGCATGATCTCCTTTAATTTCCAACACTTCAAATCGAGATTAAATTGGCAATTTGATGGAAAAACATGATGAATCCATGGACTTCAACTAGAAAATGGACATGCAGGTGAGGACTTTATAAAAACAACCTCAAATTCCAAGAACATGTACATGCATGCAAGAATTAACTACTCAAATCAACTCTTTAAGTCAATTCTTGACTTAGATGAAGTAGAAAAAGAATGGTCTTGAATCGTGCCACTAAGTGGCAATTGTGTAGATATTGCAACTAATGTAATTTAACTTTATTTAATCTAATTTAATCATTCCAAATCAAATTTTAATTAAATCTACAATAAAATCACATAAATTCTAATTAGCATAAAACACTACTCAATTTCAGATTTGGCCGCCGATAAGGCCTTCAATTCGCAATTTGAAACTAAAAACATGAACAGATCAATTTATGACAAACAGATAGAAAATGCAATGAAACAACATACTCATGCGTTCAGTTCAAAATTTCAGTCTGTTCAATTACTTATCATGCTTAATCATAGATTAGCACTAATCAGAGGTGAGGGTTGTCACAGTCTTCGCTCCTTAAAAGAGTTTGGTCTCCAAAGTCGAATTACCTTCATTTTGGTAGAATACTGGATTCAGGGGAAACAGTTCAGGATATCTCTTTAACATATCATCTGCTCTTTCCCAAGTGGCATAGGTGCCACCATGGTTTTGCCAATCCACTTTCACTAACGGAATTTCTTTGTTTCTCAACTTCTTGATCCGTTGGTTCACAATCTGAATAGGTCATTCTTCATAAGTGTAGTCATCACTTAGCACTATACGGGTAGGCTCAATAACATGGAAGGGATCCCAAAGATAATCCCTCAACATTGAAATGTGGAAGAAATTATGCATATGCTCCATTTCAGGAGGAAGCGCTACTTGATACGCCACTGGGTTAATCTTTTCAATGATTTCATACGGTCCAACATACCTCGGTGCTAGCTTACCCTTGACTCCAAAACGAGTCTGGCCTTTCATTGGTGTCACTTTAACAAAGACATGATAACGTACTTCGTATTCCCGGTCTCGCCTCCAGACATCTGCATAACTTTTTTGTCGGCTTTGTGTGGTTTTCAATCTCTGCTGAATCAGTTTCACTTTTTCGGTGGTTTCCTACACAATCTCGGGCCCAAGCAAACGCCCATCTCCTGCTTCTGCCCAGCAGATAGGAGATAGACATTTCCTGCCAAATAAAGCCTCGAAAGGCGCCATACCAATGCTAGAGTGAAAGCTGTTACTGTAGGCAAATTCAGCTAAAGGTAAATGACTTTCCCAATTTCCTTGGAAATCAAGAACACTCATCCGCAGTAAATCTTCCAGAGTCTGAATGGTTCTTTCTTATTGACCATTTGTCTGAGGATGGTATGCACTATTCAGTCTCAATTTGGTACCCAATGTTGTCTATAGGCTTTGCCAAAATCTCGATGTAAACTTCGAGTCTCTATCAGAAACAATGGACACAGGCACTCCATGCAATCTAACAATCTCATCAATATAAATTATAGCCAATTTGTCCGCATTGTAAATTGTTTTAACAGGTAAGAAGTGAGTAGATTTAGTCAACCTATCAACAATAACCCAAATTGAGTCCATACCTTTACTGGAGCGAGGTAAACCAACAATGAAATCCATAGTGATATGTTCCCATTTCCACTTCGGTATTGGTAAGGGCTGAAGTAAGCCTGCGGGTCGTTGATGTTCAGTTTTAACTTGTTGGCAATGATGACATTTCAATACAAAGTCAGCAATTTCTTTCTTCATTCCTGGCCACCAGAAATTCAGTTTCAAGTCTTGGTACATTTTTCGCACTTCCTGGATGGATAGACAGTTTCGAATTGTGGCCCTCTTGCAGAATTCGTCTTTTCAGTTCAGAATCATTCGGTACACACAACCTTCATTGGAATTTCAACACATTATTCTCAAATTTATAGTCCGGCCTCGATTTGGACTCACATTCATCAATGACCTTTTTCAAAAAGTCATCCTGTTGCTATTTCTCTTTAATCCGCTCAATCAGTGCCGGTTGAGCAGAAATAGCGGCTAATGTTCCACCCTGTTCACGCAAAACAGCCTCAACTTCTAATTTTTCAAGGTCACATAGCAGTTCCTTCTGTCCTGTGAGTAAACAGGCTAAATTCCCAATTGACTTTCGGCTGAGTGCATCAGCAACAGTGTTAGCTTTCCCTGGGTGGTACAGAATTTGCAGATCGTAGTCTTTTATTAGTTCTAACCATCTACACTGTCTCATGTTTAGTTCTTTCTGTGTGAAGAAGTACTTCAAACTCTTGTGGTCTGTGTACACCTCACATGTTGCCCCATAAAGGTAGTAACGCCGGATTTTCAATGCAAACACTATTGCAGCAAGTTCTAAGTCATGGGTTGGATAATTTTTCTTGTGCGGTCTCAGTTGTCGGGAAGCATATGCAATAACTTTACCATTCTGCATTAAGACACATCCCAAACCCTTATAAGAAGCATCACTAAAAATAGTAAATCCATCCGTACCTGATGGAAGGGTGAGAATCGATGCAGTCACAAGTCGAGTCTTCAGTTCATGGAAAGCTGATTCCTTCTGATCGGTCCAGTGAAATGGTTTTCCCTTTTGAGTCAACTGAGTCAAAGGTAGGGCAATTTTGGAGAAATCTTTTACAAACCTTCTGTAGTACCTGGCTAAGCCTAGGAAGCTTCGAACTTCAGTGACATTAGTCGGTCTAGGCCAATTCACCACTGCTTCAATTTTCTGCGGGTCAACTATAATGCCATCCTTACTAATCACATGTCCCAAAAACATAACATTATCAAGCCAAAAATTCACACTTTGTCAGTTTTGCATACAGTTTCTATTCTCTTAAGGTCTGTAAGGTAATTCTCAAATGATGTTCATATTCTTCTTCACTATTGGAGGAAATCAGAATGTCATCTATAAAAACAACTACAAATTCGTCGAGGAATGGTTTAAAAATTCTGTTCATAAGGTCCATAAATGCAGCAGGTGCATTAGTAACACCGAAAGGCATAACAAGAAATTCATAATATCCATACCTCGTTCGAAAGGCAGTCTTTTCAATGTCCTCTGGTTTTACTTTCAAGTGGTGGTATCCAGATCTAAGGTCAATTTTAGAGAAAACCTGGGCACCTTGTAACTGGTCAAACAAATCGTCAATTCGAGGCAATGGATATTTGTTTTTCACTGTTACCTTGTTCAGTTCACGGTAGTCAATGCAAAGTCTCAGTGAGCCGTCTTTCTTTTTCACAAACAAAATTGGTGCGCCCTACGGTGAAGTACTGGACCTGATAAACTTTTTATCCAGCAGTTCTTGCAATTGAACTTTCAATTCCTTCAGTTCAGTAGGTGCCATTCTGTAAGGAGCTTTGGAAACTGGCTGTACACCTGGTAGTACTTCAACGGTGAACTCTATTTCCCTATCAATCAAGTCCCCTGGCAAATCATCTGGAAAGACATCTGGGAATTCTCTAACTATAGGAATACTGTCCACATTAGCTTTAGCATCAGTAGGTACAGTCAATATGCAACATAGATACCATTTACACCCCTTTTTAATCAGTTTAAATGCTTTCATAGATGAAATCGAGTATGGGGGAAGTACTACACCAATTCCACTAAACACAAATTCAGGTAGACCAGGTGGATAGAAAACAACTTGTTTCGTTACACAGTCTATGGTAGCATAATATTTTTTTAACCAGTCCATTCCTAAGATTACATCAAAGTGGTCAATGTTCAATGGCAGTAAATCAATATACAAATGTGCATCTCCAACAACAATCTCACATGCAGGATACATATAAGCACATGTCATGGATCCCCCAACGAAGGAAGATACAGCTAACAAATAGTTCATGGGTTCAAGTGGTCTATTTAATTTTCGCGAAAAAGCATGCGAGACATATGAATGTGTAGACCCCGAGTCAATCAGAACATAAGCATTTTGAGCACAAATAGAGAGTATATCTGACACAACCGTCTCGGTATTCTGTACATCTCCCGGTACGAGTGCAAATACCCAGCCTTGCCTTACAGGCTCCTTTCTAGTAGCTCTGGGGTTGGGTTTCGGTGGAGCAGTTGATGCTACGGCGCTAGCTGTAGCTTTACTATTGCCTTGAGAAGTGGAAGGGCATTCTTTGACCATGTGGCATGCCTTGCCACACCTGTAACAAGCACCAGAGATTTTATAGCATACCCCTTCATGTCTCTTGCCACACTTTGAACAGGGCGGTATGGAATTGTTACCCTGGCTAGAACTGTTCGAAGACCCAGTGTTTTGCTTCTTGTTCAATGAACTGTTCCGACCTTTCTTAAACTTAAAGCCCCGTCTCTTACCATGCCACTCAGTTGCTGGTGTTTCAGTTTGTTTCAATGCTTCGATATTTGACTCGGCCATTATTGCTCGGTCAAGAACATCCACAAACTTAAGTAATTTCAGGACATTGATTCGGTCCAGTATTTCGACATTAAGCCTGCCCTCAAACTTTCTGGCCTTTTTATAATCTATACCCACCATGTGTGGTGCATATCAGGCAAGTTCAGTGAACTTTGATTCATACTCTGCTACTGACATGGTACCCTGCTTTAACTATTCAAATTCAGTTACATTACGATCCCTGACACACTGAGGAAAATATTTCTCAAAGAAGGCTCCCTTAAACTGAGCCCAAGTCATGACAGCATTTGCATCACGGACAAGCATCCACCACCGCCTAGTTTCTTCTTGTAAAGTGAAGGTAAATAGTAACACTTTACGTGCCTCCGAACAAGGAAACACTTCGAACAATTTATCGGTTTCTAGAACCCATGCTTCGACCTTTAACGGTTCAAGGCCTTCTTGAAAGGATGGGGGTTTCATTTTGCTGAACTTCTGTGTTAAAACAATTATGTCATCATTAACATTCGGTTCGGGTTGTACTAGAGGAGGTGGAGGCTGTTGGTTCTGTTGTTGCCTTAGGGCTTCAGTCAACAGTTCCACTGTTCTTTCTAACCTTGCCATTCTTGCCTCAGATGTTTCAGACTCATCGGCATGCCATGCATTGTCCATTTCACTGTAGGCAATATGGTAATAATAAACATATGAAGTTGTTGACTTAAGCACATTAGCACATTAGCACATATATTAATGTCATGGCCACACACACTTTTTCAATGCTCATGCAATGCCCTAATCACTTTTCTAGGACATCCTATAGCTCATTTGGACACGTGTGTGCGGTATAACTCGTGCTTTAGTATAGCTCTGATACCACTCTGTCACGACTCAAACCCGCCCCTATGGGTTTAAGCATCGTAACGGGCCAGTAATCCGTGATTACCAAAGGCCCGCTTAACAGTGATGACAGTAATACAAAGTAAGGGGCAAGCGGAAACCAAAATAGTAAATAAAATATGTCCAATAAGCTGTGAAAATCTGAATGTAAAAAGACATTTCCGTAAACATGCCACATTGATAACCAAAATGTATTTTCATGCAACATATACACAAACATCCCCATCAGGGACCAAATCCCTTTAACATAACTGTATAGTAGGAGTCTATAATACTTATACAAAAAAGAGACAAAAGGGTGAAACTGAGACACCCCAAAAACAGCCTTAGCTTGGAAGGACTTGGAACCTCGCAGTGAGGCACAATGGTTGGCTTGACAAAACGAGAACTAACCCGACGCTCCTAGCATCAATCTGGTGCCTGAACACCTACATATAAATATAAACCATGAGTTAAAGGCCAGTGAATAACAACTGTGTAAACAGGTTAAGAATGAATATCCATCCAGTTATTAAACAGTCACATCAGTCATTTAGAAATCATAGCAGTTATATGTGGTACATCCAATAGCAAACAGTACAGTAGGTCTTAACAGACTGAACAGTTAGTTGATGGCCATCATAATAGTATACAGTATTGGTTCCAAGCATTGGAACCGACAGAGATCTCTGTGACAGCAGCAGTACAGTAACAGTGCAGTAACAGTAAGTTGCTAGGGATGCCACGAGTACAGTTCATAAATAGGACATCATTCATTCAATAAACAGTATCACTTCAAAAAAATAGTACAGTTAATAGTTCAGAAAATAATCATCATTGAACATATCTTTACAACATTGTTACTCACAGAGTACTGGGCTACAGACAGGCTAACGAGCGTCCTTGGATGCCAATCCTACATAGTAACATAATGAACACACACTAGGGATTAATAAGTTAGCCCCTTAACTTGACTGGGTGTGGTTCTATAACATTATCCTCATTAAGATGCCTTAAACTAGGCCTAGGAATGCCTACGATGGAATGAGGATGCAAAGATGCACTTTAAAACACTTTTCAAAATTTTCAAAAAACAGGGGTCTCGCTCGAGTGTGGCTTTCTTCGCTGGAGCGAGCTTTTCAAAATAGCTGGGTCGCTCGAGCGTGGACTTCCTCGGTCGAGCGGTCTGTGAAAATGCAAAAAGTGCTGGATGTTGAAAATCCCCGCTCGATGCTCGCTCGACGCTCGCTTGAGCGTGAGACACAGTCCTCGTTTGAGCGTAGGTTCCCTCACTCGAGCGTGCGTTTGCGTGCACCAAAAACATGAGAGCTTGCAATCTACGCTCGAGCCAGCATCCCTTCACTCGAGCGGAGCTCTGAACAAAAGATGGTCGCTCGAGCGTGGAATCCTTCGCTCGAGCGTGGAAGCCAAAATCTGGAATATCTAGATTTTCCTTCCAAGCTCAACCTTTTGGGCCCATTTTCTGGAAAACACTTGAAAACTCATACTACAACATGTTTTGAAGATCAATTTTGTAAAATCAAGCCCAAAGGTAAGTCAATTGAACACAATTTCAACCCAAATGCCAAGAACAAAACATAAACACAACATGCATGATCTCCTTTAATTTCCAACACTTCAAATCAGGATTAAATTGGCAATTTGAGAGAAAAACATGATGAATCCATGGACTTCAACTAGAAAATTCACATGCATGTGAGGATTTTATAAAAACAACCTCAAATTCCAAGAACATGTACATGCAAGCAAGAATTAACTACTCAAATCAACTCTTTAAGTCAATTCTTGACTTAGATCACCAACTTACCATGGACCATGAAAGTAACAACTTAAATACACAATTGAGAGGATGAATTCCTTACCTAGGTTTTGAATTCCAAGTTTTGAAGCTTCAATTACACAATCTCTCTTCAATTTCTCCTACGTTCCAAGCCAAACTTTGTTGAATCAATTCTTTCCCTCCAATTCTCTCTCTCTCACACGTTTGGTCTCGAAGATGAAATGGATGGCACAACAAACATGAGGGAAGTAGAAAAAGAATGGTCTTGAATCGAGCCACTAAGCGGCAATTGTGTAATTATTGCAACTAATGTAATTTAACTTTATTTAATCTAATTTAATCATTCAAAATCAAATTTTAATTAAATCTACCATAAAATCACATAAATTCTAATTAGCATAAAACACTAATCAATTTCAGATTCGGCCGCCGACAAGGCCTTCAATTCGCAATTCGAAACTAAAAACATGAACAGTTCAATTTATGACAAACAGATAGAAAATGCAATCAAGCAACATACTCATACGTTCAGTTCAGAATTTCAGTCTGTTCAATTACTTATCATGCCTAATCATAGATTAGCACTAATCAGAGGTGAGGGTTGTTACATTAAGCTACTACAGTTCGGACTTAATGTCACGGTGCTGAATCTAATCTCGCAAATTGCAATGCAAGACCGATAAATCACCAAAGAGTCCAAATCCGGCAAATCGTTTTGAAAAACTGATTTTAATAAAGAAGTGCCATCCATAGACTACTTTGCCAGATACAGAGTCGCCACCTAAATGCTTTATTTTGGGAAATTTAGGAAACCCTGACTCGTGTCTAAGGCCACGTGCCCGTCATCACCAAAGTTGCCTCGGCTCGGGAACTTGGGTACGAGAGGGGAAGGTCATGTAATGAGCACCCCCGCTCGCCCGATCAAAGATCGACCTTTACTAACATGATATTTTGTTTTTGAAAACACATGTGTTCTTATTCCGGTGTATTAGCCTAGAATTCTATGTGATGCGCACAACATACC
Organism: Camellia granthamiana; assembly: GCA_036172215.1. NCBI lineage: Eukaryota > Viridiplantae > Streptophyta > Magnoliopsida > Ericales > Theaceae > Camellia > Camellia granthamiana. Next base: position 77,742,708 of record CM069913.1, on the reverse strand, counting down.
TGTATAGACTAGATCGCCTAAGTTGGAACAAAACATCTCATGTTTGTTTGTTTGAAAATGCTTTGAAGGTGCTACTCGCAAGTAGGCTAAGACGTGGATTTGCCACCCTCGAGTGGGCTTAGAAAACATGATTTTGCCACCTCAAGTAGGCTTAAAACTCGCATTTTGATGAATTGTTCCAATTCAAGCAATCAAACCTTCATCCACAGGCATTCATGCAATTAAACACTTAGGCAATTAGCCCCATGGCAAGCATGCTATCATGGCAACACTAACACTCATGCAAGATGCTAAAGCATAAACACTCACAATGTACACCGAGCCAAAACAGAAGCTAGTTAGTAATCAATGAATGATCCTAGTTCATGTTAAGATGGTTAACGCAACACATGCAAAAATGCAACTAAGATAGGCTCGGCTATTCTAAGATGTCATGTGAAATGCAACTTGATAACATGTATTCAAATTGGTACTGAAATACAATGCAGTTAGTATGATACGCCGAGCCTGGTGCATGCAAGACAAATGAAAGGATGCAAACATGCAAGCATAAGGATGCTAATTGAAATATGCCCTAAAACTAACCATCGAAAGCTGGTAAATAAAAGGGAGAAAGAAATGGGGTTGGAAGACATGCATCACACACACGCACACTTATTACAAAATTTGCCCTTGCGACAGAGGGTCCGAATAAATAATACAAACCAACTAATTAACTAACCATCCTAGCTAATTAATTATTACAAAACTCTTAACTAATTAAACAAATTAATTAAGGTACAAAATCAGCTAAGTAAGAAACTAAAACAGGCTGCCACAGCTCTGCCTGAAAATGATGAATGACGCATTCTCGATCGCCTCGCTCGGAAATCCGTTGCCATGCCTCGTGTTGCCTCTGTTTGCACTGTTTTAGACTTCTGAAAATTGTGCCAACTTCTGTGATGCTGTTGACCTACCTCATGGACATTCTGAGAGGTCATTGGCCAAGAGGGGTGGCCATCGGCCAGTGGATAATGGTCATCGACCAATTTTGAGACTATCGGCCAAATATTTGTAGCCGATCGGCACACTAGATAGCCGATTGGCCATCTCTTCCTGCAAACTCCTCCTTTTGCTGCAGCAGAGTACAAACAGAGGCACAGCAATACATTTACAAGAAAATGTTTGTACGACCACACTCCTTATCATGTTTAAAGCTCAAAGGAGTGTAGTGCTTGACTCTCGAGCCATCAATCATGCATTTTGATGCATGATGGCAAAAGACGTCGAGTTGCGCAAATCAATAAGGATGAAATGCACAAAAACACATAAATGCCTTAACCTCTATCATGCATGATCAAGAGGGTCGGCGACCGAGAATTGAGGCACGTTTCATCACTTCAAGTATGAAACGTCCCTCGTTCCTCGTGTTTGGCTAAACACCCAAACCAAACACAATGCAATGCATGTACAACTTAAAAAAGCTAATAGCATGCAAAAAATGCAATGCAACCTAAACATGTAAACAACATGGCATGCAACAAGTATGCAACAATGTTATGTAATGCAACTAGCAAGCAACAACACGCAATGTACTAAGCATGCAACAACATGCAATGTATGAAGCGATGCAACAACGTGCAATGCGACAAGCATGCAACAACATGCAAAATGGACTTAAACTAAAATGGACAGATCTCAATCATGCCTAAATCAGTGGCCAAAACACCAAAACTAAGGCACCAAAGGGCAAAACATGCATGCACACATATTGGTCCACAAGCTAGGCAACAAGAACACAACCCTTAGAGGCACTCAAAGGGTGACAAAAGTGGAAGTGTAATAACACTATAAGCTCTGAAATTAAGTACGGAATGATGCCAAATCAACCAAGCAAGACAAGTATGGCATGCAAGAAAGCTCAAAGCTTGAAGCTAGCATAGGAACTTGTACCAAAGCCACATGAATCAAACCCCAAAGGGCCAAGGACAACCAAAACAGTCCTAGATTATGCCAAAATGAGTCTAAAACATGCATGGGCCAAATCTAAAACAAGCCAACATGAATGGCATAAGGCATGATGCATGCAAGGCCAATAAAGAGGATTACACTACACCTACCAAGACAAAGCATGACATGACTTAACTAATAAAAATTAGAGTTATGGCATGTCAAAATAAGCCCAAAAACCCACTGAGATGGCATCCCAAAAGCTTAAGCAATAAGACATGCATAATGGCTCATGTTCAAGACTTAAAACACAAACCTCCCAATGCATGGAAAAGGTGACAAATGTGAGTGCATGACCACACTATATGGACTGAAATCACATATGAAATAATGCCAAATAATGAAAGTGGTCTAAACAATGCGTGCTAGTGACTTGGACACTCAAAGCTAACATGCTAGAATGCACTATGGCTATACAAAGCAAGGCATGCATGACTAAAACAATATCAAATAGAGCTCAAGCATGGTAAAGCATGAGGGAAAGCTTTTTTGAGTTGAGCCAAAACATGCAAGAATGATGATCTAAACACAAGATGCATGTTAACGCAATAGAGAAGATTGCACTACAAGTGCATGGTGCATGCATGAGGCTATCAAACCAACCTCAGACAGAGGTATATCATGCTGAAATAAGGTCTAATACATGCTAAGATGGGGCCAAAACAAGCTTAACAAACATGTTACTTTTATGAGCCATCAATACAAGCATATGAGACATAAGGATAGGGGATGACCCTCTCCTATTTGGGACCTCAAAACACCATTTCCACCACTGAAAATCCTTTGGATTTCAGTGGTGAGAAGGCCAAAACAAGGTGGTCCCAATAGCTTAAAAGGAAGGCACGAGGACAAGACCAAAAAGGGCTTGAGAGGGGGTAGACAACCCCCAACACAAAAGTGACCTTAAACAAACATTACAACCATGAAAAATTAGAGCTTTTTACAGTAGCATGTTAAGCTTAAATCAGCATGCAAATAGGTCCAAAAGCTTAAACCAAAACAATGGTTTAAAGGCTAGTTGACTCAGCCTTGAAGAACAGCTTCAAGAAGACAACTCCAACACTCTTTTCTGACCAAAACTAGTCCAGAAACGCTAACACCAGCTCCTAAGTACCTCAGCAACAAAAGGATGGTGTTCTAGCAGGTGCTTTAGTGCAAAAGTATGAAGAAAATACACTTTTGAGCACAAACTAGGGTAAATATGGAGAGAGAGGTAAAATATAGAGAGAGAGTGATGTATATTTTGTATATCAATTTTTAGAACCCCTGGAAAGAGAGAGGGGTCTCCCTTCTTATAGAAATTCAATTCTCAAGCTTGTTTAACCAGCTTGAGTGTATGGAGGATGAGAACTATGCTTACCAGCTGTCACAGCTAGCACAAAAATATCTGCAAAAGCAGGTCGAAAGGTCTCGACCAAGAAATATGGCTGATCGACCAAAAAGAGTGCCTATCGGCCACCACTTATGGTCGATGGCAAGAAAACAAGGCCGATGGCACAAGGCCTTAGCCGATGGGTTGTAGGGATGGCCAACAAGCCACCCTCTTCCCTCAGAAGCAAATACCACAAGTCCTTGGTCCACAACCAAGCACAAAACAAACAAGTTGGGAGATCCTAAGGCAAGGCGCGCAGCCGAGACCTTCGGGAACTCAAAACAAACACAAGCATGGATGATCATCGAGTGTTAAAACGATGACGTCCAAGTCTTGGGGACGGTCAAACATGGGGTGTCTACAGTTGGCATGTTTTGTTTTGTTCATGCGGTTAGCCAGCCCAAGTTCACTAGGTATTTCATTTTCAATGTTTATATGCTTTGATGTGTAAATGGTTTTTTCTGGCTCAACTTAACGGAGCATCCCACTTTGATGTGTAAATGTTTTGTTTTGTATGTTTTAAACTCCATCATGAAGGGCGCCCCGAATTCGGAATATTATTTGGCCCATGAGCATCCCACTTCATTTGGCCAGCCGAATCCGGAGGCTTCACTGGCCGAAAGTCTCCGAATTCGGAGTCATGCGCCGATGGCGCCTCGATGGGGCTCCGAATCCGGAGACTTTTTGGCCAATCGTGGTATCCACGAAGGGCGCTCCGAATCCGGAGGCTTTATCGGCCCAAAGGCGTCATGCGCCGATGGGGCTCCGAATCAGGAGACTTTTTAGCCAATCGTGATATCCATGAAGGGCGCTCCGAATCTGTAGGCTTTATCGGCCTAAAGGCGTCATGCGCCGATGGGGCTCCGAAACGGGAGACTTTTTGGCCAATCGTGATATCCACAAACAACGCTCCAAATCCGGAGTCTTTATAGGCCCAAAGGCATCATACGCCCATGGGGCTCCGAATCCGGAGACTATTTGGCCAATCATGATAGCCACGAAGGGCGCTCCAAATTCGGAGGATTTATCGGCCCAAATGCATCATGCGCTGATGGGGCTCCGAATCCGGAGACTTTCTGGCCAATCGTGATATCCATGAAGGGCGCTCCAAATCCGGAGGCTTTATCAGCCCAAATGCGTCATGCGCTGATGGGGCTCCAAATCTGGAGACTTTATCGGCCCAAAGGCGTCATGCACCGATGGGGCTTCGAATCCGGAGACTATTTGGCCAATCGTGATATCCACGAAGGGTGCTCCGAATTCGGAGGCTTTATCGGCCCAAAGGCATCATACGCCGATGGGGCTCTAAATCAAAAGACTTTATTGGCCCAAAGGCGTGATGCACCGATGGGGCTCTGAATCCGGTGACTTTATTTGGCCAATCGTGATATCCATGGAGGGCGCTCCGAATTCAGCAGCTTTATAGGCCCATAGGCGTCATGCGCCGATGGGGCTCCGAATCTGGAGACTTTTTGGCCAATCGTGATATCCACGAAGGGCGCTCCAAATCCGGAAGCTTTGTCGGCCCAAAGGCATCATGCGCCGATGGGGCTCTGAATTCGGAGACTTTATCGGCCCAAAGGCGTCATGCGCCGATGGGACTCCGAATCCGGAGACTTTATTTGGCCAATCGTGATATCCACGAAGGGTACTCCGAATCCGGAGGCTTTAATCGGAACACTTTTGAACTGGATTTCGCAGTGAGCAAGCAAGAATCTTTACATTACAAAACTAGATTGTGCACACGGTGAGCCATTTAGAACTAGTATCATTCCCCACAAGTCGGGTTTAATGATAGAATTTGCGCAAGTGCGTCAAATTCCAAGGCCGTGGCAGACTCCTTCCAGACATGTCTTTGAGCCGATATGCCCCTACTCTTGTGATCGAATCTACCTGATATTGGTCGTCCCAGTTAGGACCCAATTTTCCATCAGTCGGTTTCCTGGCAGCTGGAAGTACTTTCTTCAGAACCAACTCTCCTGGTGTGTAGCGGCGCAGCTGAACACGTTGATTATACGACTTGCAAGCCGCTGCTGATACCCCATCATGTTGTTTTGGCCCATATCAAAAACTTTCGATTTCAAGGTTGGGAGGCCGATCTCCAAGGGTATGATTGCCTGGGTTCCAAAGCATAGAGCAAACGGCATTTCCCCAGTAGATCGCCTCGGCATAGTTCGATGAGCCCACAACACACTCGGCAATTCTTCGACCCATTTGCCTTTAGCTTTCTCCAGCCTTTTCTTGATGCTGTCTAAGATGGATTTGTTAGAGGCTTCAGCTTGACCATTGTGTTGAGGATAAGTCGGCGTGGAAAAGTAAGGCCAGATACCATACTTGTTGCACAACTCTCGGTAGATGCCACAATCAAACTGGGTGCCATTGTCTGAAATGAGTGCTCTTGGAATGCCGAATCGTGTTATGATATTTCTCCAAACGAAACACTTCACGTCGGTATCTCGGATGTGCGTTAGTGCCTCCGCTTCTACCCATTTTGTAAAATAATCTGTTGCGATAATAAAAAATCGCTTGTTACTTAGGGCGCAAGGCAGTGGTCCGACGATGTCAAGTCCCCATTGGGCAAACAGCCAAGAACTGGTTATGGAGCTTAACTCTTTAGTAGACAAGTGGGTCAAAGGAGAGAACTTCTAGCACTGTTCACACTTTTTCACGTAACATTCGGCATTGGCTCTCATTGTCGGCCAGTAATACCCCTGTGTCACGGCTCGATGAGCCAAAGAACGCCCACCAGAATGGGCGCCACAACTGCCTTCATGTATTTCAGTCAGAAGCTCTTCGACTTTATCCGGATGAACGCATTCCAAGTATGGACCAGAAAGGGACTTTTTATAAAGCTTTCCTTGCGGATCCAAGTAGTATCGCAGGGCTTTGTTTCGTAGTTTGTGTGCTTCTTTCTTGTCCGTTGGGAGTTGTTCGGAAGACAGGAATGCAGCAATGGAGTCCATCCAACTCAGTCCTGACTCTATGACATTGACCTGGACTTCCTCAGAAGGGCCAATGCTCGGCTCTCGGATGAAACCAACTTCAATGGTCCATTTAATCTCTGAGTTGATGGCAGCGACTAGGCAAGCCAGGGCATCTGCATGTGTATTCTGGTCTCGGGTTATTTGGTTCAATTCATGATGGTCAAATTTTGCCAGCAAGGAATTTTCCGTTTTCATGTAAGCGGTCATACGAATGTTTCTTGCTGCGTACTCCCCCTTTAGCCGATTGATCACCAATTTTGAATCGCAAAATATAAGCAGACACCAAGCACCTAGGAGATGTGCATTCCGCAAGCCGGTTAACAGGACCTCATATTCGGCCTCGTTATTTGATGCTTTGAAGCCGAGTTTGACAGCCTGCTCAATTATTGCCCCGTCGGGAGCCATTATCACTACTCCGACCCCACTGCCACGTTGATTGGACGATCCATCACAGTACAACTACCAAATATGCCCAACATAAATTCTCCAGTTCGGCTTAGGTTGAATTTAATCAGACTTGATGTCGGCAAGTATCTTTCCCTTGATTGAGCTTCTAGGTAGGAACTAAATATCATACTGGCCGAGTTCATGAGCCCACTTTGAAACGCGCCCTGACGCTTCTACACTGCAGAGTACTGATCGGAGGGGGTATGCTGTTAGCTCCCCGATGCTATGCCCCTGGAAGTAATGCATCAATTTTCTTGCTACCATGACAAGGGCCAGAATGAGTTTTTCCAACAGAAGGTAGCATGTTTCGGCGTCAACCATTGCCTTGTTCACATAATACACTGGCCGCTGCTCCCCCAGTTCTTCCTTTATCAGTACGGCGCTGACGGCCCGGTCGGAAACTGCCAGATACAAAATGAGCGGATCACCGGCTGAAGGTGTTGTCAAGAGTAGAGCTGATCGGAGGTAGGTCTTAAGGCCGTTGAAAGCAGCTTCGCACTCGGCGGACCATTCAAAAGCCTTGCCCTGCCGTAGTGTATGAAAGAATTGTCGGCAGCGGTCTGTGGAACAACTGATGAACCTGTTGAGTGCGGTGGCCATCCCCATTAACTTCTGAACTTCCTTGACCAATCGAGGGGAGCCGAGGTCTAGGATTGCTGTGATTTGCCTTGGGTTGGCTTTGATTCCTCGGTGGTTGCTAATCTAACCCAAGAATTTGCTAGAGCCGATCCCAAACGCACATTTGGAAGCGTTGAGTTTCATTCTATACTTACGTAGAATGCCAAATGTCTCTTCCAGATCAGCTATATGATTCTGCTCTTCCTTGGACTTGTCCACCATATCATCAATGTACACTTCCATAGTGCGGCCGAGTTACTCCTTGAGCATCGCAGTGACCAGTCTTTAGTAAGTTGCTCCTGCATTCTTCAACCCAAAAGGTATAACCTTGTAGCAATAGGTTCCTCTTGGGGTGAGGAATGCAGTTTTATCTTGGTCTTCTAGATGCATGGCGATTTGATGGTAGCCCCTGTAAGCATCGAGGAAGCTCATATGCTGATGGCGTGCCGTCGCATCTACAAGTTGGTCAATTCTGGGTAGGGGAAAACAATCCTTAGGGCAGGCTTTCTTTAGGTCCGTGAAATCGACACACACTCACCAAGTCCCATTTTTCTTCTTCACAACCACTGTATTAGAGAGCCATGTAGGGTAGGTCACTTCCCTGATTACCCCAGTGTCAAGCAACCTGTCAACCTCCTTGACAATGGCGGCAGTGTGCTCTACGGCTGACCGCCAGCTTTTCTGAACGATCGGCTTGCATTTATGGTCAACATTCAAATGGTGCTGTGAAACGGACGGATCTATACCCGGCATCTCGTATGGAGTCCACGCAAAGACATCAAGGTTGCTAAGCAGGAAAGAAATTAGCTGCTGTATGTCAGCTTGATTCAGGGAGGCGCCGACCATGAAGAACTTGTCTAGGCTTCCATTGATTTCAACTCGATCAAGGCCTTCTGTGGCCTTTTTATTTGGGAGCTACCCAACATCGTCGAGGCTCTCCCGATCCGGAACCTCAATGGAATTCACTTACAACTCTTTTGGCGTCTTTCCAGCGAGGAGATAACATGCTTGTGTTGATTTCCGGGTCCTAGGGATTTGCTCAATGCCGCGTTCTTCCGGGAAGCGTAGCAGCTAATGATATGTAGTCGGGACGGCCTGCATGGTGTGCTACCAAGTTCGCCCCATAATGAGATTATACGGCGACGACAGCTTGACGACCAAGAATTCCACATTCACTGTTTGGGAGCCTGCTCCAACGGGTAGTGTGATTTTCCCCAATGGGTATTCTGGATTGGCGTTGAAGCCGAATAGTGGGTAAGGTGCCGGAGAGAGATCTGATTTGGAAAAGCCTAGTTTGGTGAATGTCTTGTAATACATAACTTCCGATGTGCTCCCCGGATCGATGAGTAAATGCTCAACGATGAATCGGTTTACGCGTAACTCGATTACTAAGGGATCGATGTGGGGGACTGTCACTCCAGAAAAATTTGAATCATCAAAAGCAATGCATGCAGCTTCATGGGGCCGTTTAGCTGGAGTGAGTTGATTTTGAAGGTCGGGATTCAACTGAATCGTGCGCACCGCGGATGACATTGGCAAGTTGCATATCATGTGAATTACGCCAAGTGGAGGAGAATCTTGTCTTAAGGCTATTGCTTTGGTTGAGCTGCCTTTTCGGATGTACTGCTGTAGCCGACCATCCTGTACCAATTCCTCCAAGTGATCCTTCAGTGCGTAATAACTCTCAGTATCATGGTCGTGATCTTTATGATACTCGTACCGCCTATCCCGTCTTCTGGTTTCGGGAGATCCCACCATTAAGGACGGCCATTTGAAGAACGAAAGATGTTGGATTTTGGACATAACCGCGCTGATCGGCTCTAACAACTCTGTGTATTTCTTGCTATCGCGCCATATGCGCCTACCATCAACTTGCAGTTGTTCATTTGTTCCATGGGGGCATTGGTCGTTTGATCGACGAGAATCTCGTTTCTTGTCTCGTTTAGCTCGATGCCACGGTTCAGGGCTCTGAGGTGGTAGAGAGTTTAACGGCTGAGCAATTGTGGAAGGAGTCGTCTTGTTGGTCATGTTCCCGGCTTTAACCCTCAAGGCGTCATCTTCCACTTTACAGTATTCCTCAACTTTCTTCATCAACAACCAGATTGTTTTGGGGGCCCGTCTGGTCAAAGAGTTGCGGAGGGCACTCTCGGGATGTAATCCCATCTTGAAGGCGGTAATGGCCATGGAGTCATTGCAAGCATCATCTACCATATTAAAACACTCCCAATACCGCGCCAAATACGCATAAAGGGTTTCCCCCGACTGAATCTGCATTGCCTAGAGGGAGTCAGCTTGCTTTGGCTGGACCTCATTAGTGATAAACCTTGCCCTGAAGAATTTTTGGAGTTGGTGGAAGCCCTTGATCGAAGCCGGCTCTAGTTTGTAATACGACCTGATAGCCAGTGGTCCCAAACTACTCGGAAATATTCTGCACATGAGAGCCTCGTCGTCTGCATGCAGCGTCATGGCTTGCTTGTAATGGCAGATGTGATCGGTGGGGTCTGATTTACCGTCATACAAGGTGAATGATGGAGCTTTGAATTTCTTGGGTAGCACTGCCCGTGTAATCCGTCGTACAAAGGGATCATGCTGGTCTTCTTCGTCTGAACTGTTTCTTCTTCGCTTATGCCTTATACATGGACTTTCTTCAGAGAAGCTGGTAGTTTCGGGTCATTCCATCTTCTTGGGCTCCAGGGATAATGAGTCGAAGTCGCTATCAGTGTCTTGTTGTCGGACTCGAGGCCGTCGACCACCTACTCTCAGAGGTCATTCCAGATCTGGGCATACAGCTTGTTTGGACTTTGCCACTTCCAAGGCCAAATCCTGACGGAGGCATTCGTTCTCAGCGATCATATTCTCCAACCTCTGTTCGTTTTGCTTTGCTTGTTCCATGATCGCTTGCATTGTTTCATGCGCTGAAGTCAAGGGTGAGGCAAAGTTCAAGGTGTGCCTTGTGGCTATCGTCTCTGGTCCAAGCATGTTTGTTGGAGTGAGGTCGTCTCTCTGTGTGGTTTCGTCAGTGACTATTGGAGGGTCTTCCGTTATGCCCGCCATGGATGTATTTGAGTATTCCCACAGATGGCGTCAATTGTGGGGAAGTGGTTTGGAAATACTCTTCAGATCTTGGGGGACGCTCGTGATCTTCAGCTAGTTACCTAAAAAGGAATGAACACTCCGGTCGGGGGTGCCAGAATTAGCACTCCGATGGATAAGTCAGTGTATACTCTCTTGATTACTTGTATCTTAAGTTAACTTTTTTAGTTCTCACATACCTTTTTCTGACTGAAGATCCTGTATTTATAGTATTCTCTTTGGGCCTTTGGGCCTGGCCAATCCCCGATCCTTTACATGTACTTCTACTCAGCCTTTGTTCTACTGGTTGGAATGCCGGCTATTCTATTCGGCCCTTCAATTGACTAGGATCAATGCCGAATAGAGGTTATGTTCTAGACCAGACTAGTACATTCATCTCTATTGATCCAAGGAAATTTGGCTCCCACAATTGCCCCCCAAACACCCAACTAGCATAAGTTAGTCGGCATGTTTGGCTTCTAGCCTGGGAAGTGAAAAATTCGGTGGTTAATCCTCTTCCCAATGCGTGTTAGAATGCATACATGCTTTTTGGTCATTGTAACGATTTCCCGCCCCTTCGTACATTGCCTTCATTTAATGTGATTTGAAATTGTCGCTTCGAATGTATGTTTTGAATTCTCAAAGATATCTGGCTTGCCTTCTAGTGCAACTCCTTCGCTTCACGGCTTCTGCAACTCCTTGTTTCTCGTTTTTCCCTTCGTCTCCTATAAGTTTTCTTCTCTTTCATTTTTGGTCCCGCTTCCTTGTTTGCTTTTAGTTTTCCGTAATCCTTGGGCTGGCCAAAATGGCAAAACATCTGAAGGAGCTCCTTCCAGCAGATCGAATCTCCGGCTTTCGACGCCATTTTTCCATCCCTGATGGCGTCCATCTGTCACTTTTAGCAGACATCACCATTGATATGGAGAGGGATGATGAAAGCACAATCGTCTTTCCTCTCCTATCAATTGCTGAGGGCGGAGTCTGCTTTCCCCTTCATCCATTTTTGAGGGCCGTTCTTCGATACTGGGCTCTAATCCCTTCCCAGTCCAACGTGAATTTCTTTTGTATCATAATGGAAATCGTAGAGCTAAATCGGCGTCTTAGGATTAATTTAGGTATACCTGCCATTCGGCGCTGTTATGTCCTAGCCAAATCTAATGGCCAGCTAGGATGCTACTTTCTTAAAGCCAAGGATACTGATCGTCACTTAGTGACCATGCTTGCCAGCTCTGGCAAGCGTGTCGATGACGTGATGGTCGTTGTCTGCGGCAATTGGAAATTTGGCGAAGGTGAAGATCGCCTAGACCCTGTGCCAAGGCGAAAAAGGTGAACCAGGTGGCCGATTAGATCACTTATGTTTCTGTTATTTCCATATCTATATTAGGCACTATATACATCTAATCGTTTTGTTTATGCAGCCAGCGACTTGAAGAGAGTTTTAGTTTCAGACGACGACGTCGTGCTTGCAGAAATTAAAGCCGCACTACAGCTCGTCGGCCGTCCAAACCTTCAAAAATAAGGGAGGGCGGCCCACATTCTCCTGCGGTACGAGCCGACTTACACGACATTCTCGGTGGCAGACAACATTCTGATCTCACGAGGCGACAACCATCTTACAGCCCTCATCTTCCCCAACTTCAAAAACTTGAGACAGATTGGTTTAGAAACATCCGATTCGGAACACGTAGAAGAACAAGCGGCTGAACCAATCGCCGACGAACCGGACCAGTTGGTAGCGGAAGTTGACGAAGCAATTAACTCGGCCTTTCAGGAAGTCGGACTGAACTCGTCTGACCCTCCGTCCACATCAGGCCAAGGGGACGCCTTCGAAGATATTTATACAAATTTGGAAGACCTTCTCGGTGCTTATTCTGAGGGTATGGCTGGGGAAAGTCTCACGCAGTTGGCAGGAAAGAGAAATGCCAAACGCGTGGCTACCCAATGGAAAGCCGAGGCCACCCGTTCTAGACCTGCCCCGACAGAATCTTCCACACCTGTTATTGTAGAAGAAACGGCTCAAGTTGTTGGGGCCGAGACGGAGAAGGAAGTCGAATAGCAGATTCCAAAAGAACGGGTGATTCCAGAAGAGCGGGGAGAAAAACGTACTACCGAGAGCAAGGCTGGCTCAGAGGAGAACCCCACTGACAAACGGGCTCGCTTAGAGGAGTCAGATGTGGTTCCTTTTGTTGTTCAACCAAAGATCGAAAACACGCCGATCTCCTCTGACGCATCTGCCCTGATAGATCCAGCTGTGGTGTTGAGCTTGGCTACCTCAATCTCGTTGCCGGCTGACAAGGCAACCTTTCAAGCAGAGCCGGATTTGGTAGCTATAGCGTTAGCTGCCCAATCGGCCCTTCTGGTATGTGACTTGATCCTAACTCCTTGTTTCGGTTTGGTTTGTAGGCGATACTTCCTGTTATGTGACGATCCCAACTCCTTGTTTTGCAGACGGTCGGTACGATAGCCAAATTAGGTCTCCGTCAGCATGATGCCATTGAAAGAATTAGCCGTTTAAAATCGGAAGCCGAGGGCGAGAGGAGTAGGGCCGAATTCGAGGCGATGAGAGCCACAATGGAAAGTGCACGGGCTGAAGCTGAGAAAGAGAGGGCGCGGACTGCTGACCAGCTCAGATCCGATGCCGAGGAGAGGGCAAATGCAAGCGAGGAATCACTCAAGTTAGCCAAGGAGGCGCTCACCAAGCTGGAGGCCGAATTGGAAGGGTCTAAGAAAGCTAAGGAAAAAGCCGACTCCAAGGCTTCTGAAGTGATCGAGGCCGGGAAGAGCGACACCCTAGTAGACTATGTAGAAGAAGTCCCCAAATTCCAGAATCGGGGATTCAAACACGGCTGGCTCAAAGCCCTTACTGCCGTTGGAGTGACATTGGCCATGCCAATTCCATACGAGCAAGTGGACATTGAGCCGCTTGAGTCTGATCCCGAGGATTGATTTGGGAGACACTTTAGTTTTATTAGGTATTTTCAATGTATGTTTTTGTAAACATGTTTTATTTTCTTAATAGACATCTATTTACTTGGGGTGATCTTCATGTATAAAATGATAACTATGATGTATTCACTTTATGAATGAAAATTTGCCTTGGCTTGCATTATTTCTCGTATTTAATTGTGGTTATCAATGAAGATTACTGTTTTGTTTTTGGTATTTTAGGTAAAACTATTGCTGTCTATCGCGCGGTAGACAAACGTTCGTGTACACTTGCCGACTATCATTAGTTCGTGGGGCTTAGGTATTTGGCCGATCAGATTAATAAATCTACCCATGCCCCAACCATGGTATGGACTCTGAAAGTCGAATAACACTAGTTCATGGAGTGGCTGCGGCACAAATCGGTCGGCATTAGGCTTAGGTATTTAGCCGGTCAGATTAATAAATCCGCCCTTGCCCCAGCCAAGGTATGGACTCCGAAAGCCGAATAGCACTAGTTCATGGAGTGGCTGCAGCACAAATCGGTCGGTATTAGGCTTAGGTATTTGGACGATCAGATTAATAAATCTGCCCTTGCCCCAGCCAAGGTATGGACTCCGAAAGCCAAATAACACTAGTTCATGGAGTGGCTGCAGCACAAATCGGTCGGTGTTTGGCTTAGGTATTTGGCCGATCAGATTAATAAATTTTCCCTTGCCCCAGCCAAGGTATGGACTCCGAAAGCCGAATAGCACTAGTTCATAGAGTGGCTGCGGCACAAATTGGTAGGTATTAGGCTTAGGTATTTCACCGATCAGATTAATAAATCTGCCCTTGCCCCGGCCAAGGTATGCACTCTGAAAGCCGAATAGCACTTCTAGATCGGAATGAATCAATAATGCTGAATATTGGTGGTTGTTGGAATGCTCACATTGATGATGTCACCTCGGGAGTGGGGTGCACTCCTAAGTGATTAAAAAGGGGTTGAGAAATTCCATCTGGGTTTTGATAAAGCGACTCGATTCTGCTCGTGTTTCGTGGCCGGAAAAGTGTGAATGTCAACCAGACTTTTCTTTAATAGTAAAGGAGAAGGCAGGACTTTGGCGGAGCTGGACTCATCAATGAATCAAGGTGGGGAGCCTTCCCGTACGGAAGGTAGGGCATCTGCAGAGCACGAGAGGCGCCATTCTCCGCGTCGACGAAGCAGGTCACCAAGGAAGGAGAAGCGCCAGCGGGGGAGCTCCCCTCGTTCACGAAGTGAGGCCAGTGGACCACCATGCCCATTGAGCTTTTCTGTTTTCATTGGGAACAGACCGATGACAGAGGCGGATTCCATCATCCGGGACCCGAACGTGGTGGTCAAATTTGCACGATAGATTTTTCCGCCGGAAGTATAGTAGTCGATGGTTGGTTGACTCGACTTCGAGGTGTTTCGAGAGGGCGATCATGGGGCGGTGAAAAGGTTGTACACCACCTATGAAATCGGCATGCGCCTTCGTGCTGCGCGACGAGAAATATAGAAGAAGGATGAACGCATTTGAAGCTTGGAAGCTCGCACGGAAGCGGCTGAGCGCAAGCTAAAGAAGGCCAAGGCCGCTCAAACACAGCCAATCGGATAGGCTAACCCAATCGTGGAAGAAAGGGTCACCCAGTGGCTTATCAGTACTACACTTGCCGATCGTGATACGGCGAGCATGTTCGCAATAGAGTCTGCAAAGGGGAGGCCCTATGAAAAAGGCTTCCATGAAGGCCGGAAAGTAGGGATACAGAAGACCAGGGAAAAGCTCCCCGAGGAAGTTTGCCGATGTGAAAATCGTGGATTTAAGCACGGTTGGATCAAGGCACTTCAAGCTGAGGAAGCTCTCCGAGCAGCGGGCGTTGATTCGTCGTTGCCGCTATACCAACGTGAACACTTCCCCTTTTCCTCCTTCGATGTCGAGAAGAGTGATGACGAGGGAGAAGCCGGACAAAAATAGACATTGTAATGCTTAAACGCAGATTGCGTGCAAAACTATGTAATTATTTCGCTAATTGAATATAATGTTTTATTTTAAATGTTTGTATTTCATTCTGAATTTTTACATGCTTAATTAGGCATCTCATTTCGAATGTTGGTGTAGACGTGCCCGAATGCCCTTACTCCGCGCGCGAAGGCGCGAAATCGTTTTGTTCTTAAGCTACTACAGTTCGGACTCAATGTCACGGTTCTGAATCTAATCTTGCAAAGTGCAATGCAAGACTAATAAATCACCAAAGAGTCCAAATCCGACAAATCGCTTTGGAAAACTGATTTTAATAAAGAAGTGCCAAACATGGACTGCTTTGCCAGATACAGAGTCACCACCTAAATGTTTTATTTTGAAAAATTTTGGAAACCCTGACTTGTGCCTAAGGCCACGTGTCCGTCATCACCAAAGTTGCCCCGGCTCGGGAACATGGGTGCAAGAGGGGAAGGTCATGCAATGAGCACCCCCGCTCGCCCGATCAAAGATCGACCTTTACTAATATGATATTTTGTTTTTGAACACACGTGTTCTTATTCCGGTGTATTAGCCTAGAATTACCATGTGATGCGCACAGCATACAAGTATAGGCTAGATCGCCTAAGTTGAAACAAAACATCTCATGTTTGTTTGTTTGAAAATGCTTTGAAGGTGCTACTCGCAAGTAGGCTAAGACGTGGATTTGCCACCCTCGAGTGGGCTTAGAAAACATGATTTTGCCACCTCAAGTGGGCTTAAAACTCGCATTTTGATGAATTTTTCCAATTCAAGCAATCCAACCTTCATCCACAGGCATTCATGCAATTAAACACTTAAGCAGTTAGACTCATGGCAAGCATGCTATCATGGCAACACTCACACTCCTACAAGATGCTAAAGCATAAACACTCATGGTGTACTCCGAGCCAAAACAGAAGCTAGTTAGTAATTAATGCATGATCCTAGTTCATGTTAAGATCGTTAATGCAACATATGCAAAAATGCAACTAAGATAGGCTCGGCTATTGAAAGATGTCATGTGAAATGCAACTTGATAACATGTATTCAAATTGGTATTGAAATACAATGCAGTTAGTATGATGCGTTGAGCCTGGTGCATGCAAGACAAATGAAAGGATGCAAACATGCAAGCATAAGGATGCTAATTGAAATATGTCCTAAAACTAACCATCGAAAGCTGGTAAATAACAAGGAGAAAGAAATGGGGTTGGAAGACATGCATCACACACACGC
Organism: Camellia granthamiana; assembly: GCA_036172215.1. Classification (NCBI taxonomy): domain Eukaryota; kingdom Viridiplantae; phylum Streptophyta; class Magnoliopsida; order Ericales; family Theaceae; genus Camellia; species Camellia granthamiana. The sequence goes on along the minus strand of CM069913.1, from coordinate 77,726,065 downwards.
ACACTTATTACAAAATTTGCCCTTGCGACAGAGGGTCCGAATAAATAATACAAACCAACTAATTAACTAACTATCCTAGCTAATTAATTATTACAAAACTCTTAACTAATTGAACAAATTAATTAAGTTACAAAATTAGCTAAGTAAGAAACTAAAACAAGCTGCCATAGCTCTGTCTCAAAATGATGAATGATGCATGCTCGATCGTCTCGCTCGGAAATCCGTCGCCATGCCTCATGTTGCCTCTGTTTGCACTGTTTTAGACTTCTGAAAATTGTGCCAACTTCTGTGATGCTGTTGACCTACCTCATGGACATTCTGAGAGGTCATCGGCCAAGAGGGGTGGCCATCGGCCAATCGATAATGGTCATCGACCAATTTTGAGACAATCGGCCAAATATTTGTAGCCGATCGGCACACTAGATAGCCGATCGGCCATCTCTTCCTGCAAACTCCTTTTGCTGCAGCAGAGTACAAACAAAGGCATGGCAATACATTTACAAGAAAATGTTTGTACAACCACACTCCTTATCATGTTTAAAGCTCAAAGGAGTGTAGTGCTCGACTCTCGAGCCATCAATGACGCATTTCGATGCATGATAGCCAAAGAGGCCGAGTTGCACAAATCAATATGGATGAAATGCACAAAAACAAATAAATGTCTTAACCACTATCATGCATGATCGAGAGGGTCGGCGACCGAGAATTGAGGCACGTTTCATCACTTCAAGTATGAAACGTCCCTCGTTCCTAGTGTTTGGCTTGACGCCCAAACCAAACACAACGCAATGCATGTACAACTTGAAAAAGCTAATGGCATGCAAACAATGCAATGCAACCTAAACATGTAAACAACATGGCATGCAACAAGTATGCAACAATGTTATGTAATGCAACTAGCACGCAACAACATGCATTGTACCAAGCATGCAACAACATGCAATGTATCAAGCAATGCAACAACATGCAATGCGACAAGCATGCAACAACATGCAAAATGGACTTAAACTAAAATGGATAGATCTCAATCATGCCCAAATCAGTGGCCAAAACACCAAAACTATGCCACCAAAGGGAAAAACATGCATGCACACATATTGGTCCACAAGCTAGGCAACAAGAACACAACCCTTAGAGGCACTGAAAAGGGTGACAAAAGTGGAAGTCTAACAACACTATAAGCTCTGAAATTAAGTACGGAACGATGCCAAATCAACCAAGCAAGACAAGTATGGCATGCAAGAAAGCTCAAAGCGTGAAGCTAGCATAGAAACTTGTACCAAAGCCACATGAATCAAACCCCAAAGGGCTAAGGACAACCAAAACAGTCCTAGATCATACCAGAATGAGTCTAAAACATGCATGGGCCAAAGCTAAAACAAGCCAACATGAAGGGCATAAGGCATGATGCATGCAACGCCAATAAAGAGGGTTACACTACACCTACCAAGACCAAGCTTGGCATGACTTAACGAATAAAAATCAGAGTTATGGCATGCCAAAATAAGCCCAAAAACCCACTGAGATGGCATCCCAAAATCTTAAGCAATAAGACATGCATAATGGCTCATGTTCAAGACTTAAAACACAAGCCTCCTAATGCTTGGAAAAGGTGACAAATGCGAGTGCATGACCACACTATATGGACTAAAATCACATATGAAATGATGTCAAATCATGAAAGTGGTCTGAGCAATGCATGCTAGTGACTTGGACACTCAAAGCTAACATGCTAGAATGCACTATGGCTATACAAAGCAAGGCATGCATGACTAAAACAATATCAAACAGAGCTCAAGCATGGTAAAGCATGGGGGAAAGCTTCTTCGAGTTGAGCTGCAAGAATGATGATCTAAACACAAGATGCTAACCAAATGTAAATACAACTCGATAAGCAAAACAAAGAACTAAAGAACACGAAATACAACTCGATAAACAAAAGTACAACAACTCGATAAACAAATTGAAATAACACAGGCGTGACTTCGCAAAATCATCATCGAAAGGCATTTGAAGTGAACAAATCACAAGTTCTCAACATCACCAACACATGGACAGCCTAGAGAACAGAAGGCATCCCCATCGGCCAAGGTGAGAGGCCATCGGCCAACATTATTAGCCGATCGGCTAAAAAAGATGGTCGGTCGGCACTCTTTTTGGCCGATCGGCCAAAAATGGCAAGAACCTCCAGAATGCTGCCACCTGTCATCTACTCAACACCTTATCGTCTACAAAAGCCCCAGCTTCGTAGTTTCTCCATTCCAGCTCAGTTTTTGCACTAAATGGAAGCATTTCTTGTCCAAAATCTTACAAATTGGATTGCCAACTTAGATGGCTCGGAAAAGCTAAATTTTCGGGGCTTTGGAATAAATGCACTATTCACGTTAAGTTGCACCCCACAGCATTTTCCGTTCCTCTATGCCGCGGCAAGGTTTTGGAATCCGGTAACACACGTCTTTAGCTTTGGCGGACAAGAGATATGTCCCACTTTCGAGGATTTCCATGCTTTAATGGAATCCGAGCGCGATGAAGAAATCTTGCCTTAATTTTGCTTCGGCTACGTCCAAGCCTTGGGACGGATGTGCGGCCTTACTTTGCATGACGCTCGGTCATTGATTCACGACAGAGAGCTAGACATTCCGAGCTTGATTCGTCATTTTTCTGATGCTGGTGACCGCAGCGATCATCATTGGCAGGGTTACCAGTGGTATGCGGTTTGCTTGTGCATGTTGTCTCATTTCTTGCTTGCCCCAGGCTCCGGTGGGTTTAGCACTCGTTTGATTAAAGTCGCCGAGGGCTTAAAAGAGGGGAAGAGCTGCATCGCCATGACGCTAGCTGAGACATTGATGGGTTTGGACGCTTTTCATCGCCAGGAGACGACTAGATTCGCAGGGAGTTCACTACTACTACAGGTAATGTTTCCCACCCTATCTCACATATATTTCTCATATCACTTGGCCCTCAGGCTCGATTTTTCTTTCAAAACCCTTTTTCTCACTTTTTCTCTCAACGTACACCTCTCTATTCTTTAATCTCTCATTTTTCATCCCTACCCAGATATGGTTGATGGATAAATTGAAAGTTGTGGACTCGTGCCCTGCATATTCAGCTCACAGCTATTCCTTCCGATAACGCCTAGTTGATGCCCCTGATGAGGGATGGGGGTGCGACTGGTTGTGCAGTTTGTCCGCTACCAGTATTGCTTGGCACTACCCTTGGCACAATTTACTGGCGATGAGCTATAGCATGACCCGCCAACCCGGGATTCAATTGATTGGCCTGGCACACTGTGTCTTTTACTTCCGGTTCCGATTCCGATGCCAATTCGGTCATGATCAGACTTTCCCGGAGGAGGGGATAGAGTACACTGCTGCATCTCCGGTCTGAGGCGCACAACTAGCTCGGTATGCCACAGCATGGAGGACGAGAGAGCTTCTGGCCCCTCGCTCCCACTTTCAGTTGCACCCTCTCGGATGAGTGCATAGCTTGGCTTGATGAAGAGGCGCGGATTGGGCCTACTTTGGCATCAGAGGCTTCCACAAGCTCTGGGAGGGGACCCAGGAACACCTGACTATGACCCTAGTTTATTTGCTTTAATCAGTACTTTCATGTTTTCTTTATGAATGTAATAAAAAGCAACTTCAATTTGTATTCAAGAGTAGGAGAACTCTGTATTGAAATCAATATAATTGGAGGTTGTGGGTACTGAAAATTTTCTGTTTGGTCCAAAAATGGTTTGAGTCGTTAAAAGATTAATTTGAGCAAAATCAACTTTTATTAAAACTTTTCAAAACCATTTTCGATATGGATCACAACTGGACACGCATGAGATCTATCACTGAGATGTACAACCTGGATCCCAACAACTAGAAAGTTCTCCCCAGTCTGAATAGCACTACACTGACGATCACAACCGAGCTCTTGAATGCAGAATAGATGAAGATGATCAACAAGATCATATGGACAAAGTTGATCAGGGAACTGTTTATGGCTGGACTTCAGAATGATGTTGCCTACGTATCCCAAAGATGGGAATCAAGCCTTACGTAGTTCAGCTCGGGTTCGCTCACGTATTAACTCTCTTCTTTTGCGCTCTAACTTTTGCTAAGGCCGCCCTTTCTGGGTTTTTAACCTCGCGAGTTCAGTTTTTATCATTTCAAATTTTTCATGCTCTAACTTTTGCCTAGGTCGCCTTCCGGGTTTTCGGCCTAGCGAGCCACTAAGGGAAAGTATTTCTTCAACTTGTCCATGTTGATCGGTTGGGAGAACTCGAGGCCATCTAGGTCCATCAGAATGACAGCTCCACCCAACCAAATAGACTTGATGATGTAAGGACTAGTCCAATTGGGTCTGAACTTGGCCCTAGGGTCGTGGATGGGAGCTCGGTTGCCTTTGAGCACAAGATCCCTTGCTTTCAAATTCTTAGACTTAACCTTCTTGTTAAAAGCCCTGGCAATTCTCCGTTGATAACCCTGAATGTGATATAGTGCTTTCAGCCTTCTCTCGTCAAAGAGCACGAGTTCTTCGAACCTGCTTTGCTGCCAATCTGCCTCAGCTATTTGACACTCAGCCAATACCCGTAATGATGAAACCTCAACTTTGATAGGCAGAACAGCCTCCATCCCATAGACCAAGGAATACGGAGTTGCCCCAGTACAAGTTCGAATTGAAGTCCGGTAGCCCCACAAAGCGAATGGCAGCTTATCTGGCCAGTCCCGGTAGGTTTCCACCATCTTCTACAGAATATGCTTGATGTTCTTGTTGGTGGCCTCAACCGCTCCGTTGGTTTGCGGCCGATATGTAGATGACTTATGAAAAGCCACGTTGTACTTCTCCAACAAGTCGATCACCTCCTTCTTGAAGTGGGAACCATTATCTGAAATAATCTCGTTCGGAACCCCGTAGCGACAAATGATGTTGTTCCTGATGAACTTTGCAACATGCGATGCCTTCAACACTGCATAAGACTGGGCCTCAACCCACTTCGTGAAATAGTATATCGCAACCAGAATGAACTCATGCCCATTGGACCCCTTCGGAGTGACAGCCCCAATTACATCAATCCCCCAGACTGAAAATGGCCATGGCAAAGTCATGTTGTATAGCTTCGATGGCAGAATGTTCATGCGGTTTGCATGGATCTGACATTTCTGGCATCGCTAAACAAAGCCAATACAATCCTCCTCCATCGTAGACCAGTAATAACCCTGCCAAAGGATCTTCCGGGCTAGCATCACCCCATTCATGTGCGATCTGCGCTCTCCTCCATGGATGGCTTCCATCAGGCGCTTGCATTCTTCACCATCAACACACAGTTTATGCATCCCGAGATGACCTCTCTTGTACAGTTTACCCCCGCAGATAATGAACTGAGCATCCATTCTTCGAATTGCCCTCTTATCTTTGGCATTTGCCCCTGGTGGATACGCTTCCCTTTCCAAGAAGTTCCAGACATCGTAATACCAGGGATTCTCGTCTTGCACCTCATCTATGGCAGCAATCAGCTCGTAGGCCGGCACAAATTTCTGTTCAATGATGATCGGACGCATCCAGACTCCAAAAGGGATACTTATCATAGAAGATAGAGTTGCCAATGAATCAGCAAACCTATGGTTCTCTCTTAACAGATGAGTGAAATTCAATTTCTCAAACCGAGGAATCAGAACGTCCAAGGTCTTCCCATCTTTTCTTCTTTAACTTTCCAATCTCCTTTAGCTTGAGATACGACAAGGTTCGAGTCCGCGATGACATCCAACCATTTTGCCCCTAGTTCTAGGGCGGCTTCTAGTCCAGCAATAGATGCCTCATATTCTGCCTCATTGTTCGACACTTTGAACCGGAGTTTGAATGCTAGAGGTATGAGGGAATTGTCGGGCGCTATCAGCAACACCCCTATCCCATACCCGTATTGGTTTGACGCTCCGTCAAAGTACATCGTCTAGGTCTCTTTTTCGACATGCAGAATGGCCTCGTCTGGGAATAGGTACTCAATAACTTCATCTCCTTCAACTGGGTGATCGGCTAGGAACTCCGCTACCACTCTTCCTTTCATTGACTTGCGCGTCATGTACTTCAGATCGAATTTAGAAAGCAGAAGCAACCAACGAGCTAGCCTACCCGTAAGTGCCAGTTTCTCAAAGAGATATTTGATGGGATCTAATCTCAAAACCAGTTTTACAGAGTGAGCTAACAGGTAGTGGCGCAGCTTCCTTTTAGCCTATACCAAGGCCAGATAAACCTTCTCCAGCGGAGTGTAACGGGCCTCGTAATCCAGCATTTTCTTGCTCAGGAAGTAGATAGCTCTCTCCAAGTTGTCCTCGGACTCCTGTGCAAGCATGTAGCCCATTGTAGTTTCAGTCACTGAAAGAGACAGAATCAACGGTTTCCCTGGCTCAGGCGGTGACAACACACGTGGGTTTTGTAGATATTGTTCTATCTACTCGAAAGCTATTTGGCATCGGCTGTCCCTTTGGAACTTCTTTCCTTTCTTCCGGAGACCAAAGAGTAGTTCACAAGTCAAGGTTAATTTTGCAATAAACCGTCTTATGAATTGCACTTTACCCAGAAAGCCTCGCACCTTCTTTTCAGTCCTCGGTGGTGGCATTTCTAAGATGGCCTTGATTTTGGAAGGATCGACCTCGATACCTCTCTGTGTGATCAAGAACCCTAGCATTTTCCCTGCTGTAACACCAAACGTACACTTCTGAGGATTCAGCTGCAACCGATACTCTCTGATCCTTTGGAAGAATTTTTGCAAGGCGGTATAGTGGCCCTTTCTTTCTTTGGACTTGACAATCATGTCGTCCACATACACCTTAACCTCTTTATGGATCATATCATGCAAAATCGTGGTCGCAGCCTGTTGATATGTAGCTCCCGCGTTCTTCAGCCCAAATGGCATCACCCTATAACAATAGGTCCCCCACAGGGTGGTAAAAGTAGTCTTCTCCCGGTCTTCAAGTGCCATCAATATCTAATTGTAGCCTGAAAACCCATCCATGAATGAGAGCAGCGCATGCCCAGCAGTAAAGTCCACTAATTCGTCGATATGCGGCAGAGGAAAGTCGTCCTTCGGACTGGCTTTGCTCAAATCCCTGAAGTCCACACATACCCGAATTCTGCCGTCCTTCTTCAACACCGGAACTATATTGGCCAACCAAGTTGGGTATTCAGATACCAGCAGGAACCCTGCATCAATTTGCTTGGTGACCTCTTCTTTGATCTTGAGAGCCTAGTCCGGGTGGATCCTTCTGAGCTTCTGCTTAACAAGTCGGGCCTCTGGGTCAAGAGGGATCCAGTGCTGTACAATCTCAGGATTGATTCCAGGCATGTCTTCGTAGGACCACATGAAAACATCTTTGAAATCTTTCAACAAAGCGACTAAGCACTCACGCTCCTCCGAAGACAACGTGGACCCGATCTAGACCAGCTGCAGGTCCTTCTCAGTACCAACATTAATTTGGGTGATTTCATCAACCAAGGGTTTAACAAACCTCTCATGCTCTTGGTCAAGTAAATATTGCAAAACCGGAGGAATTTCTTCCTTGTCGTTTTCATCAAAATTTTGAAAGTCTTGATTAATGCAATAAATTAAGGGGACAGAAAAGTACTCAGAAGCCACAGCCATTCCTTTCCCATTAATCACTTCCAAATCGCCTGATTCCTCTGTTACAATAGACTCAAAGGAAAAAGAAAAGGACGACCTTGACAAGACTGTGGCATATGGGTTGTCGCTCCCAAGAATACTGGACTCAGACTCAGACGAGTTGGAACCTGATTCCGACTCCACAAACTCGGTGGAATCAGATTCCAGCTCACTATCTGACCCTGTGCTGCTCGATAAAAATCCATCTTCATACTGCCAGACGAGGGAGGGTGCGATGGACACATCCAGAATGTTTGAAGATGGGCTCGCAGTCGTTTCATTCTCGATCATGGACACCGAGAAGTTATCCCCCAAGCACTCATGATTAAGAACCGTGACATTGAGTCCGAACTGTAGTGAGCCCAATGAACAAAACGGGATTGTCCCGGGATGTTCGGACGCGTCTACAATTAGCCTAGAATTACTATGTGATGCGCACAACACACAAGTATTGACTAGATCGCCTAAGTTGGAACAAAACATCTCATGTTTGTTTCTTTGAAAATGGTTTGAAGGTGCTACTCGCAAGTAGGCTAAGATGTGGATTTGCCACCCTCGAGTGGGCATAGAAAACATGATTTTGCCACCCCAAGTGGGCTTAAAACTCACATTTTGATGAATTGTTCCAATTCAAGCAATCCAACCTTCATCCACAGGCATTCATGCAATTAAACACTTAACCAGTTAGCCTCATGGCAAGCATGGTATCATGGCAACACTCACACTCATGCAAGATGCTAAAGCATAAACACTCACAGTGTACTCTGAGCCAAAACAGAATCTAGTTAGTAATCAGTGCATGATCGTAGTTCATGTTAAGATGGTTAATGCAACACATGCAAAAATGTGACTAAGACAGGCTCGGCTATTCTAAGATGTCATGTGAAATGCAACTTGATAACAAATATTCAAATTGGTATTGAAATATAATGCAGTTAATATGATGCGCAGAGCCTGGTGCATGCAAGACAAATGAATGAATGCAAACATGCAAGTATAAGGATGCTAATTGAAATATGCCCTAAACTAACCATCGAAACCTGGTAAATAAAAGGGAGAAAGAAATGGGGTTGGAAGACATGCATCACACACACGCACACTTATTACAAAATTCGCCCTCGCGACAGAGGGTCCAAATAAATAATACAAACCAACTAATTAACTAACTATCCTAGCTAATTAATTATTACAAAACTCTTAACTAATTAAACAAATTAATTAAGTTACAAAATCAGCTAAGTAGGAAACTAGAACAGGTTGCCACAGCTCTGCCTCGAAATGATGAATGATGCATGCTCGATCGCCTCACTCGGAAATCCGTGGCCATGCCTTATGTTGCCTCTGTTTGCACTGTTTTAGACTTCTGAAAACTGTGCCAACTTCTGTGATGCTTCTAACATACCTCATGGACATTCTGAGAGGTCATCGGCCAAGAGGGATGGCCATCGGCCAGTGGATAATGGTCATCGACCAATTTTGAGACTATCGGCCAAATATTTGTAGCCGATCGGCACACTAGATAGCCGATCGACCATCACTTCCTGCAAACTCCTCCTTTTGCTGCAGCAGAGTACAAACAGAGGCATGGCAATACATTTACAAGAAAATGTTTGTACAACCGCACTCCGTATCATGTTTGAAGCGCAAAGGAGTGTAGTGCTCGACTCTCGAGCCATCAATCACGCATTTCGATGCATGATGGTCAAAGAGGTCAAGTTGCACAAATCAATATGGATGAAATGTACAAAAACACATAAATGCCTTAACCTCTGTCATGCATGGTCAAGAGGGTCGGCGACCGAGAATTGAGGCTCGTTTCATCACTTCAAGTATGAAACGTCCCTCGTTCCTCGTGTTTGGCTTAACACCCAAACCAAACACAATGCAACGCATGTACAACTTAACAAAGCTAATGGCATGCAAACAATGCAGTGCAACCTAAACATGTAAACAACATGGCATGCAACAAGTATGGAACAATGTTATGTAATGCAACTAGCATGCAACAACATGCAATGTACCAAGCATGCAACAACATGCAATGTATCAAGCGATGCAACAACATGCAATGCGACAAGCATGCAACAACATGCAAAATGGACTTAAACTAAAACGGACAGATCTCAATCATGCCCAAATCAGTGGCCAAAACACCAAAACTAAGGCACCAAAGGGCAAAACATGCATGCACACATATTGGTCCACAAGCTAGGCAACAAGAACACAACCCTTAGAGGCACTGAAAAGGGTGACAAAAGTGGAACTGTAACAACACTATAAGCTCTGAAATTAAGTATGGAATGATGCCAAATCAACCAAGCAAGACAAGTATGGCATGCAAGAAAGCTCAAAGCTTGAAGCTAGCATAGGAACTTGTACCAAAGCCACATGAATCAAACCCCAAAGGGCCAAGGACAACCAAAACCATCCTAGATCATGCCAAAATTAGTCTAAAACATGCATGGGCCAAAGCTAAAACAAGCCAACATGAAGGGCATAAGCATGATGCATGCAAGGCCAATAAAGAGGGTTACACTACACCTACCAAGACCAAGCATGGCATGACTTAACCAATAAAAATTAGAGTTATGGCATGTCAAAATTACCCCAAAAATCCACTGAGATGGCATCCCAAAAGCTTAAGAAATAAGACAGGCATAATGGCTCAGGTTCAAGACTTAAAACACAAACCTCCCAATGCATGGAAAAGGTGACAAATGCGAGTGCATGACCACACTATATGGACTGAAATCACATATGAAATGATGCCAAATCATGAAAGTGGTTTGAGCAATGCATGCTAGTGACTTGGACTATAATAACCCGACCCTCGTATGTGTTTCTAACATGTTTAAGTCCCTTAATTTGTGCCTTTAAATGCTTGATGAAAACAATTTGTGATTCTATCTGTTGGATAAGGATAACATCTAAGCATGTAATCTATTTAAAATAGAAATTAGGAGCATGAGAGGCATGATAATCCGAAATTGATGCTCTATTTGTGATCAGTATAATTTTTAGGTATTATTAATCATTTATGTGAAATTTCAATTTGGAATGTGTAAACTGATTCAATTTCATCCTTATCTCCACCTTTATCTATATATGCATATTTGTGCCCCTTATCTAGTTAGCTTAAGAGCTTTGTTTACAAAACATCCTCAGAGAGAGAAGTTCTTCAAGGAACAAAATTGGGAGAAGTAGGAAGTCGTAGGAAACTTGATTAAAGGTATGTTTAATCACTTCTGCTTCACCCCTCTCTTTGATTTTCTCTATAGTAGTATGGTAGATGAATAATTGTGTTGTATGTTTTGTATGGAAGTGAATTCAAATTGTGCTAAACCACCTGAGGAGGTACCTAATAGGAATTGTATCTTATCTTCTTTCCTATCATCAAATTTGAAGCCATCTTCATGGTTACTTAAATGTATGTGTGAGAGTGGGAGTGTGTTTATGTGTAGAATTAGAAATAGCTTGGATTTGAGTTGTGATTATAAGTTTCAAGATTAAAGATTCAAGTTGTGTTACACTTGGTACGTATTGTAATGTTTGCACACATGAATTTTATACCTTCTTTCATCAATTAAAGGACCCACGTTGAGCCTTATACAAGCCTACCAGGAGTTGAGTTTTTGTGAATTTTTGGACTGGATTTGAAGCAGAATCGCCACACATGCGGGGCTCATAGCCGCACGTGCGGGGCTTATAGTCGCACGTGCGGAAAACAGGGGAAATTCGACCTTCCATTCTGCTAAAAAGGCATGTGCGAGGCATCACTGCCGCACGTGCAGGGGAATTTGCCGCACGTGCGGCCCAAGGCAAAAAACTTGGAATGCTTCTTTTGACCTGTTTGACCCTCTGGGATGTGTCAAATTAATATTTTAAATTGTTCCAGTGTTCCTTTATTTACTGAAAGTTAACAACTGAAATGCGAATATAAGAAGACTTTGAATTAATTTGTGAGTCTTCTGGGTGTGTAGGGCACATTCCAGGAGGAAGTCACGTCCCACCATCACACAGTGAGTAATAGTACAAGGATATGCATTCATTTCTGGTTATGCTTATTGTTATCAATGCTCTATATTCCGTATGATTTCAGTAAGCCCCTACATGACATAATCTTGACTGAGACACGATGTGAAAGTAAATACATCTGAAACATTCTGGGCCAAGTGCCATTCTGTTATTTCTGGGCCAAGTGCCATTCTGTTATTTCTGGACCAAGAGTCGTTCTGATATTTCTGGGCCAAGTGTCGTTCTGTTAATTCCGAGCCTAAGGCCGTTCTAAAAGTAATATAGTATTGAATTAACCTTGTGAGCTCTGCAGTCACATATGCATGGTCACGAGTTATGACTTAAATTACGCATTAAATTGTCTTGATGCTATCATTCACTGAGCTTCACTCACTCCGCATTTTGTCTGTTTCTGTAGGTAATCAACCCGGGAGCCAGTCTTAACTCCTGAAGCTTGCTTACTTTTTGGTCAACCCCATATGTTCAGGCACTTAGTGGATCCATACTATTTTTGTAGACCTTTGTCAAGCTTTGACTTGTATTTTAAATACCTACCTTGGGTTGTCTGTAATTAATACTTTTGTTATACGCCCATTCTTAGGGCTAGTCCTGCATGTAAGTATGTAAGTAACCGATGCATAGATGCATACTTCTGAATATTGTTTTCCTGTCATGATATGTGTGATCCTGGCAAGTCAATAGTAGCTCAATGGATATGTTTTGTTATTATTCTTTGATATTAAATGCTTCCGTTCAGGCCCCTTATATTGTGTATATCAGGTTTAATGTCCGTTTCTGAATAGATCATTCCCGAACTTTTAGGGGCGACTCTGGGGTATGACAAGTGGTATCAGAGCACGAGTTGCTATCTCACACACAGAACCATTGAGCTTTAGGGTGTCTAGAGACGATTTAGGCATCTTGCATGATATTTTGGAAGTACCTGAAAGATCGATAGCAACGTTCACCGTACTCTGTTAATGCTAACATCTTTGAATTATGGCTATGGTGTATAACTGATTGTTGTGTAGATTATGGTGAGAACCAGAGCAGAAGACTCGGAGGATGCTACTTCCGCAAGATTGGACAGGATGGAAAGAATGATTATGGAAATGGCAGAAACTCTGCGTCAACAACAACAGCAACCACAACAGCAACCGCCACCACCACCGATACCTCCACCAGTAGTACAAGATGTCCATACTGATGACCGAACTATTACCCTTACGAAGGAGTTCAAAAAGATGAAACCGCCATCATTCAAAGGAGGGATAGAACCAATGAAAGCCGAGGTATGGATGTTGGGCATAGAGAAATTATTCGAAGTGTTCCCTTGCACCGAAGCCCAAAAAGTTCAACTGGCTGCTTTCACTCTGGAGGACGAGGCACGAAGATGGTGGATGCTTACGAGAACTACTTACCCGGGACTAGCATGGGACAGATTTTTGGAGTTATTTTATGATAAGTACTTTCCCCAAAGTATGCGAGACAAGAAGGTGACCGAATTTGAGACTCTTCGACAAGGAAACATGACCGTGGCTGAATATGAGGCTCAATTTGCAGGACTAGCACGATTTGCCCCTCACATGGTAGACACCGATTATAAGAAGGCGCGCAAATTTGAAGGGGGACTACGGAGTGCTATACTGGACGAGGTCAACATGTTGAAGTTACCCACTTATGTTGACGTGTTGGAGAGAGCTGTTATAGCAGAAGGAAATCTGGCGACTCAGAACCGAATTTCGGAATGGAAGGGGAAGAGGCAAAATACTCAACGGTCAAAGGGAGCAACTACTCCGCCAACTAAGAAGCAAAATTCAGGGATCTCCAGCACAACCACTCCTACTCAAGATTCAACCCATGTATGTTCAGAATGTGGTTGGAGACACCGTGGGTTTGTCACCGACTGTCTGGTGCATGTTTCCGATGTGGCAAAATGGGTCATCTGATAAGGGATTGTCCTCAAGGGAAGCAACAAAATAATAACAAAGCTGTTACAAGTTCAATAGGGTCTGCACCAAATTCCAATACTAAGTCAGCTGCAAAACCTATGAACAACAAAGATACTATGAGGCAAGGTAGAGTATTTGCACTAGTTCTGGGGATGTGCAAAATGCTGCGACAGTAGTGTCAGGTACATTTATGGTTCATGGATATTCTGCTCATGTATTGTTTGATTCTAGCTCTACTCATTCTTTTGTGTCAAAATTATTTGCGCAACATTTAGATAAATCAGAGGAAAATTTGTCATATGTGTTATGTGTGTCTTCACCTATGGGAGACTCTATGATCTGTGCTTCTGTGTATTTTGCTTGTGAACTCCAAATTGGGGATGTCCGGGTATATCCCAATCTGTTACCTCTTGACTTGACCTATTTTGACGTTATTCTGGGCATGGATTGGTTGAGTGAAAATGGTGCAACCATAGACTATTTGAACAAGCGAATCAGATTCCACCCTCCGAGACAACTAGAATCTATTTTTCAGGGACAGGAAGTGACTTCACCACCATATTTGATTTCTGCAGCAAAGGCTTGTAAACTAATTCAGAAGGGGTGTCAGGGGTTTTTATGCAGTGTTTTGGAAGGGCAAGTGATGAATGGAAGTATTGATCTGATTCCAGTCGTCTGTGAATTTCCAGATGCTTTTCCGGAGGAATTGCCGGGCAGCTAATAGACCGTGAGATTGAGTTTACAATTGAAGTAGCGCCGGGAACACAACCTATTTCTAAGACTCCGTATAGGATGTCACCAGCTGAAATGAAAGAACTAAAGATTCAGTTACAAGATTTGCTCGATAAGGGATTTGTCCATCCGAGTTTGTCTCATTGGGGTGCACCAGTTCTATTTGTAAAGAAGAAAGACGGAACACTCCGACTATGTATCGATTACAGGGAACTCAACAAGGTAACAATCAAGAATAAGTACCCACTGCCACGAATCGATGATCTGTTTGACCAGCTCCAAGGGGCACAAGTCTTCTCAAAAATTGATTTGTGATCTGGATACCACCAACTGAAAGTTAAAGCTGATGATGTAGAGAAAATAGCTTTTCGGACTCGATATGGCCATTACGTATTTCTGGTTATGCCCTTTGGAGTTACTAATGCACCAGTAGTATTTATGGATCTGATGAACTGAGTCTTTAAGCCTTATTTGGACGAGTTTGTGGTGGTTTTTATTGATGATATCCTTATTTACTCGAGGAGTGCAGAAGCTCACGAGAACCATCTCCGTTTAATCCTTCAAACACTCCGAGAAAAGAAGCTGTATGCAAAGTTAAAGAAATGTGAATTCTGGCTACATGAGGTAGCATTTCTGGGGCATGTAATAACAAAGGATGGCGTCTCTGTAGATCCACACAAAATTGAGACGATCGTGAATTGGCCAACTCCTACCAATGTCACTGAGGTACGGAGTTTTATGTGCTTAGCCGGTTATTACAGGCAATTTGTTCAAGATTTCTCTAAGATCGCGGTGCCACTTACGCGATTAATTCGAAAGGGAGTTGCATTTGAATGGTCAGAAAAACAGGAAGCTGCCTTTCAAGAACTGAAAACAAAGTTAACCACAGCACCAGTTCTGGCCTTACCATCCGGTACCAAGGGGTTAGTAATCTACAGTGATGCTTCGCATAAAGGGCTCGATTGTGTGCTTATGCAAAACGGAAGAGTTATCGCTTATGCGTCTCGACAGTTGAAACCCCATGAAAAGAATTATCCCACCCACGATCTTGAGCTAGCGGCAGCCGTTTTTGCTTTGAAGATATGGCGGCATTATCTGTATGGCACTACTTATGAAACTTATACCGACCACAAAAGTCTCAAGTACCTTTTTACTCAGAAGGAGTTGAATATGCGACAACGGCGTTGGTTAGAGTTAATTAAAGATTATGATCTGCAGATCCATTACCATCCTAGTAAAGCTAACACAGTTGCAAATGCACTTAGTCGGAAAAATAGGGGAGATTTGGCAAACCTACTTACGGAGCAAAAGGAATTGGTGACTGACTTGGATAAGATGAATGTGGATTTTATAATACGTGGACAGGAGGCCGTGATAGCAGCAGTAATGGTTCAACCAACCTTACTCGAGGAAATCAACCTACATCAAATACAGGATGACATCCTGCGAAAAGTATATGATGAATTGGAAACAAAACCAAAACCGAGGTTCAGTTTAGTGGATTCGGTGCTCAAATTTCAGAACAGAATCTGTGTCCCTAGTGTGTTGGGACTTAAGCAGAAACTAATGGAAGAAGCACATGCCTCGAGGTTTTCAATGCATCCGGGAAGCACCAAAATGTACCGAGATTTGAAGCAAAACTTTTGGTGGCCAAGTATGAAAAGGGAAATCGCAGAATTCATTTCTAAATGTCTGCAGTGCCAGCAAGTAAAAGCAGAACACCAGAGACTAGCAGGACTGTTGCAACCCTCCGAATTCCGGAATGGAAGTGGGAACACTTAACTATGGATTTTGTTGTGGGGTTACCACGGACTCCTCAGGGTATGAACTCTATATGGGTGATTGTGGACCGATTAACTAAGTCTGCTCACTTCTTACTAGTGAAGACTCAATATAATGCAGATAAACTCGTAGCACTCTATGCAAATGAAATTATCAAGCTTCATGGTGTTCCGGTCTCAATTGTGTCAGATAGGGATCCAAAGTTTGTTTCGAGATTCTGGCAAAGTTTGCAAGAAGCTATGGGTATAGAACTCAAGTTCAGTACAGCTTTTCACCCTCAAACCGACGGTCAATCCGAGAGAACGATATAAACTCTGGAAGATATGCTCCGTATGTGTGTGTTAGATTTTCAAGAAAGTTGGAAAACCCATCTACCGTTATCATTCGAGTATTGAGATGGCACCTTATGAAGCTCTGTATGGAAAACCATGTTGTTCCCCCGTGTGTTGGGCCGAAGTTGGAGATAGATCATTGCTAGGACCTAAAATTGTACAGGTGACAACTGAGAAGGTTCGACTTATTCGAGAAAGATTGAAAACGGCTCAAAGTAGACAAAAGAGTTATGCGGATAACAGATGAAGAGATTTGGAATTTGACGTGGGTAGTCATGTGTTCGTGAAAATCACCCCAATGAAAGGACATCTGAGATTTGGGAAAAGGGGTAAGTTAACACCCCAATATGTTGGTCCCTTTCAGATTTTGGAAAGAGTGGGTTCGGTAGCTTATCGAGTTGCCCTTCCGCCAAATATGAGCCAAGTCCATAGCGTGTTCCATATCTCTATGCTCCGGGTATACCTTCCGGACCTGTCACATGTGATAGATTATCACCAAATTGTGTTCGATGATAAATTAACTTATGAAGAGAAACCAATTCGAATTCTGGACTGACAAGTGAAGCAATTACGGAATCGAGAGATTCCAATGGTCAAGGTTGAATGGCAAGAACATTACAGAACCGAAGCAACTTGGGAAAAAGAAGAGGATATGCAACACCAGTATCCGCATCTGTTTCCGTCCTGAGGTAAAACAAGTTTGAGGAACCAAACTTATTTTAGGGGGGGAGAGTGTAATAACCTGACCCTCGTATGTGTTTCTGACATTTTTAAGTCCCTTAATTTGTGCCTTTAAATGCTTGATGAAAACAATTTGTGATTCTATCCGTTGGATAAGGATAACATCTAAGCATGTAAACTGTTTAAAGCAGAAATTGGGAGCCTTAGAAGCATGATAATCCGAAATTTATGTTATATTTGTGATCAGTATAATTTTTAGGTATTATTAAGCATTTATGTGAAATTTCAATTTGGAATGTGTAAACTGATTCAATTTCGTCCTTATCTCCACCTTTATTTATATATGCATATTTGTGCCCCTTATCTAGTTAGCTTAAGAGCTTTGTTTACAAAACATCCTGAGAGAGTGAAGTTCTTCAAGGAACAAAATTGGGAGAAGTAGGAAGTTGTAGGAAACTTGATTAAAGGTATGTTTAATCACTTCTATTTCACCCCTCTCTTTGATTTTCTCTATAGTAGTATGGTAGATGAATAATTGTGTTGTATGTTTTGTATGGAAGTGAATTCAAATTGTGCTAAACCACCTGAGGAGGTACCTAATAGGAATTGTATCTTATCTTCTTTCCTATCATCAAATTTGAAGCCATCTTCATGGTTACTTAAATGTATGTGTGAGAGTGGGAGTGTGTTTATGTGAAGAATTAGAAATAGCTTGGATTTGAGTTGTGATTATAAGTTTCAAGATTAAAGATTCAAGTTGTGTTACACTTGGTACGTATTGTAATGTTTGTACACAAGAATTTTATACCTTCTTTCATCAATTAAAGGACCCACCTTGAGCCTTATACAAGCCTACCAAGAGTTGAGTTTTTGTGAATTTTCGGACCGGATTTGAAGCAGAATCGCCGCACGTGCGGGGCTCACAGCCACTCGTGTGCAAGAAGCACTGTCGCACGTGCGGGGCTCACAGCCGCACGTGCAGAAAACAGGGAAATTCGACCTTCCATTCTGCTAAAAAGGCGCGTGCGGGGCATCACTGCCGCACGTGCGAGGGAATTTGCCGCACGTGCGGGGCTTACAGCCGCACGTGCGGCCTAAGGCAAAAAACATGGAATGCTTCTTTTGACCTGTTTGACCCTCTGGGATGTGTGAAATTAATATTTGAAAGTGTTGCAGTGTTCCTTAATTTACTAAAATTTAACGACTGAAATGCGAATATAAGAAGACTTTGAATTAATTTGTGAGTCTTCTGTGTGTGTAGGGCACATTCCAGGAGGAAGTCGTGTCCCGCCATCACACAGTGAGTAATAGTACAAGGATATGCATTTATTTCTGGTTATGCTTATTGTTATCAGTGCTCTGTATTCTGTATGATTTCAGTAAGTCCCTACATGACATAATCTTGACTGAGACACGATGTGAAAGTAAATACATCTGAAACATTCTGGGCCAAGTGCCATTCTGTTATTTCTAGGCCAAGTGCCATTCTGTTATTTCTGGAACAAGGGTTGTTCTGGTATTTCTGGGCCAAGTGTCGTTCTGTTAATTCCGGGCCTAAGGCCGTTCTGAAAGTAATATAGTATTGAATTAACCTTTTGAGCTCTGCAGTCACATATGCATGGTTACGAGTTATGACTTAAATTACACATTGAATTGTCTTGATGCTATCATTCACTGAGCTTCGCTCACTCCGCATTTTGTCTGTCTCTGTAGGTAATCAACCCAGGAGCCAGTCTTAACTCCTGAAGCTTGCTTACTTTTTGGTCAACCCCATATGTTCAGGCACTTAATGGGTCCATTCCATTTTTGTAGACCTTTGTCAAGCTTTGACTTGTATTTTAACTACCTGTCAGGACCCGAACCCGCCCATATGGGCTAAGGCCATAACCGGCCAGTAATCATGAGATTACCTACGGCCTTAAACCAAATAAGGCAAAACTCACCAGAGAAAAAGGGGCCAAACGTAAGCAAATTAAAAACTTTGTCCATAGAGCCGTGCTTATATGCACATCAAAACATTCCAGACATACATATGTTAATAACTCACAACAGAAAGCTTAGCAACATAAATTTCTATACAGACAGGATCATTCAAAACTGAGTCAACCAAACAAAACTATATACAGACGTACTCAAGACTTCGCCGACATGACAACATAGAACAGAACGACATAAAGGCGAAGGCAAGTCTCGTGCGTGAGACGCAAGAGCTGACTCTCCAAAACCTTTGTTGTTCCACACAGACTTCAATGAGGCTAGGTTTGGGCTTCCCTTGGCCCACTTACAAACACATGAATGAGCGTGAGCGAAAGCCCAGTGAATAATATCAAATAAAGAGTACACTTTGGAACAATGTACATCAAACAGCCTTGGGCCCAATTTGCATTTCTAACTAATAGATACATACATGCATAGGCATATGTAAGTCGAGTAACTGAAGTTCCAATACATTCCACGGCCTCAGGCCCAATTCATTCATGTCCATCGGCCTTCAGCCCAAATTTATTATCAAACGGCCTTCGGCCCATATTTGTTACCAAACGGCCTTTGGCCCAAATTTTTTATTTAACGGCCTTCAACCCATATTTGTTACCAAACGGCCTTCGGGCCATATTTATTATCAAACTGGCATTTAAGCCTTTCTATCAAACTGGCTCTTAGGCCCTTATATCAGACTGGCTCTTAGGCCTTTATATCAAACTGGCTCTTAGGCCTTTATATCAGACTGGCCTTTATATCAAACTGGCTCTTAGGCCTTTATATCAAACTGGCTCTTAGGTCTTTATATCAGACGGGCTCTTAGGCCTTTATATCAAACTGGCTCTTAGGCCCTTATATCAGACAGACTCTTAGGCCTTTATATCAAACTTTGTCCACCATTCAAAATTAACGAACTTTACAAAACTTACATGGAAGTGAGCAATTGGACGATAACGCATTTCAGATATTACTCATAGTGATCGGCTTGTGGATTTGCCCTGGAGCTTGACCCTACACATCACATGGCATATATGGGTCACAAATAACTCAATCCGTTCTTTAATTCACACATTCCTCTTTAGGCGTCATTCTTATCTCTTTAATTCAATTACAATGCTCAAAGTATGCCTAAGAGTGCTTAGAGGTGAAAGGGAACGGAAAACAGAAAACAGAATGCATAAACAAAATTTCAGCAAAACAGGGTCCCCGCTCGAGCGTGGACCCCCCCGCTCGAGCGGACCCTTAAGGCCTGCAAAAGTACTGGTTACATCAAATCCCCACTAGAGCGTGAACTATGCCGCTCGAGCGGAAGGCCTGTCTACATAGCTCCCTGCTCGAGCGTCAACTTCCCCACTCGAGCGGACACCATGTCTGCAAAAAGTGCTGGGAGCATGTATTTCTCGCTCGAGCGGCAGTTCCCCCACTCGAGCGGACATCAAAATTCTGGGTTTTCCAGAATGGTTCCCTGAGTTCATTTTCGACATTCAGCCCATTTTTCTTGCATGCTATGACACAAATCTCACATATACACATGCTAACATGATACTAATGCAAGATTACAACATTAGGAAACCCAATTTCACAAATTAACCGTATACATGCCCCAAAATTGACTCCAACTCATGCATTCAAGGTTCCCATTTTAAATAAACAACATGCATGCCCAATTTGACTTCCATCTCCACTTCTAATGATGCAATTAGTGCTTCTTCCCATGAAACTCAACAAAACATGCTTGCATGTGGGATTACACTTTTAATCTTTCAAAATTTACAATTCACATGCTAGATTTTGTGATTCCATAGGTGTTCTTTACATGCATGCACATCTCAAGCCTTAATTCCAAAAAACCAACTCAAATCATGTTGTTGAGTACAAATAAGCCTTGAACACACAAGATCACACAATAAATTCATGAATTCAAGAATCAATGCTTACCTAGAAGCCCAATCTATGGTTAGTTCTTGAACTAGACTTTAAATTCCCAAGCTTGAGTCAAAAATCATGCAATTCTCTTCCTCTCTCTCTCTCTAACAGCCGGCCTCCCCTTTATTTTGAGTCCAAGATCAGTCAAATGAAGCCAAGAAGAGAGATTTGGGAGTGTGGTGCCCTTTTACAACAATTCCCACTAGCCACAATATAATAATATAGGGTAATTGGGCACTAATTCATTAATTTAATCAGTTTAATCTGACCCGAATCAATTTTCAATTAAATTTCACCGTAGGCTCTAAAAATTATGCCAATCACAATGGCACAATCAATTTTGGGTTCTGTGGCCGATAAGGCCCTCAATTAAATTCCCGAAGCGGTAAAATCAAACAGATATTCCTACGGTGAACAGATGGAAATTCAAAACCACATATATTCACATAATTGGCACACCAAATCATATCAAACATATAATCAAATTCATATTAAGGATCAATTAGCTACTTACGGAACAGGGGCATCACAGTCTTCCCCCCTTTAGGAAGTTTGGTCCTCCAAACTTAATTTACTTGTAGCCGAAAATAATTCGGAATACTTTCTTATTTAACAGTTCCATTCCCTTTTGATAGTTATCTACTCAATTTCAAAATCGGGCAACACTCTGTTCTCAATTAGTCGAAGACTCAACTTTTCCTCCATACAAGGCTTGTATGGTATTACACCAAACTAGAGTGCAAGCTATTGTCGTAAACAAAGTTTGCCAATGATGGATAGATTTCTCCAACTGCATCGAAAATCTAAAACATACATTTGGAGCATTCCCTCCAGAATCTAAAAGGTTCCTTCTGACTGTACATCAATTTACGGATGGAAAGTAGCGCCGAATCACAATTCAGTTTCCATTGCCTCTTGAAGGCCTGTCAGAATTCAAACACATTTCAGGATTTCTGTCTAAGCAACAGACACTGGGACCCCATACAACAAGCAAACTTATCGATGTAAATAGTGGCTAGTCTACAAGCATCATACAAAATTTTATAGGGAGATCTACCTACAATAGCCCAAATGGGACTTATACCTTGGGTGCTCAAGGTAGCCCCACAACGCAATTCGTAGCCACATATTCCTATTTCCATTCCAAAATAGAGAGAGGTTGAAGTAGTCCCGCCACTATCTGAAATTCAACTTCGACCTGTCGGCACCGAAAAATATTTAGACACATTCACCAATTGCCCTCTTCAAGGTAGGTCACCAACATATTTATTTCAATGTCGGCTAACTTTATCATAGAAGTTCGGTCTATTCCTTGTCACAAAAGTTCAATTCATTCTTCAATAATTCCACAATTCACAATCTGATTTGGTATTTAGTCTAGTGGCTCATCACAATTATCCAAGGTCAATCAAAAGTCTTCAGGAATATAAGGTGGCTCCAGATACTGATTCCCGAATCAACAAAGGTAACATCGAAGTAATTACCCATACAATACACATAGTCCAGACATCCCTATAATACTGATTGTAAGGTACAATAACATCGAAGCAGGCAATTTCTAACATAACACACGTGTTCTCAATTCATTCAACAGTTTACAGTTCACAAGTCAGTTCAATATTCAATTCCCTGTTCTATCGAGTCTTTCCACATTATCTAATAGTCATCAAAAGCATAAGGCAATTCATATATAAACCTCCATAATGGCAAAGGCAGTATCAAAGGAGTCAATCACATGTTAAGCGCAATTTACACATCCTTAGAATCCCAATTGCAGAATATATCGGCACAGAGCAATTATTTACAGGGCGTACTGAATTCACACACTTACGAATAATCAGGGTTTTTCAAAGCTTCTTGGATGTTAATAACATCTCCATAACACCAAGGGATGACATTTTGGACAAAACAAAGGAATAATTGTCCCGGAATCGAAGCACACCCGTTCACGACCGTCGGTGGCCGACTCGAGATCGATCAGTCAAACCCACCCGTACGAAACCGTCGGTGGCAAAAGATATCTCAATCAAAGGTGCTACATAGGCTTAACGTCCCCTAGCATGAAAGGACGCTCCAAGAATGTCATGAAAACAACGTAATACCATTCACCATAACCTGATTTCCAAAAATTTGATAACACTGAAGCAACCACTCTCCCTTACAAAACATATTCTGATCAGTCAAAGACAAATGTTCAGTACTGCTTATAATCAAATCAATCTATTGTCATCGGTTCCCATAGCGTCAAACAAACAGAGTTGGGACAATACTCCTTACGACACCCAATCACGGGGTTTGCACAATTCGGTTCATTTTTAACACATATGTCCTTAATAGTTGGGGGTTGGTTCTCAATGGTGTTCATGGTTAGATCGATCTGTTGATAGCCCACAAAAGGTCTTTCAAATAGGTCAAGTACTCTAAACAATTTCAAGTTTTGGGTCTATCAATTTTTCCTGCCAAGAACAATTTGGCTATTTATTTACAGGCAATCCTCAATCCCTTTTTACAAAATTAAGTCAGACAGAGGGTCTTATCAAACCAATCCCGACACAGGCCTTGCCAAATCAATTCAAACAAGGGTCCCATCGAATTATATCAAATGAGGGTTCCATCAAGACAATGTCAGGCAAAGGTCCTATCGGATCGAATCAGATAAAAGTTTTCTCAAATAAGGCACATTCGGTTCTGTAAGGCATACTTCGTTTGCTTAGGTACATGGTTGATAGTTTCTTAGTTGCCCTAAGTTCATCAGTTCTCAAGGTCACATCAGACCCATTTATCACAACAGTTCATATCAAAATGTTTCAAATCATGTACAATACGGTATTGTCTACATAAATTCGGGTGTAGTTGCGCATGCGTGCAGTTGTTCATGTTAGGAGGTACATATCATAATCAATATAGCAGTTCCCAAATAAGTCTTATATGCAAGAACATGGTGCATAGTAACACATTAAACAGAGTTCCTCAGGTACACATGGTATAGGATTGTTATGCAAAAGTTCCAAATTAGCCACAAAAGCATAGGTTTATGAGTCGAGCCCAGTATAGTCACATAATCCATTCAACTTCCTACCAATCAAAATACATGGTCTCGCCATTTATAGAGGTCGTTATTTGGGGTGCTCCACTCGGTCATACAATCCCCAAGTCATAATTCCAGTGGTTTAGTCATTGGAGACAGTAGTATAACAAATCACCTTAAGCATAGATTTAGCTGTACATGTGCATGTGCAGAGTTAATCGATATCCCAATACATATTTCACAAATTTCCCCCATGGAGCATATACATTCAATGAATACGGTTTCGATCTTGTGGGTCTAGCCAATCTAGATACACATGCAGCAGATACGAAAGGATATGCCAATTCGAATCAAATAATATCCCAAGCAAAGATGTACACATGTACTAATTCAGAATCAATCAGCACATAAGCATTCATTTGTAAACAATATAGATACCTGGGATAATGGTTACAATATTCTAAGTGCTTTCTGGGATGAGCGTTATTACTCTATCCTGAGTAGCAATTCCTACCACTGGTACGAATCTAGCTGAGGCAGAACATTTATTCAGATTTGCTCAGTTCGGGAACAATTCCTTACCGTATGGTCCATTTTACCACACCTATAACAAGCCTCAGATGCCCGATAACAAACTCTTCGGTATTTCTTACAATGATGGTGACAAAAATTCTCGCCATAGCGGTAACTGACGTTACTGTCTTAAGATCTCTATCATTTCCTATACCATTCCTTCCAGTCTATCAAGTCGGGCTGTGGAAGAGCCTTCCAGCTCGCATGCCCTTACTCAATCCATACTCTACACAATCTCTTATTAAACCTTGCCAATTACTGGGATGTCCCATACAAAAATAAACACGGATACACGTGGGTACATTCGCACATAGAGACATCTTTATATTCTCATTTCACATATTGTACGCAATTAATCACATGCATAACAGATAATTGCATACCTATCAAATATAGCATGCTGAACATTTACTAAATAACTATATACTCAAATCATGTTTATATTTCACATAGACACCCATTGGCAGAATCGAATGTACATAAGCAACTTTTCATGGTTCATGTATTCATGTATGTACATTACAACAAAACAAACTTGTTGTACACATTAGTGTAACAATTCATATCTCATAATTGAATCATGTGTGGTACTTCCTTTAGCGTGACATATCATGTTGGTCAAGCATATCAACATATCTCATACATAGGCCACGGTATTATTTCCCCCGGGCGAGGGCCTGTGCCACGGTATTATCTCCCCCGGGCTAGGGCCTCATGACCATAAGCCACAATATTATGTCCCATGGGCGAGCGCCTCCACTAAGGATACCACAATTATGTTCAAGGAGAATTTAGACAATCATTCAGTTATGCCAAACATAGCATTATACTTCATACAAAGATTCACAAGTATGCATATACTAGAGAGCATACATATCCCAAAGGTTTACCATGTAAGCAATTTGCGAATTATAGCACATAACTGTTCACATCGAAACACTTAAGCATATTCTTGATGCTTTCAGATTTATATTTACCACATGAATGCATCCTAGATCTTTTCTAGACGCTTATTGCTCTTTTGGACAAGTGTGTCAGTTATTAACTCGTGCTCTGATACCACTCTGTCAGGACCCGAACCCGCCCTATGGGTTAAGGCCATAACCAGCCAGTAATCATGAGATTACCTACGACCTCAAACCAAATAAGACAAAACTCACCAGAGAAAAAGGGGCCAAATGGAAGCAAATTAAAAACTTTGTCCATAGAGCCGTGCTTATATGCACATCAAAACATTCCAGACATACATATGTTAATAACTCACAACAGAAAGCATAGCAACATAAATTTCTGTACAGACAGGATCATTCAAAACTGAGTCAACCAAACAAAACTATATACAGACGTACTCAAAACTTCGCCGACATGACAACATAGAACAGAATGACATAAAGGCAAAGGCAAGTCTCGTGCGTAAGACGCAAGAGCTAACTCTCCAAAACCTTTGTTGTTCCACACAGACTTCACTGAGGCTGGGTTTGGACTTCCCTTGGCCCACCTACAAACACATGAATGAGCGTGAGAGAAAGCCCAGTGAATAATATCAAATAAAGAATACATTTTGGAACAATGTACATCAAACGGCCTTGGGCCCAATTTGCATTTCTAACTAATACATACATACATACATACATAGGCATATGTAAGTCAAGTAACTGAAGTTCCAAAACATTCCACGGCCTCGGGCCCAACTCATTCATGTCCATCGGCCTTCGGCTTCGGCCCATGTTTGTCACCAAATGGCCTTCGGCCCATATTTATTATTAAATGGCCTTCGGCCCATATTTGTTACCAAACGGCCTTCGGCCCATATTTATTATCAAACGGTCTTCGGTCCATATTTATTATCAAACTGGCATTCAAGCCTTTCAAGCTTGTCATATCAAACTGGCATTTAAGCCTTTCTATCAAACTGGCTCTTAGGCCCTTATATCAGACTGGCTTTTAGGCCTTTATATCAAACTGCCTCTTAGGCCTTTATATCAAACTGCCTCTTAGGCCTTTATATCAAACTGGCTCTTAGGCCCTTATATCAGACTGGCTCTTAGGCCTTTATATCAAACTGGCTCTTAGGCCCTTATATCAGACTGGCTCTTAGGCCTTTATATCAAACTTTGTCCACCATTCAAAATTAAATAACTTCACAAAACTTACATGGAAGTGAGCAATTGGACAATAACGCATTTCAGATATTACTCACAGTGATCGGCTTGTGGATTTGCCCTGGAGCTTGACCCTACACATCACATAGCATATATGGGTCACAAATAACTCAATCCGTTCTTTAATTCACACATTCCTCTTTAGGCTTCATTCTTATCTCTTTAATTCAATTACAATGCTCAAAGTATGCCTAAGAGTGCTTAGAGGTGAAAGGGAACGGAAAACAGAACACAGAATGCATAAACAAAATTTCAGCAAAACAGGGTCCCTGCTCGAGCGTGGACCCCCCTGCTCGAGCGGACCCTTAAGGCCTGCAAAAGTACTGCTTACATCAAATCCCTGCTCGAGCGTGAACTATGCCGCTCGAGCGGAAGGCCTGTCTACATAGCTCCCCGCTCGAGCGTCAACTTCCCCGCTCGAGCGGACACCATGTCTGCAAAAAGTGTTGGGAGCACGTATTTCCCGCTCGAGCGGCAGTTCGCCCGTTCGAGCGGACATCAAAATTCTGGGTTTTCCAGAATGGTTCCCTGAGTTCATTTTCGACATTCAACCCATTTTTCTTGCATGCTATAACACAAATCTCACATATACACATGCTAACATGATACTAATGCAAGATTACAACATTAGGAAACCCAATTTCACAAATTAACCGTACACATGCCCCAAAATTGACTCCAACTCATGCATTCAAGGTTCCCATTTTAAATAAACAACATGCATGCCCAATTTGACTTCCATCTCCACTTCTAATGATGCAATTAGTGCTTCTTCCCATGAAACTCAACAAAACATGCTTGTATGTGGGATTACACTTTTAATCTTTCAAAATTTACAATTCACATGCTAGATTTTGTGATTCCATAGGTGTTCTTTACATGCATGCACATCTCAAGCCTCAATTCCAACAAAACCAACTCAAATCATGCTCTTGAGTACAAATAAGCCTTGAACACACAAGACCACACATTAAATTCATGAATTCAAGAATCAATGCTTACCTAGAAGCCCAATCTATGGTTAGTTCTTGAACTAGACTTTAAATTCCCAAGCTTGAGTCAAAAATCATGCAATTCTCTCCCTCTGTCTCTCTAACAGCCAGCCTCCCCTTTATTTTGAGTCCAAGATCAGTCAAATGAAGCCAAGAAGAGAGATTTGGGAGTGTGGTGCCCTTTTACAACAATTCCCACTAGCCACAATATAATAATATAGGGTAATTGGGCACTAATTCATTAATTTAATTAGTTTAATCTGACCCGAATTAATTTTCAATTAAATTTCACCGTAGGCTCTAAAAATTATGCCAATCACAATGGCGCAATCAATTTTGGGTTCTATGGCCGATAAGGCCCTCAATTAAATTCCCGAAGCGGTAAAATCAAACAGATATTCCTACGGTGAATAGATGGAAATTCAAAACCACATATATTCACATAATTGGCACACCAAATCATATCAAACATATAATCAAATTCATATTAAGGATCAATTAGCTACTTACGGAACAGGGGCATCACACTACCTGCCTTGGGTTGTCTGTAATTAATACTTTTGTTATACGCCCATTCTTTGGGCTAGTCCTGCATGTAAGTATGTAAGTAACCGATGCATAGATGCATACTTCTAAATATTATTTTCCTGTCATGATATGTGTGATCCTGGCAAGTCAATAGTAGCTCAATGGATATGTTTTGTTATTATTCTTTGATATTAAATGCTTCCGTTCAGGCCCCCTATATTGTGTATATCAGGTTTAATGTCCGTTTTTGAATAGATCATGCCCGAACTTTTAGGGGCAGGTCTGGGGTATGACATGGACACTCAAAGCTAACATGCTAGAATGCACTATGGCTATACAAAGGAAGGCATGCATGACTAAAACAATATTAAACAGAGCTCAAGCATGGTAAAGCATGAGGGAAAGCTTCTTTGAGTTGAGCCAAAACATATAAGAATGATGATCTAAACACAAGATGCATGTTAAGGCAATAGAGAGGATTGCACTACAAGTGCATGGTGCATGCAAGAGGCTATCAAACCAACCCTAGATAGAGGTATATCATGCTGAAATAAGGTCTAATACATGCTAAGATGGAGCCAAAACAAGCTTAACAAACATGTTACTTTTATGAGCCATCAATACAAGCATATGAGACATAAGGAGAGGGGATGACCCTCTCTTATTTGGGACCTCAAAATACCATTTCCACCACTGAAAATCCTCAGGATTTCAGTGGTGAGAAGGCAAAAACAAGGTGGTCCCAATAGCTTAAAAGGAAGGCACAAGAACAAGACCAAACAAGGCCTAAGACGGGGTAGACAACCCCCAACACAAAAGTGACCTTAAACAAACATTACAAGCATGAAAAATCAGAACTTTTTACAGTAGAAAGTTAAGCTTAAATCAGCATGCAAATAGGTCCAAAAGCTTAAACCAAAACAAGGGTTTAAAGGCTAGTTCACTCACCCTTGAAGAACACCTTCAAGAACAAAACTCCAGCACTCTTTTCTGACCAAAACCAGTCTAGAAACACTAACACCAGCTCCTAAGTACCTCAGCAACAAAAGGATGGTGTTCTAGTAGGTGCTTTAGTGCAAAAGTATGAAGAAAATACACTTTTGAGCACAAACTAGGGTAAATATGGAGAGAGAGGTAAAATATAGAGAGAGAGAGTGATATATGTTTTGTATGTCAATTTTCAGAACCTCTGGTAAGGGAGAAGGGTCTCCCTTCTTATAGAAATTCAATTCTCAAGCTTGTTAAACAAGCTTAAGTCTTGATTTAATCGCTCCATACACGTGCATGGAGGATGAGAACTGTGATTACCAGCTGTCACAGCTGGCACAAAAATATCTGCAAAAGTAGGTAGAAAGGTCTTGGCCAAGAAATATGGCCGATCGACAAAAAATAGTGCCAATCGACCAAAAGGAGTGCCGATCGGCCACCATTTATGGCCGATGGCAAGAAAACAAGGGCGATGGCACAAGGCCTCAGCCGATGGGTTGTAGGGATGGCCAACAAGCCACCCTCTTCCCTCAGAAGCAAATACTACAAGTCCTTGGTCCACAACTAAGCACAAAACAAACAACTTGAGAGATCCTAAGGCAAGGCGCGCAACCGAGACCTTCGGGAACTCAAAACGAACAGGAGCATGGATGATCATCGAGTGTTCAAACGATGACGTCCAAGTCTTGAGGACGGTCAAAAATGGGGTGTCTACAATTGGCATGTTTTGTTTTGTTCATGCGGTCGGGCCGGCCCAAGTTCACTAAGCATTTCATTTTGAATATTCATATGCTTTAAAGTGTAAATGGTTTTTGCCGACTCAACTTAACGAAGCTTTGCGCTTTGATGTGTAAATGTTTTCTTTGTATCTTTTAACCTCCGTCGTGAAGGGCATCCCAAATTTGAAATATTATTCGGCCCATGAGCATCCCACTTTATTTGGCCAGCCGAATCCAGAGGCTTAATTGGCTGAAAGTCTCCAAATTCGAAGTCATGCACTGATGGCGCTCTGATGGGGCTCTGAATCTAATGACTTTTTAGCCAATCGTGATATCCACGAAGGGCGCTCAAATACGGAGGCTTTATCGGACCAAAGGCGTCATGCGCCATTGGGGCTCCGAATCCGGAGGCTTTTTGGCCAATCATGATATCCACGAAGGGCGCTCCGAATTCGGAGCCTTTATCGGCCTAAAGTCGTCATGCGCCGATGGGGCTTCGAATCCAGAGACTTTTTGGCCAATCGTGATGTACACGAAGGGCGCTTCGAATCCGGAGGCTTTATCGGCCCAAAGGCGTCATACGCCAATGGGGCTCCGAATCCGGAGACTTTATCGGCCCAAAGGAGTCATGCACCGATGGGGCTCCGAATTCGGAAACTTTTTGGCCAATCGTCATATCCACGAAGGGCGCTCTGAATCCGGAGGCTTTATGGGCCCAAACACGTCATGCGCCGATGGGGTTCCGAATCCAGAGACTTTATCGGCCCAAAGGCGTCATGCGCTGATAGGGCTCCGAATCCGGAGACTATTTAGCCAATCGTGATATCCATGAAGGGCGCTCCGAATTCAGAGGCTTTATCGGCCCAAAGGCATCATGCACCGATGGGGCTCCGAATCCAAAGACTTTATTGGCCCAAAGGCGTCATACGCCGATGGGGTTCTAAATCCGGAGACTTTATTTGGCCAATCGTGATATCCACGAAGGGCGCTCCGAATCTGGAAGCTTTATCGGCCCAAAGGTGTCCTGCGCCAATGGGGCTCGAAATCTGGAGACTTTTTGGCCAATCGTGATATCGACGAAGGGTGCTCTGAATCCAGAGGCTTTATCAGCCCAAAGGCATCATGCGCTGATGGGGCTCCAAATCCGGAGACTTTATCGGCCTAAAGGCATCATGCTCCGACGGGGCTCTAAATCTAGAGACTTTATTTCGCCAATCGTGATATCCACGACGGGCGCTCCGAATCCGGAGGCTTTAATCGGAACACTTTTGAACTGGGTTTTGCAATGAGTAAACAAGAATCTTTGCATTAAAAAATTGGAATGTGCACATGGTGAGCCATTCAAAACTAGTATCATTCCCTACAGGTCGGGTTTAATGACAGAATTTGAGCAAGTGCGTTGAATTCCAAGGCCGTGGCAGACTCCTTCCAGACATGTCTTTGAGCCGATATGCCCCTACTCCCGCGATCGAATCGACCTCATAGGGGCCGTCCCAGTTAGGACCCAATTTTCCATCAGCCGGTTTCCTGGCAGCTGGGAGTATTTTCTTCAGATCCAACTCTCCTGGTGTGTAGCGGCGCAACTGAACACGTTGATTATATGACTTAGCAAGCTGCTGCTGATACCGTGCCATGGATGCAAGGGCGTGGTGTCTTCGTTCTTCAATCATAATCAAATCCAAGGCCAGCATCATGTCGTTTTGGCCCATATCAAAAAATTTTGATTTCAAGGTTGGGAGGCCGATCTCTAAGGGTGTGATTGCCTGGGTTCCAAAGCATAGAGCAAACGGCGTTTCCCCAGTAGATCGCCTCGGCATAGTTCGATGAGCCCACAACACACTCGGCAATTCTTCGACCTACTTGCCTTTAGCTTTCTCCAGCCTTTTCTTGATGCTGTCTAAGATGGATTTGTTAGAGGCTTTCGCTTGACCATTGCATTGAGGATAAGCCGGCGTGGAAAAGTAAGGCCGGATACCATACTTGTTGCACAACTCTCGGTAGACACCACAATCAAACTGGGTGCCATTGTCTGAAATGAGTACTCTTGGAATGCCAAATCGTGTTATGATATTTCCTCAAACGAAACGCTTCACATCGGTATCTCGGATGTGCGTTAGTGCCTCCGCTTCTACCCATTTTGTAAAATAATCCGTTGCGACAATCAAAAATCGCTTGTTACCTGGGGCGCGTAGCAATGGTCCGACGATGTCAAGTCCCCATTGGGCGAACGGCCATGGACTGGTTATGGAGCTTAACTCTTCAGTAGGCAAGTGGGTCAAAGGAGAGAACTTCTGGCACTATTCACACTTTTTCACGTAACATTCGGCATCGGCTCTTATTGTCAGCCAGTAATACCCCTGTGTCACGGCTTGATGAGCCAAAGAGCGCCCGCCAAAATGGGTGCCACAACTGCCTTCAAGTACTTCAGTCAGAAGCTCTTCGACTTTATCCGGATGAACGCATTCTAGGTATGGACCAGAAAGGGACTTTTTATAAAGCTTTCCTTGCGGATCCAAGTAGTATCGCAGGGCTTTGTTTCGTAGCTTGTGTGCTTCTTTCTTGTTTGTTGGGAGTTGTTCAGAAGACAGGAATGCAGCAATGGAGTCCATCCAACTCGGTCCTGACTCTATGACATTGACCTGGACTTCCTCAGACAGGCCAATGCTCGGCTCTGGGATGAAACCAACTTCAATGGTCCATTTAATCTCTGAGTTGATGGCGGAGGCTAGGCAAGCCAGGGCATCTGCATGTGTATTTTGGTCTCGGGTTATTTGGTTCAATTCATGATGGTCAAATTTTGCCAGCAAGAAATTTGTCATTTTATTGTAAGCGGCCATACGGTTATTTCTTGCTGCGTACTCCCCCTTTAGTTGATTGATCACCAATTTTGAGTCGCAAAATATAAGCAGAAGCCGAGCACCTAGGAGATGTGCATTCCGCAAGCTGGTTAACAGGGCCTCGTATTCGGCCTCGTTATTTGATGCTTCGAAGGCGAGTTTGACGGCCTGCTCAATTATTGCCCTGTCGGGAGCCATTATCACTACTTCGGCCCCGTTGTCACGTTGATTGGACGATCCATCACAATAAAACTGCCAAATATCCTCGACATAAATTCTCCAGTTCAGCTTAGGTTGAATTTCATCAGACTTGAAGTCGGCAAGACCCCCAGTGAATTCAGCCACAAAGTCGGCAAGTATCTGTCCCTTGATTGAGGTTCTAGGCAGGAACTAAATATGTGACGTCCCAAAATTTGGAGACATCATAATAAGGTTTAAAACTTAAAATCAATTTTCTTAATTAAGAACCCTCATCAATGTTGCCACCAAATTTACCATCATCCATTAAATAACAACACCAAAACTAAAAGTTCTTAAATTACAACTCCAGTCAAACTTAAAACTTTGTCTTAGTACACAAATAAATAAATAAAAAAACTAGAGAAAAACTAGAAAACTCAGAAAAATAGTTCATGGAACTTTGGCACGCTTCAAGCCAATCAGGACTGAATGTTGCCTTCCAACACCTCGGTGTTTCCTTCGGTTTCTTCGGTACCTGGCATGAAACGCCAGGGCAATGAGGATGCCAATGAGCGACGAGCTCAATAAGATACACTAACCTGAAATACCCACCCCGATAATAATATCCACAATGAATAATGTGTAGTAACAGAATAATAGGTAGCATTTAATAAGCATAATAGGAATGCCATCAGTTGAAATAATAACAATAGATAATAAATAAATAAAAAATGACAAACAGAGGCAGCATTTCATCATAAGGAAAATGCCCACTTTTCTTTTTAAATTTTCATAGATTTAGTTTATCAGAGAAGTTTAAGTAACTCCCCGCGGAGCACTATTTCCATTCAACCGCTAAGCAATGGCCACAGGAAATTTTGACTCCTCCTTGGTCAAATATTCAAATGTTACTTACAGTAACTACCAATGATGCCCACGCACCAGGGTTACATACCCGAGTCGTGACATCACAGTCTGCCCCAAGGGAACGGTCTATGTTGAGACACCCGCACCACCAACCTTATATCGCCTACACCAATAAGTGCCAAAATACCTTCCCATGCCATGTTAGGGTTCGCAAATCACTTGCGCAAGATTCTAGACCGGGCTCACCCCATCACTTTTACATTTTAATGTACATTGGTTAAATTTCGTGTCTCTTTACTCGTTGAGATATTCACAATAATTCAAAATTTAATTACCAATAATATTATACCAACTCATTAAAATCCGAACATAAAATATTACACATGTCACACAATAATAAACAATTGTACAAAATTTAAATAAACAATTTATTTAAACAATGGTATGAAATAATAATGTAGATACCAAAAGGAAGAAATAAATCATAATCACACACATGCATGGATTTTTAATCTACAAGATTAGATTAGCACAATATTAAATTTTAGTACAAATAAACAATTGAAGAGATAATTTTTCATTCCTCCTTAATTTGCCAAAATTTTCAGAATGTATATCTTGAAAATAAAATTATAAATAAATTACTTATACAACTCTAAAATTCATATAAATCTACAGAATACTCAATAAACATGTTATGGTCATTTTTCAAAAAGCATTTTCCAAAAATAAATTATAAATAATTCTTAAAAATTCCGAGAATGTTCATGACACAGATTTATCATATTTTCTTAAATTAATTCCATACTTACATTTGTAAATCAATTCCATAATCTAAAAATTTATTATGAAGCTAGACTTCTCAAATTTAATTTTTTGCTTAGGAATTACAAGATTGGGTTTAATATAAATGTTTTTAATGATTTTTCAAACACATAGTGAAATCTTCCTATAGCTCCAGATTTGATTAAAAATTTGTATAAATTCGTACAAAACTCAATAATTGTTGAAACATTTTGTGGATGAATTAACATCATTATCAACAACTTTGTAAAAGAAATCATCTTCAAATTTTGAATATAAAATTGTCTAAAAATTTGTACAACTTTCTGGCAGATTTAAAGGACCAGATAACATCTTCAATAATCTTTTTAATGGCATAAACTACACCTGCAAGTTCAAATTCCACAATATTATCATGATTTTCAGACTACCAATATTTGATATACCATCATAAATTTTCATACAATTAAAAATAAAATTCTATCTACAAGTTCAGACATTTTATCATATGTATATAATCTAAAAATTTCAAATAAAAAAAATGAGAGGGTTGAGAGGGTTTTCTTACTATGTTAGGTTGCTAACGACTTATCGTCTGAATTTGATTTATGACTCTGATTATAAGATATGACCGTCCTGGCTCCATGATCGTCTTGCTAAAATTTCACATCAATCGGACACGATCTCACCGTTGATCTTCCATTGGATTCTCTTAGAACTTTTAGTTGTCGATCATCATCTTAGACTCAGAATTTGCAAGATCTAACCCCAAAAATGGATTCTACATGTCGAAAAACCTAAGGGTGGTCATCCCCAAAGTCATAGGACCACTCGATTAACCTAAATGTACTAGGATGAACCGTAGCACCATGAGCCGAGAAACGCTGGATAAAATTCAACTCATCTTCTCCAAACAGCAGTAGCATGCACAAACAGGACCCAGAAGTTTTGTTTCAAACCCATTGGTTCAAGTTCTTGTATCTTTTTCATTATAACTCCGTTTTATCTTATTTTTCTGTCATTGGATTCAACTCACGGCCTAGTTTTTGGTTCACTACTCACACGCCTCGTTCCGTCTCTTTTTGCATGACTTCGGATCTCCAAAATTTGACAAAAAAATAAGATTATTTTCCAACCATCTTGGACATTTTTTCAAACCATCTTTCGGACTCCATAACTTTCTTAATTCTTAACGGTTTTGCTTCATTCTTTCGCCAATATCTTCAACTCACTTTGTACTTCATCTTGCATAACCTATTTTTCTCACTCCTTCCTAGAATGGATGGTTTTGGCATGCCGAAAGTAAGCCGAAAACCAACTTTTGAAATTCAAAATAAACTTCTCTAACTTTGTTTCTTTCTCCTCCATCTTCCTTCTTCTTCTCTTTCTTTACCTACAACAAGTTGTGAATGGTGGTTCTAGATGATAATGAAATTAGGTGATGGTGGTGGTGGTCCGACGGTGTGCTGGTGGTGGAGAAGTTCGCAGGTTGGTGATAGTGTGCGTTAAGGTCGTGGCTATGGAGGTTGGGGGGTGAGGAAAAACATAGATAAAGAATAAGAAAGAGAGTTTTGAGAATGAGAGATGGAGGGAAAGAGAGAACCGAGAGAGGGAGATGAAACTGGAAGTGAAAATTGTGGGGAAAAGTTAGGCTCAATTTATGGGCAAAGTGAGGAAGAGTAAAAGAAGAAAAAAAAAAGATGAAAATAAATTTTAAGAAAAGAAAAAGAAATTGAACACTTGGTGGCATGGCATCAGCATGTCCACCACGTTTTCTTTTAATCTAGAAGATAATTGCACGTGGAAGGTGGGAGGTGAGAAAACATGGGGAGCAAACCCATGGTTTTTTATTGGGCTTTAGTACAAAAAATATTACGTTCCAGTGTAATTTGATTACCAAAAAAATATATAAAGAAAAATATAATAAAAATATCATACGGTTCAGAAATTAATATTGAGTAATAACATAAAGTCAAAAATATTTTATTTTATTTTATTTTGAATAAATTTTTAGTATAAAAATATACATACTATTAAATTCAAAATATTGTGAATAATTATTTAAGAAAATTAAAAATATACATATTATTTTTATTATATAAAAATACGGGGTTTCACAGAATATCATACTGGTCGAGTTCGAGAGTCCACTTTGAAACGCGCCCTGATGCTTCTGCACTGCGGAGTACTGATCAGTTGGGGTATGCTGTTAGCACCCTGATGCTATGCCCCTGGAAGTAATGCATCAGTTTTCTTGCTGCCATGACAAGGGCCATAATGAGTTTTTCCAATGGAAGGTAGCGTGTTTCGATGTCAACCATTGCCTTGCTCACATAATACACTGGCCACTGCTCCCCCAGTTCTTCCTTTATCAGTACGACGCTGACGGCCCAGTCAGAAACTGCCAGTCACCGGCTGAAGGTGTTGTCAAGAGTGGAGCTGATCGGAGGTAGGTCTTGAGGCCGTTGAAAGCAGCTTCACACTCGGCGGACCATTCAAAAGCCTTGCCCTGCTATAGTGTATGAAAGAATTGTCGGCAGCAGTCCGTGGAATGACTGATGAACGTGTTGAGTGCGGCGGCCATCCCCATTAACTTCTGAACTTCCTTGACCAATCAAGGGGAGCCGAGGTCTAGGATTGCTGTGATTTGCCTTCGGTTGGCTTCAATTCCTCGGTGGTTGATGATTTAACCCAAGAATTTGCTAGAGCCGATCCCAAACTCACATTTGGAAGCGTTCAGTTTCATTCTATATTTACGTAGAATGCCGAATGTCTCTTCCAGATCGGCCATATGATTCTGCTCTTCCTTGGACTTGACCACCATATCGTCAATGTACACTTCCATAGTGCGGCCAAGTTGCTCCTTGAACATGGCAGTAACCAGTCTTTAGTAAGTTGCCCCTGCATTCTTCAGCCCAAAAGGCATAACCTTATAGCAGTAGGTTCCTCTTGGGGTGAGGAATGCAGTTTTGTTTTGGTCATCCGGATGCATGGCAATTTGATGGTAGCCCCTGTAAGCATCGAGGAAGCTCATACGTTGATGGCGTGCCATCGCATCTACAAGTTGGTCAATTCTGGGTAGAGGAAAACAATCCTTGGGGCAGGCTTTGTTTAGGTCCGTTAAATCGACACACACTCGGCAAGTCCCATTTTTCTTCTTCACAACCACTGTATTAGAGAGCCATGTAGGGTAGGTCACTTCCCTGATTCCCTCGGCGTCAAGCAACCTGTCAACCTCCTCGACAACGACGGTAGTGTGCTCTGCAGCTGACTGCCGGCTTTTCTGAACGATCGGCTTGCATTTGTGGTCAACATTCAAATGGTGCTATGAAACGGACAGATCTATACCCGACATCTCGTATGGAGTCCACGCAAAGACAATAAGGTTGCTGAGCAGGAAAGAAATTAGCTTCTGTATGTCAGCTTGATTCAGGGAGGCACCGACCATGAAGAACTTGTCTGGGCTTCCATTGATTTCAACTCGGTCTAGGCCATCTGTGGCCTTTTCATTTGGCTGCCCGACATCGTCGAGGCTCTCCTGATCCGGAACCTCAATGGAATTCACTTGCAACTCTTTTGGCGTCTTTCCAGTGAGGAGATAACATGCTTGTGCTAATTTCTGGGAGCCACGAATTTGCTCAATGCCGCATTCTGTCAAGAAGCGTAGCAGCTGATGATACGTACTCGGGACAGCCTGCATGGTGTGCAACCAAGTTCGCCCCATAATGAGATTATACGGCGACGGCAACTTGACGACCAAGAATTCCACGTCCACTGTTTGGGAGCCTTCTCGAATAGGTAGTGTGATTTTCCCCAATGGGTACTCTGGATTGGCGTTGAAGCCGAATAGTGGATAAGGTACCGGAGAGAGATCTGATACGAAAAATCAGAGTTTGGTGAATGTCTTGTAATACATAACTTCCGATGTGCTCCCCGGATCAATGAGTACACGCTCAACGGTGAATCAGTTTATGCGTAACTCGATTACTAAGGGATCATGTGGGGGAGTGTCACCCCAGCCAAATCTGAATCATCAAAAGCAATGCATGCAGCTTCATGGGGCCATTTAGCTGGAGTGAGTTGATTTTGAAGGTCAGAATTCGACTGAATCGTGTGCACCACGGATGACATTGGCAAGCTGCATATCATGTGAATCACACCGAGTGGAGGAGAATCCTGTCTTAAGGCTATTGCTTTGGTTGAGCTACCTTTTTGGATGTATTGTTGTAGCCGACCATCTTGTACCAATTCCTCCAAGTGATCCTTGAATGCATAACAACTCTCAGTATCATGGCCGTGGTCTTTATGATACTCGCACCGCCTATCCGCTCTTCTGGTTTCAGGAGGTCCCATCATTTTGGACGGCCATTTGAAGAACGGATGATGTTGGATTTTGGACATAACCGCGCTGATCGGCTCTGACAACTCTATGTATTTCTTGTCGGCGCGCCTTGTGTGCCTACCATCAACTTGCAGTTGTTCATTTTCTCTATGGGGGCATTGGTCATTCGATCGGCGAGAATCACGTCTCTTGTCTCGTTTAGCCTGATACCGCGGTTTAAGGCTCTGAGGTGGTAGAGTGTTTAACGGCTGAGCAATTGCGGAAGGAGTCGTCTTGTTGGTCATGATCCCGACTTTAACCCACAATGCGTCATCTTCCACTTTACAGTATTCCTCAACATTCTTCATCAACAACCAGACTGTTTTGGGGGGCCGCCTGGTCAAAGAGTTGCAGAGGGCACTGTCAGGATGTAATCCCATCTTAAAGGCGGCAATGGCCATCGAGTCATTGCAAGCATCATTTACCAGATTAAAACACTCCCAATACCGCGCCGAACACGCACGAAGGGTTTCCCCCGGCTGAATCTGCATTGCCTAGAGGGGCTCGGCTTGCTTTGGCTGGACCTCATTAATGATAAACCTTGCCCTGAAGGATTTTTGGTGTTGGTGGAAGCTCTTGATCGAAGCTGGCTCCAGTTTGTAATACCACCTGACAGCCAGTGGTCCCAAACTACTCGGAAATATTCTGCACATGAGAGCGTCGTCGTCTGCATGCAGCGTCATGGCTTGCTTGTAATGGCGGATGTGATCGATGGGGTCTGATTTACGGTCGTACAAGGTGAATGACGATGCTTTGAATTTCTTAAGTAGCACTGCCCTTGCAATCCGTCGTGCAAAGGGATCGTGCTGGTCTTCTTCGTCTGAACTGTTTCCTCTTCGCTTATGCCTTATATCTGGACTTTCTTCAGAGGAGCTGGTAGTTTCGGGTCGTTCCTTCTTCTTGGGCTTCGGGGACAATGAGTAGAAGTTGCTATCAGTGTCTTGTTGTCGGGCTCGAGGCCGTCGACCACTTGCTCTCAGAGGTCGTTCCGAATCTGGGCATACAACTTCTTTGGACTTTGCCACTTCCAAGGCCAAATCCTGACGGAGGCATTCGTTCTCAGCGATCATATTCTCCAACCTCTGTTCGTTTTGCTTTGCTTGTTCCATGATCGCTTGCATTGTCTTATGCGCTGAACTCGAGGGTGGGGCAAAGTTCAAGGCGCGCCTTGCGGCTATCGTCTCCGGTCCAAGCATGTTTGTTGGAGTGAGATCATCACTCTGTGTGGTTTCGTCAGTGACTATTGGAGGGCTTTCCATTATGCCCGCCATGGATGTATTTGAGTATTCCCACAGAAGGCGCCAATTGTGGGGAAATGGTTTGGAAATACTCTTCAGATCCTGGGGGACGCTAGTGATCTTCAGCTAGTCACCTAAAAAGGAATGAACACTCTGGTCGGGGGTGCCAGAATTAGCAATCCGACGGATAAGTCAGTGTATACATGTATCTTAAGTTAAGTTTTTTAGTTCTCACATACCTTTCTCTGACTGAGGATCCTATATTTATAGTATTCTCTTTGGGCCTTAGGGCCTGGCCTATCCCCGATCCTTTACATGTACTTCTACTCGGCCTTTGTTCTACTGGTTGGAATGCCGGCTATTCTATTCGGCTTTTCAATTGACTAGGATCAATGCCAAATACAGGTTATGTTTTGGACCGGAGTGGTCCATTCATCTCTATTGATCCAAGGAAATTTGGCTCCCACAAAACCAAAGGCTTGTATTTATCCCTCCATACACGTGTATGGAGGATGCATTCAGTGAACAACAACTGTCACATAAAATATCTGAAAAAGGAGAAAAATGGCCGTCAGCTATCATTAATGGCCGACCAGCCATCAGTGTGGCCGACCGGCCACCACTGATGGCCGATGGGCACAATCTTTGGCCGATGGACTGTAGGGATGGCCGGTAGGCCACCCTCTCCTCCAGAAGCAAAAAGGCAAGCTCTTGGTCCACAACCAAGTACAAAATAGACAAGTTTCAAAGGGTCAAAGGCAAGGCACTCCACCAAAAGATTCAGGCTTTCAAAACAAACACAAACATGGATAATCATCGGGTGTTCAAACGATGACATCCAAGTCTTGAGGACGGTCAAAAATGGGGTGTCTACAATATCGGAAGTCATAGAGACTGTTCCAAACTAGGACAAGTTGCTCACCTGAATGCAGGATAGATTGAAACTGCTTGTTTGCATAGTGAACCCCTAGCTCTTAACGAAATTAGGACACGGTGACCCTACCCCATCATAGGGGTGCTTTGGCTCACACTTGCCTGATACGTGTTTTTAGAGTGAAACTCTGCAGGAATGTATGTATCAGTTACGAGTCTTGATATTAGTTTGAGAGTATCAATTTTGAGGTAGAAATTTGGGGGGCATAAATTAGTGTTTTAGTACAGTTGTCCATCTTATGATTGCAACTGCGTGTTGTTTCTATCTGAGTCAAGGTTCTGTGTGTTTTCTGATTTTTGTTTATTTATTTATTTATTTTGCTTTATTTTCTTTTTGGAAGGTAGTCTTTCACAATTGCTTCAGACGAGTCTGTTATCCCCTAAGCACTCTGGACCAGAGTAAGGCGACTTTACCGATCTGGGGATCTTGTGAGAGGACAACCAGTGTTTGCTTCACTCCCGCCGGTTACCAGACGGAGGAGGGTTAGTCATAACTCATCAATTCAGCAATCACCGTTTACTTCGCCTATGCCCAGTCAGGCCCGATCATCCACTTCTACTCCAGAAAGAGAGTATTCACCAGTTTCGATAGTTCAAAGTCCTTCAGTCAACATGGAAGACATGTTGCGTCAACTGCAGTAGACTATTGAGAACATGTAGTTGGATGTTGCCCGACAGGCTGAGACCACAGCTCGCCAAGCCGAGGTTGTAGCCCGCCAAGCGGAGGTAATAGAAAGGCTTCAGCAACAGCAGCCACAACCTGCAGTAGCCTCAACATCCCATGCACCCCCAGTCGGAATCCCGGCACCCGGGGTCACAATTAATGTCCAAGAAAATGCAAGCATCCAGGTGGATCCTATTCCACCTCAGACCTCCAATGCACTGGCATACGAAACAGAGGCACCATTTGAATTCGAGGTTGACCCCACTGCACTAAAAGTGAACAAGCTTGAGAAGCTTTTTAAATGGGCATAGGGTGTGAACTCTATCCCGGATATAGAGGACGGCAATACAGAGATTGAGTTGTGTTGTGCACAGCTGATACATAGCAAGAGGCTGTATTGAAGTGGTTTGAACAGGAAAGAGCTGAGAATAGTCAGAAAGATGGAAAAGCCAAAGGCCCTGCGGGGAATGACTGTGATATGGATGTGGGAATACTTACAACGGAACCAGAAAATTGCATGTCGATTGCCGGAGGAATTTGATAGGAAGATGATGATCTGCATCTTGCCCATAATGATGAAGATTGGGGTCAGAATCTTCCAGACGACACTTGGTATACTGAGGAAGTGGATCACGTGACTAGGAGCGGGTGGTACTGTAGACGTCCCCGAACGCCCCGAGAGGGTGAGTCCCGTTCTGTTCGTTTGTAGGTCTACTACAGTTCAGGACTCAAATTGTCACGGTTCTTAATCTGAACCAAAGAGTCCAAATCTGGAAAATCGTTTTGAGAAAAGAAATTTTGAAAGAAGTGCCAAACATGGACTGCTTTGCCAGATACAGAGTCGCCACCTAAATATTTTATTTTGGGAAATTTAGGAAACCCTGACTCAGTGCCAAAGGCCACGTGTCCGTCATCACCAAGGTTGCCTCGGTTCGGGAGCTTGGGTACGATTGGGGAAGGTCAGCTATGAGCACCCCCTCTCGCCCGATCAAAGATCGGCCTCTACTAACCGTGATATCCGATTTTGAAAACATTATGCGTTCTTATTCCAGTTATTAGCCTAGAATTACTATGTTATGCGCACAGCAAACAAGTCTAGAATTACTATGTTATGCGCACAGCAAACAAGTATAGACCAAATTGCCTAAATTGGAACAAAACATTGCACGTTTGTTTTGAAAATGGTTTGCTACTCGCAAGTAGGCTAAAATGCAGATTTTGCCACCCTCAAGTGGGCTTTAGAAAATATGGTTTTGCCACTATCTAGTGGGCTTAAAACTCACAATTTTAATGAATTATTCCAATCTTAGGTAATTTGACCTCCATCCACAGGCATTCAAGCAATTATATCACATAAGTAGCTAGCCTCATGGTAATCATGCTATCATGGCAACATTCACACGCATGCGATATGCTAAAGCATAAAAGCTTACCTTGTACTCCGTGCCAAAACAGAAACTAGTTAGTAATCATATGCATGATCCTAGTTCATGTTAAGGTGGCTAATGCAACGCATGCAAGGATGCAATCTAGACAGGCTCGGCTATCCTAAACATGGCATGTGAAATGCTGCAACTAGCAAGTACTCAACTTGGAATTGAAAATCCAGTGCAGTTAGTATGATGCGCCGAGCTTGGTGTGTACAAGACAAATGTATGGATGCACGCATGCATAGCATAAGGTATGCTAATTTAAATATGCCCTAACCTACCATCATAAGCAGGTAAATAAAAAGGAAGAGAGACATGGGATTGGAAGACATGCACACACTCACACACCCTTATTACAAATACGCCCTCGCTCGGAGGGACCAAATAAATATTACAGTCCGAATAATAAATAAATTAACTATTACAGACCCTCTAATTAATTAATAAATTAATAACAAAAGAAGGTGGCCACAGCCCCGCGTCGGGATGCGTGAATGATGCATGATTGATCCGCCTTGCTCGGAAATCCGCACCATACCACTGTTGCCTCTGTTTACACTGCCCTGCCTCTCCAAAGACTGCCAAAGTCCTGGGACATGTCCCTTGCACACTGTAGAATATCATCGGCTGGAGGAAATGCCCACCGGCCATAGCAAATGACCATCGGCTGTTGATGAAGTTATCAGCCATTCACCAATGGCCGGTCGGCACTAGATGTTGCCGGTCGGCAGAAACTTCCTGTAGAAAACAGTTTTGACAACAACAGAGGACAGGCAGTGTATGGCATGAAATTTTGAGCAAATGTATGCACGGCCACACTCCCTATCATGTAATGGACTCAAGGGAGCATGGCCCTCGACCCTCGGGCCACCAATCACGCATTTCGATGCATGATGGCCCAAAAGCCAAGTATGCATTTCAATGTCAAATGCAATGCACACAAAACACACAAGGGACCCAACCTCAATCATGGTTGATCAAGAGGTGAGGGATGCATGCTTAATGAAATGCAACCTAGGCATAGAGGCTAAGTATGCAACATGAACATGCAAATGAACAATGTATGCTAGGCGCGCAACCTAAACACGCAACAACACACAAGTATGCAACAACACACAAGGTGAGCATGCATCGACATGCAAAGGATGGTCTTACACTAACTTGGACAGCTCTCTACTAGGTCCAAAACAGTGGCCATAATGAGGCAAGTAAGGCAACACAATACATGGAATGCATGCACAATGCATTAACCAAACCTAAGGCACAAAAATGCAACTCTACCAAAGCATGGCAAGGGATGCAAGATGGCATACAAGCATGTGAATTTCA
Source organism: Camellia granthamiana (assembly GCA_036172215.1). Lineage (NCBI taxonomy): Eukaryota > Viridiplantae > Streptophyta > Magnoliopsida > Ericales > Theaceae > Camellia > Camellia granthamiana. Next base: position 77,681,390 of record CM069913.1, on the reverse strand, counting down.
GTGCTGGAACACGATGCCAAATGGTCCCAAAACATGGAAATATGTCACCCAATGCATGCTATAGGCCCCGAAACCCAAGATTAGGCACATGAAATGACTTACATCCATACAAAGAATGTGTAATTTGAACATGGAGTATGAAGACAGAAGCAAGACAGCCCTAAAACAAGCATTTTTACAGTTCAAAGCATGGCCAAACAGTGAGCATAGATAGGGCAAAATCAGCATGCAAAAATGGCTCCGCAAGAGGGGTAATGAGGCAAGTCACAGCTGCTAGTCTCAAACACAGGAGGCCCCTTTTACAATGTTGGAGAGGGGCCAAAAATATGATGTTTTAAAGTTTATGACAAGCCCCAAAAACAGATACAAGTATGGCCAAAGCATCATGCAAAATGAGGCCACCAAGAGGGCTATAACATGAAGTATACCAAGAATGTCTCAAACAGCCCTAGACCCTTAATGAAACATGAAGAGGGGGTCCTTTTAGGGCCATTTTCAGTTCAGACCAGAGTCCAAAAACAGAAGCTTCATAAGCTAATAAATCATGCAAAAATGGGGACCAAAGAGGGGTACAATGGCAAGTGATACATGGAGGTCCCAAACAGTGGTGAGCCCTTCTTCAATGTTGAAGAAGGGCTCAAAATAAGCCTATTCTCAGTTTGCATCATGCTCCAAAACAGATTACTCATAGGCCAAAAATACTACTCAAGAAAATGGCATACAAAGGGATAATGAAGGAAGTGCAAGATGGGGGTCCCAAACAGGGTAAGACCCTTAATGAAAGATGAAATAGTGCTCAAAAAAATGGCACTTTCAGTTTTGGTCGGAGCTCAAACGTGCAAGAAAATATGGCTTAGATATGAACCAAGAAAATGCTAGTTTAGCGGAAAAGTGTGCTTACCCTTGTAGACCAATAAACCAGCAGGTTTTGATCCAAGGAAATGAGTTCCTAGCCTCTGCAAATGGCCTCCAATGTACTGAAATGAAGTGTAGAGGTGTGGTGCTATGGATTGGTGAGGAAATGGCCCAAAAACAAGGGTATTTGATGGTCGAATGAGAGAGATATGGAGAGGGAGGTGAGATATATCAGATATATATCTATATATCTCTGGTTTTTTGCTCAAAAATCCAACAACAACCCTTTACAATGGAGGAGGAGAGCTCCTTATATAGACAAATCGAGAGGCTCTAAGCTTATAAGACAAGCTAAAGAGAAAGGTTCAAGAGGAGCAAGAGGGCCAAGGCTTATTAAGGAAGCCAAGGCAGCTGGTAGGCTTCCTGAGGAAGCCAAGACAAGGGGTCAAGGCTTCCTCAAGAAGCCATGAGCAAAGGGTCCAAAAAAGGGGGCAAAGGCTCCAAATAGGCACACATATGCACGGGGAGCTGGGTCTGTGCATCCCAGGTGGCACAGCTGGCATGCAGCATGCCTGCAAGAGTCAAAAGGGTCAAATCAGCCAAAAAAAGAGGTCATCTGCCAAATAAATTGCCGGTCGGCACAATAAATTGCCGACCTGCAATTTGTACTGGCCGGTCGGTTAAATAGAGTGCCGATGGGTGGCTGATGAGGTCAAAAAGTGCCGGTGGATGTCCAAATTGAAGCCCCGGAAGTTAGCTTTCCAATGGCGCAAACCTTGCAGTAAAATTCCTTCTGTGGAAAAAGTTATGCCCTTTTTGGTGAAGCCGCGCAGACTCGATCCAACTAGGATGATGCCCAACTTCAACCAATCATACCTCCCCCACCCGGACTTGGTTTTGAGAGATTCTTGAGTGCAAAATGAAGCCCCGGAAGTTTTCTTTCCAATGGTTATGGCCTCATAGCTTAACTCCAAGTGTATAGATAGATGAGCTTGATTTAGCAAGGACTGCTCGACTCTCTTCTACCCGGATTCATGTCGAACCTCTTCTCCAACTTGTTTTCTCCCCTCTTCTCCTCTTCTCTTCAACTTCAAACCCCGAAGTAAGGTGTTTTGAAAGATTTTTCAAAGATTTTATCTCTCTTTCATTCATCTCCACTTTGTCCTTGCTCGGTTTACCAAAAAGCGCACCATTTACCGAAATGCGAGCGTCGGAACATCGTGGGAATTTTATTTCAAAAATGTTTTGAAAGAGAGGGTTTTAAGGTCTCAAAGCCATCCAAAATAATTTTGGTTCAAAATGGGGTGTGAAGTTGAGATTCGCCTCTCTCCTTGCCGAAGAAACTGAACCTGCGCCCTGCACACCTTTCTCCACCAAGTACACCATCAGTAGTGCCCAAGTCTTGTGGGTGGTCAAAAATGGGGTGTCTACAGTTGCCCCTCTTTGACAGAACTCGTAAGTCATAACAATGACGGGAGTGAGTGTCAAAGCCCAGAGACGACCCATTTTTGACGAGGCCGAAGGCTTGGACAAACAAAAATACAAATGAATAAGTGGTTGTGCCCGCAGGCTGCCTACGTATCCCTTTGCAAGGAATCAAACCAGCGTAGTTCAGGGGCAGGATGCAAACGATATGCAGGAAGACTTTGATAATTGGACTTACACGCTACGCGAAACCGGTTTGAAAATTGGACTTATACGCTACGCGAAGCCAGTTTGAAAATCCAAGATTTATGCAAAAACACAGTGTGCACAAAACAATGTGATGCAGAGTGAATGCACAAAACAATGCTAAGGAGATGCACAAAATAGTGCGAAACAGGTTGGAATGCACAAGATAGTGCTAACAAGATGCACAAAACAGTGCAATGCAAGAGTGACTGCACGAAACAGTGCTATCCAGGTGCACAAGAGAGTGCGATGTGGCATAGATGCACAAAACAGTGCGATGCGCAAAATAGCGCGAATGAAATGCAATGCACCAACAAGTGCAGGTAAGGTGCGCAAGAAAGCGCGATGCAAGTTCAAAGCGAAAGATACAAGCATTTTCCTTTATGCAAGATGAGAGTATGTAATGAAATGCACAGGATAGTGCGATAAAATGCACGTGCAATGCAAGTAAAATGCACAAAATAGCGCGATGCGCAAAATAGCGCGAATGAAACAATGTAGTGTACAAAACAGTGCGATGCGCAAGAAAGCGCGAAAGTGAATTGCACAAAACAGTGTGATACGCTAAACAGCGCGAGTGTAATGGAATGTACAAGATAGTGCGAGTGAGATATAGCATGTAAGTGCACAAGATAGTGCGATGCGCAAGAAAGCGCGAGTGCACAAGACAGTACGATGCGCTAAATAGCGCGATACGTTAGACAACGTGAGTGCACAAGATAGTGCGATGCGCTAAACAGCGCGATGCGTTAGACAACGCGAGTGCACAAGACAGTGCGAATGCACAAGATAGAGCGATGCGCTAAATAGCGCAATGCGTTAGACAGCGCGAGTGCACAAGACAGTGCGAATGCACAAGATAGTGCGATGCGCTAAACAGCGCGATGCGTTAGACAACGCGAGTGCACAAGACAGTGCGAATGCACAAGATAGTGCGATGCGCTAAACAGCGCGATGCGTTAGACAACGCGACTGCACAAGATAGTGCGAATGCACAAGATAGTGCGATGTGCTAAACAGCACAATGCGTTAGACAACGCGAGTGCACAAGACAGTGCGAATGCACAAGATAGTGCGATGAAACGCATCTTCTATGCAAGTATGGGGGCATTTTCCATGCAATTTTGAAAGCAAGCATATTTTATGCATGAATCATAACGATGCGCGGCACACATGCAACAACAGTGTATATGAAAGTTCATATTCTATGCAATAGAGGAGCATCAAATATGTACTCTGGTGCCTCCGATTTACCTCTCAGAGGGTTTTGCAACACACTCAGCTCGAAAAGGGTATACCCTGTTCATATTGGCAAGAGATAACATCTGCTGCTGCTTTAATTGCCGTTCTGACTTGAAGCAGGCTTACACTTAAGGTAGAGGCGCACTCATACTTCGGTAGCATTGACAAGGCCTGAAGAGGTACATCCAGAGTACAATCACGGAATTTGCTGAAGGTGAAACACACTCAGATGCTTCAATTTTCCCTCTTTTCTTTTGCTTGGCAGTCCGGAACCATTATAGCTTCAGATAGGTCCTGGTTCTACTGTTCTCACACGACCTGGGTTGAACCCTGCAATTTTTGAAAGAACAAATTCCTTTTTGCACAAATGTGGAGAACGGCACAGCACTCTGAGCACAAAACTATTTTATTTTTGAAATCGAGAGATGAGTTTTCGACCAGGTATTGAGCCTACGACTGAACCCAGCAAAATGACTCAACAAGGAAATAAAAGGCACACAACCTAGACATATCGAGACACGCTCGGAACGACTCAAAGCAAGAATCGAGACAACCAAAACAAAAGACACGACACACATACGTATTACAAAGACGAGAGACCTCTCAATACACGAGGAGCCTGTTTCTCCGGGTATTATCTCCCACCCTTTCTCATTTGTGATTCTCACATCACTCGGCCCTCAGGCTCGGTTTTTCTCTCAAAAACCCTTTTGCTCACCTTTTCTCTCATCGCACATCTCTCTATTCTTCAATCTCTCATTTTTCATCCCTCCCCTAGGTGGTTGGTGGATAAACAAGAAGTTGCGGGCTCTTGCCCCTAGCATTCAGATAGATTCTTCATTTGTTCACAACAGTGAGATTCTTCCACAGAGGGGCTGCGCTACGATTGGGTGTGTAGCAAATCTGTGGCTGACATTGGTTGACGATGCCCTGCTGGGGAGTTTGGACGTGGTTAGATCTGTCCAGATGAGGGAATGGAATATCTGGCCCCATTCCAGTGCGTGCTTCACACTTGGCTTGATACCTCGTTGTTTGGAGGATGAGAGAGCTTTCTGCCCTTTGTTGTTGACTTCAGTTGTGCCTTCTTCTGGCAGGTAGAGTGCCCTTCTTGGCGAGTATGTTGACAATGGGGAAAAGACAGGAAGCCTGACTCAACTATGCCCCTAGTTCATCATTTTGACCATTTTTTATTTTTGAGCTTTTGCTAAAGTAATTTTGACCGACATGAGAGTTAGATTAACATGTTTGTTCGATTTTTGATTTGAAGATCATGCAAGTTAGGCTATGAGCACTGAAAATTTTCTTTTTTTGGGTCCAAGAAATGGTCCAGTTTTTTAAAAAGATGGAACAATTTTCGAGAAAATAGTCAACTTCAGTAAAAATTCTCAAAAATTGTTTTTGCAAACGGCCACTGCTGGGCGAGCATGAAACCTACTCTCGAGATGCACCACCTCGGATCTGAAGGAAAATTGCCCCGTGCTTGAAGAGAGCTGCATGGCAATGGAAAGTTGCCCCTTGTTTGAACGGCACCGCGGTGCATTGAATGGCAACGGAAAGTTGTCCCTTGTTTGAATGGCACCGCAGCGCATTGTAGGCAGTCCTCAGAGTGATGAACACAACCAAACCCTCGGATACAGTGAAGACAAAGACCAGAACCATCACATGGACATAATCGAATTTGAAGTGTTTTCCGGCTGGACTTCAGAATGAAGTTGCCTACGTATCCCAAAGATGGGAATCAAGCCCTACGTAGTTCGGGGTTAAGGTACACTCGGGTATTAACCTCTTCCTTTTATGCTCTAACTTTTGCCAAGGCGCCTGTTGCAGGTTTTCGACCTTGCGAGCTTTATTCTTCTTTCTTTTCAATTTTTTCATTTTTTCATTTTTTTTTCTTTTCTTTTTTTTTTTTTTGCATTTTTCTTTTTTGTATATTTTTTGCATTTTTTTTTTCTTCTTTTCTTTTTTTGTATTTTTCTCTTGCCCTAACTTTTGCCTAGGTCGCCTTCCGGGTTTTCGGCCCAGCGAGCCTCTCAAAGGGTAAAAGTGTAACAAGTCCATGCCAAATGGTTTTGAGATTGAAGCCCTCTGTATCCAGGAGAGTGGCTGTTGTATTGATTTGCAGAAAGATCCACCTTTGGCTCTTCAAGCACATCGGATGTTTTTTGCCCCTAGTTCGAGGGGTGCTTCTGATCTAGCTTTGCAAGCTTCTTTTGACGACATCTGATCCTCTTGATCTGAGTTTGGTGCCTCTTGTTCGAGGGCTGCTTCAAATCTGGCCACACATGCCTTCCATCATGATTGTCCTTTGAACGTTCTGAATCCAAGTTCAAGATTTGAAAGCAAAGGGGTTGAGTCTCGAGGCCGAGAGCGATCCTAAGCTGCACAATCTCAAGAGCGATTCCACCCATGTCCTCGCAGGACCGCGCAAAACATTTTTTTTTTGAAAGTTTTTAAGAAAGCGACAAATCGCTCGTGCTGAAGACAGTGTAGGACCAATCTGGATCAAAGATAGGGTCCTTCTCAGTACTCACACTAACAAGCATGATTTCATTCATTAAGGGCTTAGCACACCTCTCTTTCTCTCAATTTGATCAAAGTTTTGCAAATCCCAAGGAAGTGCTCCCTCTTTGTTTTCACCGCAGTGTTCAAAAAGGTTTTGAAAAACTTAGGTCAATACAATAATTTCAAGGCACAGAAAAGACAGAGTTCTTAATCAAATACTGCCATCTCATTTAGAATTTCTGGCACAACTGGCACACGGCAGAAGCAAACACAAGAGTGTGAAAATCACTGCTGTTCCATTCAGATCTGTTAGCATAACTGGCTCCAAGGCAGAAACAGACTCGAAAGGAAGCAAAAAGACAAACACAAAACAAGCAAGTGATGTCTGAGGTAACACCCCCGAAATCACCCAACTCTAACAAAACAGGACTGACTCGACACAACAAGACAGACCCTGACTGACTCAGTATGAAAAGACTGACTCAATACAAAATGACAAGACTGACCCAATACCTAAGTCAGAAAGTACAAAACTAGCATTTGCAAATGCTAAAAGCAGTGCGTGCCAAACGCCACATCCGGAGTAAATTGAGTGCCGCCCGCAGGTGGTTCATCCCCTGATCACATATTCGTACTATCCCCCAAGTTCACTGATCCAGTGGTGATAGACTTTATTGAGCTGGTGCGGCAATGACCTTGTTGTCAAATAAATCTTGTATTTCGTGGCGAAGACGGAAACACTTATCGGTGACATGGCCGACCTGCTGATGAAAGGCACAGTACTTGGCCGAATCATGGGAGGGAGGAAGTCTATCTGGCAGTGGTCGCGGCTCCAGGGGTTTCAGGTACCCCTTTTTAATCAGGACCCTCAAGGCCGCTGATAGAGACATGTTCGGTGGGGTGAATACCCTCTGGCCCCGAGGTAGATAGTCCGATGTTCGGGGGTTTGAAGAAGATGCGCCAACAAAGAGGTCGGCAGGTGCTAGCCGGGTTTGCTGATCTTTTTCGAGAGTAGGGTTAGAGTTGAAAGGAACATTCCTGACATGACAACCCTTCTCCCGGCTTGCCCCTTGATTCAAACTGCCCCCGACTTGAGTGGCGAAAATGTCATCCACAGTTTCTGCCATAACTGCGAGGACTTGTTCTTCGTTCAATCCCTCGGCTTTCAAAGCCTCAACAGCCAACTGAAGATGTTCATGGGGACTAATGCTTGCCCCTGCCTTGCTCTTATCACTGGCCTCCACTTTGCTAAGAGATTGGCCTTCTCCCAATGCAGCCCGTCCCAAGGTTAAGGAGCCTTTTGACATGAACTCCCTAGTATGTGATGCGGTTGATGACGGAGCCAAAACTCCAAAGGCCAGATCTGCCACAGTTCTCTGAAGATCTTCGATCATCCTCATCAGCTCAGAAGTAGTGGGTTCATGGGTTTGAGATGATTGGGGTTCAGATGCACCCATCATGCATAAGTCCAGGCTCTCTGGGATAAACACCTTCGGTTTGGGCAAATGGGCTGGGGTGATATATACGCTGGGGTCGTAAGGGATGGCCAGTGTGTGGATTAGATTGAGATGTGGATGAGGTATTTGGTCATTGGGGTCTGAAGGTGGAGCTATCGTTTGGTTGTCAATGAGATTTTGGATCTCATGACGAAGGCGGTAGCAACGGTCGGTGCCATGACCGCGCTGCTGATGGTACATACAGTACTTGGAAGGGTTATGCCTGGCTGGGAGTGGGTTTGGAAGGGGTTGGGGTTCTAGGAGTTCTAGGTGCCCTTCTTCTCGCAGCTTTTTCAAAGCTTGAGAGAGACTCATGTAAAGAGGATGGAATTTTCGGGTTTGGGGCTGAGTTGAAGTGGTTGGTTTTTGGCCATTGAGGGAGGTGGTGATAGTACCTACTTCTGAGCATTTCGCAGCTGTGCTACCATCAGTAGTAGCATTGGGATTGCGAGTAACATTCCTCTTCAAAGGCTCATTATCTTCTGCAAAGATCCCTTGTTTGATGGCATCCTCGATTTGAACCCCCATTTCATGAAGGGCTGGAAAGGTAAACAGAGGTAGAACAACCATCTTTTGCAGCAACTTGCCATGCAGATTCCGAACAATCATCCTGATCTGATCTTTGTCGGAAAGTTTTGTAGTCATCATTGGGGCCTTTGCTCTCCATCTTGTCACGAACTCTGAGAAACCCTCCTTTGGCCCTTGGCGGGTGACTTCAAGATCACGAGTGGTGACCTCAATCTGTGTGTTGTAGGAGTATTGATCACTGAAGGCCTCAGCCATCTCTTCCCAGTTCTGTTTCACAGAGTTCTCCAATTTTGCATACCAGATTGCGGCTATCCCAGACAGGGTTCGACCGAATAGTGACAATTTCTGGGCTGTGGTCAAACCCATTGGTCTCAGAATATCAGAAAACAAGCGAAGGTGCACCGTTGGGTCTCCAGAACCATCGAATCGATCAATATGTGGCATCTTGAACCGATCCGGTAATGTCATCATTGAGTCGGTATAACCATCCTCTATATCAGGAATAGAGTGAGCCCCCTAAGACTTTTTGAACAATTTCTCAAGCTTGCTCACTTTCAACGTTGTGGGGTCCGTCTCGAACTCAAAGGGGGAGTCTGGCAAGTTGATGGGTGTTTTAGATAGCTGGGGAAGAACCGGGGGCGGAGCCGGCTCTGTTGGAATGTCCGTATCTGCCTGGACATCTGGTGTCTCCTCGGGTATCGGAACCCTTGGCGGGGGAGGAGCCCGGTGTGAAGTAGATACTCCAGTTTGCTGCTCTAGCCTGGCAATTGTCTCTACCTATTGGGCTATGACCACAGCCTGTTGCTGGGCGAATTCCGCTTGACGGACAGCGTCTTGCTGCATGGCTTTCATACCATCCTGGAGTTGGCGCACCATCTCTTCCAGACTCGACATATTGTCCTGGTCTAACTAAGCAACCGGTATATCTGTGCCTGTTGTAAGTTCGGAAATCTCTACCCAACTGCTCAAAGATCACTGATCTGGTAGCTGTGGTACTGGTGGTCTATGTCTGACTAGCCTTCTCTGGCCCTGATTACCCTTGAACTGAGCCTCTGACCTGACAAAGTCTATCAGCACAAATCCAATGTACCCGGGGGATAGTGGAGCCTTCTGAAGCTATAGTTCCAGGACTACCTAGCAAAAGAGAAAACAGACAGCATCTCAGCTCAACTTCACTGGAACGAATATGAGCAAAGCTGAACGACTGTATTCTCTACTGAATTCTGCCCCAAAATTCTGCCTGTAAACCGATACCCTCAGGTAAAACTGATTCCCCAAATACTGATGCCCGCAGGCCTGATACCCAGACTTGCAAACTGATATGCGCATTCCTGTAGAGATACACTCTAAAAGCACATAGCATGTAAAAGAGAGCCAATACACCCCTATGTTGGGGTAGGGTTTCCCTGTCCTATTTTGTCAGAAGCTAGGGTTTCACTACGCACGCAGTGGTTTCAAACAACCTATATCGGGTAAGCAACCTGTCCTAGTTTGGAATGGTCACTATGGATTTCGATATGCACTAGGTCGAATGGTCAAAAAGGGGTGCCCCGGTAAAACCGGGGTTTGTGTTCCCATACTGGCAGAGCCCGCAACCGGTCAGCCTTATTGTCATGCCTTGACAAGACAAGCCTCCAGCAAACCGCTCAGGAATAGCAGATGGCTAACACGGTGTCCTAGGCGCACCAATGCACATGCAATGCACAGAAACACATAAGTGTAGTCAAAACAGGATATCACGGAGTTCGAGTCAAGCTCTATAAAGTCCCCAGCAGAGTCGCCAGAAACTGTAGACGTCCCCGAATGCCCCGGGAGGGTGAGTCCCGTTCTGTTCGTTTGTAGGTCTACTACAGTTCAGGACTCAAATTGTCACGGTTCTTAATCTGAACCAAAGAGTCCAAATCTGGCAAATCATTTTGAGAAAACAGATTTTGAAAGAAGTGCCAAACATGGACTGCTTTGCCAGATACAGAGTCGCCACCTAAATATTTTATTTTGGGAAATTTAGGAAACCCTGACTCGGTGCCAAAGGCCACGTGTCCGTCATCGCCAAGGTTGCCTCGGTTCGGGAGCTTGGGTACGATTGGGGAAGGTCAGCTATGAGCACCCCCTCTCGCCCGATCAAAGATCGGCCTCTACTAACCGTGATATCCGATTTTGAAAACATTATGCGTTCTTATTCCAGTTATTAGCCTAGAATTACTATGTTATGCGCACAGCAAACAAGTCTAGAATTACTATGTTATGCGCACAGCAAACAAGTATAGACCAAATCGCCTAAATTGGAACAAAACATTGCACGTTTGTTTTGAAAATGGTTTGCTACTCGCAAGTACGCTAAAATGCAGATTTTGCCACCCTCAAGGGGGCTTTAGAAAAGATGGTTTTGCCACTATCTAGTGGGCTTAAAACTCACAGTTTTAATGCATTATTCCAATCTTAGGTAATTTGACCTCCATCCACAGGCATTCAAGCAATTATATCACATAAGCAGCTAGCCTCATGGTAATCATGCTATCATGACAACATTCACACGCATGCGATATGCTAAAGCATAAAAGCTTACCTAGTACTCCGTGCCAAAACAGAAACTAGTTAGTAATCATATGCATGATCCTAGTTCATGTTAAGGTGGCTAATGCAACGCATGCAAGGATGCAATCTAGACAGGCTCGGCTATCCTAAACATGGCATGTGAAATGCTGCAACTAGCAAGTACTCAACTTGGAATTGAAAATCCAGTGCAGTTAGTATGATGCGCCGAGCCCGGTGCGTACAAGACAAATGTATGGATGCACGCATGCATAGCATAAGGTATGCTAATTTAAATATGCCCTAACCTACCATCATAAGCAGGTAAATAAAAAGGAAGAGAGACGTGGGATTGGAAGACATGCACACACTCACACACCCTTATTACAAATACGCCCTCGCTCGGAGGGACCAAATAAATATTACAGTCCGAATAATAAATAAATTAACTATTACAGACCCTCTAATTAATTAATAAATTAATAACAAAAGAAGGTGGCCACAGCCCCGCGTCGGGATGCGTGAATGATGTATGATTGATCCGCCTTGCTCGGAAATCCGCACCATACCACTGTTGCCTCTGTTTACACTGCCCTGCCTCTCCAAAGACTGCCAAAGTCCTGGGACATGTTCCTTGCACACTGTAGAATATCATCGGCTGGAGGAAATGCCCACCGGCCATAGCAAATGACCATCGGCTGTTGATGAAGTTATCAGCCATTCACCAATGGCCGGTCGGCACTAGATGTTGCCGGTCGGCAGAAACTTCCTGCAGAAAACAGTTTTGACAGCAACAGAGGACAGGCAGTGTATGGCATGAAATTTTGAGCAAATGTATGCACGGCCACACTCCCTATCATGTAATGGACTCAAAGGAGCATGGCCCTCGACCCTCGGGCCACCAATCACGCATTTCGATGCATGATGGCCCAAAAGCCAAGTATGCATTTCAATGTCAAATGCAATGCACACAAAACACACAAGGGACCCAACCTCAATCATGGTTGATCAAGAGGTGAGGGATGCATGCTTAATGAAATGCAACCTAGGCATAAAGGATGCATGCTTAATGAAATGCAACCTAGGCATAGAGGCTAAGTATGCAACATGAACATGCAAATGAACAATGTATGCTAGGCGCGCAACCTAAACACGCAACAACACACAAGTATGCAACAACACACAAGGTGAGCATGCATCGACATGCAAAGGATGGTCTTACACTAACTTGGACAGCTCTCTACTAGGTCCAAAACAGTGGCCATAATGAGGCAAGTAAGGCAACACAATACATGGAATGCATGCACAATGCATTAACCAAACCTAAGGCACAAAAATGCAACTCTACCAAAGCATGGCAAGGGATGCAAGATGGCATACAAGCATGTGAATTTCAGCGCTGGAACACGATGCCAAATGGTCCCAAAACATGGAAATATGTCACCCAATGCATGCTATAGGCCCCGAAACCCAAGATTAGGCACATGAAATGACTTACATCCATACAAAGAATGTGTAATTTGAACATGGAGTATGAAGACAGAAGCAAGACAGCCCTAAAACAAGCATTTTTACAGTTCAAAGCATGGCCAAACAGTGAGCATAGATAGGGCAAAATCAGCATGCAAAAATGGCTCCGCGAGAGGGGTAATGAGGCAAGTCACTGCTGCTAGTCTCAAACACAGGAGGCCCCTTTTACAATGTTGGAGAGCGACCAAAAATATGATGTTTTAAAGTTTATGACAAGCCCCAAAAACAGATACAAGTATGGCCAAAGCATCATGCAAAATGAGGCCACCAAGAGGGCTATAACATGAAGTATACCAAGGATGTCTCAAACAGCCCTAGACTCTTAATGAAACATGAAGAGGGGGTCATTTTATGGCCATTTTCAGTTTGGACCAGAGTCCAAAAACAGAAGCTTCATAGGCTAATAAATCATGCAAAAATGGGGACCAAAGAGGGGTACAATGGCAAGTGATACATGGAGGTCCCAAACAGTGGTGAGCCCTTCTTCAATGTTGAAGAAGGGCTCAAAATAAGCCTATTCTCAGTTTACATCATGCTCCAAAACAGATTACTCATAGGCCAAAAATACTACTCAAGAAAATGGCATACAAAGGGATAATGAAGGAAGTGCAAGATGGGGGTCCCAAACAGGGTAAGACCCTTAATGAAAGATGAAATAGTGCTCAAAAAAATGACACTTTCAGTTTTGGTCGGAGCTCAAATGTGCAAGAAAATATGGCTTAGATATGAACCAAGAAAATGCTAGTTTAGGGGAAAAGTGTGCTTACCCTTGTAGACCAATAAACCAGCAGGTTTTGATCCAAGGAAATGAGCTCCTAGCCTCTGCAAATGGTCTCCAATGTACTGAAATGAAGTGTAGAGGTGTGGTGCTATGGATTGGTAAGGAAATGGCCCAAGAACAAGGATATTTGATGGTTGAATGAGAGAGATATGGAGAGGGAGGTGAGATATATCAGATATATATCTATTTATCTCTGGTTTTTTGCTCAAAAATCCAACAACAACCCTTTACAATGGAGGAGGAGAGCTCCTTATATAGACAAATCGAGAGGCTCTAAGCTTATAAGACAAGCTAAAGAGAAAGGTTCAAGGGGAGCAAGAGGGCCAAGGCTTATTAAGGAAGCCAAGACAGCTGGTAGGCTTCTTGCGGAAGCCAAGACAAGGGGTCAAGGCTTCCTCAAGAAGCCATGAGCAAAGGGTCCAAAAAAGGGGGCAAAGGCTCCAAATAGGCACACATATGCACGGGGAGCTGGGTCTGTGCATCCCAGGTGGCACAGCTGGCATGCAGCATGCCTGCAAGAGTCAAAAGGGTCAAATCGGCCATAAAAAGAGGTCATCGGCCAAATAAATTGCCGGTCGGCACAATAAATTGCCGACCTGCAATTTGTACTGGCCGGTTGGTTAAATAGAGTGCCGATGGGTGGCTGATGAGGTCAAAAAGTGCCGGTAGATGTCCAAATTGAAGCCCCGGAATTTAGCTTTCCAATGGCACAAACCTTGCATTAAAATTCTTTCTGTGGAAAAAGTTATGCCCTTTTTGGTGAAGCCGCGCAGACTCGATCCAACCGGGATGATGCCCAACTTCAACCAATCATACCTCCCCCACCCCGACTTGGTTTTGAGAGATTCTTGAGTGCAAAATGAAGCCTCGGAAGTCTTCTTTCCAATGGTTATGGCCTCATAGCTTAACTCCAAGTGTATAGATAGATGAGCTTGATTTAGCGAGGACTGCTCGACTCTCTTCTACCCAGATTCATGCCGAACCTCTTCTCCAACTTGTTTTCTCCCCTCTTCTCCTCTTCTCTTCAACTTCAAACCCCGAAGTAAGGTGCTTTGAAAGATTTTTCAAAGATTTCATCTCTCTTTCATTCATCTCCACTTTGTCCTTGCTCGGTTTACCGAAAAGTGCACCATTTACCGAAATGCGAGCGTCGGAACATCGTGGGAATTTTATTTCAAAAATGTTTTGAAAGAGAGGGTTTTAAGGTCTCAAAACCATCCAAAATAATTTTGCTTCAAAATGGGGTGTGAAGTTGAGATTCGCCTCTCTCCTTGCCGAAGAAACTGAACCTGCGCCCTGCACACCTTTCTCCACCAAGTAAACCATCAGTAGTGCCCAAGTCTTGTGGGTGGTCAAAAATGGGGTGTCTACAGGTACTTCAAGTCCCCACACTTGGACCATCCTGAAGCATCCGGAAAAGACAAAGTGGCTGAAAAACAGAGGGAAAAAAAGTTGGAGGAGGAAGTTGTATTGAAGCAGCTGTAGACCGCCCGAACTCACTCCGCGCACGAGGGCGCAAATTGGGTTCATAGCTACTACAGTTTGGACTCCTGTCACGGTTCTGAATCTAATTTCACAAAGTGCAATGTAAGATGGATAAATCACCAAAGAGTCCAAATCTGACAAATTGTTTTGGAAAATCGATTTTGATCAAAAAGCGCTAAACATGGACAACTTTGCCAGATTTCAGAGTCGCCACCTAAATATTTTATTTTTGAGAAATTGAGGAAGCCCTGACTCGTGCCTAAGGCCACGTGTCCGTCATCACCAAAGTTGCCTCGGCTCAGGTACTTGGGTACGAGAGGGGAAGGTCCTGAAATGAGCACCCCCGCTCGCCTGATCAAAGATCGGCCTCTACTAACATGATATGTTGTTTTTGAAAACACATGCGTTCTTATTCCGGTTTATTGGCTAACTTACTATGTGATATGCACAGCAGACAAGTATAGACTCAATCGCAAGAATTGGAACAAAACATCTCATTTTTTATTTTTATTTTTTTTTCCAAAAATGGTTTGAAAGTGCTACTCGCAAGTAGGCTAAGACACGGAGTTGCCACCCTCAAGTGGGCTTAGAAAACAACATGATTTTGCCACTCCGCAAAGTGGGCTTAAAACGCATATTTTGATGAATTGTTCCAATTCAAGCAATAAAGCCTTCATCCACTGGCATTTATGCAGTTAATCAATTAAGCAATTAGCCTCATGGCAAGCATGCTATCATGGCAGTCACTTACACACATGCAAGGATGCTAAAGCATAAACACTTACAGTGTACTCCGAGCCAAAAAAAAAGCTAATTAGAAATCATGCATGATCCTAACTATACAAGATACCTAATGGAACGCATGCAAAAATACAACTAAAATAGGCTCGGCTATCTAAGATGGCATATGAATGCTACACTTGATACATGTATTCAAATAGGAATTGAAATACAATGCAGTTTGAATGATGCGCCGAGCCCGGTGCATGCAAGACAAATGAATGATGCACGCATGCAAAGCATAAGTATGCTAATTGAAACATGCCCTAAAACTAACCATCAAAAGCTGGTAAATAAAAGGGAGAAAGACGTGGGGTTGGAAGACATTCACACACACGCACACTTATTACAACATTTTGCCTCTCGACGGAGGGTCCGAATGAATAATACAAGTTAGCTACACTAAGCTGAACAAACTAATCTAATAATCTAATTAGACTAATTATTACACAACCAAATCGAATAACTAGCAAACCAAACACTAATTATTACAATACTTTAATTAATTAACAAATTAACTAATCATGGCAACTAACTAAGCATGTAAAGTATGTAAACTAGGCTGCCACAGCTCTGCCTTGAACAATGAAGGATGCATGCTCTCGATTGCCACCTCGGAAATCCATTGCTATGCCCATAATTGCCTTTGTTTGCATTTGATTTGACCTCTGAAAATTGCACAATCTCTAGAATGCTTCTGCTCCAACATGGGGACCTCCTGGTGGGCTGCTGACCAAAAAATGGGGCTGTAGACCAGTTGTAGACCAAAAAAACTAGTTGTAGACCAGAAAAAGTGGTCGGCCGACCAAAAAATTTGCCAAACTCCAGTTTTGCTGCAACAGAGAACAACAAGGGGCATAGTAGTGTATTTGCAAGATATGTGTGCACAACCACCCTGCCTATCGTTTTTCAAGCTCAAGGGAGTGCGATACTCGACGCTCGGGCCACCGACCGAGCATCGCAATGCACAATGGCTGAGAAACCATGTTCGCACAAGTCAATGTCAATGAATGCACAAATAACACATAAGGGCCTCCATCTCTATCATGCTTGATCTAGAGGGTCGGCGACCAAGAAATGAGGCGCGTTTCATCACTTCAAGTATAAAATGCCCCTCGTTTCTTGTGTTTGGATTAACATTCGATCCAAACACAAGGCAATGCAACACTCATGCAAACAACATGCTAAAGTGACATGCGCAAGACTCTATCATTTAAATAATGCATGCATGGCATGTTTAGGAGCTAAGGCATCAAAGCTAATGAAACATATTACACGTGAGGCATGCACTACAATGCTCAAATGGTCAAACCACACACGGACAGACCTATGATACTTCAAAACAGTGGCCAAAACTTAGGCATGAAAAGCAAGGAATGCATACTCAACTCATGGCTCGCAAGCAAGCCATAAAGGCACAACTCTTAAACGCAATGAAAGAGTGATATGCATGAGAATATGGAAATGTTATATGCTCTGAAATCAAGTGTTTAATGATGCCAAATCAGGCAAACATCACATGCACAACATGTTAAAAGCCCCGAAACTCAAAGCTAGTCAAGGCCCTTTACACTACAACCATACTAAGTAATGCTCAAATGACCCCAAAAAAAAAATGTTGTCTCGACAGAGCCTATGGATAAAGTTGATGACGCACTGTAATTTATGGATAAAATTTGACACCCACTGAAATCCACCCCCGTTGGTTCCTACCCAAGCTATCATTACTGCACACCAAAGCCGACACAGCTTGCTATTGACTGTCGTAGCCGCTGGTTCTCTTTCTCTCCCACTGTTTCGTGCTTGGTCTCCAATTTCTTCATTACTTCTGTAAGTCTCAAAGACTTTGATACATTGAACTTTGGCATTTTTTACTTGAAATTGCACTGTGGGGCTTGAATTTGTTTGATGTTGTCACTCCCACTGATGTTGACATTTGTAGTGCTTGAGAGTGATTAATTTTTTTTTTTATTTTGCTATCCTGAGAAAAATAGCTCCCTGAAAAAAAAAAAAATTTAAAAAATTGATATTTGCCAAAGAAATTCTGGACTATGAACATTGACTTGGGAGGAACATTCTTGTAATTTGCATAACAAATCATTGAATCTTGCTACATATGAGAAATGTAAAATACTTCAGATCTTGGGCCTGAAATTTGCTATTGAACTTCACTCTATCCAAATTTTGAGCCCCGTATAAATTGGATCTTTAATATGGAACGTAGTGATTTTTTATTTATTTATTTTTTTTTTATGAGAAAATGACCCGCTTGAATTTCATCACAAAACGGCCTATGACATTGCACCTCTTATTGATGATAGAAACTTGAAATCTATATGATGATGATACACCCATTGGTATTACAATTTGTTGAGCTTGAAGAATACCCGAGAAAATGAATTGTTGATGACGTCCGAGGTTGAATTTGTTGACAAACCCATCATGTTGCATGTGAATCTTATTATCAAATGACTGATTGTTGCGACGCTTAGAATAGTAGACATCGTGCCTGAATTCTTGATGTAAAATTCCTTGTAGAATTTGTTGAATTCGTGGATTTTCTGAGAAATGAATAATTGATGCCGAAATTTCATTCGAATGTGTTGCTTCAATTCCGATATTCTGAATTTTAATACGGTCAACTCCTTGCTATTTATACTTGTTATTTCAACCATATGTCTTCTCGAAAGAAACCCGTTGTCCCGGGGCCATCAAAACCGGCTCTCATGAAAGAGAGGGATGTACCTCCGGCATCTGAGCGGAGGAAATCTCCTTATTTTGGTCGGAAAGACCCGTTCTGGCGAGCGGCTACCTCCACTTCTCTTCTATCTCTGAAGGGGGCTCCATTATGTCTCACTGAGGACACAGACTCTAGACATGAGGCCCTCATTTCTCCTTCTTCGGTGCTACGCTTTAGGATTGAACAAGGGGACTTCCCATACTACTATCGTCAGTTCAAGGCCTTCTCAAACCCTCCTTTTGGTTGGCAAGACTGGGTCGATGATGTCCTCTCGAACAAGGGCCTCTATCAGCGGCTTCAGGAGGCCCAACTATTAATCCTAGCAAAAATATCTCGATCCCTATCTATCCGCCGCAACAATGCTAGCCTTGAAGCCATGGCTCTTCAGTGGAGCACCGAGACACACACTTTCATACTTGGCCAGCATGAGATGGGGCCCACTCTCGAGGACGTGGTCATGCTGCTACGTCTAGAAGTGACCGGCCTTGATGCCTTCTACCCTGAGCGGACACCCCCCGAGGATGATTCTTTGATCCAATCTCTAAAGCTATATCTTCAAGCTTGTGGCCGATGGAGTTCTGTATTTGATGGTTCAGCGAGGAGGACCAATCGAGTAAGGACGGACCGTGCCTCCTATACCGCATGGATCCGCCATTTCTTCAAGGATCTTCAGCCCTTGGCTAGAGATGTTGACCTTGATTCTCAAGAGTATGAGGCCGACCCGATGTATGGCTCTAGGCTCTATTTCTTGGGATTTCTAGCCTGCTTCCTTTTATTCTTCATTCTTCCGAACACACCTTCGGATTCTCTCAATCCTTTTGTCTTCCCCTTGGCAGTTAGGCTCTTCAGAGGGGATCGAATTCCTTTGGCTCCGCTATTTCTTGGGAATCTTTATTACTAGCTGGATCTACTACATCGAGACATGGTTCGTTCCGTGGGTCGATATGAGCCTGTCTCCTTCATTCACAGCCAATTCCTGCTTTGTTTCTTCTTCGAGAGGTTCCCAAAGTTTGCCCCTACTCCGACTGTATTCGAGGCAGAGGTTCTTCGGGAGGTAGTGGATAAAGATGGCATCCCCGTGCTCGATACTGACGGGTCTCGAACATTTGAGAAAGCGAAGTCTTGCCAGCCGTTGATCACACGTTGGTCACGTGCCATTTCCACCTTATCCTTGAATACCTTGATGGACGATCCCCGACGCTTTGTGGCACGCCCTTATGTATGCCCACTAGTGGGTGTGGCAACACCGCTTATCTATCATGGTTCCTCCCGCCTGGTGTCCTTTCCTTTGCCGAAGGGTATCTCTGCATGCCTTGCTGATATGCTGATATGCTGATAATGATTCGTTCGAGTTCATTACTGGTATGGCATGAGGAAGGCATTGATAGCTCTGTCTACAGACCTGACAGAGTGGTATGCCAGTTCAGGTTTGACCAGTGTGCCCCGGGGCTAGCGCCTCCTTCATTATCTTTCTCGGAGAGCTACGGGCACTTTACTCGCGGACTCGTATGCACCATGCTTCCTATATCCAGCTCTTTGATGATGCCAGGGTTGAGCCGAGTAGGGGGTTTCACCCCCTTTTTTAGGCGATATTGGCAGAAGAATATCGATGCATTTATTGCATTTGTCCAGAGCAAACCGACCATATGTTTGCCTCTGCCAATCTATAAGAAGGACTCTTCTCTTCGGCTGCCGGAGAGCCGGAAATCTGATCACATGTACGAGAGTTTCTTTACTTCTTCTGCTCCAACTGACCCACCGGCTCGGGCGCCTGCTTCTCGCTAGGCAATTGCTTCTCCAGAGCCACTCCCTTTGAAGAAGGTCTCTGGTCCTCGGATGACCTGCATTAAGAAGATGGCTCATAAGAGGGCTTCTGATGCCAGTCCTTCCACTCTTCACCTTTCCAAAATGCTCCATCAGATACCCGAATTTTTTTTATTTGAAGTTACTTTCCTTCTTGCGATTATACCTTCTTAAATGAACACTTTTTATTTGACCCTGTTGTGTAGGACCCTGCGGTTGCTGACATTCTCAGTACCATGGCTATTGGCCATGCTGCCTCCACCAGGCCAGACTCAGACTTGGACGACACCCTTCCTTTGTCTGCACGACTTGTGAAGATGCGCACCCCTCGTATATCAGTTATTGAAGACGATGATGATGAGGCTGAGTCCTCCGATCATTTTTGTGACCTTATCCCACGCATGCGTTGTCACCGCCCTACCGTAACTGAGAAGGAGCGCTATCTTCGTGACGAGGTTATCAGGGCTCATCGTTCTGATGTTGAGATTGCTGAAGGGACTGATGCCGCAGAAATTGATGCCGCAGGCCATGCTTCTGGAAGCAATGTAGAGATGAGGGGCGCCTCTGGGAATGGTGTGGAGGTGGATATGCTAGAAATCTCTGAGACTTGCTCTGGCACTTATGGTGATTCTCATCCTCCGGCCTTCGTTCCTTCTTCACGGATGACTGCTACTATTCAGGCTTCATCAGACATTGATATCGATCAGGTGCTTCCTGTACGGCTATATGACTTTGTTGATGCTAGGAGTCCTTTAGTTGCTCTGGCTTTGCATAATGATTCTCCCTCTGGTAATCTTTTTTTCTGAAGTTTGTCATGTACTTCTATCTGTGAGAAATCTTTACTCAAATGGCTTTACTGTTCCCTACCCCTAATAAGACTTCCTTATCTTTTCTTTAGTGTTAGCTGCTACCGGGGTCCAGCCTTCACCTGCCTCGGACTTTGCTCCGACTCTCTTTGTGGCTCCTCATGGTTCTCCTTCTCAAGCAGGGACACTTGCCTTTGAGACGACTGCTAGAGGTTCTTCATCGCAAGTGCCTTCAAATATTTTGGATTTGAATCTCAGTGATTTCCACTTTGATAGTGATGTTTTTGGTCTTTCCCCTTATCGCTCCGCATTCTCAGGCTCGAGACCTCTGCCGGAAGTTACCCCTCCGGATGGTTCATCTAACCCGATAGACATTGGGGAGATTCCTGAGACTAGCAGCTTTTCGGCCCCAATTCCTCCTTCAGCTTCTAGCAAAGTATCATTTCTCCACTATTGGGTAGCTCCTGAGTTTGCTTCTGTTCTACAATTTGTGCATTCGAGGTACCCAGAGACCTTTGATTCATTTGTTTGCCAATGTCAACTCATTCAAACTGCTCTTCTCGAGTCTTTTGCCACTATCTTATATAGCTTGGACAGATAATGGTTGTGTGACCATAATTGGAAAGTAGTCGAGACAGCAAATCAGCAGATCTCTGACATGGAGCGTCATCAAGTGGATTTATCATGGCTTCGGAAGCACCTAGATAGAGCTTCGAACGCCAGTCATCAGGTGGAAATTTTGTCTGTGCTTGCCTCTTATCGGACCTCTATAGATGAGACAAAGGCAACTCTCCGTGAACTTGAGTCGGGCTATGCTCGGGCCTTGGAAACTTTAGAGGCACACTCTGCTGTTTGTCCTCCGGATGTAGATGTGACGGGCAGCTTCTTCGAGGGTGTTTTTAGAAGAGATTGAGTTTTTTTTTTTTTTTTTGTATTACTTTCTTGCCCCTTTCGATAAAAATGTTTTATCTAGGACAATGCAAAGAAATGACAAAATCTTTGCTATTTGGATATTTTCACATTGTTTTCTCATTCTACTTGATAAAATATTTATTTCGAATGATACAATGGAAAGAACAATCATATGCACATGTTTATAAAAGTTGAAATATTCTCATTAATTTTTCAACTTTCTTGACAAAAGTATAATATATTCACTGCAAGTGATAGGATAAACATACTCCATAAAGAAAACCAGCTTCTTCATAATGTAAGGGAAATACAACTTTTAGACAAAGTAAGAAAATGAAAATGAATTTTAACATAGATGAGTCTAACTACGGGTAGTAACGCTTGATAAACTTTGCATTGAGCGGGCCAGTTCGAAAGCCATCTTCGACTCTTACAAGTTTGTAGTACCCGCTTGAGCTCAGCTGAACCACCCTGTAGGGCCCTTCCCATTTTGGAGAAAACTTGGGCAAAGGTTGTCCTCGCATGATTGGGTCTACAATCTTCCATACTAGATCACCTTCTTCAAACTTTCTTGGTACCACAGTCTGGTTATAGGCTCGAGCGATGGACTCATGATACATTTCCATGACTTTTGCAGCTCTATCATGCTTTTCCTCTAATGCTTCCAATCTAGTGGTTCAAGGCTCCATTACCATCCCCAAGGCGAGAGCCATTCGAGCAAATGGTGTTTCCAACTCTATTGGTAACACTGCCTCGGACCCATACACAAGGGAGTAAGGAGTTGCTTGAGTTGGCTTTCTCTTTGAAGTGCGATATGCCCAGAGGGCTACTATCAACTATTCGGACCAAGTCACCCCAAACTCATCCATCATCTTGCTCAGAATCCTTATCAGCATCTTGTTTGTGGCCTCTGCTTGCCCGTTCCCTTTTGGATAGTAGGGTGTGGATTTGTGATGCTTCACTTGGTAAGTCTCTAGGAGCCTTTTCACATATTTGTTTATGAAGGGAGTGCCATTGTCCGAGAGGATGGTGCTTGGTACTCCAAACCGGCAAATGATATTTTCCTTCATAAAGTTCGCGATCGCGGGACCCGTAGCTTTCTGTAGAGAGATTGTTTCGACCCACCTTGTGCTTAATTCTGTAGCTGTGAGAATCCACTTGTACCCCTTAGAAGGTGTGGAAATGGGGCCTATTAGATCAAAAGACCAGGTATGGAACGGCCATGGCATTCGGATGCTATGCAGGTCTACGGCTGGAGCATGAATCAAATTTCTGTGTTTCTGACAAATCTGGCACCGCTTCACGTAATGGGACACGTCTGACTCCATGGTCGGCCAGTAATACCCAAGGTGTATAAGTTGCTCGAACAGCCGAGCCCCTCCTTGATGTTCAATCTCGTGGGCTCTTCTGAGGACTACATCCGACTCCTCCTTGGAGAGATACCTCAGGGGAGTGCCCTCAATACTTCTTCTGTAAAGCTTGTCCTGATCAAGAAAGTACCGCCTCGCTCTTCTCTTGAGGTGTGCAATGTCTCTCGGGCTCTCAGGTAGTGTTCCCTCTTTGAGATAGTCAATGTAGACTTCTCTCCAGTCAAGGGTAGCAATTTCAAAGCAACTCTCATCCTCCCAGATGTATGACTGACACTTGGGGAATTCTTTCTGTAGTTGATTCGAGGCCTTCTCCATCTCGGGCCAATAATAGCCTTGTCTTTGGATCCTTCTGTGCAGACTAATATCCCCATCCCCGCAGGACTTTTCATGGATCTGTTATAGTCGGAAGCTTGCTTCTTGTTGGCCAACACACCAGGCTAGGAATCTGGTACCTCCTCGGAAGTAAAGTTCACCTTGAATAATTATGAATTAGGCAAGCTTGGCCATAGTCAGTTTTCCAACTTTGCTTCTGAGTTGTTCGAGGACTTCTCCTCCACAGCCCTCCGAAAGGTCTTTGTCTTCAAGTATTATTGAAGGCTCTGTTCTCTTCTTGATAATTGTTGCCTCCCCCTCTGGAATGTCAACTCTTGCCCCTAATGTGGGCATCTGAAAATTTGTTGTCGGAGCGAGGCACATGCTCTATTTCGACCTTCTGAAATTTGTCAAGAAGCCTTTGGACTGTTGTTCGATATGTGGCCAAGGCAGGCTCCTTTAAGACGAACTGTCCTGAAACTTGCTTCACTATCAGCTTTGAGTCCCCCCGAATTTGAATCTTCTTGATATTGCGCTTCTCAGGTGCTATCAAGCCAAAAATAAGAGCCTCATACTCGACTTCATTATTCAAACAGTGGAAATCCAGTTTATAAGACAAATATAACTTTTCCCCACTTTTGCTTGTAAGGACTATCCCGGTTCCTCCTTTCCCTCCAGTTGCTGCTCCGTCAAAGCTCAATGTCCAGAAACTTTCCTTGGAAGCCATAGGTGCATGCACTTCTCCTCCTAATTCTTCATTCGCTGGTTCATAGTCACCACTTGGAAATTGGGCAAGGAGATCGGCTAAGGCTTGGCTTTTGATTTCCTTGGGAGCTACACATGTGATTTCGAATTCACCCAGTGCTAACAACCATCTTGCTACCTTCCCGGTTAGAGCAGGCTTGCTGAGGAGGTATCGGATTGGATCACTTCTAGTAACAATCTGAATCTAATGTGCTAAGAAGTAATGTCTGAGCCTTTGGGTAGTGAATACCAAAGCTAAACAATGTCTCTCTACTGGAGTATATCAGACTTCTGCTCCTCGAATCTTCCGGCTGATGTAATACACCTGGCGTTCTACTCCATCTACATCTTGGACCAATAATGCCCCTATGGACTTGGGGGTTGAGGTTAGGTACAACATTAGAGGGACCCCGGGCTGCGATGCTATCATGGTCTGAGGCGAGGTTAAGGCTGCGTTGATTCTCTCAAAGGCCTTTTGGTGCTCTTGGTTCCACCCGATCTTGGCATCCCCCTTTAACAATGAGCCGAAAGGGGCAGAGATCTCTGCAAGTGCTGCGATAAACCTCCGAATATAGGACACCTTCCCGAGGAACTTCTTTAACTCCTTCTGGGAATGTGGGGGAGGCATTTCTTTGATAGACTTGACCTTGTCTTCATCTGCCTTGATACCATGCCTATGTACAAGAAACCCGAGGAACTTCCCGGCCGTCACCCCGAAAGCATATTTGAGAGGATTCATCATGATTTTGAATTTCTGGCACCTCTTGAATACCTTCTCAAGGTCTTGGAGATGGTCCTCTTCTTTCTTAGATTTCACCACTAGATCATCAACATAATCTTCCACCTCATGATGGATCATGTCATGAAAGATTTCAGTCATAGCCCTTTGGTAGGTTGCTCCGGCTTTCTTGAGTCCGAAAGGCATGACTGTATAGAAGAAATTTCCAAGAGGTGTTCTAAAAGCAGTCTTTTCTGCGTCCTTTTCAGCCATCTTGATCTGATTGTATCCACTGAATCCATGAATGAGAACATTTGGTGTCCCGAGGTGGCATCCACGAGGGTGTCGATGTGAGGAAGAGGGAATTCATCCTTCGGGCAAGATTTGTTCAAATCTCGAAAGTCTACACAAACTCTAATTTGACCATTCTTCTTCTTTACTGGTACTGTGTTTCCCAACCACGTGGGGTACTGTATTGGCCGGATGAAACCAGCCTGTTGAAGTTTTTCAATTTCCTCCTTAATCTTTTCTTCGAGATCTGGATGATATTTTCGGGCAGCTTGCTTGATTGGCTTGGAGATTGGGAACACATCAAGATAATGGGAGACTAGGTCAGGATCTAGTCCAGGCATTTGTTTATATGACCAAGCAAATACATCTGAGTACCGACTTATCAATTTTAACAACTATTCCCGCTTCTCTAGGCTAAGGCTCAAACTTATGAATATCAGCCTCGGTGCATCTTGTCCATCACTCAAATCTATTTCAATAAGTTGTTCGGGCTGAGGTTTTGGCCCATCTTGCTTGCATTCTGGAGCCACTTCAGGCTTTATCACTATGTCATTGTCAGGAGGCTCTTCTTTTGACTCGGAGTCAGTGACTGAAGAAACTGACTCCCTGCACCTTCATATATAGTACACCATCTTGCCCCCTTCTCGGACTTTCATCACCTTCCGAGGAATAGGCGGACTTTCTGGTCTAGACATCGCCCGTTTACTTGATTCTGCCCTTGGCTCCTTGTCATCTTTGATATCCTCCCAACGAGGAATTTTGACCCCCCGAGGCTTAAAGGTGGTGGGAACTTCTTCGATAGCCAATTCGGTGAAGTAGATGGCATCAGAGTAATGAGCTTCATGGGTCTCGAAAGGCCTTTCTATAGCCTGAATTGTCACCATCTTCTTTCCCCATTTAGCCTTAACACAATGATGATAACTCGATGGTACAGCCTCATATCTATGTATCCAGGTCCTCCTTAGAATGATGTGATAATTTGCCTCGGAATCAATAATATGGAACTTGGTGGCCGAGCGAATCTCTTCGACGGCCAAATCAACTGTTACGCATCCTATAGTAACTCTCCTTTCTCCACCAAAGCCAGTGATGACTATCGGCTGCTTCATGATGCGCTCTTCAGAGATTCCAGCCTTCTCTAGAGTAGCGTGAGTCATCATGTTGATAGAGGCTCCGCTATCCAGAAAGGCCCTTTTGAACTCAACCCCGTCAATAAAAGCAGTCACATAAAGTGGGCGATTGTGAGAAAAAGGATACTTCCGATCAGCCTCAAAGAAAGTAATGGCACTAGATTGCTCTTTTGCCTTCGTCAGGATAGATCCCTCAGTCGACATGCATTTCTCATGGTGTGCCTCGGTTATATTAGTGATAGACTTGGTGATTTCTATTCTTGCCTCCCTGGAAAGTCTAAGCTGGTCGAAGAATTGCTTGAACCTTACACAGTCTTTCAGGGTTTTGGCATAGTGATCCGGATCTTTTTCCACTCTTGGAGGCTCGCAGTTAACCATCTCCTTGATCTCTTCAAAATAAGATGCCACATAAACATGGTGTCATCCTCTTCCGTAGTACTCTTCTCCTCCTTCTAGATCAAAGGGATCTTCGACATGAGTCATAAAGGTTCTGCCCTCTGGATCGAGAGCACTTCTATAGTAAACTTGCTCACCCTTGGGCTCAAGGATGTTGTCCAGATAACAATCATCGTCAACAAGATTGGCAATAGTATCAATCATTGGGCCCTCGTAAGCTATCATAGCAACATTCTTGCCCTTGTCTCGGTGCTGAGGATATGGTTGTTCTCGGATGTCTTGAGTCCCTTACCTTTTGAACCTCAATTCGTCTGCCTTGACTTTATCTCTGAAGATTTTTCTGAGAGTCCAACACTTCTCTGTCGGATGTTTCAATGTGCGATGATAGACGCAAAATTCGGGGCTCTCGAGGTCCTTCTTTGATGGCGTTTCTTCGACATAAGGCAATTTTAGCTCTCCGTCGGCCACCCATTCCTTAACTAGAGCTTTCACCTCCTCGATTCCACATGGTTAAGAAACATTCCCCTTTTCACTATTATATTGCTTTTTCTTCTGACCTCTATGACCCCCTCCTTGTGACTTTTAGGTATCTGGGGCAGAGGCAGTAGCAACAATAGGTCCACGAGACGATTTGAAGCTAGTCTTGTAACTGGCCTTAAATCCGGAGTCCTGAGCCTGAGGAGTGCTAATGTTTTGAGCTGCTTCTATTAGTGCCGAGAAGGTGGGCAGGTTGTGATTAACTAAAAACATTTTGTACCTACTCAATGCCCCCTCTAGACAGATTTGAACCAGATAACTGTCCTCTACTGCTTCATGGCAATCCACAGCCTTGTCCTGAAATCTTTTGACGTAGTCAAGGATGTCTTCACTTTCTCGCTGCTTTTCTTTACACAATTTAAGTGTGGTCACCTTCTCCGCCACTTGAAAGAACTTGGAGTGGAATTTGTTAACCATTTCCTCCCAACTTCGGATAGAATTTGGGGCCAAATTAACATACCAACTATATGCTCGGTCAGTGAGGGACTTATAGAATTCTCTCAGCCTAAGGACGTGGTTTAAACCATGAATACCCAGAGTCTCGATGAATCACACAACATGTTCTTGAGCATTTCCTTGTTTGCCATCGAATTTGATGAACTTCGGCACTGTATACCCGTCGGGGTATGGATAGCTCAGCACCTCAATAGGGTAAGGCGACTTGACGTCCGGATCAGGCAAAGAGGGTAAAGTCCTCTTGCCTCATTCGAGATCGAACATGGCTTGCACATCAGCGAGAGTGAGAAACTGTTGAGGGAGAGAGTTTGGTGGTGGTATTCCCAGAACTTGGCTTATGGACCCAAAGACTGAGCTAGGGGCGACTTGGCCATTCTGGTGCTATGAATTCATCATTGGTGAGGACATTTAACGATATTGGCCATCAATGCAAATAGACAAGCCAGTTGGTGATGGGACATTGAATTAAGGCCCGTAAAGCCCACCGCACGACGCCGCTATATCGGGTTAGGTTTGCAAATTTGCTGTCGGCACCAAAGGAGGCCTGCCTGGTACTTGAGTAACATTTACTGGTGGCATAAGAAGATTAGGTGCGGGCGGAGCTCCCTTTTGTGCCATCATGCCCCTTATATTTGCCTGGACACCAACAGTCGCCGGAGCGCCATTCATTACACCAGAACCTCCCCTAGTCACCATTAGATCTTGGCTTGGCACGCCACGAAGCCCAAGCATGGGCAAACTGTTGCCATCTGCTACGGTATGAGCATGTGTTACTGTGGCCGTGTTGCCATGAGCCATAGGCTGGCTGGGGCCTACTTCTCCTTGGATTTGATTTTGCGCTCCGGCAGGAATAACTTCACCACCAGTTTGATTTCCATTTGGCATTGGTGCAAAATTAGAACTCATCACCAACATGGTGTGAGTGAGATTCTAAAGAGTGGTAAGAATCTCCTGCTGAGTATTTTGAAGTCGTTGAATGGCTTCAAGCAAAAGTGGTTGATCTGGAGCCATGGTCCTGTCATCAGCACCATTAGAGGATCCTTGTTGGTGAACTTCATCTTCTCCCGCCATCCTTGTTGGAGTTGTGTGGATTCCAGATCTCGTTGAGACCATTAACCAATCCGCCTCCCCCGCATAGTCGCCAAATGTATGAGAGGGTTCAAGAACTTCATTGGAAAATTCGAAGATCCTTGAAGAACAACTTCAAATTCTCTAGAAGATGATGAGAGGCTTAGATTCTTCAATAGTCTCAACTTAGGAACACAAGAGTAAAGGAGATAATGGGGATAAGAGATTAGGTGAAGAAGAAGGCAAAGTAGGTAGAGAGAGAACAATGGTAAGGCTCTCCCATGGATCTTCCACTTTCACTCTAAAGGTTGAAAATGGAGAAGAGAAATTATTTCTTTCCCAAGAGTTTTCTCTCCAAAATCCATCCCTTGAAAAGCTATGGGTGGGTGCTATTTATAAGCACCACATGATGTAGGATGGAGCCCATGTGCAAGGCACATGGGGAATATTCTCTCTAACCACCTTGTCCGATGAGGTGACCTCTCTGAGGATGAGGAAAACCCCGAAGAGGAGATCAACCTCTCGGCGAACCCTTCTTCTTAGCCACACCTAACCAATGATCACCAATCATCCCAAAGGGTCAGGGGTAGTCCCAGAGGACGTCTTGCCGTGAAATATTGCCGAGTCTCATGGACCCCCCGGGGGTCGTGCCACCTCGACCAAGGTATAGGCTAGTATAACCGAAGAGTGAATTTATCTCCACTCACCGTCCTCGGGATCGGGTCCTTTGTTCGAACTCCATTACGCCCATGGTTCTGGTGCGTAGATCCTGGAAAGCTCCGAGCCCGCAAGTGTTCTGGGACTCATTAACGGAGCAGCTTCTAGATTGTGTTTGAATCCGTTCAAAGCCAAGTGCTTTGGATCTCTAGGTTCGTGGATCCAAACCCTTTTGAGTCCAAGCCCGAGTAAGTGTCTAAGTTCGTGGATCCGAACCCTTTCGAGGCTTACAGCGCTTCGGCCCATTTGATGGGGATTAATTCTGGCCCACCAATCTTCGACTTGCGATAAATTCGGGCCCACTAATCTTGGGCTATTGGGCCTAATTAATTTAGCGAACTCAAATTAACTCCTCTTACAGACCCTAACCATTCAAAACAGATCTAAGGCAGGTCAAAATAGTGGCAAAAACATGCTAGACTTGTAGCATAGATGGCAAGAACAATAAGCTCATGTATTGGCTCACAAACAAGGCATAAGGCTCAACTTTTCAAAAGCATTGAAAGACTGATTTAAGTGGAAGCATGGCAAAGATATAAGCTCTGAAATCACCTACCAAATGATGCCATATCATGCACACATCACAAATATAGCATGCTACGAGCCTCAGAACTCAAGACTAGTGAAGCCATTTACACTATAGCTATACAAAGCAAGCCCCAAAGGACCAAGATGACTCAAAACAGTCCTAAAGCATGTCAAAATAGTACCAAAACATGCATGGAGTATAGCCAAGACAAGCTAGAATGAAGGGCCAAAACACCAAGTACACTAGGTTAAGGAGCATGATTGCACTACAAGTGCAAGAACCAAGCAAGAGGTGATCCAACCAACTAAAATTAGAGTTGAAGCATGTTAAATAATGGCCAAAAACATGCTAGAATGAAGCCAATACATGCTAGAATAATATGCCAAATCATGAAGCATGTTAGGCTTATGAGTAGGATTGCACTACAAGTGTATAAATTATGCCAGAGGTGACCAAACCAGCCATGGACAGAGGATATAAACAACCTCAAAAACTCATAAAAACATGCTCAAACTAAGCCTCAAGAGGATAGAAATACATGCGCATTTTATAGGCTAATAACACATGCTAACATGACAAGAGGAGGGGGGACTCCCCCCTCCTATTTGGGACCTCAAAACAAGTTTTCTACCACTAAAATTCCTCTGGAATTCAGTGGTTAAAAGGCCAAAAAAAGGTGATCTCAAAGGGTTTAAAAGATAGCTCAAAGCAAAGCAAAATAAGCCACAAAAGGGGGGAGACAACCCCCAACTCAAACAAGGCCTCAAACAACCACCTTTAACAATTCAAAAAAAAAAGGTTTTTGTAGTTAAAAGTTAAGCCTAAAACAACATGCAAATGTGGCTAAGATAAAGATCAAAACAAAGCTTTGAGAGGGATTAAGGCATTACCTTTGAAGCACAGCAGCAACAGCACCACTTTGAGCCAAAAACCAGCTTTTCAAGCTCCTACAAGACCTCAAGCAACCTCAGCTCCAAGGTAGGGTATTTGGCTAAGAGGGTTGTGTACAAAAATGCAAAGAAAATGCACTTCTAAGCACAATATATATATATATAGAGAGAGAGAGAGAGAGACAGAGAGACAGAGAGAGTGAAATCTAGAGAGAGAGTGATATTTTGCTCCCAAAAAAAATCTGAACCCTCTATAAGGGGGAGGGACCTCCCCTTATATAAGCAAAGCAAGGAGAAGCTTGCTTCACAAACTTAGAGCTTGTTCCAATCCCTCCATACACGTGTATGGAGGATGCATTTTGTGCCCAGCAACTGGCACAGCTGGCACCAAAAACATCTACAAAAGCAGAAAAAGGCCGTAGACCACTTAAAGTGGTCGACCGACCACCCCCACTAGTCGACCGACCACAAAAAGTGGTCTACAGGGGAGAAAATTGGCTGGCAATGGGGAAAAGTGCTCTACAAATAAAGGAGAAGGTTGTGGCAGGCTGTAGACCACTTAGTCTGGTCGGCCGACCACCCACCCTAGCTGACCGACCACAAAAAGTGGTCTACATGGAAGAGAAGTGGCTGGCAAGGCAGAAAAGTGGTCTACAAAGAGAGGAGAAGGTTGTGGCAGGCTGTAGACCACTTAGTCTGGTCGACCGACCACCCACCCTAGCTGACCGACCACAAAAAGTGGTCTACAGGGAAGAAAAGTGGTCTACAAGGGGGAAAGCTAGTCTACACCCCTGTTCCACCCTCCAGGCAAAGGGTAACAAGGTTTGGTTCAAAAACCAACCAAAAGGAAGAACGACGAGAGTCCGCAAGACAAGGCACTCAGCCGGAAGCCCCGAAAACTAGTCTACGGGCCACTACAAGTGGCCTACAAGAGGGAAAGGTAGCCTACGGCTACCAAAAGTGGCCTACAGGCCTTTGTTTCCCTCTAGGAAAAGGCAGCAAGGCATGGTCCAAAAACCAGGCCAAGAGGAGAAAGTTAAGAGGTCCCGAGACAAGGCGCTCAGCCGAAGGCTCCAGAAACTCAAAATGAGCACAAACATCCACAATCACCGAGTGCACGGACGATGACATCTGAGTCTTAAGGTCGGTCAAAAATGGGGTGTCTACAGCAACTAAAAAGATCCAAGCGAACATATCTATCTGGGGATTGCTCATGGCATTGCGCGTGCACCAGCAAGCTGTATTGTCTACAATCGATAAGGCCAAGCTGTTTATCGACATAACTCCAGAGCAACTGGTGGGACTTGTCTTCTCGGGAGGTGCTACGCCATCGTTAACCTTTTCTGATAAGGAATTGCCGCCCGAGGGCTCTGAGCATAACAAACCACTATACATCTCAATTGAATGCAGAGAGAAGTGGGTGTTAGTTGTATTGGTTGACACTGTGTTTGCAATGAATGTTTGTCCATCGTTCACGCTTGAAGCCAGTGGATTTTGTACCAACGGCCTAGGTAATCTGGGCCTATGACAATACAAGCAGAGAGGTGATAGGAACAGTTCAAATCAGAACACAGGTCGGGCCGGCCCAACAGGACATTGAGTTTCACGCCCTAGATGTTCCGGCTACCTTAACCTGTTACTTGGGCGACCCTGGCTGCACCAAGTAAAACCTGTTTCTTTCACCTTGCATCATATGCTGAAGTACCCTCATGGAAAAGGGGTAGCCATTATTTTTGGGAATTCCTCTATGCATCCTCTGCCGGAGGTTACTACACCAGTACTGGAGATTGTACACGGCAACGAGGATGTTTTCTTGTCTGGTTTTACCTTGGCTGAGGCCTTGGTGGTGCAAGATATCTTAGCTATTGATGAGGGATTGTACGTCAGTGCTCAATCAGTCTACCTCATGAACAAGGTACAACATATACCCGGGATGGGATTAGGAAAGAGCGGCCGAAAGGGCGTTACCGCACTGGCTAAAGTGCCACATAACCCATTTTTTTTGCAACAATCAACCGCCCGATGCCAATCGCTTCCACAGTTGAAGCACTTCCCATCGAACCTAAAAGTAGATTCTTGCGGCTTGTAGACCAACTTTTTGAAGACATTGCCTCTTGCCCCCAGCTTTGAGCTTTTGTATGTCGCTGGCTTCTTCTTTACCCTAAGGACTGGTCATGCTCAACCACGTTTGCTTTCATAGTGGAGGTACTTCCCTATTTCCTCCTGTTGTCGTCCTCAATCCGGAGCCTGACAACGAGCTCTTCGACTATCCTTTCCTTTCCCTTATGCCTCAAGTTTTTCTTGAAGTCTTTCCAGCAATTAGGCAACTTCTCAATCAGAGCAGTGGCCTGGAATGATTCACTCAAAAACACTCCCTCTACATGAATCTCGTGCAAAATTACTTGGAACTCTTGGACTTGACTAATGACGGTTTTTGAGTCCATCATTTTGAAGTCCAGAAACCGGCCAGCGATAAATTTTTTGCCCTAGCATCCTTGATCTTGTACTTCTTGTCCAAAGCATCCCACAACTCCTTTGTTGACTTCTTGGCATAAAACACGTTGAATAGTGAATCTGTCAAGCCATTCAGAACATAGTTCCGACAAAGGAAGTCTGACTGCTTCCAAACATCCAGAGCTATGAGCTTTTATTTGTCTGGCTCATTCTCTTCCACAGCTAGTGGATCCTCACTCAAAAACCTCGCAAAGCTTAGAGTAGTCAAGTAGAACAACATCTTCTACTGCCATCTCTTGAAATTCACTCATGTGAATTTCTCTGGGTGCTCATGATGGTTGAGCGGGCCTCTCGGAACAACAGGAGCAACAACAGGATTGACCACAGGGGTCACAGCAATCGGGTTGACCACAGAGGTCACAGCAATGGGGGTTGGCAAGCCAGTTGCCTCGGGGTTCTAATCTCCACCAACATTAGCAGCAGTAGCAACATCGGTGACATTTGCCATTTTTGAAAAAAACAGTAGAATTTCACTTTCTGTGTTTCCAAAAATTAAACTTAACACTAGAAAATCCAATAGTTAGAAATTTAATTCAAAACTAGTCTCACCACTTAACCTAGAATCGAACATGGTCAAGAAAGTTCCAAGGAAGACTAGAGGTGTCACATCGGTCCTACTTAAAATCCAGTTAACCTTAGACAAAACTTTCAAGAGCATGTTGACTCATAATCCATGAGAAACAATTTTTAGAATTAAGTTTTCCAGGGATAAACTAGGTTAAAACAAACCAAGTTCCAAACTTACAAGCAATTTAAAAATTGCTAACCAAATTACAAGCAATATAAAAGATTGCTTCAACAATACAAGCAAATAAAATTTGCTTAAACACATTGGTAAATAACCACAATTAAAACTCAAGAAAACAATTGCATCAAACATAGTCCAAAAAATTCCTCTTCGCGCATAGGTACTTCTGTTCAACACAAAAGGTTAGTAGTCCAATTATTTTTTTCTTTGCAATCCCAAACTTTATTCATTTGGATTTGTATTTTTTTTTTTTCCATTCCCTTGCACATAGGTATTCTTGTAAAGTAAATTAGTAGAAAACCACAACAAAATGCAAAGCAAATAATTGAATGAAACTGTAAAAACAATAAATTAATTACATAGCAAAATTAAGTAAATTAAAATATTAGACAAGTTATACAATTAAACTTATAACTCCAGGAATTAAATTAAAAGTTAACAGCCAAGAGTTATATATAAAAAATTATTACACAAGTTACAAAGCCTTATAACTCCTAAATAATTAATTAAAATTCTAGCCATGAGTTACATAGAATAACTCTAACAATTAAAATATTGGACAAGTTATACAATTAAACTTATAACTCCAGGAATTAAATTAAAAGTTAACAGCCAAGAGTTATATATAAAAAATTATTACACAAGTTACAAAGCCTTATAACTCCTAAATAATTAATTAAAATTCTAGCCATGAGTTACATAGAATTTAGTTCACATTAAACATGCAAATAACTCTAACAATTAAAATCATGCAAATAGTCTAAAAAATAATATGCATGTAACAAATTAAAATCTAGAATAAACATGCAAAACTAATAAGCATGTAACAAATTAAAATCTAGAAAATTTTTGAACATGCAAATTATCCTACAATTCTAGAATCCAAAACACATGTGAATTAAACTAGAAAATAGAACATATTTAGCATCTCAATTTTAACTAAACGACGAGAGACTCATGAGTATACAAATTATATTATGAAACTATAAAATAAAAAAGTATACAAATCATGGTAGGAAATCATGAATGATACTCATAGAATAAAAATATGCTAAAATAAACAAGTATGCAAATTTTACTATAGATTTAGAAATACAAGTATTCTTATTAAATTTAAAAAGAGTAAAACTTAACATTGCATAAATAATTTACATATAAGAATTCTAACAAATTACATGCTAACAGAATAAAATATATACGAACACATTGGGCTTCTAATCATGAATGAATATATGTAACAGTTAGCATATGGATGCTACAATCTCTAATCATGTACTTTCAAGTAACAAGAAACAGTGGACTACTCCTTTTTTTTTTTTTAATCATGAATAACAATGGGCTTATCTCTATACTCCAAGTGGTTGAGAAACAAAACAGTAGCAAGCCAATGAATTAAATCATGAAATAGTAGCATGCAAAAATATATATATATATTATAATTAAAGATTCACACAAGCAACAACATAATGAACTTGCCACACATGTAATAGTAGCCTATTTACCCAAAGAAATTAACTCTACTTAAACTGCTCATGAATATGAACCAGTAGCACAAATACATATGAATCTAATTATCTAACTCATGGGAAACACATTTAATTTGTTTTAAGATTGTTGTCCAAATTGTAAATTAAATAAAATAAACAAACAGATTCATATGAAATGAAATCATGGGATCATTACATACAACTTAACAAATAGAAATACATATAACAAAAATAAGAACGGAAGCGCAAACCAAAACATGTGTGATACCACAATCTCCTTAAAACAAATTAGCCGCCTCACCGTGGGTGCTGGAGGTACGTCGACTTTTGTCTCCCAGGATATGACGGTTTAGACCAGCTAATGCAGAAGCACCTTCTGTTAGCTTTGACGAACTGACAATGGCAGCACTCTCTTACACAAGAAAAATATAGGAGCAAGCAAACTGACTGTATAATTCTAGAAGGTAAAAATTCTATGTGAAATCAAGGAAGATGGGCCTTCTTTTATACACCATGGAGGAGAGAAGAAGAGCCTCCAGCCATCAAGACTGGCAACAAATGCAGGCCATTACTCCTGCAAAACTGCTGGAGTAATGCACAAAAACTTATGAATGGGTCAAAGTTATATACTGTATGTGTATCTACAGCAGACTTGGCCAAAAAAGATTAAGTTGGTGGACCACCAATCTGGCCCAGCCAAACCCAACCCAACCCAACCCAACCCAAACCTAACCCATTCATTCGAAAAATTTGGGTATTCCAAAGGGCTCATGCCCTTATCAAAATCTTGAGGTTTAAATACCCATCAAAGTTTTCCTCTACAATCAATGTAGGATTAGTAGCTATACACAATTCATAATACCTCATTCATAAGTCCAACTTTATGAGACAATTTCCCATTCAATTTTTAATGGTTTTGGGTCATTCTTTTTGTGGTGCAAAGATTTTGTTACAAAGAATCTAAACCCATTTAATCTGACCTCAGCCAATGGTTGAGAACTACATTAATTTCACATTAAAGTCACCATAAAACCATATTTTTTCCAACAAATTTTATTTTATTTCAAATCCCATTTCCCTCAAATCCCACTACTTCTTTTGCTCATCTTCTCCAAACCCAACAATTGACTCCTCACTCTCTTCCAGCGATCCAATCCCAAACCCAGAACCAGACTCCCCTGTTTTAGCTATACAAACCATGCCCAAAAGCTAGAATGTCGAAGTGTTTGCGAATCAGATAGCCCTAAGGGGTAAGCACCAAAACCTAAAAAAATCAGAGAATATTATATGCAGAATGATGGCCAATCAGCCTTGGACGACCCATTTACATAACAAAATTAGGAATTTAGTGCCTGAATTTGATTACTCACTTGTTTATAATGTGTTGCATGGTGCCCGAAACTCAAAGCATGCTCTCCTATTTTTTTGGTGGGTTGAGTGGGTTGGGTTGTTCCAACATGATAAAGAGACCCATTATAGGATAATTGAGATTTGGGTCAAGTTTTGAAGCTCAACCGTGCTCAGTGTATGTTGTTGCATATGCCAAAAAAGGGTGTGGAATGGGATAAGGACATGTTTGTCATGTTGATTGATAGCTATGTTAAGGTGGGTATTGTTCAAGAGAGTGTGAAGATTTTTCAGAAAATGGAGGAATTGGGTGTTGAGTGAACGATAAAGTCGTATGATACTTTGTTCAAACCCAACTTGCAGCGGGGAGTTGCAAGGTAATGAAAGCGCAAGAACCCTCCTTATTTGCCACAAACTTCAATGAGTTGGTTGGGGCAACAGTCCTCCATTGTTGAACCCTTCTTATTTGCCACGAACTTTTGCATTTTTAATAGTCTAGTGTAGGGTTTGAGAATTTGGAGTGAGTAATTTGGATAGAAGAGGGTGGGTTTGCATCTTTCTTTTAAAAAATTTTGACCAAAATGTAATCTTTTTAGCTTTTTCCATTTCAAATGTGACGACAAAGACAAAATTGATACGATTTCAAAAACTTTAAGCGTAAAATTGAAATTATTTGAACTTTGTGGATGTAATTGATCATCAAGGCGAAGTATAGGGATAAAAATAAAATTTTCTCTTTTTATTATTGAAAATATGCTAATTTATATTTGGTTTAGTTGATGCATATATCAATTGAAAAGATTTACATGTACATTGATTTTCTCTCTTACTTGATAAGTCAAAACCGCTTTCTTTGTATGTGTTACATATTTCCCATTGTTTTAACTAGTAAGCATATTTGACATTCATGCCTATCACACATGCGCCTTACCTCACCCAGGCTTGCACTTTACCTCCAGGAGACCTTGGCACGTTAGTGACCCTTGAGCCTTTAACAACTTTGAGTTATATTTTGTAATTGAACTGTGAATTATATTATTTCTATAGTTACTTGAATAATCAAGAAGTCACAATTGGATAGGAAAGCAATATATATTTTGATAGAAGGGAGTGCCCTGTGATGGAAGGATTTGAACCTCTAAATAGTGTGTGGCCAACACATGTTGCCTTTCTACTTGGTGACACCCATTTAAATTTCTATCCAACACTAATAAAGAATAATATTGGTAATTGTTGGTTGTAAATTCTGGTGGGGGAGTTATAGACACCTTTACATGCTATTTGGATTACATGCCTTAGGATTGGTTTGGCAAATGCTTTTTTGCTTCTTTTTTTTCGGGATAAAGTTGTGGCAAAAAAGTTGATGTGTTTGACAAATGCTAAAAAGTTGCTTCTATATTGGTCAAGTTTAGGTGGGGTTTGGAGTTTTTTTATTTATTTTTTTTTTATTTAGTGAACTTCTTGGAAAGATCTGAGTAATTTTATTGATGCAGAATATAAGAAGCTCAAAGAAGAGTAGATTTAAAGAAACGGCAATATTTGGAAATTGGAATGGTTTCAAAGAGAAATCGATAGGAACTATAAATAATCATGTTTCTA
The DNA here is from genome assembly GCA_036172215.1 of Camellia granthamiana. NCBI lineage: Eukaryota > Viridiplantae > Streptophyta > Magnoliopsida > Ericales > Theaceae > Camellia > Camellia granthamiana. The sequence continues at coordinate 77,642,874 of CM069913.1, read as the reverse complement.
ATATTATTATAATTTTATTTTATGATTATTTTTATGTTTCTAGGAATATTAGGCAAGGGGTATTTTGTTAATTTTATATTTGCTTACATAGGTTGTAGGGATCGCATGGGTCATCTTGTGAGTCAAGTTATTTAATTAGGCTTTGTTTTTGTTTCTCATTTAGTCTTAAATTAGTTTTGGAAGTCAAAGATATTTTGGTAGTTTCCTATTTTAGTTCTAAATAAAGCCATGTAATACTTATAATTCAATAGAGTTGATATTTTACAAAAAGTTAAAAGAGCTTTGAAACTTCTTTATAGATTGTGTGATGCAATCAGGTGTGATGCCTATGGAATCTAGGTGTGATGCCTAGACCTATTTTCTTCTTCTCCATTCTTCTTCTTTTATGTTTCAATTTGCTATTTTCGGATTACTATTTACAGCCCTCTAAAAGAACATTTTTCAACCTCAAAACTCCATGCAATCACCCTCAAATCACCATAATCCCTTTCCCTACCTATTAACCTTCAATTTACTCTTGAAACCATAAATTACTCACTGTTTAAGCCATCAAATAACCTTTGTTTTGAAAATCCAGTGCTGTCCCTATTTGTCCTACATTAGTTTGGTATCAGAGCTTAAGGTTTCGCCATGATGTTTTCACATTGTGGGAGATCCAATACAAGTGGTTTGACTTGAAGAAATGGTATTTTCAATTGTCCTTATTTGGAACAAGATTCAAAATTCAGGGTTAAATGTTTCACAATTGAAAGATGAAGGACCAAAGTAACACAAGTTTCAAATTACAGGGACCGTTAGTGTAATTCGTCCAATTTTTCTTTAAATCCTATTTGTGCAGCAGCCACAATATTTGTTACTTTTCATTTTCATTGGCTGCATGAGACATTGTAGTGTTATAACTAGGAAAATGAGTGAGACCCCCAATTTTGGGGATCCTTATGACCCCCAAAATGATTTGCGCCACTCAAGTGTTTGTTTTTTTCTTTTTATTTTTTTGGCAAATTACCAAGAAGTCTTCTTTGAAAAACATGTAGCCTATTTAGTTCCATAATCTTTTGTTTATACTCAAAAGTTCTATAATGTTTTTCTTCTTCTTTGCCTCTTTTGCTCTTTGTGATTTCCAGCGATCGTCGATGGGCAACCACATCTTGCTTTTTCTCTTTCTTTGTTTGATATATAGTCATCGGTAGTGTTATTAAAGGTGCGCCTAGGCCCAAGTCCCATCTAGGCTCAAGGTTTACTCCTTGTAGTGTTCCAGGCTAGGCGACTTCGATAAGGCAGGCCTAGGCGCACGCCTAGGCTCAAGTCCCATCTGGACCCAAGGTTTGAGCCTTGTAAAGTTTCGGGCCAGCGACTTCAATAGCACCTGACTGGCCCAAGGCTTGCGTCTTGTGGGCTTTTTTTATTGTTGTTTTAATTGGTTTAGTTTAGAATCTGACCATTGATTTAATATGGTGTAGCTACAAAAGATCCCTACTCTTATTACAGATGCCAATACATTGAGCATTTAATCCCCAATTGACGATAGAAGAAAAATTAGCCCTAATTCCTAATCTTCAAAGAATACTAAATGTTTAACATTTCATTTTGTTTATGTTGAACCCTAAATTATTTACTTATATTAAATTATATTTTTTTTTTTTTCCGTACAAGGTGCACCTCACTTCGGTGAAGCCTGCACCTTGCCTTGCACCTTGAGACTAGGCCCCAAGAGACCTTGGGTTGACGACTACCATAGATTGGGATTCACCAGCAACCACCAACCGCCGACTCCTTACTTTACCCTCACTGACGATTAAGAAGATATGTTTCCGGTGAAGAAGATATGTTTCCAACGAAGAAGATTAGTAGATCTACTTAAATCTGATGTGGATCTGAGTAGATCTACATCAGATCTGACTAGATCCAAACAAAAAATAGTTGCCGGAGTACAATCCTTTCTCTATATCTGCCTCTCTCATTCGATCTCTTAATTTTTTTACATTTTTTGTGCTATACAGTTCTGTTTTTCTGCTTTAATGGAGAAAAATTTCAAATTCTGAACAAGTTTTTTTCAAGTTTTAGTTACAGGCGGTGAAAACCGTAAAATTTTGCAGTTTTATTTATTTTTTTTCTATTTTTTTTTTGCTGGAATGAATCATGGTTTAAAATTGCAAATTTTGAAGTTTCATAACATTCTTTAGAATTATAAAATTTTGTAGTTTTATAACATGTATTTTCAGTTTTATTAATAAGGATAAATACTTAATAGATTTTTGCTTTGAAACTGTAACATTTTACAGTTTCAAAACTTGCTTTTCAGTTTGACCAATATTGGAGATTATTTGCTTAAACCCTACAAAAATTAAAAAATAATATATGTTTTTTTCCATTGTTGTTGTTTTTTGTTGTTACATTTTATTTTTTTTTTAGTTTATCAATATTTAGCACATTTTGCTATGTTTTTTCACTATAATTTCTCCATTTATTTATTTTTTTTATTTTTATTTTTGTTTTTATTTTTATTTTTATTTTTTCGGGCAATATTCTGGACATTCCGGCGACTTCCATTGACGTTTATAACACTCTAGTGAACTTCCGGCGATACTCCAATGACTTCCCAGCGATACTACAGCGACTTCCCGATGATGTTGAGCATTCTGAGTCTCCGGTGACTGTCTGACGGAAGTCTGACAGTAGTGAGATGTATCAGCGTCTGGGGAAAAAAAAAAATTGTTTAAAAAAAGGTTTTTTTTTTAACAATTAAAAATATATAGGACTAATTGGTGCAAGTGTTTTGTTTTGGGATTAGATGTGTTTTGAACTTTGTATATGAGACTCTTTTTTTTTTTTTTTTTTTTTCTGTCTCTCTTACATGAGTGGTCTAGGTAGTTTTAAGAATCATGGAAGTCTCCAAATTTAGAGTCTCAATCATTGTTGGTAATAACTGGGTTTCGCTGTTGTCTGTGGGTCACAGTTTTTGGACCGAGCATAATTCTGGGAATATAGTGAATTGCCATATTTTGGTGATCATTGCAAAGCCCATGGGTGGGAATGAGCATGGTATTCATATGTAAGTTAATATATATTCATGTTTCTGATATTTGACTTTAAGCTTCTAATAAAACTATGCTGTTATTATCTTCTTCTTTTTTTTCTTTTTTTCTTTTTTTTTGAAAAAAAAAGATGTTCTGAGGTGTCATCATTGTATCCATGGGCTCAGGCTCTGGGATAATCGATTGCTAGTCTGATTTGACCCAACTCATAAGAAAGAACTCACCATCGAGTCACCAACAGAACTCAATCACACGTAACAGACGAGCCCAGGTTTCGATCAGTGTACAAGGCGAGATCTCCGTAGAGAGCCACCTGCAAAACAGTGAATTTGCCCTCTCCCAAAATTCGAATTTGAGTCACGCCTGTGGAGAGTGATGCCTTCTTCACTAGATCACCATTCCTGATGGTGCTATTATTATATTGTTGAGAGTGCATAAATTGAATTATTTTATTTTTTTTATTATCTTTTAAAATCCTCTAATCAAATTTGCATCTCGTAGCCATAGCATGCTCTACCCAAGCCCCACATTAGCTGGAGCCTTGAGAATTGGGCCACCCTTTTTTATCCATGCTATTGGACACTGTTTTCCAATGCATATTAATATCTTGCATTGGCATGGGTAAGGGTGGTAAAATTTTGAGGGGTCTTAGTTTTAAGTAGACTTCTTATATAATAGATTTTATGATAATTAATTATATTTTTTTATCAAATATTATTAAAAGAACGTCGCTAATAGTTAATTTTCAACGACAATTTGAAAATTATCACAAAAAATATTATTAATTATATGTTTTAACGACAGTTTAAACAAATATCACTAATTTTTAATTTTTAGCAACAATTTAAAAAATTTATTATAGAAAAAACGTCACTAATTGTAAATTTAAGCAATAATTTATACAAATTGTAACAAAATTCAACTAGTTCATATATCACCTTAGCTTGGTTGATGATCATGGCTGGACATAGCATGAACTCACAATAGTGTATTTTTTTTTTTCCTTTAAAAAAAATAAAATAAAATTGCTTGTATTAATGGATCCCCGTACTATAAATCTTAGGCACTTCTCCTAATGTGGTTGAATATCAATGTTTATTATTTGGTTTGGTAACTGTGTATTTGCTTTTCACATAAAAGATGATGTGCCTATGGTATTTTTTTTTCCTCATTGAATTTTGTTGCACAGTTGGGCATACTTATGTGTCACCATGTTGCTTAGATCTGATCCAGATATAGAGATTTCTTTTTTATTTTAATTTTTCGACAATTTTCAGAATTTTTTGATATATGGATTTTCTTTTACAACCAGGCATGCTCCCTTCAAAAATCTATCTAGTTATTGCGTCACTTCATGGCACATGCACTATTTTAGAAATCTTTAGCTTGAAACGGGTTGTTTTTAAGTAGTGATGACATGGTACTTTTATACGGTTATATTTTATTTGTTTGAATTATGCATCATCCATTTACATTTTTAACTTTTAAAGGGTGGAGGCCATGTCGAATGACATATACTCATTTCAAAATCTTAGCAACAATAGGTTTTAAAAGCATATTTGTGTGGTTCCTGGGATTGTATTATATCGCATTATAAAAAGTATTATTACGCAATTGAATGTGTTGTTTGATCTATGTGAAACATGTGATTATGCATATATAAAAATCCCCTTTGTTACTTTTGGTTGAAATCTGTAAATATGTTGTACCATCATTCACTTATCAAAGAACTAATACCAAATACATCACACAATTCCTGAACTAATACCAAATAAGTCTAAGTGCACAGATGATTTGTGTCCCATTCTGTGTTTCGTCTTTGTGTTCCTATCATTGCTTTTAATTTCTTCCGATTATAACAAGTTGCTAAATTATCCAAAATCCTAATTACAAAACATTCCTTAAACATTGCTATTGGAATGATTTATTTTTGTGTGTGAACTAAAACTAGAGGGAGATATTTACTCCATTTTTGTGAAACATAGGATTAATATAATGGTCATGGTTTAAGCATTTTGTTGCAGGGTAAGCCGGAGGAGAGTATTTCTGAAGCAAAGTTATGACACCACTAGTGTTGGGTCCTAGTGAGCTTCCTTCAATAATGGTTCAAATAAGAAACTTAAAGAGGAGTGGAGTTGTGCACTCTGTCATGTTAGTGCCATGAGCGAACAAGGCTTAAACGAACACCTTTAGGTAAGGAAACACAAGGCCAAAGAGGCGGGACTCAGCGTTGAGGATAAGCAAGAACTACGCAATTGGGCTTTTCCCGAAGAAATCTGCAAAGCTTGCCATTCAAATTACAAAGACCATTGATAATAAGATCTCAAAATTGCTTCCTGTTAACAAAACTAGGGAGAAGTTATTGCAGAAAAAGTTGAAGGCAGAAGATGTAAAGAAAAGCAATAACTTGGCATTGCAGGTAATTAATAAGGATACCAATGCTTCCTCAAATCATAAAAGTGGGAAGTTTTCGGGACAAAAATGCAAAAAAGTGGAGATCACTAGAAGTATAAGTTTTGGTGTGAAATGTGTAAGATTGGAGCCCACTCCAAGGAAGTGATGAATGATCATAGGAAGGGAAAAAAGCACATGGGATGGCTTTAGGAGCTTCATAAAAATTTAGCTGCTCAAACAGAAAAGGCTCATGAGAAAGAAAAAGAACTTCCATATGTGGTTGTCAAAGATGAAAAAGAAGAAGAAACACGGAACAATATTGGCGGAGCTACATATGATGATTATGTGGCGGTGGAAAATCACAATGCAGTAGCAAAGGGGATGCAACTGGTACTGGCATCGATTGAAAACATTTTGAAAGGGTAGATGCCGAAGGATGGAAATTGAAAGGGGAGAGAGCGCTGTGATCTGCAAAAGAATCACTGCATTCAGTTTTGCTTTTCCATCCAAAACTTAGATTTGGTGGTGTGTGATCTTACTCATGTGTACCTTAAACCGCAATGTGGTATGTGTTTGTTTGGATTCAGTATGTTTTTTCTTGGTAAGTTGTATGCTTTGTAGAAAGGATGGTAAGAACAGCTGATTTTTAATTACTCCTGCATACCTTAAACTGCAATGTGGCATGTGTTGTTTTGCATTTAGTATGTTTTTTTCTTGGTAAGTTGTATGCTTTGTAGAAAGGATGGTAAGAACAACTGATTTTCAATTTTAAGGTACACAGGAGTAAGATCACACACCCCCAAATCTAAGTTTTCGATGGAAAAGTGAAACTGAATGCAGTGATTCTTCTGCAGATCACAGCGCTCTCTCCCCTTTCAATTTCCATCCTTTGGCATCTACCCTTTCAAAATGTTTTCAATCGATGCCAATACCAGTTGCATCCCCCTTGCTACTGCATTGTGATTTTCCACCGCCACATAATCACCATCTGTAGCTCCACCAACATTGTTCCGTGTTTCTTCTTCTTTTTCATCTTTGACAACCACATATGGATCTCCTTTTTCTTTCTCATGAGCCTTTTCTGTTTGAGCAGCTACATTTTTATGAAGCTCCTGAAGCCATCCCACGTGCTTTTTTCCCTTCCTATGATCATTCATCACTTCCTTGGAGTGGGCTCCAATCTTACACATTTCACACCAAAACTTATACTTCTAGTGATCTCCACTTTTCTGCATTTTTGTCCCAAAAACTTCCCACTTTTATGATTTGAGGAAGCATTGGTATCCTTATTAATTACCTGCAATGCCAAGTTATTGCTTTGCTTTACATCTTCTGCCTTCAACTTTTTCTGCAATAACTTCTCCCCAGTTTTGTTAACAGGAAGTAATTTTGAGATCTTATTATCAATGGTCTTTGTAATTTGAATGGCAAGCTTTGCAGATTTCTTCGGGAAAAGCCCAATTGCGTAGTTCTTACCTATCCTCAACACTGAGTCCGGCATCTCTAGCCTTGTGTTTCCTTACCTAAAGGTGTTCGTTTAAGCCTTGTTCGCTCATGGCACTAACATGACAGAGTGCACAACTCCACTCCTCTTTAAGTTTCTCATTTGAACCATTGATTGAAGGAAGCTCACTAGGACCCAACACTAGTGGTGTCATAGCTTTGCTTCAGAAATACTCTCCTCCGGCTTACCCTGCAGAAAAATGCTTAAACTATGACCATTATATTAATCCTATGTTTCACAAAAATGGAGTAAATATCTCCCTCTGGTTTTAGTTCACACACAAAAATAAATCATTCCAATAGCAATGTTTAAGGAATGTTTTGTAATTAGGATTTTGGATAATTTAGCAACTTGTTATAATCGGAAGAAATTAAAAGCAATGATAGAAACACAAAGAGGAAACGCAGAATGGGACACAGATCATCTGTGCACTTAGACTTATTTGGTATTAGTTCAGGAATTGTGTGATGTATTTGGTATTAGTTCTTTGATAAGTGAATGACGGTACAATATATTTACAGATTTCAACCAAAAGTAACAAAGGGGATTTTTATATATGCATAATCACATGTTTCACATAGATCAAACAACACATTCAATTACGTAATAATACGTTTTATAATGCGATATAATACAATCCCAGGAACCACACAAATCTGCTTTTAAAACATATTGTTGCTAAGATTTTGAAATGAGTATATGTCGTTCCACATGGCCTCCACCCTTTAAAAGTTAAAAATGTAAATGGATGATGCATAATTCAAACAAATAAAATATAACCGTATAAAAGTACCATGTCATCACTACTTAAAAACAACCCGTTTCAAGCTAAAGATTTCTAAAATAGTACATGTGCCATGAAGTGACGCAATAACTACATAGATTTTTGAAGGGAGCATGCCTGCTTGTAAAAGAAAATCCATATATCAAAAAATTCTGAAAATTGCCAAAAAATTAAAATAAAAAAGAAATCTCTATATCTGGATCAGATCTAAGCAACATGGTGACACATAAGTATGCCCAACTGTGCAACAAAATTCAATGAGAAAAAAAAAATACCATAGGCACATCATCTTTTATGTGAAAAGCAAATACACAGTTACCAAACCAAATTATAAACACTGATATTCAACCACATTAGGAGAAGTGCCTAAGATTTACAATACAGGGATCCATTAATACAAGCAATTTTATTTTATTTTTTTTAAAGGGAAAAAAAATACACTATTGTGAGTTCATGCTATGTCCAGCCATGATCATCAACCAAGCTAAGGTGATATATGAACTAGTTGAATTTTGTTACAATTTTTATAAATTATCGCTTAAATTTACAATTAGTGACGTTTTTCTATAATAAATTTTTCAAATTGTCGATAAAAATTAAAAATTAGTAATATTTGTTTAAACTGTCGTTAAAACATACAATTACTAATATTTTTTGTGATAATTTTCAAACTGTCGTTGAAAATTAACTATCAGCGACGTTTTTCAATAATATTTGATAAAAAAAAATATCATTAATTATCATAAAATCTATTAAATAATAAGTCTACTTAAAACTAAGACCCCTCAAAATTTTACCACCCTTGCCCATGCCAATGCAAGATATTAATATGCATTGGAAAACAGTGTCCAATAGCATGGATAAAAAAGGGTGGCCCAATTCTCGAGGGTCCAACTAATGTGGGGCTTGGGTAGAGCATGTCCAATGCTATGGCTACGAGATAGAAATTTGATTAGAGGATTTTAAAACATAATAAAAAAATAAAAAAAATTCAATTTATGCACTCTCAACAATATAATAATAGCACCATCAGGGATGGTGACCTAGTGAAGAAGGCATCACTCCCCACAGGCGTGACTCAGATTCGAATTTCAGGAGAGAGCAAATTCACTGTTTTGCAGCTGGCTCTCTACGGAGATCGCGCCTTGTACACTGATCGAAACCTGGGCTCGTCTGTTACGTGTGATTGAGTTCTGTTGGTGACTCGGTGGTGAGTTCTTTCTTATGAGTTGGGTCAAATCAGGCTAGCAATCGATTATCCCAGAGCCTGAGCCCATGGATGCAGTGATGACACCTCAAAATATCTTTTTTTTCAAAAAAAAAAAAATTGAAAAAAAAAAAGAAGAAGATAATAATAGCATAGTTTTATTAGAAGCTTAAAGTCAAATATCAGAAACATGAATAGAGATTAACTTACATATGAATACCATGCTCATTCCCACCCATGGGCTTTGCAATGATCACCAAAATATGGCAATTCACTATATTCCCAGAATTATGCTCGGTCCAAAAACTATGACCCACAGACAACAGCCAAACCCAGTTATAACCAACAATGATTGAGACTCTAAATTTGGAGACTTCCATGATTCTTAAAACTATCTAGACCACTCAGGTAAGAGAGACAGAGGAAAAAAAAAAAACTTACCAATAAGTCTCATATGCAAAGTTCAAAACACATCTAATCCCAAAACAAAACACTTGCACCAATTAGCCCTATATATTTTTAATTGTTACAAAAAAAAACCTTTTTTTAAACATTTTTTTTTTCAGACGCTGTTACATCTCACTACCGTCGGACTTCTGTTAGACAGTCACCGGAGACTCAGAATGCTCAACATCATCGGGAAGTTGCTGTAGTATCGCTGGGAAGTCATCGGAGTATCGCCGGAAGTTCACCAGAGTGTTATAAACGTCAATGGAAGTCGCCGGAATGTCCAGAATATTGCCCCAAAAAAAAAATAATAAATAAAAATAATAAATAAATGGAGAAATTATAGTGAAAAAAACGTAGCAAAATGTGCTAAATATTGATAAAGTAAAAAAAAATGTAACGACAAAAAACAACAACAATGGAAAAAAACATATATTATTTTTCAATTTTTGTAGGGTTTAAGCAAATAATCTCCAATATTGGTCAAACTGAAAAACAAGTTTTGAAACTGTAAAATGTTACAGTTTCAAAGCAAAAATCTATTAAGTATTTATCCTTATTAATAAAACTGAAAAAACATGTTATAAAACTGCAAAATTTTATAATTCTAAGGAATGTTATGAAACTTCAAAATTTACAATTTTAAACCATGATTCATTCCAGCACCAAAAAAAAATTAAAACTGTAAAATTTTACGGTTTTCACCTCCTGTAACTAAAACTTGAAAACAATTTGTTCAGAATTTGAAAATTTTCTCCATTAAAACAGAAAAAGAGAACTGTATAGTACAGAAAATGTAAAAAAATTAAGAGATCAAATGAGAGAGGCAGATATAGAGAAAGGATTGTACACCGGCAACTATTTTTTGTTTAGATCTAGTCGGATCTGATATAGATCTACTCAGATCCACATCAGATTTAAGTAGATCTACTCATCTTCTTCGTTGGAAACATATCTTCTTCACCGGAAACATATCTTCTTAATTGTCAGTGAGGGTAAAGTAAGGAGTCGGTGGTTGGTGGTTGCTAGTGAATCCCAATCTATGGTAGTCATCAGCCCAAGGTCTTTTGGGGCCTAGTCTCAAGGCACAAGGCAAGGCGCAGGCTTCACCGAAGTGAGGTGCACCTTGTACGGAAAAATATATATATATATATAGAATTTAATATAAGTAAATAATTTTGGGTTCAACATAAACAAAATGAAATGTTAAACATTTAGTGTTCTTTGAAGATTAGGAATTAGGGCTAATTTTTCTTCTATCGTCAATTTGGGATTAAATGCTCAATGTATTGGCATCTATAATAAGAGAAGGGATCTTCCGTAGCTACACCATATTAAATCAATGGTTAGATTCTAAACAAAACCAATTAAAACAACAATAAAAAAAAGCCCTCAAGATGCAAGCCTTGGGCCAATTAGGTGCTATCGAAGTCGCTGGCCTGAAACACTACAAGGCTCAAACCTTGGGTCTAGACGGGACTTGAGCCTAGGCACACGCCTAGGCCCGCCTTATCGAAGTCGCCTAGCCTGGAACACTACAAGGAGTAAACCTTGAGCCTGGATGGGACTTGGGCGTAGGCGCACCTTTAATAACACTACCGGTGACTATATATCAAACAGAGAAAGAGAAAAAGCAAGATGTGGTTGCCCATTGACGATCGCCAGAAATCACAAAGAGCAAAAGAGGCAAAGAAGAAGAAAAACATTATAGAACTTTTGAGTATAAACAAATGATTATGGAACTAAATAGGCTACATGTTTTTCAAAGAAGACTTCTTGGTAATTTGCCAAAAAAATAAAAAGAAAAAAAAAACACTTGAGTGGCCCAAATCATTTTGGGGGTCATGAGGATCCCCAAAATTGGGGGTCTCACTCATTTTCCTAGTTATAACACTACAACATCTCATGCAGCCAATGAAAATGAAAAGTAACAAATATTGTGGCTGCTGCACAAATAGGATTTAAAGAAAAATTGGACGAATTACACTAATGGTCCCTGTAATTTGAAACTTGTGTCACTTTGGTCCTTCATCTTTCAATTGTAAAACATTTAACCCTGAATTTTGAATCTTGTTCCAAATAAGGACAATTGAAAATACCATTTCTTCATTTCAAGGGTAAAGTCATCAATTTGATGAAGCATAAACTAGTTTGACAAAAATAAATGTCAAAAAAATCTTTTTTAATTTTTTAAAATTATTTTTATTCATAAATATGATAACTCTTTTACATTTTTATTTTTTTACCAAATTAATTTTTAGTATGTGTTTGGATAATGATCATGTAATAGGTGATTGTTCTTATTGATGTTTTTAGATAGTTACCATGTAATATATCGTTGTATTTGTTGTTAACATATATTTTTTTGATGCATATCATGTAATTGATGGTTATTTGGTTTTTTAATGTGTAATCGATATGTTTATGAAGTGTTTTTAGTTTTGATTTTTTTATTTAATGGATTAATTTAATAATGACATCAAAATTGTTGTCATGTTTGACTTTTGAAAAAAAATAGAAACTAATTTAACGAAAATAAATATTAAAAAATTTATTTCAAAAAATTAATTCTACCCCCTCAAGAGATAAAATTATATAAAAATAACGTTTTTTTAATTTTTTTCACTAATATAATTTTTCGTTTCTTAGAAAAATTTTCTGAAAATAAATTCTAAAAACCAAACCAAGAAGAACTTTATAACCAAGAAAGTTCAAACATTATTCATTAAAAAAGGCCATTACATTTCAAACAATATATAAGTTAACTAACACAAAATATGTTGTATGACGACTTTGCCCTTGAAATGAACCATATGCAAAAGAAAAATATCTTTGATTGTTCTTATTTGGAACAAGATTCAAAATTTAAGATCAAATATATCACAATTGAAAAGTCAAGAATTAAAGTGACATAACCTCCAAACTATCAGGACTATTAGTATAATTTGCCCAAAAAACTTTGAAGAGAGAGAAAGAGGGAGCAACAAACTACAATGCAAAAACGTGTAACTAGACAACACTAAATGAACAATAAATATATTATGTATGTAGATTATTTATGAGGGAAAAAAAATAAAAGAAAAATTGTACTAGAGTATTTTAATTAAGATTAATGAGAGTTTTTATTATATTTTATGTGTGGTGGCATTTAAATTTAATTATGTATGACTTATGCTTTTTTGATTATGAAGTTATAACTAAAAAAATATGAAATTATGTAATTTTTTTAAATCTGAAAAATAGTACACACTGTTATATGTATTATTTTATTTTAACATTGACTGCTTTCTTTATTGTTAGAAATTGGGCGCCCATGTGGCATGACCCATGACCCTTTAAACCTTATCCATGTAAGTTTGAATATGAATTCAAAACCTATTTGGATAACCCACTCATAATATCTATATCTATCATATCAACTGATATGGATAGATGATATACTTAGCATATATATCTGATACGATATATGGGATATGAGATGAATAAAATAACGTATATTTTTTTTTTTTTTCATATTGACTCTCTCCCATTAAAATAATGATCGAGTTTTTTGCACTGTGACTTGTGTGGGTGATACTCATATTGTGGTATCACTCCACTGCTGGGTGTTCGTTGTTCGCATTTTTAAAGCACGTGATTTACTCACAAGATTCTTCACTTCAGGTTCTATCACCTAAGGTATGATCTGATAATTTTTACCCGAGGCATTTGATATATCTTACATTTATTTTATAAAAACAGCATGATGTCCACATGTGTAGCTTCTTTCCATAAAAATTTTATTTTTGTTTCAATTAATTATTTGTGGACTTAAAAAAACATGGTTCCTATATCTTCATATAAGATGGTCAGGTGACTTTAGATTTAGAACCATACATATCTTAGACATTGATGAGAGACATCACTTAGGATAAACAAGCTTTAGCAATATTGCACAGCCATAGGAGAACATCTTTCAAACACAAAAGCATGCACACACTTTCACACACATAGTACTTTCACACACACAGTGTAATAAACAAAACACACTAGTCATGAGCTTTATTGTATATCCTTTATGTTGGCAGTATAATTTATAAAAGCTAATCACAATTTAACACATGGCACGAAGAGGACAATTTGGAGAATTAATACAAGTGGCCAACCAAAGTCAGGCACGTGGCAGTTCGTATTGGTAATAATGGATCTACGTAGCACTAGAATAAACAAGAGATACAAGGTGATGTGGCCTAACGGTTACTCACAAAGTTTAAATTCAAAATCAAGAGGGAAGCCTAACTGCAAGAGTGGCGTAGTGGAACTAACTATGAAAGACTATGTTCAGCAATCGTGGGAGGACATTTCGATGGTTGGAAGCCCACTTCAACGGTTATCCTTGAAGAGTATAAATAGTAGAGAATGCCCCAAAATGAGACCCAGACTCAGATCTAGAAACCAGTTTATTTATTTCATTTTCTTTCCAGTTTTACAATTCTTTACGTTTCTGCACTTCAAATTCATGTACTGCACTTCATTTCCTATGAGTAGTTTCAAATAGTTTGTTATTGTGAACCTCTACGAGGCTGGGTTAGATCATTGTAAGTTCTCATTTACTTAATGAAATTCAAATTCTGAAATTGTTCTTCAATTGTTGTTATTTACCAATTTCTCCTAAACAAGCCACCAGTAAAAATTCTCTTCATTGAGGTTGAAAGAACTATAACACAATCGTCTGACAATTGGTTGGCAATTAATATTCTGTAAGGACTAATTGATCCTTGCTAGCATGCTTAAATTTACATCATTAACCTTCGAAAGTCAAAAAAGCCAACATATATTTTGGGCACGCCCAGTGAGACCCTAAAATGACTGGACGTAGGAGACAAGGAGAAAGTGAGCACTTGGAAAAAGGTGTGGAGGGAGAGATAGAAGTACCTAATCCAGAGGCTAATGTGATAACACATCTTGTGGAAACACCTATCTCATCAGAATCTATAGTCGAACAGACCAGCACCTCGAAGCATGCACCACATGTTCAAAATATTGGACGAAACTAGGGGTGGGCAACAGTTTATCTGAACCGCTCAAACTGCCCAACCTGCATACAAATGGGCGGTTTCGCAAACATAATGCGGGCGGATGCGGTTTGAAATATGACAAATTTGCAAGTTGCAGGCAGGTCGTGGGTTAAACCCGCAACCCGCAAAAATCTCCGCACTTTAATTATTATTATTATTATTATTATTTTTTACATACCAACTTTGTAACTTTAATAGGAGCACCATTATGTTCTCTATGACACTAGGATCCTTATTGTTATGTATTTCTCAACTATCTTAATGTCGTAGAATTATCAAGTCCTAAACTTGGTTTCTTATATGATTTTCATTGGTGACTCATCCACTTTTTCCTAATAAAATTTTCTTTTGGTGGTCGATGGAGCTTCTAGTTTGATTATTGATTACTGAACTAGAAATTCTAATTGAGTACAACCTTTAATGCATTGATATACATTTTTTTCATGGCAAAAATGCTAGTGTAGGGTCTCTTTGTTTTGGGTACTTTCATTTAATGCATTGATGTTCAATTTTTATTTGTAAACTCATCAAAAAATTGTTGTCAAATGATCACAAATATATAAAATGAATCTAATGCCCAAATTCGATGGGACAAAAAAAAAAAACTCAAAAATTAATTTTTAAAGAAAAAAGTGTAAACCGCAAACCGCCTGCAATCGCCCGCACATCTCTAAACCCTATCTGCATAAACCGCAAACCGCACTGCGGGCGGTTGCGGGTTGACTTTTTCTCAAACCGCTGAGATGCGGGCGGGTCAAAACCGAACCGCAAACCGCACAAAACCGATCCGCGAACACCCCTAGATGAAACCATGGAATTGGACCATCCACTATTCCGTCTACCCAGCCAATGAATCCATAGGGAGGCTTGGTAGATGCCATGGGATAGCAGTTAATGTATACAATGGAAAGATGAGCAACATCCTTCATGGATTGAATGAATTCCCATTAACCAACTATCGTAAGGCATTTGGAGGAAAATTCAAACGTCCTTCGGCAAAGATTGACTAGAGATAAGCAGCCTGTGCAAATTAATGGACATACTAATGGTCAAAATGGTAATCAAAATTATGAAAGACCATTACCTATACTTCAATCATGGTATGATCCTCCTCCGAGGCCTTTGGTAAATCAAAATGTCTCATTATCTAACAGCGAAGCCATACAAATTGGTGGATCTAGACCAACACAAGAAAATAGCAAGAGAATGTTTCCAAATCCCATGTTCGAAACCATGCCTAGCACAAAGGGGTTCACTAGCCCTCTGTTCGAATTCACACCTGGGGGTTGAAAGGGTTTCCTGAGGCTGGGAGAGAAACAACACATGTTCCTTCTATTGCAGCACTTTTCATTGGTCCTTTCGCAAGACAGGCTCAGAGGGGTCAACCATACCCTCAACAGCAGCCAGTACCACAGGGACGATCAGTCCCAAATATACCTCCTTATGGACCAAAAGGGCCTCAAGCACATGGGATTCCACTAAACCCTGTGTTTGTTCCTCTAGTAGTAGTCCAACAAGCACAAAATATGGTTCCTAAGAACCAAATTGCTAATATTGTCAGAGAAATGTGTGGACCTATGGCTCGGGGGGTTCAGACTCCTGTGTATAGGAAGCCATACCCAGAATGGGTACATAGGGTGCATAAAGGGGGTTTAGAATACCAGACTTTGGTCTCTTTTATGGAAATGGAAACCAGTCAACAGTAGAATACATTACCAGGTTCATAGGCTAATGTGGTGAATTTACCAATAATGATTATATGAAGTTAAGACTCTTTCCAAATTCTTTAACTGGGGCAGCCTTTGTATGGTATATTAACCTTACACCTGGTTCTATCCAAACTTGGCAACAGATGAAGAAGGCATTTCATTCCCAATTCTTCCAAACAAAGCCTGAAGTTTCCATAGCAAATTTGGCAAGGTTGAGCCAAAGGCTAATGAGAAGGTTGTTCCTTTTATTGCCAGATTCAAAAGGGCACAAAACAAGTGTA
Organism: Camellia granthamiana; assembly: GCA_036172215.1. Taxonomy (NCBI): domain Eukaryota; kingdom Viridiplantae; phylum Streptophyta; class Magnoliopsida; order Ericales; family Theaceae; genus Camellia; species Camellia granthamiana. The sequence goes on along the minus strand of CM069913.1, from coordinate 77,626,456 downwards.
GGGTCATTCTACTAGAGTCTAAATTTGTGAGATTGGCTCAAATGGGTTTAGAATTTAGACTTCGAAAGAAGTTCAATTCAACTGAGTTTCGAGACTTAGTGGAGTTAACCTATATGGTGCCCAGATATGAATCTTTACTTAAGGAAGAGCAGGATCGAAGTAATGCATCATGTAAGACCCATTATAAGGATCCTAATTATGAAATTAATGCAGCAGAAATCGTAGGGAAAGAGCCTACGACCTGTGAGGCATTAATTCAGAAAAACACCACAATAGACCAACAATTTAAAAAGAAAGACCTTCATAGGAAGTATTCTTTTGATTTAACAAAAGCAGATGACATTTTTGATCTTATGCTTGTAGCAAATTTCCTAAAGTTACCAAAGGGAGTTAAGATCTCTACCCCAGAAGAACTTAAAGGGAAAATGTACTGTAAATGGCACAATTCTTAGTCTCATTCAACTAAAAACTGTATTGTTTTTTGGGACAGGATCCAAGAACAGATTCGAAAGGAGAGTTTAAAATTCTTAGCCAAAGTAGAGAAAGCTATGGGGATTGACACTAACACATCCCAGAGATTGGGGAAGTAACAGCCAATGTTGGTGTGCCAAATTTCCAAAACCTATTATTGAAGGAATTAAAGGAGGTTAATATGCAGATGCATGTTGCCAGCCAGACTGATTTCAAGAAGGATATCAGAAGTTCACCAACGAATGGACAGAGCTTTGTAGACTAAAAGGATGACTCTAGTGAAGAGGCACTTGATGATGACTCTCTTAAGGCAGCTGTCATGCAAAGGATGTGTCCTAGATGCAGGTTAAGTTACAAATGGTTGAAAAGGCTCCCAATTGATGGGAAACAGTATTATAAGGATGTACAGAGACGCCCCAAGACAACCAATACCTACAACAAGAGGCCATACCCGACTGGTCCAAGACAACAGCCATTCTTGGCTGGACCACTAGCCACTAGAATACATTCCAATGGTAAGAGACCTCTGCATGAGTTCAGACCACCCAATTACTACAGGATGGAAGGCAATTATCCTGAGAGAAGACTTGAATTGGGCTCAAGTCAAGGAATCAGAGCTAGTAATTGGGCTCCAAAGTCAACTTTGAACAAGATACAAGGCAATTACCCTGAAAGAAGGTCTGAATTAAGCTCAAGACAGGGTGCCAGAGCCAGTGATTGGCCTTAAAAGTTAGCTTCAAAGGTGGTTTCAAAGACTGGGAAAGCAAGTTCAGCAATTGAACTAATGAGTTCATGGGTACCTCAGGTGCCAGACTGGTTTGTCATGCAAAACAAGCCTAAGGAAATACCTTCACAGAGAAGTGTCTTTGGAGACCAAGGTAGAATGATTAAACCTCCCTTGGTAGCTCCAAATAATTGGGTATTCCTCAAGCACCCAAAAACAAAGGAACCAAATATGGTTCTAGTAATCTCTAGGCCTCAAATGAGAAAGATCCAGTGAAGGTACACACTGTACCAAAAGGATCTAAATGAAAGTGGAGAGAGTTCTTCATTGGCCCAGTCAAAAGGCTAGACAGAGGAGAAAGAAAGTCCAAAATTGGCTCATCAAAACAAAAGAAGTGTCAGTAAAAAGCAGTTGGCTAAGGTTCATACTGAACTGAAAGCGGAGGAATGATCCAGCTTAGCAGGTCTTGAAAAGGCCTTGATGGAAAGCAATAGTGAAACAGAAGGAGAAGTTGAACTTGGCCAAAGGAAAGAAATGGCTAAAGATGAGATGTTTGAAGCCTTCATGGCTAAACAAACCTTTTTTGTCAAAAAGCCAACTGGAGCAGACCACAAACAAGTTGATTCAAAGGAAGTCACCAGTACTGAGGTACCAGAGTGCAACATGGAGGATGCTTCCCAAATAACTGAACAAGTTAGTTTGGAAAAGAAACAAGTGCAACCAGCAGTTTAGTTTGGCTTATTTCCTCCAGTGTCAGTAAATATGGTATATATATTGCCACATGAGTTCCAGGTTGAAGATGGAGACCAAAAAGGTCAAGAAGATGACCACATTCCAGTTTCTAGTGAAGATTCACAGGTTAGCATGATTCAAGATGAGTCTGAAGTGGCCACACCAATGGAAACTGAAGATGAAAGTGAGGAGGTGAGCATTAATCTCTCGTATCCCTTCGAGTATCCTACAACATCTATGATGCAGCACGTTAAGCCCTTGTATATCAAAGCTTATTTCGATGGGATACAATTGAACAGGGTGTTAGTGGATAATTGGGCAGTAGTGAACCTACTTTTGAAGTCCTCTTCGAATAAATTGGAAAAAAGAAACTCCAGCTTAATCCCAACTAGCACAACCATTACTGGCTTCGCTGGGATAAGCAGATGGCTCAGGGCATCCTGCCCATCAACTTGAGTGTGAGAACCAGAGATTGCATGACGGCATTATTTGTTATAGATAGTAATGCCAAGTATAATGCTTCACTTGGTAGGGATTGGATCCACACCAACAAATGTGTGCCTTCCTCTCTACATCAGAAAATAATGATGGCCCTATGCAATGGAGAGACGGAGGAGATCAACGCAAACCCTCAACCCTCCATCGCTTGTGCTGACTTTGCAAATGCCAAGTTATATATTGAAGGAGTGATACCACTCAATATATTGAGGAAACCTGATGAAACAGCCGAAGTGACAGCAGATGAGAAAGTAGCACACCTGAAGCACTTAGTGCAGGAAATTGCTAATGAAGAGTTCGTCACCAAGGATGACAATGATGCTTGGTTGTAGGCAAGAAAATGAGACCCAAGAAGCTAGACCCTTGACTTTAGTTAAGTTTTCAGCATTGGACATAAAATCAATAGTCCAAAAAGTTTAGGAACAAGAGAGAGAAGCCATGGTAGTTGGCTGTAAGCAAGAGCAACAACAGGTCAAGCCTTTGACCTTTAATAAGTGTTGTGCATTGGACATCAAAACAAAAGTCCAAGAAATACAGGAAGAACAAGCCTTATGGACAGATTTTGTCTATGAGGAAGAAGGCAAAGATGTTGAACCAGAGAAAGTGGAAGCAGAACAAAGCAAAGAAGTTGCTTCGAAGGTAGAAGAAGTCGAAGGAGAAGCATTAATGAGTGTTCAAGTACAAGACCCTTTGGAATAAGTCAATTTAGGGGAAGTTCTGCACAACAACCCACTTATATTATTGCTTGGTTAAGTGCTTTTAACAAAAATCAGTTGTTGGTAGTCCTAAAAGAATATAAGGATTGTTTTGCATGGTCTTATAATGAACTGTCAGGATTGGATAGGTCATTAGTGGAACATAAGCTCCCTATGAAGCATAACTTCAGACCACACAAACAGAAACCAAGACGGATGAGCCCTGAAGTGGTTCAGAAAGTGAAGGAAGAAATTCTTAGACTCCTTAAAGAAAGCTTCATTAGAACAGCCAGGTATGTTGAATGGTTGTCTAAAACTGTGCCTGTTGTTAAAAAGAATGGCAAGATGAGGGTATGCATCGACTTTAGAAATCTGAATTTGGCAACTCCAAAAGATGAATACCCCATGCCTATAGTGGACCTATTGGTAGACAGTCCAGTAGGGCACAGGATTTTGTCGATAGGCATTCTGGTTACAACTAGATATGCATTGCAGAGAAGGATATACACAAGATAGCATTCAGGTATCCTGCGAATATTGGCACCTTCGAATGGGTGAAAATGCCATTTGGTCTAAAGAATGCTGGGACAACATATCAGAGGGCAATGAATACTATCTTTCATGATCTTATTGGAGGATGCCTAGAGTATTACGTTGATGATATTATTGTAAAGTCTCAGTCTATGGAGGAACACTTGGTTCACTTGGTAGCAACTTTCGAAAGAATGAGAAAGCTCAAGTTAAAGCTTAATCCTCTCAAATGTGCTTTTGGTGTATCAGCTGGAACTTCTTGGGCTATGTGGAGCACAAGAAGGGAATACAGATTGATCAGAATAAAGCCAAAGCTATCACTGAGGCCAAACCTCCATCAAGTAAGAAAGAAGTACAAAAGTTCCTTGGTTAGGTTAATTTTCTTCAAAGATTTATTTTTAACACTGCAGAGAAAACCAAAGTATTTTCTTCTTTGTTAAAGTTGAAAGATGAAGAGGAGTTTGTGTGGACAGCAGAGTATCAAGCTACTTTCAAAGGAATTAAAGCCTACCTGGCTAAGCCTCCAGTGTTGATGCCGCCAAGTAGCAATAAGCCCTTGAAGCTATACATTGCGGCAGCAGAAGATTCATTGGAAGTTTTTCTAGCCCAGGATAGTGAAGAGGGCAATGAGTAAGCAGTTTATTATCTTAGTAGGTTTTTAAATTCTTATGAAGGTAAATACTCAGTTGTAGAAAAGTTATGCCTTGCATTGTACTTTATAGCAATGAAATTGAGATATTATCTTTTGCCTACTGTTGTCTTGGTAATTGCAACCACAGACTTGGTTAAGTATATGTTATCCAGACCAATGTTGAGAGGAATAATTGGCAAATAGATATTAGCTTTGTCAGAATTTCATCTAGAATGTCTCCCAAAAGGTAGTAAAAGGACAAATTTTGCCTAACTTCTTGGCAGATCATCCATGTCAAAGAGAAAGCCAAGAGATAATGGATCTTAGTGTGGTCCATGTTGAGCCATGGCAGATGTGGTTCATGGATCAAAGGCCAATGGTCTTATTGGAATTGGTGTTGTAATTAAGTCACCACGGGGAGTAGAAACCACACACGGTTTCAGGGTTGATGAAATTACTTATTCCAATAATCAAGCTAAGCTTTAATAATGGGGCTGGAAATGCTTATTGGATTACAAGCTCATGCAATTAATATATTTGGAGATTCTCAATTGGTAGTTAACCAAGTGAAAGGAATTTTTAAAAGTCAAAGTGCAAGCATGTTACCATATTATGTTGTTGCATTACATTTGCTTTCTCAGTTTCAGATAACAAATGTGACTTATATCCCAAGGTTCATGAATAACAAAGCCAATGATGTAGCTCAGAAGGTTTCAAATTTTAGAAGGAGGGATGACACTCAATTGAACATAAGTCAAGCAACATATCAAAAATTAATATCACCTTTAGCTAAAAGGAATGTGGTGCTGGAAGTCAATCATAATGACTTACAGGATCAAGATTGGAGGCATCCAATCATGTAGTACTTAACTGGCCCATCTTCGAATGGCAGCAGAAAGATTAAATTGTAATCTATGCAATACATAGTGTATGGTAATGCTCTTTACAAAAGGGGAGTAGATGGGTTGTCATTGGAATGTCTAGGGCTGAAGGAAGCATTGACAGCCATAGCTGAAGTCCATGAAGGCATTTGTGGTGCCCATCAGCCTAGGGTGATGATAAGGTGGTTGCTTCAAAGGCATTCCTGCTATTTGCCAACCACCCTTAAAGATTGTATAGAGTATGCTAGAGATTGCTAAGCATGTCAAAAGTATGGCATGATAAGACATGTACCAATAACTGATCTGCATGCAGTTATGAAGCCTTGGCCATTTAGAGGTTGGGCCATGGATATGATAGGGAAAATACATCCACCCTCTTCGAAGCATCATTGTTTCATCCTAGTAGCCACAGATTACTTCACTAAGTGGGTCGAAGCTAAACCATGTAAGGCTGTAGATCAAACTGAAGTAATTGGATTTATTGAAGATCTGATTCACAGATTTGGCATCCCACAGACTATAACTATAGATAATGGGACTATATTCGATGGAAAGATGGTAAAGTCTTTCATAGCAAAATTTGGAATTAGTCTTATTAATTCCACCCCTTATTATGCACAAGCAAATGGTCAGGCAGAATCATCTAACAAGTCCTTGAAGAAAGGAATACAAAGAGTTGCGGAAGATAATCCTAGGGATTGGCATAACTTGTTGTTGGATGTATTATGTGCTTACAAGACTTCTCCAAGATTAAGTACTGGAGTCACTCTTTATATTTCAATATATGGGCATGATGCAGCGTTGCCTATGGAGATTAACATTAGGTCATTAATGGTGAAATGCCAGGACCAGTTAACTTCTGAGCAATATCATCAAAGCATGTTCTTGGAGTTAGAGAATATACATGAAGCTAGAATTCTAGCATTAAACAATATTTTGTTCCAAAAGACAAAGGCAGCCAAAAGCTATAATAAGAAGGTTAAGCATATTAGATTTGATGAAGGTGATTTGTTGTGGAAAACAATACTCCCAATAGGAATTAAAAACCATAAATTTGGAAAGTGGTCACCTAATTGGAAAAGACCATATCAAGTCCATAGAGTTTTACCTAGGGGAGCATACCATTTGAAAAATCTAAATGTTATGTACATCCCAAGAAAATCAATGGCAGGTATTTGAAGCCTTATTATCCAACTATGTGGGAAACACAAAAAGTGTGAGAAATGTTAAACAAAGAAGCATGAAAACACTCAAGTAATAAATAAAGATTTCATTTCATAAAAAGTTAAATACATGCATCCATAGATTGGCCCAAAAATCAGAACAATGCTTTAGTTGTTCCCATATAATTGATTCTCTACTCCTAAGGGATGGGAACAACTGAATGGTTGTAGCCATGTCTTGCCTACGATTAGCTAGCCCTTGATTGGTAAGCTGCAGCTTTGTAACAGTTCGATCTAAGGCTAGGTTAATTGTTGCTAACTCCTCTTCTACTTGGGCATTTTTCTCCCAGAGTTGAATGCAAAACTAAGAAGTAGAGGAATGTTGTCCCTTCAATTCAGATACTTCAGCATATATATGGGAAACAAATTCATTATCTTTCAATAGCTTCTCCTCTGCAGCTTTAGCAATGTGGCAAGTATTGACATAGAAATCTATGGTAGCTGCTATCTGGGATAAGTGGCTTGAAATGGCCATGTTGGATTGCTCAATGACTTTGCAGCATTGGAGGAAATCATTCTTCAGTACAGGTCTTTGTAAGGCTTCGAATGGGATCCTTGAAAATGATGTCAGCAATTCCAAACAAGTGCCTAAGTCTAATGGAGGTAAGGAAACTCTGCTGATGGTTGGAGAGCTCTCAAAAATTTCCAAGAGGGAGTCAGCAAGGGCTAATGGCTCAGTTTCACTGTTGGCTACTGGAGTAGTTCAAGGTGTGTCAAAAAGGCTAGCCAGTCGAGCTTCAAAAATGTCCATCTCTTCCACTAACATTGGAGGTACAGAGAGGTTTGGAAGAGGTGGTTGCATAAGGATAGGAGAAGAGGTTGAAGTGTCCTTGGCAGTGTCCATAGTCCTGACCACCAGTAAATCAAGGGAAGAGGGACTGGAGCTAGATGGTGGTGGCGAAAAAGAAATTGGTAAGCTACCAGTATCTTCTACAGGAGCACCAGCTATCACTGATGAGGTGATAACTGGGGCCTTCTCAGGTGATGAAGGAGCAGCCAGGATTGTAAAGAAAGTAAATTGGGCTGAGGTAAAGGTTAGATGAGAAAGATATGGAGTTAAGCCCATAGATAAAGAAATAGGGATGCCTTGCCTCAGAAAAGGTATGTAAAGTGTAGAGCTAGGAAGTGGAAGTATTGTTTGGATAGGCTCTACATTTAAGGGCACTTTGGTATTGATTTTCTTCCTCCTTTTCGAGGCTGCCTCTAATGGTCTTTCAACTTCAGATAAGACTGAAGAAGCCATTATCGAAGGAGGAGGTGGGGTGACTATTGCTGCAAGATAAGAAATAAGAAGCAATGTTAAGTTTTATTGTTGAAAACTTGGGATAGGAAATTACTACATAAACTAAAGGAAATTACTAGCCTCGAAAGTGGTGGTGGTAATGGTTAGAGAATTGCAAAAGGCATAATGATCGGCAGTTTGTGGCCTTCTTGCAGTTTCCCTTTGAAATGTATCAACAGCAACAGCTTCATTCCTTAATATTTGCTGCTGCCTCCTTTTCTCTTATCTCTGGAAAATCACCAATTCCTTGGATTGCTCCCTCTCTACTGTCTTGGCGGCTTCCTGATGAGTAGGGTCATCATTGAAACCAGAGGGAGAGACTATTATTTTCTTCTTCCTCTTAAGTGGTGTTTCTTTACGTACTTCCTCCTCTTCAAGACTAAGCACAAGTGTAGACACCCCATTTTTGACCGTCCTCAAGACTTGGATGTCATCGTTTGAACACTCGATGATCATCCATGCCCGTGTTTGTTTTGAGTTCTCGGAGGTCTCAGTCGCATGCCTTGCCTCAAGATCTCTCAACTTAACTGTTTTGTGCCTGGTTGTGCACCAAGGACTTGTGTTTCTGCTTCTGAGGGAAGAGGGTGGCTTGTTAGCCATCCCCTCAACCCATCGGCCAAGGCTTGATGCCATCGGCCCTGTTTTCTTGCCATCGGCCAATAGTTTTGGCCGATCGGCACTTTTTTTGGTCGGTCGGCCCCTATGTTGGTCGATCGGCCATATTTTCTAGCCTAACCCTTTCTATCTGCTTTTTGCAGATATTTTATGTCAGCTGTCACAGTTGGCATGCACAATTCCCCCCTCCTCCATACACGTGTATGGAGGGATTTGCCCCTTTGCTTAGCTTATCCAAGAAGCCTTGGAATTGAATTCTATAAGAATGAAGCTCCTCCTCCCTTCTCAGGGTTCAGAAAATTGAGGGTGGAGTGATACATATAGTTTTGTATCTATATCTTCTTCTTTGTTCTTATTTTGTGCATAAAAGTGTTGTTTTGTCTTACTATTGTACACAAACACACACTAGAACACCACCCTCTTGGAGCTGAGGTCCCTTGAGATTGATTTCAGAGTTCTTGGAGTGGTTTTGATCAGAGAAAGTTGCTGGAGTGGTGTTCTTGAAGGTGTTCTTCAAGGGTGAGCAAACTACCTTTTAATACCCCATTCTTGCTTAAGCTTTTAGACCTTCTTGCATATTGCTTTAAGCTTAATTCTAAACTACAATAAGTTCTAATTTTGTGTGCTTGAGACCTTTCTTTAAGGTCACTTTTTGGTTTGGGGTTGTTTACCCCCTTTTAGGCCTTGTTAGGCCTTGTTTTAGGCCATCCCTTTTGGCCCTTGTTCTTGGCTTTGCATGACCTTTCTACCACTGAAATCCAGAGGATTTTCAGTGGTGGAAAGGTGGTTTTGGAGTCCTAAATAGGAGAGGGTCATCCCCTCTCCTTGTTGTCTTGTATGCTAGTATAAATGGCTTATATTGGTAGCATGTTGGCTTAGCTTGTTTTAGCTTCATTTCAGTGTGTATTAGGCTTTGTTTTTCCATGATACAACACTATTTTTGCTTGGTTTTGTCACTCCATGCATGCCTAATACACTTGTAGTGCAAACCACACAAACTAGTCTTACATGCTTCATGTATGAACATGTCTTTCTAGCTTATGTTGACTCCATTTCAGTGGGTTTTTAGTGTTGTTTTAGCATGCCATGACTCTGTTTTGGGTGGGTTTAGTTAGCTCTTACATGTTTCATGTACTTGTCTTGCAATCCTCTCATTTGCCTTAACATGCATCTTGCGTTCAGACTACCATTCTTGCATGTTTTGGCTCAACTCAAAGAAGCTTTTAGCCTTGTTTTACTATGCTTAAGGTCTGTTTGGTGTTGTTTTGGTCATGGTTACATTGTTTGGTATAGCTATGGTTCAACCCAGCTTATTGGCCTTGAGTATCCAAGCCACTAGCATGCATTACTTGGCTCATTTCAATGATTTGGCATCATTTGTTATGATATTTCAGTCCATGTTTCATGCTCATATACTTGCACTTATCACTCTTTTAATGCTTTAAAGAGTTGATGTCTTATGCCTCATGAATGGACCATTGTGTATGCCTCCATGCTTAGGTCTTTGGGATACCATCTAAGTGGGTTTTTGGGCTAATTTTGATATGCCATAATTCTGTTTTTCATTGGATAATTCATGTCATGTTTGGTTTTGATAGGTGTAGTATAACACCTCTTTTGTAGCCTTGCATGCCTCATGCTTTTGGACTTTTGTTCTAGCTTGTGTTGGCTAGTTTCGAGCATGTTTTTGGTCTTGTCTTAACCTGATTTGGGGGTGTTTTAATAGCCCTTGGCCCTTTGGGGCTTGTCTTGAATGGCCATGGTTTGAGTCCCTTGGCTAGCCTTAAGCTTTGGGCTTTCTTACATGCTATACTTGCTTTGTTTGGTTGATTTGGCATCATTCCTCACATATTTTCAAAGCTTATTGCATTGCCACATTCTCATGTTTGTCACACCTTGCTCATGTTTGAGAGTTGTGTCTTGTTGCCTAGGTGATAGGCCATCACATATGCATGTTTGTATGTGTTTTAATCTATCATTTCTAGCATTTTGGCCACTGATTTGGGCATGTTTCAAAGCTGTCTATTTTAGTTTAAGTCCATCTTCGCATGTTGTTGCATGCTTGCCTTGCATGTTGTCGCATGCTTGTTGCACACTTGATCCATTGCATGTTGTTGCATGCTTGAGTTGTATTGCATTTGGCATGCTTTTGTTGAGTTGCATTGCATGTTTGCATGCTTGTTACATAACTTCATATTTGCATGCTTGTTTCATTTTGCATATTGTTGTATGCCATACATGTTCACATATTTAGGTTGTATGCCTGTTGCATATTAGTTTGCTTGCATGCTTAGGTTACATTGCATTGTATGTACATTGCCTTGCCTCTTGATCAAACATGATAGAGGTCAAGGTCCCTTGTGTGTTTTTGTGCATTTCATTTGATATTGATTTGCACACTTGGCTCCTTTGGCCATCATGCATTGCAATGCGTAATTGGTGGCTCGAGGGTCGAGAACTACACTCCTTTGAGTCTTAAACATGATAAGGGGTGTAGTTGCAAACATTGTCTTGTAAATGTATTGTCATGCTCTGTTTGTCCTCTGCTGCAGCAAAAGGAGCAGTCAGCAGGAAGAAATGGCCGATTGATCATATTCAGTGCCGATCGACTAACAATTTCTGGCCGAGAGCCTTATTTTTGGTCGATGACCCTCATTTCTTGGCCGATGGCCTTGAGCTCTGGCCGATGGCCTCTCAGCATGTCCATGAAGTGGATCTAGAGCATCACAGGACTTTTCACAGTTTTCGGAGATACAGAAGTGTGCAAACAGAGGCAACATGAGGCATGGCAACGGATTTCCGAGCGAAGCCGATCGAGCATGCATTTGTTCCTCTTCCCGAGGCTGCTTTACTGTTTTCATAGCTTAATTAATTTGTTTAATTAGAGTTATGTAATAATTAATTAGCTTGTAAGTTAGTTAATTAGTTGATTTGTATTATTCTTTCGGTCCCTTCGTCGAGAGGGCGCAATTGTTGTAATAAGCATGCGTGTGTATGATGCATGTCTTCCAACCCCACTTCTTTCACCTTTTTACTTAACCACTTACGATGGTTAGTTTTAGGGCATATTTCATTTAGCATACCTTATGCTTGCATGCGTGCATCCATTCATCTGTATTGCATGCACTGGGCTCGGCGCATCATACTAACTGCATTGTATTTCAATTCCAAGTTGAATACATGTATCGCATTGTCACATCGCATATGCCATATTAGAATAGCCGAGCCTATTTCTAGTTGCATCTTTGCATGTGTTCCATTAGCCATCTTAACATGAACTAGGATCACGCATGATTTCTAACTAGTTCTTTGTTTTGGTTCGGAGTATGCTGTGAGTGTTTACGCTTTAGCATACTGCATGTGTATATGTTGCCATGACAGCATGCTTGCCATGAGGCTAATTGCTTACGTGATATAACTGCCTGAATGCCTGTGGGTGAAGGCTGGATTGCTTGAATTGGAACAATTCATTGAAATCTGCATTTTAGCCTACTTACGAGTAGCAAACTTCAAACCATTTTCAAACAAATATGCAGTGTTTCGTTCCAAATTAGGCAATCTAGTCTATACTTATTTGTTGTACGCATCACGTAGTAAGATTAGCTAATTAATCGGAATAAGAACGCATGTGTTTTCAAAAAACAAGATATCATGCTTAGTACAGGCCGATCTTTGATCGGGCGAGTGGGGGTACTCATAGATGACCTTCCCCAATCGTACCCAAGTTCCCGAGTCGAAGCAACTTTGTGATGACGGACACGTGGCCTTAGGCACGAGTCAGGGTTTCCTAAATTCTCCCAAAACAAAATATTTAGGTGGCGACTCTGTATTTGGCAAAGCAGTCCATTTGTGGCACTTCTTTCTTAAAAATCAGTTTTCCAAAATGATTTATCGGATTTGGACTCTTTGGTGATTTATCAGTCTCGCATTTCATTTTGCAAGATCAGATTCAAAACCGTGACATTGAGTCCGAACTGTAGTATGCTAGAGAACAAAACGAGATTTTCTCGGGAGTCCTCAAGGCGCGTCTACAACAAGCTTTCTCTTTTTTTGCTGTTGTTGCTTGTCTTTAAGAATGCTTAGGGATTGAGCCCTTTGAGGAGAGTCTACTTGTGAAGCTCCTGCATCAAAAAGAAAGCCATAAGTAGATGAGCAAGGCATTATAAGCATCATAGAGAGAAGAGAAAGGAAAAAATGAAAATGCATGCCTCTCTTCGAAGCAGCCCTAGTGACTTTAGGAGGAGGAGAGGCATTGGGAGCAATCTCTGTAGCAGTAGGAGTAGTCTCTATGATAGCAGGAGTAGGAGTTGGAATAGCAGGCATGGTAGAGTCAGTAACAGTGGTCCCAGTCTTTTTGGGTTTGGCTTGAGAGGGCACATCTAGTCCCACTAGTAGATCTTTGGGAGGTATTGCCAAGAGCACCTCCATATTGCCCATCCACCAACTTTGAAATCTTCTCAAAATTGTACCATGTGGGATAAAGGGGATGAATTGAAACTCACTCAACTCTTGTAGCAATTTAAATGTTGCTTCCTCTAATTTGGTATTGGGTACCTTCAGGTCTTTGACTATGAGATTGGTATTGGAGAGGCTATAGAGAGGGATAGAAATTCCTTGAGTAAACCCAAATTGCCTGACAAATTGGGAAGGATAGTAAACTTCAGATATACATTTGCAGGCTCGAAGATTCAAAGTACCAATAAAGAGCTCCCTTGGCAACAAGACAGAGGCCCACATATCCTTGTGTAGCGAATTGGAGCATTTCCTATCAGCCAAAAATGCCCTGAGCCAAGTTGGTCCTGTATTGGTTTCGAAGGGACAAAAGAAGGACGGAAGTGGAGAAATTGGGAGTTGATGAAAGAAAGTAAAATAATAGGCAAAGCTGGAGGGGTATAGGGAAATCTTGGCAAATTTCTCTCCGTAAGTAGTGGGTTCTTGCACCAAAAATCTCAAGCACTTGAGTGTAGACCAGTGAAATATGTGAAAAGCCAGAGTTGTAATACCCAGAGGGGGGCCTCCTCGGTTAACATCTAGAGGTTTCTTGCAAAATTGGGAACAAATCCTATAAACATGGCCTAAAACATAAGGAGCCAAGGCTATCCTCTTCTTCGAGGCAAGAGTCTTGACAAGTGGGGCAAACACAGGCATAATTTGTTGAGATGAAGTACAAAAGAAAAATTTGCATAACCAATACAGAATGAAGGAAAAGAACTCACGGTCGCCTACAGAGCCTACCTTCTTATTCTCAAATTTTACAAAATCACTAAAGCAACAGTTCAAGGGTGGAATAGTGAAGTTGACCGGAAGGTCTGGGTAACCAAGCGTAAAGGGAGCACCAAGTGATGAGAGCCCTAAGAGATGACAAATATCAAGAATGGTGGGGGCCATCATTCCACACTGAAAGTGGAAAAAATTAAAAGATGAATTCTAGAAACAAAGGGCTACAGGAATCAAGAAAGGATCCTCAGGGATAATGAACCTGGAAAGGCGAATGGCATCAAGGATACAGAGCTCTTGCAGATCTCATTCTCTGGCAAGCACAGCCCTGTCATACCACTCCTCCCATTCAACCCTCAATGTGGGCCAGCAGCAGTGGGGGCGGTTTATCCTTCAGCTTCCACAATCAAAACCCCCTTCGTAGAGGAGACAGTGATCCTCTAGATGAGGATACAAAACAGGAAGTTGAGTTGGGGCTTCTCTGAAGATAGGTCCTAAGACGTATTCCTGTTGTTCATTATGACTGGGAATAAAGAAGCGACCATCTATGGTACTCGGTTCACCAGTTTTGAGCTTGGATATCTCTTTATCAATACACCTCTTTAAAGCAACGGATGGGCTCACGCATTCCACAGCTGGTACTTTCAAGGAGGTAGAAGCCATTAACAAGAGTTTTCGAAGGAGGAAGCTTAGAAAAGAGTAAAGAGGAGAAGAGAGCAATAGAAATGAAGGGTTTGTGTTTTGGGCGAGCAAGTAAGTTAAAAGCGCGAAAAGAAAGGGTTTTTTAAATTTTTGTCCGAAAGATGCCCAATCAATTGAAATAGGTAAAAAGACCCAAGATAATTGTTTGATTGATTTTGGAACCCATACAAGTTTAAGCCTTTGTCTTAAAATTTATAGGAGTCCTGAAAGTACAACATGAAAAGTTTCTCTCGAAGGTAATTGTTTGGGAGAGAAACGTATCTCAAACACTCAGATTGGCTTTGAAAACTAATATTTGGCTTCAAAGTCAAGATTTGGCTCCAAAGCCAGATGTCAAACAACCAACTAAGACATCGAGAGCAGTGAGTTGACTTCGAAGCACATTTTTATTCCTGAGAATGTAGAAATGTTTAGGTTTGGTTTGCTTCAAAGGGATTAGGGATTTGCTCTTAGATTTCTTGTGAAAGATAAAATCCTTCGAAGTGAACTTTGAAGTATTCTGCAGCTGAAATTTGATTCTTATTTGATGTTTTAGATTTCAAAGTTGCAGAGCTAGTACCAAGTCAAGTAAAAGATCAAGATCCAAAAAAGACTTGCCTAAACATGAAAAATTCCTTTTGGGATTCTTTGTCTAAGCAAACCTTTTTGGAAAGCAGCATTGTTACTAAGTACTTCAAAGTATTTAAAAGTAACTTTGATACAAAGGTTGGTCAATTTGAAGCTGTTAAAATTATGTTGACCATGCGATTAGAATGAGAAGACCTAATACAAAGATTGTCAATTGTACTTCACATTTTGGAGATATTCAAATCAGGTTTCAAGTATTCCAATGGAAATGTTCAAATCAGGCTTCGAAGAAAAAAAAATGGTAAATTCGAAGCACTAATTTAATTTGAATTGGGCGAATAAAATGGTCATAAGCATGCAATTGGAACATAAAACCAAATCATGCCAAAGAGAGAAAGAAAAGCCTACTTTTATTGATTATGTAAGTAATTACATTAGAAAGCCTACTTGGCTACAAATTCGATCTCATAAAAATAAGGAATAGAAAGAGTAACAAGTTCATTAAATTTGACCCAGCAATGTTCAATGAACTTATGTTCTTTCTTTATTCTGCTTTCTATCCTATCAAAGTTGGGTTGTTGCTGTGATATCCATGTTCCGCAATATGTTAATTAGTCCTTAATATGAGCATGATTATGTGTTTAATATGATTTTGTGTGCCATTATGTGAAAATACGTGGTTTTGAATTTCTATCTGTTCACCGTAGAAATATCTGTTTGATTATCTGCTTTGGAAATTAAATTGAAGTCCTTATCGGCCACAGAACCCAAAATTGATTATGCCATTGTGATTAGCGTAATTTTTAAAGCCTACAGTGAAATTTAATTGGAAATTGATTCGGATCAGATTAAATTGATTTAATTAATGAATTAGTGCTCTATTATTATATACTAAAATAATATAACAAAAGGGGCTTTTATATGAGCACTACACACTCAATTTCTCTTCTATAGCTTGACTTGGCTGATTATAAACTTTAAGGAAAAGGAGAGGGTTGGCTAGAGAGAGAGTGAAGGAAATTGGAGTTTTGGCCTCAAAGCTTGGTGATCTTGAAGGCACACCCAAGAATTTACCATAAATTGTAAGGATTAAGCTCCTAGGTGAGTAATCACCTCTTAGTTCATAAGTTGAACTTGTGATTTTGTATATTCAAGCTAGTTGGGTGATCAAGAGTAAGAGTTCACATGATTTGAGTTGGTTTTGTTGATTTGGTAGTTAAAATGCACATGCATGTATAGGATCACCATGATTTTGCATAATCAAGCATGTATTAAGTTGAAAATGGAAATATAAGTGTTAAATCATGCATGCAAGCATGTTTTTGTTGAGCTTCATGAGAATGAACACCGTTTGCATCATCTAGGTTGAGAATAAGGGTAATACATCACATGCATGTACAAATTATAAGAATAGGAGCTTTGAATGCATGAATTTGCATGTTGGAAATGAGTTTGGTGTCAATTGGGACATGCGTGTGTTTGATTTATGAATCGAGCTCCATATTGATGTAAATGGGTGTTTGTATCATGATAGCATAAATATATTTGAAGTTTGAGCCATAAAATGTAAGTTGGATTGGTTTGAATGCTGGATTTGAGCTCAAGAACTTAGCTAGAAAACGCAGAAAATTGATGTCTGCTCGAGCGGGGAAACCGCCGCTCGAGCGTGATTTTCGTGCTCCCAGTATTTTTTTGCAAACTTGGATGTCCGCTCGAGCGGGTATTTCCACGCTCGAGCGGGGAGCTATGTAGGGTGAACTACCGCTCGAGCATCCGAGTTTCACGCTCGAGCGTAAAATTGACACAACCAGCACTTTTGCAGACCTCATGGGTCTGCTTGAGCGGGGACCCTGTTTTCTGAAATTTTGTTTATGCGTTATGTGTTTCGTTTTCCGTCCTCTTTCACTTGTAAGCACTCTTAGGCATACATTGAGCATTGTAAATGAGTTAAAGAGATAAGAATGAAGCCTAAAAAGGAATATGTGAATTAAGGAACGGATTGAATCGGCTGTGACCCGTATGTGCTATGTGATGTGTAGGGTCAAGCTCCAGGGCAAACCAACCAACTGATCACTGTGAGTAATATCGATATTTGAAACTTGTCATTTGTCCAATTGCTTATTTCCTTATAAGCCTTATAAGTTTGCCAGTTTGAATTATGGACAAATGTTTGATATGAATAAACGAATGGGCCAGAGGACAATTTGATCTGAATAATAGAGTGAATGGGCCAGAGGCCGTTTTGACATGACTAAATGGGCCAGAGGCCGTTTTGACATGAATGAATGGGCCAAAGGTCGTTTTGGCATGAATGAATGGGCCAGAGGCCGTTTTGACACGAATGAATGAATGGGCCAGAGGCCGTTTCAACATGAATAAATGAATGGGCCAAAGGCCAGTTTGGTATGGAAATATGAATTGGGCCCAAGGCCGTTTAAAGCATGTTGTTCTACATACTGTTTGTATAACTCATTTATTTGATATTATTCACTAGGCTTTCGCTCACGCTCATTCATGTGTTTGTAGGTGAGCCAAGAGAAGTCCAAACCCAGCCCCAGTGAAGTCTGTGAGGAACAACAAAGGTTTTGAAGAGTCAGCCCTTGTGTCTCACGCACGAGACCCGTCTTCGCCTTTTGTCATTCCGTTTCATTTTGTCATGTGGGCGAAGTCTTTGAATATGTTGTATGTAGTTTTCTTGGGTTGACTTAGACTTATATGATCCTGTACGTACAGAACTGTATGTTGTACATATTTTGTTGTGAGTTATTAATATGCACATGTATGTTTGTTATGATGTGCCATGTAAGCACAGCTCTATGGACAAAGTTTTAAGTTGCTTCCGTTTGGCCCCCATTAACTCTGTTAAAATACGTTTGGTTCGGTCTGAGGCCATAGGTAATCTCATGATTACTGGCCGGTTATGTCCTTAACCCAGGGGAGCGGGTTCGGGTCATGACAATTGCAGCTAGTATGCTCTTATTTGGTGAAAAAGTTATTCAGCCTTCACCTCAAATTCTGTCTCTTTCAGGCCTTGTTCCATTTCGTCCATATCGAGATCATCCCAGTACGCTGAATCCTTATTCTTGAAGTCATTATATTCTTCAATAAGGCTCTCTGCTTCGTACTGTGTCTGAATTCGGTTTGTTGTTCTTTTGTCAAAAGAATCATTGGTAGCCACAGAAATTTGGTACCAGTGAAGAAGGAGTGGAAGTTGGTCCAAAAAAGTTTGAAGTTCTGCCTGGGCAATGAGGTTGAGAACATGACCCCGAGTCATAACTTCCCAGGCCCATTGGAAGTTCTTGAGAGGAATCTCATCTACAAGAGCATTGAAGGGCAAGTGAGAGAAGGCAGCAAGCAGAAGTTGAGCTTGATATCGGTCAAAGGCAGTTGGAAGAGCTTGAGGTTGGTAGGAAGGAAGAAACTGATTCTCGAAAAGAGTAAGTTTCAATTCCTCCATCCAATGAGGATTCTGAGGAAGAGGAGGTACAGAGGGATCCATCCCGAAAGAATAAGGGAACTGGGGGTTATACACGCATTCAAGCTAGTCAGAAGAGCAATGTTTTTCCCTCTTAGCCAAGAATGATGGATTGTGTCCCTGTGCTTCGCTAGAATGAGTTCCTCGCACTACCTTCGTTGGCATGGAGGATGTGTACCATGCCACAAGAAAGTTATCCTCCAGACTGCATCGGTGATCAATGGATATATAGGGGTAAACCACTGAGCTCCGAGCAGAAAGGGGAATAGACAAAGGATTATCAAATTCAACAAATCGATGGTGAATTAGCTCCCTTAATTTGGGTTCATCAGGTTTTGGCTAACTTCCCCTGCCAGTAGACCTTGAGGAAAAAGAAGCAGTTATGTCTCATGCAGAGAGTGGAGCAGAAAAGGAGCTTCCAAGATCCATTTTTACAAATTGTTGGTCACAGATGTTTGGTCTAAAGATTGGCAATTTGCAAAAGCTTCCATGACTTGTATAAATTGAGGTGGATAGGTGTAACCAATAAATGCATTAAGGTTCTTTCAAGGCCTGCAATCATCTTCCAAAGACTCCTTGTATGCTCGATCAATGTAAGAGAATGTGTGATTGGCCATTGGAGATGTACCAGTCTTTTCGCCTACTCAAAGAATGGAAGTGCAAGATATATGGATTTAATGTTCACTGCTTCATTATTTAAAAAGCGATTATACTACCAAAATACACAGAGTCCATGCATGTCTTTGAACGTGGGTGGATTACACTAGTTCACTAATATCACCAAGTATTGGGTATATTAGTGCGGGGGGTAATGTTGGCCGTATAATTTGTAAAAGCCAATCACAATTTAACACGTGGCACGAAGAGAGAAATTTGGAGAATTAATACAAGTTGCCAACCAAAATCAGACACGTGGCAATTCGTATTGGTAATAATGGATCTGCGTAGCACTAGAACAAACAAGAGATACAAGATGATGTGGCCTAATGGTTACTCACAAAGTTTAAATTCAAAATCAGGAGGGAAGCCTAACTGCAAGAGTGGCATAGTTGGACTGACTGTGAGAGAGCACGTTCAGCAATCATGGGAAGACATTTCGACAGTTGGAAGCCCACTTCAACGGTTATCAATGAAGAGTATAAATAGTAGAGAAGGCCCCAAAATTATACCCAAACTTAGATCTAGAAACTAGTTTATTTATTTCATTTTCTTTCCAATTTTACAATTCTTTACATTTCTGCACTTCAAATTCCTGTACTACACTTCATTTCTTATGAGTTGTTTCAAATAGCTTGTTGCTGTGAACCTCTACGAGGCTGGGTCAGATCATTATAAGCTCTTATTTACTTAATGAAATTCAAATTCTAAAATTGTACTTCACTTGTTATTTACCAATTTCTCCTAAACAAGCCACCAATAAAAGTCCTCTTTATTGAGGCTGAAAGAACTATAACACAATCGTCTGATAATTAGTTGACAATTAATATTCTGTAAGGACTAATTGATCCTTACTGGCATGCTTAAATTTATATTATTAACCTTCGAAAGTAAAAAAAAGCCAACACTTTCGTTTGGTTATAAAATTGCTTATTTACCCAAAACAAATAAATAAACAATACAAAAATACATAACATATATGCGCAATTTTAACTAAACTAGACTTCAAAGAGTAGAAGAGGCAAGGAAGAAAAACTAATAGCATAAAAAAAAAATTAAAAAAAAAATTTGAAAAAGAAAATAATCATACCTTATCAATGCATTTATGGAGAGAACGAAGTTGTTCCAATGGAGGCTCATTGTCAATTGCCACTGTTCCATCTCTGAATGTACCATCGGGTAAAGGTGAACCAATTATCAATCTCCAAACTCTCCCCAAAAATCAATGAACGCCTTCAATACCACTAGTAAGGAAGGAGGATATAAAAAGTGAGCTTTAGTTTAAGAACTGCAATACATGTTCTCAAGTTCAAAAAATAATAATAATTATTATAAGATACTTATTTTAATAAAAACCTACCTAAATAGGCCCATGAACATCTCATATAAGCGAAGAGAGTCTGCACCATACTCAAAAACAACATAGTCAGGATTCACGACATTTCCCCTGCTTTTACTCATTTTATGAGCCTGAGCAATCAACCGAATTTTGGGATTGTCATTTAACACAAAAGAATCACCAAATTTCATTACCAACACAAGGGGAAAACATAATTCCAAAAACCAAAAATAAAAAGGTGAATGCCAAAAATAATAGCCTTGTCTCTACTAAATTTAGTGGAATGCATCAAGATGGGTGAGAATATATTACAATGCAGAAAAACACACTTTTTCATTGGGTATTCTTTCTTCATGATGCTCTCCGAACACATCAACAGAGTCTGCAGATATGAAATTCCCATTTGAATCTCTGTATGCCACATATTGAACCTGCAACTTAAATCATTAAGAACTAGCAACGGGGATACATTACTTTGTGACCAAGAAACTTTACTTGCTTCCTCTAGCATAACCCCTGGTTTATGACACATATGAAAGGTTCTTTTGGTTGATACAACACCAATGTCACGAAGAACCTGCAACAAAGTTTGAAATAGAAGCATTTAAATATATACAACACCAACAAAACAAATACGGTCACAAATTTGGTATCAGAAAACAATTATGGACGGCACCAGTCTTTAATTTACTAGCCGGCCTTTTAGCATAGACAGCCTTGTTTTCGAATTTCGGTGCTTCCTTCACCACAGTGCTTCTCAAATACATATCTTACCAATTGGGCTCTCCATCTCCCCAGACTGGCTTAGATTACTACGGTAAATGAACTTTTCTTGAAATCCAGCATACAATCTACCTACAATTTGGCTTGGCTCATAACAATCCTAGGTATATCTTTTTATGATAACAACAATTAGATGTGTTCAAAAAAAAAAATGAATATTGCCTATAATGCTGCATGGAAAGGGAGACACCAACCAGCAACAAGGACGCCTCAAAATACAGTACAATACAATTGGGAGCACAAACCTCGTGCCAGAACCTGGAATAAAGTAAGTGAAGAACAGCATGTTCAGCACCGCCAACATACACATCAGCAGGGCTCCAATACCTGCACATGAAAGATGCTAAATAGAACTCTGCATAGCATATAATCATCTCTTAGTAGCAAATGACATATACATAAAACAGATCACCAGTAAGAGACCAATGTAGTGTCAAACTATGGAGATTTGTGAGCAAAAGTGGCACTTACATTCTTTCATCTTATCAACCAATGCTTCCGAATTTTTAGGGTCCATAAACCTCAAATAGTACCTGGACATGAGCAGAAGTATGACTAAAATGAGTATCTTAGCGATGTTATGAGAAAATATAAAATAAGACATAAATGCATTAGTGAAAACATAGAAGTGACACCATAAAATGAGCGAAAGTTGTTTAAAATGGAATGGCCACACATAACTATAGTTTAGATCATACAAATAGCATATAACAAACATGTCACGTTACTAAATTTTTCTTTTCCACTTCTGACAAGTCCACCATCCACTCTTCTCTCTCTCTTTTGACGAGTCCAGTATCCACTCACCCATTCAACCAAAGCATGTTGTTTTTGTGCAGGGCCACACAAGTGGAAAATATATGACAGAACAGAAGACATTTCTTTCTTCTTTGCTCTTTAGTTTTTGTTTTCTTCAACAAACCACCCTTCTATGCCCTATGTCCCTTCGAGCATCTCCATGCTTCACTCTCAGGTTTTCCTTTCTATTCATCTTCCCTGAACTTAAAGTACTTCAATGTTTATCACAAAAAAGAAAATTCTGGTAAAAAATACAGCCCTCATAACAAACAAAGAATTCTCATACCATTGCACCATCGGCACTAATACAGTAAAAATAAATAAATTTTAAAATTTGAAACAATAGATTACCAGCATGAACCAGCCCAATGTGGCATGGTTTTTGTTTCGCGTCTGGCAGGCTTTCCCAACCAAAGGATCAGTGGTCTCAACCTGAAAATCAATCATCCAAGTTTACATGTATGAATATTAAAATGAAAAATATCTAGACAATTACTAACAATTCGGAAATAAATAACATGAGAAGAGCCAGCATGCTGGCTAAATTGGTGTTGAGGGCGTTAATAGTGGACATGTAGTCCAAAGTAACAATAGTTTGTTCAAAAGATAGGCATGACCGAATTTGCAATTACTGCAAATGAGAGCAACTGATTAAATAGGTGTTTTCATTTGCCTACTCATTCATGATGGCAATTCATGCTCCATACAATTGTAGCGAAGTTACAGAAAAGAAGAAGAAAATTTAAAATCAGAGTAACATCCACACGAACTTGCTACAGGGTCCAAGGATTTGTTCATTTTGCATGTGTTCTCTGAAAGAACAACTTCTACTGATAGAAAACCAGGAAGCAGAGAAGAATAAGAAAGATAGAAAAATGAAGAACTAGAATTTATTATTAATTTCTCAAGAGAAAAAACAATACAACTCAGGTTTTGTTGGAAATAATGGTTTTATAGGCTTATTTTGGGCTAACTTTGAGCCCAAATTTGAGTGGGGTCCACATGTCTTTTGAGGTGATGTAACGCCCCAACCCTTCACATATCATCAATATTGTCCACTTTGGGTCACGACCATACAGATTTGTTCTTTCCAGTGGGTCACCCATCCCAGAACTATTCCAACCTAAGCACGCTTAACTGTAGAGTTCTGCTAGGAATTTCACCACCTAGGAAAATGCTTTGATGCTATATAAGGGTCCAGGTTTTTACTTTTATTGCCCAAGAACTCCCCCTCCATTGCCGATGTGGGACACCGAGACCTTACAATCCACCTGCCTTAAGGCTGCACATCCTCATGCAGTAGCCTACTAGCTCACAAGCCGGCCCACATGTGCCGAGAGACGCCAGGGGCCCACACTCAGTAATCTAGAGAGTCAACTCCAATACCATTTGTAACGCCCCAACCCTTCACATGTCATCGATATTGTCTACTTTAGGCCACGCCCATACGCATTTGTTCTTCCCAGTGGGTCACCCATCCCAGAATTACTTCAGCCTAAGCACGCTTAACTGCAGAGTTCTGCTAGGGACTTCACCACCTAGGAAAAGGTCTCGATGCTATATAAGGGTCTAGATTTTTACTTTTATAGCCCAAGAACTCCCCCTCCATTGCCGATGTGAGACATTGGGAACTTACATTTGTTCTTTCCAGTGGGCCACCCATCCCAGAACCACTTCAATCTAAGCATGCTTAATTGGGGAGTTCTTTTAGGAATTTCACCACTCGGGAAAAGGCCTCGATGCTATATAAGGGTCTAGGTTTTTACTTTTATAAACCAAGAATTCCCCTTCCATTGTCGATGTGGGACACCGGGACCTTACAATCCAGTCCCCTTACGGCTGGATGTCCTCGTGTAGTAACCTACTAGCTCACAAGCCGGCCCACATGCACCGAGAGACGCTAGGGGCCCACACTCAGTAATCTGGAGAGTCGGCTCGAATGCCATTTGTAACGCCCCAACCTCTCACGTCATCGATATTGTCCACTTTGGGTCACACCCGCATGGATTTGTTCTTCCCAGTGGGTCACCCATCCCAGAACTGCTTCAGCCTAAGCACGCTTAACTGGGGAATTCTTTTAGGGATTTCACCACCTGGGAAAAGGCCTCGATGCTATATAAAGGTCTAGATTTTTACTTTTATTGCCCAAGAACTTCCCTCCATTGCCGATGTGGGACACCAGGACCTTACAGGTGACGTGTTCCTTGCCACATGGCAAGTCACACAGTGAAGATGGTTCATCAAAACCATTTATGAGTGAATGGGAACTTGACGTCGTTTTCTGGTTCGTGGAATGGACAAGTCAAGAAGTAAAAATGTGGGTTTCCTTGAATTGGGTTATCCCACATTGAAACTTTAACAAAGCTTTTGTATGTATATAAACTCTAAGTGGCAACACTTGGGTTGGGGCCCAAGAGGCATCCCAGGTTTATAGAAGGGAGGAGTTCCATAAAATGAGCGAAAGTGATAAACAAGTTTTTAACTGCCAAAAGCTGCCAGCAGTTTACAGATTCAACAGTTAGCAGATCTGTTCAATTTCGAAATTGTATCTCTTCAAAATTGTTTGCACTTGTTCTGTTTGTGTTCATACATGTTCAGAATTTCTAAACAGTCACCATCTGTCCTATAAATAGAACACTTTCCAACAGGTTTTTCACAATCACAAACATCCAGAAAAATCTGAAATTCTCTTGGTTCCCTCCTGGTTTTGCTCCTCTGCATAAATTATCTTCATACTAGTTTTTAGGAAAAAAAATTAAGAGAGTATAGAACACAGGTTTGGTTCGCCGTACAAATTATTTGGAGTGCTACTACAATTTGTGAAGATTATTGTATCTTGTGAGATTGATGCCTATTATCCGTAAGTACCGTAGTGGGGCAAATATATCTTAAGGACAAAGTGTCACACACTCGACTTGATCTTTTTTGTACTAATTCACATCGGTAAATAAATTTTGTAAGTAATTTATTTATTTGTTTGATTTGGTTCCAAGTTATTTTTTTGTTTTACACAGAAGATTGTTCCAACAGGCTTTATATATTCTGAGAATGAAAGCACCACAACCATAGTTCTAAATCGCGGTATCGGGTAAGGTAACGGTATCAATCGCGGAGTATTGGTATCGGTAGGGTCGGCCAGTACGTATCGAGAATCAGGTGTCACAGCCGTGAAATTTTAAAAATCATTAGCTATCTTCTGAAACTCAATTTTATGCATTTTTTTTTACTCTTTTAGCCTTAATTTGTCATATTTTAATCAAAATTTTGATATGTATGAATACTTTTGACTCATTTTCGACTATATAATATATATTTATTTTAGTCCCAATTACAACTTTTAATTATCTACAATTTAAAATAAATCTACAGCAGTATACCAACTAGACCCATGAGTTGGTTAAAGAAACACATGAGCCCAAGATTACTCAAAACAACCCACCGTCTTCAGCAAAATATCTTGGCCCAAAACTATGAATATACATTTGTATAAAATATAAATATAAAAGATAAATATAAAAGATATACACTGCGCCCCATGTGCTGTATCATACCTAGCTTGTTGTAGCCTCAAAGCTTTGCTCAACAGCGCACGACCAGAAAAGCATTCTGAAACACGCCGGAAGCTGCTGAAGGACAGCACGACCTCCTCATGAAACTCATAGCTGCACTCTCACTTTAGCGAAGACCAACAATCCAAAACCAAAAACAGCATTGGAGCAACGAGCAGTTTTCTGCGCTGATTTTCATCCGTACCTATGACAACCGGCCTGTACCACGCTATGTATTGGATTCAGGCCACTACGTACTGGGACTCAGCCGCTACGGCTGCAAATTTCATTCTCCCCAGTATACCGGTCCATATCCGAACCGATGCTCTGATTTTCCGGTACGAATCGGCCGGTACGGTACCGGCCGATATTTAGAACTATGAACACAACGCTCCTCCTCATGCCCCAAAGGAATGACATTGCGCCGAAAAATGACATCGATCAACTAGAGCCGCGGGGGCAAGTTGTGGCGACGAACAAAGGTATGACTTGCATCACCCGCACGGTCTGAAAAATCGATCTGGATAAGATGAGTGACTGGATGCGTGTCATCATAGTCCTAAAAGGGGGAGTGGCGGGGACAAGTGCAGTGGCACCCAAGGATAGTAGCGGGATCCTCAGGATGGATAGTAAGGGTGATGCCATCATGGTGGTCCTCAAACAATCCGGGAAATTTGGGTCCGTAAACATATTCTGAGAGAATAGTTGGACAATCCCGAGGTAGGCAGGGACATCCACCTAACATAAACCTAAAGGCTGACGGGCTGCAAAGTTGCTAACTGCCCAACTTGTGGAGGCGTTAGGCTGGAAATAGTCAAGATCAAAGGTGGCATTCCGAGCAATGGCTTTATGGGCCCAAGGAGTTGTGGGGACATCGCGGATAGGAGAGTAGAGGTAGATCCGGTGGTGGAGCGACCTCTCTTGGCTCAGCTGCCGGAAAGAATGGACATGTCTGCAAAACAAGGCAACCACAAAGAGCAACGAGACATAAAGCTTAGGGACTAAAACAAAAAATGGAACACTAGAGTGCGTGCATAGCACAAGAGATAATAAGGAAATGCATACAAATACTAAAAGTGGGCCCACTCCCCCCGACTGTCTCACGCCACAGCAACATTTCAACAGAATTAACACAACTCTTAAAATATGCAACCAATCCCAACGAAGTAATTAATAAAGATGCACCAAGAAATAGATACAAAAATAATGCATGGATAATCCTGTCTGCCATCGCAGTAACACGCAAAGAATGTTCCAATCAGGCCCGAGAATTAGAATATATTAGAATAAAACAACAGCAAGCTTTTTTTTTCTTTTTTCTTTTTTGATATAGAGAGAGAAGAAGAACAGTAAGGAAAATCAGAATAAGAAGAAGCAGCAGAATAATAATAAGCATAATAATAATAATAATAATAATAATAATGAAATATACTAAAAAGAGAGAGAGAAAAAGAAACAAAGAAGTAAATGAAGAAATAAAGAAAAATACAATAAACAAATAAATAAGGGAAGAAATAAATCAAAAAGAGAACCTGAGGAAGAAGAGAGAGCACAGGGGACGGAGTGGTGTGGCAGCACCGACGGGGGTGAAAGGAAGGACGCCGGTGAGGGAGGGAGGCCGGAGGAGGAAGGAGAGCACACAGCCGGAATCGCGGAAGTGGTGCGAGTGGTTTGCCGCCTGTGCAGCAGCAGCGAAGAGAAAGAAAGGAAGAAGGTGGCGCAATGGGTTGGTGAGGAGGTGGGGGCGGGACAGCGTAGACGACGGCCGGCAGCACAGAAACCGGCGACGGCGGACCGCAGACAGGGGCCTGGCGTGGACGGCGCTGAGGTAGATGGTGGTGGGTTGGGGTGGAGTGTGGCGCTGGAGGGACGGCGGCGCCCGAGTCACTAAGGCTGGCAGTGCGGGATTGCCGGTCTGGGGCTGGACGGCGGCGCCGGATTGGAGGTCGGTAGGTTGGTGGTTGCTGTTAGATGAAGAAGCAAGAAAGGGAAGAGAGAGAAAAACGGCTGGGAGAGACGGAGAGAGAGCGAGAGAGAGAGGGGGGGGGGGTGAGTGTGGTCCTACGTTTGGGACAGGTCAACAAGTGTTTGAATATATATATATAGATTTTTAAGTGTGAAAATCCGCACGGGCGGAATAAAGGACAAGGCCGCGGGTGGATGAAGACACAGACAAATCAAAAGAGGCTTTTCTAAATTAAGTCAAAATAGAAATTTATTTCTTAAATTAGGTTTAGTTTGGATAAAATTTTTAAAATAGGCTAAAGTGTTATTACAAGTCACGTTTTTATCATTTTTCGGACCCTCTCGCGAAAAATTTGTGAAATAGTAAAAGCGTAATTACAAACCACGTTTTTAAGGTATACATAAAACGTGATTAGATAGCACGCTTTTAAACAAAATTTGTTTTATTCAGAAAATGTGGTTTCAAACCATACTTTTACTGTGCTTATAAATAAATTTTGTTTTCTTCGGAAAACGTGATTCACAATCATGCTTTCACTGTTGCCAACAGAAAGCGTGGATTATAACCACGCTTTTAACATTGTAAAATCCGTCTTTAAATGAAAGCGTGGTTCGTAACCACGTTTTTACAACTTATATAAGACTCTCCCAGCCCCCTCATTTGCAATCACGCTTTTTACACTTACGTTTTTTTTCAAATTCAGGCGACTCTCTGCTCTCAGACTCTTGCTCTTGCTCTCGCTCTCGCTCTCGCTTTCGCTCTCCCTCTGCTCTCAGACTCTCTCTTTGCTCTCACTCTGTCTCTCCGTCCGTGGGTTGCTCTCTCTCCTTCCGTCGGTTGCTCTCTTTCGCTGGTATGGCATCTGTCTCTCTCTGTCTCATTTGAATTTTATGTGTTTATTGTGTTTGTGAAAATGTGAATGTGGGTACAATGTGGGTATAATGTGGATAGAATAAAGTTTATGAATGTGAAAATGCTGTGAATTAATGAAAATGTTGGCAGAATAGGGTTTGTGAATGTGAAAATGTTGTGAATTGAAATTGATATCAATGTGGGTAGAATAGGCTTTGTGAATTGAAATTATGGTTTTGAATTGATAAAATGTTGTGGTTTTGAATTATGAAAAATTTTTAGGGTTTTCAATTGAATGTAAAATCATAAATTAGGGTTAGGGTTTTGAATTGTGAAATTAGAAATTAGGGTTAGGGTTTCATAAATTAGGGCTATGAATTTTGAATCCTGTATATATTTTTTGCATTGTGAATTGTGAATCCTGTCTATATTTTTTGAAATTAGGGTTTGGAATTTTGAATTGTGAATAAACCAACCTATATTTGTTGAATTGAAATTTTTATTTTTTGCTTGTTAATAAAATGATTTTTTTTTTAATTAAGAATAAAATTGTGAGAATTGGTAATTGAAATATATTTTTAATATCATTAAAAATTATTATTTGTCTTAATAATTTATTAATATAATGAGTCATTGTCAGACAACTAGAAATTTAGAAAGACATAATGTAATTTTTAAAATCACAATAGAAAATTCATATTTTAACCAAAATTTAAGTAGTATATTTGTAATTTATCATTATTATTTTTGAGAAATGTATATCTAGTTAAAAAAAGAAAAAAAAAAAAGAAAAGAAAAGAAAAGAAGGGTATATTTATTTGAAGGTTGCCACACCCACATAAGTGTGTTTGAAACATGCAACAATTACGGATTGGCAGCTACAAATGATCTATGAAATTATTTGACTTCGATAGTCATAAAATAACGAAGAAGAATAGTGAGGCTTTTCCCAAATTACGGCAAAATAGCAACCTATTTCCCAAACTAGGCCTAGTTTGTGCAGTGATTTCCCAAACTAAGCTAAAACAACTCTTCTTATTCTTTCGGTTATCTCTTAAGCTACATCATTATGCCACTATAACTAGTACAAACGATTTTTTTTGGTTGTTTTAGGAAATATATTAAAAGCTAATTTTTCATTTTTTTATTTTTCTTTTTTTACTTTTTGTGAAAAAAATTAGAGAAATGATGTGACCCAAAAAAAATTAGAAGTCAAAAAATGACTTCTAACCTCTTTACGAAAAGAGGCCTTTCAAGTCGTCCTAAAAAATGCTATTACCAAAACATTGTATATAAATAAATAAATAATTGTTTAAAAATTATGTTTGAAAAAATTAAAATTTTAAAATGACTCATTCTCAAGAATTTTTACCCAGTTGAACTATCCAATTGACTTATTCCCTATGCGTCTGGATTCTGTTTATTCAATTAAGGTTTATATTTTTATGATAGTCAGATGTCTGAATCAGTTTACGTATTTCTCGACTAATCTTAGAATCCACACAAAACGTCCCTTCCACATAGATCAGACAAATCTCAAATAATACCTATAAACATGATCTCAAGAAATTGGTAACACATAATGAGAGTTCAACTTGAGACCTGAAAGGAGCATACTTAATGTTTAACACATAATGAGAGCTCATTAATATTAATCAAACTCAAGTTTGACTCGGTTTGGCTCGATAATTTTTTGTAATGTTATTTATATTGTGTAAATAAAAATAAATGAGTCGAGCTTGACAAACCGAGCCGAGCCCTTAACAAGCTGAGTCGAGCTTGTTCATAAAAAGTTCGGCTCATTTGCAGCTCTATTTGAAACGACTCGTGATTGGGAATTTTGGAGAAGTTGATTTTCAATATCACCATACTTGACTAGAAATAATATAAAATTACAACTCATAATTATTAACTTTCAAATTTTTTATTTTTATCTTTTATAACTGAGTATCTAAGTCAATTTATACACATCTCAACTATATTTAAAATTATAATATATGCATCAAAAGAGAGTCTTAAAACATTCTAATTAATAGTCCATAGAAATTTCCTAGGTAAGAAGAAGAAAAAAAAAATGGCACTTTGATGGGTAAGCCTGTGTTTCATAATACCAAATAATTGCTACGGATGGCCCAATAGATTAACATGGATTAGTATCCGAAATTTACTACATAGATTTAACCACCAACATAAGCCCAAAAGACAAGGCACAAACCTCTTTTGAGAACATGAAAAAAATTAATTTATTGGTTTATTTTGATTATATTATCTCTCTATTTTTTATTTTTTTTTTTGTATGTTTAAGAAAAAAAAAAGAGTAAATAAATTAAATTTTTTTCTTACTTTTCAAAACAAGCGAAAATGAGCTTTTTGTTTGAATTTCATAACAAAGCCTCTATGACCTCTAAAAAGTGGACGAGGGTTACCATTACACATAGGAAATAACTTTGTCATTAAGGTCCCTAAGGGCACAAGTTTGAGCAAATAAAATTAACTTATCTTTAATTGTCCATAAATCTCAAGAATTGGATCACTAGTTTTGAAAAATTAGGAACAATGTTTGAAACCTCTATTTCATATTGTCCAAATCAATCGAGTTATTTCAACTCAATGAAAAAAATAATAATTTCATACAAAACTTACACTATGATTTAAAATTTTTGCATGACTTGTCCAATTTTGTCCAATCTCACTGAATAAAAGAGTACTTGATAGAATGAAGTGTTTTTTAAATGTGTGATATATCTGTCTACTTTATCAAAATACTAAAAAATAGATCAAGATTTATCAAAAGAAAACAAAATAAGTGTTTTTTAAATTGGTCTCACTTACATGTGTACGATTAAATCATTGCCTAAATTAACGGTTGTGCAGAGTTATTATTATTATTTATTTATTTATTTGGAGTGAATGCCTTTTAAAAATTGATCATATTGAGGGGGGATGCCCTTGCCGCAATGGTAAGGTTGTTTTATTATGCTAATAATAATATAAAATAAAATAATTCTATTATAATTCGAGTGTTATGAATTCAAAACATAGAAATAATGGGCTTGTTTGGTTTCTTTTTCATAAAAAATTTTGGAAAAATTTCTCTACAAACAAATTTTCAAGAGTAATCAAACCAAACAAATTTTTCTAAAAAAAATCTCAAAATTTTGTTTGGTTACCTATTTTCCAAAATCACTTCTCTCTCATACATATCAAATCATTCACTTTTTTTAAAACTCTCTCCCCAAATCAATTTTCCACAGCCATTTCTAAAAGAAGGCAAACCAAATAAGTTTTCGTACTTTTTATCTCAAAAACTACTCTACAAACACAAACCAAACACACCCAATGTCTCTGAATACTGAATAATGCGCATGCATATATATGATCTTCTTGTAAACTCTGCCATGATTGTAATCTTTGGAATTGTCCTTTTACAGATCTTGTAAATCAAAATGTGTTACTAGCTAAAAATCTTATAGTTTTGTTATAAACAAACAAAATTGATCATAAAATTGAATACAAATACATTTATACGCATAAAATTTTATAGAGTTTGTTTCTATTTTGAAAAATTTTATCCATCTATATACATTTTGTGTACAGTTCTATAACCATTTTTATATTCTTAGACTTATTCAAAATTTAAAGTTATTGCTGCTATGTGATTCAGAATTTCTTTTTGTTTCAAATTCAATAAACATTTTTGTATAGGAAATCTATACATGTGTATGAATTCCAAAAAGGATCATATGAACAAAGCATATCCAACCTCAAAAAGAATGAGAAAAAAAAAGAGCAATGACAACAAAGAATTACGACAATAAGTATAGTTATTTTGATGTTTTTTTATGAATTAAGACGAGAGAGCAATGACAGCAAAGAACCTTCACGCAGAAAAGATAAGAGTCTCCATATAGGAAGTAAAAAAAAAACTCCACGTAGAGATGAAATCTCAGCCGTTGTTTTATACGAATAAAAATAAGTGAACAAAAATGAGAAAATAAACACTAAAAAAAAAACTCCACATAGAGATGAAATCTCAGTCGTTCTTTATGTGTTGTAAGCTTTTTTCTTAAAAATCTAAAAAATCCAAAACATAAAGTTTATTTTAACTCATATTTTAATTAAAAAATGAATAATGATTGTTGGATTACAATTGCTGATTACTTAAATAAAGTTCTTGCCTCACAAGTAATTGTAATTGAATGATTTAAAATTCATATAATTATTTTAGAAGTAAAATTCGATATAAGTATATTGTTGATATTTTAATGTTTATTGTTTCATTGAAGCAAGTATATGGAAACTGTTCCAATTATCTTTGTGGGGAAGTGGTTTGGAAATACTCTTCAGATCCTAGGAGACGCTCTTGATCCTCAGCTAGTCACCTGTAAAAGCACCAGCACTCCGGTCAGGGGTTGCCGGGGTTAGCACTCCGACGGGCAAATCAGTCTCAATTGTCAAGAAAGCTTGTTCACTAAGTTAAGTGCAGTTATTCTTACATACCTTTCCAAGAACGCTGCTTCTATATTTATATCTGTTCTTTGTGGGACCTCGGGGCCTGGGCCTACTTTTCAATCATTACCCGTTCTTCTACTCGGCTTTGGGGATCCTTTTTTAATCGGCCTATGTATTGTATTCGGCCCATCCTAATCATGCAGGATACAGCCGGTTAATGTTAATACTACAATATACCCCTTCCGATTTAGCCATATATTCGGCTCCCACAATTGCCCCCCAAACTCCCCATTGACGGTAGTCAATCGGCGTGTTTGGTCTTAGAATTCGAAAAGCTTATCATTGATCAGGTGGCCTCACGTTCCCCAAGTCATGTCAGAGGATGTCAGGAGGTGCACGCCTTTCCGTTGATCATCATACTTTCCCGCCCTACTCATACGTCTTTTGCATTTATTGCGATTTGAAACTTCAGTCCTTTTGGATACACATTTCGTCGATCATCTGATACGTTTGGACCGCCAGCGCGCATCTCCCCTCGCACTCATATTTTCTGCAACTTTCGTCTGTCTATCTTCGTCTCATCTGCTCTTCGTAAGTCTTCTTCTCCTTTCTTTGTTTATTGTTCTTACTTTCGGCGAATCCTTGGGTCCCCGTTGAAATGGCCAAACATTTGAAAGACCTCCTTTCTGAGAGTCGCATTTCCGGATTCCGGCGACATTTTCCATTCTCGATGACGTTCATTTGTCTCTTGTAACGGACAGTTCTTTAGATATGGAGAGAGAGGATCAGAATACGATCGTATTCCCCCTCCTGTCCATTGCTGAGGGCGGAGTTCGTTTCCCCCTACATCCATTGCTTTGGGTCGTCCTTCGCTATTGGAGTCTGATTCCTTCTCAACCCAATGTAAGTTTCTTTCGAATCATTATGGGGATTATAGAATTGAATCGACGCCTTAGGATCAATCTCGGAATTCCGGCCATTCGGCACTGCTATGCTTTAGCCAAATCCTCTGGTCGGCTGGGGTGGTACTTCCTTAGGGCCAAGGATACTGACCATCATTTGGTGACTATGCTTGCCAGTTCTGGTAAGAGGGTCGATGATGTAATGGTCAATGTCCGAGGTAATTGGGAGTTCGCTGAGGGCGAAGATCGCCTAGACCCCATTCCCAGACATAAGGGTGATCCAGGTTGCCAAGTAGTATCTTATGTTCGTTGATCTGTCTTTTAATCGGCTCTCTTTCCTTAATCTCTCTTCTTTTGCAGGTAATAATTTGAAGAAGATTCTGACTTCTGTTGACGACGCAGTCCTCAGGGACATTAAGACTGCACTCAACTACTTCGGCCGTCAAAACGTGCAAAAACAAGGGAGAGCCGCCCACATTTTACTTTGGTACGAACCGACTTATACCACGTTCTCGGCTGCGGACAACATTCCGATTCCATCCGGCGATCAGAGCCTCTCGGCGCTTATCTTCCCCAGCTACAAAAACCTTAGGCAAATTGGTCTTGAAGCTTCTGATTCGGGGCAAGACACAGAGCCAACGATAGTAGTTGCCGATCCGGCCAGAGAACTCACTGAGGAGGCCGAAGAGGTCGACGAGGCCGTGCGCTCGGCGTTTGAGGCTGCCGGACTCAATCAGCCTTCCTCTCCATCCACTTCGGGTCGGGGCAGAGTTCTCTGCCGGAGACATTTTCGCGAATTTAGGAGATCTTCCCGGCGACTTCTTCGAAGGTATGGCGAAGGAAAGCCTTACGCAAATGGCACGTAAGAGAAATGCCGAGCGAATGGCCGCTCGAAAGAAGGCCGAGGCCGCCGAATCTGATGCCAGCTTGGCTAAGGCCTCTATACCCATTGTTGAAGGAACGGCTCAGGTTACACCGGTCGGCACGGAAAAAGTTGAACAGCAGGCCGGTGAAGAAAGGCTGATTCTGGAGGACCGCGGCCAAAAACGTGGCGCCGAGGAGGAGGCTAGTTCAGAAATTAGCCCTGCTGACAAACGGCCTCGCCTTGAAGAATCGGACGTGGTTGCTCCTTTCGTAATTCAGCCGAAGATCAAAGACACGCTGATTTCTTCCAACGCTTCAGCCATTGAGGATCCGACCGTTGCATTGAGCCTGGCGGCCTCAATTTCCTTGCCGGCGGACAATGCGGCCTTTTGCGCCGCGCTGGATATTTTGGCCGTAGCCCTGTCTGCGCAGTCGGCACTTCTGGTAGATATTAAATTCGCTTGAATCCATTTTTACAAGGGTATCTGACGATCACTTGTTTTTGCAGACCGTTGGCAGGATCGCCGACTTAGGCCGCCGCCTGCATGATGCTCTTGGCAGAGTTGACCGTTTGCGAACAGAAATGGACGGTCAGAAGAGTAGGGCCGAGTTTGAGAAAATGAGAGCCGCAATGGAGAGCACACCAGCCGAAGTGAAGAAGGAGAGGCTCGCACTGCTGAACAGCTTCGTTCCGATGCTGAGGCTAGAGCCAGTGCGAGTGAGGAGTCGCTCAAGCTCTCTAAAGATGAACTTGCCGAGGCGAAGAGTCAGTTAGAGGAGCTCAAGGCGGCCCAGGAGAAAGCCGAATCGGAGGCTTTTGAGGCAGGAAAAAGAGCCGCCTTTACGGAATATGTTGATGAAGTTCCCAAATTTGAGAATCGGGGGTTCAAACATGGGTGGTTCAAAGCCCTTGCTGCCGCTGGGGTTACGTTGGCTGTGCCAATTCCTTACGAGCAAGTAGATGTTGAGCCACTTGAGTCCGACACCAACGAGTGATTTGGGAGGCGTTTCCAAATTTGTTAAGTTTTTTGATTTTTGTGTAAGTTTTTGATATTTGTTTGGTAGAGTTTTGTTGGTTCAGGGTAGTTTTCATGTATAAATTGGTTACTAACTTGTACGCAATTTATTAATGAAAATTTCCTTGTAATTTCACTTCTACTCGTACACAATTCGTGTGGTTATGTTAATGAAACATTGTGATGTCTTTCGCTATTTTGCGTAAAATTGTTGCTGAGTTTCAGCTTTTAGAGGTTGAATATCCAGTGGCAATATTGATTCGCCCTTCATATACCGATTGGATTAGAATTATGAAAAGTCGATTCGTGAGCCGGCTGGGGTACTTGAGCCGAGTATATTAATGAATCGGCCCTTGCCCCAGGCGGTTCCTGAAGAGGTTTGAAGGATCAATTCTTGAGTCGGCTGGGGTACTTGAGCCGTATGTATCGATGAATCTGCCCTTGCCCCAGGCGGTTCCTGAAGAGGTTTGAAGGATCGATTCAATTCGTGAGCCGGCTGGGGTACTTGAGCCGAGTATATTAATGAATCGGCCCTTGCCCCAGGCGGTTCCTGAAGAGGTTTGAAAGATCGATTCTTGCACCAGCTGGGGTACTTGAGCCGTATGTATCGATGAATCTGCCCTTGCCCCAGGCGGTTCCTGAAGAGGTTTGAGGAATCGACTCATGAGCCGGCTGGGGTACTTGAGCCGAGTATATTAATGAATCGACCCTTACCCCAGGCGGTTCCTGAAGAGGTTTGAAGGATCGATTCTTGCGCCGGCTGGGGTACTTGAGCCGTATGTATCGATGAATCTGCCCTTGCCCCAGGCGGTTCCTGAAGATGTTTGAGGAATCGATTCTTGCGTCGGCTGGGGTACTTGAGCCGTATGTATCGATGAATCTGCCCTTCCCCCAGGCGGTTCCTGAAGAGGTTTGAGGAATCGACTCGTGAGCCGGCCGGGGTACTTAAGCCGAGTATATTAATGAATCAGCCCTTGCCCCAGGCGGTTCCTGAAGAGGTTTGAAGGATCGATTCTTGCGCCGTCTGGGGTACTTGAGCCATATGTATCGATGAATCTGCCCTTGCCCCAGGCGGTTCCTGAAGAGGTTTGAGGAATCGACTCGTGAGCCGGCTAGGGTACTTGATGGTAAAATCGTGCCCCTGTCGTCGACTCAGTCGGCGACGGTCAACTCAATCGGCGATGGGCGATTCAGGCTCTGCAATTAATGAGAGTGCCTTGATCGTGCTGCCTCTGTGAAGGGTAAGTGCACAAAGGCACATCCTTTATGATCTTGGCAAACAACTGACTTGAGACTCACTTGAGCGCTTGCAAGAAGACTGATTGTGTGAATGTCGAACCGACTCTTCTTTAATAGTAAAGGGAAAGCGAAGACCCTTGCTGAGCTGGGCGGAGATATGAATCGAGGTGGTGAACCCTCGCACTCAGTAAGTAGGAGTTCTAGGGGTCGCGAGAGGCGTCAGTCTCCTCGACGTCGCAGCAGATCACCCAGGCGAGACAAGCAGTCGCAGGGTAAATCTCCACAATCCCGAGTCGAGAGGAGGTCTGACACGAATCCGTGTCCATTAAGCTTTGTGGTATTTGTGAAGAATAGACCCATGACGAAGGCGGACTCGATCGTTCGAGACCCAGACGTAGCGGTCGACTTTGCCCGACAAATATTTCCTGCTGAGGTTCAGCAATCAATGCTGGGTCGACAGGACTACGAGGTGTTTCGCGAGGGCATTCATGGCGCAGTGAAGGGGCTTTACACTGCTTACGAAGTCGGCATGCGACTGCGCGCTGCCCGTCAAGAGATGGAGAAGAAGGAAGAACGTATTCGAAGTTTAGAAGCCCGCATGGAGGCGGCCGAGCGGGAACTAAGGAGGACCAAGGCGGCTCAGGCACAATCCACCACGCACGCGAACCCAATTGTGGAAGAGAGGGTCACTAGTCGGCTTATCAGCTCCGCACTTGCCGATCGCGAGACGGCAAGTATGTTCGCAATAGAGAGCGCGAAGGGGAGGGCCTATGAGAAAGGTTTCCATGAGGGCCGAAAAGTGGGAATCGAGAAAACCAGGGAAAAATTGGCCGAGGAAGTGTGCCGATGTGAGAACCGTGGGTTTAGACATGGTTGGATCAAGGCATCTCAAACTGCAGAAGCTCTACGAGCGTCGGGAATTGATTCCGCATTGCCACGCTACATGAATAAAGATTTTCCATTTTCTGCTTTCGAAGTTGAGGAGAGTGAGGATGAGGGTGACGCCGTATGAGTTTAATAGTTGTAAGATTGGAACGCAGGGCGCCTTTGAAGCTATGTAACTTATTGTTTTATTGAATAAAGAACGTTTCATTATAAATGTTTCTATCATTCATATTCGGCGTATGTGTACTTCGTGTTGCCTAAATGTTTGAATGAACGTCTAAATATTGTCTGACCCAGGTAGCCGTTAATTGTCCGGCGGTACGTGGGCTTATCGGCAGGATCTGCACATGGGCAGGATCGACGTATTCGTGACAATCGTTTAAGGTTTTGTTGAGGCTATTTCAACGGCCATTTATCTTTGACTTGGGTCGGCGTATTGATGCTTGGCCAGTTGGATTGGTGGGCTGGTCGAGGCGAATGTCAATTGACGCTTGTCTTAGTTAGCCAATGCGTTTTTCGGCGTTAATAAAATTTTCTTGGGATTAGGACCTTGAGATCGCGGTCGTTGCTGAGAATAAAAGGAGTAGGCGCTTCGTACCAATAATCCCACTTGACTCATCCGTCCTTGTGTGGGATGGCGATTTTGGTTACGGAGGCTCAGACTTCAGTCAAGTTTGGTGCTGAGATGGTTTGCAGCAGAAAACCTACCCGTGAGGGAGTTAGGTCATCCAAAGAATTTCAGATCTGTGAGTCTCCAAGTCGTCGAAGCAAATCACCCCGAATGGAGAGTCAACAACTGTCAAGTTCATTCTTCCTTGTCCTGGATCTTTGCCTTGACATTGTCAATGGTGTTAGGAGAAGTTTGGCGCTATGCAAGTCGTGGGCTTAAGCGTAACTGGTTGAAGGCATTGCACGCCGTGGAGGGGTTTAGGGCGACGGTCGTCGAACCGGCGAAGCTGCTTTTCTGGCGTGTTTTGTTCCTTTTTTGCTTTCGATATTGTAATGCTCGAATGGGGGTTGTGTTTATGTAACAACTGTTTAATCAAATAAATGGTTTTATTTTAAATATATTTGCGTGTTATTCTGAATTTTGCTTGTGTACTAAAGCACATTACTTCGAATGTATGATCTGCTCTAGCATGTTGCATAGGATCAATTATCAATAGCTTTTGTTCGTGCCAATGCTTGCTTCGGATTCAGAGACGTAATTAGCGCTTAGTACTGTAGACCGATTAATATGGCCGAACGGATTGACACAATAATCCTTTGAAGCTCTAAAGCGGGCTCCGTATTCGGAGGCTTGAACCCAGGGGCCCATTCGGCCTTTAGAAGACAATCGACCCTAGGGTGTCATGCGCCGAAGGGGGCTCCGAATTCGGAGGCTGGATCGGCCCTAAGGCGTCATGCGCCAAAGGGTCGTGATATCCACGTAGGGCGCTCCGAATCCGGAGACTTAATCGGCCCTAAGGCGTCATGTGCCAAAGGGGGCTTCGAATTCGAAGACTTGATTTGGCCAATCGTGATATCCACGAAGGGCACTCCGAATCCGGAGACTTGTTTTGGCCAATCGTGAAATCCACGAAGGGCGCTCTGAATCCGGAGACTTAATCGGCCCTAAGGCGTCATGCGCCGAAGGGGGCTCCGAATTCGGAGACTTGATTTGGCCAATCATGATATCCACGAAGGGCGCTCCGAATCCGAAGACTTAATCGGCCCTAAGGCGTCATGCGCCAAAGGGGGCTCCGAATCCGGAGACTTAATCGGCCCTAAGGCGTCATGCGCCAAAGGGGGCTCCGAATTCGGAGACCTAATTCATTCAAATTTTTGAAAGTGAATAGTGGAGCGACTATTAACTTTTGAAATATATCAGGCTCAAGGTTCCGCACGACTATCCGCACTTGGTCCCTCTCAGAAGGTCAATCTGTCATTTGTGTTACCTTTACTCTCCACCTTGCAACAAATTCCACAAAAGGTTCTTTAGGATTCTAGTGGGTTGCTTCAAGATCTTGGGTGTTCATTTCAATTTGGGTATTGTAAGAATACTAATTGACAAACGCTTCAGCCAAATCTTTCTAGTTCTACTTCACTTTATCCTCCAACTTCGCCTACCAAGTGGCTGCTATACCCAACATGGTTCTTCCATACATAGAGAGTTTCTGAGGCTTAGTCAGACCCATCAATTTCAGGACATCCGAGAAAAGTCGGATATGTACCATAGGATCTCCAGACCCGTCGAAACGGTCAATGTGTGGCATTTTGAATATGTCCAGGAGCCTTATGGCAGCCTCAGTGTACCCATCCTCAATATCGGGAATGGAGTTAATTCCTTGTGCCTTTTTGAATTGCTTCTCAAGGATAGCAATTTTTAATAAGGTCGGGTTAAGATCATTAATATCAAGGGGGAAAAGCCCCTCATTAGGCTACACCAGAGGTCTGAAAACTCAAGCTTGAGGCAACTCTTCTCGAGGATCTGGACCCTGCAAATTTTCAGCTGGCGGAGATGGGTTAAAGTTTGGATAGGGGCCTGAGATGGGATGTACAATAGATGCCCTAGATGGGTGGCGTAATTCAGTAGTGGCTCCTCTTGAGCAGCGATTCTGTTGTTCAGTGTATCCATGGCCTTTTGAAAGGCCATCATCATGGCCACAACTTCTTCTGGACTTTGTGCCATCACGAGTCTGCCGAGTTGGTAATTGAAGAAATGGATGGATGTAACCTAAGAGATTACTAATAAGGATTTTGAACCGGTCATTGCTTGACGTATCTGAATTGGATAGATGGATTTGACTGGATTATGACTCAGGTTAGATCTTTTGGAATTGGATTGACCGAACTTTTGTTGGGTGGTTTTTCTGGGGATTGGATAGACTATGATGGGTTTAAGCTCTTCCGACTTGGATTGGGCTTGGGCTGTGCTGAGTTGGGTACTGCTCCTTCTTTGGCTCAGACAAATCTAACATTAAAAACAAATGCCCTATCAGAACAGGGTACCGGGTATGCTGGCCAAAACAAAGCAAGATATAAATTTTTGGCCCTAGTTCTAGTTCTAGTATTTTTCCACCATATCAAACACAAACCCCTAGACTTTGACCCAAATTCTAATTCTGATATGACCCTCAAGTTGGAAAGGAATTGCCTCAAGATTAAGACTCTCGAAGGATTGCATCACATATTTCTAAAGATTTCACATTTTGCACAAAAGCATTCAAAACACCCCTATGAGAAGTTAGGGTTTCCATGTCTTACCTTTGGAGTGATCTAGAGTTTCACTACTTAAACAAGTGGTTCCATAACATCCTGAATGTGGGAGAGTATCATGTCCTAATTTGAATGGTCGCTAGAGCTCACTACATGCACTAGGTTGATTGGTCCAAAAAGGTACATCAACAAGATTACCTAATATACTACTCACACCTAATACCGAGAAGTGAAAAAAGGATCAAGTGGTACAACGATAATCCAGATCCGATTATGTTTCCAGCATGGCAGAGCCCACCATCGGCCAGCCTTTTGCCAAGCTTTTAGGCAAGCCTCTGACAAGTCGTCCAGGAATAGCAGATGGAAAACACAGTGATTTAAGAGCACCACTACGAAGAACGTAGATAAAATTTCACGTCATGAAGTCCAAGTCAAGTTCTCTAATTTCCACAGTAGAGTTGCCAGAAACTGTAGATGGATTTTTGTGCTCCTCGGAGGGGTTTAGTCTCCTCGGATACAATAGCTCTATAGTTCGAACTCTCGTGGTTTTGAATCTGGTTTCAGAATTGCAATGTGAAACGGAAAAACACAAATAAGAGTCCAAATCCGACAAATCTTTGGAAATCTATTTAAAGTTAAAAATGCCAAAAATGGACTGCATTGCTAGATTTCAGAGTCCCCGTCTAAATATTTTTGGAAAATTTAGCAACCCCGTGACTCGTGCCAAAGGCCACTTCTCCGTCATAACCAAAGTGTCGTGGCTCGGAAACTTAGGGATGAGAGGGGAAGGTCATGAATTGAGCACCCCACTCACCTGATCAAAAATCAGCCTCTACTAATCATGATGTGATTTTTATGTATATTATATGCTCTTGTTCTAATTATTGATGCTTACTTACTATGTGAGGCACACAAGTGTAGACTATTTCTCCCACTTTAGAATGCTTTGAATTCACGTTTGTTTGAAAGAATTTTGAATATGTGCTACTTGAAAAAGCGAGCACACTAATTGAAATCATCCCAATTAAGCGAAATAGCCTTCATTCACAGGCATTCAAAGAGTTATTCCAAATAAGCACTTAGCGTCATGGTAATATGCTAAAGTAAAAATACTCACCTAGTACTCAACCGAGGCAAGCCAAAGAGAAGAAAATAATTAGAAAAATGCATGCTCTAATATGCAAGTGACTAATGCAACACATACAAAATGCAACTACTAGGTTCGATTTTTAAAATGACACATGGATCAATTCAAGGCATATGGTAGCGCATGTATTCAAGTAAGAAATGACAACAATGTTAGGGTGATGAACCGAACCCAATGCATGCAAACATGGATACAAGTCATGGCAATGATATGAAACGAAAAACATGATGCTACCACAATAAGCATATAAATAAAAGGGATAAAGAAATGGGGTTTGGAAGACACACAAAATATTACAAGCATTACAAATTTTCCATCTCATAAGAAGGTCCAAATTAGAACACAATTGAATTAACTAAATTAACTAGCTATTACAACTTTTGAATGAGTCTAAGTAATTAATTACAACATACTAATATTAAACCAGTAATTTAATGGAATGGGAGGCGAGGAGCCGCATGCGCACAACCGAGAACATCCTCTCGGAAACACCTCTGTTTGCTGCCAAAATCTATTCTGTTTGCATTCAAAGAATTGTTATGTTCCGGCCTCAGATTCTGCTCCATTTTGCTGCAAAAATACTACTGCCTGTACAAAATGATGGTCGACTGGCCTTGGAAAGTGGTCGCCCAGACAAAGTTGTGGCCGGCCGGCCACTGCTTTTGGGAACTACCTTGCTATCATAGAATCAAAATAGTGCAAAAACAGAGTGTTTTCAAGAGATGCTGATCCTCTCTGCCCCTTCCCTATCATGAAGAGGATCAAGGAAAGAATAAATTCGACTCACAAATCATCAACTGTCTCAAATTTGTTGCATGATGATCTATGAACCAATAGGACAAAAGCTCAATAAATGAAAATGAAAAACCAACAATACCTCCTCCCTATCATAGAGTTACCTCAAGGGAAGGGGTAGACTTTGCTTCTTAAATCATTGAACATCACTAAAGTGTATGTAATGAGTCAAGACGCAGTCGGTTCAATATAACGTCCGATTGAACCTAACTCAATTTTACTTTCTTTTTTACTCCAATTTTATTAGCTTCTTTTACATTACCTTTCCTTATATTGTCTTTTCTTCATTTTTGTCCAAAAGTGATATTTACGTCCACTAAGTCCAAAAGCGATAAAGAGTATCAAGCATTGTCTTAACCCGAGAAATGAGCTTTTCAAGCCCTTTTCTATGGGGAAAATTATAAAGGAGGAATCAAACTCATTTACGAGCGATAATGGTTCAGAATCAAACCCGAAAAGGGCAATAATGACCCTAAATCCAAACTCGATAACAAGCTATAATGAAACCTTCCATTATGATTTCCAATGGTCTAACCTAGAAAGTTACTCCATTAGAAGTACATGCACCGGTGATAAAGAGAAGTGACAAACAAGAGGTTGTACTTAGCATGAGAGAGATGTAATGCCTTGGCAATGAACCTCCGAAGATATTAAACCATTAAATATGGAAATCTTTTTCTTATGCTTGAACAACAACCTTTTGTTGAGCACAACTCTTTAATCAAAATAAACAAAGAATGGAGGGAGGTTGCAAAGATGATTATGCAAAGGTGATTACAACAGTGTAAATATGTATGAAAGCTATAAAAAAGAAGCAACAAAGGACTATTAACTCAAATGGATTGAAGGCTACACCCATGAGGACTTACAATAACATATCCATAATATTTAAAGCATTCTTAAACACATAAAATAGCACTAAAACAGTGCTTAAAATTGAGTTTTTGATGTGAAAAAAGTGAGGAAAAAGAGGTTAAAGCCAAGAGGTTTCAAGCAACCAACAAGCCTAAGGAAGGGTGGCTAACCCCCCATCTTTTTGGTGACCTAAAATCACATATTTCTGCCTCTGAAAACTCTAAAAAAATAGTAGCTAAAAGCAAAGAAACGAGTGGGAAGAACAAGGATATAAGCTATGGGATAAGGTTTAAGAAAAGGTGGCTAACCCCTCCACCTTTGGTAGCTTTTAAATCACATGTTTCAACCCTCAAAACCAATCCAAAATAGTGTATAAACAATAAGAAAAAGAGAAAGAAAGAGTTGTGTAAACAAAGGAAAAGATGGCAAAGGCTATAGCTCTTGAAGAGAGGATGTTCTTGAGTTCACAAAACCACAAGTTGAACACTCTCAATAATTGAAATTTGTGTTTAATAATCTCAACAAGAGGCCTCAAGGTTTGGCTTAGGAAGTGTATGGATAGTGTATGTATATTTGCAAGAGAGAGAGGTAGTGTGTTGGACAAGTTTTGGCTCTGGAGAAATTTTCTAACCCCAAACCATAAGGGGTGGGCTTGTATTTATAGAA
This sequence comes from Camellia granthamiana, assembly GCA_036172215.1. Lineage (NCBI taxonomy): Eukaryota > Viridiplantae > Streptophyta > Magnoliopsida > Ericales > Theaceae > Camellia > Camellia granthamiana. The sequence goes on along the minus strand of CM069913.1, from coordinate 77,582,250 downwards.
AGGCATTGTGGACCCGCCTTTTTCCGCGCCCCCTTTCGGAAGGTTTGAAAAAAAGGACTCACAGTTCGGACTCCCGTGGTTCTGAATCTAGCCTCACAAGTGCAATGTGAAACTAATAAACACCAAAGAGTCCAAATCCGGCAAACCTTTTTGGAAAATCAATTTTAAATCAAATAATGCCAAAATTGGACTGCTTTGCCAGATATAGAGTCGCCACCTAAATATTTTATTTTTGGGAAAATTTAGGAAACTCATACTCGTGCCAAAGGCCACGTGTCCGTCGTCACCAAAGTTGCCTCGGCTCGGGAACTTAGGTACGACAGGGGAAGGCCATGAATTGAGCACCCCCACTCGCTCGATCAAAGATTGGTCTCTACTAATCATGATATGATATTTTATAAACATTATGTGTTCTTGTTCCGGTTATTAAACTAGCTTTACTCTGCGATGCGCACAAACAAGTATAGACTAGTTTGCTCAATTTGGAATAATTCAACTCATGTTTGTTTGCGAAAATGGTTTGAATTTGCCACCTCAAGTGGGCTTAAAGTTTGCGGATTTTACCACCAAACATAGTGGGCTTAAAACATGATTTGTTACTCAACAAAGTGGGCTTAAAACGCACATTTGTTGAATTGTTCTAATTCAAACAACAAGCCTTCATCCACAGGCATTTAAGTAGTTTAGCATTTAAGCACATAGCCTCATGGCAAGAATGCTAATCATGGCAACATTCACATTTATGCAAGTATGCTAAAGCATAAAAACTTACCGAGTACTCCAAGCCAAAATAGAAACTAGTTAGAAAGATGCATGATCCTAACTATGTTAAGTGTTTAATACAATGCATGCAGTATGCAATTAATAGGCTCGGCTACTAATATGGCATATGGATCAATTTGATAACATGCGGTTAAACACGTATTCAAAGGAGCATTTGAAATGACGATGCAGTTTGAATGATGTGCCAAGCCTCGGTGCATGCAAGACAAATGAATGGATACAAGCATGCGATATACTAATTGAAATATGATTCCTAATCTAACCATCAAAAGCGATTAAATAAAAAGGAGAAAGACGTGGGGTTGGAAGATATACACACACGCACGCACACTTATTACAATATTACGCACTTGCGAAGGAGGGTCCGAATGAATAAAAGCTAACTAGCTACGCTAATTAAGCTAACTAATTATTACAAACCAAAACTAATTAACTATTCTAGCTACTTAATTAAATAATTACATCACATCTAATTAACTACTTAGCTAATTAATGGATTACAAGTCAATTGCAAGTAAACTAAGTAATCAACTACTTAGCCCCGGGAAGTGATGGATATGCATATGCATGCTCGATTCTACACCCGAAAAGCCACTGCCTTACTGCTGTAAGCCTCTGTTTGCACATTTGATTACTGAAAATTCTTCCAATTTCCAGAACACCTTTGCTTCATCTTACCATCACATTATGCAAAAATCACTGATGGTCTACAAGAGGAACAAGGGGCCGGTAGGCTACCAATGGTGGTCGGTCGGCCACTTATGGTGGCTGTCGGCCATTGCTGGCTTAGAATTCCATGCTGCAACAGAGAACAAAACAGAGCAAAACAGTGTATTCTCACAGGTTGTTTGTACTATTTACCCTCCTTATCATCACACAAGCTCAAATGAGAGAAACTCTTGGCCCTCTAACCATCAATCAAGCAATTTCCATGCATGATGGCCAAGGGACCAAGTTTGTACAAGTTCAATAAATGCACAAACAAGACCAAAATGACCACCACCCTATCATGCATGATCAAGGCCAAGGGTGACCTAGGAAAATGACACATTTCATCACTTTGAGTATGAAATGTTCCATTTTCCTTGTGTTCAAATTAATGTCCGATTTGAACACATGCAATGCAACACAAAGAATGCTTATCTTGCACACTTTTACTTGCCAATTTTGTTTACTCATTTTAATTACCAAACCATTCATTAATCAATTAGTCCATTGGTGAGTGTCTTCTAAAGTGAAAGAAGTGTCAACCAAGGGCTAGTTTAAGACATGAGAGAAGCTTCATGCCATTGGTAATGAACCCTCAAAGGAGGATTAAAACATTAAGCATGAGCCTCAACCTCAAGCTTAAACAACGTAAAGGTTGAAACAACCCTCAAAGCAAATGAAAAAGTGAAGAAATGAGGGAGATTGCAGAGATTGTATGTGCTGAAATTGAATGATAAAAGCACTAAAAACATGCAACCAACTCACACCAATGATGGTTAAAGACTTAAAACTCTAAACTAGTGAAGGAATTAACACTATAACTATGCAAAACAAGACTCAAACAGCCAAAACAGTGGCAAAATAGTTCAAAATAAAGTGTAAAACATGCTGGATTTGAGCTAAGTTAAACTAGAAAAACATGCTAACATATGAAGCTAACTAGGCATGCAAACAAGACATGAGGAGGGGAGGCTAACCCCTCCAATTTTGGACTTCAAAACAAGTTTTTGGCCACTGAAAATACTTTGAAATTCAATGGTTAAAAGGCCCAAAAAAGTTGGTTTGAAAGTGATGAATGAAAAGCACAAAAGCTATACAAGCAAAGAAGCAAGAAGGGTGGACCACCCCTAACTAAAAGAAGGCTCAAACCACCACTTTTAAGTCACAAAAACAGAGCTTCTTATAATTCAAAAACGGGCCAAAAACAATTGAAAAAGATGGCAAAGCAAGTTACAAAACAAGTATAAATAAGGTAAGTTTTATACCTTTGAAGCAAAGCACAAATTAGGCACAAATCCAAGCTAAAACCACCTTCCAAAGCTCAAAGAAGGTCTCAAAGAATCTCAGCTCAAAGGTGAGAGTATTTGCTTTAGGAGTTATAGGCAAAAGCTAGAGATTTGTTAGCAAATGTGTACAAAATATCAAGAGAGAGAGAGAGAAATCTAGAGAGAAAGAGAGATAATTTTGGTTCAAATCTTCTAACCCTCCAAAATGGGGGTGGAACCCCCCTATATATAGCAAAACACCCTTTGAGCTTAGAAACATCTCACCATACACGTGTAGGGAGATGCAACTCATTGTGCTAACAGTTGGCACAACTGTTAACAAATATTTGGAAAAAGGCATTAGTGGCCGATTGGCCACACCTCTGGCCGACAACCATTACCCTTGGCCGACAGCCTATGGTGGTGGCCGACAGGTCACCAAAAGTTCGAGGCCAAGAATACCAAGGTTTTGATCCAAAACAAGGCACAAAATAGATAAGGTTTCAAGGCTCAAAGGCAAGGCACTCCACCGAGAATTCGAGCACTCAAAACGAACACATGCAACCATAATCATCGAGTGCACAAGCAATGACGTCCGAGTCCTGAGGACAGTCAAAAATGGGGTGTCTACAGGCATGGCCGACCGGCCAGCTGGTGCAAGGCATGCACATAGAGGGACAGCTGGCTGCAAAATATTTGTCTGCCGCTGAACATAATCGACTGGCCATGAAGGGGGACAATCGGCCAACCAAAAATGGCGTCCCGGCCACTTGTTAGCCAGCATGCCTCTAAGTGGTTAGGCTACAAAATATTACGTTTTGGTCCAAAGGGGGTGCAATGTTTAGGTTTTGAAGCCTGTGGCTCACCTTTTCACGCCCCTTTTGGAAGCTCGAAAAGAAAGCCCTGCAGTTCGGACTCTCGTGGTTCTGAATCTAATCTCATAAGTACAATGTGAAACTGATAAACACCAGAGAGTCTAAATCCGGCAAATCGTTTTGGAAAATTGATTTTAGGATCAAAAATGCCAAAATCGGACTGCTTTGCCAGATATAGAGTCGGCACCTAAATATTTTATTTTGGGGAAATTTAGGAAACCCATGACTCGTGCAAAAGGCCACGTGTCCGTCATCACCAAAGTTGCCTCGGCTCGGGAACTTCGGGACGAGAAGGGAAGGTCATGAATTGAGCACCCCCGCTCACCCGATCAAAGATCAGCCTCTACTAATCATGATATGATTTTTTATAAACATTATGTGCTCTTATTCCGATTATTAAGCTAGCTTTACTATGTGATGCGCACAAGCAAGTATAGACTAGTTTGATCAATTTGGAACAATTCAACTTATGTTTGTTTGCAAAAATGGTTTGAATTTGCCACCTCAAGTACGCTTAAAGTTTACGGATTTGCCACTCAACAAAGCGAGCTTAAAACGCACATTCGTTGAATTGTTCCAATTTAAAAACAAAGCCTTCATCCAGAGGCATTCAAGCAATTTAGCATTTAAGCACATAGCCTCATGGCAAGCATGCTAATAATGGCAACATTCACACTTATGCAAATATGCCAAAGCATAAAAACTCACCTAGTACTCCAAGACAACGAGATATGAGTTAGTGAAATATGCATGATTCCTAACTATGTTAAGATGCCTAATGCAACACATGCAATATGCAATTACTAGGCTCGGCTACTAAGCATGGTATATGAAGCAATTTATACAACATGCAATTAAACACGTATTTAAAGAATTATTGAAATGGCAATGCAGTTTGAATGATGAGCTGAGACTCAGTGCATGCAATACAAATGAATGGATGCAAGCATGGGATATGCTAAATGCAAGATGACCCTAATCTAACCATCAAAAGCGATTAAATAAAAGGGAGAAAGATGTGGGGTTGGAAGACATACAGACATTACAACATTACGCTCTCGCGAAGGATGGTCTAAATAAATAAAAGCTAACCAACTAGCTACGCTAATTAAGCTTACTAATTATTACAAAACTCGAATTAATTAATTATTCTAGTTAACTAATTATTACAAACCGAAATCAAATAACTAGCTAAACTAACTAATTATTTACAGCTCTTAATTAGCTACAACTAATTAACTACAACATATATTTGTTCTATTGCTAATTAAACTAATTAGTTAATGCCGGGAAGCGAGGAAGGCACATGCATGCTCACTTTTCACCTGAAAAGCCACTGCCTTGCTGCTGAATACCTCTATTTGCACACTTGAGCACTGACAATGCTGCCCACTTCCAGAACACCTTTGCTCCACCTTGCCAATACACTGTGCAAATTTCATTGGTGGCCGACAGGGGACCGATCGGCTACCAATGGTGGCCGGTCGGCCACTGGTGGTTTGAACTTCCTTGCTGCAACAAAGAGCAAAACAGGGTATTTCTCAAGGGTTGTTTGCACACTTTGCCTCTCCTTTTCATGGGGAAATCAAAGGAGGGACAAAATTTGGTTCATAAACCATCAACCAAGCAACTTCATTGCATGATGGCTTGTGAAACCAATTGTGCAAGTTCAATAAATGCAAAATGAGGCCAAAGAGACCATCACCCTATCATGCATGAATAAGGGCAATGGAGACCAAGGAAAGTGGCACATTTCATCACTTTTGAGTACGAAATGTCCCATTTTTCTTGTGTTCAAATTAACGTCCGATTTGAACACATGCAATGCAACACAAAGAGATGCTTATCTTGCCTCTTTTACTTGCCAATTTGGTTTATTCATTTTAATTACCAAATCATCCTTTAATCCATTAAGTCCATTGGTGAGTGTCCTCTAATAGAAGGAGGGCTCAAACCACAAGTTGCTTTGGGTATGAAAGAGGCATTACACTGTTGGTAATGAACGCGCTAAGGGATTGAGGAGGGAAGCATTGCTCAACTTCCACGGCATTTGGGTCATTTCTTTAGTTTTCTTACATTCCAGTCATCAAATTTCTACTAACACGCTAAAACTGAAATGAGAACTTCCCCATGCTGCACTGATACACTGCACCTCCATATAGTATTCATACACTGTATCTGACTTCTGCATACGCTCATTCTGCACATCATACTTGCATCTAATATGCATACTGTGACTGACATATGACAACTTCCTTTTCAGGTTCCATCCATACTGACAGCACCGGCGGCAGTTACAGCACCAGCACTAGTGGTACCTTCTCCGGCGACAGGGAGGAGAAAGAGACAGGCTCCGGTACGCAGCCGAGGCAGAGTTAGAGGCACCCAAGATGTGAGTGACCCTTCAGAGCCCATTCTAAGCGATGATGAGGCTGAGACTAGCGAGGCTAATAAGGCAGCGAGTCAGCATACTGAGTCATCCGAGAATGGAGACGATGACGCTGGCTCGGGTTTTGAGAGTAGGAGTGTTGATGCTGATGAAGGCTCCGAGGCGGAGAGCGGAAACGGCTCCAATTCAAACTCTGATTCTGGTTCAGACAGTGGAGCCGATGGAGACAGTGCCGCAGAGTCCTCTCCTCCGATGAAGATGACGAAGAGGGCTTCTCGAGCTTGAGGCGACTAGTGCTATTTTTTTGTAGTTTTTGCTTAGCTTCTTTTTGTTAGTAGTGTCAGCACATTGTATAGCTTCAGACAAGTTTTATTTGCTTAAAAACTTGTATTGCACTTTTTGTAAAAACAACTATGATCGGAATGAAAACCAGTGTATTTTTTAAAAAGTGTTGTATTTTGCATCATGAGCACCGTATTGCATAAAAATGAGATTGAATTTGATATTGAAAACCAAATACTTGTATTGTTACAACAGTCTGAATCAGGTAACGAACCGACCAACAACTGAAATAATCAAAGTAATACAACTTGATAATCAAAATAACAACAACTCAATAAACAACAAAACAATTTTATCTACAAAAACACGACTCGATAAACAACTCGATGAACAAAAAAACTCGATAAACAGAACAAAACAACTCAAATGCAACTCGACAAACTTGCTAAAGTTAAAAGCGCTCAAGACAAGGCCTTACAAGACATAAAGAACAAAAACAAAACACATGTCTTCAGCATTCTCAGCACACAGGTGAACAAGAGGATAGGCAAAACAGTCATCGGCCATGGGTCAGCCATGAATAGAGGATGTCAGCCACCAGTGGTGGCTGGTCGGCCATCACTAGTGGCCGGTCGGCCATCAATACGAGGAACCTCCAGAATTTTGACACCTGGCTTCCACTCACTGCCGTATCTTTTACAAAAGGTTTGGACCTCATATTTTCTTCATTTCAGCTGCAAATTCTTCACAAAATGGAGCCATTCTTCGTCGAAAAACTCTCGAATTGGATTGCAACTTTAGATGGCTCGAAAAAAGCTGAATTTTCGAGGTTTCAGCATAAATGCACTATTCCTGCTAAGTCATTCTCCACTTTGTTTTCCTTTCCTACATGCCACAACTAGATGTTGGAACTCAATTACGCATGTTTTTAGCTTCGGGGGACAAGAGCTATGCCCGCCAATCAAAGAATTTCAAGTGCTAATGGAGTCCCGGCGTGATGAGGAAATCTTGCCTCAGCCCCGTTTTGGTCACATCCAAGCTTTAGGACGAATGTGCGGGTTGACTCTACACGAGGCCCGTTCCTTGATTCATAACAGAGAACTAGACATTCCCGGTTTAATCCATCGATTTTCTGATGCCGGCGACTGCGGCAACCTTCATTGGCGGGGTTTTCGACAACACGCCCTTTGTTTGTGCATGTTAGCACATTTCCTCCTTGTCCCTAGTTTTGACGGGTATAGCATTCAACTAATTGAAATGGCTCATGGCCTGAAAGAGGGCAATAGTTGCATTAGCTTGATGTTAGCCGAGACTTTGATGAGCTTAGACGCCTTCCATCGGCAAGAGACCACCAAATTCACGGGGAGTCCACTACTTCTTCAGGTAATGTTTCCCACCCTTTCTAATATGTGTTTCTCACATCTCTCAGCACTCATGCTCTATTTTTCTCTTAAAGCCCTTTTCTCACCCTTTTTCTCTCAACATACACCTCTCTATTCTTTAATCTCTATTTTCTTTCATCCCTTCCCAGATATGGCTTATGGACAAACTAAAGGTAATGCACTCTTGCCCTACATACTTAGCCCTAGCATACTTTTTTTGCCAATAGCTAGTTGGTTTTCCGAACGAAGGATGGTGGTGCCACTGGATGTGCAATAGGTTTGCTACTGACATTGCTTGGCGTGGCCCCTGGTTTGATCTGCCCGAGATGAGCTACAGCATGGCTCGACAACTTGGCATTCAACTGATTGGCCTGACATACTGTGTATTCTACTTTCTGTTCTGGTTCAAGCGTCAGTTTAGACATGACCAGACTTGCCCAGAAGAGGGGGCAGAGTACCCAGCTTCATTCCCAATCCAAGGTTCGCAATTGGCTAGATATCCCACTACGTGGAGGACGAAAGAACTTCTGGCTCCTGCCCCTAGTTTCAACTACGCACTTTCTGGCGAGTGCCTGACCTGGCTTGAAGATGAGGCGCAATCTGGGCCCACTTTAGCATCGGAAGCTTCCACAAGCGTAGGGAGAGGATGCAGGAACACCTGACTCATCTATGCCCCATGTTTATTTGCTTTGATCTTACTTTTCAAGTTTTATGCATGTAATAAATGCAACTTTGATTTGTATCGAGAGTTGGAGAACTTTGTATTGAAATCAATGAAATTGAAATTGTGAGCACTGAAATTTTTCCTTTTGGTCCAAAGTCTAAGTTGTAAAAGGTAAAATTTGAGCAAAGTCAACTTTTATCAAAACCTTTCAAAACCATTTTCGATAAGGATCGCAACTTGACATGCACGGAATCTATCCTTGAGATGTGCAACCCTGAATCCGAAGATGGAAAATTGCCCCTTGTCTGAATAACACTGCTCAGTATTGTAGCCAATTCTCAGGGGCGATCACAACCGAACATTCAAATAAAGAATAGACAAAGATGACCTGATCAACACATGGGCAAGACAGTTGAGTTGGGGGTGTTTACGGCCAAACTTCTGGATGAAGTTGCCTACGTATCCCGAAGATGGAAATCAGGCCTTACGTAGTTTAGTTCGGGTTCACTCAAGTATTAACGCTCTCATTTTGCGCTCTAACTTTTGCCAAGGTCGCCCTTTAGGGTTTTCAACCTTGCGAGCTCATTTTTTCTTTATTTCTAATTTTTTGTGCTCTAACTTTTGCCTAGGTCGCCCTTCTGGGTTTTCAGAATAGCGAGCCTCTCAGGGGAAATATTTCTTCAACTTGTCCATGTTGATTGGTTAGGAAAATTCTAGGCCATCCAGGTCCATAAGAATAATAGCTCCACTCAGTTGTCTTTTAGCACCAAATCCCCTTCTTTGAGATTCCAGGACTTAACCTTCTTCTTTGAGATTCCGGGTCAACCTCGAATTCAAACGGCGCCTCCATTTGGTAAACTGGTGCCTTGGAAATCTAAGGTGGAATCCGATCTGCCGAGATGCCTCTATTTTCTTGGACATTGATTGTGACCCCAGGTGCTGGAATTCCCTCTGGGGGTGCATGGGATGCAGAGGCTACTACCGGTTATGGTTGTTGTTGCTGAAGCCTATCTATCACTTCTGCTTGGCAGGCTACAACCTTAGCTTGATGGGCTATGACCTCAGCTTGGCAGGTAGCATCTAGCTGCATAGTCTCAATGGTCTGCTGGAGCTGACGAAACATATCTTCCATGCTGATTGGAGGATTTTGGGTTATCGAAACTGGCGAATACCCTCTTACTGGAGTAGGAAACTGGGCCTGAATGGGCGCAGAGGAAGCAAAAGATGACTGCTGAATTAGTGAATTCTGCCTAATCCTCCTTTGTCTGGTAACCGGTGGGAGTGAAATAAACACTAGGTGTCCCCTAACGAGATTCTTGAATTTGCAAATCCTTCTCACTGGGTCCAGAGTGCTTGGGCGGTAACAGAATTGTCTGAAGCAATGGTGACAAACTACTTCGCAAAAAAAAGAAATAAAACAAAAAAGAAAACAAAAGTCAGAAACCGCACAGCCCCTTTGCTCATATTCTAATCAGTACACTTATGTAATCAAAGCTGTAGAACCATGCTCAAAACTGAATTCTACCTCCCAAAAACTAATACCCAAACTTGCAACTGATACATACATGCCTGAAAAGTTTCACTCTAAAAGCACATATCAAGCAAGTGAGAACCAAAAACACCCCTATGGTGGGATAGGGTTACCCTGTCCTAGTTTTGTCAGGAGCTAGGGTTTCACTATGCACAACAAGTGGCTTCACACAATCCTGCATTCGAGTAAGCAACCTGTCCTAGTTTGGAACAGTCTCTATGGTTTCCGATATGCAACTAGGTCGATTGGTCAAAAAGGGTACCTCAGCAAGACTACCTTATATACCTCTCACACCTAACACCGAGAAGTGAAAGGAGGATCAAATGGTACAACGGTAGTCAAGATCCAAGGGTTGTGTTCCTATCGTGGCAGAGCCCACAACCGGCCAGCCTTTTGGCAAGCTTTTCCAAGCAAGCCTCCGGCAAACCGTTCAGGAATTGCAGATGGTAAACACTGTGACTTAAATGCACCGATGCAAATGCAAATGCAAAGAAACACAAAAGTGTAAATAAAATAACATATTATGAGTTCGAGTCAAATTCTCTAAATCCCCAGCAGAGTCGCCAGAAATTGTGGCTCACCTTTTCGCGCCCCCTTTCGGAAGCTCGAAAAGAAAGCCCTATACTTCGGACTCCCGTGGTTCTGAATCTAATCTCACAAGTGCAATGTGTAACTGATAAACACCAAAGAGTCCAAATCGGGCAAATCGTTTTGGAAAATTGATTTTAGGATAAAAATGCCAAAATTGGACTGCTTTGCCAGATACAAAGTCGCAACATAAATATTTTATTTTGGAGAAATTTAGGAAACCCATGACTCGTGCCAAAGGCCATGTGTCTGTCATCACCAAAGTTGCCTCGGCTCGGGAACTTAGGTACGAGAAGGAAAGGTCATGAATTAAGCACCCCCGCTCGCTCAATCAAAGATCGGCCTCTACTAATCATGATATGATTTTTTATAAACATTATGTGCTCTTATTCCGGTTATTAAGCTAGCTTTACTATGTGATGCGCACAAGCAAGTATAGACTAGTTTGCTTAATTTGGAACAATTCAACTCATGTTTGTTTGCGAAAATGGTTTGAATTTGCTACCTCAAGTGGGCTTAAAGTTTGTGGATTTGCCACCAAACATAGTGGGCTTAAAACATGATTTGCCACTCAACAAAGTAGGCTTAAAACGCACATTTGTTGAATCGTTCCAATTCAAACAACAAGCCTTCATCCACAAGTATTCAAGCAGTTTAGCATTTAAGCACATACCCTCATGGAAAGCATGCTAATCATGGCAACATTCACACTTATACAAGTATGCTGAAGCATAAAAACTCACCTAGTACTCCAAGCCAACAAGATATGAGTCAGTGAAATATACATGATTCCTAACTATGTTAAGATGCCTAATGCAACACATGCAATATGCAATTTATAGGCTCGGCTACTAAGCATGGCATATGAAGCAATTAAAACAACATGCGATTAAACACATATTCAAAGAATTATTGAAATGGCAATGCAGTTTGAATGGTGCGTCGAGCCTCGGTGCATGCAATACAAATGAATGGATACAAGCGTGCAATATGCTAAATGAAACATGACCCTAATCTAACCTTCAAAAGCAATTAAATAAAAGGGAGAAAGACGTGGGGTTGGAAGACATACACACACGCACGCACACTTATCACAACATTATGCCCTCGCGAAGGAGGGTCCAAATGAATAAAAGCTAACAAACTAGCTACGCTAATTAAGCTAACTAATTATTACAAAACTTGAATTAATTAACTATTCTAGTTAACAAATTATTACAAACCGAAATCAAATAACTAGTTAAACTAACTAATTATTTACAACTCTTAATTAGCTACAACTAATTAATTACAACATATACTTGATCTATTGCTAATTAAACTAATTAGCTAATCTCGGACAGCGAGGGAGGCCCATGCATGCTCAGTTTCCACCCAAAAAGCCACTGTCTTGCTGCTGAATGCCTCTGTTTGCACACTTGAGCACTGAAAATACTGCCCACTTCCAGAACACCTCTGCTCCACCTTACCAATACACTGTGCAAATTTCATTGGTGGCCGATAGGGGGCCGGTCGGCTACCATTGGTGGCCGGTTGGCCACTGGTGGTTTGAACTTCCTTGCCGCAACAGAGAGCAAAACAGTGTATTTCTCAAGGGTTGTTTGCACACTTTGCCTCTCCTTTTCATGGGGAAATCGAAGGAGGGACAAAATTTGGTTCATAAACCATCAATCAAGCAATTTCATAGCATGATGGCTTGTGAAACCAATTGTGCAAGTTCAATAAATGCAAAATAAGGCCAAAGAGACCATCACCCTGTCATGCATGAACAAGGGCAATGGAGACCAAGGAAAGTGGCACATTTCATCACTTTTGAGTACGAAATGTCCCATTTTCCTTGTGTTCAAATTAACGTCTGATTTGAACACATGCAATGCAACACAAAAAGATGCTTATCTTGCCTCTTTTACTTGCCAATTTTGTTTATTCATTTTAATTACCAAATCATCCTTTAATCCATTAAGTCCATTGGTGAGTGTCCTCTAATGGAAGGAGGGCTCAAACCACAAGTTACTTTGGGTATGAAAGAGGCATTACACTATTGGTAATGAACCCCCTAAGGGATTAAACAACCTCCATTTCACACTTAGGCAAACAAGTGGTTTGAAACCACTTTCAAAGCAAAACCAAAAGGTGAAGAAATGAGGGAGATTGCAGAGATTATAAATGCTGAAATGAAGTAGAAAAAGCACTAAAACATGCAATCAACTCACACCAATGACGGTTAAAGCCTTAAAACACTAAGCTAGTGAAAGGGGCTACACTACAACTATGCAAAACAAGATTCAAATGAACTAACCAGCCCAAATAGAGCTAAAACATGTTATTTCAGAGGCTAAAACATGTTGGACTTGAGCTAAGTTAAGCTAGAAAAATATGCTAACATGTGAAGCTAACTATGCATGCAAACAAGACACAAGGAGGGGAGGCTAACCTGTCCAAACTTGGACCTCAAAATAAGTTTTTTACCACTGAAAAACCTCTGAAATTCAATGGTTAAAAGGCCTAAAAAAGTTTATTTGAAAGTGATGAATAAAGCTCCAAAAGCTTTATAAACTAATAAGCAAGAAGGGTGAGCCACTCCCTAACTAAAAAATGGGCTCAAACCAGCACTTTTAGGCCACAAAAACAGAGTTTTTCTCAATTCAAAACCAGCCCCAAAATAGTAAGAAAAGATGGTAAAACAATCTAGCAAAACAAAATAAACAAGGCAAGTAAACTACCTCTTGAAGCAAAGGCCAATTCTAGGCATAAAACAAAGTTAAAACCACCTTCAAGAGCTCCAAGAAGACCCCAAGTAACCTCAGCTCAGAGGTTAGAGAATTTGATTTAGGATGTGTGTGCAAATGTATGGAGAAAACAAGCAATTAGGCACAAAAATGTAAGAGTAAGAGAGAAAGAGAGAGAGATTTTTGCTCTAAATTTTCTAACCCTCGAAAATGGGGGAGGAACCCCCCTATATATAGAAAAACATGCCTTTAGCTTAGAAACATTCTACCATACACGTGTACGGAGATGCAACTAATTGTGCTAACAGCTGGCATAGTTGTCAACAAATATCTGGAAAAAGAGACCGGTGGCCGACTAGCCACACCAATGGCCGACAAGAACAAACCATGGCCGATAGCCTATGGTGGTGGCCGACAGGTCACCAAGAGGTCCTGACACCAAGAACAACAAGATTTGGTCCAAAACCAGGAAAAGAAAAGGCCAGGCTTAGAGGCTCAAAGACAGGGCGTTCTGCCGAGAACTTCGAGCACTCAAAACGAACACAAACAAACATAATCATCGAGTGCACAAGCGACGGCATCCAATTCTTGAGGACAGTCAAAAATGGGGTGTCTAAAAAGCCCAAAACCGAAGCCTTTTAATGAAGAAATCAAATGATTGTACGGTCTAACATTTCATCATCGAGTGTTCGGATTGAGGCGCCTAAGTCTTAGTGCTGTCAAAAATGAGCTGTCTACAGTTGCCCCTCTTTGACAGAGCTCGTAGTCATGAAATGACGTGAGTGACTGTCAGCGCCCAAAAACGACGTATTTTGACAAGGCCGTAAGACTTGGGCAAACAAACAAAATGCAGATGCAGTTGGTTGAACTCAAAAGTTGCCTACGTATCCCTTTGTAATGAATCAAACTAGTGTAATTCAGGGGCAAGATGCAAATAATACACAATGCAATGCAACAATCTAAACCACAAGCAATGCTTACCACACAAATATCATAAAGAAGTAGGAAATGAAAATCAAACTACGTTTAACATAGAAAAGGTGCTGACACCCTCAGACCACAATTCTTGCAGAATTGGTGCATGAACATGCAGAACTATGCCTTTCGCAGAAAGAGCAAAAGTGATTGGGTGGTATGATATAAGTAAGGAATGATCTACTGGGGAAAGATAATGATCCTAAATGCTGAATGTAACAAGACAAAGTACAATGCAATGGATGCAATGGATGAAATTAATAAGGGCACAAGGCAAACTACATTTTACCTAGAAAAAGCATGGACACAAAACAAACCACGTCTAACACATGAATGGTGCCAGAACCCTCAGACCACAGTTCTTGCAGAATAGGCGCGTACATATGCAGAGCTATGCTTTAACATTGGAAAAGTATGAGCACATGCCAGACTAAGCTTAACAGGGAAAGGATGCAGGCAATGAAGTGGTATGATGTAATGGATGTAATGGATAATGTAGTAGATGCATGCGATAAATGCTATATGCAATGCAATAGATGATAATGGATATGATGTAGCAGCCAGGAAGTGATGCCTTAGAAAGCACCTTACAGGGGTAATTGGTGAGGTCTCACCTTATGCTGCCAGGGATCTTCCTCTTCTTCTCGGTTTTAAGACTTCTTCCTTCATCTTGCGCTTCCAAGCCACAAGTACTACTTTTCTCCATGGCCATGTTTGCAACTTTCCCTTTTCTCCAACATGGTGACAGACTAGGTTGGTTCAATATCCAGAATTGAGGTGCATACAAGCTACCTCAACCTATGGGGTTGCCATACAGATTTCAAGTCAAGGATACACCCCGAGGTATTTAAACCAGACTTTAGTCTCAAAATTCTGAACCTTTACATTCTAGGCCTCGGCCTTTTGAATTCTAGTTTCCACCGTCACAATTGATCTCCTAGGAACTCACTACAAACACAGTCAGGTGGCTATACCAGACTGCCTGAAGCCGTTCAAGCACGACAAATGCCAAAGGAATTGCACCTTTAAAGGATTTAAGGTCTCCTAGACCTTATGAGTACACAACACAGTGCGAGGTGAATGAATGCACAAAACAGTGTTGTGTAGGTTGAATGCACAAAATAGTGCGATGCAAGTGCACAAGATAGTGCAATACGGGTGCACAAGACAGTGCTATGTGGGTGCACAAGACAGTGCAATGCAGGTGTACAAGGCAGTGTGATGCAAGGTGAATGCACAAAACAGTGTGATACAAGTTGTACACGACAGTGTGATGCAAGGTGCACAAGACAGTGTTATGCGAGGTGCACAAGACAATGCGATGCAAGTTGAATGCACAAAATAATGCGATGCAAGGTGCACAAGATAGTGCTGTATAGAGTGCACAAGACAGTGCGATACAGGGGAAAGATGTATAGTATGCAGAGGGAAATGAGCAGTACATAGAGTTGTGCATCATGTACCTTATGAAATGAGTGTAGGGAAACTTGCCACAACTTATTGAAATGTAACTGAAAAACACCAAGGGAGGTAACTCAACAAAACTCTGTTAAGTACAGAACAAAGTCAAGAGCAAGAGCAACCAATCACAATTCAAATCAACTAGAGTATATGAACATGAATTCATAACCCAAAGCACATGTATTAATTAGAGGGAACAGGGCAACCCCAAGAGAGTTTTAAAATGGTTGTAGACAACTTTCAAAAGCTGAATCATATCAGAATCATCATGGGGGTGAGCTACCCTAACCTAGGGAAAATTTCCCAACAAATGGCTTAAGCAGACTGAGAAAAGGATTGGATTCATGCCCCTTGTTCAATTGATGGTCCAATCAGATATACTAAAAATTGCCCTTGGTGTCCAGTCACTGGCCACCCTTTTCAACATTATGCAGGCATGTATGATGGGGATCATCAGATCCTAGAGCAGTTGCCAACTAATTAGACTCATGCTTCTCTTCTGTCCCAGCATGTTGAGTGACGGATTCCTCACACACACTTTGCAATGATCATGAACACGATGCCCTTTGTATGGGTACTCGCAGTTTGTTTATGAATTCTACATATGGACTTGTTTTTGAGTTCAGAGCAAACATTCATGTACAGAATTTTGACCTTGCCACTAAGTTGAACTTTGAGCGACAGACTCGCTAGAGTGACTCGATGAAGAGCACAAACTGAGACAAACACTGGGCACGACACAACTGACCTTATAACTGATCCAAAAGAAAAAAAAAAAAAAAAAAAAAAAAGACTCAAGGTGACTGATCATTCCTAGTGCCCATAGTATTACTTATGCTCCCTTTAAAACTCAATTTCGCAAAACCCATTCGGTTCCATTTTTTTTGCTCAAGTTAGAGATTCTACTGATAAGGTCAAGTATTGAAAATTTCTCCAGTTGTTGATTCAAACTAGTTCTTCCTTACCCAACTCAAATATGATATGCGCAGCAGTTGGTGTAGCTCATGGAATGATGCAAAGCTGACGACGTGAATTGGGCAAGGTTATTGGGTCGAGATGGATGAGATGGATGTGGCTGAGACCGAACTTCAGGATGAAGTTGCTTACATATCCCAAGAATGGGAATCAGGCCAACACAGTTCATGGATAAGGTTCACTCGGGTATTGACACTGTCCTTTTGCGCTCTAACTTTTGCCAAAGTTGCCCCTTCGGGTTTTCAACCTTTCTGAATTTGTTTGATTTCTCATTTTTCATGCTCTAACTTTTTCCTAGGTCACCCTTTCGAGTTTTCGGCCTAGTGAGCCTCTCAAGGATAGTGTTACAACATTTGCGGTGAATTTGATCAATAGTCATTCTTACCCTAACACTGAAACTGGCTTCACCTTGATTTGAGCTTGGTTCTCCATTCTCCTATGCATGTCCTTGTCCTTTCTTTCGCTCCATTTGCAAAGTTGGTTCTTCTTGCAATGTGGTATCTCATCTCATTGGCTTCCCCAAATTCAGACAAAAGTTCCTTTCCTTTCATTCCAACGAACACCCCTGGCTTGATGGTTTACTTTTTTTCTTTTTTCCTTTTTTTTTTCTTTTCTCTTCTTTCTTTCCCTTCTTTTCCTTTTCTCCTTCTTTTTGATATCTTTTTTTCCTTTCTTTTTCTTTTTTCTTTTTTCTTTTTTCCTTTTTTGTTGTATCCTTTTCTTTGAAGTAATAAAAACACCAAAGGGAGGAATTCTATGTTTGTGAGGTCTGAAAGCAATCTTGTGCTTGCCAAAATGATCACTTAAAGGTAAGGTGAAGAGAATCTCCAAACACAATGACGCAGGAAAAGACAAAGAAAATAAGACTCTAAACTCGATACACAACTCAACTATTTACAGGATATAACTCAAAACAAAATCAGCATTCTTGAGACACAGGGTTTTCACTCTCCAAATCCATCTATAGAATTCATGAAAAACATCAAGTAGCCTTTGGGAGGGTCTAAACTAGCCTTCAATTCTGCATTACTAACATCCGCACCCAGTAGGATTGATTTCACACTTTCAAATTGAGTCTCACAGATTGAGCCTCACAATTTCCCTGGTAGTCCCCACACACTTCCTTGACCGAAATTTTTTTTTTTTCACACCATGCCCCTAGTTTAGAAGGTCCTTTTCAAATGCTTTCGACAATTCCCCTAGCTAAGACTGAGGTTCATCATTCCAACCATCATTGCTAGCATCAGTTAAGGGAGCCCACTGCTTTATTTCAACATCATTAAGCTTGAACTCCTCAAGATTGAGTAAGCTTTCCACCTCTCTAAAGAATTTGTTCCTTTTGTTTTTCTTTCTCAGAATTTTTAAGGAGGTAGAGATTGGAAGATTCGGGAATAAACACAATGGGTTTGGGTTCATTAGTGGGTATGATGTGCCGACTAGGGTCAAGGTTGGTTGTTGGCAAGCCATGGATGGGATTTATGTTATGAGATGGCAATCTATTGCGGTCGGGGAGAGGGTTATTGATAACTTCTGGATTTTCAGGTGGGTTGATGACCTCATTGTCAATCAAGTCTTGAATTTCATGGTGAAGGAGAAAGCAAGTATGATGACCATACTGCCGATGGAATATGCAATATTGCGTAGGGTCGTGTCTAGGCGGGAGAGGGTCAGAGAGAGGTCAATGATTGAGAGGTTTGAGATACCCTCTTTCCATCAGTGCTTTCAAGGCCCTGGTTGGGCTCATATGGAGATGGGTGAAGGTTCGTTTTTGGGAGTAGGAAGCACCAGGTTTAGAAACATTGGCAAATGGTTTGGCAGGTGTTGGCTAGGTATTCATGGGCTTAGGACTGGAATCAGGACGGGTGTTTCTAGTAAAGCAACTCTCCTCATTGTTTGGCCTTCCTTTGTTTGCCAACCCGTGATTCAAAGTACCCTCAATCTGGCTTTTCACATTGAATTCATCCATAGTAACCTCCACTTGAGCATTGGTGCGTTAAGTGGTGAAAGTTTTATCTACAACCCTTTCAACAATTGCAAGGACTGGCCATTTGTTTAGACCTTTGGTCTTCAAAGCTTCGACAACCCATCGGAGATGTGCACAAGGATCAATAGTTACCCCAGACTCATTCTTGCTACTTGCATCAGCCCTGTCAAAGAGTCAGATGGCTATATCTGGGTTAAACATTGTGTCTAATTGGGTTACCCTTCTGTTATCACCATCAGTCTTCATCTCACTTCCGATTTTGGGTTCACCCATTCCACTTTTAGCCTAAGATTGGAGAATTCTTTGGTACAAAATCCCCAGCATGAGGTCTGGTAAATAACAGGGTCGAAACCCCAAAGGTTAAATCTACCACCATTCCTTGAAGGTCTTTAATCATTTTCAACATCTCAACAATAGTGGGTTTAGCCATTTGGCGCTCTTTGTGTATCCAAATCGGATTAGGTGTATCCATCATGCACAAATCGGTGTTTTTGAAAATGAACACCTCTAGCCTAGGCAAATGGGATGGAGTGATATATATATTGGGGTCGAAGTAGGAGGTAGTGTATGGATGAGGTTAAAGTAAGAAGGAGGCACTTGATCATGGATGGGAAGTGGGTTGGTGGTAACATTGGGTTCTTGAGGTGAAGCTATCATCTGGTTGTCGATGAGATTCTGAACCTCATGATGAAGGCGGTAGCAACAATCGATGTCATGACCGCGCTGCTGATGGTAATCACAGTATTTGGTAAGGTTATGTCTAGCAGAGAGTGGGTCAAGAAGAGGTTGAGGATCACGGGTGAGATGCCCTCTTTCCATCAGGAATTCTAGTGCACGAGTTAGGCTCATATGGAGAGGCATGAAAATTCTGCCTTGAGCTCGGGTTGGGCCAGCTGTTTGTGGGTTGGTATTGGCAAAAGGGTTGGCAGTTTTGGGATTGGTGGCAATGGTATTGATTTAAGTGGGTTTAGGAATAGTGCTACTGCTAGCATTGGTACTCCTGGAAAACACCCTTCTTGTTGGTTCTCTTGTTCTAGGAATAATCCCTTTGTTAAATGCGCTCTCAATCTGAACCCCCAATTCATGCAAGTCTTTAAGGTGAATAGTGGGACAACTATCATCTTCTACAACATATCAGGCTCAAGATTCTGCACTACTATCCGGACTTGCTCCTTCTCCAAGGGCCTGTTGGTCATTCGTGTGGCCTTCGCCCTCCATCTCTTAACAAAGTCTATGAAGGGTTCTTTGGGATTCTGAGAAGTTGCCTCTAGCTCGCTAATTGTCATCTCTATCTAAGTGTTGTAGGAATGCTAATCAACAATTCCCTCAGCTAATTCTCCCCAATTTTACTTGGTCGAGTCCTCTAATTTGGCATACTAGGTGGCTGTCTCTTCCGATAGAGTCCTCCCGAACAATGACAGTTTCTGAGCTTGTGTCAAGCCCATTGGTTTCAAGACATCTGAGAAGAGACGGATGTGGACAATCGGATCCCCACTTCCATCAAATCTGTCGATATATGGCACCATAAAGTTCTCTGGCAACCTTATAGAAGCCTCAGTGTAACTGTCCTTGATGTCTAGGATGGAGTTAAAGCCTTGAGACTTTTTAAGCATTTTTTCAAGCTAGGAGACTTTTATCATGACGGGATCAAAATCATTGAGAGTTTCCCCGTGGGGCTGTGCCAAGGGCCTAAAAGCTTGACCTTGAGCTAACACCTCTTAGAGATCTGGAGCCTGGAGATTTTCAGATAGTGGGGGTGGATCGAGGTTCAGCGGGGTAGCAGGGACTGGATGTGTGGTAGATGCCCCAGGTGGGCATTTCATTTCAGCAATGGTCTCATCTTGCACGACAATTGTCTAGTTTAGTGTATCCATGGTTTTTTGAAAGGCCGTTATCATGGCCACAACTTCTTCTAGACTCTATGCCATCACAAGTCTACTGAGTTAGCAATTGAGGAAATGGATGGGTGTAACCTGAAAGCTGACTAACAAGGATTTTGACCCGGTTACACTTGATGTATCTAAACTGGATTAGTCTAGGCAAGTTTTACTAGATTGGGCTTTTTAGAATGGGTCTTTTGGCATTGGATGGATCTTTTTTGAGCTGGCCTTTGGGGATCAGATGGACTGGACCTCTACTGAGTGGGTTTTTTCTAGGATTGGATGGACTGTGATAGGTTAAGGCTTTTCGAATTAGATTGGGTTGGGCCTTTGCTGAGTTGGGTACTGCTCCTTCTTTGGCTTAAACAAACCTAGCATTAAAGACAAATACCCTATCATATCAGGATACCAGGTATGCTAGTCAAAAACAAAGTAAGATATAATTTTTCATCTTGGTTCTGATGCTGAAAATTCACCCACTCAAATACAATCCCTCGATCCTGATTTTTTTCCTTCTCCACCATATCAAACACAAACCCTTGGATTTTGACCCAAATTGATTCTGATATGATCCTCAAGTTTGAAAGGAATCACTGCAAGATTAGGACTCTCTAAAGATTGCATCACACATTGCCAAAGATTTCACATTCTACACAAAAGGCATTCAAAACACCCCTATGAGAGGTTAGGGTTTCCCTGTCCTAGTTTTAGAGTGATCTACAGCTTTACTATTCAAACAAAGTGGTATCACAACATCTTGAATATGGGAGAGCACCATGTCTTAATTTGAAAGGTCACTAGAGCTTTACTATATGCACTAGGCCAATTGGTCAAAAGGGTACCTCAGCAAGGTTACCTAATATACCTCTCACACCTAACACCGAAAAGTGAAAAGAGGATCAAGCGATACGGTGGTAACCCAGATCCAAGGGTTGTGTTCCAAACGTGGCATTGCCTACGTTCGACCAGCCTTTTGGCAAGCTTTTGGCAAGCCTCTAGTAAGCCATCCAGTATATCAGATGGTAAACATAATGACTTTAAGAGCACCATGCAAATGTAATACAAAGAACATATATATATAGATAAAAGTTCATATCATGAAGTTCAAGTCAAGTTCTCTAATATCCCCAGTAGAGTCACCAGAAACTGCAGCTGGTTTTTCATGCTCATTAGAGGGGTTTAGTCTCTTCAGATTCAATTTTCCTATAGTTCGGACTCCTGTGGTTCTGAATCTGCTTTCACAAGTGCAATGTGAAACAGAAAAATAAATGAAAGTCCAAATCCAGCAAATCTTAGAAAATCCATTAATCATCAGAGATGCCAAAAATGAACTGCATTGCCAGATTTCAGAGTAGCCACCTAAATATTTTTGGAAATTTAGGAAACCCGTGACTTATGCCAAAGGCCACTTGTCTGTCATAACCAAAGTGTCTTGGCTTGGGAATTTAGGTATGAAAGGGAAAGGTCATGAATTGAGCACCCCACTCACCCGATCAAAGATCAGCCTCTAGTAATCATGATGTGAATTTTATGGACCTTATATGCTCATGTTTTGATT
This sequence comes from Camellia granthamiana, assembly GCA_036172215.1. NCBI lineage: Eukaryota > Viridiplantae > Streptophyta > Magnoliopsida > Ericales > Theaceae > Camellia > Camellia granthamiana. The sequence continues at coordinate 77,560,221 of CM069913.1, read as the reverse complement.
TTATTATGATAACTTACTGTAGACACCCCGTTTTTGACCGTCCTCAAGACCTGGATGTGCTTGCAGGTATATCCGATTACAAGTCTGATTGCTCGCTGAGCGCTCAACTTTCGCGACGGAATGCCAGGTTTGCTCTTTCTAAACCCTATTTCCATTCTGTCTCATTTTTTTGACCATGCCTTGGTCCCTCCATATTGATGTTTGGGATGGCCTTCCGGCCATGGGGAAGGGGCTACCGACCATGAATTTGGCCCTGCCAGCCATTGATAAGGGCAGCTGGCCATCAATGAGGCACTGCCAGCCACCACTGATGGCCGATAGGACACCTTGTTTCAGCAGATATTATTTCAGATCTTTTGAGCTAGTTGTTTTTCACTAAGCCATCCTCCACATGTATGGAGGGATGGAGGCCATTTCAAGCTTGTCAAGAAAGCTTTGCATTGCATTGCTCTATATAAGGGGAAGCTCCTCCCCCTTTCTAGAGGTTGACAAAATTTTAGAGACAAGATATCTCTCTCTCTCTGAAATTCTCTCTCTCTCTCTCTCTCTCTCTCTCTCTCTCTCTCTCTCTATTGTGCTTAATAGTGTCTCAAAGTGTATTTTCTCTTCACTTTTGTACTACAACACCTAGTAACGCACCATCACTTTGTTGCTGAGGTACTTGAGGGTCTTGTTTGGACTCAAAAGGCTTGTTTTGGCTCAGAGAAAGGCCTGCTTTGCTGCTGTTCTTCAAGGGTGAGTGTATTCCCCTTTTAAGCTTATCTTTGTATGCCATCTTAGCCACCTTTGTATGCTGTTTTAGGCTTGACTTTCAACTACAAAAAGCTTTATTTTTAAGTGTTTAAAATGTTTGTTTGAGGCCTTCTGGGAGTTGGGGATGTTTCACCCCCTTGTATGCCTTATTTGTTAAGTCTTGGAGCCATTCCTTGAAGCTTTTGTAGTAGCCTTTGCATGGCCTTTCTACCACTGAAATTTAGAGGAATTTCAGTGGTGGAAAGGTGTTTTTGAGGTCCAAAATGAGAGAGGGTGGTCCCCTCTCCTCTTGTCTTACTTCCTTGCCTTGTTGGCTTCATACTTGAGCATGCTTTTCTACTTCTTTTAAGCTGAGTCCAAGCATATTTTTGTGACTTTTTGGACCTTCCATAACTCTCTTTTTGGTTGATTTGGTCATTGGTTGCTTGCTTTTGGTACTTGTAGTGCAATCATGCTCTTTGGCCTAACATGCTTCATGCTTTGGTTCATCATTGTAGCATGTGTTAGCTTTGCTCTAGCACATTTTTGGCTTTGATTTAACATGCTTTTGGTCTGATTTGAGTGGTTTTGGTCGCGCATGCCTTGCTTTGTATGGCTCTAGTGTGATTGGCCTTGCTAGCCTTAAGCTTTGAGACCTCTAGCATGTCATATTTGAGCTTTTTGCATGGCATGGCATCATTTGGCATGTTATTTTAGATCATATGCCTCTGCCATATTCTTGCATTTATCGCCCTTTTGTTATGCTTTAGGATTGAGCCTTATGCTTCACTTATAAGCCTATATGTATGCATGCTTGCCTAAGCTTTGGGGCTACCATCTTAGCATGTTTTTGGTGTTACTTTGCCCTGTTACAACTCTGATTTTGTTGGTAGAGTCACCTCTTACTTGGTTTTGGTATGTGTAGTGTAATCCCACTCATTGGCCTTGCATGCATCATGCTTTATGCCTCAAATTCTAGCTTGTTTTAGCTACACTTCATCATGTTTCTAGCATTGTTTTGGCCTGCCTTAGGACTATTTTGAGTGATCTTGGTCCTTCGGGGCTTGCTTGATATGGCTATGGTGCAAGTACCATAGCTAGACTTGAGTTTTGAGCACCGTAGTATGCTATGTTTGTGATAATTGCATGTTTGTGCATCGTTTAACATGTTATTTCAGAGCGTATACATGTGTCATTTTCTTACTTCTTTCATTCCTTGAGAGCTTTTGAGAGTTGTGTTTAATGCCTAGCTTGCGAGCCAATGCATGAGCATGTTGTTGTAGCTTTTGGTGCTTCATTTCCAGCAGGATTTTGCCACTGTTTTGGCATGCATAGGGTCTGTTTGGTGTTGGTTTAGTCCATCAAGCATTGCTTCGTATGATTCTAGTGTTGTGTCCTTCACTAGCTTTTAACGCTTAAGTGTTCTAGTATGTTGTGCATGAGTGTTTGCATGTTAGAGTCTTGCATTTCATGCCAAGATTAGCAGGTTGTTTGCATGTCATGTTGCTTGCTTTGCATTGTGTTCAATCGGATGTTGTGTTGAACACAAGGTGGATTAGTTTATTTCATACTTGAAGTGATGAAGTGAGCCAATCTCCCTTGATCTCCATTGTCTTTGATCTCTCATGATAAGGTCGTGGTCTTAGTGTCTTGTTTGTCATGCATTTATTGAATTTGTACATGTTGGATCTTTGGTCATCACGTATTAAGATGCTTGATTGATGGTTTTGGATCCAACGGTGCCTCTCCCTTGATGTTTTGAGGTGATATGGAGGGGTACGGTACATACATGTCCTTGGGAGACCCTCCCTTTCCTCTCTTTTGAGCTCTGTTACAGAATAGAGTTTCAGCATATCAGTGGCCACCAGTGCCTTATTGATGGCCGGCACCTCTTCATCTGTGGCCGGCACTGCACATCTTTGGCCGGCAGGGGGTTCGGCAGTCACCATTAATGGCCGGCAGGCCACTGGTGCTTTCCCCAACAATGATTTGGTAAGGTTCGGCAACAAGCTCTTGGAGAAACCCTGCAAACAGAGCCTCTAAAGAGCAACCGGAGAGCTTTTCGGGGCGACAACCGAGCATGCATCCTCTTCTCCTTCAAACAGAGCTATAGCAACTTAGTTTTTATTCTTACTTGTTAGTTAGCATGGAATTTGTAATTAATTAATTAATTTGTTAATTAGTTAAAGTTTTGTAATAATTAATTAGCTTAGCATAGTTAATTAGTTGGTTTGTAATAATTAGTTTGATTAGCGTAGCTAGTTAGCTAAATCCATTCGGACCCTCCGTCGAGAGGGAAAATGTTGTAATAAGTGTGCGTGTGTGTGATGCATGTCTTCCAACCCCACTTCTTTCTCCCTTTTACTTAACCGCTTTCGATGGTTAGTTTTAGGGCATTTTTCAATTAGCATCCTTATGCTTGCATGCGTGCATCATTCATTCGTCTTGCATGCACCGGGCTCGGTGCATCATTCAAACTGCATTGTATTTCAATACCTATTTGAATACATGTATCAAATTGTCGCATTCATATGCCATCTTAGATAGCCGAGCCTATTTAGTTGCATTTTTGCATGTGTTGCATTAGGCATCTTGTATAGTTAGAATCATGCATGATTTCTAACTAGCTTTTGTTTTGGCTCAGAGTACACTGTAAGTGTTTATGCTTTAGCATCCTTGCATGAGCGTAAGTGTTGTCATGATAGCATACTTGCCATGAGGCTATTTGCTTAATTGTTAAACTGTTTGGATGCCTGTGGATGGAGGCTTGATTGCCTGAATTGGAACAATTCATCAAAATGTGCGTTTTAAGCCCACTTGAGAGTGGCAAATCATGTTTTTCTAAGCCCACTTAAGGGTGGCAAATCCGCGTCTTAGCTTACTTGAGGGTAGCATCTTTCAAACCATTTTCGAAAAACAAACATGAGATGTTTTGTTCCAATTCTTGCGATTGAGTCTATACTTGTGTGTTGTGCGCATCACGTAGTAATGTTAGCTAATAACCGGAATAAGGACACATGTGTTTTTAAAACAACATAACATGATTAGTAGAGGCCGATCCTTTGATCAGGCGAGCGGGGGTGCTCATTTTAGGACCTTCCCCTCTCGTACCCAAGTTCCCAAGCCGAGGCAATTTTGGTGATGACGGACACGTGGCCTTTGGCACGAGTCAGGATTTCCTAAATTTTCTGAAATAAAATATTTAGGTGGCAACTTTGTAATTTGGCAAAGCAGTCCAGTTTTGTATTTTTTATTCAAAATCTGATTTTCCAAAATGATTTGCCGGATTGGACTCTTTGGTGATTTATCAGTCTTACATTACACTTTGTGAGATTAGATTCAGAACCGTGACAGGAGTCTGAACTGTAGTAGCAAGGACCCAATTCGCACCCTCTCCAAAAGAGGGGCGCGCAGAGAGAGTTCGGGGTGGTCTACACTTACTATGTGAGGCACACAAGTGTAGACTGTTTCGCTTGCTTTGTAAATAACTTGATTTTATGTGATTTTTGTGAAAAGATTTTTAAGTGCACACAACTCAAAAGGAAAGAAATGAGCTCATACATACATTTAATCAAAATCGAGTGTATAGAGTGAAGCACCCAAGTCTTAAGGGTGGTCAAAATGGGGTGTCTACAGTGTTCTTCATGCTCCTCCTCGAAACGTGAATAGATTAGGATGTCATCCACAAAACTACTATGAATTTATCGAGATATTCTCGAAAGACTTAATTTATCAAGTCCATGAAAGTGGCGGGGGCATTGGTCAAGCCAAACAACATTACAAGGAACTCGTAGTGGCTATATCAAGTATGAAAGGCCGTCTTCGGAACATCATCTTCTTTAACACACAACTGATGATAACCTGACCTTTTTGAAAAACATCAGGAACCCTTAAGTTGATCAAAAAAGGTCATCTATTTTAGATAATAGATATTTGTTCTTAACTGTGACCCTATTTAACTTATGGTAATCTATACATAGCCTCAATGAACCATCTTTTTTTTTGGCCAAAAGAGTCAGTGCTCCCCATGGCGAGGTATTAGGACGTATAAAGCCATTGTCTAGCAATTCTTGTAATTACTCGCTCAAAACAAGTAGCTCAGCTGGTGCAAATTTATAAAGCGACATGGAAATGGGTGTCGTGATCTATGGAAAACTCAATCTCCCGATGAGATGGTAATTCGGTGAGGTCTTCCAGAAAGATGTCTGAATACTCGCAAACCACTCTAGGAAATGCACCCCGAACCATACTACTCTCATCATCCACAAGGGTCACAAGGAGGAAACTAAATTCGCCTTGACCACGTAGGTCATACAATGGCAGCAACAATCTATCTGTTTGATTCCCATGAAAATACAAACAATCACCACTCAATGTGCAGACGATAACTCTCCTACAATGATAATCTATGATGGCACGGTAGAAAGACAACCAATCTATGCCTAGGATGACGTCAAAATCCGACATATCTAATATAATGAAATCGAAAGGAAGTCGGTGATCGGAGACTTCAATCTCACAACTGCGACATCCCCGATTCAAAAAAACCTTACCCCCAACCGGTGACTCTACCATGAGTGAAGACTCTAGTTGGTCAATCTCTAAACCCATAATGGATGCAAATGCAGATGATATAAATGAGTGAGATGCTCTAGTATCTATCAACACATTAGCCTAACTATTGAAAATAAGATATGTACCTTTCACTACCAATGGCCCAGACGACTACTTGGGTGTGGTAACAGCGTAGACTCGCCCATGGGGTCTTTGCTCACACTTGTCACCTCTCTAATTGTAGGTTGGTTGCACTGATTATATGGAAGTCACCCCATGTACCGCACTCGAAGCCTATCCAGACTGAACTGGCTGATGTGTTTGCTTTTGACTCAGACCTGACTAAAAACCCCCCCGTTTGTTGGGACTCTAAGGCATTGACCATCTCAACTAGCTGTAAGCAAGACATGTTCATATGACCAGATTAGCCACACTAGTAACAGATGGGTAATTGACCTCCACCTAGTTTTTGGCTCTGAGAACGAGCTAAAGTTTGATGTTGTTGGCTATTCCTTCGTGGACATGCGGTAGATTTATGACCTAACTGGCCACACCAATAACAAGGGACCCCACTCTGCCCTGTACTCTCTGTACTCCTTCCGGACATAGGAGCTGATAATTGGGCTTGTTGGGGTGGTGACTGAATGAACAATGAACCCTTCGACTTCTTGGATGATCTGGTATCTCCCCGAGAGTCTGTAAATCCCTATCTCTTAAGTCTTCTTCTTTTCTCTTTGGCTTCCAACATTACTTCCACATGGGTGACTGACTTTACTAGCCTATAATAATCACGAATCATACTTCCCATCACCTTCATCAAAATTAGGGGTGTGCGCGGTGCGGGTCGGTGCGGTTTAGGAGAAAAATAGAAACCCTATGGTGGGTGGCGAATTGATAAAAATGTCATTAGAATTTGTCATTTTTCTTATCAAAAACCGGCAGTTCGGTTGGCAAATAATGGCAGATTTGCCTTGGCAGTTAAGGCGAATTGGCGGTTTATAAAAAATATAATTGAAATTACAAAACTTGAATAAAAGAGTAAAAAGATATAATTTATAAAGTAACTGAAATAATCAAAATTAAAATATTCATCTAATATAACATTAAACATTAACAAACTAGTAAACTAAAAATCCAACACTCCAAACAAATTATACAATAACAATTTAACAAGGCAATAAATACTAAAAAAAAGTTCAAAAAAAAATTCTAAAGTTGATCTATGTTCAACATAGTTCACAAACAATCCAACATCTAACATAGTTCAACATAGTTGATCCAACATCCAACATCCAACATAGTTCTAAAATAAATTTTGAACAGTTAATCAAAGTCCAAAAATAATCCAAAAGTTCACAAGTTAATCTAAGTCCAACATCCAGTATAGTTCTAAAAAAAAATTCTGAAAAGTTAATCAAAGTCCACAAACAATCCAAAAGTTCAAAAAGTCAATCTACTCATCAAACTCTACAATAACTTCAACCCTTCACAATTGCTTCAACGAAGCTCCAAAAACTTCATTAATCTGTAGACATAAGCAAAAAAAAACATAAATAAATAACAAAACACAATCATCAAAATCATTATAAAAAAAATAAAAAATAAAAACAGTACAACAAAATAATATTCAAGAGTAAGAATTAAGTCTAACCTCAGGCACTTTAAAACCAAACTAACTAGGCGATAAATTAGTCCTCAACAATAGTTGCTTCTTGTGTAGTAGATGATGCAAAAGTTCACAAGTTAATCTAAGTCCAACATCCAATATAGTTCTAAAAAAAAATTCTGAAAAGTTAATCAAAGTCCACAAACAATCCAAAAGTTCAAAAAGTTAATCTACTCATCAAACTCTACAATAACTTCAACCCTTCACAATTGCTTCAACGAAGCTCCAAAAACTTCATTAATCTGTAGACATAAGCAAAAAAAAACATAAATAAATAACAAAACACAATCATCAAAATCATTATAAAAAAAATAAAAAATAAAAACAGTACAACAAAATAATATTCAAGAGTAAGAATTAAGTCTAACCTCAAGCACTTTAAAACCAAACTAACTAGGCGATAAATTAGTCCTCAACAATAGTTGCTTCTTGTGTAGTAGATGATGCAAAAAATTCTAAAAAATAAAAATATTGTTAATGTTATTCAAAATTACATAAAAGCTAAAATCAATATTGAATAATTAATTTAAAATAAACGCAAATCAAAAAAAGTACCTAACTCAATTTCTTCATATTGTTCAACATCATCCATACATTCTCTAAGATTGATTGGAATTGATGAAGACCGTAACCAATTTTGTTCACAAATTAGCACCTCCACCATCTTCGGCGTCAAAGAACTCCTAAATGGATCAAGCACACATCCACTGGTACTAAAAGCTAACTCAGAGGCCACTGTAGAAACTGGGACATCCAACACATCCCTTGCTATTAGAGAGAGAACCTTATACTTATTGCCATTAACCTTCCACCATTTCAAAATATCAAAGTTTGGAACTCTTGGGTCTACACAATCATCAACCAAATATGTTTCCAACTCTAACTTGTGCTCCGCACTTTTTTCCGACTCCACATGGTTAATATATTAAGAGGCAAAAAGTGTCATGGCATCTTCATCTTCCTCTTCATCAACTTCCATCACTTGAGGAGCTTTTCTTGCAAATAAAGGTGCGACATTAGTAACATTGTTCTTTTCAACATAATGATCAAACAAGCGCTCCGATGTTGCCTTCATCGTCGCCACTAAAATTTCTACCTTGTCATTTTTATACACTTTATTGAATGAAAACTTAAGATATGTCAACTTGTAGCGAGGGTCTAACACAATGGCATCATATAACAAGAAATTGATATTATCAAGATTCTCCCATTATTTGTCGTATTTCAATTTCATCTTATCAGCCATGTTACTCAACGCTACATTTGCACTTTTACTCAATTGAACTAATTTAGATTGCACCGATACAAGTTGATGAAAAAAAACATTAGATGTTACATGCAAAGATCCTGAAAGTTGCAAAGTCACATGATAAAAAAGTCTTAAAAATTTCACAAAGACTCTAGCTACCTCCCAATCTTCTTCTTTAGAATATGAAATGAATCTTTTTCCTTTCCCTTTGCCTATTCCCTATCATTCTCATTTGCATTTTCATTTTCATCATCATTTCCATGAAAAATAACTTGAATCATGGGTCTTCCTCTTCTAAACACTCAAAAGCTTTTTGGAATTTCTCGGCTACCTCCAACATCAAATAGGTGGAATTCCACCTTGTTAGAACATCAAGGCATAGCAAACTTTTACAAGTAATCATTTTATGCTCTACATAATTTTTAAAAGTTTGTAGCCTAGCTGGAGATGACTTTACATATTTCACAGCTTTTCGAATCTTGGCAATTGAGTGATTTTGTTCTTTTAAACCATCACAAACAATTAAATTCACTATTTATGCACAACATCTCATATGCAAAAACTCATTTGCTAAGATAGTGGAAGGCCAATCTTTGGTTCTTCTCTTCAAAAATGCAATAGCACCATCATTAGAGCTTGCATTATCAACTGTAATAGTGAAAATCTTATCAATCCCCTAGCCTTGCAAGCATTTGTCTAATTGTTTGCCAATTATCTCACCCTTATGATTAGGAACTATACAAAATCTAAGAATTCTTTTGTGCAAATTCCAATCATTATCAATCCAATGGCCGGTGACACACATATAATTTAGATTTTGAATTGATGTCCAAGTGTCAGTGGTTAGGCAAACTTGTTGTTTCGTTAGAACTTTCTTCAATTTTTGTTTTTCATCAAGAAATAAGTTCAGACAATCACGAGCAACAGTAGTGCGAGAAGGGACAGGAAACTTAGGTTTCATAACTAAGCAAAAATTTATAAATCCTTCCTTCTCCACATGCCTAAAAGGATATTCATCAATTATAATCATCTTTGTTAGTGTTTCTCTACAAAGTTTTTCATCATATCCTATTGTTTTGAGAGATCCAATCTTTCGACCATCATGTTCTTTTTCTTCTCCTTTTTTTTTTAACAAAAGAGAGCGTTTTTTATTTTTTGTCCACTTCCCTAATAGGAGACTTCATACATTGATGCTTAAGGTGGTTCCACATATTACTAGTCTCATCTTGTTTTCCACGAGCACCATAATCCTTACCACAATAATTACAAGCAGCCGTAGGTTTATCAGGCTCACAATCATCAAGTAAAGTGAAGTGTTCCCAAACCTCAAATTTATTTTTATCTAAATTAATACAAGGGCATGGATGAGTTTTACCAAAAATTTTGGCAGGCATTGTGGTTGTGGTAGAACTAGCAACAGTGGTTGATTTTGCAGTTGGTGTAGGATTTCCACCAGCATTTGTATTTTCCTCATCCATTCTCTATTACAAAAATAAAAAAATTATATGAATGATAAGTAAATAAATGAAAATTATCAATGATAATAAGTATATATAAATAAAAATTATAAATAAAACGTTCACATTCCCAAACTCCAAACATCACATTCAAACCCTATATATATATACATGCATATGTGTGTATGTGTGTGTATATATAAAAGGAGGTACAGAGTTGTCTGGCACCTAATTTTGGATCTGAGTGAGCTTAAAGTTGAAGGGAATATAGGGGGTATTTGGGGGGGAAGCGTAAGATTGCAGTGAAATTAGGGTTTTGTTTTGGGGCATTAAAATGGTTGAGATCACGGTTGAAATATCAATTTTGGAGTGACAAAAACGTAAAGAGAGAGAGCAGCAAAAGAAAAGAGAGACAGAGAGAGCATCGAGAGAAAAGAGAGAGAGAGAGAAAGAGACGACCAGCGGTGGTGAGCCAATCGGCACAGCAGCGACGGTGAGGAGAGAAGAGGCTAACATATCGGCAAGGAAAGGAGAAACCGGTGGCGGCGGTGAGAAGAGGCTGGTAGCGGCAGTGAGCCAATCGGCACAGCAGTAGCGAATCGGCTATGAATCTGTGTGTATGAATCAATGAAATGTTGTGCACAGTAGCCGGCCAGTGGCGATGAATCTTTGTGTGTGTGAATGAGATGAAATTGAAATGTGTGGGTAGGTGTCAATTAGGTTTAATTGAGGAATTATTGTGTGTGTGAGAGTATAACTTGGTCTGTATGTGTATAAGTATAACAGGTGATTATTATTTTTTTGAAACTTATGCGGGTCGGGTCGGGTCGGGTCGGGTCGGGTCAGTTAGATCTGCAGGTTGGGAAATTTCACCCGCCAGTGCTAGTCCTCTCACCCACCCAACCCGCCCGCCAAAGTTGAAATTTTGCGCGGTTCGAAGCGATTCAGTGTGGTTTTGGCTATTTTGGCAGTATTATGCATAGCCCTAATCAGAATCCCTGGTCTCAACCTCTTTCCAAACTCTAAGCATCAGTGTTCTTCCATTGCTACAAGATCAGATGCAAAACGAAGCAAACAAGTAAAGATTGCCTCAAACTCTACCATGGTGGAGTCAAACTGCTCAAGTTCCTCAAATTCTTTCCGTAGACGCTCCCCAATAGTAGGAGGAAGGTACTTTCCCTAAAAAGTATTGGAAAACGCCTCCTAAGAATGCTCAATTCGACCCTTAATGTACTTCCACCATTGGCATGCGTTCCCCTTTAACTGATAGGTGGAAAACGCCACCCGAAGTTCACCCTCACGAATGTCTAAAATCACAAAAGACTTGGTAATTTGATCTAACCATTCATCAGCCTTCAACGGTTCAGCACCACCATGAAATTCGGCGGGATTTGAGCGGAAAAATTCCTTCTTCAGAAAGGAAGTCCTAGACTCTCCTTCAATGGTCCTAGCTACTTGTTTGACTCTAAGAATATCCATGGACTCTAGAAGAGCCCCAGCCATCTCACCGGCTGATGCCCCTATAGCGTCTTGGGCTGGTGGAGTGGCCCCATTATTTTGACCCACTCCTTCTTCTTGATAAGGGATCTCCAATTGGGCTGAAATGTCCCGACCACCTCAGCGAGGTTTACCATGGCATCTACCACGTCCAGACATCCTATATAAAAGTAAAGGTATGGTAGAATTATACTCACAATTCACAAACTCGTGCATTACTTCACCCATTACCTCGGATAATCAAAAACTTACTCACATATTTGTCTCACATAAAACAAACCACATAACCACATAGAGCACATACGAATCACTTTCCTAAGATATCAACTCATCCTACAATGTTCAAGGACTTCCATGCGGAAAAATCATTGATTAGGTGCCTTTCCAAAGGGACTTCGATGAGTGTAATGGATGCAAGTCGTATCCGAGAAACTTAACCCTATACCTACACTGTCACATAAGTACATAAACATGTAAGGCAACTAACATCTCATCCCAGCATGAAAGACCCATTGTTGCATGGGTCACGTCCTATAAGCTCCAGGTATTCAAACCCGATTAGTTCTGATACCAATTTGTAACACCTCCAAATTATTTTAAAACAAAACAATATTCATGACAGATATACATATATAACAAACAAGGAATTACCGAACTAATATCAAAAGTTCTCTTTCCCATTGAACTATAAGTTAATAGTTACAAACACATGCTAAGTGTTCACAGTTCAAGAAGCTAGAGAAGCTCAAAATAAATGCCTTATTGCTTACAATTTCTAAGGCAAGGCCTTCAATAAACAAAAAAGGACTCTCGGTCCTCAAAACAAAACAAAGCTTCAATCTAACAAGACATCTATTCACTTTGTGCTTGACCCAAAGAAAAGGATTGACTCACTTCTACTTCATCGGGCTGGTTGCGGCTCACCAATTCCTAAAATTTGTTAGATAAGAATGATTAATTGCCCAGTAGAGAATATATTTAACCAAGTATATAAACATTTGATTTATATTATGCATAACCCATGATCCCTTACCCATGAACACAAATTCCACAATCTCGTATTCCAATGCACGTTGTTCTATTTAATTCCACATTTTTTTGTTCTCACATGGAAGGCCAGTAGGCACCTCAAACCTTCCACATTCATCTTTCTTACACGATCGGACACGTGGACACCTCAAACATTCCCACATTTATCATTCTAGCACAATCGGGTAAGTGGGCGCCTCAATTTCCCGGCACAGGTAGTACCACATTACACATCAAACAACTATTCAAAACTCTAAGTTTATCTCAACACAAAATGGCTCAACACATTCCCAATCTACCCATTAATTTCCATCTATTTACCAACTAAGACCCATGAACAAATATTAGGGTTTCCCAAGAAATTAGGTCCTTTCCTTTTATTATTCATTTTTTTCCAATGTTCATGGCGTACACATTGTTTTTCATTACGAGATAACCATTTATTTCAAAAAATTTAAGGTAAGAACTCTCTATCACCACTAATGCTCATATACCAATCACTTATTCCACATCACACATACCATGTAATTAATACATAATTAAACCAAAACATAGATATACAAAGTTAAGGATATTCCAACCTCAAGATTGTGTAGAACAAGATAAAGACCAAACAAATGAACTTCCGAGATATCACGATCCAATCGGTTCAAAATGTAGCTATCAACAAGATCAACACTTTTGATGATGGAACAAGGGTGGGTTCTTGTTTTAAATAGATGAAATATAGTGTTTTGGTGTTAGGATTTTGGGAATGTTGGAGTGAGAAGAAGAAAAGATAGGAAAAATGAGAGAAATGAATCAAAAGTGGATTTTAAAATATCTGACCCTGAATAGACCGCTCAAGCGAACGTTCCATTGCTCGAGCATTGAAGAGATTTCGAACTATTGACCACTTGAGCGGTAAATGTATGGTCTCAAAAGTTTTGCAGGTTTACAATAAAAATATTGTCATATTTACTTGAGCGATCACTTTACTGCTCCAGCGGTCTCACCATGTTAATTATTTTTTGTGTTTGCAAAACAAGTCAATGTCGTTGTTTGGCATAAGGAGTTTTTGGATTTTTTTTTGGTTAAAATAGTCATAAAAAGATAAAAATAAATTAAAAAACTAATAAGATAAAATGTTACATCCAAACCATTATCATTTCATTTTTTTTTCTCTCACAAAATTCAAAAAAATCAAAAAAATTATCCTAAACGAGACTTTTTAGTCTCAAATTAAAATAATTAAAAAGTCAAAAAATTAAAAAATCAATGCACATCACAAATGAAGCCAAAATATGTTTGATTTTGGACAATGAGAACAAATATAAATAGAAAGAACACGGGCAAATTAAATGCAGAGAGATAAATCACAAGGTGGTTGGCCTAGTAGGCGACGACTGGGGTCTGGAGGTTTGTTCCCTCCCAAATCTCAAGTTCGAATCCCTTAACCATTAAATGCATATCTTAGGGCCACGGATCGCAGGATATAAATCCTGTTTCGGAAGATTTGTTTAAACTGTAGAAACATAGCCTGATACGTGTAAAATGACCCAAGATACACTACATAACCAAAAAAATAAATAAATGTAGAGAGATAAGGAATAATTTTGGTAGCGTTTGGTAGAGTTTTCTAAATATGATTTGATAATAGAATTGTATTTTGAGTTTATGAGTTTTGGAATTATGATTTGAGTGTGAAAAATTTATTTAGTGAATAAGTTTTGAATTAAGTGGGAAATTTTTAATCTGACATATGATATCTCATAACCAAACACACAACTCAAAATTCTATTCAAAGCTCATAACAAATTCTAAAAAATTTCAAAATTTTTTTTGTTTAAAATATAAAAAATAACAGGTGCCAATTGTAAAAAAATAAAAAAAATTATACTGTACCGGTCAACCAACCGAATATCCAGAAAGACAACCGGCTGAACATCCGAAAGGACGAGAGATTAATCCAAATTTTTCTACTTTACAAAAATTTTTACAAATAAATATAAAATTAATTTTTAAAAATTCTAAACGAACACCATGCTAAAACCAAACTTTGAAACCATAGTTTAAACACCAACCCAGACACAGCCTTTGATATTCCTATTTGATTTGCCTTCGACAAGAGGCAGAACATGTTGAGGAGGATTTGGATACCAACAATGATAAAGATCATTAATTTTGGAGCTTTAAAAAGATCATTAATGACATAGCACTCAATAAAAAAAGAAAAAAAATACAACACCAAGGTCAAAACATCAAATCATTTATGGTGAGACCTACTACCACATCATTAGTGGTACCACTAATTAGTGTTCCCACTCATTTTCCTTTGGATACTATCTCGATGCTAGCCTGTCAAGTCAAGTCAAGATTTAATGACAGACAAACACGTCATTCAGTTTAAAAAAAAAAAAAAACGGAAGGCACACGTCATTAATAAGACTTGATGGCCGAGATGAAACCAACATTAACAAAAGATTTGAAACAACAGGCCACTGTTTAAAAAATAAAATATATATATAAATTTATGACGTGTGGACAAGAAAATTAGTTAATAATTAAAAAATATTTAATTATTAATTAATTATTTTCTAAAAACATTATTAGGCCTACAAATTAAATTTAATTTTTGAACTGAATAATAATTCTTGTAAAAAAAAAAAAAAAAAAAAAAAAACCTAGCATATCATACGTGCTAGGTACGAAATAAATAATGCTAGATAATTTTATTTGTTAATTAATTAATAATAATTTTTAAAAAAGTTTAGTAAATTTCAACTATGTGGTTGGTTGAAACTGTTTGGCATCCCAATATAAGTGCACTTATTTCATCTTTTTATTTTTTTTGGGTCACATCAATCAACATCTCCTCTCTACTTTTTCTACACATAATACAAGAAAAGTCAAAAAGTGCACTTATTCTAAACTTCCCAAACTTGGCAACATTTCAAATAGCTTTTTGACTATTTTAGGAGTGAATTTTTTAATTGTATGGAAAAACATGAACAAAATTTTATTAAGAAAATTTTTGAATTTGGTTAAGAATATGAAGTTAATCTCATTCGATGACCTGAATCAATAAAATCTTAAAGTGAATTTAAAAAAGCCATATTTGTTTATAAATTAAATAATTCAAAAAATATTAGTATATATTGATTATATTTTCTTATCTCTACCTTATAAGACTATGTAAAAAAATAAAAAATAAAAACAAAAATTTTAATATTTAGGTTGAATAAATCATTCGAATTGTCTCTATGATTTTGTGAAGTAACGTGCTATCTGTGAGCCCTTCAGATTAATTAGAGATTTAAAAAAATTATGAGCGATTATTTTTTTGAATGGAAAAAAGTAACTTTATTGATGAAAATAGGGACTGTAAATGTGTCTGTGGCATGCAAGTGTCACTTACATCTCTCCATGTGTTGGTAATTTATTTCTCTAACTCCCACTTGAATGTAGTTCTTCCTTGAAAAAATTATGAGTGAATGATATGATCATCAAGTTTGTTTATGTCACAAAAACAAAAATTAAAATAAACAAAAATCATAATAGTCATAATCATGCACATATAATAGTACTCATATGTATGAGTACTAAATAATCAATACATATGTCAAATAATTTGCAAGAAAAATGTTTAAAGATTGCAAGCAATTTTAAAAAGGGAAAAAAAAAAGATTTAAAAGAAAGAAAAAGAAGAGGCAATTGTTAAAAAATTATTGAAATAATCAGTATTGCCAAAACTAAAAAGTAATATGATTAGATATTCATAGTTTATAATAATATGATAAATAATATATTAAGTAGTGTCAACTTAAGCAAAAATATGATCTCACATGCATAAATGATGATCTAAATGACTTCCATGAAAAATTCTAAATGATTTGTAACTCTACATTTAAGGACTTCCATGAAAAATTCAAGGACTTCATTCAAGGACTTTCATGGAAAAATACAAATGATTTGTAATTCTAATTTGAAACCACACCTAAAAAAAATATAAAAGAATAATAAAATAATAAAAAATCACAAAAAAATTAAATAGCTATGGTTTAAGAGCATCTCTAATGGTATTTGCTATAATATCATTAGCATTGCTATAATTTGACAATGAATAGTAATAAATTGCCAAATTATAACAATAGTACTCCAATGGTCACATGCTATTTTTGGCAATTCTCAACCAACTTTCCCTCCAAGTTTGTGAGTATTGTTTAGATATAGGTCTTTTTAGTTATGTAACACCAAGCTCTACAAATTGCCACATCTTCTTTAGTGGTGAATGATTTTCTCTCTTTGTTTTTGATGAACCTTCCATACTAATTTTGTAAAAAAACAAACAAGAAAAATATTATGAAGATTGAAAGTTGTGATTGGTTGTTTATATTTATAGGGAATAAAAATATGACCCTTTTTTATCCGTTTAATTTATAGCCGTTAAAAAGAGCCATTTCAAACTTTTAAGGGAGAAAGAAAAGAGTTGTTGCTCAATTTGTGCATTCCATTAACAAAAGAGCACCATTGGATTATTTATAATCCAACAGTTCAGATGAACCCTCTGGAACAATCTTGAGAACCCATCTCTCTGTCTGTCCATCTCTCTGAAACAATCAATTCGGCTATCTCTCTATCTCCATTCCAGAACCAGACACTTTGCCTAGTTTCTCCCTCTCTCTCACTGTCTTCATCTCTCTCCCTCTCTCTCACCGTCTCCATTCTTCCTCACTCACTTTCTCCCTCTATCTCTCACATTTTTCATCACCACAACCATAGGAACCATCACCACCACAATCAGCAGAACCACTACCACATTCATTGCCAATCTCCAGCCCTCAAATCCCAAATTTCCTTCTTTCTTCTCCAACCCTCTTCTTTACCATAACCCCCAGTCTCTCACTCTCTTCTCACCGTTTTCCTCTTCGATGTCTCTCTCGCTCCGTTCTAAACTCTCTTTTCCAACGATCAAAACCCTGACCTTAACAAAAATGATCCTTTCTCTCCCTCTTCGATCTACCTCTCATTCTGTCTAAACCTCTTCTCCAACGATTCCTCTCTCTAAAAAATGATCCAAACCTGAAACCCTAATGAAGACCATCCAAAGAAGATGAAGAAGATCAACCTGAAGCTGTAATGAAGATGATCCAAACACGAAGATGAAGAAGCTGAAGCCAAAATCCTCTTTAAATTGCAGGTATTTTTTATGATATTATCTTGTTGAAATTCAATTTTTATTTTTTCTTTAGATTGCTTGAAATTGCTTAAATTGATTGATTCATATTGCTTGAAATTCTTGAAATTTATTTATTTTATTTATTTATTTTTACTTCAAATTGATTTATTGATTCTAAAATTTTTAGTTACATAATTTATTTATTTTTGAGTAAATGGGTCATTTTTGCTTCTGCACTTTGAAACTTTTTTGTTGGAAAGAATGATGAGAAAGAGAAGGAGGAAATGGTTGGGTTTGGTGACTTAGTAGCTTTGGCAGCTGCCAAAACTCGTGCTATATTTGACACAAATTTTGACATTTGCCAAAGATAGTAGTTGTCAAAACTTACCATTAGAGAACACTTTTGGCCCACACCTACTATAAAATGGCTTTGGCATCTCCAATGGCAAACTATTGGAGATGCTCTAAATAGCTCTGACTAAAAGTTTATTTATGTTATTTTTTTTTAGATTTTTTGAGTTTTGTGAGAGAAAAAATAAAATAATTACAGTTTGAATGTGACATTTTATCTTATTAATTTTTTAGCGTATTTTATCTTTTTGTGGCTAATTTTGTTTCAACCCCAAATGCCAAACGAAGCCTAAATATTTTATCAACATTTTTATTAAATGCTTCACATTGATGTGAGATTCACGTGAGATCTACATTGTGTGGGTTTTACATCCATATGAAACATTTGATAAAAATATTAGTAAAATATTTGAGATCTCTAACATTTTTCTAGTTACGTTTTCTTCTCTCTCCTCATTTATTATGGCCTTGTTGGGAAAGTTTACTATTTTAGTTTTTTTTTTTTAATTAGTTATTTTAGTTGATTATTTATTTTTTTTTTAATATTTTAACTTCATTAAAATAGTTAGAATCCAGATTCCACTAGCAAGCATCCGCATCAGACTCTTTAAATTTTTGGTCAAATTAAAGCTAAAAAACCTATTTTGCTATTTTAGCTAGTGATCCACTGTATCAAACTCTCTATTATAACTCAATCCTATTAAAATATTTTTTGTTATTGTATGTTTTATTCTTTCTGTTTTTTATCAAATTGATGAGGTGTCACCTAAACAATTCTTAAAAAAAATTAAAAAGTTTTAAAAACAAATGCCATTAACCGGTCGATTGGTTAGACTAATTTTCGGTATTTTTCCTTCTTTTGCTACAGGCACTCACGGGACATCCGGTGGGATGTTCAGCGAGATATCCAGGTGGACGACCAATTTAAAGATTTTGGCCCAATTTTACTCCAGAAAATATAATAAAAAATCATGTAACGAATGAATAGTGCCTCAACAAAGTTGTTGAGGTACTGTAACAAATTTAACAAAATGTTAACTTAGAAAAAATTTGTTGAGGCTGATGGAGAAACAATTTTGTGATTTACTTGTTATATTTTAACTTTTTGTTATTTTGACTATACTGATACGGATGCTCTTAGACCTACAACCTGCCTTCCCTTAGACATCTTCGTTCAATTTTACTTCATTTTTTATCCCCTAACCATGACACTGGCGTGTATTTTTTTAAAATAATGGTATAAACAAGTAAGGATTGGTTTGGATATAAATTATATTTTAATTTTTTTATTTATTATAAAAAGATATATGAAAGAATAAAAAATTAATGTAATAAATTAATAAGTTAATTATTTTTTGTGTTTGCAAACCTAGTCAGTATACGTTTGATTTTGGACAATGATTTTGGTTTGAGTTTTTTAGATTAAGTTTTTTGAAAACTTTTAGTTTTTTGATTTTCCTATTTTTTAATTTTTAGTGAATATTTTTAAAATTTTAAACATTTTTTTTTTACTTTTTTAGATGAACCTTACTTAGATGTATCTAAAAAGTAAAAAAATTATGAAAAAATATTTTAAAAAATTAATAAATACATAAAAATACAAAAAATGTGCTGAATTCTCATATTTTTTTTATTTTTTTTTATATATTTTTGATATTTAGTGAATTTTTAAAAGATTTTTTCACAATTTTTTTACTTTTTAAGTATGTTTATGTTAGGTATGTCTAAAAATTAAAAAAATTGCTTAAAATATTAAAAAAATTCAATAAAAACAAAAAAAAACACGAAAAATAAGAAAATAGAATTTTTTGAAATGTATTTTTGAGAAACTCTAACCAAGCAAAGTGATTCGATACTCCATTTTGATTTTGGACACGAAGCACAACATCATGGGCGATTTGGATCCTCTCTACATATATCTATACTATATATTAAGTAAAAGGGGGTTTTTAGCGCCAAGCTTTGTGGGAGCTCCAATATGTCAATCCTAATTTTCTAATTTTTTGCTTTTTTTTTAAAAAAAAAAATTAACCTCAGCATTTATTAATTTCTCTCAACCCACAAGACTTTTTTACTTCTATCATAATTACTGCAGCACCATTTTCAAAACAAATAATTTGTATATTAAAAAAAATAAAACAAATATAAATATCTATATCTATATCTATCTATTTGTTTATATCTATCTCTAACCCACAAACTTTGTGGGAATTCCAATATGTCAACTTTAATTTCTTAAATTTTTTTTTTTAAAAAAACTCAGCATTTATTAAATTCTTTCAAATCTTTTTAACTTTTCCTATACACATCATTTTTAACTTTTCACATACTTACTGCAAATAGTGAGTCTACTTTTTGTTTTCTCGTTCTTGACTTCTCACTTCTTTACTTTCAACTTCAGTGACTATGTATGCAAATAGTGAGTGTGAGTCACCTTTTTATTTTCTTCTTCTTCACTTCTCCTTTTGTTTACTATTTTAATATTGTAGTTATATAGCGCATAAAAATGTTTGTGATTTGTCTAGCGAAAAAAAATTATAATTTAATTTTTTAATATGATTGAAGTTAGATAAACATAAATACTCACAAAGAGAAAAATAATATTATAATTAGTTCAATGATTCTTTTTTTAATATAATTGTAGTTAGTTCAATGGTTCTTTTTTTTTTCATTTATTTATTTTATTATGGGAAAAATGTGATATGATTTTAATTTGTTCAATGGTTCTTTTTTTTTAATGTGATTTAATCTTTTTATTTACTGTTTTAATTTTATTTTTTAATATAATTGAAGTTAGATAAACATAAACACTCATAAAGAGAAAAATGTGATTGTAGTTAGCTCAATAGTTTTTTTTTTAATGTGATTGTAGTTAGTCAATCGTTGTTTTTTTCATTTATTTTTTTTATTATGGGAAAATGTGATGTGATTATAGTTTATTCAATGGTTCTTTCTTTTTAATGTGATTGTATTGTAATTAGTTCAATAGTTTTTTTAAATGTGATTTAATCTTTTTATTTACTGTTTTAATGGTTCTTCTTTACAATTGTTTATGAAAAAAAAATATGATTGTAGTTAAATAACATAAAAATATTTGTGATTTGATTTGATTTGATTTTTTTGTGATTTAATTTTTAAAGTACCAATTATTGATAATGATTAGATTGTATTTTGAAAAAAAAAATTATTGTGTTTTTTTAACTATCAATTCACTTAATTTGTGATTTGATTTTTAACTCACTGTGTTTTTTGAAAAATAAAATGGATTGTACTCATTAGGGTCACATAATGTACCAATTATTGATGATGATTAGATTGTATTTTGAAAAAAATAATAATTTGTAATTGATCTTTTTAACTCACTATGTTTTTTGAAAAATAAATTATTCTGTTTTTTAATTATCAATTGACTTAATTTGTGATTGGATTTTTAACTTACTGGGTTTATTTTTTATTTTTTATTATGAGCAAAAATGTGATTATATTTTCAACTACCAATTGATGATGATTAGATTGTATTTTGAGGAAAAAAATTTGTAATTGATTTATTTAACTCATTGTGTTTTTTAACTATCAATTGGCTTAATTTGTGATTTGATTTTTTAACTCACTATGTTTTTTGGGGGAAAAAAAAATGAATTGTATTCAGTAGGTTCACGTAAAGTATCTATTATTGAAGATGATTAGATTGTATTTTGAAAAACAAAATTATAATTGATTTTTTAAACTCACTGTGTTTTTTGAAGAAAAAAATTAATTGTGCTTTTTTGTAACAACCCTCGTACTGATTACCGATAAACCACTGAATTATATACTGATTACTGATAAACCGGACTGTTAATGACTGATAATTGAACTGATTAAAGTACTGGACAGACCGATTGAAATCGAAACTGAAACTGAATAAGTTTACATACTGAATTGCATGTTTTATCTGTTGATTGTTTGACTACCTGTTTAAAGGTATGTGTTTAAACTGTTAATTGAAGGCCTTATCGGCGGCCGATTTAGAAACCGTTTGATGTTTTATGATCAGTAGAATATTTATGATTTTATGGTATTTTTATCTGAAAATTGATTAGGAATGATTAAATTAGATTAAAACAAGTTAATTAACAAGTTGGATTTAATTACATGTTTGCCACTTGAGTGGGTCTTTGTTTAATCACTTATACTTGAGCCTATACACTTAAGTTAGACAATTGATCAGCCATTTCTCCTTGCCTTTGCCGACCAAACAAGAGGAATAGAGAGAGTGAGAGAGATTTGAGCTCACTTAGTTGAATTGGCTAGAATTACTTGGTTATTGCTTGAAGATTGATGTGTGTATGGCATATTTGAGCTTGTTCATCTTGAATTGAGACTTAGGTAAGGATTATAACCTCTCAAATGTTGAGTTTATGTTGTCCCTTGCATCATTCTTGCATGATTCATGTTCCATTGTAGAATTAAACCATGTTTGAGTCCATATAGGTTGATTCATGCTAGAATTCATGCATGCATGTTGAATTTGTGGACTTTTGAAGTTAAATTCTTGGAGAATCATACATGCATGTCCATGTTTTTATTATAGACCATGTTTCCACATTGTTTTCAAAGATTAGAGCTCATTAGAGCAAGAATTGAAGCTTGGTTTTGATTTAAAGTTCATGCATTGCATGTTTGAAATTGTTCTTGAAAATGGGTTTGAATGTTGGATTTAATTGACCAACCTTTGGGGCTTGAATTCATAAATTGAGCTTTAAAACTTGTTGTACTATGAGTTTGAAATGTTTTCCCAGAATTTGGGCCCAAGAGGTTGAGTTTTGGATGGTTGAATGCTTGGTTCGAACTTGGGAGACAAATTTGGAAATTCCAGATTTTGCTTCCTCGCTCGAGCGAAGGATTCCTCGCTCGAGCGAGCACCTTTATTCAGGGTTCCGCTCGAGCGAGCATCGAGCGTGGTATCGCGCGTAAAAATCCAGCAACCAGTACTTTTACTGTTCATGCAGGTCGCTCGAGCGAAGGATTCCTCGCTCGAGCGAAGCCTTTGATTTTGGAAGCTCGCTCGAGTGAAGGAAGGCTCGCTCGAGCGAGGCTCCTATTTTCAGCAACCTTTGAAAAATGCCTTCCAAGTGTATTTTTGCATCCTCATCTAATCCTAGGCATTCTTAGGCCTAGTTTAAGGCATCTTAATGAGGATTTAGACATAGAACCACGCCGAGGAAATTTAGGGATTTAATTATCGTCCTTTCCGATTGTGAAACTTAGTGTGTGTTCTATTTATTGACTGTTTAGGGTTGGCTTTCGGGGACGCGCTCTAAGCTGCTATTAGCCCAATCTCTGTGAGTAACAGATTGTGTAAAGATATGTTCAAAATGGTTATCTTTTGAATACTGAACTGAATTGTTTACTGAACTGATAATGTTTATTGAATGAATGTATGTCCTTTATTTCTGAACTGTACTGTGGCATCCTTAGCACCTACTGTTATTGACTGTTACAGAGCTCTGTCGGTTCCCTTGTGGAACCATACTGTTTACTGATTGATGGCCATCACTACTGTTGGGTCTGTTAAGACCCGGTCCTTCTGGACCTACTGTTTATAGGCTAATGGATGTACCACATATGATTGATTGATTGAAATACTGATTGACTGAAATACTGAAAGATCGAAATACTGTATAATGAATTGATTTCATTACTGTAAGGACATTCATTCATAACCTCTTTACACTTAATGTTATTCACTGGGCTTTAGCTCACTGTTTATATATATATATGTAGGTTCTCAGCAGCCAGACCGGAGCTAGGAGCGTGGGTTAGTCCCCCAGTTTTGTCAAGCCAGCCTATGTGCCTCACTGCGAGGTTCCGAGACGCCATGCTATGGCTTGGGGTGTTTTTGTGTCCCCCACCTGTCTCCTGACTGTTTTGTATGATTGTATAAACTGTTTACTGTTTTACTGCACTGTTATCGAGGGAATAGATCCCCGTACTGAATGTTGTAAATGATTGTATATAGACTGTACTGCTTGAACTGAATGAATGCATGGAAAATGTTTTTGGCATACAGATTTCCACAGCTCAATGGACACTAGTTATTTACTGTAATGGCTTCCGCCAGGCCCTGTACTCTGTTTTACTGTATTACTGTTCTGCAGGCCTTCGGTAATCTCGGATTACTGGCCAGTTACGGTGCTAAACCCATAGGGCCGGGTTTGGGTCGTGACATTTTTAACTCTGAATTGATTTAATTTGTAATTTGATTTTTAACTCATTGTGTTTTTTGAAAGGAAAAAAAAAAAGAAGATTGTATTCATTAGGTTCACATAAAGTACTCATTATTGATGATGATTAGATTGCATTTTGAAAAAAAAAAATTTGTAATTGATCTTTTTAACTCACTGTGTTTTTTAAAAAATAAGTTATTATGTTTTTCAATTATCAATTGACTTAACTCATTGTGTTTTTTTTATTTAAATTATAAGCAAAAATGTGATTGTATTTTTAGCTATCAATTGATTTAATTTGTGATTGGTGTTTTAAGTGTGTTTTGATTGATCAAAAAAAGTGAAATTCATAGGGTACGTTTTGGTTTGGTTTTGAGAGAGTAGTTTTTAAAAATTATTTTGGAGAGAGAGTTTAGAAATTTTTTTGGTTTGTTTGGTTGTGTATTTTGAAAGTAGTTTTGGAGTTTGGCATGATTTGATATTTTGTTGTAATTGAGTAGATGTGTGTAAAAGAAAAAGTGATTGAGAAGAAGAGAGAAGAGAGAAAAAGTGATTGATTGATGTGTAAGAGAGAGAAAATGATTTTGAAAAAATTACAAACCAAACAAGTTTTTTAGAAATTTTTTTCCAAAATCACTCTACAAATAATTATAGATATAACCCGTTCATAGTTACTGCAGTACAATTTTCAACTTCTCTCATACACTATGATTAGTGATAAGATTTTTAAATTATTTTTATAAAAAATCTAAAATAAATATAAAAATTTATAATTATCCCGTACATAGCACGGGTATATTATATTTAGGGCATTATTTTCTGCTGAATTATTCTGCATATTTTCTTTTTGTTTCTTGTATCTTGACTATTAGCATAGATAGCAGCTTTCCTCTTTTTGCTGTTCTTCGACTTCGTATGGCTATGTATTATTGTTCTGAAATTTTCACATGACATCATATTGTCTCACTCAATAAATTCATGTCGAAACCCAATATTATAAGGGAAATGTTTCAGTGCTCGAATTCTTGGGCTCAAATACTGGCTCGAAAATAGACAGAGGGGAGAAAGGGAGAAAGGGAGGGGAAGAGGGGGAGAAAGGGAGAAAGGGAGGAGAAGAGGAGGAGAAAGAGAGAAAGGGAGGGGAAGAGGTCGTCGCAGAGGAGGAGAGGTCGTCACCCCGGCCGCCGCTGCTCGTCGCCCCGTCGCTGCTCGTCGCCTCCTCGCCGATCGTGGCACCACCGCCACCGCCACCGCCTCGCCCCGCCTCCCCTCCAGCAGATTTATGGCCCCCTCCCCTCCCTCCTCCTCCTCCTCCTCCTCCTCCCTTCTCTTCTTCTCCCTTCTTCTTCTTCTTCTTCTTCTTCTTCTTAAACTGAAACAAAAACTAGAGAAAAAAAAAAAAAAAAAATACAGACTCGACACCAAAACGACGTCGTTTTGGTGTCGAGCCTGTATTCGAGCCGTATTCCTCGAGCTCTGTAGCGGTGCCGATATTATAAATGCGTAAATCACAGAAAACCAGGTTGATCAGTGCAAGCTGTGCAGATTTGAGTTATGGGCATTTCATCAAAATCATAAAACTCCTGATTCCATGAGATCACCTGTCACAAAAGTTTCAATTTCTTCTAATTGGACAATTATATTCTGATAGGCTAGTATATATATATATATATATATATTTTTTCATTGATTCAAATGAAAATCAAAAGCAAAGGTCAGTCTTACAAACAAAACAGCATGGCAGAGGATTATCCCCTTTGCATATATCTGTTACAACAAAGGGCAGAGGACCCTCTCTTGATATTTAGCCTGTCAAGTCTAGTCAAGATCGTACGGAGATTTAATGACAGACATAAGTTTTAAAAAAAAGACACACGTCATTAATAAGACTAGATGGCTGAGATGAAACCAACGTTAACAAAAGATTTGAAACACCAGGCCATCGTTTAAAAAATAAAAAATGATATATATAAATTTGTTTTTTAAATTTGTGATGTGTGAATAAAATAGTTAGTTAATAATTAAAAATATTATCAACAAGCACGTAGCTTAGCTGGTAAGGAGCTATGCTAGCTTAACCAAGATCTTGAGTTCGAGACTTGGGAACACAGCTGTGTTAAAAACTTGTTGGGAGAGCTTTGCCGCCCTTGTGGTCTTACCTGGCTCGAACCGGATTAGTCGGGGTCCTGTGGACTTCCGGATACCGGTGGTTTAGACCTAAAAAAAATAATAATAATAATTAAAATATTTAATTATTAATCAAACTTTTCTAAAAACATTATTAGGTCTACTAATTAAATTTAGGCCTTGTTTGGTTTGACTTTAGGAGATAAGTTTTCAAAAAATATTTTGGGAGAAAGAGTTTAGAAACTTTTGTAGTTTGTTTGGTTGTATATTTTGAAAATAGTTGTGGAGTTTGGGAGTTTGGGATAATTTGATATTTTGTTGAAATTGAATAGATGTATGTGAGAGAAAACGTGATTGAAAAGGAGAGAGGAGAAAGAAAAAATGATTGATTGACGTGTAGAGAGAGAAAGTGATTTTGGAAATTTTTTAAGAAAAATTAAAAACCAAACAAAATTTTAAAAAAATTTCTCCAAAATCTTTTTCCCAAAGCCAAACCAAACAAGGCCTTCATTTTTGAACTTCAATAATAATTCTTGTAAAAAAAAAAAACTAACATATCATACTGTTATGCATGAAATTAAATAATGCTAGATAATTTTATTTGTTAATTAATTAAGAATAATTTTTAAAAATAGTTTAGTAAATTTTAACTATTTTAACTAAGTGATTGGTTGAATTTAACATTTAAAATAATTTTTTTTTACTATTTTAGGAATGGATTGTTTAATTCTGAAAAGACATGAAGAAAATTTTATTAGGAAATTTTTGTGAATTTTGTTAACAATATGAAGTTAATCTCATTCCATGACTTGAATCAATAAAATCTTAAAGTGAATTTAAAAAGTCATAGTTGTTTATAAATTAAATAATTCAAAAAATATTGGTATATGTTGATTATATTTTCCTATCTCTACCTTATAAGACTATATATAAAAAAAAAGAAAAAGAAAAAAAGAAGAGCCATTTGCTAAAAAAGAAGAGCCATTTGCTAAAAAATTATTGAAATAATAGGTATTGCCAAAAATAAAAGGTAATATGATTAGATATACATAATTTATAATAATATGATAAATAATATATTAAGTAATGTCGATTTAAGTAAAGATCTGATCTTACATGCATAAGTGATGATCCAAATGACTTCCATGAAAAATTCTAAATAATTTGTAACTCTACATTCAAGGACTTCCATGAAAAATTCAAAGATTTCATTCAAGGACTTTCATGGAAAATTTCAAATGATTTGTAATTCTAATTTGAAACCACACCAAAAAATTAATAAATAAATAAAATAAAATAAATTTAAATAACTATGGTTTAGTAGCATCTCTAATGGTATTTGCTATAATAGCATTACCACTGCTATAATTTGACAATGAATAGTCGTAAATTGCCAAATTATAGCAATAGTACTCTAATGGTCACATGCTATTTTGGCAAATCTCAACCAACTTTCCCTCCAAGTTTGTATGTGTTGTTTGGATATAGGGTTTTTAGTGATGTGACACAAAGCTCTACAATTTTTCACATCTTCTTGAGTGCTGAATGATTTTTCTTTCTTTTGTTTTTAATGAACCTTCCATATTGATTGTGTAAAAAAACAAACAAGAAAAATATTATATAGATTGAAAGTTTGTGAGTTTAAATTGTGATTGGTTGTTTATATTTATAGGGAATAA
Organism: Camellia granthamiana; assembly: GCA_036172215.1. NCBI lineage: Eukaryota > Viridiplantae > Streptophyta > Magnoliopsida > Ericales > Theaceae > Camellia > Camellia granthamiana. Next base: position 77,532,513 of record CM069913.1, on the reverse strand, counting down.
AAATATGACCTCTTTTTTTTATCCGTTTAATTTATAGCCGTTAAAAAGAGCCGTTTCAAACTTTTGAGGGAGGAAAAAAAGTGTTGTTGCTCAATTTGTGCATTCCAATGACAAAAGAGCAACCATTGTATTATTTATAATCCAACAGTTCAGATGAACCCTCTAGAACAATCTTGAGAAGCAACGATTCAAATGAACCCTTTGGAACAATCTTCAAATGCCATCTATCTATCCATCTCTCTAGAACAATCAATTCGACTATCTCTCTATTTATCTCTCTTTCTCTCTCCATACCAGAACTAGACACTTTGCCTAGTTTCTCCTTCTCTCTCACCGTCTTTATCTCTCTCATTCTCTCTCACCGTCTCCATTCTTCCTCACCCACTCTCTCCCCACAACTACAGGAACCATCATCAACGCAACTAGCAAAACCATCACCATATCCATTGCTAATCTCCAACCCTTTAACCCCAAATTTCCTTCTCTCTTCTCCAACCCTCTTTTCCACCACAACCCCCCAGCCTCTCACTTTTTTCTCACCGTATTCCTCTTCGATGTCGCCTTTCCCTCCTTTCTAAACCCTCTTCTCCAACGATTGAAACCCTAACCCTAACCAAAATGATCCTCTCTTCCCCTCTTCGATCTACCTCTATTTCTGTTCTAAACCTCTTCTCCAACAATTCCTTTCTCTAAAAAATGATCCAAACCCGAAACCGTAATGAAGACCATCCAAAGAAGATGAAGAAGGTCAACCCGAAACCGTAATGAAGATGATCCAAACACGAAGATGAACAAGCTGAAGCCAAAATCCTCTTCAAATTGCAGGTATTTTTTTATGATATTATCTTGCTGAAATTCAATTTTTATTTTTGCTTTAGATTGCTTGAAATTGCTTAAATTGATTGATTCATATTGCTTGAAATTCATTTTTGTTTTTTTTTTTTTTTACTTCGGATTGATTTATTGATTCTGAAATTTTTAGTTTTAGATTTTATTTATTTTTGTGTGAATTTTTTGGGTCAATTTTGCTTCTGTGTTTTGGAACTTTTTGCTGGGAAGGATGATGAGAAAGGGAGGGAGGGTGGAAGGAAACAGCTGATTTTGGTGACTTAGCAGCTTTGGCAGTTGCCAAAACTTGTGTCATATTTGACATAAAATTTTGCATTTGCCAAAGATAGCAGCTGCCAAAACTTACCATTGGAGAACACTTTTGGCCCACACCTGCTATAAAATGGCTGTCACGACTCAAACCTGCCCCTAAAAGTTTGGTCCATAACCGGCCTGTACTTAGGCCTCAAAACAAAATTTCAAGAATATTTACTCAAACACGGGGCCTTAAGTGGAAGCAAATACAAAAATAATGATAATACCCATTGAGCTTGTGCATACATGAAGACTTAAATTAATTTAAGTATTTAAATACACTTTCCATATTTACATATATAATCACAGAACTTATACAAATCTCATACACTATGTAAAAGACTTCAAATAAAACTAGACTTGACGAAGTAAAACTACGCCCCTTTCATGGAGGCACTTCCTGGGTGGCTTAACAGCTTGGCAAACTTTGGTACAACTCTTATATTGATTCTTCGATGGCTCACCTACATATATATAAAGTAAAAGGGTGAGCTAACGCCCAGTGAGTGATAATAAAGTAAAGAGGTTAATGAATGATGCCCTTAACATTAGGAAAACATATATCACAATTCTGAAACATTTATCATATCAAAATCCATGCTTTTCAAATGAAATACATATTTGAAAACATTGCAAAACATTTTACGTGGTATGTAGTACACCCACTTACACAAAGGGTCAAAATCACATTAACAAAACGGCCTTGGGCCCAATCATATATCAAAACGATCTTAGGTCCAAACATATCATATTGTACCACTGTATCTCATCATGGAGTAAATGGAACATCGGTATGTCTCCACCTCTCATATCATATCACTGTATCTTATCATGGAGTAGATGGAACATTGACATGTCTCCACATCTCCTTGGGCCCAATTTATGTATGTATGGATCCAAAAGGTGACTCATGCGGATTCTAGAGGTGACTCCCTGTCACGACCTAAACCTGCCCCCAAAAGTTTGGACATGACCGGCCTAACTCAAGGCCTTAACTTAGTTATTTTCAATGTTACTCGACCTCGGGGCCTGAACGGAAATGCATAATAGAAGACTAAATGATCATTGAGCTGTGTCTAAATGCCAATATCATGTTGCATTACTATACATACATAACATTCCATGCACCATACTCATTACTGAATGCAGAGAGGGATCAACTCGAAGGTTAAGTGTTTACAACATCTATATACATATCCATGGTCCCTAAAAACTATAATAAAACATGTCATCATAGGGAGTTTCCAAAATGTAACAAAAGAGTCACTTTGGGTGATTCAGCAAAATGGGTCTAGCTACAAGCTTCTGGGTTGACCTAAGGTTGACCCCGGAAGCTGATTACCTACAACACATTAAGGAAAATTAAAAAAAAAAAAAAAAAAAAAACACACAATGAGTTAAGTCAATTGATAATTAAAAAACATCATAACTTATTTTTTAAAAAACACTGTGAGTTAAAAAGATCAATTACAAATATATTTTTTTTCAAAATGCAATCTAATCATCATCAATAATGAGTACTTTATGTGAAACTAATGAATACAATCTTTTTTTTTTCCTTTCAAGAAACACAATGAGTTAAAAATCAAATCACAAATTAAATCAATTCATAGTTAAAAAGCACAATTAATTTTTTTCTTCAAAAAACACAGTGAGTTTAATAAATCAATTATACTTTTATTTTTCAAAATACAATCTAATCATCATCAATAATAGATACTTTACGTGAAACTACTGAATACAATTCATTTTTTTTTTTTTCCAAAAAACATAGTGAGTTAAAAAATCAAATCACAAATTAAGCCAATTGATAGTTAAAAAACACCATAATTTTTTTTAAAAAAAAAAAACACAATGAGTTAAAAAAATCAATTACAATTTTTTTCCTCAAAATACAATCTAATCATCATCAATTGGTAGTTGAAAATATAATCACATTTTTGCTCATAATAAAAAATAAAATATAAAATATAAACCCAGTGAGTTAAAAATTCAATCACAAATTAAGTCAATTGATAATTAAAAAACACAATAATTTATTTTTCAAAAAACATAGTGAGTTAAAAAGATCAATTACAAATTATTATTTTTTTTCAAAATACAATCTAATCATCATCAATAATTGGTACATTATGTGACCCTAATGAGTACAATCCATTTTATTTTTAAAAAAACACAGTGAGTTAAAAATCAAATCACAAATTAAGTGAATTGATAGTTAAAAAAACACAATAATTTTTTTTTTCAAAAAACACATTGAGTTAAAAAAATCAATTATAATTTTTTTTTTCAAAATACAATCTAATCATTATCAATAATTGGTACTTTAAAAATCAAATCACAAAAAAATCAAATCAAATCAAATCAAATTACAAATATTTTTATGTTATCTAACTACAATCATATTTTTTTTATAAACAATTGTAAAGAAGAACCATAAAAACAGTAAATAAAAAGATTAAATCATATTTAAAAAAAAAAAACCATTGAATTAACTACAATACAATCACATGAAAAAAAAAGAATCATTGAATAAACTACAATCACATCACATTTTTCCATAATAAAAAAAATAAATGAAAAAAAAGAACGATTGACTAATTACAATCACATGAAAAAAAAAAAAAACCATTGAACTAACTACAATCACATTTTTCTCTTTATGAGTGTTTATGTTTATCTAACTTCAATCGTATTAAAAAATAAAATTAAAACAGTAAATAAAAAGATTAAATCACATTAAAAAAAAGAACCATTGAACAAATTACAATCACATCATATTTTTCCCATAATAAAATAAATAAATGAAAAAAAAAGAACCATTGAACTAACTACAATTATATTAAAAAAAAGAATCATTGAACTAATTATAATCTCATTTTTCTCTTTGTGAGCATTTATGTTTATCTAACTTCAATCATATTAAAAAATTAAATTATAATTTTTTTTCGCTAGACAAATCACAAACATTTTTATGCGCTATATAACTACAATATTAAAACAGTAAACAAAAGGAGAAGTGAAGAAGAAGAAAACAAAAAGGTGACTCACACTCACTGTTTGCATACGTAGTCACTGAAGTTGAAAGTGAAGAAGTGAGAAGTTAAAAAGGAGAAAACAAAAAGGAGACTCACTGTTTGCAATAAGTATGTGAAAAGTTAAAAATGATGTGTATAGGAAAAGTTTAAAAGATTTGAAAGAATTTAATAAATGCTGAGTTTTTTTTTAAAAAAAAAAATTAAAAAAATTAAAGTTGACATATTGGAATTCCCACAAAGTTTATGGGTTAGAGATAGATATAAATAAATAGATAGATATAGATATAGATATTTATATTTTTTCTAATTTTTTTTAATATACAAATTATTTGTTTTGAAATTGGTGCTGCAGTAATTATGATAAAAGTAAAAAAAGTCTTGTGGGTTGAGAGAACTTAATAAATGCTGAGGTTAATTTTTTTTTTTAAAAAAAAACAAAAAATTAGAAAATTAGGATTGACATATTGAAGCTCCCACAACGTTTGGGACTAAAATGTGATTGTATTTTTAGCTATCAATTGATTTAAATTTTGATTGGTGTTTTAAGTGTATTTTGATTGATCAAAAAAAAGTGAAATTCAGTGTATTTTTGTTAAATAATTGAGAAATAACAGAAGGTGAGAAATACGGATACGTGCTTTTCCTGTAACGCCAAATAATTTTTTGAGAGAGATTATATGAGTTGAAGAAGTAGGTGCTATCCAGTGAGTAATAAAAGTTAAGTTAGCTGATGAGTTGAGAGAGAGAGAGAGAGAGACAACTGGCCTGGTTTGATATGAACGAATGAAAAAAGAAAAAGAGATTTCTAACCCTCTTGTGGAACATTCAATATCTCAATTTTAATTTATCTTTTCACATGCCTTTTGAGATTTTTGGTCAAAATCCTCTCATACAAATAATTATAGATATAATCCGTGCATAGTTACTGCAGCACTATTTTTAACTTCTCTCATACACTATGGTTAGTGATAAGATTTTTAAATTATTTTTAAAAAAAATTTAAAACAAATAATTTGTATATTAAAAAAAATCTAAAACAAATATAAAAATTTATAATTATTTCATGTATAGCACGGGTACATTATATTTAGGGCATTATTTTCTGCTGAATTATTCTGCATATTTTCTTTTCGTTTCTTGTATCTTGACTATTAGCATGGATAGCAGCTTTCCTCTTTTTGCTGTTCTTCGACTTCGTATGGCTATGTATTATTGTTCTGAAATTTTCACATGACATCATATTGTCTCACTCAATAAATTCATGTCGAAACCCAATATTATAAATGCGTAAATCACAGAAAACCAGGTTGATCAGTGCAAGCTGTGCAGATTTGAGTTATGGGCATTTCATCAAAATCATAAAACTCCTGATTCCATGAGATCACCTGTCACAAAAGTTTCAATTTCTTCTAATTGGACAATTATATTCTGATAGGCTAGTATATATATATATATATTTTTTCATTGATTCAAATGAAAATCAAAAGCAAAGGTCAGTCTTACAAACAAAACAGCGATGCCAGAGGATTATCCCCTTTGCATATATCTGTTACAACAAAGGGCAGAGGATCCTCTCTTGATATTTAGCCTGTCAAGTCAAGTCAAGATCGTACGGAGATTTAATGACAGACATAAGTTTAAAAAAAAAAGACACACGTCATAAGACTAGATGGCTGAGATGAAACCAACGTTAACAAAAGATTTGAAACAACAGGCCATCGTTTAAAAAATAAAAAATGATATATAAAGTATGTTTGGTTTGAGTTTGGGAGATGAGTTTTAGTGATAAAAAGTACGAAAAGTTGTTTGGTTTGGTTTTTTTCAAAAGATGTTTTGAAAAATTATTTTGAGCGAGAGTTCTAGAAAAAGTGATTGATTTGATGTGTATGAGAGAGAGATTTGTTTGGAAAACTTATAAACCAAATATTTGGGAAATTTTTTTGAAAAAATTTGTTTGGTTTGATTACTTTTGAAAACTTATTTGTAGAGAATTTTTCCCAAAAGTTTTTGGGAAACACAAACCAAACAAGGCCATAAATTTGTTTTTTAAATTTGTGATGTGTGAATAAAATAGTTAGTTAATAATTAAAAATATTATCAACAAGCACGTAGCTTAACTGGTAAGGGGCTATGCTAGCTTAACTAAGATCTTGAGTTCGAGACTTGGGAACGCAGCTGTGTTAAAAACTTGTTGGGAGAGCTTTGCCGCCCTTGTGGTCTTACCTGGCTCGAACCGGATTAGTCGGGGTCCTATGGACTTCCGGATACCGGTGGTTTAGGCCTAAAAAAAATAATAATAATAATTAAAAATATTTAATTATTAATCAAACTTTTCTAAAAACATTATTAGGTCTACTAATTAAATTTAGGCCTTGTTTGGTTTGACTTTAGGAGATAAGTTTTCAAAAAATATTTTGGGAGAAAGAGTTTAGAAATTTTTGTGGTCTTACCTGGCTCGAACCGGATTAGTCGGGGTCCTGTGGACTTCCGGATACCGGTGGTTTAGGCCTAAAAAAAATAATAATAATAATTAAAAATATTTAATTATTAATCAAACTTTTCTAAAAACATTATTAGGTCTACTAATTAAATTTAGGCCTTGTTTGGTTTGACTTTAGGAGATAAGTTTTCAAAAAATATTTTGGGAGAAAGAGTTTAGAAACTTTTGTAGTTTGTTTGGTTGTATATTTTGAAAATAGTTGTGGAGTTTGGGAGTTTGGGATAATTTGATATTTTGTTGAAATTGAATAGATGTATGTGAGAGAAAACGTGATTGAAAAGGAGAGAGGAGAAAGAAAAAATGATTGATTGACGTGTAGAGAGAGAAAGTGATTTTGGAAATTTTTTAAGAAAAATTAAAAACCAAACAAAATTTTAAAAAAATTTCTCCAAAATCTTTTTCCCAAAGCCAAACCAAACAAGGCCTTCATTTTTGAACTTCAATAATAATTCTTGTAAAAAAAAAAAACTAACATATCATACTGTTATGCATGAAATTAAATAATGCTAGATAATTTTATTTGTTAATTAATTAAGAATAATTTTTAAAAATAGTTTAGTAAATTTTAACTATTTTAACTAAGTGATTGGTTGAATTTAACATTTCAAATAGTTTTTTTTACCATTTTAGGAATGGATTGTTTAATTCTGAAAAGACATGAAGAAAATTTTATTAGGAAATTTTTGTGAATTTTGTTAACAATATGAAGTTAATCTCATTCCATGACTTGAATCAATAAAATCTTAAAGTGAATTTAAAAAGTCATAGTTGTTTATAAATTAAATAATTCAAAAAATATTGGTATATGTTGATTATATTTTCCTATCTCTACCTTATAAGACTATATATAAAAAAAAAAGAAAAAGAAAAAAGAAGAGCCATTTGCTAAAAAAGAAGAGCCATTTGCTAAAAAATTATTGAAATAATAGGTATTGCCAAAAATAAAAGGTAATATGATTAGATATACATAATTTATAATAATATGATAAATAATATATTAAGTAATGTCGATTTAAGTAAAGATCTGATCTTACATGCATAAGTGATGATCCAAATGACTTCCATGAAAAATTCTAAATAATTTGTAACTCTACATTCAAGGACTTCCATGAAAAATTCAAAGATTTCATTCAAGGACTTTCATGGAAAATTTCAAAATGATTTGTAATTCTAATTTGAAACCACACCAAAAAATTAATAAATAAATAAAATAAACTAAATTTAAATAACTATGGTTTAGTAGCATCTCTAATGGTATTTGCTATAATAGCATTACCACTGTGTAGACATCCCATTTTTGACTGCCCTCAAGACTTGGACGTCACCGCTTGAACACTCGGTGATCACCCATGTTGGTGTTCGTCTTGAGTTCCCGGAGGTTTCGGCTATGCGCCTTGCCTCAGGATCTCTCGACTCGACTGTTTTGTGTCTGGTTTTGCACCAAACACTTGTGTTTTGCCTTTGAGAGGCATGGTAGGGCTTGTAGACCATCCCCACCCATCACCGGCCAGGGCTTTAGGCCACCGGCTGTGTTTTGTGGCCACCGGCCAAATGTTTGGCCAGCCGGCACTATAGATGGCCGGCCGGCTATCTTTTTTTGGTCAATTGTACTTTTGGCCGGCCGACTACTGTGCATCTGCTTTTGCAGATATTTTGGCACAGCTGGATTGCACTTGGCTCCCCTCCATACACGTGTATGGATGGATCTCTCTCTTTAGAAGCTTGTCTTGTAAGCTTACAAGACTAAAGCTCTATAAAAGAGAGCTTTTTTAGAGTTTTGGAGCTGGTTTGGAGCTCAAGAAGCTGCTGGAGCTTCATTTGTGCAAGAGGTCTACAAGGGTAATCACTTTTCCCTTTTATTCCCCATTTTTGCACATTACTTTTACCTATCTTGCAACTGTTTTTTGGCTTTGCATATAATACATAAAAGTTCTGTTTTTAAGGCCTCTAAATAGTTTGCTAAGAGTGCTTTAAGCTTTGGGGTTGTTTGACCCCTCTTAAGCCTTGTTTGGCCCTTGTTTTGTGCCTTTTTGTGTGAGCTTCGGGACCATGGTGTTTGGGCCTCCTCACCACTGAAATCTTGACGGATTCAGAGGTGAGGATGGTGCCTTGAGGTCCCAAGAAGGAGAGTGCCACCCCCTCTCCTTGTTGTCCTTGAAATGGACCATTTTTTTGCCTCTTAAGGGAGCATCTAGTTTAAGTGTGTGTTGACCATGCCTTGACTGATATTTATGCTTATTTTGCCATGAAATAGCATTGTGTTGAGTTGGTTTTGGTACACCATGCTTGCTTAGCATACATGCCTTGTAATGCCATTTTGTTGCCTTAAAATGCATCTAGGTTTTAACCCTTGTTCAAGCATGTTTTAGGCCTAGCTTTGTGAAGCTTTTATACTTGTTTTTCCATGCTTTAGGTCTGTCCTTGACTGTTTTTGGTCGACCAAGGCTTGCATTGCTTAGCTCCTTGGCATTTTGGCTTGTTGGCCTTAAATTTTGGACCCTTGTTGCATGTCTAGCTTATTTTATTTGCTTGGTTTGGCACCATGTTCTTACATGATTTCAGAGCTTAATGCATGCTAATTGTCCATGTTTGCATCTTCTTAAGTGTGCTTAGAAGTTGCTCTTTAATGCCTGAAGTGTTGGATCTCATTTGCATACATGTTTGTGTGTCTTTTAGTCCTTCATTTGTGAGCATTTTGGCCACTGTTTTAGGCTTAGTTAGGGCTGCCTAAATCATGTTTAAGTCCATCTCTTTGCTTGTTGCATATGCTCCTTGTATGTCGTAGCATATTGGTGAGTTGTTGCATGTTTGAACTTGCATGATTGAATGAAGTCACATGCTTGCTTGCATGCTTAAAACACCTACATTGTACCTTGCATGCTTGTTGGTTGCATTGTCTCATGTCTTTCATGCTTCGCATGCCTCTTTGCATCTCCATGTTGCATGCTAGCCAACATGCTTAGGATTGCATTGCATAAACATGTGTGCTAGACCTCTTGAAATGAGTAGGATAGAGGTTGGGCTTCCTTGTGTGTTTATTTGGTTTGCATTTCATTTGAAATTGAAGTTGCATACTTGATCCTTTGGGCCATCATGCATGGAAATGTGTGATTGGTGGTCCGAGGATCGAGGCTCATGTCCCTTTGAGTCATAAACATGATAGGGGATGTGATTGGTGCATACATTGCTTGAAATGCATTGCCATGCCAAGTGTTGCCCTCTGCTGCTGTCAAAACAGATTCTGCAGGAATTTTTGTCCGGCCGGCTATATTTAGTGCCAACCGGCTACCATTGTTGGCCGACGGATCAAACTTATGGCCGATGACCATTCTGCATGGCCGGTGGTGTCCCCCTTTAGCTGGTGGTGTCTCCTGGCATTCATGGAAGCATCCCTGAGGCTTTGGTAGTCATCAGAGGAGCATAGCAAGGAAAACAGAGGCATCTTGAGCATGACAGTGAATTTCCGGGCGGAACCAAGCGTGCATGCATTGAGCCCTCTCCCGAGGCTGCTGTTTATTGCTTAAATTAGATTAATTAATTTGTTTAATTAACTTAATTATCTGTAATTATTTAATTAGCTTATCGGTTAATTAAATTGTAATATTCATTTGGTCCCTCCGAGCGAGGGCAAATCTGTAATAAGTGTGGGTGCGTGTGTGCATGTCTTCCAACCCCCACTTCTTTCTTCCCTTTTACTTACCTGCTTTGATGGTTAGTATTAGGGCATATTTATTTTAGCATCCTTATGCTATGCATGCATGCATCATTCATCAGTATTGCATGCACCGGGCTCGGTACATCATGCTAATTGTATTATATTTCATGTGACGACCCAGAAATTTCTCCCTCCGCTCGAGCGGAGGAGTGGCCGCTCGAGCGGACTTGTGAGGCTCCCAGTATTTTTGCAGGCTGCTCGAGATTCTGAGGGTTGTCGATTTCCGCTCGAGCGTAGAAGTGGACGCTCGAGCGGACGTCTTTGCTCGTCTGGGCGCTCGAGCGCAATGTGGGGCGCTCGAGCGGGTCGCCTTGTTGAGCTTGAATTTTGAGGCACGTGGGTTCGTCTGAGGCATTTTTAATAAGGTATTTGGAACCTCTTTATTTTATTCTGGGGTATTGATTGTGGTGGTAATATGATGGTAGAGTAAGATTGGATCAAAAACTTTAGTTTGAATAATTTGTTTACGACCAACCGTCACTCATTTGCCCTTTTCTTTTTCCACACTTTGAATTTGGATGTGAGGTTTGAATCGTTGGAAAGCTTATTTCCGGGGCTTCAATTTGGACACAAGAACGACCTAAAACGGAGTCCGGATGGGAGAGTTACGCATGTTTGAAGTTTCGGGATCTGTGCTGAAAACAGGTCCGCTCGAGCGGGAATTTCTCCGCTCGAGCGGGAATTACGGGACAGCAGCTTTAAACACGAATTTTTGGATCATTTCTTCCATTTTCCTTTTCCCTTCTTCTCTTCTCTCCCTAGGTCCGAAAACCCTAGGGTTTTGATCCCCAAATACTTCCATTTCCCTTAGGTTTGAGTAAGACCTTCCACCAAGAAGTGAAGAAGACAAGGAGATGAACAACTTCAACCGATTGGAATTTCGAGATTTGGGGGATTCGTCTCAAAGCTTTACTCCTTGCTTGATTCTTGAGGTAGGGATCCTTGTTCTCTTACAATACTTGAATTCATGGATGGATTGTGGTATTTTGAGCATATAAATACAAAATTTATGGTTTTGAACATTTGGTATCAAACTTGAGATTTGGGGTTTTATGGTTTGTGATGTTGGCAGTTAAATTAATGAGTTTAAATGATGGATTGTGAATCCTAGGTGTAGAATCATTGGGAAAACTGGAATTAAAAGTGGTGATTTAAGAAGTTTGAATTTTTGCTAAAAACCCTCATTATTCTTGAAACCCTAGATTAATTGGTGATGATAAATACTGAGTTTGCCCAAGTTAAACATAGAATCATGGAATTGGTGGGTTGAATTATACGTGTACAAGTTTAATTGGATTTCTGAGATGTTTCGAAATTATGTTTAAATTTAGCGAATGAACTTTGTTATAAATGTTGGAATTCATGTAATAAAGTAAAGGAAAAATTAGGGAAATAATTTTGTAAGGATCTGGATGATGTTGAAATAAGATTCAAAGATTTAGTTTGAATTATGTTGAAGTGCAAAGTGATATGTAATTAGAATATAGAAAATTAATTAAGAACGAAATAAGTTTATGTGATCCGATTTCTTTGTGTATTACAAATTATGTAGGGACAACTACAGGGGCAGACCAAGCAGCCAAACACGGTGAGTAATAGTACTTCACATGTACATTCCTTTCCGTTAATAATCATTGTTAATAATATTCTGTTATCCGCAGCAATATGGTAACACGTATGTGGATTGAGGGTTGGTGTAATCTATGTGAACATAGAAAGAATTGGCTTAATTTTGTAGTCCAATTACGGTTTAGGATTATTGGTAATGTGGTATGAGCATGCATAATAAATGTATGTGAATTATTGAGACTGTTTACTATTAACAGTATTACTAACGTTCTGTTCTCTGTAAATTACTTCCACTGATTGGTAGTGAATAAGAGAAGCAATAATGCTTGGGTATTCCGACTTATTCTGTTTTGTTAATAATGGATCAAGAGTGGTACGAGGTAAATGATAATGTCCTTATCAGGGAGTATTATTAATATTCTGATATACATGAGACGATTATGACTAATTGTAGTAGACCATGAGATGATTTGTGTATACCGTGGCTATAGGTAACAACTTTATTGTGGTCTTCGGACCTACCTGTTGTGGTCTTCGGACCTACCTGCTGTGGTCTTCGGACCTACCTGTTGTGGTCTTCGGACCTACCCGCTGTGGTCTTCGGACCTACCTGTTGTGGTCTTCGGACCTACCTGCTGTGGTCTTCGGACCTACCTGTTGTGGTTTTCGAACCTACCTGATCTGAATATGAAAATAATTATGCTTATGCGTTCTGTTAATTCTGGGCCGGTGGCTGTTCTGTTATTTTGGGCATATGGCCATTCTGTATCTTCTGTACATACTGGGCTTAAAGTTGCTCTATTAAGAAAACTAGAACTATGATTGTTGAGATATATTTACAGAATGTAGTTAATCATATACTTCTGCAGTTATATATATACTTTACTGTTGAGTTGAACATTACATGCTTTATGTACTATTATTCACTGAGCTTGACTCACTTCATTTATGTCTGTTTCTGTAGGCACTCAACCAGGAGGTCAACCTTAACCTGTGGCTTCCGTTACCCGTTGTCAAGCCTTGAGTATCTAAGCTCTTAGGTGTCGAACGTGCAATTATGGAGTTTTATTAAGTTTTAATTTGTTTTTAATTTGTACCATAGATGTCTATTATGATGTTTCATGTGTATGTAATGTAGATGTATATGTACATAGTTATCTTCACTTACACGTCATTGTATATTTATCTGCATTACGCTTTGTCTGCGGTCCTGGCATAGTAGTGATAGCTCAATGGATATTAATTTTTACGCTATTATATGTTATTGAATGCTTCCGTTCAGGCCCCATAGGTTATCTACATCAGGTTTTGCGTCCGTTTCTGTAATGGTCATGCCCAAACTTTTAGGGGCGAGTTACGGGGTGTGACAAGTGGTATCAGAGCACGAGTTGCTATCTCACACACGAATCCATTGAGCTGTAGGATGTCTAGAAAAGACTTAGGCCTCATGCATGACATCCTTATTGCATATAAGAGACTGATAGCAACGGTAAAAGTAATATGTTCACGTTAACGATTATGAATCATGTTTATTGTGCATTCCTTGTGTATATATTGTGATTGATTGTTGTGTAGGGTATGGCAGAAATAAGGACAGAGGATTGTCTCGGATTGGTTAGACAAATGAAAAAGGGACATGAGTGGTAAGTTCTGAATCCTTATGTTTTGCCAAGGATGACTCAGGTTTGTTGTGAAGTAAGTTATTCCGTGCCTCTTAGTAATATTTTGATATACGTGAGATGATTATGGCCATTTGAAAGGACCCATGAAATGACTTATGTATCCTGTTGTATGATGTTATTTATATGAATTTGGGGCTATTCTGTTCTGATTCCGTTTATGTAATATGTTCTGTAAGTAGTTCTGTTTACGACATGACGTGTTATAGTATGCAATGTTGATGTAAAACTTATTGATTTCTGGTATGGAACAAAGTGCTACACTTCGGTGGGAGCCACCTCTTGAATCCATACATTATGTAACATTCTGTCTGGCAACATTCTGAGTAACATTCTGGGCCGAGGGCCATTCTGTGTAACATTCTGTCTGGGCCGGGGGCCATTCTGTATCATTCTGTTATTTCTGTTATTTCTGCTATTACTGTTACGCCTGTTATTTCTATTATTTCTGTTATTACTGTTATGTCTGTTATTTCTGTTATCCTTGTCATTTCTGATATTACTGGACCCATGGTCGTTCTGCATCTATAGGCCTTTCTGTGTAACATTTATTTAGATGAATTGTTTGAACACTAAGCATGGAATATTGCTAATGACTGTTAATGATATTCTGTTTCTGTCAGTTATATTGTGGACATTCATATTAATTGGAATCTAATGGATATGAAATGGTTAAAAGATATACGTACATATTTGTACGTTTTAGGCCGAAAGGCTGTTCTGGGCCGTAAGGCTGTTTTGGGTCGAAAGACTGTTCTGATAATTCTGGGCCATCAGGCCGTTCTGTAAACCTTGTAAAACGAGGTCAAAGGCCATTCTGGGAATAAACTAATCCTAAATCAATGTTGAATTTCGTTTTTGCGAATGTACTGCTATTATGTATTATGCTTATTATGACATATTTGTCTTCCTTGTCATGGTACTGTTTAGACCAATGAGGTGAAAAGTAATTGTAATACGTACTTTGATAAGTTGTGTTTTTACGATAATGACATGAGATTCAGAAAACATGTTAGGTCATAAATCAAGGAATGATGTTCCATATATGTAAAAGTAATCATGGCATTTGTAGTACAAGGCCCTTACCCGGGGGTAATAATACCGTGGTTTAAATATGTTATAAGATATGTTTTGCCACCGACGGCCTTGTACGGGTGGGTTATGATCAAGCATAAACTCTACTTTCTGTTTCTGATTCAAGTATAACTACGGGTATGTCTGAATATGTTTCTATTTATTCGTTCTGTGATGCTATGTTATAACATGATGGGAATTGATAGTGTCAAATGAGTGCAGTTCATGTGTAATCGGGATTTGTTTATAGACCTTGTGAACTGTGGTACACGAGATTTGTACAAAAAAAAAAAAAAAAAGAGAGGCCAAACTGATTTGTGCTAGTAAAGGAAAATGTTATACCCTACGGTTATAACTGATTAATCAAGTAAGATTTTGAATTCAATTTCTGGCCTTGTTTAATAGCTGTAATTATTGTTCAGATTTGAACTTATAACGGCATGATCAGGTATCTACAATGGGGATTTTCTTCCCATCGTTCAGATTTTGTCATGTACCACCGAGTAAATTGCATTATAAGATAAGTTCGAACGTGTACTCTTAATCAAAATTTCGTATGGATTATTACAGCTAGGCTAACCTAGTTGGAGACTTAGTGGAGAGTATGTTAATTACGATTGAACTTAATGCATGCTGTAAGAATTTATTTCGAATAATTGACGAAGAAATTGGGAACCTTAAAGGTTTAATTCTCTGAAATTGATTATGTATCCGTGACCGGCATAATTTTTATGTAATCGTAAGTATGTCTACGAGATTTCAAGTTCGGAAAGAGTAAACGATTGGATTTTGTCCTATATGTTTTTATGTATGACCATTTATATATACGTTTAAGTCGTCTTACGCATAGAAAAAGAAGGATTGAACAAAAGAGCATAGGTCTTCAAGGAAGTAAAGGAGGAAGTGAAGGGTGGTAGAGCTTTTAAAGCTTAAGGTATGTTTGATCGTTTGATTGACTTCTCTTGAAGTTGAGTAGGAACTCCTCTATGTGAGTGTCTTTAAAGAATAATTGTATGATGGTCTTCACTATTCTATATATATATATATTTTGTTTTTGTTTTAATGTCAAGGAAATAAAGAGTTAGTGATGCCGTTAATGGAAGTGCGAGTGGAAATTTTGGTGTTGGACCATACAATGTGCATTGTCTTTGGGATTGAGTTTTGAGCATGCACTAGATGTGGTGTGCTCAGTTGTTAATTGAGAGGTTGTTATGGGCTTTGAGATTATAAATGGATAGTGTTGCTCCTTTCCCCGTTGAAATTTTGATGCGTGTATATCGATCGAAAATAATTGTGATCCTTTCCTATCCCAAGTATAGATCTGGTTTTGGACATTACGGGGTGTGTTTCTGTTTATGTTTGACCTATTTTCTATTTGGTTTTCTCAAATTTCGAGGACGAAATTTTTTTTAAGGAGGGAAGGATGTGACGACCCAGAAATTTCTCCCTCCGCTCGAGCGGAGGAGTGGCCGCTCGAGCGGACTTGTGAGGCTCCCAGTATTTTTGCAGGCTGCTCGAGATTCTGAGGGTTGTCGATTTCCGCTCGAGCGTAGAAGTGGACGCTCGAGCGGACGTCTTTGCTCGTCTGGGCGCTCGAGCGCAATGTGGGGCGCTCGAGCGGGTCGCCTTGTTGAGCTTGAATTTTGAGGCACGTGGGTTCGTCTGAGGCATTTTTAATAAGGTATTTGGAACCTCTTTATTTTATTTTGGGGTATTGATTGTGGTGGTAATATGATGGTAGAGTAAGATTGGATCAAAAACTTTAGTTTGAATAATTTGTTTACGACCAACCGTCACTCATTTGCCCTTTTCTTTTTCCACACTTTGAATTTGGATGTGAGGTTTGAATCGTTGGAAAGCTTATTTCCGGGGCTTCAATTTGGACACAAGAACGACCTAAAACGGAGTCCGGATGGGAGAGTTACGCATGTTTGAAGTTTCGGGATCTGTGCTGAAAACAGGTCCGCTCGAGCGGGAATTTCTCCGCTCGAGCGGGAATTACGGGACAGCAGCTTTAAACACGAATTTTTGGATCATTTCTTCCATTTTCCTTTTCCCTTCTTCTCTTCTCTCCCTAGGTCCGAAAACCCTAGGGTTTTGATCCCCAAATACTTCCATTTCCCTTAGGTTTGAGTAAGACCTTCCACCAAGAAGTGAAGAAGACAAGGAGATGAACAACTTCAACCGATTGGAATTTCGAGATTTGGGGGATTCGTCTCAAAGCTTTACTCCTTGCTTGATTCTTGAGGTAGGGATCCTTGTTCTCTTACAATACTTGAATTCATGGATGGATTGTGGTATTTTGAGCATATAAATACAAAATTTATGGTTTTGAACATTTGGTATCAAACTTGAGATTTGGGGTTTTATGGTTTGTGATGTTGGCAGTTAAATTAATGAGTTTAAATGATGGATTGTGAATCCTAGGTGTAGAATCATTGGGAAAACTGGAATTAAAAGTGGTGATTTAAGAAGTTTGAATTTTTGCTAAAAACCCTCATTATTCTTGAAACCCTAGATTAATTGGTGATGA
The DNA here is from genome assembly GCA_036172215.1 of Camellia granthamiana. Taxonomy (NCBI): domain Eukaryota; kingdom Viridiplantae; phylum Streptophyta; class Magnoliopsida; order Ericales; family Theaceae; genus Camellia; species Camellia granthamiana. The sequence goes on along the minus strand of CM069913.1, from coordinate 77,515,262 downwards.
TAAATACTGAGTTTGCCCAAGTTAAACATAGAATCATGGAATTGGTGGGTTGAATTATACGTGTACAAGTTTAATTGGATTTCTGAGATGTTTCGAAATTATGTTTAAATTTAGCGAATGAACTTTGTTATAAATGTTGGAATTCATGTAATAAAGTAAAGGAAAAATTAGGGAAATAATTTTGTAAGGATCTGGATGATGTTGAAATAAGATTCAAAGATTTAGTTTGAATTATGTTGAAGTGCAAAGTGATATGTAATTAGAATATAGAAAATTAATTAAGAACGAAATAAGTTTATGTGATCCGATTTCTTTGTGTATTACAAATTATGTAGGGACAACTACAGGGGCAGACCAAGCAGCCAAACACGGTGAGTAATAGTACTTCACATGTACATTCCTTTCCGTTAATAATCATTGTTAATAATATTCTGTTATCCGCAGCAATATGGTAACACGTATGTGGATTGAGGGTTGGTGTAATCTATGTGAACATAGAAAGAATTGGCTTAATTTTGTAGTCCAATTACGGTTTAGGATTATTGGTAATGTGGTATGAGCATGCATAATAAATGTATGTGAATTATTGAGACTGTTTACTATTAACAGTATTACTAACGTTCTGTTCTCTGTAAATTACTTCCACTGATTGGTAGTGAATAAGAGAAGCAATAATGCTTGGGTATTCCGACTTATTCTGTTTTGTTAATAATGGATCAAGAGTGGTACGAGGTAAATGATAATGTCCTTATCAGGGAGTATTATTAATATTCTGATATACATGAGACGATTATGACTAATTGTAGTAGACCATGAGATGATTTGTGTATACCGTGGCTGTAGGTAACAACTTTATTGTGGTCTTCGGACCTACCTGTTGTGGTCTTCGGACCTACCTGCTGTGGTCTTCGGACCTACCTGCTGTGGTCTTCGGACCTACCTGCTGTGGTTTTCGAACCTACCTGATCTGAATATGAAAATAATTATGCTTATGCGTTCTGTTAATTCTGGGCCGGTGGCTGTTCTGTTATTTTGGGCATATGGCCATTCTGTATCTTCTGTACATACTGGGCTTAAAGTTGCTCTATTAAGAAAACTAGAACTATGATTGTTGAGATATATTTACAGAATGTAGTTAATCATATACTTCTGCAGTTATATATATACTTTACTGTTGAGTTGAACATTACATGCTTTATGTACTATTATTCACTGAGCTTGACTCACTTCATTTATGTCTGTTTCTGTAGGCACTCAACCAGGAGGTCAACCTTAACCTGTGGCTTCCGTTACCCGTTGTCAAGCCTTGAGTATCTAAGCTCTTAGGTGTCGAACGTGCAATTATGGAGTTTTATTAAGTTTTAATTTGTTTTTAATTTGTACCATAGATGTCTATTATGATGTTTCATGTGTATGTAATGTAGATGTATATGTACATAGTTATCTTCACTTACACGTCATTGTATATTTATCTGCATTACGCTTTGTCTGCGGTCCTGGCATAGTAGTGATAGCTCAATGGATATTAATTTTTACGCTATTATATGTTATTGAATGCTTCCGTTCAGGCCCCATAGGTTATCTACATCAGGTTTTGCGTCCGTTTCTGTAATGGTCATGCCCAAACTTTTAGGGGCGAGTTACGGGGTGTGACATTTCAAATCAAATTTGAATACATGCTACTTGCGCATTTCACATGTCATCCTTAAGATTAGCCGAGCCTATTCTAAATGGCATTTTGTATGTGATGCATTAGGCACTTAACATGGACTTGGATCATGCATTGATTGCTAACACGTTCTTGTTTTGGCACGGAGTACGATGTAAGTATTTATGCTTTAGCATTTCGCATGAGTGTGAATGTTAACATGACAGCATGCTTACCATGTGGCTAGATGCTTATGTGATAAACTGCTTGAGTGCCTGTGGGTGAATGTTGGATTGCTTGAGTTGGAACAATTCGTTGAAATCCGTGTTTTAGCCTATTTGCAAGTAGCAAATCTTAAAACATTTCCAAACAAACGGATATGCAATGTTTTGTTCCAATCAGACGATCTAGTCTATACTTGTTTTGCTGTGCGCATCACATAGTAATTCTAGCTAATTAATCGGAATAAGAACGCATGTGTTTTCAAAAACAAGATATCATGGTTAATAGAGGCCGATCTTCGGATCGGCCGAGAGGGGGTGCTCATAGCTGACCTTCCCCGATCGTACCCAAGTTCCCGAGGTGAGGCAACTTTGGTGATGACGGACACGTGGCCTTTGGCACCAAGTCAGGGTTTCCTAAATTTCCCCATTAAAAAATATTTAGGTGGCGACTCTGTATCTGGCAAAGCAGTCCATGTTTGGCACTTCTTTCAAAAATCTGTTTTCTCAAAACGATTTGCCGGATTTGGACTCTTTGGTTCAAGATTAAGAACCGTGACAAATCGAGTCTGAACTGTGGCGAGGTCCCCCGCGGGACGTGTTACACACTGCTATAATTTCACAATAAATAGTCATAAATTGCCAAATTATAGCAATAGTACTCTAATGGTCACATGCTATTTTGGCAAATCTCAACCAACTTTCCCTCCAAGTTTGTATGTGTTGTTTGGATATAGGGTTTTTAGTGATGTGACACAAAGCTCTACAATTTTTCACATCTTCTTGAGTGTTGAATGATTTTTCTTTCTTTTGTTTTTAATGAACCTTCCATATTGATTGTGTAAAAAAACAAACAAGAAAAATATTATATAGATTGAAAGTTTGTGAGTTTAAATTGTGATTGGTTGTTTATATTTATAGGGAATAAAAATATGACCCCTTTTTTTTATCCGTTTAATTTATAGCTGTTAAAAAGAGCCGTTTCAAACTTTTGAGGGAGGAAAAAAAGTGTTGTTGCTCAATTTGTGCATTCCAATGACAAAAGAGCAACCATTGTATTATTTATAATCCAACAGTTCAGATGAACCCTCTGGAACAATCTTGAGAAGCAACGATTCAAATGAACCCTTTGGAACAATCTTCAAATGCTATCTCTCTATCTATCCATCTATCTAGAACAATCAATTTGACTATCTCTCTATTTATCTCTCTTTCTCTCTCCATACCAGAACTAGACACTTGCCTAGTTTCTCCTTCTCTCTCACCGCCTTTATCTCTCTCATTCTCTCTCACCGTCTCCATTCTTCCTCACCCACTCTCTCCCCACAACTACAGGAACCATCATCAACGCAACTAGCAAAACCATCACTACATCCACTGCTAATCTCCAACCCTTTAACCCCAAATTTCCTTCTCTCTTCTCCAACCCTCTTCTCCACCACAACCCCCCAGCCTCTCACTTTCTTCTCACCGTATTCCTCTTCGATGTCGCCTTTCCCTCCTTTCTAAACCCTCTTCTCCAACGATTGAAACCCTAACCCTAACCAAAATGATCCTCTCTCTCCCCTCTTCGATCTACCTCTATTTTTGTTCTAAACCTCTTCTCCAACAATTCCTTTCTCTAAAAAATGATCCAAACCCGAAACCCTAATGAAGACCATCCAAAGAAGATGAAGAAGGTCAACTCGAAACCGTAATGAAGATGATCCAAACACGAAGATGAACAAGCTGAAGCCAAAATCCTCTTCAAATTGCAGGTATTTTTTTATGATATTATCTTGCTGAAATTCAATTTTTATTTTTGCTTTAGATTGCTTGAAATTGCTTAAATTGATTGATTCATATTGCTTGAAATTCATTTTTGTTTTTTTTTTTTTACTTCGGATTGATTTATTGATTCTGAAATTTTTAGTTTTAGATTTTATTTATTTTTGTGTGAATTTTTTGGGTCAATTTTGCTTCTGTGTTTTGGAACTTTTTGCTGGGAAGGATGATGAGAAAGGGAGGGAGGGTGGAAGGAAACAGTTGGTTTTGGTGACTTAGCAGCTTTGGCAGTTGCCAAAACTTGTGTCATATTTGACATAAATTTTTGTATTTGCCAAAGATAGCAGCTGCCAAAACTTACCATTGGAGAACACTTTTGGCCCACACCTGCTATAAAATGGCTGTCACGACTCAAACCTGCGCCTAAAAGTTTGGTCCATAACCGGCCTGTACTTAGGCCTCAAAACAAAATTTCAAGAATATTTACTCGAATACGGGGCCTTAAGTGGAAGCAAATACCAAAATAATGATAATACCCATTGAGCTTGTGCATACATGAAGACTTAAATTAATTTAAGCATTTAAATACACTTTCCATATTTACATATATAATCACAGAACTTATACAAATCTCATACACTATGTAAAAGACTTCAAATAAAACTAGACTTGACGAAGTAAAACTACGCCCCTTTCATGGAGGCACTTCCTGGGTGGCTTAACAGCTTGGCAAACTTTGGTACAACTCTTATATTGATCCTTCGATGGCTCACCTACATATATATAAAGTAAAAGGGTGAGCTAACGCCTAGTGAGTGATAATAAAGTAAAGAGGTTAATGAATGATGCCCTTAACATTAGGAAAACATATATCACAATTCTGAAACAATTATCATATCAAAATCCATGCTTTTCAAATGAAATACATATTCGAAAACATTACAAAACATTTTACGTGGTATGTAGTACACCCACTTATACAAAGGGTCAGAATCACATTTCAAAATAGGACATCTATTCATTCATAAAAAATGGCACTTCGTAAACATGAGTCATATAGTAATGTAAAAACATTCATATTTATATCATATTTTCTGAACGACCTTGGGTCAACGTATAACAAAACGGCCTTGGGCCCAATCATATATCAAAACGATCTTAGGTTCAAACATATCATATTGTACCGCTGTATCTCATCATGGAGTAGATGGAACATCGGTATGTCTCCACCTCTCATATCATATCACTGTATCTTATCATGGAGTAGATGGAACATTGACATGTCTCCACATCTCCTTGGGCCCAATTTATGTATGTATGGATCCAAAAGGTGACTCATGCGGATTCTAGAGGTGACTCCCTGTCACGACCCAAACCTGCCCCCAAAAGTTTGGACATGACCGGCCTAACTCAAGGCCTTAACTTAGTTATTTTCAATGTTACTCGACCTCGGGGCCTGAACGGAAATGCATAATAGAAGACTAAATGATCATTGAGCTGTGTCTAAATGCCAATATCATGTTGCATTACTATACATACATAACATTCCATGCACCATACTCATTACTGAATGCAGAGAGGGATCAACTCGAAGGTTAAGTGTTTACAACATCTATATACATATCCATGGTCCCTAAAAACTATAATAAAACATGTCATCATAGGGAGTTTCCAAAATGTAACAAAAGAGTCACTTTGGGTGATTCAGCAAAATGGGTCTAGCTACAAGCTTCTGGGCTGACCTAAGGTTGACCCCGCAAGCTGATTACCTACAAAACATTAAGGAAAATTAAAAAAAAAAAAAAACACACAATGAGTTAAGTCAATTGATAATTAAAAAACATCATAACTTATTTTTTAAAAAACACTGTGAGTTAAAAAGATCAATTACAAATATATTTTTTTTCAAAATGCAATCTAATCATCATCAATAATGAGTACTTTATGTGAAACTAATGAATACAATCTTTTTTTTTTTCCTTTCAAGAAACACAATGAGTTAAAAATCTAATCACAAATTAAATCAATTCATAGTTAAAAAGCACAATTAATTTTTTTTTTTCAAAAAACACAGTGAGTTTAATAAATCAATTATACTTTTATTTTTCAAAATACAATCTAATTATCATCAATAATAGATACTTCACGTGAAACTACTGAATACAATTCTTTTTTTTTATTTCTAAAAAACATAGTGAGTTAAAAAATCAAATCACAAATTAAGCCAATTGATAGTTAAAAAACACAACAATTTTTTTAAAAAAAAAAAAAAAAAACACAATGAGTTAAAAAAATCAATTACAATTTTTTTTCCTCAAAATACAATCTTATCATCACCAATTGGTAGTTGAAAATATAATCACATTTTTGCTCATAATAAAAAATAAAATATAAAATATAAACCCAGTGAGTTAAAAATTCAATCACAAATTAAGTCAATTGATAATTAAAAAACACAATAATTTATTTTTCAAAAAACATAGTGAGTTAAAAAGATCAATTACAAATTATTATTTTTTTTCAAAATACAATCTAATTATCATCAATAATTAGTACATTATGTGACCATAATGAGTACAATCCATTTTATTTTTAAAAAAACACAGTGAGTTAAAAATCAATTCACAAATTAAGTGAATTGATAGTTAAAAAAACACAATAATTTTTTTTTCAAAAAACACATTGAGTTAAAAAAATCAATTATAATTTTTTTTTTCAAAATACAATCTAATCATTATCAATAATTGGTACTTTAAAAATCAAATCACAAAAAAATCAAATCAAATCACAAATATTTTTATGTTATCTAACTACAATCATATTTTTTTCATAAACAATTGTAAAGAAGAACCATTAAAACAGTAAATAAAAAGATTAAATCATATTAAAAAAAAATCATTGAATTAACTACAATACAATCACATTAAAAAAAAAAAATTATTGAATAAACTACAATCACATCACATTTTTCCATAATAAAAAAAATAAATGAAAAAAAAGAACGATTGACTAACTACAATCACATCAAAAAAAAAAAAAAAAAAAAACCATTGAACTAACTACAATCACATTTTTCTCTTTATGAGTGTTTAAGTTTATCTAACTTCAATCTTATTAAAAAATAAAATAAAAAGATTAAATCACATTAAAAAAAAGAACCATTGAACAAATTACAATCACATCACATTTTTCCCATAATAAAATAAATAAATGAAAAAAAAGAACCATTGAACTAACTACAATTATATTAAAAAAAAGAATCATTGAACTAATTATAATCTCATTTTTCTCTTTGTGAGTATTTATGTTTATCTAACTTCAATCATATTAAAAAATTAAATTATAATTTTTTTTTTCGCTAGACAAATCACAAACATTTTTATGCGCTATATAACTACAATATTAAAACAGTAAACAAAAGGAGAATTGAAGAAGAAGAAAACAAAAAGGTGACTCACACTCACTGTTTGCATACGTAGTCACTGAAGTTGAAAGTGAAGAAGTGAGAAGTTAAGAAAGAGAAAACAAAAAGGAGACTCACTGTTTGCAATAAGTATGTGAAAAGTTAAAAATGATGTGTATAGGAAAAGTTTAAAAGATTTGAAAGAATTTAATAAATGCTGAATTTTTTTAAAAAAATAAAATTAAAAAAATTAAAGTTGACATATTGGAATTCCCACAAAGTTTGTGGGTGAGAGATAGATATAAATAAATAGATAGATATAGATATAGATATTTATATTTATATTTTTTCTAATTTTTTTTAATATACAAATTATTTGTTTTGAAAATGGTGTTGCAGTAATTATGATAGAAGTAAAAAAAGTCTTGTGAGTTGAAAGAACTTAATAAATGTTGAGGCTAATTTTTTTTTAAAAAAAAAAATAAAAAATTAAAAAATTAGGATTGACATATTGGAGCTCCTACAAAACTTAGGACTAAAATGTAATTGTATATTTAGCTATCAATTGATTTAATTTGTGATTGGTGTTTTAAGTGTATTTTGATTGATTAAAAAAAAGTGAAATTCATAATCTTTTTGTTAAATAATTGAGAAATAACAGAAGGTCAGAAATACTGATACGTGCTTTTCCAGTAACGACAAAGAATTTTTTGAGAGAGATCATATGAGTTGAAGAAGTAGGTGCTATCCAGTGAGTAATAAAAGTTAAGTTGGCTGATGAGTTGAGAGAGAGAGAGAGAGAGAGAGAGAGGGGGGAGGCAACTGGCCTGGTTTGATACGAATGAATGAAAAAAAAAAAAGGAAGAGATTTCTAACCCTCTTGTGGAACATTCAATATCTCAATTTTAATTTATCTTTTCACATGTCTTTTGAGATTTTTGGTCAAAATCTTCTCATACAAATAATTATAGATATAACCCGTGCATAGTTACTGCAGCACTATTTTTAACTTCTCTCATACACTATGGTTAGTGATAAGATTTTTAAATTATTTTTATAAAAAATCTAAAACAAATAATTTGTATATTAAAAAAAATCTAAAACAAATATAAAAATTTATAATTATTTCGTGTATAGTACGGGTACATTATATTTAGGGCATTATTTTCTGCTGAATTATTCTGCATATTTTCTTTTCGTTTCTTGTATCTTGACTATTAGCATAGATAGCAGCTTTCCTCTTTTTGCTGTTCTTCGACTTCGTATGGCTATGTATTATTGTTCTGAAATTTTCACATGACATCATATTGTCTCACTCAATAAATTCATGTCGAAACCCAATATTATAAATGCGTAAATCACAGAAAACCAGGTTGATCAGTGCAAGCTGTGCAGATTTGAGTTATGGGCATTTCATCAAAATCATAAAACTCCTGATTCCATGAGATCACCTGTCGCAAAAGTTTCAATTTCTTCTAATTGGACAATTATATTCTGATAGGCTAGTATATATATATATTTTCATTGATTCAAATGAAAATCAAAAGCAAAGGTCAGTCTTACAAACAAAACAGCGATGGCAGAGGAATATCCCCTTTGCATATATCTGTTATAACAAAGGGCAGAGGATGCTCTCTCGATATTTAGCCTGTCAAGTCAAGTCAAGATCGTACGGAGATTTAATGACAGACATAAGTTTAAAAAATAAGACTCACGTCATTAATAAGACTAGATGGCTGAGATGAAACCAACGTTAACAAAAGATTTGAAACAACAGGCCATCGTATAAAAAATAAAAAAATGATATACAGGGTATGTTTAGTTTGAGTTTGGGAGATGAGTTTTAGTGATAAAAAGTACGAAAAGTTGTTTGGTTTGATTTTTTTCAAAAGATGTTTTGAAAAATTATTTTGAGCGAGAGTTCTAGAAAAAGTGATTGATTTGATGTGTATGAGAGAGAGATTTGTTTGGAAAACTTATAAACCAAATAAGTTTTGGAAAACTTTTTTGAGAAAATTTGTTTGGTTTGATTACTTTTGAAAACTTATTTGTAGAGAATTTTTCCCAAAAATTTTTAGGAAACACAAACCAAACAAGGCCATAAATTTGTTTTTTAAATTTGTGATGTGTGAATAAAATAGTTAGTTAATAATTAAAAATATTATCAACAAGCACGTAACTTAGCTGGTAAGGGGCTATGCTAGCTTAACTAAGATCTTGAGTTCGAGACTTGGAAACGCAGCTGTGTTAAAAACTTGTTGGGAGAGCTGTGCCGCCCTTGTGGTCTTACTTGGCTCGAACCGGATTAGTCGGGGTCCTGTGGACTTCCGGATACCGGTGGTTTAGACCTAAAAAAAATAATAATAATAATTAAAAATATTTAATTATTAATCAAACTTTTCTAAAAACATTATTAGGTCTACTAATTAAATTTAGGCCTTGTTTGGTTTGACTTTAGGAGATAAGTTTTCAAAAAATATTTTGGGAGAAAGAATTTAGAAATTTTTGTAATTTGTTTGGTTGTATATTTTGAAAATAGTTGTGGAGTTTGGGAGTTTGGGATGATTTGATATTTTGTTGTAATTGAGTAGATGTATGTGAGAGAAAAAGTGATTGAAAAGGAGAGGGGAGAGAGAAAAAGTGATTGATTGATGCGTAGGAGAGAGAAAGTGATTTTGAAAATTTTTAAAAAAAAATTACAAACCAAACAAAATTTTTAAAAATTTTCTCCAAAATCTTTTTCCCAAAGCCATACCAAACAAGGCCTTCATTTTTGAACTTCAATAATAATTCTTGTAAAAAAAAAAAAAAAAAAAAAAAAAAAAAAAAAAAAAAAAAAAAAAAACTAACATATCATACTGTTATGCATGAAATTAAATAATGCTAGATAATTTTATTTGTTAATTAATTAAGAATAATTTTTAAAAATAGTTTAGTAAATTTTAACTAAGTGATTGCTTGAATTTTACATTCAAATAGTTTTTTTTTACTATTTAAGGAATGGATTGTTTAATTCTGAAAAGACATGAAGAAAATTTTATGAGGAAATTTTTGTGAATTTTGTTAACAATATGAAGTTAATCTCATTCCATGACTTGAATCAATAAAATCTTAAAGTGAATTTAAAAAGTCATAGTTGTTTATAAATTAAATAATTCAAAAAATATTGGTATATGTTGATTATATTTTCCTATCTCTACCTTATAAGACTATATATAAAAAAAAGAAAAAGAAAAAGAAAAAAGAAGAGCCATTTGCTAAAAAAGAAGAGCCATTTGCTAAAAAATTATTGAAATAATAGGTATTGCCAAAAATAAAAGGTAATATGATTAGATATACATAATTTATAATAATATGATAAATAATATATTAAGTAATGTCGATTTAAGTAAAGATCTGATCTTACATGCATAAGTGATGATCCAAATGACTTCCATGAAAAATTCTAAATAATTTGTAACTCTACATTTAAGGACTTCCATGAAAAATTCAAAGATTTCATTCAAGGACTTTCATGGAAAATTTCAAATGATTTGTAATTCTAATTTGAAACCACACCAAAAAATTAACAAATAAATAAAATAAAATAAATTTAAATAACTGTGGTTTAGTAGCATCTCTAATGGCATTTGCTATAATAGCATTACCACTGCTATAATTTGACAATAAATAGTCGTAAATTGCCAAATTATAGCAATAATACTCTAATGGTCACATGCTATTTTGGCAAATCTCAACCAACTTTCCCTGCAAGTTTGTATGTGTTGTTTGGATATAGGGTTTTTAGTGATGTGACACAAAGCTCTACAATTTTTCACATCTTCTTCAGTGCTGAATGATTTTTCTTTCTTTTGTTTTTAATGAACCTTCCATATTGATTGTGTAAAAAAACAAACAAGAAAAATATTATATAGATTGAAAGTTTGTGAGTTTAAATTGTGATTGGTTGTTTATATTTATAGGGAATAAAAATATGACCCCTTTTTCTTATCCGTTTAATTTATAGCTGTTAAAAAGAGCCGTTTCAAACTTTTGAGGGAGAAAAAAAAGTGTTGTTGCTCAATTTGTGCATTCCAATGACAAAAGAGCAACCATTGTATTATTTATAATCCAACAGTTCAGATGAACCCTCTAGAACAATCTTGAGAAGCAACGATTCAAATGAACCCTTTGGAACAATCTTCAAATGCCATCTCTCTAGAACAAGCAATTCGACTATCTCTCTATTTATCTCTCTTTCTCTCTCCGTACCAGAACTAGACACTTTGCCTAGTTTCTCCTTCTCTCTCACCGTTTTTATCTCTATCATTCTCTCTCGCCGTCTCCATTCTTCCTCACCCACTCTCTCCCCACAACTACAGGAACCATCATCAACGCAACTAGCAAAACCATCACCACATCCACTGCTAATCTCCAACCCTTTAACCCCAAATTTCCTTCTCTCTTCTCCAACCCTCTTCTCCACCACAACCCCCCAGCCTCTCACTTTCTTCTCACCGTATTCCTCTTCGATGTCGCCTTTCCCTCCTTTCTAAACCCTCTTCTCCAACGATTGAAACCCTAACCCTAACCAAAATGATCCTCTCTCCCCCTCTTCGATCTACCTCTATTTCTGTTCTAAACCTCTTCTCCAACAATTCCTTTCGCTAAAAAATGATCCAAACCCGAAACCCTAATGAAGACCATCCAAAGAAGATGAAGAAGGTCAACCCGAAACCGTAATGAAGATGATCCAAACACGAAGATGAACAAGCTGAAGCCAAAATCCTCTTCAAATTGCAGGTATTTTTTTATGATATTATCTTGCTGAAATTCAATTTTTATTTTTGCTTTAGATTGCTTGAAATTGCTTAAATTGATTGATTCATATTGCTTGAAATTCATTTTTGTTTTTTGTTTTTTTACTTCGGATTGATTTATTGATTCTGAAATTCTTAGTTTTAGAATTTATTTATTTTTGTGTGAATTTTTTGGGTCAATTTTGCTTCTGTGTTTTGGAACTTTTTGCTGGGAAGAATGATGAGAAAGGGAGGGAGGGTGGAAGGAAACAGTTGGTTTTGGTGACTTAGCGGCTTTGGCAGTTGCCAAAACTTGTGTCATATTTGACATAAATTTTTGTACTTGCCAAAGATAGCAGCTGCCAAAACTTACCATTGGAGAACACTTTTGGCCCACACCTGCTATAAAATGGCTGTCACGACTCAAACCTACCCCTAAAAGTTTGGTCCATAACCGGCCTGTACTTAGGCCTCAAAACAAAATTTCAAGAATATTTACTCGAATACGGGGCCTTAAGTGGAAGCAAATACCAAAATAATGATAATACCCATTGAGCTTGTGCATACATGAAGACTTAAATTAATTTAAGCATTTAAATACACTTTCCATATTTACATATATAATCACAGAACTTATACAAATCTCATACACTATGTAAAAGACTTCAAATAAAACTAGACTTGACGAAGTAAAACTACGCCCCTTTCATGGAGGCACTTCCTGGGTGGCTTAACAACTTGGCAAACTTTGGTACAACTCTTATATTGATCCTTCGATGGCTCACCTACATATACATAAAGTAAAAGGGTGAGCTAACGCCCAGTGAGTGATAATAAAGTAAAGAGGTTAATGAATGATGCCCTTAACATTAGGAAAACATATATCACAATTCTGAAACATTTATCATATCAAAATCCATGCTTTTCAAATGAAATACATATTTGAAAACATTACAAAACATTTTACGTGGTATGTAGTACACCTACTTATACAAAGGGTCAGAATCACATTAACAAAACGGCCTTGGGCCCAATCATATATCAAAACGATCTTAGGTCCAAACATATCATATTGTACCACTGTATCTCATCATGGAGTAGATGAAACATCGATATGTCTTCACCTCTCATATCATATCACTGTATCTTATCATGGAGTAGATGGAACATTGACATGTCTCCACATCTCCTTGGGCCCAATTTATGTATGTATGGATCCAAAAGGTGACTCATGCAGATTCTAGAGGTGACTCCCTGTCACGACCCAAACCTACCCCCAAAAGTTTGGACATGACCGGCCTAACTCAAGGCCTTAACTTAGTTATTTTCAATGTTACTCGACCTCGGGGCCTGAACGGAAATGCATAATAAAAGACTAAATGATCATTGAGCTGTGTCTAAATGCCAATATCATGTTGCATTACTATACATACATAACATTCCATGCACCATAATCATTACTGAATGCAGAGAGGGATCAACTCGAAGGTTAAGTGTTTACAACATCTATATACATATCCACGGTCCCTAAAAACTATAATAAAACATGTCATCATAGGGAGTTTCCAAAATGTAACAAAAGAGTCACTTTGGGTGATTCAGCAAAATGGGTCTAGCTACAAGCTTCTGGGCTGACCTAAGGTTGACCCCGCAAGCTGATTACCTACAAAACATTAAGGAAAATTAAAAAAAAAAAAAAAAACACACAATGAGTTAAGTCAATTGATAATTAAAAAACATCATAACTTATTTTTTAAAAAACACTGTGAGTTAAAAAGATCAATTACAAATATATTTTTTTTCAAAATGCAATCTAATCATCATCAATAATGAGTACTTTATGTGAAACTAATGAATACAATCTTTTTTTTTTTTTCCTTTCAAGAAACACAATGAGTTAAAAATCTAATCACAAATTAAATCAATTCATAGTTAAAAAGCACAATTAATTTTTTTTTTTCAAAAAACACAGTGAGTTTAAAAAATCAATTATACTTTTATTTTTCAAAATACAATCTAATTATCATCAATAATAGATACTTCACGTGAAACTACTGAATACAATTCTTTTTTTTTATTTCTAAAAAACATAGTGAGTTAAAAAATCAAATCACAAATTAAGCCAATTGATAGTTAAAAAACACAACAATTTTTTTTTTTAAAAAAAAAAAAACACAATGAGTTAAAAAAATCAATTACAATTTTTTTTCCTCAAAATACAATCTTATCATCATCAATTGGTAGTTGAAAATATAATCACATTTTTGCTCATAATAAAAAATAAAAAATAAAATATAAACCCAGTGAGTTAAAAATTCAATCACAAATTAAGTGAATTGATAGTTAAAAAAACACAATAATTTTTTTTTTTTCAAAAAACACATTGAGTTAAAAAAATCAATTATAATTTTTTTTTTCAAAATACAATCTAATCATTATCAATAATTGGTACTTTAAAAATCAAATCACAAAAAAATCAAATCAAATCAAATCACAAATATTTTTATGTTATCTGACTACAATCATATTTTTTTCATAAACAATTGTAAAGAAGAACCATTAAAACAGTAAATAAAAAGATTAAATCATATTAAAAAAAAAAAACCCATTGAATTAACTACAATACAATCACATTAAAAAAAAAAAAAGAATCATTGAATAAACTACAATCACATCTCATTTTTCCATAATAAAAAAAATAAATGAAAAAAAGAACGATTGATTAACTACATTCACATCAAAAAAAAAAAAAAAAAAAAAAAACCATTGAACTAACTACAATCACATTTTTCTATTTATGAGTGTTTATGTTTATCTAACTTCAATCGTATTAAAAAATAAAATTAAAACAGTAAATAAAAAGATTAAATCACATTAAAAAAAAGAACCATTGAATAAATTACAATCACATCACATTTTTCCCATAATAAAATAAATAAATGAAAAAAAAGAACCATTGAACTAACTACAATTATATTAAAAAAAAGAATCATTGAACTAATTATAATCTCATTTTTCTCTTTGTGAGTATTTTTGTTTATCTAACTTCAATCATATTAAAAAATTAAATTATAATTTTTTTTCACTAGACAAATCACAAACATTTTTATGCGTTATATAACTACAATATTAAAACAGTAAACAAAAGGAGAAGTGAAGAAGAAGAAAACAAAAAGGTGACTCACACTCACTGTTTGCATACGTAGTCACTGAAGTTGAAAGTGAAGAGGTGAGAAGTTAAAAAGGAGAAAACAAAAAGGTGACTCACTGTTTGCAATAAGTATGTGAAAAGTTAAAAATGATGTGTATAGGAAAAGTTTAAAAGATTTGAAAGAATTTAATAAATGCTGAATTTTTTTTTTTTTTAAAAAAATTAAAAAATTAAAGTTGACATATTGGAATTCCCACAAAGTTTGTGGGTTAGAGATATATAGAAATAAATAGATAGATATAGATATAGATATTTATATTTTTTCTAATTTTTTTTAATATACAAATTATTTGTTTTGAAAATGGTGCTGCAATAATTACGATAGAAGTAAAAAAAGTCTTGTGGGTTGAGAGAACTTAATAAATGCTGAGGTTAATTTTTTTTTAGAAAAAAAAACAAAAAATTAGAAAATTAGGATTGACATATTGGAGCTCCCACAAAGTTTGGGACTAAAATGTGATTGTATTTTTAGCTATCAATTGATTTAATTTGTGATTGGTGTTTTAAGTGTATTTTGATTGATCAAAAAAAAGTGAAATTCATAATCTTTTTGTTAAATAATTGAGAAATAACAGAAGGTCAGAAATACGGATACGTGCTTTTCCAGTAACGCTAAATAATTTTTTGAGAGAGATTATATGAGTTGAAGAAGTAGGTGCTATCCAGTGAGTAATAAAAGTTAAGTTAGCTGATGAGTTGAGAGAGAGAGAGAGAGGGGGGAGGGGGGGGGGGGGGGGGGAGACAACTGGCCTGGTTTGATATGAACGAATGAAAAAATAAAGAGATTTCTAACCCTCTTGTGGAACATTCAATACCTCAATTTTAATTTATCTTTTCACATGCCTTTTGAGATTTTTGATCAAAATCCTCTCATATAAATAATTATAGATATAATCCGTGCATAGTTACTGCAGCACTATTTTTAACTTCTCTCATACACTATGGTTAGTGATAAGATTTTTAAATTATTTTTATAAAAAATCTAAAATAAATAATTTGTATATTAAAAAAAATCTAAAACAAATATAAAAATTTATAATTATTCCGTGTATAGCACGTGTACATTATATTTAGGGCATTATTTTCTGCTGAATTATTCTGCATATTTTCTTTTTGTTTCTTGTATCTTGACTATTAGCATAGATAGCAGCTTTCCTCTTTTTGCTGTTCTTCGACTTCGTATGGCTATGTATTATTGTTCTGAAATTTTCACATGACATCATATTGTCTCACTCAATAAATTCATGTCGAAACCCAATATTATAAATGCGTAAATCACAGAAAACCAGGTTGATCAGTGCAAGCTGTGCAGATTTGAGTTATGGGCATTTCATCAAAATCATAAAACTCCTGATTCCATGAGATCACCTGTCACAAAAGTTTCAATTTCTTCTAATTGGACAATTATATTCTGATAGGCTAGTATATATATATATATATATAAATGTTAGAGAGCTCTAAATTGGGAGCTCTAAAGGAGCTCTAGCGGGTGGGTCCCACTTATTGATGTGATGTTTTGGCCTTAATTTTTTTTTCTTTTTTGAATTTCCATCTCATTAGTGGTCAATTAATACTCCCAAATTAGTGGAATGAATCATTGTTGTTGATTCAAATGAAAATCAAAAGCAAAGGTCATTCTTACAAACAAAACGGCGATGGCAGAGGATTATCCCTTTTGCATATATCTGTTACAAGAAAGGGCAGAGGATCCTCTCTCGATATTTAGCCTGTCAAGTCAAGTCAAGATCGTACGGAGATTTAATGACAGACATAAGTTCAAAAAAAAAGACACGCGTCATTAATAAGACTAGATGGCTGAGATGAAACCAACGTTAACAAGAATCCGGATTTTCGGCCGCACTCCCCTGTCGCACTCCCCTGCAGCCCTCCAAAACGACGTCGTTTTGAAGGGTTTTTTTTTTCTTTTCTTTTCTTTTCTTTTTCTTCTTTCTCTTGGGTCTGTGTTTGGTTTTTGAAGAAAACCAGAGGAGAGGGGAAGGAAAGGGAGGGGAAGAAGAGAGAGAGGAAGGGAGAAGAAGAGTTGAAGAAAGCCACCTCTCCTCTATCCTCCACTCCGGCCGGATCTGGAACAAAAACCCAATTCATCAAAATCCAAATTCAAAAAAACCCAATTGATCAATTTCTTAAACCAATTTCAAATTAGATTTCAGATTTCAAATCTGTAAAAAAAAAATCAGATTTCAACAAACATCATCATCAACAAACCCAGAAAAAATTTTGGGTTATAATCATCATCCAGAAAACATTTTTTCCCCCTGCCCAATCAACAACAGGAAATTTTTTTCTAAAAAAATTCTTAAACCAATTTCAAATCAGATTTCAGATTTCAAATCTGTAAAAAAAAAAAAAAAAAATCAGATTTCAACAAAATTGGAAACTGAGTAAATTTGATTTCAACAAAATTAGATTTCAACAAAATCTGAGTAAATCTGTAAAAAAAAAAAAAAAAAAAAAAAAATCAAATTTCAAAACAAAACCATAAAATAGCCCACACCGACCATCATCGTCTCCTTCTCTCTTCGTCTCTCGCCGACTCTGTCTGTGCTCCAGTCGCCTCACCGCCAAGCACCGCCGTGTCAAACCCACCTCACCTCCTTCATCTTCCCAAAATTTCAAACCCAAGAACAAATTTCAAACCCAAAATCCAAGCTGTGTACAAAAAAAAAAAAAAAAAAAAAGGGGAAGATCAGAGAGGAGAGCTTCCCAAAATTTCAAACCCAAGAACAAATTTCAAACCCAAAATCCAAGCTGTGTAAAAAAAAAAAAAGGGGGGGAAGATCAGAGAGGAGAGAGAGAAGATGAGAGAGAGGAGGAGGAAGTTGAGAGTTGCCGGTGGAAGTTCGATGGGTCCGTCCTCTGCGGTGGTGATGGTGGTGGGTTCCGTCCTCTTCCTTCTTCTCACTTCCTCTCTCTCTTCTTCCTCTCCCTCCCCTCCCCTCTCCTTTGGTTTTCTTCAAAAACCAAACACAAACCGAAGAGAAAGAAGAAAAAGAAAAGAAAAGAAAAAAAAAAAACCCTCCAAAACGACGTCGTTTTGGAGGGCGGCGGGGGAGTGCGATCGAAGATCCGGATTCCGTTAACGAAAGATTTGAAACAACATGCGATCGTTTAAAAAATAAAAAATGATATATAAATATGTTTTTTAAATTTGTAATGTGTGAATAAAATAGTTAGTTAATAATTAAAAATATTACTAGCAAGCACGTAACTTAGTTGGTAAGGGGGCTATGCTAGCTTAACCAAGATCTTGGGTTCGAGACTTGGGAACGCAGCTGTATTTATAATATGTTGGGAGAGCTTTGCTGCCCTTGTGGTCTTACCCGGCTCGAACCAGATTAGTCGGGGTCCTGTGGTGACGCAGCGGAATACACGGGGACTAGATATCGTTCTAGTAGACGAAAAGGGGCTCTCGAATTCACGAGAAAAATAGAACCTTGAATCCACAAGGAAGAGAAAATATCTCAATATTATTGATTGAATGAATAAAAGTTGAATAAAAGTTCTCTTTGCCATGAGGCTTGCATAGCTATTTATAATAAACTAAACATAATACTAGTATGAAAAGTAATTCTAAAATAAACTAGGAAACTTAAATCAACACAAATTAGAAAACCTAAGAAAATAGGAAACTAGAATTCTAAACTATTTAAAATCCTAGTCAAAATCTAATTCCAAAATAATAAAATTAAGAAACCTAATAATCCTAAAATATTTATACTAAATTACAAGAATCCTAATAATATATCAAAACTAAAAATATAAAAATTCTGAAAATCTTGTCCTGAAAATCTTGTCCTGCATCAGACTCCTTTTCTTTGAAAGAACTCGTCCTCGAGTTCATATTAGATATCTGCCATCTTCCTTGCCAAATAAAGAGATATTTTGAATATTTCAGTTGCTTGCTGTAACAAGCCCGCGAGGGACCTCGCTACAGTTCGGACTCGATTTGTGCCACGGTTCTAAATCTTGAACCAAAGAGTCCAAATCCGGCAAATTGTTTTGAAAACGGATTTTTTTGAAAGAAGTACCAAACATGGACTGCTTTGCCAGATAACAGAGTCGCCACCTAAATATTTTTTAAATGGAAAATTTAGGAAACCCTAACTCGGTGCCAAAGGCCACGTGTCCGTCATCACCAAAGTTGGCTCGGGAACTTGGGTACGATTGGGGAAGGTCACATCGTGAGCACCCCCGCTCGCCCGGTCAAAGACCAGCCTCTACTAACCATGATATCTGCTTTTGAAAACATTGTATGTTCTTATTCCGGTTATTAGCCTAGGTTACTATGTGATGCTCGCAGCAAACAAGTATAGACTGGGTCGTCTGAATTGGAACAAAACATTTCATGTTTGTTTTCGAAAGATGGTTTGCTACCCGCAGGTAGGCTAAGATGCGGATTTGCCACCCTCAGGTGGGCTTAGAAAACATGATGTTGCCACAATCTAGTGGGCTTAAAACAAACAGTCAATGCATTGTCCCAATTCAAATAACTCAACCTCCACCCACAGGCATTCAGGCAGTTATATCACATAAGCATATAGCCTCATGGCAAGCATGCTATCATGGCAGTCACTCACACGCATGCAAGGATGCTAAAGCATAAAACTTACCGAGTACTCCAAGCCAAAACAAAAGCTGATTAGAAATCATGCATGATCCTAAATATGCTGAAATGCCTAATGCAACACATGCAAAATGCAACTATAGCAGGCTCGGCTATTCTAAACATGGTATATGAGATGCTACAACTAACATGTATTCAACTCGGAATTGAAATACGATGCAGTTTGTATGATGCGCCGAGCCCGGAGCATGCAAAACAGATGAATGATGCAAACATGCCGTCATACTGTATGCTAATTGAAATATGCCCTATATCTAACCATTGTAAGCAGGTAAATAAAAGGGAGAAAGACGTGGGGTTGGAAGACATACATCACACACACACACCCTTATTACAATTATGCCCTCGCGCAGAGAGTCCGAATAAATATACAGTCCGAATGAAAGAATAGTACAGTCCAAAATATACAGTCTGAAATAATATACAAATTCCTAATTAATTGACAAATTAAACAAGAAAACTGTAAAATGGAGTGCAAGCCAGGGACTGCCTCGCTGTTGATGAATGATGTATGCCGGGCTGCTTCGGCGCGGAAATCCACTGGGATGCCCCAATTAGCCTCTGTTTGCACTGTGTCTCGAAATGCGTGCCAGACTCTGGAAATTTGCTGATTCTTCATTTTGCTGCAACAGAGAGCAGGAAAAGGGCATAGCAATGTATTTCACAAATATATGCATGCCTCGATCCTCGTGCCACCAATCATGCACATCGATGCATGATGGCCGAGGAGCCGAATTGCACAACTCAATATAGGATGAATGCATATGAATGCGACAACAAAACCTAACTCCATCATGGGTAATCCGGAGTGTCGGTGACTTGGGAATTGAGACCCGTTCCGTTACTCGGAGTACAAAACGCGCCTCGTTTCCCGTGCAATATGCATGATATGCATGAAATGCAACTAATATACAACCTAGCATGCGCAATGCTATGAAAATGAGATGTCTCGAAATGCGTGCCCACAGGCACGCAAATCGAGGAATGCGGAATGACATGCGAAATGCAATGATGGGCTTATACCAACATGAGGGAGCCTCAGCCACACTCACATAGGATGCCGGAATGATAAAAATGAGGTGCCTCGAAATGCGTGCCCGTGGGCACGCATACCAAGAAACACGGAATGACATGCGAAATGCAATGATGGGCTTATACCAACATGAGGGAGCCTCAGCCACACTCACATAGGATGCCGGCGGATAAAAATGAGATGCCTCGAAATGCGTGCCCGCGGACACGCAAACCGAGGAATGCATAAAATGGCATACGGAATGCAATGATGGGCTTACGCCAACATGAGAGGGCCTCAGCCACACTCACATAAGCTGCCGAGAGACGAAAGTGAAGTGCCTCGAAATGCGTGCACACGGGCACGCAAACCGAGGCATGGCCCTAAGGCTCAAAAATGACATGCGGAATGCGAATTGGGCTTACGCTAACATGAGAGGGCCTCAGCCGCACTCACATAAGCTGCCGAGAGACGAAAGTGAGCTGCCTCGAAATGCGTGCACACGGGCATGCAAACCGAGGCATGGCCCGAAGGCGCAAAAATGACATGCAAATGAGATGTGGCATATGGCACATTGACAATGCAAATTTCAACAGCTAAAATGATGCACAAATAGCCCCCGAATTATGACAAAATTACACCCGATACCCGAAATGCAATGCAACGCACCCGAAATGGCTTACAGCCCTACTAAACATGCACAATATGGACATGACATGTAAAACAGTAGCAAGGAAGCCCCTAAACTAGCATTTTTTTAGTACAAAGTATGGCCAAACAATGATCACAAGTATGGCAAAAATAGCATGCAAAAATGGGGGAAAAGAGGAGAATTACAAAGCAAGTGGTATATACAATGCTCAAACTGAAAAACACAGTTCTATAACATTAAAGAGGGGTCAAAAATATGCACATTTACAAGAGATGATATCCCCCAATTCAGTATGTAGATAGGCTAAACATAGCATGCAAAATAATGAGCCAACAAAGGCTATAACATGAGGTACCAAAAGCATGCACCATCAACCTTGGACCCTTAACAAAACATGAAGAATGGGCCAAAATAAGACACTTTCTAAGCCTGATGAAGGCTGAAAACAGAAGTTAAGCAAGCCTAACAAAGCATGCAAAATAATGAACCAAATAGGGAGTACAACATGAAGTATCAAAAGCATGCACCAAATGGCCTAAGACCCTTAAAAAAACATGATGAGAAGGCCAAAACAAGGCTCTTTCCAGGCCTGATGAAGACTCAAAACAGAAGCCAAGCAAGCCTAACAAAGCATGCAATTTTACGGAATCAAAGATGGTATTACATGAAGTACCAAAATCATGCACCAAATGGCCTAAGACCCTTAACAAGACATGAATAATGGGCCAAAATAAGACACTTTCTAGGCCTGATGAAGACTCAAAACAGAAGCCAAGCAAGCCTAACAAAGCATGCAAAATAGGGGTAGAACATGAATTCAAAGCAAGTGGTATGCAGAGCATGAAAACCAGGTTGAGCCCTTCTTCAATATTGAAGAGGGGCTCAAAATAAGCACAATATTAGTTCATGAGATGCTCCAAATCAGATCACAAATAGGCCAAATAAATCATACAATTTTACGGAAAATATGGAGGATTACAAAGAAAGTGCATGATAGAGAGGCCAAACATGATTGAGCCCTTCTTCAATGTTGAAGAGGGGCTCAAAATAGGCTCACTCACAGTTTATATCAAGCTCTAAAATGGATCACTCATAAGCCAAACAAAGCATGCAAAATATTGGCATAAAGAGTGATATTGAAAGAGGTGCATCATAGAGGTGCCAAATGGGGTTGAGCCCTTCTACAATGTTGTAAAGGGGCTCAAAATAAGCTTAAAATCAGTAGGGCTCGGAGGCCAAAACAGAGAGAAAGTAGGGTAAAGAATTGATGCAAAAATGTGCTAGAAAAAGGGAAATGAAGACTTACCCTTGAAGACAAGTCTTTTGATGCTTCTTGGCTTGATGAAAGTTGCTTCTAAGCCTCTCAAGAATCCCTCCTTGCTGCTGGAAATGGATTGGTGATGGTGATGCTTGATGATGCTCAAGAAATGGCACTAAACTTGAAGATTTTGGAGCTTTTGGAGATGGAGATGGAGTCAAATGGATGTGAAGTCTTGAGGAGAATTTTTCTAACCCTAACAAAGAAGGAGGTCAGCCCCTTAAATGGGCAAGAAAGGGGTGTAAAAGGGAGAGAAATGCACCCAAGCTTTCCCTCTCAAAATATCCCCCGGAGGCTAGGATATTTTGAAGAAACAGCCGGACAGCTGTAAAGTGCTCAAAAGGAGAAAGCAGGCCGGCCAGGTGCTTTTGCTGCAAGTGGCCGGCCAGCCATCCCTTATGGCCGGCCAGCCACCCCCTATGGCCGGCCAGCCAAGTGCAAAAATGAAAAGTTGAATTAATGGCCGACCACCATTTTTTAGGGTCCTCCCATGTGTGTAGAACAAGACCCCATGGTTGGAATTTGGCAACTCTGAAACAGGAGGCACACCATTGCATTTGAAAGAGAGGCTCAAAAATGAAAATCACAATTACTGGCCGACCACCACTTTTTAGGGTCCTCCCATGTGTGTAGAATAAGACCCCATGGTTGGAATTTGGCAACTCTGGAACAGGAGGCACAACATTGCATTTGAAAGAGAGGCTCAAAAATGAAAATCACAATTACTGGCCGACCACCACTTTTTAGGGTCCTCCCATGTTCCCTCATCACAAATATGTAGTCCCGGCTCGAAGAAAATATCACTAGGGTGTTCAACATTAGCCCGGAAGTGAGCAAAACGGGCGCCGGAGGAGCGAAACTGGTTTTCTGGAACAATTGCTGGCCTCCCACCCTCCAGTGATCTTCCTGATGCTAAAACAGAGGTACCTGCCAAAATTGAACAAAAATCGATGCAAAATGAATGCTCGGGGCCTAAATCACGCAGTTCGGGGTCCCGAAAATAGGCTGCAGGCACCGAAAGTGGCGTTCAGCCACGAAGTGGGCATCTGAGGCCCCAGTGTTCCTCAGTATGACAAAATAGAGGTACCTTCCAAGAATGAATAAAAACCGATGCAAAATGAAAGCTCGGGGCCTAAACCGCGTAGTTCGGGGTCCCGAAAAAAAGGGCTATGAGCACCGAAAGTGGCGTTCGGCCACGAAGTGGGCATCTGAGGCCCCAGTGTTCCTCATAATGATAAAACAGAGGCACTTGCCAAAAACCGGAGAAATCGGAGATGGTTGGGCGGTCCCGAACCGAGGCACACGGCCTGACGGTCCCGAAAACCGGGAACCGGGCTCCGAAATGGGCAAAATGGCCTACGGCCACGAAAAGTAGCCCACGGCCACTGAGAGATAGTCTACGGGACCACTCCCTTCCCTCAGGAAAGAAAACAGAGAAAACCGAGTCTGGTTCGCAAACCGAGACAAGGCACAGAAGAGGGTTCGGGGGTCCGGAGGCAGGGCGCACGGCCGTGACTCTGAGACTTCTGAACGAGCACAGTATGCAACATCACCGAGCACTCAATCGGTGACGTCTGAGTCTTAAGGTCGGTCAAAAATGGGGTGTCTACAGTTGCCCCTCTTTGACAGAACTCGGGAGTCAAGAAGTGACGAGAGTGAATGTCAAAGCCTAGAGACGACCCATTTTTGACAAGGCTGAAGACTTAGACAATCATACAAGATGAACAGATATATGTGTGTCCGCAGGCGTGCCCGCAGGCAAAAGGGGGCAAAATGCAAATGATATGCACAGAGCCAGGTGATCATGCAAATGCAGCAAGCTGTAATGAGGCAAGTATTGACAAATAGATACAACAGTTTTAAACAAGAATGCAAAGCAACAACTACATTTCATGCAGTTAGGAATGCGGAGAATTATTCAATTCTCGTCGCGTCTCACACGGAGAAGATACGATACCTGCGCGGTTCGTCTGGTCGCACCAGCCTCAAATGAACCGTACATACAATATCGTGCCTGCAAAAGAGAGAAATTCAACAAGAACAATATGCTAACAACATATATTCAATGTGATTCCTGTGGTTCCGAAAGTTTGACACACGCAGTGTCGGCGAGTGACTGCATAAAGCAGTGTGATACAGGTAAGGTGCGCCAGATAGCGCGATGCAACGCACTAACAAGTGCAGGTGAGATGTGCAAGATAGCACGATAAAATGCATGCACAATGCAAGTAAAGTGCACAAAATAGTGCGATGCGCAAAATAGCGCGAGTGAAATGTAATGCACTAACAAGTGCAGGTGGGACGCGCAAGATAGTGCGAATGATACAGTGCACAACATAGTGCGATGCGCTAAACGGCACGATTGATTTGAAATGCACAAGATAGTGCGATGTGATATGCAAAGCACAGGACAGTGCGATGGAGGTGCACAAAATAGCACGATGAATGCAATGCACAAGACAGTGCGATGGAGGTGCGCAAAATAGCGCGAATGGTGAACTGCACAAAATAGTGCGATTGTGGTGCGCAAAATAGCGCGAATGTAAAAACTGCACAAAACAGTGCGATTGAGGTGCACAAAATAGCGCGAATGATAAAACTGCACAAAACAGTGCGATTGAGGTGCGCAAAATAACGCGATTGTAAAACTGCACAAAATAGTGCGATTGAGATGCGCAAGATAGCGCGAATGTAAAACTGCACAAAACAGTGCGATTGTGGTGCGCAAAATAGCGCGATTGTAAAAACTGCACAAAACAGTGCGATTGAGGTGCGCAAAATAGCGCGATTGTAAAAACTGCACAAATCAGTGCGATTGTTTGAAATGCACTAAACAGCGCGATACGCTAAACAGCGCGAGTGATTTGAAATGCACAAAACAGTGCGATACGCTAAACAGCGCGAGTGATTTGAAATGCACAAGATAGTGCGAGTGAGATACAAAGTGTAAGTGCACAAGACAGTGCGAGCGAGATAGAATGCACAAGAAAGTGTGATAAAATGCATCTTCTATGCAAGTATGGGGGCATTTTCTATGCAATATTGAAAGCAAGCATATTCTATGCATGAAACAAGTAAAGCATATTCTATGCGGAATCGAAAACAAGCATATTCTATGCATGAATCATAATGATGCGCGGCACGCATGCAACAACAGTGTATATGAAAGCTCGCATTCTATGCAATAGAGGAGCATCAGATATGTACTCTGGTGCCTCTGATTTACCTCTTAGAGGACTTCACAACATACTTAGCTCAAAAAGGGCACACCTTGTTCAAATTGGCGAGAGATAACATCTGCATGTAAAACCCTCGGGTGTTGCTTGGACTGTCATTCTGACTTGAAGCAGGCTTACACTTGAGGTAGAGGCGCACTCACACTTCGGTAGTATTAACAAGGCCTGAAGAGGTACATCCGAAATACAATCACGGAACTTGCTGAAGGTGAAACTCACTCAGATGCTTCGATTTTCCTTCTTTTCTTTTGCTTTGCAGTCCGGAACCTAAATAGCTTCAGATAGGTCCTTATTTTACTGTTCTGACATGACCTGGGTTGAACCCTGCGGTTTTACGAAAGAACGAATCTCGTTTTGCACAGATGTGGAGAACGGCACGGCACTCGGAGCACAAAACGATTTTAATTTTTTGAAATCGAGAGATGAGTTTTTGACCAGGTATTGAGCCTACGACTAAACACAGCAAAACGACTCAACAAGGAAATAAAAGGCACACAACCTAGACACATCGAGTAACACTCGAAACGACTCAAAACAAGAATCGAGATAAAACAAAAAGACACGACACTCAGACGTGCACAGGGAGCCTGTTTCATCGGGTAGTGTTTCCCACCCTTTCTCATTTGTAGTTCTCACAGCACTCGGCCCTCAAGCTCTGTTTTTTCTGAAAAAGCCCTTTTCTCACTTTTTCTCTCATCGCACATCTCTCTATTTTTCAATCTCTCATTTTTTTATCCCTCCCCTGGGTGGTTGATGGATAAATAGGAAGTTGCGAGCTCTTGCACCTAGCATGCTGTTAGATTCTCTTTCTTCCGCTCACAGCTAGTGAATTCCTCCCGTAGAAGGGTTGCACTACAACTGGATGTGTAGCAAATCGGCAGCTAGTATCGGTTGATGATGCTTTGCTGGGGAGTTTGGACGTGATAAGATCTGTCCAGATGATGGAGTGGAATATCTTGCCTCATTCCAGTTCGTGCTTCGCGCTTGGCTTGATACCTCGCTGCTTGGAGGGTGAGAGAGCTTTCAGCCCTTTGTTGTGCCCTTTTCTGGCGAATACGAGGCCCTTTCCGGCGAGTAGAGTGCCCTTTTCTAGCAAGTATTTTGACAAGGGGGAAAAGACAGAACTCCTGACTCAACTGTGCCCCTAGTTCATCATTTTGACCATTTTTTGTTTTTGCTTTCTACTAAAACAGTTTTGACCAACATGAGAGTTAGATTAACATGCTTGTTCAATTTTTGATTTGAAATCATGCAAGTCAGGCTATGAGCACTGAAAATTTTCCTTTTTTGGGTCCAAGAAATGGTCCAGTTTTGGAAAAATTGAAATAATTTTCGAGAGAATTAGTCAACCTCAGTAAAAATTCTCAAAAACTATTTTTGCAAACGGCCATTGCTCAATGAGCATGAAACCTACTCTTGAGATGCACAACCTCAGATCCGAAGGAAAATTGCCCCTTGTTTGAAGAGAGCTGCATGGCAACGGAAAGCTGCCCCTTGTTTGAACGGCACCGCGGCGCATTGAATGGCAACGGAAAGTTGCCCCTTGTTTGAATGGCACCGCGGCGCGTTGAATGGCAACGGAAAGTTGCCCCTTGTTTGAACGGCACCGCGGCGCATTTGCAGTCAGTCCTCAGAGCGACGAACACAAACAGACTCTCGGATACGGAGAAGGCAGAGATGATCAAAACCATTACATGGACACAATCAAATTTGAATTGTTTTACGGCTGGACTTCAGAATGAAGTTGCCTACGTATCCCAAAGATGGGAATCAAGCCTTACGTAGTTCGGGGGTTAAGGTACACTCGGGTATTTAACCTCTCCTTTTTATGCTCTAACTTTTGCCAAGGCGCCTGTTGCAGGTTTTCGACCTTGCGAGCTTTGTTTTTCTTTCTTTTCTTTTTTTTTCTATTCTTTTCATTCCTTTTTCTTCTTCTTTTTTGCATTTTTCTTTTCTTTTTTGTTTTGCATTTTTTGTATCTTTGCATCTTTTTTTTTTCTTTTTTGTTTTCTTTGCTCTAACTTTTGCCTGGGTCGCCCTTTCGGGTTTTCGGCCCAGCGAGCCTCTCGAAGGGTAAAAGTGTAACAAGTCCATGCCAAATGGTTCTGAGATTGAAGCCCTCTGTATCCAGGAGAGTGGCTGTTGTATTGATTAGCAGAAAGATCCACCTTTGGCTCTTCGAGTACATCGGACATTTTTGCCCCTAGTTCGAGGGGTATTTCTGATTTGGCTTTGCGAGCTTCTTTTGATGACATCTGATCCTCTTGATTTGACTTTGGTGCCTCTTGTTCGAGGGCTGCTTCGAATCTGGCCACACAGGCCTCACATCATGATTGTCCTTTGAACGTTCTTAATCCAAGTTCAAGGTTTGAAAGCAAAGGGGTTGAGTCTCGAGGCCGAGAGCGATCCTAAGCTGCACAATCTCAAGAGCGATTCTACACATGTCTTCGCAGGACCGCGCAAAACAATTTTTGAAAGTTTTTAAGAAAGCGACAAATCGCTTGCGTTGAAGACAGTGTAGGACCAATCTGGATCAAAGCTAGGGTCCTTCTTAGTACTCACACTAACAAGCATGATTTCATTCATTAAAGACTTAGCACGCCTCTCTTTCTCTCATTTGATCAAAGTTTTGCAAATCCCGAGGAATTCCGCCCTCTTTGTTTTCACTGCAGTGTTCAAAAAGGTTTTGAAAAACTTAGGTCAATACAATGGCTTCAAGGCACAAGAGAGCAGGTGGAATGCACTGCCATTTCATTCAAATCCCGGCACAACTAGCACACGGCAGAAACAAATGCGAGAGTATGGAAATCACTGCTGTTTCATTCAAAATCTGTTGGCATAACTGGCTCCCTGGCAGAAACAGACTCAAAACAAGACAAAAAGACAAACGCGAAACAAAATGGTGACGCCCGAGGTAACACCCCCTCGGAATCACCCAACTCCTATACAACAGGACTGACTCGATACAACAAGACAGACCCAAAACAAAAGAGACTGACTCAAAACAAAAAGACTGACTCAAAACAAAGTAACAAAAACTGACCCAATACCCAAGTCAGAAAGCACAAAACTGGTATTTGCATATTGCTCAGAACAGTGCGTGCCATTCCTACGTCTGGAGTTGATTGAGCGCCGCCCGTAGGTGGTTCATCCCCCATTCACATAACATTATCCCCCAAGTTCACTGACCCAGTGCCGGTAGACTTTGCTGAGCTCGGCGGGAGGATGACCTCGTTGTCAAATAGATCCTGTACTTCATGGCGAAGACGGAAGCAGTTGTTGGTAGCATGGCCAGTTTGCTGATGGTATGCGCAGTACTGGGTAGCATCATGCGTAGCCGGAAGAAGGTTCGGGAGAGGCCGAGGCTCAAGGGGCTTGAGATGGCCTTGTCCAACAAGGACTTGGAAAGCTTTGGATAAAGGCATGTGGAGGGCATGGAAGACCCTCTGACCTCGGGGTTGGTACTTCTGGGCTTGTGGATTTTTACTGGGCGTACCAGCAAAGGGATTGGCAGGTGCTGGCCTAGTTTGTTGATCTCTTCCAAGCACGGGATTAGAGTTGAAAGGAATATTCTTGGTACAACGGCCCTCCTCCCGGCTTGCCCCTTGATTCAAACTGCCCCCAACTTGAGTAGCGAAAGTGTCATCCACAGTTTTTGCAACAACTGCGAGGACCTGCTCTTTGTTTAGTCCCTCGGCTTTCAAAGCCTCAACAGCCAACAGAAGATGTTCATGGGGATCCATGCCCGCCCCTACCTTGTTCTTTCCACTCGCTTCCACTTTGTCACGGGATTGGCCTTCCTCAGATGTAGCCCGCCCCAAGCTTGGGGAGCCTTTTGACATGAACTCCCTGGTAGGCGATGTGGTTGATGATGGAGCCAAAACTCCAAAGGCTAAATCCGCCACTGTTCTCTGAAGATCTTCAATCATCCTCATCAGCTCGGAAGTAGTGGGTTCATGGGTTTGAGATGATTGGGGTTCAGGTGCACCCATCATGCATAGGTCCATGCTTTCTGGAATAAACACCTCAGGCTTGGGTAAATGGGCCGGGGTGATGTATATGTTGGGGTCATAAGCGGATGGCAGTGTATGGATGAGATTGAGGTAGGTGGGAAATGTTTGGTCATTGGGGCCTGAAGGTGGAGCTATCGTCCGGTTGTCGATGAGATTTTGGACCTCATGACGAAGGCGGTAGCAACGGTCGGTGCCATGACCGCGCTGTTGATGGTACATACAGTATTTGGAGGGGTTATGTCTGGCTGGGAGTGGGTTAGGAAGAGGTTGAGGATCGAGGGGTTTGAGATGCCCTTTCTCCATCAAGACTTTTAGTGCGCTAGTCAGGCTCATATAGAGAGGGGTGAAAGTTCTGCCCTGAGCTCGGGCTGGGTCGGTTGTTTGTAGGCTTGGATTGGCAAAAGGGTTGGCTGTGGTGACTATATCGATTTCAGTGGGTTTGGGAATGGTGCTACTTCCGACATTGGTACTCCTTGAAGTCACCCTCCTTGTCGGTTCACTTGTTCTGGGAATGATCCCACTGTTGAACGCATTCTCGACCTGAACCCCCAGTTCATGCAAACTCTTGAAAGTGAATAGTGGAGCGACTATCAATTTCTGCAACATATCATGCTCGAGGTTCCGCACCATCATCTGCACTTGATCCCTCTCAGAAGGGCGGCGATCTGTCATCTGTGCGGCCTTTGCTCTCCACCTTGTAACAAATTCCACAAAAGGCTCTTTTGGGTTTTGGCGGGTTGCTTCAAGCTCTTGGATGGTCATTTCAACTTGGGCATTGTAGGAATACTGCTCGACAAAGGCTTCAGCCAATTCTTCCCAGTTTTGCTTCACTTTGTCCTCCAACTTAGCGTACCAAGTGGCTGCTACACCGGATAGGGTTCTTCCATACAGAGAGAGTTTCTGTGGCTTAGTCAGACCCATCGGCTTTAGGACATCCAAGAAAAGTCGGATATGTACCATTGGATCCCCAGACCCGTCGAAACGGTCAATATGTGGCATTTTGAATCTGTCTGGGAGCCGGACGGCAGACTCAGTGTGCCCATCCTCAATGTCGGGAATGGAGTTAAGGCCCTGTGCCTTTTTGAATTGCTTCTCAAGGTTCGCAATTTTCACTGCGGTCAGATCGAGGTCATTAGCATCAAGGGGATAACGCCTCTCATTAGGCTGCACCAGGGGTCTGAAAACTTGGGCTTGAGCCAACCCTTCTCGAGGATTCGGACACTGCAAATCTTCAACTGGCGGAATTGGGTCAAAGTTCGGCTGGGGTCCCAAAGCTGGATGTGAGGCAGATGCCCCAGATGGGCGCTGTGCTTCAATACTGGTCTCAGCCTGCATGGCAGTTCCCTGATTTGGCGCTGTTAACACGGCCACAAATTCTTCCGAACCCTGTGCCATCACGGGTCTACTGATGATGTGACTGGTGACTGTCGGATCAGATGAACCAATGAGCCCTGTCTGGCCTTTCTTTGCCTTGCCTTAGCGAAAGAACACTGGTTGCCCTTGAATTGAATTTCTGACCTAACAAAGTCTATCAGCACTAGTCCAATGTACCCGGGGGATTTCGGAGCCTTCTGAAGCTATGGTTCCAGGACTACCTAGCAAAAGGGAAAACATGCAGCATCTCAGCCTAACTTCACCAAAACAGATACGAGCATAGTAGGATGACTGTGCCCTCTACCGAATTCTGCCCCCAAAATTCTGCCTCAAATCTGATACCCTCGGGTAACTGATTCTCAAATAACTGACTGATGTCCGCGGGCCTGATGCCCAAACTTGCAAACTGATACATGCATTCCTGTAGAGACGCACTCTAAAGCACATAACAAGCAAGTGAGAGCCAAAACACCCCTATGTTGGGGTAGGGTTTCCCTGTCCTATTTTGTCAGGAACTAGGGTTTTACTACGCACGCAGCGGCAACAAACAACCTATAAACGGGTAAGCAACCTGTCCTAGTTTGGAATGGTCACTATGGATTCGAATATGCACTAGGTCGAATGGTCAAAAAGGGTGCCCCGGTAAAACCGGGGTTTGTGTTCCCATGCTATCAGAGCCCAGAGCCGATCAGCCTTATGGTCATGCCTTGACAAGACAAGCCTCCGGCAAATCATTCGGGAATGGCATATGGCAAACTCGGTGTCCTAGGCGCACCAATGCAAATGCAATGCAAAGAAACACACAAGTGTAGTCAAAACCAGATATCATGAGTTTGAGTCAAGTTCTCTAAATCCCCAGCAGAGTCGCCAGAAACTGTAACAAGCCCGCGAGGGACCTCGCTACAGTTCGGACTCGATTTGTGCCACGGTTCTAAATCTTGAACCAAAGAGTCCAAATCCGGCAAATTGTTTTGAAAACGGATTTTTTTGAAAGAAGTGCCAAACATGGACTGCTTTGCCAGATAACAGAGTCGCCACCTAAATATTTTTTAAATGGGAAATTTAGGAAACCCTAACTCGGTGCCAAAGGCCACGTGTCCGTCATCACCAAAGTTGGCTCGGGAACTTGGGTACGATTGGGGAAGGTCACATCGTGAGCACCCCCGCTCGCCCCGTCAAAGACCGGCCTCTACTAACCATGATATCTGCTTTTGAAAACATTGTATGTTCTTATTCCGGTTATTAGCCTAGGTTACTATGTGATGCTCGCAGCAAACAAGTATAGACTGGGTCGTCTGAATTGGAACAAAACATTTCATGTTTGTTTTCGAAAGATGGTTTGCTACCCGCAGGTAGGCTAAGATGCGGATTTGCCACCCTCAGGTGGGCTTAGAAAACATGATGTTGCCACAATCTAGTGGGCTTAAAACAAACAGTCAATGCATTGTCCCAATTCAAATAACTCAACCTCCACCCACAGGCATTCAGGCAGTTATATCACATAAGCATATAGCCTCATGGCAAGCATGCTATCATGGCAGTCACTCACACGCATGCAAGGATGCTAAAGCATAAAACTTACCGAGTACTCCAAGCCAAAACAAAAGCTGATTAGAAATCATGCATGATCCTAAATATGCTGAAATGCCTAATGCAACACATGCAAAATGCAACTATAGCAGGCTCGGCTATTCTAAACATGGTATATGAGATGCTACAACTAACATGTATTCAACTCGGAATTGAAATACGATGCAGTTTGTATGATGCGCCGAGCCCGGAGCATGCAAAACAGATGAATGATGCAAACATGCCGTCATACTGTATGCTAATTGAAATATGCCCTATATCTAACCATTGTAAGCAGGTAAATAAAAGAGAGAAAGACGTGGGGTTGGAAGACATACATCACACTCACACACCCTTATTACAATTATGCCCTCGCGCAGAGAGTCCGAATAAACATACAGTCCGAATGAAAGAATAGTACAGTCCAAAATATACAGTCTGAAATAATATACAAATTCCTAATTAATTGACAAATTAAACAAGAAAACTGTAAAATGGAGTGTAAGCCAGGGACTGCCTCGCTGTTGATGAATGATGTATGCCGGGCTGCTTCGGCGCGGAAATCCACTGGGATGCCCCAATTAGCCTCTGTTTGCACTGTGTCTCGAAATGCGTGCCAGACTCTGGAAATTTGCTGATTCTTCATTTTGCTGCAACAGAGAGCAGGAAAAGGGCATAGCAATGTATTTCACAAATATATGCATGCCTCGATCCTCGTGCCACCAATCATGCACATCGATGCATGATGGCCGAGGAGCCGAATTGCACAACTCAATATAGGATGAATGCATATGAATGCGACAACAAAACCTAACTCCATCATGGGTAATCCGGAGTGTCGGTGACTTGGGAATTGAGACCCGTTCCGTTACTCAGAGTACAAAACGCGCCTCGTTTCTCGTGCAATATGCATGATATGCATGAAATGCAACTAATATACAACCTAGCATGCGCAATGCTATGAAAATGAGATGTCTCGAAATGCGTGCCCACAGGCACGCAAACCGAGGAATGCGGAATGACATGCAAAATGCAATGATGGGCTTATACCAACATGAGGGAGCCTCAGCCACACTCACATAGGATGCCGGAATGATAAAAATGAGGTGCCTCGAAATGCGTGCCTGTGGGCACGCATACCAAGAAACACGGAATGACATGCGAAATGCAATGATGGGCTTATACCAACATGAGGGAGCCTCAGCCACACTCACATAGGATGCCGGCGGATAAAAATGAGATGCCTCGAAATGCGTGCCCGCGGACACGCAAACCGAGGAATGCATAAAATGGCATACGGAATGCAATGATGGGCTTACGCCAACATGAGAGGGCCTCAGCCACACTCACATAAGCTACCGAGAGACGAAAGTGAAGTGCCTCGAAATGCGTGCACACGAGCACGCAAACCGAGGCATGGCCCTAAGGCGTAAAAATGACATGCGGAATGCGAATTGGGCTTACGCTAACATGAGAGGGCCTCAGCCGCACTCACATAAGCTGCCGAGAGACGAAAGTGAGCTGCCTCGAAATGCGTGCACACGGGCATGCAAACCGAGGCATGGCCCGAAGGCGCAAAAATGACATGCAAATGAGATGTGGCATATGGCACATTGACAATGCAAATTTCAGCAGCTAAAATGATGCACAAATAGCCCCCGAATTATGACAAAATTACACCCGATACCCGAAATGCAATGCAACGCACCCGAAATGGCTTACAGCCCTACTAAACATGCACAATATGGACATGACATGTAAAACAGTAGCAAGGAAGCCCCTAAACTAGCATTTTTTTAGTACAAAGTATGGCCAAACAATGATCACAAGTATGGCAAAAATAGCATGCAAAAATGGGGGAAAAGAGGAGAATTACAAAGCAAGTGGTATATACAATGCTCAAACTAAAAAACACAGTTCTACAACATTAAAGAGGGGTCAAAAATATGCACATTTACAAGAGATGATATCCCCCAATTCAGTATGTAGATAGGCTAAACATAGCATGCAAAATAATGAGCCAACAAAGGCTATAACATGAGGTACCAAAAGCATGCACCATCAACCTTGGACCCTTAACAAAACATGAAGAATGGGCCAAAATAAGACACTTTCTAAGCCTGATGAAGGCTGAAAACAGAAGTTAAGCAAGCCTAACAAAGCATGCAAAATAATGAACCAAATAGGGAGTACAACATGAAGTATCAAAAGCATGCACCAAATGGCCTAAGACCCTTAACAAAACATGATGAGAAGGCCAAAACAAGGCTCTTTCCAGGCCTGATGAAGACTCAAAACAGAAGCCAAGCAAGCCTAACAAAGCATGCAATTTTACGGAATCAAAGATGGTATTACATGAAGTACCAAAATCATGCACCAAATGGCCTAAGACCCTTAACAAGACATGAATAATGGGCCAAAATAAGACACTTTCTAGGCCTGATGAAGACTCAAAACAGAAGCCAAGCAAGCCTAACAAAGCATGCAAAATAGGGGTAGAACATGAATTCAAAGCAAGTGGTATGCAGAGCATGAAAAACAGGTTGAGCCCTTCTTCAATGTTGAAGAGGGGCTCAAAATAAGCACAATATTAGTTCATGAGATGCTCCAAATCAGATCACAAATAGGCCAAATAAATCATGCAATTTTACGGAAAATATGGAGGATTACAAAGAAAGTGCATGATAGAGAGGCCAAACATGATTGAACCCTTCTTAAATGTTGAAGAGGGGCTCAAAATAGGCCCACTCACAGTTTATATCAAGCTCGAAAATGGATCACTCATAAGCCAAACAAAGCATGCAAAATATTGGCATAAAGAGTGATATTGAAAGAGGTGCATCATAGAGTTGCCAAATGGGGTTGAGCCCTTCTACAATGTTGTAAAGGGGCTCAAAATAAGCTTAAAATCAGTAGGGCTCGGAGCCCAAAACAGAGAGCAAGTAGGGTAAAGAATTGATGCAAAAATGTGCTAGAAAAAGGGAAATGAAGACTTACCCTTGAAGACAAGTCTTTTGATGCTTCTTGGCTTGATGAAAGTTGCTTCTAAGCCTCTCAATAATCCCTTCTTGCTGCTGGAAATGGATTGGTGATGGTGATGCTTGATGATGCTCAAGAAATGGCACTAAACTTGAAGATTTTGGAGCTTTTGGAGATGGAGATGGAGTCAAATGGATGTGAAGTCTTGAGGAGAATTTTTCTAACCCTAACAAAGAAGGAGGTCAGCCCCTTAAATGGGCAAGAAAGGGGTGTAAAAGGGAGGGAAATGCACCCAAGCTTTCCCTCCCAAAATATCCCCCGGAGGCTAAGATATTTTGAAGAAACAGCCGGACAGCTGTAAAGTGCTCAAAAGGAGAAAGCAGGCCGGCCAGGTGCTTTTGCTGCAAGTGGCCGGCCAGCCACCCCTTATGGCCGGCCAGCCACCCCCTATGGCCGGCCAGCCAAGTGCAAAAATGAAAAGTTGAATTAATGGCCGACCACCATTTTTTAGGGTCCTCCCATGTGTGTAGAACAAGACCCCATGGTTGGAATTTGGCAACTCTGAAACAGGAGGCACAACATTGCATTTGAAAGAGAGGCTCAAAAATGAAAATCACAATTACTGGCCGACCACCACTTTTTAGGGTCCTCCCATGTGTGTAGAATAAGACCCCATGGTTGGAATTTGGCAACTCTAGAACAGGAGGCACAACATTGCATTTGAAAGAGAGGCTCAAAAATGAAAATCACAATTACTGGCCGACCACCACTTTTTAGGGTCCTCCCATGTCCCCTCATCACAAATATGTAGTCCCGGCTCGAAGAAAATATCACTAGGGTGTTCAACATTAGCCCGGAAATGAGCAAAACGGGCGCCGGAGGAGCGAAACTGGTTTTCTGGAACAATTGCTGGCCTCCCACCCTCCAGTGATCTTCCTGATGCTAAAACAGAGGTACCTGCCAAAATTGAACAAAAATCGATGCAAAATGAATGCTCGGGGCCTAAATCACGCAGTTCGGGGTCCCGAAAATAGGCTGCAGGCATCGAAAGTGGCGTTCAGCCACGAAGTGGGCATCTGAGGCCCCAGTGTTCCTCAGTATGACAAAATAGAGGTACCTTCCAAGAATGAATAAAAACCGATGCAAAATGAAAGCTCGGGGCCTAAACCGCGCAGTTCAGGGTCCCGAAAAAAAGGGCTATGAGCACCGAAAGTGGCGTTTGGCCACGAAGTGGGCATCTGAGGCCCCAGTGTTCCTCATAATGATAAAACAGAGGCACTTGCCAAAAACCGGAGAAATCGGAGATGGTTGGGCGGTCCCGAACCGAGGCACACGGCCTGACGGTCCCGAAAACCGGGAACCGGGCTCCGAAATGGGCAAAATGGCCTACGGCCACGAAAAGTAGCCCACGGCCACTGAGAGATAGTCTACGGGACCACTCCCTTCCCTCAGGAAAGAAAACAGAGAAAACCGAGTCTGGTTCGCAAACCGAGACAAGGCACAGAAGAGGGTTCGGGGGTCCGGAGGCAGGGCGCACGGCCGTGACTCTGAGACTTCTGAACGAGCACAGTATGCAACATCACCGAGCACTCAATCGGTGACGTCTGAGTCTTAAGGTCGGTCAAAAATGGGGTGTCTACACTTGCCCCTTTTCCAAACATTATATGTAGAGAAGTCTACTTTCTGAAAGTTATTCTCTATATACTTCAACTGGTTGATAAGATCAATTAAACAAGTATTGAAAATCAAATTAAATTTCTCAACACCAAGAAAATCGACTAAGGGTATTTTATGTTGATGTTGGATACTCTCTAGACTTTGCTCTGTCTTAGATTCAGTTGGACATTCAGTTATCATCTTTTGAACATCAATTGCATCCTCAATCAACTTCTCTGGTGCACATGTCAACTTTATTACCTCATCTTTTATTTTTTCTTTTTCATTGAGTTCAACTAGATCTTCTTCTTTTGCGATCTCATAACTATCATAATAATCAAGAGATGATAGTTCCGTCATTAGAAGCTCTTGGCTAACTTCAACCTTTTTCTCTTGCTTCACCTCTTCATCGTCTTCTTCAGACTTCTTGATCAAAGTAATTCCAATGATCTCTCTTTCATCAATTTCAACCTTCTCACCATTGTTGAAATCAACTTGATTTTCTATTTCAATTGAATGTCTATTTGGGTCTTCAAAATTTTGAAACATTGAGATACTCAAAATCTTTTCTTCTTCAATGTCTGGTTGAGCGTGACAAATTTGTTGACCTACAAGACTTGATTGACCCAAACTTGGCAGAACCATAGTCATGTTCCTCGAATCTGTATCCACAGTTCCATAATAATTATTGAATTGCGAAGAATATTGGGAATCAAAATCACCTTGGAACAACTGTTTTGATTCAAGCTTTCTTTGATATTGTAGATACACTATTTGCCCATGATTTGTTTGAAGGAATCTACAACTCATCAACTTCTTCATCTTATGCCACGTCCTAATAGGTTGTTTGTATTGTCGCCTTCGATCATACTGCAATTGTTTCCACTATGTAGAAACATAACCTTGTAACTTACGTGCGACATATTTGGCTTGCTTTTCTTCAGAGATTTCCATACACTCAAGGAATTTGTCAACTTTGCAAAACCAATAAATAAAATCCTCGGCATGACAAGAAGCATTAAAATAGGGAATTTCTAGTGGTACTTGATAATTTGAAAAGTCATGATTGATGTAATTATTGCTATTGAACACATCACTGAATTTTCGTTGTCGCCTTACCGACTGGTATTTACCACCATAATCTTCGAATAACTCATTTTCAGATTCATCCTCACTATCATATTGATAACGAGAAGATCGTCTTAAGACGTTGTGATTAATAGGCTGGCCTTGGGCAAATCCCATAGCGCGGTTCCTATTAATGTTGTGACTAATAGGTTGGCCTTGGGCAAGTCCCTCGACTCGAATCCTATTAGATCTTTCTCTACGATCATCGTTAATAGAGCTTGTGCTTCCTCTTTCGATGAATGACATCCAGCCAGGAGAAACCTTGCTCTGATACCACTTGACGCAGCGGAATACACGAGGACTAGATATCGTTCTAGTAGACGAAAAGGGGCTCTCGAATCCACGAGAAAAATAGAACCTTGAATCCACCAGAAAGAGAAAATATCTCAATATTATTGATTGAATGAATAAAAGTTGAATAAAAGTTCTCTTTGCCATGAGGCTTACATAGCTATTTATAATAAACTAAACATAATACTAGTATGAAAAGTAATTCTAAAATAAACTAGGAAACTTAAATCAACACAAATTAGAAAACCTAAGAAAATAGGAAACTAGAATTCTAAACTATTTAAAATCCTAGTCAAAATCTAATTTCAAAATAATAAAATTAAGAAACCTAATAATCCTAAAATATTTATACTAAATTACAAGAATCCTAATAATATATCAAAACTAAAAATATAAAAATTCTTAAAATCTTGTCCTAAAAATCTTGTCCTACATCATGTGGACTTTCGGATACCAGTGGTTTAGACCTTAAAAAAAATAATAATAATTAAAAATATTTAATTATTAATCAAACTTTTCTAAAAACATTATTAGGTCTACTAATTAAATTTAGGCCTTGTTTGGTTTGACTTTAGGAGATAAGTTTTCAAAAAATATTTTGGGGGAAGAGTTTAGAAATTTTTGTAGTTTGTTTGGTTGTATATTTTGAAAATAGTTTTGGAGTTTGGGAGTTTGGGATGATTTGATATTTTGTTGTAATTGAGTAGATGTATGTGAGAGAAAAAGTGATTGAAAAGGAGAGAGGAGAGAGAAAAAGTGATTGATTGATGTGCAGTGGAGAGAAAGTTATTTCGAAAATTTTTGAGAAAAATTACAAACCAAACAAAATTTTAAAAAATTTTCTCTAAAATCTTTTTCCCAAAACCAAACCAAACAAGGCCTTAATTTTTGAACTTCAATAATAATTCTCGTAAAAAAAAAAAAAAAAACTAACATATCATACTGTTATGCATGAAATTAAATAATGCTAGATAATTTTATTTGTTAATTAATTAAGGCTAAGTTTGGCAAGTTGAAAAAAAGCCAAAAAGTCAAAAAGTTACTCAAAAAGTTAAAAAGTTATCACTATTCACCAAAAGTCAAAAAGTACGGCTGCATAACTCCCAATTCTAATTTTTCCCTACACACTAATTTATATAATTTTTTAATACACATTTTTCCATAAAAAGTCAAAAAATTAACCCAGACATCTATATTTTTTCCCTCAACTTTTTAGTCCAAAAAAAAAAAAAAAATACACTTATTTAGGACACCCCAAACAATCCCTAAGAATAATTTTTAAAAATAGTGTAGTAAATTTTAACTATTTTAACTAAGTGATTGGTTGAATTTAACATTTCAAATAGTTTTTTTTTACTATTTTAGGAATGGATTGTTTAATTCTGAAAAGACATGAAGAAAATTTTATTAGGAAATTTTTGTGAATTTTGTTAACAATATGAAGTTAATCTCATTCCATGACTTCAATCAATAAAATCTTAAAGTGAATTTAAAAAGTCATATTTGTTTATAAATTAAATAATTCAAAAAATATTAGTATATGTTGATTATATTTTCCTATCTCTACCTTATAAGACTATATATAAAAAAAAGAAAAAGAGAAAAGAAGAGCCATTTGCTAAAAAAGAAGAGCCATTTGCTAAAAAATTATTGAAATAATAGGTATTGCCAAAAATAAAAGGTAATATGATTAGATATACATAATTTATAATAACATGATAAATAATATATTAAGTAATGTCGATTTAAGTAAAGATATGATCTTACATGCATAAGTGATGATCCAAATGACTTCCATGAAAAATTCTAAATAATTTGTAACTTTACATTTAAGGACTTCAATGAAAAATTCAAGGATTTCATTCAAGGACTTTCATGGAAAATTTCAAATGATTTGTAATTCTAATTTGAAACCACACCAAAAAAAAAAAATAAATAAATAAAATAAAATAAATTTAAATAACTATGGTTTAGTAGCATCTCTAATGGTATTTGCTATAATAGCATTACCATTGCTGTAATTTGACAATAAATAATAGTAAATTGCCAAATTATAGCAATAGTACTCTAATGGTCACATACTATTTTGGCAAATCTCAACCAACTTTTCCTCCAATTTTGTATGTGTTGTTTGGATATAGGGTTTTTAGTGATGTGACACAAAGCTCTACAATTTTTCACATCTTCTTGAGTGCTGAATGATTTTTCTTTCTTTTGTTTTTAATGAACCTTCCATATTGATTGTGTAAAAAAACAAACAAGAAAAATATTATATAGATTGAAAGTTTGTGAGTTTAAATTGTGATTGGTTGTTTATATTTATAGGGAATAAAAATATGACCCGTTTTTTTTTATCCGTTTAATTTATAGTCGTTAAAGAGCTGTTTCAAACTTTTGAGGGATGAAAAAAAGTGTTGTTGCTCAATTTGTGCATTCCAATGACAAAAGAGCAACCATTGTATTATTTATAATCCAATAGTTCAGATGAACCCTCTGGAACAATCTTGAGAAGCAACGATTCAAATGAACCCTTTGGAACCATCTTCAAAAGCCATCTCTCTATCTATCCATCTCTCTAGAACAATCAATTCGACTATCTCTCTATTTATCTCTCTTTCTCTCTCCATACCAAAACTAGACACTTTGCCTAGTTTCTCCTTCTCTCTCTCCGTCTTCATCTCTCTCATTCTTTCTCACCGTCTACATTCTTCCTCACCCACTCTCCCCCCACAACTACAGGAACCATCATCGACGCAACTAGCAAAACCATCACCACATCCACTGCTAATCTCCAACCCTTAAACCCCGAATTTCCTTCTCTCTTCTCCAACCCTCTTCTCCACCACAACCCCTCAGCCTCTCACTTTCTTCTCACCGTATTCCTCTTCGATGTCTCCTTTCCCTCCTTTCTAAACCCTCTTCTCCAACGATCGAAACCCTAACCCTAACCCTAACCAAAATGATCCTCTCTCCCCCTCTTCAATCTACCTCTATTTCTATTCTAAACCTCTTCTCCAACAATTCCTTTCTCTAAAAAATGATCCAAACTCGAAACCTTAATGAAGACCATCCAAAGAAAATGAAGAAGGTCAACCCGTAACCGTAATGAAGATGATCCAAACACGAAGATGAACAAGCTGAAGCCAAAATCCTCTTCAAATTGCAGGTATTTTTTTATGATATTATCTTGCTAAAATTCAATTTTTATTTTTGCTTTAGATTG
Organism: Camellia granthamiana; assembly: GCA_036172215.1. Taxonomy (NCBI): domain Eukaryota; kingdom Viridiplantae; phylum Streptophyta; class Magnoliopsida; order Ericales; family Theaceae; genus Camellia; species Camellia granthamiana. Next base: position 77,473,141 of record CM069913.1, on the reverse strand, counting down.
CTTGAAATTGCTTAAATTGATTGATTCATATTGCTTGAAATTCTTGAAAAACAAATTTTTTTTTTTTTTTTTTTAAACTTCGGATTGATTTATTGATTCTGAAATTCTTAGTTTTAGAATTTATTTATTTTTTTGTGAATTTTTTGGGTCAATTTTGCTTCTGTGTTTTGGAACTTTTTGCTGAGAAGGAGGATGAGAAAGGGAGGGAGGGAGGGAGGAAGGAAACAGTTCGTTTTGGTGACTTAGCAGCTTTGGCAGTTGCCAAAACTTGTGTCATATTTGACATAAATTTTTGCATTTGCCAAAGATAGTAGCTGCCAAAACTTACTATTGGAGAACACTTTTGGCCCACACCTGCTATAAAATGGCTATCACGACTCAAACCTGCCCCTAAAAGTTTGGTCCATAACCGGCCTGTACTTAGGTCTCAAAACCAAATTTCAAGAATATTTACTCAAATACGGGGCCTTAAGTGGAAGCAAATACCAAAATAATGATAATACCCATTGAGCTTGTGCATACATGAAGACTTAAATTAATTTAAGCATTTAAATACACTTTCCATATTTACATATATAATCACAGAACTTATACAAATCTCACAGACTATATAAAAGACTTCAAATAAAACTAGACTTGACGAAGTAAAACTACGCCCCTTTTGGCACTTCCTGGGTGGCATAATAGCTTGGCAAACTTTGGTACAACTCTTATATTGATCCTTCGATGGCTCACCTACATATATATAAAGTTAAAGGGTGAACTAACGCCCAGTGAGTGATAATAAAGTAAAGAGGTTAATGAATGATGCCCTTAACATTAGGAAAACATATATCACAATTCTGAAACATTTATCATATCAAAATCCATGCTTTTCAAATGAAATACATATTTGAAAACATTACAAAACATTTTACGTGGTGTGTAGTACACCCACTTATACCAAGGGTCAGAATCACATTTCAAAATAGGACATCTATTCATTCATATAAAATAGCACTTCGTAAACATGAGTCATATAGTAATGTAAAAACATTCATATTTATATCATATTTTCTGAATGACCTTGGGTCAACGTATAAAAAGACGGCCTTGGGCCCAATCATATATCAAAACAACCTTAGGTCCAAACATATCATATTGTACCACTGTATCTCATCATGGAGTAGATGGAACATTGGTATGTCTCCACCTTTCATATCATATCACTGTATCTTATCATGGAGTAGATGGAACATTGACATGTCTCCACCTCTCCCTGGGCCCAATTTATGTATGTATGGATCCAGAAGGTGACTCATGCAGCTTCTAGAGGTGACTCCCTGTCATGACCCAAACATGCCCCTAAAAGTTTGGACATGACCGGCCTAACTCGAGGCCTTAACTTAGTTATTTTCAATGTTACTCGACCTCGGGGCCTGAACGGAAATGCATAATAGAAGACTAAACGATCATTGAGCTGTGTCTAAATGCCAAGATCATGTTGCATTACTATACATACATAACATTCCATGCACCATACTCATTACTGAATGCAGAGAAGGATCAACTCGAAGGTTAAGTGTTTACAACATCTATATACATATCCATGGTCCCTAAAAACTATAATAAAACATGTCATCATAGGGAGTTTCCAAAATGTAACAAAAGAGTCACTTTGGGTGATTTAGCAAAACGGGTCTAGCTACAAGCTTCTGGGCTGACCCAAGGTTGACCCCACAAGCCGATTACCTACAAAACATTAAAGAAAGTAGAGTGAGCAGGGCTGAGTGAATGATAGCAGCACAAACAAATTAAAAATACGAACATGGGTTAACAATGCATATTCACAAATCATAATCTCACTTGTTTTTCCCTCACAGAATGGCCTCGGGCCCATATAAGACAGAACGACCTTAGGCCCAATAGAATCCAGAATGACCTTAGGCCCATCATAGTAGCATAACGGCCTTAGGCCCAATAAAATACAGAACGGCCTCAGGCCCATCACAATACAGAACGACCTTAGGCCTATCATAGTAGCATAACGGCCTCAGGCCCAGTAAAGTACAGAACGGCCTTAGGCCCATATCTCATATATCAAAGTTCAAACGTATACCAGACTTATCACTTATAACATAAGGTACTCACAAGAGTTCATAAGATCTCAAATAATACCAACACAAAATGTGAATAGAGCATGATATTACGCTACTATCACTCACTGTGATACGGGTGAGCGATGGTCCCCTCTTGTAGATGCCCTACACATACCACACAACTTGTAAGTACATCAAATATATTACTTTTCTTAGTTTTCTTTTATTTCTCAAATGTCTGATTCGTTAAATTACGGGTAATTAAACATATCAAAGAAATATCAAATGGACATTTAGACACATCTGGAGGATTAAACAGACCAAAAGAAGATTACAGAATTTTCCGGCTTGGGCTGCACGTGCGGAAGTCCCTACCGCATGTGCCTTTTTAGCAATGTAGTCCCACTCCTCACTCCTGTTTTCCGCACGTGCAACTGTGCGCCCCGCACGTGCGGCCCTGCTTCCCGCACGTGCGGCCCTGCTTCCTGCACGTGCGGCCATGGGCCCCACACGTGCGATTGTTTACCCTGTTTTTCTGTCTGAAACTTCAACAATTCTAAGTTCACAAGGGGTAGTCACATAGCCAAAATCAGGGTAGATTTACACTAAAAACATAGTATATGAACATATAAACATGCAATTTTAGCTCCTTGGCCTTTACCTCTCAAAATTTCTATAACTCTCTTAGTTTCATTATATATAGAATATATACACATATATATGTAACCATATTCACATGAATCATGCATAACAAAAGGATGAAGTTAGGCACACTTCTTTCAATTTCAAGAAATTAAACATGATATAGAGTGACCAAGGTTTCCATTACACACACCCTTGAAGGACATAATTACTTACCCAATAGTAACCCTAATTTCATGGATGATACTTCTTTTCAAGGCTTTCTTCAAACTAATTTGAGGAGAAATTGGGAGCTTATTAGTGAGTTACTCACCTTAGATATGAACTCTCATTTGCAATTCTTCTAGCCAAATCTTCAATCTTAAACCTTGGTTGAGCTTTTCTCTGCTCTCTCTCTCTCTCTCTCTCTCTCTCTCTCTCTCTCTCTCTCTCTTCAAAATTCTCTACCAAGAAAAGTGTTGAGTCTCTCCACTAAGTTCCCCAAGACTCACGTATATATATATCTATATTTGTATCTAACACAAACCATTAAGGCTCTTTATTTGAGTTAATGGGCCTAAGCTACATCACTTAATTAATTTAATTTTGCTTTTACGAATTAGACTTCTGCAAAAGTTAATATTATATCATACAAATTATGCTAATCATAAATTCGAAATTAGTTTCAGATTATCGCGCCTCTAAGGCTTCCAATTCCCAATTCAATTGCCTTAATTAACAGATTTTCCAATAACCAACAGATATACTACCATAATTAAATAATTCACACATGAAAACATAACTCTGCATGAATTTCACATTAAATAAATAAGTATTTAGGTAACTAAAAAAAAACTATAACGCATATAGGAGGGTCGGGTTATTACACTCCCATTGTAGCACTTAGTTCCGTACATGTAACACTCTCAAAATATAATATAAATAATCCATTCATAAGATCCATCGACATAATGAAAATGATATACTTTCATTCATCAGAGTTTGTATTACAAAAGGGATTACATGCATTATACATTCATAAACATTCATTCTGAATCTACAGCATGTAATACACGTTAATGATAACAAAATAAATGCCCTACGGGTTTACATCTTTCCAAGATATCACTTGGTTATAACAAAAGAAAGAGTCCTAAGCTCTATACATGTAAAGCCCTCGGCTTGAATAAACTTATAAACATAAAGATAACAAAAATAAAGCCTTCAGCTCCTAAACCCTCCTAAGCTACGTCCTCGGGAGAGGCATGTAACCAGCACTTGAAAATGGTTTCCCAAGTAGGGTGAGCCAAAACCCAGTAGAGATAAACTAGCACAATATATGAGATTTAACTAAGATATAAATGCCAGATAAATGTTCAATATTCATAACCAACTTACATTCTTTCCATGACCATTCAATATAGATATTCACATCTCAATCTATTTCCATTCATTCATGTCAAGTCAGTTCATAAATATAGTTCCTTGTTATCTAAACAACCCAAATGAGACTACAACTCACTGGTTCACAATTCAATAACATCCATTATTCAAACACTTCAACTTGTCATTTTACGAAATTTTCATCTGAGGGAATCGGCACCCATATATATACCAGATTTCAGGACTTTCACCATGGACACTCCAGCCAACTTAATTTAAAATGGAGTCCATCCCCTACCTCCTCCCAAACAATGGAGTACATCTCCTTTCTCCTCCCAATTAATTATACATATACAATGTATCCAAGACATCGTCATATACAATGACTATCGACAACACATATTCAATGTTTCAACCATATCGTCATATTCAATGACATAATTCAAATGATTAGTTTTAATTCGCCAAATCCTAATGCAATTTCTACAACAATCATAGCTATCCTCCACTGATAGCCCAAAACAAATATTTCTAAATAGATATACAATCCTTATAACACATACTTTACCAAATTTTCATAGGTGAGTGATTTAATTAATCCAACTATATCATTCATTCGTATATCCTCTCAATTTCACATTTCTCATACCAATTTCATTATTTATACAAAATAATTATTTAACACAATTTAGGGCAAACTTCTCCATTTTTCAAATATCAACCCCAAGTAGGGATGGCAATCTGAACCTGGCCCGACGGGGACCCGACCCCCCGACCCCGATTTGAGCGATTTTTTCTCAAAAAATATCCCCAACGGGACGGGGATGGTATTCAAAAATCAATCCCCGATCACTTTCGGGCCGGGGCCGGGGATACATGTCACAGCCCCATACCCGGCCCGTCCCCGTCCCCGTCCCCGTTTATCCCCGAAATGAAATTACTATTTTACCCCTAGGTATATATATATAAAAACCAACCCCTTATCACACTTTCATTTCTCCCTCTCTATTTGGCCGTGTCTTTCGTCTTTCTCTCCCTCACTCACGTCTTTCATCTCTCTCATCTCACTGCTTCTCTCATATCTCTCTCCCTCACTGCTTCTCACGTCTCTCATCTCTTTCGTCTCTCTCTCCCTCACTCACGTCTCTCATCTCTCTCATCTCTCTCATCTCACCGTGTCACAGTCCCGTACACAGGACTAGGATTGTGGTTCGATCTGGACAGACCGTGGTTCGATCTGAAGCTACCGATCTGGATCGTGGTTCGATTTGAAGCTACCGATCTCTCTCTCTCTCTCTCGTTGATGAACAAATTTTTTTGAAGCTGAAGCTGCAGAAGCCCTCTCTCTCTCGATCTGAAGCTGCAGAAGCCCTCTCTCTCTCTTTCTTGCTGATGAACAAATTTTTTTTTAAAGTTATATATATACATCTGTTGTTGTCTGTTTGTGTTGATGAACAAATATTTTTTTTTAAAGTTGTTTTATATATATATGTATTTGTTGCTGTTGTTATATAGATTTTGGCTTTTTGGCAATAACAATCTAGACCAACTAACAACCAACCTGTCCCAAACACGCCCAACATATTCCAAAACTCAGATTCAAAGTGTTAAAGGAGGAAAACAAGACATGGATACAATATTAAACCACGGAACCCAAGTCCAGAATATAACAAAGGTCAGGTCAAAATCGAGATCGCTATAGTACAACACTTTGTCTAATACCAGCAACCAATAGGTCTTAAAGACTGAACAATTCATATTATGTCATAGCATAAACGGAACGACTTTGGGCCCACCATATCATGTTACCAACAATTCACATTTCATATCCATATTCCATACCACAATTCTTGTAACTCATTCATTTGCATAAAACATAATTCCAGAATATCACAACACTTATGTATCAAAATAAATATAAATGAACATATCTTTACAATACTCACATTGATGGGCTTCTGGTAGCAGTTGGCGATATCCTTGACTTGACCTACAAACACAATTACATAGCACAACATATCGAACATAGAATTACTCTCTTGATCAAAGTTACTTCGCTTAATCTTTGATTAATCAAATAAACCGAACCCTTACTTTGCCTTAACCAATTATTTATGTTGGTTCTAAACTCATTATTCCTCAATGGGTCATAATTCATATCAAGGAAAATAGGAAGAAATGGAAGGAAATTGGTTTAGGAGAAGAAATAGCATGAAACGAGTAGACAGAAAGTGAACAACCTTCACTAATTTGGTTATATCTATTTGTATACTTACAATTTGGATGTGAGACTACCACCATTGGAAAATAGACTTCCGGGGCTTGAATTTAGGCTCAAGAATCACTTAAAACGGAGTCCGAATGAGGGAAATATGCTTATTTGAAGTTGGGTTGAAACATGGGTGCCCCATACCTGCGGGAAACAGGGCTGCACGTGCGGGAATTGGGTTGCACGTATGGGACAACGTGCTTTTATTTCAGAATCAGTTTGGGTGCTGAAAATGGACTGCCGCATGTGCAAGAAGCCTCGCCGCACGTGCGGCGTTGGGTTAGAAAATCTGTCCGAGCAAGATCTGTTTGTTTCAAGCTGAATTTCTCCATTTTCCACATAGGGTTCAACTTTAATCACTTAAAAACATGATAACCCAACAATATTCAAGTGCAATCTCATCTCAAACACATCAATTTTTGCCTCAAGTTCAAAATCAATGTTTCATCTTTCATAATTTTAAGAGCACCAAACCATAACCCACAAAATACACTTGATCCTTGTATAAATCTTGTTGTATGGGCAATCTAGAGTTCATTTCATATGTTATTCACAAAATTGAGCTCCAATCATAAACAAAATCAAAGGACCCAAGTTCTAATTTCTTAAATTTAGCTCAATTAAATACATAACACAAAACCCTAACCCAAATAGGTTTCAAATCTTCCTATCTCTTTATGATTTGAAGAAATTGATGAATTAATCATAAGGATTCAAGATAGATTTCCATACCTTAGTGTGGACTCACCTTTTTTTTGCCCCCCCTTTCAAAAAGGTTTGAAAGAAAGACCTCACAGTTCGGACTCCCGCGGTTCTGAATCTAGTCTCATAAGTGCAATGTGAAACTGATAATCATCAACAAATCTTTTGGGAAAATCGATTTTAAATAAAATAATGTCAAAATTGGACTACTTTTCCAGATACAGAGTCGCCACCTAAATGTTTTATTTTTGGGAAATTTAGGAAACCCTGACTCGTGCCGAAGGCTACGTGTCCGTCATCACCAAAGTTGCCTTGGCTCGGGAAATTAGGTACAAAGGTAGAAGGTCATGAATTGAGCAGCCCCACTCGCCCGATACTAATCATGATATGAGTTTTTATAAACATTATGTGTTCTTATTCCGATTATTAAACTAACTTTACTATGTAACGCACACAAGCAAGTATAGACTAGTTGCCATACTTGGAACAATTCAACTCGTGTTTGTTTGCAAAAATGGTTTGAATTTGTCACCTCAAGTGGGCTTAAAGATGCTGGTTTGCCACCAAACGTAGTGGGCATAAAACATGATTTGCCACTCAACAAAGTGGGCTTAAAACTCACATTTGTTGAATCGGTTTGATTCAAACAACAAGCATTCATCTACAGGCATTTAAACAGTTTAGCATTTAAGCACATGGCCTTATGGCAAGCATTGTAATCATGGCAACATTCACACTTATGCAAGTATGCTAAAGCCTAAAAATTCACCTAGTACTCCGAGCAAAAGCAAAAACTAGTTAGAAAGATGCATAATCCTAACTATACAAGGTGTCTAATGCAACACATGCAAAGAATGCAATTAATAGGCTCGGCTACTAATATGACATATGGATTTATTTGAACAACATTCAATTAAACACGTATTCAAATAAGATATTGAAATTGCGATGTAGTTTGAATGATGCGCCGAGCCTCGGTACATGCAAGACAAATGAATGGATGCAAGCGTACGTTATGCTAATGTTAAAACATGATGCTCCTAAACTAACCATCGAAAGCGGTTAAGTAAAACGGAGAAAGACGTAGGGTTGGAAGATATACACACACGCACATATGCTTATTACAACATTATGCCCTCGCGAAGGAGGGTTCGAATAAATAAGCTAACCAACTAGCTACGCTAATTAAGCTAACTAATTATTACAAACCGAAACTAATTAACTATTCTAGGTAACTAATTATTACAAACCGAAATTGTATAACTAGTCAAACTAACTAATTATTTACAACACTTAATTAGCTACAACTAATTAATTACAACACGTATTTAAGCTAGATATTTAAGCGATAAATAAGCTTGGAATGCAAGGAAGGCTCATGCACGTGATCGATTTTCACCCGAAAAGGCACTGTTTTGCTATTCCAAGCCTCTGTTTGCAAATTTGATCACCAACAAAGCTGTCCACTTCCAGAACACCATTGCTCCACCTTAGGAACACACTGTGCAAATTTCATTGGTGGCCGACATGGGGCCGGTCGGCTACCAATGGTGGCCGGTCAACTACCATTGCTGGCCGGTCGGCCACTGATGGTCTGAGCTTTCTTGCTGCAATAGAGAGCAAAATAGAGCAAAACAGAGCATTTCTCAAGGGTTGTTTGCACACCTTACCTCTCCTTTTCATGGGGAAATCAAAGGAGGGACATGCTTTGGTTCACAAACCATAAATCAAGCAATTTCATTGCATGATGGCTTGCAAAACCAATTGTGCAAGATCAATGAATGCAATGACAAAACCAAAAGGACCATCACCTATCATGCATGATCAAGGGCAATAGAGACCAAGGAAAGTGGCACATTTCATCACTTTTGAAATGAAATGTCCCATTTTCCTTGTTCAAATTAACGTCCGATTTGAATACATGCAATGCAACACAAAGAATACTTATCTTGCCTCTTTTACTTGACAATTTTGTTTACTCATTTTAATTACCAAACCATTCATTAATTCATTAAGTCCATTGGTGAATGTCCTCTAATGGAAAGAGGGCTCAAACCCCAAGTTGCTTTGGGCATGAAAGAGACATTACACTGTTGGTAATGAACCCCCTAAGGGATTAAACCATTAGGTGTAGCACCTTTATTTCACACTTAGGCAAACAAGTGGTTTGAAACCACTTTCAAAGCAAAACAAAAGAGTGAAGAATTGAGGGAGATTGCAGTGATTATAGTGCTGATATTAGGTGCAAAACAACACTAAAACATGCTATCAACTCAAACCAATGATGTTTAAAGCCTTAAAACACCAAGCTAGTGAAAGAATATTACACTACAAGCATGCAAAACAAAGCTCAAACACAACAAACACTTAAAAACAGTCTTAAAATAGGTCTGAAATAGCCCTAAAACAGGCTAGAATTAAACTAACAAAAGTTAGAAAAATAAGCTAAAACATGGAGCATGTTAAGCTAGTAAACAAAACACAATGAGGGGAGGCTAACCCCTCCAATTTTGAACCTCAAAACATGATTTTAGCCACTGAAATAGCTCTGAAAATCAGTGTTTAAAAGCTCTGAAAAAGATTATGCAAGGGTGGGAAACACAAAGGCAAAGGCCTTCACAACAAGGTACAAAGAAGGGCTATCAACCCCTTAGCCTTTAATGGCCTTAGGACCCAAGTTTTAGCCCAAAAACATAGAGTTTTTATAGCCCAAAATCAATTGGAAAACATGCTAGAATGAAGATAATAGTAGCTAAAATAATAAGCTAAAATAATAAGCTAAAACATGGGGTTATACTACAACTATGCAAAACAAGACTTAAACAAACTAACCAGTCCAAAACAGAGCTAAAATAGGTTATTTCAGAGGCTAAGACATGTTGGACTTGAGCTAAGTTAAGCTAGAAAAACATGCTAACAATGTGAAGCTAACTAGGCATGCAAACAAGACACAAGGAGGAGAGGCTAACCCCTCCAAATTTGGACTTCAAAATGAGGTTTTTGTCACTGAAAAATTTCTGAAATTCAGTGGTTAAAAGGGCCAAAAAAGTTGGTTTGAAAGTGATGAAAAATGGTACAAAAGCTTTACAAGTAAAGAAGCAAGAAGAGTGAACTACCCCTTAACTGAAAATGGCCTCAAACCAACACTTTTAGGCCACAAAAACAAAGTTTTTTACAGTTCAAAATCAACAAAAAACAGTTTGAAAAGATGGCAAAACAAGCTTAAAGGACAAGTGTTATACCTCTTGAAGTAAAGGACAATTCTAGGCACAAATAAGGCACTAAATCAAGCCAAGACCACCTTCTAGAGCTCAAAGAGGGTTCCAAGTATCCTTAGCCTAAAGATAAGCAACTTTGGTTAAGGGTTGATATGCAAACTGGAAGTATATCTCTACTTGTGTGCACAAAAGTTCAAGAGAGAGAAAAATCTAGAGAGAGAGACTCCCAAAATTTTTCCAACCATGAAAACAATAGAGATGGCCCTCTATATATGGAAATATGAGAGCTCAGGTTGAAAATATCTCAAAATGGGCCAACTGGAGCATTGTGAAAACAGCTGGAGGAAAATATCTGCACAAAAACTGCCTTTTGACACCAGTGGCCTACCGGACACCACTGGTGGCCGAAAAAAGTCACCCCTGGCCAGAAGGCCACTAAAGTGGCCAGTAGGCCACCATTGGTGGCCGACAGGCCACATCCGTAGCTGACCACAAAAATCTATTTTCATGCCCGATTTTGAATGGACATATCTCTTTCATCTGGACTCTTTTGCAGGTCATTCTTCAGTATAAATTGAAGCCCCAGAAGTCTTCTTTCCAATGGTGGAAGTATCACATAAAAAATCCAAGTGTGCAAAAAGATATTCCTCTTTTAGTGAAGACTGCTCAATTTGGTCCTAACTGGATTCATGCCTAACTTCTTCTCAACTAGTTTTCTTCTCTCCCCTCCTATTTTCTTCAACTCCAAACCTCTAAACAAGATGTTTTGAAGGATTTTTCAAAGAGTTCACCTCTCTTTCACTCATTTCCACTTTGTCCTTGCTCAGTTTACCGAAAAGTACAACATTTAACGAAATGTGAGCCTCGGAATATCGTAAAAATATTTTGGGAAAAATATTTTGAAAGAGAGGGTTTTAAGGTCTAAAATAATTTTGGTCAAAATAGTTTTGGTCCAAAATGGGGTGTAAGGTTGAGATTTAAAGCTCTCATCGCCGAAGAAATCGAACCTTTGCATAACATAGCCTTCATCATCGAGAGATTAACCTGTGGCGCCCAAGTCTTAAGGGCGGTCAAAAATAGGGTGTCTACATTTAGTTCAATCTTTTCTTTTCCCTTAAATCTCTTCAAGTCCTTCAATTTTATCTTCAAATTCCATGGATGTTAAGCTCTCTCTCTCTCTCTCTCTCTCTCTCTCTCTCTCTCTCTCTCTCTCTCTCTCGGTTCTTCTCCAGAACCCTCTCTCTCTCTCTCTCAAAATATCTTACTCTCCTCTCTTTTTTTTTTTTTTTTGGTTGAGCCCAACAAGGTTCATATACATATACACATATATATAAAATATAATATATAATGAAAACCAATTTAATTCATCCTGAATCAAATTTTTACGAAACTTCATATTAAATCTTAAAAATCATGCTGATTATAATTACATACTCCGTTCTGGTTTCTGAAGCCTCTAAGGCCTTTAATTTTAGTTATGTTGCAATTAAACAATCCAAACACACCTTAATGAATCAGACAAAATAAATTTTCAATTAACCTTCACAAATGGCTCTAAAAATTTCCGTTAACATATATCCATGTACTCAATTTCAGTTTCTGAACCCATGAAAGTTGGAAATTTTAGTTTCAAAGTCGTAACTCAACAGATAATTCCTCAATTCAAACAGATATAATTAAATTAAAGCACATTGACCCATAATTCAATAAAGACAATTTCTGATACGCATTTTGGGGTTGTTATAATGGTTTTGGCATCTCTAACGGCAAATTAGAGATGCTCTAAATAGCTCTAACTAAAAAGTTTATTTGGGTTTTTTTAATAGATTTATTGAGTTTTATAAGAGAAAAAATAAAATAATTATAGTTTGAATGTGACATTTTATTTTATTAATTTTTTAGCGTATTTTATCTTTTTGAGGCTAATTTAGTGTCAACCTAAATATGTTATCAACATTTTTATTAAATGCTTCACATTGGTGTGGGATTCACGTGGGATCTATATGGTGTGGATCTTACATTCATATGAAACATTTGATAAAAATTTAGTAAAACATTTGACATATCTAACATTTATTTATTTATTTATTTTTCCTTCTCTCTCCTCATTTATTATGGCCTTGTTGGGAAGTTTGCTATTTTAAATTTTTTTTTTATTTGAACTAACTATCTTAGTTGGCTATTTAATATATATATATATATTTTTTAAGTGATTAAAATAGTTAGACTCCAGATGCCACTGGCATAGACCCGAACCTGCCTCCCCTTAGATATCTTCGTTCAATTTGGCTTCATTTTTTGTCCTCTACCCATCACAACATTGTATTTGCATTTATTTTTTTAAAATAATGGTAGAAACAAGTAAACTATTGGTTTGGGTATAGATTATTTTTAAATTTTTTTTATTTATTATAGAAAGCTATATAAAAAATAAAAAAATTAGTGTAATTTAAATAAATCAATAAATTCATAAGTTAACTATTTTTTGTGTTTACAAACCAAGTCGGAATATGTTTGATTTTGGACAATGGGAACAAATATAAGAGCATCCACACCAAACTCTTTAATTTTTTAGTTAAATTAAAGCTATTTCATTATTTTAGTTATTCACCTTTTAACACTTACTACATCAAACTCTTTATTCTAACTTATTCTATTAAATATTATTTTCTTATTATGTTTGTTAGTTTTTCTTTTTTATTAAATTGATAAGTTACTAGCCAAACAATTCTTATAAAAAAAAAAAAAAATTTTGCCGTTGACCGGCCGGATTTTCGACAGACATCTGATAACACACAAATAGCGATGAATAGTGCCTCATTACAACAAACGAGTTATTCTAGCTATCGTAAATTTTGACGAGCTGTAAGTGAGTTTGATGGAGTTGATTTTTGAAAATTTTTAGCTAAAAAATAATTATAAAAAACTTGATACAGATGCTCTAAATAGAGAGAGCATGGGCAAATTAAATGCGGGGATAGGAGGAATAATTTTGATATTCCATTTTGATTTTGGACAAGAAGCACAACATCATGAGGAGGATTTGGATCCTCTCTGCATATATATATATATATATTTTGATTCAAATGAAAATTAAAAGCAAAGGTCAGTCTTATAAACAACACAGCGAGCGCAGAGGATTAACCCCTCATCGAATTTGTAGATATCTGTAGTGCAAGAAAGGAATTTAAGATAGTACAAGAAAGGGAAAAGGATCGTCTCTTCGATATTTAGCCTGTCATGTCAAGATCGTACGGAAAGTTAATGGCAGACATGCACGTCATTCAGTTCCAAAAAAAAAAAAAAAAAAAAAAAAAAAAAGTCTGGTTTAGAAAATGACTTTAGTTTTTTTGACTTTTTGGTATTTTTAGGCCAAGTTTGGCATCCCAATATAAGTGCACTTATTTCATCTTTTTATCTTTTTTGGATCACATCAAACAACATCTCCTCTCTACTTTTTCTACACATAATACAAGAAAAGTTAAAAAGTGCACTTATTCTAAACTTCCCAAACTTGGCCTTAATTAGGGCAAATTACATATGTCTCTCTCGAGGTTTAGCTAAATTATAAATACCTTCTTGAGGTTTTAGAAATTACAGATACTTCCTGAGGTTTATATTTTCATAACAAATTGTCTCCTGAAATTTATATTTTCATAACAATTTATTCTCTAATTTGTTATGCAAATAGTGCCTCCTGAGGTTTATATTTTCATAACAAATTGTCCCCTGTAATTTCTCAACCTCAGGGGGGTATCTTTAATTTTGCTAAACCTCGAGGGGGTATATGTAATTTTCCCTATTAATTATTTTAGTTTGGGATTAAAAAATTTAGTTTGGAATTTTTTTTTGACTTTTTTAATTTTTTTGTAAGAGAAAGAATGCAATGATTATGGATTAAATGTGATATTTTGTCTTATTAGAACTAAAAAGCCTGTTTTGTTTTTTTGTAACTATTTTAGCCTCAAACTTACTTCCCAAACAATGCCTAAATTGTTGAGATGAAGAGTTGTTTTGAGAATTAGGTTAAAAATTAATTTTTATTTTTTTTTATTTTATAAAAACGTATAGAAAGTAAAAAAAATAATGCAACTCAAAATAGGTTAAAAGTTAAAAAGTGCCTTTTTACTCACGAAAAATGGTTGAGAGCACTAAAAGTGGTGCTCTAATAGCACCACTAATGATGTGACAGTGGGCGCTCACTGCCTATGCCTTTTTTTTTTTGACATTCCTAATGTATTAGTGCTGTTAGTAATCTTTTTTTTAGTGGTATAAATCATTGTTGTTTTACTCACTTGTCAAAACAAGTCGAAATCAACATTAACAAAAGATTTGAAACAATAGGCCATCGTTTAAAAAATAAAAAATAATATGTAAATTTATTTTTTAAATCTAATATTGTGTTAAAAAAATGATTAATTGATAATTAAAAAATATTTAAAAATTAATCAATCATCTTTTAAAAACATTACTAGGTCTACAAATTAAATTTAATTTTTGAACCCGAATAGTAATTCTCTTAAAAAAAAAAGGGTAAATTATATTGACACCCCCTAAGGTTTATGTTTATTACAGTTCCCCTCTCATCTTTTGAAAATTACATCTCGTTCCCTGAGGTTTAAAGTTTCATTACAGATTGCTTCCTGAGGTATAAAGTTTCATAATAGTGCCCCCCTTACCGTAATGATCATCATAAATAAAATTAAATTAACAAGGGGGGTCAGTGTAATTTTTCAAATGTGAGGAGGAAAACTGTAATAAATATAAACCTTAGGGGGTGTCGGTGTAATTTGCCCCAAAAAAAAAAAAAAAAAACTAGCATGCCACCTGTGCTATGCACGGGATTAAATAATGATGGATAATTTTATTTGTTAATTAATTAAAAATAATTTTAAAAAATAGGTTAGTAAATTTTAACTATTTTAACAAAGTGGTTGTTGTAGATACCCTATTTTGACGGGCCTTAAAATTTGGACGCTTTCTTATGAACACCCGATGTTGAAAATTAGAATGTGATATTTTACGAATTTCTCAAAAGGAAAGTCAAGTTTAAACTTTAATTCAAACCTTACACCCGTTTTGGTCAAATTATTTTAAACTTATTCAAAAATATTTTTTTGAATTTTTTTTTTTGTCTGAGAAATTTAGCAGTTTTGGAAAATTGACTATTATACCATATGATTTTTGAGATGTCAGATGGTAAGTCACATGTTTTTAGAAATATTACATGGCTAGCCATGTGTTTTAGGTGTTTTGAAATGCTACAAATATCCTCTCCTTTTATTGTTTAGAAAAAAGGAAGAAAAAATTTTGGAAAAGAAAATTTTATTTCAGAAGGAAGAGGGGAGAAAAAGGAAAGAAAATTTTGGAAGAGAAAATTTGTTTCAAAAAATCTTGAGGGATTGAAATTGATTTTCAAAAACCTTGAGTTATTTTGAGAGTAAGAGAATGTTTTATTTATTTATTTTTTATTTTTTTAAACCAAAAGTTTACAATCAACTTTTCGATCCATTGATATACCGCCCAAAATTTCATTAGAGTTTAAACTTGAAACTTCTTTGTGGAGATTTCAAAGCATACTCCATAATAGTGAGAGTGTTATGAAGAAAATTTGATAATCAGAAAATTCATCATTTCCTTCAAATGTGAGTTTTTACACTTTTTTCATTTATTTTCTTTTTATTTATCTTGTCTTTAAATATATAATACAAGATATGTAGACACCCCATTTTGACTGGCCCTAAGACTTGGGCATTTTCTTTTGATTACCGGATGATGAAAATAGGAATGTGTTTATCACATAATTCTCAATAAGAAATATGAAATGCGTGCTTCATTCCCAACTCTAAGCTTGTTTTGGCCAAGTGTTTTAGACCTATTCAAAACTCTATTTTAAAATATTCCTTTTATGCATAGTTTCAATAATTCTGCTGAAAAACCCTATTTTTCCTAAAAAAAAAGAAAGGAAAAAAATTCAGTGAATAATGCCTGGTGAATAGTGTCGGCCAGCCAACAAATTGGCCAGCCGGCTAATTTGCCAAGAAGCAGGCCAGTTTCAATAGAATTCTTGTTAAATATGTGTGGGTCATGTCCATTTCAGATCTTTCTAAGTATATTCATACAAAAGATGTGTATCTACCCCCCCTCAATTATCTTCATTTGGCCTCCATTGTCAAAAGGGAGTTTGTCCTCTTCCATAAGGTTGCATTCATTTCAACTACTGTTGTCACCTCGTCATCCTTGTCTCCTACCTTCTCCTTGACTTAGCAACCTTCCCTGATTGCTTATAGAGATAGAGAGGATCAGAATGGATGAGAGAGAACAGAGTTGAATGGAGAGAAATGAATTAAGTGAAGAGAGTTAGAGAGGAAAAGAGAGAACTTAAAGCTTTGAACCAAAACTTCCATTTCTTCAACATACACTGATATACCAAGTTCCATATATCCAAAACCATCCCAAAAATTATAATATAGCTATATTCAAGTAGCCTTGATCAAAAGAGAGTGAGTGTTGTTGAAAAGAGAGAAAAATAGAGAGTTAGAACAACTCCCCCTACGCACACTGTTAAACAACCCAAAAACACTATTCTAACAATAGTTTCCGATTTTCAAACTGAGGATTGAGAGCACACTTCCTAAACTTGAGGGTGATCAAAAAGAAGTTTGGAAATCAAGGAGTTCATCTTTTTGTTGAAAGGTGAACTTTGCACAGTTTCATTTTCTTGAACTTTCTTTCTTATATTAATTTTCCTGCTTTGATTTCGTATTATAAACTGTTGTAATCTAACTAGAAGTAGTTAGTAGAGCCACCCATATATCCCTTGTTTGTTCTTTCTTTAGTGTTGAAAAGGAAAAATACAAAGTTTTTTGCCAGAATTAGTTGGCCGGCCAGCCAACTTCTTCTGGGACAAACCAGAGCATGTCTTCTGGTGTTGAGCATAATGGTTTCCGGCAATCTCCAAGGCGTACATATTTACTTTTTTTGTTCTATTTTGAGCGAGTTGTGAGGTTTTATATTTTGTTGTGATATTTTTATTCCTCTTCCCCTTTTATTCGGATTTGTAATCTTCAAAGCATTGTAATAATTCCCCGCTCCGCTTTTTTCTATTCCGTTCTTTTATTTGTTTTCCATATTCTGTACATATGTAGTATATTTTGTTTATCACCATATCTATGCTTTATACCCATGTTTCATACATCTTCATTCGGCTAAATTTGTATTTGTGGGTTTAATTGATTATTACATGATTTTGTACACAACTTCACGTTCTTGATATGAATCACATGTTATATTTTAGAAGCCGAATCACTAGTTGCCTATTGTGAATGAATTTCAATAGAATCTTGTATATAGGATCATGCATGTTTTACTAACTTTGTTTTGTAATTGTTTGTGGGACGCTAGTAAATATGTAAGCTTTTATGCTTTAGCATCCCGTTTGTGTATATTTTCTTACTATGTTTAGCATTCTACCAAGTGGCTAGTTGTTTATTTGATATAACTCTATGCATGCCAGTGGGTAAATGTTGTATCATTTAATTTGGAATAAAATTGATTTTTAGGATTACACTATTCAAAACACTTTCAAAACAATGAAATAAATTGCTCCAAATTGGAAGACAAAGTCTATATGTGTTTGCTTCACATAGGAATTATTATTAGTAAATTAGAATATGAACACATAATGGAAATCAAAATCATATTATGGTTAGTAAAGGCCGATCTTTTGATCGGGTGAGTGGGGGTGCTCAATTAATGATCTTTCCCTTTCATACCTAAGGTTTTGAGCCAAGCATCATTGGTTACAACGAACAATGGCCTTGGCATGAGTAATGGGTTTCCTAATTTTCTCAAAATATTAGGTGGCGACTCTGAGATCTGATGACGCAGTCCATTTCTGGCAAATATTTTTACAATAAAATGGATTTTCTATAAAGTTGCCAAATCTAGACTTTCATCTACGTTTCACATTGCACTCATGAGACTAGATCCAAGTAGTCGAGGATACAAATTGTTTAATGGCACGTGGGTACTCCTCGGGTTGTGTTACAGTTTCTAACGACTTCGCTAGGGATATTAAGAAACCTTGACTCGAACTCCGTGATATGACTTTTATTTTCAATTATATGTTCATTGCATTTCATGCATTGGTGTGCCTAAGTCCTGTGTTCATCACTTGTTATCCTGGACGGCTATTCAATTTCGAGTGGATAGATAGACATGGGCTCTAATATGGTGGGAGCACAAGCCTTGGAGTTAGGATCACCACGTGCCATTTGATTTGCTGAATTGAGTAGGTATATCACTGTTTTGTTGAGGTAGCCTCTTTGACCAAGACTGACCTAATGTATATGGCAAGCTCTAGCAACTTCCAACATTATGGCAGGATGCTACCCCATTTCAAGATGTATGATGCCCACTTGTTTGAATAGTGGAACCCTAGATCATGTCCAAGTTAGGATAGGATAACCCTACCCTCCATAGAGGTGTTTGTTCTCTTTCATGCTATGTGCAATGTATGGGATCAAAGGTTCTCAAAATTCTGTGCAGTGGTTCAGGTAATTCAGTTTGTGGGGTTGAATTCGGTTTTTCATGTTGTATAATGATCAGTTGAGCCGGAATGCTATTTAAATTCTGATTGGGTGTTCTGTTTTGTTTTTACTAGGTAGTCGTAGCACTACAGCTTCAGAACGGTCTTATATCTCCCAAGTTTAGTGGACTCGCGCTAGTAGACTTAGTAGAACCACAGATTCGGTTCAAGGACAACCAATGATAGTTTCTCTGCTGCCAGTGTAGACACCCCATTTTGATTGCTCTTAAGACTTGGGTGCTTCAGTCCGAACACCCGATGATGAAATATTACGCTGTGTAATCTTTCGAATCTTCAGCAAAGAGCTTCGAAACCAAACCTTGCACCCCCATTTTGACAAAAACTTTTCTTCTAGCCTGATCATTCAGAGAACAACAGGCCAATAGATGGCCGACAGGTCACTTTTATTAGGTCGGCCGGCCATATTCTGAGCAGAAGATATTTCTGCAGCAGCAGGTTGCTCCCATGCACGAGATTTAGACTAGCTATCTTTTTTGGAGATATGTTTGATGTGAGAAGCTGAAATTCTATAAATAGAACACCCCCCCTTAGAGTTTGGGGTTAGAAAAAATTGCCAAAGGCTTAGCAGCTTGTCCAACACACTTCTCTATCCTCTTGAATATAGATACACTATAGATACACCATTGCAGCTTAAACTTGAAGCTTTTTGCTGAAGTTTTAAACATTATTTCAGATACTTTAGGGTATTTAGATTGAAGTTTGTTAACTAAGAAGATCTTCCTCTCTTTCAAGAGGTGAACTTTGAACTTTTTATCACCTTTTTTCTCTCTTTTTCTTGTCTTTACATATTGATTTCAGAGTTATTTTGGGCTTAAAATGTGATTAAAACTTTATTAAAAGTGGGAGGGCTAGCCATCATTCCATTGGCTAACTCGCTAGTTGTGCACCCTTTGTTTTCTTTCATTTTTTTTCAGTTTCTTTTCATTTCTTTTGGTTAAATTTCAGCACTTTTAGCACTGTTTTAGATTAGTTTTGCGTGATATGAATTGAATATGCTTATAAAAATGTAACAACCCCCACTCCACTTTAGTCATACTTGTATATATATGTCACATTACATTTCTTGATTTGTTTTGCATAAGTGTTGCTTGAATTCTATATTCCCTCTTGGTGCGTGTGTGTGTGTGTGTGTGTGTGTGTGTGTTCAGCCGAGGTCTTCTTGAGCCTAGGTCGCCCCTTTGATACTCTTACACTTAGGACCATCTTGGGATTTCCTTTGGCTAACCTCCATCCGCACCCCGACATATTGGCCGAGATATCATTGTCTAGGCCGAGGTGTTCATCACTAAGGCCGAGATGTGTACTATCTGGGCCGAGATGTTCCCCTTGAACCCAAGTGATCTTGCCCTAGACTGGTACAACCTAGACCGAGGTGTGGCACATCTAGGCCGAGGTGTGGCACAGCTGGGCCCAGTGTTGACCTTTTCTAGCCGAGGTCATTGTCTCCTTGTTTGCCGAAGTCTTGTTGTTAGCCGATGTCATTACTCGCCGGAGTCTCTTGCCGCTTAGCTTGTTGTATACGCTTTGTCAGAGACTTGTCTTATCAATTAGTCACTTCTTTGAGTTAAACCAACCCGGTAGCGCCACGTGTCCGAGCTGAAGGTTTAGTCAGCCGGCAAGCTTAGAAATGTATCATTTTGTCTCATATCTTGTTCTTGAGGAGAGAGAAGCTCTAGGAGGGAGTCTTAGAGTGAGAGAGTAGATAGCAAGCTTGATCTTTGGAGTTCAAACCGATAGATTCGTGTGTTGAGGTTAGAATCTTAATCTATTCTTGCTATTCCTATTGATCATCTAGCTACATTGCATGATCGAATCTGTTTTGCTTGTCATGCATTGATTTAAAGATTGGTTTTAGAGAGAGAAAGTTAGTGTTCATGAGTTCTTGGAGAAAAGCTTTGTTTGATTCGAAAGTTTGCAACAAGTTACATGTATTTGTGTTTGTTTTCGTAAAATCTTCTCGTATGGGTACTCAGGTCCGTGTTTTTAAACTCATAGCATGAAATCTCAGGTTTTATAATCATAAGTTGTGATTCTTGCATTCATCTCCTTCATGATCTTCATGTTCATGTTCTTGATGTTCTTGAGCTGAGGGAAACCCAGATTTTTCCCGACCTCATTTATCCTCGAATGTGGCCCTCGGGACCACACCTCGGCGAGAAGGTGTGGGACCTCGGCCAAGACCTGGTTGGTGCCCAGCATATTTCCCTGAGATGGGAAACAGTGTTCGTTTTGATTTGACTTAGTTTAGTAGAGTGCCGAGATCATTTGTATGCATGGGAAGCTTGTTTAAAAGAGCATTCAATAGACTTGCCGTGTGTTTGTAGGACTTGGATTCGCCTTGACGCCGACGCCCGAAGAACTATGTGAGTGGTATTTTAATAAAGATATGTTGTAAAGCTTTGATAAAACCTTGTTTTGCTTTGTTCGGAAATTATTTACAAGCATGAATGATTATTCCTACTTGCAATAAGTATTGTATTTTGCTTTGATGACATTCTCGGGAAGTCCGTATGTGCTAGGGGACTATAAGCATTTGTAGCACAAAGTTTGGAAGTCCGTACGTGCTAGGGGACTATAAGCATTTGTAGCACAAGTCCTTAGTGTTCGGGGACTATAATGCAACGACACCCTTGTTAGAGATCTCTCTTGTCTTGTTTTGCCTTGCCACTGACGGTTTCACCGCGTGGGCTTGTTTGTCCGAGATGTCATCTCTTATATTACATTGATGTTAGCAAGCATCTCTTGGAGCCTTGAAAGATTTGAAATGAGCTTGATTTATTTCATGTATTGTTTGTTAAAAGATCTCGGATATCATTCATGTAAACCCTTTATTATTTATGCCATTCACTGAGTATCCAAGCTCACCCTCTCTATATATATACGTAGGTGATGAGCAGGGCGGCGACGACGCCTAGATGTATTTGCTGATGTATTTATGCCGAGGTGTTTCACTGAGGTATCTTGCCGATGTATTTTGGATTCGTGTTTTTGCATCATCTTGAAGATCATGCTTCTTGGTTATCCTATTGTATTTTTTGTATTTGACGGCTGAGAAGCCTTTTGGTCAAGATGTATTTTTGTACTCCATTTGTTGTATTAAAGCTATGTAATGATGTATGACATTTCATTCAACTTATGCACTGCTCTCATGGATTACTTAGTCTTGATTTATTGCTTCCGCATTTGTAAGCCCCATATGTATACTCTGATTTGCGTGTGGATTCTTGTAAGTGGCCTTTGGTAATCTCGGATTACTGGCCATCATGGCACCATTCTACTAGGGGCGGAATGGGGTCGTGACAAAAAAGGTCCTCGTTCTCCCCGATACATGTGCTCTTGCTTCCTATGCTTTGAATATCATATTTGTATTGTTGTAATAGTCCTCACAGATTTGGTGTGTTTAGGATATAGCAACCAATCCATTTGAGTTGATCATTTTACTTTGTTATAGCTTTCCCTATGTATCTCGGAACCTTATGGTCATGGGAGGATTAGAGCTTAGGCTTAGCCACCCCGACACAAGTTTGATTACCTTGTGATAAATTTCTTGTTCTCATACTATTGTTGTTGCCCACTTTGAAGCTAGGTAGTAGCTTCCGTGTCAAAAGTGTTAAAAAACTCTCTTTTTGATCATTTTCAAAACATGGAAATGGATATCTCATCCTTATTCCATGACTAAAAGAGGAGTTATCAACAAATTTTGAGGAGTTGTGTGTTTAAAGCTTTAAATAGATAGCTTGATTCTTGATTCTCCCTTTTTCTCAAAGTTGTTGTAAGCTCTCTTCTAGTTCTATCTTTGAAGCATGGAAATGGATGTCTCATCCTTATTCCACGAGTAGGAAGATGAGTATACACCAAATTTTTCATAGTTTTCATGTACTTAGTCTTGTTTTGATTTTGTTTTGAAGCCATATGAGAGCTCTTGCATTGGAAGTATTAGACACTCTCTTCTAGTTCCTTTTGAAGCATGTAAATGGATTTTACTCAATGTTCCAAGAGTAGGAAGAAGAGTCTCTAATTACTTCCCTCAATGATGTAATCTTTTGATAATAATCTTCTCTTTCAAACATGGCTAACCTCTTCTCTCCAAATTTGAGTACTTACTTACTCTTATTTTCCATGAGATATAGTAGGTTTCAGCCATCTCTTTGAATACTTCTTCTTAATTAGTTTTAGTTTTGTATCCATTGAATATTTTGTCCCGTTGCTTCATGATTCATCATCTAAATACCCTTGGGATGTTTGATGAGTTGTGAAGCAAACCTATTCTCTCCTTGAAAATCTTCATGACAGGAGGGAGTAGGAAGGATGAACATGTTTTGGAAACCCTCTGTTTTACTCTGTTCCAGTTCTGTTGTAGTAGATTTTTGTCTAGAAATAGTGGCTGACCGGCCATTATTCTGTACGGCTGACCATATAATCAGGCCGGCCGACCAATTATTTTGTACGGCAGTGGTTGTTTTTCAACAAAACAGACCAGATCTTGAGGCCAAAACAAAACTGTTTTCTAACTGTGAACATGGTAATTTCTGGCAGCAAACATAGAGGTTTCCAGAGAATGTTCTTGCTTGTGCACACGCGATTCCTCGCCGCTCATTCAATTCCTTTAGATTAGTCACTTTGGGATTCCTATTTTGTAATAATTAGTTAATAATTAGATAATTAGGACATTCAGACCCTCTTGTAAAAGGGCAAATTTGTAACACTTGGTGTATGTCTTCCAACCTCCATTTCTTTCTCCCTTTTATTTACATGCTTACTGTAATTGTATAGCATCATACTTTCTTTTATCACTATCATGATTTGTATCCATTTTTGCATGCATTAAGGTTCGACTCATCATACTTTATATCATTGATTATTTCTTACTTGAATACATGCGTTACCGCATGCTTTGAGTGGATTCATATGACTTGTTCATAGTCGAATCAAGTAGTCGCATATTTGTCAGTGTTGCATTAGTCATTTTGCATATTAGGATCATGCATCTTCCTAACTATCTTATTTTTCTTGGCTTGCCTCGTTTGAGTACTAGGTGAGCATTTTTGCTTTAACATATCACATGTGTGTTTGTGTTTCCATGTCGAGCATACTTGTGACATTTTGTTCCAGGCGTCCGCTCGAGCAAAGGAAGTTATGCTTGAGCGGAGAATTGCAACTCTCAAAATCTCTCGAGTTTACAGGCGGGTCGCCTGAGCGCAGGAAGTTGCGCTCGAGCGGAGAATGTTGGCTCCCAATTGTTTCACTGTAGCTCTAAAAAACTTCTGGGACTTGTCATTTTACGCTCAAGTGAAGGAATTGTTGCTCGAGCGAGCCTTCAGAGTTTGTGTCTTACGCTCGAGCGGTCTGCGCAATTTTAACAATTTAAAAAGTATGATTCTAGATCATTCTCTCCACTTTTCTATTCTCTTTTCCTGCTTCTTGTCTCAAACCCCAAAGACCCTAAGTTTCCACTTCAAAATACTTTCCAATCTCTTACGATCCGACCTAAAGCTCTTGCAAGGGGTGAAGAACACTTGAAGATCAACACCTTTACCAATTAGAATTTTGTTTGGTGAAGAGTTTGACTAGAGGCTTGATTCTTAGGCTCATAACTGAAGTAGGGTTACTTTTAACCTAGTATCTCCTTGATTTGAAGAATTTTATATGATATTGTTGTGATTTTAGACTTGATTGAATGATTGAGCTAAGATTAAACCATGGATTTAACAAAAAGGGACATTCTACTCACTTGTTATTAAGATGTCAATTAAATTAGCATAAAAGAGGACGATTAATATTGAGAATGGGTATATGTATATATTGAGAGGAAAATCCCCAAATTTAATACAAACCCTAATTTCCAACTAAATAGAGAGTAGTATTTTAATCGAGATTTTCTTAAAGCCTTGGGGTTTTGTGAACAATGAAAGATAAGAGATGTGGATACTGTGATGATAATGAGATTGTGATTTACAGTTTGATTCTTCTTGAGTGTGATGTTGTGTCTAATTTCATATTGTGTTGAATACTTGTTGAATGAATGAAAGATTGGGTAATTGAGCATGAGTCCTGGGGTAAGAGTCGGTTTGATGTGTTGGTGTGTGTTGGTACCTACATGGGGAATTAAGGTGCCCAATTGCCCTGTCTAGGCTTATCGCTGGACGAATGTGGAAACAATGTTTTTGGGTATCCACTGGTCCTGCCACATTAATAGCCAACAGATGATTTTGGGTGTTCACGTCCTGCCGTATTAATAGTCGGTAAATGTGGGAAGATTTTTAAAAATAAAGGAGATTTGAAATTTTTGATTTGGACTCTCATAGGGGACTCATGGTGTGTTTTCCTTTCTGATGTGATAATGCTTGGTGTGAGATGAAATGAAATTATTCACTTGTGCATTATTTTTATATATAGTTAACTAAGTTTATGAATGTATGTTAATTACTCACCTTGTCTATTCTCAATGATGCTGTGGGCTTGTTCAAATAATTACATACTTGGTTAAATGTACTCCTACTAAGTATATATGGTTCACCCCTAATTCTTTTTCAGGAAATGAGGATACACCACTTCAAAAGTGACTGGGAGTTAGCAGTAGTTCAAATTGGACTTAATAGATCGTGTACTTTTGGTTGTTAAAGCTTATAATTTTGTTTTACAACATTTAAAACTTACTTCGTTGTACCAAGAAAGTATTTTGGAATGTTGTATGCCCATGGGGCCCTTTTTCTTTTGTAGTGTTGTCTAGTTCATTGAACTCAGAGATGGGTTCAAGGTACTGTGGAAATATAAACTTTGTAATGGTCAACTTTGTGGTGTATTCATGTGTTAATTTGTAGGGTGTTACAATACTACCATGAGGCTACTCGCTTACTTTAAATATCTCTATGAATGCTTGTGGATAGAGGCTATTTTGCTTAGATTAGAATGACTTTGATTATTGTACATATGAGCTCGCTTTTCTTTTGAGTTACACATATTCAAAAACTCTTTTCAAGAAAGCATAAAATCAAAGAATTTCAAAGTAAGTGATGTGGTCTATATTCGTTTGCTTCACATAGTAATGTTAGTATATTAATAATCAGAACATAAGCATATAATGTCTATAAGATTCACATCATGATTTAGTAGAGCCAATCTTTGATCGGGTTAGTAGGGTGCTCAATTCATGCCCTTCCCCTCTCATACCTAAGTTCCCGAGCAGAGACAACTTTGGTTATAACGGACAAGTGGCCTTTGGCACAAGTCACGGGTTTCCTAATTTTTCCAAAAATATTAGGCGGTGACTCTGAAATCTAGTAATGTAGTTCATTTTTGGCATCTCTGATGATTAATGGATTTTTTAAGATTTGTCGGATTTGAACTCTCATTTGTTTTTCTATTTCACATTGCACTTGTGGAACCAGATTCAGAACCACAAGAGTCTATAAGGAATCGCATCCGAGGAGACTAAACCCCTTCGAGGAGCACGAAAAACCAGCTACAGTTTTTGGCGACTTTGCTAGGGAAATTAGAGAACTTGACTTGAACTTCATGGTGTGAAATTTTATTTACATATATATGTTCATTGAATTTCATTTGCATTGGTGCTCATAAGTCACTGTGTTTATCATCTGATATCCTGGATGGCTTGCCGGAGGCTTGCCAAAAGGCTGGTTGGACGTAGGCAATGTTATGTTGGGAACACAACCCTTGGATCTGAATTACCGTTGTACCGCTTGATCCTCCTTTCACTTTTTGGTGTTAGGTGTGAGAGGTATATTAGGTAACCTTGCTAAGGTACCCTTTTGACCAATTGGCCTAGTGTATATAGTAAGCTCTAGTGACTGTTCCAAAAATAGGACAGGATGCTCATCCATATTCAGGATATTGTGATGCCACTTGTTTCAAGTAGTGAAACTCTAAATCATGCCAAAGCTAGGACAGGGCGACCGTACCCCCTCATAGGGGTGTTTTTGGCTCTCTTTACCTGTTATATATTATGTAGTGGATCTATATAGGGGTACTTCATATCAGTGGTTCAGTTATTTATCAGTTTGTGGGGCAAAATTCAGTGGGGGAGTATAACTATGATCATATCTATTCTGGTGAAATTTTGGCTGAGGTGCTGTTTGATTTCTGATTTTTGTTTTTCTTTATTTCTTTTGCTAGGTATTCCTAAAACCATAGCTTTAGAAGGTTCTGATATCCCCAGGTGCTCTGGACCTGTGTTGGTAGACTTTGTAAAGTCAGAGATTTAGTTCAGGGACAGCGAATGTTTGCTTCACTTTCACTAGTGGCAAGACGAAGAAAGGTCAGATGGGGTTCACCAATTCCATTGTTTCGACAATCACCCCTCAGATCACCGTTACTCACAACTCATCCTCAGCACAATCATCTACTCCTGTAATGGCTCAATATCCATCAGATCTAGAGGAGTTGTTGATCCGTCTTCAGCCATCAATAGATTCACTCCAGTATGACATAGCCTGTTAAACCGAGGTCACTAATAGGTTACAAAAAGAACAACAGCAGCCGGCTGCGATTTCTGCTTCTCATACACCTAATGTGGCTACTCCTATGCTGGGTACTACTGCCTATACTATAGCTCAAAATCCATAGACCAAGGGTGTTCCTATTCTTCCAATTCAGGAAGATCCAATCTCGGTCCAAATTTCTAGAGCTCCAGTTCACCAGACTGAGGCACCTTTTGAGTTTGAGTTTGACCTGACCCTGCTCAAAATCAACAAACTTGAAAAATTGTTCAAGAAGGCGCAGGGAGTTAACTCTATTCGAATATCGAGGATGAGTATACTAAGTCCGCTGTTACTCTGCCAGAGCAGTTCAAGATGCCTCATATTAATCATTTCGATGGTTCTGCGGATCCAATGGTTACATCTGCGTCTTTTTTTTTTCTTTCCTGATATTCTGAAACCAATGTGTTTGACCAGAATCTAGAAGTTGTTGCTATTTGGTAGGACCATGTCTGGTACAACTGCCATCTAGTATGCTAAATTAGAGGACTCTGTGAAACAGAGTTGGGAGGAGTTGGCCGAATCTTTTGTCACTCAGTATTCTTACAACACGCAAATCGAGGTCATAACTCGTGATCTCGAGGCAACGCGTCAGGAACCAAAAAAGGGCTTTTCAAAGTTTGTTACCCGGTAGAGAGCCA
This sequence comes from Camellia granthamiana, assembly GCA_036172215.1. Lineage (NCBI taxonomy): Eukaryota > Viridiplantae > Streptophyta > Magnoliopsida > Ericales > Theaceae > Camellia > Camellia granthamiana. The sequence continues at coordinate 77,445,123 of CM069913.1, read as the reverse complement.
AGGCATCGATGATGACTACTTAACTCTCAGAGAAAGACCAAATTTGGATGGTCGTCAAGAACCTTTACAGCAAACTGCTTCAAAAGATGATAGTTCTCCCCTTGTTCACTTTTAAAGAGGTTCATGAAATGGGAGTTCAGATTGAAGATGCTATGAAGCAGGGGATCATTATAGATGAGAAGGAGCCGGCTAGAAACCTTTTATTCGCAGTTCCAATCCTACTAGGGGTAGCACAACTATGAGGCCTTCAGAGGTTAGTGTTGTCACCACTACCAAAACCGCTAACCCCTTTGCCGAAATGAGCTCACAAACCTCCAATCCTACCCGAACCCAAGGTAGGAATTTTAATCAGTTTCACATGACTCTATCTCGAGCCATGAAAGTATTAGTGCAAAAAGAGCATTTAAAACCCCTTGACTCTCGACCGCTTCCAAACCATCTTTCATCCAGGCACGATCCTACTAAGTATTGCGCCTTTCACCAATAACACGGCCACGAAACATACAAGTGCTTCCACCTCCATCATGAGATCTAGGATCTGATCGACAACAAAATTATAGCCACACCACAAAGGCCAAACACCATAACCAACCAGCTGCCCAACCATAACTAGGTACCACCCCCACCACGCACCAACTTCATCCATATATTACCCCTTTCCTATGACTTGAGCATCTATATCACACTCTCCCATCTACAAAAACCGGTGTTGTTCATCCCAGATGGCACAAACTTGTGCATGCTGAACATATCCGGCCCACAATTCGAACCTTATAAACTTGTGATGACAATACTTGAAGAGGAGGAGGTTTTGACTTTGGAAGAAAGTGTCGGTCTATCACTTGAAATTCTGGCAATTAAGAAAGGGGAGTTATCTAAGAAGGAATATGACCCGAGCAAATACATAGCTTTTGCTAATCAGCCAAAACCAAAAATAGTACTGCCAAGATCAGTTGACATCAATGTCGTTAGATAAGATGGCCCGAGCCAAGGACTGGACGATCTCGTAGATCTCACGGAAGATTTGGATAATCTCCAATTCTTCGAGGAACAAGACCCGGGTAATGTGTAGATTAGTTAGTTGAATCTAAGCCTATCGGCTGATAATCAGGGGTGGCTGAGCGATGATTCTGAGAAAAAAGAGAAAATTGAAGATAAATCTGAGGAAAAGAAAGCTGTGGCAGCCGGGAAAGCCGAAGGGAAAGGAAAAGTGCGTGAGAGCAGTGGTATAGAGAAACAAACCCAATAATTGGGTTTTGAAGAAATTGAAGGTGCTAAAAGGGAAGCAGCGTTGGGACAATTCGAACAGGAGAGGATTGAAGAGATTTAGAAGGCCAAATCACCTTATCACCTTAAGGGAGATGATTGTCCTGTGGGAGTCATTCAATTCAAGGCAGACAATTGTTTGTCGGTAATTGAAGGTGAATGGTGGGAAGACAGCGACCTGCATTGTCACGTCCCAAATTTTAATTACTCGAAAACATTACCAAGAGCCTGAAATTTTGGTCCAGTTTTTTTTATTTAAAAATATTTATTACCCTTGAGTAATAGAAACATAATAGTACATGTTCTCTCTCATGATGAATACAAAAATAATAATAATACATGCCAAGCTCCCGCTACGGAGTTATAAATAAATAATTACAAACATCAAAGTACAAAGAGATTACACACAAGATATACATGAACTTCCTAATCCTTCAACCAATCAATCCGAATTCTCTTCCTGTAACAAAAAAAAGATGAAACAACAAGGGGTGAGCACAATTGCCTAGTAGGAATCTCATAGTTCAAAATCAATAACCATCCTATAGATAGAAATGATCATGCATGCAGGGTGATACCATATAGTGGGTGACGTTTTGTAATTTCTAAATATCATACGTAGAGTACCTTTTTCTCAAAATTTATTTGAACATTTAAAGAAAACCTTCATTCATAAAAATTATCTATTATTATCAGAAAACCATAAATCCTTTTAGAAAACAAATATATTTAACGAGCAACATCATTTTAAATTTATTAACCCATTCTGAAATATTCCTTATTTAATTTCCATCTTAACATTCCTATTTTTATTCCCATTCTCCCCTTTTACTAGTTACATTTATTACAACATCATAACCTCAAGTTCAAGCTCCCTTAATATTCCAAAACATCCCACATACATGTTATTCCCACCAATCTATTTCATATTTGCTGTAACTCCTCAATGTAGAAATCCAAATCTCTTTTATATTCAATAATTGTTATCCTACACTTAACTCCTACATATCTAACAACTACATCACGTCCACACTTGCATTAGCAACTATAAGTCAATATATCACAACTAAATCATATCCACATGTGTGTTATCAATCATAATTCAACATATCCTTAGGATAATAAATCCTTTTAATTCAATTTCTTAATTAATCATAAAACAAAACTCTTAATTTTTCCTTGTAGATACAAACAACCCGGTGAGTTCTCTATCACCAATCCCTTATCCAATTACCATTTCATTATCCATTCTTTTCAAATAATTTCTATATGCATTTCCATTCCATACCAATTTACACATCAAATGGTAATTTCATAAGTTCATCACAAGTCACATATATCATCACTGACCTCAACACACTTCACAATACATTCCACCTTTTGCCGGCTTGATACGGCGGGATGGCGGGCACCCAATTTATAGCACATCCCACATTTTGCCGGATATTATATGGCGGGAAGTGAACTCTCAAAAATCATTTTCTCAAAAACCATATCTTTTTCCGAGAACCATTTTCAACTTTTTAAAAACCATCCCCCACATTTGTCGGCCATTATACGGCAGGACGTGGGCACCCAAAACATTTTCGAAAACCATCCGTTTTTCCACTTTTGCCGATGTATACACCCAATTTTTGACTGACCTCAAGACTTTGATGTCATCGTTTGTGCACTCGGTGATTGCGCATGTTTGTGCTCATTATGAGTTTCCGGAGCTTTCGACTGAATGCCTTGTCTTGGGACCTCTTAACTCTCTTCTTCTTGGTTTGTTTTTTGGACCATGCCTTCGTGCCTTTGCCTGGGGGGAGAGAGAGGCCTGTAGGCCACTTTTTGTAGCTGTAGGCTACTTTTCCCTCTTGTAGGCCACTTGCAGTGGCCGGTAGGCTAGTTTCAGGAGCTTTCGGCTGAGTGCCTTGTCTTGGGGGCTCTTAGCTCTCTTCTTTTTGGTTTTTTTTTGGACCATACCTTGTTACCCCTTGCCTGGAGGGAGGGGAGGGCCTGTCGGCCACTTTTGGCAGTTGTAGGCCACTTTCTCCCCTTGTAGGCCATTTGAAGTGGCTGGTAGGCTAGTGGAAGTGGCCGGTCGGCCACTTGAAGTGGCCTACGACCATTTTTCTATTTTTTTAGATATTTTTGGTGCCAGCTGTGCCAGCTGTTGGTCAGTGAATGCATCCTCCCTACGTGTAGGGAGGGATTCAAGCAAGCTCTTGCTTGCATTTCTATAAAAGGGGAGGTGTCTCCCCCTTCTAAGGGGTTCAGATTCTTTTAGAGCAACAAATCTACTCTCTCTCTAGAATTCTCTCTCTCTATATATATTTTTGTGCTTGAAAGTGCTTGAAAGTGGGAATTCTTGGTGCATTTGCAAAGGGACTCTTGATCAAACACTACCATCATTGAGCTGAGGTGCTTGGAGGTCTCATTTGAGCTCTTAAAGACTGATTTTGGCTTAGAAGTTGTTGATTTTGAAGTTGTGCTTCAAGGGTGAGTGTCTTCCCTCTTTAAGCTTTATTTTTGTATACCATCTTAGCTACCTTTGTATGCTGTTTTAGGCTGGGTTGTTAACTACAAAAAGTTCTATTTTTGAGTGTTTAGAATGGTTGTTTGAAGCCTTGTTTGGGTTAGGGGTGGTCTCCCCCCCTTTATTGCTTAGTTGCTAAGCTTTTGTACCACCTTTTAAGGCTATTCAAACCATCTTGTTTTGGCCCTTTAACTACTGAATTCTAGAGGAATTTCAGTGGTGGAAAGGTGGTTTTGAGGTCCTAAAAGGGAGGGGGTGGTCCCCCCTCTTCTTGTCTTGTTTCCATGAGTTGATGGCCTCACTCTTTGGCATGTTTTTCTACCCTTTTGGGGCTCTATCTTAGCATGTTTTTAGTCTTATTTTAGCATGTTATAACTCTATTCTGGGCTGGTTTGGCCTCTTCTTATTTGCTTTTTGTACTTGTAGTGCAATCTCACTCATTAGCCTTGCATGCTTAGCATTTTGGCCTATTGTTCTAGCTTGTTTTAGCTCTATTTCAGCATGCTTTTGGCCTTGTTTTAGCATGCTTAAACTCTATTCCAAGTGGTCTTGGTCATGTATAGCTTGCCTTCTAGGGCTATAGTGTAATTGGTTTTGCTAATCTTGTGTTTTGAGACCCCTAGCATGCCTTATTTGTGAGTTGTGCCCTTATGCCTGGTTTGTGAGCTAATGTATGAGCATATCTTTCTTTCCATCTAAGTCTAGCATGTTTTTGCTACAAGTCTAGCATGTTTTTGCTACTATTTAGACCTGCATGAGGTCTGTTTAGGGCTGGTTTAGTCCTTTGAGCATTGTGTTGCATGGTTCTAGTGTTGCGTCCTTCACTAGTTTTAATGCTTAAGCCTTCTAGCATGTTGTACATGAAGTGCTTGCATGTTAGAGTCATGTTTTTCATGCCACTTTAGCACTGAAAAATCTACCATCTTCCTCATTTCTTCACTTTTGATTTGTCTTGGGGATTGGTTAGTCTTGAGTTTGAGTTTAATGCATAAGATTGAGGCTTGTGCTTAAATGGCTTTAACCCTCTTTTGAGGGTTCCTCCTAGTCAAAGGCATAGTCTGTCCTATGCCTTAAACCATTCTTTTGGTTGACCTCCTCTCCTTAGAGGACTTGCACATTGGACTTAACCGGTTAAAGGACTCATCGGTAATCTAAAATGAGTAAACAAAATGAATTAAAGTAAAACATGCCAAGATAACATGTTTGTGTTGCATTGCATGTGTTTGGATCGGACGTTAATCCAAACACAAGAAATGAGAGACATTTTATACTTGATGTGATGAAACATGCCTCATTTCTTAGTCACCGACACCCTTGATCGTGCATGATAGGGTGGAAGTTTCATCGAGTCTATTTGTGCATTCATTGACTTGTACAAACTAGGCTTCTAGGCCATCGTGCATTGCGATGCTCGGTTGGTGGCCCGAGAGTCGAGTACCACACTCCTTTGAGTTTGAGAAACGATAAGGAGGGTGGTTGTACACACATACCCTGTAAATACCTTGCTTTGCCTCTGTTGTACTTTGTTTGCAGCAAAATTGGAGTGTGCAGGAGCAAGTGGCTGACCGGCCAGTGGAAGTGGCCTACAGCATCCCCTGGTTGTCGACAGTCCACCATCCTGAAGGTGGTTCAAAGTGGTTCTAGTTCTGGAGCAGAAACAACCTGGAAATTGGTTCAGTGTTCAGAAAATCAAAGCGAATGCAAACAGAGGCAACCGGTGGCAAGGCGACGGATTTTCGAGAGGAAGCTGATCGAGCATGCATGCATCCCTCACCCTTGAGGCCTTTTAACTGCTTTACTTAGCTAGTTAATTTATTGGCTTTGTACTTAATTAGTTAATGTGCTTAACTAATTGGTTTGTGTTGTAATTAATTAGCTAGAATAGTTAATTAGTTGTGGTTTGTAATAGTTAGCTTAATTAGCGTAGCTAGTTAGTTTTCATTTCATTCGGACCCTCCGTCGAGAGGGCGCAATGTTGTAATAAGGGTGCGTACGTGTGTGCATGTCTTCCAACCCCATTTCTTTCTCCCTTTTACTTATCAGCTTTTGATGGTTAGTTTAGGGCATATTTTGATTAGCATACCTTATGCTATGCATGCGTGCATCATTCATTTGTCTTGCATGTACCGGACTCGGCACATCATTCAAACTGCATCGTATTTCAGTACCTATTTGAATACGTATTCAAAGCATGTTATCAAATCGAATCATATGCCATGATTAGATAGTCGAGCCTATTTAGTTGCATGTTTTGCATGTGTTGCATTAGGCATCCGACATAGTTAGGATCATGCATATTTCTAACTAGTTTTCTGTTTTGGCTCGGAGTACACTGTAAGTATTTACGCTTTAGCATTCTTGCATGAGTGTGAGTGTTGCCATGATAGCATGCTTGCCATGAGGCTATGTGCTTAAGTGATTAACTGCTTGAATGCCTGTGGATGAAGGCTTTCTTACTTGAATTGGAACAATTCATCAAATGTGAGTTTTAAGCTCACATGTTGGTGGCAAATCATGTTTTAAGCCCAGTTGAGGGTGGTAAAATCCGCGGTTTAGCCTACTTACGAGTAGCACTTTCAAACCATTTTCAAAAAACAAACATGAAATGTTTTGTTCCAATTCTTGCAATTGAGTCTATACTTGTATACTGTGCGCATCACGCAGTAAGGTTAGCTTAATAATCAGAACAAGAACACATGTGTTTATCAAATAACATATCATGCTTAGTAGAGGCCGATCCTTTGATCGGGCGAGCGGGGGTGCTCATTTCAGGACCTTCCCCTCTCGTACCCAAGTTCCCCAGCCAAGGCAACTTTGGTGATGACGGACACGTGGCCTTTGGCACGAGTCAGGGTTTCCTAAATTTCCCCAAAATAAAATATTTAGGTGGCGACTCTGAAATCTGGCAAAGCAGTCCATGTTTGGCGCTTTTTGATTCAAAATTGATTTTTCAAAACCAATTGTCGGATTTAGACTCTTTGGTGATTTATCAGTCTTACATTGCACTTTGTGAAATTAGATTCAGAACCGTGATAGGAGTCCGAACTGTAGTAGCTAGAACCCAATTCGCGCCCTCACGCGCGGAGCGAGTTCAGGGTGGTCTACAGTTTCTGGGGACTCTGCTGGGGATTTAGAGAACTTGACTCGAACTCATGATATGCTGTTTTATTTACATTTATGTGTTTCTTTGCATTGCATTTGCATAGGTGCGTCTAAGTCACAGTGTTTGCCATGTTCTATTCCTGAACGGTTTGCCGGAGGCATGCTTGGAAAAGCGTGCCATAAGGCTGACCGGTTACGGGCTCTGCCACGATGGGAACACAAACCTTGGCTTTGCCAAGGCACCCTTTTTGACCAATCGGTCTAGTGCATATCGGAAGCCTTAGAGACTGTTCCAAACTAGGACATGTTGTTTACCTGAATGTAGGTTGTTTGAAACCGCATGCGTGCGTAGTGAAACCCTAGCTCCTGACGAAACTAGGATAGGGCAACCCTACCCCATCATAGGGGTGTTTTGGCTCTCTTTAATTGGTATGTGCTTTATAGTGAAACTGTACAGGGATGTGCATATCAATTGCTAGTCTGGTATATGATTTTGGAGCAGAATTCAGTAGAGAGCACAGTCATTCAGCTATGCTCATATCCATTCTAGTGAAACCAGGCTGTGGGAGGCGAATAAATGGAAGAGTCAGACGGTGCATACCTCAGAGATTGGGTATCATTCGGCTCCATCCTACGTAATCAAGATGCCGAATACATTATGAAGGCCGAATAGAGGGAGGTGCGTGGATCAGAATAAAGGTAAGGACAGTGAATAATAGTAGGCTCAGACCCTGAGGCCCAACAAAAAGGAGTATAAATACAAGAACTACAGATTCAAAAAGGTATGTAATAATCACTTTTTGCTTAACTTAGAAGATAAGTTATTTTGAGTGCTAATTCCGGCACCCCCGACCGGAGTATTTGTGTCTTTTCAGGTGACTAGCTGAGGATCACTAGCGTCTCCCAAGATCTGAAGAGTATTTCCAAACCACTTCTCCACAATTGGCGGCGTCTGTGGGAATACTCAATTACATCCATGGCAGGCGTGACTGAAGATCCTTCGATAGCCACCGACGAAACCACACAGAGACACGACCTCACTCCAGCAAACAAGCCTGGACCAAAAACCATCGCAGCAAGATTTGCCTTGAACCTTTGCCCATCTTCCACTCCAACGCAAGAGACAATACAAGCGACCATGGAACAGGCTAGGCAGACCAAACAATGTTTGGACGACATCATCGCTGAGAACAAACACCTTCGTCGTGATCTGGCCCTTGAAATAGCAAAGTCCAAACAAACAGTGCGCCGGGCTTCAGAACGACCCCCGAGGGCAGATGATCGATGATCTTGAGCCCGACAGCAAGCTACCGATGGTCGCAATGCCTTAACAGACCACCTTGAGGAGTTGGCAAAGGACGAACGTCTCCAGCGATGTGTCCAGAAGAGTGCGATCAAAACACCTGCCTTTCCGAAGGTTTCACTTCCGTTTGACACCGTCCACACGATATATAGCCTGCCAGCAGCCCCGGCCGTGCATGCAATCCAATCACTTCCAGGCCCCCGACAGCAACTCACACCAACAAAGCGGCTTCGAGAAGCGCAGAGCATCACCTTTAACGACTCCGATTTGATCGGCGTCACATTCCCTCACATCGATCCATTGGTTGTTGAGCTATGCGTAAACCGGTTACCGTCGAACGCGTTCTTATAGATCAGGGCAATACTTCGGAGGTTATGTACTATAAAACCCTTACCAAACTCGGGTTCAACGAATCAGACCTTACTCCGGCTCTTTACCCGCTATTCGGCTTCAACGCCAACCCAGAGTACCCATTAGGAAAGATCAGCCTACCCGTTCGAGTGGGTTCCAGAACGGTGGATGTCGAATTCTTGGTTGTCAGGCTGCCATCACCATACAATCTCATTATGGGGCGATCGTGGTTGCACACCTTGCAGGGCGTCCCCAGCACCTATCATCAACTGCTACGTTTCCCAACAGAACACGACATTGAGCAAATCCGGGGCTCCCAGAAATTGTCACAAGCATGTTATCTCCTTGCTGCCAAAACGACAAAGGAAGTGCAAGTAAACTCCATTGAGGTGCCGGATCGAGAGGTCCTGGATGACGTTGGGCGGCACCCAAACGAAAAGGCCATGGAAGGTCTAGACCGAGTCGACATCGACGGAAGCCTGGAAAAGTTCTTCATGGTCAGCGCCTCTCTAAATCAGGCCGACAGGCAACAACTGATCTCTTTCCTGCTCAGTAACCTCGACATCTTCGCATGTACTCCATATGAAATGCCGGGTATAGACCCATCAGTTTCACAGCACCAACTTAATGTCGATCCGAAATGTAAGCTGATCATTCAGAAAGGCCGGCGGTCAGCCGCAGAACACATTGCCGCCGTCGTTGAGGAAGTCAACAGACTGCTTGACGCAGGGGCAATTAGAGAAGTCACCTACCCTACGTGGCTCTCCAATATGGTGGTGGTGAAGAAGAAAAACGGGACTTGGCGAGTGTGCGTCGATTTCATGGATCTGAACAAAGCTTTCCCCAAAGACTGTTTTCCTCTACCCAGAATCGACCAACTTGTTGATGCAACGGCGCGCCATCAACGCATGAGCTTCCCCGATGCTTACAGAAGCTACCATCAGATCGCCATGCATCCAGATGACCAGGACAAAACTGCATTTCTCACCCCAAGAGGAACCTACTGCTACAAAGTTATGCCTTTTGGGCTGAAAAATGCAAGGGCAACCTACCAAAGGCTGGCCACCGCCATGTTCAAAGAACAACTTGGCCACGCTATGGAAGTATACATCGACGATATGGTGGTCAAGTCCAAAGAAGAACAGAATCATATAGCCGATCTAGAAAAGACATTCAGCATCTTACGCAAATACAGAATGAAACTGAACGCTTCAAAGTGCGCATTCGGAATCGGCTCTGGCAAATTCCTGGGTTACATCGTGAACCACCGAGGAATCGAAGCCAACCCAAGGCAAGTCACCGCAATTTTGGAACTCGGCTCCTCCCGTTCAGTGAAAGAAGTCCAAAAGTTGATGGGGATGGCCGCTGCACTCAACAGGTTTATCAGCCGGTCTACAGATCGCTGCCGACAATTCTTCCAGACACTACGGTAGGGCAAGGCTTTGGAATGGTCCGCTGAATGCGAAACAGCTTTCAACGGACTCAAGACCTACCTTCGCTCAGTACCCCTGTTGACAACACTCGCCGCTGGTGACCCTCTCATTCTGTATCTGGCAGTTTCTGATAGAGCCGTCAGCGCTGTACTTTTAAAAGAGGAGGGGGGAGCAACGACCAGTGTATTATGTAAGCAAACCAATGGTCGACGCCGAAACACGCTATCTTTCGTTGGAAAAACTCATCTTAGCCCTAGTCATGGCGGCGAGAAAATTGATGCATTACTTCCAGGGACATAGCATTGTAGTCCTAACAGATTATCCCCTTCGATCAGTATTACGGAGTGTAGAAGCTTTAGGACGTGTTTCAAAATGGGCTCTCGAGCTCGGCCAGTACGACATTAAGTTTCTACCGAAAAACACAATCAAGGGGCAGGTGCTGGCCGACTTTGTTGCCGAATTCACCAGAGGGCTTGCCGACCTCAAACTTGACGAGTTTCTACCAAAGGCTGAAGTTTGCCCAAAGCCGAACTGGAGAGTTTATGTCGGGGATATTTGGCAATTATACTGTGATGGATCATCTAACCAACGGGGCAGCGGCGCCGGTGTTGTAATCATGTCTCCAGACGGCGCAGTAATTGAGCAGGCCATTAAGCTTGGCTTTGAAGCATCAAATAACGAAGCCGAATACGAAGCCCTTCTAGCCGGTCTGTGGAATGCGCACCTTCTCGGCGCTCGGCGTTTGCTCGTGTTTTGTGATTCAAAATTGGTAATCAATCAGCTAAAGGGGGAATACGCGGCAAGAAATGAGCGTATGGCGGCCTACATGACAACGGCAAATTCCTTGCTGGCAAAATTTGACCATCACGAATTGAACCAAATAACACGCGACCAGAACACCCACGCAGATGCCCTGGCGTGCCTGGCCTCCGCCATCAATTCTGAGATCAAACGGACCATCGAAGTAGGTTTCATCCCGGAGTCGAGTATTGGCCCTTCGGAGGAAGCCCATGTCAACATTATAGAATCCGCACCGAGCTGGATGGACCCCATTGTTGCATTCCTCTCTTCTGAACAACTCCCAGAGGACAAAAAAGAAGCACACAAGCTACGAAATAAAGCCCTGCGATACTATCTAGATCCGCAAGGAGGGCTTTATAAAAAGTCCCTCTCTGGTCCATATTTGGAATGTGTGCATCTGGACAAAGTGGAGGAGCTTCTGACCGAGATACATGAGGGTAGTTGTGGCGCCCATTCTGGCGGGCGCTCCCTGGTCCATCGAGCTATAACACAGGGGTATTATTGGCCGACGATGAGAGCTGACGCGGAGAGTTATGTGAAAAAATGCGAAAAGTGCCAAAAGTTCTCCCCATTAACCCATCTGCCTGCCGAAGAGTTGAACTCTATCACCAGTCCCTGGCTGTTTGCTCAGTGGGGACTTGATATCGCAGGACCGCTGCCAAGGGCCCCAGGGAACAAGCGATTCTTAATCATCGTGACAGATTACTTTACAAAATGGGTCGAAGCGGAGGCTTTAACTCATATACAAGATGCTGATATTAAACGCTTTGTATGGAGAAACATCATAACACGATTCGGCATTCCAAGAACTCTCATATCAGACAATGGCACCCAGTTCGATTGTGGCGTATATCGAGAGTTATGCAGCAAATATGGCATATGGCCTTACTTTTCTACACCGGCGTACCCCCAAAGCAACGGTCAAGCCGAAGCCTCTAACAAATCCATCTTGGACGGCATCAAAAAGAGGCTAGAGAAAGCGAAAGGCAAATGGGTCGAGGAATTGCCGAGTGTACTATGGGCTCAACATACTATGCCGAGGAGATCCACTGGAGAAACGCCGTTTGCCTTATGCTTCGGGGCGCAGGCAATCTTACCCCTGGAAATCGGCCTCCCAACCCTGAAATCGCAAGTTTTTGATACGGGCTGAAACGACATGATGCTTGCCCTAGATCTAATTCTAGTCGAAGAACGAAGAGACCGCGCCCTGGCATCTATGGCAAGGTATCAACAGCAGCTCGCTAAATCATATAATCAACGAGTTCAGTTGCGCCGCTACACGCCGGGAGAGTTGGTCCTGAAAAAGGTACTTCCAGCCGACCGGAGACCCGCCGATGGAAAATTGGGCCCAAACTGGGACGGCCCCTATCAGATAGATTCCATTGTGGGAACAGGGACATATCGGCTCTCAGACATGTCAGGAAGAAGCCTGCCACGGCCTTGGAATTCAACACATTTACGTAAATTCTATCATTGACTCGACTTGTGGGCTTGATACTTGTACATATTCCTCCGTTGCAATACAAAATATCTCGTTTTCTTATGCTTCAGCTTCCAAGCCCTTAAGGGCCGATAAAGTCTTTGGATTCGGAGTACCCTTCGTGGATCACGATTGGCCAATAAAGCCTCCGGATTCGGAGCGCCCTTCGTGGATATCACGATTGGCCGAATAAAGTCTCTGGATTCGGAGCACCCTTCGTGGATCACGATTGGCCGATAAAGCCTCCGGATTCGGAGCACCCTTCGTGGATATCACGATTGGCCGAATAAAGTCTCCGGATTCAGAGCGCCCTTCGTGGATATCACGATTGGCCGAATAAAGTCTCTGGATTCGGAGCACCCTTCGTGGATCACGATTGGCCGATAAAGCCTCCGGATTCGGAGCGCCCTTCGTGGATATCACGATTGGCCGAATAAAGACTCCGGATTCGGAGTGCCCTTCGTGGATCACGATTGGCCGATAAAGCCTCCGGATTCGGAGCGCCCTTCGTGGATATCATGATTAGCCGAATAAAGTCTCCGGATTCGGAGCGCCTTTCGTGGATATTACGATTGGCCGAATAAAGTCTCCAGATTCGGAGCGCCCTTCGTGGATATCACGATTGGCCGAATAAAGCCTCCAGATTCGGAGCGCCCTTCGTGGATATCATGATTAGCCGAATAAATATTCAATGAGGATTGTTCTTTAAAAAATGAGGATTGTTCTTGATTCGAGCCGGTCAATGCATATTTCAGCGTTTGTACCACGCAACACAACTTGCCAATAGGTTCAAATAAGGCCTTTAATTAAACACATAACATTTCAAGACCGAATACGAACGTTGAAAATAACAGAAAGTCTATTCAATCGGCACACTCATCGTCCCTTTTCTCAATTTTAAAATTGGAATAGGGGAAGTAATGACGATGATGTAGGGGCGAAGTTGAATTAATACCCATGGCTCCGAGAGCTTTGGCAGGTTTGAAGGGCCATTTGGCTTCTCAAGCTCGCGCCCTGGCTGGGGCAAGGGCAGGTTCATTAATCTGGTCGGCCATGTTTTCAAGCGCAAGCGCCGATCAATCTATGCTTCAGCCATCCCACAAGTTAGGCCCATTCGGCTTCTCAAGCTCGCGGCCTGGCTAAGGCAAGGGCAGATTCATTAATCTGGTTGGCCATGTTTTCAAGCGCAAGCTCCGATCAATCTATGCTTCAGCCAGCCCACGAGTTAGGACCGTTCGGCTTCTCAAGCTTGCACCCTGGCTAAGGCAAGGGCAGATTCATTAATCTGGTCGGCCATGTTTTCAAGCGCAAGCGTCGATCAATCTATGCTTCAGCTAGTCCACGAGTTAGGACCGTTCGGCTTCTCAAGCTTGCGCCCTGGCTAAAGCAAGGGCAGATTCATTAATTTGGTCGGCCATGTACCTAAGCTACATAGCCGATCTAACCATAACTGAAAACAATATCACTAATCCACAAACTCTTCATTAGCAAGTTGAGCACAATTCATGAAATTTTATATATGCAAATTGTTAAACAAAAGCTACAAGCCCACATAAAAAACAAACGCCTAGCAAAAACTATGTTTGTAGCAATACATGAACATTACCAAACCAAAAACTGTAAAAATACATTCGAAATCCTAAAAACTATGTCAGACGCCCAGATCAGTCCTCGGAATCAGACTCCAATGGCTCAACATCCACTTGCTCATACGGTATTGGCATAGTCAATGACACTTTAGCAGCAGCAAGGGCTTTATGCCAGCTATGTTTGAACCCCCGATTTTCAAACTTGGGGACTTGGTCCAAATACTCGGCGAGTCCAGCATTTTTCCCGGCCTCGACTACTTTGGAAGATTCCGAGTCGGCTATTGCCTTCGCCATCCTCATTTCAGCCAACTTAGCCTCCAGTTTGGAGACCGCCTTCTGGGCCAACTTGAGCGCATCTTCGCTCTCGTCCGCCTTCTTCTCGGCATCCGCTCTCAACTGATCCGCACTACGAGCCCTCTCCACCTCGGCCTTAGCCTGTGAGGCCTCCTTGTCCGCCCTCAAAACTTCGACCTCGGCCCTTCTTCTCTGGCCATCAACTTCCTTTCGTAAGCGACCAATCTGTTTGACGGCGTCCCGATGGCGACGGCCCATATCGGCTATCCATTCGACGGTCTGCGAAACAAAAATTTAAGATCATAAAATTAACAGTATCCGGATAAGTGAAGAAAAGTCCGAACATGTACCAGAAGTGCCGATTGGGCGGCTAGTGCTGTCGCGTTCAGATCTGGTTCGACCCGGAAAGCCTCATTGTCAAACGGCAATGACACGGACGCAGCCATGCTGAATACGACTTGTGGGTCTTTAAGCGCCGAAGCATCAGAAGAAACTGGCTTGTTTTTCATCATCGGCTGAATGACGAAAGGAACGATCGCGTTCGATCCGTCTAATCAGGGGCGTTTACCGCCTTGTTCTTTTGAACTGGCCTCAAACTCACCAGGGCGTTTCTCTGCCTTTTCCTCAACCTCTTGACCGGCCTGCTCGACCAAAGTAGATTCGGCATTTTTATCCTTTGCCGTCTCCTCCTCAATAACGAGCAAGGACTCTGATTCTGTAACAGGCAGGGAGAGTTGAGGTTCGATAGCGGGAAGTAGTTCAGACAGAAGGGCCTCCACTCCTCGCCATGCGGCCAACCTTTCCGTATTCGTCTTCCTGGCAAGTTTTGACAGACTTGACCCAGCCATGTCTGCAGGGCCTGCGGCGGGAAGATCCTCTAAGCCGTGAGAAACGTTGTCAGGTGAAAGATCCCCTCGGCCCGAAGCGGATGGAGGATCGGCCGAACTCAATACTTCGTCAGATTCGGTTTTGGACTGATCTGATCCTGCAACATCAGCTATGTCATCCCGCTCCGAATCGGACACTTCAAGACCAACCTGTCTCAGGTTTTTGAAGTCGGACAAAATAAGAGCAATAAGAGAATCTTCACCCTTCAGAATTGGGATATTTTCCGCCACCGAGAAGGTCGTATATGTCGGCTCGTAACAAAGCAGAACGTGGGCCGCCCTCCCCTATTTTTGAAAACTTCGACGCCCGAAGTACTTAAGAGTGACTTTGATATCCGAAAGAACGGCGTTGTCGTTTGAAGATAAGACTTTTTTCAAATAGTTCCCTGCACAAGCCAAGCTGTAGGATTTCAAAGAAGAGACTTCACAACAAAAATGAACAAATAATAAAAGCAAGAAGGTAATCGGCCACCTGGCTCGCCCCTCCGTCTAGGAATAGGATCAATGTGATCCTCCCCTTCACCAAATTCCCAGTTACCCTGGACAACGACCATAACATCATCAACTCGTTTCCCAGAACTGGAAAGCATAGTGACTAGCTGATGGTCGGTATCTCTGGACTTGAGGAGGTAGCGCCCGCGCCGACCAGAAGACTTAGCCAGGGCATAGCAATGCCGGATGGCTGGAATGCCGAGGTTAATTCCAAGGCGACGGTTCAGCGCTATAACCCCCATTATAATTCTAAAGAAATTCACATTTGGTTGAGAAGGGATTAAACCCCAATGGCGAAGCACAGCCCTGAGAAACGGGTGGAGGGGAAAACGGACTCCGCCCTCTGCAATCGACAAGAGAGGAAAGACAATTGTGGTGTTGTCCTCCCTCTCCATATCAAGAGTACTGTCTGCCACAAATGACAGACGGACATCATCAGGAATAGAGAAATGGCATCTAAAGCCAACAATTCGATCTGACGAGAGGAGGTCTTTTAAATGTTTTGCCATATCTAGTAGTTCATAGGAACATGCCAAGGAAGAAATAAGCTAGAAGGAGAGGACTTACAAAGAATGCAGAGGATATCGAAGAAGAGAGAGTTGCTGGAACGATTCGAAAGGCAACCTAGCGACGAGCATCATAAAATATATATACTCAAAAGGACTTCAAAATTTTAAATCACAATAAATAGACACATACGAAGGGGCGAGAAGTCAGGACGGTAACTAGAAGGGGATCGCTTAGACATCCGCACGAGGGAAAGGCCAATCGCCAAATTTTGGCTCTGACCTTACGAAACCCGGAACCAAGCACTACAGCCAACTGACGTTGGTAAAGTGCTTGGTGGGCAATTGTGGGAGCCGAATAAATGGAAGAGCCGGAGGGTGCATACCTCAGAGATCGGGTATCATTCGGCTCCATCCTGCGTAATCAGGATTCCGAATACATTATGAAGGCCGAATAGAGGGAGGTGCGTGGATCAGAATAAAGGTAAGGACAGTGAATAATAGTAGGCTCAGACCCCGAGGCCCAACAAAAAGGAGTATAAATACAAGAACTACAGATTCAGAAAGGTATGTAATAATCACTTTTTGCTTAACTTAGAAGATAAGTTATTTTGAGTGCAAGAACTGACTTGCCCGTCGGAGTGCTAATTCTGGCACCCCCGACCGGAGTATTTGTATCTTTTCAGGTGACTAGCTGAGGATCACTAGCGTCTCCCAGGATCTGAAGAGTATTTCCAAACCACTTCTCCACACAGGCTGAGATACTGTCTGTTTTCTCTTTTACAAGGTAGTCCTAGAACCATAACTTCAGAAGGCTCTGATATCCCCCGGGTACATTGGACTTGTGTTGATAGACTTTGTTAAGTCAGAGATTCAGTTCAAGGGCAACCAGTGTTTCCTTCGCTAGAGGCAAGGCAAGAAAGGCCAGTTAGGGCTCACCGGTTCAACTGATCCGACAGTCACCCGTCATATAACCTTTATTCAAACTCAGTAGACTGTGATGGCATAGAGTCCGAAAGAAGTTGTGGCCATGATAGTGGCATTAAACCAGGGAACTGCCATGCAGGATGAGACCAATGTTGAAACGCAACGCCCATCTGGGGCATCTACCTTACATCCAGTCTTGGGACCCCAGCCGAACTTTAACCCATTTCTGCCAGTTGAAGATTTGCAGGGTCTAGATCCCCGAGAAAGGTTAGCTCATGCTCAGGTTTTTAGACCTCTGGTGCACCCTAATGCGAGGCTTTATCCATGTGATATTAATGAGCTAGACCCGACCTCATTAAAAATTGCTAACCTTGAGAGGCAATTCAAAAAGGCACAGGGTCTTAACTCCATTACCGACATTGAGGATGGGTACACTGAGGTTGCCGTACGGCTCCCAGACAGATTCAAAATGCCACACCTTGACTGTTTCGACGGGTCTGGAGGTCCTATGGTGCATATCCGGCTTTTCTTGGATGTTTTGAAACCGATGGGTCTGACTAAGCAGCAAAAACTCTCTCTGTACGGAAGAACCCTGTCGGGTGTAGCAGCCAATTGGTACGCCAAGTTGGAGGATAAACTGAAACAAAACTGGGAAGAGTTGGCTGAGGCCTTTGTCGATCAGTATTCTTACAATACCAAAGTTGAAATGACTACTCAAGAGCTAAAAGCTACCCACCAGAATCCTACAGAGCCTTTTGTGGAATTTGTTGCAAGGTGGGGAGCAAAGGTAGCACAGATGACAGATCCCCTTTCTGAGAGGGATCAAGTACGGATAGTGGTGCGAAACCTTGAGCATGATATGTTGCAAAAGTTGATAGTCACTCCACTATTCACTTTCAAAAGTTTGCATGAACTGGGGGTTCAGGTCGAGAATGCGTTCAACAGTGGGATCATTCCCAGAACAAGTGAACCGATAAGGAGGGTTTTTGCAGGGAGTACCAATGCTGGTAGTAGCACTATTCCCGAACCCACTAAAATCAATACAGTCGCCACAGCCGACCCTTTTGCCAATCAAAGCGTACAAACAGCCGACCTAACCCGAGCTCAGGGCAGAACTTTCACCCCTCTCTATATGAGCCTAACTAGCGTGCTAAAAGTCTTGATGGAAAGAGGGTATCTCAAACCCCACGATCCTCAACCTCTGCCTGACCCTCTCCCTACCAGACATAACCCCGCTAAGTACTACGCGTATCATTAGCAGCGTGGTCATGGCACCGATCATTGCTACCGCCTTTGTCATGAGGTCCAGAATCTCATCGACAACCAGATGATAGCTCCACCTCAAGATCCCAATGACCAAGTACCTCGTCCACACCTTAACCTCATCCATACACTACCACCTACCTTCGACCCCAGCATATACATCACCCCGGCCCATCTACCTAAGCCTGAGGTGTTTATCCCAGAAAGCGTGGACTTATGCATGATGGATGCATTTGAACCCCAATTA
Source organism: Camellia granthamiana (assembly GCA_036172215.1). Lineage (NCBI taxonomy): Eukaryota > Viridiplantae > Streptophyta > Magnoliopsida > Ericales > Theaceae > Camellia > Camellia granthamiana. Next base: position 77,426,664 of record CM069913.1, on the reverse strand, counting down.
TCTCAAACCCGTGAACCCATTACTTCTGAGCTGATGAGGATGATTGATGATCTTCAGAGAACTGTCGCAGATCTGGCCTCTGGGATATTGGCTCCATCATCGACCACATCACATGCTAGAAGTTTCACGCCAAAAGGCTCCCCAATCTTGGGACGGGTTGCATTGGAAGAAGGCCAATCCCCTGGCAAAGTGGAGGCAAATGAAAAGAACGAGGTAGGGGCAGGTATTGGTCCCCATGAACACCTTCAGTGGGTTATTGAGGCTTTGAAAGCCGAGGGACTAAACAAACAGCAAGTGCTCGCAGTTGTTGCAAAAATTGTGGATGACACTTTTGCCACTCAGGATGAGAGCACTCTGAATCAAGGGGCAAGCCGAAAAAAGGGATGTCGTACCAGAAATGTTTCTTTCAGCTCTAATCCTGTATTCGGAAGAGATCAGCAAACCCAGTCAGTGCCTACCAATCCATTTGCTGGTGCATCCAGCAAAACTCCACAAACCTCGAAGTACCCGCCCCGAGGCTAGAGGGTCTTCAATCCCCTCTACATGACTTTGTCCAAAGCATTCCAAATCCTTATAGGACAAGGCCATCTGAAGCCCCTGGAGCCGCGACCATTACCAAATAACCTCCCTCCCTCACACAACCCGGCCAATTACTGTGCCTTCCATCAACAAGCCGGCCATGACCCTAACATGTATTTTCGTCTTCGCCATGAAATAGAAGATCTGATTGATAACAAGGTCATTGTCGCACTAGGTCCTGCAAAGTCTATTGGCACTAGATCAGTGAACTTGGGGGATAATGTGACCATGTGGTCGGGGGATGAACCAGCTGCTGATGGTGCTCATTTTACTCCAGATTTGGGGATGGCACGCACTGTTTTGAGCATTTTGTGAGTGCTGTTAATTTTACTTTCTGACTTGGGTATTGGGTCAGTCTTGTTATGTTGTATTGAGCCAGTCTTTTTGCACGGAGTCAGTTGAGTCTGTCTTGTTGTTTCGAGTCAGTCTTGTTGTGTTGGAGTGGGTGATTTCGGGGGTGTTACCTCGGACATCACTTGCTTGTTTTGTGTTTGTCTTTTACATCCTTTCTTTTGCGTCTGTTTCTGGCATGGAGCCAGTTGTGCCAGAAGATTTGAATGAAACGACAGTGCTTTTCACCTGCTTTTTTGTGCCTTGAAATCATTGCATTGACCTAAGTTTTTCAAAACTTTTTGAATACTGTGATGAAAACAAAGAGGAAGGAAATCTTCGGGATTTGCAAAAATTTGATCAATTGAGAGAAAGAGAGGCATGCTAAGCCCTTAATGAATGAGATCATATTTGTTAATGTGAGTACTGAGAAGGATCCTGGCTTGACGCAGATTGGTTCTATATTGTCTTCGGTGCGAGCGACTAGTCGCTTTCTTAAAAGATTTCAAAAAATGTTTTGCGTGGTCCGGCGAAGACCTGTGTGGAATTGCTTTTGAGATTGTGCAGTAGAGGATCATTCTCAGCCTCGAGACTCATCCCCTTTTGCTTTCAAACCTTGAACTTGGATTCAGAATGTTCAACGGTCAATCACAATATGAGGCTTGCATGGGCGGATTTGAAGCAACCCTTGAACTAGGGGCAATCAGGTCATATGACATCAGAGGAGGTCCACCAGGCCAGATTTGGAAGCAGACCTCGCACTAGGGGCAAGAAGGTCAGATCAAGAAGATCAGATATGATCAAAGGAAGCTTGCGAAGCTAGATCATAAGTAGTCCTTGAACTAGGGACAAAAAGGTCAGATGTGCTCGAAGAGTCAAAGATGATTCATTTCTCAAGCTAACGAAGATCGGCAAGAATGCCAAATCCCAAAATGGAGAAAAGAAGAAAATTTTCACCGAAGGACAATCGAGTTCCTATCCACAACATTAGGGGCAACTTCAGCCCCTATTGGATGGACTTCTACATCATCAGTGAACAACAGCCATTCTCCTGGATTCAGATGACTTCGAGATCCTATGACCAATCAATATGGACAAAGTCACACTTTTACCCTTGAGAGGCTCGTTGGGCCGAAAACTCGGAAGGGCGACCCAGGCAAAAGTTAGAATAAGAAAAAAAGAAGAAAAAAAGAAAAGAACAAAAATGAAAAAAGATGAAAAGAAAAGAAAACAAGAGAAGAAATGAAAAGAAAAGAAAAACAAAGCTTGCAAGGTTAAAAACCCGAAAGGGTAGCCTTGGCAAAAGTTAGAGCGTAAAAGGAGAGTGTCAACACCCGAGTGTACCTCAATCTGGAACTACGTCAGGCCTGATTCCCATGCTTGGGATACGTAGGCAATTTCATCTTGAAGTTCGGCCCCAATTCTTTTCAGCTTGCTTGGCTCATCTATGTTGATTGGTTTACCCTTGTTCAACTCGGCTATCTTGTCCATGTGCAAATTGGCTTGTCTCGATTCAAAATTGCACTATCCTATTTTGCTAGAAAGATTCAGCTACAAGACAATTCAAGCTCAGATCTGAGGTTGTGCATCTCGAGAGTAGATTCTGTGTTGGTCAAGCAGTGGCCATTTGCAAAAACAATTTTGAGGATTTATAATGGAGTTGACTAATTTTCTCAAAAATTATTCCATTTTTTTTTCCAAAACTGGACCTTTTCTTGGACCTCAAAAAGGAAAATTTTCAGTGCTCATAACCTGACTTGCATGATTTCAAATTAGAAAATCAAACAAGCATGCTAATCTAACTCTCATATTGATTAAAATTGTTTTAACAGAAAGCAAAAACAAAAAATGGTCAAAATGATGAACTAGGAGCATAGTTGAGTCAGGTTTTCTGTCTTTCCCCATTATCAGTGCATTTGCCAGAAAAAGGCACAACCGAAGCTAACAACAAAGGGCCAAAAGCTCTCTCATCGTCCAAGCAGCGAGGTATCAAGCCAAGTGTGAAGCACGAAGCGGAAATGGAGTTGGATATTCGTTCCCCTCATCTGATGATCAAATCAAAAATTGGCATTTGACCCAGAATGGGGATGTAAAAAAAGCAATGTGTGAGACCGATCAATTGTATACCTTGCCAGTGAAATGTGCCGACTCACTTCGATCAAGCTAAGCCAAGGGCATCGTCAATCGATGTCAATTGCAGATCTGCTGCACATCCAATCGCACCACAACCCCTCTGTGGGAGAGCTCATTAGCTGTGAGCAAAAGAAAGAGAATCTAGCAGAATGCTAGAGGCAAGAGCCCATGACTTCTTGTTTATCCATCAACCACCCAGGGGAGGGATACAAAATAAAATAAGAGAGAGTAAAGAATAGAGAGATGTGCGTTGAGAGGAAAAAGTGAGAAAATGGCTTTTTCAGAAAAACAGAGCCTGAGGGCCGAGTGATGTGAGAAACACAAATGAGAAAAGGGTGGGAAACAATACCCGAAGAAACTGGCTCCTCATGAACTGAGAGGTCTCTCGCCTTTGTAACACATCTGAATATTGTGTGTGTTGTTTAGTTTGTCTCGATTCTTGTTTTGAGTCGTTTTGAGCGTCAATAGATGTGTTTAGGTTTTTTTACCTTTGTTTTCCTTTGTTGAGTCATTTTAACCGTGGTTAGTTGTAGGCTCAATACCTGGTTTAGAACTCATTTCTCAAATTTCAAAAATAAATCATTTTGTGCTCAGAGTGCTGTGCCATTCTCTACATTTGTGCAAAACAAGATTTGTTCTTTCATAAAATTGCAGGGTTCAACCCGGTTCATGTGAGAACTGTAGAACCAGGACTTATCTGAAGCTATATGGGTTTTAGACTGCAAAGCAAAAGAAAAGAGGGAAAATTTGGAGCATCTTAGTATGTTTCAACTCCAGCAAATTCTGAGACTGCATTCCAGGTGCACCTTCTCAAGCCTCACCTTTCTCAGGATTATGAGTGTACCTCGACCCCAAGTTCATGCCTGCTTCGGGTCAGAATGGCAATTAAAGCAGCATGTAGATGCTACCCCTCGCCAATATGAACAAGGTGTATCCTTTTCGAGCTGAGCATGTTGCAAAATCCTCTGAGAGGTAAATCGGAGGCACCAAAGTACATATTTGATGCCCCTTTCTTGAATAGAATGTGCATTTTTATATACACTTCTGTTGCATGCGTGCCGTGCATCGTTTTTGAATCATGCATAGAATATGCTTTCGAGTTTGCGTAGAATATGCCTGTATCTTACATAGAATATGCTTGTTTCATGCATCGAACATGCTTTCGTTCTCGCTTAGAATGTGCCGTTGCTTTTATATCTTGGTGGTTTGTCTTGCATGGAATATGCACTCTTACTATATCACACTTGTTAAGTGTCTTTCTTTACATACACGATATTGTATGTACGGTTCATTTAGAGGAATTCTGGGTGTGATCATTCCAATCCCTCGAACTGCTTTGTTTTGGTTAGTAGCATTGGGACGTGTTCCGATGTTTATACCACCCTTCGGTGTTTACACCACTTCCTGTTCTCCTTTCGCGTGTGACACGCTAGGAGGTGTTTCGTTGGAGACTTCGGGTATTCCCGATAGTCGCTTTTATTCTTTTCTGCGTGAGGCGTAGTGAGAATTGCATAATTTTCTTACATCCTTTCTGTGTGAAATGTAGTTCGACTTGTGAGTCTCACGCATGCCGTGTTTATTTGCTTACCTCTTTTCGTATATGAGGTTGCTGTACCTTGTTGGTTTGCTTAAAATGTTTTATTTACTTTGCATAACATTTGCATTTAAATGCTTCATTATAGCTCCCTTTGCATAATCATAAATTATGCTTTTGCATCGTGCATGTCATTTGCATTTTGCCCCAGCCTGCGGGCGCAACCAAGCATTGTTATCTTGAATGTTTGTCTAAATTTTGTGGTTGTGTGCCACTCGCACTGTCTTGTGCACTTTGTGGTTGTGTGCCACTCGCACTGTCTTGTGCACCTTGTGGTTGTGTGTCACTCGCACTGTCTCGTGCACTTACACTTTGTGTCACCCTCGCACTGTCTTGTGCACTCACCTGGTCTAGGAGACCTCAAAATCCTGCATTTATCACTCGCGCTGTTTAGCGCATTGCACTGTTTAGTGCATTTCAAATCACTCGCGCTGTTTAGCGCATCGCACTGTTTAGTGCATTTCAAATCACTCGTGCTGTTTAGCGCATCGCACTGTTTAGTGCATTTCAAATCAATCGCACTATTTAGCGCATCGCACTGTCTCGTGCATTTCAAATCACTCGTGCTGTTTAGCGCATCACGCTGTTTAGCACATTGCACTGTCTAGTGCATTTCAAATCACTCGCGCTTTCTTGCGTATCGCACTGTTTTGTGCAGTTTACACTCGCACTTTCTTGCGCATCGCACTATTTTGTGCATTTCATTACATGCTCTTATCTTGCATAGAAAATGCTTGTATCTTTTGCATTGAACTTGCATCGCGTTGTTTTGCGCACCTTACCTGCACTTGTTAGTGCATTGCTCGCGCTTTCTTGCGCACCTGCACTTGTTAGTGAATTCATCGCGCTATTTTACGCACCTTACCTGCACTTGTTATTGCATCACTCGAATGGCCCATGCCTAGAAGCAAAGGTTCGGAATTTCTAAGACTAAAGTCTGGTTTAAATACCTAGGGGTGTATCCTCAGCTTGAAATCTGTATGGAAGCCCCATAGGTTGAGGTAGCGTGTATGTGCCTCAATTCTGGATACTGAACCAACCTAGTCTGTCACCCTGTTGAAGAATAGGGAAAGCTGCGACCATAGCCAGGAAGAAAAGTAGTACCTGTGGTTCAACCGAGAAGAAGGGGGTGATCCCCAGCAGCATAGGGTGAGTCATCACCAATTGCCCATGTAAGGTACTTTCGAGAGCATCACTTGCTAGCTGTATCATCGTATTTATCATAAGTGTTGCATAGCATCTATCGCATGCATCTACTGCATCATATCCATTGTATCGCCTGCATCTTTTCTATGTTAAGCTTAGTTTGGCATGTGTTCATACATTTCCTCCGTTAAAGCATGGTTATGTGATAATGTGTACGCGCCTATTCCACTAAGAGAGTTGTGGTCTGAGGGTTTCGGCACGTTTTCTGTGTTAGACATGGTTTGTTTTGTGTCCATGCCTTTTCTAGGCAAGATATGGTTTGGCCGCGCGCCTTATCCATTGCATCCATCGCATCGTACCTTGTTCTGTTGCATTCAGCATTTAGGATCACGATCTTTCCTCAGCAGATCATTCCTTGCTTGTATCATGCCACCCAATTACTTGTATTCTTTCTGCAAAACACATAGTTTTGTCTGTGCATATGCCTATCCCACTAAGAGAATTGTGGTTTGAGGGATCCGGCACCTTTTCTATGTTAAACGTAGTTTGATTTTGCATCTCCATCCCTTTATGATATTTGTGTGGTTTTGCACTGCTTGTGGCTTGATTATCTCAATTACATTGCATATCGTTTGCATTGTTTCGTTGCACTGCATATCATTTGTATTGTTTTGTTGCATTGTGTATCATTTTGCATTCTGCCCCCTGAACTACGCTAGTTTGATTCCTTACAATGGGATACGTAGGCAGCCTGCGGGCGCAACCATTTGTTTCTGCATCTGTATTTTATTTTGTTTGTCCAAGTCTTCGGCCTTGTCAAAAATGGGTCGTCATTGGGCTTTGACATTCACTCACGTCATTTCATGACTCTGAGCTCTGTTAAAGAGGGGCAACTGTAGACACCCCATTTTTTACAGACCTTAAGACTTTGATGTCATCGTTTGTGCACTCGGTGATTGCGCATGTTTGTGTTCGTTATGAGTTTCTGGAGCTTTCGATTGAACGCCTTGTCTCGGGACCTCTTAACTCTCTTCTTCTTGGTTTGTTTTTTGGACCATGCCTTGGTGCCTTTGCCTGGGGGGAGAGAGAGGCCTGTAGGCCACTTTTTGTAGCAGTAGGCTACTGTTCCCTCTTGTAGGCCACTTGCAGTGGCCGATAGGCTAGTTTCAGGAGCTTTTGGCTGAGTGCCTTGTCTTGGGGCCTCTTAGCTCTCTTTTTTTTGGTTTGTTTTTGGACCATACTGTAGACGCGCCTCGAGGGCCTCATGCTACAGTTCAGACTCAAATGTCACGATTCTTAATCTGATCTCACAATGTGCGAAGTGAGATTGATAAATCACCAAAGAGTCCAAATCCGGCAAATCGTTTTGGAAAATTGATTTTTGTAAAGAAGTGCCAAATATGGACTGCTTTGTCAGATACAGAGTCGCCACCTAAATATTTTATTTCGGGAGAATTTAGGAAACCCTGACTCGTGCATAAGGCCACGTGTCCGTCATCAACAAAGTTGTCTCAGCTCGGGAACTTGGGTACGATTGGGGAAGGTCATCTATGAGCACCCCCGCTCGCCCGATCAAAGATCAGCCTGTACTAAGCATAATATTTTGTTTTTTTTGAGAACACATGTGTTCTTATTCCGGCTAATTAGCTAATCTTACTTATGTGATGCGCACAACACAAATGTATAGACTAGATCGCCTAATTTGGAACAAAGCATCGCATATCTGTTTGTTTGGAAAGGGTTTGAAGTTTGCTACTCGCAAGTAGGCTAAAATGCGGATTTCAATGAATTGTTCCAATTCGAGAAATCCAACCTTCACCCACAAGCATTCAGGCAGTTATATCACATAAGCAAATAGCCTCATGGCAAGCATGCTATCGTGGCAACACTTACACGCATGCAAAATGTTAAAGCATAAACACTCACAGTGTACTCCATGCCAAAACAAGAAACTAGTTAGTAATCGTACATGATCCTAGTTCATATTAGCAATGGCTAATGCAATGCACACAGAATGCAATTTAGAATAGGCTCGACTATCCTAAGGATGGCATGTGAAATGCGACAACTCGATACACGTATTCAAGTTGGAATTGAAATGCTATGCAATTAGTATGATGCGCCGAGCCTGGTGCATGCAATACATATGAATGAATGCAAACATGCATAGCATATGGTATGCTAAATCAAACATGCCCTAAAACTAACCACCATAAGCGGTTAAATAAAAGGGGGAAAGAAGTGGGGGTTGGAAGACATGCATCACACACACGTACGCTTATTACACTTGTGCCTTCTCGAGGGAGGGACCGAAAGAATAATACAAATTAATTAACTAACAAGCTAATTAAATATTACACAATACTTAATTAATTAAATGAATTAATTAAGCTAAGAAAGCATTAAAGAGGCCTCGGGAAGAGGGATGAATGCGTGCACGCTCGGCTCCGCTCAAAAATCCATCACCATACTCATGCTGCCTCTGTTTACACTGCTTTGCACCTCTGAACACTGCGCAAGTCTCAAAGTTGCTTATGAACTACTCCCTGAGGGTTGTGGGAGGTCACCGACCAAGAGGTGAGGCCACCGGCCATGGGGAACTGGTCATCGACCATTTGTGGTAATCTCGGCCAACAATTGATGGCCGGCCGGCCGGCACTGAAGATGGCCGATCGGCCATCTCTTCCTGCAGAATGCTGTTTGGCTGCAGCAGAGGACAAACAGAGCATGGCAATGCATTTTCAAAGCAATGTTTGCACCACCACCCTCCCCATCATGTCATGAGCTCAAGGGAGTATGGCTTTTGACTCTCAGGCCATCAATCACGTATTTCAATACATGATGGCCAAAGGTGTCGAGTGTGCAATTTGGTATCAAATGAAATGCACACAAACACACAATAGATCCTAACCTCTATCATGATTGATCAAGAGGCAAGGGGTGCAAATATGCAAGAAAAACTAATGCAACATGATCATGTTAAGGTAACAAGCATGCCAAATGCAATGCAACCTAGACAAGCATGCAAGATGCAACATGGGCGTTCAAGCATGCAAGGCGAACATGTGACAACATGTGAGGATAGGCAAGCATGTAGCAACATGTGAGGCAAACATGTAACAACATGTTAGGCAACTTAACAAGAGATGCATACCAAATGAAATACCACTTAAACATGCAACAACATGTTAATAGGCCAAGTATGCAACAACATGCAAGGCAAGCATGCAACAACATGCGGGAATGGTCTTAAACCAAACAGACCTTGAGCATGGTAAAAAAAGGCTAAAATCTTCATGGAACTAAGCCAAAACATGTAAGCGTGGTGGTCTAAACACAAGGTGAATGTTAAGACAAATGAGAGGATTTGCAAAGCAAGTACATGAAGCATGTAAGAGCCAACTAAACTCACCCAAAACAGAGTCGTGGCATGTTAAAACTACCCCAAAAACCCACTAAAATGAGGTCAACATGAGCTAGAAGGGCATGCTAAAACATGAAGCATACAAGACTAGTTTGCAAAATTTACACTACAAGTGTATAGACCAAGCATGGAATGAACAAGATAGGCAAAAATAGTGGCATATGACAGAAAAATAACCACAAATACTAGCTAAGACATGGCCAACATGAACTTAACAAAGGTGCTCACATGTGAGGCTAATATGACAAGTATGGAAGACAACAAGGAAAGGGGATGGCCCTCTCCTTCTTAGGACCTCAAAACACCATTCCCACCACTGAAATCCCTTTGGATTTCAGTGGTGAGAAGGCCAATACAAGGGGGTCCCGAAGCTCACAAAAAAGGCACAAAAATGAGGCCAAACAAGGCCTAAGAGGGGGTAAACAACCCCAAACACAAAACTGATCTTAAACAAAGATTAAAAGCATGCAAAATTAGAACTTTTATCAGTTATGGTTGAAGCTTAAAACAATAAGAAAGAATGGCTAAAAACCTAAGCAAGAAGGGGGAATCTAAAGCAAGGAACTCACCCTTGTAGACCCTCTTCAAGAACAAGGCTCCAGCAGGTTTTTTTTGAGTTCAAACCAAGCCAAGAACACTGAAATCAACCTCCTAACACCTCAGCAACCAACGATGGTGTTCTAGTGTGTGTTTGTGTACAATAGTAAGACAATACTACACTTTTGGACACAAAACAAGGCTAAACAAGGAAGTATAGATACAAGGCTATCTCTATCCTCTCCAGCATCATTTTTCTGAACCCTGGAGGAGGGAGGAGGAGCTCCCTTTTTATAGAGGCTCAATTCTAAGGCTTCCAAGAGAAGCTAAGCAAAGGAGTCAATCCCTCCATGCACGTGTATGGAAGGGGGTAATTGTGTGTGCCAGTTGTGCCAACTGGCACTAAATATCTACATAAAGCAGATGAATAGGGGTCGGCCAGCAAAAATGGCCGATCGACCAAAACTATGGCCGGCCGACTAAATAAAATGCCGACCGGCCAACACTGTTGGCCGATGGCAAAGAACCAAGGCTGGTGGCTTCAAGCCATGGCCAGTGGGTTGAGGGGGTGGAAAACAAGCCACCCTCTTCCCTCAGAAGCAAAACACAAATGATTGGTCCACAGCCAAGCACAAAACAAACAAGTCGAGAGGTCTTGAGGCAAGGTGCGCGGCCAAGACCTCTGAGAACTCAAAACAAACACAAACATGGATAATCATTGAGTGCCCAAACGATGACGTCCAAGTCTTAAGGACGGTCAAAAATGGGGTGTCTACACATACCTTGTTACCCCTTGCCTGGAGGGAGGGTGTAGACTGCTCGAAACTCGCTCCGTGTGCCCCTCTTTAGGAGAGGGCACGGATTAGGTTCATAGCTACTACAGTTCGGACTCCTATCACCGTTCTGAATCTAATATCACAAAGTGCAATGTGAGACTGATAAATCACCAAAGAGTCCAATCCGACAAATCATTTTGGAAAATTAGATTTTGAATCAAATAATGCCAAAACTGGACTGCTTTGCCAGATTACAGAGTCGCCACCTAAATATTTTATTTTTGGGAAATTTAGGAAACCCTGACTTGTGCCAAAGGCCACGTGTCCGTCATCACCAAAGTTGCCTCGGCTCGGGAACTTGGGTACGAGAGGGGAAGGTCATGAAATGAGCTCCCCCGCTCACCCGATCAAAGGATCAGCCTCTACTGACATGATATGTTATTTTTGAAAACACATGCGTCTTTATTCCGGTTATTAGCTAACTTACTATGTGATACGCACAACACACAAGTGTAGAATAAAATCGCTCGATTTGGAATAAAACATCTCATGTTTGTTTTTCGAAAGTGGTTTGAAGATGCTACTCGCAAGTAGGCTAAAACGCGGATTTGCCACCGTCAAGTGGGCTTAAAACATGATTTGCCACAAACAAGTGGGCTTAAAACTCACATTTTGATGAATTGTTCCAATTTAAGCAATGAAGCCTTCATCCACAGGCATTCATGCAGTTTAATCAGTTAAGCACATAGCCTCATGGCAAGCATGCTATCATGGCAACACTCATACTCATGCAATATGCTAAAGCGTAAACACTTACAATGTACTCCTAGCCAAAACAGAAAACTAGTTAGGAATCAATACATGATCATAGTTATGTTAAAGTGTCTAATGCAACACATGCAAAAATGCAACTAAATAGGCTCGGCTATCTAAGATGGCATATGAATGCAACACTCGATAACATGCTTTGAAACACGTATTCAAGTAAGTATTGAAATACCATGCAGTTTGAATGATGCGCTGAGCCCGGTGCATGCAAGACAAATGAATGATGCAAACATTGAAAGCATAAGGTATGCTAATTGAAATATGCCCTAAACTAACCACCGAAAGCGGATAAGTAAAAGGGAGAAAGACGCGGGGTTGGAAGACATTCACACACACACGCACACTTATTACAACATTTGCCCTCTCGACAGAGGGTCCGAATAAAATGAAAGCTAACTAGCTGCGCTAATTAAGCTAACTATTACAAACCAACTAATTAACAAACTATTCAAGCTAATTAATTATTACAAACCAAATTGAATAACTATCTAATCTAAGCTGATTAGAATATTACAAAGCATTAAGCTAAATTAATAACAACACAGGTAATCAACTACAACTAGCTAACAAAAGTGATGAATGGCCTTGCGGGCGAGGGAGATATGCATGCTCGGTTGCGTCCTCCCGGAAATCCACTGCTTTGCCTCAAGACGCCTCTGTTTGCACTCTTTTGAATCTTCAAAAATTACACCGATTCCCATGTTGCTTCTTTTTGATCTCAAGAACACCTTGAGGGCTGAGATTCTTCCTGTTGCTGCAACAGAGCACAGACAGAGGCAAGACAGTGTATTTGCGAGGAAATGTATGCACTTCCACACTCCTTATCATATCTCAAGCTCAAAGGAGTATGTCACTTGACTCGCTAGCCAACAACCAAGCATTTTCAATGCATGGTGGCCAAATGATCAAGCTTGCGCAAAACTCAATGAATGCATACATAAGACTCGAAAGGCCTCCACCCTATCGTGCACAATCAACGGGGACGGCGACCAAGAAGTGGGGCACGTTTCATCACTTAAAGTATGAAACGCCCCTCGTTTCTCGTGTTTGAATTAACGTCCAATCCAAACACAATGCAGTGCAACACACATGTAAACAACATGCTTATCTATCAATGCTAGAGTGGCATGCACAAGGCTTTATCATGTAAGCAATGCATGCATGGCATGTTTAGAGGCTAGGGCATCAAGACTAGCAAAGAGCATAGCACTATAGGCATACAATACCAAGCCTAAATGACCAAACCAACCCCGGACAGAGGTTAAGTATGCCAAAACAGTGGCTGAAATATACTAAGATCAAGGCATATAACACAAGGAAAATATGCACATTTGATAGTTCGCCAACAAGGCATGAAGACACAACTCCCAAACACATTAAAGGAGTGAAAAATGTGAGAAAGTGGAAATGACATATGCTTTGAAATTACATGCCAAGAGATGCCATATCATGCAAATAGCTCAAATAAAGCATGCCAAGATACTTGAAATACAAAGCTAGTCAAGGACTTTACACTGCACCCATACTAAGCAATGCTCAAATGGCCTTAAGCACTCAAAACAGACCTAAGGCAGGTCAAAATGGTAGCAAAAACATGCTAGACTTGCAACATAGATGGCAAGAAAGATAGGCTCCCGAATTGGCTCACAAACAAGGCATAAGGGCACAACTCTTAAACACAATGAAAGAGTGATAATCATGAGAGTACGGCAGAAGTTTATGCTCTGAAATTACATATCAAATGAAGCCATATCATGCACACATCACAAATATAGCATGCTAGGGGTCCCAAAGTGCAAGGGTAGCAAAGCCAAATACACTATTGCTATGCAAAGCCAAGCATGCATGACCAAAACCACTTAAATCAGACCTAAAGCATGCTAAAACATAGCCAAAAATGTAATAACCCAACCTTCGTACATGTTTCATGATATATTTTCAGTCCCTTTATTCTGCGCATCTAAATGCTTGTTGTGAAATGCCATGTGGAATTAAGTGTAATTAAGTGAACCTTATGACTATAGATTCATATCTGTGTAATAAGAAAACATATCTATCACAATTAAAATGTTTAGATAAGGAATTGAAAGCCTTAGGAGTTTAATAATTTGAAATTGACCTTATTTTTGGAATCATCATAATTTTTAAGTCATAATAAGCACTTTTGTAGAAATTTGGTTTGGAACGATTAAATTGATTAATTTTTTGTCCTATTCAACTTTTTCTTTTATATTATATATATATGTGTCTCTTGTGTATGGAACTTGGAACATTACTCCAAATATCTCCTAAGAGAAGAAAAATTAGAGAAGGAAAGAAAGGGTTTGAAGGGAAGAAACTCATCAAGAGGAAAGATTGGGAAATTGAGAGGGGTTGAAGGGTTTAAGGTTCAAGGTATGTAAATTTTGTTTGTATTAAGTCATTTCTTGGATTTGAGTGAGAATTCCCCTTTTATTTGTGAGTTTGGGGTTGTAATTGGAGTTATGTGTGTGCTAATTGTTGAATTAAGAAATGTTTTGTCACTTGGTTGATTGGAAACATTGTGAAATTAAGTTATGTTTATGAGTTGTAAGAAGAAGATCCAAGTCAAATTGAGATTGATATATGTTGTAATGTTTACGTATATGATTTTTGAACTATATGTTAGCAATTAAAGACCTTATTTTGAGCCTTGAAAAAGAGCACCAAAAATTGAGTTTTGCTGAAATTTCGAACTGCCTTCTCCCAGAATCGCTGCACGTGCGGGGATCACTGCCGCACGTGCGGAAGGCCTTGCCACACGTGCAGGGCTCACAGCCGCACGTGCGGCTCATGCTACAAAATTTTGTTTGCTCTGTTTCACGTGCCTAACCCTCTGGTATTTTTGAAATCTGTGTTTGGCGTCCATAAGATGCTTGTAAATTCGTTTGAAGTAAAATGAAACAGGAAAATAACTTAAGAAGAAAAGAGAACTAACGTATAGATTGTGTAAGTGTGTAGGTCGTACCTCAGGAAGAACAAGTGCTCCATAATGGCACTGTGAGTAATAGTACTGTAATCGCACATTTGGTTACGTTAATAATTCTTTTTATTAACGCTATGCGCTTCAGACGTAGTTATGTTAATATTATGTTGATTGGGAAACAGTGAGGACATTGAAAGAATGTTTGTGTGCATTGGTATGACTCTGAACCTACGCTGTATTCTGGTTATGGCTAATGATTATCGTGAATGTACCATCCTATGAATTATTCATGATTCTGCATAAGAATTGCATACAAACTATGAACACTGTGAAGTTGGTTAATAGAAGGGAATTGAGTATCAATAACATTGTTACTTGACTCATGTTATGACATGAACTGTTCTGACCTATTGATGTAATGGTACCTTTACCTTCGGACTATTGTTAATATTAATGTTCTGCTCATTACGAGACAAGTATGTCGACCTAAAAAGAACCATGAAGAAATCTAAGCGCATCATTGGATCATACGTTTTGTTTACTGTTGATAGTTAATGTTGACATTCCATTGTCTGCAAGTTAGTGGTATTGGTTCATGACAAGTAAATGGGATGTATGTGGATTATGCAACTATGATATCTACGTATCTCTGGAATGTGGTTACCTTTTGCTAACAATTATCAGCAACGCTCTGTTAAACTTATATTACCGATGGTAATTCATGTGAATAATGGGAAGAATGTATGCACTTTCTGTATGATTATGAAGTTAACCTGTTCTGATGATTTCTGGTATGGAACAAAGTGCTGTACGGAACTAAGTACTACACTTTGGTGGGAGCCACCTCTAGAATCCGTACGAGCCACCTCTTGAGTCCATACATATGTACTTCTGGGCCGCTAGGCCGTTTTGTTATTTCTGGGCCGATAGGTCGTTCTGTTATTTCTGGACCGATAGGCCATTCTGTTATTTCTGGGCCGATGGCTGTTCTGTGTATTACTGGGCTTAAAGTCACTCTGTTTAGGAAATTGGGCCATGGCCGTTCTAGAAATGACTACAGAATGTAGTTAATCATATGCCTCCACAGTTGTATGTTCTGTTATTTAAGTTAACAACTACATTATTTATGTGCTATTATTCACTGAGTTTTACTCACTTTGTATTTTGTCTGTTTCTGTAGGTAATCAACTGGAAAGCCAGTCCTAACCCTTGAGACTTGTCTATCTCTTGTCAACCTCAGTGTGTCCAGGCACTTAAGATGGAACCCGTGCATTTTGTAAAGCTTTAACTAGGTTTTCGGTTTATGCTTTGATTGTCTGCCTATGGTTGGATGTAAATAACCCCTTTCTTCTTTAGTACTTTTGTATGATTATGAATGACTGTAACTAAAGCTCGGGTATATGCTTCCTGTGTATTATCTACCTACTGTAATAATTGCGGTCCTGGCATAGTAGTGGTCGCTCAATGGATGTAATTCTTTTACTTTATGTTATTTTCTTATATTTAGTGCTTCCGTTCAGGCCCCATATGTTATATACAGCAGGTTAAGTGTTTGTTTCTGAATAGGTCACGCCCAAACTTCTAGGGGCGAGTTTAGGGGCGTGACAGGTGGTATCAGAGCACGAGTTGCTATCTCACACACGAATCCATTGAGCTTTAGGATGTCTAGGAAAGACTTAGGCATCATGCATAACATTCTGAAAGATCGATGGCAACGTTAAATGTGCTCTGCTAACGCTAACGATTTTGAATTACGCCTATTGTATATTCTTGTGCATATTGTGATTGATGGTGACGTAGAACGTGATGAGCATAAAGATGGAAAATCTGGAGGGTTTACCCCCGCCTGGTTAGATAAAAGGAAAAGGAAAATTGAGCAACATAAACAAAATGAACTGCGATGGGATTAAAACAACGAAATTGCGCTGCGGAAGCGTGGTGAGGGTTCAAGCTGGTCGATAAGATAATTTATATGCCAAAAAGTTAAATAAAATGTGTGTATGGAAAACGATGATAACATAATTGTACTTTCTAACCTCTATATTTCAATGACATGTGATGCTCTAATTTTTATGATATAAGTATGTCTTCCTTGCCATAACAATGTTCAGATCTGTAATTTTGAAAAGCAACTATGTTCGAATGTTTTGATGAGATGTGTTTGTATACTAATTGAAAGTGTGTTGTACAGTTGGATGTAAGAAGAAGTTATGTATACAATGACCTGACCCTGGTAAGACTGGTATAATTTGTTTGTGGAAACCTATGATCTGAGATCTGTACTCTATTATTTGTAATTTGTAATCTGTTTTGTTGTGTATAAATTATAATCCGTAGTTAGGATTTCTTATGAAGAGGGTTGAACGACATGAAGGACCTTACCCACATTTCGTGTTTGCGTACATGCGATTTGTCAAAAGAGAGGCAATTATTGACTATTACAAGCATTAAAAACCTGTTTCTGTATAGCACATTTTTGTGAAATATTTGCAAATTGTTCCCTTAATCCCTATTATGTATTTGAAGGATAGAAAACTAAAGTATATGATTGGTACTCTGACAATTTACTGCAAGACTGAAACCCTGCCTAGGTGTATGAGTGACTTAAGAGTAAGGAATCATTTCTGTGATGTATTTCTGTGTAGATATGTACCTACTGAATATTACAAATTGTCACCCTAGTCCTCTATTTTGTATTGGAAGCTATAAATTGTTCTGTATGATATGGTAAACTTTGTTAAAACGAAGGGACATGGAGATATTCTATATTGATAGTGGGTTAACGATATGTACTGGACATTTATTTCCTTCTGTATGCTTATACCAATGTGTACCACACTCGTGATATGATTATGAATTGACTTACTGCCATATTGAACTAACCTTGCTAAGAATCCTAACTCTGATATTAGTGGTCAAATCATTTTGTCGCTATCCTATTGAATTCTTAGACGTTATGGAATCTGGATAGATGTAATTACTGTATGTGTACTGAAATTGTTGACCCTATGAATGAACCTCGTAGGACTGACGTATGTGAGGTAACTAGATACTCTGATATATTAATTGCCTGAGCCAGATGCCTGGTCTATAATTTCGGTATGGCTGTTGCTGACCCACGGTAATTATAAGTTATATGAATACGAAAACCTGTAGTTGATCTCGTGTCTTATAGTAGGAAAAAAAAGAACTATTTGAATAGTGGAATACTGAAATGATTGAAAACAAGCCAAGTTAATTGGTGCCGTACAAGAAGAAATACTTATGAAAGAAAGATGTTACACCTTATGGTTATGACTGATTAGTCAAGAATGATTTTGAATTTGATTTCTGGTTTTGTTTTTGAGTGGCTCTCTGTGCTCAAAATAGTGGCTGTTATAGTTGTATTTATTGTTCGGATTTGAACTTACGATGGCATGACCGAGTGGCTACCATAGTATGTTTGCATGAATTTATAAAACTGTATGTTATTTGCCTTGGTAGTACCGTCATTATTTGATTTGGAATATGATTCTCCTTGTGTTACTGTATTTTGAAGTGAAACTATGATTGACGATATTGATTGGACTTCTTTCCCCCATTATTCTGACCTTGGCAAGAATTAGCATATATGATTTTGAAGCAATATACTGATATGACTGGAATATGTTTTCGGAAATAGCGAACGTTTCTGTTGTTATGAGAATATGCATTAGGTGCGTAAGGATGTGATACTTATTATGTTTCTGTTTTTGATATGGAACTTCTTGACATAAAATATTGTGATTATAACCCTGCCTACTGGGGATTTATGCCTTGAATATTCTGCAGTAAACTTTTGTGGTCTCAGCTCATTAACATGTGATCCTACGAAAGAAATATATGGAATTGATATTTTTACTTCTACACACCTGAATTAGACATCGAAACGACTAGTTGGATAACACTATGAGATATTCAAGGGTGTAAGACTGAAATTTCTAATCTGTTACATGATAGAAAAAGTTTGAGGGACCAAACTTATTTAAGGGGGGGAGAGTGTAATAACCCGACCCTCGTACATGTTTTCTGATATATTTTCAGTCCCTTTATTCTGCGCATTTAAATGCTTATTGTGAAATGCCATGTGGAATTAAGTGTAATTAAGTGAACCTTATGACTATAGATTCATATCTGTTTAATAAGAAACATATCTGTCACAATTAAAATGTTTAGATAAGGAATTGAAAGCCTTAGGAGTTTAATAATTTGAAATTGACCTTATTTTTGGAATCAGCATAATTTTTAAGTCATAATAAGCACTTTTGTAGAAATTTGGTTTGGAACGATTAAATTGATTAATTTTTTGTCCTATTCAACTTTTTCTTTTATATTATATATATATATATATGTGTGTGTGTGTGTCTCTTGTGTATGGAACTTGGAACATTACTCCAAATATCCCCTAAGAGAAGAAAAATTAGAGAAGGAAAGAAAGGGTTTGAAGGGAAGAAACTCATCAAGAGGAAAGATTGGGGAATTGAGAGGGGTTGAAGGGTTTAAGGTTTAAGGTATGTAAATTTTGTTTGTATTAAGTCATTTCTTGGATTTGAGTGAGAATTTCCCTTTTATTTGTGAGTTTGGGGTTGTAATTGGAGTTATGTGTGTGCTAATTGTTGAATTAAGAAATGTTTTGTTACTTGGTTGATTGGAAACATTGTGAAATTAAGTTATGTTTATGAGTTGTAAGAAGAAGATCCAAGTCAAATTGAGATTGATATATGTTGTAATGTTTATGTATATGATTTTTGAACTATATGTTAGCAATTAAAGACCTTATTTTGAGCCTTGAAAAAGAGCACCAAAAATTGAGTTTTGTTGAAATTTCGAACTGCCTTCTGCCCAGAATCGCCGCACGTGCGGGGATCACTGCCGCACGTGCGGAAGGCCTTGCCGCACGTACGGGGCTCACAGCCGCACGTGCGGATCATGTTGCAAAATTTTGTTTGCTCTGTTTCACATGCTTAACCCTTTGGTATTTTTGAAATCTGTGTTTGACGTCCATAAGATGCTTGTAAATTCATTCGAAGTAAATTGAAACAGGAAAATAACTTAAGAAGAAAAGAGAACTAACGTATAGATTGTGTACGTGTGTAGGTCGTACCTTGGGAAGAACAAGTGCTCCATAGTGGCATTGTGAGTAATGGTACTGTAATCGCACATTTGGTTACCGTTAATAATTCTTTTTATTAACGCTCTGCGCTTCAGACGTAGTTATGATAATATTATGTTGATTGGGAAACAGTGAGGACATTGAAAGAATGTTTGTGTGCATTGGTATGACTCTGAACCTACGCTGTATTCTGGTTATGGCTAATGATTATCGTGAATGTACCATCCTACGAATTATTGATGATTCTGCATAAGAATTGCATACAAACTATGAACACTGTGAAGTTGGTTAATCGAAAGGAATTGAGTATCAATAACATTGTTACGTGACTCATGTTATGACATGAACTGTTCTGACCTATTGATGTAATGGTACCTTTACCTTCGGACTATTGTTAATATTAATGTTCTGCTCATTACGAGACAAGTATGTCGACCTAAAAAGAACCATGAGGAAATCTAAGCGCATCGTTGGATCATACGTTTTGTTTACTGTTGATAATTAATGTTGACATTCCATTGTCTGCAAGTTAGTGGTATTGGTTCATGACAAGTAAATGGGATGTATGTGCATTATGGAACTATGATATCTACGTATCTCTGGAATGTGGTTACCTTTTGCTAACAATTATCAGCAACGCTCTGTTAAACTTATATTACCGATGGTAATTCATGTGAATAATGGGAAGAATGTATACACTTTCTGTATGATTATAAAGTAAACCTGTTCTGATGATTTCTGGTATGGAACAAAGTGCTGTACGGAACTAAGTGCTACACTTTGGTGGGAGCCACCTCTAGAATCCGTACGAGCCACCTCTTGAGTCCATACATATGTACTTCTGGGCCGCTAGGCCGTTCTGTTATTTCTGGGCCGATAGGCCGTTCTGTTATTTCTGGGCCGATGGCCGTTTTGTGTATTACTGGGCTTAAAGTCGCTCTGTTAAGGAAATTGGGCCATGGTCGTTCTAGAAATGACTACAGAATGTAATTAATCATATGCCTCCACAGTTATATGTTCTGTTATTTACGTTAACCACTACATTATTTATGTGCTATTATTCACCGAGTTTTACTCACTTTGTATTTTGTCTGTTTCTGTAGGTAATCAACTGGAAAGCCAGTCCTAACCCTTGAGACTTGTCTATCTCTTGTCAACGTCAGTGTGTCCAGGCACTTAAGATGGAGCCCGTGCATTTTGTAAAGCTTTAACTAGGTTTTCGGTTTAAGCTTTGATTGTCTGCCTATGGTTGGATGTAAATAACCCCTTTCTTCTTTAGTACTTTTATATGATTATGAATGACTATAACTAAAGCTCGGGTATATGCTTCCTATGTATTATCTACCTACTGTAATGATTGCGGTCCTGGCATAGTAGTGGTCGCTCAATGGATGTAATTCTTTTACTTTATGTTATTTTCTTATATTTAGTGCTTCCGCTCAGGCCCCATATGTTATATACAGCTGGTTAAGTGTATGTTTCTGAATAGGTCATGCCCAAACTTCTAGGGGCGAGTTTAGGGGCGTGACAAAAAATGTGCTAGAGTAAAGCATACACATGCTAGATCAATAGGCTAAAACACCAAATACACTAGGCTAGTGAACAAAATTGCACTACAAGTGCAAGGAGCATGCAGGAGGAAACCAAACCAGCACCAATCAGAGTTATGACATGGTAAATAATGGCTAAAAACATGCTGAAATGGAGGCAATTCAAAGCACAAAGACATGCTACTTTGCAAGGCTACAAGTAGGATTACACTACAAGTACAAGAAGCATGCAAGAGGTGCCTAAGACTGCCAAAAACAGAGTTATGGAAGGTCTGAAAAGTCACAAAAATGAGCCTAAACAAAGCCTCTAAGAAGTAGAAACACATGCTCTTTTGGAGAAGAGAAGGGGGGACCACCCCACCCATTTGGGACCTCAAAACCGCTTTTCCACCACTGAAATTCCTCTGAGTTTTAGTGGTGATAGGGCCAAAAAGAGATGGTCTCAAAGGCCTTAAAAGATGGCACAAAATAAGGCAAAACATGCCACCAAAGGGGGTAAACCACCCCTAACTCAAACAAATCCTTAGACAACCATTTTAAGAACTTAAATATAGAACTTTTTCTAGTTGAAACTTAGGCCAAAAAAAGCATGCAAAGGTGGCCTAGATTGTGTACAAAAATAAGATTAAAAGAGGGAGATGCTCACCCTTGAAGAACCACAGCAAAACAGCAACTTCTTCAGCCCAAAACCAGCTTTTAGAACTCAAATATCACTCCCAAGAACCTTAGCTCAATGATGGTGGTGTTTGGCTAAGAGGTTGTGTGCAAATATATGAAAGAAACTCACTTTCAAGCACTAAAAGAGAAGAGAGAGAGAGGATTCTAGAGAGAGAGGGGAAAATTTGCTCTCAATTTTCTGAACCTCTAATAAGGGTGAAGCACCTCCCCTTATATAGAGAAAGCAAGCAAAAAGCTTGCTTCATCTCTTCCTACACGTGTAGGGAGGATGCATTCTGTGCCTAACAGCTGGCACCAAAAATATTTGCAGAAAGTGCAGAAAGGCCGCCGACCAGTTAAGGTGGTCGACCGACCACCCAACCTAGCCAACCGACCACCCAATGTGGTCGACAGGGACAAAAGCTGGTCGACAGGGGGGGAAAGGTGGTCTACACAAAGAGAAGAAGGTGGTGGCAGTCTGTCGACCACTTAAGGTGGTTGACCGACCACCCACCCTAGCTGACCGACCACCACAAGTGTTCTATAGGGGAGAAAACTGGCTGGCAGGGGAGAAAAGTGGTCTACACCTCTACTTCTCCCTCCAGGCAAAAGGGGGCACCGAGGTTTGGTTTAAAACAAGCACAAAACCAAGGGAGCTCAGAGACTCAGGGGCAAGGCGTGCAGCTGAAAACCTCAGGGACTCCAAACGAGCGCGAACAAGCGCAATCATCGAGCACTCAAATGATGACGTCCAAGTCTTTAGGAAGGTCAAAAATGGGGTGTCTACAGAGAGGAGGGCCTGTCGGCCACTTTTGGAAGTTGTAGGCCACTTTCTCTCCTTGTAGGCCACTTGAAGTGGCTGGTAGGCTAGTGGAAATGGCCGGTCGGCCACTTGAAGTGGCCTACGGCCATTTTTCTATTTTTGCCGATATTTTTGGTTCCAGCTCTGCCAGTTGTTGGTCACTGAATGCATCCTCCCTACACGTGTAGGGAGGGATTCAAGCAAGCTCTTGCTTGCATTTTTATAAAAGGGGAGGTGTCTCCCCCTTCTAAGGGGTTCAGATTTTTTTAGAGCAAAAAATCTACTCTCTCTCTGGAATTCTCTCTCTCTCTCTATATATATATATATATATATTTGTGCTTGAAAGTGCTTGAAAGTGGGAATTATTGGTGCATTTGCAAAGGGACTCTTGATCAAACACTACCACCATTGAGCTGAGGTGCTTGGAGGTCTCATTTGAGCTCTTAAAGACTAATTTTGGCTCAGAAGTTGCTGATTTTGAAGTTGTGCTTCAAGGGTGAGTGTCTTCCGTTTTTAAGCTTTATTTTTGTATACCATCTTAGCTACCTTTGTATGCTTTTTTAGGCTTGGTTGTTAACTACAAAAAGTTCTATTTTTGAGTGTTTAAAGTGCTTGTTTGAAGCCTTGTTTGGGTTAGGGGTGGTCTCCTCCCCTTTATTGCTTATTTGCTAAGCTTTTGTACCACCTTTTAAGGCTATTCAAACCATCTTGTTTTGGCCCTTTAACCACTAAATTCCGGAGGAATTTCAGTGGTGGAAAGGTGGTTTTGAGGTCCTAAAAGGGAGGGGGTGGTCCCCCCTCTTCTTGTCTTGTTTGCATGAGTTGATGGCCTCACTCTTTGGCATGTTTTTCTACGCGTTTGGGGCTCTATCTTAGCATGTTTTTAGTCTTATTTTAGCATGTTATAACTCTGTTTTGGGTTGGTTTGGCCTCTCCTTATTTGCTTTTTGTACTTGTAGTGCAATCTCACTCATTAGCCTTGCATGCTTAGCATTTTGGCCTATTGTTCCAGCTTGTTTTAGCTCTATTTCAGCATGCTTTTGGCCTTGTTTTAGCATGCTTAAACTCTGTTCCAAGTGGTCTTGGTCATGTATGGCTTGCCTTGTAGGGCTATAGTGTAATTGGTGTGTTTTGAGACCCCTAGCATGCCTTATTTGTGATGTTTGTGCGTGATATGGCATCATTTGATATGTAATTTCAGAGCATAAACTGCTGTCATACTCTCATGTTTATCACTCATTCATTGTGTTTAAGAGTTGTGCCCTTATGCCTTGTTTGTGAGCTAATACATGAGCATATCTTTCTTGCCATCTATTCTACAAGTCTAGCATGTTTTTGCTACTATTTCGACCTGCATGAGGTCTGTTTAGGGCTGGTTTAGTCCTTTGAGCATTGTGTTGCATGGTTCTAGTGTTGCGTCCTTCACTAGTTTTAATGCTTATGCCTTCTAGCATGTTGTACATGAAGTGTTTGCATGTTAGAGTCTTGTTTTTCATGCCACTTTAGCATTGAAAAATCTGCCATCTTCCTCATTTCTTCACTTTTGATTTGTCTTGGGGATTGGTTAGTCTTGAGTTTGAGTTTAATGCATAAGATTGAGGCTTGTGCTTAAATGGCTTTAACCCTCTTTTGAGAGTTTCTCCTAGTCAAAGGCATGGTCTCTCCTATGCCTTAAACCATTCTTTTGGTTGACCTCCTCTCGTTAGAGGACTTGCACATTGGACTTAACCGGCTAAAGGACTCATCGGTAATCTAAAATGAGTAAACAAAATGAATCAAAGTAAAACATGCCAAGATAACATGTTTGTGTTGCATTGCATGTGTTTGGATCGGACATTAATCCAAACACAAGAAATGAGGGACATTTTATACTTGAAGTGATGAAACGTGCCTCATTTCTTAGTCACCGACACCCTTGATCGTGCATGATAGGGTGGAAGCTTCATCGAGTCTATTTGTGCATTCATTGACTTGCACAAACTAGGCTTCTCGGCCATCGTGCATTGTGATGCTCGGTTGGTGGCCTGAGAGTCGAGTACCACACTCTTTTGAGCTTGAGAAATGATAAGGAGGGTGGTTGTACACACATACCCTGCAAATACCTTGCTTTGCCTCTGTTGTACTTTGTTTGTAGCAAACTTGGAGTGTGCAGGAGCAAGTGGCCGACCGGCCAGTGGAACTGGCTTACCGGCCACTTTAAGTGGCCTACAGCTTCCCCTAGTTTCCGACAGTCCACCAGCCTGAAGGTGGTTCAAAGTGGTTCTGGTTCTGGAGCAGAAACAACCTGGAAATTGGTTCAGTGTTCAGAAAATCAAAGCAGAGGGGCAACTATAGACACCCCATTTTGACAGCCCCTAAGACTTGGGTGCTTCATTCTGAGCACCTGATGATGAAATGTTATGCTTTGCAATCCTTCGAATCTTCAGAAAAACCAAACCTTGCACCCCCATTGTGACCAAAACTTTTCTTCTAGCTTGATCACTCAGAGAATAGCAGGCCAACAGATGGTCGAAAGGCCACTTTTGTTGGGCCGACCATGCAACCTCTTTGTCGGTCGGCCATATTCTGTAGCAGCAGGTTACTCCCATGCACGGGATTAGGACCATCTGTCCTTTTCGAAGATATTTCTGATGTGAGAAGCTGAAATTCTATAAATGGAACACCCCCCCTTAGAGTTTGGGGTTAGAAAAAATTGGCAAAGGCTTAGAAGCGTGTCCAACACACTTCTCTTCCCTCTTGAATAGAGATACACTATTGATACACCATTGAAGCTTAAACTTGAAGCTTTTTGCTGAAGTTTTAAACATTATTTCAGATACTTGAGGGTGTTTAGATTAAAGTTTGTTAACTAAGAATATCTTCATCTCTTTCAAGATGTGAACTTTGAACTTTTTCATCACCTTTTCTCTCTCTTTTTCTTGTCTTTACATATTGATTTCAGAGTTATTTTGGGCTTAAAGTGTGATTAAAACTTTATTAAAAGTGGGACGGCTAGCCACCCTTCCGTTGGCTAGCTCACTAGTATGAATTGAATATGGGCTTATAAAAAGGTCCTCGTCCTCCCCAATACATGTGCTCTTACTTCCTATGTTTTGAATATCATATTTGTATTGTTGTAATAGTCCTCATGGATTTGGCGTGTTTAGGATATAGCGGCCAATCCGTTTGAGTTGATCGTTTTACTCTGTTATAGTTTTTGTTATGTATCTTGGAACTTGATGGTCATAGGAGGATTAGAGCTTAGGCTTAGCCTCTCCACCACAAGTTTGATTACCTAGCGATAAATTTCTTGTTTTCATACTATTGTTGTTGTCCACCTTGAAGTTGGGTAATAGCTTTCTATAGCTAGCTTTTCGTGTTCCTTTTAGATACGACTAGCCTTGCAATGTGAAGTAGATAAACACAAATGAGTCCAAATCCGACAAATCTTTTGGAAAATCGATGTTTGAATCAAATGCCAAAAATGGACTACTTTACTGGATTTCAGAGTCACCACCTACATATTTTTAGAAAATTTAGGAAACCTGAGACTCGTGCCAAAGGTGACTTATCCGTCATCACCAAAGTGTCTCGGCTCGGAAACTTAGGTACGAGAGGGGAATGTTATGAATTGAGCACCCCATTTGCCTGATCAAAAATCGGCCTCTATTAATCATGATGTGTTTTTTACGTACAATATATGCTCTTGTTCCGATTATTAGGCTATCTTTACTAGGTGATGCACACAAGTATAGACAAATTTGTAAAATTTGGAATACTTTGATTTTATGTTTGTTTTGCAAAATGTTTTGAATATGTATCAGTTAAGAAAGTGATATTATATGCACATTAATCGAATCATCCCAAGTTAAGCAATTAGCCTTCATTCATAGGAATTTAAACATGTATATCACTTAAGCACTTAGCCTCATGGCAACCATGCTTGACATGGCAATAATCGCACGCATATAATATGCTAAAGCAATAAGTGCTCACCTAGTACTCAACCGAGGCAAGCCAGAAGAAACAAAATTATTAGAAAAATGCATGCTCTACCATGCAAGATAACTAGTGCAACACATACAACATGCAATTAGCAGGCTCGGCTACTAGTATGGAATGTGAATCAATTTGATAGCATGCGGTAGCACACGTATTCAATGAAGTAATAAATAACCATGTTGTTAGAATGATGAAGCGAACCTTTATGCATGCAAGATAAATGGATGCCCATCAGGGAAAATGCTAAATGAAATATGATGTACTATGGTATCCATCATAAGCGGATAAATAAAAGGGAGAAAGAACGGGGGTTGGAAGACATACACACATTATTACATATTTGCCCTCGCACAAGAGGGTCAAAATAAATACCATAGCTAATTACAAAATTAACTAGCTATTACAAACCAAATGAAATAATTTAACTACACTAGCAAATTATTAAAAGTTTGAATGAAGCCAATTAATTAAATACAACGTGAGATTTAATTAACTAAGTCATTACAAAACTCATTAATTAATTAACTAATTAAACTTGAGTGCGGGGTTAAGCAATCATGCATGCCAATGCTAACATCTACTTGGAAACGCTTCTGTTTTGTTGCTGGCAGAACTGTTCTATCTGCAGAAAATGCTTCTGTCTTGCCTAAGCTTCTGCTATATTTTGTAGGAAAATGACACTGCCATGTTGAAAAGAGGTGGCCGGCCAGCCAGTAAAAGTGGTCAGCCAGATTCAAATTGTGGCCGACCGGCCACTATTGTTAGTACTATCTGCTACAATAGAAAAAGAACAGTGCAGAAACAGAATGTTTCTAGTGGATGTTTATCCTCGCTGCCTCTCCTTATCATGAATTGATCAAAGGAGGGGAAGAATCGATTCACAAATCATCAATGATTGTAAAGTTGTTGCATGATGATCTATGACTCAATTGGACAAAAGCTTAATAAGTTGAAAAAAGTGACCAACAAAGCCTCCTCCTTATCATGGAATTGATCAAGGGAAGTGGTCTAAGACTATTATCATCACTAACAAGTATGAAATGGCCTAAGACTCAATGGGTTCAATTAATGTTCAATTGAACCCAACTTCATTTTATTATCTTGTTACCTCTTTTAGTCCAATTTTATTAGCCTCTTTTAATTACCTTTCCATTCCTTAGTCATTTTAGTCCAAAAATGAGAATTAAGTCCACTAAATGGAGAGAAGTGTCAAACAAGAAGTCGTTTTGGGCATGAGAGAGAGGTAATGCCCTGGCAATGAACCTTCAGAGAGATTAAACCATTTAGCATTGAAGGGTTTCTTTCTCAAGCTTAAACAACACTCATTTGAAACAAATCTCAAAGAAATAAAAAGCCAAGAAAGGAGGGAGGTTGCAGAGGTGATTACACGTGAACATGAGTATGAAAAGTATGAAATAAATGCTATCAACTCAAATAGGTTGATGTCTAAGGCCTAAACCTCCAAACCTATGAGGACCACTATACTACAAGCATGTTATACAAAGCATAAATGAAATAAACAACCTAAAACAGCAAAAAACATTGCTGGAACTGAGGTAAAAGAAGCTAAAAGAGTAAACTAAAATAATAGAGAATTTAAGCTAGTAAACAAGCCAAAGGAGGGGTGGCTAACCCCTCCATTTTTGGGCCCCAAAACTACATTTTTAGCCTCTGGAAACCTCTAAAAATCAGTGTAAAAAAGTTGGAAAAAAGTTGAGGAAGAAATGGGAAATACAAGGGTAAAAGCTTGGAAAACAAGGTCTAAAGAGGGATGGTTAACCCCTCCACCTTAGATAGCTCTAAACCACAAGTTTCGGCCTAAGAAAATAGTAGGAAAATAGTTTTAAAATAGCAAGAAAAGATAGGGAAGAAGTAGTCAAGAGATGCTAAAAATTATACCTCTTGAAGCAAGGCAACTCTTTCGTTAACAAACCCACAAATTCTCACTCTTAAGGGCTGAGATTTGAGCTCAAGAACCTCAGCAAGAAGAGCGAAATTTTTGGTTTAGGAAGTGTAGAGAGAAAGTGTTTAGGTTGCAAAATAGATAGAGAGAGAGAGAGAGAGAGAGAGAGAGAGAGAGAGCGCTATGCAAGTATTGGAGCTTTAGGAATTTTTTCCAACCTAATTTCAAGAGGGGTGGTCATCTATATATAGAAAAACATGTGCCTTAGTTGGAAACATCTGTATAGAGATATCTGGTGTAGTGCATGCACCTGTGGAGACAGCTGGCATAGCTGGCAAGAAAATATTTGTTTTACCGGCACAATTGGCCTGCCGGTCACTAGGGGGCCAGCCGTCCACTTCTTCTGGCCGGCCGACCACTAATGGGGACACTTGGCTACAAAAAAATGCCTCTCGGGACGCCTAGCCGGCCGAGTAAGTGATTGTATGGCCGTCCATAAAAAGTGGCCGGCCGGCCACAAAACTCCTTTCAAACCTGACTTCAAATGGCCATATCTCCATCATCCGGACTTTGTTTTAGGTCATTCTTAAGTCTAAATTGAAGCCCCAGAAGTCTACTTTCTAATGGAGGGGGTTTCACATCTAAATTCTTTGTGTCAAAAGAGATATGCTTAATTTAGTGAAGGCTGATCATGTCTTTCTTAACGGTTTGATGCTCGACCTTTCCTAAACTAGGTTTCTTCCCTCCCCTCCTATTTCCTTCAGCTCCAAACCTATAAATAAGATGTTTTTTAGTATTTTTCAAAGAGTTCACCTCTCTTCCATTTATTTCCACTTTGTCCTTACTCGGTTTACCGAAAAGTGCAATCTTTTAAACGAAATGCGAACCTCGGAACATCGTAAAAGTATTTGAATTTTTTTTTTGAAAAGGAGGGTTTTAAGGTCTAAAATTATTTTGGTCTAAAATATTTTTGGTCAAAAATGGGGTGTAAGGTTGGGATTTAGAAGCTCTTCTTGCTAAAGAAATCGAACTTTTGTACAACGTAACTTTCATCATCGAGTGATCAACCTGAGGCGACCAAGTCTTAAGGGCAGTAAAAAATGGGGTGTCTACAGTTGCCCATCTTTGACAGAGCTCAAAATCATGAAATAACGTTAGTGAATGTCAAAGCCCAGAGATGACCCATTTTGACAAGGCCGTGAGACTTGGGCAAACAAACAAAATGCAGATGCAGTTAGTCGAACTCGAAAGTTGCCTACGTATCCCTTTGTAAGGAATTAAACTAGCGTAGTTCAGGGGCAGGATACAAATGATATACAGTGCAATGCAATAATATAATCAAACCACAAGCAGTGCTTGCCACACAAATATCATTAAGGGATGGGGATGCAAAATCAAACTATGTTTTATATAAAAAAGAAGTGGGCATAGCCAAACGATGCCTAACACAGACTAAGTGCCTACATCCTCAATATTGGCCTCCGCGCAGCATGTGTGCTTACACATAACAAAGCCATGTTTTAACGTGAAAGGGGTGCGAGCACATGCAAAACTATGTCTTTCGTAGAAAGAATTCAAGTAATTGGGAGGTATGATATAAGTGAGAAATGATCTGCTGGGAAAAGATAATGATCCTAAATGCTGAATGCAACAAGATAAAGTCTGATGCAATGGATGCAGTGAATAAGGGAAGTAGGCTGAACCGCGTCTTATCTAGAAAAGGCATGGACACAAAACAAATCACTTCCAACACAGAAAAGGTGTTGACATCTTCAATATTGGCCTCGGCCTAACATGGATACTTACACATGACATAACCATGTTTCAATGAGGGAAAGGTATGAGTACATGTCAAACTAAGCTTAACATGGAAAGGATGCAGGCAATAAAATGGATATTGCTGTAGATGCATGCAATAAATTCTATATGCAACGTGATAGAGGTAAAAAATGTGATGTAATAGAGGTAATGGATAATAACTATGATGTAGCGGTTGGGAAACAACGCCTTAGAAAGTACCCTACAGGGGCAATTGGTGATGACTCACCTTATACTGTTGGGGATCTTCTGCCTCTTCTTGGTTTTAAGACTTCTTCCTTCATCTTGCCCTTCCAAACCACAGGTACTACTTTTCTTCTTGGCCATGTTTGCAACTTTTCCTATTCTCCAACAGGGTGACAGACTAGGTTGGTTCAGTATCCGGAATTGAGGGGTATACAGGCTACCTCAACCTATGGGGCTTCCATACAGATTTCAAGCCAAGGATATACCCCTGGGTATTTAAACCAGAATTTAGACTCAAAAATTCTAAACCTTTGCTTTCTAGGCCTCGGCCACTCGAACTCTAGTTTCTACCATCTCAGTTGATCTCCTAGGAACTCACTACAAACACAGTCAGGTGGCTATACCAGATCGCCTGAAGCTGTTCGAGCACGACAAACACCAAAGGAATTGCACCTTTAGAGGATTTAAGGTATCCTAGACCCAGTGAGTGCACAAGACAATGCGGGTGAGGTGCACAAAACAATGCGAGTGAGGGTGCACAAGACAGTGTGATACAGGGTGCACATGATAGTGTGATGTAGGTGCAGAAGACAGTGCGATGCAAGTGCACAAGATAGTGTGATGCAGATAGTGCAATGTAGATGCACAAGACAGTGCGATGCATGTAATAACACGACCCTCGTGTATGTTTCCCGATATATTTTTAGAATCTGTTTTATGTTTTTGAATGCTGATTGTGGAACCCTTTGAGAAAGGAAGGCTAAGTAGGGGGAAATTCATGTTTAGAGATGCCTATCTATTTGACAAAGAAAAGTATCTATTACATCTATAGGCTAGAAGTAGAAAATGGAAGCCTAGAAATTTAATTATCTGAAATTGAGTTCATATATGTGATCAGCATAATTTTTAGGTAATATTAAGCGTTTCTGTGAAATTTCAAATTCAGATGCTTAAACGATTGATTTTCGTCTTTATTCAATATATATATATGTATGTTTATGAGAAGCCTCAAGATTTAAGAACTTCATATAACATATTCCCTGGGAGAAAAGGAAGAAAGGCTAAGAACAAGGGAGAGTTGAGGGGAATTGAAGCCAAGGTAAGATGGATTTCCCTAACCCAATCCTCTTCCTCAATTTGAAATGGGAAGCTTTTGATGTTGTATAAAGTCTTGGATGTGTGTGTGTTGAAGACTTGGCATGATAATCCTATCATATGTGTATTTTGAACCTAATTCAAGTTATCTAATGAAGGATATCATCTTGTTTATTTACTTAGCAAATTAGTACCCATGCTTATGCCATGTTTTTGTATATCTATGCATGTGTGTGTGAAGTTAAGAGCCTCAAGAATGAAAGAATGTTAATGAGCTTTAATTATGCCATGATCTTGCCCAAGTCAATTGAGTTGTGTTTATGAGTTAAATATGTTGTATATTGTATCTTGATTTACATGTTTTTTTGAATCATGAATTAGCCATAAAAAGTCCCAAGTTAAACCCCTTAAATATGCACCAAGAGTTGAAATATTGCAGAATTTTGGACTGAGAAAATGCAGAATTGCCGCACGTGCGGGAGTCATGGCCGCACGTGCGGGAGCCAATCGCCGCACGTGCAGGGGTTGTGGCCGCACGTGCGGGAGAAGACCAATTTTTGGGTTTTGATTCTGCCTAAAAAGCACGTGCGGGGGCATTTTGCCGCACATGCGGGGGAGTTTGCCGCACGTGCGGGGCTCACAGCCGCACGTGCGGCCCATGCTGAAAAACCCGGATTGCTCCGTTTTGCGTGTAGAACCCTCTAATATTGCCGGAATGTGTATTTGATGCCTTTATGATATTTATAAATTCATTCGAAGTAAAGCGAAATAGAACGTAACTTGATATGGAAAAAAAACTAAAGTATAAGTTTTGATTATGCGCAGGCCACACTCCGGGAGGAACAAGTACGTCATCACAACGCTGTGAGTAGTAGCACCATTATGTGCTTCAAATGTAGCTAATGATTGTCTTTAGTATTATGTTCATGCATAAATGCAACTATGTTATGTTTCAAAATATGTAAAGAAAGAAATGGGAAAGATGAAAAACATTCGTTCAGTAAGACTCTGAAACCAAGTCATTCTGTTATTATTATATGAAACAAAGTGCTACACGGAACTAAGTGCTACGATGTGAGTCACCTCTAGAGTCCGTGTGAGACACCTCTTGAGTTCATACGAGCATGTTTCAAGGGCTTAATGCCACCAATAGAGAAAGGTTTGGTTCATGCCCTTGTTTAATTGATGACGCGATTAGATGCATTGGAAATTGCCCCTAGTGTCTAGTCACTGGCCACCGGTTGGGTTCATGCCCCTTATTCGATGGTTGGCCCGGTCAGATGTACTGAAAATTGCCTCTAGTAACCAGTTACTGGCCACCTTATGCAGGCATGTGTGATGGGGATCATCAAATCCTAGAACAATTACCAACCAATCAGACTCATGCTTCTCTTCTGTTCCAGCATGTTAGAACTTCCTCTAGTCCCCTCCAAAGCAGTGACGGATTCCTGACATACACTATGCAATGATCATGAATGCGATGCCCCTTGTATGGGCATTCTCGATTTTTTTATGAATTCCACACATGGACTTGTTTTCGAGTTTGGAATGAACATTTGTGTATAGAATTTTGGCGATGATACTCTGTTGAATTTTGAGCAACAAACAAGCTAGGGTGACTAGATGAAGAGCGCAAACTGAGACAAACATTGGGCACGACACCACAGAACTCACAACTAACCCAAAAGCTGAAAAAGACTCAACGTAACTGATCATTCATAGTGCCCATAGTATTACTTATGTTCCCTTTAGAACTCAATCTTGTAAAACCCGAGTTTTGATTTCTTTTTTGCTCAAGATAGAGATTCTACTGATAAGTTCAAGTACTGAAAATTTCTCCACTTGTTGATTCAAACTACTTCTTTCTTACCCAACACAAGTATGTGATATGTGCAGCAGTTGGTATAGCTCATGGATTGATGCGAAGTTGACGACGTGAATTGAGCAGGATGATCAGGTTAAGATGAATGAGATAGATGGTTGACACTGAACTTCAGGATAAAGTTGCCTACGTATCCCAAGAATGGGAATCAGGTCAACGTAGTTCATGGCTGAGGTTCACTCAAGTGTTGACACTTTCCTTTTGCGCTCTAACTTTTGCCAAAGTTGCCCCTTCAGGGTTTTCAACCTTGCGAGCTCTATTTATTTGATCTCTCATTTTTTCATGCTCTAACTTTTGCCTAGGTCGCCCTTTCGGGTTTTCGGCCTAGCGAGCCTCTGAAGGATAGCGTTACAACATTTGTGGTGAATTTGATCAATAGTCATCCTTGCCTTAATACTGGAACTGGTTTCACCTTGAATTGAGCTTGGTTTTCCATTCTCTTATGCATTTCCTCTTCCTTTCTTTTGCTCCATTTTCAAAGTTGGTTCTTCTAGCAATGTGGTACCTTCCTTCCATCAGCTTCTCCGAATTCAGAAAAAAGTTCATTTCATCATAGTTGCTTGGATTTCATTCCAATGAATGCTCCTGGCTTGATAGTTAACTTCTTTTCCCTTTTCTTTTTCTTTTATTCTTCTCTTTTTCTTTTTTTTTTTGCTTTTCTTCTTCTCTTTTTTTGGTTTCTTTTATCCATTGTTTTTTGAAGTAATGAAAAACACCAGGGGGAGAAATTCTATGATTATGAGGTCTGAAAGCCGCCTTGTACTTGTAAGTCTGAATGCTGCCCTGTGCTTGCCAAAATGATCGCCTAATGGCGAAGAGAATCCCTAGGATAATGTAAAATACCACGCACAATCTTGAACCTACCTTTGCAAGTTTGTAAAAGCAACAACTTAAAATTTCAAATCATGAAGGACTTTGCGCCGATAAGTTAGAATTCACTTAAACCATTCGGGGGATCCTTCTCAACACTCAAGCTTATTAACAGAATCTCTTTCGAAAAATAAATTCAAAACTTTTTCTATTTTTAAAAGGTCACACATGCATTACTATAGGCATAATAAAATGAACAAAAACTCGACTCCCGCTTTCTTATTATTAAAACAACAAAACGAAGACCTGAAGGTACAGGAGAGTGGCTCAAAGGAAGAGACTCAACTGAGACAACAACATAAGAAAAGATAATGAAAATAAAACTCATAACTCAACCATTTACAAGACAGAAAGGGGTTTTCACTCTCCAAGACCATTTGTAGATTTCAAAAATAACTTCAAGTAGCCCACGAGAGGGTCCAGTCTTCAATTCAGCAATACAATGTCCACACCCAGTATGATCTCATAGATTGATCCTCACAATTACCTCAGTTGTCCCCACACATCTCTTTGTCTAAAACAATTTCTTTTCCACGCCATGCCCCCTAGTTTAGAAGGTTCTTTCCAAGTGCTTTTGACAATTCCCCTAGTTGAGATTGAGGTTCATCATTCCAACCATTAGTGCTGGCACCTGTAGAGAGCCCACAGCATCATCAAGCTTGAACTCGCCAAGATCGAGTAAACTTTCCATCTCTTCAAAGATTTTGTTCCTTTTGCTTAGATCAGAATCGGAAGATTCTAGAATGAACATAATGGGTTTGGGCTCATTGGCGGGTATGATGCGTTGGCTAGGGTAATGGTTAGTTGTGGGCAAGTCGTGGATGAGATTTATGTTATGGAGTGGCAATCTATTGCAGTCAGGGAGGGGTTTATTGACAGCTTTGGGATTTTTAGGTGGGGTGATGACCTTATTGTCAATCAATTCTTGAATTTCATGGTGAAGGCGGAAGCAACGGTCAGTATGGTGACTGTACTACTGATGGAATGTGCAATATTGGGTAGGGTCATGTTTAGGTGGGAGAGGATTAGGGAGAGGTCAAGGATTGAGCGGTTTGAGATACCCTTTCTCTATCAGTACCTTTGAGGCACAGGTTGGGCTCATATAGAGATGGGTGAAGGTTTGGTTTTGGGAGGAAGAAGCACTAGTTTTGGAAATATTGGCAAATGGATTGGCAAGTGTTGGCTGGATATTCATGGGTTTGGGACTGGAATCAGGATGGGTGTTTCTGGTGAAGCATCTCTCCTTATTGTTTGGCTTTTCTTTGTTTGCCAACCTGTGAGTAACCCCTATTTGAGCATTGGTGTGTTGAGCAGCGAAAGTTTCATTTACAATCCTTTCAACAATTGTGAGGACTTGCCATTGGTTTAGGCCTTTGGTCTTCAGAACTTCGACAACCCGTCGAAGATGTGCACAAGGGTCAACAATCACCCCGGACTCATTTTTGCTGCTTGCTTCAGCCTTGTCACACACTCGGATGACTACGTCTGGGCAAGGCCTGTTTTCTTTTGATTGGCCCATTCCACTTTTAGCTTGTCCTAAGATTAGAGAATCCTTTGACGAGGTCGGAACTAATCTACCACCGTTCCTTGAAGGTCTTTAATCATTCTCAACATCTCAGCAGCAATGGGTTCGGCCATTTGGCACTCTTGGTGTTTTCGAACCGGAGTAGGTGAATCCATCATGCACAAATTGATACTTTTAACAATGAACACCTCTAGCTTGGGCAGATGGGATGGAGTGATATATATACTAGGGTCGAAGGAAGGAGGTAGTGTATGGATGAGGTTAAGGTGAGGAGGAGGTACTTGGTCATGGATGGGAAGTGGGCTAGTGGTAACATTGGGTTCTTGAGGTGGAGCTATCGTCTGGTTGTCGATAAGATTCTGAATCTCATGATGAATGTGGTAACAACGATCTGTACCATGACCATGTTGTTGATGATACGCACAATATTTAATGGGGTTATGTCTAGTAGGGAGTGGGTTAGGAAGAGGTTGGGGATCAAGGGGTTTGAGATACCCTCTTTCCATCAAGACTTTTAGTGCATTGGTTAGGCTAATATAGAGGGGGGTGAAAGTTCTGCCTTAAGCTGGGGTTGGGCTGGCTATTTGTGGGTTGGTATCGGCAAAGGGGTCAGTAGTTTTGGTAGTGGTGGCGACAGTATTGATTTCAATGGGTTTGGGAATCGTGCTACTGCTAGCATTGGTACTCTCGGAAAACACCCTCCTTGTTGGTTTGCTTGTTCTAGGAATAATCCCTTTGTTAAATGCGCTCTCAATCTGAACCTCTAATTCATGCAAATTTTTTAAAGTGAACAGTGGAGCAACTATTAACTTTTGTAACATCTCAGGCTCAAGGTTCTGCACCACTATCTGCACTTGGTCCCTCTTGGAAGGCCGGTCTATCATTTGTGGTGCCTTTGTTTTCCACCTTGCAACAAATTCCACAAAACGTTCTTTAGGATTCTGGTGGGTTGCTTCAAGCTCTTGGGTAGTCATTTCAATTTGGGTATTGTAAGAATATTGATTGACAGCGCCTCTGCCAAATCTTCCCAATTCTGCTTCACTTCATCGTCCAACTTGGCGTACCAAGTGGCTGTTATTCCCGACAGGTTTCTTCCACACAAAGAGAGTTTTTGAGGCTTAGTCAGACCCATCGGTTTTAGGATGTCCAAGAAAAGCAGGATATGTACCATAGGATCTCTAGACTCGTCGAAACGGTCAATGTGTGGCATTTTGAATTTGTTTGGGAGCCTTACGGTAGCCTCGGTGTACCCATCTTTAATGTCGGGAATGGAGTTAATTCCTTGTGCCTTTTTGAATTGCTTCTCAAGGTTAGAAATTTTTAATAAGGTTGGGTCGAGATCATTAATATCAAGGGTAAAAAGCCCCTCATTAGGCTGCACCAGGGGTCTGGATACTCAAGCTTGAGCCAACCTTTCTCGAGGATCTGGACCTTGCAAATCTTCAGCTGGTGGAGGTGGGTCAAAGTTCGACTGGGGCCCCGGGATTAGATGTGTGGTAGATGCCCTAGATGGGCGTTGCATTTCAGTAATGGTTCCATCCTGCATGGTAATTCCCTGGTTTAAGGCGGTTATCATGGCCACAACTTCATCTGGACTCTGAGCCATCATGGGTCTGTTGAGTTGGATGGGTGCAATCTAAGACCTGACTAACAAGGATTTTTTGACCCCGTTATACTTGATGTATCTGAGATGGATTAGTCTAGATGGGTTCGACTGGATTGTGCTTTTTAGAATGGGTCTTTTGGCATTGGATGGATGTTTTTCTTTTGGGGATTAGATGGACTAGACCTTTGCTGAGTGGTTTGTTTTCTGGGATTGGATGGACTTTGATGGGTTAAGGCTTTCCGGGTCGGATTGGGCTTGACGTTTGTTGAGTTAGGTACTGCTCTTTCTTTGGCTCAGACAAACCTAGCATTAAAAAACAAATGCTCTATCAGATTAGGATACCGGGTCTGCTAGTCAAAACAAAGCAAGATACAATTTTTGGCTCTGGTTTTGGTTCTTGCTGACAATTCATTCCTATCAAACACAAACCCCTAGATTTTGACCCAAATTCTGATTCTGATATGACCTTGAATGTTGAAAGGAACCGCCTCAAGATTAAGACTCTCCTAGGATTGCATCACACATTTTCAAAGATTTCACATTTTGCACAAAAGCACTCAAAACACCCCTATGAGAGGTCAGGGTGTCTCTATTTTAGCTTTGCAGTGATCTGGGGTTTCACTACTTCAAGCAAGTGGTTGCACAAAATCATGCATATAGGTGAGCATCCCGTCCTAAGTTGGAATAGTCACTATGGCTTTACAATATGCAACTAAGCCAATTTGTCAAAAGGGATACCTCGGCAAGATTACCTAATATACCTCTCACACGTAACACCGAGAAGTGAAAGGAGGATCAAGCGGTACAGCGGTAATCCAGATCCAAGGGTTGTGTTTCCAACATGGCAGAGCCCACGACCTACCAGACTTTTGGCAAACTTTTTGGGCAAGCCTCCGGCAAACCGTCTAGGAATAGCAGATGGAAAACAATGTGACTTAGAGTAACAATGCAGATGCAAATGCGAAGAACATACATATGTAGAAAAAATTTCACATCATGAAGTTCAAGTCAAGTTCTATAAATCCCCAGCAGAGTCGCCAGAAACTGTAGCTTGCTTTTCGTGCTCTTTTCGGATACGACTAGCCATATAGTTCGGATTCTCGTGGTTCTGAATCTGATTCCACAAGTGCAATGTGAAATAGATAAACACAAATGAGTCCAAATCCGACAAATCTTTTGGAAAATCGATGTTTCAATCAAATGCCAAAAATGGATTGCTTTCCCAGATTTCAAAGTCGCCACCTAAGTATTTTTGGGAAATTTAGAAAACCTGTGACTCGTGCCAAAGGCTACTTATCTGTCATCACCAAAGTGTCTCGGCTCGGAAACTTAGGTACGAGAGGGGAAGGTCATCAATTGAGCACCCTATTTGCCCGATCAAAAATCGGCCTCTATTAATCATGATGTGTTTTTTACGTACAGTATATGCTCTTGTTCCGATTATTAGGCTATCTTTACTAGGTGATGCACACAAGTATAGACAAATTTGTAAAATTTGGAATACTTTGATTTTATGTTTGTTTTGCAAAATGTTTTGAATATGTATCAGTTAAGAAAGTGATATCATATCCACATTAATCAAATCATCCCAAGTTAAGCAATTAGCCTTCATTCACAGGAATTCAAACAGGTATATCACTTAAGCACTTAGCCTCATGGCAACCATGCTTGACATGGCAACAATCGCACGCATGCAATATGCTAAAGCAATAAGTGCTCACCTAGTACTCAACCGAGGCAAGCCAAAAGAAACCAAATTATTAGAAAAATGCATGCTCTACCATGCAAGATAACTAGTGCAAGACATACAACATGCAATTAGTAGGCTCGGCTGCTAGTATGGAATGTGAATCAATTTGATAGCATGCAGTAGCCCACGTATTCAATGAACTAATAAATAACCATGTTATTAGAATGATGAACCGAACCTTTATGCATGCAAGATGAATGGATGCGCATCATGGAAAATGCTAAATGAAATATGATGGACTATGCTATCCATCATAAGCGGGTAAATAAAAGGGAGAAAGAACGGGGGTTGGAAAACATACACACATTATTACATATTTGCCCTCACACAAGAGGGTCTGAATAAATACCCTAGCTAATTACAAAATTAACTAGCTATTACAAACCAAATGAAATAATTTAACTACACTAGCTAATTATTACAAGTTTGAATGAAGCCAATTAATTAAATACAACGTGAGATTTAATTAACTAAGTTATTACAAAACTCAGTAATTAATTAAGTAATTAACTAAGAGCTATGCAAACGAATTAAACTTAAGCAGTGGGTTAAGCAATCTTGCATGCCAATGCTAACATCTGCCCGGAAATGCCTCTATTTTGCTACCAGAACTGTTCAGTCTGTAGAAAATGCTTCTGTCTTGCCTCAGCTTCTGCTCCATTTTGTAGGAAAATGACATTGCCATGTTGAAAAAAGGTGGCAGGCCCGCCAGTAAAACTGGTAGGCCGGATTCAAATGGTGGCCAGCCGACCACTATTGTTGGTACTGCCTTGCTGCAACAGAAAATGAATAGAGCAGAAACAAAGTGTTTCTAGGGGATGTTTATCCTCTCTGCCTCTCCTTATCATGAAATTGATGAAAGGAGGGGTAGAATCGATTCACAAATCATCAATGGTTGCAAAGTTATTGCATGATGATTTATGGCTCAATTGGACAAAAGCTTAATAAGTTGAAAAAAGAGACCCACAAAGCCTCCTACCTGTCATAGAATTGATCAAGGGAAGTGGTCTAAGACCATTATCATCACTAACCAGTGTGAAATGGCCTAAGACTCAATGGGTTCAATTAACGTTCGATTGAACCCAACTTCATTTTATTATCTGGTTACCTATTTTAGTCCAATTTTATTAGCCTCTTTTAATTACCTTTCCATTCCTCAGTCATTTTAGTCCAAAAATGAGAATTAAGTCCACTAAATGGAGAGAAGTGTCAAACAAGAAGTTGTTTTGGGCATGAGAGAGAGGTAATGCCCTGGTAATGAACCTCTGGAGAGATTAAACCATTTAGCATTAAAGGGTCTCTTTCTCAAGCTTAAACAACACTCGTTTGAAATGACTCTCAAAGAAATAAAAAGCCAAGAAAGGAGGGAGGTTGCAAAGGTGATTACATGTGAACGTGAGTATGAAAAGCATGAAATAAATGCTATCAACTCAAATAGGTTGGTGGCTAAGGCCTAAACCTCCAAACCTATGAGGACCACTATACTACAAGCATGTTATACAAAGCATACATGAAATAAACAACCTAAAACAGTCCTAAAACAACCGAAAACAGTGCTGGAACAGAGGTAAAAGAAGCTAAAAAATTAAGCTAAAATAATAGAGAATTTAAGCTAGTAAACAAGCCAAAGGTGGGGTGGCTAACCACTCCATTTTTGGGGCCCCAAAACTACATTTTTAGCCTCTGGAAAACTCTAAAAATCAGTGTAAAAAAGTTGGAAAAAAGTTGAGGAAGAGATGGGAAACACATGGGTAAAAGCTTGGAAAACAAGGTCTAAAGAAGGGTGGTTAACCCCTTCACCTTAGATAGCTTTAGGCCACAAGTTTTAGCCCATGAAAATAGTAGGAAAATAGTTCAAAAGCAGCAAGAAAAGATAGGGAAGAAGTGTTTGAGAGATGCTCAAAATTATACCTCTTGAAGCATGGCAACTCTTTTGTTAACAGACCCACAAATTCTCACTCCCAAGGGCTGAGATTTGAGCTCAAGAACCTCAGCAACAAGTGCTAAATTTTTGGTTTAGGAAGTATAGAGAGAGAGTGTGTAGGTTGCAAGATAGAGAGAGAGAGTGCTATGTAAGTATTGGAGCTTTAGGAATTTTTTTCTGACCTAATTTCAAGAAGGGTGGTCATCTATATATAGAAAAACATGTGCCTCAGTCAGAAATATCTGTATAGGGACAACTGGTGCAGTGCATGCACCTGTGGAGACAGCTGGCAAGAAAATATCTGTTTTGTCGGCACAATTGGCCGGCCGACCACTTCTTCTAGCCGGCTGGCCGACCACTAATGGGGACACTTGGCTATAAAAACTACCTCCTAGGAAACCTGGCCAGCCGGCCAAGTGCTTGTACGACCATCCACAAAAAGTGGCCGGCTGGCAACAAAACTCTGCTCTCAAGGTCGACTTCAAATGTTCATATCTCCCTCACCCAGACTTGGTTTTTTGTCATTCTTGAGTTTAAGTTGAAGCCTCGAAAGTCTACTTTCCAATGAAGGTGGACCCATATCTAAATTCTAAGTGTGCAAAGAGATATGCCTAATTTAGTGAAGGCTGATTATTTCTTTGTTAACAGTTTGATGCCCGACCTTTCCTAAACGAGTTTTCTTCCCTCCCCTCCTATTTCCGTCAACTCCAAACCTATAAATAAGATGTTTTTCAAGATTTTCAAAGAGTTCACCTCCCTTTCATTTATTTCCACTTTGTCCTTACTTGGTTTATCGAAAAATGCAATCTTTTAAATGAAATACGAGCCGCGGAACATCGTAGAAGCATTTTGAAAAATATTTTCAAAAAGAAGATTTTAAGGTCTAAAATCGTTTTGGTCTAAAATAATTTTGGTCAAAAATTGGGTGTAATGTTGGGATTTAGAAGCTCTTCTTGCTGAAGAAATCAAACGTTTGTATGGTGTAACTTTCATCATAGAGTAATTAACCTGAGGCGCCCAAGTCTTAAGGGCGGTCAAAAATGGAGTGTCTACACTTCCATGTCAGAAGTGTTGAAAAACTCTCTTTTCAATCATTTTCGAAACATGGAAATGGATATCTCATCCTTATTCCTTGGCTAGAAGAGGTGTTATCAACAATTTTTGGCAAGTTTTGTGTTTAAAGCTTTAAATAGATAGGTTGATTCTTGATTCTCCCTTTTCCTCAAAGTTGTAAGCTGTCTTCTAGTTCCATGTTTAAAGCCCGAAAATAGATGTCTCATCCTTATTCCATGATTAGGAAGATGAGCATACACCAACTTTTTCATAGTTTTCATTCATTTACTTAGTCTTGTTTTGATTTTGTTTTGAAGCCATATGAGAGCTCTTGCATCGAAAGTATTAGAAACTCTCTTCTAGTTCCTTTTGAAGCATGTAAATGGATTCACTCCATGTTCCATAAGTAGGAAAAAGAGTCTCTAATTGCTTCCCTCAATGATGTAATCTTTTGCTAATAGGCTTCTCTTTCTAACATGGCTAACCGCTTCTCTGCAAATTTGAGTACTTACTTACTCTTATTTTCCATGAGATATAGTAGGTTTCGGCCATCTCTTTGAATACTTCTTAATTAGCTTTAGTTTTGTATCCATTGAATATTCCGTCATATTGCTTCACGACTCATCATCTAAATACCCTTGGGATGTTTGATGAGTTGTGAAGCAAACCTATTCCCCCCTTAAAAATCTTCATGATAGGTGTGAGACCATGAAATATCCTCTCACATGGATGTTGTGGAGATCCAACGAAGAGTAGAGCTGTACCCCTGTAGATCTGCAATGAGGAATATAGTCGGTGCCACCCAACCGGGGTTGCCGGCCGGGAGTACTTCGATGATCAAGTCAGTCCCTGAATCAAGAAATAGTGTATATCTATATTAGAAGGGGTGTGTGTGTGTGGTGGAGGGAGAACAGACATACCTTTCACTTGGGATGCCCCCCCCCCACTTTATAGAGATGGGGGGTGTGATATTTATTTGGGCTGGACCTTTGTAGGCTTGGTTGAGGTTAGGCCCAATAAGCTAGTACCTATAATTTTCTGGCTCCCACAATTGCCCCAAAACTTTCATTGTCTGTGGTAGAAGGAATGAGAGTTTTTTCTTGCCAAGTTATGCTGTTCAAATAGCTGTTAGGTTTTTTTGATAAAGAACACTTTGGATAAATGAATAAAATGTATGAATGGATGACTGCATGTATGCTTGAATGTATGTATAAATGTACGTATGTCTTGAATGTATGTATAAATGCACGTATATCTTGAATGTATGTGTATAAATGTATATATGTTGATCATAAGATGAGGGGGGTTGAGCTAAAACCCAGAAAGGAATACAAACAAATCATAACGATAGGCCACGGTATTGTTACCCCCGGACAAGGGCTGTAGGCCGTGG
The DNA here is from genome assembly GCA_036172215.1 of Camellia granthamiana. Lineage (NCBI taxonomy): Eukaryota > Viridiplantae > Streptophyta > Magnoliopsida > Ericales > Theaceae > Camellia > Camellia granthamiana. The sequence continues at coordinate 77,383,247 of CM069913.1, read as the reverse complement.
TATTATGACCCCCGGGCGAGGGTGTAGGCCGTGGTATTCTAACCCCTGGGCATGGGTGTAGGCTGCCGTATTATAACCCCGGGCAAGGGTGTAATATATTTTCGAGTGTAAAGTTTGCTTCCAAATATGGACTTTGATGCCTAGCTAGAAATATTTCTATATGCCAAGCACAGAAATGATTTCCTGAATCAAGTAAGACAGATTCAAATAAAGTAGATATATCAATCAAAAAATGGACCACGGTATTATTACCCCCGGGTGAGGGTGTAGACCTGCGGTATTATAACCCTCGGGTGAGGGTGTAGGTATAGGCCGCGGTATTCTAACCCCCGGGTATGGGTGTAGGCCTTTGCTGATGGTGCTCCATGCCGAGTGCGAAGATTACACTGTACTCGGAGACGTTTACTGATTTTAAATGGCGACCGAGTGCCAATATGGCAAGGACTTTGAATAATGTATCCTGTACCGAATAAGGTTGACGTGTTAATCACCAATAATATTGCTCCGCATGTATGGAATTGCCAAGTAGATATTGGGCCAACTATTTAATTGCCGAGTTGCTCGGTTTGCGTTTAGTCCGAGGTAGACTTGCCCCATTACTTTCGAATGACAGGTGTTAGTCGGAAGGAATGTAGATTCCCATTGCCCTATGTTGTAGGGAAGATTCGGCTTTGGTAAAATGACGGTGCGCAAAAATATGCAAACTGCCGACTGCCAAGCGTGTAATGTATTGCTCCAAAACGGGCGCTTGCTTCAAGCTGTGTGAAAAGGAGCGGGAGTTTGTAACTCAAGTAAACGTTGTTTGTAATGTTTGCACCAAGTTTGCCAAGTATGCACGCGTATCAAAGGTGCTGAGATGATGATCGGTTGATGTGCCCCAATTGGAAAGCGGAAATTTGATTGATGTCCCAGTGGGCAATTGTTTTGCCAAATAATGTTGTTAGGCGAATCAAGTTGCCGAATACTGTGGCCAATGTTGCTGCATAAAGTTTGACAATGCATAAAGTTGGTAAATAATGTTGTTTAGCCGAATAAAGTTGAAGCACGGCCGAATAATGATCATGCATAATGCTGAATTAATAATGGTCGAATAATCTTGCCAGGTAAAGTTGATGCACTGCCGAGTAACTAGTGTCAAAACATCGGTGTCTGTTTTCACTTGGGTCGGTGATTGTGCCGATCGTTTGGTCGGCGATTTTTCATAGTTTTCGCGATGTGTCGGCATTCCTTCGGAGTTGGATTTGCTAAGAACTTGGCTGGCAATGGTTGCCAATTCGGTGAAGTTGAGCTTCTTGTCCAACGTATATTTGCCCTATTGCTTTTGAATAAGATTTGTTATTCGGAAGGAATAAAATTGACTTGGGCCAAAATTGCTGAGTAGGCCGATAATGATTTGAAACGGATACTGTGCCCCTGTTCGGTGCCATGGCGAAATCGGAATGAAGCCGAGACAAAGTAGGGTGCTTTGGTGAGATCAGAATCAAATCTGCATTTTATGTGTAGTTGTATTTATTTATTTATTTATTTTTGTTATTACTATTATTATTTTTTTTTTTGCGAGCCGAAATTGCATATTCTGACTGTACGGATGGACCCGAAATATGCCAAATAGCTGGAAAGGACTATTGGATCGCTGTGCTCAGACTCCTGATGGCGTAATTGTAGCCAAAATAGAGTAGATGGCTCAGATTGGTTGAGAATTGTGTGCCACGAAGCACGGGATAACTTCTCTTGCATGGTTTGCTAGTTCGTCGTCCTCAGAAAATTTGTCAATTATGGGCAAACTTTGATCGGCCCGTACGACGTCATTTTAGCTCCGATTTCAACGCGGTTTGTTGCGTTGGACTCGTCTTAATGAGTACTTCACATTGGTATGGTCAAAACTTGAGTTTGACAGCCTTTGAAATTTCAGTTTTCGGCATGGGTGATCCGTTTCACAACTTTCGGCGGACTTGGGTTGCTTCTTGGCTCCTCGGGTTGGTGGGTTTGGAATCTTTAAGCCGATGCAAATCCTGTGGTATGTTCAGATGTGGATTTCGGCAAGCCGAGGTGCTAATTTTATGCCGAGGTATTAGTGCCGAATAAATATAACGTTGCCAATTAGTTGATGTGGAATATTGCGCTGTAGTCATAGAATGTGCCAAATAAGATGCCGAAGCCGAGTTGATCATATGCATGCAGCGTTCATAATGCCGATGAACTCTGTTGCCGAGTAAGTTGATTGTTGTTTAGTCAAAAATGTTGCCGTATAAAGTTGACAAAATGTTGCTAGCCGAATATCGTAGATAACGGGACAGGATTGTCCCATGTTGTGCATGACCTATGGGCGGCCGACTACTCTTGCAGCCGAGTAGTGTTAGCTGCCGAGTAAGTTGCCGAAGCCAAGATCTGTAGAATAATGTTAATATGCAGTTGATAATAGGCCGAGTGATATACCAAATCGCAGAGGATAAGCAATACGGTATGATGTTTTGACGAGTATTGTATAATTGAGTTGATAAGCAATGCCCAAGCCGAGATGTTAAAGCCGAATAAGTTGTCATTGCTAGACGATGTGGCGTTGATATTAATATGATATGCCAAATTGAAATGCTGAATAGATTGTGAGTTTGCAGTTGTTGACATGCCGAATATATAAGCCGAATAAATGACCAAAGTAGCTTTGGAGCTTTGCCGAGCAATTGCCTATGAGTTCTCAGTATTGTCGAGTAACATGTCTGTGCCGAGCACCAAAATAATGTGCCGAATAAGAAATGTTATAGCGTAATTTTTGCCGAATAATTTGCCGAGGAATGTTGTCAATCCATGTAGCAATGGGTTAGTTTAAACACTTGTGTTGGCGATACGTTGATTTCCACAGCCATCCTCTTGGTGCTTGTCGAGCTTGACCCAATTGTTGATGCCGAGCAATACTCCTCTTGGCTTGCCGAGGTGCTAGTGTTATACTAAGGAGCAGCGCCAAGCTTTGTGGTCAGTTTAGGAAGTGCTGAACGTGTTGTTTATGAGGCCAATAATAGAGCTTTCAAATCGCTAAATACAAGCTCCAAAAATTAGTTGGGCAAAAAAGAATGCCGAAGAGAGTGAATCAGTCAAATGCAACATGTTCTCATAATCTCAAGAAGTAAACTACTTAGCACAGAATCAGACGAAATATGTGAACTCCACATTTCATATGCATTGCTCTATTATGTTTCAAGTTAAGCATCGTTTTATTTAAGTATTACTATTCACTGAGCCAGGCTCACTCTCTGTTATGTCTGTTTCTGTAGGTAACCAACCAGCTGGTCAGTCCTAGCCCTTGACACCTGGTCTCTTTTGTCAACCTTCATATGTCTAGGCACTATACGAGGCCATTTACTTTGTGAAGTTTGTTAAGATGTTGGCTTGCTATTTGAGTGCCCATCTACGGTTGATATATATAACTTCCATGTCTTTTTGTTTTTGGTATATGTCCAAGTATAGGGCTGGGTCTATAAATGTGCATGTATATAACCGATGCCCAAGAATATAGTTTTAAACTTTATCTGTTATTGTGGTGCATGTATGTATGAGATCCTGGCATATTAGAAGTAGCTCAATGGAGTTTGGTTGTATTAGTGTTCTTGTAATGTTTTTATGCTTCCGGTAAGGCCCCATATGATATATCTTTACCAGGTTATATGTTCGTTTCTGAGTGGGTCATGCCCAAACTTTTAGGGGCAAGTATGGGGCGTGACAATGCAAGTGCACAAGATAGTACTGTGGGAGTGCACAAAACAATTCGGTGGTGGTGCATAAAACAATGCGATACAAGGTGCACAAAATAGTGCGATACAAGGTGAATGCACAAAACAGTGCGATACAAAGTGAAAGATGCATGGTATGTAAAGGGAAATAAGTAGTACTTAGAGTAATGCCTTATGTACCATATGAAATGAATGCAGGGCAACTTGCTACTGAAAAACATTGCGGAAGGTAACTCAATGAATGAAACTCTGTTTAGTACAGAACAAAGTCAAGAGCAAGAGCAACCAATCACGCAGTTCAAATGAACCAGAGTGTATAAGCATGCATGCACAATCTAAAGCACATGTATTAATTAGAAGGAAGATGGCAATCCTAAGAGAGTTTTGAAATGGTTAGAAACAACTTTCGAAAGATGAATCATATTAGAATCATCATGGGGGTGAGCCCACCCTAATCTAGGGGAAAGTGCTCGACAAATGGCTTTGAGCGGACGGAGAGAAAGGTTTGGTTCATGCCCTTGTTTAATTGATGACGCGATTAGATGCATTGAAAATTGCCCCTAGTGTCTAGTCACTGGCCACCGGTTGGGTTCATGCCCGTTGTTCAATGGATGGCTCGGTCAGATGTACTGAAAATTGCCTCTAGTATCCAGTTACTGGCCACCTTATGCAGGCACGTGTGATGGGGATCATCAAATCCTAGAACAATTACCAACCAATCAGACTCGTGCTTCTCTTCTGTTCCAGCATGTTAGAACTTCCTCTAGTCCCCTCCAAAGCAGTGACGGATTCCTGACATACACTTTGCAATGATCATGAATGCGATGCCCCTTGTATGGGCATTCTCGGTTTTTTTATGAATTCCACACATGGACTTGTTTTCGAGTTTGGAATGAACATTTGTGTATAGAATTTTGGCGATGATACTCTGTTGAATTTTGAGCAACAAACAAGCTAGGGTGACTAGATGAAGAGCGCAAACTGAGACAAACATTGGGCACGACACCACAGAACTCACAACTAACCCAAAAGCTGAAAAAGACTCAACGTAACTGATCATTCATAGTGCCAATAGTATTACTTATGTTCCCTTTAGAACTCAATCTTGTAAAACCCGAGTTTTGATTTCTTTTTTGCTCAAGATAGAGATTCTACTGATAAGTTCAAGTACTGAAAATTTCTCCACTTGTTGATTCAAACTACTTCTTTCTTACCCAACACAAGTATGTGATATGTGCAGCAGTTGGTATAGCTCATGGATTGATGCGAAGTTGACGACGTGAATTGAGCAGGATGATCAGGTTAAGATGAATGAGATAGATGGTTGACACTGAACTTCAGGATAAAGTTGCCTACGTATCCCAAGAATGGGAATCAGGTCAACGTAGTTCATGGCTGAGGTTCACTCAAGTGTTTACACTTTCCTTTTGCGCTCTAACTTTTGCCAAAGTTGCCCCTTCAGGGTTTTCAACCTTGCGAGCTCTATTTATTTGATCTCTCATTTTTTCATGCTCTAACTTTTGCCTAGGTCGCCCTTTCGGGTTTTCGGCCTAGCGAGCCTCTGAAGGATAGCGTTACAACATTTGTGGTGAATTTGATCAATAGTCATCCTTGCCTTAATACTGGAACTGGTTTCACCTTGAATTGAGCTTGGTTTTCCATTCTCTTATGCATTTCCTCTTCCTTTCTTTTGCTCCATTTTCAAAGTTGGTTCTTCTAGCAATGTGGTACCTTCCTTCCATCAGCTTCTCCGAATTCAGAAAAAAGTTCATTTCATCATAGTTGCTTGGATTTCATTCCAATGAATGCTCCTGGCTTGATAGTTAACTTCTTTTCCCTTTTCTTTTTCTTTTATTCTTCTCTTTTTCTTTTTTTTTTTGCTTTTCTTCTTCTCTTTTTTTGGTTTCTTTTATCCATTGTTTTTTGAAGTAATGAAAAACACCAGGGGGAGAAATTCTATGATTATGAGGTCTGAAAGCTGCCTTGTACTTGTAAGTCTGAATGCTGCCCTGTGCTTGCCAAAATGATCGCCTAATGGCGAAGAGAATCCCTAGGATAATGTAAAATACCACGCACAATCTTGAACCTACCTTTGCAAGTTTGTAAAAGCAACAACTTAAAATTTCAAATCATGAAGGACTTTGCGCCGATAAGTTAGAATTCACTTAAACCATTCGGGGGATCCTTCTCAACACTCAAGCTTATTAATAGAATCTCTTTCGAAAAATAAATTCAAAACTTTTTCTATTTTTAAAAGGTCACACATGCATTACTATAGGCATAATAAAATGAACAAAAACTCGACTCCCGCTTTCTTATTATTAAAACAACAAAACGAAGACCTGAAGGTACAGGAGAGTGGCTCAAAGGAAGAGACTCAACTGAGACAACAACATAAGAAAAGATAACGAAAATAAAACTCATAACTCAACCATTTACAAGACAGAAAGGGGTTTTCACTCTCCAAGTTCATTTGTAGATTTCAAAAATAACTTCAAGTAGCCCACGAGAGGGTCCAGTCTTCAATTCACCAATACAATGTCCACACCCAGTAGGATCTCATAGATTGATCCTCACAATTACCTCAGTTGTCCCCACACATCTCTTTGTCCAAAACAATTTCTTTTTCACGCCATGCCCCCTAGTTTAGAAGGTTCTTTCCAAGTGCTTTTGACAATTCCCCTAGTTGAGATTGAGGTTCATCATTCCAACCATTAGTGCTGGCACCTGTAGAGAGCCCACAGCATCATCAAGCTTGAACTCACCAAGATTGAGTAAACTTTCCATCTCTTCAAAGATTTTGTTCTTTTTGCTTAGATCAGAATCGGAAGATTCGAGAATGAACATATTGGGTTTGGGCTCATTGGCGGGTATGATGTGTTGGCTAGGGTAATGGTTAGTTGTGGGCAAGTCGTGGATGAGATTTATGTTATGGAGTGGCAATCTATTGCAGTCAGGGAGGGGTTTATTGACAGCTTTGGGATTTTTAGGTGGGGTGATGACCTTATTGTCAATCAATTCTTGAATTTCATGGTGAAGGCGGAAGCAACGGTCAGTATGGTGACTGTACTACTGATGGAATGTGCAATATTGGGTAGGGCCATGTTTAGGTGGGAGAGGATTAGGGAGAGGTCAAGGATTGAGCGGTTTGAGATACCCTTTCTCTATCAGTACCTTTGAGGCGCAGGTTGGGCTCATACAGAGATGGGTGAAGGTTTGGTTTTGGGAGGAAGAAGCACTAGTTTTGGAAATATTGGCAAATGGATTGGCGAGTGTTGGCTAGATATTCATGGGTTTGGGACTGGAATCAGGATGGGTGTTTCTGGTGAAGCGTCTCTCTTTATTGTTTGGCTTTTCTTTGTTTGCCAACCTGTGAGTAACCCTTATTTGAGCATTGGTGTGTTGAGTAGCGAAAGTTTCATTTACAATCCTTTCAACAATTGTGAGGACTTGCCATTGGTTTAGGCCTTTGGTCTTCAGAACTTCGACAACCCGTCGAAGATGTGCACAAGGGTCAACAATCACCCCAGACTCATTTTTGCTGCTTGCTTCAGCCTTGTCACACACTCGGATGACTACGTCTGGGCAAGGCCTGTTTTCTTTTGATTGGCCCATTCCACTTTTAGCTTGGCCTAAGATTAGAGAATCCTTTGACGAGGTCGGAACTAATCTACCACCGTTCCTTGAAGGTCTTTAATCATTCTCAACATCTCAGCAGCAATGGGTTCGGCCATTTGGCACTCTTGGTGTTTTCGAACCGGAGTAGGTGAATCCATCATGCACAAATTGATACTTTTAACAATGAACACCTCTAGCTTGGGCAGATGGGATGGAGTGATATATATACTAGGGTCGAAGGAAGGAGGTAGTGTATGGATGAGGTTAAGGTGAGGAGGAGGTACTTGGTCATGGATGGGAAGTGGGCTAGTGGTAACATTGGGTTCTTGAGGTGGAGCTATCATCTGGTTGTCGATAAGATTCTGAATCTCATGATGAAGGCGGTAACAACAATCTGTACCATGACCATGTTGTTGATGATACGCACAATATTTAATGGGGTTATGTCTAGTAGGGAGTGGGTTAGGAAGAGGTTGGGGATCAAGGGGTTTGAGATACCCTCTTTCCATCAAGACTTATAGTGCATTGGTTAGGCTAATATAGAGGGGGGGTGAAAGTTTTGCCTTAAGCTTGGGTTGGGCTGGCTGTTTGTGGGTTGGTATTGGCAAAGGGGTCAGTAGTTTTGGTAGTGGTGGCGACAGTATTGATTTCAATGGGTTTAGGAATCGTGCTACTGCTAGCATTGGTACTCTCGGAAAACACCCTCCTTGTTGGTTTGCTTGTTCTAGGAATAATCCCTTTGTTAAATGCGCTCTCAATCTGAACCTCTAATTCATGCAAATTTTTTAAAGTGAATAGTGGAGCAACTATTAACTTTTGTAACATGTCAGGCTCAAGGTTCTGCACCACTATCTGCACTTGGTCCCTCTTAGAAGGCCGGTCTATCATTTGTGGTGCCTTTGCTTTCCACCTTGCAACAAATTCCATAAAAGGTTCTTTAGGATTCTGGTGGGTTGCTTCAAGCTCTTGGGTAGTCATTTCAATTTGGGTATTGTAAGAATATTGATTGACAGCGCCTCTGCCAAATCTTCCCAATTCTGCTTCACTTCATCGTCCAACTTGGCGTACCAAGTGGCTGCTATTCCCGACAGGTTTCTTCCATACAAAGAGAGTTTTTGAGGCTTAGTCAGACCCATCGGTTTTAGGACGTCCAAGAAAAGCAGGATATGTACCATAGGATCTCTAGACTCGTCGAAACGGTCAATGTGTGGCATTTTGAATTTGTTTGGGAGCCTTACGGTAGCCTCGGTGTACCCATCTTTAATGTCGGGAATGGAGTTAATTCCTTGTGCCTTTTTGAATTGCTTCTCAAGGTTAGAAATTTTTAATAAGGTTGGGTCGAGATCATTAATATCAAGGGTAAAAAGCCCCTCATTAGGCTGCACCAGGGGTCTGGATACTCAAGCTTGAGCCAACCTTTCTCGAGGATCTGGACCTTGCAAATCTTTAGCTGGTGGAGGTGGGTCAAAGTTTGACTGGGGCCTCGGGATTAGATGTGTGGTAGATGCCCTAGATGGGCGTTGCATTTCAGTAATGGTTCCATCCTGCATGGTAATTCCCTGGTTTAAGGCGGTTATCATGGCCACAACTTTATCTGGACTCTGAGCCATCATGGGTCTGTTGAGTTGGATGGGTGCAATCTAAGACCTGACTAACAAGGATTTTTTGACCCGGTTATACTTGATGTATCTGAGATGGATTAGTCTAGATGGGTTCGACTGGATTGTGCTTTTTAGAATGGGTCTTTTGGCATTGGATGGATGTTTTTCTTTTGGGGATTAGATGGACTAGACCTTTGCTGAGTGGTTTGTTTTCTGGGATTGGATGGACTTTGATGGGTTAAGGCTTTCCGGGTCGGATTGGGCTTGACGTTTGTTGAGTTAGGTACTGCTCTTTCTTTGGCTCAGACAAACCTAGCATTAAAAAACAAATGCTCTATCAGATTAGGATACCGGGTCTGCTAGTCAAAACAAAGCAAGATACAATTTTTGGCTCTGGTTTTGGTTCTTGCTGACAATTCATTCCTATCAAACACAAACCCCTAGATTTTGACCCAAATTCTGATTTTGATATGACCTTGAATGTTGAAAGGAACCGCCTCAAGATTAAGACTCTCCTAGGATTGCATCACACATTTTCAAAGATTTCACATTTTGCACAAAAGCACTCAAAACACCCCTATGAGAGGTCAGGGTGTCTCTATTTTAGCTTTGCAGTGATCTGGGGTTTCACTACTTCAAGCAAGTGGTTGCACAAAATCATGCATATAGGTGAGCATCCCGTCCTAAGTTGGAATAGTCACTATGGCTTTACAATATGCAACTAAGCCAATTTGTCAAAAGGGATACCTCGGCAAGATTACCTAATATACCTCTCACACGTAACACCGAGAAGTGAAAGGAGGATCAAGCGGTACAGCGGTAATCCAGATCCAAGGGTTGTGTTTCCAACATGGCAGAGCCCACGACCTACCAGACTTTTGGCAAACTTTTTGGGCAAGCCTCCGGCAAACCGTCTAGGAATAGCAGATGGAAAACAATGTGACTTAGAGTAACAATGCAGATGCAAATGCGAAGAACATACATATGTAGAAAAAATTTCACATCATGAAGTTCAAGTCAAGTTCTCTAAATCCCCAGCAGAGTCGCCAGAAACTGTAGCTTGCTTTTCGTGCTCTTTTCGGATACGACTAGCCATATAGTTCGGATTCTCGTGGTTCTGAATCTGATTCCACAAGTGCAATGTGAAATAGATAAACACAAATGAGTCCAAATCCGACAAATCTTTTGGAAAATCGATGTTTCAATCAAATGCCAAAAATGGATTGCTTTCCCAGATTTCAAAGTCGCCACCTAAGTATTTTTGGGAAATTTAGAAAACCTGTGACTCGTGCCAAAGGCTACTTATCTGTCATCACCAAAGTGTCTCGGCTCGGAAACTTAGGTACGAGAGGGGAAGGTCATCAATTGAGCACCCTATTTGCCCGATCAAAAATCGGCCTCTATTAATCATGATGTGTTTTTTACGTACAGTATATGCTCTTGTTCCGATTATTAGGCTATCTTTACTAGGTGATGCACACAAGTATAGACAAATTTGTAAAATTTGGAATACTTTGATTTTATGTTTGTTTTGCAAAATGTTTTGAATATGTATCAGTTAAGAAAGTGATATCATATCCACATTAATCAAATCATCCCAAGTTAAGCAATTAGCCTTCATTCACAGGAATTCAAACAGGTATATCACTTAAGCACTTAGCCTCATGGCAACCATGCTTGACATGGCAACAATCGCACGCATGCAATATGCTAAAGCAATAAGTGCTCACCTAGTACTCAACCGAGGCAAGCCAAAAGAAACCAAATTATTAGAAAAATGCATGCTCTACCATGCAAGATAACTAGTGCAAGACATACAACATGCAATTAGTAGGCTCGGCTGCTAGTATGGAATGTGAATCAATTTGATAGCATGCAGTAGCACACGTATTCAATGAACTAATAAATAACCATGTTATTAGAATGATGAACCGAACCTTTATGCATGCAAGATGAATGGATGCGCATCATGGAAAATGCTAAATGAAATATGATGGACTATGCTATCCATCATAAGCGGATAAATAAAAGGGAGAAAGAACGGGGGTTGGAAAACATACACACATTATTACATATTTGCCCTCACACAAGAGGGTCTGAATAAATACCCTAGCTAATTACAAAATTAACTAGCTATTACAAACCAAATGAAATAATGTAACTACACTAGCTAATTATTACAAGTTTGAATGAAGCCAATTAATTAAATACAACGTGAGATTTAATTAACTAAGTTATTACAAAACTCAGTAATTAATTAACTAATTAACTAAGAGCTATGCAAACGAATTAAACTTAAGCAGGGGGTTAAGCAATCATGCATGCCAATGCTAACATCTGCCCAGAAATGCCTCTATTTTGCTACCAGAACTGTTCAGTATGTAGAAAATGCTTCTATCTTGCCTCAGCTTCTGCTCCGTTTTGTAGGAAAATGACATTGCCATGTTGAAAAAAGGTGGCAAGCCCGCCAGTAAAACTGGTAGGCCGGATTCAAATGGTGGCCAGCCGACCACTATTGTTGGTACTGCCTTGCTGCAACAGAAAATGAATAGAGCAGAAACAAAGTGTTTCTAGGGGATGTTTATCCTCTCTGCCTCTCCTTATCATGAAATTGATGAAAGGAGGGGTAGAATCGATTCACAAATCATCAATGGTTGCAAAGTTATTGCATGATGATTTATGGCTCAATTGGACAAAAGCTTAATAAGTTGAAAAAAGAGACCCACAAAGCCTCCTACCTGTCATAGAATTGATCAAGGGAAGTGGTCTAAGACCATTATCATCACTAACCAGTGTGAAATGGCCTAAGACTCAATGGGTTCAATTAACGTTCGATTGAACCCAACTTCATTTTATTATCTGGTTACCTATTTTAGTCCAATTTTATTAGCCTCTTTTAATTACCTTTCCATTCCTCAGTCATTTTAGTCCAAAAATGAGAATTAAGTCCACTAAATGGAGAGAAGTGTCAAACAAGAAGTTGTTTTGGGCATGAGAGAGAGGTAATGCCCTGGTAATAAACCTCTGGAGAGATTAAACCATTTAGCATTAAAGGGTCTCTTTCTCAAGCTTAAACAACACTCGTTTGAAATGACTCTCAAAGAAATAAAAAGCCAAGAAAAGAGGGAGGTTGCAAAGGTGATTACATGTGAACATGAGTATGAAAAGCATGAAATAAATGCTATCAACTCAAATAGGTTGGTGGCTAAGGCCTAAATGTGATGCCCCTGTTCCGTAATTAGCTAATTGGTCCTTAATATGAATTTGATTATATGTTTGATATGATTTGGTGTGCCAATTATGTGAATATATGTGGTTTTGAATTTCCATCTGTTCACCGTAGGAATATCTGTTTGATTTTACCGCTTCGGGAATTAAATTGAGGGCCTTATCGGCCACATAACCCAAAATTGATTGCGCCATTGTGACTGGCATAATTTTTAGAGCCTACGGTGAAATTTAATTGAAAATTGATTCTGGTCAGATTAAATTGATGAATTAAGTGCCCAAATATTTTATATTAAAATATTTTGTTAGTGGGGTTTGTTGCCTTAAAGCGTTACACCTTCTATTCTTTCCTTATAACCTCATTTGGCTGATTTGGACTCAAAAAAAGAGAGAGAGAGAGAAGGCCGGTCATATAGAGAGAGAGGGAGAGAATTGGGTGATTTGGCTTAAAGCTTAGAAATTTTGGAGAATTGGCTCAAGAATTGACTAGAGCTTAGAAGATTAAAGCTCCTAGGTAAGTGAACTCATGGATTTTTGTTGTAAATGTGTAGATTCAAGTGTATTTGATGATCAAGAACATGAGTTAGCTTGATGTTGAGGAAATTGAGTTGTTTGTGTTCATTTGATGGTCAATGAAGGCATGCATGTATGTAATGGTTGTAGAATTGCATAATCTAGCACGTATTGAGTTGAACATGGAAGTGTAGGTGCTAAATCTTACATGCAAACATGCTTTTGTTGTATTCCATGAGAAGGAACACCATTTGCTTTGTTTGGGTTGGAAATGAGGTCAAAAATTAGCATGCATGTTTGAATAATTAAGAGATGACCTTGAATGCATGATTTTACCATATTGGAATGGGTTTTGGGGCATGCATGTGACTTATTGGTGAAATTGAGCCTCATTGAGTTGTAATTTGGGGTCTATACCATGTTAGCATGATTATACATGAGATTTGAGCTATTGCATGCAAGAATTGTAGCTGGGAAATTGAATTTGGGCTCAAGAACACAACTTGGAATTCCCAGATTTTTGATGTCTACTCGAGCGGGGGAAGTGCCGCTCGAGCGGGAAAATCGTGCTCCCAGCATTTTTGACAGACATGGTGCCCGCTCGAGCGGGGAAGTTGACGCTCGAGCGGGGAGCTATGTAGACAGGCAGTCCGCTCGAGCGGCAGAGTTCACGCCCGAGCGGGAATTTGAGGTAACCAGTACTTTTGTGGGCTTAAGGGTCCGCTCGAGTGGGGGAGTCCACGCTCGAGCGGAGTCCCTGTTTTCTAAAATTCTGAAAATGCATTCTGTGTTCTGTTTTTCCGTTCTATTTCACTTGTAAGCACTCTTAGGCATATGTTAAGCATTGTAAATGAGTTAATGAGATAAGAATAAAGCCTAAAGAGGAGTATGTGAATTAAAGGACGGATTGAACTGTTAGTGACCCTTTTGTGTTCATGAAATGTGTAGGGTCAAGCTCCAGGGCAAATCCACAAACCGATCACTGTGAGTAATATCGATATTGAATGCTTGTGAATGTCCAATTGTCTTTTCCCTTATAAGCTTTATGACTTGCTAATTGGGATTGTGGACGTAAATCTGACATGAATAAACATGAATGGACCCAAGGTCGTTTTGATAAACATGAATGGACCAAAGGTCATTTTGATAAACATGAATGGACCCAAGGTCGTTTTGATAAACATAAATGGACCCAAGGTCGTTTTGACATGAATGAGTGGGCCAACGGCTGTTTGGAAATGAATGAGTGGGCCAAAGGCCGTTCTGACATAAACGAATGGGCCAAAGGCCGTTTTGACACGAATGTATGGGCCGAAGGCCGTTTTGACATACATGATTGGGCCAAAGGCCGTTTTGATACGAATGTATGGGCCGAAGGCCATTTTGACATAAATGATTGGGTTGAAAGCCGTTTTGTCATAATCGAAGGGGCCGAAGGCCGTTTTGACGTACATAATTGGGCCAAAGGCCGTTTTGACATAAATGATTGGGCCAAAGGCCGTTTTGACATAATCGAATGGGCCGAAGGCCGCTTTGACAAGAATGGAGATCTGAAGGGGCCAAAGGCCAGAATGCTTGGAATTACAGTCACTTGATTTGTATTTAGTTACATATCTGTTAAATAGAAATATGAACTGGGCCCAAGGCCGTTTGGAATATGTTGTTCTACAATGTTATGTAAACTCTGTATTTGATATTATTCACTGGGCTATCGCTCACACTCATTCATGTGTTTGTAGGTGAGCCAAGAGAAGTCCAAATCCAGCCCCAGTGAAGTCTGCCAGGAACAACATGAGTTTGGAGAGTCAGCCTTGTGTCTCACGCACGAGACCCAACCTTGCCATGCTGTTATGTATTTCCATTTTGTCTTGTTGGCAAGGATCTTGTGTATATCGGTATGTAGTTGTGATATGGGTTGACTCAGTTTAGATGATCCTGTCTGTAAAGGATTTTCTGGTACTGTACTTCGTTGTGGGTTATTAACGTATATGCGCATGGTTTGTTTTAAAGTGCATATAAGCACGGCTCTATGGACAAAGTTTTAAATTGCTTCCGTTTGGCCCCCATTAACTCTGTTAAAATACGTTTGGTTTGGTTTGAGGCCATAGGTAATCTCATGATTACTGGCCGGTTACGCCCTTAACCCACGGGGGCGGGTTCGGGTCGTGACACTAAACCTCCAAACCTATGAGGACCACTATACTACAAGCATGTTATACAAAGCATACATGAAATAAACAACCTAAAACAGTCCTAAAACAACCGAAAATAGTGCTGGAACAGAGGTAAAAGAAGCTAAAAAATTAAGCTAAAATAATAGAGAATTTAAGCTAGTAAACAAGCCAAAGGAGAGGTGGCTAACCACTCCATTTTTGGGGCCCGAAAACTACATTTTTAGCCTCTGGAAAACTCTAAAAATCAGTGTAAAAAAGTTGGAAAAAAGTTGAGGAAGAGATGGGAAACACATGGGTAAAAGCTTGGAAAACAAGGTCTAAAGAAGGGTGGTTAACCCCTCCACCTTAGATAGCTTTAAGCCACAAGTTTTAGCCCATGAAAATAGTAGGAAAATAGTTCAAAAGCAGCAAGAAAAGATAGGGAAGAAGTATTTGAGAGATGCTCAAAATTATACCTCTTGAAGCATGGCAACTCTTTTGTTAACAGACCCACAAATTCTCACTCCCAAGGGCTGAGATTTGAGCTCAAGAACCTCAGCAACAAGTGCTAAATTTTTGGTTTAGGAAGTATAGAGAGAGAGTGTGTAGGTTGCAAGATAGAGAGAGAGAGTGCTATGTAAGTATTGGAGCTTTAGGAATTTTTTTCTGACCTAATTTCAAGAAGGGTGGTCATCTATATATAGAAAAACATGTGCCTCAGTCAGAAATATCTGTATAGGGACAACTGGTGCAGTGCATGCACCTGTGGAGACAGCTGGCAAGAAAATATCTGTTTTGTCGGCACAATTGGCCGGCCGGCCACTAGGGGTCGGCCGTCCACTTCTTCTAGCCGGCCGGCCGACCACTAATGGGGACACTTGGCTATAAAAAACTACCTCTTAGGACACCTGGCCAGCCGGCCAAGTGCTTGTACGACCATCCACAAAAAGTGGCCGGCTGGCAACAAAACTCTGCTCTCAAGGTCAACTTCAAATGTTCATATCTCCCTCACCCAAACTTGGTTTTTTGTCATTCTTGAGTTTAAGTTGAAGCCTCGAAAGTCTACTTTCCAATGAAGGTGGACCCATATCTAAATTCTAAGTGTGCAAAGAGATATGCCTAATTTAGTGAAGGCTGATTATTTCTTTGTTAACAGTTTGATGCCCGACCTTTCCTAAACGAGTTTTCTTCCCTCCCCTCCTATTTCCATCAACTCCAAACCTATAAATAAGATGTTTTTCAAGATTTTCAAAGAGTTCACCTCCCTTTCATTTATTTCCACTTTGTCCTTACTTGGTTTATTGAAAAATGCAATCTTTTAAATGAAATACGAGCCGCGAAACATCGTAGAAGCATTTTGAAAAATATTTTCAAAAAGAAGATTTTAAGGTCTAAAATCGTTTTGGTATAAAATAATTTTGGTCAAAAAGTGGGTGTAATGTTGGGATTTAGAAGCTCTTTTTGCTGAAGAAATCAAACGTTTGTACAGTGTAACTTTCATCATAGAGTAATTAACCTGAGGCGCCCAAGTCTTAAGGGCGGTCAAAAATGGAGTGTCTACACTTCCATGTCAGAAGTGTTGAAAAACTCTCTTTTCAATCATTTTTGAAACATGGAAATGGATATCTCATCCTTATTCCTTGGCTAGAAGAGGTGTTATCAACAATTTTTGGCAAGTTTTGTGTTTAAAGCTTTAAATAGATAGGTTGATTCTTGATTCTCCCTTTTCCTCAAAGTTGTAAGCTGTCTTCTAGTTCCATGTTTAAAGCCCGAAAATAGATGTCTCATCCTTATTCCATGATTAGGAAGATGAGCATACACCAACTTTTTCATAGTTTTCATTCATTTACTTAGTCTTGTTTTGATTTTGTTTTGAAGCCATATGAGAGCTCTTGCATCGAAAGTATTAGAAACTCTCTTCTAGTTCCTTTTGAAGCATGTAAATGGATTCACTCCATGTTCCATAAGTAGGAAAAAGAGTCTCTAATTGCTTCCCTCAATGATGTAATCTTTTGCTAATAGGCTTCTCTTTCTAACATGGCTAACCGCTTCTCTGCAAATTTGAGTACTTACTTACTCTTATTTTCCATGAGATATAGTAGGTTTCGGCCATCTCTTTGAATACTTCTTAATTAGCTTTATTTTTGTATCCATTGAATATTCCGTCATATTGCTTCACGACTCATCATCTAAATACCCTTGGGATGTTTGATGAGTTGTGAAGCAAACCTATTCCCTCCTTAAAAATCTTCATGCTAGGAGGGAGCAAGAAGGATAAACATCTTTTGGAAACCCTCTGTTTTGCTCTGCTCCAGTTTTGTTGCGGCAAATTTTTCTCTAGAAACAGTGGCCAGCCGGCCAATATTCTGTACATATAATCAGGCTGGCCGACCAATTATTTTGTACGGTATTGGTGGTTTTTTAGCAAAACATAGCAGATCTTGAGGCAAAAACAGAACTATTTTTTGACTGTGAACAGGGCAATTTCTAGTAGCAAACAGAGAGGTTTTCGGAGGATGTTCTTGCTTGTGCGCACACGATTCCTCGCCGCTCATTCAATTCCTTTAGATTAGTCGTTTTGAGATTCGTATTTTGTAATAATTAGTGAATAATTGGATAAGTAGTTCATTCATTTGTGTGTAATAATTAGTTAATTAGGACATTCAGACCCTCTTGTACGAGGGCAAATTTTTAACACTTGGTGTATGTCTTCCAACCTCCATTTCTTTCTCCCTTTTATTTACATGCTTACTGTAATTGTATAGCATCATATTTTCTTTTATCACTACCATGATTTGTATCCATTTTTGCATGCATTAAGGATCGGCTCATCATACTTGATATCATTGATTATTTCTTATTTGAATATGTGCGTTACTGCGTGCTTTGAATGGATTCATATGACTTGTTCATAGTCGAATCAAGTAGTTGCATATTTGTCTGTGTTGCATTAGCCATTTTGCATATTAGGATCATGCATCTTTCTAACTATCCTCTTTTCCTTGGCTTGCCTAGTTTGAGTACTAGGTGAGCATTTTTGTTTTAACATATCACATGTGTGTTTGTGTTGCCATGTTGAGCATAATACCATGAGGCTGCTCGCTTACTTGAAATAACTTTATGAATGCTTGTGGATGGAGGCTATTTTGCTTAAATTGGAATGACTTTGATTATTGTACATATGAGCTTGTTTTTCCTTTAAGTTGCACATATTCAAAAACTTTTTTCAAGAAAGCATGAAATCAAAGCATTCCAAAGTAAGTGACATGGTCTATACTTGTTTGCTTCACATAGTAATGTTGGAATATTAATAATCAGAACATGAGCATATAATGTCTATAAGATTCACATCATGATTTAGTAGAGGCCGATCTTTGATCGGGTGAGTGGGGTACTCAATTCGTGACTTTTCCCTCTCATACCTAAGTTCCCTCCTAATTTTCCCAAAAATATTAGGTGCCGACTCTGAAATCTGGCAATGCAGTCCATTTTTGGCATCTCTGATGATTAATGGATTTTCTAAGATTTGCCGGATTTAGACTCTCATTCATTTTTCTATTTCACATTGCATTTGTGGACCCAGATTCAAAACCATGGGAGTCCGAACTGTAGGGAATTGCATCCGAGGAGACTAAATCCCTCCGAGGAGCGTGAAAAACCAGCTATAGCTAGTTACAAGGAGGAAAGTTAAAACCTCGTTGTTAGAACCTCGCCAGCCAGAATTTTTAGGATCTGTGATGGATCCACCTTTGGTGGTGATGGACCAACCTTCAGTGGTGATGGATCCACCTCCAGCAATGATGGATCCACCTCCAGTAATGACGGATCCACTTCCAGTAGTGACGAACCCACCTCCAGTAGTGATGGACCCACCTCGAGTAGTAACGGACCAACCTCCAGTAGATGTAGCAAATATGCTTTTAGCCCTTCAACGAAGCATGGGTGCTATTACTAACAAGGTTGTTGCCAACAGGAAGGCTCTTGCCAAATTGCAATGCCTGTCTGGGGCATCTACATCTCATCCACCTCCTGTGGTTCATCAAGTTCTGGAACCACCTCCACCAGCTGAGAAACTTCTTGAGCCTACCTTGCAAGAGGACTTGAGGGTTCCCGCATAACTAATGGGAGGACCTTCAACCATTGATGTCCCTGAACTTGACCCGACTATGCCAAAGATGGCCAAACTAGTAAAAATGTTCAGAAAATTGCGAGGGATCAACTTCGTTCCAGACATCGAGGATGGGTTTACAGAAGCAGCTGTCACATTACCAGAATGATTTAAAATACCACACATTGACAGATTTGATGGAGCTGGTGATCCTATGGTCCACATTTGCGTCTTCTTGGATGTCCTAAAACCCATGGGCCTGACTCGGCCTCAAAAACTTTTCTTGTTTAGGAGAACTTTATCTAGTGTAGCTAACATCTAGTATGCTAAATTACAAGACTCAGTAAAATAGAGTTGGGACGAGTTAGCCGAGGTTTTCATCACCCAATATTCTTATAACACCCAAATTGAGGTAACCATCTGGGACCTGAAGGCGGCCCTACAAGAGCCCAGTGAAAGTTTTGTGGCATTTATCACTAGATGGAGGGCAAGAGCGGCCATAATGACAAGCTGACCTTTGTATGGTGATCAAAAATCTGCATGGAAGATTACTGCAGAAGATGATAGTTTTCCCACTTTTCAACTTCAAGGACCTCCATGAGATTATGGTTCAAATTGAGGATGCTATCTAACAAAGGATCATTACAGAAGGAAATGAGCCCATGAGAAAGATATTCACTCACAGTTCCAATGCTACTCCTAGTAGTAACACAGCTGCCAATTCCATACCCTCAGAGATCAACACTGTCACCACCTTTACCAAAATGGCCAACCCTTTTGCTGATATCAACCACAACCAAACACTTCAACCTGACCTCAAAACTGAAGGTTTCACCCTCTCTACATGTCTCCAACCCATGCTATGGAAATTCTAGTGAAAAAGGGGCGCCTCAAGTTCCTTGATCCCCATCCCCTTCCTAATCCACTTCCACATAGCCATGATCCTACCAAGTATTGTGCCTTCCACCAAAAACACAGTCATGATACCGACCGTTGTTTCCAGCTTCATAGTGGGATTCAAGATCTCATTGATAATAAGATCATAGCTCCACCCCAAAAAGCCAAGACCACCACCGACCCATTGTCACCTCATGACCAAGCTCCACCACCTTTCCAGTTCAACCTCATCCATACACTACCCACTACAACATATACATCACACCTTCCCACTTGCCCAAGCCATACCAAAGAACGTTGATCTATTCATGGTAGGTACACCTCGATCCCAACCAAAACCAACACTCTATGGTAGCAAATGATCTGTAGCCAAAGCTAGATATTGGCAAATATTCTCATGGGTATGCACTTCCCTCTTTATGGTTTTCCTGAACCATGGATTGATCATACAACAAAGAAGCACTGGAAAAGTTTTGGGCCTGACACTGGCTGAATCTGTGATAGATTTTGGAAACTAGCGTAGGACCAGTAAACTCAGGGGGATATTATGATCATTTCTGTGATCGGGGATGGACCACCTACTGATTGCACACATTTCATTCTAGACGTAGTGGATGGCACGCACTGTTATTAGCAATTTGGGAATGCTTTTATTTTACATTATGAATTGGGTGTTGAGCCTAAACCTGATTTTGCCAAGTCTGCGGAGCTGGAATCAAGATCGAGTCAGTCGTGTGAGTGAGAGTCTAGTGATTTTAGGGGTGATAACTCGAACATTACCGTCCTGTTTGAATTTGAATTCTCACTTCACATTCGAGTCTGTACCATTAAGCTAGAAGTTATGATTAAAAATGAAGTAATTTTTGCCTACTTCTCTGTGCGTGTAAATCATTGCATTGACTAAAATTTTCAGAACTTTTCCAAAACTTTGATAAAAATTAAGAGGAAGGAATTCCTTGGGATTTGTAATATTTGATCGACTAAGAGGAAGAGAGGTGTGCTAAGCCCTTGATGGATGAGATCATTTCTGTTGGTGTGGGTATTGAAAAGGCTCTGACTCAGTCTAGATTGGTTCTATAGTATCTTCAGAGGAGCACGAGTGATTACATATTTTATTAAAAGATTTCAAAAAAAAAAAAAAAATTTTTGTGTGGTCCTACAAAGACATGCCTGGAATTGTCCTTGAGATTATACAGCATAGGATCACCCTTAACCTTGGGACTCGACCTTCCTCCACTTTCAAACCATGATTCAAAATATTCAATAATCAACTAGAGTATGAGGCTTGTATAGCCGGATAGGAAGTAGCTGTTGAACTATGGGCAATAAGGCCGGATGTGATCGAAGATTCAAACTGGATCATTTCTTTCAAGCCAATGGAGACCAGAAAGAAAGTCAAATCGCAAAATCTGAGAGAAGAATATTATTGCTAAAGGACAATTGAGTTCCTATTCACAACACTAGGGGCAAATTCAGACCCAATTAAAGGGGTCTTTACATGATCAAATCTATCAAGTTAGGACGAGCAACCATTTTCATGGATTTAGATGGCCTAGAGATCTCACAACCAATCAACATGGACAAATTGAAAAAGTACTACCCTTGAGAGGCTCGTTAGGTCAAAAACCTAGAAGGACAACCTAGGCAAAAGATAAAGCAGAAAAACAAAACTAAAAAAAAAAAATGAAAAATGAAAAAAAATTGAAAAATAAAAAATAAATGAATGAAAAAAAGCTCACAAGGTCAAAAACTCGGAAGGGCGGCCTTAGCAAAAGTTAGAGCACAAAAGAAGAGTGTCAAAATACTCGAGTGAGCCTTACCCCGTGAACTACGTAAGATTTGATTCCTATCTTTGGGATACGTAGGCAACTTCATCCTGAAGTTTGGGCCCAACCATTTTCAACTTGCTCGTCTTATCGATGTTTGATTGGTATATTTTTACTTGACTCGGTTGTCTTGTCCATGTTCAATTGGGATATCTTTATTTGGTTTGATTGTCCTATGTCTTCTTTATGGAAGATTCATTTGCAAGATAGATCTTGCTCAGGTTATCTAATTTGAGGTTGTGCATCTCAAGGGTTAATTTCTTGTTGGTCAGGTAGTGGCCATTTGCGAAAAACAGTTTTTGAGGATTTTTAGTGAAGTTGACTAATTTTCTTGAAAATTATTCTATTTTTCCAAAACCAGACCATTTCTTGGACCTCAAAAGGAAAATTTTATTTTCTCATAACTTGACTTACATGATTTCAAAACAGAGAGTGGACCAAGCATGCTAATCTAACTATCATGTTGATCAAAATCTTTTTAGCAGAAAACAAAAAGAAAAAGTCAAAGCAATGAACTAAAGGAATAGTCGAGTCAGGTTTTCTATGTTTTTCTCGTATTCTCAAAAGTTTCCATTGTCAAATCACTTGTTGGAAAGTGCGTAATAGTTGTCTCCAACAATGTATCGTGCTCGCGATATTCAAAACGACGCCCTCGATCGTCGCGCCCGTGGTGTTTCTAATTGAGCCTGCGTTGAAGTTTTGTGTCCTTTCTATTCTAGTAAGTGTCAATAGATGTGTTTGTATTGCTTTTTACTTTGTTTTTCTTTCACTAAGTCATTTTTTTATTTTCGGCCACTTGTTTAGCTAGCCGATCAATCTTCCAGCTAGTTCAACAGTTCGTTGCCGAGTGATTCATAAATCTGTTGGACAATAAATCAGTCGGCTGGTTAAACAATTAGCTGGTTGGCCAATTTTTGAAATGAATCCAGAATGAAAAACTATAGAATTTGTGTAGGTTCAATGGTGTGTCCTTTCGAGTTGTGTTTTGAGTGTCTTTCATTCCAACAAGTATAAATAGTTGTGTTTTGTTTGTTTTTGCTTTGTTTTTCTGTCATTGAGTTATCCTTTGATCTTTGGTCAGCTAAGGGCTCAATGTCCAATTTAGAGTTTATTGAAATTCGATCATTCTCATATTCAAATTCAAAAGAAAAATGTTTTCATGCTTAAGTGTTGTGCTATTCACATCATGATGTGCAAAAACAAAAATTCATTCTATTTAAACTCATGGTGAAGCCCCAATTAGCATTACAAAAAAAGAAAAAAAAATTCAAAAAACAAAAGAGAAATCTGAAGCATTGGTGCCGCTTCCTAAGAAAAAACAAAAAAGAAAAAAAAGAAAAAAACAAAATGAAGAAAGAAAAATAGAAATTGAAAATAAAAAGAGAGGGACGTTTTCTCAGATTCCGACAGTAGCCTGGCAGCGAAGATTACAAATTGACATCATTTGCAGACAGCTTCGTCGCTCGACTCTATCATCAGTTGCCTCATTTCACCATTACTCCTAGGAAGCCTTTGAAAAGTCTGTCTCAGCATTGGCAGAGTTTTCGAAAGAAATTAATCCCCACCGATAGTCAAATGAGAAGTATGAAGGAACTCGGAATCAAGTCGCAGAGGTGGCCTATCGTTTTAGCCCTTTGTTCTGCTTTTTCAATGCGTTAATCTTTGCTTGAGCATCCTTATACATTCACTGGATTAGAGAAAGCTAGCTGTTTAACCGATGCACTTTGCTCGTCTTACCCTACAACCGGAGGGACAAATTAGAGAATGCAGTCACGGTCTCCACACAAGACTTCAAAGTGTAATGGTTGACATCGATATTAGACTACATTGCCATCAGTTGATCAACTAACAAGGTAAGAAAGCTGAGAACAGGGGCAAGGGCACTTTGTCGAGGCTCAGATGAGCCAGTATCAGTATTCTCGATTGGGGAATCGTTAAGGTCAGGAAAAGAGTGAGGGGACGGCGATAAGAAGCTATGACAGGGGAGTGTAACGCTGTAGATGCGCCCGAACGTCCCAGAGAAGTCCTGTTTTGTCCATTGGGCTTGCTATAGTTCGGACTCAAATGTCACGGTTCTGAATCTAATCTCGCAAAGTGCAATGCAAGATCGATAAATCACCAAAAAGTCCAAATCCAGCAAATCGTTTTGAAAAACTGATTTTTAGAAAGAAGTGCCAAACATGGACTGCTTTTCCAGATACTGAGTCGCCACCTAAATGTTTCATTTTGGGAAATTTAGGAAACCCTGACTCGTGCCTAAGGCCACGTCCATCATCACCAAAGTTGCCTCGGCTCGGGAACTTGTGTACGATTGGGGAAGGTCATCTATGAGCTCCCCCGCTCGCCCGATCAAAGATCGGCTTATACTAAGCATGATATCTTGTTTTTGAAAACACATGTGTTCTTATTCTGGTTATTAGCCTAAAATTACTATGTGATGCACACAACACACAAGTACAGACTGGATCGCCTAAGTTGGAACAAAACATTTCATGTTCGTTTGTTTGAAAACGGTTTGATGGTGCTACCCGCAAGTAGGCTAAGATGTGGATTTGCCACCCTCAAGTGGGCTTAGAAAAACATGATTTTGCCACTCTCAAGTGGGCTTAAAACTCGCATTCAATGAATTGTGTCCTGCACACATTCATAACTTGCAAATGAGTTAAATCCCCTTTGTTGAATTAGTTCCTATTTCATTCCACTTCAAACGAATTTACAAACATCAGTAGGCACAAAATACAAATTCTAAAAATAACCGAGGGTCGAGCACGCAAAACGTAGCGAACCATTTTTCCCAGCTTGGGCCGCACGTGCGGCTGTGTGCCCCGCACGTGCGGCAAAATTCCCCCACACGTGCCTTTTAAGCAGAACCCAAACCCGAAAATTTGTCACCCTTTCGCACGTGAGGCCACAACCCCCGCATGTGCGGCAATTGGCCCTGCACGTGCGGCATGACTCCCACACGTGCGGCGATTCTACAATTTCATTCCGAATTTCCAACAAAACCCCTCTCCTGGTAGCTATATAGCAAGGCCAAAACAGGTAAAGCTCATACAAGAACATGGCTCAAAATTACATAAGGATGAATCATAACTTACTTGAAAACTTAATTACTTTGAATCCATAATCACAATCAATTACAATCTAATTCTTTCATGTTGATGGCCACCATTATAAGAACAATATATGTATATCACTATGTAAACATGAAACCAAAGAATAAAGTATAATTTTCCTCATATAACCCAAATTAACCTTCAAACACATACAATCTTCCAATTGAATAAGTATCACACACAACTTCCACCATAAACCCTAGTTCCCACAATTGAAAGGGCATGCTCACTCAAATTCAAGAAAGAGCTCATTTAAGGTGAAATTTACATACCTTGGTTCAAATCTCTCCAATCCTCTCTATTTTCCCAATTCCTCTTTAGGTGAACCTCTCCTCTTCTTCCCTAGCTCTTCTCCCCAAACTCTCTCTCTCTCTCTCTCTCTCTCTCTCTCTCTCAGAAGATAGTTGAGCTAACGATCTTTTTGTTTTTCATGACAAAGGATCAAAGAGGCATATATAATATAAAAAGGTTGAATAAGACAAAACTCAATCACTTTAATAATTCCTAATTGAAATTTTACAGAAAATCATGTTATGACTTAAAAATCATGCCGATCTCAAATGTAAAATCAATTTCCGAATATCGAGCCTCTAAGGTCCGAAATTTCTAATCCCAACATTTTAATTACGACAGATATGTTTCCTTATTAAACAGATATGAATCTATAATCATAAGGTTCACATGGAATTTCACAATAAGCAGTTAAATGCGCAGAATAAGGGACTGAAACTATATCAGAGAACATGTACGAGGGTCGTGTTATTACACTCTCCCCCCCTTAAATAAGTTTGGTCCCTCAAACTTGTTCGATCATGTAACAGATTAGAAATCTCTGTCTTACACTCTTGTTCAATTCGGCTAAACATCTCATAGTGTTATCCAACTAGTCGTTTCGATGTCCAATTCAGGTGTATAGAAGTAAAAATATCAATTCCATATATTCATTTCATAGGATCATATGTCAAATGAGATAAGACCACAAAAGGTCACTGCAGAATATTCAAGGCATAAATCCCCAGTAGGCAGGGTTTATAATCACAATATTTCCTGTCAATAAGTTCCGTAGCAACAATTTTCAATACAGAAACATAATGGATACCACTTGCTTAAGCATAGAATGCATATATTCCCATAGTATACGTTAATTTCAATCACGGTAACAAAACGTTCTCTACTATGTTCATAAGCAAATTGATCCAGCATTCACAGATAAGTTGCTTAGATACGTAGCCACTAGCTTCATTATCAGTTTCTAGTATTTCTCCATTTCCGAAAAACATAACAAAGTCATATCGTTACATTGCTTCAAAACCATATCTACTAATTCTTGACAAGGTTAGAACGATGGGACAAAGAATCTTAGTCAATATCGTCAATTCTTCACAATTTCACTTCTAGATATACTAACACAAAAAGAACTATATTCCAAATCAATTAATTACGGTGATACCCAACAGAGAATATACAGCTTTGTAACGTCATGCAGACATACCATCGTAGACACTTAGTCATGCTATCACAAGGCCAAATCTGAACAATAAATACAACTATAACAGCCATTATTTGAGCAAAGGGAGCCACTTAAATACAAAACCGGAAGTCAAATTCAAAATCATGCTTGACTAATCAGTCATAACCATAAGGTGTAACATCTTTCTTTAATAAGCATTTCTTCTTGTTACAGCACAATTTCATTCGGCCTTTTTGAATCATTTCAATATTCCACTATTCATATGGTTCTTTCTTTTCCTACTGTAGGACACGAGATCAACCACATGGTTTCGTATTCATAACTTATATTTACCGTGGGTCAGCAACAGCCGTACAAAAATTATAGACCAGCCGTTTGGCTCAGTCAGTTAACATAACAGAGTATCTAGTTACTTCACATACATAGATAGGATCATAAATTTCGTTACATATACAGTAATCACATCCATCCGGACCAAATGATCTGACCGATAATATGAGAGTTGGGATTCTTAGCAAGGTCAGTTCAATATGACAGTAAGTCAATTCGTAATCATATCACGAGTGTGGTACATATCGGTATAAGCATACAGAAGGAAATAAATATCCAGTACATATCGTTAACCCACCATCAATACAGAATATTTTCCATGCCCCATCGTTTTAACAAAGTTTGCCACATCATACAGAACAGTTCATATTATAATTTCCAATACAAAATAGAGGATTAGAGTGGCAATTTGTAATATTCAGTACGTACATATCTACACGGAAATACATCACAAAAATGATTCCTTACTCTTAAGTCACTCATACACCTAGGCAGGGTTTTCGTTCTTGCAGTAAATTGTCAGAGTACCAAGCATATACTTTAGTTTCAAAGTAGTCAATAACTACCTATCCTTCAAAAACAAAATAGGGATTAATTTAACAATTTGCAATATCTAACATTTACATATTTACACAGAAACATTTCACAAAAAAGATTTCTCAATCTTAAGTCATTAGTATACGGGAACAATTTATCAATCATTTAGTTTGATCTCGAAGTAGTCCATAACTGTCTATCTTTCTACAAGTCTCATGTAAGCAGGCACGTAATATGGATAGGGTCCTTCATATCGTTCAACCATAATTTATAAGGAATCCTGATTATAGGGAATCCTGATTATGAATTACAATTTACACATAACAAAACAAATTACAGATAACAAAGTTAGATTTTAGATTTCAAATGTCAAATTTCAGATCACCGGTTTCCATAAACAAATTACACATTCCAAAATAGGCCATTATATGCATAACTTCTTCTTACAACCAATCGCACTCAACACAATTTCAATTAGTACACAAACGTAGCATTTCTTTTGATCTTAAAATATCCCATGCTCAGAGTTTCATCAAATCACTTAAAGAGATGCTAGAAAGCCTAATTATACCGTCATCATTTCTCATAGATAACTAACAACCGATAACACACATTTCAGTTAATCATTTACATATAAATTGTCTTACCGACTAGTTCAAACCCTCACCACACTTTCGCTGCGCAACTTTATTGATTTAATCCCATCTGCAGGTCTTACCATGTTCTGCATAGCACTCAATCACTATATCTACAAGAAATGTACAACAGACATAAATAGTAACCATTACGGTTAGCGTTATTACATGTACCATTATTGTCGCTATCAATTCCTTTCATATGCACTAAGGATGTCATGCATGATGCCTAAGTCTCTTCTAGACATCCTAAAGCTCAATGGATTTGTGTGTGAGATAGCAACCCGTGCTCTGATACCACTTGTCATGCCCCAAACCCGCCCCTAAAAGTTTGGGCATGACCTATTCAGAAGCGGACACTTAACCTGATATACATAACATATGGGGCCTGAACGGAAGCATTCAATAATATACAATAACAAAAAATAACATACATTGAGCTACCACTAGCATGCCAGGATCACAAACATCACATAAGGCGAATAAACATACGGTGACATACACTTGAGAGTTAGTTATATACACATATACATATACGGACTTAACCCCACAGTTGGGTGAATAACAAAATATTAGTGAAGAAGGTGTTATATATAGTTCAATTTAGGACGAGCAATTAGCGTGCAACACCAAAAGTTTAACGAACTCCACAAATGCACAGGCTTCGGCTAGGTGCCTAGACACACTGAGGTTGACAAAATAGGGACGGCTTCGAGGGTTAAGTCTGACCTCCAAATTGATTACCTACAGAATCAGACAAAAATACAGAGTGAGTCAAGCTCAGTGAATAATAGTACTTAAATAATTCAATGTTCAAACTTGAGTTACAATTCATATTAATGCGTATATAAATGCAAAAGACATATAGTAAATCTGATGCTGTACTAATATTCAAAATAGCCTCGTCGGTTCACAACGTCACAGATTGGCCCTTGGCCTGGTGGGTTCACACATTCACAAATTGGCTCTCGGCCTCATAGATTCATAACTTCACAACTTGGCCCCTAAACAGAACGACATTAAGCCCTTATCAGAATGGCATAAGCCCTTATGAGAATGGCATACAACCCTTATCAGAATGGCACAAAGCCCTTATCAGAATGTATGTATGAACTCAAGAGGTGGCTCGCACGGATTCTAGAGGTGACTCACAAGGCAGCACTTAGTTCCGTGCAGCACTTTGTTTCATACTAACAGATCGTACAGAATAGCCATAGGCCCAGATGTCACAAATTGGCCATGGGCCTCACAGATGTTACAGAACGGCCATAGGCCTCATAGCTTTCATAGAACAAGCATAGGCCTCATAACTTTCACATTGGCTTTAGGCCTAGTTCACATATGTATGGACTCAAGAGGTAGCTCGTACGGATTCTAGAGATGACTCGCATTGCAGCACTTAGTTCCGTACAGCACTTCGCTCCATATCAGAAATCAATAGGTCCTAAAGACCGAACAATGCATATCATGTCATAGCAGAAATGGAGCGAATAAACAGAACAGAATAACCCCATGGTTTGTTGCAAGTTGATCTAACTGTCTTACGTATATCAGAACAGTGAAAAGACTCACTGACAGAAAACACATGTATTATGAGTATCAGCGTGATACGTAGGCACACAGATTCTTTTAATCGTTCACATAACTTAACATAGCTAATTTGCATCTAACAGAGTGTTAATGGTGATTATTAACAAATAGATACCGTGGTTCCACAATACACACACATTCCATTATTCGTTAAGAACTAATACCACTCACTTGCAGATAACAGAGTATCAATAATAATTATGAACGAGAGACGCATGTATCATTATAGCATGGTCAATAGAGACAGAATAATTCATATCACAACGTGGGTCATATAATGATGGTAGATTCACACAGACGCCATCATTTCCGGATGAACATAAGTTCCCTTTACTTATTAAGAAACGACGTAGTTTGCTTATAGATAACAGAGAGTTAATATTCGTTATTGACGGAACAAAATGGTTCCAAAGTCATACCCATGTGTGCAAATCTTTCCACATTTACTTAAGTTCACACTCTTTCCCAACCGACATAATGTTAGTGTAGTAACTTACGAGGGACAGAGCGTTGGTATCCATAGTCATTAACGGTAAGTGAAATGTGCATCTACCATACTATTACTCACTGTGTTGCGGTGGGGCACTAGTTCCTCCCGAAGCGTGTCCTGCACACATTCATAACTTGCAAATGAGTTAAATCCTCTTTGTTGAATTAGTTCCTATTTCATTCCACTTCAAACGAATTTACAAACATCAGTAGGCACAAAATACAATTTCTAAAAATAATCGAGGGTCGAGCACGTAAAACGTAGCGAACTATTTTTCCCAGCTTGGGCCGCACGTGCAGTTGTGAGCCCCGCACGTGCGGCAAACTCCCCCGCACGTGCGGCAAAATTCCCCTGCACGTGTCTTTTAAGTAGAACCCAAACCCCAAAATTTGTCAGCCTTCCGCACGTGCGGCCACAACCCCCGCACGTGCGGCGATTGGCCTCGCATGTGCGGCCATGACTCCCGCACGTGCGGCGATTCTGCATTTTCAGTCCGAATTTCCAACAAAACCCCCCTCTCGGTAGCTATATGGCAAGGCCAAAATAGGTAAAGTTCATACAAGAACATGGCTCAAAATTACGTAAAGATGAATCATAACTTACTTGAAACCTTAATTACTTTGAATCCACAATCACAATCAATTACAATCTCATTCTTTTATGTTGATGGCCACCATTATATGAACAATATATGTGTATCACTATGTAAACATGGAAACCAAAGAATAAAGTATAATTTTCCTCATGTAGACCAAATTAACCTTCAAACACATACAATCTTCCAATTGAATAAGTATCACACACAACTTCCACCATAAACCCTAGTTCCCACAATTGAAAGGGCATGCTCACTCAAATTCAAGAAAGAGCTCATTTAAGGTGAAATTTACATACCTTGGTTCAAATCTCTCCAATCCTCTCTATTTGCCCAATTCGTCTTTAGGTGAACCTCTCCTCTTCTTCCCCAGCTCTTCTCCTCCAACACACTCTCTCTCTCTCTCTCTCTCAGAAGATAGTTGAGCTAACGATCTTTTTGTTTTTCATGACAAAGGATCAAAGAGGCATATATAATATAAAAAGGTTGAATAAGACAAAACTCAATCACTTTAATCATTCCTAATTGAAATTTTATAGAAAATCATGTTATGACTTAAAAATCACGCCGATCTCAAATGTAAAATCAATTTCTGAATATCGAGCCTCTAAGGTCCAAAATTTCTAATCCCAACATTTTAATTACGATAGATATGTTTCCTTATTAAACAGATATGAATCTATAATCATAAGATTCACATGGAATTTCACAATAAGCAGTTCAATGTGCAGAATAAGAGACTGAAACTATATCAGAGAACATGTATGAGGGTCGGGTTATTACACCCAGCGCGCACGTGCGCAGCGCGGTAGGCCCGCGCGTGAAGACGGGGACAGCGCGCGCATGACAGCGCATCTCGGTGTGTGAGAGCCGCTGACGGCGTCAGATGGTGCTTGCGGCCCACATGCCGCCTTTCATGGTGTTTTCTGGTCCAATTTCGGTACTGCCAGACTCCTTTTTCCAAAAGAAAATACATTTATGGTATTAAAAATGACATTTAACGAACATAAAAATGAGGTATTTTACGCTCTTAATCTAATGAGAGTGGACATCTTCCTCTTTCATTAATTTTCATGCATATATGATGTATATATATTTATATAAAAATACACACATATTTTAATGCATAAAAAATAAGCACGAAAATACCCATATTGGCTTTGATACCAATGTAAATCAAAGTATAAAAACGCGGCCGATGGAAAATTTCATAGTCATACCTTTTAGTAGAGCCTGAAGCGAAGATTCTCGTGGGTAAACCACGTGCTTCCAGGATGTGAACAACCAACCCAACAGCAGAGTGATACTACAAAATGGAGTATCACCCACACAAGTCACAGTACAGAAGCTGGATCGTTCTCATATGAGAGAGTTAGAGAGAGAGCCTGGGAAAAAAGGTTATGGGTAAAAACCCCATTACGTATCTGATATATCAATATATTATTTAAAATATATAATTAGATATTTAGCCACCAATATCTATCTATCCATCTATCCATATCTATTGATATGATAGATATAGATATCCTCAATGGTTATTCAAATAAGTTTTGAATTCAAATTCAAACTTACATGGATAAGGTTCAAAAGGTTCAAAGGGTCATGCCATATGGTCGCCCAATTTCTAACACAAGTAAATTGTCAACATGCTCCCACTGCACTTTTTCTGTATCATAGCTGCGATGACATGACCACTTTTCCACTTTAGAAAGACAATCTCTAACACCTTTAGCCCAATTCTGAGCGTCAACCAAGTTCTTTGTCACATCTCGCACCTACATCAACAAGTGGACGAATATAAATTATTCAGGCACAATAACTACTAAGAACATGCCTAGGAGTTACATCAAAGACTTGAACCCCACCGGATCCATTTCTGAACCAGCCCCAAAGAAACTGCTCAGCTTCCTTTAATGCCTTAATATAAGCTTCCCTAGAATATGGAATCTGAAGAATCTTACAAGAGATTAGAAGCCATTCTTCCGCAAGTTGGGCAAGAGTGACATGACCACCTTTTACCTACAAATCACAGTCATGGTGCACAATATTTATGCAACAACTCTCACTAATAAAATAGTTGATTTCAAAAGTTCTTATTGCTCTTTCTTGAGAATTCAGACTTCTTTTCTCCCCCCAAAAAGAAAAAAGTTAGAAAAGAAACAATAGGATTCTTAAGAGAAAATCTCTCTAGAAGTGTCTCTATGTCGCATGCAAATATCAAGTAGATTGGTAGAATCAATAGTTTAGAGCAAAATCTCCTGGGGAAAAGAATAAATAATGATGTTTAATGCTTGTCTCTACGTCACATTGAAATATCAAATAATACCAAATCAATATTTTTGACCAAAATCAAACAAGGAACAATTAAGAATGTTTAATTTGTCCTGATAGAACAATAGCGCAATACAAAAATCTAGCAGTAAATGTACCAATGAATACAATGTCTAGTGCAACAATGTTTACTAATTATAGTCATGCAATGTAGGTATCTTAAACAATTTATATTGTTCATACTTTTTTGAGATTTATATTTATAATTGACAAACTAAATAATATGGCCTATAAATCAAAATATTTGAAGCATGAACTGTGTCTTAGGATGACTTTGGACGAGAAGGTCATGGTCGCACAAAGCCTTATTAGAGTAGATCCAAAAGAATTTCAATGGACATTGAAAAGTATTTAACATTTTAAACATTAGATTTATAATGTATTTAACATTTTAAATAATTTTCAAAAAGATAATGAAACAGATTTGACTCTGACATCGAATAGGCATATCGCTTTCAGTTGGACATCTGGCCCGTGCAAATGAAGATAACAAATTTGGACCTAAATAACTAATCAGGTTCTTTCTTCAAGTAAATTTTTAGGAGACCCAACACAGCTCCTTCCCAATCAACTAAATCCATCTTAATCTGATTAAATCCATAAAATAAAAATAAAAAAAACCCTAAATATTAAGCTAAAAAATGAGAACTTCCATACAAGACTGCACCATGCTGGCTTTTCTTAGAGGAGAAAGATGACAAGAAGCAGGGACAAAATTGAAAATGAGAGCAAAGGGAACCAAGTTCAAAAACATGATCCAGAAGTTCAAAAAAGAAAATTGCTAGGAAAGAAAAAACAATTTCACAAGTACATGTAAGTTTAGCAGGAAAACCAATTTCTTGCAAACAAACAACGAAAGACACAAACTTCACTCATCAATGACTTGAACCAAAAGTTCCCATTAATCTAATAGTTACGAAAAATTATGATAAAAACCTTTTTAGTCAAAGCACCCGATTTATCAGAAGACGAAAGTTGCCTTCTCAAATTTCTATCATGGGCTGTCTCCCAAGAATCATGTTTATCTGTCAAAAGCACCAAATCCTTCAATTCTGCTAGAGTATGACGATAAAGAAGTTGACGTTTGTTGGGCTTGCATTCACAGAGGTGTTCCCAATGCTGCATAAAAAGTAAAAATAGTAAGTTTTGGAGGGAAAAGCTCCAGGACTAAATCTTGATGAAAGATTGAATTCAATTCACATTAATGAATATCTAGATTACAGAGTATATTTATACAAGAGATGTGTAACTGAATAATAGATTCTAACTACTTCTAATGACTGCTAACTACTTCCCAGCAGTTACGGAAACATGTGAGAAATAGTTGAGAGCTGTGATGGCATCTGATGCTGATGTATGAGAAGATGCTACTGATGCACTAGAAGGTTCTGTTGCAGATGCACTTGCACTAGCAGATTCTGTTGCAGATGCACTTGCACTAGCAGATTCTTTATCCTTAACAGCCCCCGTCAAGCGAATGGGAGCAGAGCAGACCAGAAGCTTGGACTGAAGAAACTGAAACCGAGAGGCTGACAGAGGCTTAGTAAAGATATCAGCAATTTGCTCTTCAGAGGGAATGTACTTGAGAACAAGTTTAGGTGCAGCAACCTTTTCTCGGATAAAATGACAGTCCACCTCAATATGTTTTGATCGTGTGTGAAATACTGGATTAGAAGCAAGGGCAATGGCGGATAAGTTGTCACACCAAAGAATAGGAGGACAGGAAATAGGAATGGCAAGATCCTGAAGAAGCATTTGTAACCAGCTCAATTCTGCAGTAGCCTGAGCAAGGGATCGATATTCAGCCTCCGTACTTGATCGAGAAACAGTTGGTTGTTTCTTGGCAGACCAAGAGATAATATTTGAACCAAGATAGACACAATATCCGGAAGTCGATTTGCGATCTAGGAGATCCCCAGCCTAGTTAGAATCAGAGAATGCTTGTAGGGTGAAGGAACTAGGACGAAAAATCAACCCATGCGAGAGAGAGCCCTTAACAAACCGAAGAATTCGTTTGACCAAAGCAAAGTGACCATTGGTAGGAGCATGCATGTATTGACATGCTTGATTAACAGCTAAGGAAAGATCCGAACGAGTAATTGTAAGATATTGCAGTGCTCCAACGACACTGCGATATAACTGAGGTTGATCAAATGGAAGAGCAGCCGCAGAGTGAAGATGAGGTTTCATGGAACTAGGTGTTGGACAAGGTTTACAAGAAGTCATACCAGCTTTAACAAGAATATCAGAGGCATACTTTTGTTGAGACAAGAAATAAGAATCCCCAAGAGATTGAATTGAAATGCCCAAGAAATAGGAAATATCACCTAACTCTTTCATGGCAAAAGCGGAATGCATATGGTGAATAAGAGTGTGAAGATGAGAAGGATTATTACCAGTAAGAAGAATGTCATCAACATAGACTAGAAGAATAGTAAGAGAAGTAGAGGTTTTATGGATGAACAAGGAATTATCACAGTGGCTATTTACGAATCCCTGAGAAATGAGAAACTTGGAAAAAGTAGAATACCAAGCGCGGGGAGCTTGCTTCAAGCCATAGATAGCCTTCTGTAATTTGCACACAAGGTGAGGAGAAGAAGGACTAACAAATCCTGGTGGTTGTGTCATATAAACTTCTTCATCCAAGTGACCATGTAAGAAGGCATTGCTAATGTCTAGCTGCTTTAAGGGCCAGTGATGATGCAAAGCAAGGCAGAGCAAAATGCGAATTGTGGGATGTTTCGCAACAGGACTAAAGGTTTCATTATAATCAATACCTTCTTGTTGTAAGAAACCTTTAGCTACCAATCGAGCCTTGTATCTAGCAATGGAACCATCACTGTTGCGCTTAATGCGGAATACCCATTTACAACCAATATCTTGTTTAGAAGCTGGAAGAGGGACCAGAGACCATGTTCCTTGAGCCATTAAAGCTTTGTACTCATCAAGCATAGCAGAATGCCAATGTGGAGAGGCAAGAGCTTGTTGATAAGTGGAAGGTTCAACATTAACAAAGGAGGAAGCTGTTTGAGTCATAAGACCATGAACCTTGGAACGAGTGACCATGGGATGAATATTTGTAGTAGAGGAAAGAGGAGGTAATTCAACAAAAATAGATTGAACAGGAATAGGCGGAGCTGATGCAGTAAAAGGGTGAACTGAGGCAGCTGGAGGAAAGACAGTAGGAGATGGAACTGAGGCAGCTGGAGGATGGGCAGCAGTAAACTGAGCTGGGTCAACAGAGGGCTGAGCCAAAACAGAGGCAATAGGCTGAGAAAAGGGTGCAACAGACTGGCCAACAGACTGCTGAAGTGGTGCAGCAGCAGGTAGCTGAAGTGGTGCAGGAGCAGGGAGCTCAGCAGCAGTGAGCTGCTGATACAAAACAGGTGCAGAAGGTGATGAAGCAGTCTGATGTGGGGCTGCTGCAGACTGATGTTGTGCTGGGGCAGCAGAGACAGATGCAAAAGTCTGGGCTGGAGGCATAGTATGCTGAGATTGTTGTGCAATAGAAGACATAAGTGGGGCAGCATCAGGGAGCTGCTGAGACAAACCAGATGCAGAAGCTGGTAAAACAGATGGACACACTGGAACTGCAGTCACAGAGGTCAAAGGTGGAGGCCAAAAGAAAGATTGAAGAGTGGATAATGAAGATGCTGCAGAAATGGAAGAAATAGCAGAAAAGGGAAAAATATTTTCATTAAAACTCACATGTCTTGAGATATGCACTTTACCTGTGGCCATGTCCAAACACCTGTAACCTTTATAGGAGGGGTGATAACCAAGAAAAACACAGAGAGTAGATCGAGGCTGCAACTTATGGGTGGTATAAGGTTTCAACTAAGGGAAACATTGGCACCCAAATACTCTGAGAAAAGAGTAATCAGGTAAAGCATGAAAAAGAAGTTCATAAGGTGATTTATGCAAAAGAGTGTCACTAGGAAGTCTATTAATAAGATGAGTAGCAGTAGATACAGCATCAAACCAAAACTTGAGAGGAACACAAGAATGATGAAGCAAAGCAATAGTGGTCTCAATAATATGTCGATGTTTGCGTTCAGAGACCCCATTCTGTGGTGGAGTGTAGGGACAACATAATTGATGAACAATGCCTTGTGCTTTTAGAAAGTTGGTCATAGAAGAATTAACAAATTCAGTACCTCTATCAGTGCGAAGCACTTGCAATTTAGTGGAAAATTGAGTCTCAACATAAGCTTTAAATTCCAAAAATTTGGAAAACACTTCACTTTTATAACAAAGAGGATAAAGCCAAGTAAATTTGCTATATTCATCAATGAAAAGTACATAGAATTTGTAACAAGAAGAAGAAGAATGAAAGGGCCCCCATACATCACTATGTATAAGAGAGAGGGGCTTATTTATAGTAGAATTAGAAAGTTTAAAAGGCAGTCGATGACTTTTAGCTATGCTGCAATGATTACAAGAAAACATAGTAGACTTAGGGTGAGGATTAGCAACAGACAAGTGTTATTTTAAAACTACAAATTTTTGATGTGATGGATGACCCAATCTGTGATGCCAAGTAACCTCAGACACAGGACTAGTAGTAGCAGAAAATACAGCAGGAGATGATGATGCAGAAAAAGCATGCACAGCAGGAGAAGATGGTGAGGATAAATGTGGGAAGTGATATAAGCCATGAGCATTATGGCCCTTGTGCAGAATTGCCTTCGAGTGTTTGTCCTGGATCACAAAGGAAGAGTCATCAAATGTAACAGTGCAATTATTAGCCTTGGTGAGCTGATGCACAGAAAGAAGTTTTGAGGAGATAGGAGCATGCAAAAGCTTATTAAGCTTAAAGGAAAAATGAGGAGTAGGGAGTAGGCCTTTACCTGTATGATGAATAGGAATGGACTTACCACTACCTACAGTGATCTGATCAGGGCCATGATAATCCTGATACATGTGGAGATTAGAAAGATCATTAGTAATATGATCGGAAGCGGCAGAATCAAGGTACCAAGGAGAAGATTCGGCAGAAACAGTGGATGGAGTAGAAGTCAAAAAAGCGCGAGGAGAAGGATAGCCAGATGAAGGAGATGCTGATGGAGATGTAGAAGCAAAATTAGAGGAAGTGGATGGATGAAAGGTAGTATCCAGTCTATGCCAACAGTCAATAGCAGTGTGACTGGTTTTTCCACAGATTTGACAGGCTAAGTTGTAGGAGGAATATCGACCTCTGCCACGAGAAGTAGATCGGGTACTGCCACCACGAAAACCACCTCTAAAACCACCTCTAGAACCACGAAGAGACGAGCGTCCTCCTCTAGAAGCAGAACTAAATGAACCACGCTGTGTATGTGCAGTATACGCAACTGAAGGTTCATGAGAATGCACCTTTCTCTGTTTAGCTTCAATGTGAATGGATTCAGAATTTAATAGAGATGTTAACTCTGCCATAGAAATAGGCTCAATACGTGCTCGAATGGTGGTTTTGAGAGCATCAAATTCATCTGGTAAGCCATTGAGAGTGAGAAGTACCAGATCTTCTTCATCAACCGGTGAAGAGGCCAGAGTTAATTGATCAAAAATATCTTTTATCTGAGTCAAATACTCATGCATGGTCAATGAATCTTTTGTTAGATGATTCAAACGGTTCTTCATTTCATGAATATGAGATCTAGATAACACTGTGAATCTTTTACAGAGAGCATTCCAAACCTCAAAACTATGGTGTAAATGAAGAACAGAGGAAAAAATTGGAGGTGTAAGTGTAGCTGTAATACAGCTTAGCAGATGAGCATCTGTTTTGTTCCACTGTGCTCGAGCTGGATTGAACACTTCAACACCATTTGAATCTTTGATCTGCAATGGTGGACAAGGAACTAATCCTGTTGCAAAATCAAACAACTCAGTTGCTCGCAAAACATTTTGAAACTGACTGCGCCAAATTAGATAATTTGTGGAATCAAGTTTTACTGTAACGAGTGAACTGAGATTAGAGATCAACAGACTGAGATTAGATGACAAAGAAGAAGAAGAAGATGAATCAGACGAAGCCATGGATGGCCCAGAGTTGTGCTCGTGAGAGCTTCAGATATGCTCTGATACCATGATGAAAGATTGAATTCAATTCACATTAATGAATATCTAGATTACAGAGTATATTTATACAAGAGATGTGTAACTGAATAATAGATTCTAACTACTTCTAATGACTGCTAACTACTTCCTAGCAGTTACGGAAACAGGTGAGAAATAGTTGAGAGCTGTGATGGCATCTGATGCTGATGTATGAGAAGATGCTACTGATGCACTAGAAGGTTCTGTTGCAGATGCACTTGCACTAGCAGATTCTGTTGCAGATGCACTTGCACTAGCAGATTCTTTATCCTTAACAAATCTCGACATTTCAATGTGAAATAAGTTTGACCTAGTCTGGAGTATTTCTAGCTGACTGCATCACATGATTCATCAAATAAATAATTGTACCATCACCGCTTGTACATAAAGTTAAAGAAGATAAATGCATAGAGGATAAAGTTGGCAATATAGGGAAGAAGATGATAAATAATTTTCTCATAAGCAAAGGCCAAAGCATTCTATCAGCCAATAATAAACGAGAAATAAAATGTATTATAAGTTCAAGGTAAATCAACCTTATTAACAAAAGAATAAAATAAAGTATTTTTTCTTACTATTTTTTTGGCAAATAAGTGAGGTCACCAAACATTTGTTTCACTTGGGAACCAAGACCCAAAAAAAAAAAAAAAAAAAAAATTAAAATTAAAAATTAAAATTTTAAAAAAGGCTTGACATTGCTGTCATCAGTTAATAAACTGACATAGCCAGCATATATTTGACAAACAATCTAAAATCAAGAGGACAAAATGCATGAATATTTCATTGAAGATTTGAGAAGGCCATTTACCTCTAGACAAACAAAAGTAGGCAGTCTACAATGGCAAACAACAATAGAAAGATACGTATATTGTTGGCATATAATGCATGTAGGATCCTTCAAATCAGGAGATACTCATCAGCAGTGGTATAGTCCGTAAATCATAATATAGATAATGCAAAAAATTAAAATTGAGAAGAAGTTGCAGCATTCTAGAAATTCCTCTTCAGTACCCACATATTCAGGGTGCTTTCGTGGTGACATGGGAGATGAATTAAGAATGCCATTTCTCCAAAGTTGCTCCCTCCAAGTTCTCTCTTTATCGTATATCCTGCACAATTCTTTTGTCAAGAAAGGTGATGCTTGGCTATCAAAGTCACGCTGCTAGTAACATAACAACATTTAAGAAGGTAAGCCAACTGTCCACAAAAGTTATGACGGCTCAACAATTCAACCTAACAAAAAATTGAAGTGTTTTCAATGGTTAAAAAGACAGAAAAAGAATATTAAAAAAAAAATTACGTCAACTGTGGTTGTGGGACATTAAAAATTGAATGGCAGTTTAGATCCAATAATGAGTAACCCAACCAAAGGAAAAGGGAAAGGGCAACAAAAATAAAAAATAAGAAATCAAATGCAACAACTAATGCAGCAGAAAAAGCGCCATGGATCCAATCACTAAATCACAACAGTACAAATTTTTCCTTGTGTGATCGGCAAGACAACAGGGGTCTTCAGCCGCTGGATTAAGATTTTGAGACCAAATGGATACCATTTGACCTACCAGGAGGTAACAACAACAGCAACTACCAAAGAGTATATATATGTGAATAAATGGAAAAACTATATACATTGAGCTGTAGTAGTTAGGGTTAAATGCATGACAGCCAAGCATCTTTAGTGATTTAATTATCAAGAAGCTACAAGTAAAAAACTTATGACCTTGGCAACCACACAAAGAAGCTCATTGTGAGATAAAACAGCAGCCTTGTGATACTGCTGATATAGCTTTGCTCCAAAACCACCATGAGGAATGAGGAAGCCAATTAGCAGGAGCAAAATTGACAACCTCAGCACAATTTAAGCCTGCAAAGATCAAATAAAAAATAAACTCTGCCGCAATATGCACAACATAAGATCCATTACGATAGACTAAGTCCAAAAAATGCACATTGGTAACTCACAACTGTCAGAACCTATCAAAATTGAAACCTCCATGGTAAGATCTGGGAAAGGTAATGACAACGTTTCCAGGCTCCTAGCAAATAGTAAGCAAGTAGTAAATTAAATCATCTTTAAAGAAAATAATTAAATAAAAAGAACAGTTTCAGGAAGTCATCTCCAACATCCACTATAGGAACACATTGAAAACATAAGTTTTAGCTTAATGAATTGGCAATAATTACAATTTTCGTTCATAGAGCTAGTAAGAAAATCCCTAGGACATTAATCACAATTCTAAACACAAACCAAATAATACAGAAAAAGGGAAAAACTAAAATGCTTATCTATACCCTATAAAAAGAGAAGCAAATGAAGCCAAAGCAATGATTTATCCCAAAAATACCCATGTTTTCCATATGATTAGAATAGAAATCATTAAAAAATAAAAACTTTATGCACATTTAAGGGTAAATCTTAATATTCTCCCCATTTCCATAGTTGCTTTGCTTCTACTTGAGCCCACGCAAAGCTCCCTGCAGCTTCATGTGCTACATCAGCCAATTACAATTACAAGCATTAACTACGTAATTTGTTTTCAAAGGACAAATATGGTTACCTACTTTTTTAAACAAACAAAAATAATTTATCAGAAGATCAATATTTTTTGGCTACTTATTACCAAGTCATCATTTATGTGTCCACTGTCCAGCAATCAAGAAGGCCAGATGCCACTGCTAAGACCCTAGCATGTATCAACCACTTAGGCACATTGGCATTAAGTTCTTACCTTTTTGCATTAGTTAATAATAGTATTATAGATGAACTTACCAGGACTATTTGCTTAACTTTTAGGTTTAGCTGATAAAATAGGAGAAGTATCCTCTAGACTAGAATTGAGGAAAATGTGTTAGCTAACTTAGCTGGTGGTAAAGTTCCTTGATGTGTAACCAAAGACATGCAATCAAATGATGCCTTCAACCGGGATTGGGGGGTTATGGATAGGGGAACGGTTACTCCCCATTGTGTAGCCTATCACTATTGCACCCAAAAATAAAATATCTATGAAGAATAAAAGATATGCGAAATAAAAAGAAGCTAGAATTGAGGAGAGATGCTTTAGAATCTAAAAATTTTGAATTACGTTGGACTAGAATAGTATGTATGGAGTACAATGTTGGGAACAATTATGTAAATGAAGTGTAAACATGGTGGACAAAAGATAGCAAAAAAATGACCATAATTCATAATGAAAGTTTGAAAAGGATGTAATTCATGCATAAGAATGCAAGGTACAAAATGGAACAATGCATCAACAATGTGGCTGTGGGTTTCTGTTAAGTTGAAGAGAGAGTAACATAGGAACACCATAAGGGCGGCAATGACAGATGGTACATAACATTGGGCATTTAAGAAACATGTTCAACATATGAGTGTATTTTAAATGAGAGCGTTAAGATAGATGAGTGGCATTGAAAAGATATAACAAAAATTGAATGCATTACGCAGAAATGAGAAGTGACGAGAATTTAAAATAAATGAGAAAAATGTTTGAGATGGTATGACCATGTGTAACATAATCAACACAAGCACTTCCAAGAAGTGATTTGATCTATGTTGAAGGTGCTAAAAAATAAGTCAGGCTAATGAGGGTATGAGTTGTGCCAATAAAAAAAAGACATGATTACCTCAAACTTAACTGAGAACATTACTTTTAAGCCAACTACAAAAAATGGATCTCTATGGTTGACTTCAAGTAATTTGGCCAAGTCTAGCTGAGTTGTGAGTGTCAACATGCACCAAGCATTTCAGACACATTAAGCATGCTTACCACTCCTAGACGGTAGTACTATTTGAAAGGCCAAACTTAACACTACTGGCATCTATATAGTGATCATCACAATGGGAAAAAAATTAGGACAGAAAGATGACTGGGAAAATAGGTACTTGACTTTTAAGGACAATTTTCAGCAAATCTTGCAAATTGGGCCAACTAAAGTATCTGTCCATCAGGATGATTCGATCCAAGTTGGGGTAGCTAAAAAAAAAAACCAAGAAAACTAGAAAGGACATAGGTTGAGGCTGTAAATGGGGCCATGATTGTCGTAGACTTGCCCTATAAAAAAGCTAATAGGGAAAAACAAATCCATGTAGCCAACCTAAGTAATTGGGACAAAGATTGGTTCAATTGAGTTTAAAATCTATTGCATTACAACACTAACTAGGCTATTAGAGCCAGTCAGTTGTATGTAAAAAAGCACATTTATGAATTTAGTTCAGATCTAAATGTATTATCTTTTTTTCCATATCTCAAACAAGTACCACTACAAAAAAAAACACCTTTGGCGACTAAATTTTTAGTCGCCAAAAGTCGGATTTTCACTTTCGCCGACTAAATAATTTCGTCGCCGGTTTTGTCGTTAATATGTGGTCGCAGATGGAATTGGCGACTAAAAGAGTGTTAGTTGCCAAAAGTAAGTAAAACAGCGACCAACTAATTTGTCGGCAATACTCAATTCCTTTTTTAGAAATTTTGCATTTGGCGACTAAACTTTTAGTCGCCAAAAGTCAAATTTTTTTTTTTTTAATTTTTACCTTTGCCGACTAAGATTTTTGTCGCCAAAACCTCAATCTTTTGGCGACCACATAGTTTAGTCGCCAAAACTATATTTAAAAAAAAAAAAAAAATTGCCTCAGGTGGTTCTCCCAAGGTTCGAACTTGCAACGTCCAACACTTGGACACCACTACGCCTTTAGCAACACTTGCTCCCCACTACGCCACTCTATCATCACATGAAAATTAATGCAACATATATTATTTATATACTATATTGCAAAAAAACAAATTGTATATATAAAAATATTTTTTTTATGTAATATATTTTATGTAAAAAATTAAATATACTATAAAAAGTTAGGATAGCACATTTGGCGACTAAATCTGAATTTTAGTCGCCAATTCTCCATTTTTTGGCTACTAATTTCTTTTCTGTCGCTAAAACAATGAAATCCGGCCTAAGGATAGCACATTTGGCGACTAAATTCAATTTTAGTCGCCAAAACTTCTACTTTGGGCGACTAAAGTGTATTTTAGTCGGCAATTCTGGACCTTTAGCTACTAATTTTCTTTTTGTAGCCAAAAACCCTCATCTTTCAGCGACTAAATTGCTTTTTGTCGGCAAAACAGTTATAATGGGCGACTAAACCAGTTTTTAGTCGCCAAAAGCATCACTTTTGGCTACTAAATTGTTTTAGTCGCCAAAAACCGTCAGTTTTGGCTACCAAACAACCTTTTGTCGCTAAAACTGGTAGATTCGGCGACCAAAAAACAGTTTAGTCGCTAAAACCCTGGTATTCGGCGACTAATGAATTTTAGTCGGCAAAAGTCTTCATTTTTGGCGACTAAATCCATTTTAGTCGCCATTTGTGCAACTTTCAGCGACGAAAATAAATGTTTTAGTCGCCATTGCTGCTTTTTCTTGTAGTGTACAAACATGGAGATAAAGCTGTAGGTGACATTTTGTCATTTCTTGGAAACATATTAGGATGTTTATGATAGCATGTTATCAAATGGATGGTTGTGTGCCATAATGGCTGTACATTTGGCAATTTCCTTATTTTATTAGATGACTGTAGATTTAGGATGTTTGCATAGTGGCAATCTCCTTAGTTTATAAAGTAATTGTAGATTTTTCAAATGCAATCATATTCAACTAACCTTTACTTATGACGAAAATAAACATGCTCAACTAGATAGAAAGACACAGAGAAAGAGAGGTAGATGGAGAGAGCAGGCAATATGATGAACTCGTCCATTCATTAATGTAAAGCAAAATCCTCTTCTTCCAGTAAAACACTTTCTACTTTTTTCCAATATATGTAAAGATAAAGAAAGGAAAAATTTAAAGTTATGTTTGAATCATGGATTTGGATAGAGATTTGAAAAGGGGAAAGGAAAATGTGGTTGAAATGTGAATGAAATATAGCTACATTTCACCCATCTTTTCCCTTTCCAAATC
Organism: Camellia granthamiana; assembly: GCA_036172215.1. Taxonomy (NCBI): domain Eukaryota; kingdom Viridiplantae; phylum Streptophyta; class Magnoliopsida; order Ericales; family Theaceae; genus Camellia; species Camellia granthamiana. The sequence goes on along the minus strand of CM069913.1, from coordinate 77,338,444 downwards.
CCTACCCAAATATATGATCTAAACACAGCCTAAATGAGTTTTAGTTAGTAAAGATGGAAGTAAGACATAGAATCTTTTAAAAAAATGAGGGAACCCACTTTGACTTTTTGGGGACCACTTTCAAGCACAAGCAGTGCAATGACAATGGTAGCTACTTCGCAACTACTCCAGCGTATCCTTGTTTCTCATTTTATCTAAACAAGGAGGTGATGAGACTACAGATTTACAAGTTCCATTTTCTCACGTGTACCAAGTGCAATCAAAATCAGATCTTACTTTCTAGCTAGCAACAAGAGATTACTAAAAAATACTCCCAAATAGCAAACTCACGTATTAGCTTATTCATTCCAAATGAATGTGAAAATGGAAAATGGCGAATTCATGAATTAGCATGTCAAACTTGCAGTACACTGTAGACTGGAACATCATTTTCTAGTAAGACAGATAGATTGAGCATCGTTACAAGCTGAAAAAGCAGATCTGGTTGTGCATCAAACAAATCAAGAAGACTATTCCGCATTACTGTAGACACCCCATTTTTGACCGACCTTAAGACTCAGACGTCATCGATTGAGCGTTCGGTGATGGTGCATGTTGTGCTCGTTTCGAGTCTCTGGAGTTTTGGCTGAGAGCCTTGCCTCCGAGCCTCTGAACTCTTTGTGTTTCGGCTCGGTTTGCGGATCAGGCCTTGTTTTCCTTCCCGGAGGGGGGGAGACGTCCTGTAGACCATCTCTCTATGGTTGTAGACCACTTTTTGTGGTCGTAGGCCACTTTTCCCGTTTGGAGACTAGTTTTCGATTTTTGGAGCCTTCGGCAGCGCGCCTTGGCTCGGGACCGCTTAACGTTCTCCGTTTGACGTGGTTTTTGAACCACACCTTATTGCATCTGCCTGGCGGGACACTGTGGTCCGGGAGACCACTTTTGTGGTCGAATACCACTTTTGATGCCCGGAAACTAGTTTTCGAGGCTTTCGGTCGTGTGCTTTGCCTCCCGATCTCTCGTCTTGCATCTGCTTTGGTTTGTTTTTGGTACAAACCTTGTTTTCCTTGTTTGGAAGGTGATACAAGGGTGGGAGACCACTTTTCCTTCTGCCAGCCAATTTTCTGGTCGGATAACTGGCTTTCTTGGTCTTTGGGCCACCTTTTCTGGTCAGCCACCACATCACTATCTTGCTTTCTCGCTCTGGACCTCTTCCACCCATGGTCGACCAGTTTGTGTTCTAGAAGACCACTTAAAGTGGTCGGCCGACCACTTAAGTAGCTGGCCGACCACTTTAAGTGGTCGACCACTTTTTGTCACCTTTTTGGAGATATTTTCCTCCAGCTGTAGCTGGAGGACACAGATACCATCCTCCATACACGTGTATGGAGGGATGCCCTTGAAGCTTAGCTTCTTTGAGAAGCTTTGGCTTTTGTCTTTTATAAGAGGGAGGCTGCTCCTCCCTCCTCTAGGTTTAAAAAATTGCCCTTAGAGAACATATAGTTTTGTATCTATGTTGCTTTGTTCTTCATTTTTGTGCTTAAAAAGTGTAGATTTGTCTTAGTTTAACACATACTCAAACACCTTAATCTTGGAGCTGAGGTCCCTTGAGGTTGTTTTTGGTGTTCTTGGGTTAGTTTAAGCTCAGAAAACTTGCTGGAGTTGGAGCCTTGAAGAAGTTCATCAAGGGTGAGTATTTGACCTTTAAATCCCCCTTTCTTGTTTAAGCTTTTGATCCCTTTTTCATACTGTTTTAAGCTTAACTTCCAACTAGAAAAAGTTCTGTTTTTGTGTGCTTGAAATAGTTGTTTAAGGTCACTTTTTCGTGTGGGGTGGTTTACCCCCTCTTAGGCCTTGCTAGGCCTTGTTTTGAGCCATCTCTTTAGGCTCTTGTTGAACCCTTTGCATGACCTTTCTACCACTGAAATCCAGAGGATTTTCAGTGGTGGGAAGGTGGTTTTAGTTTCCTAAATAGGAGAGGGTCTGTCACGCCCCAAACTTGCCTCTAAAAGTTCAGGCATGACCTAATCAGAAACGGACGCCTAACCTGGTTTACATAACATATGGGGCCTGAACGGAAGCGTTTAATATTATATAATAACATAGAACTCTATCCATTGAGCTACTATTATCATGCCAGGATCACACACACAATACATTCAGTAAAAACACATAAAAGACATGCACTCGAGAATTAGCTAATACACACAGTTATACAGATCCAATCCAGAGACTGGGCGTCTAACAAACATTATACACATTCAACCTTAATCGATAAGGGTTTGAGCCAAAAATGCAACAAAACTCTACTAAGTGCACGGCTTCTCCAAGTCCCTGATCATACTTAGACTGACAAAAGGGAGATGATATCAATGTTAGGACTGACCTCCAAGTTAGTTACCTACAGAATCAAACAAGATTACAGAGTGAGACAAGCTCAGTGAATAACAGTACTTAAACAGTTTAATACCCAATTAGAATCATACTACATAATAGTGTATTCATAAAAATAGAATCCATACAGTTAATCTGATGCGGTATTACTTTCAGAACGGCCTTGGGCCCAGTTATAACAGAATGGCCTATTGGCCCAGAAATAACAGAACAGCCTTTTCGGCCCAGAAATGTACAGAACAGCCTTTCGGCCCAGAAATATATAGAGGTATATATTTCCTTCAATGTTCACATTTCTATCGAGTTCAATCTATACACATGTCAATGTAATAACTTACGGAAAACAGAATGTTAATAACATTAGATATTAACAGTAGACAGACGTACATTCAATGTACTATTACTCGCAGTATTGAGGCGGAGCACTTGTCCCTTCCGAAGCGTGTCCTACACACATACAAGATCACAAATTAGTTCTCTTTTCTTTATTAAATCGTTCTCTGATTCGTTTAATTTCGACTGACTTTACAGACATCAAAATAGTATCAAATACAGATTCCGACAATATTAGAGGGTCCGATGTGCAAAATAGACCAACCCGCGTTTTCCAGCTTGGGCCGCACGTGCGACTGTGAGCCCCGTACGTGCGGCCGTGACTCCCGCACGTGCGGCGGTTGGTTCCGCACATGTGGCGATTCTGCATCTTTTCAGGCCGCAATTTCCAATAAAACACCATTTTTTTGTAGATGACAACAAGACTTCCAATAGGTCTAAAAATTATGTAAAGAAGATTACACTCATACACATCAACCTAATATAAATGGAATCATCAACCCTAAGCTCACAAACATACTTTAAATCCATATTTACACGCACCTACACACACACATAAAACCATGATCATAAGGGTGAATATAAACTTGATAATTAAGGAAACAAGATGCATCTTCTTACTAGATAACTTAAGTTGAAGAGAAACAAATGAATGATGAGATTAACATGTTAATTCTTCAACACCCACACTCAAAACTTCCATTACAACTCCACATCACATAACACCATGGAATTCCTACTCTAAGCAAGAAAAAGGGATGGACTTAGATGGGTAAGGCTCACCTTGATCTTTAACCGCCAAATAACTTCTCACTTCTTCAAATTCCCCTCCTCCTTGATCTCCTCTATCATTCCTATCTAACCCTTTTCCTTAGAAGATATTCTTAAGTAGGGTTCTTAAGGTTCTCTAGTCAAATGTATAAGACATGAACATGTGTATAAATAGATGTATATCTAAAGGCAAATAAGGACAAAATTCAATCGTTTAATCATCCCAAATTGAAATTTTGCAGAAAATCTCATTATAGCGTAAAAATCATGCAGATTTCGAATGTTAATTCAATTTAAGATAATTAAGCCTCTAAGGCTTCTAAGTTCAGATCCAAACATTTTAAGTACGACAGATAATTTTCTTATTAAACAGATAGGAAACCATATTTCCCAAATTCACTTAAGTCAACGTAATTTCACATAGAACTTCACCATAAGCATCCAAAAATACAGAATAGCATGTACGAGGGTCGGGTTATTACACTCTCCCCCCCTTAAAGAAGTTTGGTCCTCCAAACTTGTTTTACCTTAGGACGGAAATATATGTAGATATTGGTGTTGCACTTCATTTTCCTTTTCCCAAGTTGCCTCGGTTCCGTAATGTTCTTGCCATTCTACTTTTACCATTGGAATTTCCCGATTCCGTAACTGTTTTACTTGTCGGTCTAGGATTCGGATTGGTTTTTCTTCGTATGTCAGCTTATCATCTAGAGTAATCTGATGGTAATCGATGACATGTGACAGATCCGGAAGGTATCCTCGAAGCATAGAGACATGAAATACATTATGCACTTAACTCATACTTGGCGGAAGGGCAACTCGGTAAGCTACTGGACCCACTCTTTCTAAAACTTGAAAGGAACCAACATACCGGGGTGTTAACTTACCCCTTTTTCCAAATCTCGGATGTCTTTTCGTCGGAGTGACTTTCACAAAAACATAGCTATCTACCTCGAATTCCAAATTCCTTCGTCGGTTGTCCGCATTACTCTTCTGCCTGCTTTGAGCAGTTTTCAATCTTTCTCGAATAATTTTAACCTTCTCTGTTGTCAATTGAGCAATTTCAGGCCCTAACAATGATCTATCTCTAATTTCAGCCCAACACACGGGAGAACGACACGGTCTTCCATATAGAGCCTCATAAGGCGCCATCTCAATACTTGGTAACTATTGTTGTATGCGAACTCTATCAGCGGTAGGTGGGTTTCCCAACTTTCTTGAAAATCCAAAACACACATTCGGAGCATATCCTCTAACGTTTGTATCGTCCTCTCGGATTGTCCGTCTGTCTGAGGGTGAAAGGCAGTACTAAACCTTAATTCTGTACACATTGCATTCTGCAGGCATTGCCAGAACCTTGAAACGAACTTTGGATCTCTGTCTGACACAATCAAGACCGGAACACCATGAAGTCTTACAATTTCATTCACATAAATCACAGCAAGCTTGTCTGCATTATACTGAGTTTTCACAGGTAGAAAGTGGGCGGACTTAGTCAATCGGTCTATGATAACCCATATAGAATTCATACCCCGAGGAGTCCGTGGCAAGCCTACCACAAAATCCATGGTAAGATGCTCCCACTTCCATTCCGGAATCGGAAGGGGTTGCAGCAATCCTGCTGGTCTCTGGTGTTCTGCCTTTACTTGTTGACATTGCAAACATTTAGCGACAAATTCCGCAATCTCTTTTTTCATACTTGGCCACCAGAAATTTTATTTCAGATTCCGGTACATTTTAGTGCTGCCTGGATGCATTGAAAACCTTGTGGCATGTGCTTCTTCCAGCAGTTTTCGTTTAAGTTCTAACACATTAGGAACACATACTCGGTTTTAAAATGTAAGTACAGAATCCGTTAAAGCGAACCCTGGTTTCGGTTTTGTCTCCATCTCATCACATATCTTTCTTAGAATTCCATCTTCCATTTGACGTACTTTGATCTCCTCAAGTAACATTGGTTGGGCCATTATTGCTGCCACTCTTGTCTCCTGATCATGTACCACCAAGTTGACCTCCATCTTATCCAGTTCAATCACTAACTCCTTTTGTTCTATGAGTAGATTTGCCAAATTCCCCACATTTTTCCGACTAAGTACATCTGCCACCGTGTTGGCTTTACCAGGGTGATGGTGGATCTGTAAATCGTAGTCCTTAATGAGCTCCAACCATCACCGCTGACACATATTCAATTCCTTTTGGGTGAAAAGGTATTTGAGACTTTTATAATCGGTATAAACTTCGCAGGTAGTCCCATAAAGATAATGTCGCCATATCTTCAAAGCAAAATCCACAGCAGCTAGTTCCAAATTGTGTGTGGGGTAATTCTTCTCATGGGGTTTAAGTTGTCGTGAGGCATAAGCGATGACTCGTCCATTTTGCATAAGTACACAACCAAGTCCTTTATGCGAAGCATCACTGTAGATTACAAACCCTTCAGTACCAGACGGTAGAGCAAGGATCGGAGCTGTAGTCAACTTCATTTTTAATTCCTGGAAAGCAGATTCTCGCTGTTCTGACCATTCAAATGCAACTCCCTTTTTAGTCAGCTGTGTGAGTGGTACAGCAATCTTGGAGAAATCTTGAACAAATCTCCTGTAATACACAGCTAACCCCATAAAACTACGTACTTCGATCACATTCGTAGGAGTCGGCCAATTCACGATCGCCTCAATTTTGTGTGGGTCAACAGAAACTCCTTCCTTTGTTATAACATGCCCTAGAAATGCCACTTCATGTAGCCATTTCGCATACAACTTCTTTTCTCAGAGTGTTTGAAGAATTAGGCGAAGATGATTTTCATGTGCTCCTGCAGTTTCTAAGTAAATGAGAATATTATCAATAAAAACCACCACAAATTCATCCAAAATAGGGCTTAAAGACACGGTTCATCAAATCCATGAATGCCGTTGGTGCATTAGTAACTCCAAAGGGCATAACCAGAAATTCGTAATGTCCATATCGAGTTTGGAAAGCTGTTTTCTCAACATCATCAGCTTTGACTTTTAATTGATGGTATCTAGAACGCAGGTCAATTTTTGAGAAGACTTGTGCTCCTTGTAGCTGGTCAAACAAGTCGTCAATCCGTGGCAGTAGGTACTTATTCTTAATTGTTACCTTATTAAGTTCCCTATAATCGATGCAAAGTCGGAGTGCTCCATCCTTCTTTTTCACAAACAGAACCGGTGCACCCCATGGAGAGACACTTGGACGAATGAACTTCTTATCCAATAGATCTTGCAACTGAGTTTTCAATTCTCTCATCTCAGCTGGTGACATCCGGTACAGAGTTTTAGAAATGGGTAGAGTCCCCGGTACTACTTCAATTGTAAACTCGATTTCGCGATCCACTAACTCTCCTGGCAATTCTTTCAGAAAAACATCCGGAAACTCACAAACAACTGGAATCTTATCAGTGTTCTCATTCAGTGCCTGCCCTTCCAATACACTACACAAATACCCCCGACATCCCTTCTGGATTAATTTATACGCCTTTGTCGCAGAAATCAAATACGGTGGAGAAGTCACCCCCTGTCCCTAAAAAGTGGATTCCGATTGCCCCGAAGGATGGAAACTGATCCGCTTAGTCAGATAGTCTATGGTGGCCCCATATTCACCCAACCAATCCATTCCCAGAATAATGTCAAACGAATTCATCTCAAGAGGTAACAGATTAGCGTATACACAGACATCTCCAATTAAAAGTTCACAAGCAGAATATACAGAGGTACAGATCATAGAGTTTCCCATAGGTGAAGATACACACAACACATAAGTCAATTGTTCTTCAGGTTTATTTAAACATTTAGCAAATAATTTTGACACAAAGGAACAGGTAGAGCCAAAATCAAATAATACATAAGCAGAATGACCATGAACCATGAATGTACCTGACACCACTGTGGCTGTATTCTGAACATCTCCCGAAACCAACGCAAATACCCTACCTTGCCTCGCCATATCCTTATTGTTAGCAGGTTTAGGAGCTGTCTTGGGATTAGGAGCTGGTGTAGACCCTACTAAGCTTGTGGCAGCCTTATTACCATTTTGTTGATTCTTTTGCGGATAATCTTTTATCAAATGACCTGTTTTACCACATCGGAAGCATGCTCCAGACAATCGGTGACAAATTCCACGATGCCTCTATCTACATTCTGGGCACACAGGAGCGGAATTATGAGTGGAAGTGGTAGTGCTAGGGATCCCTGAATTTTGCTTCTTGTTTGGCGGAGTAGTTGGCTCCTTGAACCATTGGTTGTTCTGCCTTTTTCCTTTCCATTCAGAAATCCGAGTTTGCGCGGCAATATTCCCTTCTGCTATAATAGCTCTTTCTAACACATCAACGTAAGTAGGCAACTTCAACACATTAACTCGGTCCAAAATAGCACCCCGCAATCCCCCTTCGAATTTCCGCGCCTTCTTATACTTTGTATCCATCATCTGAGGTGCAAATCGGGCTAATTCCGCAAATTGAGCTTCATATTCGGCAACAGTTTTATTTCCTTGTCTGAATGTTCCAAATTCCATCACCTTCTTGTCTCGCATACTCTGGGGGAAATATTTATCATAAAATAGCTCCAAGAATCTGTCCCATGTTAACCCTTGGTGCACTGTTCTTGTAAGCATCCACCACCTCCGCGCTTCATTTTCAAGAGTGAAAGAAGCAAGCTGCATCTTTTGGACTTCAGTGCAAGGAAAGACTTCGAACAACTTTTCGATCCCTAACACCCATGCCTCAGCCTTCATTTGCTCGATTCCTCCTTTAAATGATGGTGGTTTCATCTTTTTAAACTCCTTCGTAAGTGTAATGGTGCGGTCCTCAGCATGAAAATCTTGCACTACCGGTAGGGGTACCGGTGGTGGTGGCGGCTGTGGCTGTTGTTGTTGTTGTTGTTGTTGTTGTTGTTTCCGTAAGGTCTCCGCCATTTCGATAATCATTCTTTCCATCCTATCCAGTCGTGCTAAGGTAACTTCTTCCGGATCTTCTGTCCTTGTTCGCACCATATTCTACAAGACAAATAATTACAACATACACAAAAAGATACAATAGCACGATTCATGATCGTTAGCGTTAGCAAAATACATATGACATTGCTATCAATCTTTCATTCATGCATGATGCCAAAATCTTGCTAGACATCCTACAGCTCAATGGATCCGTGTGTGAGATGGCAACTCGTGCTCTGATACCACCTGTCATGCCCCAAACTTGCCCCTAAAAGTTCAGGCATGACCTAATCAGAAACGGACGCCTAAGCTGGTTTACATAACATATGGGGCCTGAACGGAAGCGTTTAATATTATATAATAACATTGAACTCTATCCATTGAGCTACTATTATCATGCCAGGATCACACACACAGCGCATTCAGTAAAAACACGTAAAAGACATGCACTTGAGATTTAGCTAATACACACAGTTATACAGATCCAGTCCAGAGATTGGGTGTCTAACAAACATTATACACATTCAACCTTAATCGATAAGGGTTTGAGCCAAAAATGCAACAAAACTCTACTAAGTGCACGGCTTCTCCAAGTGCCTGATCATACTTAGACTGACAAAAGGGAGATGATATCAATGTTAGGACTGATCTCCAAGTTAGTTACCTATAGAATCAGACAAGATTACAGAGTGAGACAAGCTCAGTGAATAACAGTACTTAAACAGTTTAATACCCAATTAGAATCATACTACATAATAGTGTATTCATAAAAATAGAATCCATACAGTTAATCTGATGCGGTATTACTTTCAGAACGGCCTTGGGCCCAGTTATAACAGAATGGCCTATTGGCCCAGAAATAATAGAACAGCCTTTCGGCCCAGAAATGTACAGAATAGCCTTTCGGCTCAACAGAACAACCTTTCGGCCCAGAAATATACAGAGGTACATATTTCCTTCAATGTTCACATTTCTATCGAGTTCAATCTAGACACATGTCAATGTAATAACTTACGGAAAATAGAATGTTAATAGCATTAGATATTAACAGTAGACAGACGTACATTCAATGTACTATTACTCACAGTATTGAGGCGGAGCACTTGTCCCTTCCGAAGCGTGAATATAAACTTGATAATTAAGGAAACAAGATACATCTTCTTACTATATAACTTAAGTTGAAGAGAAACAAATGAATGATGAGATTAACATGTTAATTCTTCAACACCCACACTCAAAACTTCCATTACAACTCCACATCACATAACACCATGGAATTCCTACTCTAAGCAAGAAAAAGGGATGGACTTAGATGGGTAAGGCTCACCTTGATCTTTAACCTCCAAATAACTTCTCACTTCTTCAAATTCCCCTCCTCCTTGATCTCCTCTATCATTCCTATCTAACCCTTTTCCTTAGAAGATATTCTTAAGTAGGGTTCTTAAGGTTCTCTAGTCAAATGTATAAGACATGAACATGTGTATAAATAGATGTATATCTAAAGGTAAGTAAGGACAAAATTAAATCGATTAATCATCCCAAATTGAAATTTTGCAGAAAATCTCATTATAGCTTAAAAATCATGCAGATTTCGAATGTTAATTCAATTTCAGATAATTAAGCCTCTAAGGCTTCTAATTTCAGATCCAAACATTTTTAGTATGACATATAATTTTCTTATTAAACAGATAGGAAACCATATTTCCCAAATTCACTTAAGTCAACGTAATTTCACATAGAACTTCACCATAAGCATCCAAAAACATAGAATAGCATGTACGAGAGTCGGGTTATTACAGGGTCTTCCCCTCTCCTTGTGTTTTGTATACAAGCTTCATATGCCTGATGTTTGAGCACCTTTGTTAAGCTTGTGTTAGCTTGTTCTTAGCTAGTATTTGTGGTTATTTTGCTGAGGCATGCCACTATTTTTACTTTCTTTGGTCACTTCATGCAAGGTTTATACACTTGTAGTGTAAATCACACATACTAGCGTTGTATGCTTCATGAAGTAGCATGTCATTCTAGCTTATGCTGAGTCCATTTCAGCATGTTTTAGGTGTTGTTTTACCATGTCATACCTCTGTTAGGGTTTGGTTTGGTCACCTCTTGTATGCTCCATGCACTTGTAGTGCAATCCCATGAAATTGCCTAACATGCATCATGCTTTGACATGTCATTTTAGCATGCTTTTTGACTAAGCTCTTGGAAGACTTTGTTCATGTTTTAGCATGTTTAAGGTCTGATTTGTCTCATCTTGGCCATGCTTGACTTGCTTTGCATAGCTATGGTTCAATCTTGCTTGTTAGCTTTGAGTATTGAGTCTTCTAGCAAGCATTAATTGGCCTACTTTAATGATTTAGCATCATTCATAATGTGATTTCAATCCATATTTCATGCTCATGCACTCACATTTATCACTTATTCAATGCATTGGAGGGTTTGCCCCTTTATGCCTTAACATGAGTCATTGCGTATGCCTTCATGCCTTAGCTTGCGAGCCATCATTTCAATGTGTTTTTGGGGTTATTATGCCATGATATAACTTTGATTTTGTTGCTTAAGTCATCTCATGCTTGGTCCTAATAGGTGTAGTGTAATCCACCTTATTTGCCTTGTATGCATCATGTCTTATGCCCCTCATGCTAGCATGTTTTGGCTTCCTTCCATGCATTCTTTGACTCATTTTAACATGTTCTAGGACTGTTTTGGGTTGCCTTGGTTACGTGCTTCATGTTTTGTATAACTATAGTACAAGTGCTCTTGCTTGCTTCAAGCTTTGAGCACCATAGCATGCTTCATTTATGTTGTGTACATGATTTGGCATCACTTAACATGACATTTCAGAGCATATAGACTTGCCATGTTCTCACTTCATTCACCCTTTGAGTGCCTCTAAGGGTTATGCATTGTTGCCTTACTTATGGCTTAGCTTGTATGCTTGCATGCCTAGGTATTTGGGCCCTCATCTCAGCATGTTTAGGTCCTTGTTTTGACCTACTTAAGCTCTATCCATGATTAGTTCATGCATTTGTGCCATGAATTGCATGCTTCCTTTGTAGTCCTCTTTGCTAGCCTTATGCTCTAGGGACTCTAGTGTGCTATGCTTGCTTTGTTTGAATGATTTGACATAATTTTTTACCTCATTTCAGTGCACTTAGTGTTGTCACACTTGCACATTCATCACTCTTTGAGCCTCCTTGAGGGTTGTGCTCTTGGGCCTAGTTGGATGGCCAATGCATTGTGCATGCATACCTTCCCTTTTGTGCCTCTATTTTATCACCAATGGCCACTAATTTGGGCATGACTGAGGTCTACCCCTTTTGGTTTAAGTCCATTGATTATGCCATGTATATTGCATTGAGTATGCCATATTAATTATTGCATTATGTATGCATGTGTTAGCATTGTTTGCATGCCTTTGAGCATTGAGTGCTTTTATAACATCGCATTGTGCATGCCATGTAGTTCATAGCATTGACAATGCCATGTAGTTCTTTGCATTGTGTATGCTTAGGTTACATCATTGAATTGTGCATGCCAATTGTCATTTGCATTGTGTATGCTAGTTGTTCTTAGCATTGTGCATTGTGCATGCCATTAGCCTTGTTAGGTTGTTCATATTGCATTGCATGTTTGCCATGTTATGTGTTGCATTGTGTTTGGAATAGGTGTTAGTCCAAACACGGGAAAAGAGGGATGTTTCATACTTTAAGTGATGAAACGTACCTTAATTCCCGGTCGCCGACGCTCTTGATCATACATGATAGAGTATGTGTTTACTTGTACATTCATTTCATATTGAATTGTGCAACTTTGCCTCTCGGCCATCATGCATTGAAATGCACGATTAGTGGCCCGAGGGTCGAGAATCTACACTCCCTTGAGTTCATGAGATGATAGGGAGGGTGGTTGTGCACACATATCTTGCAAATATATTGCCATGCCATTTTTTGCTCTCTGTTGCAGCAAATTGCAGTTCAGCAGCAACAACTGGTCGGCCAGCCAGAAAAACTAGCTGGCCCTGGCTGGCCGACCACTTTTCTGGTTCTTCAACAAAGAAAGTGGTCGGCAGGTGGCTGGAGAGACCAAAAGTGATCAGCCACCCTCCCATAGGATTCCCCAGGTGGAGTTTCATCTTTCTGGAGCTTGGTGCAAGTTTCTGAGGACAGTTGCAAACAGAGGCAAATCGGGCATCGCATTGGATTTCCAAACGAGGCGACCGAGCATGCATCCAACCCTCTCCCTCTGAGAACCTCCTGTTTTATTGCTTTCCTTAGATGCCATGCTTAGATAGCTAGCTTTATGCTTTGGTTTGTACCTTAATAGTTAATGTGTTTAGTTATTTCAAATTGTTTTGTAATAATTAGTTAACTAGGATTAGTTAATTAATTTGTTGTGTAATAATTAGCTTAATTAGATTAGATTAGCTAGTTAGCTTCTTATTCGGTCCCTCCCTTGAGAGGGCCAATTATTGTAAAAAGAGTGCGTTTGTGTGATGCATGTCTTCCAACCTCCATTTCTTTCTCCCTTTTACTTAACCACTTACGATGGTTAGTTTTAGGGCATATTTCATTTAGCATACCTTATGCTCACGTGCGTGCATCCATTAATCTGTATTGCATGCACCGGGCTCGGCGCATCATACTAACTGCATTGTATTTCAATTCTGATTTGAATACATGATTATCAAGTTGCATTTCACATGACATTCTAGGTAGCCGAGCCTATCTTAAATTCATTTTTGCATGTGTTGCATTAGCCATCCTAACATGAACTAGGATCATGCATGATTTCTAACTAGTTCTCTGTTTTGCCTCGGAGTACACCATGAGTGTTTACGCTTTAGCATACTGCATGTGTGTTAACGTTGCCATGTTAGCATGCTTGCCATGAGGCTAACTGCTTATGTGATTAACTGCCTGAATGCCTGTAGGTGAAGGTTGGATTGCTTGAATTGGAACAATTCATTGAAATCCTCAATTTAGCCTACTTGCAAGTAGCAAACTTTAAACCATTTTCCAAACAAATAGATATGCAATATTTTCTTCCAAATTAGGCGATCTAGTCTATACTTGTTTGTTGTGCGCATCACATAGTAAGACTAGCTAATTAACCAGAATAAGAACACATGTGTTTTCAAAAACAAAATATCATGTTTAGTACAGACCGATCTTTGATCGGGCGAGCGGGGGTGCTCATAGATGACCTTCCCGAATCGTACCCAAGTTCCCGAGCCGAGGCAACTTTGGCGATGACGGACACGTGGCCTTCGGCACAAGTCAGGTTTCCTAAATTCCCCCAAAATAAAATATTTAGGTGGCGACTCTGTATCTGGCAAAGCAGTCCATGTTTGGCACTTCTTTATAAAAATCAAATTTCCAAAACGATTTGCCGGATTTGGACTCTTTGGTGATTTATCGGTCTCACATCGCACATTGTGAGATTAGATTCAGAACCGTGACATTTGAGTCCGAATTGTAGTAGCTCAGAACAAAATGAGATCCTCGCGCCCTCGCAGGCGCGCGGATATTCGGAGAGTTCCCGGGAGCGCGTCTACAGTTTCTGGCGACTCTGCTGTAGACTTAGAGAACTTGACTCGAACTCATGATATCTTGTTTTGGCTATACTTATGTGTCTCTTTGCATTGCATTTGCATTGGTGCACCTAGGACACCGTGGTCGCCGTCTACTATTCCTGAACAACTTGCTTGAGGCTGCATGCCATAAGGTTGACCGGTTACGGGCTCTGCCACGATGGGAACACAAACTTGGTTATTACCGGGGCACCCTGTTGACCATTCGACCTAGTGCATATCGGAATCCATAGTGGCTATTCCAAACTAGGATAGGTTGCTTACCCGATTATAGGTTGTTTGAAACCGCTGTGTGCGTAGTGAAACCCTAACTCCTGACAAAATAGGACATGGAAACTCTACCCCAATGTAGGGGTGTTTTGGCTCTCATTTTCTTGTTATGTGCTTTTAGAGTGTGTCTCTACAGGGAATGCGCATATCAGTTTGCAAATTTGGGTATCAGGCCTGAGGGCATCAGTGTTTGGAAACCAGTTTTACCTGAGGGTATCAGTTTACAGGTAGAATTTTGGGCAGAACTCAGTAGAGAGTGTAGTCATTTAGCTTTTGCTTGTACCTGTTGTAGACGTCCCCGAACGCCCCGGGGGGATGAACCTCGTTCTGTTCATTTCGGTTTACTACAGTTCGGACTCAAATTGTCACGGTTCTTAATCTTGAACCAAAGACTCCAAATCCGGCAAATCATTTTGAGAAAAAAAAACAGATTTTTTGAAAAAGGAGTGCCAAACATGGACTGCTTTGCCAGATACAGAGTCGCCACCTAAATATTTTAAAATGGGGAAATTTAGGAAACCCTGACTCGGTGCCGAAGGCCACGTGTCCGTCATCACCAAAGTGGTCTTGGCTCGGGAGCTTGGGTACGATCGGGGAAGGTCAGCTATGAGCACCCCCTTTCGCCCGGTCCGAAGACCGGCCTCTACTAACCGTGATATCCGGGTTTGAAAACTTTATGCGTTCTTATTCCAGTTATTAGCCTAGAATTACTATGTTATGCGCACAGCAAACAAGTATAGACTAGATCGCCTAATTTGGAAACAGGCATTGCATATCCGTTGGTTTTGAAAACGCTTCGGAATTTGCTACTAGCAAGTAGGCTAAAACACGGATTTCAACGAGTTTTTCCAACTCAAGTAATCCAACCTCCACCCACAGGCATTCAAGCAGTTATATCACATAAGCAGCTAGCCTCATGGTAATCATGCTATTATGGCAACACTCACACGCATGCGATATGCTAAAGCATAAAAGCTTACCTAGTACTCCAAGCCAAAACAGAAACCAGTTAGTAATCATATGCATGATCCTAGTTCATGTTAAAAATGGCTAATGCAACACATGCAAAGATGCAATCTAGACATGCTCGGCTATCCTAAGCATGGCATGTGAAATGCTACAAATAGCACGTATTCAATTTGGAAATTGGAATACAATGCAGTTAGCGTGATGTACCCGATGCATGTAAACAAATGCATGGATGCACGCATGCATTGCATAAGGTATGCTAAAATAAACGTGCCCTAATCTACCATCATAAGCAGGTAAATAAAAGGGAAGAAAGAAGTGGGGGTTGGAAGACATGCACACACCCACACACACTTATTACAAATACGCCCTCACACGGAGGGACCGAATAAATATTACAGTCCGAATAATAAATAAATTAATTATTACAAAATTTCTAATTATTTAACAAATAAATGCAAAAAGGAAAGGTGACCACAGCCGCCCGCCTCGGGATGCGCGAATGATGCATGCTCGAATCCGACTTGCCCGGAAACCCGTGGCATGGCACTGCTGCCTCTGTTTTTTTACTGCCCTGTCTCTCCAAGAATCGCCAAAGTCTCAGAATACCTTCTAAGAACACTGCAGTACACCACCGGCTGGAGGAAGTGACCACCGGCCGTTCAAAATATCCATCGGCTACTTGAGAAGTTATCGGCCACAAACAAATGGCCGGTCGGCACTCTTTTGTGCCGGTCGGCAAACAATTCCTGCAGAAGACAGTTTTGACAGCAACAGCAGACAAGCAGTGCATGGTATGGAATTTTGAGCATATGTAAGCATGGCCAATGCCCCCTATCATGTGTTAGACTCAAGAGAACATAGCCCTCGACCCTCGGGCCATCAATGGCGTATTTCGACGCATGATGGCCTAAGAGGCCAAGTTTGCATTTCAATGTCAAATGCAATGCACACAAACATACAAGGGACCCAACCTCAATCATGGTTGATCAAGAGGTGAGGCAATGCACAATAATGCACATGCAACCTATGCATGCAAGCTAACACACAAACATGCAATGCAACTACATGACACACACAATGCACATAACATAACATGCACAACGCATTGAAACATGGCATACACAATGCAAGATGGGCTTACACCGATACAAGCGGACCTCAGCCACACTCACATAGGAGGCCATTAGGTGAAATGAGGCAACCGAAATGCACACAAACATGTCCAATGCATGGACCAATCCTAAGATACAACATGCAACTCTAACAAGGCATGGCAAATGATGAAACATGGCATATAAACATGCAAACTTCAGTGCTGGAATATGATGCACAATGACCCCGAAACATGCAAATACGTCATACAATACATGCTATTTTTCCCCGAAACCCAAAACTAGTCGGATGCATTGAACTATAACTATGCAAAGCAAGCATTTTTAGACTATGAAGCATGAAGACAGAAGCAAGGAAGCCCCAAAACAAGCATGTTTACAGTTCAAAACATGGCCAAATAGTGAACAAAAGTGAGGCTAAGCGATCATGCAAAAATGGCTCCGCAAGGGAGGTAATGAAGCAAGTGGTAGATGCAAAGCCCAAACTAAAAAAGATCCTTCTACAACACTGAAGAGGGACCAAAAATATGACTACTTACAGTAGATGACAAGCCCCAAATCAATATACAAACATGCTCAAAATGCAATGCAAGATTACGGCCACAAGAGGGCTATAACATGAAGTATACAAAACATGCATCAAACAGCAAAATACCCCTCATGGGACACGGAGAGGGGGTCAAAATAATCAGGGTCGAAAAACAGAAGCTCAATGTGCTAACAAGTCATGCAAAAATGGGGACCAAAGAGGGGTAATGAAGCAAGTCATACATGGAGGTCCCCAACAGTGTTGAGCCCTTCTTCAATGTTGAAGAAGGGCTCAAAATAAGCCTCTTTACAGTTTACATCGAAGCCCAAAAATACTTGTAAGTAAGGCTAACCAATGAAGCTAAAAAATGCAAGTTTACGGGAAATGGATGCTTACCCTTGAAGAACAGCAAACCAGCACCTCTTGGACCAAGTTTAGGTGCTCCTAAGCTCTGCAAATGGCCTCCCAAATGCTGGAATGGAGGATGGAGGTGCTGTGCTAGGTGTTGTAGGGCAAATGGTGCAAGAACAAAGGTGTTTGGAGGCTTGGATAAGATAGATATAGAGAGGGAGGTGGGATATATGTGTATATATCAGGTATATCAGTATATCTTCTGGTTTTCTTGCTCAAAATCTCCAACCAACACAAATGAAGAGGAGGGGTGCTTATATAGGCAAGAAAAAGTGCTCCAAGCTTCTCCAAGAAGCTATGCCAAAAGGGGCAAGGGGTGCAAAGGGTTCTAGGCTTCTAGAGGAAGCTAATACAGCTGGCCAAGCTTCCCCAAGAAGCTTGGCCAAAGGGTTCAAGCTTCTAGAAGCTTTAGGGGGTTCAAAGGTGCAAAAGGGTGCAAAATAGCCACATATATGCACGAGGGAGTGTGCTGGTGCATTCCAACTGGCACAGCTGGGATGCACCAGCCTTGGAGGGTGCAAAGGGTGCAAACCGGCCAGAAAAATTGGTCGTCGGCCAAAATAAAGTGCCGGTCGGCACTATTTTCTGCCGGTCGGCAAAATAGATTGCCGATAGATGATTCCAAGGTCAAAAAAACAGCCGGTGGGTATGCAAATTGAAGCCCTGGAAGTTAGCTTTCCAATGGCGCAAACCTTACATCAAAATTCCTCCTATGCAAAAAGTTATGCCCTTTTTGGTGAAGCCGCGCAGACTCGATCCAACCGGGATGATACCCAGCTTCAACCAATCATATCTCCTCCACCCGGACTTGGCTTTGGGAGATTCTTGAGTACAAAGTGAAGCCCCGGAAGTCTTCTTTCCAACGATGGTGGCCTCATAGCTTAACTCCAAGTATGCAATTGAATAAGCCTGATTCAGCGAGGGCCGCTCGACTTTCTTCTACCCGGATTCATGGCGAACTTCTTCTCCAACCTATTTTCTCCCCTCCTCTCCTCTTTTCTTCAACTTCAAACCCTGAAGTAAGGTATTTTGAAAGATTTTTCAAAGATTTCATCTCTATTTCATTCATCTCCACTTTGTCCTTGCTCGATTTACCGAAAAGCGCAACATTTACTGAAATGCGAGCGTCGGAACAGCGTAGGAATTTTATTTCAAAAATGTTTTGAAAGAGAGGGTTTTAAGGTCTAAAAACCGTCCAAAATAACTTTGGTCCACAATGGGGTGTGAAGTTAAGATTTTGTCTTTCTCATTGCCGAGGAAACTGAACCTGTGCCCTGCACACCTTTCTCCACCAAGCAAACCAACAGTAGTGCCCAAGTCTTGTGGGCAGTCAAAAATGGGGTGTCTACACCTGTTCTGGTGAAATCAGGCTAAGATGCTGTCTGTTTTCTTCTTTTGCGAGGCAGTTGTGGAACTATAGCTTCAGAAGGCTCCAAATATCCCCCGGGTACATTGGACTTTTACTGATAGACTTCGTTGGGTTAGAGATTCAGTTCAAGAGCAGCCAATATTTTCCTTCGCCGAGGCAAGGCAAAGAAAGGCCAGTCAAGGCATACTGGTTCATCAGATCCGTTAGTCACCAGTCACATCACCTCTATTCAGTTCAGCAGACTCGTGGTGACGTAGAATTCTGAAGAAATTGTGGTCATGGCAGCGGCATTAAACCAGGGAATCGCCATGCAGGGTGAGACTGATGTCGAAATGCAATGCCCACCCAGGTCACCTGCTGCACATCCAATCTGTGAACCCCAAGTATTTCAAACCCGTGAGCCCACCACTTTTGAGCTGATGGGAATGATCGGCGATCTTCAGAGATCTGTGGTTGATCTAGCCTTCGGAGTGTCGGCTCCGCCATCGATCATATCACATGCTGGGAACTTCATGCCATAAGAGCCTCCACTATTGGGGTGAATTGTAATTAAACTCAGCCAACCTGAAGCCATCCCGAATTCCGGCAATGACATATCGACAACAACAGGACTTCGCATTGACGTAGCAACCCAAACCTTCGACCAAGCCAAGGCGAGTGGTAAGAACAAGGTGGGGGCAAACACTGATCCCTATGAACAACTTCTGCAGGCTGTTGGGGCTTTGAAAGCCGGGGGACTGAACAAACAGCAAGTGCTCGCAGTTGCTGCAAAAACTGTAGATGACACTTTCGTCACTCAGAACAAGGGCAGTTCAAGCCAAGGGGAAAATCGGGAAAAGGGCCATCGTACAAGAACCGTTCCTTCCAACCCTAAGTCTACACCAGAGAAAGATTAGCAGACCAAGCTAGTACCTGCTGACCCTTTTTCTAGTGCACCCAGCAAAAATCCGTAAACCTCAAAGTATCAACCCCGAGGTCGCAGGGTCTTCCATGCCCTCTATATGCCTTTGTCTAAGGCTCTTCAAATCCTTGCTGAAAAGGGGCATCTCAAACCCCTCGAGCCTCGCCCTCTCTCTAGTCGTCTTCCACCTAGTCATGACACTACCCAGTACTACGCGTACCATCAACAAACTGGTCATACCACCGACAATTGCTTCCGTCTTCGCCACGAAGTACAGGATTTGTCTGACAACGGGGTTGTCCTCCCCCCAAGCTCTACAAAGTCTATCGTCACTGGATCGGTGAACTTGGAGGATAGTGCGAGTATGTGATCGAGGGATGAACCACCTGCGGGCGGCGCTCAGTTTACTCTAGATGTGGCGTACGACACGCACTGTTTTGAGCATTTGCGAATGCTAGTTTTGTACTTTTGGCCTAGGTGTTTTGGGTTAGTTTTGTTTTTCGAAGCCCCTGAAATATGTATTCACTTTACAGACCCTAATGTTTAAATTATTTTCTTAAAGCCCGTCGGTTACTTGAATTAATTCGAATCTTGTCGGTTAGCATTACTTTTTTTTTTTTTTTATCAAAGCAGGAATTATCCTATCCGGATTAGGTTCCCTAACCTAATTTAATTAAATTTTACATAAGTAGGGTTCCAATACATGTGTTAAACTCCAAACCCTCACTCTTTATTTAAATTCAAAATTTACCCCAAAAACTAGTACATGTACCCTTGTACCATAAGTACCATCAATCAAGTGAGATATATATATATACACCTTGAGGAGTGTGCCCTAGAACCTAAATTGATTAAAAAATAGCCCCTTCACCCTTCCCTAGGGCTGGCCATGCTAGGAGAAAGTGAGGAGACAATTTTCAAAATTTATTATCATGAAATTCTAGAAAAACCACAAACCTAGTACCCTAGACCTAGGATGCTAATTCCAAAACTAGTTTCATTTCAACTAGATGTTGCCTAATCCTTGAGTAAGCCTCCCAAATCACTCATATTCCTTTAAACTTCAAACAAATCCTAACATTTCCATCCATTTCCAACTAATGGGCTTTTAGGACATTTTACATCAAAAATTGTCTATAAACACCAACATCCCCTAGCTTGGCAAGCACAAACAACACACTCACACACACATTCGGCTAGAGGAGAGAAAGGAGAGCAAGAGAGAGAAGTCTAGAGAGGAAGAGGGAGGAAGAAGAGAGCCTTCTTGTTCAAAGCTTAACAAGTAAGCCACAACACAACCTTCTCTTCCATTTTCCTTTTTCAAATACATGTTTCTAATGGTTCTAAACAATGTTTTCAGATATGTTTCTGATGAGTTACTTGTGTTAAAGGTGCTAAGAGTTGAGTATTGACTCTACTTCTCTTGTATTTTTCCCATTTTGGCACAAAACCACATTTTTTCATACAAATCTCTCAAACTTTCCAAAGGCACACTTCCAAGTAAATTTTCTGAGTTTAATGTATGTTAGTTGGCATGTAATAACCCGACCCTTGTATGTGCTTCTGATATATTTGTCTCTTATTCTGTGCTTTCAAATGCTTAATGTGAAACTTCATCAGAAATTAAGGTTAAGTAGAGATATCTTATGAATTGGAACCTGTATCTGTTAGGTAAGGAAAGTATCTGTTACAATTAGAGTGGTAAATCCGAAATTGAGGGCCTTGGATACTTGATAATCCAAAATTGATTACACACTTGGAATCAGCATAATTTTTAGGTAATAATGAGCCTTTCTATGAAATTTGAATTCAGGATGATTAAACGATTGATTTTTGTCCTATTCCCTCCTTATAAATATATGTGTGTTCTTTGACCATTTGATCAAAAGTTCCTACCTCAAACATAGCTCCTGAGAGAAAACATTGGAGGGGAGAAGGTTAGAGAGGGTTGAGAGGAAGTTCAAGAAGAGGATTATTTGAGCTCAAGGTATGTAATTCTTGCTTTTGTTAAGTTCTCATGATAATTGAGTAAGAAATTCTCTCCAATACTAAGTGGAAGCTACAATTAAAGAATCAAGGGTGTGTGTGATCTTGTTTAGTTGTATTGGTGGATGAATTGGTAATCTCAAACTTGAAATCTCATCTTTCCCCTTTTGATTTTACTTATTGTGTGGTGTTTATTTACATACCTAATTGATTATCAACTATGGTTATTCCTATCGAGTTCATGAAGGGATGAAGTTATGTTGTGTTGTGACCTTCAAAGAATTAAAAATCTAAATCATAAGTTAGAGTATGTGTGTATTGGAGGATCCCATTAACATGTTCTAAACCATGTTTTAGCAATTAAGAGAGCTATGCTAAGCCTTGTACATATTCACTAAAAGGTGGGTTTTTGAGAGAAATTTCAGACTGTTTTGGCCAGAATCGCCGCACGTGCGGGGGTCATCGCTGCACGTGCGGGAACCCCAGCCGCACGTGCGGGGAAAATGGTGAATTTTGGGTGTTGAACACTACTAGAAAAGCACGTGCGGGGCATCACTGCCGCACATGCGGGACCCTTTGCCGCACGTGCGGGGCTCACAGCCGCACGTGCGGCCCAAGCTGGAAAACACAGGTTGCTCCGTTTTACGTGTTGGATCCTCTAATGTTGTCGAAACCTGCAATTGATATTGTTTTGATGTTCGTTAATTCAGTCGAAGTAAAACAAGTCAAGTGCTAATTTAACAAGAAAAAGGGGAATTAATTTATATCTTTGTGTATGTGTAGGACACGCTTCAGGAGGAACTAGTGCCCCGCCGCAACACGGTGAATAATAGTACTCGATGTACCTTTAATCTCGTTAATAGTTATTGTTATTGACGTTATGTTCTTCGTAAGAAATTATGTTATGCTACTTGGGAAAACAGTGTGAAATTATGGAAACATCGAAAGAATTTTGTGAAATTATGAACCTATGAGGCCGAGGGCCATTTTCTGAAGTTATAAATCTATGAGGCCGAGGGCCATTTGTGAAGTTATGAAGCTATGAGGCCGAGGGCCAATTTGTGAAGCTATGAATTTATGAGGCCAAGGGGCAACTTGTGAATGTGTGAACCCATCAGGCCAAGGGCCAATCTATGAAGTTGTGAACCGACAAGGTCGTTCTGAAAAGTTTGTACATAATCAGATTAACCACATGATTTCTGCATTCACTCACGCTTTGAAATGTATTATAGTTTAAATTGTGCATCGAATCATTTAAGTACTATTGTTCACTGAGCCTGGCTCACTCTATGTTATGTCTGTTTCTGTAGGTAACCAACCTGGAGATCGGTCCTAGTCCTGACACCGTCACACTTTTGTTAGCCTAAGCATAGCCAGGCACTTGGTCGAAGCCGTATATTTTTTTGTGGTGTTTTGCTAGATTATGGCTTGTACTCTAGTTATTGGCTTAGGATAAAATGTACATAATGTTTTTGTTCTATGCCCATCCTTGGGGCTGGACCTGTATGTGCATATGTATATAACTAACTAGCTCAAATGTGTATCTTCGTAGCTCCATTCGTCTTATGTAGTGTCTGTGATCCTGGCATGGTAATAGGAGCTCAATGGATGTCAGACTTTCTTATATATTACCCTATGATATTAATGCTTCCGTTCAGGCCGCTATGCTATATATATATCAGGTTAAGTGTCCATTTCTGCATAGGTCATGCCCAAACTTTTAGGGGCGAGGTGGGGGTGTGACATGGCATGTTTTCATCATGAAAGAAACGAAAATTTTCCCTTGGTGGATCCCTTTTCTCATAAATCTTCTTGTTTTGGGCATGGCACCTTAGAATCTGTTTTATGCAGCCCACTTCCAAAAATTCCAGAAAAATGTATAAAATTATTCTGGACCTCTATTTTATGTCAAAATCTTCCTTAATTAGTTAGCTTTCAACTAAAATTGGTTTCATCGAAAAACATTAAGCGGTTTACAAAAATCAAATTTTCGTAACGGTCGACGGATCTAGACAAAATCTGGACAGCGCTGGAATGTTTTCTAAATAACTTAAAATCTAGAAGAGCAATTCCATTTCCGAAATATGTTCTAGAAACTAGATAAAATTCTCTACGAACCATAGGAAGGCCGAGTCCGGTGAAAGACCTAAATAGTCCTTTCATTTTAATCTTTATGTAATATTAAATCTGGAAATTTCGTTATGCATGGATGTTTTATGCCCTCGTATTCATGAAAATGTTTATTAGCTTATGAGCATATTTTGGGATGATATTATATGTGTTATGGTTATGTTATTTGTCTTCCTCATGTTAAGGATGCACACTTACGTGGATATTATTGTCTTGTAAGTTGGACTAACCTTGATGTAAAACATTTAACTCAACGGGAAACCTAATTGGGAGGGTATTGGATTTTCGAACACTTGAGTCTTGAAAAGATGAGATTATGTGACATATGGTTTGTTGGGATGCGTTCCCTATTTGGAAGTTAAAGTCTTGCGCAAGTGCTTTTTGGGACCCTTGAACGGAGTGGTTGTAGTCGGACCCTAGGTGTTTTGGTGTAAGGAGGGATTCAGGCAAGGCCCTATTTTACCAACTCTTTTGAGGCCCTGCGGTTGGCACTACACGGTACATAACCGTTGGTAGGCATCCGAGGTTAGGTCTGCAACAAAGCAGCAAAAAGGGGGCATACCAAATAATCCGCGTCCGATTCTTGTGGTTGGGAGGACGAAATCTCTTTGGGGGTTTTCTAGTTTACTAACATCTAACTTAACCCTTTATTTATTTATTTCTTTGTGTATCATGCTTTACTACTTGATGTTATAATTTTGATTGTGTATTGGACTGGGGAAAAAGGGACGGGGTGTGTGTGTGTTTACTGGGCATTCAAAGCTCACGGTGTATCATGCCAGGTGACGAAGAGGAACTTATAGCTGGAGACGACGAGCCTGAAACCTTCGAAGACTTTTGGCTATCCTAGAAAAATTAGAAGTTTCTTTTTGGATATTTTGTAAGACTCATGTGAAGATTTAAGCTTTCTTTTGGGATGTAATGTAATGGACCCATCTTTTGAATTAAGTATATTGTTGTTGTTATGTATTTGTATTCTACGTATATGTATGAACCTTATCGTTGCTTATGAGACCTTGTGTCAATATCTTTTAAGATCTGTCAAAAGGGTAGTGCGCTGCCTAAGAAAGCTGGACCAAGAAAGGAGGCTATTTTGACTCCTCCGGCGATCTGGGATCTTACTTGGTTATTGACCATAGGACTCATTAGTGACTCTCCCTTGACTGCAACCAATAGTGTAGAATCGGGGCGTCACAACTTGGTGTCAGAGCCTAGGTTCAACCCTTAACCGTCGCAACCCTATACGCGACTCTAGAAGCCCTTACTCCTTTATCTTATTTTATTCTATCACACTATTAGAAGAAGATTAACTAATAAAAATCTTTTCCACCGTAGGATGTCATCAGGGGACTATCCAAGACGCGGCGTCAGTCTCGACTCGTGGGGTACTTTTTGTATGCAAGGAAGGAGGGCCATACCTGTTAGCCCTTGTTTTAGCCGCTGACCCTGTATAAGTGCCGCCGAGGAAATGATCAGAACCGAGATACGTAAGGTGGAGACGGAGTACTCCCGCTATACGAGGGAGCAGAAGAGGTCCCTGGTGCGGCGCCGCCTACAATTCTTGAGCCGAGCAGTGAAGAAGGCGATCCGAATGGAGCAAGATGATCAGAGGATGGACTTCTTGATACACCAAGCTCTGACCACCAGAGCATACCGGCGACCATCGACTCCGGCTGAAAGTCAAGCATCTTCTTATCAGGAGCTAGGCAACCATCAACCAATGAATATGGAGCAGTCACCAGAACAGCAAGGAGCAAACCCAACCTACCCTATAGAGGTGTCATCTGAACACAATCCCCCCTCACCAATGTACACCCCCCGCTCTCCGGACCAAGCCACTGACTCTGCTGATGAAGACCCAGAAGAAGACTTTGATTGGTCAGGAAATGAGAATTAATTTGAGGGATAGTAAAACTAGACTTTTGTAAGATCTGCTGATGGGGATCCTTAGAATAAGATAGCCTGAACTTGTAATACGTAGATGCTCTTTGAATGCAACTCCGATATAGGAGCCCTTTTGTAATGATGCCTATTATAATATATGAATGATGTGTTGATCTATGTTATTGACTGTTACTTGCATTAGTGCACCCTAAGGAAACTGAACCTTTATTTCAAATCTAAGTAGTAAGATTTTCTAAGACTGGAAACCAACTCACCACGTGCCATGAACAAAATGGTGGACACGTGAGCTAATAGCTATACCGAAACCAGCAACAATGTACGAAACCGTCCCAGAAATCAACACGGACCCATCCCCGCAAGGGCTGACATCCCCAATAACCTAGGTCATCAAATTTTGGAGGAACTAGGGCAAATAAGGAACAATTCGCAGAATGAGAGGACTCGACTCTTTTCTGAGTTTCAGAAGCAGAGGCCCACAAAGTTCACAGGCGTACCGGACCCGAAGATAGCTGAAAATTGGCTTCGACAGATAGAGAAAATGCTAGACACCATGGGCATAACCGAGGACGCTGATAGAATAGCTTTGGCAGTATTTGAGCTTGATGATGAGGCTGACCATTGGTGGGAGTTAATCAAGAATACTCGTGATGTAGCGAGCCTATCATGGAACCAGTTCAGGGAACTATTCCTAAATAAATATTTCCCAAGTACTATCTGCCGAGAACAAGTCAAGGAATTCCAAAACCTGGAACAAGGACATATGACCGTGACCAGTATGCTGTAAAATTTGAAGAGCTAGCCCATTACGCAACCAGATACGTAGCAAATGATGAAGAGAAAGCAAGGATGTTCGAGTGGGGACTGGACCTTACAATCAGCGGAAGAGTTCTTCCACAACAACTCCCCTCATATGCCAAGGTGCTGGAAACGGCATTAGAATCTAAAAGGGAGGTAAACAACGCCAGGAAAGCTTGGAACAAGAGAAAAGGGAGTCAGGCGTCTATTGGACCTCAGAGGAACCAGAAGGGAAGCATGACCTCTGTGACGCCCCGATTCTACACTATAGGTTGCAGTCAAGGGAGAGTCACTAGTGAGTCCTATGGCCAATAACCAAGTAAGATCCCAGATCGCCGGAGGAGTCAAAATAGCCTCCCTTCTAAGTCCAGCTTTCTTAGGCAGCGCACTACCTTTTTGACAGATCTTACAAGGCATTGACACAAGGTCTCATAAGCAACGATAAGGTTCATACATAGAATATAAATACATAACAACCTCAAATATCATTAATTTCAAAAGCCTGATCCATTACATTACATCCCAAGAGAAAACTTAAATCTTCATATGAGTCTTACAAAATATCCAAAAGGAAACTTCTAATATTCTAGGATAGCCAACAGTCTTCAAAGGTTTCAGGTTCGACGTCTCCAGCTATGAGTTCCTCTTCGTCACCTGGCATGATACGCCGTGAGCTTTGAATGCCCAATAAACACACACGCACCCCACCCCTTTTTCCCAGTCCAATACACAATCACAAAATATAACATCAAGTAGTAAAGCATGATACTCCAATAAATAAATAAGTAAATAAATAAATGGTTAGGTTAGATGTCAGTAATCTAGAAATCCCCCAAAGAGATTTCGTCCTCCCAACCACAAGAATCGGACGCGGATTATTCGGTATGCCCCCTCTTTTGCTGCTTTGTTGCAGAACTAACCTCGGATGCCTACCAACGGTTATATACCGCGTAGCGCCAACCGCAGGGCCTCAAAAGAGACGGTAAAAATAGGGCCTTGCCCGAATCCCTCCTCACACCAAACCACCTAGGGTCCGAATACAACCGCTCCGTTCAAGGGTTCCGAAAACCACTTGCGCAAGATTTAACCTCGAATAGGGAACGCATCCCAACAAGCCATATACCACACATTCTCACCTTTTCATTACTCAAGTGTTCGAAAACCCAATACCCACCCAATTAGGTTTCCCGTTGAATTAAGTGTTTTAAGTCAAGGTTAGTCCAACTAAACAATATAATAATATCCACATAAGCATGCATCCTCAAGATAAGAAAGATAAATAACATAACATGCACATACAACATCTTGCCAAGATATGATCAGAAGCCATTAAACATTTTTATGAATACAAGGGCACAAAACATCCATACATAACAAATTTCCAGATTAATCATCACGCGAGGATTAATACGAAAGGACTACTTTAGATCATCCACTGAACTCGGTCTTCCTATGGTTTGTAGAGAATTTGATCTAGTTTCTAGAACATTTTTCGGAAATGGGTTTGCTTTTCTAGATTTTAAGTTATTTAGAAAATAGTCCAGCGCTGTCCAGAATCTGTCCAGATCCGTCGACCGTTACGAAAACTTGATTTTCTTTCAAAACGCTTAATGTTTTTCGATGAAACCATTTTTAGTTGAAAGCTAACTCTTTAAGGGAGGTTTTGACATAAAATGGAGGTTCAGAATATTTTTGTACATTGTTCTGGAATTTTTTGAAAGTGGCTGCAAAAACAGATTTTTAGGTAGAATGCCCAAAACAAGAAAAATTATAAAAGGGGGTTCCACCATGGGAAGGTTTCATTTCTTTTGTGAAGAAAATATACTAAGTATCACATGTTTAACTCAAAAAATTTGTTTGAAAGAGTGCTCTTGAAAAGTTGAGAGATTGGTAGAAAAGAAGGTGGTTTTGTGCCAAAATGGGAAAGATACGAGAGAGATGGAATCAATGCTCAACTTTTAGCATTTTTAACACAGGTAACTCATCAATAACATATTTGAAAACATTATTTAGAACCCTTAGAAATATGTATTTGAAAAAGGAAAATGAAAGAGAAGGTTGCGTTGTGGCTTACCTACTAAGCTTTGCACAAGGAAGCTCTCTTCTTTCTTCCTCCTCTTCTCCTAAACTTCTCTTCCTTGCTCTCCTCTCTCTCTCTCTCTAGCCAAAATGTGTGTGTGGGTGTGGTGTGTTATAAGTGCTTGCAAGCTAGGGGGTATTGGTATTTATAGACAAGTTTTGATGCAAAATGTCCTAAATGCCCACTAGTTGAAAATGGATGGAAGGTTTAGGATTTGTTTGAAGTTCAAATGAATAGAAGTGACTTGGGGAGTGGTTTACTCAAGGATTAGGTAACATTTGGTTGTAATGAAACTAGTCTTGGGAATTAGCATCCTAGGTCTAGGTATTAGGTTGTGTATTTCTAGAATTCCATCATGGTGGTTCTTGGAAATTGGTTTCTCACTCTTCCCTTGGAGTGTGATGGGTTATTATTTTATTTGTTTTGGTCCTAGAGCACATTCTTCAAGGTGTGTATATATATATATATCTTACAAGATTGATGGTACTAATAACATTAGGGTACATGTACCCCCCCTTTTTTTTTTGGGTAATGCTTAATAAAAGAAATGAGGGCTTGGAATTAAACTCATGTATTGGAATCTTATTTATGTATCTAGTTAGATTTAGGGCTAATTTAAATACTCATAGCAAATCTTTATTGGTACTAAAGTCATTATTGCTCCAAGTTTCAAGGGATTTGTTTGTACTATAGTATAATGATGATGCCTAGTCATGTCCTCAAAATTTGGGAAGATTTTCTTATTTATTTGGTGTACAAATCTTGGAAATTGTAAAACATAATGTTAAAAAAGATTTTAGGGTACAAGTGTATATATATATATAAATATATGATGGTACTTGTTTGAGGTCAATTTGTGAAAAAATGTGAGGGCTTGGGCTTAATTAAAATATCTATTTCGAGTGAAGAGTTGATAAATTAGTGTCTAGGAAAATAATTCAGTTTGTATTATCTTTAAGGTAAATAACTGAATGAAGACTGTAAAATCCGGAAGTTAGGGTTTAGAGCAATTAATCTAAAATTTAAGAGTTAAATAATTAATATTAGAGTGTTATAATTGATTTCTAAGCTTCCAGGGTCGATTAGGGTTTGTATGGTTTTGTCCGTGATGCGTTTTCGACTCTAGGGTTTAATTTGCGAGCAATCAACGAATTAAGGGCTTGGTGTTGAATACATGTAATTTATGTAGAATTAAATTAGGTTAGGGAACCTAATCCGGCTAGGAAAATTTCTGTTTTGAAAAAAAGAAAATAAAATTGCTAACCGACAAGATTCGAAATAATTCAAGTAATCGAGGGCTTTAAGAAAATAATTCATCATTAGGGTCTTAAAAGTAAATGCATATTTCGGGGGCTTCACAACCTATCCCCCTTAAAACAATTTCGTCCCCGAAATTCAACTATATACTGCCTTCGAAAAGCTCGGGGTAGTTTGCCTTCAGCCAGTCCTGTCGTTCCCATGTAGGTTCCTCAATTCCCCGATGACGCCATAGCACCTTCACCAATCGAACCGTCTTGCCTCTAAGGTTCTTCTCTCGATGATCTTGTATTGCTACCGGTCCTTCTTTAAACGTAACATCTTTGTCAAGACTGATCTCTTCCCATTTGAGGACGTGTGTTGGGTCGGCGATGTATTTTCTCAACATAGATACATGAAAGATGTTGTGTATCCCTACTAATTGCGGGGGTAGAGCTAGTCTATATGCTACTTTGCCCACTCTTTCCAATACCTCAATAGGCCCGATATATCGTGGTCACAGCTTTCCCTTTCTCCCAAAACGTACGACTCCACACCTAGGTTGCACCTTTAGGAACACGTGGCTGCCTACTTCAAACATCAATAGTCTTTTCCTCCTATCGGCATAATTCTTTTGACGGTCTTGGGCAGTCTTTAATCGTTGTCGGATCAATTTGACATTTTCAATAGTCTCTAGAACAAGTTCAGTTCCTATCAGATTTGCATCACCCACTTCCGTCCAACAAACCGGCAATCTACAAAGTCGTCCAAGTAATGCTTCAGAGGGTACCATGCTGATGCTAGCTTGAAAGCTGTTGTTGTAGGCAAATCCGATTAGGGGTAGGTGTCGTTCCCAACTTCCTTGAAAATCCATTGCGCAAGCTCTCAGCATAACTTCGAGTGTCTGGCTAGTGCGTTTAGATTGTCTATCTGTTTATGGGTGAAAGGCGGTGCTAAAACATACCCCGGTACCAAGAGCTTCCTGTACGCTCCCAAAATCGAGAGGTGAATCGTGGATCACGATCTGACACAATAGATACCGGAATTCCATGCAGTCGAATGATTTCCCCAATGTAGAGTCTACACATAGACTCTAAGGTGTCAGTCATCTTATAGGGTAAGAAATGTGTTGACTTGGTGAGACGGTCCACTATTACCCATATAGCGTCGCGCCCTCTAGGTGACTTAGGCAACCCTATCACAAAATCCATCGTCACATACTCCCATTTCCATGCGGCTATTGGTAGATGTTGCAACATTCCTCCTGGTTTCTAATGTTCCGCTTTCACTTGTTGGCAGGTCAGACATTTTGCTACAAATTTAGCCACTTCCTTCTTCATTTCATTCCACCAATACTGCCTTTTCAAATCTTGGTACATTTTAGTTCCTCCTGGATGTACCGCGAATGTAGAATGATGACATCCCTTCAGTACCTTTGCTTGTCACTTGGTACAAACAATCTACCTTAGTATCTTAAACTCCCATCTGGGTGAATTACCCAATCGGGCATGGGTTCTCCTGATTCCAGATGTCCCTTGATGTAGGCTACCTCTTGATCGTGCTTCTGGGCCTCCATGACCTCATTCATTAACTTGGGCATCACCTTCTGCGCACTAAGACATGCTCTTGTATCTTGAGATTCTACTTGGATCCTGAACTCATTGAGTGTCTTAACCATATCCCTTTTTTTTTTTTTTTTTTTTTTTTTTGAAGATCTTAGCCAACATCCCTCTGCTCTTACGACTTAGAGCATCTGCTACTACATTGGCCTTACCGGGGTGATATGAGAAAGTGAACTGGAAATCCTCAAGGTACTCCTTCTATCGTCTCTATCTTAAGTTAAGGTCCTTCTGTGTGAATAGATACTTCAAGCTCTTGTGATTTGTGAAAATCTCAAATTGTTCCCTGTACAGGTAATGTCGCCATTGCTTTAGGGCAAAAACCACAGCTACTAATTCCAAATCGTGGGTAGTTGCGCTCATGAGGTTTCAACTGCCTAGATCCATATATGACTACCTTGCAACCTAACCCCTCTTTAGATGTATCGTAATACACAGTGTACCCCTCTTCTCGTTCTGGGATGGTCAAAATTGGCGCACTAGTTAACCTCTTCTTCAGCTCCAGGAAGGATTTTTCGCAAGCTTTGTTCCACTCATATTTTACTCCCTTTTGCGTCAGACGAGTCATTGGTTTAGCTAGTTTGGAGAAATCTTGGATGAACCTCCGGTAATAACCGGCCAATCCTAAAAAGCTGCGAATTTCCGACACAGTTTTTGGTTGTCTCCAATCTAATACTGCCTCCACCTTGGTTGGATCCACCACAATCCCATTTTCTGATACCACGTGCCCTAAGAACTTTACTTCTTTCAACCAGAGCTCGCGTTTACTCGTCTTGGCATATAACTGATTATCCCTAAGAACTTAAGGGACAGTCCTTAAGTGTTGCTCATACTCGTCTTCAGACCTTGAATATACCAAGATGTCATCAATGAATACTACTACAAACTGGTCAAGGTATGGTCTAAAAATCTTATTCATTAGGCTCATGAATACTGTCGGTGCGTTGGTTAGTCCGAAGGGCATTACTACAACCTCATAGTGGCCATATCTAGTACGAAAGGTAGTCTTTGGTATATCCTCCTCCTTGACTCATAGTTGATTGTAACCTGACCTGAGATCGATCTTTGAATAGCACCTTGAGCCTCTAAGTTGGTCAAAAAGGTCATCAATCCTCGGGGAGTGGGTTCCGGTTCTTAATCGTGAGTCGATTGAGTTGACGATAATCGATGCATAGCCTTAACGATCCATTCTTCTTTTTAGCAACAACACGGATGCTCTCCATGGCGAAGTACTTGGCCTAATGAATCCTTTTTCGAACAATTCCTGTAGCTGTGTCTTCAACTCTCGTAGTTCTGCTGGTGCCAGGCGATACGGAGCCATGGATATCGGGGTAGTTCCAGGGTGTAGCTCGATGCTAAAGTCTACTTCTCGGGTTGGCGGCAATCCTGGTAATTCCGTAGGAAATACATCTATATATTCGCATGCTACTCGTGGAAGTTCTAATTTTCTTTTCTTGGCTCTCCTCATTTAAAATCAGACTTGTTATCCTCCCCGCAAGTGGATCACTCCACTGTGTCCTACATTTCGTTGAAGTCATGGAGTCTTATCTATCCCCCTTAAACTGAAAACATGCTCCGTTGGATGGGTAGGTCATCTCCTTCTATCGAGTAACGAATCTATTTTTAAGATGAGGTCGCAGTAGGGTATCTTTATGAAGTTGAGTTTCCTTTCCAGAAGCTCCAAATCCTCTTGGATTCTACCCCCCATTCATTCTGAAGTCAATGTTGTGCCGATTATTTCCGCAAGGATGGTGAGACTCCTCCAAAATTTGATTCTTGATAGGGTTTGGGATTTTAGCCATAGTTACTAGTCCATTTTTTTAAGGTTTCAATTGGTACCGCATTTCTATTGTTGCTTGCAAGCTCTTGTTATTACTTGTCTCGAAGTATGGTCCACCATTTGTTTTTCTTTGAATGGGGTGAGGCGTAAGTCAAATTCTAACTACAGAGGCAATTCCTAATTTAGAGTTTAATTATCCTAGGGTGTTCACACAGCACAACTTCATATATACATAATAATAATGACAAGATTCTTAAAATTGGATTGAAGTGGAGACGAAGAATATGAAGCAGTTATGGTGGTAATACCAGGATTAATTGAAATATGGATGAATAGTATGATGTTATGGTTTCGAACTTCAATCTGATCAAGGTTATAGAGGTAGTGACTAAACTAGATATTTAACTTGAAACTGCGTTGGCCATCCGTGTTTCAAACTGAATATCCAAGATTCATCACCGAGCAAAGAAAATGAAATTATTTACAAGAAGCCTTGAGCTAAACAAAATATGCAAGGGTCAAGGAGGTCAAATTTATAAATAGTAGTATATGAAACAAAACTAGATGGACAAGACTTAATTTTGGGAAAGGATGACATTGAATAAAGGCTACGAATACAAGATGAGGGTACGACAATCGATAGAAGACGCGTAGAACTAATAGTACCACCCTACTGCGCGATGAGGCCGCACTCAAAGTTAAAACCATTTCACGATCCTGAAGTAGGTCCGCATGAGTTGATATTGGCGTGCCAGAAATTCGAAGAAATTCCCTAAGATAGGTCAAGAAAGATTCTAACATAGTCGGGGAAAGGTAGTCTCTAACCGCAGGTCGAAACGCATGGGTAAGGGTTGAACCTATGCTCTGATACCAAGTTGTGACGCCTCGATTCTACACTATAGGTTGCAGTCAAGGGAGAGTCACTAGTGAGTCCTATGGCCAATAACCAAGTAAGATCCCAGATCGCCGGAGGAGTCAAAATAGCCTCCCTTCTAAGTCCAGCTTTCTTAGGCAGCGCACTACCTTTTTGATAGATCTTACAAGGCATTGACACAAGGTCTCATAAGCAACGATAAGGTTCATACATAGAATATAAATACATAACAACCTCAAATATCATTAATTTCAAAAGCCTGATCCATTACATTACATCCCAAGAGAAAACTTAAATCTTCATTGAGTCTTACAAAATATCCAAAAGGAAACTTCTAATATTCTAGGATAGCCAACAGTCTTCAAAGGTTTCAGGTTCGACGTCTCCAGCTATGAGTTCCTCTTCGTCACCTGGCATGATACGCCGTGAGCTTTGAATGCCCAGTAAACACACACGCACCCCACCCCTTTTTCCCAGTCCAATACACAATCACAAAATATAACATCAAGTAGTAAAGCATGATACTCCAATAAATAAATAAGGAAATAAATAAATGGTTAGGTTAGATGTCAGTAATCTAGAAATCCCCCAAAGAGATTTCGTCCTCCCAACCACAAGAATCGGACGCGGATTATTCGGTATGCCCCCTCTTTTGCTGCTTTGTTGCAGAACTAACCTCGGATGCCTACCAACGGTTATATACCGCGTAGCGCCAACCGTAGGGCCTCAAAAGAGACGGTAAAAATAGGGCCTTGCCCGAATCCCTCCTCACACCAAACCACCTAGGGTCCGAATACAACCGCTCCGTTCAAGGGTTCCGAAAACCACTTACGCAAGATTTAACCTCGAATAGGGAACGCATCCCAACAAGCCATATACCACACATTCTCACCTTTTCATTACTCAAGTGTTCGAAAACCCAATACCCACCCAATTAGGTTTCCCGTTGAATTAAGTGTTTTAAGTCAAGGTTAGTCCAACTAAACAATATAATAATATCCACATAAGCATGCATCCTCAAGATAAGAAAGATAAATAACATAACATGCACATACAACATCTTGCCAAGATATGATCAGAAGCCATTAAACATTTTTATGAATACAAGGGCACAAAACATCCATACATAACAAATTTCCAGATTAATCATCACGCGAGGATTAATACGAAAGGACTACTTTAGATCATCCACTGAACTCGGTCTTCCTATGGTTTGTAGAGAATTTGATCTAGTTTCTAGAACATTTTTCGGAAATGGGTTTGCTTTTCTAGATTTTAAGTTATTTAGAAAATAGTCCAGCGCTGTCCAGAATCTGTCCAGATCCGTCGACCGTTACGAAAACTTGATTTTCTTTCAAAACGCTTAATGTTTTTCGATGAAACCATTTTTAGTTGAAAGCTAACTCTTTAAGGGAGGTTTTGACATAAAATGGAGGTTCAGAATATTTTTGTACACTTTTCTGGAATTTTTTGAAAGTGGCTGCAAAAACAGATTTTTAGGTAGAATGCCCAAAACAAGAAAAATTATAAAAGGGGGTTCCACCATGGGAAGGTTTCATTTCTTTTGTGAAGAAAATATACTAAGTATCACATGTTTAACTCAGAAAATTTGTTTGAAAGAGTGCTCTTGAAAAGTTGAGAGATTGGTAGAAAAGAAGGTGGTTTTGTGCCA
Source organism: Camellia granthamiana (assembly GCA_036172215.1). Lineage (NCBI taxonomy): Eukaryota > Viridiplantae > Streptophyta > Magnoliopsida > Ericales > Theaceae > Camellia > Camellia granthamiana. The sequence continues at coordinate 77,302,789 of CM069913.1, read as the reverse complement.
AAATGGGAAAGATACGAGAGAGATGGAATCAATGCTCAACTTTTAGCATTTTTAACACAGGTAACTCATCAATAACATATTTGAAAACATTATTTAGAACCCTTAGAAACATGTATTTGAAAAAGGAAAATGAAAGAGAAGGTTGCGTTGTGGCTTACCTACTAAGCTTTGCACAAGGAAGCTCTCTTCTTTCTTCCTCCTCTTCTCCTAAACTTCTCTTCCTTGCTCTCCTCTCTCTCTCTCTCTAGCCAAAATGTGTGTGTGGGTGTGGTGTGTTATAAGTGCTTGCAAGCTAGGGGGTATTGGTATTTATAGACAAGTTTTGATGCAAAATGTCCTAAATGCCCACTAGTTGAAAATGGATGGAAGGTTTAGGATTTGTTTGAAGTTCAAATGAATAGAAGTGACTTGGGGAGTGGTTTACTCAAGGATTAGGTAACATTTGGTTGTAATGAAACTAGTCTTGGGAATTAGCATCCTAGGTCTAGGTATTAGGTTGTGTATTTCTAGAATTCCATCATGGTGGTTCTTGGAAATTGGTTTCTCACTCTTCCCTTGGAGTGTGATGGGTTATTATTTTATTTGTTTTGGTCCTAGAGCACATTCTTCAAGGTGTGTATATATATATATATCTTACAAGATTGATGGTACTAATAACATTAGGGTACATGTACCCCCCTTTTTTTTTTGGGTAATGCTTAATAAAAGAAATGAGGGCTTGGAATTAAACTCATGTATTGGAATCTCATTTTTGTATCTAGTTAGATTTAGGGCTAATTTAAATACTCATAGCAAATCTTTATTGGTACTAAAGTCATTATTGCTCCAAGTTTCAAGGGATTTGTTTGTACTATAGAATAACGATGATGCCTAGTCATGTCCTCAAAATTTGGGAAGATTTTCTTATTTATTTGGTGTACAAATCTTGTAAATTGTAAAGCATAATGTTAAAAAAGATTTTAGGGTACAAGTGTATATATATATATAAATATATGATGGTACTTGTTTGAGGTCAATTTGTGAAAAAATGTGAGGGCTTGGGCTTAATTAAAATATCTATTTCGAGTGAAGAGTTGATAAATTAGTGTCTAGGAAAATAATTCAGTTTGTATTATCTTTAAGGTAAATAACTGAATGAAGACTGTAAAATCCGGAAGTTAGGGTTTAGAGCAATTAATCTAAAATTTAAGAGTTAAATAATTAATATTAGAGTGTTATAATTGATTTCTAAGCTTCCAGGGTCGATTAGGGTTTGTATGGTTTTGTCCGTGATGCGTTTTCGACTCTAGGGTTTAATTTGCGAGCAATCAACAAATTAAGGGCTTGGTGTTGAATACATGTAATTTATGTAGAATTAAATTAGGTTAGGGAACCTAATCCGGCTAGGAAAATTTCTGTTTTGAAAAAAAGAAAATAAAATTGCTAACCGACAAGATTCGAAATAATTCAAGTAATCGAGGGCTTTAAGAAAATAATTCATCATTAGGGTCTTAAAAGTAAATGCATATTTCGGGGGCTTCACAACCTCAAAGCCCTACTCCCGACCACAACCACAACAGCAACGACAGCAACCGCAGCAATAGATCCAGAGAGGAGGCTATCAACAAAGGCCGATGGGACAAATCCAGTGCTTTCATTGCCAACAATTAGGGCACAAAAAGAGTGAATGCCCCCAACTCCCTCCATCTCGATACCAAGGAGGAGGTTCCGGAGCAAATGCCCAGGCATTAGGTGGGCAGAAGCCTTGGACAAATAAGACAGGATCTACCGGGCAGCAGCACCAGAAGAGTGGAGGAACTCAGAACGCCAAGACCAGTGGCAACCAGAAGGCAACCGGCCGAATCTTTGCCCTACAAGAGAAAGAAGCGGACCCGTCTGTAATTGAGGGTAATTTAGTACTATACAATTCTTGGGTGCATGTTTTATTTGATACCGGTGCATCACATTCTTTTATATCCTCTGCTTGTGCTAAGTCATTAGAACTTGTATATGAACCTTTAGAAACTGCCTTAAGTATAATGTCACCTATGGGAGGATGCATTCGGGTAGGATTGATCTGTAAGGATTGTAAAATAGGAATGTCGAACCTACGCTTAACTTGCGACCTTCGTGTCATGGAAATGTCGGACTTTGATATCATCTTGGGCATGGACTGGTTGTCTGGCCACCGAGCGGTGATCGACTGTCGTTAGAGGAAAGTGGTAGCTCACACGCAAGATGGAACACGTTTCTAGTTTAAGGGGGATAGACAAGACCCCATGGCTTCAACAAAACATCGGACGCAGTGGCACGAACAACTTCGAGTAGGATAGCAAGTCTGACTCTAAATGAGGAGGGCCAAGGAGAAATAGAACTTCCGCACGTAGTATGCGATTATGCAGATGTATTTCCTATGGAATTATCAGGATTGCCGCCAACCTGGGAAGTAAACTTTAGCATCGAGCTGCAACCTGGAACTACCCCAATATTCATGGCTCCGTATCGTATGGCACCAGTAGAACTACGAGAATTGAAGACACAACTACAGGAATTGCTCAAGAGAGGATTCATTAGGCCAAGTACTTCACCATGGGGAGCACCCGTATTGTTTGCTAAAAAGAAGGATGGGTCGTTGAGGCTATGCATCGATTATCGTCAACTCAATCGAGTCACGATTAAGAACCGATACCCACTCCCAAGGATTGATGACCTTTTTGACCAACTTAGAGGCTCAAGGTGCTATTCAAAGATCGATCTCAGGTCAGGTTACCATCAACTACGAGTCAAGGAGGAGGATATACCAAAGACTGCCTTTCGTACTAGATATGGCCACTATGAGTTTGTAGTAATGCCCTTCGGACTAACCAATGCACCGACATTATTCATGAGCCTAATGAATAAGATTTTTAGACCATACCTTGACCAGTTTGTAGTAGTGTTCATTGATGACATCTTGGTATATTCAAGGTCTGAAGAAGAACATGAGCAACATTTGAGGACTGTCCTCCAAGTTCTTAGGGATAATCGGTTATATGCCAAGGCGAGTAAATATGAGTTCTGGTTGAATGAAGTAAAATTCTTAGGGCATGTGGCATCAGAGAATGGGATTACGGTGGATCCAACCAAGGTGGAGGCAGTATTAGATTGGAGACAACCAAAAATCGTGTCAGAAATCCGCAGCTTCTTAGGGTTGGACGGTTATTACCGGAGGTTCATCCAAGATTTCTCCAAACTAGCTAAACCAATGACTCGTTTGACGCAAAAAGGAGTAAAGTATGAGTGGGACGAAGATTGCGAAAAATCCTTCCAAGAGCTAAAGAAGAGGTTAACTAGGGTGCCAATTTTGACCATCCCAGAACGAGAAGAGGGGTACACTGTGTATTACGATGCGTCTAAAGAAGGATTAGGTTGCGTGCTCATGCAAAATGGAAAGGTAGTCGCGTATGGATCCAGGCAGTTGAAACCTCAGGAGCGCAACTACTCCACACATGACTTGGAATTAGCAGCCGTAGTTTTTGCCCTAAAGCAATAGCGACATTACCTGTATGGGGCACAATTTGAGATTTTCACAGATCACAAGAGTCTGAAGTATCTATTCACACAGAAGGACCTTAACTTGAGATAGAGACGATGGATGGAGTAACTTGAGGATTTCCAGTTCACTCTCTCATATCACCCCGATAAAGCCAACGTAGTAGCAGATGCTCTAAGTCGCAAGAGCAGAGGGATGATGGCTAAGATCTCCGTCAAGGAATGGGATATGGTTAAGACACTCAATGAGTTCAGGATCCAAGTAGAATCTCAATATACAAGAGCATATCTTAGTGCGCAGAAGGTGATGCCTAAGTTGATGAATGAGGCCATGGAGGCCCAGAAGCACGATCAAGAGGTAGCCTATATCAAGGGACGTCTGGAATCAGGAGAACCCATGCCCGATTGGGTAATTCACCCCGATGGGAGTTTAAGATACCAAGGTAGATTGTTTGTACCAAGTGACGAGTTACTTAGAGAAAAGGTACTGAAGGAATGTCATCATTCTGCATTTGCGGTACATCCAAGAGGGACTAAAATGTACGAAGATTTGAAGAGGCAGTATTGGTGGAATGGAATGAAGAAGGAAGTTGCTAAATTTGTAGCAAAATATCTGACATGCCAACAAGTGAAGGCGGAACATCAGAAACCAGAGAGAATGTTGCAACCTCTACCAATAGCCGAATGCAAGTGGAAGTATGTGACGATGGATTTTGTGACAGGATTGCCTAAGTCACCTAGGGGGCGCGATGTTATATGGGTAATAGTGGACCATCTCACCAAGTCGGCACATTTCTTACCCTATAAGATGACCGACACTTTAGAGTCTATGTGCAGACTCTACATTGGGGAGATCATTTGACTACATGGAATTCTGGTATCTATTATGTCAGATCGTGATCCACGATTCACCTCTCAATTTTGTGGGAGCCTACAGGAAGCTCTTGGTACTGAGTTATGTTTTAGCATCGCCTTTCACGCACAGACAGATGGACAATCTAAACACCCCATCCAGACACTCGAGGATATGATGAGAGCTTGCGCAATGGATTTTCAAGGAAGTTGGGAACGACACCTACCCCTAATTGAATTCGCCTACAACAACAGCTTTCAAGCTAGCATCAGTATGGCGCCCTTTGAAGCATTATACAGACGACCTTATAGATCGCCGATTTGTTGGACGAAGGTGGGTGTTGCAAATCTGATAGGACCGGAACTTGTTCTAGAGACTACTGAGAAGGTCAAATTGATCCGACAACGGTTAAACCTGCTCAAGACCGTCAAAAGAATTATGCAGACAGGAGGAGAAGACCATTGATGTACAATGTGGTTGATCTTGTGCCCTACAGTTGGAAAAGGAATCGAATTACTTTTTACCGTAATAAGAGGAAATGCTTAATAAGGGAGGATGTGGTACCTTACTGTTATGACTGATTAACTAAATACGATTTTGAACTTGATTTTTGACTTTATCTTTGAATGCCTTGCTCGAAATGATGGTTGTTATATTTGTATCTATTTCTCAGATTCGAACTTATGACGGTATGACTAAGTGTCTATAATGGTATGTCTATATGAATTTGCAAAACTGTAAGGTACTTGCTTTGATATTCTCATAACTGTCGATTTGGAGCATGGTTCTCTTTGTGTTACTGTACTTAGAAGTAATGCTATGAGGAATTAACAATGTTTACTGGGATTCTTCTTCCTATCGCTCTGACCTTGTCAAGAACTATTACATATGATTTTGAACCAATATAATGGTATGACTTTGATATGCTTTCGGAAATAGAGGAATACTAGGAATAAATTGTGAAGCTAGTGGCTACGTACCCAAGCGACTTATTTGTGACTGCTGGAATAAAGTATACCTTGTTAATTAGGCAGAACCTTGCTTGGTAGGCTTTGATGCCTGATTTAATTATGCATAGTCGGATTTTAATCTAACCATGTAATTGATTTCTTTTGAAAACTATATATAACCTTAGTTGACAACTTATCTCTGAGTGACTTGCAATATGTGATTTACCCAGGGAACTACTTAACTAGGCAAAGTTTGAACATGCACCTTCTAATGAGAATTGCATATGAACTATTAATGCTGGATTGGTCTAGATATGAACATAGTTGAAAATATCTTTATTATGATAAAAATTGATCTATGCTAGGGAAATGTATGAATTATGTGCTCAAGGGAATGATTTTTATTGTGTTTCTGTATTTGGGAATTAACGCTGTGGAATTGTCAGCAGAAAGCAATTGTGATTATAAACCCGCCTATTGAGGATTTGATGTCTTGAATGTCCTATAAGGGACTCCTACAACCTTATCTTATTCGACACATGATTCGATGAAATAGATATATGGTGTTTTTATTTTTTTTATTTTTTTTTATTCTACATGATAATTATCGGATTGATCTGTGTATTATTCAAACTGAGGAATGAATTAAATATCTATAATAGAATGAAACGATGTTACAAGACTGAGATGTCTAATCTTGTTACATGGTAAAACAAGTTTGAGGGACCAAACTTATTTAAGGGGGGGAGAGTGTAATAACCCGACCCTCGTACATGTTTTCTGGTATGCTTTTAGTCCCTTACTCTGTGCATTTATGTGCTTGCTGTGAAATTCCATGTGAAATTAAGTTAAATTGAGTGAATCTTATGATTATAGATTCATATCTATCTAATAAGAGAAATATCTATTGCAATTGTGATGTTCGGATCAGAAATTTGAAGCCTTAGAAGCTTGATAATCTGAAATTGACCTTGTAATTGAGCTCAGCATGATTTTTAGATCATAATATGATTTTCTGTAAAAATTTGATTTGGAATGATTAAACTGATTGATTTTTTTCTTTATTCACCTTTTATATATACTTACTCCCTTAAACATTTGACTTAGTAGTCTTTAACTCAAAAATATATCCTGAGAGAGATTTAGAGAAGAAGAACAAGAGGAGAGAACTTCAACAAGGAGGAGATTGGGGAGATTGAGTGAGATTGTAGAGAATTGGACTCAAGGTATGTATAATCCACCTTAAATAGCTTCTTTCTTGGACTTGTGTAAGAATCCCCTTTCATTTGTGAGAACTAGGGTTTGTGATTGAAGTTTTGTGTGTGATAATTACTTAATTGGAAAGTTGTACTTATCATGTGCTTGTTTTGGGGATTGATTTGAGCTATATGGAGAAATTACATTTTATTCTTTGCTTTTCCATGTTGAATTCACGCGGTGATACATATGTATTGTTCATATATCAATGATAGCCATTAACATCAAAGAATTGGATTGCGTAGGTGAATATGAGAAGGGTTATGACGTAATTAAGCTTGTACTCATGTTTAATGTGATATTAGCATTTGTGGTTCATGTTATGGTTATAATATGTCATAGTATAGCAAAGGGTTCCTCATTCTTCCCCTTTATATTGAGTTGTTGTGATGAAGTTGTACCTTAATTTGGACTGCCCAAAGCAGAGGCAATGACTGCACATGCGGGGCTCACAGCCGCACGTGCGGGAAGCATTGCCGCACGTGCGGCAAATAGGGGAATTCGAGGCTTGGCTACTGAAATAAAAGCACGTGCAGGGCGCACATGCGGCCATCTTCCCGCACGTGCGGTGAAGGGCCTTCGCACGTGCGGCCCATGTGCAAAAATTTTGTCTGCTCCGTTTTACTTGTTTAACCCTTTGGTATAATTAAAATCTGTATTTGATGTTTTTTAAAATGTTGTAAATTCATTTGACGCGAAACGAATCATATATTGTTTAAAAAAAAAAGAAGGAAAATGGACTAATTTCTGAACTGCATGTGTACATAGGGCACATACTAGAAGGAACTACCGCTCCACCACAACACTATGAGTAATAGTACTGTAGTAGTACATTTGTTGTTTATTGTTAAGACTCACTATTAACGCTCTGTCATTCGCAAGTTAACTATGTTAACCTATATAAACGATTGGAAAATCTGTGTACATCTGTATGACTCTGGAATTATTCTGCTTTGTTAAAGATGGGCCCGAGGGCGTTCAGTTATAAGCCACTGAGTGTGGACAACTCTGAAGAAGAAGGAGGTGAGGACATGTCAATGACTCACCGACCGTGTTCTAACTTGGATTAAATATATGTTATGTCCTGTGGCCGATGGAAGTGACGCACATGTCGATGTATCACTTACCCGTTAATGCTCAAACATCTGTTGATATGTGGGCCCGAGGCCAATCTGTTTTGGATATGGGCCCGAGGCCAATCTGTTGATATGTGTGCCCGAGGCAAATCTGTTGATATCTTGGCCTGAGGCCAATCTGTTGATATATGGGCCCGAGGCTAATCTGTTGATATCTAGGCCCGAGGCCGATCCGTAAGATATGTTGGGCCTGAGGCTGTTCTGCATAATATTGGGCTTGAAGCATCTGTGTATAAAATTAGGCCGAAGGCCGTTCTGAAAATGTTTACAGGGTAAGATTAATCATATGACCTCTGCACTTATATACGTTATAAATATTACAATTCAAGTTTATTCATTGAATTCTTTAGATACTATTATTCACTGGGCCTTGCTCACTCTGTATTATGTCTGTCTCTGTAGGTAACCGACCCGGTGGTCAGTCTTAGCTCAACTTTGGTTGCTTCCTTTTGACATCTTCACCATGTCCAAGCAGTTGGTGAAGTCTATGCGTTTTGTCGAGTTCCTTTCAAAACCCTTAGCCTTGGTCACCAGTCTTTTATCTAATGTATTTAAGCATGTATAACTTTCCCTACCAATATTTTTGCTACACCCCCACGTGCGGGGCTGGATCTGTATATATATATGTATATGTGAATATTTGTTTTTTCTGGGTCTGTTTATCATATGTTGGAACTGTTTGATGGTACATTTACGATCCTGGCATATAGGTGTTAGCTCAATGGATGTTATTTCATGTTGTTAATTGCTTCCGTTCATGCCCCATATGTTATACGTATCGAACTTTATGTCCGTTTCCGAATTGGTCATGCCCAAACTTTTAGAGGCAAGTTTGGGGCGTGACAGTTTTGGTGCTTGAACTTAAATCCATCATTAAGAACTTGAACCACATTCAACACAACTTTCACCATCAGGTGCGTAGGAAAAAGCACCCAAGTCTTGCAAGCGGTCAAAAATGGGGTGTCTACATTTGCCCCTCTTTGACAGAGCTCGAAGTCATGGAATGACGTGAGTGAATGTCAAAGCCTAGAGACGACCCATTTGACAAGGTCGTAAGACTTGGGCAAGAAAAAAAATCAAAATACAATTGCCAAAGGTTGAACCCGAAGGTTGCCTACGTATCCTTTTGCGAGGGATCAAACCTACGTAGTTCAAGGGCGAAATCCAAATGATATACAATGCAAAGAAATAATGCAAATGACATACACTGTATGTATATAACGAAATTATCAAACCACAAGCAGTGCTTACCACACAAATATCATAAAGGAATGGCGATACAAATCAAACTATGTTTTATATAGAAAAGAAGTGGGCACGAGCCAAACGATGCCTAACACAGGCTGAGTGCCTACATCCTCAATACTGGCCTCAGCACAACATGGATGTTTACACATAACAAAACCATGTTTTAACGTGAAAGGAGTGCGAGCACATGCAAAACTATGTTTTTTCGTAGAAAGAGAAAGAGTACAAGTAATTGGGTGGTATGATATAAGTGAGGAATGATCTACAAGAGAAAGATAATGATCTTAAATGCTGAATGCAACAAGACAAAGTACGATGCAATGAATGTAATGGATGAAGTGAATAAGGGGCGTAGGCTAAACTACGTCTTACCTAGAAAGGGCATGGACACAAAACAAACCACGTATAACACAGAAAAGGTGCCAACACCCTCAATACTGGCCTCAACGCCACATGGGTACTTAAACATGACAGAACCATGTTTCAACGAGGAAACGATATGAGCACATGCCAAACCAAGCTTAACATGGAAAGGATGCAAACAAGAAAATGGTATGATGTAATGGACAATGGGGTAGATGCATGCGATAGTTGTTATATGCAATGCGATAGAGGTAATAAATAATAATGGATATGATGTAGTAGTTGGGAAGTGAAAGTAACTTCTAGGGGCAATTAGTGATGACTCACTTCATGCTGTTGGGGATTTTTCTCTTCTTCTTCATCTATTTTTCTCCCTGGCTATGTTTGCAACTTTCCTTATTCTCCAATAGGGTGACAGACTAGGTTGGTTCAGTATCCAGAATTGAGGCGCATAGAAGCTACCTCAACCTATGGGGTTTCCATACAAATTTCAAGTGAAGGATACACCCCTGGGTATTTAAAACTGACTTTAGTCTCGAAAATTGTGAACCTTTGTGTTCTAGGCCTCGCCATTCGAACTCTAGTATCCACCATCTTAGTTGGTGTCCTAGGAACTCACTACAAACACCGTCAGGTGGCTATACTAGACTGCCTGAAGCCATTCAGGCAAAGACAAACACCAAAGCAATTGCACCTCTAGAGGATTTAAGGTCTCCTAGACCCAGTAAGTGCACAAGACAATACGGGTGAGGTGAACAAAAAAGTGCGAGTGAGGTGCACAAAACAGAACTGTGGGTGCACAAAATAGTGTGATATAAGACGAATGCACAAAACAGTGCTATGCAAGGTGCACAAAACAGTGCGATACAAGGTGAATGCACAAAACAGTGCTATGCAAGGTGCACAAAATAGTGTGATACAAGGTGAACGCACAAAACACTGCGATGTAAGGTGCACAAAATAGTACGATACAAGGTGAACGCACAAAACAATGCAATGCAAGCTGCACAAAATAGTGCGATGTAAGTGAATGCACAAAATAGTGCGATGCAAGGTGCACAAAATAGTGCGATACAAAGTGAATGCACAAAATAGTGTGTTATAAGGTGAATGCACAAAATAGTGCGATACAAGGTGAATGCACAAAACAGTGCGATGCAAGGTACACAAAATAGTGCGATACAATGTGAATGCCAAAATAGTGCGATACAAAGTGCACAAAATAGTGTGAAGCAAGGTGAATACACAAAATAGTGTGATCTCAAGGTGCACAAAATAGTGCAATACAAAGTGCACAAAACAGTGCGAACTTAAGGTGCACAAAACAGTGCGATACAAACCGAAAAATGTATTGTATGTAAAGAGAAATGAGCAGTACTTAGAGTAATGCGTCATGTACCTTATGAAATGAGTGCAGGGCAACTTACCACAATTTGTTTGAAATCAACATGCCATAACTTATTGAAATATAATTGAAAAACACTGCGGAAGGTAACTCGACGAAACAGGAGCAACCAATCATGCAATTCAAATCACCCAGAATGTATGAGCATGCTTGCATAATCAAAAGCGCATGTATTAATCAGAGGGGAAAATGGCAATCCCAAGAGTGTTTTGAAATGGTCGAAGATAACTTTCAAAAGCTGAATCATATCAGAATCGTCATGGGGGTGAGCTCACCCAATTCCAGGGGAAAGTGCCTGATAAATGGCTCTGAGTGAATTAAGAGAAAGGTTAGGTTCATGCCCCTTGTTTAATTGGTGACCCGATCAGATGTACTAAAAATTGCCCCTAGTGTCCAGTCATTGGCCACCTGTTGAGTTCAAGCCCCTTGTTTAATTGATGACCTGATCAGATGTACTAAAAAGTGCCCCTAGTGTCCAGTCACTGGCCACCTTTTCAACATTACACAGGCACGTGTGTTGGGGATCATCAGATCCTAGAACGGTTGTCAACCAATCAGACTAATGCTTCTCTTCTGTCCCAGCATGATGAGAATCTACTATATTTTCCACCAAAGTAGTGACGGATTCCTCACATGCACTTTGCAATGATCATGAATGCGATGCCCTTTGTATGGGCACTCTCAATTTGTTTATAAATTCCACACATGGACATGTTTTTGAGTTTGGAGCGAACATTCGTGTATGGAATTTTGGCGATGCCACTCTATTGAACTTTGAACGACAAACACACTATGGTGACTCGATGAAGAGCGCTTTTGAGCGACAAAGACATTATGGTGATTTGATGAATAGCTCAAACTGAAATGAACACTAAGAACAACACAACAATACTCACAACTGACCCAAAAGCAGAAAAAGACTGAAGGTGATTGATCATTCATAGTGCCCCTAGTATTACATATGTTCCCTTCAAAACTCAATTTCACAAAACCCGAGTTTTGATTCATTTTTGCTCAAGTTAGAGAGTCAATTGATAAGTTCAAGTATTGAAAATTTCTTCACTTGTTAATTCAAGCAAATTCTTTCTTACCCAATGCAAGTATGATATGTGTAGCAGTCGATGTAGCTCATGGATTGATGTGAAGCTGACGACATGAATCAGGCAAGATGATTGGATCAAGACAAACAAGATGGATATGGTTGAGACTGTACTTCAGGATAAGTTGCCTACGTATCCCAATAATGGGAATCAGGTCAACATAGTTCATGGCTAAGGTTCACTCGGGTTTTGACACTCTCCTTTTACGCTCTAACTTTTACCACAGTTGTCCCCTCGGGGTTTTCAACCTTACGAGCTCTGTTTGTTTGATTTCTTTTTTTTCATGCTCTAACTTTTGCCTAGGTCACCCTTTCGGGTTTTTGGCCTAGCAAGCCTCTCAAGGATAGCGTTACAACATTTGCAGTAAATTTGATCAATAGTTATCCTTGCCTTGACACGGGAATTGGCTTCATCTTTATTTCAGTTTGGTTCTTCATTCTCTTATGCATGTCTTCTTCTTTTCTTTTGCTCCATTTTCAGCGTTGGTTCTTCTTGCAATGTGGTACTTCCTCACATTAGCTTCCCCGAATTTAGATAACAATTCCCTTCCTCACAGTTGATTGGACTTCATTCCAATGAATACCCCTGGCTTGATGGTTGACTTCTTTTCCCTTTTCTTTTTTCTTTTCTTTCTTCTTTCTTTCCCTTTCTTTTTCTTCTTTTTTCTTTTTTCTTTTTTCTTTTTCTTCTTTTTTGGCTTCGCTTATCCATTTCTTTCTGAAATAATGAAAACACAAAGGGGAGAAAATTCTATGATTATGAGGTTTGAAATCAATCTATGCTTGCCAAAATGATCACCTAAAGGTGAAGAGCGTCCTTAGGACAATGTAGAATACCATGCACAATTCTAAATCTATCTTCGTAAATTTTGTAGAAGAAACATCTGAAGATGTTGCTTAAACTTTTGAGATCATGAAGGACTTTGTGTCGATAAGTCAGAATTCACTCAAACCGTTTGGGGGATCATTCTTAACACCTGCTCTTATTAATGGAATCTCATTAAAAAAACAAAATTGTGTTGAAGCTATTCTATTTTTTAAAAGGTCACACATGCATTACTGTAGGCACGAAAAAATGAACAAAAACTTGACTCCCGCTTTCTTATAAAGATGAAGACCTGAGGGTACACGAAAGCGACTCAAAGGAAAAGACTTAACTGACGCAGCAATGCGAGAAAAGACAAAGAAAATAAAACTCACAACTCAACTATTTACAGGACACAACTCAAAAAAATCTACACCCTGGAAACAGAAGTGGTTTTCATTCTCCAAGTCCATCTGCAGAATTCAAAAACAACTTCAAGTAGCCCACGGGAGGGTTCAAACCAACCTTCAATTCAACAATACTGACATCCACACCCAGTAGGAATTATTTCAAATTTTTGAATGGAGTCTCACAAATTGAGCGTTGCAATTATCCTAGCTGTCCCTACACATCTCCTTGGTCATGCTGGCTAGGGTCAATGTTGGTTGTTGGCAAACCATAGATGGGATTTATGCTATGAAGTGGCAATCTATTGCAGTTATGGAGAGGTTTATTGATAGCTTTGGGTTTTGGTGGGGTGATGACCTTATTGTCAATCAAGTCTTGAATTTCATGGCGAAGGCAAAAGTAGTGGTCAGTATGATGACCGTACTGCTGATGGAATGTGCAATATTAGGTAGGGTCATGTCTAGGTGGGATAGGGTTAGGGAGAGGTCGAGGATTGAGCGGTTTGAGATTCCCTTTCTCCATTAGTACCTTCAAGGTGAGGGTTGGGCTTATATGGAGATGGGTGAAGGTTCATTTTTTGGAAAAGGAATCATCAGGTTTAGAAACATTGGCAAATGGGTTGGTGGGTGTTGGTTGGGTATTCATGGGCTTGGGACGGGATCAGGATGGGTGTTTCTGGTAAAGCGTCCCTTTTTATTGCTTACCCCCTGATTCAAAATGCTCCCAACCTGAGCGATAAAAGTGTCATCCATAATCCTTGAAACGACTACGAGCACTTGCTGCTTGTTCAACCCTTTGACCTTTAAGTTTCAATAGCCCACCGAAGATGTGCATAGGGATCAATACTTGCCCCAGCTTTATTCTTGCCACTTGCTTCAGCTTGTCCAAGGGATTAGGTGGCTATATCGAAGCAAGACCCATTGGCTGTTGGTATGTCATCATCCAGACTTGAGATAGCTTCGGGTTGGCCCTTTCCAACTACAGCTCACCCCAAGATTGGGGAGCTTTTTTGCATGAACCTTTTGGCATATGTTGTGGTTGATGATGGAGCCAAGACCACAAAGGCTAAATCTGCTATAGTTCTCTGAAGATCTTCAATCATGCCCAACAACTCAGGAGTTGCAGGTTCGATTATTGGTGCCTGCAGTGTATTTGAACTGACTTGGTCTTGATGAATTGGTTAGGTTAGACTCTTTGGAGTAGGCTAGACTATTTCAAGTTTAAGTTTTGGGCTTTGAGACGAATGGGGTTCAAGTGCATCCATCATGCGCAAGTCTGTGCTTTCTGGAATGAACACCTCAGGCTTAGGTAAATAGGCTGTGGTGATGTATATACTGGGTTTGAAAGTAGGAGGCAGTGTATGGATGAGGTTAAGGTGAGGATGAGGTACTTGGTTATGGGTGGGAAGTGGGTTGGTGGTAACATAGGGTTCTTGAGGTGGAGCTATTGTCTTGTTCTCAATGAGATTTTGAACCTCACGACGAAGGTGGTAGCAACGATCGGTGCCATGACTGCGTTGCTGATGGTACACACAATGTTTGGTGGGGTTATGTCTAGCAGGGAGTGGGTCAGGAAGAGGTCGGGAATAAAGGGGTTTTTGACACCCTTTTTCTATCAGAACTTTTAGTGCACCAGTTAGGCTCATATGGAGGGGGGTGAAAGTTCTGCCTTGAGCTCGGGTTGGGCTGGCTGTTTGTTGGTTGGTATTGGCAAATGGGTCGACAGTTTATGGGTTGGTGGCGACAATATTGATTTCAGTGGGTTTGCGAATAGTGCTACAGCTAACATTAGTACTCTCGGAAAACACCCTCCTTGTTGGTTTGCTTTTCTGGGAATAATCCCTTTGTTGAATGCACTCTCAATCTGAATCCCTAACAGATGCAAATTTTTTAAAGTGAATAGTGGAGCGATTATTAACTTTTGTAACATACCTGGTTCAAGGTTCTGTACCACAATCCGCACTTGGTCCCTCTTAGAAGGTCAATCTGTCATTTGTGTTGCCTTTGCTCTTCACCTTGCAACAAATTCCACAAAAGGTTCTTTAGGATTCTGATGGGTTGCTTCAAGCTCTTGGGTGGTCATTTCAATTTGAGCATTATGAGAATACTGATTGATAAATGCCTGAGCCAAATCTTCCCAGTTCTGCTTCACTTTATCCTCTAACTTGGCATACCAAATGGCTATTATACCCGACAGGGTTCTTCCATACAGAGAGAGTTTTTTGAGGCTTAGTCAGACCCATCGGTTTCAGGACATCCAAGAAAAGCCGAATATGTACCATAGGATCTCTAGACCCATTGAAACAATCAATGGACAGCATTTCGAATCTGTTTGGGAGCCGTACAGAAGCCTCGGTGTATCTATCCTCAATGTCGGGTATGGAGCTAATTCCCTGTGCCTTTAAAATTGCTTCTCAAGGTTAGCAATTTTTAACAAGGTCGCGTCGAGATCATTAATATCAAGGGAAAAAAGGCTCACATTAGGCTGCACCAAGGGTCTGAAAACTCGAGCCTAAGCCAACTCTTCTCGAGGATTTGGATCTCACAAATCTTCAACTGGTGGAGGTGGGTCAAAGTTCGACTGGAGGCCTGGGATTGGATGTGTGGTAGATGCCCTAGGTGGGTATTGCATTTAAGCATTGGTCTCATCTTGTATAGTAATTCCCCATTTTAAGGTTGTTATCATGGCCACAACTTCTTCTGGACTCTGAGCCATCACGGGTCTACTGAGTTGGCTATCAGGGAGATAGATGGGTGTAAGCTAAGAGCTGACTAACAAGAATTTCAACCTAGTTATACTTCATGTATCTGAACTGGATTAGTCTAGATGGGTTCGACTGGATTGGGCATTTTGAATGGGTCTTTTTGCATTGGACGCATCTTTTGTGAGTTGGCCTTTGGGGATTTGACGGACTGGACCTTTGCTGAGTGGTTTTTTTTTTTTTTTTTTTATTTTTTATTTTTTTTTTGTGGATTGGATGGACCAGGCCTTTGCTAAGTTGGGTTTTTTTTTTTTTTTTCCTGGGATTGGATGGACTAGGCCTTTGCTAAATTGGGTACAACTCCTTTAGCTCAGACAAACCTAGCATTGAAAACAAATGCCCCATGAAATTAGGGTACCGAGTATGTTGGTCAAAACAAAGCAAGATACAATTTTTGGCCCTAGTTCTGGTCTTGCTGAAAATTAAACCATATCAAACACAAACCCCTAGATTTCGACCCAAATTCTAATTTTGATATGACCCTCAATTTTGAAAAGAATCGCCTCAAGATTAAGGCTCTCCTAGGATTGTATCAATCATTTCCAAACATTTTACATTTTGCACAAAAGCATTCAGAACACCCGTATGAGAGGTTAGGGTTTCCCTATCTTAGCTTTGACATGATCTAGGGTTTTACTACTCAAACAAACGGTATCACAAGTGGGAGAGCATCATGTCCTACTTTGAAAGGTCACTAGAGTGTACTCTATGCACTAGGCCAATTGGTCCAAAAAGGGTACCTCGGCAAGATTATCTAATATATCTCACACACCTAACACCGAGAAGTGAAAGAACGATCAAGTGGTACAATGATAATCCAGATCCAAGGGTTGTGTTTCCAACATGGCAAAGCCTATGACCGGCCAGCTATTTTGGCAAGCTTTTAGGCAAGCCACCAGCAAGTCGTCCAGGAATAGCAGATGGAAAACACAGTGACTGAAACTGACAATGCAAATGCTATGCAAAGAGCATATATATGTAGATAAAATTTCACATCATGAATTTCAAGTAAAGTTCTCTAAATCCCCAGCAGAGTCGCCAAAAACTGTAGCTTGCTTTTCATGCTTCCTTTGGATATGACTAGCCCTACAGTTCGGACACCCGTGGTTCTGAATCTGATTTCACAAGTGCAACGTGAAATAGATAAACACAAATGAGTGCAAATCCTGAAAATCTTTTGGAAAATCAATTTCGAATCAAAATGCCAAAAATGGACTGCTTTCCTAGATTACGTAGTCGCCACCTAAATATTTTTGAGAAATTTAGGAAACCCATGACTCATGTCGAAGGCCACGTGTCCGTTATCACCAAAGTGTCTCGGCTAGGGAACTTAGGTATTGGAGGGGAAGGTCGTGAATTGAGCACTCCACTCACCCGATCAAAGATTGGCCTCTACTAATCATGATGTGATTTTTATTTACATTATATGCTCTTGTTCTGGTTATTATGCTATTTTTACTAGGTGATGCACACAAATATAGACCAATTCGCAAAATTTGGAACGCATTAATTTTATGTTTGTTTCGAAAATTATTTTTAATACACGTCACTTAAAAACAGTGAGTTGGCATGTACATTAATCAATTTATCCCAATTTTAGCAATTAGCCATCATCCATAGGCATTCAAACAAGTTTATCAGTTAAGCACTTAGGCTCTTGGAAAACAAGCTTGATATGGTAATATAGACATAAAATGCAATATGCTAAAACACAAAATACTCACCTAGTACTCCAAGGAAAGCCAAACAAAGCAAAATAATTAGCAAACATGCATGCTCTTAAACGATGCAATATGACTAATGTGACACACACATTATGTAATTTTTAATCGGCTTGGCTATGAGCATGGTATGTGATTCAATTCAAGACATGCGATAAATCACGTATTCAAGCAATGAATTTGAAATCGACATTGGTTAGTATGACGAGCCGAACCCAAATGCATGTGAGACGAGTATATGTGGACATGAAAAATGTTAAAGAAACATGATGCTCTACACAACCATTATAAGCAGGTAAATAAAAGGGAGAAAGAAAGAGGATTGGAAGACATACACAATTATTACATATTTGCCCTCTTGCAACAGGGTTCAAATGGGTGTCCAAGTGTCCGAATTAAAACTAGCTATTACAAATCCAAATGAATAAATTGAGCAAAACTAATTACTATTTCCCTATTCGAATGAATTCTAATTTCACTAGCTATCTATCAACAAGGGTATTGTAACAATCCCAACTACAACAATAATATATAAACGAAATTGCACCATAATATTTACAATAACAATAATTACAATAAGAATAATAATACAGCAATGATAATTATAAGTAGGCTAATAAAACTATTGATCCAAGCAACCATGAGGACAATCGCATGCACAGGGTCCAAAAGCTGTTCTGTCGACCCAGACTGCTCTGCCTCACCTTTAGCCACTGCCCTCTGTTTCTACGAAGAACTCACTGCTTGCTAAACATTGGGAGCCGGCCAGCCCAAAATGAGTCCCAACCAGGCCAACAAAGTGCCGATTGTGCCATAATTTTATGTCAAAATTGTTTTTGTGCTGTGAGGTGAGAACAGTGCAGACAGAGCCTTTTTAGGCCCTGTTTGTCCTTTCTACTCTTCTCTATCATGGGAAACTCAAGAAAAGAACGATTTCGAGTGCGAAACCACCAACAAGTACAATTTGATGGCTTGATGATTTTGAACATGTTTGGACAAAATTGAATAAATGTAATGGAAAATGTAATGACCCGACCCTCTTATATGCTTTACATCCCCAGTTCTATGAGAAATTACATGTTTAATGTGAAATTCCATGTAGAGTTACGTTTATATGTGTGAATTGTTTGATTATGTTTTCTATATGTTGGTTGTTGGAATACATCTGTTAAAATTAAAATGTAAACTTGGAAATTTAAAACCGTAGAGGCATGATAAATTGGAATTCAGTATGTGGACATGTTAGTGGGAATTTTGAAAGCTACTTGCAAGGTTTAATTGAAAATTTATTTTGTCTGATTCGCTAAGGCCCGTTTGGCGAGCTTAGAAGCCAAAGACCTAAAATGTATGTTATATAAGTCCCTTTTGTTTAACTTATCTCTATATACATATTGAGTGAAAATCCTAGAGGGCTCCTAAGAGAGAAAGAAAGAAGAGAAAAGAAAGAGAGCAAGGAGAAAAACTTAGAGATTGAAGATCTTGTTAGGGATACTTAAAGATTACAACTTAAAGGCATCCGCAGGAGGGGACCAGCGTACATCCACATCACAGTGAGTGATAGTAGCATATTATTATTATGCTCTGTACACGTTTTGTGTTGATATATGTTATTAAAGATCTTATTCACTTTTGTGAGTACCTTATGCTATATGCGATATGTGTTGACATGTGAGATATGGACCTAAAGTCGTTCTGTTTGTTAATATGTTGGGCCTAAGGTCGTTCTGTCTTATGTGGGGCTGAGGCCGTTCAGAAAAAGGAAACCGAGTGAGACTATGAATTGTGAATATGCACTATTAGCTCATGTCCGTACTTTTAATTTATTTGTGCTACTATCATTCACTTAGCCTTTCTCACTCTACTTTTTTGAATGTTTTATAGGTAACCAGCTTGCGGGTCAACCTTAGGTCAGTCTTGAAGTCTGTAGCTGAACCCGTTTTGCTGAGTCACCTGAAGTGACTCTCTGCTTTATTTTGGAAAGCCCTTTAATGGCATGTCTTGTTATAACTGGGAAGAATAGATATGTATGTAAATGTTGACAACACAAAACATGTTGGGTTGGTTCTTTCTTTTATTATCAGTAATGTGAATGCTGCGTAGGATGTTTCATATGTATAGTAACGACATTTAAACACATCTCAATGAATGTTTTATCCTTCTATTGGTTGCTTCCGTGCAAGCCCCGATATTGAGTAAACTTTAAGAGGTTTCTAAATTGAGGCCTAAGGTTAGGCCGGTCATTTCCAAACTTCCAGGGACAGGTTTTGGTCGTGACAGAAAACCACCCCTCCCTCTTATCATGAAGGCTCAAAGAGGGAAGTAGACACACTCTAAGTCTCATCAACATATCATGGATTGATAGGTGACAATTCTCGGAGCGATGGACTTGGCATAATATTCAACCAAATCCATCCATCTAAACATTTTCTTTATGTCGATTTCATTCATTTTAAACCAATTTTATTAATCATTTCTATTCTTTAAAGTATTTGTCCAAAGTGATGTTTAAGTCCACTAAATAAAGAGAAACGTCAAACGAGAAGTGATCCATAGCATGAAAGAGAGATTATACCTTGACGATGAACCTCTGAAGAGATTAAGCTATTAAGAATATGTCTCTTTCTCATGCCTTGAATGACAATCGATCGCTTGAAATGGCTCTCAAACGAAAGAAAAGAAGAAAGGAGTGAGGGCACACAAATGATCATGCAAACTGGATTATTAGGATGAGACTCTTGATATGAAAACTAACTAAAGAAAAGCTATCAACGCATGGGAACACAACACAACAAGCTAGATATGAGGACTTACAACACAACAAGATAGATATTCAAAGAATACACTAATTAAATAAATTAGGATAGCCCTAAAACAGCCCCTAACATGCTAAAAATAGTGGCCAAAAATCATGTTAAAAGCATAAAAAAAAAAAAAAAAAAAAAAAGTAAGAAAGAACAAGGAAATGCAAGGCTAGTGAACAAGAGCAAGGAGAGGTGGCTAACCTATCCATTTTTGAAACCTCAAACCATGTTTTTTTACCCATTTTCAAACCCTGAAAATCTGTTTAAAAGGCAAAGAAAAGAGTGTAAAACAAAGGTGTGAGCTATGGAGTAGAGTGCGGGTGTTAACCCTCTCTACCCCTTGGTAGCTATTCAAACCGAAGTTCCAACACTTTAAGTAGGATCAAAAGAATACATAAATACAAGAAATAGGCAGAGAAAAATAGAAATGAAAGCAAAACAAAGGTGGTAAGCTTATACCTCTTGAAGAAGGTAAGTAACCAAACTTGGTCCAAGCATGCTCTCAAGCTTGAATTGTTATTCACAAAGCTCAACCAAGGTTCTATGTTATGGTTCAAGGTTGTATGTAGTGTATAGATTTGGTGTATGGATGATCAACTATCTTCAAAGTTAGCTTGCACAAGAAAAAGGGGCTATAAACCATGTTTTTGCTACTTTGAAAATTTTCCAACCTCTAACACTGAGATATATGCTGGTATTTATAGAATTTGAGCAAAATAGGTTGAAAGTATCTTAAAAAATGGACAGATGGCTGATTCCCACCCAGAACAGTGCTTCTCGCTAAAGAGAGTCGGTCGACTCCCAATGGCCACGGCCGGCTCCCAATGTGGTACAACCGCTTGACAATGTATTTCCCTGTTCCTCTGTTTCAAACTTAGGGTAGGGTGGTACAATGTTCAAAAAAAGAATTTCTGGGGTAAGAACAGTATAAATATGAAAGGTTTGGGATTGGTTATGGGGCTGGAACTTAAATCCCTCGTTGAGAACTCGAACCACACTCAACACAACTTTCATCATCAAGTGTGCAGGACAAAGCACCCAAGTCTTGTGGGCGGTCAAAAATAGGGCGTCTACATATACCATCGGATTAATAATACTATAGATTGTATTAATATATAACATTAATATTTTTAAATTTTTAATATTTTTTTAATACCCCCCTGTAGACATGCCATAACGTCTCGGCTCCGCGCGCGAAGGGGTCGCGAAATCTGTTTTGTTCATTGGGCTTACTACAGTTCGGACTCAATGTCACGGTTCTGAATCTAATCTCGCAAAGTGCAATGCAAGACCAATAAATCACCAAAGAGTCCAAATCCGACAAATCATTTTGGAAAACAGATTTTTATAAAGAAGTGCCAAACATGGATTGCTTTGCTAGATACAGAGTCGCCACCTAAATATTTTATTTTGGGAAATTTAGAAAACCCTAACTCGTGCCTAAGGCCACGTGTCCGTCATCACCAAAGTTGCCTCGGCTCGGGAACTTGGGTACGAGAGGGGAAGGTCATGCAATGAGCACCCCCACTCGCCCGATCAAAGATCGGCCTTTACTAACATGATATCTTGTTTTCGAAAACACATGCGTTCTTATTCCGGTTTATTATCCTAGAATTACTATGTGATGCGCACAACATACAAGTATAGACTAGATCACCTAAATTGGAACAAAGCATCTCATGTTTGTTTGAAAATGGTTTGAAGGTGCTACTCGCAAGTAGGCTAAGACGTGGATTTGCCACCCTTGAGTGGGCTTAGAAAACATGATTTTGCCACCTCAAGTGGACTTAAAACACACATTTTGATGAATTGTTCCAATTCAAGTAATCCAACCTTCACCCACAATCATTCAGGCAGTTATATCACATAAGCAAGTAGCCTCACGGCAAGCATGCTATCATGGCAACATTAACACACATGCGGTATGCTAAAGCGTAAAAGCTTATCTAGTACTCCGAGCCAAAACAATAGCTAGTTAGTAACCAATGCATGATCGTAGCTATGTTAAGATGGCTAATGCAACACATGCAAAATGCAACTAGAAATAGGCTCGGCTATTCTAAGATGTCATGTGAAATGCAACTTGATAATCATGTATTCAAATCGGTATTGAAATACAATGCAGTTAGTATGATGCGCCGAGCCCGGTGCATGCAAGATAGATGAATGGTTGTATGTATGCAAGCATAAGGATGCTAATTGAAACATGACCTAAAACTAACCATCGTAAGCGGTTAAGTAAAAGGAAGAAAGACGTGGGATTGGAAGACATTCACACACTCATGGACACTTATTACAAAATTCGCCCTCTCGACGGAGGGTTCGAATAATAAGCTAACTAGCTAATCTAAGCTAATTAAACGAATTATTACAAACCAACTAATTAACTATGCTAAGCTAATTAATTATTACAAAACTTAACTAATAAAAGAAAATCAATTAAGTTACAAAGCCAATTAAACTTAACAAATAAAGCTTTAAAATGTGCTGCCACAGCTCTGTTTGGAAGAAGAAAAGGATACATGCTCGCACTCGGTTTCTCACCTCGAAACACCTTCCGGTTGCTCTCTTGAGGCTCTGCTTGCAGGGTGTCTTCAAGAACTTGTTGCTGGAACTTACCAAACCCATGCTGGGGAATGCACCAGTGGCCTGCCGGCCATGAAGAGCTACTGCCGACCCCCCAGCCTGCCAAGAGTAGGCACTGCCGGCCAAGAATGAAGTTCTGCCAGCCAAAAAAGAGAGTCTGCCGGCCACTGGTGTGCAGTGACACCAAGCTACAGCAGAGCACAAAACAAAGGAAATGGAGGGTCTCCCAAAGGTATGTACGCACTATGCCACCCCATATCACCTCAAAACATGAAGGGAGAGGCATAATCGGATCCAAGACCATCAATCACGCATCTCAATGCATGATGGCCAAATATCCAACTTGTGCAATTCAATGTAAAATGAATGCACAAAAACACATAAATGCCTAGAACCCTATCATGCATCATCAGGAGCGTCGGCGATCGAGAATTGAGGCACATTTCATCACTTCAAGTATGAAACGTCCCTTTATCCTTGTGTTTGGCTTGACACCCAAATCAAACACAATGCAATGCAAGGTGTGCCAAACACAATGCTAATGCAATGTGAGCATGCAAGTATGCAATGTAACTCAAGCGTGCGACAACAATACAATGGAGCAAGCATGCAAGAACATGCTATATGTCAAGTAGGCAACAACATGCCACAACATACAATGTACCAAGCAATGCAACAAGCATGCAAATCTCATGCAACTCAATCATGCGAGTATGATGGAATGTAACAACATTTGAGCAACATGGTGAATGGACTTAAACTAAAAATGGACAGACCTCAATCATGCCCATATCAGTGGCCAAGATGATGAATTGATGACACAAAAAGTGAGAAAAATGCAAACACACGCAATGGCCCAAGAATTAAGGCATAAGGGTACAACTCTCAAATATAAGCAAGAAGTGATAATCATGATAATGTGGCAATGAGGTAAGCTCTGAAATCTCATGTAAATTGATGCCAAACCAACTAAACAATGCAAGTATAGCACGCTAGGATGTTCAAAGCTTAAGACTAGCCAAGGAGCTTGTACCAAGGCCACATGAATCAAACCCCAAAGCGCCAAGGACAACCAAAATAGTCCTAGATCATGCCAAAATGAATATAAAACATGCATGAACCAAGGCCAAAACAAGTCAACATGAAAGGCGTAAGGCATGGTGTAAGTAAGGCCAACAAGGGGGATTGCACTACACCTATTACAACCAAACATGGCATGACTTAACCAATAAAAATCAGAGTTATGTCATGATAAAATAAGCCCAAAAACCTACTGAGATGGCATCCCAAGGACCTAAGCATAGAGGCATGCACAATGACCCATTCATGAGGCATAAAACACCAACTCTTCAAAGCATTGAAAGCATGACAAAGGCAAGTGTATGACCATGAAACATGCACTGAACTAACACTTCAAATGATGCCAAATCATGAAAATGGTCCAAGTAATGCATGCTAATGACTTGGACACTCAAAGCTAACAAGCTAGATTGAACCAAGGATATGCAAAACAATGCATGCACAACCAAGACAACATGAAACAAAGCTTAAGCATGATGAAAGAAGGCTAAAAGCTTCTTTAGGTCGAGCCAAAATCATGCTAAAAACATGGCTTAAAGCACAAAGCATGTTAAGGCAATAGAGAGGATTGCGCTACAAGTGCACGGTGCATACAAGAGAGCATTAAACCAACCTTAGACAGAGCTATAACATGGCAAAATAACACCAAATACTTGCTGAAATGAGACCAAAACATGCTAAGCAAACATGCTACTTTGATGAGCCACAAATGGGATTACACTACACATACTAGCGATGGAATGAGTTGAGGAAGATCCTAAAAGCCACAAAAAAAGTGCCTGAACTAAGCCTCAAAAGTATGAAGATACATGCTCATTTGATAGGCCAATAATACAAGCAAACAAAACAAAAAGAGAGGGGGTCACCCCCTCTGATTTGAGGCCTCAAAACCACATGCCTACCATTGAAAATCCACCGGATTTCAGTGGCTAAAAGGCCAAAGAAAGACCAACTCAAAGGCCTTAAGGCATGGCACAAAACAAGGCCAAACAAGGCACACAAGAGGGTAGAACACCCTTAACACCAAAGAAGCCTTAAACAATCATCAAAAACACTTAAATACATAATTTTTTTTAGTTGAAAGCAAGGCCTAAAACAATATGCAAGGATGGCCAAAATGGTATACAAAAAAAGGCTTAAATGGGGAATACACTCACCCTTGAAGCTCAACTTCGAAACCAGCAACCTCTGAGGCCAAGAACCAACTTTCAGAGCTCAAGTAACACTCCTAAGAACCTTAGCTCAAAGATGGTGGTGTATCACTATGTGTTGTAGTGCAAAAGTGAGAGGAAAATGGACTTTAGAGCACAAACAAACACAATATAGAGATAGAGAATGAGAAATATAGAGAGAGAGTGATATAACTTCTCTAAAAATGCTAAACCTCTGTAAGGGAGGAGGGGCCTTTCCTTATATAGAGGAATGCCAAGCAAAGCTTGTCAAACAAGCTTGAAAAGGGCCTCATCCCTCCATACACGTGTATGGAGGAGGGATGAGTGAAAACCAGCTGGCTCGAAAGATCTAGAGTGAAATCTGCTGAGACAAAGGGTTCTGTCGGCCATCAGTTGTGGTCGGCAGTGGCTCATTGATGGCTAACAGGCATCATCAATGGCAGGCAAGGACAAAAACAAGGCCGGCAGTAGCATAGGGTGGCCGGCAGTGCACCAAGAGAAACATGCTGGAAGGACCAACGCATGGTCCAAAAATGGGGCAGAAAGGATACAGAGTTTGGAAAGCTCAAACCTGTGACGTTTCGCCGCAAAAGTCGAGTACTCGACGAGCAATCAAACTTGTTGCTGGATGTACCTGCAAGCACAACCAAGTCTTGAGGACGGTCAAAAATGGGGTGCCTACACCCCCTTAGTCAATTTCTAATCTCGATCACACCATGGGATTTGTAGTCCTGCCAGTTGGGAGGGGGGATTAGTAATCCAAGAAGATAGTTAATCCCCTTACTCGTGTCCGAACCAAACACTCTATAGATGGATCCCACAGACTATTAGTCAAATCCCCCCTTTAAAGAGCCAAACAAACATGACCTAAAATCTAAAGTAATAAAGAATATTGATATTTCCAAAAAAAAGAGCAAACTTTACTTTACCTCTTGTGGTTTGAGTCATGTTCGGTTTACCCCCTTAATGTTTGCAAATGACCATAACCCCTACTTGATTTGTGGACTAAAGTGCACCATTAAACATTTTGTCCAACTTAATAGTAAGTGTGAAATACGTGGTAGACGTAAAAGGTTTATATGCTTATTTTCAAATTTCAAGGGGGTAAATCGCATATGGAATATAATATAGGGAGTTAAATAGTACATCGAATGAATCACATGGGGTAAAGTGCACT
Source organism: Camellia granthamiana (assembly GCA_036172215.1). NCBI lineage: Eukaryota > Viridiplantae > Streptophyta > Magnoliopsida > Ericales > Theaceae > Camellia > Camellia granthamiana. Next base: position 77,276,457 of record CM069913.1, on the reverse strand, counting down.
TTGTCTTCCAAACAAATGACAAAAATATAGGGGCATTTTAGTCTTTTTCATTAAATCATTAACGGAACTAACAATGCACTTCAGTCCACAAACCACAAGGAAGTTATGTGGTCATTTCTAAACATTAGCGAGATAAACTGCACATGCCTTAAACCACAAGGGGTAAAGTGAAATTTGCCCTTCAAAAAATAACGGGGTGATAGTGTCATTTTGTATAAATAGAAAGGGTGTCAGTATAATTTATCCTTAAATACAGAAAGGGTGTCAACATAATTTATCCTTAAATATTGTTGGACCATAATTTATTAAAATTGTATAACACAACTATATACGTTAATTTTTAAAGCACTCTTATATATAGATTATAGCTGTGGTGATGTGGTGTGGAAATACTCTTCAAATCTTGGGGGACGCTCATGATCCTCTGCTAGTTACCAAAAAGGAATAAATACTCCGGTCGGGGGTGCCGGAATTAACGCTCCGACGGGCAAGTTTGTCTCTGCACTCAAGATTACTTGTATTCTAAGTTAAGCACCGTAGTTCTCACATACCTTTCTTCGTCTGCTGCTCCTTTATTTATACTCGTTTCATGGGCCTCGGGGCCTGGTCCACTTTTTACTCATTATTCTATTATTTACTTGGCTTCATAGTTCAATAGATACTCGCCCTATCTAATCCATTCGGCCTCCTGATCGTGTAGGATGGAGCCGAGTAGTATCTATCTTGCAGAGTGTGCACTTCTGATTCTACCATTTATTCGGCTCCCACAATTGCTCCCCAAACTCCCCATTGACGGTAATTATTCGGTGTGTTTGGTTTCGAATTCTGAAGAGTCAAGAGAACCAAAAGTTAGGTGACTTTACTTGTCCCAATGTGAATGTCGGAATGCACACGCCTTTTGGTCATTATTATACTTTCTCGCCTCATTCGTGCATCTCTCGTATTTATTACGATTTGAAACTCCAGCCCCTTCGAATGCATGCTTTTTCAAATATTTGAGCCTCTTGGATTGCCAGTCGGTATTCCTTCTCTGATTCACTTCTTCTGCAACTTCTCCCCGTCTCTCCTTGCCTCTTGTAAGTTTTTCTTCTCTTCTCTTTGTAATCCTACTTTCCGTGTTTATTTTAGATTTGGCATACCTTGTGTCCTCATTAGAATGGCTAAGCACTTGAAAGACCTCCTCTCCGAGGGTCGTATTTCGGGGTTTCGATGACATTTTTCTATCCCTGATGACGTCCACCTATCTCTAGTGACAGACACTACTCTTGATATGGAGAGGGAAGATCGAAACACAATTGTCTTTCCTCTCCTATCCATTGCGGAGGGTGGAGTCCGCTCTCCCCTGCATCCATTCCTTAGGGCCGTCCTCCGCCATTGGGGTTTGATTCCTTCCCAACCCAATGTGAATTTTTTTTTCAAATCATCATGGGAATCGTAGAGTTGAACCGGCGCCTTAGGATCGACCTTGGAATTCCGGCTGTTCGACACTGCTATGCTTTAGCCAAGTCCTCCGGTCAGCACGGGCGCTACTTTTTCAGAGCCAAGGACACTGACCACCACATGGTAACTATGCTTGCCAGCTCTGGCAAACGAGTTGGTGATGTAATGGTCAATGTTCGAGGAAACTAGGAATTTGGCGAAGGCGAAGATCGCTTGGACCCTATACCCAGACGGAGGGGTGAACCAGGTTGCCGTGTAAATCCTCATTTTTATTGATCTTTCTTTTACTCGGCCTTTTCTATCAATCTAATCCTTTGTTTATGTAGGCAATAAATTGAAGAAGATTTTGACTTCGGCCGACGAGGCGGTCCTTGCTAAAATTAAGATTGCACTCAAGTATTTTGGCCGTCCGAACGTACAGAAGCAAGGAAGAGCCGCCCATATACTCCTGTGATATGGGCCTACTTATACTACATTCTCGGCGGCAGACGACATTTCGATCCCAACCGGCGAACAACATCTTACGGCTCTTGTCATCCCCAGCTTCAAGACCCTTAGGCAAATTGGTTTTGAAGCATCTAATTTGGAGTGAGAGGTAGAGCCGGTGGTCGAGGTAGCTATCAAACGAACGAGAGTTTGCTGCGGAGGCCGAGGAGGTCGATGAGGCTCTAAAATCGATGTTTGAAGTGGCCGGTCTTAATCAGCCTAACTCGCCGTCCACTTCGGGTCGGGGAGAGTTTTCCTTTGGTGATATTTTTACTAGCTTAGACGATCTACCCGGCTCCTATTCTGAGGGTATGGCAAAGGAATCTCTTTCTCAGCTAGCACGAAAAAAGAATGTTGAGCGTTTGGCCGCCCGTCAGAAGGCCGAGGCCATTACTTCCAAAGCTACCCACCCTGAATTGTCCCAGAAGGTTGTTGTTGTTGAAACGACTGAAATTGTTTCTGTTGAGACGGAGCAGTCAGTTGAATGTCTTATTCCAGAGGCCGATAAGGGTAGGGAAAAGCAACCCTCCGATTTTGAAGCTGTTTCTGAAGAACCAGTCAATAAAAGGCCGCGCTTGGAGGAGTCAGACGTGGTTGTTCCTTTTGTGGTTCAGCCGAAGATAAAAAAATGTGCCGATCTCCTCTGACGCATCGGATGTGAAAGACCCAGCCGTGGCGTTGAGCCTGGCTTCATCAGTCTCGCTACCGGCTGACAACTCGGCTTTCCGCTCAGACCCAGACATGTAAGCAACTGCATTGGCTGCTCAGACAGCCCTTCTGGTATGTATTTAGAACTTATCTTGCGTTTCTGTGTATATTTGTTTTGGTTTTAACATTCTGTTTTTCAGACAGTCGGCAGGATAGCCGAGACAGGGCGGCTTCAGCATGAAGCCGTCGAAGAAATAGGCCGCTTAAGATCGGAGGTTGAGGCCGAAAGGAGTAGGGCCAACTTTGAGGCGGCAAGGGCGACGACGGAGAGTGCGAGGGCGGAGGTTGAAATGGAAAGAGCGACAAAAGCTGAAGAGCAGAGATTGGTCGCCGAGCAGAGGGCAAGTGTGAGCGTTGAAGTGCTCAAGACAGCCCAAGAGGTGGTTGCCAGGTTGGAGAACGAATTAGAAGATTTGAAGAAGGCAAAAGAAAAGGCCAACTCCGAGACTTCCAAGGCGTTCAAGGCCGGGCAAGACGTCGCCCTTGAGAGCTACGTGGTGGAAGCTCCTAAATTTGAAAGCCAAGGATTCAAGCACGGCTAACTCAAAGCCCTTGCTGCTGCAAATGTGACATTGGCAATGCCAATTCCATATGAGCAAGTGGACGTCGAGCCGCTGGAGTCTGACTGCGAGGACCCTTAGCATGCCACACTGGTTGTTTTTGCCTAGGAATTTCAATGTATTTTCTTTTATTTTATTTTTACTCAGGGTGATCTTCATGTATAAAGTGATACTCTGTCTAGATTCAATTTATCAATGAAATTTTTCCTTGTTTTGTGTTATTCTTGTACTTAGTTGAATGAATAAACGATTATTCTATTAAAAAGATTGATGATTCAAAAGTTGGGAGATATTTATGATTCAGATTCAAGGAGTCTTCTGTTGCCTTAGATATGAACTTGTTCGCTGAATGAGTCCGGTTCGTGAAATGGTTGAGGGATAATCCTTTCGGCGTAATTCTGCCCTTGCCCAGCCAGTGCATGAGCTTCATAAGCCGAATAAGCTCGTTCCTGGAATGGCTGTGGCATAAATCGATCGACATTGGGTTTAAATCCTTACCCGACTTGATTAATAAATCTGCCCTTGCCTCAGCTAGTGCAACAGCTTCGCAAGCCGAATAGAACTCTTTCGTGGAATGGCTGTGGCATAAATCGGTCGGCATTGGATTTAAATCCTTACCCGTCTTGATTAATAAATTTGCCCTTGCCACAGCCAGTGCATCAACTTCGCAAGCCGAATAGAACTCTTTCGTGGAATGGTTGTGGTATAAATCGGTCGGCATTGGGTTTAAATCCTTACCTGACTTGATTATTAAATCTGCCCTTGCCCCAGCCAATGCATCAGCTTTGCAAGCCGAATAGGACTTGAGTGAAGAGCCATTGACCGTTTGTACTAAGGGGTTTGCCCTGGTCGGGGGTGAAGCTGGAAAGCCGAAAGTCGGCGGCTTACGGAATGCGTGCATTAATGAGATCGCCTCGGGAATGCGGTGCTCTCATGAATTATTTAGAGAGGGGGTTGTGTCAAAACTTAGCTGAACCCTGTATGAGGAACTAAACAAAGCTCAACCCTGCAGCGTAGAGTGAATGTCTAACAGATTATTCTTCCATAGCAAAGGGGACGGCAAGACACTGGCAGAGCTGGACTTGATGAATCGAGGTGGTGAACTTCCCTGGACGGGGGCCAGAGCATCTGCTGAGCACGAGAGGCGTCATTCTCCTCGTCAATGAAGCAAGTCACCCAGAAGGAAGAAATGCCAATGGGGCAGTTCCCCTCGTCCGCGTAGCGAAGCCAGTGGGCCACCACGCCCATTGAGCTTTGTAGTTTTTGTTAATAACAAACTGATGACGGAGGCGGATTCAATCATCCGGGATCCGAATGTGGCAGTAGAATTTGCGCGACAGATTTTTCTGCCTGAAGTTTAGCAGTCGATGATCGGTCGACGGGAATTCAAAGTGTCCCGAGATGGCATTCATGGGGCGGTGAAGGGGCTGTACACCTCCTACGAAATCGGTATGCATCTTCGTGTTGCTCGACGGGAGATAGAGTAGTGGGACGAACGTATTCAAAGCCTAGAAGCCTGCGTGGAGAAGGCCGAGCGTGAGCTGAGGAAGGTCAAGGCTAGTGGGGAGCCGTCGGCCGAAAAGTCTAACCCGATCATGGAAGAAAGGGTGACACAATGGCTAATAGGTCATGCGATCACCGATCGGGATACGGCTAGCATGTTTACGATTGAGTCCGCCAAGGGTAGGGCTTACGAAAAAGGCTTCCATGACGATCAGAAGGTCAGAATAGAGAAAACTAGGGAAAACCTCACCGAGGAGGTGTGCTGATGCGAAAATCGAGGATTTCGGCATGGGTGGATCGAGGCACTAAAGGCCGTTGATACTCTTCGTGCAGCAGGTATTCAGTTGGCTTCACCGTTATATCATCTCCACAATCTTCCGTTCGACGCGTACGAGATAGAGAAGAGTGACGAGGAGGGTGGCGCCGCATAAGTTTTTATGTAAAAATAAATATATTTTGTATTTATTTATTGTTTAATTAATAATGTATTCAAAAGTAGTTTAATGAGCATATATGTTAGTCAGAATGTTTTTGTTGTTGCACCAACTATTTTATGAGTGGATTTAATCATGATATTATGATCTTTTTATTCCAACTATGATAGTATGAAATTATACTTGTTTGACAAAATGACTTGACCAAGAAAATATACTCAGTTGGCCGAAACGTGAATTGCGCAAGGTCCAGCGAATTCGGACAAAAACGTCACGCACCAAAGGGGCTCCAAATCCGGAGACGGCCAATTGTGACATCCACGAAGGGTGCTACGAATCCGAAGCATTAGTCGGCCCAAGGGCATCATGGTCTCCGAATCCGAAGTCTTTAATTTGGATAATAGTACATTGTCTATTTCAACTGTTTCATTTTAATTTTTGTTCGGCACACGCGTGCTTGCATGTGTAATCATTTATGCGCCGATGAGACTCCGAATCCGGAGGGTTTTTCAGCCCAAGGGCATCTTGCGCCGATGGGACTTCGAATCTGGAGGCTTTCTCGGCCCAAAGGCGTCAGTCGCCGATGGGGCTCCAAATCCAGAGACTAATTGGCCAATCGTTATATCCACGAAGGGCGCTCCGAACCCGGAGACTATTTGGCCAATCGTGATATCCACAAAGGGCGCTCTGGATCCGGAGGCTTTCTCAGCCCAAAGGCATCATTCGCCGATAGGGCTCCGACTCCGGAGACTTTATTTGGCCAATCATGATATCCATGAAAGGCGCTCTGAATCCAGAGGCTTAATCGTCCCAAGGGCGTCATGTGCCGATGGGGCTCCAAATCCGGAGACTTTATTTGGCCAATTGTGACATCCACGAAGGGCGCTCCGAATCCGAAGGCTTTATCAGCCCAAAGGCGTCATTTGCCGATGGGGCTCCGAATCCGGAGACTTTATTCGGCCAATTGTGATATCCATGAAAGGAGCTTCGAATCCGAAGGCTTTATTGGCCCAAAGGCATCATTCGCCGATGGGGCTCCGAATCTGGAGACTTTATTCGGCCAATCGTGATATCCACAAGGGCGCTCCGAATCCGGAGGCTTTATCGGCCCAAAGGCGTCATACGCCGATGGGGCTCCGAATCCGGAGACTTTATTTGGCCAATCGTGAAATCCACGAAGGGCGCTCCGAATCTGGAGGCTTTCTCGGCCCAAAGGTGTCATTCGCCAATGGGGCTCCGAATCCGGAGACTTTATTCAGCCAATCGTGATATCCACGAAGGGCGCTCCGAATCTAGAAGCTTTATCGGCCCAAAGGCGTCATTCGCCGATGGGGCTCCAAATCCGGAGACTATTGGTCCAAGCACTTTGTAGTGAATAAACAGGGAGCTTTGCATTACAACTAGAAAGTGTACATGGTAAATCATTCCCCACATGTAGGGTTTAATGATAGAATTTGCGCAAGTGCGTTGAATTCCAAGGCCATGGCAGACTCTTTCCTGACATGTCTTTCAGCCGATATGCCCCTACTCCTGCGATCGACTCAATCTGATAGGGGCCGTCCTAGTTTGGACCGAATTTTCCGTCTACTGGCTTCTTGGTAGCTGGAAGTACCTTCTTCAAGACCAACTCTCCTGGTGTGTAACGACGCAGCTGAACATGTTGATTATACGACTTAGCAAGCTGTTGCTGATACCGTGCCATGGATGCAAGGGCACAGTCTCTGCGTTCTTCAATCAGAATCAAATCCATGGCTAGCATTGTGTCGTTTTGGCCCATATGAAAAACTTTCAATTTTAAGGTTGGGAGGCCGATCTCCAAAGGTATGATTGCCTGGGTTCCAAAGCATAAAGCAAACGGCGTTTCCCCAGTAGATCGTCTTGGAGTAGTTCGATGAGCCCACAACACACTAGGCAATTCTTCGACCCATTTGCTTTTAGCATTCTCCAGCCTTTTCTTGATGCCGTCTAAGATGGATTTGTTAGAGGCTTCCTCTTGGCCGTTGCTTTGAGGAGAGGCCGGCGTAGAGAAATAAGGCCAGATACCATATTTGCTGCACAATTCTCGGTAGACGCCACAAGCGAACTGGGTGCCGTTGTTTGAGATAAGTGCTCTTGGAATGCCGAATCACGTTATGATGTTTCTCCAAACAAAACGCTTTACGTCAGAATCTCAGATGTGCGTTAGTGCCTCCGCTTCTGCCCATTTTGTAAAATAATCTGTCGCGACAATCAAAAATCGCTTGTTACCCGGGGTGCGAGGTAATGGTCCGACGATGTCAAGCCCCCATTGGGCAAATGGCCAAGGACTGGTTATGGAGCTTAGCTCTTTTGCAGGCAGATGGGTCAAAGGGGAGAACTTCTGGCACTGTTCGCACTTTTTCACATAGCATTCGGCATCAGATCTCATCGTCGGCCAGTAATATCCTTGTGTTATAGCTCGATGGGCCAAAGAGCGCCCGCCAGAATAAGCGCCACAGCTGCCTTCATGTATTTCAGTAAGAAGCCCTTCGACTTTGTCTGGGTGTACATAGTCTAAGTATGGACCAGAAAGGGTTTTTTTATAAAGCTTTCATTGCGAATCCAAGTAGTATCGCTGGGCTTTGTTTTGTAGCTTGTGCGCTTCTTTTTTGTCCGCTGGGAGCTGTTCGAAAGACAAGAATGCAGCGATGGGGTCCATCCAACTCGGTCCTAACTCTAAGACATTGACCTAGATTTCCTCCGAAGGGCCGATGCTCAGCTCTGGGATGAACCCAACTTCGATGGTCCATTTAATCTCTAAGTTAATGGCAGAGAGTAGGCAAGCAAGGGCATCTGCTTGTGTGTTCTGATCGCGAGTTATCTGGTTCAATTCATGATGGTGAAATTTTGCCAGCAAGGAATTGGTCGTTTTCTTGTAAGCCGCCATACGGTCGTTTCTTGCAGCGTATTCCCCCTTTAGCTGATTGATCACTAGTTTTGAATCACAAAATACGAGCAAATGCCGACCACCCAGAAGATGTGCATTCCGCAAACCAGCTAGAAGGGTTTCGTATTCGGCTTCGTTATTTGACACTTGGAAGCTGAGCTTGACGGCCTGCTCAATTATTGCACCGTCGGGAGCCATGATTACAACCCCGGCTCCGCTGCCCCTCTGATTAGATGATCCATCACAATACAACTACCAAATGTCCCCAACATAAATTCTCTAGTTCAGCTCTGGTTGAATTTCATCAGACTTGAAATCCACAAGACCCCCAGTGAATTCGGCAACGAAATCGGGAAGCACGTGTCCCTTGATTGAGGTTCTAGGTAGAAACTGAATATCGTACTAGTCGAGTTCAAGAGCCCATTTTGAAACACGTCCCGATGCTTCTGTACTACGTAGTACCGATCAGAGGGGATAATCTGTTAGTACCCCAATGTTGTGCCCCTAAAAGTAATGCATCAGTTTTCTTGCTGCCACGACTAGGGCTAGGATGAGTTTTTCCAGTGGAAGGTAGCGTGTTTCGGCGTCAACCATTACCTTGCTTACATAATACACTGGCCGTTGTTCCCCAAGCTCTTCCTTTATGAGTACGGTACTGACGGCCCGGTTGGAAATTGCCAGATACAAAATGAGCGGGTCACCAGTAGAGGGTGTTATCAGGATTGGTACTGAGCGGAGGTAGGTCTTAAGGCCGTTGAAAGCGGCTTCGCATTCGGCGGTCCATTCAAAAGCCTTACCCTGCGATAGTGTATGAAAGAATTGTCGGCAACGATCTGTGGGCCGACTGATGAATCTGTTGAGTGCGGCAGCCATCCCCATCAACTTTTGAACCTCTTTTGCTGAACGAGGGGAGCTGAGCTCCAGGATTGCTGTGATTTGCCTTGGGTTGGCTTCGATTCCTCGGTGGTTGACAATGTATCCCAAGAATTTGCCAGAGCCGATACCAAACGCACATTTGGAAGCGTTCAGCTTCATTCCATATTTACGTAGGATGCCGAATGTTTCTTCCAGATCGGCAATGTGATTCTGCTCTTCCTTAGACTTGACCACCATATCGTCAATGTACACTTCCATAGTGTTGCCGAGTTGTTCTTTGAACATGGTGGTGAGTAGTCTCTGGTAGGTTGCCCCTGCATTCTTTAGCCCAAAAGGCATAACCTTATAACAATAGGTTCCTCTTGGGGTGTGGAATGCAGTTTTGTCTTGGTCGTCTGGATTCAATGCAATTTGATGGTAGCCTCTGTAGGTATCGAGAAAGCTCATGTGCTGGTGACGTGCTGTAGCATCTACCAGTTGGTTTATCCTTGGGAGAGGAAAACAATCTTTGGGGCAGCCTTTGTTTAGGTCCATAAAATCAATGCAGACTCGCTAGGTCCCATTCTTCTTCTTCACAACCACAGTATTAGAGAACCATGTAGGGTAGGTCACTTCCCTAATTGCCCCGGCGTCAAGCAACCGGTCAACCTCTTCAACAACTGCGGCAATGTGCTCTGCGGCTGATCGCCGGCTTTTCTGAATGATCGGCTTGCATTTAGGGTCAACATTTAAGCGGTGCTGTGAAACAGACAGATCTACGCCAGGCATTTCATATGGAGTCCACGCAAATACATCAAGGTTGCCGAGCAGGAAGGAAATTAGCTGTTGTCTGTCAGCTTGAGTGAGGGAGGTGCCGACCATAAAGAACCTGTCTGGGTTGCCGTTGATTTCAACTCGATCTAGATCTTCCATAGCCTTTTCACTTGGGAGCCGCCCGACATCATCGAGGCTCTCCCGATCCGGTACCTCAAGGGAATTCACTTACAACTCCTTCGGTGTCTTTTCTGCAAGGACATAGCATTCCTGTGCCGACTTCTGTGAACCACGGATTTGCTCAATGCCGCGTGCTGTCGGGAAACGGAGCAGCAGATGATAGGTGCTTCGCACGGCCTGCATAGTATGCAACCAAGTCTGTCCCATAATGAGATTATACGGCGATGGCAGCTTTACGACCAGGAACTCCACATACACTGTTCGAGAGCCCGCCCGGACGGGTAGTGTGATTTTCCCCAACGGGTACTCTGGATTGGCGTTGAAGCCGAATAGTGGATAAGGGGCCGGGGAGAGGTCCGATTCAGAGAAGCCGAGTTTGGTGAAAGTTCTGTGGTACATAACCTCCGATGTGCTCCCCGGGTCAATGAGTACGCACTCAACTGTGAATCGGTTTACGCGTAACTCAATTACTAGGGGATCGATGTGGGGAAGTGTCGCACCAGCCAAATCCGAATCAAGAAAAGAAATGGTTACAGCTTCATGGGGCCGTTTAGACGGAGTGAGTTGATTTTGAAGACCGGGATTCGAGTTAATCGTATGCACCAAGGATGAAATTGGCAGGCTGTATATCATATGGATCACGCTGATTGGAGGAGAATCTTGTCTTGGGGCTATTGCCTTGGTTGGGTTGCCTTTTCGACCATACTGTTGTAGCCAACCACCCTGCACCGGTTCCTCCAGGTGATCTTTCAATGCATAACAACTCTCAGTTTCATGGCCATGATCCTTTCGATACCCGCACCGCCGATCCCGTCTTCGAGTATCGGGAGGTCCCACCATTTTTTACGGCCATTTGAAGAACGAGAGGGCCCACCTTATATGCGGACTCTCTTCAGAGGAACGAGAAACTTCATATCGTCCTTTCTTCTTGGGCTCCAAGGATAATGAGTCAGAGTCGCTATCAGTGTCATGTTGTCGGGCTCGAGATCATCGACCACCTGCCCTCACAGGTTGTTCCGGACCTTGGCGTACAGCTTGTTTGAACTTTTCCACCTCCAAGGCCAATTCCTAACGGAGACGTTTGTTCTCAGCGATCATGTTCTCCAATCTCTGCTCGTTTTGCTTTGTTTCTTCCATGATCGCTTGCGTTGCCTCATGCTCCAGAGTCGAAGGTGAGGCGAAGTTCAAAGCACGTCTTGCAGGGATAATCTCCGGTCCATGCATGTTTGTTGGAGTGAGGTCATCTCTCTGTGTGGTGTCATCGGTGACTATCGGAGGGTCTTCTATTACGCCCGCCATGGATGTATTTGAGTATTCCCACAAACGACGCCAATTATGGTGATGTGGTTTGGAAATACTCTTCAGATCCTGGGGGATGCTCATGATCCTCTGCTAGTTACTTGAAAAAGAATAAACACTCCGGTCGGGGGTGCCGGAATTAGCACTCCGACGCAAGATTACTTGTATTCTAAGTTAAGCACCATAGTTTTCACATACCTTTCTTCGTTTGCTGCTCCTTTATTTATACTCGTTTCATGGGCTTTGGGGCCTGGTCCACTTTTTACTCATTATTCTATTATGTACTCGGCTTCATAGTTCAATAGATACTCAGCCTATCTAATCCATTCAGCCTTCTGATCGTATAGGATGGAGCCGAGTAGTATCTATCTTGCAGAGTGTGCACTTCTGATTCTGCCATTTATTCGGCTCCCACAATAGCTATATAAAAAGTCATGATTTATGAGATTTCAAAAATGTTGTCATATTAACTAAAGAGCCAATACAAAAGGAGCATGCACATTTTTATATTAAATTCATAATTATATTATAGTGATTCTTGTTGAAGACCTGACCCATTTGATATTTTGGACTCGGGTTTCATTGTTTTGTATTGTTGTCTATCTCTTATTGCTTTTTTTTCCCTATTTTCCCTCATTGAGTTTGGCTATTTGGATGTGTTGGTAGCTTATTTTTCAAGACTTTGGTTGCCTAGATTTTGGCCTCTACGCTCGAGCATAACTTCTTGCGCTCGAGCGGTTTTTGTGGACCCCCAATTTTTTTGGTAGGTCTACAAAACTACTAGGAAAGTGTATTCTATGCTCGAACGGTGCTTTTTGTGCTCGAGCGGTCTTGGCTCGAGCGGCCCTTTTTGCGCTCGAGGGGGCGCTCGAGCGTTGGTCTTCTGTCTGTAAAAGTACTGAGAGTTTGTATTTTACGTTCGTGCATCAACTTCTTACGCTCAAGCGGTCACATCTTTTATGCTTTATACTCGAGTGTCACTTCTTGTGCTCGAGCGGACTGCATGTATATCTATTCGTAAAAGTCACTTTTTACATCACTTTTTCATTTCTCTCTCTCTCTCTCTCTCTCTCTAAATTTCTAAAAACCTTAAGTTGAGACCCTCTTTCTCTAAAACTCACCTTCTCTCTTCTAAAACGTATATATCCATTGATTTCTCTATCCTACTCCCTTTGAGAAAAAGGTGGAGCTCACTTGGAGCTTAATTTTCATCAGAACAAAGTTGGATTTCGGCGTTGTGGAAGTGTCAACACTCTCTCTCGCCTCTTCTAGCTTCGAGGCAGGGATTCTTTGCACTCTTGTTTGAGTTTTACCTTAGCTATTTGCTATTTGCTATTCCAAAAGATTACGGTGTTTTGGGGGTTTTTGTCAAAAACCTAGGGTTTGGAATAAAAATGTAAAAGAGGGTTTTTAAATGGTTTTAAGAAAAAGGTTGTGATTATGAATTTTGGGTTGATATATGTTGAAATGAGATATTTCTTGCATTGAAATGTATTTTCAAAGAGAAAGGGGGTTTTGCCCAAAAATGTGAATGTTTGAGATTGTAAAGAGAAAACGGAATTGATATGTAAATTGCGGAATTGAAATGATGATAATGATGAGGGTGGAGTTGGATATGGACTATTACTCCCATTTTAAGATTTTTAGAAAAATGTATCTTTAATGAAATTTATTTATCTGTTTAGAGATATCTATTTATAGATAAAGTTGGCATGTGTGTTCAAAGTGAAAGTCCCGAAAAGCGTGTGTATACATGGGTGTCAATTCCCGTGGACGAAATATCCATAAAATGGAAATAGTAGCACTTGTATAGGCTATGTTTATATGGATGCTGTTTGACAGTTTTCCACAGACGAAATATCCATAAAAGGTTGTATTGATTTGAGATTTTCCTATATTTTCTATTGTAAAAAGCATGGTTTTGAGAATTATGATATAAGCTTGGCATTGCACAACTTTTGAAAATGGATATAAATGTTTTGGTATTGGCATTGCATATGCATAAAACTTTATGGCTTTGTTAGGATTTATTCATTGTGTTTGTAGTGTTTCTATTGGGCTTTGGCTCACACAATGTGGGACAAACCATTTTCAGGTACTAGTGATATGCCTCCACCAAGGAGTTAGCTTAGGAGGACTGTGGAACTGAAGGCTCAGTTTTGTTATTTTGTATTTAATTTTGTACAAGCCTAGGGCTTTATATTTATTGAGCTTAAGACTCACTTTTGATGTACCTTAGCTTTGACTTGGAAAGATGTACGCCTTTAGGGCATATGATTATCTGTTTAGCTTTCATTTCTTTTGACTATCCTATCACACATGTTGTAGATTCAAGACGTGCTGTTTATGAATATATATCGCATGTGCCACCTTTTGTATATCAAACATTGATTAATGAAAGATTATCAATTCATTTATGTTGCTATTTATTGCTTGTTATGAGATGTGTTTATTGTATTTATTGTATTTATTTCGGGGCGTTATAACTTGGTATTAGAGCATACCGGGTTTGAATACTTTGTGCACGTAGGAAGTGGTTCTTACCGCAATGGGTTTATCTCGCTTCATAGAGATGTTTGTATGTTTGTAATGCTATGTGATAACATGCTTATGCGATTATATGGGTATAAGATTTAATTCCTAAGATATTGATAGGGTCTATGGGTTTCTAGAAGTCCTATTAGAAGAGCACTTGATCATTGCTGTTTCTAATTGGAACTCTGGCAATACCGCGGGATGACTATTATCTAGAAGGAAACTCGTATGTGTTTATCTGATTATGTGCTTATGTATACTGAATTACTGTTGTCCACCGCATTAGGACGTGAGTGAGTTAGTTTTGGTACATTTGTGAATGTGCTAATTTCTTTCGTTACCTTAATTAGGATGTCCAGATGTGGTCATGGTCGTAGTAGGCGTGGTAGGCCTAGAAGGCATGAGGTGCCTTTACCTAATGAGATTCCGATGCCAGAAGAAGGGATTAGTCAGGCCAATGTGGCCGAGCCAGTTGGTCAGCAGGCCATGGACGCTTTGGCCCGTCAAATGGCTGTAGCTTTGCGGGAATCTATGGACATTCTCAGGGCTAAGAATCAAGTCCAGGCCCAAGTTGCTGAAGAAGCGCCGTCTTTCTTGAAGAGGGAGTTCTTCGTATCGAATGCAGATGAGTTTTTGGGTGAGCCTAAGGAGCCACTGAAAGCAGATGAGTGGCTAGAGCAGATAGTGAAGACATTTGAGATGCTTGGCATCGAGGACGACGAACTAAGTGTGACCTTGGCATCCTTCCAGCTGAAGGGAGATGTGGGTCAATGGTGGAAGTATATGGACATATTGGAATGACTTGAGAGGCTCTTGTCAATGGCTTCCAGGATAAGTTTTTGCCTTTCACTGTTAGGCAGAAGCTGAGGGACCAATTTTCTTAGCTCAAGCAGTTGAGCACACTAGTGGCCGAGTTTGAGGCCGCATTTACTAGTCTGTCAAGGTTTGCACTAGAACTCATGGAGTCTGAGGAGTGTCGTTGTATAAAGTTGAAGAAGAGGTTGAGGACCGGACTCATGTTCAAAGTAGCCAGGTCAATTATTAGAGATTATGGACGCCTTGTGGAGGCAGTGACTCATCTTGAGACCGCGATGCAAATGGAAGAGGAGCGGATGAGGGGCTTCAAGAGGAGTCAGGATGTTCAGGGGGACAATAAGAGGTAGTGGGGTTCTACCTCCCAACAGTCCCAGGGAGCATAGTTGAGGTCCACGTTTTCATTACAGAGTTTGTGTTCTGGAAGAGGTGGTCTGAGAGATTTCACTTGCTTTTTAAGTGTGGCCAGTTGGGCCATGAGTCTCCAGCTTGCTTGCAGAGGGGAAAATGGCAACAACCTGCATCATTTGCGGCACGTTCTTAGTGCTAGAGTCAAGGAAGAGGGCAACCACTCACTTGTTATCAGTGTAGGCAGGTAGGGCACTTGAAAGGGTTCTGCCCTTAGTTGGGTGGCACACCTGGTATATCTGAATCTAGACTGACATGGAGCCACCAACCTACACAGTCAGTTCAAGCCTAAAGGGCCAATTAGGGAGCCTCTTCGGCTCAGTTAGTGTATCAGACTTATGCTCCGAGGGGTGAGCAGGTGGAACAGAGACCTTCAAGGCGTGTGTATGCTGTTACAACGCCAGAATTAGTTCCAGCACCTTCAGTTGTGAGAGGTACTTTCTTGGTATGCAATTCTATTGCCAATGTACTGATTGACACGGGTGCATTCTACTATTTTATTTCGTCTGCATTTGCATCGACATTAGGGTTAGAATTGGCTCGGTTAGCATCACCACTCAAGTCACCTATTGGTGGTGAGATTGCTTTGGAATAGGGTTATTGGG
Organism: Camellia granthamiana; assembly: GCA_036172215.1. NCBI lineage: Eukaryota > Viridiplantae > Streptophyta > Magnoliopsida > Ericales > Theaceae > Camellia > Camellia granthamiana. The sequence continues at coordinate 77,260,952 of CM069913.1, read as the reverse complement.
GTCGTGACAAAGAGGTTGTCGGTTGCCGACTTCCTTTTACTTTTGTATTGATTGACATGTCGAGCTTTGATGCTATATTGCGTATGGATTGGTTATCATCACATCGGGCTATCACAGATTGTTACCATCAGAGGGTTACTGTATGTACCTTGAGCGGTGATTGTTTTTACTTTATAAAGGACAGATTCGATAGAGTCTTATCATCGGTGTATGATCCACGTGGGAGGAGTGAGCTTAGTTGTCTTCTTGCCAACTTCTTGGGTAGTGAGTGTGATGAAGTCTGAACTAAGCTGTCGAGGGTAGTTTGTGAATACCCGGATGTTTTTCCCGACGATCTTGATAGCTTACCACCTCACTGAGAGATCGAGTTCTCCATTGAGTTAGTGCCTGGCACAACACCGATTTCCATGGCACCTTATAGATTTGCACCTGCTGAGTTAGATGAGTTAAAGATTCAACTCCAAGAATAGTTTGATAAAAGTTTTATCCGCCCTAGTGCTTCGCCTTGTGGAGCACTAGCCCTCTTTGTCAATAAAAAGGATGGTGCCCTGTGGCTTTGTATTGATTACTGGCTGTTGAACCGGGTAACTGTTAAGAACAAGTACCCAATGCCCCGTATAGATGATTTGTTTGATCAATTGAGGGGTCTAGCTGCTTTTCTAAGATAGACTTGAGATCGGGTTATCACCAACTGGTAAGGGAGGAAGATATCCAGAAGATGGCATTCCATATGCGGTATGGCCATTATGAATTTCTAGTGATGCCTTCTAGGCTAACCAATGTACCAGCCATGTTTATGGACTTAATGAACCGAATCTTCTGTGAGCTCTTAGACCGCTTTGTAGTCGTCTTTCTGGATGACATCTTGATTTACTCACCATCTGAGGAGGAACATGAGGACAACCTGCAGGTTGTGCTTGAGTTTCTTAGAACCCACAAACTATATGCTAAGTTTGGAAGTGTGAATTCTGGTTGAGAGAAGTAAAGTTTTTAGGCCATGTGGTATCCGAGAGAGGGGTGACTGTAGACTCATCCAAGATAGAAGTTGTAATAACCCCACCCTCGTATGTGATTTTGTTATACTTTAGTTTTTATTCGGTGCTTTCAAATAGTTAATGTGAAACTGCATGCGAATTTAAGTTAAACATATATGTCTTATGAATTGATAACCCGACCCTCATGCATGAATTTGGTATCTTTTCAGCTTTCTATTCTGTGTTTTGCGAATGTATATTATGAATTTCTATCTGTTGGTCTGGAACATTATCTGTCGCAATTAACCTATTCGGATTTGAAATTGGGCGCCATAGAGACTTAATTTTCAGAAATTGATTTGATATTTGAAATATGCATGATTTTTAAGCCCTAATGGGATTTTCTGCAAAATTTCAATTTATGATGTTTAAACGAATGAATTTTGTCTTTTATGGAACATAAAAATCTAGGGGTATATCTATCCAACTCTTTGGCATGTTGACTTAAAAATCATCTCTTGAGTGTAATTAAAAAGGGGGAAAATCGTGGGTGTGGGAGAGGAACTCTCCAAAGTGAAGAAATTGTGAGGAATTGCTTGAATTGTACTCAAGGTATGAACTTCCTTGGTCTAACATCTCTTTCTTGCTCTTAATTTGGAATTCCCTTTGTGTTGGGAAAGCTAAGGTAGATGTTGAACCTCTTATGTGATAATTTGTGTTTTAGAATCGAATTGAATCTTGGGGGGGGGGGGGGGGGACTTTATACTTTAAATCCTTGCTAACCCATGAAAATATGGAGTTCTGAGTTTGAATTGGGTAGTTCAATGAGTTATATGTGTGTATGGGAAGTATGAAGTGAGTGAGGAATTTAAGTGTGATTGAACTCAATTTTGTGGTAAGAATCAATATATATATATATAAGATAATTGTGTGTTTAACTAGATCTAGAACTAAGGTAATCCTTGATTATGTTTGTAATTGAGAGATTGAGGTTTGAATATCAAGGTAGGACTCAAATGGAGGAAAAATAGGGTTTCAGAATTCGTCTGGTCCGCTCGAGCGGAGAGTATCCCGCTCGAGCGCAAAATTCACCCTCTCAGCATATTCGGTGGTATTGTGCTGTCCGCTCGAGCGGCCAAAGTGGCGCTCGAGCGGAGGACTGATTTTCAGGAAAAATTCTGTGTTGTTCTATTTTATGTGTTGTACCCTCTGGTCCTGTTAGAATATTTGTTTTGATGACTTTGACATGATTATATATTCGTATGAACAAAAGGAAAACTAATTTTTAAGGATGATTGTGTGCAGGGCACACTTCTGAAGGCACTAGCACGCCAACACATCACTGTGAGTAATAGTACCTCAATGTACCTGTACTCAATTTATTATTATTGACGTGGTGATTATGTGATTATGTATTGATGTTACGAACTTCGTTGTCAAACTTGTGATGGTACAAAATATATAGACGCTATAAGTGAACCATTATGAAATTGTGAAAACATCAAAAAGGTTGTGAAGGCATGTACGTCATATGTGACATCTTGTGACTTTTGGGCTGTACCAAGGAAATTGTGAATTTGTGAACCAATGTGGCCTAGAGCCGTCTGTGAACCAATGTGACGTTGTGAACCAATGTGGCCTAGAGCCATTTGTGAACCAATGTGGCCTAGAGCCATCTGTGAATCAATGTGGCCATGAGCCTCCTTGTGAACTATGGAATGATGTGGCCAAGGGCCATTTGTGAATGACGCTGTTATGAGGCCAAGGGCCGATGTGTGATATATGAAATTATGGACTGTGAACTTGTGGAACAAGAAGGGCCAAATTATGAAATTCTGAACCGACTAAGTTGTCCAACAAATCTATACAGAAGCGAACTGATTATATGACTACGGCATTAATTAAGTTCTACATGCATGCAAGTACTATTATTCACTGAGTTTGACTCACTTCATGTTATGTCTGTTTCTGTAGGTAATCAATCAGGAGGTCAATCTTAACTCGGCGTCGCCATACTTTTGTCAGCCTAGGCACAGCCAAGCTTGGGGTCAGAACCCTCCTTTTGTGGAGTTTGTTAGATGATGGCTTACCCTTTTGCTTTTGATTTAGGTTGTCATGTACTTATTATTTTTGTTGTATACCCCACCTCGGGGTTGGCTTTGTGGATGCATGTAAATAACTAACTCGCAAATGTATTTTGGCTTTTGTTGTACTTGTCCTATGAGATGTGTATGATCCTGGCATGACGTAGTAGCTCAATGGATGACATATTTTCTGGTTTTATATCATTTATTATTATAGCTTCCGGTCAGGCCCCTATATGAAATCAGGTTAAGTGTCCTTTTCTGCTTAGGTCATGCCCAAACTTTTAGGGGCAAGTTTGGGGCGTGACAGAAGTAGTACAAGATTGAGAACTACCAAAGAATGCCTTCGAGATCCCTACTTTCTTGGGGTTGGCCGGGTATTACCATCGGTTTGTGAAGGATTTCTCTAGGTTAGCCTCACCATTGAATAGACTGACAAGGAAAAGAATCAAAGTTATGTGGAGTGAGACTTGTGAAAAGTCATTTCAAGAGCTTAAGGTTAGACTTACCACTGCTCCAGTGTTAATTATTCCGAAGAGGGGTTTTGGCTACTCAGTGTATTGCAATGCATCGCGAAAAGGTTTGGGTTGTGTATTGATGCAAGAGGGGAAAGTGGTACCTTATGGCTCGTGGTAGTTGGAAACTTGTCCGACCCATGACTTAGAGTTAGAGACAGTGATCTTGGCCTTGAAGATATGGAGGCATTACCTTTATGGTGAGAAGTTCGAGGTGTTTTCTGATCACAAGAGTCTGAAATATTTGTTTACACAGAATGACTTAAATTTGAGGCAGAAAATGGTGGTTGGAGTTTATAGAAGATTATGACTTTGAGTTGCATTATCACTCGGGGAAGGCCAATGTTATGGCCGATGCCTTGAGTAGGAAATCCATTAGCAGTGTAGCTAGTTTTGCCATTTGAGAATGGGAGATGTTGGGTGCTATTGGCGAGTTTGACCTACATCTTGGCGAGTCAGTTGAGTCTGCAGCCTTGTTTTCGGAAGTTGCATAACCTACCTTTGTGAGCCAAGTTATAGCAACAGAAAGGGGTGACCTTGAGGTAGAATCCCTCCGGGAGAAGATCTCTAGTAGGAAGGTAGAGAAAGGCTTGAACGTATGTTCCTACTCGAGTGTTAGATACCTTGACCTTCTTTTCATGCTAGAGTCTTGCCAAGAGGAAGCACTCCAAGAGTTTCACCACTAACGCCTTGCGGTACACCCGAGAGGCACAAAGATGTATCATGACCTTAGTCTCCTGTTTTGGTGGAGAGGTATGAAAAGCGACGTGCCCATCTTTGTATCAAAGTGCCTTACGTGTCAACAAGTGAAGACTGAACACCAGAGATCAACGGGTTTGTTGTAACCCTCGCCTATATTTGAGTGGAAGTGAGAGCATGTCACGATGGATTTTGTTGTGGGTCTTCCGAGGACTCAATGGGGTAATGACACCATTTGGGTGGTAGCTGATCGATTGACCAAGTTAGCACACTTGTACCTATGTGCACAAGTCACTTGGTAGATTTTCTAGCCGACCTTTACATTAGGGACATTGTTTGACTCCATGGGGTCTTTGTGACTATTGTTTCGGATAGAGATCTGCGTTTTACGGATTGGTTGTGGCAGAGCCAATAGAGTGGCTTGACCACTAGGTTGACTTTTAGTACCGCCTATCATTCTCAAACTAACGGGCAGTTCAAGCGCACTATTCAGATTCTAGAGGATATGCTTCCAAGTTGTGTCCTTGATTTTTAGGGGTCGTGGGAGAGGCACTTTCCCTTAGTGGAGTTTTCCTATAACAATAGCTTCCAGTCGAGTATTGGCATGGCACCGTTTGAGGCCTTGTATGGCTAACCCTGTAGATCTCTTGTTTGTTAGGCCGAGGTGGGAGATGCACCTATGTTTAGTCTAGAGTTAGTTTGAAAAACGACGGAGAAAGTGGCACTTATCCATAAGGGATTGGTCATGGCTCAGAGTGGGAAGTTATCTCCTAGATTTATCGAGCCTTTTGAGATCCTAGAGTAGATTTGAGAGGTAGCTTATCGCTTGGCCTTGCCGTCACAGCTTTCCAGGGTTCATGACATGTTTCATATCTACATGCTCCAGAAGTATGAGCCGGATCCATCGCACGTATTGGATTAGAACAAGTTAGAGGTAGACGACGATGCCACATATGAGGAGAGACCAGGGAGAGTCTTGGATACTCGAAATCAAGTCTTGCGAGGCAAGGCAATTTCTTTGGTGAAAGTTTTATGGAAACATCATGGGGTTGACGAAGCAACTTGGGAACATGAGTTGGAAGTCCGTGAGAAGTATCTGGACCAATTTGTAATGTTTGAGCAAGTAATAAAACTTTTGTTATGTTGATTTAATATAAAGATTGTATATGTTTTGGAAGTATGAATTGTATATTTATGTAGACACCCCATTTTTGACCGTCCTCAAGACTTGGACGTCACCGTTGGAACGCTCGGTGATTATCCATACTTGTGTTCGTTTGGCGTTCCCGGAGTTCTCGGCTCGCGCGCCTTGCCTCAGGACCTCCGAACTCGACCGTTTTGTGTCTGGTTTTGCACCAAACACTTGTGTTTTGCCTTGGAATGGCAGGGGATGCTTTGTGAGGCATTCCCACACACCACCGGCTGTGGCTAGAGGCCACCGGCTAGCTGGTGTTGCTATCGGCACTTTATTGTGCCGACCGGCACTCTTTTGTGCCGACCGGCACTAAGTTTGCCAAAATGGCACTCTTTGCCGGCCGGGCACTGTTCAGCTGCTTTATGAGATATTTTCTCACAGCTGTTCAGCCTTTTTCTCCCCTCCATACACGTGTATGGAGGGATGAGCTTGCTTGGTGGCTAAGCTTGTAAGCTTTTTGCCTATAAGAGAGAAGGCTCCTCCCTTTGCTCAAGGGTTACAAAATCCAAGAGCTTTAGACATTGTTAGAGAGTTAGAGCTCTGGTTTTTTTTAGGGTTAGAATAGATATACTTACTATCTCTCTCTTTCTCTTTGTAATCTAGGTGTTTTGTGCCTTACTATTGCATTAAAACACCTAGTGTTCCACCTTTCTCTTGGTTCTGAGGTTCCAAAGGTTGGTTCTTGCTGTTTTTGGTTGATTTGAAGCTCAAAGAGGCCATCACTCCATCTTTGTTGAAGAAGGCTACAAGGGTGAGATACTAACTCCCTTTTTCCCATTTTTGCACCTTGTTTTTACCTAGTTTAAAACAGTTTTTGTGCTTAGTGATTAACACATAAAATCTCTGTTTTTAAGCCTTCTTTATTGTTCATTAAGAGTGTTTAGTGGTTTGGGTGAGTTTGACCACCCTTAGGCCTTGAAAAGGTCACTTTTTGTGCTATTTTGGGAGAGATCCGAGATTTTGGTGATAGGATCTCTTCACCACTGAAATCTTGAGGGATTTCAGTGGTGAAGAGCATGCCTTGAAGTCTCAAGAAGGAGAGGGTCACCCCCTCTCCTTGATGTCCTTGAAAAGGGCAAATTTTGCTTCCTTATGGAGCTTCATGCTTGAGTGTGTGTTGAGCATGTTTGACTTGTTTTTCATGCTTATATTGCCATGTTATAACATGATTTCAAGTTGGTTTTGGCCTCTTATACATACTTAGTATGGTTGCCTTGTAATGCCTTGTTATGCCTTAACGTGCCTAGGTTGTGTGCCTTCATTTCTAGCATGTTTTAGGCCTACATTTGTGAAGTTTTTATGCTTATATTTCCATGTATAAGGTCTGTCCACGGTCGTTTTGGTCAATCTTAGCATGAATTTCAAAGCCTCTTTGCATTTGGCTTGTTGACCTTAAGAGTATGATTGTATAGCATGCCATACTTGCATCATTTTTAGTGGTTTGGCGCCATTAATAACATGATTTCAGTCCATTTAGCATGCTCACATGTTCGCATTACATGCCTCCTTGACGTGTCAAGAGTCTTCGTGTTTGCTCCTTTGAAAGTGCACGTGTGCATGCCTTTAGATTCATGTCATATAGATGCCATCTAAGTGATATCTTGGGCTTAGTTTTACGTGTTAAAACCCTGATTTTAGTTGGTTAGGTGTTGCCATGTGTGGTTATGCTAAGAGTAGTTCAATGCCTTATTGACTTGCCTTAAGTCTTGTTTCAGTTGTTGCATGCTTAGCATACTTTGTTTAACATGATTTGGCATCATTTTATGCATGATTTTCAGAGCTTATCTTGCATGCTAATTGCCCATGTTTAACTCATTACAAGTGTGCTTGAATGTTGTTTATTACGCTTAAGTGTTGGTGCCTTAACTTGTGCATGTGTGCATATGTGTTTGGCCCTCATGACTAGGCACTTTGGCCACTGTTTTGAGCCTTGTTAGAGCTGCCCAATTCATGTGTAAGTCCATCTCATTGCTTAGTTTGCATACTTGCCTTGTACGCCTACTTGTATGCTTACATAAGTGCCTCGCATTGTCCATATGGCATAGTAGATAACATGCTTAGGGCCTTGTTGCATTGGCATGCATGTTGGGCCTCTTGAAGTGAAGTATGATGGAGGTTTGGCACCTTTATTTGCTTGTTTGCATTGCATGCATTTGACATTGAAGTTGCATTCTTGGTCCTTTGGGCCATCACGCATAGAAATGCGCGATTGGTGGTCCGAGGATCGAGGCACATGCCCCATTGAGCCATCAACATGATGTGGGATGTGTTTGGTACATACATGCTTTGAATTGCCTTGCTATGCATAGCTTGTCCTCTGCTGCTGTGAGTTGCAGGATCTGCAGAACATTTTGTGCCGGCCGGCACTTTTTAATGCCGACCGGCAGTGTTTTCCCAGCCGATGGAACAATTCAGTGCCGGTGGCCACATCCTTCAGCCGGTGGTATTCTACCCCAGCCGGTGGTGATCTTCAGTGCCCAAGGAAGTATTCCTGAAGTTTTGGTAGTCTTCAGAAGAGGAAAGCAGGGAAAACAGAGGCAATCATGCATGGCAGTGCGATTCCGAGCCAGTCCCGAGCGCGCGCTGCATTTGAGCCCTCATCCCGAGGCGATTTACCGTTTAATTAGATTAATTATTTTATTTAATTAATTTAATTGGTTTGTAATATTTAATTAGCTTGCGTGGTTAATTATTTATTCAATTCTGTATTTATTCGGTCCCTCCGAGCGAGGGCGTAATTGTAATAAGTGTGGGTGAGTGGGTGTATGTCTTCCAACCCCCATTTCTTTCTCCCTTTTATTTACCTGCTTACAATGGTAGATTAGGGCACGTCTATTTTAGCATACCTTATGCTACGCATGCGTGCATTCATGCATTTGTTTACATGCACCGGGCTCGGTACATCATAACAAATTGCATCGTACTTTCAATTCCAAATTGAATACGTGCTACTCGCGCATTTCACATGCCATGTTTAGGGTTAGCCGAGCCTGTCTAGATTACATCTACGCCTGTGTTGCATTAGCCACTTAACATGAACTAGGTCATGCATGTTTGCTAACCGGGTTATTGTTTTTGGCACGGAGTACGATGTAAGTTTTACGCTTTAGCATACCACATGCGTGTCAATGTTACCATGACAGTATGATTGCCATGCGGCTAAATGATTATGTGTTATAAACTGCTTGAATGCCTGTGGGTGAAGGTTGGATTGCCTGAGTTAGAACAACTCATTGAAATCCGTATTTTAGCCTACTTATGAGTAGCAAAATCTAACACGTTTTTCGAAACAAAACGGATATGCAATGTTTATTTCCAAGTTAGGCGATCTAGTCTATACTTTTGTGTTGTGCGCATCACATAGTAATTCTAGGTTAATAACCGGAATAAGAACGCATAAAGTTTTCAAAAACAGGTATCACGGTTAGTAGAGGCCGGTCTTCGGACCGGGCGAAAGGGGGTGCTCATAGCTGACCTTCCCCGATCGTACCCAAGCTCCCGAGCCAAGCCACTTTGGTGATGACGGACATGTGGCCTTCGGCACCGAGTCAGGGTTTCCTAAATTCCCCATTTTAAAATATTTAGGTGGCGACTCTGTAATCTGGCAAAGCAGTCCATGTTTGGCACTACTTTCAAAAAAAATCTGTTTTCTCAAACGATTTGCCGGATTTGGACTCTTTGGTTCAGATTTAGAACCGTGACACAAAAGGGAGTCCGAACTGTAGAGTGAAGCCCCACGGGCGCGTGCTACAATTTAGTATTGAAGGCTTGTTTATCATGTTAATGAGAATGAATGATCAGTGGATGGGTCATGGTATTGGAATTGATTGATTATCATTGTTGCAATGGGTTTAAATATCGCTTTATAGTTTGATTTATAATTTCGGGGACAAAATTCCATAAGGGGGGAGATTATTGCGATTCTGGTTTAAGACCTGACCCATTAATATATTACGGATTCGTGTTTCATTGTTTTGTATTGTTGTCTATGTTTTATTCCACTATTCCCTCCTTGAGTTTCGCTATTAGGATGTGTTGGTAGCTTGTTTTTGAAAACTTTGGTTCCCTAGATTTTGGCCTCTACGCTCGAGCATAGCTTCTTGCGCTTGAGCGGTCTTTATGGACTCCCAATATTTTGGTAGGTTTGCAAAATTACTGGGAGACTGTATTCTATGCTCGAGCAGTGCTTCCAACGCTCGAGTGGTCTTGGCTCAAGCGGCCCTTCTTGGGCTCGAACGTTGGTCTTCTGTCTATAAAAGTACTGAGAGTTTGTATTTTACGCTTGAGCGTCAACTTCTTACCCTCGAGTGATCACTTCTTTTGTGTCTTATGCTTGAGTGACACTTCTTGCGCTTTCGCGTATATCAGTTCGTAAAAGTCACTTTTTACATCACTTTTTCATTTCTCTCTCTCTCTAAACTTTCTAAAAACCCTAAGTTGAGACCCTCTCTCCCTAAAACTTACCTTCTCTCTTCTAAAACGCATACATCCGTTGATTTTTCTACCCTACTTCTTTTGAGAAAAAGGTAAAGCTCACTTGGAGCTTCATTTTCTTCCGAACAAAGTTGGATTTTGGCAATGTGGAAGTGTCATCACTCTCTCTCTCCCATCTTCTATCTTCGAGGTAGGGATTCTTCGTACTCTTGTATGAGTTTTACCTTAGTTATTTGTTATTCAAAAAAATTTTGGTGTTTTGGCGGTTTTTGTCAAAAACCTAAGGTTTGGAATAAAAATGTAAAAGAGGGGTTTTCAAATGGTTTTAAGAAAAAGGTTGTGATTATGAATTTGGGTTGATATATGTTAAAATGAGTTATTTCTTGCATTGAAATGGATTTTCAAAGAGAAGGGGGCTTTTGCCCAAAATTGAGAATGTTTGAGATTGTAAAGAGAAAAATGGAAATGATGAGAATGATAAGGGTGGAGTTGGATTTGCATTATCACTCCCATTTTGAGATTTTTAGAAAAGTGTATCTTTAATGAAAATTATTTATCTGTTAAGAGATATCTATTTCGGGCTATCGGTGGAGGATAGCTATGAACGTTGTAGAAATTGCATGAGAAATAGGTGAGCTAACACTAATTTCTCATCCATGTACATTGAACATTGTTGCTCATTTAATACATTAAAAATGTATATGAATTTGAGAAAAATGGGTGAACGTTGGAAAGAGGTGTGTATCACCAAATCAAGTTGGCCTGTGTGTCTAGGGTAAAAGTCTCAAAAAACGAGCGTATACATGGGTGCCAATTTCCGTGGACGAAATATCCGTAAAATAGAAATAGTAGCTTTTATATAGGCTACGTTTATATAGGTGCCGTTTGACAGTTTCCCACGGATAAAATATCTGTAAAAGGTAGTACTGATTTGAGATTTCCCCCTGTTTTCTATTGTAAAGAGCATGGTTTTTTAGAATTGTGACATAAGCTTGGCATTGCACGGCTTTTGAAGATGGATGTAAATGTTTTGTATTGGCATTGCATATGCATAAAACCTTATGGCTTTGATAAGATTTATACATTGTGTTGTAGTGTTTTTATTGGGCTTTGGCTCACCCTATGTAGGAAAATTCATTTTCAGGTGCTGGTGTTATGCCTCTACCAAGGACTTTGCTTGGGAGGACTATGGAGCTAAAGGCTCAGTTTTGATATTTTGTATTTAATTTTGTACAGACCTAGGGCTTTATATATATTGAGTTTAAGACTCATGTTTGATGTACCCAAGCTTTGACTTGGAAAGTTGTAAGCCTTTAGGGAATATGATTATCTGTTTAGCTTTGTGGAGAAGTGATTCGGGAAATACTCTTTCGATCCTGGGGGATGCTTGTGATCCGCTGATAGTCACTAGAAAAGAAGCAAACACTCCGGTCGGGGGTGCCAGAATTAGCACTCCAACAGACAAGTCATTCTCAACACTCAAGATTACTTGTATTCTAAGTTAAGACCACAATTTTCACATACCTCTATCTGGCTGATGTCTCTTCTATTTATATCTTTTCTTCTTTGGGAGTCAAGATTAGATCCATATCTAACCTCCTATTCGGCATATTTTATAATAGATCGATCTTCACTCGACCCCTTGCTTAATCGGTTATTTGGCTGAATAAGGCAGGATTTAAGTTTTTCGAGCTAATTGCCGAATGTTTCGAATCTCGATTCTTCGAAGTTCGACTGTTTGGAATCTCTATGACTCCCAAGCACTCCACTAGCGATAGTTGGCTGGAATGTTTGGCTTCGAACTCGAAGAGTCAGAGCCGAAATTCAGCGGCTGACCGTATTCCAATGCAAATGTCTATACACATGCTTCTCGGTTATCATTTCAACTTCCCACCTCTTCGTATACTTCTATTTATTGTGATTTAAAATTTCGACGTCTTTTCAAATGCATACACGCTTTTAGACGCCCGTCGCTGGACTGCCTTCCGAACTACTTCTGCAACTTCTTACTTTTCTCTATCTCTTTCGCTTCTTGTAAGTTCTCTCATTCTCTGCTTTGAATCTCTTTCCTTGCTTTGTTTTCTGGCTTGGCATAATCCTATTGGCTGGGGAGAATGGCGAAACATTTAAAAGATCTCTTCTCATCGGATCACATTTCTGGCTTCTGATGCCATTTTTCCATTCCTGACGATGTCCATTTGTCTTTTGTGGCAGATGGCACCCTTGATATGGAGAGGGTTGATGAAACCACGATCGTCTTCCCTCTTCTATCAATCGCAGAGGGTGGGGTCCGTTTCCCCCTTCACCCACTCCTTAGGGCCGTGCTTTGCCATTGGGAGTTAATCCCTTCGCAACCCAACGTCAGCTTCTTTAGGATTGTGATGGGGATTGTCGTACTAAACTGCCGCCTTGGGCTTAACCTTGGCATCCCTACTATACGGGATTGCTACGCCTTGGCCAAGTCTTCTGGTCGGCACGGGTGTTATTTCCTTAGGGCCAAAGACACCGACCATCAACTAGTGACTATGCTTTCCAGTTCTGGGAAGCGAGTCGATGATGTTATGGTCGTCGTCCAAGGAAATTGGGAATTCGGCAAAGGCGAGGATTGCCTTGATCGTATTCCTAGACAGAGGGGCGAACCAGGTGGCCGAGTATCTTCTTTTATTTATTTACTTGTTAAATTTATAAAACTTCATTTTCGGGACCTTAAGGTTTTGATTTTGCAGGAAACGATTTGAAGAAAGTTTTGACTTCGACTGACGATGACGTCCTTTCGGAAATCAAGACTGCACTGAAGTACTTCGGCCGACGGAGTCTTCAGAAGCAGGGGAGGGTGGCCCACGTTCTACTCTGCTATGAGCCGACTTACACGACCTTTTCGGTGGCAGAAAATATACCAATTTCGAAGGGTAAGGAGTTTCTTGTCGCCTGTATCTTGACTGATTTTAGAAATTTGAGGCAAGTCGGTTGCGAGGGATTAGATTCGGAGCGACCAGAAATAGCTGAGGCCGCCAAATCAGACGAATCTGAAACATAGGTTGACGAGGCTTTGAAGTTACCATTTGAAGAAGCCGGCCTCAATTCGGCTGATCCTTCGTCCACTTCGGATCAAGAGGACCGTCCATTCGACGATATTTTTCAGGGTCTAGAGGATCTTCCCGACGCGTACCTAGAAGATATGGCTGGGTTGAGCCTCACTAAACTTGCCAAGAAAGCGAACACGAAAAGGATGGCCGCGCGGCGAAGGGCGGAGGAGATTCGGGCTGCCGAATCTCAGTCCCAATCCTCCTTGCCTATTATTGAGGAAGTGACAGCAAAAGAAGGAAGCACCGACACGGAACCTTTGGTACATGCCAGTGTAGAAGCTGAACAAAGGGTGGAGAAGCGCCCTGCCGATGTCGAAGCCGGCTCAGAAGAAGACTGCGCTGATAAACGACCTCGTTTGGCGGAGTCAGATGTGCTTGTACTTTTTGTTATTCAGCCCAAGATAAAAAAATACGCCGACCTCCTCCGATGCTTCAGTGATCAAAGATCCAACGGTTGCATTGAGCTTGGCGACGTCCGTTTCACTGCCTGCTGACAAGGCGGCTTTTCGGGCAGAACCTGATCTGGTTGCAAATGCGTTGGCCGCGCAATTGGCTCTTTTGGCATATAGCCGACATGGGCCGTCGTTATCACGATGTCGTCGAGCTAATTGGCCGTTTACAAACGGAGGTTGAGGGCCAAAGGAGTAGGGCACAAACGGAGGGCGCCCGTACCGAGGCCGAAATGGAGAGAGCCCGCAACGCTGAAGAATTGAGGTCGGTCACCGAAAAGAGGGCGGATGCGAGCGGCGATGCACTTAAATTGGCCCAGGAGGCGATCTCTGAGTTGAAGGTTGAGTTGGAAGAAATGAAGGCGGCGAAGGAAGCAGCCGACCTGAAGGCCTCCAGTGCATTCGATGCGGGAAGAAAATCTGCTTTTGATGAATATGTAGAGGAAGTCCCCAAATTTGAGAATCGGGGGTTTAAACACGGCTAGCTCAAAGCGCTTGCTGCTGCCAATGTGACATTGGCTGCGCCAATTCCATACAAGCAAGTGGATGTTGAGCCGCTGGAGTCTGACTCCGAGGGCTAATTTCGGCGGCTCTTGTTTTTGTTTTAGGATTTGCATGTAATTTTTTCAGCTTTTTACGGCTTTTTGTTTAGTAATTTTCATATGTAAAATGGTTACAATTTGTGGCCAATTTACTTAATGAAAATTTATGTTGCACTTTGCTGTTACTAATGAATGGAATCGTTTGGTTGCTATTTTGGATAGAATAGTTTATATACTTGCCGATTAGACGATTAGATAATTAGACCGTTTGAAAAGCCAAAAATTAGTAAATGAACTGGCTGCGGCACATATCGATCGGCATGAGGCCAGGGTACTCGGCCGATTAGATTAATAAATTTGCCCTTGCCCCAGCCAGTGCATTAACTCCAAAGGCATCGATCTGAAACTGCCGTTTAGATAACTAGGCCGTTTTAAAAGCCAAGAATTAGTGAATGAACTGGCTGCGGCATATATCGATCGGCATGAGGCCAGGGTACTCGGCCGATTAGATTAATAAATCTGCCCTTGCCCCAGCCAGTGCATGAACTCCAAAGGCGTTGATCTCAAATTGCGGCTTTGATAACTAGGCCGTTTTAAAAGCCAAGAATTAGTGAATGAGCTGGTTGCGGCACATATCAATCGGCATGAGGCCAAGGTACTCGGCCGATTAGATTAATAACTCTTCCCTTGCCCCAGGCAGTGAATGAACTCCAAAGGCATCGATCTGAAATTGACGTTTAGATAACTAGGCCATTTTAAAAGCCAAGAATTAGTGAATGAACTGGCTGCGGCACATATCAATCGGCATGAGGCTAGGGTACTCGGCCGATTAGATTAATAAATCTGCCCTTGCCCCAGCTAGTGCATGAACTCCAAAGGCGTTGATCTCAAATTGCCGCTTAGATAACTAGGCTGTTTTAAAAGCCAAGAATTAGTGAATGAACTGGCTGCGGCACATATCGATCGGCATGAGGCCACGGTACTCGGCCGATTAGATTAATAAATTTTCCCTTGCCCCAGCAAGTGCATGAACTCCAAAGGTATCGATCTGAAATTGCCTCGGGGTCGCTGCAAGCATTAGAAATAAATGGGATGGGCTCTTCGTGCCAATAACTTCGCTTGCTGTGTTTTCAAGACAACTTGTCGCGAATGTCAAATGGAGTTTTCTTCAACAGCAGAGGCGAGGGTCGAACTTTGGTTGAGCTTGATACTGTAATGTATCGCGGCAGAGAAAGCACCCGTACGGGAAGCGGGGCATCCAAAGAATGGGAAAAACGTCAGCCTTCAAGTCGTCGAAGCAGATCACCCCGAAAGGAGAAAACAGCAACGGGAAAGCCCTCCGCGACCGCGACCCGGAAATGAGGCCGACGTGGCGCCGTGACCGTTGAGTTTTACAGTTTTCGTGGGGAATAAACCGATGATGGAGGTAGACTCCATTATCAAGGACCCAGGGGTGGCGATCGAGTTTGCTCGACAGATTTTTCCACCGGAGGTGCAACAGTCGATGGTTGGTCAACAAGATTTTGAAGTATTTCGAGAGGGCATCCATGGGGCGGTGAAGGGGCTATACACTGCCTACGAAGTCGACATGCGCCTACACGCTGCGCGGCGGGAGATAGAGATGATGGAGCAACGGATCCGTAGTTCGGAAGTTCGGGTGAACAAAGCTGAGCGCGAGCTTAAGGAGCTTAGGATAGCTAAATCCGCTGAGCTTCACACGGCGGGTCAATCTAATCCGATCGTGGATGAGAGGGTGACCCAATGGCTATTGAGTCATGCCATCGCCGATCGAGACACGGCAAGCATGTTTGCCATAGAAAATGCGAGGACCAAGGGTTATGAGCAAGGCTTTCATGCGGGCTGAAAGGTTGGGATCGACAAGACGAAGGAGAAACTTGTAGAGGAGGTACGCCGATGCGAGAATCGGGGCTTTAAGCATGGTTGGATCACGGTACTTCAGGCCGCAGAGGCCCTTCGAGCAAAGGCTGTCGATTCGACGTTTTCGCAGTACCGACGTAATCATTTTCCCTTTTTCCGCTTTTGAAGTCGAAAAGAGCGACGATGAGGAAGACACCGTATGAAAATATTCGTTGTAATGTTCAGATGCAGATCGTGTCGAAAATTAGGTAATTACTTGTCAAATGCATAAAATGCTCTGTTTTTAATATTCCTGTCGCTTTATAATTTTTTCATTGGTGTAATTATGTTTGCATATTTTGTGTTTTATTGGAGACACATTGTTCGAATAAATGGTGTTTGCCGGCTCGTCATAATGGAGCACATTACTAAATATTTATTTAGTATGCACGTTACATTGCCCAACGACGGTGTTGATAAGGCTCTGAATCCGGCATTTTCTTTAAGTATTTATTTCGGCTTGGCTAGAGGTTCCGACGACGTCATGCGCCGAAGGGGCTTCGAATCCGGACACTTTCATTGGCTCATCGTGATATCCATGAACGGCGCTCCGAATCCGGAGGCTTTTTCGGCCCAACGACATCATACATCCGAGGGGCTCCGAATCCGGAGACTTTGATTGGCTGATCGTGATATCCACGAAGGGCGCTTCGAATCCGGAGGCTTTTTTGGCCCAACGACGTCATGCGTCCAAGGGGCTCCGAATCCGGAGACTTTGATTGGCCGATTGTGATATCCACGAAGGGAGCTCCGAATCTGGAGGCTTTTTCGGCCCAACGACGTCATGCGTCCAAGGGGCTCCGAATCCGGAGACTTTGATTGGCCGATCGTGATATCCACGAAGGGCGCTCCGAATCCAGAGGCTTTTTCCGAACACTATTAGCACAATTTTCGACAAGAATCCTTGTATTGCAAAAGTGGAATTTGTACATGGCGAATCATTCAAAACTAAAATCATTCCCCACAGGTTGGGTTTAATGATTAAAATTTCGCAAGTGCGTTGAGTTCCATGGCCGTGGAAGACTCCTTCCTGACATATCTTTCAGCCGATACGCCCCTGTTCCTGCGATGGAATCTATCTGATAGGGGCCGTCCCAATTTGGGCCAAGTTTTCCATCAGTCGACTTCCTGTCAGCTGGAAGCATCTTCTTCAAGACCAATTCTCCTGGTGTGTAGCAGCACAGCTGAACTCGTCGATTATATGACTTCGCCAGCTATTACTGGTACCGTGCCATGGACGCAAGGGCGCAGTCTCTTCATTCCTCGATTAGAACCAAATCCAAAGCCAGCATCATGTCGTTTCGGCCTGTATCAAAACTTGGGACTTGAGGGTCGGGAGGCCGATCTCCAGGGGTAAGATTTCCTGGGTGCCAAAGCATAGGGCAAACGGCGTTTCTCCAGTTGATCTCCTCAGCGTTGTTCGATGAGCCTATAATACACTCGGCAGCTCTTTGACCCATTTGCCTTTGGCTCTCTCCAGCCTTTCTTGATGCCATCCAAGATGGATTTGTTAGAGGCTTCGGCCTGACCATTACTTTGGGGCTAAGCCGGCGTAGAAAAACACGGCTGGATACCATACTTGTCGCACAGTTCTCGGTAGACACCACAATCAAACTGAGTTCCGTTATCTAAAATAATTGCTCTTGGAATGCCGAATTATGTTATGATGTTCCTCCACACAAAGTGCTTAACATCAACATCTCGAATGTGTGTTAAGGCCTCCGCTTCGGGGCATTTTGTGAAGTAATCTGTTACGACGATCAAGTATCGCTTGTTCCCTGGGGCCCTCGGCAATGGTCTTACGATATTGAGCCCCCACTAGGCGAACGACCAGGGACTGGTAATAGAGTTCAGCTCTCCTGCGGGCAAATGGGCTAACGGGGAGAACTTCTAGCATTGTTCACACTTTTTCGCATAACACTTGGTGTTCGCTCTCATTGTCGACCAATAATACCCCTGCGTTATAGCTCGATGGGCCAAAGAGCGCCCGCCAGAATGGGCACCACAACTGCCCTCATGTATCTCAGTCAGAAGCTCCTCGACTTTGTCTGGGTGCACACATTCTAAATATGGACCAGAGAGGGATTTTTTATAGAGACTTCCTTGGGGATCCAAGTAGTATCGCATGGCTTTGTTTCGCAGCTTGTGCGCTTCTTTCTTGTCCTCTGGGAGTTGCTCAGAAGACAAAAATGCAGCAATGGGATCCATCCAGCTTGGGGCAAATTCTATAACGTTGATCTGGACTTCCTCCAAAGGGGCAATGCTTGGCTCCGGGATGAAGCCTACTTCGATAGTCCGTTTAATCTCTGAGTTGATGGCGGAGGCTAGGCAAGTCAAGGCGCCTGCATGGGTGTTCTGATCACGTGTTATCTGGTTCAACTCATGATGGTCAAATTTTGCCAACAAGGAATTGGCCGTTTTCATGTAGGCCGCCATGTGGTCGTTCCTTGCCGCGTACTCCCCCTTTAGCTTGTTGATCACCAGTTTTGAATCACAAAACACAAGCAAATGCCGAGCACCAAGAACGTGCGCGTTCTGCAGATCGGCTAGGAGGGCTTCATATTCGGCTTCGTTATTTGATGCGTCGAAGCCGAGCTTCATGGCCTGCTCAATTATTGCGCCGTCGGGACACATGATCACAACTCCGGCTCCACTACCCCGTTGATTGGACGATCCATCGCTATACAACTGCCAAACATCCCCAACATAAATCCTTCAATTCGGCTTCGGTCGAATTTCATCAAACTTGAAGTCAGTCAGGACCCCAGTGAATTCGGCGACAAAGTCGGCAAGCACTTGCCCCTTTATCGAGGTTTTGGGTAGGAATTGAATATCGTACTGCCCGAGTTCCAGCGCCCACTTTGAAACACGTTCGGAAGCTTCGATACTGTGTAGTACTGACCAGAGGGGATAGTATGTTAGCACCCCAATGTTATGACCCTGGAAGTAATGCATCAGCTTCCTTGCCGCCATGACTAGGACTAGGATGAGCTTTTCCAGCGGAAGGTAGCGTGTTTCGGCATCAACCATTGCCTTGCTCACATAATACATTGGCCTTTGTTCTCCCAGCTCTTCCTTTATCAGCACGGCGTTGACGGCCCGATCGGAAACTGCTAGATACATAATGAGCGGGTCACCAAGAGAGGGCGTTGCCAAGAGTGGTACTAAGCGGAGGTAAGTCTTAAGGCCGTTGAAAGTGGCTTCGCATTCGGCGGAGCATTCAAAAGCCTTACCCTGCCGTAGTGTATGAAAGAATTGTCGGTAGCGATCTGTGGACCGGCTGATAAACCTATTGAGCGCGGCGGCCATCCCATTAACTTTTGAACCTCTTTTACTGATCGGGGGGAGCTAAGCTCCAGGATTGCTGTGATTTGCCTTGGGTTAGCTTCGATTCCTCGGTGGTTGACAATATATCCCAAGAATTTGCCAGAGCCGATTCCAAAAGTACATTTGGAAGCATTCAGCTTCATTCCATATTTGCGGAAGATGCCGAATGTTTCTTCAAGGTTGACTATATGATTCTGCTTTACTTTGGACTTGACCACCATATCTTCAATGTACACTTCCATTGTGCAGCCAAGTTGCTTCTTGAACATGGTGGTGACTAGTCTCTGGTAGGTTGCCCCTGCATTCTTCAGCCCAAAAGGCATAACCTTATAGCAATAGGTTCCTCTGGGGGTGAGGAATGCAGTTTTCTCCTGGTCCTCCGGATGCAGAGCAATTTGATGGTAGCCTCTGTCGGCATCGAGGAAACTCATGCCCTGATGACGTGCTGTAGCATCTACCAGTTGGTCCATTCTTGAGAGAGGAAAACAGTCTTTGGGGCAGGCTTTGTTTAGGTCTGTGAAATCAACGCAGACTCGCCAAGTCCCATTCTTCTTCTTCATAACCACAGTATTAGAGTGCCATGTAGGGTAGGTCACTTCCCTAATTGCCCCGGCGTCAAGCAACCGGTCAACCTCTTCAACAATTGTGGCAGTGTGCTCTGCGGCGGATCACCGGCTTTTTTAAACGATCGGCTTGCACTTAGGGTCAACATTCAAACGGTGTTCTGAAACAGTTTGGTCTATGCCCGGCATTTCATATGGAGTCCACGCAAAGACATCAAAATTATCGAGCAGGAAGGATACTAGCTGCTGTCTGTCGGGTTGACTTAAGGAGGCGCCGACCCTGAAGAACCTCTCTGGATTGTCGTCAATCTCAATTCGGTCTAGGTCTTCCGTGGCTTTCTCATTTGGGAGCCGCCCGACATCGTTGAGGCTATCACGATCCGGCACCTCGATGGAATTAACTTGCAAATCCTTTGCGTCTTTCCGGAGAGGAGATAACATGCTTGTGCCGATTGCTGGAAACCACAGATCTGCTCAATGCCGTATTCTGTCGGGAAGCACAGAAGCAGATGATAGGTGCTTGGGACGGCCCGCATAGCATGTAACCAAGTTCTTTCCATGATGAGATTGTACAGGGAAGGAAGCTTGATGACCAAGAATTCCACATCCACTGTGCGGGAGCCCACTCGAACGGGTAATATGATTTTCCCCAACGGATACTTTGGATTTGCATTGAAGCCGAATAATAGATAAGGAGCCGGAGACAAGTCTGATTCGTTAAAGCCAAGTTTGATGAAGGTCTTGTAATACATCACCTCCGAAGTGCTTCCCTGGTCTATGAGAACGCGCTCGATAGTGAATCGGTTTACGCGTAGTTCAATGACCAGTGGATCGATGTGGGGGACTGTTATGCCAATGAGATCAGAATCGTCGAAAGTGATACTCAAAGCTTCGCGTGGCCGTTTTGTCGGCGTGAATTGCTGCTGGGATACTGGGTATGATTGAATTGTATGTACGGCTGGGGGCGTTGGCAGGCTGTATATCATATGGATGACATCAAGCGGAGGTGAATCCCGCCAAAGAGCAATTGCTTTGGTTGCGTTCTTTTGGAAATGTTGTTGGGGCTGACCATCATGGACCAACTCCTTAAGGTGGTCTCTCAAAGCATAGCTACTGTCACGACCAGGATTTGCGCGATATTCATACCACATATCCCTTCCTCTCGTGTCGGGAGGTGCTACCATTTTTTTACGGCCATTTGAAGAACGAGAGGGCCCACCTTACATGCGGACTTTTGTCGGAGGAACTGGAAACTCCAGATCGTCCTTTCTTCTTGGGCACCGGGGATAATAAGTCAGAGTCGCTATCAGCGTCGGGTTGTCGGGCTTGAGATCGTCGACCATCTGCCTTCACAAGCTGTCCCGGGGGTTAGCGTACATCTCGTTTGGACTTTTTCACCTCCGAGGCCAAATCCTGATGGAGACATTTGTTTTCAGCGATCATGTTCGCCAAACTCTGTTCGTTTTGCTTTGCTTTTTCTATGATCGCTTGTGTTGCCTCATGCGTCGGAGTTGAAGGTCAAGCGCAGTGCAAAGCGCGTATGGAAGGGATAATCTCTGGTCCGTGCATGTTAGTTGGAGTGAGGTCGTCTCTCTGCGTGGTATCATCAGTGACCATTGGGGGGTCTTTTGTCACGTCCGCCATGGATATGCTTGAGTATTCCCACAGACGGCGCCAATTGTGGAGAAGTGATTCAGGAAATACTCTTCCGATCGTGAGGGACGCTCGTGATCCACTGATAGTCACCTGAAAAGAAGTAAACACTCCGGTCGGGGGTGCTGGAATTAGCACTCTGACGGACAAGTCAGTCTCAACACTCAAGATTACTTGCATTCTAAGTTAAGACCACAATTTTCACATACCTCTTTCTGGCTGATGTCTCTTCTATTTATATCTTTTCTTCCTTGGGCCTCGGGATTAGATCCATATCCAACCTCCTATTCGGCATATTTTATAATAGACCGATCTTCACTCGGCCCCTTGCTTAATCGGTTATTTGGCCGAATATGGTTGGATTTAAGTTTTTCGAGCTAATTGCCGAATGTTTCGAATCTCGATTCTTCGAAGTTCGACTGTTCGGAATCTCTACGACTCCCAATAAAAATTACTTGTTATTATGTTTTAAATTGTTATCCATGTGCATCTATCAAAAAATATACACACTAGTAGTCTACCCAAATATTTTCCATATACATCCATCCAAAAATATCACTGCTAGTCTATCCAAAAATATAACAAATAGTCCCCCCAAATCTTTTCCATACACATCTATCCAAAAATATATATTCCTTCCAAAAATGCTTATAGTGCCAATTAGTCCTGTACAATTTTGCCTTGTGCACGAGATCATCCATCTGTACCAAAGAAAATAAAAAATAATGTCAAGTAACTTTTTGTCGAAAATATTTGCATATCACTTTATTGTAAAATATCTCAAAAGATGAAAAATGTAAATGGAAAGTAAAGGAAACATTAACAAATTAAATGACAATCAATACCAGTTTGTAAATAAAACATTATTCATATGTATATATCAATTTTAACTATTATTCCACAATTTTCCAATATTGACTTATGCTTCAACAATTGAAACTAAGTTAAAATAGTCTTTCTAATTCTTAATTCAAAATGCTTTGGTTGAACTTTTACTTGGAGGAAGGGTAAGTGTGAGAGGGGAGTGGAAGATACGAGGTTGGGATTATCACAGTTTTTGGTATAAATTTGTAACCGTGCATCCTATCGATGCGCCACTTTCTCTCACAAATTTGTTTAAACTAGGCTGAGGTCAACGTTATATTCTCGAGGTTGTTTCAAGTCCTTTTTCCAAGTTTTGCCCCCAAACGGCCCTTCTTATATTTTTATCACATTTTTTGGTCTAAATATCCAACTGTGCATCGTCCTATCGACGCGCTGCCTACTCACACAAGTTTGTTTAATCTACACTGAGGTCACCGTTATGATATGGGGGCTAGTTCAAGGTTGTTGTCAATTGTTGTCCCCAAACAGCCCGCTTTTGCCTTTTTGGACACTTTTTTATCATTTTTTTTATAAGACGAGGCACACATACCAACAACAAGTGGGTCAATTGCCAAAAAAAACTGCATCTGTAGTTAGCGAAAATAAAGGCAGTGCATACACACTACTGTATCACCACTTAATCTATAATCAAACAAGATCTTTGATGTTGTACACGATGATGAACCAACATGAAAACTAGATCTATTAACCATTCTTCAAATTCTTTACCTATGCCTAAGGTTTCAAATTTTTGGAGTGCTAAAAGTTAAAACCCTCCTGTTTCCCAAACTGTACAAAAATATCAGCACATATAAGCTCGAAGAAAGACAAATGTCACCACATAGCAAAACACTACAGGAAGAAGTGAACAGAAAAACAAAAAATTATAAAAAGAATTCATGACACTAGGTACGTCAAAAATTTTAAACAATAGATTGAAGTGATTCAATCTCAAAAGAAATGAAGGTCTTAACAATGCAAATGCCAAAACATGACGAACAACTACAAAACAAGGGGGGATGGTATTATATAACAAGAATTTACGACAATGAGGTTAAAAAAATGAATGGAGTCAACAACCTACAAAGCATTGCCCAAATAAGTATAGGTCATTAAAGAGCCTTGACAGGATTACGAACTAAAAACAAAACCACTTTCATGCATATCAACTACTCATGCAAATATATATATAATCAACCACTAATGCAAATTTACAGCATGTAATTACAAGCAATTCAGATTTCTCTCTTGCAATTAAGACATGTAATTTTTTTTTTTTTTTTCATGCAATGGATACTACAATTACGACCCACGCATATTATATGTATGAATCAAACATGAGAGGCAGCACAAACTATTAAGACTACTTAATTTTTTATTCTACATCACATTCACGGTCACTTCCAAACACAAAATATACTCCACATGATGTTGCATTTTATATACCAAATGGAGCCATTCTTAACCTTCATAAAAGTGTCACAACTACAAACAATTGCAGAGTATTGAAGAAGACCAAAGTATGTCACTCCTCAGCACAATACGACAATTGTCTTCTCTCTTTTTTTAATTATAAAGCAAGACTGTAATTGCAAATAAAGGGAAGTATGTCACTTCTCAACACAATACGACAATTGCCTTCTCTCATTTTTTAATTATAAAGCAAGTCTGCAATTGCAAATAAAGGGATAAATATTTTTTTCCCATATCCATGGTCCAAGAGAAAGGGCTAGTGATTTGAAGGAGTCAAGTAATTCATTTTCTATGGGGAGTTTTAGTTGGGAAATGAATACTTCATGGGCTAAAATCAAAACACAACCCAGAGAAAACTTGCTTGATTAATCAATAGGTCGAGTACAAACTTAGGAAAATTGTACTCAAATTTTTTATGCTGGAAGAATGCTGGAAAGCCAACCAAATACAATTTGTTGCCTATTTTGGTATTTTGTTCTATTATTTAATCTAATGTGGTAAAATCCTTTTACCTCTAAACCTAAACTCAAAGGAAATTTCAGCTGTGTGAAGTACATATTATAATGTAAATTCATTAATCAAGTTAACAATAAGCCTATCTGGCATTAGATAAAAATTGCCTTTTTTTTGAATATATAATCACATGTATTTACCTCAATGTTACTAGAAAATTTTGGAACAAGGATTGGTGAATGACCCACTTCTTCTCAAAATTAGTTGACATTTAAAATCAATGCTGCAATTTGTATTTTTGCCAAGTTACACTGCACAAATGTTCTAATCATTCAAACCCAAGCTCAGAAAAAATCAACTTAAGAAATACTTACAAATTGGCAAGACAAATCTGTTTCATCATTCAAACAAGTTTTCAGCACTCATTGATGACCATGATGATCTCCAGGATGTTTGGGGGTTTTTTTTTTTTTTTGAAGTTGCTCCCAAATGGCCCGTTTTTTCCTTTTTTATCACATTATTTGGTCTACATTTCTAACAGTCCGTCCTATCGATACACTACTTCCTCTAGTTGGAAGTGACCATGATGATCTCCAAGATTTTTGGGGTTTTTTTAGTTTTTTCATTTTTTTTTATGTTGCCCCCAAATGGCATGTTTCCGCATTTTTCCTCACATTTTGTTGTCTACATTTCTAACTGTATGTCCTATCGATACACTGCTTGCTCTGAGAAGTTTCTTTAATCTAGTCAGAGGTGACCATGATGATCTCTAAGATGTTTGGGGGTTTTTTTTTGTTTATATTGCCCCCAAATGGCCTGTTTTCGCCTTTTTTCTCACATTTTTTTTGTCTAACTCTTTAACCATGTGTCCGATCAATGCGCCGCTTCCTCTAGCACATTTTTTTAATGTTGGTCGAGGTGCCTATTATGATATCGAGGCTGTTTCAGTGTTGTTTCCAATGTTGGGCCCCAAATGGGCAGTTTTCCCATTTTTGCCTCACAATTTGTTCTCTAATACTCCCATAACACGTTTATTTTCCTTTACTTTGAACATAAATATAATGCAATTTGGTTAACAAACTTACCCATTACCATGAGTAGCTTTGGTGGGGACTTTGGTGGATTGAGCTTTTCCAAAACTTGCGCCAACATGTTCTGAAGTCCAAAAATCTGCATCTACATCTCCTCACGTTCTCTTGCATTCTCTGCCTCTTTTATTCGTTGCTCCTCTTCTTTTTTTTGCTGCTTGTCTTCCTTTTTTTCTTTTTTTTTCCTCACAGTCACTCTGCTGTAAGCCTTTTCAAGTGCTCCTCACGTGCTTGTGATGCCGTATTCGACCCAGCATCACAGGACAGGGGCTTTGGTTCGACCCCAAAACCTCTCAAGTATCCTTTTTTCTTCCCCAACACCACTCTTGATCTGTCCTCTTGTGTCATCAGCATTCTAGACTCGATAGACTCATCCCGCACCATTGTCATTTGCTCTTGTAATCGTGACATATAATTATTGTTAATATAAATCAAACACAGTAGTTACTATAAGTGTCCAAATGATTGGAATACTTGCATGTAAATCATAGCACATAGGATCAATCCATTCTTTTGTCTTCTTGTTCTGATGAGTGTCTTTGTAGAAATCACAAATATCTAGCAACAAGCCACCGTTTTCCTTCACCTGTGATATGCCAAACACCGAGATCAACACTAACATATTAAATAAGTGTGGATAAAGTTAATAAAATCAATGACACACATCTCACCACAATGCTCATCGCCGCCAGAAAAGATCGCGATCCATTAGTGTGATTGTAGGGTAGCTTGCTCTTATTTAGTTTGCCAGCATCGTAGCAACGCTACATAATCTAGATTATGAGGGTTTGTTACATATATAGTTAAACAATGATAAGAGTACTAAGTAATAACTAAATCATAACATACCTTGTTTTTAGGATGTAACCATACTTGGTCAGTCAAATACTTCCAATCATCGGCTTGTACTTCTTTGTATGGATGAGCATAGGGATCAATTCCCGCATCCACAAGCTTCTCCCATTTCTTCTTCATTCTGCACTTCCAATCTTTATGTAACACATAACACTTCTTTTCCACAACTTGAGGGGATAGTGAATTCTCCTCGTAATTATCCCCAATCTCAAATTTGTCCTACAATCAATACAAACCAAATAAGTAACTTAACTGATGTAATGTGAAAGCTGAAAATATGTTAAGAGTGAGAAAACCTTAAAATGGTGTCATTATACTAGTTTAAATGAGGGAGCTGTGATCAAGACTCCCTAAAATCTATCCATGATATATGATCCACCACTTTCATAGTTCAATCTATGAAGAAAGAATTTGCTGACCAAATTATTTTAATGTTAAACATTTTGTTGACAAAATTATTCATAGTCCAATCTGTGACCAAATTATTTTAATAGTTTAATCTGTGAAGAAAGAATTTGCTAACCAAATTATTCATGAATCATTTTGGTACATGACTTGGGACAAAAGCATGGCACATTGTGTAATAATGTAATAAGTAGGAGAGTTGGATTGTGTTAAGGTACTAGTAGAAGGATAAGTGATTTTGCTTAAGCAAGAGGTACTGGCAGAAGCACAAGTGATTTTGCATTAATAAGTCAAAAATAATGGAACATTGTTATTGCAGCACATAAATTGCATAGATACTTTCAAAAACTAGTTTGTCATATTGAACTTAATCATGTGAACTGGTAAATCCTATAATAGTTGAGCTAGTGAATGTAATGATTTTTAACTTAAACCATCTCTTGAAAAACCCTTGTCAGATTTCAATCTCTATGCTTCTTACAGATAAAAGAATCATGAAAAACTAGAACAAAGCATAGAAGTTTTTGGGTAACTAATAAAGCATAGAACAGTCTACCATGTTTCCAAACGTGTATTCCAAATTATGAATCACTGGAAATTTCTAGTATTTTTGGTTTGTGTTTGATAAATTATGAGCACAAGGATAGGAAATAATTATATTGCAACATTTATGATCTAGACTGACAAAGAATACCAACAGTTATTGCATATTTTGCAGACAAGAGCAAGACTACCATCCAAGATATGCAGATAAAATGGGGATGCACTACACCAAACTACCTTGTGAACAAAATATGGGAATTTGTGAACGTCAAGTACAAATATTTATACATGACAATGCCTAATCGTAAAATTTGTCTTTATTTGGGACACAGAGACTTGTATAAAAAGTTAAAAATTAGGACACGGGCCATAGCAGATGCATTGCTAATTGATTCTCAAAGCAAGGAGCCCTGACTGAATGCAATTGTTGCAGAAGAAAAATGAATTTGGTTACATTACATAGCTCTGCACAAATTATGATTTAATTTCACTCTTTGTTCAGCAAATAATTTGGTTTCTTTTGAAACTATTTTCTATCTCTGTTTTTTTACTCAATATGTTCAGCATTGGGCAAGAACTTCAGGTTTGTCCCTTAAGTTAAATATGTTCATTTGCATGCCATTTTATGCCTTGGTTTTGTTTCACATTGTTTGTAATATTGAATTTTCTGATGCCATTGAAAATATTCCATAATTGGTAAGGTGTTGAGTCACTGTTGAATAGCGGAAAACTCAGAATTGTGTTTTCTATGAATCACTTAGAACACCCCCTCCCCAAAAGATCTAAGATGGAATGGGCTGCTTATTTATAGACACAAGTTGAATAAATTTTCATCTCTTCACTGCTCGATTGGCACTTATTTCATTCCATTGACGAGCGCTCTCTCTCTCTATCTCTATCTCTCTGGCGCATGTGGACACACACACACATACATCAGTATCTCTTTATAGAATCACAAAGTAAAATGGTAATGATTTTCCCTGTCACTAGTTTGTAGAACCTTTATTTTTTTTTTGTGTGTGTGTGTGTGTATGTTTGCGTGCATGTGTGTGTGTGTGTGTGCGTATGAGAGAGAGAGAGAGAGAGAGAGAGAGAGAGAGAGAGAGAGAGATGTGAAATTCATGAATTAACTGCCTTTTATGAGATAAGTAAAAATTTGGGTCTTAGGAAACTGCAAAGCACATTAGAGCCAATTTTAAAGGGGAAGTGAGACGTTGCTTGATTAATAGATTGTGAGGAAGAAAATAGCATCTAAGTTTAACCTGTTGTTTGAAGACAGAGGCAGTTTGCATATTTTCTTGGTGTGATAGAGAAAGTTCTAACTGTTAAAGATTCTAATTTTTTTCTGACAAACTAGTGTGGAGAGAGCTAGGCATAACAATTATTTGGGTATGTCAGGTGGCAGGGGGTTTGGACTTTGGAGTGTTGATAGTTTTGTCCATAATGATTATATTGTTAACAGATGTTAACTAAGGCTTGACATGACTGTTGGTTTTGCTTTTAAACACTTCGCATGTGAATGTGTAATTAGACTTTTTCAAGCGTTGATAACCAACAAAGTAAACTAAGAAAACAAATGATCTTGTATATGCACATGAAAACAACACTGTTTCCATCATCCACACAAACTATGAAAGCAATTTAATCATACCCGGACAGCTTGTACAACAGCCACTTTTGTCACTGGATCAGCAATAGTCCAACTATTAACGCCTTAAATAGGGCACATCCTCTTAATCTAAAGGTCGATCTAATTCGATCCTGGGGTCGCTAGCACACCTTCGAATGCATTGAATGTCTCCGTGATTGGAATGTACAGCTTGTTTCCATTATTGTTGGCAACTTTTTTTTATTGTTGCTTTTCCAACTGTTGGTCCCCGCACATGCCTTGATGAAGATGCTCCTGGTAATTGATAATATTATTAGTGTATTTACAAATTACAAAATATTAACAATATATAAATTGAAGACAGATGAAACATATTTAATTACCTGCGCCACTCAGTTGACTTTGAAGAGATGGTGCATTCGTTTCAGACGGAGATGCTTCACAAGTCTCAAATGCAGTTGGTGCATTAGTTTCAGACGAAGATGGTGCAACAGTCTCAGATCCTGACAGTGCAACTTGACCAGATGGAGATGGTGCAATAGTCTGAGAGCCATCTGCTGCAACGCCTTTAGGAGTAGGTGTAGGTGTATCGGTCGGGGATGAGTATGGTTCAATTTATGCCTCTTTGGTGGTGGTAAATAGAGCATTATTTTCATAGGAGCTATTTTGTTACATTTTAACATAATCAAGGGCAAAGAGCACAATGAGCACATGGATAAGCACAAATTTTTAATGCATATAGACATATACATCAAGACTGATAATTAACAAACATTTAAGTAAGAAATGAATATCCATGAAGTATCTTAACTTCATATATATATTAGTCTATCTATGTAAATTTGCATGTGATATTGAGGACATAGATAACAAAAACCATGGTAGTATCTCCTCAATCAGTATGTACTAAATAAATACATGAAGGTTCTACGTCATGCTTTATTTGAACAATGTCAAATTCGTCTTCTTCTTGCTCATCATCACCCTCAATGAAGTCATACTTGTGTTTGACTACGAGATTGGAAAACCATTGTATTTGGAATAATTTCACATTGAATATCATCTCTACACAAACCCCTTCATCGCCACCACCTTCAATTTGCATACTGTTTCCGTCCACAATTTTTACAACCACGGTGGCTTCGTCTTGTTAGAACACACTATTGAGAACATTATCAAGTACATCATCCATCTCTGGTACATTCCAGATTCCTCAATGGTGGAATTGTTTTACAACTTTCCAATTCCCACCTAATTTGGTATCATTAACGTAGAATGCTTGTTCTACTTGAGCTGGGAATACGAAGGGGTCATGTTCATACCATCGACTTTTTACATCAACATTTGTGACATTTGTATCTATGAGACAAGTCTTCTTGCTACCGGTGTTATACCATTCACATTTGTACAAAATAACTCGATGTCTGAACAAATATGTCATTTCCCACGCTTTGCTCAAGTAACCATAGAAATGCATTAAACGACCATCATGCTCCCCTTCTACAACCAACCCACTGTTTTGAATTGTATGACGGTTATCACGGTCAATGGTATGAAATCTAACACCATTAGAAATGCATCTTGAATATGTGTTGACTATTGCACTAGGACCATTCACCAACAACCACAATTCATCGGTTGCTTCCGGCGACCCTTGATTCCACAACTGATTTATCTACATTAGAAAAACTTGTTATGTTACTTTCTTGAAGGTGATTTTAGCATAATGTGCTCAAATGTTTGACAAATAGATATGTCTTACACGTTCCTTGAACCACTTAGGAAAATCATCCCTCTGCCTCTTTGTGGTGTCAAATGTACTTCTATTTTTCAAAATGTTCTTGTGTTCCCTAGTTAATAAGAAGAGTAGATGAGTAAGAGAGATAATTACGAATAATTGGACAAACATAAATTTACTTTGTAAATTCTTTCTACTGTGAAAATTTACTCTATATATTGCTGCACTTCAAAGCTATTGTACAAGACAAACCAGTGAGCCATCTCTCGTTCGTTGATAAACACATCTGGTGCCCTACTAATTAGACCAAATGGATGAACATTTTGAGAGAAGATGGCTGATCCTAAGCCTTGGTCACCACCATCATTATTCCTTTATTCTCGATTAAACACTGTTTCAATTCCATCAAGATGCATCGAGCAGAAAGTTGTACACTCTTCGGAAATGTACATCTCTGCAATTGAACCTATTGGTTTTAAGGTACTAAAATAAGAAGAAATAGAGATTTACTTATTGGTTTTAAGAAACCGAAGAGCAAACGCAAAAGAGAGCAAGGAAAAATTGAGTTCCTTCCTTGCAAGCCTCCCTTAAGCTTGGGTTCCAAGTTTCGGTTGAAGTTATTCACTTCTTAGATGCTCTTAGAGGTTTAGAGATGTTGTAGGTGATGTATAATTCGAAGTTAGGGCAGAGGAGGGAGAGAGGGGTGGTTGTTTCGGTCTTATGCCCTTAGCTTGCTTGAGACACAAGTATGCCCGAATTGCATTTTGATTAATATTTTTGATAAAACCCACCATTAATTTTTGAAAATATAATCGATCAGAGCACAATCAGGCTTATCTCTCTTTTTTGGGATTAAAAAGTTAATTTTTGGCTAAAAACAAGCTTAGGGGTAAATTGATCATTTTTGCAAAAAGTTGATTTTTGGCCAAAACAAGCTCATACAACAACTCTAAACATCCTTAAGCATTCTAAAGATGAAGTAAGTACCATTTCATCATTGGGACATGTCACGACCCGAACCCACCCCCGTGGGTTAGGGACGTAACCGGCCAGTAATCACGAGATTACCTACGGCCTCAAACCAAAACAGGCTTAACTCATCAGAGTAAAGGGGCCAAAAGGGAATCAAAATTTAAAACTTTGTTCATAGAGCTGTGCTTACATGGCACATCAAAACAAACCATACATATGTACGTTAATAACTCACAACAGAACACAGTGACATAGGTTCTGTACAGACAGGATCATCCAAAACTAAGTCAACCCATAAAAACTACATACAAACACATTCAAAGACTTCGCCAACCTGACAAAATATAAATACATAACAAAAGGGCGAAGACGTGTCTCGTGCGTGAGACGCAAGGGCTGACTCCTCAAAACCTTAGTTGTTCCAAACTAACTTCCATGAGGCTGGGTCTGGACCTCTCCTGGCTCACCTACAAACACATGAATGAGCGTGAGCGAAAGCCCAGTGAATAATATCAAACAAGAATATACATTGGAACAATATACATCAAACAGCCTTGGGCCCAATTTGCATTTCTAACTAATACACACATACATAGACATATGTAATTTAAGTAACTGAGGTTCCAAACATATCATATGGCCTCGGGCCCAATTCATTCATGTCCATCGGCCTTTGGCCCAATCGTCCATGTCAATCGGCCTTCGGCCCACATTTATATCAAACGGCCTCCGGCCCACATTTTATCAATCGGCCTTCAGCCCACATTTTATCAAACGGCCTCTGGCCCACATTTTATCTATCGGCCTTCGGCCCACATTTTATCAAACGGCCTCTGGCCCACATTTTATCAATCGGCCTTCGGCCCACATTTTATCAATCGGCCTTCGGCCCACATTTTATCAAACGGCCTCTGGCCCACATTTTATCTATCGGCCTTCGGCCCAAATTTTATCAAACGGCCTCTGGCCCACATTTTATCAATCGGCCTCTGGCCCACATTTTATCTATCGGCCTTCGGCCCACATTTTATCAAACGGCCTCTGGCCCACATTTTATCAATCGGCCTCTGGCCCACATTTTATCGATCGGCCTTCGGCCCACATTTTATCAAACGGCCTCTGGCCCACATTTTATCAATCGGCCTTCGGCCCACATTTTATCAAACGGCCTCTGGCCCACACTTTATCTATCGGCCTCCGGCCCACATTTTATCAATTTGGCTCATAGGCCTCCTATATCAAACTGGCTCATAGGCCTTTCATATCTAGCTAGCTCATAGGCCTTTTATATCCAACCGTGTCCACCATTCAAATTAATGAGTTTTACAAAACTTACATAGAAACAGCAATTGGACAATAACATATGTCAGATATTACTCACAGTGATCGGCTTGTAGATTTGCCCTGGAGCTTGACCCTACACATCACATAACATATACGGGTCACAAATAACTCAATCCGTTCTTTAATTTACACATTCCTCCTTAGGCTCCATTCTTATCTCTTTAATTCAATTACAATGCTCAAAGTATGCCTAAGAGTGCTTACAAGTGAAAGAGAATGGAAAAACAGAACACTGAATGCATTTTCAGAATTTCAGAAAACCGGGTCCCCGCTCAAGCGTGGACTTCCCCGCTCGAGCGGAGCCTTAAGCCTACAAAAGTGCTGGTTGCCTCAAATTCTCGCTCGAGCGTGGACTCTGCCGCTCGAGCGGATTGCCTGTCTACATAGCTCCCCGCTCGAGCATCAAATTCCCCCGCTCGAGCGGGAGCCATGTCTGCCAAAAATGCTGGGAGCTCGAATTATCCGCTCGAGCGGCACTTCTCCCGCTCGAGCGGGAGTCAAAATTCTGGAATTTCCAGAATGTGTTCTTGAGCTTCAACTCGAAATTCAAAGGTTCAAGATGCATGGTTTGCGGCCCAAATATCATAGAAACATATACTAACATGGCATAAACCCCAATTTACAACATAATGAAGCTCAATCCCAAGAATTACTTACATGCATGGCCTATTTTGACTCAAATTCATTTCCAACATAATTAATTCATGCATTCCAACTTCATATCTTCATCAATCATTCATGCATGCCAATCCTTGTCTCCATATCTATTACAATTGGTACAAATGGTGCCTATAACCATGAAGCTCAACCAAACTATACTTGCATGTATGGTTCAACACCCAATTTTCTCATATTCTACTCCTTACATGCTTGATTATGCAATTTCATGGCAATTCTATGCATGCATGTGCATATAAACTTCAATTTCATCATACTCAACACCATTCATGTTCTTGATCAGATATTCTCTTTGAATTTACATTATCACATACACAAATTCATGAATTAAGGGTTGATCACTCACCTAGGAGCTTCAATCTCCACCAATTCTTGTTAATTCTAGAGTGTAGCTTCCCAATCCACAATCTTGAATCAAAGTGCCCAAAGGTGCCTCCTCTCTCTCTCAAAGTCGACTCTCTCTCTTTTCTAGAGAGTTAAACTTCAGCGAAAATGATATAAGGGGAGGAATTGAATGTAATAAGGGCCCTTCTATGGCCCCACTAGCTCAAAATTATTAATATTAAATAATTGGGCACTAAATCCTCAATTTAATCAATTTAATCTGACCCGAATCAATTTTTCAATTAAATTTCACTGTAGGCTCTAAAAATTATGCCAATCACATTGGCGTAATTAATTTCGGGTTCTGTGGCCGATAAGGCCTCCAATTTAATTTCCAAAGCAGATTATTCAAACCGATATTCCTACGATGAACATATAGGAATTCAAAACCACATATTTTCACATAATGGCACACAAAATCATATCAAAACATATAATCACCTTCGTATTGGGGACCAATTAGCTTAATACAGAACAGGGGTATCACAGGACACTTGTAAACACCCGAAGTTTTAGGGTTAGTCAAAATGGAGTGTCTACAATTGTCCCTATTTGACAGAGCTCAAACAATCATGAAGTGATAAGAAGCAAATGTCAAAGATCCAAGACCATCCCAATTGACATGACCCTAAAGTTTAAGGCACTGCCATACATTCATGCAAGTGATTGAACTTGCAGGTTGCCTACATATCCTTGATTGCAAGGAATTCGATCAGTATAGTTCGGGGGCAGTTGTGCAACAATTTATACATGAGTGAGTGTGTGCAACAAGCACTCAAACAATCATCCAAGCATGCATTCAAAGGAGAGAAGATGATATTTACTCACCTTGTCGTACCTATGCTAAGTTCATTTCCATTTCCTTCTAGGTTGTGCCAATAGTGCAAATTTTTCCAAAAAAAAAAAAAAAAACTCTATTCCAAACAATAATACACACTGCAGTGTGGTTAGAGTGATGACATTATGATGCCAATGATGTCGATGCACGCCATTCTATTCCCATATCAAAAAGGCAAGGATTCCCCAATGCATGCCATTCCATACTCGTGTTGAAGAGTCGTGAGTTTACTAAGGGTCAAGTGATGCTTTCCCATGATTGTATCGATGAGTCATAGAGGTATTAATTGCCAAGTGAGGCCATCCTACACTTGTATCAACAAGCCATAGGGTTTTGATAGATGCCAAGTGGTGCCATTCCATGCTCATATCAATGACTCATGGAGATTTAAATAAAGGCCAAGTAATGCCATCACCTGCTTGATGAGTCATAGGGTTTAATAGATGCTATTTCACACTCCCATCGATAAGACATGGGGTTTATTAGGTGCCAAGTGGTGCCTTTTCATGCTTATGTCAATGAGACATGGGGGTTTATTAGGTGCCATTCCACACTCACATTGGCAAGACGTGGGGTTTATTGGGTGCCAAGTGGTGCCTTTCCACGCTTGTATCGACGAGACATGGGGGTTTAATAGATGACATTCAACACTCACATCGGCAAGATGTGAGGTTTATTGGGTGCTAAGTGGTGACTTTCCATGCTCATATCGATGAGACATTGGGGTTTATTAGATGCCATCCACGCTCGTATTAGCACCGTGCCTTTTCGAGTCTAAGGCATTACTTCCCTTATCGACTTGCTTTATTCACATAGAGCTGCCACTTAATTTTTACAGGGAATTAAGAAATCTGTAATCATAAAAACTAAGTTAAGGCCTAGTTTCTCACAACCAAGAATATTCTAGGTTCAAGAGCTTACGTACAAAAGGGGAAGGCCATTTTATATTGAAGCATCCTCTTTTGCCCAATCCGAAGATTGACCTCTACTTACTTTCTATTTTATGATTTTAGTGGTTGAGTTCTCACAAAAGTTCATTTTAGACCTAAAACCTTCAACTAACCCGAACTATGTAATTTAAAGAAAGGTGAATACCATATACTTTAGATTAAATGAATAAAGCCATATTTACATAAACAGATGATTTTTCAAAGAAAAGTGGGTTTTGATGACCCGTGGCTTTAAACACAAACTAAAATACACAATACTTAAGAAAACATACAAAAACACACAATTTTGCATACAAAGAGCATATAGACTTGGATTATCTAAAGGACAATGCAAAGACACCCATATGCCACGGAAGAAAGGAGGACCTACCCAGTCGCCCAATGCATGCATCTTACATGCAGAAAATAAAACAAATACGGCCTAAAATATGCTATTAAGCATACAAGAATCATCCTAGTGCCGGTTTAAAGGTTCTAAACATGATTAAGATGACCCTAAAACATGTTATTCTAATGAAAGATAAACATGACATGCAAAAAAGTGGTGAGAGAGTAAGAACAATTAAGAGACTACATGATGCTATGACGGACTAATGTCCTAACATGATTAAACACTAGAAATAAAAGAAGAACATGTTCGAAATTGACACAAATATAGAGGTTTACCTACTGGTTTTAAGAAACGGAAGTGCAACAAGAAAGGGGAGCAAGAAAAACTTAGTTCTTTGCTAACAAGCCTCCCTCAAGCTCTGG
Source organism: Camellia granthamiana (assembly GCA_036172215.1). NCBI lineage: Eukaryota > Viridiplantae > Streptophyta > Magnoliopsida > Ericales > Theaceae > Camellia > Camellia granthamiana. The sequence continues at coordinate 77,224,567 of CM069913.1, read as the reverse complement.
TTCCAAGTGAGGGTTCATGTCCTTTAGTACTTAGGGTACTTTTAGGTGCTTAGAGCTACTATAGGGGTGGAAAGTTCGGAGTCAAGGAAAGAGAGGGGAGAAAGGAGGTGGTTTGCTATCAAAAGCTCTCAATATGCTTCCTACTTTTTAACCCCACGAAAAAGAGGGGGTGAGGGTTTATATAAGCAATGGAAGGTGCGGAGGGAAAGCTAAGGCAATCCCCATCACTTCCTCTGCTACTTCCCTGCAAATATTCACCAAAGTTGAGTTTCTATACCTAGCTCTGTAATGCATCAATGTGCGCATGCATAGACTATGTGTGCACGTGTGACAAAGGTGCGCATGTACTGACAATATGCACACTCATATCTAACATGCACACATGCCTTTTTTCTTGGTACATGAGCCATGCATGCATGCACAAGTACGAGGTCCCATGCCCTTGGCTTGTTTATGAGTAAGCCCAAATTGCATTTTGATTGATACTTTTGATAAAATGGGTCACTAGTTTTGGAAAATACAATCAATGAAAGAACAATTGGCCTTTCTAGGCTTAAGAAGTTGGTTTTTGGCTAAAAATGAGTCCAATGGTAAAATGGTCATTTTTGCAAAAAAGTCTATTTTTTGGCCAAAATAGGTTTGTGTAGCAACTCTGAACTACTTTAAATATTCTAAGGTTGAAGCAAGCACTATTTTATCAACAGGAGGCTTGCAAGCACCTGAAGTCTTAGGGTCAGTCAAAGTTAGGTCTCTAAAGTTGCCCCTTTTTGACAGAGCTCAAATAATTATGAAGTGATCGGAAGCGAATGTCAAAAACCTGAAACTATCCCAATTGACATGACCCTAAGGCTTAAGGTAGTACCAGACATTCATGCAAGTGATCGAACTTGCAGGTTGCCTTCATATTGTTAATGCAAGGAATTAGATTAGTGTAGTTTAGGAGAGGTTGTGTAGCAATTTATACGTGAGTGAGTGTCTGCAACAAGAACTCAAGCATTTATCCAAGCATGCATAAAAAAAGAGAAGTGTTGGTGATACCTGCCATACTCACCTCACCGTACCTATACCAATTTCCTTTCCGTACTTTTCCAGGCTGTGCCAATCTTGGAAATTTTTCAAAAAAAAATATGTTCCAAATAATAAAGCGCAATGTAGTGTGGTTAGAATGATTATGATGCCAATGTATGCCATTTTATACTCGTATCAATAACGTAATGGTATGCCAATATGTGCCATTTTGTGCCTATATCAATGAGGCAAGGGTCCCTTTTCATGTTCGTATCGACGAGTCATACAGGTACAAAAAAACCAAGTGATGTCATTATGATACCAATGATGCCAATTTATGCCATTTTATACTCTTGCTGACGAGTCACAGGTTCATTGAGGGCCAAGTGGTGCCTTTCTATGCCCGTATCAGCAAGACGTGGGTGTTTAAATAGGTGTTGCTCCACGCTCTCATCGGCAAGACGTAGGAATTTAGATGCCAAGTGGTGCCTTTCCATGCTCGCATCGACAAGACATGGAGGTTTATTTGATACCATTCCACGCTTTTATCGACAAGACATAGGAAGTTAGATGCTAAGTGGTTCGTTTCCATGCTTGCATTAGCAAGACATGGGGGTTTAAATGCTATTCCACGCTTGCATCAGCAAGACGTGAGGATTTAGATACCAAGTGGTGCCTTTCCATACTTGTATCGGCAAGTCATGGGGATTTAAATGTTATTTCACGCTTGCATCAGCAAGACGTAAGAATTGGATGACAAGTGATTGCAGAACAATGGCACATGCCTAAGCGCATGGGGAGAAATGAAAAACGAAGATCTTCTTCTAGAAGGCGATTAAGGGGTCCTTGGATTCATCTCCATCCAACGTAGAGAGATCAAGTAGCAAATACAAAGACACATGGCAGGCTTACTAGACGGCGCAACTGTTTGATCAACCTGATCTGAGAAACATAGCACTGGGCAAGTTGGCCATTGACATCTAACATAATCTAAGCCGTCCATGAGAAGATGATCCAACGATCAGAGGTAAAGGCAACTTGGCCACTTGCCCGACCAAATCCAAAAACGAGCAAAGCACTCAGATCGAACATTAATCTAATGAATATGATTTAAGTCAAGAAAACTATAAAAAGTGAAGCCAGTGAAGAAAGGAGGTGAGACTTGACGTAATCCAAGAACCCTCTTTTAAATACAAAGGGTTTGTTTGGTTTGTTTTTGGCAGAGTTATTTTTGAAAAAAAAATTTGGGGAGAGAGTTTAGAAACTTTTTTGGTTTGTTTGGTTGTATATTTTGGGAGAGTTGTTTTTTTGGGAGTTTGGGATGATTTGATATTTTGGGAGAATTTGAGTAGATGTGTGTGAGAGAAAAAGTGATTGAGAAGGAGAGAGGAGAGAGAAAAAGTGATTGATTGATGTGTAAGAGAGAGAAAGTGATTTTGGAAATTTTTTGAAAAAAACTCAAACCAAACAATTTTTTAGAATTTTTTTTCTAAAACTCATCTCTCAAATGCAAACCAAACATAGCCAAACTCTCATGGTCAAACATTATTTTGAATTGACCATTGGAGGGTCCTCCCGACCAATCCTAGTCGGGGGTGATCACTGACATTTTAGTTTCTCTTGGTAGAGTAAATGATGGGACACGTAATCTCCCTTTTCCTATGGAGAAGAATTCTACCTTCTACAATAGCCTTAATAGGATTTATAAAAGTTAGGGGTCTCACAACCTATCCCCCTTAGACAAATTTCATCCTCGAATTTAAGTCGTTCCTCAATTCTCAAAAAATTGTGGACAATTTTCCCGCATTATATACTCACACTTCCAGGTAAATTTTGCCAATGTGCTCTAATCATTTGGATCATCCTTTTCCTAATAAATGACGTAAGGGGTTGCCAATGTACTCTAATCATTAGGATTTACAAACTGAATTTCCTCCTAATAAATGACGTAAGGGGTTGCGTCTATCTTCAGTAAAAATTCTGAACTGCTCGTCATATGATGTCGATGCTTTAGCTTGGAGACCCATGTTGCCAACTCTTGACGTGCTAGTCCCCATGCTTATTCAAAATTAATCTCGTTGACCTTTCGATAAGTTGCTACTATCATCGCGTTTGTTGAATCATGGAAACCATTCGATCCCCCTAAAACAATAAGAGCGTTCCATTGGATGGGTAAGTCATCTCTTTCTATTGGTAACCATCGATAATCACTTAATGAACGATTAATGAATCTATTTCTAAAATGAGGTTGATGTCCAGTATCATTATGTTTTTGGGATTGAGAGTCAACACACATAAAATTCTTAAGGGTCCACATACAAGTTGTAATAACCTAACATACTGTAGATACGGAGGACATGATGAATAAGACATTTACTCGAGAATTGTGAAGTACAAGCATTTGGATTCCAAGATTTGACTAGTAAAAGAGAATTTACACCATCGATGTTCGTAACATGAAAAGTCATTCCAAAAGAGTTTTAACTACTATCCTTGTGAAGAAGTGGTTTGGAAATACTCTTCAGATCCTGGAAGACGCTAGTGATCCTCAACTAGTCACCTGAAAAGATGGAAACACTCCGGTCGAGGGTGCCGGAATTAGCACTCCGACGGACAAGTTAGTTCAGACACTCCAGATAGCTCCTTCTCTAAGTTAAGTGGAGTGATTCTTACATACCTACCAAATATGTTACTCCTGTATTTATACCTGTTTTCCTCGATCCTCGAGGCCAGGGCCCACTTTTTGATCACTATCCTTTACATTATCCGGCTCCAATGCTACACACTTATTCGGCCCAAATATTGTACTCGGATACGGCCGATTATTATCAGCCTTGAATTGCGCGCCTTCTGCCTATATCAATTATTCGGCTCCCACAATTGCCCCCCGAACTCCCTATTGACGGTAGTTAATCGGCGTGTTTGGTCTTGAATTGGAAAAGTTAAAACTGGCTAGGCGGCTTCGCGTATCCTAATATAGATGTCAAGACGCGCACACCCTTTCGTTTATCATTACGCTTTCCTGCCTCAATCGTGCGTTTCGCATTTATTATGATTTGAAATTTTAGTCTTTTCGAATACACAGTTCGTCGAGTATTCGAGACTCTTACACCGCCAGCAGAGATCCCTTCTCTGACTCGCATGCTATGCAACTCTTTTCCATTTAATCTTCGTAAGTCTTCTTCTCCCTTCTTTAATGATCCTATTTTCTGTTTGTCGTTTTGATTCCGGCGAAACCTTGAATCCCTGTGAACATGGCTAAACACTTGAAAGACCTCCTTTCCGAGGGTCGTATTTCTAGATTCTGGAGACATTTTTCCATTCCCGACGACGTCCACTTATCTCTTGTAATGGACAGTACCCTTGATATGGAGAGGGAGGATCAGGATACGATCGTCTTCCCTCTCTTATCCATAGCGGAGGGCGGGGTCCGTTTTCCCCTACACCCACTACTTAGGGCCGTCCTTCGCTATTGGAGTCTGATTCCTTCTCAACCTAACGTCAATTTCTTTCAAATCATCATGGGGGTGATTGAGTTGAACCGGCGTCTTAGGATCAACCTTGGCATTTCGGCGATTCGGCACTGCTACGCTTTGGCCAAATCTTCCGGTCGGCTGGGGCGATACTTTCTCAGGGCCAGGGACACTGATCATCACTTGATAACCATGCTTGCCAATTCTGGTAAGAGGGTTGACGACGTAATGGTCAATGTCCAAGGTAATTGGGAGTTCGGTGAAGGCGAAGACCGCCTAGACCCTATTCCCAGATGAAAGGGTGATCCAGGTTGCCGCGCAATGCCTTGTTGTTTGTTGACTTACCCTTCAATCGGCGTTTCTCCCTTTAATCACCCCTTGTTCTTTGCAGGTAACCGATTGAAGAAAATTCTTCCGGCAACTGACGGGGCGGTTCTTGAGGAGATCAAGTCTGTGCTCAGATACTTCGGCCGTCCAAACATACAAAAGCAAGGGAGAGCAGCTCACATACTCCTCCGATACGAACCGACTTATACTACATTCTCGGCTACGAAAGGCATTCCAATTCCATCCGGCGATCAACACCTTTCGGCTCTTATCTTTTCCAGCTTCAAGAACCTTAGGCAAATCGGCCTCGAAGATTCGGATCCGAGTGCAGAGGCTGATCCGGAGGTAGTGGTAGTTGCCGAACCAACCAGAGAGGTTGCACAGGGGGCCGAAGAGGTCGACGAAGTGATACGCTCGGCGTTTGAGGCTGCAGGGCTTAACTGGCCTTCACTGTCCACTTCGGGTCGGGCAAAGGTTTCGTCCGAAGATATTTTTGAAAATTTGGGGGACCTACCCGGCAATATTTTTGAAGCTATGGCTGGGGAAAGCCTTATGCAGATGGCGCGAAGGAAAAATGCCGAGCGAATGGCTGCTCGAAAGAGGGCTGAGGCCGCCCATTCTGAGCCCACCTTGATTAAAAATTTCGTACCCATTATTGGAGAGACGATTCAGGTCGATGAGACCAAAACGGGGGAAGAGGTTGAGGAATAGGTCATTGATGAACGGTTGATTCTGGAGGAGCGGGGCGAAAAGCGTAACGCCGAGGGAGAGGTTGGGTCGAAAATTAGCCTTGCTTCCAAACGACCTCGTTTAGAAGAGTCGGATGTGGCTGCGCCTTTTATTGTTCGACCTAAGATCAAAGATACGCCAATCTCTTCCGATGCCTCAGCCATTGATGATCCAGTCGTGGCGTTGAGCCTCACGGCGTCAATTTCCTTGCTGACTGACGTCGCAGCCTTTCGCGCCGTGCCGGATGTTATCGCCGTAGCCCTATCTGCGCAGTCAGCGTTCCTGGTTAGTGACCATCTCAAATTCTCTTGACCTTATTTTCGTTAAAGATATCCGACAATCCCAACTTGTTTTGCAGACTGTTGGCAGGATCGCGGACCTAGGCCGCCTCCTCCATGATGCCCTCGACAGAGTTGATCGTTTGCAAGTGGAGGTGGACGGTCAAAAGAGTAGGGCCGAATTTGAGATTATGAGAGCTGCCATGGAGGGTGCGCGAACTGAAGCAAAGAAAGAGAGGGCTCACACAGCTGAACAGCTCCGCTCTGACGCTGAGAGTAGGGCAAATGCAAGCGAAGAATCGCTCAAGTTAGCCCAGGAGGCGCTTGCCAAGGCGAAGGTTCAGTTAGCGGAACTCAAGGCCACCAAGGAGAAAGCCGATTCTGAAGCTTCTGTGGCATTTGAGGCAGGAAAAAGCGCCGCCTTCACTGAATATGTAGATAAAGTCCCCAAATTCGAGAATCGGGGGTTCAAACTTGGATGGCTCAAAGCCCTTGCTACCGCTGGAGTTACATTGGCCTTGCCAATTCCCTACGAGCAAGTGGACGTTGAGCCACTTGAGTCTGACCCCGAGGATTGATCTGGGAGTTGTCTCTTTTGATTTTAAGTTTTTGTTTGGTAGACTTTTGTTGGCTCAGGCCAGTTTTCATGTATAAATTGGTTACTATTTGCGCTCAATTTGTTAATGAAAACTTGTTCATGGTTTGAGATGTTATATTAATGAAGAATACTTTTCCTTTCACGAATTTGGATAGAATCGTTGCTGTTTTAGCTTTCAGAAATTGAATATCCTATGACAATATTGAATTATCAATCATGTGCCGCGTATTGTGGGTACTGGGCCGAATTGATTGATGAATCTGCCCTTGCCCAGGCGGTGCGTGATCATTTGGGCGCCGTATGAAACGACCTTAAGATTTGTGAAGGATCGATTCACGGGCCGACTGGGGTACATAAGCCGAATTGATTGATGAATCTGCCCTTGCCCTAGGCGGTGCGTGATCATTTTGGCGCCGTAGGAAACGACCTTAAGATTTGTGAAGGATCGATTCACGGGCCAGTTGGGGTACATAAGCTGAATTGATTGATGAATCTGCCCTTGCCCCAGGCGGTGCGTGATCATTCGGGCACCGTATGAAACGACCTTAAGATTTGTGAAGGATTAAGATTTGTGAGGATCGATTCACGAGCCGGCTGGGGTACATAAGCCGAATTGATTGATAAATCTGCCCTTGGCCCAGGCGGTGCGTGATCATTCGGGCGCCGTATGAAACGACCTTAAGATTTGTGAAGGATTGATTCACGGGCCGATTGGGGTACATAAGCCGAATTGATTGATGAATCTGCCCTTGCCCTAGGCGGTGCGTGATCATTCGGGCACCGTATGAAATAACCTTAAGATTTGTGAAGGATCGATTCACGGGCTGACTGGGGTACAGAAGCCGAATTGATTGATGAATCTGCCCTTGCCCCAGGCGGTACGTGATCATTCAGGCACCGTATGAAACGATCGTAAGATTTGTGAAGGATTAAGATTTGAGGATCGATTCACGAGCCGGCTGGGGTACATAAGCCGAATTGATTGATGAATCTGCCCTTGCCCCAGGCGGTGCGTGATCATTCGGGCACCGTATAAAACGACCTTAAGATTTGTGAAGGATCGATTCACGGGCCGACTGGGGTACATAAGCCGAATTGATTGATGAATCTGCCCTTGCCCCAAGTGGTGCGTGATCATTCGGGCACCGTATGAAACGACCTTAAGATTTGTGAAGGATCGATTCACGGGCCGGCTAGGGTACATAAGCCGAATTGATTGATGAATTTGCCCTTACCCCAGGCGATGAGTGATCATTTGGGCGCCGTATGAAACAACCGTAAGATTTGTGAAGGATTAAGATTTGAGGATCGATTCACGGGCCGGCTGGGGTACATAAGCCGAATTGATTGATGAATCTGCCCTTGCCCCAGGCGGTGCGTGATCATTCAGGCGTCGTATGAAACGACCGTAAGATTTTTGATAGAGCTGTCTGCCTTGGCCCCGAGTGGGTCGATTCGGTCCGCGCTGGGCATTTCAGGTTTTTACAATTAATGAAATGGCCTCGAGGGTGCTGCCTCTTTACAGGATAAATGATTAAAGGTAAAACTTTTATGAGCATAGCAGACAACTGACTCCAGCGTTTGAGGGTATCGAGTGAATGTCAAACAGACTCTTCTTTAACAGCAGAGGGGAAGCGAAGACGCTGGTTGAGCTGGGTGGAGACATGAATCGAGGTAGTGACCCTCCGCGCACAGGAAGCAGGAGTTTCAGGGATCGAGAGAGGCGTCAGTCTCCTCGACGTCGAAGCAGGTCACCCAGGCGGGACAAGCAGTCGCAAGGCAGAACTTCCCAACCTCGAGTCGAATGGGTGCCTGAGGCGAATCTGCCCCATTAAGCTTTGCGGTATTTGTGGGGAATAGGGCCATGACGGAGGCGGACTCGATCGTTCGAGATCCAAATGTAGCGGTCGAGTTTGCTCGACAGATTTTCCCACCTGAGGTTCAGCAATCGATGGTAGGTCGCCCGGACTACGAATTGTTTCGCGAAGGCATGCATGGGGCAGTGAAGGGGCTGTACACTGCCTATGAAATCGGCATGTGGTTGCGCGCTGCCCGCCGAGAAATGGAGAAGAATGATGAACGTATTCGAAGTTTGGAGGCTCGCGCGAAGGCGGCTGAGCGCGAGTTGAGGAAGACCAAGGCGGCCCGGGCACAACTCGCCGGGCAGGGAAACCCAATTGTGGAAGAAAGGGTTACCAGCCGGCTCATCAGTTCTGCGCCTGCCGATCGTGAGACGGCGAGTATGTTCGCGATGGAGAGCGCGAAGGGAAGGGCCTATGAGAAAGGTTTCCATGAAGGCCGAAGAGTTGGAATCGAGAAGATCAAGGAAAACCTGGTCGAAGAAGTTTGCCGATGTGAGAATCGTGGATTTAGGCACGGTTGGATCAAGGCATCCCAAGCCGCAGAAGCTCTTCGAGCGGCTGGCATTGATTTGGCATCACCACTCTATCACATGAAACATTTTCCGTTTTCTGCTTTTGAAGTCGAGAAGAGTGATGATGAGGGTGACGCTGCATAATTATATTTATTGTAGGGTTGAAACGCGTATCACGTTCAAAACTATGTAATTTATCGCTTGTTTTGTTGAATAAAATATTTTATTGCAGTTCATATTCGGCATGTATGTGTTTCGTTTTATTGTGTTTGAATGAATATATAAGCATTGACCGGCAAGGTCAATCCATACGTCATAGCCATTTATTCCTGACAGGCTTTTGTAACTTGAAGCCAAAAGCCGGTAGGTAGAGCGGCTTTGGCAAGTTCAACTCGGCTCGGGGCCTAGATTTTTGGCCAATGCACGTGCTTCAAAAAGTCATTTGGATAACTATGCTGTGGCGAATGTCAACCGACGTTTTGCTTATGGAATTTAGTGTTACTGAAATTGCCTCGGGATTGGGGCCACAAGATCGCTGCAAGTATTAAGAATAAAAGGAGTGGGCGCTTTGCGCAGATAAACAATCGCTTATGTGAGGTGGGTTACATGGGGATGTTAGTTAGAGGCTGGAGTTCAGCCGTCCTTGGTGTGGCCATGGATCGTGGCGGAGGGGCCATCCGTATGGGAAGTAGGGCGTCCGAAAGTTGGCATGAACCTTCAAGTCGTCGAAGCAGATCACCCCAAAAGGAAAGGCAATGACCGTTGGATTTATCCCTCCTTGTCTTGGATCTTTTCCTTGACATTGTCAATGGTATCAAGGGAGGACTTGGGCACAGTTGGCTCGAGGCATTGCAAACCACGGAGGACTTCCGGGTGACGGGAGTTGATTCGGCACTGCCGCTTTACCAATGCGTCTTCTGCCCTTTTTAGCTTTCCAGATTGGAAATGAGTATTGTAGTGCTCAAATACGAGTTGCGTTTATGTAACAAGTGTCTGATTAAATAAAAATTGTAATGCTCAAATGCAAATTGCATTATGTAACAACTGTTTGCTCAAATAAAAGGTTGTATTTCAAACATTTGCGTCTTATGCTGAATTTTTTATTTGCGCCTTATGCTGAAATTTGTTTTTTATTTGTGTCTTGCCTTGACATTGTCAATGATTGACAAGTTTTGTTTTGTTCGTGCCAAAGGGGATTCAAAATCAGGAGGCTTAATCGGCCCTAAGGTGTCATGCACCAAAGGGGGCTCCGAATCCGGAGACTTATTATGGCCAATCGTGATATCCCCGAAGGGCGCTTCGAATCCGTAGACTTAATCGGCCCTAAGGTGTCATGCACCGAAAGGGGCTCCGAATCCGGAGACTTATTGTGGCCAATCGTGATATCCCCGAAGGGCACTCCGAATCCAGAGACTTAGTCGGCCCTGAGGTGTCATGCATCGAAGGGGGCTCCGAATCCGGAGTCTTATTGTGGCCAATCATGATATCCACGAAGGGCGCTCCGAATCTAGAGACTTAATCGGCCCCAAGGTGTCATGCACCGAAGGGGGCTCCGAATCCGGAGACTTATTGTGGCCAATCGTGATATCCACGAAGGGCGCTCCGAATCTGGAGATTTAGTCGGCCCTAAGGTGTCGTGCATCGAAGGGGGCTCCGAATCCAGAGACTTATTGTGGCCAATTGTGATATCCACGAAGGGCGCTCCGAATCCGGAGACTTAGTTAGCCCTAAGGTGTCATGCACCGAAGGGGGCTTCGAATCCAGAGACTTATTGTGGCCAATCGTGATATCCACGAAGGGCGCTCCGAATCCGGAGACTTAGTCGGCCCTAAGGTGTCATGCACCGAAGGGGGCTCCGAATCGTCATTTTGAAGAGCGGCATAATGGGGTTTGTGATGAATTTGAACGACAAAGAAAGATGGTTTGCATTGCAGAAATGAAATACATACAAGTATCAAAGCCCACAGGTCGGGTCAGTGATATAGTTTTCATAAAATCGCTGTTTGTGCCGATTGGGGGGAGCCACGGATCTCTTCAATGCCACGGGCTGTCGGGAAGCGCACGAGCTGATGATCAGTGCTTGGAACGACCTTCATAATATGTATCCAGGTTCGCCCCATGATTACATTATACGGCGAAGGGAGCTTTACAACCAGGAATTCTACTTCGACCGTTCTGGAGCCTGCTCGGACAGGTAGTATGATCTTCCCTAAAGGGTATTCGGGACTCATATTAAAGCCGAACAATGGACGAGTCGCCGGACACATATTCGACTTGTTCAGGCCGAGTTTGATGAAAGTTTAGTAATACATAACCTCTGAAGTACTCCCTGGGTCTATGAGAATTCGTTCAATGGTGAACCGGTTTATGCGTAATCGAATGACCAACGGATCAACGCGTGGAGCTGTTGTGCCAATAAGGTTGGCGTTATTGAAAGCAATTGTCAGAGCTTCTTTGGGCCGTTCAGTCGGAATACGTTGCCCCTGAGGGATTGTGCGCGATTGAATTGTGTGCACGGTTGGGGGTGCAGGCAGGCTATAGATTACTTGCATCACGCCAAGTGGAGGAGAGTCCTGCCGCAAGGCTAGAGCCTTGGTTGGCTTGCCCTATCCCACATACTGTTGCAGGCGGCCGTCTTGCACCAGTTCTTCCAGGTGATCTTTTAATGCATAGCAACTCTCTGTTTCGTGGCCGTGATCTTTGTGATATTCGCAGCGCCGATCCCTTCTTATCGTGTCGGGCGGCCCCACCATCTTTGACGGCCATTTGAAGAATGGAAGGTGTTGGATTTTGGTCATTATTGCAGTGATTGGTTCTGACAACTCTGTGTACTTTTTGTCGGCACGTCTCAAGCGTCTGCTGTCGATCTGTAGTTGCTCATTCGTCCGGTGGGGACATTGATCGCTCGATCGGCGAGCATCGCCCCTTTTGTCTCGTTTAGTGCGCTGCCGAGGCTCTGGGCTAAGAGGTGGCACGGAACTTATTGGTTGGGCAATTTCAGGGGGGGCTGTTTTGTTGGACGTTTTGCCGGCCTTTATTCTCAAGGCATCGTCTTCCACTTTGCAATACTCCTCAACTTTTCTTCATTAACGCCCAGACCGTTTTGGGGGGTCTTCTGGTCAGACAACTGCGAAGAGGACTATCAGGACGTAGTCCCATTTTGAAGGCGGTGATGGCCATGGAGTCGTTACAAGCGTCGTCGACGAGGTTGAAGCACTCCCAATATCGCACCGAGTACGCTCTAAGCATTTCTCCTGACTGAATCTGCATAGCCCAGAGAGAGTCGGCCTATTTTGGCTGCACCTCGTTGGTAATGAACCTGGCCCTGAAGGATTTCTATAATTGATGAAAGCTTTTGATGGAGGCCGGCTCCAGCTTATAATACCACCTGACAGCTAATCGCCCCAGGCTGCTGGGGAATATTCGGCACATGAGGGCTTCGTTGTCTGCATGCAATGTCATGGCCTGCTTGTATTGACGGATATGATCGGTGGGGTTTGATTTTCCATCGTAAAGAGTGAATGACGAGGCTTTGAACTTCTTAGGCAAGGCCGCCCTTGCAATCCGTCGGACGAAAGGATCGTGCTGGTCATCTTCGTCTGAACTGCTCCTCCTGCGTTTGTTCCTTGTATGTAGACTCTTTTCGGAGGAGCTGGAAGTTTCGGATCGTCCCTTCTTGGTGAGTTTTGTGGATAATGAATTGGAGTCGCTATTGGTATCCTTGGGCCGGGCTCGAGGTCGTTGTCCACCGGCCCTCGAAGGCCGTTCGGGATCTCGGCGCATGGCTTCTCTCGATTTTGCGACTTCGAGGGCCAAATCTTGACGGAGACATTCATTTTCAGCGATCATGTTCTCCAGCCTTTGTTCATTCTGCTTTGCTTGTTCCATGATCGCCTGCATTGTCTCTTGCGCTGAAGTCATTGGCGAATCAAAGTTCAAGGCGCGTCTTGCAACGATGGTTTCTATCCCGAGCATATTTGCTGGAGTGAGGTCATCTCCTTGCGCGGTCTCATCAATGGCTACCGGAGGATCTTCAGTCACGCCTGCCATGGATGTATTTGAGTATTCCCACAGACGGCGCCAATTGTAGAGAAGTGGTTTAGAAATACTCTTCGGATCTTGGAAGACGCTGGTGATCCTCAGCTAGTGACTTGAAAAGATGGAAACACTTCGGTCGGGGGTGCCGGAATTAGAACTCCGACGGACAAGCTAGTTCAGACACTCAAGATAGCTCCTTCTCTAAGTTAAGTGGAGTGATTCTTACATACCTACCAAATATGTCGCTCCTGTATTTGTACCTGTTTTTCTCGTTCCTCGGGGCCAGGGCCCACTTTTTGATCACTATCCTTTACATTATCCGGCTCCAATGCTATATACTTATTCGGCCCAAATATTGTACTCAGATACGGCCGATTATTATCAGCCTTGAATTGCGCGCCTTCTGCCTTTATCGATTATTCGGCTCCCACAATCCTGGTTACATTTTTTTTGAGTTAGTCGTGGCTTGTATTGCAGTTCTTTGAGTCCATTGGTGGCGTATTGCTCACTCTTGGGGTAATGCCTAGTGAGGTCTTCGTTTGCTTTTCCTTGCAATGCAAAAACTACACTAGTTGGCCTCTAATTGTTGTTGACCAGCTTGTCCTAGCTTGTTCATCCATGGCTTCTGTGCTCCAATCCTTTTTACCCTCGTTCTTTCTCCCTGCTATCCTCATTAAGCAAGTTGAGGACATTTATTCTTAAAATGTCCTGGTTGACCACACTCGAAACATTTTTCCATCCAATCATTAATCATATTTCTTCATTCTTGCCTATACCTCTGTTGTCGACGTGTTCCTTTCACATAAGGTGTTACCGTGGCCTGGTTCTTAGTGTTCTTGGATTTTTTTCCCCTTAGATAGTTATCCTTGGGCAGTTGGACTTGACTTCTTTCCGTATCATTCTTTTTTCATTCCATAATCAGTGCCCTGGAATATGGTTTTTGTGTTGTATTCCTCCAATTGTTCCTTTCTCTCCCCACATCAAGTTGATTCTCTTTCTTTGAGCTCTAAATCCTCTTAGAATCTGCCTTCTCTCATTCTGAATCCAATGTTGTGTGAACTACATCTGCAAAAATGGAAAGGCATAATGGCAAAACTTTTCCTCTAATTATAGGGTCCAAACCCCACTCAAACTTTCACGTCTTCTCCTTATCATTTGCTATGAATCGGGTTGTATACCGAGCCAACTCTTCGAACTTCGCTATGTATTTGGTTATCATCATCGTGGCTTTCCTTATCTTCTGAAAATCTCAGACCATTTCCTGTCTAACCATGTTCAAGAAGTACTTCAGTAAAAATGCATTTCTAAACTGCGCCCATGTCATCATCATGATGTCCCTAGATTCCCTAGTTAGGGTCCACTGATGATCTGTTTCCCCTTCCAGTTCATACTTAGCTAGACCAATTCAGCTAGCATGCTCTATTAGTGCCATCATATCCAGTATTTTCTCCATATGTCGGAGCTACTTCTTAGCCATCTTTGGGTCCAACACTTCATCAAATTTGGGAGGTCTATGCTTTCCAAACTTTGAGAAGAGACGAGTTCTATCGTCCTGTCGGTGTCCTCTTAATTGTCCCAACTTTTCTAGAATTTGGATCCCAGTGTGGTTTAGGATTTTGACTGTAGGTACTGGTCTATCGTTAGGGTTTTGATTACTTTGTACCGCATTTCTATTGTGTTGTTTCTCACTGTAGACACCCCATTTTGACTGGCCCTAAAACTTGAACGCTTTCTTTTTCTTACCCAATGATGAAAATAACAATGTGTTTCTAACAAAGATCTCAGTAAAAAAGATAGAATTTGTGCTACATTTCCAAACCTAAGCCTATTTTGGCCAAGTATTTAAATCCCATTCAAAACTCTCTTTCGAACCTTTCTTTTCGCGCTTTATTTTGAATATTTTTGTAGTGTTCCGAGGCTCGCTTTTAAGTTTCTAAATGAAACTTTTTCTTAGGAAATTGAGCAAAGAACAGTGTGGAAATAGAAGGAAAGGACGAGAATTATGTCAAAACATCTTGTGTCATGCAAAGCAGTCAGCCTTGGCCATTATTTTTGCTGGCAGGCCCAGTTATTAGGTGGCTAGCCAAGAAAGTGGCCGACCGACCAATGTTTTACCTGGCTAGATCATCTTTTGGTCAGCTAGCTAATTTGCCAAAAAGCAAGGTACTTTCAGCAGAATTCTTGATGAAAGCATCCAGGTCATGCCATTTCAGATATTTTCTTGTTATATGCATGCACAAGATATATTTAGGCCCCCTCCATTATCATCCATTGTCCTCCATTGTCAAATGGGAGTTTGTCATCTTCCATAAGGTTGATGTCATTTTAACCACCCTTATCACCCCCAACGCCCTTGTCTCCCACGTTGTCTCCTTCCTCCTTGACTTAGTGATCCTCTCTCATTGCTTATAGAGATAGGGAGGATCAGAATGTAAGGAGAAAAGAATTGAATTGAGAGAGAAAAGAAAGAGTTAGAGAGAAAAAGAGAAAAACCCTAAGTTTTGAGCAAAACTTCAAGAACACACTAATATTTCACCTTTCCATACACCAAAACCATTCCATAAATTTTGAGATAGCCTAATTCTGGTAGTTGTGATCAAAATAGAGTGGGTGTCTGCCAATTGAGAGAAAAACAGAGTTGTATAACTGTTCCCCCGCACACTATTAAATCACCCACAAACACCATTCTAACTAGAATTTCGAACTTTCAATTTGACAATTGAGAATAGATATCCATAAGCTTAAGGGTAATCAAAAGGAAGTTTGGAAATTAAATCCTTCCTTGGAAGGTAAATTTTGCAAACTTTCCATTTTCTTCTACTTTCTTGCATTTTCTTTCTTGTATTGCTTTTTTTGCTTCAATTTCATATTATAGACTTGTTGTAAGCTAACTGGAACTGTTTAGTTGAGTCACTTGCATATTTTATGTCTATTTTGTTAGTGTTTAAAGCAAAATAGAGTTTGGCCTGGCTTTATTGGTAGCCAGCAAATTCATTGGTCGGCCGGCTGCTTTTTTTGGCCGGTTGGCACGCTTCTCCTAGACAAAACTCCAGCAGCCCCCTAATGTCGAACAAAACAGTCTCCGACGATCTCTGAGGCCTCCTGAAGCTGCTATTTTTACTGTTTTATGTTAATTAGAGAGAGTTTATGAGGTTTTAATTTTTGTTGTAATATTTTTCCTCTCCCCGTTGTTTGGATTTGTACTATTTCAAAGCGATGTAATAATTCCCCGCTCTGCTTCTTTCTGTCCCATTCTTTATTTTTCTTTCCATATTCTATAAATATGTAGTATCTCATGCTTGTCATCATACCCATGCCTTGCATCCATGTTTTATTCCTTAAGATCCGGCTAAAATTTGCATTTATGAGTTTAATTGATTATTATGTTATTTCGTGTGCTGCCTGATGTTTTGAGATGATTTATATGTCATATACTGAAGCCAGATCTGTAGTTGCATTTCATGAGTGAATTGCATTACGATCTTGTATAGAGGATCATGTATATTTTACTAATTTTGTTTTTGTGCCTATTTGCGGGACACTAGTAAATATGTAAGCTTTTGTGCTTTAGCATCCCGCTTGTACGTGTTTTTCTACTATGTTTAGCTGCCCACCATGTGGCTATGTGCTTATTTGATATAACTCTATGCATGCTAGTGGGTGAAGGTTGTGTTATTTGATTTGGAATAAAATTGATTTTCATGATTGCACTATTGAAAACACTTTCAAAAGAATGAAATCTAATTGCTCCAAATTGCACAACACAATCTATATTTGTTTGCTTCACATAGTAAATTTTAGGATTTAATTAATAATCGGAATACGGACATATGAAACTAATAAAAATCATACCATGGTTAGTAAAGGCGGATCTTTTGATTGGGTGAGTGGGGGTGGTCAATTAATGACCTTCCCTGCTTCATACCTAAGGTTCCGAGCTAAGCATCCTTGGTTAAAATAAGTAGTGGGCTTGGCATGAGTCTTGGGCTTCCTAATTCTCCTAAAATAAATATTAGTTAGTGACTCTAAGATCTGATGATGCAGTCCATTTCTGGAAAATGTTTTTGCAATAAAATGGATTTTCTAAAAGTTGCCAAATGTGGACTCTCATTTATGTTTCATATTGCACCTGTGAGACTAGATCAAAGAGACTGAGGGTCCGAGCTGTTAACATGCGTGGGTGTCCCCAAGCAGTGTTATAATTTCTGGTGACTCTATTGGGGATATTTTGAAACCTTGACTCGAACTCCTTGATATGCTTTTTATTTTTCAATTTTATGTTCATTGCGTTGCATACATGGTGCGCTTAAGTCCTGTGCTCCTCACTTGTTATCCTGGATGACTTTTCGGGTTCGACAGATAGACAGACATGAGCTCTAATATGGTGGGAGCACAAGCCTTGGAATCGGGATCACCACGTACTACTTCATCCACTATATCAGTATCTTGCTGAGGTGTCCCTTTTGACCAAACTGCCCTAGTGCATAAATCAAGCTCTAGAAACTTTCAAAATTAGGGCAGGATGCTACCCCTTTATAGGATGTATGATGTCATCTGTATAAATAGTGAAACTCTAGATCATTTCAAAGCTAGGACAGGACAACCCTACCCTCCATAGGGGTGTTTGTTCTCTTTCCTGTTATGTGCAACGTATGGGATCTGGGGTTCTCAAATCTAATCAGTCGGTCAGGCATATCATTTTGAGGGGTTAAGTTCAGTGTGCATAATGATCAATTGAGCCGAAATGCTGCTTTTGCTAGGTAGTTGCAACACCATAGGCTTAGAACAGTCTGATATCTCCCAAGTTTTGTGGACTCGTGCTGGTAAACTTAGTAGAACTGTATATTTGCTTCAAGGACAGCTAGTGTTAGTTTCTCTGTCACTAGTTACAAGGAGAAAGGTTAAAACCTCATTGTTAGAACCTCACTAGGCAGAATTTCTCGGATCTGTGATAGATTCACCTTCAATGGTGATGGGCCAACCTCTAGTGGTGACGGACCCACTTCCAATAGTGACGAACCCACTTCCAACTGTGACAGATCCACTTCTAGTGATGACAAACCCACCTCCAGTAGTCACAGACCCACCTCCAGTAGTGACGGATCAACCTTTACCAATAATGAACCAACCTCTAGTAGATATGGCAAACATGTTTTTGGACCTTCAACAAAGCATGGATGTTATTACTAACAAGGTTGCCGTCAATAAAGAGGCTCTCACCAAATTACAATGCCTATCTGGGCCGTCCACATCCCATTCACCTCTAGTGGTTTATCCAGTTTTGGACCCATCTCCACCAGCTGGGGGATCTCATGAACCTAATCTGCAAGAAAATCTTAAGGTCTTTACACAACCAATGGGAGGACTTTTCCCCCACGGATATTGATGAAGTTGACCCAACTATGCTACAATTAGCCAAGTTGAAGAAAATGTTTGAAAAATCACAAAGAATCAACTTCATTCCAGACATGAAGGATGGGCTTACAGAAATGACTATGAGGTTGCCTGAGCAGTTCAAAATGCTACACATGCATAGATTTGATGGGGCTAGTGACCCTATGGTTCACATCCGCCTCTTCTCAAACATTCTAAAGCCAATGGGCCTATCTCAAGCTCAAAAGCTTTCCCTATTCGGAAGAACTTCATCTAGTGTAGGTGTCATCTGGTATGCTAGATTAGAAAACTCAGTAAAACAGAGTTAGAAGAAGCTAGCCAAGGCTTTCGTCACCCAATATTCTTATAAAACCCAAATCGAAGTAACCACCTGGGACCTGGAGGTGACCCGACAAGAGCCCAGTGAGAGTTTTGTGGCCTCCATCACAAGATGGAAGGCAAGGCGGCCATGATGACAAGCTAACTTTTGGAAAAAGATCAAGTCTATATGGTTGTCAGAAATCTGCATAGAAGACTACTGCAGAAAATGATAGTTCTCTCACGCTTCAACTTTAAGGACCTCCATGAGATTGGGGTTCAAATTGAGGATGCTATCAAAAAGGGAATTATTACAGAAGAAAATGGGCCTGTGAGAAAGATATTCACTCACAGTTCTAGTGCTACTTCCAATAGTAGCACAGTTGCCAATGCCATGCCCTCAGAGATCAACACTGTCACCAATGCTAAAATAACCAACTCAGCCTGCCGAACCTCAAACAAAGTCTTTAACCCTCTCCACATGTCCCTTACCGAAGCCCTGGGGATCTTGATAGGGTGTCTCAAACCTCTTGACCATCGACCACTTCCTGATGCATTCCCAGCCAAACACGACTTTACCAAGCATTGTGCCTTCTACCAGCAACCCGGACATGTCACCGATCATTGCCATCGCCTTTATCATGAGATTCAACATCTCACTGACAACAAAACCATAGCTTCACCTCAATAGCCGAATGCCACCTCCAATCCATTACCACCCTATGGCCAATTCACACCGCCTTCCCATCTCAACCTCAACCATACACTACTTCCCACTTTCGACCCCAGTACATACATCACGCCTTCTCATCTACCCAAACCCGAGGTGCTTATTCCTGAGGGCACTGATTATTTATGATATATGCACCTCGATTCCAACCAAAACCTTGAAACTTTGTGTTGATAGATGATCTTGAGCCAAAGCTGGATATTGGTAGATATTCTCATGGGCGTGCACTTCCCTCTTTATGGTTTTCCTAAACCATGGATTGATCATGCAACAAACGAGTACTGGGGAAGTTCTGGGTCTGACACTGGCAAAATCTGTGATAGATTTTGAAACTAGCTCAGGACCAATAAACTCAGGAGATATTGTGACCATTTTTGTGATCGGGGATGGACCACTTTCTGATTGCACAAAGACGTGATGGATGTCATGGACTTATATTAGCAATTTGGGAATACTTTATTTTACTTTATAAATTGGGTGTTGAGTCTAAACCTGATTTTGCCAGGTCTATGGAGATAGAATCGGGATTGAGTTAGTTTTATGAGTTAGAGTCAAGTGATTTCGGGGGTGATAACCCGGACATCACTGTCCTTTCTATGTTTGCCTTTTATTTTCTTTTGAGTCTGTTTCAACCATTGAGGAAAAAAGTTCTAAATGAAAATGTAGTAATTTTCACCTACTTCTCTGTACCTTTAAATCATTGCATTGGCCAAAATTTTCAAAATTTGATAAAAACGAAGAGGAAGGAAATTTCACGGGATTTGCAAAATTTGATTGACTAAGATGAAGAGAGGCGTGTTAAGCCCTTGATGGATGAGATCATTTTTGTTGATATGGGTACTGATAATGATCTTGGCTTAGTCCAAATTGGTTCTACATTGTCTTCAGAAAAGCACGAGCAATTAGTAGCTTTATTAAAAGATTTCAAAAAATATTTTTGCATAGTCCAACGAAGACATGGCTAGAATTGATCCTGAGATTGTACAACATAGATCCCCCTTGGCCTGAGGCACAACCCCTTAGCTTTCAAACCTCGATTCAGAGGGTCCAAAAATCAATTAGAGTATGAGGCTTGCATAGCCGAATTGGAAACAACCCTAGAACTAGGGGCAATGAGGTTGGATGCAATCGGAGATTCCAACGAGGTCGTTTCTTAAGCCAATGAAAACCCAAAAAAAAAATAAAATCTCAAAATCTAAGAGAGGAAGATTTAGTGCTGAAGTACAATCGAACTCCTATCCATGACTCTAAGGGAAAATTCAAACCTAATTAGACGAGTTCCTATATCAACAAGTCTATCTGGTCAAGTGTAGCAACCATTTTCATGGATTTATATGGCCTAGAGTTCTCATAACCAATCAACATGGACAAGCTAAAACAAAATACCACCCTTAAAAGGCTCACTGGGTCGAAAACCCGGAAGGGCGACCCAGACGAAAGTTAGAGCATAAAAAAATGAATGGAAAAATAAAAAATGAAAAAATAAAAAAATGAAAAATAATTATATATAAAAAAAAGCTCGCAAGTTCGAAAACTCGAAAAAACAGCTTTGGCAAAAGTTATAGCACAATATAAAAGTGTTAATACTCGAGTAAGCCTTACCTCATGAACTACGTAAGGCCTGATTTCTATCTTTGGGATACGTAGGGAGCTTCATCTTGAAGTTCAGCCCCAATCATTTTTAACTTGCTTGTCTCATCCATGTTTGATTGGTATATTTTTACTTGGCTCGACTATCTTGCCCATGTTTAACTAGTTTATCTTCATTCAGTTCGATTGTCCTATCTCTTTGTGGAAGGTTCAGTTGCAAGGCAAATCAAGCTCGGGTTATCTAATTTGAGGTTGCGTATCTCAAGGGTTAATTCTATGTTGGTCGGGTAGTGGCTATTTGCGAAAACAAGTTTTAATGATTTTAATGCAGTTGATTAATTTTCTCGAAAATTATTGCCTTTTTTTACAAAAACCATACCATTTCCATGGACCCAAAAAGGAAAATTTTCAGTGTTCACAACTTACATGATTTCAAAAGAGAGAGTGGAACAAGCATGTTTATCTAACTCTCATGTTGTTCAAAATATTTTAAGCAGAAAACAAAAACAAAAACAAAAACAAAAACAAAAAAATTAGTTAAAGCGATGAACTAGGGGCACTGTCAAGTCAGGTTTTCTGTCTTTTCTCATATTCTCGAATGTCACCATTGTCAACTCACTCCTCGGAAAGTGCGTAACAGTTGTCTCTAGCACTGTATCGCCCACAATATTCTAAATCATGCCTGCATTTGTCACGCCTGCGATGTTCCAAATTACTCCTACGATCGTTGTGCCGCAGAGTTTCTAATTGGGCACACGTTAAATTTTAATGTCTGTAGCTTGCTTTTTGTGCTCCTTTCGGATACGACTAGCACTACAGATCGAACTTCTATGGTTCTGAATCTAGTTTTACAAGTGCAATGTGAAATGGATAAACACAAAAGAGTCCAAATGCGGCAAACCATTTTAGAAAATCAAGTTTGAACAAAAAAATGCCAAAAATGGACTGCTTTGCCAGATTTTAGAGTCGCCACCTAAATATTTTTGAAAAATTTAGGAAACTCGTGACTCATGCCAAAGGCCACTTGTCCGTCATCACCAAAGTGTCTCGGCTTGGGAACTTAGGTATGAGAGGGAAAGGTCATTAATTAAGCACCCCACTCACCTGATCAAAGAACGGCCTCTACTATCATGATGTGATTTTTATTTACATTATAATCTCTTATTCCGGTTGTTATGCTAATTTTACTAGATGATGCACACAAGTATAGACCAAGTTATAAAATTTGGAATGCATTGATTTTATGTTTGTTTTGAAAAAGTGTTTTGAATACATGTCACTTGAAAAAGTGAGCTCGTATTGACATGAATCAAATTATTCCAACTTAAGTAAAGGCCTTTATCCACCTGCATTCAAACAAGTATATCACTTAAGCACTTAGCCTCACAGAAACCATGCTCGATATGGCAACATGAACATACAATGCAATATGCTAGAACGAAGAAATGCTCACCTAGTACTCCAAGGCAAGCCAAATAAAGAAAAATAATTAAAAAAATGCATGCTCCTAGTACTTGATATGGCAAATTTCACAAATAACTTCAAGTAGCCCACAGGAAGGTCCCTCTGCAGATTTCACAAATTGGGTCTCACAGATTGAGCCTCATAATTACCCTAGTTGTCTCCACACATCTACTTTACCGTGCTGGCTAGGGTCAATGTTGGTTACTGGCAAGCTATGGATGCGATTTATGTTATGGGATGACAATTTATTGCAGTCTGGGAAAGGTTTATTGACAACTTTGGGATTTTCAAGTGGGGTGATGACCTTATTGTCAATCAGGTCTTGAATTTCATGGCGAAGGCGAAAGCAACGGTCAATATGGTGACCGTACTGCTGATGGAATGTACAACATTAAGTAGGGTCATGTATAGGTGGGAGAGGGTTAGGGAGAGGTCAAGAATTGAGCGGTTTGAGATACCCTTTCTTCATCAGTCCCCTCAATGCACAGGTTGGTCATACATGGAGATTGGTGAAGGTTCGTTTTTGGAATGAGGAAACATTAGGTTTAGAAACATTGGCAAATGGATTGGCGGGTGCTGGCTGGATTTTTATAAGCTTGGGACTAGACTCAGGAGGGGTGTTTTTGGTAAAGCATCTCTCCTCATTGTTTGCCTCCGGATTTAAAATTCTCTCAACCTGAGCGATAAAAGTGTCATCCACAATCATTGCAACAACTGTGAGCACTTGCTGCTTGTTCAACCCTTCGACCTTCAACGTCTCAATAGCCCACCAAAGATGTGCATAGGGATTAATACTTGCCCCGACTTTGGTCTTGCCACTTGTTTCAGCTCCTTCAAATAGTCGGACAACTATATCTGGGCAAGTTCTATTTACTTTTGATTGGCCCATTCCACATTTAGCTTGTCCCAAGATTGGAAAATCTTTTGACGGGTTCGAAACCCCAAAGGTTAAATCTGCCACTGTTCCTCGAAGGTCTTCGATCATTCTCAACATCTCAGTAGCAGTGGGTTTGGCCATTTGGCGCTCTTCGTGTGTCCAAACCGGAGTGGGTGTATCCATTATGCACAAATCGATACTTTCAACAATGAACACCTCTGGCTTAGGCAGATAGGATGGAGTAATATATATACTGGGATCGAAGGTAGGAGGTAGTGTATGGATGAGGTTAAGGTGAGGAGGAGGTACTTGGTCGTGGATAGAAAGTGGATTGGTGGTAACACTTGAGGTGGAGCTATTGTCTGGCTGTTGACAAGATTCTGAACCTCATGACGAAGGCTGTAGCAACGATTGGTGCCATGATTGCACTGGTGATCGTATGCACAATATTTAGTGGGGTTATGTCTTAGAGGGAGTGGGATAGGAAGAGGTTAGGGATCAAGGGATTTGAGATACCCTCTTTCCATCAGGACTTTTAATGTGCTAGTTAGGCTCATATGAACGGGAGTGAAATCACTACCTTGAGCTCGGGTTGGATTGGCTGTTTCTAGGTTGGTATTGCAAAAGGGTCGGTAATTTTGGGATCGGTGGCTACGGTATTGATTTTAGTGGGTTTGGGAATAGTGCTACCGCTAGCATCAATACTCATGGAAAACACCCTCCTTGTTAGTTTGCTTGTTCTAGGAATAATCCCTTTGTTGAATGCGCTCTCAATTTGAACCCCTAATTCATGCAATATTTTGAAAGTGAATAGTGGAACGACTATTAACTTTTGTAACATATCAGGCTCAAGGTTCTGTACCACTATCCGCACTTGGTCCCTCTCAGAAGGTTTATTTGTCATTTTTGTTGTACCTTGCAACAAACTTCACAAATGGTTCTTTAGGATTCTAGTGGGTTGCTTCAAGCTCTAGGGTGGTCATTTCAATTTGGGTATTGTAAGAATACTGATTGACAAACACCTCAGCCAAATCTTCCCAGTTCTACTTCACTTTATCCTCCAACTAGGCGTACTACGTAGCTGCTATACCTAACAAGGTTCTTCCATACAGAGAGAGTTTCTGAGGCTTAGTTAGACCCATCAGTTTCAGGACATCCAAGAAAAATCGGATATGTACCATAGGATCTCCAGACCCATCAAAACGGTCCATGAGTGACATTTTGAATATGTTTGGGAGGTTTACGGTAGCCTCGGTGTACCCACCATCAATGCCGGGAATGGAGGTAATTCCCTGCGCCTTTTTGAATTGCGTCTCAAGATTAGCAATTTTTAACAAGGTCGGGTCGAGCTCATTAATATCAAGGGCAAAAAGCCCCTCATTAGGCTACACTAGGGGTCTAAAAACTAGAGTTTGAGCCAACCTTTCTCGAGGATCTGGACCTTGCAAATCTTTAGTTGGCAAAGGTGGGTCAAAGTTTGGCTGGGGGCCCAAGACTAGATTTGTGGTAGATGCCCCAGATGGGCGTTGTATTTCAACAATAGTCTCATCCTACATGGCAATTACCTAGTTTAGGGCCATTATCATGGCCACAACTTCTTCTAGGCTCTAAGCCATCACGGGTCTGTTGAGTTGGCAATTGGGGAAATGAATGGGTGTAAGCTGAGAATTGACTGACAAGGATTTTTGACTCGGTTATACTTGATGTATCTCAACTGGATTAGTATAGACGGGTTCAACTAGATCGGGCTTTTTTAGAATGGGTCTTTCGGCATTGGATGGATCTTTTATGTGTTGGCCTTTGGGGATCAGATGGACTAGACCTTTGTTGAGTGGGTTTTTTTTCTAGGATTGGATGGACTGGGCCTTCGCTGAGTGGGTTTTTTCTGGGATTGGATGGACTGCGACGGGTTAAGGCTTTCTGGGTCAGATTGGCCTTGGCCTTTGCTGAGTTGGGTATTGCTCCTTCTTTGGCTCAGACAAACCTTGCATTAAAAACAAATGCCCCATCAGATCGAGATACTAGGTATGCTGGTCAAAACAAAGTAAGATACAATTTTTGGCCCTAGTTCTGGTTCTGGTTGTGGTTATGATATTTTTCCAGCATATCTAACAAAAAACCCCTGGATTTTTGACCAATGTGATCATCCTCCCAGAAACGCCTCTATTTTTCTACTAGAACTATTCTGTCTGGAGAAAATGCTTCTGTTTTGCCACTGCTTCTGCTCTATTTTGCATAAAAATGAACACTACATGGTGTGGACTGCCCTTTTTCGCGCCCCCTTTCGGAAGGTTTGAACGAAAGGCCTCACAGTTCAGACTCCCGCGGTTCTGAATCTAGTCTCACAAGTGCAATGTGAAACTGATAATCACCAAAGAGTCCAAATCCAGTAAATCTTTTTGGGAAAATGATTTTAATCAAATAATACCAAAATTGGACTGCTTTGCCAGATTACAGAGTCCCCACCTAAATATTTTATTTTGGGAAAATCTAGGAAACTCTGACTCGTGCCAAAGGCCACGTGTCCATCATCACCAAAGTTGCCTCGGCTTGGGAACTTGGGTACGAGGGGGGAAGGTCATGAATTGAGCACCCCCGCTCGTCCGATCAAAGATCGGCCTCTAATAATCATGATATGATTTTTTATAAACATTATGTGTTCTTATTCTGGTTATTAAATAACTTCACTATGTGACACACAGAAGCAAGTATAGACTAAATCGCAAGAATTGGAACATTTCAAGTCATGTTTGTTTTGCGAAAATGGTTTGAATTTGCCACCCTCAAGTGGGCTTAAAGATGCGGATTTTGCCACCAAGCATAATGGGCTTAAAATGGGTTTGCCACTCAGGAAAGTTGGCTTAAAACTCGCATTTGTTGTATCGTTCCAATTCAAACAATAATCCTTCATCCACAGGCATTCATGCAGTTTAGCGTTTAAGCACATAGTCTCATGGCAAGCATGCTAATCATGGCAACATGGCAATCACACTCATGCAAGTATTCTAAAGCGTGAAAACTCAGCAAGTACTCCAAGCCAAAACAAAACTAGTTAGAAAGATGAATGATCCTAACTATACAAAATGTCTAATGCAACACATGCAATAAATTCAATTAATAGGCTCGGGTACTAATATGGCATATGATTCGATTTGATAACATGCAGCTAAACATGTATTCAAATAAGATATTTGAAATTGCAATGCAGTTTGAATGATGCGCCGAGCCTTGGTGCATGCAAGACAAATGAATGGATGCAAACATGCAAGCATAAGGTATGCTAATTGAAAATGTCCCTAATCTAACCATCAAAAGCGATTAAAGAAAAGGAAGAAAGACATGGGGTTGGAAGGCATGCACATAAGCACGCATAGTTATTACAACATTATGCCCTCGCAAAGGAGGGTCCGACTGAATAATTAGCTAACTAGCTACGCTAATTTAGGTAAGCTAAGCTAATTATTACAAAACAAAATAAAGAAATAGCTAAGCTAAGCTACTTAACTATTACAACAATCAATTAACTAATCTAAGTTAATCAAATACATATTGTGCTAATTAATTAAACTAAATTAATTAAGTACAAAACCAGCTCAAAAATAACAATAGACATGTTGTTCTAACTAGTTAAACTTGAGACGCATCAAATGCATATGCACACGCTTGCTTTCCACCTGGAATGTCACTGTTTTGCTGCTGACTACCTCTGTTTGCACAATTGAATTCTGGTATGCTGAAAGGGCACTGTTCTGAGGGTACATCAGTGGCTAGCCGGCCACTAATGGAGGCTGCCAGCCATGTGCCTGCTACAAAAGGGCACTACCGGCCATCAGTGTATGACCTGCCAGCCATTAATGAACAACTTCAATCTGCTGCAACAGAGCACAACACAGAGCAGGAAAGAAGTAATTTCACAGGTTGTATGTTCTGTGTACCACTCCTTATCATCAAAACATCTCCAAGGAGTGGTACTCTAGGCTCCAAAACCACGAACCAAGCATTTTCAATGCATGATAGCCAAAGAACCAAGGAGTACAATTTCATTGTACACAAAAAAAAAAGGACTCAAGACTATCACCCTATCATGTATGATCAAGGGCAATGGAGACCAAGGAGATTGGCTCATTTCACCATTTTGAGTATGAAATGCTCCAATCTTCCTTGTGTTCAATATAACGTCCGATTGAACACATGCAATGCAATGCAATATGCTTATCTTGTTCAAGTTTTACTTATCATTTTTGTTTACTCATTTTAAGTTACCAACTCAATCATTAATTGATTACTCCAAAAGTGAGTGTCCTCTAATGGAAAGAAGTGTGAACTAAGGGAAGATTTAAGGCAAGTGAGAGTTCATGCCTTTGATAATGAACCCTCAAAGAGGATTAAACCATTAAGCATAAACTCTATCTCAAGCTTAAAGAATCCTAAACTTGAAGCAACTCTCAAAAGCAGATAAAAGAGTGAAACAAATGAGAATGTAACAGAGCTTGGGATGCTGAAATTACATGCAAAAAAAGCATTACAACATGCAAGCAGCTCAAGCAATTCATGTTTAAAAGCCTAAAACACTAAACTAGTGAAGCCCTTTGCACTACAACTATGCAAAAGACTACTCATACAACACAAACAACCCAAAATAGAGCCAAAGCAGCCCAAATCCGAAGCAAAAACATGTTGGAAATAAGCTAAGTTAAGCTACAAAAACATGCCAACATATGAAGCTAACTAGTAATGCAAATAAGACACAAGGAGGGGAGGCTATCCCCTCCAATTTTGGACTTCAAAACATGATTTTTGCCACTGAAAATACTCTAAAATTCAGTGGTTAAAAGGCCAAAAAAAATTGATTTAAAAGCTTTGAGAAAAAG
The DNA here is from genome assembly GCA_036172215.1 of Camellia granthamiana. Taxonomy (NCBI): domain Eukaryota; kingdom Viridiplantae; phylum Streptophyta; class Magnoliopsida; order Ericales; family Theaceae; genus Camellia; species Camellia granthamiana. The sequence continues at coordinate 77,196,519 of CM069913.1, read as the reverse complement.
GCACAAAAGCTCAGCAAGCCAAAAAGCAAAAGGGTGAACCACCCCTAACTCAAAAGAGGCCTTCAACTACCATTTTTAAACCATGAAAATAGACATTTTTGGAGATCCAAACCAGCTCAAAACAGTATGTAAAGATGGCCAAAACAAGTATTTAAAACAAGAGTAAAATACAAGTGTTCTACCTCTTGAAGAAAAAATACGATTTGAGCAACAAAACAAGCTAATTCATGCCAAAATCCTCTTTTAGAGCTCAAATAAAACTCCAAGAAACCTCAGCTCCAAGGTGGTCAACTTTGATCAAGGGTTCATGTGCAAAAGTGTAGAGAAACTACACCTTAAGGCACAAAAGTGTAAGAGAGAGAAATAGAGAGAGAACTCTAGAGAGAGAGATTTTTTGTCTTCCAATTTTTCTAACCCCCCACATGCAAGAGAGGAGTCATGCATATAGAAGATGCAAATTCCCTTCACAAAGATCCAGCCACACATGTGTTAGAAGATGCATGAACCTGTGTATACAACTGGCACAAAATATCACAAAATATCTGCTGGAAACACTGATGGCCGGCAAGGCTTCATTCATGGCCGACAAGCACATCAATGGCCGGCAGTCCAAAAGCCATGGCCGGTAGCCTTTAAGGATGGCCGACAAGCTACCAACAACCTCTCTCTGAAAAGGCCCAAGCGTGGTCCAAAAATGAGGCAAAAAGGATACAGGGTTTGGAAAACTGAAACCTGTGGCGTTCTGCCATGGACTTCGACGTTCGGTGAGCAATCAGGCTCGCCATCTGATGCACCTACAAGAATATCTAAGTCTTGAAGGGCCGTCAAAAATGGGTTGTCTACAGTTGCCTCTCTTTGACAAAACTCGGAGTCATGAAATGACGTGAGTGAATGTCAAAGCCTAGAGACAACCCATTTTGACAAGGCCATAAGACTTGGACAGACAATCAAGGCAACAATAAAAGGTTGCGCCCGCAGGCTGCCTACGTATCCCTTTGCAAGGAATCAAACCAACGTAGTTCTGGGGCAAGATGCAAATGATATGCATGATGCAAGAACATAACTTACGATCATGCCATGAGGCTATAACGAAACACTTAAATGGAAATGCTATGCAATAAAAATGCCACATTCATACAAACTGAAATAAGGTATGGCAACCTCATACATGAAAGTAAGTAAGCAAACATGCTACGCATGGGAATTACAAGTCCAAACTACATTTCATGCAGAAAGGATGTAAGAAAATTATGCAAGCTTAACTACGCATCACGCAGGAAAGACAAAGAATAACACAATCCATCGGGCGCACCCGAGGCAGCACACAAGATCACAACGCGTTACACACGCGAGGGGAAAGATGGTACGAACATAGGGACACACCTGATTGTTTTAAAACAAAGCATCCTAACACATCGCACGAGAGGAGAAAGGTAGCGAGAACATCTGGCGTACCCAAATGTCTCGAAACGAAGCATCCTAACGCGTCGCACATGAGAGGAGAAGAGGTATGAACACTGGGATGCACCCGTATAATTGAAACCAAAGCGTCCTAACGCATAGCATGCAAGAGGAGAAAGAGATAGCGCAAACACTGGACGTGCCCGAATGTTTCTAACCGAAAGCACGAGAGAGGAGAAAGAGTGTGGTGTCAACACCAGGCATACCCGAATGTTTCTAACCAAAAACGTCCTGATGCATCGCACGTGAGAGAAGAAAGGGTGGTGTAAACACCGGGGGTACCCAAATGCTTTTAACCAAAATACGTTGTTCGAAGGACATGAATGATCTCACCTGAAATTCTTCTGAATGAACCGTACATACAATATCTTCTGGTCGCACCGGCTTTGAACTATACATACAATATCGTCTGGTCGCACCAGCTTTGAACCGTACATACAATATCGTGCATGCATAAGAAAGAAACTTAACAGGTACAATACAATAAGGATACACGTTCTATGCAGGACAAATAACTGAGACCAAAATGTTTGAGACATGTTTGATGCAAAACATGCGAGAAACAAAACGGAAGCATATTCTATGCGACGAGAACCGATGCATGTTCTATGAAACATTGGAATGCATATTCTATGCTAGGTAAAATGGAGAAGTGTATGTTCTATGCAGAATAAAATAGATGCACGTTCTATGTGAAAGATACGAGTATATTCCATGCAGAATGAGAGCATGTTCTATGCAATAACGGAGAATGCATATTCTATGCCACAACGGAATACACATTTCATGCAACGACAAAGAAACGTATGTTTCATGCAATGACAAAAGCATATTTGATAAAATCAACTCAATAGCAACTTCCAATTCACCTGTCGGAAGAGTTACAACAAGTTAAAAGGATATACCTCACTTATGTCAATGAGCAACGAACATCGTACCCCGGAAACACGATTTCGAGCCCACGCAATGACCTTCTGAACCAAACATTGAACACTCCCTTCACTTCTTGAAATCCAAGAACACAAAACAGAACCAGGGACACAAAGGAAACTCTTGGACACCTGCCGACCACAAGAGGGAACCGCCGGCCACCTGCCAACCACTGGTGTGCCTTGTTGGCCACCAATATGCCTTGCCGGCCATCTATGGCAGATCGAGGGTTTTTTTGGTCAAATTGGTTCGGGTTTTTAAGTATACAACTCCAAGCTTCATTTCATCACAAACCCTTGCTCGAAAATCACCTCCCACTCCCTCTAGGTGCTCCTTCTCTCTAGATTCGTGTTTTTCACGCGTTTTCCAACACCCTACACAAACTTTATTCCTTAAACCTCCTAATTCTCTTTCCTTTGAACTGATTGGAATTTGATTTTGAAGCTTCGTTTCTCATTTCCACCATTCAAGGTTCATTCCCCTTGAGTTTCTCTCGAGTTCTGTGCATTTTTCTCAACTTTGACTTTTTCTCTCTCCTAGGGTTGACTTTTTCAAAGTTTCACCCTTTTCTTTAATTTTCTTCACTTTTCACCTATCTCACACCCTTTTCAGATGGTAGATGATCTTCCTCGTGATGGGGTTCCCCCAAAGCTTCCTCCAGTAGATTTCGAGGCGGACTTTGAGACCGAGCCAGAGCCATTACCGTTGAGTATACGACCTTTTGATCAAACGAGGTACCATCGTCAGACACACATAGTTCCCACTGCAGGAGGTATCAGATGTTTTACTGACTTCACTGAGGACGCACCAGAGGACCTCCTATTGAGGGAGCCAACGTCTTACTTATCGGCTATTGCCGTTAAGGTATGAAAACTGTTTTCATGTATTACTGCTCTTATCTGTTTCCATTTCCTGCACTGCCTTTATCTATACACTGTCTCATACATTGTATCGATCTAATTACATTTCATGCATTGCCGCAGGGCGGGTCTTGCACCTTTTGGGGCTACGGTACGACGACTGCTCGAGATTGGTATGGTGAGCTCCCAGCTAGGGTTCGTGACATCGTTGACGAGGTAGGCTTCGGTCTCTTCTGCTCCAGCTTGACTCAGGTTATAGCGAGCCGTCCTCTCTTGGGAGCCCTGGTGGAGAGGTGGTGGGACACGACCAGGTCCTTCCAATTTTCCACCATGGGGGAGATGACGATGACTCCCTACGACTTTGCCATGATCACTGGCTTAGGCGTAGAAGGTGATCTGATCGCTCTCGATCCGGACATGGGGGAGTGGAAGGCAGCATGGCTTGAGCTGCTTAGGGCACATCCATCAATATACCGGGCAGGCATTGTGCGATATAGCTGGTTTGAGGAGTGGTTCAGGGGCAGTGAGCCCGAGATGATTCAGGAGATAGAGCAGTATGCGAGAGGCTTCCTCATGTTCATCTTTGGTACCACCTTGTTCACACACTGGTGGAATACCGTGGGTCTGTATTTGTTGAGTGTCTTGGTGGTGCTTTCTCAAGTGTAGTTTTATGATTGGGACGAAGCCGGCCTCACCACATTGTACGGATATATGAGCTCCTACTCCCGTCTACGAGGGACTTTGATTGGAGGCTACTAGCAAACTTTGGAGGTACACATCTCAATTCCCTCTTTACACTTTACATTTTCTGCTCAATCGTTTCTTACTTTATATATGTTCCACTATGATTTCTATTTTGCACTTTCTACAACTATTCATACTATAAGCTTTCTGCTTTCCATTTTCTGTCTCTGTTCATATTGTATTGATAATATACATACCTCCACATTCTACTTGCAGTTACGCATACTTCTCGGCCCTCGCTCCTGAGCCTGTAGATGAGGTGCCATTGACTCTCCCCCTTTCTCGGGTATACGACGGCCAGCTCCGCCGTAGGACTCACAAGTCCTTCATGTTTTTCCACTAGTACTTCGACACAGTGACGGCACACGAGGTAACTCAAGACACAGTTATCATCATTTTTACTTTATAACTATTTTAATCCACACATTAGCAATTGACAGCAACTAATAATGTGTTCACCTCTATTTCAGATCACATGGCAGCCCTTGGCCATGATACTGATAGGGCTTCAAGTTCGATACACTATAGCTCAGGGCATTTCCAAGCATCATATTCTTCTTGAGGGCCCGATTTGCCAAGCTTGGTTCTTGGGCGAGCGTTTCATCCGTCAGGCCTTGGGCCTACTTGCTCAATTTATACCGATGACACCACCTGTATCTATAAGAGCGACACACGTCCTGACTTCTAACGAGGTGATCCAGTTCACGATAGGCTTAGAGGTAGAGTTCTTTCGTGTAGAGGGTGATTATGCAGTCTTTATCCAGACACACTTGATGCCACCTCTGACTACCGTTCGTAGGGATGAAGGAGCAAGAGCTCCTACTGTGAGGGTGAGACGGAGAGCGAGTCGGGCGAGTAGGGCCCATAGCAAAGGGGCTTACCAGGTGAGACAGGGGACTAGATGGCCAGAGCTTCCCACTACACTTACCTATTGGCGGCATACCGGGGAGGCTTGCCAAATCCCGATCAAGCTTGCACCAGCCGGGCATGTGATTGTCGGGGTTCGAGGCTCGACTCCAGCATGTACCATACTTTACATTTTGCATGTTCAATTCATTTCAGTTATGCTTGTAGATCATTGATCCTCTCAATGCACTTGCAGAAGATGCTCTCGAGCTAGTGGCTTCCTTGATAGGGATGGTGCAGAGGAGCATGAACTTGCTCAGTCTCTATGGAATTCAGGTAATTTCCTTCAGTTCATGCTTCATGTCATCAAACTTTCTGCTGATACATTGACATTTCAAATGCAATCTGTTCCACACTGCACTGATCTAATACACTGCACTCAAACACTGCATTCGTTCACTGCATTCACACATTGCATATCATCTTTGCATCTGATATGTACACTGAGACTGATATATTGACAACTGCCTTTTTCAGATCCTAGGCATAGCGGGTGCTCCAACTGGGGCTACAGCAGGACCATCAGTGCCTCCTCCAGCGATAGGGAGGAGAGAGAGAGATTCCAGCACGCAATCGAGGCTGTGATGGGTGCTCCCGAGCTTAGAGTGGTCCTTCGGAGCCTATTCTGGGCAACAATGACACTGAGACCAGTGAGACCGAGGAGGCGAGTCAACATTCAGAGTCATCTAAGAGCAGGGATGATGACATTGGCTCAAGTTCTAAGAGTGGGGATGCTGATGCCGAGGAGGGCTCTGAGGAGGGGAGTGGAGACAGCTTCGGTTCAAACTCTGGCCTGGGCTTAAACAGTGGCGCCGATGGAGACAGTGCTGCGGAGTCTGCTCCACCAAGGAAGAAGACGAAGGGGCCTCTAGATCTTGAGATGGATAGCACTGATTTTTATGTTTTTATTAGTAGTGTTAGCACTTTATGTAGCCTCAGACGAGTTCTATTTTACTTGAAAAACTTGTACTGCACTTTTGTAGAAGCTACCATGATCGGAATGAAAACCAGCTTTTTTAATGAAAAAAGTGTTGTATGTCGCATCATAAGCACCACATTGCATGAAAACAAGAGTGAATTGCATAATGAAAACTAAATACTTGTATTGTCACAACTGTCTGGATCAGGTAACGAACCGACCAACAATCGAAATGCAAACAAAGCACTATACAACTCGAAAAGCAAAACAACTCGATAAACAACAAAGACAACTTGATGAACAACAAAACAATAACTCGATAGACAAAAACAACACAAGTACAACTCGATAAGCAAAACAAGTAGACCTCAACAAACATGTTAAAGCTCAAAAAGACTCGAAACAGGACCTTGGAACACATAAATAACATAATAAAACCACTACAAACAATTGAATCTTTACTAAGAAGGGCAGTAGACACAAAAGGAAGGCTGCCGGCCAAGAGGGGTGGCCTGCCAACCATATATTCTCCCTGCCGGCCACCAATGACCCCCTGCCGACCATCAATGTGCAGAACCTCCAAAATGTTGACACTTGGCCTTCACTCACTGCCTTATCTTCTACAAATGCTCTAGCTTCGTGACTTCTTCATTCCAGCTCTGTTTTTCTCTCAAATGGAGCCATTCTTTGCCAAAAAACTCTCAAATTGTATTGCAACTTTAGATGGCTCGGAAAAGTTGAATTTTCATGGTTTCGACATAAATGCACTATTCCTAGTGAGTGGTTCTCCGCTTTGCTTTTCGTTCCTTCATGCCACGGCTAGGTGGTGGAACCCTGTTACGCACATGTTTAGCTTCGGGGGACAAGAGATATGCCCTACAATCGAAGAATTCAAGTGCCAATGGAGTCCCGGCGGAATGAGGACATCTTGCCCCAACCCCGTTTGGTCACATACAAGCTTTAGGAATGATGTGTGGGCTCACTTTACATGATGCCCGATCTTTGGTTTGCAATGGGGAGTTGGATATTCCTAGCCTTATTCATCAATTTTCTGATGCTAGTGACCGCGACGATCTTCTATGGCAGAGTTTCCGGCAGCATGCGCTTTGTTTGTGCATGTTGGCTCATTTTCTTCTTGCCCCAAGTTTCGGAGGGTCTAGCATTCGCTTGATCGAAGTAGCTAAAGGCTTGAAAGAGGGCATAAGTTACATTGGCTTAGCACTGGCCGAGACTTTGATGGGCTTGGATGCCTTCCATCGGCGGGAGATGACCAAATTCATAGGATGTCCACTACTTGTGCAGGTAATGTTTCCCACCTTATCTCACATGTGTTTCTCACATCAATCGGCACTCATGCTCTATTCTTCTCTCAAAACCTGTTCACACTTTTTCTCTCTATATACACCTCTCTATTCTTTAATCTCTCTTATTTTTCCTCCTTCCCCAAATATGGCTCATGGACAGGTTGAAGGTAGTGGACTCTTGCCTTGCATGTTCAACACGAGGTTATTTCTTTCGCCAACTGCTAATTGATTTCCCGAACGAGGGATGGTGGTGCCTTTGGATGTGCAACAGGTCTGCTGTTGACATTGCTTGGCGTTGCCCCTGGTTTGATCTGCTCAAGATGAGCTACAGCATGTCTCAGCAACCTGGCATTCAGCTCATTGGCCTGACACACTGAGTCTTGTACTATCCATTACGGTTCAGGCGTCAGTTTGGACACGACCAGACTTGCCCAGAAGAGGAGATAGAGTACTCGGCTTCATTTCCAATTCGAGGTTCATAGTTAGCTTGATATCCTACTGCATGGAGGACAAGAGAACTTTTGGCTCCTCCTCTCAATTTCAGTTACACCCTTTTTGGAGAATACCTAGCTTTGCTTGAAGATGAGGCGCAAACTGGGCCTAGTTTAGCATTTGAAGCCTCCACAAGCTCAAGGAGGGTACGCAGGAACACCTGACTCATCTATGTCCCAAGTTTATTGCTTTGATCTGCACTATCAAGTTTTCCTTTTGAATGTAATAAAAAGCAACTTTGATTTGTATCATGAGTTAGAGAACTTTGTATTGAAATGAATGAAATTGAAGTTGTGGGTACTGAAAATTTTTCTTTTGGTCCAAAAATGGCCTAAGTTGTAAAAAGATTAATTTGAACAAAATCAAGTTTTCTTAAAACTTTTCAAAACCATTTTTGATAAGAATCATAACTGGACACACTTGTAATCTATCATCGAGATGTACAACCCCGAATCTAGAAATGAAAAATTGCCCCTAGACTGAATAGCATTGCTCAGCACTGTAATCAGCTCTTCTCTTAGGGTGAGGATCACAACCGAACTTCCAGATAACCAAAAGACAAGGATGCCTTGATCAAACACATGGACAGAGTTGATTTGGAGATGTTTACGTCTGAACATCAGAATGAAGTTGCCTACGTATCCCGAAGATGGGAATCAGGCCTTACGTAGTTCGGTTCAGGTTCACTCGTGTGTTAACACTCTCCTTTTGTGCTGTAACTTTTGCGAAGGCTGCCCTTTCTGGGTTTTCGACCTTGCGAGCTCAGTTTTTCTTTTTTCTAATTTTTTGTGCTCTAACTTTTGCGTAGGTCGCCCTTCTAGGTTTTCGGCCTAGCCAGCCTCTCAAGGATAGTATTTCTTCAACTTGTTCATGTTGATTGGTTGGGAAAATTCTAGGCCATCTAGGTCCATAAGAATGACAGCTCCACTCAACCAGATCGATTTAATGATGTAAAGACCAGTCCAATTGGGTCTGAACTTGCCCCTAGGGTCATGGATGGGAGCTTGGTTGTCTTTGAGCACCAAATCCCCTTCTTTTAGATTCCTGGACTTAACTTTCTTGTTGAAAGCCCTGGCAATTCTGCATCGATAAGCTTAGACATGGTACAGTGCTTTTAGCCTCATCTCGTCGAATAGCATCAGTTCCTCGAACCTGCTCTGCTGCCAATCCGCTTTTGCTATCTAGCACTCAGCCATAACCCACCGCGACAGAACCTCTATCTCAAATGGCAGAACAGCCTCCATCCCATAAACCAAAGAATACGGAGTTGCCCCAGTAGATGTCCGAATTGAAGTCCTATAGCCCCAGAGAGCAAATGGAAATTTGTCAAGGCAAGGTAAATCCAGACAGGAAAACATCCTCATTGCCGTGTAAAATTTCCAGTACTCGTGTGGTGACCTCAGGCGGAGGATTGATTGATGAATTTCAAAGCACAATAGCCACCCCTTTTCCAAGGGGGTACTTCAGCATCTGATGAAGAGCGGAAGAGATAGCTTTTACTTGGTGCAGCCACGACCGTCCAAGGAGTAAGTTAAAAGTGGTTGGAACATCCAGGACGTGAAACTCAATATCCTGTTGTGCTGGGCCAACCTGTGTTCTGATCTGAACCGTCCCTATCACCTCTCAACTTGTATTGTCATAAGCCCGGATCACCTGGGCCGTTAGTACAAAATCTGCCGGCTTCAAGCCAATAACATAGGTCGTGCGTGACAGACAAACATTAATCGCAGACCCAGTGTCAACCAAGACAACCGACACCCACTTCTTTCTGCATTCAACCGAGATGTATAGTGGTTTGTTATGCATAGAGCCCTCGAGCAGCAATTCCTTATCAGTGAAGGTCAAAGTCGGTGAAGCACCTCCTGGGAAGACAAGTCCCACTAGTTGTTCTGGAGTTATGTCAATAGACTACTTAGCCTTATCCATTGCAGGCAGTACAGCTTGCCGGTGCACGCGCAAGGCCATGAGCAATCCCCAAATAGATATGTCTACCTGAATCTTCTTTAGCAGCTTCAGCACGACTTCTTCTTCTAACTGTTTATCCATCTGTTTTTCTGCCTCCTTATCTTTTTCGGATGCTTCTGGTTCGTCTAAGTGTGGGGGCTTGAAGTACTGCCCGCTCCTAGTCATGTGATCCACTTCATTAGAATACCAAGTATCGTCTGGCAGATTCTGTCCCCAATCCTCGTCTTGTGGGCAAGATGCATATCATCATCTTCCCACCATATTCCTCCGGCTACCAACAGGTAATTGTCCGGTTCCATCGTAATGACTCTCACATCACAGCCATTCCCTGCAGGGTGCTTGGCTTTTCTAGCTTTCTGACTATTCTCATCCCTTTCCTGTTCAAACCGCTCCAATGCGGCCTCTTGCTCTATATCAGCTGTACTAATGCTACTCGACTCCCGAACAAAATTCTTAATACCGGTGCTCTCCGACAATTTTCCCTTGTCATCGGCCATTCTGGCCCCTGTATCAATTCCTGCTTCTAGCTGTTCCAGCTTTGGTTGAAATCCCTCATCCACATCAGGTTCATCACTAAGCCACCCCGAGTTATCTGCTCACCCGTTTAAATCAAACCAATCAATCTGCACATTCCCCAGATATTGTTCATCACAGAACTGCAGATTCTTGATGTCCTCCCCGAGGCCGACTAAGTCATCCAATCCCTGTCTTTTCCAGACTACCCTAACCTCCATTCCTATCGGTAACTCCAGCTCTGGTTTGGCCTGATTGGTCGGCACAATATAACAGCATAGGTTGTATTCCTCCCAAGATAAATCTACGGAACCCTTAGGCACTGAACTAGCACTCCCGTTCTCCACCAAGGCAACCCTGCCTTTATCTACCACAGTCACCACCACAGGTTTGGGTTGGGATGCGGACGCGTTTATCATGCACAAATCTGTGCTTTCTGGGATGAACAGCGCCGGTTTAGGTAGGTGGGAGGGGGTGATGTATATACTGGGGCCGTAAGGGACGGCCAGTGTATGGATGTGGTTTATTTGTTGGGGTAAAGGGGCTTGGTTATGTGGTGGGAGAGGATTTGTAGTGACATTGGGCTTTTTAGGAGGCACTATCACTTTGTTGTCAATGAGATCCTGAATCTCATGACGTAATCTAAAGCACTAGTCGGTATCATGGCCATGCTGTTGGTGAAAGGCGCATTACTTAGCCGGGTTGTGTTTAGGAGGGAGAGGATCGGGCAATGGGCGATGTTCTAACTGTTTCAAATGCCCTTTTCTGGTTAGGACCCTCAAGGCCACAGATAGAGACATGTAGAGTGGGGTGATAACCCTCTGGCCTCGGGTCTGATGGCTAGAAGTTTGGGGGGGTTGTATTGGCTGTACCGGCAAAGGGGCTGGCGGTTTCGGGTGCGGTGGTGACCATACCAACATCAGAAGGCCTTGCAGCTGCATTACCACTCGTAGTCACACTGGAACTGTGCGTGAAAGCCCTGTTGAGCTGCTCTTTCTCACGGTCTATCAGACCCTGCTTCATTGCATTCTCTATCTGCACCCCTATTTCGTGGAGGTACACACTGCACTTTCAGTTTCTACTTGCTTCTTATGCTTTCTGCTATGCATGTTCTTTTTTTATATTTGTTCATGCATTGTGCTTTCTGCTTTGCACTTTATGTTTGATATATGTTCACACACTGTGCCTTCTGCTTTGTACTTTCTATTTAATATTTGTTCACACACTATACCCTCTGTTTTTCACTTTCTTTTTGATATTTGCTCACGCATATAGATTCACACTATTGATCTTTTCTTATAGCTGTGGGTTTATGCCTATTTCACAGCCCTTGCCCAGAGCCAATCGGTGAGATTGCTTTGGTCATCCCCTACGCGCGGTGGTATGATAGCATGTGCCATCGTCGGAGCCGTGAGGCATGACCTTCACCTACTATCGTCGATACCTTGATACGGTGGTAGCCTGTGAGGTAATCTGAAACTTACAATTACTTCTGTTTTATTTCCATTGCTACTGTTCTGATCCATATTCTGACAACTGAAAGAAACTAATAACTTGCAAATTTTCTATTTGTAGATCACCTAGCAGTTATGGACAATGATGCTGGTCGGAGTTAGGGACCAGTATGCTGGATCCTGGGCTACCTCCCGGTATCGACTCCTTTTAGAGGGCCCATTCTATCGGGCCTAGTTCTTGTAAGAGTGGTTTGTACGCTAGAAACTGGCCTCACCCGGCCCGATTGTTTCTATGCCACCCCCAACATCCACGAGGACAGTTGATAGCTCATTATCTGAGGCTATTATTCAGTATATGGTGGGGCTAGACGCCAACTCCTTCCGAGAGGATAGAGATTACACGACCTTCATCTGGACTCATCTTATGTCGCCACTGATCAGAGTTCATGTGGGTGACACAGCAGGTGCTTCCTCGGCCAAAGAGGCTGCTCAAGAGGCTGAGGCTGGTATTGGAGAGGCCCCTCCTGCTGTGTAGGCTGCCAGTTGGCTAGCGATTCCTACTATGGTTACCTGCTGGCGACCGGGCTGGAAAGCTTATTAGATTTTGATAGAGCCACCAGAGACAGGGCACAGGTATGTCAGAGCTCTAGGCGCACCCTAGGTATGGACCCCACTTTACAACTTACGTCCCATACTTTCCCTTTTTCTAATACTGTGTATTCATATTCATCTGCAGGTGCCCATAGAGTACACGAAGGGCCTCATCTAGCTGGTTACTTCTCTAGTCGGCATGGTACATAGGAGAGAGACGCTGCTTGTTCCCCACGGTATTCAGGTATTCTCCCCATTTCTTCGATGGCATTTCACCGCTAACTCACACTGTCGTGCCTTACACTGTCATATTCCCACTGATACACTGATATGCATTCTGACACTACCTCAAACTGCACAGACACACTGTACTCAGGTTGAATTTGTCTTTTGCATGATACTCATTCTGCATACTACAGTCATTCCGCATACTACATTCTCCAACAATATATATGCCATATCTGATATGCTGATGCATGTTTTTCAGATCCCACCTGCACCGAGGGCACCGGCGACACCTCCTCCAATGGTAGGATAGAGAGGTAGACAAGCCCAAGAATGAGGCCGAGATGATCAGCGAGGTCGAGGCAGGGGCAGGGGTGCTCGGGGCGGGAGCATCCAGTTGGAGACAAAGGAGACCTCCTCTTCCTCGGAGCCAGTTTTGAGTGGGGATGATGCGGAGACCAGCAACCCTGAGGAGGTAGTGAGCCGACCCTCTGAGTCATCTGAGAGCGATGATGTTGATACTGACTCCGAGTCAACGAGTGGGGATAGTGACGCCAGCTCTGGGTCGGAGTCTGATTCTGATAGTGACGCCGACGGCAACAGTGCCCCTAAGTTCCCCCCGAGGAAAAGGTTGAAGATGGCCTCTCGAGCTTGGTGTGACTAGCGCAGATTTTTATACTCTTTTGCTTAGGTTCTTTTATTTTGATAGCTTAGCACATGTATAGCTTCAAATAGGTTTTACTACTTTTCGTTTTGAAAAGACTTCTATTCTCTTTTGTAAAAAACCATGATTGGGGTAAAACCCCGCAGCTTTATATATATATAAAATAAATTTAAAAAAAAAACTTTATTTTGCATCATGAGCACCACACTTGCATAGAATGGAAATGGAATTGAATTTAAAGCCGAGTCAAATGAATCTTCACCATGTGGCTCGTATGTATTTTTTCGTTCAACCAATCAATACATGGACACTGAATCTTATCCTCGAAGCCTAGATTTATCTTTGCAAATTCAATAAATGAATTCACCCCTTCTTAATACTCCCTACTGCTTAATCTATTTTTTATTGTCATCTAACCCTTGTCTATTTGGGCCATCTGAAAGGTTAAAGACTACCATTACAGTAATTAATTTAGAAAATGTTAGAGAAAGTGTAATAAACTACCATAAACATGCTAAACGTTTATTCTGTAGGTGAAAAAAAGGCTCATTTGGTGGTTTTATAGCTTGGTAATATGGCCCTAGAAAAGGCCAAGAAAATGGGTAGCAACAAAGCAAAATAATAAAGTATTGACTTTTACAATTAATTGTTTTTGTCAATGCTGGTAACATAATTCATAAAGTAGTTTAGGTGAAATTTATGATTTTAGTGACCTATGAATGTCTATGGTTCTAAAGAAATGAAGAAACTTCATTCGTAAACATCAATGCACCTTATGACTCCAGAAATAACACCCACAATTATACATGAGTAAGAAGAATAAGTGAACAACATACGCATGCATGCATTGAAGTATCAAAAAAATTCTTTTTGGCCTATGTGGACATATGTTTGGATTAACTTGCCATTAAAACAAGAGTTAGGAAGTCAAGTTTTCAAGTACTAAAAATAGTGATAATTCAAGATTTTGCAAACTCATTTCAGGAGACTGTCTGATTCATTTCATTGAATGTTTTTGTCTGTGTTGCTTGATCTCAAGAAAGTGACACATGTTGAAGACATAATAACCAGTTAAACTGCTGTAATATACACATCTCCTTTGCAACAGGAAAACACCATGAACTCAAAGCAAACACTTGAAGCATATGCTCTCAAAAATCTACATATTGGCAAAGCCAAAAGATAAAAAGAAACCTATTTAAAATTATAAAACTCCAAACATTTGCCTACCAAATTTTAATTTAGTCGCCAAATGAAAACAAATTTCGACAAAATAAAAGGTAGTCCGCAAAATTGGTTAGGAAAAATGTAATTTCAAATGAACCTCTCTAACATTCTTCAGGCGAGGAATTTACTCCTCCAAATTTATGAAGCCGATGCTGCTAGGGACGGAGCCAAAGAAGGCCCAGGGGGGTCACACACCCCTCCCTCAATTTTGAATATTTTTATGTATTTATTTACTTATTTATTTTGTTTTCTTTTGTGGTCATTGTAGACCGCCCGAACTCTGCTCTGTTCGCGGGGGCGCAAATCGTGGTTCTAGCTACTACAGTTTGGACTCCTGTCACGGTTCTGAATCTAATCTCATAAAGTGCAATGTAAGACTGATAAATCACCAAAGAGTCCAAATCCGACAAATCTTTTTGGAAAATCGATTTTAATCAAAAAGCACCAAACATGGACTGCTTTGCCAAATTTCAGAGTCGCCACCTAAATGTTTTATTTTGGAAAATTTAGGAAACCCTAACTCGTGCCTAAGGCCAGTGTCCATCATCACCAAAGTTGTCTCGGCTCGGGAACTTGGGTACGAGAGGGGAAGGTCCTGAAATGAGCACCCCCGCTCGCCTGATCAAAGATCGGCCTCTACTAACATGATATGTTGTTTTTGAAAACACATGAGTTCTTATTCCGGCTTATTAGCTAACCTTACTATGTGATGCGCACAGCATACAAGTATAGACTAAATCGCTTAAGTTGGAACAAAACATCTCATGTTTGTTTTTCAAAAATGGTTTGAAGTTGCTACTTGCAAGTAGGCTAAGTCGCGGATTTGCCACCCTCAAGTGGGCTTAAAACATAATGATTTTGCCACTTCAAGTGGGCTTAAAACTCACAGTTTGATGAATTATTCCAATTCAAGCAATGAAGCCTTCATCCACAGGCATTCATGTAGTTAATCACTTAAGCAGTTAGCCTCATGGCAAGCATACTATCATGGCAGTACTTACACACATGCAAGGATGCTAAAGCATAAACACTTACAGTGTACTCCGAGCCAAAACAAAAGCTAGTTAGTAATCATGCATGATCCTAGCTATGTTAAGATGCCTAATGCAACACATGCAAAAATGCAGCTAAAATAGGCTCAGCTATTCTAAGATGGCACATGAATGCAACTAGATAACATGTATTCAAATTGGTATTGAAATACAATGCAGTTAGTATGATGCGTCGAGCATGGTGCATGCAAGACAGATGAATGAATGCAAACATACGAAGCATAAGTATGCTAATTGAAACATGCCATAAAACTAACCATCAAAAGCAGATAAATAAAAGGGAGAAAGACGTGGGGTTGGAAGACATGCATCACACACACACACACTTATTACAAAGTTCACCCTCTCGACGGGGGGTCCGAATAATAAGCTAACTAGCTAATCTAAGCTAATTTATCTAACTAATCTAATTAATCTAGTTATTACACAACAAATTGAATAACTAGCTACAACGAACTATTACACAACACCAACTGAATAACTAGCTACAACTAATTATTACATCACTTTTAATTAATTAACAAATTAACTAAGTTGGCAACTAACTAAACATGTAAACTATATGAAGTAGGCTGCCTTAGCTCTGCCTTGAACGATAAAGGATGCATGCTCGGTTGCCTCGCTCGAAAATCCATCGCTATGCCCCAACCTACCTCTGTTTGCATTTGATTTCAAAACACTGCACAAACCTCCAGATAGCTTCTACTCCATCATGGAGACCTCCAGGAAGGCTGCCGACCACTTTATCGTGGTGTAGACCACCTGTAGACCACTTACATTTGCTACAGACCAGAAAAAGTGGTCGGCTAGCCACTTTTACTGGTTGGCCGACTAGAAAATGTTGTCTAACTCCAGTTTGCTGCAACAGAAAACAAGAAGGGGCACGGTAGTGTATTTGCAAGATGTGTGTGCATAACCACCCTTCCTATCATTTCTTAAGCTCAAGGGAGTGCAGTTCTTGACTCTCGGGCCACCAACCGGGCATCGCAATGCACGGTGGCCGAGAAGCCAAGATTGCACAATTCAATGTAAATGAATGCACAAATAACACATAAGGGCCTTAACCTCTATCATGCATGATCAAGAGAGTCGGCGACCAAGAAATGAAGCACGGTTGATCACTTCAAGTATGAAACGTCCCTCATTTCTCATGTTTGGATTAACACTCAATCCAAACACATGCAATGCAACTCAAGCATGCCAAATATATTGTAATGCAACAACATGCAAACAACATGCAATGCAAGGGCTATGTAATGCAATACTCAATGGAGTGAACCACCCCTGGACAGACCCCATACATGCCAAGATAGTGGCAAAAACACTCTAAAATGATGGCATGAAAGGTAAGATAATGGTACTCATGCATTGGCTCAACAACTAGGCATAAGGGTCAACTTTCCAACACAATTAAAGAGATGACAAACATGGAAGTGTGGCAACACTATATGCTCTGAAATAACATGCCAAATGATGCCAAATCATGCACATGTCACAAATAAAGTATGCTAGGAGGCTCAAAACTTGAAACTAGCATATGCACTTGCACTATAGCTACAGAATACATGAACCATATGGCCAAGACAACCCAAAACAGTCCTAGAGCATGTCAAAATATTGCTAAAACATGTATGGAGTATAGCCAAAACAAGATAGAATGAAGGGCATAAAGCATGGAGTATGCAAAGCCAATAAGGAGGATTACACTACACCTACCAAAACCAAGCATGAGATGACTTCACCAACAAAAATCAGAGTTGTATCATGGCAAAATAACACCAAAAATACACTGAGATGGCAGCCCAAAAGGTTAGGCAAGATGGCATACGAATTGGCTCATATTTAAGGCATAAAGCACAACCCCTCCAAACCATTGAAAGAGTGACACATGTGAGGACATGGCAGTGGGACATGCTCTGAAATCACATAAAAAATGATGCCAAATCATGCAAATAGCCCAAGCAATGCATGCTAGTGACTTGGGAATTCAAAGCTAGTGAACTAGAATGCACTATGGCTATACAAAGCAAGGCATGCATAACCAAAATAACATAAAATAGAGCTTAAGCATGGTAAATCATGAGTAAAAGCTTGCTGGAGTAGAGCCGAAAACATGCTAGCATGATGGTCCAAAGCATGATGCATGTTAGGCTAGTGAATGGAATTGCACTACAAGTGCAAGGAGCATGCAAGAGGCTATCAAACCAACCTTAGACAGAGCTATAACATGCTGCAATAATGCCTAAGACATGCTAAGATGGAGCCAAAACATGCTAGAAAGACATGCTACTTTGAAGAGCCACAAATAGGATTACACTACACATACAAGAAGCATGCAAGGGTGGGCTAAACTAAGCCAAAATAGAGGTATGCCATACTGAAATAAGGCCAAAAATAGCCTGAGATGGAGCCAAAACAAGCTTAAATAACAAGCTCAAACATGAGGCCAACAAGGCAAGCAACCAAGATACAAGGAGAGGGGATGACCCCCTCCTATTCGGGACCTCAAAACTACCTTTTCACCCCTGAAATTCCTCTAAGTTTCAGTGGTGAGAAGGCCAAAAAGAGGTGGTCCCAATGGCTTTAAAAGATAACTCAAAACAAGGCAAAATAAGGCACAAGGGGGGTAGACCACCCCCAACACAAACAAAGCCTTAAACAACCATATCAAACACTTGAAAATAAAGCTTTTTACAGTTGAAATTTAAGCCAAAATAAGCATGCAAATAGGGTCAAATAAGCAATAAACAAAAAGCTTAAAAGGGGCTAATGACTCACCCTTGTAGAACAACTTCAAGGAAGCAACTCCAGCAGCTTTTTTGAGCTAAAAACCAACTCTTGAGTTCAAACAAGACCCTCAGGTACCTCAGCAACAAGAGTGTGGTGTTTCACTATGTGTTTGTGTGCAAAAGTGTGAAGAAACTACACTTTCAAGCACATATATGGAACCAAGGAAGAAATATAGAGATAGATATGTATGTATAGCTCTATGCAATTTTTCTGAACATCTGGAATGGGAGAGGGACCTCCCATCTTATAGAAATCCAAGTCTCAAGCTTGTCGAACAAGCTAGAGGCTTGGTTCAATCCCTCCATACACGTGTATGGAGGATGAGTTCTCTGCTCACTAGCTGTCACAGCTGGCAAAGAAATATCTGCAGAAAGTGCAGGAAAGCTGCTGACCAGTTGAAGTGGTCGGTTAGCTACTTACACTGGTCGGCCGACCAGAAAAGTGGTTTTCAAGGAGACCAACTGGTCGGCAAGGGGGAGGAGTGGTCTGCACAAAGAAAGCAAGGTGGTGGCATGGCTGCCGACCACTTTTGGTGGTCCAAAGGCCACCAAGACCAGCTGGCCGACAAGAAAACTGGTTGGCAAGGAAGAAAAGTGGTCTTCAGGGAGAGAAACTAGTCTACAACCCTTATTCCACCCTCCAAGCAAAGAAAACAAGGTCTGTGCCCAAAACAAACCAAAAGAATGCAAGACAAGAGTCCGCGGGACAAGGCACGTAGCCGGAAACCTCAAAAACTAGTCTACGGGTGCAAAAAGTGGTCTACGAGAGGGAAAAGGTAGCCTACGACCACAAAAAGTGGTCTACAGACCTCTGTTTCCTTCTAGACCAAGGCAACAAGGCATGGTCCAAAAACCAAGCCAAGAGGAGAACGTTAAGAGGTCCCGGGACAAGGAGCACGACCGAAGGCTCTGGAAACCGAAAACTAGTCTATAAGAGGGAAAAGTGGTCTACGACCACAAAAAGTGGTCTACAAACCTCTCTCTCCCTCCATGCAAGGTCAACAAGGCTTGGTCCACAAATCGAGCCAAAACCCAAAGAGTTCAGAGGCCCGAAGGCAAGGCACTCAGCTGAAAACTCCGAAAACTCGAAACGATCACAAACATGCGCGATCATCGAGCGCTCAATCGATGACGTCTGAGTCTTAAGGCCGGTCAAAAATGGGGTGTCTACAGTCGTATACTCCATATTTTGTTCATTTTTCTTTTCTTAACACTTTCATTGGCTAACATTTTCATTCAAAACACATCATTTATAAGCAATATCATCTCTTTAATATTTTTTGTCAAATACAAATTAAATAGATTTTATAATAATTTGTGCTATAAATGATGTGTTTTTATTTTATAAAATCAGGAATTTGATCTATAATTTTTTGTGCTAAAATTACAAACTTACATCACCATCTCGCACAAAGCTATTATACACTATTATAGAATTTTGTTAGCCTTATATTAATAATGATTTTTAATTTCTCATGCTTAAATTTAGCCTATAAAATTATTTTTATCTTAATGTTGATCATTTTTTATTAAACAAAAAATTGTAATTAATAAGTGCCCCCTTTAACAAAATTTCCTAGCGCCACCACTGACCGGTGTAACATCATGCCCACCTCCAATGGAAGTGAACAAAGCCGAGAAGCCAGTAGTGGAGGATTTACCAGCTGCAATCCCCAGCCAAAGAAGATCAAGCGTGGTTGGCTTGTTCCCATAGAACGACGGTGGATCGACCATCAAATTAGTCAAACTGGTGGTGGCTTGATCGGTATGGAGCCCTAGCCTAGTTGCTACCGATGAGTTGCTCTCTACTATCACCACCACAAGGCTTACAGTCAGATGTGCAGACAAAGATCGCCAGTGGTGTTGGCGATGGGGGCAAAGACATACAGAGCGGCTTGAGGGATTGAGATTAATGACCCACAGATGGGGAAAGACAGCTACTTCAGAGAAACAAATTCAATTGAGGGCAACAAAATAGAGAAAAAAGAATATATATATATATATATGGTTATTGGCAACTAAAATAGTTCTTTAGTCACTAAAATTAATTTTTAAATCCCTCCAAAACCTGAAATGTCTCCCTCTAAATATTTTAGTTCTTTTGTGACTAAAACTTGTTTTAGTCACTAAAAATAAATATTTGGCGGCTAAACTTTTGGTTGCCAAAGATAAAAAGTAAATTTTTATTTTTCATTCAGCGACTAAATTATTTTAGTAGCCAAAACTACCTATACAGCGACTACAATATTTTTTAGCCGCTGAAAATAAATATTTGGCAACTAAACTTTTGGTCGCCAGAGATAAAAAGAAAATTTTGGTTTTTCATTCGGCGACTAAATAATTTTAGTAGCCAAAACTAACTATACAGCGACTAAAATATTTTTTAGTTGCTAAAAATAAATATTTGGCGACTAAACTTTTGGTTGCCAAAGATAGAAAGAAAATTTTGGTTTTTCATTCGACGGCTAAATAATTTCAATAGCCAAAACTAACTATACAGCGATTAAAATATTTTTTAGTCGCTTAAAATAAATATTTGGCGACCAAACTTTTGTCGCCAAAAATAAAAAGTTAATTTATGTTTTTCATTCAGCGACGAAATAATTTTAGTAGCCAAAACTGACTATCCAGCGAACTAAACTACCAATTGTGGGGAATTTAGCGACTAAATTTTTTTTAGTCGCCAATTGTGGCATTTTTAGCGACTAAATTTTTTTAATTGCCAATAATCAATATACCCCGACTAAAAGAATTTAGTAGCTAAATATTATACTTTTGCGGACTAACATAATTTTTGGTCACAAATTCCACAACTTTTGGCGACCGAAATTTTTTTAGTCGGCAAAAGTGTACATTCTTGTGGTGAGATTAGGGGACTAAGTCCAGAAGTCTAGGGGTCCGGGCCAGAAGGCCAGGTCCAGAAGGCATGGCCCTCAGGGGGCAAACTTGGTCAAAGCTTGGTCCTTACTTTAAGGGCCTACCACTCCTAGAAATCTGTGATAGTGGAACAAGATCCCACAAAAATTGAGCTAAACGTGAGGAGTGGCAGGGGAAGTGGAACCAACTCCAACAGCCATTTTGGAGGCTATATAAAACCATACTAAGGAAAAAGGGAGGCAATTAATTAACACCACTTTTGGTTGCTTCTATTCTTATATTTTCTCGCTTTATAGCTTTCAAGTATACTAAATTAAGCATTGGAGAGTCCCTTGGATGCCCACCAGGCGAGTTCTTCATATTTTTCTTATTGTTTCAGGCCAATTTCCATTGTGTTCACGCCGAAGAGCCACTGCAACAAAGATGGTTCAATTTTTACCCACCACAATTTGGCGCAGTCTGTTGGAAACTTATAACAAAAGCCTTTTTCTACTCTTCGCGAGTTTCAAATCATTCATTTTTCAATCATTAATGGCAAAAGAAAATGTCATCCTACCAACCGGCGAAGAACATGATGTTTTACGCCCACGTGAACAATTTGAGCATGAAGTTCAGACCAATCCATGAAAGACCAAGCAGAAGGCAGCACCTGGCCAGATTTTCAACCCATGGAAGACCAAGCAGAAGGTAGCATATGGTTGCAAGAGTTAGCTCAGAGAGAGAAAGTCATCAATGCAATGGACAAACGACTTAAGAAATTGTCTGAACAAGTTAGAACCTTGAAGCAATGGCAACTCCAACCTCCGACTAAAGGTCATCTTAGGATTGGAAATCAGCTTGGACAAAGCAATTTTCGAGCAGAATATCCTGCTCCTATAACTGTTCAAGTAGAACATCATGCTCTTATAGATTTTCGAGCAGAATATCTTACTCCTACATATGTTTGAGCAGAACATACTGCTCATTCATCTTTTCGAGTAGAATATCTTTGTCTTGCATCTTTTCAAGCAAAACAACGTGCTCCTACACTTGTCTGAGTAGAGCATCCTACTCTTGTACTTGTCTAAACAAAACATCGTGCTCCAGCATCTATCTGAACAAAACATCATTCTCCTGCATTTTTCTGAGCAGAACATCTTGCTCTTGCACCTATCCAAGAAGAACAGTGTGCTCTAGCATCTATCTGAGAAGAACATCATATTCATGCATCTATCCAAGTAGAACATCCTGCTCCTACACTTGACCAAGTAGAAGAGCAAAACATCCTGCTCCAGCATCTGTTCGAGCAAACCGGCGTGCTCCAGCACTTGTGTAAATAGAACTACGTGCTCTAGCACCTGTTAACGTTTGAATAGAACCTAGGCCTGGTCTAATCACTTCTCATTTTAGTAGGAGGATTAATAACATGGAGCCTTCAAAAAATTTCAACATCCCAATGTTTGAGCTCTAACCATCTTTGTCACTACACCGTTGCAACAGGAATGAGGAACTCGTGTGCAGGTTCTTCGCATCCAATCTAGGGAAAGTAACTAGTTAATGGTTTGACAAGCTTCATGAAGGGTCTATTGGTAATGGGCAACAGTTGTCAGAGAGTTATGTGAAGCGCTTTGTGATCAACGTCAAGGATGCTAAGGAGGTGTACGCTTTGCTTGCCTTCTAAAAATCTTCTGACCAAACTCGCAAGCCGTATGCCCAACATTACTAGGAGACCTTTTATGAAGTTGAGGAGGACTGTTCAAACCAAGTAGCAGTTGCCACATTTAAGCATGGCTTGTTACCAGAAGATATGTTATGGCAGTCCTTTTTCAGGAAACTAGCAAAAGAAGTTACTAATCTATTAATCAGGATTAATTTGTGTATGGAGGACACAAAAAGAAGTTACTGTAACAGCTGGAGGGCACAAAAACCATCCTCCATACATGTGTATGAAGGGATGGCTTTGAGCCCTTAGCTTCCTCAATAAGCTTGAGGCCTGTTTTTCTATAAGAAGGAGGCTCTCCCTCCCTCCTCCAGGTTTAGAATTTGGTGGCTTGAGCTATAGATACACACTTGTCTCTATATTTTCTTGTTTGCTCTTGTTTTGTGCCTTAAAGTGTAGTTTCATCATACTATTGTACACAAACACACACTCAAACACCATACTCTTATTGCTGAGGCTGTTTGAGGTCGGTTTTAGAGTTCTTGGACTGGTTTGAGCTCACAAAGGTTGCTAGAGTTGTAGCTTTGAAGGTGTTCTTCAAGGGTGAGTTTTTAACCCTTAAAACCGTTATTTTTGCTTAAGCTTTTGAACCTATTTGCATGCTATTTTTGGCTTGACTTTCTACTGTAAAAAGTTTTAATTTTGCATGCTTAACATGTTTGTTTAAGGTCACTTTTGTGTTGGGGGTGGTCTACCCCCTCTTAGGCCTTGTTTGGCCTTGTTCTTGTGCCTTCCTTTTAAGCTATTGGGATCACCTTGTTTTGGCCTTCTCACCACTGAAACTCAGAGGAATTTCAGTGGTGGAAATGGTGTTTTAAGGTCCCAAATAGGAGAGGGTCATCCCCTCTCCTTGTGTTCTTGAATACTTGCTTTGAATGCCTCATGTTCGAGCATATTTATTAAGCTTGTGTTGGCCACATCTCAGCCTATTTTAGGCCTTATTTTGAGATGGCATACCACTATTTTTCTTGGTTTTGTCATCCCTTCCATGGTTCATACACTTGTAGTGTAAATTTCATAAACTAGTCTTGTATGCTTCATGAAGTAGCATGTCATTCTACCTTGTTTTGAGTCCATCTCAGCATGTTCTTGGTGTTGTTTTGCCATGTCATACCTCTGATTAGGTTTGGTTTGATAGCCCCTTGCATGCTCCATGCACTTGTAGTGCATTTCCATGAACTAGCCTAATGTGTGCCACGCTTTAGACCATCATTCTGGCATGATTTTGGCTTAACTTTAAGAAGATTTTGTCCATGATTTAGCATGCTCTAGCTCTGATTTGTGTTGTTTTGGCCATGCATGCTATGCTTTGTATAGCTATAATGCATTCTAGCTTGTTAGCTTTGTGTATCAAGTCCACTAGCATGCATTGCTTCGGCTATTTTAATGATTTGGCATCATTTGTTATGTGATTTCAGTTCATGTTTCATGTTCATGCACTCACATCTTTCACTTATTTCATGCTTTGGAGGGTTGGTCCTTTATGCCTTGAACATGAGCCATCGTGTATGCCTTCATGCCTAAGCTTGCGAGCTATCATTTCAGTGTGTTTTTGGGGTTCTTTTGCCATGATATACCTCTTATTTTTGTTGGCAAAGCCATCTCATGCTTGGTTTTGGTAGGTGTAGTGTAACCCTTCCTTTTGGCCTTGCATATTACATGCTTCATGCTCACCATGCTAGCTTGTTTTGGTTTCCTTCCATATATGTTTTAGCATCATTTTGACATGCTCTATGACTGTTTTGGGTTGCCTTGACTATATGCTTCATGTTTTGCATAGTTGTAGTACAAATGCCTATGTTAGCTTCAAGCTTTGGGTACCGTAGCATGCTTCATTTGCATCATGTACATGATTTGGCATCATTTATCATAATATTTCAGAGCATGTAGCATTGCCATGTTCCCATTTCTTCCACCCTTTGAGTGCCTCTAAGGGTTGTGCATTGTTGCCTTGTTTGTGGCGAAGTGTGCATGCATACAAGCCTAGGCCCTTGAGCTCCCATCTCAGCATGTTTTGGTCTTTGTTAAGACCTATTTGAGCTCTGTCCATGATTGGTTCATGCATTTGTGCTATGTATTGCACGCCCCCTTTGTAGTCCTCTTTACTAGCTTTATGCTTTAAGGACCCTAGCATGCCATGCTTGTATTGTTTGAATGATTTGGCATCATTTCTTACGTTGTCTCAGTGCTTGTAGTGTTGTTACACTCCCTTGTTTATCACTCCTTGAGCACTCTTGAGGGTTGTGCTCTTAGGCCTAGTTGATAGGCCAATGCATGTGCATGCTTGTATATGTTTTTGTGCCTTCATTTCTTAGCATTATGGCCTCTGTATTGGGCATGACTGAGGGCTATCCATATTCGGTTTAAGTCCATTGAGCATCGTGTATGCCATGTTACATTGCATTGTGTATGCCATATTGTTTGCATTGTGTATGCCATATTGTTGTTTGCATGCTCATGTTATTTGCATGCTTGTGTTGCATTGCATTATGACTAGCATATTTGTCCCTTGCATGCTATTTGCATGCTTGTCCCTTGCATGTTTACATGTTTGAGTTGCATTGCATGTTTGCATGCTTGATGTTGCATTGCATTGTGTATGCCATGTTATTTCTTGCCATTGGAACACATTTGAGTGGTGTGGCTCGATCGGTATGGAGCCCTAGCCTAGTTGCTACCAATGAGTTGCTCTCTGCTATCATCACCACAAGGCTTATAGTCAGATGTGGCGACAAAGACCGGCAGTGGTGTTGGCGATGGGGGCAAAGACATACAGAGCGCCTTGAGGGATTGAGATTGATGACCCACAGATGGGGAAAGACAGCTGCTTCAGAGAAACAAATTCAATTGAGGGCAACAAAATGGGGAAAGAAGAATATATATATATATGGTTATTGGCAACTAAAATAGTTCTTTCGTCACTAAAAATAATTTATAAATCCCTCCAAAATCTAAAATGTTTCCCTCTAAATATTTTAGTTCTTTTGCAACTAAAGCTTGTTTTTAGTCACTAAAAATAAATATTTGGCAACTAAACTTTTAGTCGCCAAAGATAAAAAGTAAATTTTTGTTTTTCATGCAGCGACTAAATTATTTTAGTAGCCAAAACTACCTATACAGCGACTACAATATTTTTTAGCCACTGAAAATAAATATTTGGCAACTAAACTTTTGGTCGCCAGAGATAAAAAGAAAATTTTGGTTTTTCATTCGGCGACTAAATAATTTTAGTAGCCAAAACTAACTATACAGCGACTAAAATATTTTTTAGACACTAAAAATAAATATTTGGCTTCTAAACTTTTGGTTGCCAAAGATAAAAAGAAAATTTTGGTTTTTCATTCGGCGGCTAAATAATTTCAGTAGCCAAAACTAACTATACAGCGATTAAAATATTTTTTAGTCGCTTAAAATAAATATTTGGTGACCAAACTTTTGTCGCCAAAAATAAAAAGTTAATTTATGTTTTTCATTCAGCGACGAAATAATTTTAGTAGCCAAAACTGACTATCCAGCGAACTAAACTATTTGTTTAGTTGCCAATAGTGGGTAATTTAGCGACGAAATTTTTTTTAGTCGCCAATTGTAGCATTTTTAGCGACTAAATTTTTTTAATTGCCAATAATCAATATACCCCGACTAAAAGAATTTAGTAGCTAAATATTATACTTTTGCCGACTAACATAATTTTTTGTCACAAATTCCACAACTTTTGGCGACCAAAATTTTTTTAGTCGGCAAAAGTGTACATTCTTGTGGTGAGATTAGGGGACTAAGTCCAGAAGTCTAGGGGTCCGGGCCAGAAGGCCAGGTCCAGAAGGCATGGCCCTCAGGGGGCAAACTTGGTCAAAGCTTGGTCCTTACTTTAAGGGCCTACCACTCCTAGAAATCTGTGATAGTGGAACAAGATCCCACAAAAATTGAGCTAAACGTGAGGAGTGGCAGGGGAAGTGGAACCAACTCCAACAGCCATTTTGGAGGCTATATAAAACCATACTAAGGAAAAAGGGAGGCAATTAATTAACACCACTTTTGGTTGCTTCTATTCTTATATTTTCTCGCTTTATAGCTTTCAAGTATACTAAATTAAGCATTGGAGAGTCCATTGGATGCCCACCAGGCGGGTTCTTCATATTTTTTTTAATGTTTCAGGCCAATTTCCATTGTGTTCACACCGAAGAGCCACTGCAACAAAGATGGTCCAATTTTTACCCACCACAATTTGGCGCAGTCTGTGGGAAACTTATAACAAAAGCCTTTTTCTACTCTTCGCTAGTTTCAATTCATCCATTTCTCAATCATTAATGGCAAAAGAAAATGCCATCCTACCAATCGGTGAAGAACATGATGTTTTACGCCCATGTGAACAATTTGAGCATGAAGTTCAGACCAATCCATGAAAGACCAAGCAGAAGGCAACGCCTAGCTAGATTTTCAACCAATGGAAGACTAAGCAGAAGGTAGCATCTGGTTGCAAAAGTTAGCTCAGAGAGAGAAAGTCATCAATGCAATGGATAAACGACTCAAGAAATTGTCTGAACAAGTTTCAACCTTGAAGCAATGGCAACTCCAACCTCGGACTAAAGGTCATCTTAGGATTGGAAATCAGCTTGGACAAAGCAATTTTCGATCAGAATATCCTGCTCCTATAACTGTTCAAGTAGAACATCATGCTCTTATAGATTTTCGAGCAGAATATCTTACTCCTACATATGTTTGAGTAGAACATACTACTCATTCATCTTTTCGAGTAGAATATCTTTCTCATGCATCTGTTCGAGCAAAACAACATCCTCCTACACTTGTCTGAGCAGAGCATCCTACTCTTGCCCTTGTCTAAACAAAACATCGTGCTCCAGTGTAGACACCCCATTTTTGACCGTCCTCAAGACTTGGACGTCACCATTTGAACACTCGGTGATTATCCATGATTGTGTTCGTCTCGAGTTCCCGGAGGCCTCGGCAGCGCGCCTCGTCTTAGGACCTCTTGACTCGGCTGCTTCGTGTTCGGTTTTGGCACCAAACACTTGTGTTTTTGCATTTGAGGGTAGGGGGAGGCTTGTTAGCCATCCCTGAATCCCACCGGCTGCCCCCACACCCCACCGGCACTCCCTTTTGTCCGTCGACACTGTTTTCTCAAAAACTTTGGCCGGTCGGCACTATATGTTGCCGACCGGCACTTTTTTTTGCCGGTGACGTTTTTGGCTGGCCGGTGACCATTCTGAACCCCCCTGAGGATGGTGCATGCCAGCTGTGCCAGCTGGATTACACCATCACTCCTCCCCGTGCATAGGATTGGCCCATATGCACCTTTGACCCCCCTAAAGCTTCTAGAAGCTTGAACCCTTTTGGCTTCTCCAAGAAGCCTTGCACCCCCTTGACCCCTTTGAACCTTTTCCTTTGCTTAGCCATTAAGTCTTGGCTTGGTCTTGGCTTATATAAAGGCCACCCCTCTCCATTGCTCAAGGGTTAGCCATTTGAGATAGAAAAACCAGAGCTTGTGTATCTATACCTCTGTCATATATCTCCTCTCTCTATATTTTCCCTCTCTCTCCTCTTGTGTGTGTGTTTTTAGGCCTAAAAGTGTGGTTTTACCTTACTTTTGCACCATTACACACACTACTACACCTTAGCTCGAGATTGAGGGACTTGGAGGGTTGTTTACTGTGATTTTGGACTGGTTTTGATCACTAGAGGAGGGCTGCTCCACCTGTTCTTCAAAGGATCTTCAAGGGTGAGTTTGTTACTTTAGTTTCCCCATTCTTGCAACTAGTTTCTACCCCTCTTGCTTTGTGTTTTGAGCTTTGTCTATAACTGAAAAAACTCTTGTTTTTACTTGCTCTTGAACCTTCATTAAGGTCATTTTGTGGTTTGAGTAAAGGCTCACCCTTTTAGGCTTTGTTTGGCCATTTTGGTGTCTCTTTGGTAAAGCTTTGCTTACTTGGTGTTCTTGGTCTTCTCACCACTGAAAGCCAGTGGGTTTTCAGTGGTGAGGAAGGTACTTTCAAGTCTTAGATAGGGGAGGGACACCCCTTTCCCCCTTGTCCTTTGCTTGCCTTTGTATTTGGCCTAAAAGATAGCATGTGTGCATAGCCTTGTATGGCTTCATTTCAGAGTTTTTTTGAGTGTTTTGGAGCATGTTTAACCTCTGTTTTTGGTCGGATTTGTGGCCCTTAACATGCCTCTCATACTTGCTTTGTAATGCTTTACTTTGCTTGGAAGTGTGCCATGCCATTAGCCTACCATGTCCTCATGTTTTAGCCCTGCATGTTATAGCATTTGATCTTGACTTGCCATGTATAAGGGCTGTGAGCCACTGATTTTATCATGTTTGATGTGCTTGACATGGTTACTTTGCATTATGGCTTGTTAGCCTTGAGTATGTGATCCATGGACATGCGTTGGTTATGTTATTTGAGTGATTTGGAGTCATTTAACATGCATATTTCAGCTCTTATATCATGCTCATGTGTCTCCATTTACCATCTCATTCATGCTTTGAATTGTTGGCCTCTTATGCTTTAAAGAGGGTCTTATGCATGCTTGTGTGTTTAGAGTTTTTGGGATGCCATGTGTGTGAGTTTTGGGTGTGTTCTTGCATACCTAAAATCTTTTTTTTTTTTCTTGTCCAATATAGGCCATGAGTGGTCATGTTTATAGGCAATGGAATGCTCCACTTTGTGCCTTAGCCTTAGGCCTTTTGGCTTGCATGTTTGCATGAATATTTGTCCACCTTTTCAGTCCATTTTCGCCACTGTTTTGGGGAGATTTGAGGTCTACCCCATTATGGTCTAGTCCACCATTGCATGCTTGCCTTATGCTTGTTACATGTTTGGTTCATTAAGTGTTGTAGCATGATGACCCTATGCTTGATTTACCCTTGTTTGCATTGCATTTGCACTTTGCATGTTGCATTACATTTGGCATGTTTGCATCTTAGTATTAGGTTGTATTGTGGAGCCATGTTTGCATAACATGCATTGCATTACTTGGTTTGGGGTGTCAAGCCAAGTTGAGGGTTAGGATGAGTTCATACCATAAGTGATGCAACTTGTCCTACCTCTTGGTCACCAAGGCCCTTGACCAACACATGATAAGGCCTTGGATTTCATTTGTTTGTTGCATGCATAATACCATTAAAATGCAACCTTGGTTCCTTAGGTCATCATGCATCAACATGCATAATTGATGGTCCAAGAACCAAGGGCCATCTCTCCTTGAGTCCCCAAACATGATAGGAGGCATTGGCCATGCTTACATATGCCTAAAAACCCATGCCATGCACTGCTGGTCTGTTGCTGCTGTCAAACTGTCATCTGCAGGAATTTTCTGCCGACCGGCAGTAGGGAGTGCCGACCGGCACCAAAAATGTGCCGCTAACTTCAGAGGCAGCCGGTGATCATTATAAGCGGCCGGAGACCATTCCATCCAGCCGGTGATGTACTGCAATACATTTAGAAGGTGTCCTGGGACTTTGGAAATTATCAGAGAGGCAGGACAGTTGAAAACAGAGGCAGTGCTGCTACGGTGTGGGCTTTTCGGGCAAGTTGGATCGAACATGCATCATTCACGCATCCCGAGGCAAGGCTAAGGCCCCCTTTCTCTTATGTTAACATTTAATTCGATAATTAGAAATTTCTGTAATAATTAATTTATTCTGTATTTGGACTGTATTATTTTTGAACTGTATATTCTTTTGGTCCCTCTGTGTGAGGGCATATTTGTAATAAGTGTGGGTGAGTGTGTGTATGCCTTCCAACCCCCATTTCTTTCTTCCCTTTTATTTACTTGCTTTGATGGTTAGTATTAGGGCACGTTTATTTTAGCATACCTTATGCTATGCATGCGTGCATCCATGCATTTGTTTACATGCACCGGGCTCGGTACATCATACAAACTGCATTGTATTTTCAATTCCAAATTGAATACGTGTTATTTGATTGCATCTCACATGTCATTTTAGGATAGCCGAGCTTACCTAGATTACATCCTTGCATGTGCTGCATTAGACATTTCAGTATGCTTAGGTCCATGCATGGATTTCTAATGAGCTTCTATTTTGGCTTGGAGTACTAGGTGAGCTTTTATGCTTTAGCATATCACATGCGTGTGAGTGTTGCCATAATAGCACAACTACCATGAGGCTAAGTGCTTATATGACATAACTGCTTGAATGCCTGTGGATGGAGGTTGAATTATCTAAATTGGGACAATGCATTAAAAAACTGTGAGTTTTAAGCCCGTTAGTTAGTGGCAAAACTGTCTTTTCTAAAGCCCACTTGAAGGTGGCAAAACCTGCATTTTAGCCTACTTGCGAGTAGCAAATCATTTTCAAAACAAACATGCAATGTTTTGTTCCAATTTAGGCGATTTTGGTCTATACTTGTTTGCTGTGCGCGTAACATAGTAATTCTAGGCTAATAACCGGAATAAGAACATGTAATGTTTTCAAAATCGAATATCACGGTTAGTAGAGGCCGGTCTTCGGACCGGGCGAAAGGGGGTGCTCATAGCTGACCTTCCCCGATCGTACCCAAGCTCCCGAGCCAAGACCACTTTGGTGATGACGGACACGTGGCCTTTGGCACCGAGTCAGGGTTTCTTAAATTTCCCATTTTAAAAATATTTAAGTGGCGACTCTGTAATCTGGCGAAGCAGTCCATGTTTGGCACTTCTTTTCAAAAATCAGTTTTTCTTCAAAACGATTTGCCAGAGTTGGACTCTTTGGTTCAAGATTTAGAACCGTGACATTTTGAGTCCTTCGAACTGTAGTGACCCAATATCGAACCAGAACGGGGGGGACTCGCACTCCTCGCCCGGGATGCGTTCGGGGACGTCTACAGTTTCTGGCGACTCTGCTGGGGACTTAGAGAGCTTGACTCGAACTCGTGATATCCTGTTTTGATTCCATTTATGTGTTTCTTTGCATTACATGTGCATTGGTGCGCCTAGGAACACAGTGTTTGCCATCTGCCATTCCTGAACGGTTTGCCGGAGGCTTGTCTTGTCAAGGCATGACCAAAAGGCTGACCGGTTATGGGCTCTGACAGCATGGGAGCACAAACCCCGGTTTTACCGGGGCACCCTTTTCGACCATTTGACCTAGTGCATATTCGGAATCCATAGTGACCATTCCAAACTAGGACAGGTTGCTTACCCGATCATAGGTTGTTTGAAACCGCTGTGTGCATAGTGAAACCCTAGCTCCTGACAAAATAGGACAGGGAAACCCTATCCCAGCATAGGGGTGTATTGGCTCTCCTTTACATGCTACGTGCTTTTAGAGTGTTCTCTACAGGGAATGCGCATATCAGTTTGCAAGTGTTGGTATCCGGCCTGAGGGCACCAATCACAGTATTTTGAGGAATCAGTATATCTGCGGGTATCAGATGCAGACTTGGAGGCAATAATTCAGAAACAGTGATCAAGTGTTTGAGGAACAGTGTATCCAGTTCACTAGCAGTGTGTTATGACATCCAACCATGTGTTGTATATTATTTTATGCTGTTATGCTGTCCAATTGTCCGTTTATTTGTACGCTTTATTTATCTTTTTATTAGGTAGTTGAACATAATTGCTTCTGACCCGATAGATATCCCCCAAGCACCCTGGATTAGAGGACGTCGACTCCTTCGATCCGAGGATCTGATAGACGGACAACCAGTGTACTACTCACTACCCCCGGTTACTAGACGGAGGTCAGTGAGGCAGAGGACATCAGTACAGCAGTCAGTTCAGAGGGCCTTATCTACCCCACCTGTGTTCAGTAGGGATCAGGATTCCGTGTCACCAACAGAGGAAGAATATATACCGACAACTCAACCAGAGCAGGATAGTATGGCTAGTTTGGAAGAGATGGTGCGCCACCTCCAAGAGAGTATGAAAACAATGCAGCAGGATGCCGTCCGTCAGGCAGAATTCTCCAGGCAACAGGCTACAGTTGTGAGGGAACAGGCAGAGGCAATTGCCAGACTAGAACAACAAACCGGAGCATCTGCTTCGCATCAAGTTCCCCCCCCACCAGGAGTTCCAAACCTTGGGGAGACAGCCAATGTTCAGAATGATACAGAACTGCCCACGGGACCACCCCCACCTCTAGCCCCGCCTCAAATCCAACCCCAGCTATCAAAGACGCCCACCAACCTACTGGACTCTCCCTTTGAGTTCGAGACTGATTCAACCGCACTGAAACTGAGCAAGCTTGAAAAGCTGTTCAAGAGATCCCAAGGGGTCAAGACTATCCCCGATATTGAAGATGGTTATACCGACGTAGCTGTGACGCTGCCCGACAGATTCAAAATGCCTCATATTGATCGGTTCGACGGGACCGGGGACCCCATGGTGCACTTAAGATTGTTTTCAGATGTCCTAAGGCCAATGGGCCTCAGTAGGCTTCAGAAGTTGTCTTTGTTTGGCCGAACCCTGTAGGGTGTGGCGGCTATATGGTATGCCAAGTTGGAGGATGACGTCAAGAGGAATTGGGATGAAATGGCTGAGGCCTTCATCACGCAGTACTCATACAACACACAGATTGAGATTACGACCCGTGATCTCGAGACGACTAGACAAGAGCCTAAGGAAAGTTTCTCAGAGTTTGTAACCAGATGGAGGGCCAAGGCTTCGATGATGACCTTGAGGCCTACAGACAAAGACCAAATTCGGATGATTGTGCGCAATCTCCAACCGAAGTTGATGCAAAAGATGATAGTACTCCCCTTTCCTACTTTTTCTGACCTGCATGAAATGGGGGTGCAGATTGAGGATGCCTTGAAGCAAGGTTTGATCGATAACGACCGGGAGCAACCCCGACGAACTTTCAATCGTGGTGGCAATGCAGGCCCGAGTGGCGTTACGACTGCAAGAGCTCAGGAAGTGAGCATGGTCACCACTAACCCCCCTCCAAGAAATACAGCAGCTTCACCATTCTCCGGTGCGTCTGGAAGCAACCCGCAAACAACCAAATACCCACCTAGAAACACCAGAACCTTCGCCCCACTTTATATGCCCCTATCCAAAGCTCTGGGGGTTTTGATCAAAAAAGGGCATCTGAAGCCCCTGGAGCCGCGGCCCCTACCAGAAAAACTCCCTCCTACCCATAACCCAGCCAAGTATTGTGCATTTCATCAACAGCACGGCCATGATACCGACCTGTGTTTCCGGTTACGTCATGAGATTCAAGATCTCATCGATAACGGGGTGATTCTGCCTCCGGAGAAACCCAACGTTACTACAAACCCTCTTCCCGCACATAACCAAGCTCCACCGCCCAAAAGACTCAATTTTATCCATACCGGGGCCGTGTCCTACGACCCTAGCATTTATATCACACCTACCCACCTGCCTAAACCAGAGGTGTTCCTCCCTGATTGCACCGACCTATGCATGATAGACATCTCCAAAAGCCAGCCCAAGTCAGTAGTGGTGACTGTCAAGAACAGGAGAGAGGAGATCCCAAAGGAAAAACAGGTTGTTGAGCCAGAGTCTGCGGAATCTGGGGGTTGTACTAAAAAAGCATATAGTCTGGGTGACTATATTTTGTCAATAGGCCAAGATAGGCCCGGAGTGGAATTGCCAACGGAGGCCGAGTTATGTGTAATTCAAGGAGAGAGTCTGGGACCAGGAACAGATGGTGTAACAGCTATGGGGGAGGACCTTGCCGATCTCCAGTTTTACAGTGACCAAGACCCAGTGGATGCGGCAGTCGCATGGTTCGATTACGAAGATTCAGCGGAAGTCACCGGATGGTTGGACGATCAGCCCGATGTGATAGGAGAATTTCAGGCAGAGCAGAGTTCAGCAGGAATGAGAGTATCAGCGACGGCCGGAAGGGTCGAAAAGCAGAACACATCGCCGGGGGGCGCCGGTGTCGAGAATTTCGCTCGGGATTGGAACATTTTGAGTACAGAGATAATCGAGCAGTCAGCCATGTCAGAACAAGTAAGTTTTGAAGATTCCGAGAGAATCAGGAAGGCAAAGGCCCATGTGGGAGTTGAAACTGCTGTGTGCACAGGGACCGAGAATACTGCAGATATGTGGACGGAAGGTGCTGCGAGCACAAGAACAGTCATACCAGAGCCGGACAGGTGTCTGTCGACTGCTGATGGAATGTGGTGGGAGGATGAAGATTTATGCCTTGCCCATACAGACGAGGATTGGGGTAACAACCAACCCGATGACACTTGGTACCTTGGAGAGGTAGATCACATGACACGGAGTGGGCGGTATTTCAAACCTTCACACTTAGATCAGCCAGAGGCTTCTGGGATGGATAGAGAGGCTGAAAAGCAAAAAGAAAAGCAACTTGAAGAGGAGGCTGTGCTCAAACAGCTTAAAAAGATACAAGCAGACATCTCTATATGGGGACTGCTCATGGCATCACGGGTGCATAGAGAGGCTGTCTTATCAGCCATGGACAAAGCAAAGCTTTCAATAGAAACCACGCCAGAGCAGCTGGTGGGATTGGTCTTTCCGGGGGGAGCCACCCCGATGCTGACCTTTTCCGACAAGGAATTGCCACCCGAGGGGGCAGACCATAACAAGCCCCTCTACATCTCTGTGGAGTGTAGGGATAAATGGATACCGGTGGTACTTGTTGATACCGGGTCCGCCATCAACGTCTGCCCGACAAGAACGGCATACGCAATTGGTTTGAAAACCGCAGATTTTGTACCAACAACCCAGGTTATCCGGGCATACAACAACACAAGTAGAGAAGTGATGGGAACCGTAAAAATTCGAACAAAGGTCGGGCCGGGGCAGCATGAGATAGATTTCGATGTCTTGGAAGTGCCTGCGACTTTCAACTTGCTTTTGGGGCGGCCGTGGCTGCATCAGGTGAAGGCGGTGTCATCTACCTTGCATCTAATGGTGAAATACCCCTATGGAAAGGGAGTAGCCATTGTCTTTGGAAACTCATCAATCCACCCACCACCGGAGGTATCCACGCCTGTTCTAGAAATTGAGCATGGCATGGAAGATATGTTCATATCAGGGTTTACCCTAGCTGAGGCTCAGGTTGTACAGAACATCATGGCTGCTAACGAAGGGGTATACGTCAGTGCCCAAGCAGTGTATCTCATGAACAAGCTCCAACATATCCCTGGGATGGGATTAGGAAAGAGCGGCCGCAAAGGCGTTGCAGCATTGGCCAGAGTGCCACACAATCCCCACACCTTCGGCTTGGGTTATCTGCCCACTAAGGAAGATTGGGTGAGAAGGGGAAAAGAAATGGCTGGAAGAGCCAAAGCAAAACAAATGGGAAGACCTTTTGAGTTGATGCATCGGCCCATCCAGGGTACCCTAAACGGACGCTTCGTCTGGGAAGGGGAGGACTTTCCGTTCTGTGGTTTTCCGGAGCCGTGGTTGAACGCAGAGAAGAAGCATGTGCCGAGTTTCGAAATCTTCTTTGACTTACAGATAGCTGGGGATGATGTTGCTGAAGAGCAGACAGACCCAACAGTTGAGGCTAAGTATAGCAAAGAAACGGAGTCTGTGGATACAGAGTTTGAAATGGGGGTAGCACTGGCATGTCTACTTTCAGATCCTTCGATCGACCAGTTGTGCTTGGGGGATAACTCCTCGGTGTCCATGATCGGAGATGAGACGGCTGCGAGCCAACCAGCAGCTATTTTGGATGCATCCATCGCACCCTCCCTCACCTGGCAGTACGAGGAAGGGTTTTTGTCGAGCAGCACCGGGTCAGGTAGTGAGCCGGAATCTGATTCCACCGAGTCTTGTGAGTCGGAATCAGGTTCCAGCTCGTCTGAGTCTGAGTTCGGTATTCCTGGGGGTGATGACCCGGATGCCACAGTCCTGTCCAGGTCGTCTTTTTCTTTCTCTTTTGAGTCTGTTGTAACAGAAGAATTGGACGGTTTGGAAGAACATAATGAGAATGAGGTGACTGTGGTTTCCGAGTACTTTTCTGTGCCTTTGGTTTATTGCTTAAATCAGGACTTTCAAAATTTTGATGAAAACGACGAGGACGAAATTCCTCCGGTTTTGCAACGACTAATTGAACAAGAGCAGGAGAGGTTTGTTAAACCCTTAATGGATGAAATCACTACCGTGAACGTTGGTACTGAGAAGGACCCGCGGCTGGTCCAGATCGGGTCCACGTTGTCTTCGGAGGAACGCGAGCGCTTAGTCGCTTTATTAAAAGATTTCAAAGATGTTTTCGCGTGGTCCTACGAAGACATGCCTGGAATCGATCCTGAGATTGTACAGCACCGGATCCCTCTTGACCCCGAGGCCCAACCTGTCAAACAGAAACTCAGGAGGATCCGCCCTGACTGGGCCATTAAGATCAAGCAAGAGGTCACCAAGCAGATTGACGCAGGCTTCCTGCTGGTATCCGAATACCCGACTTGGTTGGCCAACATTGTTCCAGTACCGAAGAAGGATGGCAGAATCCGGGTATGTGTGGACTTCAGGGATTTGAACAGAGCCAGTCCGAAGGATGACTTTCCCTTGCCGCATATCGACGAGTTGGTAGATTTCACAGCGGGGCACGCTTTGCTTTCGTTCATGGATGGCTTTTCAGGCTATAATCAGATAGTAATGGCACCCGAAGACTGGGAGAAGACTGCTTTTACCACCCCGTGGGGTACATATTGCTACAGAGTAATGCCGTTTGGGCTGAAGAACGCTGGGGCTACATATCAACGGGCTGCAACCACAATATTACATGACATGATCCATAAAGAGGTCGAGGTGTATGTGGACGACATGATTGTCAAGTCCAAAGAAAGAAAGGGCCACTACACCGCCTTGCAAAAGTTTTTCCAAAGGATCAGGGAATTTAGGCTGCGACTGAATCCTCAAAAATGTACATTTGGTGTTACAGCGGGAAAAATGCTGGGATTTTTGATTACACAAAGGGGCATCGAAGTCGACCCTTCCAAAATCAAGGCCATCTTAGAAATGCCACCACCAATGACTGAAAAGGAGGTGCGAGGCTTTCTGGGTAAAGTGCAATTCATAAGGCGGTTTATCTCAAAACTAACCTTAACTTGTGAACCACTTTTTGGTCTACTGAAGAAAGGAAAGAAGTTCCATTGGGACGGCCGATGCCAAGCCGCATTTGAACAGATTAAAGAGTATCTACAGAATCCACCAGTGTTGTCACCACCAAAGCCAGGGAAGCCGTTGATATTGTATCTGTCAGTAACCGAGACTACAATGGGCTGCATGCTCGCACAAGAGTCGGAAGATAAAGTGGAAAGGGCCATCTACTATCTGAGCAAGAAGATGCTGGATTACGAGACCCGCTACACTCCGCTGGAGAAGGCTTGTTTGGCCTTGGTATGGGCTACTAGGAAGCTGCGGCATTACCTGTTAGCCCACTCTGTAATGTTGGTTTCATGACTTGATCCCATCAAATATCTTTTCGAGAAACCAGCGCTTACGGGTAGGCTAGCTCGCTGGCTGCTGTTGCTCTCTGAATTTGATCTCAAGTATGTGACGCGCAAGTCTGTAAAAGGGAGAGCGGTAGCAGAGTTCCTTGCCGACCACCCGGTTGAAGGGGATGAAGCGGTTGAGTACCTGTTCCCAGATGAAGCCATTTTGCACATCGAAGACGAAACTTGGACGATGTACTTTGACGGAGCATCAAATCAGTATGGGTATGGGATAGGGGTGTTGCTGATAGCGCCCGACGATTCCCGTATTCCTTTAGCATTCAAGCTCCGGTTCAAAGTCTCGAATAATGAGGCAGAGTATGAGGCATGTATTGCCGGTCTAGAAGCTGCCCTAGAACTAGGGGCAAGGCGGTTGGACGTCATTGGGGATTCGAACCTTGTTGTATCTCAAGCAAAAGGAGACTGGAAAGGCAAGGAGGAAAAGATGATGATTTACCACCAGACCTTGGATTTGTTAATTCCTCGGTTTGAGAAGCTAAGTTTCGCTCACCTAGTAAGAGAGAATAACAGGTTCGTAGATTCACTAGCAACTCTATCTTCCATGATAGACATCCCATCTGGAGTCCGGATGCGTCCAGTCATTATTGACCAGAAATTTGTACCTGCCTACGAGTCAATCTCTGCCATAGATGAAGTGCAGGATAACAACCCTTGGTATCACGATATATGGAACTTCTTGGAAAAGGAGGCATATCCACCAGGGGCAAATGCCAAGGACAAGAGGGCAATTAGAAGAATGGCTATTTAGTTTATCATCTGCGGGGGTAAGTTGTACAAAAGAGGTCATCTGGGAATGCACAAGCTGTGTGTGGAAGCCGAAGAGTCGAAGCGCCTGATGGAGGCCATCCATGGAGTTGAATGTGGGGCACATATGAATGGAGTGATGCTGGCACGAAAGATCCTCAGACAAGGCTACTACTGGTCTACCATGGAGGAGGATTGTATCGGCTTTGTCCGGCGATGCCACAAATGCCAGATTCACGCAAACCGTATGAACATCCCGCCATCAAAGCTGTACAGCATGACGTCGCCATGGCCGTTCTCAGTTAGGGGAATTGATGTAATTGGAGCTGTTACCC
Organism: Camellia granthamiana; assembly: GCA_036172215.1. Classification (NCBI taxonomy): domain Eukaryota; kingdom Viridiplantae; phylum Streptophyta; class Magnoliopsida; order Ericales; family Theaceae; genus Camellia; species Camellia granthamiana. Next base: position 77,157,352 of record CM069913.1, on the reverse strand, counting down.
CTAAGGGGTCGAATGGCCACGAGTTTATCTTGGTAGCAATAGATTACTTTACGAAGTGGGTCGAGGCCCAATCTCATGCTGTGTTGAAGGCTTCGCATGTCGCAAAGTTTATCAGAAACAACATTATCTGCCGTTATGGAGTCCTGAATGAGATCATTTCGGACAATGGTTCTCACTTCAAGAAGGAGGTGATTGATTTGTTGGAGAAATATAATGTGGCTTTTCATAAGTCTTCCACGTATCGGCCGCAGACCAACGGGGCAGTTGTGGCCGCCAACAAAAACATCAAACACATATTGCAGAAGATGGTGGAAACCTATCGGGACTGGCCAGATAAGTTGTCGTTTGCTCTGTGGGGCTACCGAACGTCGATTAGAACTTCTACCGGGGCGACTCTGTATTCCTTGGTATATGGGATGGAGGTCGTTCTACCTATAGAGATTGAGGTTCCGTCTTTGCGAATACTGGCTGAGTGTCAGATAGCTGAGGCAGATTGGCAGCAGAGTAGATTCGAGGAACTCATGCTCTTTGATGAAAGGAGGCTGAAAGCACTGTACCATGTCCAAGGATATCAACGCAGAATCACCCGGGCTTTTAACAAGAAGGTTAAGTCCAGGAATTTGAAGGAAGGAGATTTGGTGCTCAAAGACAACCGAGCTCCCATCCATGACCCAAGGGGCAAGTTCAGACCCAATTGGACTGGTCCCTATATCATCAAGTCTATTTGGTCAGGTGGAGCTGTGGTTCTGATGGACCTAGATGGCCTAGAGTTCTCCCAACCGATCAACATGGACAAGTTGAAGAAATATTACCCCTGAGAGGCTCGCTAGGCCGAAAACCCGAAAGGGCGACCTAGGCAAAATTCAGAGCACAAAAAAAATTAGAAAATATAAAAACTGAGCTCGCAAGGTTGAAAACCCGCAAAGGGCGACCTTGGCAAAAGTTAGAGCGCAAAAGGAGAGTGAAAATACTCGAGTGAACCCAAGCCTGAACTACGTAAGGCTTGATTCCCATCTTTGGGATACGTAGGCAGCTTCATCCTGAAGTTCAGCCATAAATTCTTCCCCGATCAACTTTGTCCATTTGATCATCTTGGTCATCTTTGTCCATCAGCATTTATCGCAATCTCCGGTACAGTGCTACTCAGACTAGGGGCAACTTTCCGTTGCCATACCGTGCCGCGGTACCATTCGAACAAGGGGCAACTTTCCAGTTGCTAGGATCCGGGGTTGTGCATCTCGGTGACAGATTTCAGGCGTGTCCAGTTCTAATCCATATCGAAAATGGTTTTGAAAAGTTTTAATGAAGATGACTGTGTTCAAATAAATCTTTTTACAACTAAGACCATTTCTGGACCAAAACGGAAAATTTTCAGTACCACAACCTTCAATTTCATTGATTTCAAACAGAGTTCTCTTGCTCTTGCATACAATCGAAGTTGCTTTTTATTACACTCATAAAGAAAGCTTGAAAGTACTAATAAAGCAATAAATCCAGGGCATAGTCAAGTCAGGTGTCCCTGCGCCCCCTCCCAGAGCTAGTCGAAGCCTCTGACGCCAAGTTGGGCCCAATCTGTGCCTCCTCATTGAGCCAATCCCAGCACTCATCAGACAAAGTGCAACTGAAAGTGGGAGCGGGGGCCAGGAGCTCTCTCATCCTCCACGCCGCGGCTTGCCGAACAAGATGTGTGCCTTGGGCCGGGAATGTAGCCGGATACTTTATCCCCTCCGGCGGACAAGTCTGATCATGGCCAAACTGGCACTGGAACCGGAATGGGAAATAGAATACACAATGAGTCAAGCCAATCAGTTGAATCCCGGTCTGCTGGGACATACTATAGCTCATTGCTGGGAGATTGAGCCAAGGGCATCGCCAAGCAATGTGGTCTGCGGACAAACTGCACATCCAGTCAAACCACCAACCCTCATCAAGGGCGTCAACTAGGCGTTGCCTGAAGAAGTAACCGCGAGCCGAGTAAGCTGGGCAAGAGTCCACAACCTGCAGTTTATCCATCAACCATACCTGGGGAGGGATGAAAATGAGAGAATAAAGAATAGAGAGCTGTACGATGAGAGAAAAGTGAGCAAAAGGGGTTCTGTGAGAAAAACCAAGCTCGAGAGCCGAGTGATGTGAGCAAATATACATGTGAGATTGGGTGGGAAACATTACCTGCAGTAGGAATGGACTCCCCGCAAATCTGGTGGTTTCACGGTGGTAAAAGGCGTCTAAACCCAGCAACGTCTTAGCCAGGATCATGGCAATACAACTCTTGCCCTCCTTCAAGCCTTGAGCAACCTCAATCAATCGAACGCTAGAACCTCCGGAGCCTGAGGCAAACAGATAATGGGATAGCATGCCCAAGCAGAGGGCATGCCGTCGAAAGCCCTGCCAATGATGGTCGTGTCGGTCGCCGGCACCCGAAAACCAATAGACCAAGCTCGGAATATCCAGCATTCTGTCGCAAATCAGAGACCGAGCGTCATGCATAGTAAGCCCACACATCCGCCCCAAGGCTTGGGCATGGCCAAAATTGAGTTGAGGTAAGATTTCCTCATCACGTCCGGACTCCATTAAGACTTGGAAATCTTCAAAAGTGGGGCACACCTCCTGCCCGCTAAAGCTGAAGACGTGTGTTACCGGATTCCAAAACTGTGCCGCGGCATGGAGGAACGGAGAATGCAGCGGAGTACGGCGCAAAGTGAATAGTGCGTTTATGCCGAAAGCCCGGAAATTCAGCTTTTCCGAGCCATCCAAGTTGTTAATCCAAGTTGCGAGATTTTGGGCAAGGAATTCCTCCATTGGGAGGGCAAATCAGTGTGGAAATGAGGGAAATCACGAAGCTGAGAACCTTTTGAAGAAGATAAGGTTGAGTGAAGGACAGATGTCAGCATTCTGCTGGTGCTGACAATTTAGTGCCGACCGGCCAAGTATAGTGCCGACCGGCCATAAGTTTTGGCCGGTGGATCAATTTCTCGGCCGATGGCCATTACCCATGGCCGATGGCCTTCCTATGGGGCCGGTGGTTCTCCCCCTTGTCCCCTGAGCTGTATACGCTAAGAAGTTGGGGAACCCCACCATTTCCAATACCTTCCAGTGATCAATTCTTACGAGGGCGCGCCCATTTGCTTATCGAGTTGTTGTATATTTGCTTATCGAGTTGTATTTCACTCTCCTTAAGTCTTTGTGTTGATTATTGAGTTGTATTCGCATTCGGCTAGTTCGCCGAGTCTTTGTTTTGCTTATCAAGTTGTAATTGGTTCACTACCTGATTATTACGATGCGATGCTTCGTTTTCAAAACACAGTGTTAATCTCAGTCACATGGTTGTGTGATGCCTTGCGATGCAATGCAAAGGAAACGTATAATTGAAACACCTTTTGAACGAATAGCTGTTTCGTCTCCGTCATATGTTTTGCAAAAACACATGCTTTTGAGAAATAAAACCTGCCTGAGGCAGTGCAATGTGCCTAAACTCCTAGTAAAAAGGAAAGTAAAGCAGAACAGTAGCAGGGTAGCAGAGTGCTGGGTTTGACACCGGTAACCTCCCCCTTTCGATCATCGTACCTTTTGCACCCTTGTTCGAGCCAACTGTATGGTTTGGCACCTTCACTACTCAAGGCAGTACAAGAAACTGCACTTTCAGAATGCAAGCGGACCTTCGAGTTGACCTCAGGCCATGACCTTTGTGAGCGATGCTCGGTACATATGAAGGACGCTCCTTCCCGTATCCTTTTATGTCCTGTGAATTCCATGAATCATTTCAAACATACTGTGTTGCAGTACGTCGCATTTCAGCGTCATGTTTTACCATGTTCAATTTCAATTACCTTTTATACACATTGCATTGCATGCGTGCTCTGCTTTACTTACATGTGTTCAATTACCTTTTATACACATTGCGTTGCATGCGTGCTCTGCTTTACTTACATGTGTTCAATTACCTTTTATACACATTGCGTCGCATGCGTGCTCTGCTTTACTTACATGTGTTCAATTACCTTTTATACACATTGCGTTGCATGCGTGCTCTGCGTTACTTACATGTGTTCAATTACCTTTTATACACATTGCATTGCATGCGTGCTCTACTTTACTTACATGTGTTCAATTACCTTTTTATACACATTGCGTGCACGTGTGCATTGCTTTACTGATATGTGTTCAAGTTTCTCTATATACACATTGCATTGCATGCGTGCTCTGCTTTACTTACATGTGTTCAATTACCTTTTTATACACATTGCGTGCACGTGTGCATTGCTTTACTGATATGTGTTCAAGTTCCTTTTTATACACATTCCGTGCACGTGCGCATTGCTTTACTGATATGTGTTCAAGTTCCTTTTTATACACATTGCATGCACGTGTGCATTGCTTTACTTACATGTGTTCAATTACCTTTTTATACACATTGCATGCACGTGTGCATTGCTTTACTGATATGTGTTCAAGTTCCTTTTTATACACATTGCGTGCACGTGTGCATTGCTTTACTTATATGTGTTCAAGTTCCTCTATATACACATTGCGTGCATGCGTGCATTGCTTTACTCACATGTGTTCAAACCTACTACCTTGCTATACACATTGCTTGCATGTGTGCACCCCTTTACTCACATGTGTTCAATCCTACCATTTCTCTATGCATGACTTGCGTTGTCACGTACTTTCGATTGCTTTGTCATGAATGTTGCTAACAACATTGTACCTGTTAAGTTTGTTTTCTTTGCAGGCACGATATTGTATGTACGGCTCATTTGAGGCCGGCGCAACCGGACGAGCCGCACAGGTATTGTATCCTCCGAGTGAGACGTACTGAGAATTGTATAATTCTCTTACATCCTTTCTGCATTGTAGTGTAGATCGGCGTATGCCAGCTTATAACTGTCGCATGTGTGCTTCATTACAGCTTTCTTTGCATGATCATAAGTTATGTCTGGCCTCTTGCATGTTCAGTTGCATTTTTGCCCCTGCCTTCGGGCACATATCTTGTTTGTCTTGCATGTTTGTCCAAGTCTTCGGCCTTGTCAAAAATGGATCGTCTCTGGGCTTTGACATTCACTCCCGTCATTGTTATGACTTTCGAGTTCTGTCAAAGAGGGGCAACTGTAGACACCCCATTTTTGACCGTCCACAAGACTTGGACGTCACCATTTTGAACACTCGGTGATTATCCATGATTGTGTTCGTCTCGAGTTCCCGGAGGCCTCGGCAGCGCGCCTCGTCTTAGGACCTCTTGACTCGGCTGCTTCGTGTTCGGTTTTGGCACCAAACACTTGTGTTTTTGCATTTGAGGGTAGGGGGAGGCTTGTTAGCCATCCCTGAATCCCACCGGCTGCCCCCACACCCCACCGGCACTCCCTTTTGTCCGTCGGCACTGTTTTCTCAAAAACTTTGGCCGGTCGGCACTATATGTTGCCGACCGGCACTTTTTTTTGCCGGTGACGTTTTTTGCTGGCCGGTGACCCTTCTGAACCCCCCTGAGGATGGTCCATGCCAGCTGTGCCAGCTGGATTACACCATCACTCCTCCCCGTGCATAGGATTGGCCCATATGCACCTTTGACCCCCCTAAAGCTTCTAGAAGCTTGAACCCTTTTGGCCAAGCTTCTTGGAGAAGCTTGGCCAGCTGTTTTGGCTTCTCCAAGAAGCCTTGCACCCCCTTGACCCCTTTGAACCTTTTCCTTTGCTTAGCCATTTAGTCTTGGCTTGGTCTTGGCCTATATAAAGACCACCCCTCTCCATTGCTCAAGGGTTAGCCATTTGAGATAGAAAAACCAGAGCCTGTGTATCTATACCTCTGTCATATATCTCCTCTCTCTATATTTTCCCTCTCTCTCCTCTTGTGTGTGTGTTTTTAGGCCTAAAAGTGTGGTTTTACCTTACTTTTGCACCATTACACACACTACTACACCTTAGCTCGAGATTGAGGGACTTGGAGGGTTGTTTACTGTGATTTTGGACTGGTTTTGATCACTAGAGGAGGGCTGCTCCACCTGTTATTCAAAGGATCTTCAAGGGTGAGTTTGTTACTTTAGTTTCCCCATTCTTGCAACTAGTTTCTACCCCTCTTGCTTTGTGTTTTGAGCTTTGTCTATAACTGAAAAAACTCTTGTTTTTACTTGCTCTTGAACCTTCATTAAGGTCATTTTGTGGTTTGAGTAAAGGCTCACCCTTTTAGGCTTTGTTTGGCCATTTTGGTGTCTCTTTGGTAAAGCTTTGCTTACTTGGTGTTCTTGGTCTTCTCACCACTGAAAACCAGTGGGTTTTCAGTGGTGAGGAAGGTACTTTCAAGTCTTAGATAGGGGAGGGGCACCCCTCTCCCCCTTGTCCTTTGCTTGCCTTTGTATTTGGCCTAAAAGATAGCATGTGTGCATAGCCTTGTATGGCTTCATTTCAGAGTTTTTTTGAGTGTTTTGGAGCATGTTTAACCTCTGTTTTTTGTCGGATTTGTGGCCCTTAACATGCCTCTCATACTTGCTTTGTAATGCTTTACTTTGCTTGGAAGTGTGCCATGCCATTAGCCTACCATGTCCTCGTGTTTTAGCCTTGCATGTTATAGCATTTGATCTTGACTTGCCATGTATAAGGGCTGTGAGCCACTGATTTTAACATGTTTGATGTGCTTGACATGGTTACTTTGCATTATGGCTTGTTAGCCTTGAGTATGTGATCCATGGACATGCGTTGGTTATGTTATTTGAGTGATTTGGAGTCATTTAACATGCATATTTCAGCTCTTATATCATGCTCATGTGTCTCCATTTACCATCTTATTCATGCTTTGAATTGTTGGCCTCTTATGCTTTAAAGAGGGTCTTATGCATGCTTGTGTGTTTAGAGTTTTTGGGATGCCATGTGTGTGAGTTTTGGGTGTGTTCTTGCATACCTAAAATCCTTTTTTTTTTTTTCTTGTCCAATATAGGCCATGAGTGGTCATGTTTGTAGGCAATGGAATGCTCCACTTTGTGCCTTAGCCTTAGGCCTTTTGGCTTGCATGTTTGCATGAATATTTGTCCACCTTTCCAGTCCATTTTCGCCACTGTTTTGGGGAGATTTGAGGTCTGCCCCATTATGATCTAGTCCACCATTGCATGCTTGCCTTATGCTTGTTACATGTTTGGTTCATTAAGTGTTGTAGCATGATGACCCTATGCTTGATTTACCCTTGTTTGCATTGCATTTGCACTTTGCATGTTGCATTACATTTGGCATGTTTGCATCTTAGTATTAGGTTGTATTGTGGAGCCATGTTTGCATAACATGCATTGCATTACTTGGTTTGGGGTGTCAAGCCAAGTTGAGGGTTAGGATGAGTTCATACCATAAGTGATGCAACTTGTCCTACCTCTTGGTCACCAAGGCCCTTGACCAACACATGATAAGGCCTTGGATTTCATTTGTTTGTTGCATGCATAATACCATTAAAATGCAACCTTGGTTCCTTAGGTCATCATCAACATGCATAATTGATGGTCCAAGAACCAAGGGCCATGTCTCCTTGAGTCCCCAAACATGATAGGAGGCATTGGCCATGCTTACATATGCCTAAAAACCCATGCCATGCACTGCTGGTCTGTTGCTGCTGTCAAACTGTCATCTGCAGGAATTTTCTGCCGACCGGCAGTAGGGAGTGCCGACCAGCACCAAAAATGTGCCGATAACTTCAGAGGCAGCCGGTGATCATTATAAGCGGCCGGAGACCATTCCATCCAGCCGGTGATGTACTGCAATACATTTAGAAGGTGTCCTGGGACTTTGGAAATTATCAGAGAGGCAGGACAGTTGAAAACAGAGGCAGTGGTGCTACGGTGTGGGCTTTTCGGGCAAGTTGGATCGAACATGCATCATTCACGCATCCCGAGGCAGGGCTGAGGCCCCCTTTCTCTTATGTTAACATTTAATTCGATAATTAGAAATTTCTGTAATAATTAATTTATTCTGTATTTGGACTGTATTATTTTTGGACTGTATATTCTTTTGGTCCCTCTGTGTGAGGGCATATTTGTAATAAGTGTGGGTGAGTGTGTGTATGCCTTCCAACCCCCATTTCTTTCTTTCCTTTTATTTACTTGCTTTGATGGTTAGTATTAGGGCACGTTTATTTTAGCATACCTTATGCTATGCATGCGTGCATCCATGCCTTTGTTTACATGCACCGGGCTCGGTACATCATACAAACTGCATTGTATTTTCAATTCCAAATTGATTACGTGTTATTTGATTGCATCTCACATGTCATTTTAGGATAGCCGAGCTTACCTAGATTACATCCTTGCATGTGCTGCATTAGACATTTCAGTATGCTTAGGTCCATGCACGGATTTCTAATGAGCTTCTATTTTGGCTTGGAGTACTAGGTGAGCTTTTATGCTTTAGCATATCACATGCGTGTGAGTGTTGCCATAATAGCACAACTACCATGAGGCTAAGTGCTTATGTGACATAACTGCTTGAATGCCTGTGGATGGAGGTTGAATTATCTAAATTGGGACAATGCATTAAAAAACTGTGAGTTTTAAGCCCGTTAGTTAGTGGCAAAACTGTCTTTTCTAAAGCCCACTTGAAGGTGGCAAAACCTGCATTTTAGCCTACTTGCGAGTAGCAAATCATTTTCAAAACAAACATGCAATGTTTTGTTCCAATTTAGGCGATTTTGGTCTATACTTGTTTGCTGTGCGCGTAACATAGTAATTCTAGGCTAATAACCGGAATAAGAACATGTAATGTTTTCAAAATCGAATATCACGGTTAGTAGAGGCCGGTCTTCGGACCGGGCGAAAGGGGGTGCTCATAGCTGACCTTCCCCGATCGTACCCAAGCTCCCGAGCCAAGACCACTTTGGTGATGACGGACACGTGGCCTTTGGCACCGAGTCAGGGTTTCTTAAATTTCCCATTTTAAAAATATTTAAGTGGCGACTCTGTAATCTGGCGAAGCAGTCCATGTTTGGCACTTCTTTTCAAAAATCAGTTTTTCTTCAAAACGATTTGCCAGAGTTGGACTCTTTGGTTCAAGATTTAGAACCGTGACATTTTGAGTCCTTCGAACTGTAGTGACCCAATATCGAACCAGAACGGGGGGGACTCGCACTCCTCGCCCGGGATGCGTTCGGGGACGTCTACATCCAGTATCTATCTGAACAAAACAGCATACTCCTGCATTTTTCTGAGCAAAACATCTTGCTCTTGCACCTGTCCAAGAAGAACAGTGTGCTCTAGCATCTATCTAAGAAGAACATCATATTCATGCATCTATCCAAGCGGAACATCCTACTCCTACACTTGACCAAGTAGAACAATGTGCTCCAGCATTTGTCCGAGCAAAACATCCTGCTCCAGCATCTGTCCGACCAATCCGGCGTGCTCCAGCACTTGTGTAAATAGAACTACGTGCTCTAGCACCTGTCAACATTTGAATAGAACAGCATAGTTCAACCCCTATCTGAAGAGCATCAAAAGGAATTATGGTCTAGACAATAAAACCTAGGCCTGGTCTAATCACTTCTCATTTTAGTAGGAGGATTAATTAGATGGAGCCTTCAAAAAATTTCAACGTCCCAATGTTTGAGCTCTAACCATCTTTGTCACTACACCGTTGCAACAGGAATGAGGCACTCATGTGCAGGTTCTTCGCATCCAACCTAGGGAAAGTAGCCAGTTAATAGTTTGACAAGCTTCATGAAGGGTTTATTGGCAATGGGCAACAGTTGTCAGAGAGTTATGTGAAGCGCTTTGTGATCAACGTCAAGGATGCTAAGGAGGTGAACGCTTTGCTTGCCTTCTAAAAATCTTCTGACCAAACTCACAAGTCGTATGCCCAACATTACTAGGAGACCTTTTATAAAGTCGAGGAGGACTGTTCAAACCAAGTAGCAGTTGCCACATTTAAGCATGGCTTGTTACCAGAAGATAGTTTATGGCAGTCCTTTTTCAGGAAACTAACAAAAGAAGTTACTGATCTATTAATCAGGATTGCTTTGTGTATGGATGACACAAAAAGAAGTTGCTGTAATAGCTGGAGGGCACAAAAACCATCTTCCATACATGTATGGAGGGATGGCTTTGAGCCCTTAGCTTCCTCAACATGCTTGAGGCTTGTTTTTCCATGAAAGGGAGGCTCTCCCTCCCTCCTCCGGGTTCAGAATTTGGTGGCTTGAGCTATAGATACACACTTGTCTCTATATTTCCTTGTTTGCTCTTGTTTTGTGCCTTAAAGTGTAGTTTCATCATACTATTGTACACAAACACACACTCAAACACCATACTCTTGTTGCTGATGCTGTTTGAGGTCGGTCAAAAATGGGGTGTCTAACAGCAAAGGGCCGACAACTCTTTCAGAGGAAAACAGATTGAATGCCAGAGTGATGTGAGAATCACAAATGAGAAAAGGATGGGAAACAATACCCGAAGAAACTAGCTCCTCGCGAATTGAGAGGTCTCTTGCCATTAGAACACATTTGAGTGGTGTGTGTGTGTTTTTGGTTGTCTCGATTCTTGTTTTGAGTCGTTTCAAGTGTCTGTGTTTGTGTTTAGGTTGTTTTACATTTGTTTTCCTTTGTCGAGTCGTGGTACGCTACGTTCGGTCGTAGGCTCAATACCCAGTTGAGGACTTATTCTCACTCTCAATTTCAAAAAATTGTTTTGTGCTCAGAGTGCCGTGTCGTTATCCATATTTGTGCAAAACAAGATTTGTTCTTTGAAAAAAACTGTAGGGTTCAACCCAGGTCATGTGAGAACAGTAAAACCAGGACCTATCTGAAGCTATATAGGTTCCAAACTTCAAAGCAAAAGAAAAAAGGGAAAATGTCAGGCATTTGAGTGTGTCTCAACTTCTGCAAGATCTGTCATTGCATTCTGTATGTTCAGAATGAGCAGTGTCCTGTATGAGCTATGTGTTCAAAGTGAACAGAGTACTGTGTTATGAGCTGTGTGTTCAAACTAAGCAGTGTCCTGTATGAGCTGTGTGTTCAAGGTGAGCAGAGTATTGTGTTGTGAGTTGTATTTTCAGAATGAGCAGTGTCCTGCATGAGCTGTGTGTTCAAAATGAACAGAGTACTGTGTTACGAGCTGTGTGTTCAGAATGAGCAGTGTCCTGTATGAGTTGTGTGTTCAGAGTGAACAGAATAATGTGTTGACTGTTTCAAAGCCAGAATGGCGATCAGAAGTGCTCTCCCTGAGTACCAGTCCCTGCCAGAGGCATCTTGGTTGTGTTTGCAATGAGTTCCTAGGAGATCAACTACGACGGTGGAAACTAGAGTTTGAATGGCTGATGCCTAGAACGCAAAGGTTTGGAATTTCTGAGACTAAAGTCTAGTTTAAATACCCAATGGTGTATTCCCGACTTGAAATCTATATGGAAACCCCATAGGTTGAGGTACCAGGTATGCGCCTCGGTTTTGGATACTGAACCAACCTAATCTGTCACCCCGTTGGAAAATAGGGAAAGTTGTGAATATGATCAGGAAGGAAAGTGGCATCCATGGTTTCTATATGCAGATGTTATTCCTTGTCAGCATTTCAGGACCTTTGTACTGCGAGTTGAAGGTAAGTGTTCGAAGAACACAAGGGGAGATCCCCGTCAGAGTAGAGCGGTTCACCGCCACTCACCCCATGAGGTGCTTTTTAAAGCACCGCTTTGTTTGTTTCTTGCATTCCCTAAACATCATGTATTACATTGCTTGTAACATGTTGTAACATGTATTGTATCATCGCACTTATTGCATTTATTTGCATCTTGTGTTATCTTGTATCGTTTCTCCGTTCACGCTGCGCAGCATTTAGGATCGTTGTCCTCCGAGTCTATCTCAGGTTGTGTCGTGCACGCACCTGGGTGGTTGTTTACTGCTTCTTACGATTTCAGCGTGGTTAGAGTTTGTTCCTTCCTCACACGATTTTAGCGTGTTTGGAATTTGTTTACCTCTTCTCACGATTTCAGCGTGGTTAGAGTTTGTTCCTTCCTCACACGATTTCAGCGTGTTTGGAATTTGTTTACCTCTTCTCACGATTTCAACGTGGTTAGAGTTTGTTCCTTCCTCACACAATTTTAGCGTGTTTGGAATTTGTTTACCTCTTCTCACGATTTCAGCGTGGTTAGAGCCTGTTCCTTCCTCACACGGTTTCAATGTGTTTGGAATTTCTTTACCTCTTCTCCCAATTACACGTGGTTAGAGTTTTTTCCTTCCTCACATGATTTCAGCGTGTTTGAAATTTGTTTACCTCTTCTCACGATTTCAGCGTGGTTAGAGCTTGTTCCTTCCTCACACAATTTCAGCGTGTTTGGAATTTGTTTACCTCTTCTCACGATTTCAGCGTGGTTAGAGTTTGTTCCGTCCTCACATGATTTCAGAGTGTTTGGAATTTGTTGACCTCTTCTCACGATTTCAGCGTGGTTTGAGTGTCCTTTTCCTCACACGATTTCGGCGTGTTTGGAATGTATCCCAGGTTGTGTCGTGCACGCAGCTGATCGGTTTGTTTTCAGACCTCTTCTCACGATTTCAGCGCGGTTCGAGTGTCCTTTTTCTCACACGATTTCAGTGTGTTTGGAATTTATCTCAGGTTGCGTTGTGTACGCTCCTGATGGGTTGTTTTGGACCTCCTCTCACGATTTTAGCGTGGTTTGAGTGTCATTTTCCTCACACGATTTCGGCGTGTTTGGAATGTATCTCAAGTTGTGTCGTGCATGCACTTGATTGGTTTGTTTTCGGACCTCTTCTCACAATTTCAGCGTGGTTCAAGTGTCCTTTTCCTCACACGATTTCAGCGTGTTTGGAATTTGTCTTAGGTTGCGTTGTGTACGCACCTAATTGTTTGTTTTGGACCTCATCTCACGATTTCAGCGTGGTTTGAGTGCCCCATTCCTCACACGATTTCGATGTGTTTGGGATTTGTTCTTCCTCCTCTCATGATTCCAGCATGGTTGGAATATGTCACCCCTTGCATTTTATCGCGCTATTTTGCGCATCGCACTATTTTGTGCACCTTACTTGCATTGTGCATGCATTTTATCGCGCTATTTTGCGCATCGCACTTGTTAGTGCATTGTATTACATTCGCGCTATCTTGTGCACCTCGTTTGCACTTATTAGTGCATTATATCATTCGCGCTATCTTGCGCACCTCGTCTACACTTGTTAGTGCATTGCGTTACATTCGCGCTATCTGGCGCACCTCACCTGCACTTGTTAGTGCATTGCATTGTTATGCACATTTTTCGTTGCATTGTTATTTACACCACTCGTTGCATTGTCATGCACACTGCTCATGTTACACATCGCATTGTTATGCACACTACTCGTTGCATTGTTATGCACTCTATTTGCATTGTTGCGCATGTTTTACTCCCATTGTTATGCGCACTTCGGATGCATTGTTATGCACCCACACTTTGCTTGCGTTGTCACGCACTTTTCACTTGCATTGCTACTGTAGACGCGCCCTCGTGGCTTTATGCTTCTACAGTTCGAACTCGTTTGTCACGGTTCTTAATCTGATCTCGCAATGTGCAATGCAAGACTGATAAATCACCAAAGAGTCCAAATCCGGCAAATCGTTTTGGAAAATAGATTTTTAAGAAAGAAGTGCCAAACATGGACTGCTTTGCCAGATACAGAGTCGCCACCTAAATATTTTATTTTGGGGGAATTTAGGAAACCCTGACTCGTTGCCTAAGGCCACGTGTTCGTCATCACCAAAGTTGCCTCGGCTCGGGAACTTGGGTACAATTGGGGAAGGTCAGCTATGAGTACCCCCGCTCGCCCGATCAAAGATCGGCCTGTACTAAACATGATATCGAGTTTTTGAAAACACATGCGTTCTTATTCCGGTTATTAGCTAGAATAACTATGTGATGCGCACAGCAAAACAAGTATAGACTAGATCGCCTAATTTGGAACAAAGCATTGCATATCCGTTTGTTTGTAAAATGGTTTGAGTTTTGCTACTCGCAAGTAGGCCAAAATACGGATTTAAATGAATTGTCCCAATTCAAGCAATCCAACCTTCACCCACAGGCATTCAGGCAATAAATCAACTAAGTAGTTAGCCTCATGGTAAGCATGCTTTCATGTTAACACTCACATACATGCAAGATGCTAAAGCATAAACACTCACAATGTACTCCGAGCCAAAACAAAGAACATGTTAGTAATCAATGTATGATGCAAGTCCATGTTAAAATGGCTAATGCATCACATACAAAATGCAACTAGAATAGGCTCAGCTAATCTAAGGATGGCATGTGAAATGCGACAACTCGATATACGTATTCAAGTTGGAATTGAAATACTATACGGTTAGTATGATGCGCCGAGCCCGATGCATGCAATACAGATGAATGGATGCACGCATGCATATCATAAGGATGCTAATTGAAATATGCCCTAATACTAACCATCAAAAGCAGGTAAGTAAAAGGGAGAAAGAAATGGGGGTTGGAAGACATGCATCACACACACGTGCGCTTATTACAAGTTCGCCCTCTCGACGGAGGGACCGAAAAAATAATACAAATTAACTAACTAACAAGCTAATTAATTATTTACATAACCACTTAACTAATTAAACAAATTCATTATGCTACTGAAAGCAGCAAAACAGCCTCGGGGAGAAGGGTGCATGAATGCACGCTCGGCTTCGCTCAAAAATCCAACGCCATACTCATGCTGCCTCTGTTTGCACTGTTTATGCCTCTGAAAATTGCACAAGTCCCAAGGTTGGTTCTAGAACACTTCCTGAACACTGTGGGATGTCACCGGCCAAGAGGGATGGTCACCGGCCATGGAAAAGTGCTCATCGACCACAAATGAAGCTCTCGGCCAAATATTTGTAGCCGACCGGCACTGGAGATGGCTGACCGGCCATCTATTCCTGCAGAATCCTGTTTGACAGCAGCAGAGGATAGACAGAGCATGGGAAAGCATTTTCAAAGCAATGTTTGCACCACCACACTCCTTATCATGTTTAAGACTCAAAGGAGTATGGTTCCCGACCCTCGGGCCACCAATCGCGCATTTCAATGCGTGATGCCCAAATGAGTCAAGTATGCATTTGATATCAAATGAAATGCACACAAAACAAATAAGAAGCCTCCAACCCCTATCATAATTGATTCAAGAGGCAAGAGATGCATGCAATGATATGCAACCTAAACATGCAAGCTAAGCATGCAACATGAACATGTGAACAAGCATGCAACTAATTCAAGCATGTAACAAGCATGCAATAATATGTGACAACATATCAAGCCTATGACAAGATGCAAGCTAACAAGCATGCAAAATGCAACTTAAGCATGCAAGATGCAACATGGACAACATGTTAGGGACAATGCATGCAAATACGCAAAGCAACTTAACAATGGATGCCAAATGCAATTAAACATGCAACAACATGTTAATAGGCCAAGTATGCAACAACATACAAGGCAAGCATGCAACAACATGCAGGATTGGTCTTAAACCAAAATGGGCAGCTCTCAAATAAGCCCAAATTAGTGGCCAAAATGCTATGGAGATGAGGACAAAAGTACATACAAACATGCATGCCAATTGGCCTAACACTTAAGCATCGAAGGGGTAACTTTTAAGCACACTTAAAAGGGAAGATAAGCATGCAAATGTGACAACGTTACATGCTCTGAAATGATGCTAAAGGTGATGCCAAATCACATGAATAAGCCAAGCATGCATGATTAAGGCTTAAAGCTTAAAACTAGGCAAGGGACTTGGACCAAAGCTACACAAAACAAAGAGCATATGGCAAGTATGACCCAAAATAGTCCTAAAACATGCAATGAACCAAGCCAAAACAAGCCAAAACAAAGAGGGCAAGGCATGAGGCATACAAGACCACAAAAGGGGCATTACTCTACACCTAATACAACCAAACATGGCATGATTTAGGCGATCAAAAACAGAGGTATGACATGTCAAAAGGAGCCCAAAAACCCACCTAGATGTCATCCTAAGTACCCAAGCATGTTGGCATACACAATGTCACATTCATGAGGCACAAAACACAAGCCCTTTAAAGCATTAAAGGAGTGATAAGTGTAAGAATTCAAGCATGTTATATGGACTGAAATGACATTAGAAGTGATGTCAAACCACTAAAATGATTCAAATAAAGCATGCTAGCAACTTGAACACTTAAAGCATACGAGCAAGGATTGCATGGTGGCTATACAAAACAATGCAAGCATGACCAAAACAATTAAAACCGAGCTTAAGCATGCTACAACAAGCCTAAAATCTTCAAGAAGTTGAGCCAAAATCATGCTAAAAACATATGTTACAACATGATGCATGTTAAGGCTAAAACATGGGATTACAAGACAAGTGTATGAAGCATACATGGCATGTCTAAACCAACTTGAAATAGAGGTATAACATGGCAAAACAAAGCCTAATACCTACTGAAATGATGCTAAAGCAAGCTAAGCATACAAGCTACAACACAAGCCATTTGTGTAAGCATCAAAGACAATAAGGAGAGGGGATGACCCTCTCCTATTTAAGACACCAAAACCACCTCTCCACCACTGAAAATCCTCTAGATTTCAGTGGTAGAGAGGTCATGCAAAGCTAAGAACAATGGCCAAAAGGTATGGCCTTAAACAAGGCCTAACAAGGCCTTGGAGGGGGGAGACAACCCCGAACCTCAAAGTGACCTTAAACTAAGTTCTAAAGCAAGTAAAATTAGAACTTTTATCAGTTATAGACTAAGCTTAAAACAATAAGCAAGAATGGCTAAAAGCCTAAGCAAGAAAGGAGAATATAAAGTAAGGATGCTCACCCTTGTAGACCACCTTCAAGAACAAGGCTCCAGCACCTTTCTTTGGTCAAAACCAGTCCAAGAACCCTAAAAACAACCTTCTAAGGCCTCAACAACCCAAGGATGGTGTAAGAGGGAAAAGTGGTCTATGACCTTAAAAAGTGGTCTACAGACCTCTCTCTCTCTCCAAGCAAGGTCAACAAGGTATGGTCCACAAACCAAGCCAAAACACAAAGAGTTCAGAGGCCCGAAGGCAAGGCACTTAGCTGAAAACTCCGAAAACTCGAAACGAGCACAAACATGCGCGATCATCGAGTGCTCAATCGATGACGTCTGAGTCTTAAGGTCGGTCAAAATAGGGTGTCTACAGTTGCCCCTCTTTGATAGAACTCGGAAGTGAAGAAGTGACGGGAGTGAATGTCAAAGCCCAGAGATGACCCATTTTTGACAAGGCCGAAGACTTAGACAAACAGGCAAGATAACAAAGAGATGCGCCCACAGGCAGGGGCAAAATGCAAATGACATGCACAATGCCGAACATAACTTATGATCATGCAAAGAGGACTAATCTCACCCGGAGTTCCTCTGACTAAACTGCACATACAACATTGTCTGGTTGTGCCAGCTTCAAATGAACCATACATACAATATCGTGCATGCACAAAAGAAACGTTGACAGATACAATATAGTAGAAACACATGTAGGTAGAATGCGCATAACAATGCAAGTGAAAAGGTGCATAACAATGCAAGCGGAACGTGCGTGACAACGAAAGTAAAGTGTCCATAACAATGCAAGTAGAGCGTGCGTGACAACGCAAGTAAAGTGTGCATAACAATGCAGGTAACGTGCGTGACAACGCAAGTAAAGTGTGCATAACAATGCGAGTAGAACGTGCGTGACAGCGCAAGTAAAGTGTGCATAACAATGCGAGTAGAACGTGCGTGACAATGCAAGTAAAGTGTGCATAACAATGCCAGTAGAACGTGCGTGACGATGCAAGTGGAGTGCATAACAATGCAAGTAAAGCGTGCATAACAACGCAAGTAAGACGTGCACGACAACGCAAGTGGAGTGCATAACAATGCAAGCAAAGCGTGCATGACAATGTAAGTGAAGAGGTGCATGACAATGCAAGAGAAATGTGCATAATAATGCAACGAATGTGCATAACAATGCATTTTCAGTGCAACTTCAAAAGCATGTTTGAAACAAAATGCCGAATAAGGAAATGCAAACCTTAACGAGACCAATTCAAGCGCGACCTCCGATTTACCTCTTGGAGGGGTCACAACATACTTTAAAAGGATACACCTCGCTCTTGACGAGTGATGATGAGTTGTGCATCGAAGAGTTGAATTGAAGTTCCCGCGGTGACATTTTAGGCCGAAAAGTGTACTTTTCTTGCACTTTCTCAAGAGCCAAGGACTCGAATCAACATAAAAACACACAGGGAGGACAATGGGGCCCTGAAGACCATCCAAGAGGGTTGCCAACCACCTAGATCAGCTGCCGACCACTTGTTGACCACATAAGTGGTCGGTCGACTAGAAAAATTAGCTGGCCGACTAGTTTAGCAAAATAGGGGCAGCTTGGTCTTTTGAAGTTCGACCCTTTAAGTACACAACTCCAAATCCCTTTTGCTCATTCCAACACCCCCGCGAAGTTGATTCGCAAAAAATTTTTGATTCTCTTTGTTTTGAACCGATCAGAATTTATTTTCGGAGCTTCTTTCTCCATTTTCACGACTTGAGGTATGTTTCTCTCGAAGTTTAGCATCTTTTCCCGGGGCTTGACTTTTTTGACTTTTTTCTCTTCCTGAGGGTTGACTTTTGTTGACATTTTGCAATTTTGGCTTATTTCGCTCATTTTGCACCTTTTGCCGATTCTTTTCAGATGGCGGACCACATTCCACACGATTGGGGCTCCCCGAGAGCAGAGGTCGAGTCTGATGTCATACCATTGCCGCTGAGGGTTCGGCCTTTTGATCCGGAGAGGTACCACCCTCAGGAGCACATTCTACCCCCGAGCACCTTTCATCATTTCACAGACTTCATGCGACGAGCACCCGCAGACTTGCTACTATAGGAGCCGGAGTCTCATTTGTCTCGTCACGCGCGCGAGGTTCGTACTTCACTTTTACATTTTCTGTGATGTATTTTTCATTTCTTGCACACTTCATGCTTCCGCTATGTATTATATCTGCTCGTTCTGAACACAGCTCACACACAGCACTTCTGCTCGTTCTGAACATAACTCACAACATAGTATCCGGTTCATTTGGCACACAGCTCATACATAGCATTCTATTCATTTGCACGTAGCTCCCAACACAGTATTCTGTTCATTTGGCACGCAGCGCACAACAGAGTATTCTGTTCATTTGGCACACAGCTCACAACACAGTATTCTGTTCATTTGGCACGCAGCTCACAACACAATACTCTGTTCATTTTGTACGCAGCTCACAACACAGTATTCTGTTCATTTGGCACGTAGCTCATAACACAACACTTTGTTCATTTGGCACACAGCTCACAACATAGTATTCTGTTCATTTGGCACACAGCTCAGAACACAATATTCTGTTCATTTGGTACGCAGCTCATAACACAACTCTCTGTTCATTTTGAAACTGAATACATCTGTTCATTTTGAATGTAGGTATCTTCCTGTTTCACCCAGGGATATGGGTCGATCATTGCAAGGGAGTGGTACATGGAGCTCCCAGATGCTGTTTGACAGATTGTAGATGAGGCGAGGTTTGGCCTATTTTTTGTGGGGTTGTCGCGACTTCAAGCGAGCAGGACCCCCATGGGTGCACTTGTAGAGAGATGGTGGGACACCACCAACTCTTTCCATTTCTCTACTGCCAGGGACACGACGATGACCCCGTACGACTTTTCGATGTTGACAGGCCTCGACATGGCAGGCCGGCCAATCCCATACGATTTTGATATGGGCGAGTGGGAGGCAGCTTGGACTTACTTGCTCAGAGCCCATCCGCCGATCTACAGATCATCAGGCATGGTCAGGTACACCTAGTTTACAGAGTAGTACAGGAGGACTATGCCCGAGCCTGTTGAGGCCATAGAGCAGTATGCCCGGGGATTTCTGATGTTCCTTCTTAGGACCACACAGTTCTCTGACAGGGTGAACACGGTCGGGCTATATCTCCTCAGTGCTCTGGTAGACCTATCACAGGTCTGGCACTTTGGTTGGGGTGGCGTTGGCCTTGCTACCCTTTACTGCTATATGAGCGCGACCTCCTGCGGGCACGGGACCATAGTAGGTGGCTACTGGAGAGCCTGCGAGGTACATTCTGCCCTCTTGATTTGCATTTCCACTTTTCATTACCTGTACACTGCACACTCCACACATCACACACATTATATTCTGTACTCTGCATTCCACACTCAGCATTCTGCATTTTCTGTATATTCTGTATTCTCATTACCACTGTCTTGCCTTTCACAGTTGTGGGTTTGCGCTTACTTCCTGACGCTTGCCCCTGATCCGGAGGTGGAGGCACCACTCGATGTGCTGTACTCGCGCAGATTTGAAGGTCGGTGTCGGCCCCGACCCCGGGAGACATTGCCATATCTCAGGCAATACTTTGACATAGTACGGGCGACCGAGGTAATCCAGAACTCTCAGTTCTTCAATGCTTTCGGCTTTGATTCATCTTGCATATTTATGACATCTAATTATTTTATGCACTTGTTATCCGTAGGTCAGCTGGCAGCCTTGGATAGCCATGCCAGGGTATTCTCGGTTCCAGTTAGCTAGGGCATAGGGCACCTCCCGATACAGGATTTTGTTTGAGGGACCAGTCGGCAGAGCCTGGTTTCTCGGGGAGCGCTTTATGCGCCAGATGATGGGCAATCCCACTCAGGAGATCCCTTCACCGCCCCCAATGGACATGCGATCCACAGAGAGTCTCACTCCCCAGGAGGTTAGCGACCATATGCTGGGTGCTGACGCAGTCCTTTTCCTAGAGGAGGGGAAGTACGCAACATATCTTCACACATACCTGATGCCTCCACAGACAGGTGTCCGTACCTCCATTAGGAGAGCTATTGACATGCCTTCCTCGAGCCACGCCCGAGCTGCAGACATCCCTTCGACTAGCAAGGCCAGCGCATCGAGAGGTAGGACCAGGGAGATACCCCCTACTTGGCATTGTGCTGGGTGGCCAGATCCTCCGACTGAGCTGACAGGCTGGCGATATGGGACACCATACCAGATTCCGCTAGAGCCTCCATTGCCAGATCATCGATATGTTAGTGACCCTGACTCACCACCGGTATGAATTACAGCTTTCACCTATCATTCAGATATTTAGACCTTCATTTATTCACTGATGACTTTGAACTTGTATCTGCAGCCTCCCAGAGGATATGTTGTGGGGTTGCACAAGGCGATGGCCTCCCTTGAGAGCATGGTCTTGCAGAGGGAGACGCTGCTGTACACCTTTAGCATTCCGGTACTTTTCAATTTCCTTGTATTTATCATGCTTCTGATGACATACTGAAACTGAACATTTCACTGCACTGATTCATTGCATGTATAGCTCATACCTGACACATGACATTCGGATACTATATCTGCATGCACTCATTCCATGCACCGTACTTGCATCTGATATACATACTCTGGCTGATGTATTCGAACTGCCTTTTCAGGTCACACCTCTGCAGCCCGGGCCACCCAGGCCTTCTCGAGTAGCGGGGAGAGGGATCCCGACATGCTGCTGGGGGAGACGTAGGGTGCCTGCCAGACATGACGGTGAGTCTAATGAGGAAGAGGAGTCAGCACACCCTCAGTCAGAGACATCTGCAGGCAGAGATGATGACACCGGTTCCGGTTCTGAGGGCGGAGACGATGTCGAGGATGATGGCTCCGATTCAGACGGTGGTGCCGATGGTGGTGGTGCAGAGGCTGCTCAGCCAAAGAGGGTGAAGAGGGCCTCTCGATCTTGAGTTAGATAGCACCGATGCAGATGTTTTGCTTTGTTTTCTTTTTACTAGTAGTTGTAGCACATTGTACAGCGTTAGGCAGTTTTATTTTCATTAAAACTTGTACCTTGGTGTAAAAAGAAACCGTGATGGAATGAAAATAGCTTTTTGTTCAAAAAGTGTTGCATTTGTATTCTAAGCATCGCATCGCATCATTTTGCACAAAAATGAGATTGATGAACATTGAACATCGTCTATTGCTGAGTCAGGTAGTGAACCAACGTATCAAACAAAACAACTTAAAGAAACAAATTCGATAAACGAATTAACAACTCTATAAACAATGAGCAACAACTCGATAAGCAAAGAGCAACAACTCGATAAACAAAGAGCAACAACTCAATAATCAAAAAGTAACAACTCGATAAGCAAAACTTAACAACTCGATAAGAAAATGCATTTTAGACAAACAAAGCAACAGGACGCATCCAAATCAGAAGTAAACTCAAACCTTCAGCATTCTTGACACATAGGAAGGCTAGGAACTCTCTTCTGGAGACAAGAAAAGGCTACAGACCACATTTTTGCTTATGGCCGACCACCAAAAGGGCTTTCCAACCACTTTTTTGGTCTGTAGACCAGAAAATGTGGCTGGTTGACCAGAAAAAATGGCTGTCAACCAAAAAAAGTGGTCGGCGACCAGTTGGCATGGAGACCTCCAGATTTTGGCCACCAGTCCTCTAAACAGTGCCTTATCCTCCATAAAGGTTCCACCTTCATGGTTCCCTCATTCTAACTTAGTTTTGCACCAAATGGAGGCTATTCTTGTCCAAAATCTCACAAATTGGATTTCTAACTTGGATGGCTCGGAAAAGCTGAATTTCTGGGGCTTCGAAATAAATGCACTATTCACACTAAGCCGCACCCCGCTGCGTTTTCCGTTCCTCCATGCCACGGCAAGGTGTTGGAATCTGGTAACTCACGTCTTTAGCTTTGGCGGACAAGAGATGTGTCCCCCTTTTGAAGACTTCCAAGCTTTAATGGAATTCAAGCGCGATGAAGAAATCCTGCCCCAATTCCACTTCGGCCACATCCAAGCCTTAGGACGGATGTGCGGCTCACTTTGCATGACGCTCGGTCATTGACTCACGACGGAATACTGGACATCCCCAGCTTGATTCGTCAGTTTTCTGATGCCGGTGATCGCGGCGATCATGACTGGCAGGGTTTTCAGCGACACGCCCTTTGCTTGTGCATGTTGTCTCATTTCTTGTTTGCCCCAGGCTCCGGTGGGTCTAGCGTCGGTTTGATTGAGGTTGCCCAAGGTCTAAAAGAGGTAAAAGCTGCATTAACATGACACTAGCAGAGACATTGATGGGTTGGATGCTTTCCATCGCTGAGAGATGACTAGATCCGCGAGGAGTCCACTACTGTTGCAGGTAATATTTCCTACCCTATCTCACATATATTTCTCACATCACTCGGCCCTCAGGCTCGTTTTTTTTTCTCTCAAAACCCTTTTCTCACTTTTCTCTGAACGTACATCTCTCTATTCTTTAATCTTTCACTTTCCATCCTTCCCCATATATGGTTGATGGATAAGTTGAAGGTTCTGGACTCATGCCCAGCATATTCAGCTCGTGGCTATTTCTTCCGGCGACGTCTAGTCGATGCCCCAGATGATGGATGGTGGTGCGAATGGATGTGCAGTTTGTCTGCTGCTGACATTGCTTGGCGCTGCCCTTGGCTCAATTTACCGGTGATGAGCTTCAGCATGACTCGGTAGCCCGAGATTCAGTTGATCGGCCTAACACACTGTGTCCTTTATTTCCCATTCCGATTCCCGCACCAATTTGGACATGATCAGATTTGCCCGGAGGAGGGGATAGAGTACCCTGCTGCATTTCCAGTTTGAGGCGCACAGCTAGCTCGGTATGCCACAACATGGAGGATGAGAGAGCTTCTAGCCCCCGCCCCCACTTTAAGTTAAAGCCTCTCTGATGAGTGCATAGCTTGGCTTGATGAAGAGGCACAGGTTGGGCCTTCTTTGGCATCAGAGGCTTTCACAAGCTCTGGGAGGGGAGGCGGGAACACCTGACTATACCCCGAGTTTATTTGCTTTAATCAGTACTTTCAAGTTTTCTTTATGAATGTAATAAAAAGCAACTTCAATTTGTATTCAAGAGTAGGAGAACTATATACTAAAATCAATGTAATTGAAGGTTGTGGGTACTGAAAATCTTCCATTTGGTCGAAAAATGGCCTAAGTCGTAAAAAGATTAATTTGAGCAAAATCAACTTTTATTAAAACTTTTCAAAACCATTTTCAATATGGATCTATCACTGAGATGTACAACCCCGGATCCCAGC
This sequence comes from Camellia granthamiana, assembly GCA_036172215.1. Lineage (NCBI taxonomy): Eukaryota > Viridiplantae > Streptophyta > Magnoliopsida > Ericales > Theaceae > Camellia > Camellia granthamiana. Next base: position 77,133,252 of record CM069913.1, on the reverse strand, counting down.
AGCTGGAAAGTTGCCCCTAGTCTGAATAGCACTACACTGGAGATCACAACCGAGCTCTTGAATGTAGAATAGACAAAGATGATCAACATAATCAGATGGACAAAGTTGATTTGGAAGTGTTTATGGCTGGACTTCAGAATGAAGTTGTCTACGTATCCCAAAGATGGGAATCAAGCCTTACGTAGTTCAGTTCAGGTTCGCTCATGTATTAATCCTCTCCATTTGCGCTCTAACTTTTGCCAAGGCCGCCCTTTCTGGGTTTTTAACTTTGTGAGCTCAGTTTTTGTTATTTCAATTTTTTTGTACTCTAACTTTTGCCTAGGTTTCCCTTTTGGGTTTTCAGCCTAGCGAGCCACTCAGGGATAGTATTTCTTCAACTTGTCCATGTTGATCGGCTGGGAGAACTCTAGGCCATCTAAATCCATCAGAATGACAGCTCCACCCGACCAGATAGACTTGATGATGTAAGGGCCAGTTCATTTGGGTCTGAACTTGCCCCTAGGGTCGTGGATGGGAGTTCGGTTGTCTTTGAGCACTAGATCCCCCTCTTTCAAATTCCTGGACTTAACCTTCTTGTTGAAAGCCCTGGCAATTCTTCGTTGATAACCCTGGACATGATACAATGCTTTCAGCCTTCTTTCATCAAAGAGTATGAGTTCTTCGAACCTGCTTTGCTGCCAATCTACCTCAGCTATTTGACACTCAGCCAATACCCGTAATGACGAAACCTCAACTTTGATAGGCAGAACAGCCTCCATCCAATAAACCAAGGAATACGAAGTTGCCCCAGTAGAAGTTCGAATTGAAGTCCGGTAGCCCCAAAGAGCAAATGGCAACTTATCTGGTCAATCCCTGTAGGTTTCCACCATCTTCTGCAGAATGTGCTTGATGTTCTTATTGGCGGCCTCAACTGCTCCGTTGGTTTATGGCCAATATGTAGATGACTTATGAAAAGCCACATTGTCCTTCTCCAACAAGTCGATCACCTCCTTCTTGAAGTGGGAACCATTATCCGAAATAATCTCATTCGGGACCTCGTAGCGACAGATGATGTTGTTCCTGATGAACTTAGCAACGTACGATTCCTTCAACACCGCGTAAGATTGGGCCTCAACCCACTTGGTGAAGTAGTCTATCGCTACCAGAATATACTCATGCCTGTTGGACCCCTTCGGAGTGACAGCCCCAATTACATGAATTCCCCAGACTGAAAACGGCCATGGCGAAGTCATATTGTACAGCTTCGACGGTGGAATGTTCTTGCGATTTGCATGGATCTGACACTTGTGGCATCGCCGAACAAAGCCAATACAATCCTCCTCCATGGTGGACCAGTAATAATCCTGTCTAAGGATCTTCCAGGCTAGCATCACCCCGCTCATATGCGCTCCGCACTCTCCTCTATGGATGGCCTCCATCAGGCGCTTGGATTCTTTAGCATCAACACACAGTTTATGCATCCCGAGATGACCCCTCTACAGTTTACCTCCGCAGACGATGAACTAAGCAGCCATTTTTTGAATTGCCCTCTTATCTTTGGCATTTGCCCCTGGTGGATACGCTTCCTTTTCCAAGAAGTTCCAGACGTCGTAATACCAGGGGTTCGCATCTTGTACCTCATCTATGGCAGCAATCAGCTCGTAGGCTGGCACGAATTTTTGTTTAATGATGATCGGACGCATCCGGACTCCGAAAGGGATGTCTATCATAGAAGATGGAGTTGCTAATGAATCAGCGAACCTGTTGTTAGCGAAGTTCAATTTCTCAAACCGAGGAATCAGAACATCCAAGGTCTGGTGATAAACTCTCATTTTTTTCTTCTCTAACTTTCCAATCTCCTTTAGCTTGAGATACAAGAAGGTTCGAGTCCCCAATGACATCCAAAAGTTTTGCCCCTAGTTCTAGGGCGACTTCCAATCCAGCAATACATGCCTCATATTCTGCCTCGTTGTTCGACACTTTGAACCAGAGTTTGAATGCTAGAGGTATACGGGAATTGTCAGGTGCTATCAGCAACACCCTTATCCCATACCCATATTGGTTTGACGCTCTATCAAAGTACATTGTCCAAGTCTCTTCTTCGACATGTAGAATGGCCTCATTTGGGAACAGATACTCAACTGCTTCATCCTCTTCAACTGGGTGATCGGCTAGGAAACTCCGCTACCGCTCTCCCTTTCACTGACTTGCGCGTTATATACTTCAGATCAAATTCAGAAAGCAGAAGCAACCAACGAGCTAGCCTACCCATAAGTGCTGGTTTCTCGAAGAGATATTTGATGGGATCTAATCATGAAACCAGTATTACAGAGTGAGCTAACAGGTACATACCAAGGCTAGACAAGCCTTCTCCAGCGGAGTGTAACGGGTCTCGTAATCCAGCATTTTCTTGCTCAGGTAGTAGATACCCTTCTCCACTTTGTCCTCAAACTCCTGTGCAAGCATGCAGCCCATTGTCATTTCTGTCACTGAAAGATACAGAATCAATGGTTTCCCCGGCTCAGGCGGTGACAACATCGGTGGGTTCTGTAAATATTGCTTGATCTGTTCGAAAGCAGCTTGGCATCGGTCGTCCCATTGGAACTTCTTCCCTTTCTTCAGGAGACCAAACAGTGGTTCACAAGTCAAGGTTAATTTTGCAATAAACCGTCTTATGAATTGCACTTTACCCAGAAAGCCTCGCACCTCCTTTTCAGTTCTCAGTGGTGGCATTTCTAAGATGGCCTTGATTTTGGAAGGATCGACCTTGATACCCCTCTGTGTGATCAAGAACCCCAGTATTTTCTCTGCTGTAACACCAAATGTACAGTTCTGAGGATTCAGCCACAACCGATACTCTCTGATCCGTTGGAAGAATTTCTGTAAGGCGGTGTAGTGGCCCTCTCTTTCCTCGGACTTGATAATCATGTCGTCCACGTACACCTCAACCTCTTTATGGATCATATCATGAAAAATTGTGGCCGCAGCTCGTTGATACGTAGCCCCAACATTCTTCAACCCAAACGGCATCACCCTATAACAATAGGTTCCCCACGGGGTGGTGAAAGCAGTCTTCTCCCTGTCTTCGGGTGCCATCAAAATCTGATTGTAGCCTGAAAACCCATCCATGAACGAGAACAGCTCATGCCCAGCAATGAAGTCCACTAATTCGTCGATATGCGGCAAAGGAAAGTCGTCCATCAGACTGGCTTTGTTCAAATCCCTGAAGTCCACACATACCCAAATTTTGCTGTCCTTTTTCCGCACCGGAACTATATTGGGCAACCAAATAGGGTATTCAGATACCAACAGGAACCCTATGTCAGTCTTCTTGGTGACCTCTTCTTTGATCTTCAGAGCCCAGTCCGGGTGGATCCTTCGGAGCTTCTGCTTAACAGGTCGGGCGTCTGGGTCAAGAGGGATCTGGTGCTGTACAATCTCAGGATCGATTCCAGGCATGTCTTCGTAGGACCACGCGAAAACATCTTTGAAATCTTTTAATGAAGCGACTAAGTGCTCGCGCTCCTCCGAAGACAACGTGGACCCGATTTGGACCAGCCACGGGTCCTTCTCAGTACTAACATTAATTGTGGTGATTTCATCAACCAACGGTTTTACAAACCTCTTATGCTCTTGATCAAGCAAATATTGAAAAATCGGAGGAATTTCTTCCTCGTCATTTTTCATCAAAGTTTTGAAAATCCTGATTAATGCAATAAATTATGGGCACAAAAAAGTACTCGGAAACCACAGCCGTACCATTCTCGTTAATAACATCCAGTCCATCTGATTCCTCTGTTACAACAGACTCAAAGGAAAAAGAAAAAGATGACCTGCACAGGACAGTGGCATCCGGGTTATCATCGCCAAGAATACTAAACTCATACTCAAACGAGCTGGAACCTGATTCCGACTCCAGAGACTCGGTGGAATCAGATTCTGCCTCACTACCTAACCCGGTGCTGCTCGATAAAAAGCCCTGCTCGTATTGCAAGACGAGGGAGGGTGCGATGGATGCATCAAGAATGCTTGAAGATGGGCCCACAGCCGGTTCATTCCCGATGATGGAGACTGAGAAGTTATCCCCCAAGCACTCCGGTACGATCTCAGGATCTGCGAGGGGACAAGCCAGCGCTACCCCCATTTCAATTTATGTGCTCTCGGAATCCTCCTCCTTGCACTGCTCAGCCTCAGCTGGTGTGTGACGCCACGATTCTACACTATTGGTTGCAGTCAAGAGAGAATCACTAATGAGTCCTATGGTCAATAACCAAGTAAGATCCCAGTCGCCGGAGGAGTCAAAATAGCCTCCCTTCTAAGTCCAGCTTTCTTAGGCAGCGCACTACCCTTTTGACAGATCTTAAAAGGTATTGACACAAGGTCTCATAAGCAACGATAAGGTTCATACATATACGTAGAATACAAATACATAACAACCACAATATACTTAATTCAAAAGATGGCTCCATTACATTACATCCCAAAAGAAAGCTTAAATCTTCACATGAGTCTTACAAAATATCCAAAAAGAAACTTCTAATTTTTCTAGGATAGCCAAAAGTCTTCGAAGGTTTCAGGCTCGTCGCCTCCAGCTATAAGTTCCTCTTCGTCACCTGGCATGATACGCCGTGAGCTTTGAATGCCCAGTAAACACACACACACCCGTCCCTTTTTCCCCAGTCCAATACACAATCACAATCACAATTACAATTAGAACATCAAGTAGTAAAGCAGGATACTCAAATAAATAAAGGGTTAAGTTAGATGTTAGCAAACTAGAAATCCCCCAAAGAGATTTCATCCTCACAACCACAAGAATCGGACGAGGATTATTCGGTATGCCCCCTCTTTTGCTGCTTTGTTGCAGAACTAACCTCGGATGCCTACCAACGATTACGTACCGTGTAGCGCCAACCGCAGGGCCTCAAAAGTGACAGTAAAATAGGGCCTTGCCCGAATCCCTCCTTACACCAAACCACCTAGGGTCCGCATACAAGCGCTCCGTTCAAGGGTCCTGAAAACCACTTGCGCAAGACTTTAACTTCCAAATAGGGAACGCATCCCAACCAACCATATATCACATAATCTCATCTTTTCAAGACTCAAGTGTTCGAAAACCCAATACCCTCCCAATTAGGTTTCCCGTTGAGTTAAATGTTTTACATCAAGGTTAGTCCAACTTACAAGACAATAATATCCACATAAGCATGCATCCTTAAGATGAGGAAGATAAATAACATAACCATAACACATATAATATCATGCAAAAATATGCTCATAAGCTAATAAATATTTTCATGAATACGAGGGCATAAAACATCCATGCATAAAGAAATTTCCAGATTTAATATCACATAAAGATTAAAATGGAAGGACTTTTTTAGATCTTTCACCGGACTCGGCCTTCCTATTGTTCGTAGAGAATTTGATTTAGTTTCTAGAACATATTTCAGAAATGGGATCGCTTTTCTAGATTTTAAGTTAGTTAGAAAACATTCCAGCGCTGTCCAGATTCTGTCCAGATCCGTCGACCGTTACGAAAATTTGATTTTCTTGCAAACCGCTTAATGTTTTTCGATGAAACCAATTTTAGTTGAAAGCTAACTCCCTAAGGAAGATTTTGACATAAAATAGAGGTCCAGAATAAATTTATACATTTTTCTGGAATTTTTGGAAGTGGCTGCGAAAAACAGATTCTAAGGTGTCATGCCCAAAACAAGAAGATTTATGGGAAAAGGGGTCCACCAAGGGAAAATTTTCGTTTATTTTGTGATGAAAACAGGCCAACTAACATACATTAAACTCAGAAAATTTACTTGGAAGTGTGCCTTTGGAAAGTTTGAGAGATTTGTATGAAAAAAATGGTTTTGTGCCAAAATGGGAAAAATACAAGAGTGGTAGAGTCAATACTCAACTCTTAGCACCTTTAACACAAGTAACTCATCAAAAACATATCTGAAAACATTATTTAGAACCATTAGAAACATGTATTTGAAAAAGGAAAATGAAAGAGAAGGCTGTGTTGTGGCTTACTTGTTAAGCTTTGAACAAGAAGGCTCTCTTCTTCCCCCCTCTTCCTCTGTAGGCTTCTCTCTCTTGCTCTCCTTTCTCTCCTCTAGTAGAATGTGTGTGTGAGTGTGTTGTTTGTGCTTGCCAAGCTAGGGGATGTTGGTATTTATAGACAATTTTTGATGTAAAATGTCCTAAAAGCCCATTAGTTGGAAATGGATGGAAAGGTTAGGATTTGTTTGAAGTTTAAAGGAATACGAGTGATTTGGGAGGCTTACTCAAGGTTTAGGCAACATCTAGTTGAAATGAAACTAGTTTTGGAATTAGCATCCTAGGTCTGGGGTACTAGGTTTGTGGTTTTTCTAGAATTTCATGATGATAAATTTTGAAAATTGTCTCCTCACTTTCTCCTAGAATGGCCGGCCCTAGGGAAGGGTAAAGGGGTTATTTTTTAATCAATTTAGGTTCTAGGGCACACTCCTCAAGGTGTATATATACATATCTCACTTGATTGATGGTACTTATGGTGCAAGGGTACATGTACTAGTTTTGGGGTAAATTTTGAATTTAAATAAAGAGTGAGGGTTTGGAGTTAAATACATGTATTGGAACCCTACTTATGTAGAATTTAATTAGGTTAGGGAACCTAATCCGGCTAGGATAATTCCTGCTTTGATAAAAAAAAAAAAAAAAAAAAAAAAAGGTAATGCTAACCGACAAGATTTGAATTAATTCAAGTAACTGAGGGGCTTTAAGAAAATAATTCAAACATTCGGGCCTTTAAAGTGAATACATATTTCAGGGACTTCACAACTGTGGAGAAGTGGTTTGGAAATACTCTTCAGATCCTAGGAGACACTAGTGATCCTCAGCTAGTCACCTGAAAATATAGAAACACTCCGGTCGAGGGTGTCGGAATTAGCACTCCCACGGGCAAGTCAGTTCTCGCACTCAAAATAGCTTCTCTTCTAAGTTAAGCAAAAGGTGATTGTTACATACCTACTATATCCGTTATTCCTGTATTTATACCTGTTTCTTTTGGGCCTCGGGGCCAGGGCTTACTTTCTAATTATTATCCTTTCCTTTATTCGGCTCCAGTCATCCGGGCTTATTCGGCCCATAAATTCTATTCGGCCCCCTCCCTATTCTCGCAGGATACAGCCGATTAATATCAGCCTTCAATTGCGCACGCCTTATGACTTCGTCATTTATTCGGCCCCCACAATTGCCCCCCGAACTCTCCATTGACGGTAGTTAATCGGTGTGTTCGGTTTTGAATTCGAAAGTCAAAATAGGTCAGATGGCTCTGCATATCCCAATATGGATGTCAGAATGCGCACACCTTTTCAATCATCATTACACTTTCCCGCCTCGTTTGTGCATCCCTCACATTTATTACGATTTGAAACTGCAGTCTTTTCGAATGCACAATTCATCAAATATTCGACTCTTCGACCGCCAGTGGGTGTCCCTCCTTTGATTCGCATTTTTTGTAATTCTTCTTCGTCTATCTTTGCTCTGTTTAATCTTCGTAAGTCTTCTTCTCCTTTCTTTACAATCGTATTTTCTGTTTGTCATTTCGATTTCGGCGAAACCTCGAATCCCTGCGAAAATGGCTAAACACTTGAAAGACCTCCTTTCTGAGGGTTGTATTTTCGGATTCCGGCGACATTTTTTAATTCCCGACGATGTCCACTTGTCTCTTGTAACGGACAGTACTCTTGACATGGAGAGGGAGGATCATAATACGATCGTCTTCCCTCCCTTATCTATAGCGGAGGGCGGAGTCCGTTTTCCCCTACATCCACTGCTTAGGGCCGTCCTTCGCTATTGGAGTCTGATTCCTTCTCAACCCAACGTAAATTTCTTTCGAGTCATCATGGGGGTGATAGAGTTGAACCGACGTCTTAGGATCAACCTTGGCATCCCGGCGATTCGGCACTGTAGACGTCCCCGAACGCCCCGGGAGGGTGAGCTCCCGTTCCGTTTGTTTGTGGGTGTACTACAGTTCGGACTCGAATTGTCACGGTTCTAAATCTGAACCAAAGAGTCCAACTCTGGCAAGTCGTTTTGAGAAAAAAAAAACAGATTTTGAAAAGAAGTGCCAAACATGGACTGCTTTGCCAGATTACAGAGTCGCCACCTAAATATTTTTTAAAATGGGAAATTTAGGAAACCCTGACCCGGTGCCGAAGGCCATGTGTCCGTCATAACCAAAGTAGTCTTGGCTCGGGAGCTTGGGTACGATCGGGGAAGGTCAGCTATGAGCACCCCCTTTTGCCCGGTTCGAAGACCGGCCTCTACTAACCGTGATATCCGATTTTGGAAAACATTACATGCTCTTATTCCAATTATTAGTCTAGAATTACTATGTTATGCGTACAACAAACAAGTATAGACTAGATTGCCTAATTTGGAAATCAATATTGCATATCCGTTCGTTTTGAAAATGCTTCGGAATTTGCTACTCGCAAGTAGGCTGAAACACGGATTTCAATGAGTTTTCCAACTCAAGCAACCCAACCTCCACCCACAGGCATTCAAACAGTTTATCTCACATAAGCACTTAGCCACATGGTAAGCATACTGTCATGGCAACATTCACACGCATGTGGTATGCTAAAGCGTAAAATACTTACATCGTACTCCGTGCCAAAACAAGAAACTGATTAGTAGACATGCATGTCCCTAGGTCGTGTTAAGTGGCTAATGCAACACAGGCAAGGATGCAATTTAGAGTAGGCTCGGCTAACCCTAAAATGGCACGTGAAATGCAATCATTTGATGCACGTATTCAAGTTGGAATTTAGAATACAATGCAGTTTGTATGATGTACCGAGCCCGGTGCATGTTTAGACAAATGCATGGATGCATGCATGCATTGCATAAGGTATGCTAAAATAGACGTGCCCTAATCTACCATCATAAGCAGGTAAATAAAAGGGAAGAAAGAAGTGGGGGTTGGAAGACATACAAACCACTCACCCACACTTATTACAAATTTGCCCCCACTCGGAGGGACCAAAATAATAATACAGATTAATTAACTACGCAAACTAATTAAAATATTACAGTCTAACAAAATTAATCAAATAAATTAATTAATCTAATTAAAGCAGCAAACCGCCTCGAGATGAGGGCCGGATGCAACGCATGCTCAGGACTTGCTCGGAATTGCACTGCCATGCTTAGGTTGCCTCTGTTTTCCCTGCTTTGCATCTCAGAAAACTGCCAAAGTCTTAGGAGTGCCTCCCAGGACACTGAGGGACATCATCGGCTGAGTAGGGCTTCCACCGGCATCAGCATGAGGTCACCGGCACAAAATTCATCCATCGGCCATCAATAGACTGCCGGTCGGCACTAAATACTACCGGCCGGCACTGAATGTCTGCAGAATCTGCAACTCACAGCAGCACAGGGCAAAAACTTGCATGACAATGTAATTCCAACAATGTGTGCACCAATCATGCCGCTTATCATATTTGTGACTCAAAGGGGCATGTGCCTCGATTCTCGGGCCACCAATCACGCATTTCCATGCATGATGGCCCAAAGAACCGAACGTGCAACTTCTATTTCAAATGCATGCAAACCAAACAAACACACAAGGGTGCTAAGCCTCTATCATGACTTGGTCAAGAGGTAGAGCATGCATGTTTATGTGATGCAATCCTAGACATGTCAACTAGTATGCAATCACGCCAATGCAAAGGAGCATACGAGCTAACAAACATACAAGGCATGAAACACCAATGTCAACCATCAAGTATGCAAGGTGTAATGTGGATGTCCAAGCATGCAAACAAGCATGTGACTTCATTCAATCATGTTAGTCCTAACATGCATTTACTTACCAATACATTACAACACTCAAGGAGCATATGCAAGCAACAAGAGGATGGACTTGCACATAGGTTAGGCAGCTCTAAATAAGCCTAAAATCAGTGGCCAAATGCCATAGAAGTGAAGGCTAAGATATATGCAATACATGCACACATGCAAGCATACATAATCCAACACTTAGGCATAAACAAGCAACTCTTAAGAACACTTAAAAGAGGCTAACATGGACATATTAACATGCATATATAAGCTTTCAAATCATGTTGGACATGGTGCCAAACCAAGCAACAAAATAGACTAAGCATGCAACAAATGGTCCAAGCATCCAAGGCAAGCCAAAGGAGACCTAAACCATGGCTAAGCCAACCAAGCCTCACAAGGCCAAGAAGGCTTAAAACAAGTCTAAGGCAGCCCTAGACCATACAAAAGGGACCTCCTAGATGGCATCTAAGTGGCTCTAGAGCAAGGCACACACAATGACCAAATCATTAGGCATACAACATATGCTTTCAAAACTTCAAAGAGGCATGCAAGGCAATCATTCAAGCATGTCTAAAGGACTGAAATAGCATGCTGAATGGTTCCAAACCACCGAAATGATGCAAGAAACACAAGCTACACATTCACATACTTGAGGCATACAAGCCCGGCAAGCCACAAACACAAAGGGGCTATACTAAACATGCCGAAATCAATCCAAACGACTATGGACAGACCTAGGTCATGGCAAAATAAGCACAAAACGTTCATAAGTCTAAGCCCAAATCACACTCGAACAAAGGCTAACCACCTAAGACATGTTGAAGGCATTACAAGGCATTACATGGCAACTATGCTAAGCATGCATGAGGGACCAAAACCAACATGATACAAAGTTATAATATGGCAATATGAGCACAAAATACAGCCATGGCATAACCAACAAACAACCAAACATGGGGCTCCCTCAAGAGGCAAAATAGGTCCTTTTCAAGGAAAACAAGGAGAGGGGGTGACCCTCTCCTTCTTGGGACTTCAAGGCATCATCTTCACCACTGAAATCCCTCAAGATTTCAGTGGTGAAGAGACCCCAACACCAAAATCCCGGAGCTCTCACAAAATAGCACAAAATGAGGCCTTTTCAAGGCCTAAGGGTGGTCAAACCTCCCCAAAGCACAAAACACTCTTAACCAACAATAAAGAGGACTAAAAAACAGAACTTTTTTGTATTAAATGCTAAGCACAAAAATAGTTCTAATCTATGCAAAAATGGATTGCAAAAATGGGGTAAAAAGGGGTAGTTTCTTACCCTTGAAGACCACCTTCACAAAGGTTGATGTTGTTGCTTCCTTAAGCTCAAATCCAACCAAAAACTTCAAGAACCAGCCCTTAGAACCTCAGTAACCGAAGGAAGGTGAAACACTAGGTGCTTGTGTGCAATAATATGGATTAAAGCACCTAGTGTAGAAACAAGGGAGGAAAAGAGAGATAGGATAGATACACAAGTTCTAACCTAGAACCAGAGCTTCTTCTCTGTCTTTTCTCCCTAAAAATGTCTAATTTTTCTAACCCTTGAGCCAAGAGAAGAGAGCCCTCTCTTATAGGCAACAAAGCTTACAAGCTAAGCAAACCAAAGGCTCATCCCTCCATACACGTGTATGGAGGGGAAACAAATGCCATACAGCTGCTTCAAAATATCTCAAAAAGTAACTGAACAGTAGTCGGCAGGGAAAATTGTCATTTTGACAAAATTGACTGCCGACCGGCACAAAAGAGTGCCGACCGGCACAATATAGTGCCGATGGCAACACCAACCAGCCGGTGGCCTCTAGCCACTGCCGGTGGTGTGTGGGGATGCCTCACAAGGCATTCCCTGGCCCTCCAAGGCAAAGCACAAGTGTTTGGTGCAAAACTAGACACAAAACGGTCAAGTTCGGAGGTCCTGAGGCAAGGCGCATAGCCGAGAACTCCGGGAACTCCAAACGAACACGAGCATGGATAATCACCGAGTGTTCAAGCGGTGACGTCCAGGTCTTGAGGACGGTCAAAAATGGGGTGTCTACAGTTGCCCCTCTTTGACAGAACTTGGAAGTCATAACAATGACTGGAGTGAATGTCAAAGCCCAGAGACGACCCTTTTTTGACCAGGCCGAAGACTTAGACAAACATGCAAGACTAGCAAGATATGCGCCCGAAGGCAGGGGCAAAATGCAACTGAAAATGCACGAAGCCGAGCATAACTTTAATGATCATGCAAAGAAAGCTGTAACGAAGCACGCATGTGACAGTTTTAAGCTAGCATGCACCAAACTACACTACAATGCAGAAAGGATGTAAGAGAATTATGCAATTCTCAATACGTCTCACTCGGAGGATACAATACCTGTGCGGCTCGTCAGGTTGCACCGGCCTCAAATGAGCCGTACATACAATATCGTGCCTGCAAAGAAAGCAAACTTAACAGGTACAATATTGTTAGCAATATGCATGACAATGCGAAATGAATGCAAGATGATATGCAATATATACAAAATGATGTATGAACAATGCAAATGATAATGCAATGCAATTGAAACTATGCAAACTACATGCAAAGCAATTGAATCATGATTCAATCGTGAGCGATTCGAAACCACACAAATGTCAAATAGGTTGATGGAAGTAACAAGTCCGTCTACCATAGAAAAGGTGCCGCAACCTCAAACCAACATACCAGCGTGGAGTAGGCGCGATACACATGCAGAACTATGAGTAATGTAGATGGACACAAGGACAAGTATTGGGTGGATTGACATAAGTGGGGTGACGACCCGCTGAGGAAAGAACAATGATCCTAATGCCGGATGCAACTATTACACTACAATGTAATATGCGATTATGGCGCGCGGGCCAAACCGTATCTCGCTTAGGAAAGGCATGCACACATACAAACCATGTCTAACACAGAAAAGGTGCCGCAACCTCAAACCAACATACCAGCGTGGAGTAGGCGCGATGCACATGCAGAACTGTGCTTTGACGTGAAAAGTATGGACACATACCAGACCAAGCTCAACAAGGAAAGGTGCAAGCCATAAATGGAAGGGGATGCAGTGGATGCATGCAAAAGAAATGGATACAATGGATATGGCACGCAGGCCAAACCAAGTTTTGCCTAGGAAGGGCATGTACACGTACAAGCCATGTCTAGCACAGAAAAGGTGCCGCTACCCTCAAACCAACATACCAACGTGGAATAGGCGCATACACATGCAGAACTGTGTTTTGACGTGAAAAGTATGAGCACATACCAGACCAAGCTCAACAAGGAAAGGCGCAAGCCATGGATGGAGGATGATGCAGTGGATGCATGCAACTACAATGCAATGGAAATGGATATTTACAGAAAATGCATGACATATGCACTATACTACAATGATGATGCATGACATATGCAGGGTTTTTTTGTTTTTGTTTTTGAAATGCATGACATATGCAGTATATACAATGATGCATGACATATGCATGTTTTTTTTTTTTTTTGTTTTTGAAATGCATGACATATGCAATATTTAGAATGATGCATGACATATGCAGTATTTACAATAATGCATGACATATGCATGTTTTTTTTTTTTTTTTTGAAATGCATGACATATGCAATATTTAGAATGATGCATGACATATGCAGTATTTACAATGATGCATGGCATATGCAGTATTTACAAATGATGCATGACAATGCACTATGATGCAACGACTATGATTGTAGCTTTCCCTATCTTACCAACAGGGCGATATACTAGGTTGGTTCAGTATCCAGGATTGAGGCGCAGACATGCCGCCTCAACCTATGGGGCTTCCATACAGATTTCAAGCCGAGGGTACACTCCCTGGGTATTTAAACCAGACTTTAGTCTTGGAAATCCCGAACCTTTGTGTTCTAGGCATAAGCCGTTCAAACTCTAGTTTTCACCGTCCCAATTGGTCTTCTAGGAACTCACCGCAAAAACAGGCAGGTGGCTTTACCCGACCACCGAAAGTCGTCTGGGCACGACAAACGCTAAAGGAATCACACCTTCAGAGGATTTAAGGTCTCCTAGACCGTGCGTGTTTAAGGTCTCGCCAGACCGGGCGAAAAACAATGAGGTGCGCAAAATAGCGCGATGAGATGCAAGATGAGGCACGCATACCTCATGGATGCAAAATGCAAAACGAAATGCAAATGAAATGCAAAGTGAGGCACGCATACCTCAGGATGCGATGAAATGCAAAATGAGGCACGCAAACCTCATTGAATGGAAAATGAAATGCAAAATGAGGCACGCATACCTCATTGAATGGAAAATAAAACGCAAAACGAGGCACGCGTACCTCGAGATGCAATGAAATGCAAAATGAGGCACGCATACCTCATTGAATGGAAAATGAAATGCAAAACGAGGTACGCGTACCTCGAGATGCAATGAAATGCAAAATGAGGCACGCATACCTTATTGAATGGAAAATGAAATGCAAAACGAGGCACGCGTACCTCGAGATGCAATGAAATGCAAAACGAGGCACGCATACCTCATTGAATGGAAAATGAAACGCAAAACGAGGTACGCGTACCTCGAGATGCAATGAAATGCAAAATGGGGCACGCATACCTCATTGAATGGAAAATGAAACGCAAAACCAGGTACGCATACCTCGAGATGCAATGAAATGCAAAATGGGGCACGCATACCTCATTGAATGGAAAATGAAATGCAAAACGAGGTACGCGTACCTCGAGATGCAATGAAATGCAAAATGAGGCACGCATACCTCATTGAATGGAAAATGAAATGCAAAACGAGGTACGCCTACCTCGAGATGCAATGAAATGCAAAATGAGGCACGCATACCTCATTGAATGGAAAATGAAATGCAAAACGAGGTACGCGTACCTCGAGATGCAATGAAATGCAAAATGGGGCACGCATACCTCATTGAATGGAAAATGAAATGCAAAACGAGGTACGCGTACCTCGAGATGCAATGAAATGCAAAATGGGGCACGCATACCTCATTGAATGGAAAATGAAATGCAAAACGAGGTACGCGTACCTCGAGATGCAATGAAATGCAAAATGGGGCACGCATACCTCATTGAATGGAAAATGAAATGCAAGTATGACACACATGCCACACGAAAATGCAAAACGGTGCAAGTCGCAAGGGACGTGCAAGACGGTGCGATACGACGCACCGGACAATGTGATGGATGCGCGCAACGCACACGGGGCAACTTTTGAATCTTGTAAAAGACAAAAGGATACAAAAGGATACAATCTTTGCTTGAATCTGAGTGCCACGCACAGAAGACACGGTCCGAGGTCAAAACGGAGGCCGGTTGAGCATCGGGGATTCACTTTCTTGCACTTTCTTGAGCTATGAAGACCATAAACTACCCACATGGCCTAAACAAGGCTGTGGGAACATCACCGGCTGGACTAGATGGCCACCGGCTGGCCACCGGCTGCATAAAAGTTCCACCGGCAGAATATTGTGCCGACCGGCACATAATAGTGCCGACCGGCAAAAAGTTGCTGATCGGGGACAGTTTCGACTTTTTGCAATGGGTCTTTTAAAATAGGGTTCCCAACCCTATTTTCTCACTTTTCCACCGCCGAAAATCAACTCTCTCTCTCTCTAGAGCCTTTTCCTCTCCTCATTTCGCCATTTCTTTGTGTTTTCACGCCATTTTCGTTGTTCGATTCGCGAAGTTCACCGCGTTTCGTACATTTTCAACCGAACAAATCTTTGTTTCGATGCCTCTTTTGCTATTTTTGCTTTTTCGGGACTTGTTCCCCTCGGTTTCCTCTTCATTTCCGTGCCTTTTCATCTTCCGGCCTTTCCGGCCATTTTCGGCCCGCTCGAGGTTGACTTTTTCGAGTTGACTCTTCGTATTCCGAGCCTATTTTCATTCTTCGACCATTTTCCCGTCATTCTCGACATGGCCGAGGACGTTCCACGGGGCGGGACTCCCTCGGATCACGAGATGGATCCCGAGGTTGAGCTCCTCCCGTTGAGCGAGCGCCCTTTCGACCCGGTGACATACCGCCCAGCGATTCATGTGCTACCACCGGATGGACTCCGCCATTTTCGCAGCTTTAACCAAGCACTGGACCCGGAGCCCCTCCTACGCGAGCCGACCTCTCACCTATCCTTTGGCGCTTCCGAGGTAACACTCTTCCCTGTTTTACTTTCTGCAATGTAGAACTGTTAACTGTCAAAGTTGTTTTCGTTCTTTAACTGCTTGATTCTGATACACTGTTCACTGTAGTCGATCGCAATCATGCTTACAATTGATATCTGTTTAAGACGGACACATGCACACATACTGCACTAGCCTCAATCACCCAAACACACGGCACACACCGCATTTCACTACAAACTCACCAACACCCAGCATCTGCTTGAATCTGAAAATATGCACGCATGCCATATCTATCTTGAACCACTCAAACATACTGACGCATCACACGTTGTAGTTCACTGTAAGCACACCGGCACCCAGCACTTATTTGAATCTAAAAAACTTGCACACAAGCCATATTTGCACTGAACCCCTCAAAACACGCTGACGCATCACACGTTGTAGTTCACCGTAAGCACACCGGCACCCGGTATCTGCTTGAATCTGAAAAACTTGCACACATGCTAGATTGGCACTGAACCACTGTTTCTTCAAGATTGTACATTTCATATTGCTTTGCTGCCATTTGTTTGAAAACAGGGAGATTCCCATACCATCCGCGGGTATGGGAACGTCGCGGCTCAAGATTGGTACGCGGAGCTTCCCGAGGCGGTTCGACGTATCGTGGACTAGGCCGGCTTCGGCGCTTTTTGCAGGGGTCTGACCCGGCTTACTGCTTGCAGGCCTCTTCTAGCTGCCCTGGCAGAGAGGGGGTGGGACACCACCGATTCATTCCACCTATCCGTGGCGGGAGACATGACGATGACTCCCTACGACTTCTTGATGCTCACAGGCATCGGCGTGGGGGGTGATCCGATCCCCTTCGACATCGATATGGATGAGTGGACCGCCGCTCAGGTCTATTTGCTTGGCGAGGCGCCACCTCTTGCGCGTCCAGGTTTCGTCCGCTATTCCTGGTTCGAGGTGCAGTTCAGGGTCCAGCCTGCCCTCGTTGATGCAGCCCCGATGACCCAGGAGGCCGTGGATAGATACGCACGTGGCTTCCTCATGTTCCTGTTTGGGACGACGATTTTCGCCAATCGGGCGAACACAGTGCCTCTCTGCCTTCTCAGCGCACTGGTGGATGTCAGAGATATCTTGCGTTTCGATTGGGGTGGTGCGGCTCTGGCCACCCTCTACGGCTATATGAGCTCAGTCCCCTGCGGCAGCGGACAGTTGCTCGGGGGTTACTGGCGTGCTTGGGAGGTACATTTCCTTTTCCGCTTTACATTTCTGCTTTACATTTTCTGTACCCTGCACACTGCACACACTGTAGTCTGTTTCACACGGACTGTATACTGTACACACGGCACACACATACTCTGCTTCACACTGACTGTACACTACTCACACTGTGCACTCCGCACAATACACTACACAACACGCGGCTCTGTTATTTCTGCTTTATTTTGTATTCTGCTTGATCCGATAGTCATATTGACATCTGTCTTGCAGTTGTGGGTCTATGCCTACTTTCCCAGGCTGGAGCCAGTGCCGGAGACGGAGACTCCTCTAGTCGTCCCCTTCTCACGCCGCTATGACGGGAGGTGCACACTGTAATGACCCCAAAAGTCATTCTTATTTAATTGGGGGTTAATGTGTTTTAATTCAACTACATCCATTGGAATTGAGAATGTTTTTATCTATTTTGGGGTATTGATTGAGGTAGTGGGGTGATGGTAAAGTAAGATTGGACCAAAAACTTTAATTCGAATAATTCGCCTACGATCAGCCGTCACTCTTTTGCCCTTTTCTTTTTCCACACTTTGAATTTGGATGTGAGGTTAGAACCATTGGAAAGATTATTTTCGGGGCTTCAATTTGGGCACAAGAATGACCTAAAACGGAGTCCGGATGAGAGAGTTATGCATGTTTGAAGTTTTCATAACTGTGCTGGAAGCAGAACCGCACGTGCGGGAAATGCGGCGCACGTGCGGCGATGTGCAGGGCAGCAGCTCAAAAACGTGATTTTGAGCTCATTTCTTGCATTTTCTTTTCCTCTCTTCTTCTTCCCTCTTTCATGTCCGAAACCCTAGCTCCCCAAACCTTGATTTCCTTCACTTTTCTCAACAAATCCACCATAGATCTTGCATCAAGGATGGAGAACAAGAAGAGGGCAACATTTTCAACCGATTGAAATTCGAATTTGTGGAGGATTCTTCTCAAAGCTTGCTTTTCTTGCTCGAATCTTGAGGTAGGAGACCTTATTCCCTTTCAATATTGCATTCATGGATGGATTTATGGTATTTTGAGTATGGATTTATGGTATTGTGTATATAAATACAAATCTATAGTTTTGAACATATTATGTCTAACTTGAGATTGGGGGATTTCGGGTTTATAATGTTGGAGATGTAATTGTGGGGTTAAGGTGATGGATTATGAACTTTAGACTTGTAATCAATGAGGAAATTTGAACAAAAAATAATGGGTTAAGGAATTTGGATTTTTCTTGAAATTCCTAGGTTTTTCTTGAAACCCTAGGTTGATTAATGAAGATAACCAATGATTTGGCCCAAATTGGAAGTAGAATAATGAAATTGAGATATTGAAGTATATGTGGTCAAGTTTAATTAGAATTTGGAAATGTTTGAAAATTATGTTTAAAATTTGCGAATGAACTTTGATATGAACATTGGAATTCATGCTATAATGTAAAGGAAAAATTGGGGAAATAATCTAATAATGATATGCATGATATGAACTTGGTTTTGGAATGTGGAAATGGGATTTAAGGATTCCTCTTGCATTATGTTGAATTATTTAATGATGTTGAGTTGATTCATGTTATTTATGTTGAATTGTGGTGCTTATGTAGGATGGTATTGACTATGTTGATTTTGATTTTTGTGACCTAAAATGTGGAGTTTTCCAAAATGGGTTACTCCCAAATTATTTTGCTAAGTACTTGTGGGCTTGCTTAGTTATTAAAATCAAGAGAATGATTTATTTTTGGAAAAATGTGGAAGATGTTCATACAATTCCTTCCTATCTTGAAATCAAAGTGATTGATTATAAATGTCATACTATGTTTACAAGAATGGTAATCTTCTATTTCTATATTTAGATATATTGAGATGGAGGAAATTGTGGTATACTCGATGGATGCTTAATGGTAGGCTTGTGAAGAATAATGAAGGAAAGAAAAAAGAACTAATGATCAAGTTATATATGTGTACAGGGCACACTTCAGGAGGGACAAACACTCCGTTGTAGCACTGTGAGTAGTAGTACTTCGATATATCTTTAACCGTTAATGATTATTGTTATTGACATTATGATCTTCGTCGTAAGAATTATGTTGACATATATGTTATGTATGCTATGTAAGAAATATTGTGAAATTATGGAAACATCAAAGGTGTAGGCTATATGAAGAACATTGTGAAATTATGGTATAAGCTATATGAAGAACATTGTGAAATTATGGAAACATCAAAAAGGATTTTTGAAATATGCATCTCGAATTTGTGAAGTATGGATCACCAACTTGTGAAATATGAAATGATGTGGCCGAGGGCCATTTGTGACGTATGAATTCCCGAATTGTGAATTGTCAAACTATGAAGCCAAGAGCCGAGTTGTGAACCTATGAAACCCAAAAGCTAATTTAGGCATATGTGAATTTATGAGGCCGAGGGCCGACTTATGAATTTATGTGGCTAGGAGCCATTTGTGAACTATGAACTTATGTGGCTAGGAGCCATTTGTGAACTATGAATTTATGTGGCTAGGAGCCATTTGTGAACTATGAACTTATGTGGCTAGGAGCCATTTGTGAGCTATGAATCTATGTGGCCAAGGACCATTTGTGAAATTATGAAGCTATGAGGCCAAGGGCCAAAATTGTCAACTTGTGAATCCAAAGGGCCGAAGGCCGATGTAATAAGTTGTGAATCTATGAAATCTAAAGGCTATGTGAAACCGATAAAGTCATCTGTAATCTAATGAAAATGTGCTTATTTTGTCAACTCATGGGAATGCTGTAACGGTTACCAATAGGACTCTGTTAATTACAAGGCAAGGCAACTATGTTAACATATAAAACGATTAAACAATGGTGTATACTATTGATTAACAGAGTACGTGAATTAAGTCGTTTACCCAAAAGAATTTCTGTTCATTCTTAAAGAATAGATTCTGAGTAAATATAAGAGTAGCTATATATATCCATATGAATTTGAAGTTATTTTGCTATGTTGCTTATGAATTGGAAGTTATTCAGAAACTATGATATAAGTGCAAAGTTTAACATTATTATGTGACCCTCATGAGAATGTGAATTAGTCTCTCATTGTTAAGTGTACGACAATGACATGATACATCAAGAAACGCTCTAGCTATAATAAGTTCCGTTTGAATTAATGAATGATGTTCAAGTATGTTTCAGGCACGTTTCTAGTATGTTACAAGTTCAAGTATGCTCAGGTATGTTTCAAGTGCATGTTACAAGTTTGAATATGCTACAAGGTCAAACAGGTTTCAAGGGCTTATAGCCATCAAGGTTGTGTTGCAAGATTGGGCCTAAGGCCATTATGTACTTAGCACAGAATCAGACTATTGCATTGACATGTATTATGTTTCACGTTAAGCATCATTTTATTTATGTATTACTATTCACTGAGCCCGGCTCACTCTCTATTATGTCTGTTTCTGTAGGTAACCAACCAAGTGGTCAGTCCTAAGCCATGACGCTTGTCCTCTTGGGTCAACCTTTCCATGTCCAAGCCTAAGAGAAGCTGCTCTTATTTTCATGAAGTTTTGACGAACTTTGGTTTTACGCCCTAGTTGTTGGCTTAAAGTTGACATGTGTGCAACACTTCATTCTCTAATGTTTTTGATATATGCCCAATTACCGGGCTGGGTCTGTATATATGTTTGTATATAACCAATGTTCAGGTGTATGTTTTAAATTTTATTTGTCTCTTAAGAGTTTATGATCCTGGCATGATAGTGGTAGCTCAATGGAGTTTGTTTCTATTGTCAAATTTTAATATTTAATGCTTCCGTTCAGGCCCCATATGATATATATAACAAGTTAAGTGTCTGTCTTCGAATAGGTCATGCCCAAATCTTTTAGGGGCGGGATTGGGGCGTGACACACACGGCGGCCGCGGGAGACGTTCAGCTTCTTCCGCCGCTACTTCGACACCATCACTCCCGCAGAGGTATGTTTTACTTGCCGTTCATTTAAGCTTCGCTTTTCCACTGTATATTTGCAATACCAGTAGGTAACAAACTGTATTTCAACTTCAGATCACCTGGCAGCCGTGGGCTCCTTTACTAGCGATGATGCGGGATCGGTTTGCCGGCGCCGTCGAGACCTCGCGTTACCGGATTCTGCTGGAGGGCCCAGTCTGTCGGGCTTGGTACCTGGGCGAGCGCTTCTTGCGTCAGACCCTGGGCTTACCTGAGCAGATAGTCCCGGTGCACCCTT
Source organism: Camellia granthamiana (assembly GCA_036172215.1). Taxonomy (NCBI): domain Eukaryota; kingdom Viridiplantae; phylum Streptophyta; class Magnoliopsida; order Ericales; family Theaceae; genus Camellia; species Camellia granthamiana. Next base: position 77,111,800 of record CM069913.1, on the reverse strand, counting down.
CTGAGCATATGAGGGACACCGAGCATTTCACCGCTGAGCAGATGGCGGACTACACCATCGGCTGGGAGGCGAGTGGCTACAGAGGCGAGGGCGATTACTCGGAGTACGTCCGGACCTTCATCATGCAGCCTCTGAGCGGTGGTCGCCGAGCTCAGAGAGAGAGACCTGCGGCGCCAGCGGCCGGAGTAGGAGTAGTAGGAGGAGCGCCGAGGAGGGCTCGAGTCCGCGGCAGGGGCGGAGTTCAGAGAGGATGGGAGGCCAGTTGGCCCGCTCTGCCTACTTCACTGACTTTCCGAGGGTCGGATGGGGCGACCTATCAGATTCCCTTCGCCCCTCCGCCGACTGATCACGAGTTTGTCGGTATCCCCGACTTGTCTCCGGTATGTATTACTGCATTTCTGTACAGTCATTTCATTTTAGTTTATTTGATATTCCACAGAATATTGATGCATCTGATTCCCTTGCAGGCGTCTTCTGGATACACCCGGCAGTTACTGGAGATGAATGCCTCCATGACGGGGATGCTGCAGCGGACCTTCGAGTTCCTAGCCTTTTACGGCCTTCCGGTATGTTCTCTCTGTCATAGCTTCAAACCATACACAAACTGTTTCGCATAATCTGATGCATAACACAACACTGGATACCCAGCCCTCACGGCACTTGATACATTGTATTCATACACTGCATTCTGCACTGATAAACTGCTCACGGCATTCACAAACTGTATTCATTCACTGCATTCTGCACTGATAAACTGCTCACGGCATTCATACTCTGTATTCATATACTGCATTCTGCACTGATAAACTGCTCACGGCATTCGTACTCTGTATTCATTCACTGCATTCTGCACTGATAAACTGCTCACGGCATTCATACTCTATACTTTTTGCATTGATAAACTGCTTCATGTATACTGATGCATTTGCCTTTTGTACTTTTCAGCCTCCCTTCCCGATTCCTCCAGTGGGTGGTGGCGCTCCATCTGGACCTCCCATTTCTACTCGGGATGGCAGGACATTTCCCCGCACCAGAGGAGGGCGTACTTACGCCAGGAGCAGCTCGCGGGCTCCAGTTCCAGACGACGAGTCTGAGGAGGGGGCGGACTCATCCGAGGAGGAGGCCGGGGGCAGCTCGGGCTCGGGCTCAGACAGTGACACTTCTGGTGATGCTCCTGGACTTCTGCCCAGGAAGAGGGCGAGGACAGATCCCCCGGCGCGAGGCCATTGATGATGCTGATGACTCAGACTTTTGCTGTTTCTTTTATTTCTTTTCTTGTACTTTTCTCTTTTGTTGGTAGATAGAGTACTTTGTACTGCCGTAGGCAGATTTTTGTTTCCAAAACTATGTACTTGAAAAAGATGATATGAAATGAAACAAACTTTTTGTCTGAAAAGAATGTTATATCTGTACATATCTGCATCTTTCATACTTTGCACTGCATTGCATCATGTTACACCTCAAATGTAAATGATATTGATTTGTTGTCTACAAATTGAGCAATTGTACTATGATAATCGGATAACCAACCAATTAACAACAAAACAACTCATACAAACCACTGCTCAAACTGAATAAACAGCCCATACTCTACTGGGGATCGATCTGCATACAACCCACAACACAGCACTCGGTTCATCCTGCACATAGCAAACCCTGAACAGACAGCCCCGATTTCACAAGATGGACTACGAAAACTGAAACGGTTGAGGTTGAAACACACTTGGATGTCCCAAATTTTCTCTTTTCTTCTCCTGCCTCGCATGATTGCAGAGAATGGCACCGCATTCTGAGCACAAGCGATTACTTTTTGGAAAAGGATGGGTTTTCAACCGGGGTATCGAGCCTACCACAGAACACGACGAGACAGACTCAAACAAAGAAACAAAAGGCACACGACCTGACATCATGAGACATGCTCAGAAAAGACTCAAAGCCAAAATCAAGGTCGACAAATCAAAAGACACGACACACGGACATGTTTACAAGAAGACCTCAGATCTCGAGAAGCCAGTTCCTCCGGGTATTATTTCCCACCCTTTCTGATTTGTGATACTCGCATCGCTCGGCCCTCAGACTCGGTTTTTCTCTCAAAAACCCTTTTCTTCACTTTTCTCTCAACTTGCTCCTCTCTATTCTTTAATCTCTCATTTTTCAATCCCTCCCCAGGGTGATTAATGGATGAATAGGAAATCGCAGAGTCACGCCCAACACTGTTAGCTCATGGCTATTCCTTTTGGTGAATAGAGTGCCTTGTTGACAAGCATGTTAGCGGGGGAAAGACAGAAGACCTGACTCAATCGTGCCCCTAGTTCGTCACTTTGACCATTTTTTGTTTTCTAAAACAGTTTTGATCAAAGATGAGAGTTGGATTAACACACTTATTTGATTTTTGATTTGAGAATCATGTGAATCAGGCTGTGAGCACTGAAAATTCTCCTTTTTGGGTCCAAACATGGTCCAATTTTTGGAAAAGATGGAACAACTTTCGAGAAAATTAGTCAACCTCAGTAAAAATTCTCAAAAACTATTTTTGCAAACGGCCACTTGCTCAACGAGCATGAAACCTACTCCTGAGATGCACAACCTCGGATCCGAAGGAAATTGCCCCTTGCCTGAAGAGAGTTGCATGGCGACGGAAAGTTACCCCTTGTTTGAACGGCACCGCGGCGCATTGAATGGCAACGGAAAGTTGTCCCTTGTTTGACTGGCGCCGCAGCACACTGAATGGCAACGGAAAGTTGCCCCTTGTTTGGATAGCACCGCGGCGCATTGTAGTCAGTCCTCAGAGTGCTGAACGCAACCAAATCCTCAGATACATAGAAGACAAAGATGACCACAACCATCGCATGGACACAATCAAATTGAAGTGTTTTACGGCTGGACTTCAGAATGAAGTTGCCTACGTATCCCAAACATGGGAATCAAGCCTTACGTAGTTCGGGGTTAAGGTACACTCGGGTATTTAACCTCTCTTTTTTAGGCTCTAACTTTTGCCAAGGCGCCCGTCGCGGGTTTTCGACCTTGCGAGCTTTGTTTTTCTTCTTTTTTCAATTTTTGTATCTCTTCATTCTTTTTTTCTTTTCATTTCTTCTGCATTTTTTGTATTTTTCTTTTATTTTCTTTTCCTTGTATTTTTTGTCTTTCTTCTTTTTTGTATTTTTCTCTTGCTCTAACTTTTGTCTGGGTCGCCCTTCCGGGTTTTCGGCCCAGCGAGCCTCTCAAGGGTAAAAGTGTAGCTTTGTCCATGCCAAATATTTGTAGGGTTTTGAAGCCATCCGTATCCAGGAGAGTGGCTGTTGATTTGCAAGAGAACTCATCTTCAGCTCTTCGAGCATGTATGACATTTTTGCCCCTAGTTCGAAGGGTACTGCTGTTCTAGCTTTGCAAGCTTCTTCTGATGAGATCTGATCTTCTTGATCTGACTTTGGTGCCTCTTGTTTGAGGGTTGCTTCAAAATCTGGCCACACAGGACTCTCTTGATAATTGATCGTTGAATACTCTGAACCCAAGGTCAAAGTTTTTCGAGAGCAAAGGGATTGAATCTTGAGGCTGAGAGCGATCCTAAGCTGCACAATCTCAAGAGCGATTCCACACAGGTCTTCGCAGGACTGCACAAGACATTTCGTTTTTGAAAGTTTTTAAGAAAGCGACAAATCATTCGCGTTGAAGATAGTGTGGAACCAGTCTGGATCGGACCAGGATCCTTCTCAGTACTCACGCCGACGAGCATGATTTCATTCATTAAAAGCTTAGCAGGCCTCTTTTTCTCTCAAAATGATCAAAATTTTACAAAACCCGAGGAATTACTTCCTCTTCGTTTTCATCACCACAGTGTCCGAAAAAGGGGTTTTATGAAAAGCTTAGGTCATTACGACGATGTTTATGGCACAAGGGAGTAGGTGAAATGCACTGTCGTCCCATTCACATCTTCTGGCACGGCTAACTCAAATAGCAACAAATACGGCACATGATAGCCGCAGCTGTTTCATTCAGATTTGCTGGTATAACCGGCTCCTCGGCAGCAAACAGGCTCAAAAAGCAAAAGCAACTAATTACAAGACAAAATGGTGTTTGAGGCAACAACCCCGAAATCACCTGGTATACTATACAAGAGGGACTGACTCATTACAACAAGACAGATCTTGTAAGCAAAAAGACTGACTCAATACAGAGAGACTGACTCAAAACAAAATAAAAGACTGACTCGACACCGAAGTCAGGATTTACAAAACTAGCGTTGGCAGGTGCTCAAAAATGCGTGCCAAACGCCACATCCAAAAACGTGTCAGGCCTCGCCCACAGGCGGTCCACCTTTTGATTACATACTTGCAGTGTCTGTATCCTCAAAATCCAACAACTGAGTGGTGACGGACTTTGCTGAGGTGGGGGGGAGGATAACCTCGTTGTCAATCAAATCTTGCACCTCGTGCCGGAGGCGGAAACAATTGTCGGTAGCATGGCCAGTCTGCTGGTGGTACGCACAGTACTGAGTAGGGTCATGAGTATCAGGGAGATTCTTCGGGAGAGGCCGAGGCTCCAGGGGTTTAAGGTGTCCCCTCTCAGCAAGGATTTGAAGTGCCTTGGACAATGGCATGTAGAGAGCATGGAAGACCCTGCGCCCTCGGGGCAGGTACTTTGGAGCTTGAGCACTCTTGCCAGATGCACTAGCGAACGGATCGGCGGGTGCAGCCTTGGATTTCTGATCCTTTCCGGATGCAAGGCTAGGATGGGGAAGAACTGTTCTGGCATGACGGGGCCTATCCCGATTCTCTGATTGACTGGAATTGCCCTCGGGCGGAGTGGGGAAAGCATCCTCCACAGCTTTTGACATAACTGCGGATATCTGTTGCTTGTTCATTCCCCCGGCTTGCAAAGCCTCTACTGCCCACAGCAGTTGTTCGATGGGGTCGGCATCTGTCTTCATCTTGCCTTTATCTCTGGCCTCGGCCTGATCTAGAGTTTGGTTTGCTGCGTCGTTACCATAGCTGGAGGTCATCTCCGGTTGGTTGAGTTCAATTACAATTCGTCCCAGTAGTGGGGGCTCCTGGGGTATAAAGCCTCCGGCATATGGTGCAGCTGGTGGCGAAACAGGCATTCCATAGGCGAGATCCGCCACGGATCTTTGAAGATCACCTATCATTCCCATTAGTTCAAATGTAGTAGGCTCGCGAGCCTAATATAGTTGAGGGGTCCAAATTGGATGTACGGCAGGTGACCTGGGCGGATGCGGCATGTCAACAGTAGTCTCATCCTGCGGGGTAATTCCTTGACTCAACGCGGCCGTCATGACCACGATCTCTTCTGAATTCTACGTCATGTTCAGTTCTGCCTCAGCAAGGAGAAGACACTAGCTGTTCTAGATCGACCCTCTGGATTTCTGAACTGAAACGGAAAACAAGCAGCATTTCAGCCCCAAACGGATCAAACACGGGTGTAGCCGGACAACTGTACTTTACTACTGAACACTGTTCCCCAGAATCACTATTCAAAACTGAACTGATACCCGCAGACACAACCAATTCTCAACAACACTGATACTGGTGCCCTCAGGCCGGATACCCAAACTTGCAAACTGATATATGCATTCCCTGCAGAGATATACTGGGTCTGACGCGAATCCGTGCCCATTAAGCTTTACAGTGTTCGTAGGGAATAGACCCATGACAGAGGCGGACTCGATCGTTCGAGACCCGAATGTAGCGGTCAAATTTGCTTGACAAATTTTTCCTCCTGAGGTTCAGCAGTGAATGGTAACTCGACAAGAGTACGACGTATTTCGCGAAGGCATTCACGGGGCGGTGAAAGGGCTTTACACTACCTATGAAATTGGCTTGCGGCTGCGCGTTGCCCGTCGAGAATTGGAGAAAAATAAGGAACATATTCGAAGTTTGGAGCCTTGCCCGGAGGCGGCTGAGCGCGAGTTGAAGGAGTTCAAGAAGACCAGGGCGGCTCAGGCACAACCCGCCGGGCAGGGAAATCCAATTGTAGAGGAAAGGGTTACCAGTCGGCTCATCAGTGCCGCGCTCGCCGACCGTGAGACGGCGAGTATGTTCGCAATGGAGTCTGCGAAGGGGAGGGCCTATGAAAATGGTTTTCACAAAAGCCGAAAAGTTGGAATCGAAAAGACCAAGGAGAAGCTTGCCGAAGAGGTTTGCCGATGTGAGAATCGTGGATTTAGGTACGGTTGGATCAAGGCATCTCAAGCCGCGGAAGCTCTCCGAGCGTCGGGCATTGATGCGGCATCGCCACTGTACCGCACTGTACATTTCCCATTTTCCACTTTTGAAGTCGAGAAAAGTGAGGATGAGGGTGACGCCGTATAAGAATACGCATTATAAGGTTAAAACGCAATAAAATCTATGTAATCCATTGTTGGATTGAATAAAATAAATAAATAAAAAAGAGTTCTACTGTAAATATTTGGTCGTAATTTGTATCTGGCATATGCATGTTTTGTTTTATTACATAGATGTTTGAATGAATGTATAAATATTGATCGGATAGTGATAAGAAGCGCCGACTTATAGGCGGGGTTGGCCCAATCGTGATGGCCATTTATTCTTGAAGGGGCACTAAATCAAGAGGTCAAAAGCCAGCGCGTGGAGCGGCTGTGGCAAATTCCAAGAAGCCGTTTTGGCACCTAGGCCGTGATAAATGTCAATCGACGCTCGTCTCTTGGGGGCTTGGCGTTAATGAAATTGCCTCGGGGTCGCTGCCCGCCTTTAAAAATAAGTGGAATGGACTCTTCGAGTCAATGACCTCATTAATATTAACACCATTCGTCATGTGGGGTTTTATAACCTTATGGATGTAAAACAAAATTTCTTTATCAGCCAAATTCGAACCTTGGCCTAGCTTGATGCTGCAATGGATCATGGCGGAGAATCCTCCGGTGTGGGAGGTGGGTCGTCAAAAAAAGAAACGGAAGGAGTGTCAGCCTCCAAGTCGTTGAAGCAGATCGCCCCGAAAGGAGACACAACGACCGTTGCCCTTAACCTTCCTTGGCCTTGACATTGTCGATGGTGTCAGAGGGAGGTCCAGCGATACGCTAATTCGGGCACGGTTGGATCAAGGCATTTTGAGCCGTGAAGGCTTTTCAGATTACGTGCATTGATTTGGGGCCTCCGCTGTATCAACGTGATTAATTCCCCTTTTCGCCTTAGAAGTAGATAGATATTGTAATGTTCGCACACGGATTGCGTCAATGTAACAACTGTTTGATCAAATAAAAAGTTTTACTTCAAACAATTGCGCCTTGCTTTGAAAATCTTTTTTAGCTAAGCACCTTATCTCGAATGTCGGCATGTTTTGTTTTGTTTTGTTCGTGCCGAAGGGCGCTCTGAATCCGGAGTCTTTATTCGGCCCGTCAGGATATCCAAGAAGGGCGCTCCGAATACGAAGTCTTTATTCGGCCCTTCGTGACATCCACGAAGGGGGCTCCGAATCCGGAGACTTTATTCGGCCCATCGTGATATCCACGAAGGGTGCTCCGAATCCGGAGGCTTTATTCGGCCAATCGTGATAACCACGAAGGGCGCTCCGAATCCGGAGGTTTTGTTCGGCCAATCGTGATATCCACGAAGGGCACGCCGAATCCGGAGGCTTTATTCGGCCAATTATGATATCCACGAAGGGTGCTTCGAATCCGGAGGCTTTGTTCGGCCAATCGTGATATCCACGAAGGGCGCTCCGAATCCGGAGTCTTTCTTCGGCCAATAGTGATATCCACGAAGGGCGCTCCGAATCCAGAGTCTTTATTCGGCCAATCATGATATCCACGAAGGACGCTCCAAATCCGGAGGCTTTATTCGGCCAATCGTGATATCCACGAAGGGCGCTCCAAATCCGGAGGCTTTGTTCGGCCAATCGTGATATCCACGAAGGGCGCTCCGAATCCGGAGGCTTTCTTTGGCCAATCGTGATATCCACGAAGGGCACTCCGAATCCGGAGGCTTTGTTCGGCCAATCGTCATATCCACGAAGCGCACTCCGAATCCGGAGTCTTTATTCGGCCAATCATGATATCCACGAAGGGCGCTCCGAATCCGGAGGTTTTATTCGGCCAATCCTGATATCCACGAAGGGCGCTCCGAATCCAGAGGCTTTGTTTGGCCAATCGTGATATCCACGAAGCGCACTCCGAATCCGGAGTCTTTATTCGGCCAATCGTGATATCCACGAAGGGCGCTCCGAATCCGGAGTCTTTATTCCGCCAATCGTGATGTCCATGATGGGCGCTCCGAATCCGGAGTCTTTATTCAGCCAATCGTGATATCCATGAAGGGCGCTCCGAATCCGGAGGCTTTGTTTGGCCAATCGTGATATCCACGAAGGGCGCTCCGAATCCGGAGTCTTTATTCGGCCAATCCTGATATCCACGAAGGGCGCTCCGAATCCGGAGTCTTTATTCGGCCAATCGTGATATCCACGAAAGGCGCTCCGAATCCGGAGGCTTTGTTCGGCGAATCGTGATATCCACGAAGGGCGCTCCGAATTCGGAGGCTTTGTTCGGCGAATCGTGATATCCACGAAGGGCGCTCCGAATCCGGAGGCTTTGTTCGGCCAATCGTGATATCCACGAAGGGCGCTCCGAATTCGGAGGCTTTGTTCGGCCAATCGTGATATCCACGAAGGGCGCTCCGAATCCGAAGGCTTTGTTCGGCCTGTAAGGGCTTAGAAGCTGAAGCATAAGAAAACGAGATGTTTTGTATTGCAACGGTGGAGTATGTACAAGTATCAAGGCCCACAGGTCGGGTCGGTGGTAAGGTTTTCACGAGATCTCTTCTTGTGTCGATTGTGGGGAACCACGGAGTTCTTCAATGTCGTGGGCCGTCAGAAAGCGTACAAGCTGATGATAAGTGCTTGGAACGGCCTTCATAAGATGTAACCAGGTTCGCCCCATGATGACGTTATACGTCGAAGGGAGCTTTATGACCAGGAATTCTACTCCGACCGTTTTGGAGCTCGCTCGAACAGGTAGTTTGATCTTCCCTAACGGGTACTCAGGGTTTGTGTTAAAGCCGAACAATGGGTGAGAAGCCGGAGACAGATCTGACTCGTTGAAGCCGAGTTCGATGAAAGTCTTGTGATACGTAATCTCCGAAGTACTCCCTGGGTCTATGAGAATGCGTTCAATGATGAACCGATTTACGCGTAATCTGATGACCAATGGATCGACGTGGGAGGCTATTGCGCCGCAAAGATCGGAATCATTGAACGTGATTGTCGGAGTTTCTTTGGGCCATTCGGTCGGAATATGTTTCTGGGGGATTGGATGAGATTGGATTGCGTGCACGGTTGGGGGCGCTGGCAGGCTGTAGATTATATGGATCACGCAAAGTGGGGGTGAGTCCTGCCTCAAGGCTAGTGCCCTGATTGGCTTTCCGTTTCTTACGTACTGCTGCAATCGGCCGTCTTGCACCAGCTCTTCTAGGTGATCCTTTAATGCGTAACAACTCTCAGTCTTGTGGCCGTGATCTTTGTGATACTCGCACCGCCGATCCCTTCTTCGCGTGTCGGGAGGTCCCACCATCTTCGACGGCCATTTGAAGAATGAAAGGTGTTGGACCTTGGTCATTATCATAGTGATCGGTTCAGACAATTCAGTGTACTTCTTGTCGGCACGCCTCAAGCGCCTGCTGTCGACTTGCAGCTGTTCACTCGCCTGGTGGGAGCATTGATCGCTTGATCGGCGAGAGTCCCGACTTTTGCCTCTTTTAGCACATTGCCGTGGCTCAGGGCTCGAAAGTGGCACGAAACTTATTGGTTGGGCAATTTCGGGGAGTGTTGTTTTGTTGGATGTTTGCCCAGCTTTAATTCGCAAGGCATCGTCTTCGACTTTGCAATACTCCTCAACTTTCTTCATCACCGCCCAGACTGTTTTGGGAGGTCTTCTGGTCAAGGAACTGCGAAGAGCGCTGTCAAGGTGTAGTCCCATTTTGAAGGCGGTGATGGCCATGGAGTCGTTGCAAGCGTTGTCGACGAGATTGAAGCACTCCCAATAGCGCGCCGAGTACGCTCTGAGCGTTTCTCTTGACTGGATCTGCATGGCCCAGAGAGTGTCGGCCTGTTTCGGTTGTACCTCGTTGGTAATGAACCTGGCCCTGAAGGATTTTTACAATTGATGGAAGCTTTTGATCGAAGCTAGCTGCAGCTTGTAATACCACCTCACAGCTAATGGTCCTAGGCTGCTGGGGAATATTCGGCACATGAGGGCCTCGTTGTCTGCGTGCAATGTCATGGCCTGCTTGTAATGGCGGATATGGTCAATGGGGTATGATTTTCCGTCGTAGAGAGTGAATGACGGAGCTTTGAACTTCTTGGGCAGGACCGCCCTTGCGATCCGTCTAATAAAGGGATTATGCCGGTCGTCTTCGTCTGAAGTGCTTCTGCAGCGCTTGTTCCTTGTACGAAGACTCTTTTCGGAGGAGCTAGAAGTTTCGGATCGTCCCTTCTTGTTGAGCTCCGCGCACAACGAGTTGGAGTCGCAATCGGTATCCCTTGGTTGGGCTCGAGGTCGTTGTCCACCTACCCTCGGAGGATGTTCGGGATCTTAGCGTACAGCTTCTCTAGATTTTGCCATTTCCAGGGCCAAGTCTTGTTAGAGACGTTCATTTTTAACGATCATGTTCTCCAGCCTTTGTTCGTTCTGCTTTACTTGTTCCATGATGGCTTGCATTGTCTCTTGCGCTAAAGTCGTTGGCGAATCGAAGTTCAAGGCGCGTCTTGCAGTGATGGTTTTCTTTCCGAGCATATTTGCTGGGGTGAGGTCATCTCTCTATGTGGTCTCGTCGGTGGCTATCGGAGGATCTTCAGTCACGCCTGCCATGGATGTATTTGAGTATTCCCATAGACGGCGCCAATTGTGGAGAAGTGGTTTGGAAATACTGTTCAGATCCTGGGAGACGCTAGTGATCCTCAGCTAGTCACCTGAAAAGATACAAACACTCCGGTCGGGGGTGCCGGAATTAGAACTCCGACGGGCAAGTCAGTTCTCGCACTCAAAATAGCTTCTCTTCTAAGCTAAGCAAAAGGTGATTGTTACGTACCTACTATATCCGTTATTCCTGTATTTATACCTGTTTCTTTTGGTCCTACTTTCTAATTATTATCCTTTCCTTTATTCGGCTCCATTCATCCGGGCTTATTCGGCCCATAAATTCTATTCGGCCCTCTCCCTATTCTCGCAGGATACAGCCGATTAATATCAGCCTTTGATTGCGCACGCCTTATAACTTCGTCATTTATTCGGCCCCCACAACAACCTATCCCCCTTAAAACAATTTCATCCTCGAAATTCAACTACATACTGCCTTCAAAAAGCTCGGGGTAGTTTGCCTTCACCCAATCCTGGCGTTCCCAAGTAGATCCCTCAATTCCCCATTGACGCCATAGCACTTTCACCAAGTGAGCCGTCTTGCCTCTAAGGTTCTTCTCTCGACTGTCCTGTATTGCTATCGGTCCTTCTTTAAATGTAACATCTTTGTCAATACTGATCTCTTCCCATTTGAGGATGTGTGTCGGGTCAGCGATGTATTTTCTCAACATAGATACATGGAAGACGTTGTGTATCCCTGCTAACTGCGGGGGTAGAGCTAGTCTATATGCTACTTCGCCCACTCTTTCCAATACCTCAAAAGTTCCAATATATCGTGGTGATAGCTTCCCCTTCCTCCCAAAACGTACGACTCTACACCTAGGTTGCACCTTTAGGAACACGTGGCGGCCTTCATCAAACATCAATGGTCTTCTCCTTCTATCTGCATAATTCTTTTGACGGTCTTGAGCAGTCTTTAACCGTTGTCGGATCAATTTGACCTTCTCAATAGTCTCTAGAACAAGTTCGGGTCCTATCAGATTTGCATCACCCATCTCCGTCCAACAAATCGGCGATCTACAAGGTCGTCCGCATAATGCTTCAAAGGGCGCCATACCGATGCTAGCTTGAAAGCTGTTGTTGTAGGCGAATTCAATTAGGGGTAGGTGTCGTTCCCAACTTCCTTGAAAATCCATTGTGCAAGCTCTCATCATATCCTCGAGTGTCTGGATGGTGCGTTCAGATTGTCCATCTGTCTGTGGGTGAAAGGCGGTACTAAAACATAACACAGTACCAACAGCTTCCTACAGGCTCCCCCAAAATCAAGAGGTGAATCGTGGATCACGATCTGACACAATAGATATCGGAATTCCATCTAGTCGAATGATCTCCCCAATGTAGAGTCTTCACCTAGACTCTAACGTATCGGTCATCTTATAGGGTAAGAAATGTGCTGACTTGGTGAGAAGGTCCACTATTACCCATGTAGCATCGCGCCCCCTAGGTGACTTAGGCAATCCTGTTACATAATCCATCGTCACATACTCCCACTTCCATTCGGCTATTGGTAGAGGTTGCAACATTCCCCCTGGTTTTTGATATTCCGCCTTCACTTGTTGGCATGTCAGACATTTTGCAAAAAATTGAGCCACTTCCTTCTTCATTCCATTCCACCAATACTGCCTCCTCAAATCTTGGTACATTTTAGTCCCTCTTGGATATACCGCAAATGTAGAATGATGACATTCCTTCAGTACCTTTTCTCTAAGTAACTCGTCACTTGGTACAAACAATCTACCTTGGTATCTTAAACTCCCATCGGGGTGAATTACCCAATCGGGCATGGGTTCTCCTGATTCCAGACGTCCCTTGATATAGGCTACCTCTTGATCGTGCTTCTGGGCCTCCATGACCTCATTCATCAACTTAGGCATCACCTTCTGTGCACTAAGATATGCTCTTGTATCTTGAGATTCTACTTGGATCCTGAACTCATTGAGTGTCTTAACCATATCCCATTCCTTGACGGAGATATGAGAGAGTGAACTGGAAATCCTCGAGATACTCCATCCATCGTCTCTGTCTCAAGTTAAGGTCCTTCTGTCCGAATAGATACTTCAGACTCTTGTGATCTGTGAAAATCTCAAATTGTTCCCCATGCAGGTAATGTCGCCATTGCTTTAGGGCAAAAACTACGGCTGCTAACTCCAAGTCATGTGTGGGGTAGTTGCGCTCATGAGGTTTCAACTGCCTGGATCCATACGTGACTACCTTTCCATTTTGCATGAGCACACAACCTAATCCTTCTTTAGACGCATCGCAATACACAGTGTACCCCTCTTCTCGTTCTGGGATGGTCAAAATTGGCGCACTAGTTAACCTCTTCTTTAGCTCTTGGAAGGATTTTTTGCAAGCTTCGTCCCACTCATACTTTACTCCTTTTTGCATCAAACGAGTCATTGGTTTAGGTAGTTTGGAGAAATCTTGGATGAACCTCCAGTAATAACCGGCCAACCCTAAGAAGCTGCGGATTTCTGACACGGTTTTTGGTTGTCTCCAATCTAATACTGCCTCCACCTTGGTTGGATCCACTGCAATCCCATTCTTTGATAACACATGCCCTAAGAATTTTACTTCATTCAACCAGAACTCACATTTACTCGCCTTGGCATATAACCAATTATCCCTAAGAACTTAGAGGACAGTCCTTAAATGTTGCTCATGCTCTTCTTTAGACCTTGAATACACTGAGATGTCATCAATGAACACTACTACAAACTGGTCAAGGTATGGTCTAAAAATATAATTCATTAGACTCATGAATACTGTCGATGCATTGGTTAGTCCGAAGGGCATTACTACAAATTCATAGTGGCCATATCTAGTACGAAAGGCAGTTTTTGGTATATCCTCCTCCTTGACTCGTAGTTGATGGTAACCTGACCTGAGATCGATCTTTGAATAGCACCTTGAGCCTCTAAGTTGGTCAAAAAGGTCATCAATCCTTAGGAGTGGATATCGGTTCTTAATCGTGACTCGATTGAGTTGATGATAATCGATGCATAGCCTCAACGACCCATCCTTCTTTTTAGCAAACAACACGGGTGCTCCCCATGGCAAAGTACTTGGCCTAATGAATCCTCTCTCGAGCAATTCCTGTAGTTGTGTCTTCAATTCTCGTAGTTCTACTGGTGCCATACGATACGGAGCCATGGATATTGGGGTAGTTCTAGGTTGCAGCTCGATGCTAAAGTCTACTTCCCGGGTTGGCGGCAATCCTGGTAATTCCATAGGAAATACATCTGCATAATCGCATACTACGAGTGGAAGTTCTATTTCTCCTTGGCCCTCCTCACTTAGAATCAGACTTGCTATCCTACCCACAAGTTGATCGTGCCACTGCATCTGATGTTTTTGTTGAAGCCATGGGGTCTTGTCTATTCCCCTTAAACTGGAAACGTGTTCCATCTTGCGTGTGAGCTACCACTTTCCTTTGACAACAGTCAATCACCGCTCGGTTGGCGGACAACCAGTCCATGCCCAAGATAATATCGAAGTCTGAAATTTCCACGGCACGAAGGTCGCAAGTTAAGCGTAGGTTTGACATTCCTATTTTACAATCCTTACAGATCAATCCTACCCGAATGCATCCTTCCATAGGTGACATTATACTTAAGGCAGTTTCTAAAGGTTCACATACAAGTTCTAGTGACTTAGCACAAGCAGAGGATATAAAAGAATGTGATGCACCGGTATCAAATAAAACATGCACCCAAGAACTGTATAGTACTAAATTACCCTCAATTACAGACGGGTCTGCTTCTTCCTCTTGCAGGGCAAAGATTCTGCCGATTGCCTTCTGGTTGCTACTAGTCTTGGCGTTCTGAGTTCCTCCACTCTTCTGGTGCTGCTGCTCGGTAGATCTTGTCTTATTTGTCCAAGCCTTCTGCCCACCTAATGCCTGGGAATTTGCTCCGGAACCTCCTCCTTGGTATCCAGATGGAGGGAGTTGGGGGCATTCGCTCTTTTTGTGCCCTAATTGTTGGCAATGAAAGCACTGGATTTGTCCCATCGGCCTTTGTTAATAGCCTCCTCTCTGGATCTATTGCTGCGGTTGTTGTCGTTGCTACTGTGGTTGTGGTCTGGAGTAGGGCCCAAAACTTGCCCCTAAAAGTTTGGGCATGACCTAAGCAGAAAAGGACACTTAACCTGATTTCATATAGGGGCCTGACCGGAAGCTGTAATAATAAATGATATAAAACCAGAAAATATGTCATCCATTGAGCTACTACGTCATGCCAGGATCATAAACATCTCATAGGACAAGTACAACAAAAGCCAAAATACATTTGCGAGTTAGTTATTTACATGCATCCACAAAGCCAACCCCGAGGTGGGGTATACAACAAAAATAATAAGTACATGACAACCTAAATCAAAAGCAAAAGGGTAAGCCATCATCTAACAAACTCCACAAAAGGAGGGTTCTGACCCCAAGCTTGGCTGTGCCTAGGCTGACAAAAGTATGGGGACGCCGAGTTAAGATTGACCTCCTGATTGGTTACCTACAGAAATAGACATAACATGGAGTGAGTCAAACTCAGTGAATAATAGTACTTGCATGCATGTAGAACTTAATTAATGCCGTAGTCATGTAATCAGTCCGCTTCTGTATAGATTTGTTGGACAACTTAGTCGGTTCACAATTTCATAATTTGGCCCTTCTTGTTTCACAAGTTCACAATTCATAATTTCATATATCACACATCGGCCCTTGGCCTCATATCAGCGTCATTTACAAATGGCCCTTGGCCACATCGTTCCATAGTTCACAAGGAGGCTCGTGGCCACATTGATTCACAGATGGCTCTAGGCCACATTGGTTCACAAATGGCTCTAGGCCACATTGGTTCACAAATTCACAATTTCCTTGGTACAGCCCAAAAGTCACAAGATGTCACATATGACGTACATGACTTCACAACCTTTTTGATGTTTTCACAATTTCATAATGGTTCACTTATAGCGTCTATATATTTTGTACCATCACAAGTTTGACAACGAAGTTCGTAACATCAATACATAATCACATAATCACCACGTCAATAATAATAAATTGAGTACAGGTACATTGAGGTACTATTACTCACAGTGATGTGTTGGCGTGCTAATGTCTTCAGAAGTGTGCCCTGTACACAATCATCCTTAAAAATTAGTTTTCTTTTTGTTCATACGAATATATAATCATTTCAAAGTCATCAAAACAAATATTCTAACAAGACCAGAGGGTACAGCACATAAAATAGAGCAACATAGAATTTTTCCTGAAAATCAGTCCTCCGCTCGAGCGCCACTTTGGCCGCTCGAGCGGACAGAACAATACCACCAGACATGCTGAGAGGGTGAATTTTGCGCTCGAGCGGGATACTCTCCGCTCGAGCGGACCAGACGAATTCTGAAACCCTGTTTTTCCTCCATTTGAGTCCTACCTTGATATTCAAACCTCAATCTCTCAATTACAAACATAATCAAGGATTGCCTTAGTTCTAGATCTAGTTAAACACACAATTATCTTATATATATATATTGATTCTTACCACAAAATTGAGTTCAATCACACTTAAATTTCATAACCCATTCCTCACTCACTTCATACTTCCCATACACACATATAACTCATTGAACTACCCAATTCAAACTCATAACTACATATTTTCATGGGTTAGCAAGGATTTAAAGTATAAAGTCCCCCCCCCCCCCCAGATTCAATTCGATGCTAAAACAAAAATTATCACATAAGATGTTCAACATCTACCTTAGCTTTCCTAACACAAAGGGAATTCCAAATTAAGAGCAAGAAAGAGATGTTAGACCAAGGAAGTTCATACCTTGAGTACAATTCAAGCAATTCCTCACAATTTCTTCACTTTGGAGAGTTCCTCTCCCACACCCACGATTTTCCCCCTTTTTAATTACACTCAAGAGATGATTTTTAAGTCAACATGCCAAAGAGTTGGATAGATACACCCCTAGATTTTTATGTTCCATAAAAGACAAAATTCATTCGTTTAAACATCCTAAATTGAAATTTTGCAGAAAATCCCATTAGGGCTTAAAAATCATGCAGATTTCAAATATCAAATCAATTTCTGAAAAGTAAGTCTCTAAGGCGCCCAATTTCAAATCCGAATAGGTTAATTGTGACAGATAATGTTCCAGACCAACAGATAGAAATTCATTTCCTCTAAGTTTCGTTTAATTCAATGCTATTTCACATAGAAAATCATAATATACATTCGCAAAACACAGAATAGAAAGCTGAAAAGATACCAAATTCATGCATGAGGGTCGGGTTATCAATTCATAAGACATATATGTTTAACTTAAATTCGCATGCAGTTTCACATTAACTATTTGAAAGCACCGAATAAAAACTAAAGTATAACAGAATCACATACAAGGGTGGGGTTATTACAGGAATAGTTCCCTGAACTGGCTCCACAATAGGCTCGCTACGTCACGAGTATTCTTGATTAACTCCCACCAATGGTCAGGCTCATCACCAAGCTCGAATACTACCAAAGCTATTCTATCAGCGGCCTCAGTTATGCCCATGGTGTCTAGCATTTTCTCTATCTGCCGAAGCCAATTTTTAGTTATCTTCGGGTCCGGTACGCCTGTGAACTTTGGGCGCCTCTGCTTCCGAAACTCAGAAAAGAGTCGAGTACTCTCATTCTGCCGATTGTTCTTTATTTGCCCTACTTCCTCCAAAATTTGATGACCTAGGTTCTTGGGGATGTCAACCCCCGCAAGGATGGGTCCGTGTCAATTTCTGGGACGGTTTCATACATTGTTGCTGGTTTCGGTATAGCCATTAGCTCACGTGTCCACCATTCTGTTCATGGCACGTGGTGAGTTGGTTTCCATTCTTTGAAAATCTTACTACTTAGATTTGAAATAAAAGTTCAGTTTCCTTAGGGTGCACTAAAGCAAGTAACAGTCAATAACATAGATCAACACATCATTCATATATTATAATTGTCATCATTACAAAAGGGATCCTATATCGGAGTTACATTCAAAGAGCATCTACGCATTACAAGTTCAGGCTATCTTATTCTAAGGATCCCCATCAGTAGATCTTACAAAAGTCTAGTTTTACTATCCCTCGAATTAATTCTCGTTTCCCGACCAATCAAAGTCTTCTTCTGGGTCTTCATCAGCAGAGTCAGTGGCTTGGTCCGGAGAGCGAGGGGTGTACATTGGTGAGGGGGGATTTTGTTCAGATGACATCTCTATAGGGTAGGCTGGGTTTGCTCCTTGCTGTTCTGGTGATTGCTCCATATTCATTGGTTGATGGTTGCCTGGCTCCTGATAAGAAGATGCGTGACTTTCAGCCAGAGTTGGTGGTCGGCGGTATGCTCTGGTGGTCAAAGCTCGGTGTATCAAGAAGTCCATCCTCTGATCATCTTGCTCCATTCGGATCGCCTTCTTCATTGCCCGGCTCAAGAATTGTAGGCGGCGCCACACCATGGACCTCTTCCGCTCCCTCGTATAGTGGGAGTACTCCGTCTCCACCTTACGTATCTCGGTTCTGATCATTTCCTTGGTGGCACTTATACAGCGTCGGCAGATAAAGCAGGGGCTGACAGACATGGTCCTTCTTCCTTGCATACGAAAAATACCCCACGAGTCGAGATTGATGCCGCGTCCTGGATAGTCCCCTGATGACATCCTAAGGTGTAAAAGATTTTTATTAGTTAATCTTCTTATAATAGCGTGATAGAATAAAATAAGATAAAGGGGTAAGGTCTTCTAGAGTCGCGTATAGGGTTGTGAGGGTTAAGGGTTGAACCTAGGCTCTGATACCAAGTTGTGACGCCCTGATTCTACACTATTGGTTGTAGTCAAGGGAGAATCACTAATGAGTCCTATGGTCAATAACCAAGTAAGATCCCAGATCACCGGCGGAGTCAAAATAGCCTCCTTTCTAAGTCCAGCTTTCTTAGGCAGCGCACTACCCTTTTGACAGATCTTAAAAGGTATTGACACAAGGTCTCATAAGCAACGCTAAGGTTTATACATATACGTAGAATACAAATACATAACAACCACAATATACTTAATTCAAAAGATGGGTCCATTACATTACATCCCAAAAGAAAGCTTAAATCTTCACATGAGTCTTACAAAATATCCAAAAAGAAACTTCTAATTTTTCTAGGATAGCCAAAAGTCTTCGAAGGTTTCAGGCTCATCGTCTCCAGCTATAAGTTCCTCTTCGTCACCTGGCATGATACGCCGTGAGCTTTGAATGCCCAGTAAACACACACACACCTGGTCCCTTTTTCCCCAGTCCAATACACAATCACAATTATAACATCAAGTAGTAAAGCATGATACTCAAATAAATAAAGGGTTAAGTTAGATGTTAGCAAACTAGAAATCCCCCAAAGAGATTTCATCCTCCCAACCACAAGAATCGGACACGGATTATTCGGTATGCCCCCTCTTTTGCTGCTTTGTTGCAGAACTAACCTCGGATGCCTACCAACGATTACGTACCATATAGCGCCAACCGCAGGGCCTCAAAAGAGACGGTAAAATAGGGCCTTGCCCGAATCCCTCCTTACACCAAACCACCTAGGGTCCGAATACAAGCGCTCCGTTCAAGGGTCCCGAAAACCACTTGCGCAAGACTTTAACTTCCAAATAGGGAACGCATCCCAACAAACCGTATATCACATAATCTCATCTTTTCAAGACTCAAGTGTTCCAAAACCCAATACCCTCCCAATTAGGTTTCCCGTTGAGTTAAATGTTTTACATCAAGGCTAGTCCAACTTACAAGACAATAATATCCACATAAGCATGCATCCTTAAGATGAGGAACATAAATAACATAACCATAACACATATAATATCATGCCAAAATATGCTCATAATCTAATAAACATTTTCATGAATACGAGGGCATAAAACATCCATGCATAACGAAATTTCCAGATTTAATATCACAGAAAGATTAAAATGAAAGGGCTATTTTAGATCTTTCACTGGACTTGGCCTTCCTATGGTTCGTAGATAATTTGATCTAGTTTCTAGAACATTTTTTGGAAATGGGATTGCTTTTCTAGATTTTAAGTTATTTAGAAAGCATTCCAGCACTGTCCAGATTCTGTCCAGATCCGTCGACCATTACGAAAATTTGATTTTCTTGCAAACCGCTTAATTTTTTTTGATGAAACCAATTTTAGTTGAAAGCTAACTCCCTAAGGAAGATTTTGACATAAAATAGAGGTCCATAATAATTTTATACATTTTTCTGGAAGTTTTGGAAGTGGGCTACGAAAAACAGATTCTAAGGTGTCATGCCCAAAACAAGAAGATTTATGAGAAAAGGGGTCCACGAAGGGAAAATTTTTGTTTCTTTTGTGATGAAAACATGCAAACTAACATACATTAAACTCAAAAAGTTTACTTGGAAGTGTGCCTTTGGAAAGTTTGAGAGATTTGTATGAAAAAAGATGGTTTTGTGCCAAAATGCAAAAAATACAAAAGGTAGAGTCAATACTCAACTCTTAGCACCTTTAACACAAGTAACTCATCAAAAACATATCTGAAAACATTATTTAGAACCATTAGAACCATGTATTTGAAAAAGGATAATGAAAGAGAAGGTTGTGTTGTGGCTTACTTGTTAAGCTTTGAACAAGAAGGCTCTCTTCTTCCTCCCTCTTCCTCTCTAGACTACTCTCACTTGCTCTCCTCTAGCTGAATGTGTGTGTGAGTGTGTTGTTTGTGCTTGCCAAGCTAGGGGATGTTGGTATTTATAGACAATTTTTGATGTAAAATGTCCTAAAAGCCCATTAGTTGGAAATGGATGGAAAGGTTAGGATTTGTTTGAAGTTTAAAGGAATAGGAGTGATTTGGGAGCCTTACTCAAGGATTAGGCAACATCTAGTTGAAATGAAACTAGTTTTGTAATTAGCATCCTAGGTCTAGGTTACTAGGTTTGTGGTTTTTCTAGAATTTCATGATGATAAATTTTGAAAATTGTCTCCTCACTTTCTCCTAGAATGGCCGGCCCTAGGGAAGGGTGAAGGGGCTATTTTTTAATCAATTTAGGTTCTAGGGCACACTCCTCAAGGTGTATATATATATCTCACTTGATTGATGGTACTTATGGTACAAGGGTACATGTACTAGTTTTTGGGGTAAATTTTGAATTTAAATAAAGAGTGAGGGTTTGGAGTTAAATACATGTACTTGAACCCTACTTATGTAGAATTTAATTAGGTTAGGGAACCTAATCCGGCTAGGATAATTCCTGCTTTGATAAAAAAAAAAAAAGGCAATGCTAACCGACAAGATTCGAATTAATTCAAGTAACCGAGGGGCTTTAAGAAAATAATTCAAACATTAGGGCCTTTAAAGTGAATACATATTTCAGGAGCTTCACAACCTATCCCCCTTAAAACAATTTCGTCCTCGAAATTCAACTACATACTGCCTTCAAAAAGCTCGGGGTAGTTTGCCTTCACCCAATCCTAGCGTTCCCAAGTAGATTCCTCAATTCCCCGATGACGCCATAGCACTTTCACCAAGTGAACCGTCTTGCCTCTAAGGTTCTTCTCTCGACGGTCCTGTATTGCTACCGGTCCTTCTTTAAATGTAACATCTTTGTCAAGACTGATCTCTTCCCATTTGAGGACGTGTGTCGGGTCAGCGATGTATTTTCTCAACATAGATACATGGAAGACGTTGTGTATCCCTGCTAACTACGGCGGTAGAGCTAGTCTATATGCTACTTCGCCCACTCTTTCCAATACCTCAAAAGCTCCAATATATCGTGGTGATAGCTTCCCTTTCCTCCCAAAACGTACGACTCCACGCCTGGGTTGCACCTTTAGGAACACGTGGTGGCCTACTTCAAACATCAATGGTCTTCTCCTTCTGTCTGCATAATTCTTTTGACGGTCTTGAGCAGTCTTTAACCGTTGTCGGATCAATTTGACCATCTCAGCAGTCTCTAGAACAAGTTCAGGTCCTATCAGATTTGCATCACCCACCTTCGTCCAACAAATAATGCTTCAAAGGGCGCCATATCGATGCTAGCTTCAAAGCTGTTGTTGCAGGCAAATTCAATTAGGGGTAGGTGTTGTTCCCAACTTCATTGAAAATCCATTGCGCAAGCTCTCGTCATATCCTCGAGTGTCTGGATGGTGCGTTCAGATTGTCCATCTGTCTGTGGGTGAAAGGCGGTACTAAAACATAACAAAGTACCAAGAGCTTCCTGCAGGCTCCCCCAAAATCGAGAGGTGAATCGTGGATCACGATCTGACACAATAGATACCGGAATTCCATGTAGTCGAATGATCTCCCCAATGTAGAGTCTGCACATAGACTCTAAAGTGTCGGTCATCTTATAGGGTAAGAAATGTGCTGACTTGGTGAGACGGTCCACTATTACCCATATAGCATCGCGCCCCCTAGGTGACTTAGGCAATCCTGTCACAAAATCCATCGTCACATACTCCCACTTCCATTCAGCTATTGGTAGAGGTTGCAACATTCCCCTTGGTTTCTGATGTTCCGCCTTCACTTGTTGGCATGTCAGACATTTTGCAAAAAATTTAGCCACTTTCTTCTTCATTCCATTCCACCAATACTGCCTCTTCAAATCTTGGTACATTTTAGTCCCTCCTGGATGTACCGCAAATGTAGAATGATGACATTCCTTCAGTACCTTTTCTCTAAGTAACTCGTCACTTGGTACAAACAATCTACCTTGGTATCTTAAACTCCCATCGGGGTGAATTACCCAATCGGGCATGGGTTCTCCTGATTCCAGACGTCCCTTGATATAGGCTACCTCTTGATCGTGTTTCTGGGCCTCCATGACCTCATTCATCAACTTAGGCATCACCTTCTGTGCACTAAGATATGCTCCTGTATCTTGAGATTCTACTTGGATCCTGAGCTCATTGAGTGTCTTAACCATATCCCATTCCTTGACGGAGATCTTAGGCATCATCACTCTGCTCTTGTGACTTAGAGCATCTGCTACTACATTGGCTTTACCGGGGTGACATGAGAGTGTGAACTGGAAATCCTTGGGATACTCCATCCATTGTCTCTATCTCAAGTTAAGGTCCTTCTGTCCGAATAGATACTTCAGACTCTTGTGATCTGTGAAAATCTCAAATTGTTTCCCATACAGGTAATGTCGCCATTGCTTTAGGGCAAAAACTATGGCTGCTAACTCTAAGTCATGTGTGGGGTAGTTGCGCTCAAGAGGTTTCAACTGCCTGGATCCATACGTGACTACCTTTCCATTTTGCATGAGCACACAACCTAATCCTTCTTTAGACGCATCGCAATACACAGTGTACCCCTCTTCTCATTCTGGGATGGTCAAAATTGGCGCACTAGTTAACCTCTTCTTTAGCTCTTGGAAGGATTTTTCACAAGCTTCGCCCCACTCATACTTTACTCCTTTTTGCGTCAAACGAGTCATTGGTTTAGGTAGTTTGGAGAAATCTTGGATGAACCTCCGGTAATAACCGGCCAACCCTAAGAAGCTGTGGATTTCTGACACGGTTTTTGATTGTCTCCAATCTAATTCTGCCTCCACCTTGGTTGGATCCACCGCAATCCCATTCTCTGATACCACATGCCATAAGAATTTTCCTTCATTCAACCAAAACTCACATTTACTCGCCTTGGCATATAACCAATTATCCCTAAGAACTTAGAGGACAGTCCTTAAATGTTGCTCATGCTCTTCTTTAGACCTTGAATATACCAAGACGTCATCAATGAACACTACTACAAACTGGTCAAGGTATGGTCTAAAAATCTTATTCATTAGACTCATAAATACTGCCGGTGCATTGGTTAGTCCGAAGGGCATTACTACAAATTCATAGTGGCCATATCTAGTACGAAAGGCAGTTTTTGGTATATCCTCCTCCTTGGCTCGTAGTTGATGGTAACCTGACCTGAGATCGATCTTTGAATAGCACCTTGAGCCTCTAAGTTGGTCAAAAGGTCATCAATCCTTGGGAGTGGGTATCGGTTCTTAATCGTGACTCGATTGAGTTGATGATAATCGATGCATAGCCTCAACGACCCATCTTTCTTTTTAGCAAACAACACGGGTGCTCCCTATGGCGAAGTACTTGGCCTAATGAATCCTCTCTTGAGCAATTCCTGTAGTTGTGTCTTCAATTCTCGTAGTTCTACTGGGGCCATACGATATAGAGCCATGGATATTGGGGTAGTTCCAGGTTGCAGCTAGATGCTAAAGTCTACCTCCTGGGTTGGCGGCAATCCTGGTAATTCCATAGGAAATACATCTGCATAATCGCATACTACGAGCGAAAGTTCTATTTCTCCTTGGCCCTCCTCACTTAGAATCAGACTTACTATCCTACCTGCAAGTTGATTGTGCCATTGCATCCGATCTTTTGTTAAAGCCATGGGGTCTTGTCTATCCCACTTAAACTGGAAACGTGTTCCATCTTGCGTGTGAGCTACCACTTTCCTCTGATGACAGTCAATCACTGCTCGGTTGGTCGACAACCAGTCCATGCCCAAGATGATATCGAAGTCTGACATTTCCATGACACGAAGGTCGCAAGTTAAGCGTAGGTTTGACATTCCTATTTGGCAATCCTTACAGATCAATCCTACCCGAATGCATCCTCCCATAGGTGACATTATACTTAAGGCAGTTTCTAAAGGTTCACATGCAAGTTCTAATGACTTAGCACAAGCAGAGGATATAAAAGAATGTGATGCACCAGTATCAAATAAAACATGCACCCAAGAATTGTATAGTACTAAATTACCCTCAATTACAGACGGGTCCGCTTCTTCCTCTAGCACGGCAAAGATTCTGCCGGTTGCCTTCTGGTTGCTACTGGTCTTGGCGTTCTGAGTTCCTCCACTCTTCTGGTGCTGCTGCTCGGTAGATCCTGTCTTATTTCTCCAAGCCTTCTGCCCACCTAATGCCTGGGAATTTGCTCCGGAACCTCTTCCTTGGTATCCAGATGGAGGGAGTTGGAGGCATTCGCTCTTTTTGTGCCCCAATTATTGGCAATGAAAGCATTGGATTTGTCCCATCGGCCTTTGTTGATAGCCTCCTCTCTGGATCTGTTGCTGCGGTTGCTGTCGTTGCTGTTGTGGTTGTGGTCTGCAGTAGGGCTTTGAGGTCATGCTTCCCTTCTGGTTCCTCTGGGGTCCAATAGACGCCTGACTCCCTTTTCTCTTGTTCCAAGCTTTCCTGGCGTTGTTTACTTCCCTTTCAGATTCTAATGTCATTTCCAGCACCTCGGCATAAGAGGGGAGTCGTTGCGGAAGAACTCTCCCCCTGATTGTAAGGTCCAGCCCCCGCTCGAACATCCTTGCTTTCTCTTCATAATTTGCTACGTATCTGGTTACGTAACGGCCTAGCTCTTCAAATTTTGCAACATACTGGGTCACGGTCATATTTTCTTGTTCCAGGCTTTGGAATTCCTTGACTCGTTCTCGGCGGATAGTACTTGGGAAATATTTATTTAGGAATAGTTCCCTAAACTGGTTCCACGATAGGCTCGCTATGTCATGAGTATTCTTGATTAACTCCCACCAATGGTTAGCCTCATCACCAAGCTCGAATACTGCCAAAGCTATTCTATCAACAGCCTCGGTTATGCCCATGGTGTCTATGGACGCGCCTCGTGTGAGGGCCTCACCCCACAGTTCGGACTCGATTTGTGTCACGGTTCTTAATCTTGAACCAAAGAGTCCAAATCCGGCAAATCGTTTTGAGAAAACAGATTTTTAGAAAAAGAAGTGCCAAACATGGACTGCTTTGCCAGATACAGAGTCGCCACCTAAATATTTTTTAATGGGGAAATTTAGGAAACCCTGACTCGGTGCCAAAGGCCACGTGTCCGTCATCACCAACGTTGCCTCGGCTTGGGAGCTTGGGTACGATTAGGGAAGGTCAGCTATGAGCACCCCCTCTCGCCCGATCCGAAGATCGGCCTCTACTAACCGTGATATCCGTTTTTGAAAACGTTATGTGTTCTTATTCCAGTTAATTAGCTAGAATTACTATGTGATGCACACAACACAAAAGTATAGACTAGATTGCCTAATTTGGAACGAAACATTGCATATCCGTTTTTTTTGGAAAACGCTTTTGAATTTGCTACTCGCAAGTAGGCTAAAAACGCGGATTTCAACGAGTTGCTCCAACTCAAACAATCCAACCTTCACCCATAGGCATTCAGGTAGTTTATAACACATAAGCATTTAGCCACATGGTAAGCATGCTGTCATGTTAACATTCACACTCATGCGAGATGCTAAAGCATAAAATACTTACAAAGTACTCCGTACCAAAACAAGAACATGTTAGTAATCATGTGTGACCCTAGTTCATGTTAAGTGGCTAATGCATCGCATACAAAATGTCACTAGAGTAGGCTCGGCTAATCTAAGAATGGCATGTGAAATGCTGCAACTAACAAGTACTCAACTTGGAATTGAAATGCAAGTGCAGTTAGCATGATGTACCGAGCCCGGTGCATGCAATACTGATGAATGAATGCAAACATGAGAAGCATAAGTATGCTAATTGAAATATGCCCTAAATCTAACCATTGTAAGCGGTTAAATAAAAGGGAAGAAAGATGTGAGGTTGGAAGACATACACACACTCACGCACACTTATTACAAATTTGCCCTCGCTCGGAGGGACCAAAAGAATAATACAGATTAACTAACTCGCAAGCTAACCAATATTATAAACCACCTAATTAATTAACACATTAATTAATCTAATTAAGCAGTAAACAGTCTCGGGATGAAGACCCAATGCAGTGCGCGCTCGATTTTGCTCGGAAATCCGCCACCATGCTCAAGTTGCCTCTGTTTTCCCCGCTCTGCTTCTCTGATGACTGCCAAAGTCTCAGGGTTGCTTTTCTTAGTGCTGTGGAACACCACCGGCTGAGGGGATTGGCCACCGGCCATGGATAATGGTCACCGGCCACAAAGTTGCTCCATCAGCCAAAAATGATGGCCGGTCGACACTGAATATGGCCTACCGGCCAAATCTTCCCTTGTAGACCCTCTTCACCACCCTGCCCCTCAGAGGCAAAACACAAGTGTTTGGTACAAAACCAGACACAAAACAGTTGAGTCGAGAGGTCCTGAGGCGAGGCGTGCTGCCATGGTCTCCGGGAACTCAAGACGAACACAAACATGGATGATCACCGAGTGTTCAAGCGGTGACGTCCAAGTCTTGAGGACGGTCAAAAATGGGGTGTCTACAGTTGCCCCTCTTTGACAGAACTCGAAAGTCATAACAATGACGGGAGTGAATGTCAAAGCCCAGAGACGACCCATTTTTGACAAGGCCGAAGACTTAGACCAACGTGCAAGACAAACAAGATATGCGCCCGAAGACAGGGGCGAAATGCAAGACAATGCATAAAGCCGAGCATAACTTATGATCATGCAAAGAAAGCTGTAACGAAGCACACACAATGCAACAGTTTTAAGCTAGCATACACCAAACTACACTACAATGCAGAAAGGATGTAAGAGAATTATGCAATTCTCAATACGTCTTACTCGAAGGATACAATACCTGTCCGGTTTGTCTGGTTGCACCAGCCATAAATGAACCGTACATACAATATCGTGCCTGTGAAGAAAGCAACTTAACAGGTACGATGTTATTAGCAACATGCCTGACAATGCAAAAATAAAAAATAAAAAAATGATATGCAATATATACAAAACTATGTATAAACAATGCAAAAGAAAATGCAATGCAATTGAATCATGATCCAATCATGAGCGGTTCAAAACCACACAAATGTCAAATAGATGGATGGAAGTAACAAGTACTTCTACCATAGAACGATCAACAGAACTATGAGTAATGCAGATGGACACAAGAACGAGTAATGGGGTGGAATGATATAAGTGGAGAAACAACCCGCTAACGAAAGAACAAAGATCCTAATGCTGGATGCAAAAATTACACTACAATGTAATATATAATGGAATATGTACAATGCGATCTACTGGGGAGAATGGCAATGGATGTAGTGGATAAGGCCTGCGGCCAAACCGTATTTTGCCTAAGAAAGGCATGGACACAAACAAGCCGCGTCTAACATAGAACGGTTGACTGAACTATGCTTCGACGTGAAAAGTATGGGCACATACCAAACCAAGCTCAACATGGAAAGGCGCAAGCCATAGATGGAGGTGATGCAGTGAATGCATGCAAGCTACAATGCACTATATACAATATGAAATGGAATGGATATGCTGCAATGGATATGGCACGCAGGCCAGACCAAGTCTTGCCTAGGAAAGGCATGGGCGCAAACAAGCCGCGTCTAACATAGAACGGTCGACTGAACTATGCTTCGTTGTGAAAAGTATGGGCACATACCAGACCAAGCTCAACATGGAAAGGCGCAAGCCATGGGCGGAGGTGATGCAGTGAATGGAATGGATATGATGCAATGGATATGGCACGCAGGCCAGACCAAGTCTTGCCTAGGAAAGGCATGGGCGCAAACAAGCCGCGTCTAACATAGAACGGTCGACTGAACTATGCTTCGTCGTGAAAAGTATGGGCATATACCAGACCAAGCTCAACATGGAAAGGCGCAAGCAATAGGCGGAGGTGATACAGCAATGCATGCAATCTACAATGCACTATATACAATATGCAATGGAATGGATATTTACAATGGAAATGCATGACATATGCAATATATTAAAATGAAATGCATGACATGTGCATGTTTGTTGTTTTTTTGTTTTGTTTCTTGAAAATACAAATGATGCATGATTTTTGGTTTTGTTTCTGTTATTTTTTTTTTTTTTGAAATGCAAATGATGCATGGAATGCATGTTGCATGGAATGCACGACAATGCAAGTCGCTTGAGATGCATGAATTTTTGATGCGCGACAACGTGCGGCTTGAAATGCATGACAATGCATGAATTTTCTAATGCGCGATAACGCGCGGCTTAAGATGCATGACAATGCACGTAAGCAACATTCACATCAATGCAAGTTGTACGTGTTACGATGCGTGTATGCATGCATAACGATTCAAGGGATGATGAGTGCTACAACATATGCAGACATGCAAGCACCAAAGGTTTTGCACCTTCCGAGGATTTAAGGTCTCCTAGACCGTGCGTGCACAAGACAATGCGAGTGAGGTGTGCAAAATAGCGCGAATGATGCGATGCACAAAACAGCGTGATGCGCTAGACAACGCGAGTGCACAAGACAGTGCGATAGAGGTGGAATGCACAAGACAGTGCGGTGCGCTAAACAACGCAATTGAATTGAAATGCACATGGGGGCAACTTTTGAATCTTGTAGAGGACACGGAAAGGATACACCTTGCACGAATTTGAGTGCCACGCACGGAAGACATGGTTCGAGGTCAAAACGGAGGCCGGTTGAGTTTCGGAAATGCCTTTTCTTGTACTATCTTGAACAATAAAGGTGCCAAACCACAGATCTGACCCAAACAAGGTTTTAGGAGGCTCACCGGCCGGAAGGGGAAGCCACCGGCCATCCACCGGCCACCAAAAAACATCACCGGCCAAACATTTGGCCGGCCGGCCAAAAATGTAGCCGACCGGCCAAAAATGCCTGATTCGGGGCAGTTTTGACTTTTCGCCTTGGGTCTTTTAAAATAGGGTTTCAAACCCTATTTCTTTCATTTTCCTTGGCTGAAAATAGTTGCTCTCTCTCTCTAGAGCATTTTTCTCTCTTCTTTTCTCAGTTTCCTTGCGTTTCACGCCCGTTTCCTCGTTTGATTCGCGAATATCTTCGCGTTTCGAACACTTTAAACCGAATATTTCTCCATTTCGGTGTTCCTTTTGCTATTTCCACTTTTGGGGGTTTATTCCCCTTGTGTTTCTCTCAATCTCTATACCTTTTCCACTTCCCAGCTTTTCCGGCCATTTTCCACCCTCTCGGGGTTGACTTTTCGGTTGACCCTTCGCATTCTAGCTTTGTTTTCCTTTTCCGACCATTTTCCTCGTCACATTTGACATGGCCGACGATATTCCACAGGGCGGGACTCCCCCGGATCACGAGATGGATCCCGATGCCGAGCTTTTACCTTTGAGCGTCCGCCTATTCGACCCGGCGACCTACCGGCCGGCGATCCATGTCTTGCCTCCCGATGGACTTCGCCAGTTTCGGAGCTTTGATAGGGCGATGCCTCCAGAGCTTCTTTTGCGTGAGCCTACATCTCATCTGTGCTTTGGCGCTTCCGAGGCAACATTTCCTCCTCTGTTTTACCTTCTGCAATGTAGAACACTTAACTGCCAACTGCCATAGCTAATCATGTTCTTTAACTGCTTAGCTCAGATACACTGATGCACTGTATACTGTAGTTAATTGTGAACACTTGCAGCTGATATCTGTTTGAGACTGATACGTGCACACACACTGCACTAGCTCTAAATCGCTGAAACACACTGACACAGTACACACTGCACACATTGTAGTTTATTGCAATCACACCGGTACCCGATATCTGTTTGAATCTGAAAATATGCACATATGCTGTATTTTTACTGAACCACGCAAACACGCTGACACATCACACGTTGTAGTTCACTGTAAGCACACCAGCAACCGATAGTTGTTTGAATCTGAAAATATGCACACATGCTATATTTGCCTGAATTCTGAATGCCTTTTAAAACTAGTATATTTAGCATTGCTTCGCAATTGTTTGCTTGAAAACAGGGAGATTCCCATACCGTTCGGGGGTATGGGAACATCGCCGACCGTGACTGGTACGCTGAGCTACCTGATGCGGTCCGCCACATCGTGGACCAGGCCGGTTTTGGTGCATTTTGCAGAGGACTGTCCAGACTTACTACGAGCAGGCCTCTCCTTGCTGCTCTAGCGAAGAGGTGGTGGGACACCACTGACTCATTCCACCTCTCTGCGACGGGAGACATGACGATGACTCCTTATGATTTCTCGATGCTCACAGGCATCGGGGTAGGGGGTGATCCGATCCCCTTCGACACTGACATGGACGAGTGGGAGGCCGCTCAGATATATCTGTTTGGCGAGGTGCCACCTCTCGCACGTCCCGTTTCGTCCGATATTCCTAGTTTGAGGTCCAGTTCAGGGTCCAGCCAGCTTTGACCGAGGAGGCTCCGATGACCCAGGAGGTGGTGGAGCAGTATGCCCGCGGCTTTCTGATGTTTCTGCTGGGGACGACTATTTTCGTTGACCGGGAGAATACCATGCCCCTTTGCTTGCTCAGTGCCTTAGTGGATGTCACACAGATCCTGCTCTATGACTGGGGTGGCGCCGCTCTGGCTACACTTTACGGATACATGAGCTCAGCTTCTCGTGGCAGCGGACAGTTGCTCGGGGGTTATTGGCGCGCTTGGGAGGTACGTTTCTTTTTTCTTCTTTACATTTCATTTCTGCTTTCTATTATCTGTACTCTGTACACTGCACACACTGTGGTCTGCTTTACACTGACTGTATACTGTACACACGGCACACACATACTCTGCTTTACACTGACTGTACACTGCTCACACTGTACACTCTGCTCAATACACTGCATACGGCTCTGCTATCTCTGTTTTATTCCGTATTCTGCTTTATCTGATAAGCATACTAGTATTTATTCTGCAGTTGTGGGTCTACGCCTACTTTTCGAGACTCGCACCCGTGCCAGACGCGGAGACCCCTCTCGTCGTTCCATTCTCGCGCCGTTTCGACGGGAGATGTGTGCGAAGGCCTTAGGAGACGTTTAGCTTCTTCCGCCGCTATTTTGACACCATCACTCCCGCAGAGGTATGTTTTACTTGCAGTTCATTTAAGCTTCGCTTTGCACTGTAATTTCAATAATAGTAGATAACAATCTATATTTCATTTTCAGATCACCTGGCAGCCTTGGGCTCCATTGCCAGCCGTGATTCGGGATCGATTTGCCGGTGCTGAGGAGACCTCGCATTTCTAGATTTTGCTAGAGGGCCCGGTCTGTCGGGCTTGGTACCTGGGCGAGCGTTCCGTACACCAGACCCTAGGGTTACCAGAGCAGATAGTCCTGGTTCATCCTCCTGAGCATATGAGGGATACCGAGAGATTCCCCACCGAGCAGATGGCCGACTACACGATCGGCTGGGATGCGACCCGCTTCAGAGGCATAGGTGACTACAGAGAGTACGTGAAGACATATATTATGCGGCCTCTGAGCGGCGGCCGTTGAGTTGAGAGAGAGAGGCCCGCGGCGCCGGCAGCTAGGGCATGAGCGGGGGCTGGAGCAGGAGCATCGAGGAGAGCTCGGGTCTGCGGCAGGGGTGGAGTTCAGAGAGGGCGGGGGGTGGCTGGCCTGCACTGCCCACTTCACTGACATACAGAGGGCAGGGTGGGACGACCTGCCAGATCCCCTTTGTTCCTCCTCCGGCTGACCACGAGTTGGTCGGTTTCCATGACTTGCCTCCGGTATGTATTACTACCTTTTATGCATCTTTTATTGGCATTTCGTTTCAGTTTATTTGATACTCCGCAGAATACTGATGCATCTGATACTTTTGCAGGCTTCTTCCAAGTATACCCGGCAGTCCTTGGAGCTGAATGCCTCCATGATGGGGATGTTGCAGCGGACTTTCGACCTCCTGGCCCTCTATAGTATTTCGGTATGTTCTTCTGATCACGGTCTCAAACCATACACATAAACTGCTTCACATAATCTGATGCACAACACAACACTTGATAAGCTGCTCATGGCATTCATACACTGTACTCATATACTGCATTCTACACTGATAAACTGCTCACGGCATTCGCACACTGTACTCATACACTGCATTCTGCACTGATAAACTGCTCACGGCATTCGCACACTGTACTCCTACACTGCATTCTGCACTGATAAACTGCTCACGGCATACTGATGCGTTTGCCTCTTATACCTTTCAGCCTTCCTTCCAGATTCCCACTGTGGGAGGTGTTCCAGCCAGGCCTTGTGTTCCTGCCGGAGGAGATGGAGAGGGCAGAGTATTCCCCCGCACCAAGGCGGGGCGCACTCACGTCGGGAGTAGCTCGCGGGCTCCAGTCCCTGATGACGGTGACAAGGAGTCGAAGGCGGACGCGGAGGCAGAGTCGTCGTCGGAGGAGACCGGAGACGACTCGGACTCGGGCTCAGATGACAGCGCCGATGATGCTCCTGGACCTTCGTCCAGGAAGAGGACTAGGACAGACTCCCAGGCCTGAGATCCTTTGTCATTGATCCAGATTTTTGCTGTTTTTCTTCTTCTTTTTGTACTTTTTTGTTGGTGGCTAGGGTACCTTGTACTGCCGCAGGCAGATTTTGTTTTCAAAGCTATGTACTTGAAACAGACGATAAAATGAAACAAACTTTTTATCTAAAAAAAAGAGTTACATTTATACATTTCTATATATTGCATCGCATTGCATCGTGTTACATCTCAAATGAAATTGATCTGTTGTCTAAAAATTGAGCACCTGTATTGCAATAATCAGATGACTAACCAACCAATAGCAAAAACAAACCCCAGCAACCCACTACTATATTCTAAACACACTGCCCATGCTCTGCTGGGGATTAGACTACATACAGCCCGTAACACAGCATTCAGTTCATTCTGCATACGGTAAACCCTAAACAAACAGCCCAATCTGACAAGACGGACTACGAAGGTGAAACCAGTTGAAGTTGAAGCGCACTCAGATGCCCCAAATTTTCCCTTTTCTTCTTTTGCTTCGCATAAATGTGGAGAATGGCACAACATTCTGAGCATAAACGATTTTAACTTTTGAAATTAAAAAAAAGGTTTTCAACTGGGGTACCGAGCCTACAACTGAACATAGCGAGAAAGACTCAACAAAAGGGTACACGACCTAAACACAACGAGACACACTCGGAAAAGACTCAAAACAGAAGTCGAGGTAGACTAATCAAAAGAAAAGACACGACACACGGACGTGTTTACAAAAACCAAAAGACCTCAGATCTCAAGGAGCCATTTCCTCTGGGTATGTTTACCACCCTTTCTGATTTGTGATTCTCACAGCACTCGGCCCTCAGGCTCGTTTTTTTTTTTTTTTTTTTTCAAAACCCTTTTCCTCACTTATCTCTCGACTTACACCTCTCTATTCTTTATTCTCTCATTTTTCATCCCACCCCAGGGTGGTTGATAGATGAATAGGAAGTTGTGGGTTCACGCCCAACAGTATCAGCTCGCGGCTATTCCTTCTGGTGACATCTAGTTGAGGTTCCGGATGGGGAATGAAGTATTTTGACCTACTCCGATTTGTGCTTCGCACTTGGCTTGATACCTCATTGCTTGGAGGTTGTTGAGAGAGCTTTTAGCCCTTTACTAACAGCTTTAGCTGTGCCCTTTTTGGCGGGTATGTTGACGACGGGGAAAGACAGAACACCTAACTCAACTGTGCCCCTAGTTCATCATTTTGACCATTTTTTTGTTTTCTTCCTAAAACAGTTTTGACCAAAATGAGAGTCGGATTAACATACTTGTTCACTTTTTGATTCGAAAATCACGCAAGTTAGGCTGTAAGCACTGAAAATTTTCCTTTTTTGGGTCCAAGAGAATGGTCCGATTTTGGAAAATGAAATAGTTTTCCAGAAAATAGTCAACCTCAGTAAAAATTTTCAAAAACTATTTTTGCAAACAGCCGGTGCTAAACGAGCACGGAACTTACCCTCTAGATGCGCAACCTCGGATTGGAGGCAATGGAAGATTGCCCCTAGCTTGGAAGGGGTAGATGGCAACGGAAAGTTGCCCCTGGTTTAAAAGGTGACTCGTGGCAACTCGTGGCAACTCATGGCAATGGAAAGTTGCCCCTTGTTTGGATGACGCCGCAGCATTTGGTAAACAGTCTTCGTCAGTGATGATTGCAAACGAACTCTCGGATGCAGAGAAGACGGAGATGGTCTGGACCAATATATGGACACAGTCACTTCGAAGGTGTTGGGGGCTGGACTTCGGGATGAAGTTGCCTACGTATCCGGTTGTCACAACCGAACTATCGGATTCAGGGAGGGCAAGGATAATCGAAACCATTACATGGACTGAGGTGCTATGAAAGCGTTAGGGGCTGGACTTCAGGACGAAGTTGCCTACGTATCCCAAACATGGGAATCAAGCCTTACATAGTTCCGGTTAAGGTACATTCGGGTATTTTAACCTTCACTTTTTAGGCTCTAACTTTTGCCAAGGCGCCCGATGCGGGTTTTCGACCTTGTGAGCTTCTTTTTTCCTTTTTCTTTCTTCCCTTTCTTTTTTCTCTCTTTTGTATATTTTTTTCTTTTTTGTATTGTTCTCTCTTTTTTTGTGTTTATTTTTCCTTGCTCTAACTTTTGCCTGGGTCGCCCTTCCGGGTTTTCGGCCCAGCGAGCCTCTCAAAGGGTAAAAGTGTAACAAGTCCATGCCAAATGGTTTTGAGGTTGAAGTCTCCCTGTATCTAGGAGAATGGCAGTTGTATTTGGCTCTTCGAGCATATCTGACATCTTTCTGCCCCTAGTTCAAGGGGTGCTTCGGATCTGGCCACACGGGTCTCACATGGCGGTCAACCATTGAACATTCTGAATGGGTTCAAGGTTCGAAAACAAACGGATTGAATCTCGAGGCTGAAAGTGATCCTAGGCTGTACACTCTCAAGAGCGATTCCACGCAGGTCTTCGCAGGATTGCGCAGAATATTTTGTTTTTGAAAGTTTTTACGAAAGCGACACATCGCTCGCGCTGAAGACAGTGTGGAACCAGTCTGAGTCAAGCCAGGGTCCTTCTCAGTATTCACGCTGACAAGCATGATTTCATTCATTAAGAGGTTTAGCACGCCTATCTTTCTCACAAATTGATCAAAGTTTTACAAAACCCGAGGAATTCCTTCCTCTTCGTTTTCATCACCACAGTGTTCAAAACGGTTTTTGGAAAAAACTTAGGTCATTACAATGATTTTCAGGGCACAAGAGAGCAAGTAGAATGTACTGTCGTGCCTTTCGAATCCTCTGGCACAATTAGCTCAAAATAGCAATAAGCACAGGAACAAGATAGCCGCAGCTGTTTCATTTAGATTTCTTGGTTTGCAACTTGCTCCACAGCAGAGACAGACTCAAAAGAAAACAAAAGGGTAATTACAAAACAAAACAGTGTTCAAGGCAACAACCCCGGAATCACCTGGCATTCTATACAAAGGGGATTGACTCGCTACAACAAGATAGATCCATTAAGCAAAAGGACTGACTCAAGACAATGAGATAGACTCAAAACAAAACAAAAGACTGACTCGACACCCAAGCCAGAATTTACAAAACTAGCATTCGCAGATGCTCAAAAACGCGTGCCAGACGCCACATCCAAAATACGCCGAGCGCCGCCCGCAGGTGGTTCACTTCCTGATTACATACTCGCAGTATTAGTATCCTTAAAATCCAATAACTGGGTAGTAACGGACTTGGCTGAGGTGGGCGGGAGGATAACTTCGTTGTTGATCAAGTCTTGCACCTCATGACGGAGGCGAAAACAATTATCGGTAGCATGACCGGTTTGCTAGTGGTATGCATAGTACAATGCAGCATCATGTGTAGTAGGGAGATTCTTTGGGAGAGGCCGAGGCTCCAAGGGTTTAAGATGCCCCCTTTCGGCAAGGATCTGAAGTGCCTCTGACAACGGCATATGGAGAGTGTGAAAGACCCTGCGCCCTCGGGGCAGGTACTTTGAAGGTTGAGTATTCTTGCTAGACGCACTAGCGAAAGGGCCGGCAGGCGCCGCCTTGGCTTTCTGATCTTTCCCAGGTGCAGGGTTGGGAGTGGAAGGAACTGTTCTGGCATGACGAGGCCTATCCCGATTTTCTGACTAGCTTGTACTGCCTTCGGTTGGAGTGGGGAAAACATCATCCACAGCCTTAGCTACGAATGCGAATACCTGTTGTTTACTCATCCCCTCGGCTTTCAAAGCCTCGACTGCCCACAGCAGTTGTTCAATGGGATCAGCATCAGCCTTCATTTTGTTCTTGCCTCTGGCCTCATCCTGATCGAGGGTTTGGGTTGATGTTGATACGTCATTATTATAGTTGGAGGCCATCTCCGGTTGGCTAAGCTCGATCACAATCCGTCCCAACAGCGGGGGCTCCTGGGGTACAAAATTCCCAGCATATGGTGCAGCTGGTGGTGAAGATGACATTCCGTAGGTGAGATCCTCCACGGACCTCTGGAGATCACCTATCATCCCCATCAACTCGAACGTGGTGGGCTCGCGAGCTTGATACAACTGGGGGGTCCAGACCGGGTGCGCAACAGGCGACCTGGGTGGATGCGGTACATTAACATTGGTCTCACTTTGCAGAGTGATTCCTTGATCTAATGCGGCTGTCATAACCACGATCTCTTCTGAATTCTGCGTCATCATAGGTCCTGCCTCAGCAAGGGGGAACACTAGCTATTCTATATCAACTCTTTGAACTGAAAGGAAAAACAAGCAGCATTTCAGGCCAAACGGATCAAACACAGATGTAGCCGTACAACTGTACTCTATTACTGATCACTGTTCCTCAGAATCACTGCATCATTGCCCCAAAATACTGAATCGGATACCCACAGATATAACTGATTCGCACAAACTGACACTGGTGCCCTCAGGCCTGATACTCAAACTTGCAAACTGATATGCGCGTTCCTATAGAGATACACTCTAAAAGCACATAGCAAGTAGAAGAGAGCCAAAACACCCCTATGTTGGGGTAGGGTTTCCCTGTCCTATTTTGTCAAGAGCTAGGATTTTACTATGCACGCAGCAGTTTTTAAACAACCTAAAATAGGATAAGCAACCTGTCCTAGTTTGGAATGGTCACTATGGATTTCGATATGCACTAGGTCGAATGGTCGAAAAGGGTGCCCCGATAAAACCGGGGTTTGTGTTCCCATACTGTCAGAGCCCACAGCCGGTCAGCCTTATGGTCATGTCTTGACAAGACAAGCCTCTGGCAAACCGTTCAGGAATGGCAGATGGCAAACACGGTGTCCTAGGTGCACCAATGCACATGCAATGCAAAGAGACACATAAATGAAATCAAAACAGGATATCACGAGTTCGAGTCAAGCTCTCTAAAATCCCTAGCGGAGTCGCCAGAAACTGTGGATGCGCCCCGCGTGAGGGCCTCACCCCACAGTTCGGACTCGATTTGTGTCACGGTTCTTAATCTTGAACCAAAGAGTCCAAATCCGGCAAATCGTTTTGAAAAAACAGATTTTTAGAAAAAGAAGTGCCAAACATGGACTGCTTTGCCAGATACAGAGTCGCCACCTAAATATTTTTTAATGGGGAAATTTAGGAAACCCTGACTTGGTGCCAAAGGACACGTGTCCGTCATCACCAAAGTTGCCTCGGCTTGGGAGCTTGGGTGCGATTAGGGAAGGTCAGCTATGAGCACCCCCTCTCGCCCGATCCGAAGATCGGCCTCTACTAACCGTGATATCCGTTTTTGAAAACGTTATGTGTTCTTATTCCAGTTAATTAGCTTGAATTACTATGTGATGCGCACAACACAAAAGTATAGACTAGATTGCCTAATTTGGAACGAAACATTGCATATCCATTTTTTTTGGAAAACGCTTTGGAATTTGCTACTCGCAAGTAGGCTAAAAACACGGATTTCAACGAGTTGCTCCAACTCAAACAATCCAACCTTCACCCACAGGCATTCAGGCAGTTTATAACACATAAGCATTTAGCCACATGGTAAGCATGCTGTCATGTTAACATTTACACTCATGCGAGATGCTAAAGCATAAAATACTTACAAAGTACTCCGTGCCAAAACAAGAACATGTTAGTAATCATGTGTGACCCTAGTTCATGTTAAGTGGCTAATGCATCGCATACAAAATGTCACTACAGTAGGCTCGGCTAATCTAGGAATGGCATGTGAAATGCTGCAACTAACAAGTACTCAACTTGAATTGAAATGCAAGTGCAGTTAGCATGATGTACCGAGCCCGGTGCATGCAATACTGATGAATGAATGCAAACATGAGAAGCATAAGTATGCTAATTGAAATATGCCCTAAATCTAACCATTGTAAGCGGTTAAATAAAAGGGAAGAAAGATGTGAGGTTGGAAGACATACACACACTCACGCACACTTATTACAAATTTGCCCTCGCTCGGAGGGACCAAAAGAATAATACAGATTAACTAACTCGCAAGCTAACCAATATTATAAACCACCTAAATAATTAACACATTAATTAATCTAATTAAGCAGTAAACAGTCTCGGGATGAAGACCCAATGCAGTGCGCGCTTGATTTTGCTCGGAAATCCGCCACCATGCTCAAGTTGCCTCTGTTTTCCCTGCTCTGCTTCTCTGATGACTGCCAAAGTCTCAAGGTTGCTTTTCTGAGTGCTGTGGAACACCACCGGCTGAGGGGATTGGCCACCGGCCATGGATAATGGTCACCGGCCACAAAGTTGCTCCATCGGCCAAAAATGATGGCCGGTCGGCACTAAATATGGCCGGCCAGCCAAATCTTCCCTTGTAGACCCTCTTCACCAATGGTGGACCAGCTGGTTCTTCAAGCTCAAACCAGCTCCACAACTCCAAAAACAACCCTCAAGGGCCTCAGCTCCAAGAAAAGGTGTGATGGTGGGTGTTTGTGTGCAAAACTAAGGCAAAAACACTCACAAAACAAAGAGAGAGAGAGAGAGAGATATAGAGAGGGAGGACATATGAACCCTAACCCTAAAACTCAAAACCCTCTGAAAATTCTATCTAAGTTGTCTAACCTCTCAAAGAGGGAGAGAAGACCCCCTCCTATAGACAACTTTGTCTTGTAAAGCTTCCAAAGGAAGCTAACAAGAGGGCAATCCCTCCATAGTGCATGCCAGCTGCAGAAAAATATTTGCAAAAGCAGATGCACAGTAGCCGGCCAGCCAAACATGCAGTTGACCAAAAAAAGTAGCCGGCCGGCTATCTATAGTGCCGGCTGGCCAAATATTTGGCCGGTGGCAACAAAACATAGCCGGTGGCCTCAAGCCAAGGCCGGTGATGGGTGAGGATGGTCTACAAGCCCTGCCCTGCCCCTCAAAGGTAAAACACAAGTGTTTGGTGCAAAACCAGACACAAAATAGTCGAGTCGAGAGGTCCTGAGGCGAGGCGCGCTGCTATGGCCTCCGGGAACTCAAGATGAACACAAACATGGATGATCATCGAGTGTTCAAGCGGTGACATCCAAGTCTTGAGAACGGTCAAAAATGGGGTGTCTACAGTGGCTAGCATTTTCTCTATCTGCCGAAGCTAATTTTCAGCTATCTTCGGGTCCGGTACGCCTGTGAACTTTGGGCGGCTCTGTTTCCGAAACTCAGCAAAGAGTCGAGTCCTCTCATTCTGCCGATTGTTCCTTATTTTCCCTAGTTCCACCAAAATTTGATGACCTAGGTTATTGGGGATGTCATCCCCTACGAGGATGGGTCCGTGTTGATTTCTGGGACGGTTTCGTACATTGTTGCTGGTTTCAGTATAGCCATTAGCTCGTGTGTCCACCATTCTGTTCATGGCACGTGGTGAGTTGGTTTCCAGTCTTAGAAAATCTTGCTACTTAGATTTGAAATAAAGGTTCAGTTTCCTTGGGGTGCACTAAAGCAAGTAACAGTCAATAACATAGATCAACACATCATTCATATATTATAATAGTCATCATTACAAAAGGGCTCCTATATCGGAGTTACATTCAAAGATCATCTACGCATTACAAGTTCATGCTATCTTATTCTAAGGATCCCCATCAGCGGATCTTACAAAAGTCTAGTTTTACTATCCCTAGAATTAATTCTCATTTCCCGACCAATCAACGTCTTCTTCTGGGTCTTCATCAGCGGAGTCAGTAGCTTGGTCCGGAGAGCGGGGGGTGTACATTGGTGAGGGGGGATTGTGTTCAGATGACACCTCTATAGGGTAGGCTGGGTTTGCTCCTTGCTGTTCTGGTGACTGCTCCATATTCATTGGTTGATGGTTGCCTAGCTCCTGATAAGAAGATGCGTGACTTTCAGCCGAAGTTGGTGGTTGGCGGTATGCTCTGGTGGTCAAAGCTTGGTGTATCAAGAAGTCCATCCTCTGATCATCTTGCTCCATTCGGATTTCCTTCTTCACTGCCCAGCTTAAGAATTGTAGGTGGCGCCGCACCAGGGACCTCTTCTGCTCCCTCATATAGCGGGAGTACTCCGTCTCCACCTTACGTATCTCAGTTCTGATCATTTCCTTGGCGGCAATCATACAGCGTCGGCAGCTAAAGCAGGCGCTAACGGACATGGCCCTCCTTCCTTGCAAACGAAAAATACCCCATGAGTCGAGACTGACGCTGCGTCCTGGATAGTCCCCTGATGACATCCTAAGGTGGAAAAGATTTTTATTAGTTAATCTTCTTATAATAGCGTGATAGAATAAAATAAGATAAAGGGGTAAGGGCTTCTAGAGTCGCGTATAGTGTTGTGAGGGTTAAGGGTTGAACCTAGGCTCTGATACCAAGTTGTGACACCCCGATTCTACACTATTGGTTGCAGTCAAGGGAGAATCACTAATGAGTCCTATGGTCAATAACCAAGTAAGATCCCAGATCGGCGGAGGAGTCAAAATAGCCTCCTCTCTAAGTCTAGCTTTCTTAGGCAGCGCACTACCCTTTTGACAGATCTTAAAAGGTATTGACACAAGGTCTCATAAGCAACGATAAGGTTCATACATATACGTAGAATACAAATACAAAACAACCACAATATACTTAATTCAAAAGATGGGTACATTACATTACATCCCAAAAGAAAGCTTAAATCTTCACATGAGTCTTACAAAATATCCAAAAAGAAACTTCTAATTTTTCTAGGATAGCCAAAAGTCTTCAAAGGTTTCAGGCTCGTCGTCTCCAGCTATAAGTTCCTCTTCGTCACCTGGCATGATACGCCGTGAGCTTTGAATGCCCAGTAAACACACACACACCCGTCCCTTTTTCCCCAGTCCAATACACAATCACAATTATAACATCAGGTAGTAAAGCACGATACTCAAATAAATAAAGGGTTAAGTTAGATGTTAGCAAACTAGAAATCCCCCAAAGAGATTTCATCCTCCCAACCACAAGAATCGGACGCGGATTATTCGGTATGCCCCCTCTTTTGCTGCTTTGTTGCAGAACTAACCTCGGATGCCTACCAACGATTACGTACCGTGTAGCGCCAACCGCAGGGCCTCAAAAGAGACGGTAAAATAGGTCCTTGCCCGAATCCCTCCTTACACCAAACCACCTAGGGTCCGAATACAAGCGCTCCGTTCAAGGGTCCCGAAAAACCACTTGCGCAAGACTTTAACTTCCAAATAGGGAACGCATCCCAACCAACCATATATCGCATAATCTCATCTTTTCAAGACTCAAGTGTTCGAAAACCCAATACCCTCCCAATTAGGTTTCCCGTTGAGTTAAATGTTTTACATCAAGGTTAGTCCAACTTACAAGACAATAATATCCACATAAGCATGCATCCTTAAGATGAGGAAGATAAATAACATAACCATAACACATATAATATCATGCCAAAATATGCTCATAAGCTAATAAACATTTTCATGAATACGAGGGCATAAAACATCCATGCATAACAAAATTTCCAGATTTAATATCACATAAAGATTAAAATGAAAGGACTATTTTAGATCTTTCACCGGACTCGGCCTTCCTACGGTTCGTAGAGAATTTGATCTAGTTTCTAGAACATATTTCGGAAATGGGATTGTTTTTCTAGATTTTAAGTTATTTAGAAAACATTCCAGCGCTGTCCAAATTCTGTCCAGATCCGTAGACCGTTACGAAAATTTGATTTTCTTGCAAACCGCCTAATGTTTTTTGATGAAACCAATTTTAGTTGAAATCTAACTCCCTAAGGAAGATGTTGACAGAAAATAGTGGTCCAGAATAATTTTATACATTTTTTTGGAAGTTTTGGAAGTGGGCTACGAAAAACAGATTCTAAGGTGTCATGCCCAAAACAAGAAGATTTATGAGAAAAAGGGTCCACCAAGCGAAAATTTTTGTTTCTTTTGTGATGAAAACATGCAAACTAACATACATTAAACTCAAAAAATTTACTTGGAAGTGTGCCTTTGGAAAGTTTGAGAGATTTGTATGTAAAAAAGATGGTTTTGTGCCAAAATGCAAAAAATACAAGAGAGGTAGAGTCAGTACTCAACTCTTAGCACCTTTAACACAAGTAACTCATCGAAAACATATCTGAAAACATTATTTAGAACCATTAGAACCATGTATTTGAAAAAGGAAAATGAAAGAGAAGGTTGTGTTGTGGCTTACTTGTTAAGCTTTGAACAAGAAGGCTCTCTTCTTTCTCCCTCTTCCTCTCTAGACTACTCTCTCTTGCTCTCCTTTCTCTCCTCTCGCCGAATGTGTGTGTGAGTGTGTTGTTTGTGCTTGCCAAGCTAGGGGATGTTGGTATTTATAGACAATTTTTGATGTAAAATGTCCTGAAAGCCCATTAGTTGGAAATGGATGGAAAGGTTAGGATTTGTTTGAAGTTTAAAGGAATAGGAGTGATTTGGGAGGCTTACTCAAGGATTAGGCAAAATCTAGTTGAAATGAAACCAGTTTTGGAATTAGCATCCTAGGTCTAGGGTAGTAGGTTTGTGGTTTTTCTATAATTTCATGATGATAAATTTTGAAAATTGTCTCCTCACTTTCTCCTAGAATGGCCAGCCCTAGAGAAGGGTGAAGGGGCTATTTTTTAATCAATTTAGGTTCTAGGGCACACTTCTCAAGGTGTATATATATATCTCACTTGATTGATGGTACTTATGGTACAAGGGTACATGTACTAGTTTTTGGGGTAAATTTTGAATTTAAATAAAGAGTGAGGGTTTGGAGTTAAATACATGTATTGGAACCCTACTTATGTAGAATTTAATTTGGTTAGGGAACCTAATCCGGCTAGGATAATTCCTGCTTTGATAAAAAAAAAAAAAAAAAAAAAAAAAAAAAAAAAAAAAAAAGTGTAATGCTAACCGACAAGATTCGAATTAATT
The DNA here is from genome assembly GCA_036172215.1 of Camellia granthamiana. NCBI lineage: Eukaryota > Viridiplantae > Streptophyta > Magnoliopsida > Ericales > Theaceae > Camellia > Camellia granthamiana. The sequence continues at coordinate 77,067,837 of CM069913.1, read as the reverse complement.
CAAGTAACCGAGGGGCTTTAAGAAAATAATTCAAACATTAGGGCCTTTAAAGTGAATACATATTTTAGGGGCTTCACATGGTGGGTCTGTCTGCTCTATGGAAACTTCATCCCCGGATAATTGCAAGTCAAAGAAAATCTCAAATCCCGACAAGCGCCACCTTTCTACATTTAGCCATGACTCTGGGAAGCCGCAGAACGGGAAGTCTTCCCCCTCCCAGACAAAGTATCCATTCAGGGTCCCCTGGATAGGCCGGTGCACCAACTCATAATGCTTCCCCGCCTACTTTGCCCAGGCTCTTCTGGCCATCTCTCTTGCTTTCCTCACCCAATTCTCCTTGGTAGTCAGGTAACCTAAACCAAAGGTATATGGGTTATGCGGCACTTCGGCCGATGCTGCAACGCCTTTCCGGCCACTTTGCCCTAAGCCCATCCCAGGCATGTGTTGTAGCTTGTTCATAAGGTAGACATACTGTGCACTGACGTATAGCCCCTCATCAACAGCTAGTATATTCTGTACAACCCGCGCCTCAGCTAGGGTCAATCCTGACAAAAACATATCCTCCGAGCCATGCTCAATCTCCAGAACTGGTGTAGAAACCTCTAGCGGCAGATGGATTGAAGAATTCCCAAAAACGACTGCCACCCCCTTCCCATTGGGGTACTTTAACATTTGGTGTAGGGTGGAAGAGACAGCCTTCACCTGGTGTAGCCACGGCCGCCCCAGGAGTAGATTAAAGGTTGCGCGAATGTCCAAGACATGAAACTCAATGTCCCATTGCCCCGGACCAACCTGAGTCCGAATCTATACAATCCCCATCACCTCTCGACTAGTATTATCATGCACCTGTATCACCTGGGCTGTAGGCACAAAATCTGCGGGCTTCAACCTGATATCATATGCCGTTCTCGACGGACACACATTGATTGCAGATCTTGTGTCAACAAGGACCACCAGTACCCATTTCTCTCTACACTCAACAAAGATATAGAGCGGTTTGTTATGATTTGAGCCCTCAGGCGACAGTTCTTTGTTAGTGAATGTCAAGGTCGGGGAAGCTCCTCCCAGAAAAACCAACCCTACTAACTGCTTGGGTGTGGTATCAATTGAGAGCTTTGCCTTGTCCGTGGCAGAAAGGACAGCTTGTCTATGAACTCTTGAGGCCATAAGCAGTCCCTAGATGGAGATGTCTGCTTGAATTTTCTTAAGCTGTTTCAGTACAGCCTCCTCCTCGAGCATTTTTTCTTTCAACCTCTCTACTTCTTTATCCTTTCCGGACGCCTCTGGCTGATCCAAATGTGGGGGCATGAAGTACCGCCCACTTCTAGTTATATGGTCCACCTCCTCAATGTACCAGGTGCGATCCGGTTGGTTCTGCCCCCAATCTTCGTTGGTGTGGGCAAGACGTAAGTCGTCGTCTTCTCACCACATCCCGTCGGCGACCGACAGACAGCTGTCCGGTCCCGTTGCAACTGTTCCTGTGCTTACAGCACATTCCATCCCCATAGGGGCTTTGGCCTTCCTAGCCCTCTCAAGATCTTTGATCTTTTCCTGCTCCAGCCGCTTCAGTGCAGCCTGCTGTTCAGTGTGCACTGTGCTCAAACTGCTCGGATCCTGAGCAAAATTCTTAACACCGGTGCTCTCCGACGATACCTTGTGATCCTCAGCCATTCTGGCCACTGCTGATGTTCTAGCTTCTGATTTTCCCTGTTCTGGTAGAGACACCCCAACAACATTTGGCTCGTCACTAAGCCACCCAGTATTTTTTGCTGATCCATCCAAGTCGAACTAGTTGAAGTTCACATCTCCTGAGCCCTGCTTGTTAAAGAACTGCAGATCTGCAATGCCCTATTCTAGCTCTATTAGGTCATCTAATCCCTGACTAGGTCCATTCTCCCGAACCATACTGATCTCTGCCCCAACTGGCAAAACTATCCTTCGCTTAACCTGGTCTGTTGATGTGATATAACCACTCGGGTTTTAGGCAAAGCTCTCAGACCCCTCAGGCTTTGAATCAACATTCCCATCTGCCTCCAAAGTCGACCCAATTCTATCTTCGATAGTCACCACCACCGGTTCAAGTTAGCTTTGGGAGGTGCTCAATATGCACAAGTCTGTGCTGTCTGAGATGAACACCTCAGGCTTGGGTAGGTGGGAGGGTGTGATGTATATACTCGGGTCATATGGAATGGCCACGGTTTGGATTAGGTTGATGTGTTTGGGTGGTGGAGCTTGGTTATGTGGTGTGAGAGGATTGGTTGTGACATTTGATTTTTCTGGAGGCGCAATCCCCTTATTGTCAATGAGATCCTGGATCTCATGACGCAGTCTGTAGCACTGGTCGGTGTCGTGACCATGCTATTGGTGAAACGCACGGTATTTGGCCGGGTTATGGGAAGCAGGAAGTTTGTCTGGTAATGGTCATGGCTCCAAGGGTTTCAAATGCCCTTTCCTGACTAAGACCCCCAGAGCTTTAGACAGGGGCATGTATAGTGGAGTAATGGTTCTTTGGCCTCGGGATGGATATCTGGCTGTTTGTGAGCTGGTACCGGACGCACCGGTGAATGAGGTTGCTGTTTTTGGTGTGGTGGTGGTGACCATACCCACATCGGAAGTTCTAGTAGCTGTAGCACTACTTGTGCCTGCATTTGAACTGCGTGTAAATGTCCGCTTGGGCTGCTCTCTCTCGTGGTCAACCAGACCCTACTTCATGGCGTCCTCAATCTGTACCCCGATCTCGTATAAATCCGCAAAGGTGGGAAGGGGTAAGACGATCATCTTTTGCATCAGCTTGGGTTAGAGATTGCGCCGAATCATCCGTATCCGATCCTTATTGACCGGCCTGGTGGTCATTATAGAAGCTTTGGCTCTCCAACGGGTTACAAAGTCAGAGAAGCCCTCTTTTGGCTCCTGTCTGGTTGTCTCGAGATCACAAGTTGTGATCTCAATCTGCATGTTGTAGGAGTACTGAGCTACAAAGGCCTCAGCCATCTCCTCCCAACTTCTTTTGACAGAGTCCTCCAGCTTTGCATACCATATAGCCGCAACACCCAACAGGGTCCGCCTGAAGAGGGAAAGCTTTTGCAATCTGGAGAGGCCCATTGGCCTTAGGATATCTGAGAACAACCGTAAATGCACCATGGGTTCCCCAGAACTGTCAAAACGGTCTATATGTGGCATCTTAAACCGGTCCGGCAAAGTCACCGCCGAATCGGTGTATCCATCCTCTATGTCCGGAATGGAATTCACACCTTGAGCCCTTTTGAATAGCTTTTCTAGCATACTGACCTTCAGAGCGGTCGGGTCCATCTCAGATTCAAAGGGTGTATTTGTTGAGAAGGCCGGTGTCTTTGAAATCTGCGGTAGAATTGGTGGTGGGGCTTGCCCTGATGGAGCGTCCGTATCTTCCTGGACATTTGTAATATCCCCGAGTGTTGGAATTCTAGGTGGTGGTAGGGATGGATGTGAAGCAGATGCTCCGGCTTGTTGTGGTTGCTGCTGTTGCTGGAGCCTGGCAATCAGTTCTGCCTGTTGAGCCACAATCTCTGCCTGACGTGTGGCAGCCTCTGCTTGGCGGGCAGCATCCCGCTGCATGGTTTGCATGGTCTCTTGGAGCTGACGCATAATGTCCTCCATACTTGCCATAAGGTGCTGATCTATCTGAATAACAGGCATATCTCTCTACGGTAGACACGGAAGCCTCAGCCCGACTACTCACTGGTGGGGTGGATAATGACCGCTGATCTGATAACCGCTGTACTGATGAACTGCGCCTAACTGACCTCTGTCTAGTAACCGAGGGTAATGACACAAACACTAGTTGTCCGTTAACTAGATCCTCGGATTGGGAAAGCCTTCGACCTCTGGTCCAAAGTGCTTGGGGAATATCTGCCTAGTCGGAAGCAATGATGCTAAACTACCTTGCAAAAAGATAAATAAAGCATAATAGAGAAACAAACAACCAGAAAAACGGACAGCATTTTGGCTTAAAATAAAGACAACACACAATTGGCATTTCTAAGCGGAACACACTGTCCTCAACACTGATTGTTGTCCCCAAATCACTGCCTCGAATCTGATACCCTCAGGTAAAACTAATTCCCCAAATACTGATGCCCGCAGGCCTGATACCCAAACTTGCAAACTGATACATACAACTTGTAGAGACACACTCTGACAACACATATCAAGCAAGTGAAAGCCAAAACACCCCTATGGAGGGGTAGGGTTTCCCTGTCCTATCTCGTCAGGAGCTAGGGTTTCACTACGCATACAATGGTTTCAAACAACCTACAATCGGGTAAGTGACCTATCCTAGTTTGGAATGGCCACTATGGATTCCGATATGCACTAGGTCGAATGGTCAAAAAGGGTGCCTCGGTGAAAACCGAGGTTTATGTTCCTGTCGTAGCAGTTCCCACAATCGGTCAGCCTTATGGCATGCTTTTCCAAGCAAGCCTCCGGCAAACCGTTCAGGAATAGCATACGGCAAACACGGTGTCCTAGGCGCACCAATGCAAATGCAATGCAAAGAAGCACATAAGTGTAAACAAAACAACATATCATGAGTTCGAGTCAAGTTCTCTAAATCCCCAGCAGAGTCGCCAGAAACTGTAGACCGCCCGAAATTCGCTCCGCGCGCGAGGGCGCGAATCGTAGTTCTAGCTGCTACCGTTCGGACTCTTGTCACGGTTCTAAATCTAATCTCACAAAGTGCAATGTAAGACTGATAAATCACCAAAGAGTGCAAATCCGGCAAATCGTTTCGGAAAATCGATGTTAATCAAGAAGTGCCAAACATGGATTGCTTTGCTAGATTTCAGAGTCGCCACCTAAATATTTTGTTTTGGGAAATTTAGGAAACCCTGACTCGTGCCGAAGGCCACGTGTCCGTCATCACCAAAGTTGCCTCGGCTCGGGACCTTGGGTACGAGGGGGAAAGGTCATGAAATGAGCACCTGTAGACGTCCCCGAATGTCCCGGGGGGAAACCTCGTTCTGTTCATTTGGGCTCACTACAGTTCAGGACTCAAATTGTCACGGTTCTAAATCTTGAACCAAAGAGTCCAAATCCGGCAAATCGTTTTTTGAAAATAGATTTTTTTGAAAGAAGTGCCAAACATGGACTGCTTTGCCAGATACAGAGTCGCCACGTAAATATTTTATTTTTGGGGAAATTTAGGAAACCCTGACTCGTTTGCCTAAGGCCACGTGTCCGTCATCACTAAAATTGCCTCGGCTCGGGAACTTGAGTATGATTGGGGAAGGTCAGCTATGAGCACCCCCACTCGCCCGATCAAAGATCGACCTCTACTAACCATGATATTTAGTTTTGAAAACGTTATGTGTTCTTATTCCAGTTAATTAGCTAGTATTTACTATGTGATGCGCATAACACAAAAGTATAGACTAGATCACCTAATTTGGAACAAAATATTGCATATCCGTTTATTTGGAAAATGGTTTGAAATTTGCTACTCGCAAGTAGGCTAAAATACGGATTTCAATGAGTTGTTCCAACTCAAACAATCCAACCTTCACCCACAGGCATTCAGTCAGTAATATCACATAAGCACGTAGCCACAAGGTAAACATGCTGTCATGTTAACATTCACACTCATGCGAGATGCTAAGGCATAAATACTAACACCATACTCCGTGCCAAAATAATGAACTAGTTAGTAATCATATGCATGATCCTAGTTCATATTAAAGTGGCTAATGCATCGCATACAAAAATGCCATTAGAATAGGCTCAGCTAATCTAAGGATGACATGTGAAATGCAACAACTCGATGCACGTATTCAAGTTAGATTTGAAATACTTATGCAGTTAGCATGATGCGCCGTGCCCGGTGCATGCAATACTGATGAATGGATGCACGCATGCATAGCATAAGGTATGCTAAATTAAATATGACCTAATACTAACCATCAAAAGCAGGTAAGTAAAAGGGAGAAAGAAGTGGGGGTTGGAAGACATGTACACACGCACCCACACTTATTACAAATTCACCCTCGCTCAGAGGGACCGAAAGAATATACAAATTAATTAACCTACAAGCTAATTAAATGTTACAGACAATTAACTAGTTTAAGCAAATTAACTAAGCTAATTAAGCAGTAAAAATCAACCTCGAGAAGAGGGTCCAATGCATGCCCGCTCGGTTTCGCTCAGAAATCTGCCACCATGCACAAGCTACCTCTGTTTTCCCTGCTCTGCTCCTCTGAAAATGGCACAATTCCCAAGGAACACTCTCTGGACATTGTGGAACACCACCGGCCAAGGGGAATTGTCACCGGCCATGAAAAATGGGTCATCGACCATAAATTAAGCCATCGGCCATCAATGGATAGCCGGCCGGCACTAGAAATGGCCGACCGGCCAAATCTTCCTGCAGGATCCTATTTTGACAGCAGTAGAGGGCAAAACATGGCATGGCAATGCATTTCAAGCAAATGTATGCACCAACACACCCCTTATCGTGTTTATGACTCGAAGAGGTATGTTCCTTGATTCTTGGACCACCAATCGCGCATTTCAATGCGTGATGGCTCAAGAAACCAAGTTGTGCATTTTGATTTTAAATGAAATGCAATGCACATAAACATACAAGGGAGCCTTCAACCTCTATCATGGCTTGATCAAGAGGTGAAAGATGCATGCAATGATATGCAACCTAGGCATATTAGCTAACATGCTATGAGGGCGAGCATGTAAGTATGATCATGGGGTAAACATGCAAACATGCAAGCATGTGGGATACAATGCCAACATGCAAGTGTGCGAGACATGTAGCTTTTTAAGAGACCAAAGCAAGGAGAAGAATGCATGCCAAATGCACGAAGATTTAAGCAAGCAACATATGCGATTGGCCAAGTATGCAACAACACACAAGGTGAGCATGCCACAACATGCGAGAATGGACTTAGACTAATTTAGGCAGCCCTCAAACAAGCCTAAAACAGTGACCAACATGCTCAAGAAAGGAGGCCAAAACACATACAAATAGGCATGCATGCAAGGTCCAACACTTGGGCATATAGAGACAACTTTTAAAAGGAGGTGCCGAGGTGCCAAACCGACCAATCAACACAAGCAAAGCATGCAAGCGTGGCCAAAACTCAAGGCAAGCTAAAAGGGTATTGAACTACACTTAGCAAAACCAAACATGGCATGAATTAAATGACCAAGATCAGAGTTTTAGCATGTTAAAACAAAGCCTAAAGACCACTTAGATGGCATCTAAATGACTTAAATTTTAAAAGCATGCACAATGACCAAACATGGGGCATAAGATACAACCTCTTGAAGCATCAAAGGAGCCATGAAAAGTAAGTATACAAGCATTCTATATGGACTGAAATGGCATGGAAAGTGGTTCCAAACCACTGAAATGATGCAAGGAAGGCATGCTAGAGGGGTCAATATTTAAGGCATACAAGAGAGGTTGCATGGTAGCTATACAAAGCAAAGCATGGACAACCCAAATGACCAAAAACAGACCTTTCGCATGTCAAAACAAGCACAAAATCTTCACAAAGCTTGGCCAAAACAAGCAAGCATAGTAGTCTAGATGCTAGGTACATGTTATGGCAATTCATGGCATTACAGGACATGTATGCAAAGCAAGCATGGTGTGTCTAAACCAAGTAAAAATAGTGCTATATCATGACATAATAAGCACAAATAACACCTAAGACATGGCCAACATGCACTTAAAAAGGGTGCTCACACATGAGGCTAAAATGGCACATATTGAAGACAACAAGGAGAGGGGCCTCTCCTTCTTAGGACCTTAAACCACCATCCTCACCACTGAAATCCCTCAAGATTTCAGTGGTGCGGAGGCCCAAACAAGGTGGCCCCATAGCTCACCAAAATAGCACAAAAATAGGGCCAAACAAGGCATAAGAGGGGTCAAACAATCCCAAACAACAAAACATCCTTAAACAACTATTTTAAGCAAGTAAAACCAAGACTTTTATATGTTATACACTAAGCTTAAAACAGTGACCAAGGCAGGTAAAAAATCTATGCAAAAATGGGGTAAAAAGAGCAAAGTTCTTACCCTTGTTGACCCTCTTCAAAAATGGAAGACCAGCAGCCTCCTTAGGTTCAAACCAGCTCCAAAACTCTGAGAATGACTCTTTAGCACCTCAGTAGCCAAGGTAAGGTGTAGCACTAGGTGTTTGAATGCAAAACTAAGAACAGACACACACTAAGGCAAAGAGAGGGAGATATAGAGATCGGATATATACACTATGACCTAACCCTAATTTAGAGCTCTCTCTGGACTTTTTTGTCTAACCCTAATGGAGGGAGAAGAGCCTCCCTCTTATAGAGATTCACTCTTGTAAAGCTTACAAAACAAGCTAAGCAAGAGTGAAATCCCTCCATACACGTGTATGGAGGGGGGCAAAGGTGTATGCCAGCTAGCACAACTGGCATAAAAAAATCTGCAAAAGCAGATGCACAGTGGTCGGCCAGCCAAAAATGCTATTTGACCAAAAAGGATGGCCGGTGGACTATAAATAGTGCTGGTCGGCCAAACATTTGGCCGATGGAAACAAACCAAGGGCCGGTGGCCTCACGCCATAGCCAGTGAGGTGTGGGGATGGCCAACAAGCCATTCCCTGCCCCTCAAAAACAAAACACAAGTGTTTGGTGCAAAACCAGACACAAAACAGTCGAGTCGAGAGATCCTGAGGCGAGGCGCGTAGTCGAGACCTCCGGGACTCAAGACGAACACAGACATAGATGATCACTGAGTGTTCAAACGGTGACGTCCAAGTCTTGAGGACGGTCAAAAATGGGGTGTCTACAGTTGCCCCTCTTTGACAGAACTCGAAAGTCATAACAATGACGGGAGTGAGTGTCAAAGCCCAGAGACGACCCATTTTTGACAAGGCCGAAGACTTAGACAAAGCATACAAGCTACAAACAAAGGTATGCGCCCGAAGGCAGGGGCAAAATGCAACTGATAATGCACAAAGCCGAGCATAACTTATGATCATGCAAAGAAAAGTTGTAACGAAGCACATACAATGCAACAATTTTAAGTTAGCACAAACCAAACTACACTACAATGCAGAGAGGGTGCAAGAGAATCATGTAATTCTCGCTACGTTTCACGCGGAGAATGCCATACATGTGCGGTTCGTCCGGTTGCACCAGCTTCAAATGAACCGTACATACAATATCATGCCTGTGAAAGAGAGAAACTTAACAGGTACAATATTGTTAGCAATATGCATAACAATGCAACCGAAAGGTGCACGACAACGCGAATGTAAGATTTAAGGTCTCCTTAGACCAAGGGGTGCACAAACAGTGCGATGATATGCAATTGAATCTGATGTAATGCAAATGATATGGAAAACTACAAAACAAATGTAAAAACGATGCAAATTATATGCAATGTTTGCAAAACTATGTAACATACAATGCAAACGATATGCAGTGCATTTGAAACATGATCAAATCATGAGTGGTTTAAAGCCACACAATTGTCGAATAGGTTGATGGAGATGCAAAGTCCGTCTACCATAAAAAAGGTGCCTGTAACATGCCCGGGGGGTACCCGCGCGCGTTAAACAGTTTGGACCCTCGAGATCTCTTTGATCTCAAGTTTCACGAGTGCAATGTGAAACGTAGATGAGAGTCCAGATTTGGCAACTTTTATTGAAAATCCATTGTATTGCAATTTTGTCAAAAATGGACTGCGTCATCAGATCTCAGAGTCGCCACCTAATATTTTGGGAAATTAGGAAACCCATGACTCGTGCCAAGGCCACTGTTCGTCGTAACCAAGGATGCCTGGCTCAGAACCTTAGGTATGAGAGGGGAAGGTCAATAATGAGCACCCCCACTCACCTGATCAAAAGATCGGTCTCTACTAAACCATGATATGAATTTTATTTTCTTTATATGTTCATGTTCTAATTGTTTAATAAATCCTAAAATTTACAATGTGAACATACAGGTATAGACTATGTCACTCATTTTGGAACAACTTGATTTCACGTAGTTTTGAAAGAGTTTTGAAAATGTATAACCCAAATAAATTGAGTTTACAAACATGAAAATCAACATCGTTCCAAATTAAGCGACACAACCTCCATCCACTGGCATTCATATAGTTATATCACATAAGCAAATAGCCACATGGTAGAATGCTTAAACATAGTAAGAAAAACACACACAAACGGGATGCTAAAGCATAAAAACTTACATGTTTGACGACCCGCGAACAAGCTACAAAACAAAGTTAGTAAAACATGCATGATCTTATATACAAAATCCTAATGCAATTCACTCATGAGATGCAACTAAAGATTCGGCCTCTAAGATATAACATGTGAATCATCTCAAGAACATGAGGTAGCGCACATAATCACATAGGAATTGATTAAATCCACAAATGCAGACTTAGCCGAACCAAGATGCATAAAACATGGATGCAAAGCATGAATATAATGAAAAATAAATATGATGTTTATGTACAAATAAGGAAACAAGTAAAAGAATGGGATAGAAAGAAGTGGGGCGGGGAATTATTACAACGCTTTGAATAAATTATTACAAACCAGATAGGAGAGAGAGAAGGGAATATTACAACAAAATAAAAACCTCACAAACTCTCAAAATAAAAAAATAAAAAATAAATAAATAAAATAAAGAAACTTCATGTGCGCCGGAAAATATTTTGCTTGACGTAGGAAGACTGCTTCGTTCTGTTCGGGGAAACTTATTTTTGCGGGAGCACTATTCATCCTGAGATACTATTCACTGCCGGAAGTTACTATTCATCATGACAATTACTATTCACCTTTCCTGATCCTTATTCATCTTACCGGACATTTTTCATTCGCAGTTACTATTCATCGCCGTAGGTACTATTCATCGACGGGGTTACTATTCACCGCCGGAAGTTACTATTCATTTGGCGGGGTCACATCTTTTAACAAATTAAATGGTTCAACCAACCATTTAAAGTGATAAAATTATAACAATTTATAAATAGTAAACTACAACATTTTATGTAAATTACAACAATTTATATACAATAGTAAATTACAGCAGATAAAGTGGTAAAATTAGGTGGTTCGACCAACCATTTAAAGTGGTAAAATTACAACAATTTATAAACAACAATTTATAAATAGTAAACTACAACATTTTATGTAAATTACAACAGTTTATATACAACAGTAAATTACAACAGATAAAGTAGTAAAATTAGGTGGTTCAACCGACCAATTAAAGCGATAAAAAAAAGAAAGTTATGAAAAACAATAAATAAAATACTTAAACAAATTATATCACATTTTGAAATTAAATGAAAGTTTGCGAAAACTCACCTTTCGGGGAAATGATGAATTTTCTGATTCACAAACTTTCTTTTGATTACCCTCAAGTCTGTGGAATGTGTTCTCAATTCTTAGTCAAAATTTGGAATTACAACTTTAACGGTTCCTTCTTTCTGATTCTTTTTCTCTCAAAATTCCCTCGCACCAATTCCTTTTTTTTATTCGCTCTCCCAATTTTTTTAGACTCTTCTGATCTCTCCCCCACCAAAATTCTCCTCTTCCTTCTCTGATCTTCCCCCTTTTATAGAAAATAATTGTAAGAAAAAGACAAAAGAAGAAACGGTGGTGGAAGGAGTTGATTTCAAAAGATGCACAGTGATTTTACTGTGCATTGCACAGTAAAATTACTATGCACTTTACAATATAATAATATATAAAATGGATTCTTAGCATAAATACATGTACAAATACCCAAAAAAATATATAAAAACACACAAATACGTAAAATTAAAATACATGGACTAATAAAATATATTTTAGTAGGCCAAATATGCAATATAATTTGATCAAAGCGGGTCTAAAGGCACAGAAAACAAAAAGACGCACGATGGGAGTGTAGTGAATTTTTTCAAAGGAGGAATAATACCCTAATATAATATAATATTATATATATACAAAAGTATGGTGCGTGGGTGAAACCATGGTACCGAATAAATTTAATAAAATATAACATAATATATATATATATATAATACATAATAAAGGGAAAGAAAATGGAGAAGGAGTCTAAAATAATTTGGCAAAAACAGGTGTAAGACTAGGATTAAAGTTTACATTCCATCTTTTTACTGAGAATTTTGTGAGATAGCATATTCCTGTTTTCATCATTGAGTAATCAAAAGAAAGCGCCCAAGTCTTAGGGCCGGTCAAAATGGGGTGTCTACAGTTGCCCCTCTTTGAAAGAGCTCAAAGTCATTTCTTGACGTGAGTGAATGTCAAAGCCCAAAGACGACCATTTTGACAAGGCCATAAGACTTGGGCAAACAAACAAGATGCAATGCAAGTGGTTGAACCCGAGGGTTGCCTACGTATCCCTTTGCAAGGAATCAAACCTGCATAGTTCAGGGGCAACATGCACCATGACATATGCAATTTGAAAGTTGGACTTACATGCTTCGCGAAGCCAGTCGTTTGAAAATTCATGATTATGCAATGCAATGAAATGCCATGGAGTGATGATAAAGATATGAAGATGACAACATGAGAGGCAAGCTTCGTGCAAATGATATGAAACATAGCAGGGGGTGCATTGCATATAAATGTGTCACAAGATCACATACAAATGTGCCATAACATAATTTTAACCAAGTGGAACAACAACCTAACGCATCTCACGTGAAAGGAGGAAGGATGGTGTAAACATCAGGTGCACCTGATGCTTTTAACCGAGTAAAACAACAACCTAACACGTTTCACACGAAAGGGGAAAGGATGGTGTAAACATCAGGCGCACCTGATGTTTTTAACCGAGCAAAACAACAACCTAACGCGTTTCACGCGAAAGGAGGAAGGGTGGTGTAAACATCAGGCGCACCTGATGTTTTTAACCGATTTGCGATCCTAACGCGTCTCATCCGAGAGGAGAAGGGGTGGTGTAAACAGACAAGCGCACCTGCTGTTTTTAACCGATTGGGTAGTGTGAATAGACAGACGCACCTGCTGTTGTTAACCGATTTTGATAATTGGACTCATACGCTACGCGAAACCAGTTTGAAAATTGGACTTATACGCTACGCGAAGCCAGTTTGAAAATTGTACTTATACGCTACGCAATGCCAGTTGTAATTAGACTTATACGCTACGCGAAGCCGGTTTGAAAATTGGACTTATACGCTTACGCGAAGCCGGTTTGAAGATTGGACTTATACGCTTACGCGAAGCCGGTTTGAAAATTGGACTTATACGCTACGCGAAGCCGGTTTGAAAATTGGACTTATACGCTATGCGAAGCCGGTTTGAAGATTGGACTTATACGCTTACGCGAAGCCAGTTTGAAAATTGGACTTATACGCTACGCGAAGCCGGTTTGAAGATTGGACTTATACGCTTACGCAAAGCCGGTTATTTTTGAAAAACTTATGATCATGCAAGAGAGGAAAGACCTCAACCGAGAGAAATCAACATCCTAACACGTCTCACGCAAGAGGATAAAATGTGGTATAACCGATAGAGGTACCTAACCGTATCTTATACAGAAAGGAGAAAGGTTTTAACTAGGTAAACATCAAATCCTAACACGTTTCATGTGAAAGGAACAAAAGTGGTGAACCAACATACCTAATCGTATCTCATACGGACATGGGGAAGGTTACATATACACACGAACGATATATAAAATACGTATTACATACATATACATATATATATCTCTCTCCTCTCTCTTTTTTTTTTTTTTTTTTTTTTTGGATACAACTTTGATCGGGGTTGATCCCTGGCATTAATAAAACAAGTTTATTCTGCAAATCTGGATGGCATGAATGGTACAACACTGAACATAAAAATAGTTTTGTTTTGAATTTTGAACTTGAAAATGGCTTCATTTTAGTGAATTCTGAACTGAATATTGAACCTTTCACTAACCAAAACAGAAAACTTAATGAAATGAAAATGAAGCAAAAACCATCCCAAAACACACCCCTTTGTGCTTGTCGGAGCAAAATGAACGCAAAACAGGGCAAAACCGATCGAACGCCCGATAAAAAAGCATCACTGGCGACAACTGCTGTGTATTTTTCGGCGATTGCTTGATTAAGGTGACGAGAGCTCGATAGTGTGGATAAAAGACAGAAAACCTGACTCAACTGTGCCCCTAGTTTATTACTTTGTCCCTTTTTTTTTTTTTTTTTGCTAAAGCGATTTTGATCAACATGAGAGGTAAATTAGCACACTTGTTCCATCTTGAAGTCATATGAGCCAAATTATGAGCACTGAAAATTTTCCCTTTTTGGTCCGAAGAATGGTCCGAGTTTTGGAAAAATGGAACAATTTTTTAGAAAATCAGTCAACTTTATTAAAAGTCCTCAAAATCTATTTTTGCAAATGACTGCTACTCGATCAACAAGAAATTAACCCTTGAGATGTACACTTGAATTCGTCTTGCAACTGAACTCGTCACGAAAGAGGAAAAGGACAACAGAAGCAAATGGGGACGAGCCAATCAAATATGGATAGCCGAGTCGAATAAAGATACACCAATCAAACATGGATGAAATGAATGAGTTGAAAAATGATTAAGGTCGAACTTCAAGATGAAGCTGCCTACGTATCCCAAAGATAGGAATCAGGCCATACGTAGTTCCGGTTAAGGTTCACTCGAGTATTGACGCTCTCTTTTTGTGCTCTAACTTTTGCCAAAGCCGCCCTTTCGGGTTTTCAACCTTGCGAGCTTTTCATTCATTCATTTTTTATTTTTTTTTGCTCTAACTTTTGCCTAGGTCGCCCTTTCGGGTTTTCAACCCAGCGAGCCACTCTAGGGTAATACTTCTTCAGCTTATCCATATTGATTGGTTGTGAGAACTCCAAACCATCCAAATCCATGAGAATGACTGTTCCTCCTGACCAAATTGATTTAATGATATAGGGGCCCGTCCAATTGGGTCTAAACTTGCCCCTAGGGTCGTGAATAGGAGCTCGGCTATCTTTCAACACTAAGTCCCCTTCCCTCAAATTCCTGGATCTAACCTTTTTGTTGAATGCTCTGGCAATCCTGCGTTGATACCCCTGAATATGGTATAGCACCTTCAATCGTCGCTCATCGAATAGCATTAGTTCCTCAAATCGGTTCTGTTGCCAATCAGCTTCTGTTATCTGACATTCAGCCATAATCCTTAATGAAGGCATTTCCAACTCAATCGGCAAAACAGCCTCCATTCCATATACGAAAGAGTAAGGGGTTGCCCCTGTAGACGTTCGGATTGATGTCCTGTATCCCCAGAGTGCAAAAGGTAACTTATCTGGCCAATCTCTATAAGTTTCTACCGTCTTACACAGGATGTTCTTGATGTTCTTATTTGCAACTTCAACGGCACCATTGGTTTGTGGCCTGTAGGTTGATGACTTGTGAAACGCCACGTTATACTTCTCAATTAGAACGGCCACTTCTCCTCTGAAATGTGAGCCATTGTCTGAAATTAATTCATTTGGCACCCCGTATTGGCATATAATGTTGTTCCTGATAAATTTGGCCACATGTGATGCTTTCAACACTGAATATGACTGTGCTTCAACCCATTTGGTAAAATAGTCAATGGCAACTAAGATGAACTAATGCCCATTTGAACCTTTTGGTATGACTGCCCCAATGACATCTATGCCCCAGACTGAGAAAGGCCAAGGCGAAGTCATGTTGTAGAGTTTTGATGGCGGGATGTTCATGTGATTGGCATAGATTTGACATTTATGGCATTGCCTAACAAAGTTGATACAATCACTCTCCATGGTTAACCAGTAGTATCCTTGTCTAAGGATTTTTCTAGCTAGCATTACACCGTTCATATGGGCTCCGCACTCCCCTCCATGGATGGCTTCCATGATACGCTTTGCCTCTTCTTCCTCTACACACAGCTTGTGCATTCCCAGATACCCTCTCTTGTATAACTTATCTCCACAAATAACGAACTGAGTGGCCAGACGCTGTATCCCCCTTTTGTCTTTGGTGTTTGCCCTTTGTGGATATGCACCTCTTTCCAGAAAATTCCAAATATCAAAGTACCAAGGGTTTTCATCTTAAACTTCTTTCGTTGTGGCTATCATTTCATACGTGGGGGTGTACCTTTGTTCTATAAGGATCAGGCGCATCTTGACCCCGACCGGTGTATCTATCATTGACGCCAGGGTTGCCAATGCATCAGCAAATCAGTTGGTCTCTCTTACCAGGTTTGTAAAAGTTAGTTTTTCGAACCTCGGGATCAACATGTCCAAGGTCTGATGGTAGACTTTCATTTTTTCCTCTTTAACTTTCCAATCTCCGTTGGCTTCAGAGACAACCAAGTTTGAGTCCCCGATCACATCCAACCTTATTGCCCCTAGTTCCAGGGCTGCTTCCAATCCGACAATTCATGCCTCATACTCTGCTTGGTTGTTGGATACCCTGAATCGAAGTTTAAAAGCTAAGGGGATATGGGAATCATCTGGCGCTATGAGCAACGCGCTTATCCCATAGCCAAATTGATTGGACGCTCCGTCAAAGTATAACTTCCAAGTGTCTTCTTCCATCTGCATGACCTCTTCATCTGGAAATGAGTACTCCATATCTTCTCCTCCTTTAATTGGGTGATCAGCCAAAAATTCTGCTACGGTCCTTCCTTTGACAGATTTGCGAGTGACATACTTAAGGTCAAATTCGGAAAGCAACAGCAACCAACAAGCTAGCCTACTGGTAAGTGCTGGTTTCTCAAAAAGATATTTGATTGGGTCTAATCTTGAAACCAGAATTACCGAGTGAGCTAACAGGTAGTGTCTCAACTTTCTGGTGGCCCATACCAGAGGTAAGCAAGCTTTTTCCAAAGGGGTATAGCGGGTCTCATATTCAAGCATCTTTTTACTTAAGTCGTAGATGGCCTTCTCTACTTTCTCATCCGACTCTTGGGCAAGCACACATCCCATGGTTGATTCAGTCACTGATAAATACAAAATCAGCAGTTTCCCTGGCTCGGGTGGCGATAACACGGGTGGATTCTGCAAATATTGCTTAACTTGCTCGAAAGCAAACTGACACCGATCATCCCATTGAAACTTCTTCCCTTTCTTCAACAGACCAAATAGTGGTTCACAAGTTAAAGTTAATTTTGAAATAAACCTCCTTATGAATTGCAACTTTCCCAGAAAGCTCCGTACCTCCTTTTCAGTCATTGGTGGAGGCATTTCTAAGATGGTCTTAATTTTAGATGGATCAACTTCGATTCCCCGCTGTGTGATCAAAAATCCCAACATCTTGCCCGCAGTTACCCTGAAGGTGCATTTCTGTGGATTCAACCTTAGCCTGTATTCCCTAATTCTTTCAAAGAATTTCTTCAGTGTAGTGTAATGGCTTTCCCGATCTTTGGACTTGACAATCATGTCATCTACATACACCTCGACTTCCTTATGGATCATATCATGCAAAAGAGTAGTAGCAACTCTCTGATAAGTGGCCCCTGCATTCTTCAAACCGAATGGCATAACCCTGTAGCAGTATGTCCCCCATGGTGTGGTAAATGCTGTCTTTTCTCTGTCCTCTGGAGCCATAAGGATCTGGTTATACCCTGAAAAACCATCCATGAATGATAGTAAGGCATGTCCTGCAGTGAAGTCTACCAATTCGTCAATATGTGGCAATGGGAAATCATCCTTCGGACTAGCTTTATTCAATTCCCGGAAGTCAACACAAACTCAGATTCTGCCATCTTTCTTCGGAACTGGCACAATATTGGCTAACCAAGTAGGATATTCTGATACGAGCAAAAACCCAGCATTGATTTGCTTGGTAACCTCTTCTTTAATTTTCAAGGCCCAATCTGGACGAATTCTGCGAAGCTTCTGTTTGACAGGTCGGGCCTCAGGGTCGAGAGGGATCCTATGTTGTACAATCTCAAGGTCAATTCCTGGCATGTCTTCGTAGGACCATGCAAAGACATCTTTGAATTCTGTTAATAAAGCAACTAATTGTTCACGTTCCCCTGAAGACAATGTAGAACCAATTTGGATCAAGCGAGGATCTTTTTCAGTACCCACATTTACAGAAACAATTTCATCCACTAATGGCTTAGCACGCCTTTCTTCCTCCCAGTTGATTAAATTTTTCAAAGACCGAGGGATTTCTTCCTCTTCGTTTTTATCAAGATCTTGAAAATTTTGGTCAATGTTATGAACTATTGGCACAGAAAAGTAAGCGGAAATCACATCTTCATTCAAAGCCTCGGGCTCACAAGTTGCAATAGACTCAAAAGAGAAAGAAAAAGAAGACTCAGACATCTTAGACAAACTTAAATCTGACTCCAACTCCACAGGCCCATCGGACTCGGACTCAATAGCCAATTCAAAATTCTCAATACAACTTTTTTCAAAATGCCAATTCATTTGTGAGCCATTCATTGCATCCATGATGAAGCTTGAACAGTCAGCAGGTACCTCTTCCCCGATCACAGCAATGGTCATATCCCCCAAATTCATCGGTTCAGCGCTAGTATGTGATTCTGTCAGTAAATCAGCCAATGTTAGACCCAGGACTTCCTCTGTGCTGCTTTCCGAGCTGACTTCTCTATCTTGTCCGATGTCGATGCTAGGATCTACCCACTCCTCGCCACTGTCGGAGAGCTGATGATCGAAGAAGATCTCAAACCTAGGGTATCTCTTCTTCTCCTCTTGATCAAACCAGGGCTCAGGAAAACCACAGAAAGGGAAGTCTTCTCCTTGGTGGACAAAGCATCCGTTCAAAGTCCCATGAATTGGCTTATGAACCAACTCAAACTGTTGCCCGGTTCTCTTGGCCTTGATCTTCTCCCTAAGTTCTTCAGTTTTCCTTTTCCAGTCATCAGCCATGGGTGCATACCCTAGTCCGAATGTATGTGGGTTATGAGGTACTTCACTGGCTGTAGTAATACCTTTCCTGCCACTTCGTCCCAATCCCATCCCTGGAACGTGACCTAGTTTACTCATAAAATAGATTGATTGGGCACTGACGTACACACCTTCATCTCTTGCCATGAGCGTTTGAACCAGCTGGGCCTCTGCTAATGTAAAACCTAACAGGAACACATCCTCTTCCCCATGTTGTATTTCTAGTAGTGGTGTTGTAACTTCTGGAGAAGGATGAATAGATGAATTTCCAAAGACAGTGGCAATTCATTCGCCGTATGGGTACTTTACCAATTGATGCAATGTGGATGATACAACTTTCATCTGATGAAGCTAGGGCCTTCCCAATAGCAAGTTGAATGTTGCGGGAACATCCATGACATGAAATTCAGCTTCGTGCTCAGATGGACCCACTGCTATTTGTACTTTGATTGTCCCCATCACTTCCCGACTAGTATTATCATAGGCCCGGATCAATTGAGTAGTGGGCGTGAAATCTGCTGGCTTTAGCCCGATTACATAAGTAGTGCGTGTAGGGCAAACATTGATGGCTGATCCGGTGTCAATCAGAACAATTGGGATCCATTTCTTTCTGCATTCCAGTGATACGTACAGAGGCTTATTATGTCCCGATCCTTCTTGTGGCAACTCTTTGTCAGCAAAAGTTATTGCTGGGATTGTTTCTTTCGAGGTGATTAATGACACTAATTGCTCGGGAGTGGTGTCAATTGACAGCTTAGCCTTGCTTAACATTGACAACATTGCCTGTCGATGTTCTCGGGAAGCCATGAGAAGACCCCAAATGGAAATGTTTGCTTGGATCTTTTTCAGTTGTTTTAGAACCAGGTCTTCTTCTACCTCTTTCTCTTTTCCTTTCTCTTTCTCTTTCTCTACCTCTTTATCTTTGCCAGAGGGTTCCTCTTCGTCTAGATGTGGAGGCTTGAAGTAGCGCCCACTCCTGGTCAAATGATCGATTTCCTTTGCATACCAAGTCCCATCTAGCACATGGTTTACCCATTCATCATCAGTATGGGCCAGCTGTAGGTCATTATCATCCCACCATTCGCCTTCGTTGACTGAAAGGCAATTATCTAGCGCTGCTTGAATCATTCCAACAGTATGCTCTGACTGGCTTTTTGGTTCTTCTTCTCTTCCTTTGCAACTCTTTCCTTTACCACATTTAATAGGTTTTCCAAAATCAAATCTTAGTTTATCCCCTTTTCTTTCAGTTTTCTCATCAGAAGTTTCGTCACCACTTGACCAACCGTGACTGTAATTCTTCGGTTCCCACCATTCCATCTGTACATTCCCAAGATCTAATTCTTCAAAGAAATGAAGATTAGCCAAGTCCTCCTCTAGGTCGGCCAAATGATCCAACCCTTGTTCAAGTACATTATCTCTAACAACATTGATAGAAAATGAGTCAAGCAGATCAACCTCAAGCTTTAGTTGACCACTGGGAATAATATACCGGCTAGGATCATACTTTGTCTCTGATAGTTTGCGAGCCTCAAGCATATGTACTACCACCATAGGTTTTTTAGGTTTTGGCTGGGTTGGAGGTGCATCCATCATGCATAACTTAGTGCCTTTAGGAATATATACCTCAGGTTTTGGTAAATGGGTAGGTGTGATATAGATACTGGGGTTAAAGGTCGATGAAAGTGTATGGATGAGGTTAAGATAAGGAGGTGATAGAACTCTGTCATGGGGTGGTAATGGGTTGGTAGTGATGTTGGGTTTTGGCGGTTGTGGGGGAGCTATGACTTTATTGCCTATGAGATCTTGGATCTCATGACGGAGACGAGCGCAACAGTCTGTGTCATGTCCTGGTTGTTGGTGGAAAGCACAATGTTTGGTAGGGTCATGTTCAGCTGGGAGAGGTTCGGGAAGAGGTCGGGGGTCCAAAGGCTTCAAATACCCTCTTTTTGTCAAGATGTTCATTGCTTTAGAGAGTGACATATAGAGAGGGGTGAATATTCTGCTTGGGGCTCGGGTTGTGTTTTGCGGGCCAGCATGAGCAAAGGGGTCAGCTATTTTAGTGGTGGTGACAACCATGTTGATTTCAGAGGGCTTCATAGCTGTGCTACCACTGGCGGTAGCATTGGAACTACGACCAAAAGGCTTCCGAACAGGTTCCTTATCTTCCACAATGATTCCCTGTTTGATGGCATCCTCTATCTGGGCCTCTATCTCATGTAAGTCATTAAAAGTGAAGAGCGGGAGGACTATCATTTTTTCTAACATCTTTCCATGCAGATTTCTGACTATCATACGGATTTGGTCTTTTTCAAGTGGTATGTTGGTCATCATTGCCGCTTTTGCCCTCCATCTGGTGATAAAGGCCACGAAACTTTCATTGGGCTCTTGACGAGTGGCCTCTAACTCCCGAGTAGTCACTTCAATCTGGGTGTTATAAGCATACTGAGTGATAAAGGCCCCGGCCAACTCTTCCCAACTTTGTTTTATCGAGTCCTCTAACTTAGCATACCAAATGACAGCCACTCCTGACAAAGTTCGTCCGAATAAAGAGAGCTTTTGCGGACGAGTGAAACCCATAGGCTTTAAGACATCAGAGAACAGGCGAATGTGCACCATTGGGTCGCCGGAGCCATCAAACCTATCAATGTGTGGCATTTTAAACCGTTCTGGCAACTTCACAGCTGTCTCAATGTACCCATCTTCGATGTCCGGGAT
Organism: Camellia granthamiana; assembly: GCA_036172215.1. NCBI lineage: Eukaryota > Viridiplantae > Streptophyta > Magnoliopsida > Ericales > Theaceae > Camellia > Camellia granthamiana. The sequence continues at coordinate 77,046,214 of CM069913.1, read as the reverse complement.
TGAATTGACTCCTTGTGCCTTTTTGAAAAGTTTTTCCAACTTGGCCAGCTTCAGCATAGTTAAGTCAGACTCAGGTGCTTCAGAGGGATGGAACCCTCCCACTGATTGTGGAAGAGGAAATGATCCTCTTGAAGTTTGTGCAGGAACCCTCAGATCTTCTGGTGAATTATGTTCAGGAAACTCGTCAGCTGGTGGAGGTGGAGATGGACGTGGAGGTGGAGGTGGGACTGGAGGAGTCACCGGAGGTGGTTGAGGGATGGACGCCCCAGATGAGCATTGCAGTTCAGCAAGAGTATTTCCTTGAGCAGCAAGAGTAGTGCCTTGGGCAGCAACCGTAGTGGCAACGGTATCCATGCTCCGTTGGAGGACCAGCAGTATGTCCGCTATATTTTCTTGAATCTGAGCCATCACTGATTCTGATGAGTTGAGTGGTGATGATCTAGTAGGTGAAGAAGGGGTATTCTGGATAGTTGATGAAGCTTTTGCTTTTCTTAGTGTAACCGGTGGCAAAGAAACTAACACTGGCTGACCTTGAACCAAATCTGCACTTTTGCAAAGTCTACCAACGCGAGTCCATAGAACTTGGGGGATATCAGACCTTTCGGAAGCTATAGTGCCCAACTACCTTGCTAAAACAAAACGGGACCCCCGATCAGAATTTCATTAGCATCCTAGCTCAATTGATTACTGCTAACTCATGTGAAAAACTGAACTCAACCCCACAAATTGAAATGACTGAACCACTCATCTGAATTTGAGAATTCCCATACATTGCACATAACACACAGCAGGAAAGAGAACAAACACCCCTATGGGAGCTAGGGTTACCCTATCCTATCTTTGAAATGATCTAGGGTTTCACTATGCAAACAAGTGGCATCATACATCCTAGAAATGGGAGAGCATCCTGTCCTAATTTTGGAAGGTACTATAGCTCATTATATGCACAAGGTTAGCTTTACTCTAAGGGTTGAAGTCAAGGTGACGTTACCAAAGAGTCCTTTGGGTCATAAACAATAAAGATTCCAGGAAATCAGAAGAGTCAAATAGCCTCTCTTCGGAGTCTGAGAACCTTAGATAGCAAAGCTAGATAGCAGGGCTACATAGCAAAGCTACCCTTTTGACAAATCTCAAAAGGTTACAATACAAGGCCTTTAAAGCATCGTAAAAATAGGTGTAGTGTCACAAAAAGCTTGCCTGTGCTCCCACCAGTATCTGGGCAACACAGGGACTTGAAGTGCACCAATGAATGCAATGCAATACACATATAATTGAAAATAAAAGTCATATCATGGAGTTCGAGTCAAGGTTTCATAAAATCCCCAGCAGAGTCGCCAGAAACTGTAACATGCCCGGGGGGTACCCGTGCGCGTTAAACAGTTCGGACCCTCGAGATCTCTTTGATCTCAAGTTTCACGAGTGCAATGTGAAATGTAGATGAGAGTCCAGATTTGACAACTTTTATTGAAAATCCATTTTATTGCAATTTTGTCAAAAATGGACTGCGTCATCGGATCTCAGAGTCGCCATCTAATATTTTGGGAAATTAAGAAACCCATGACTCGTGCCAAGGCCACTGTTAGTCGTAACCAAGGTTGCTTGGCTCAGAACCTTAGGTATGAGAGGGGAAGGTCAATAATGAGCACCCCCGCTCACCCGATCAAAAGATTGGCCTATACTAAACCATGATATGAATTTTATTTTCTTTATATGTTCATGTTCTGATTATTTAATAAATCCTAAAATTTACTATGCGAAACATACAAGTATAGACTATGTCACTCATTTTAGAACAACTTGATTTCATGTAGTTTTGAAAGAGTTTTGAAAATGTATAACCCAAATAAATTGAGTTTACAAACATGAAAATCAACATCATTCCAAATTAAGCGACACAACCTCCATCCACTGGCATTCATGCAGTTACATCACATAAGCAAATAGCCACATGGTAGGATGCTTAAACATAGTAAGAAAAACACACACAAACGGGATGCTAAAGCATAAAAACTTACATGTTTGACGACCCGCGAACAAGCTACAAAACAAAGTTAGTAAAACATGCATGATCTTATGTACAAAATCCTAATGCAATTCACTCATGAGATGCAACTAAAGATTCGGCCTCTAAGATATGACATGTGAATCATCTCAAGAACATGAGGTAGCGCACATAATCACATAGGAATTGATTAAATCCACAAATGCAGACTTAGCCGAACCAAGATGCATAAAACATGGATGCAAAGCATGAATATAATGAAAAATAAATATGATGTTTATGTACGAATAATGAAAGCAAGTAAAAGAATGTGATAGAAAGAAGTGGGGCGGAGAATTATTACAACGCTTTGAATAAATTATTACAAACCAGATAAGAGAGAGAGAAGGGAATATTACAACAAAATAAAAACCTCACAAACTCTCAAAATAAAAAATAAAAAAATAAAAAATAAAAAAAATAAAATAAAGAAACTTCATGTGCGTCGGAAAATATTTTGCTTGACGTAGGAAGACTGCTCCGTTCCGTTCGGGGAAACTTATTTTTGCGGGAGCACTATTCATCCTGAGATACTATTCACTGCCGAAAGTTACTATTCATCATGACAATTACTATTCACCTTTCTTGATCGTTATTCATCTTACCGGGCATTTTTCATCCGCAGTTACTATTCATCGCCGGAGGTACTATTCATTGACGGGGCTATTATTCATCATCAGGATTACTATTCACTGCCGAAAGTTACTATTCATTTGGCGGGGTCACATCTTTTAACAAATTAGGTGGTTCGACCAACCATTTAAAGTGATAAAATTACAACAATTTATAAATAGTAAACTACAACATTTTATGTAAATTACAACAATTTATATACAAGAGTAAATTACAGCAGATAAAGTGGTAAAATTAGGTGGTTCGACCGACCATTTAAAGTGGTAAAATTACAACAATTTATAAACAACAATTTATAAATAGTAAACTACAACATTTTATGTAAATTACAACAGTTTATATACAACAGTAAATTACAGCAGATAAAGTAGTAAAATTAGGTGGTTCAACCGACCATTTAAAGCGATAAAAAAAAAAGTTATGAAAAACAATAAATAAAGTACTTAAACAAATTATATCACATTTTGAAATTAAATGAAAGTTTGTGAAAACTCACCTTTCGAGGAAATGATGAATTTTCTGATTCACAAACTTTCTTTTGATTACCCTCAAGTCTGTGGAATGTGTTCTCAATTCTCAGTCAAAATTTGGAATTACAACTTTAGCGGTTCCTTCTTTCTGATTCTTTTTCTCTCAAAATTCTCTCGCACCAATTCCTTTTTTTTTATTCTCTCTCCCAATTTTTTTAGACTCTTCTGATCTCTCCCCCGCCAAAATTCTCCTCTTCCTTCTCTGATCTTCCCCTTTTATAGAAAATAATTGTAAGAAAAAGACAAAAGAAGAAACGGTGGTGGAAGGAGTTGATTTCAAAAGATGCACAGTGATTTTACTGTGCATTGCACAGTAAAATTACTATGCACTTTACAATATAATAATATATAAAAGGGATTCTTAGCATAAATACATGTACAAATACCCAAAAAAATATATAAAAACACACAAATACGTAAAATTAAAATACATGGACTAATAAAATATATTTTAGTAGGCCAAATATGCAATATAATTTGATCAAAGCGGGTCTAAAGGCACAGAAAACAAAAAGACGCACGATGGGAGTGTAGTGAATTTTTTTCAAAGGAGGAATAATACCCTAATATAATATAATATTATATATATACAAAAGTATGGTGCGTGGGTGAAACCATGGTACCGAATAAATTTAATAAAATATAACATAATATATATATATATAATACATAATAAAGGGAAAGAAAATGGAGAAGGAGTCTAAAATAATTTGGCAAAAACAGGTGTAAGACTAGGATTAAAGTTTACATTCCATCTTTTTACTGAGAATTTTGTGAGATAGCATATTCCTGTTTTCATCATTGAGTAATCAAAAGAAAGCGCCCAAGTCTTAGGGCCGGTCAAAATGGGGTGTCTACAGTGCCGCAACCCTCAAACCACAATACCAGCAGTGGAATAGGCGCATACACATGCAGAACTATGAGTAATGTAGACGGACACAAGAACAAGTAATTGGGTGGAATGACATAAGTGGGGAAATGACCCGCTGAGGAAAGACCAATGATCCTAATGCTGGATGCAAAAATTACACTACAATGTAATATATACAATGGATATGGCATGCAGCCAAAACACATCTTGCCTAGGAAGGGCATGTACACATGCAAACCACGTCTAACACAGAAACGGTGCCGCAACCCTCAAACCACAATACCAATAGTGGAATAGGCGCGTGCACAAAAGTCTCAGATCCGTGTTTCAACACGAAAAATACGGGTTCGTACCAGACCAAGCTTAACATGGAAAGGCGCAAGCCATAGATAGAGGTGATGCAGTGAATGCATGCAAGCTGCAATGCAATATACACAATATGCAATGGATGGGTAGGATACAATGGATAAGGCACGCAGGCGAACCTTGTTTTGCCTAGGAAAGGCATGGACACATACAGACCAATGTTTAACACAGAAACGGTGCCGCAACCCTCAAACCACAATACCAGCAGTGGAATAGGCGCGTACACAAAAGTCTCAGATCTGTGCTTCAACGCGAAAAGTACAGGCACATACCAGACCAAGCTCAACATGGAAAGGCGCAAGCCATAAATGGAGGTGATGCAGTAAATGCATGCAATCTACAATGCAATATATACAATATGCAATGGCATGTATATAAATGCAATATTTACAGTGAATGCATGACATATGCATTATTTACAATGGAATGCATGACATATGCACTATTTACAATGAATGCATGACATATGCACTATATACAATGTAATGCATGACATATGCATGTTTGTTTTTGTTTTGTTTTTTGAATGCATGACAATGCATGATGAAGGGAAAATGCATGATAATGCATGTTTTTTTTTTTTTTTTTGAAATGCAAATGATGCATGTTGTTTTTGTTGTTTTCTTTTGTTTGAAATCCAAATGCGTGATGATGCATGATTTTGAAACGCGCGACAACGCGCGATTTTTGAGATGCATGACAATGCAGATGATCTCGAAATGCGTGACAACGCGCGGCTTTTGAAATGCATGTGAACTCGAATGTGCGACGACGCGCGTCGTTTGAAATGCATGGTAATGCATGTGGACTCGAATGCGCGACAACACATGTCACTTGAGATGCATGATAATGCATGTGAGCAGTGCACATCATTGCACTTTCCACGTTAGTGCGCGTTACGACGTGTGTATGCATGCAAAAACCAAAGGTCTTGCACCTTTAGAGGATTTAAGGTCTCCTAGACCAAGCGTGTTTAAGGTCTCGCCAGACCGTGCGGGTTTAAGGCCTCGCCAGACCGTGCGTGCATGACAATGCAATCATAATGACGTATAACGCAACGCGCGTTTACGTCAAAGCGTTGTAAAGCGACGCGTGTGGGACAACTTTCGAATCTTGAAAGAGACAAAAGGATACAAAAAGGATACACCGCACTTGTACTCAAGTGCCACGCATAGAAGACACGGTCTGAAGTCAAAACCGAGACCGGTTGAGCTTCAGATATGCCTTTTCTTGCACTGTCTTGAGCAATGGAGGCCCCAAACCACACATCTCACCCAAACAAGGTTGTAGGAGGCTTACCGGCCATCAGGGAAGGTCACCGCCATCCACCGGCCACCAAAATAGTCCACCGGCCAAATATTTGGCCGATCGGCTAACAGTGTGGCCAACCGGCCAAAAGTGCCTGAATCGGGGCAGTTCGGTCTTTTGGCCACGAGTCTTTTAAAATAGGGGCTTAAACCCTATTTTCTTCATTCCCTCTTACTCGAAAAATCCTTCCCCACCTCTCTAGACTATTTTTCCTCCTTCATTTCCCCGTTTTCCTCGGTTTTAGCTTCCGTTTAGTCGTCCGATTCGCGAATACCTTCGCGTTTCGAATGTTTTGAACCGAACGAATCTTCGTTTCGGTGTCTCTTTCTTGATTTTCACCACTCGGGACTTGTTTCCCTCGGGTTTTTCTTGATTTCCGTGCCTTTTCCACACTTCGACTTTTTCGGCCATTTTTCGCCCTCCCGGGGTTGACTTTCTGTTGACCTTTCGCATTCTAGCCCGATTTTCCCTCTTCCGGCCATTTTCACACTACTCTTGGCACGGCAGACGATCTTCCACAGCGCGGGACTCCCTTGGATCATGAGATGGATCCCGAGGCTGAGCTTTTGCCCTTGAGCGTCCGACCGTTCGACCCAGCGACCTACCGGCCGGCGATTCACATACTGCCTCCCGACGGACTTCGCCAGTTCCGGAGTTTTGACAGGACGGTGCCTCCAGAGCTTCTCCTGCGGGAGCCGGAGTCATATCTATCATATGGCGCTTCCGAGGTATATCCTTCGCCATTTCATTTTCCACAATGTGGAACAATTAACTGCCATAGTTGATTCTGTTCTTTAACTGCTTAGCCTGGATACACCGATGCACTGTATGCTGTAGTTGACTGTGAACACACTTGCACTTGATATCTGTTTGAAATGGAACATGCGCACACATACTGTATTTGCCCTAAACCACTCAAACACACTAACACATCATACACTGTAGTTCACTGTGAGCACAACGACACCCGATAACTGTTTGAACTTGAAAACGTGCACACACGCTGTATCTGTATTGAACCACTCAAACACGCTGACACGTCACATGTTGTAGTTTACTGCAGGCACACCGGCACCCGATGTTTGTTTGAACTTGAAGATGTGCACACACGCTACATCTGTACTGAACCACTCAAACACGTTGACACGTCACATGTTGTAGTTTACTGCAAGCACATCGGCACCCGATGTTTGTTTGAACTTGAACATGTGCACACACGCTGTATCGTCACCAATTCTGAATGTCCTTCAAAACTGTACATTTTATATTGCTTCACAACTGTTTGCTTTCAAATACAGGGGTATTCCCATGCCTTCCGAGGGTATGGGACTGTCGCGGCCCGTGATTGGTATATGGAGTTACCGGACGCCGTCCGTCACATTGTAGACCAGGCCGGCTTTGGCGCCTTCTTCAGAGGACTTTCCCAACTTACTACGAGCAGGCCTCTTCTCGCGGCTCTGGTAGAGAGGTGGTGGGACACTACAGACTCCTTCCACTTCTCTGCTACGGGAGACATGACGATGACTCCCTATGACTTCTCGATGCACACTGGCATAAGAGTAGGGGGTGATCCGATCCCCTTTGACACATACATGGACGAGTGGGAGGCCGCTCATATTTACTTGCTGGGCGAGATGCCGCCTCTTGCGCGCCCAGGATTTGTCAGATACTCATGGTTCGAGGGCCATTTCCGGACTCAGCCGGCTTTAGCTGAGGAGGTACCGATGACCCAGGAGGAGGTGGAGCAGTACGCACGCGGCTTCCTCATGTTCTTGTTGGGGACTACTATCTTAGCCGATCGGGCGAACATCGTGCCCCTCTGTTTGCTGAGCGCGCTGGTGGACGTCACACGGATCCTGCGCTATGACTGCGGTGGGGTTGCCTTGCCCACACTCTACGAGTATATGAGCTCATCCTCCCGGTGCAGCGGGCAGTTGCTCGGGGGCTACTGGCGAGCTTGGGTGGTACATCTTTTTCCTCTGTTTTACATTTTTACTTTACATTTTTGTACTATGTACATTGTACACACTGCAGTCTGCTTCACGCTGACTGTATACTGCACACACGGCACACATATACTCTGCTTTACACTGACTGTACACTGCACACACTGTAAACTCTACACAATACACGATTCTGTAATTTCTGCTTTATTCTGCATTCTGATTTCTGCTTTATCTGATAAGTATACTGATATTTACCCTGCAGTTGTGGGTCTATGCCTACTTCTCTAGGCTTGCTCCAGTGCCTGACGAAGAGACTCCTCTTGTCATTCCATTCTCCCGACGCTTCGACGTTCAGTGTGTGCGGAGACCCCGGGAGACATTCATATCCTTCCGCCGCTACTTCGACACCATTACCGCCGCAGAGGTATGTTCAACTTTAGAGTTTATTTAAGCTTCGCTTTGCACTGTATTTTCAATACCAGTAGATAACGAACTGTATGTCATTTTCAGATCACCTGGCAGCCTTGGGCTCCATTGTCAGACGTGATCCGGGAGAGGTTTGCCGGTGCTGAGGAGACCGCTCGCTTTAGGATCTTACTGGAGGGCCCGGTCTGTCGGGCTTGGTACCTGGGTGAGCGTTTCCTACGCTAGACCCTGGGTTTACCGGAGCAGATAGTTCCGGCTCTGCCCCCTGAGCATATGAGGGACACTGAGAAGTTCACCCCCGAGCAAATGGCTGATTACATGATCGACTGGGATTCGATAGAGTATAGAGGCATAGGCGACTACACAGAGTACGTCCGGACCTACATCATGCGGCCTTTGAGCGGCGGTCATCGAGCTGAGAGAGAGAGGTCGGCGGTGCCTGCGGCTGGAGCCAGAGCAGGGACATCGAGGATGGCTCGAGTCCGTGGTAGGAGTGGAGCTCGGAGAGGATGGGGGCCTAGTTGGCTAGCACTGCCCTCGATGATGACATGCAGAGGGCGGGGTGGGGCGACTTACCAAATTCCCATCGCTCCCCCTCGGGCTGATCATGAGTTAGTCGGGTTCTACGAGTTGCCTCTGGTATGTACTACTGCATCTTGCATCTTGCATTGTCATTTCATTTGATATTCCGCAGAATACTGATGCTTCTAACACTTTTACAGGCTTCCTTCGGGTACACTCGCCAGTCCCTAGAGCTGACTGTTTCGGTGATGGGGATGCTCCAGCAGAGCCTCGATCTTCTGGCCATCTACGGCATTCTTGTAAGTTTTTCCAACCATAGTCTCAAACCATACACACATCTGTTTTATACATAATCTGATGCATCACATTGTCAACACAACACTTGATACAAGGCCTTCACGACATCTGATACACTGTAACCCACAACCTATTCACAGCATTACTCACGACATTCATACACTGCACTCAGTCACTGCATTCTGCACTGATATACTGCTCACGACATTCATACACTATACTCATACACAGCATTCTGTACTGATATACTGCTTACGGCATTCATACACTGTACTCATACACTGCATTTTGTACTGATATACTGCTCACCGCATTCATACACTGTGCTCATACACTGCATTCTGTACTCATACTCTACTCACGGCATTCATACTCTGTTTTGCGTAGCATACTGATGCTTTGCCATTTGTCCTTTTTCAGGCTCCGTTCCAGATTCCTGTTGCAAGTGGTGCTCCAGCCGGGTCTTCTGTGCCTGCCAGAGGAGGAGAGCATGAGGGCAGAGTATACCCCCACACCAAAGCGGCGCGCACTCACATTGGGAGTAGCTCTCGGGCACCAGTTCCCGACGATGATGAGTCCGAGTCCGAGGCTGAGGCTGAGGCGAAGGCAGAGTCGTCCGGGGAGGAGACCGAAGATGGCTCGGACTCAGATGACGGTGTTGATGATGATGCTCCTGGACCTTCGTTCAGGAAGAGGACGAGGACAGACCCGTAGGCCTGAGTCCACTTGATCTAGATTTTTGCTGCTTTTTCCTCTTTTTGTACTTTTCCTTTTGCTAGTAGTTTGAGTACCTTATACTGCTGCAGGCAGGCTTTTGTTTTCTCCAAAACTTTGTACTTGCAAAATGGTGAAGTGAAACAAACTTTTTGTTTGAAAAAGTGTTATATTTGTACATTTCGTTCATTGCATCGCATTGCATCATATTACACCTCAATGTAAACGAGATTGATATCCTGTCTGAAAATCAACCATTTGTATTGTAATAACCAGGTAATGAACCAGCTAACGGCAAAACAACTTAAACACGCATTGCTCAGTCCGAACACTCGGCTCATACTCTGCTAGGGATTAATCTGCATACAGCGAATCCTGAACAAACAGTCCAATCTGACAAGATGGAATACAAAAGGTTGAATCCGCTGAAGCCGAAACACACCCAGATGCACTGTGGAACCCATATGTTCACTGTTTTCAAGTGACCCGGGTTGAACCCCTGCGGTTTTACAAAAGAACCAAATCTTGCTTCGCAAAAATGTGGAGAATGGCACAACACTCTGAGCACAAAACGATTAATTTTTGAAATTGAAAAAGGGTTTTTCAAACCGGGGTATTGATCCTACGACTGAACTCAGCGAAAAGGACTCAACAAAGAAAACAAAAAGGTACTCAACCTAAACACATCGAGTAACACTCGAGACGACTCAAGACAAGAATCGAGGTAAGCAAAACCAAAGACACGACTCACAGGCGCGTTACAAAAACGAGAGACTCTCAGATCACGAGGAGCCAGTTTCTTCGGGGATTGTGTCCCACCCTTTCTTATTTACGATTCTCACATCACTCGGCCCTCAGGCTCGGTTTTTCTCTCGAAACTTTTTGCTCACTTTTCTCTCAACTTACACCTCTCTATTCTTTAATCTCTCATTTTTCATCCCTCTCCAGGGTGATTGATGGATAAATAGAAAGTTGTGGGTTCACACCCAACACTGTTACCCCGCGGCTATTTCTTCCGGTGACATCTAGTCGATGCCCTGGATGAGGGAACGGAGCATCTTGATCCATTCCAATTCGTGCTTCGCACTTGGTTTGGTACCTCGTTGATTGGAGGATGTTGAGAGCTTTCAGCCCTTCAGTTGTGCCCTTGTTGGCAAGTAGAGTGCCCTTTCTGGCAAGCATGTTGACGACGGGGCAAGACAGAACACCTGACTCAACTGTGCCCCTGGTTCATCACTTTGACCATTTTTTGTTTTGGTTTTCTACTAAAACAATTTTAACCAAAATGAGAGTTAGATTAACATGCTTGTTCAATTTTTGATTTGAAAATCATGTAAGTCAGGATATGAGCACTGAAAATTTTCCTTTTTTGGGTCCCAGAAAACGGTCCAGTTTTGGAAAATAAAATAATTTTCGAGAAAATAGTCAACCTCAGTAAAAATTCTCAAAAATTGGTTTTTGCAGACGGTCAATGCTCAACGAGTACGGAACTTACTCTTGAGATGTACAATCTCGGATTGGAGGCAATGGAAAATTGCCCCTTGTTTGGACGGCACTGCACGGCAACAGAAGGTTGCCCCTGGTTTGAATGGCGACCCATGGCAACGGAAAGTTGCCCCTTGTCTGGATAACGCCGCGGCATTTGGTAGTCGATCCTCATTAGTAATGATCACGACCGAACTCTCGGATACAGAGAAGACGAATATGGTCAAAACCAATATATGGACACAGTCACTTTGAAAGTGCGTAGGGCTAGACTTCAGGATGAAGTTGCCTACGTATCCCAAACATGGGAATCAAGCCTACGTAGTTCTGGAGTTGTAACCGAACTATCGGATTCAGAGAAGGCAAGGATGATCAAAACCATTACATGGACACACTTGATTTGGAAGTGTTTGTGACTGGACTTCAGGATGAAGTTGCCTACGTATCCCAAACATGGGAATCAAGTCTTACGTAGTTTGGGGGTAAGGTACACTTGGGTATTAACCCTCACTTTTTAGGCTCTAACTTTTGACAAGGCGCCCGTCGTGGGTTTTCAACCTTGCGAGCTTTTTTCTTTCTTCTTTTTTTTTTTTTCAATTCTTTTTTTTTTCATTTCCATTTTTTTTATTTTTCTTTTCTTTTGTATTTTTTTTTCTTCCTATTTTTCTTTCCTTTTGCATTTTTTCTCTTTTTATATATATATATTTTTCTTGCTCTAACTTTTGCCTGGGTCGCCCTTCCGAGTTTTCGGCCCAACGAGCCTCTCAAAGGGTAAAAAAGTAACAAGTCCATGCCAAATGGTTTTGAGATCCTGAAGTTATCTGAATCCAGGAAAATGACTATTGTGTTGATTTATAGAAGGACCTATCTTCGGCTCTTCGAGCATATCGGACATCTTTGCCCCTAGTTTGAGGGGTACTTCTGATCTAGCTTTACAGGCTTCTTCTGTTGAGGTCTGATCTTCTTGATCTGACTTTGGTGCCTCTTGTTCGAGGGCTGCTTCAAATCCGGCCACACAGGTCTTACACCGTGGTTGATCGTTGAATACTCCGAATCGTGGTTCAAGGTTTGAAAGAAAGGGCTCAAGTCTCGAGGCTGAGAGCGATCCTAAGCTGCACAATCTCAAGAGCAATTCCACACAGGTCTTCGCAGGACCGAGCAAAACATTTTGTTTTTGAAAGTTTTTAAGAAAGCGACAAATCGCTCGCGTTGAAGATAGTATGAAACCAATCTGGATCAAGCCAGGGTCCTTCTCAATACTCACGTTAACAAACATGACCTCATTCATTAAGGGCTTAGCACGCCTCTCTTTCTCTCAATTGATCAAATTTTTGCAAAACCCGAGGAATTCCTTCCTCTTCGTTTTTACCGCAGTGTTCAAAAGGTTTTGAAAAACTTAGGTCAAGGCAATGATTTAGAGGTGTAGAAGAGTAAGTGAGATGCTCCGCTGTTTCATTCAAATCCTCTGGCACAACTAGCTCAAAGTAGCAATAAGCACGGAAACATGATAGTGGCAGTTGTTTCATTCAGATTTCCTGGTTGCAACTGGCCCCACGGCAGAGACAGACTCAAAAGAAAACAAAAGGACGATTAAACTAAAACGATGTTCGAGGCAACAACCCTGGAATCACCAGACATTCTATACAATGGGACTGACTCGCGACAACAAGACAGACCTTAAACAAAAAGATTGACTCAAAACAAAAAGACAGACTGAAAATAAGGCCATAGAACTGACTCAACACCCAAGTCAAAAACTACAAAGTTAGCATTCGCAGATGCTCAAAAACAGTGCGTGCTAGACGCTACATCCTGAAATAAACCGAGTGTCACCCGCAGGTGGTCCAACCCCTGATCACATACTTGTAGTATCCTCGAAATCCAACAGCTCAGTGGCGACAGACTTTGCTAAGGTAGGTGGGAGGATGACCTCATTATCAATCAAGTCGTGCACTTCGTGACGAAGGCGAAAACAGTTGTCAGTGGCGTGACCGGTTTGCTGGTGGTACTCGTAGTACAGGGTAGCATCATGTGTGAGAGGGAGATTCTTTGGGAGAGGCCGAGGCTCAAGGGGTTTAAGGTGCCCCCTTTCGGCGAGGATCTGGAGTGCCTTAGACAAAGGCATGTAAAGGGCATGGAATGCCCTGCGACCTTGAGGCAGGTACCTCGAGCTTTGTGCGTTTTACTGGATGCACCAGCAAAAGGATCAGTGGGTGCTGCCTTGACTTTCTGATCTCTTCCAGGTGCAGGGTTAGGAGTGGAAGGAATTGTTCTGGCATGACGGGGCCTATCCCGATTTTTCGACTGGCGGGAACTCTCCTCAGTTGGAGTGGGGAAAGCATCATCTACGGTCTTAGCCACAACCGCGAATACCTGCTGCTTATTCAACCCCCCGGCTTTCAAAGCCTCGACTGCCCACAGCAGTTGTTCAACGGGATCAGCATCTGTTCCCACTATGTTCTTGCCTCTAGCCTCAGCTTGATCGAGGGTTTGGGTTGCTATATCAGAGCGGAACCCAGTTGTTGTTGACACATCATTGTTGTAACTTGAGAAAGCCACAGGTTGGCTGAGCTCGATCACAATCCGTCTCAATAACGGGGGCTCCTGCGGTGTAAAATTCCCGACATACGAGGCAGTTGGCGGCGAAGCCGACATCCCATAGGCAAGATCAACCACAGACCTCTGGAGGTCACCGATCATTCCCACTAACTCGAACGTGGTGGGCTCGCGAGCCTGATACAGCTGGGGGGTGTAGGTCGGATGTGCAACCGGCGACCTGGGTGGATGTGGTACATCAACATTGGGCTCATCCTGCACGGTGATTCCTTAGTCTAATGTGGCGGTCATAACCACAATTTCCTCTGAATTTTGGGTCATCGTAAGTCCGCTGAACTGAACGGCGATGATGCACCCAGTTGATTGACGGATCTGATATCTACCTACCTCAGCGAGGGAGAACACCAAATCTCTGAACCTTGAAAGGGAAAACAAGCAGCGTTTCAGCGTAAACGCAACAAACACAGGCATAGCTGAATAACTATACTCTACTACTGATCATTGTTCCCCAAAAATCACTGCCCAAAACACTGAATCTCATACCCGCAGATATAACTGATTCCCCAAAACACTGACACTGATGCCCTCAGGCCTGATATTTGGGCTTGCAAATTGATATGCGCATTCCCTGTAGAGATACACTCTAAAAGCACATAGCAGGTAAAAGAGAGCCAAAACACCCCTATGTTGGAGTAGGGTTTCCCTGTCCTATTTTGTCAGGAGCTAGGGTTTCACTACGCACACAGCGGTTTCAAACAACCTACAATCGGGTAAGCAACCTGTCCTAGCTTGGAATAGTCACTATGGATTCCGAATATGCACTAGGTCGAATGGTCAAAAGGGTGCCCCGGCAACAATCGGGGTTTGTGTTCCCACCGTGGCAGAGCCCGTAACCAGTCAGCCTTATGGCATGCTCCTCGAAGCGAGCCTCCGGCAAACCGTTCAGGAATAGCAGACAGCAAACACGGTGTCCTACGCGCACCAATGCACATGCAATGCAAAGAAACACAGAAGTGTAGTCAAAAAAAGATATCATGAGTTCGAGTCAAGTTCTCTAAATCCCCAGCAGAGTCGTCAGAAACTGTAGACATCCCCGAACGTCTCGGGGGGAAACCTCGTTCTGTTCATTTGGGCTCACTACAGTTCAGGACTCAAATTGTCATGGTTCTAAATCTTGAACCAAAGAGTCCAAATCCGGCAAATCGTTTTTTGAAAACAGATTTTTTTGAAAGAAGTGCCAAACATGGACTGCTTTGCCAGATACAGAGTCGCCACCTAAATATTTTATTTTTGGGGAAATAATTTAGGAAACCCTGACTCGTTTGCCTAAGGGCACGTGTCCGTCATCACCAAAATTGCCTCGGCTCGGGAACTTGGGTACGATTGGGGAAGGTCAGCTATGAGCACCCCCGCTCGCCCGATCAAAGATCGGTCTCTACTAACCATGATATCTAGTTTTGAAAACGTTATGTGTTCTTATTCCGGTTAAATAACAAGAATTTACTATGTGATGCGTACAACACAAAAGTATAGATTAGATCGCCTAATTTGGAACAAAATATTGCATATCCATTTATTTGGAAAATGGTTTGAAATTTGCTACTCGCAAGTAGGCTAAAATCTGGATTTCAATGAGTTATTCCAACTCAAACAATCCAACCTTCACCCACAGGCATTCAGGCAGTAATATCACATAAGCACGTAGCCGCATGGTAAACATGTTGTCATGTTAACATTCACACTCATGCGAGATGCTAAGGCATAAATACGTACATCGTACTCCGTGCCAAAATAATGAACTAGTTAGGAATCATATGCATGATCCTAGTTCATGTTAAAGTGGCTAATGCATCGCATACAAAAATGCCATTAGAATAGGCTCGGCTAATCTAAGGATGACATGTGAAATGCAACAACTCGATGCACGTATTCAAGTTAGATTTGAAATACTTATGCAGTTAGCATGATGCGCCGTGCCCGGTGCATGCAATACTGATGAATGGATGCACGCATGCATAGCATAAGGTATGCTAAATTAAATATGACCTAATACTAACCATCAAAAGCAGGTAAGTAAAAGGGAGAAAGAAGTGGGGGTTGGAAGACATGCACACACGCACCCACACTTATTACAAAAATCACCCTCGCTCGGAGGGACCGAAAGAATATACAAATTAATTAACCTACAAGCTAATTAAATATTACAGACAATTAACTAGTTTAAGCAAATTAACTAAGCTAATTAAGCAGTAAAAATCAGCCTCGGGAAGAGGGTCCAATGCATGCGCGCTCGGTTTCGCTCGGAAATCCGCCACCATGCACAAGCTGCCTCTGTTTTCCCTACTCTGCTCCTCTGAAAATGGCACAATTCCCAAGGAACACTCTTTGGACATTGTGGAACACCACCGGCCAAGGGGAATTGTCACCGGCCATGGAAAATGGGTCATCGACCATAAATTAAGCCATCGGCCCTCAATGGATAGCCGGCTGGCAATAGAAATGGACGACCGGCCAAATCTTCCTGCAGGATTCTGTTTTGACAGCAGCGGAGGGCAAAACATGGTATGGCAATGCATTTCAAGCAAATGTATGCAGCAACACACCCCTTATCATGTTTATGACTCAAAGAGGTACGTTCCTTGATTCTTGGACCACCAATCACACATTTCAATGCGTGATGGCTCAAGAAACCAAGTTGTGCATTTTGATTTTAAATGAAATGCAATGCACATAAACATACAAGGGAGCCTTCAACCTCTATCATGGCTTGATCAAGAGGTGAAAGATGCATGCAATGATATGCAACCTAGGCATATTAGCTAACATGCTATGAGGGCGAGCATGTAAGTATGATCATGGGGCAAACATGCAAGCATGTGGGATGCAATGCCAACATGCAAGTGTGCGAGACATGTAGCTTTTTAGGCGACCAAAGCAAGGAGAAGAATGCATGCCAGATGCACGAAGATTTAAGCATGCAACATATGCGATAGGCCAAGTATGCAATAACACACAAGGTGAGCATGCCACAACATGCGAGAATGGACTTAGACTAATTTAGGCAGCCCTCAAGCAAGCCTAAAACAGTGGCCAACATGCTCAAGAATGGAGGCCAAAACACATACAAATAGGCATGCATGCAAGGTCCAACACTTAGACATATAGAGACAACTTTTAAGCACACTTAAAAGAGAATAAACATGGACTAATGACATGCATTATAAGCTCAGAAATTGCATGGAAAAGAGGTGCCAAACCTACCAATCGACACAAGCAAAGCATGCAAGCGTGGCCAAAACTCGAGGCAAGCTAAAAGGGTATTGAACTACACTTAGCAAAACCAAACATGGCATGAATTAAATGACCAAGATCAGAGTTTTAGCATGTTAAAACAAAGCCTAAAGATCACTTAGATGGCATCTAAATGACTTAAATCCTAAAAGCATGCACAATGACCAAACATGGGGCATAAGATGCAACCTCTTGAAGCATCAAAGGAGCCATGAAAAACAAGTATACAAGCATGCTATATGGACTGAAATGGCATGGAAAGTAGTTCCAAACCACTGAAATGATGCAAGGAAGGCATGCTAGACGGGTCAATATTTAAGGCATACAAGAGAGGTTGCATGGTAGCTATACAAAGCAAAGCATGGACGACCCAAATGACCAAAAACAGACCTTTAGCATGCCAAAACAAGCACAAAAGCTTCACAAAAGCTTCACAAAGCTTGGCCAAAACAAGCAAGCATAGTAGTCTAGATGCTAGGTACATGTTATGGCAATTCATGGCATTACAAGACATATATGCAAAGCAAGCATGATGTGTCTAAACCAAGTAAAAACAGTGCTGTATCATGACATAATAAGCACAAATAACACTTAAGACATGGCCAACATGCACTTAAAAATGGTGCTCACACATGAGGCTAAAATGGCACATATTGAAGACAACAAGGACAGGGGATGGCCCTCTCCTTCTTAGGACCGTAAACCACCATCCTCACCACTGAAATCCCTCAAGATTTCAGTGGTGAGGAGGCCCAAACAAGGTGGCCCCGGAGCTCACCAAAATAACACAAAAATAGGGCCAAACAAGGCCTAAGAGGGGTCAAACAACCCCAAACAACAAAACATCCTTAAACAACTATTTTAAGCAAGTAAAAACAAGACTTTTATATGTTATACACTAAGCTTAAAATAGTGATCAAGGCAGGTAAAAAAGCTATGCAAAAATGGGGTAAAAAGAGCAAAGTTCTTACCCTTGTTGACCCTCTTCAAAAATGGAAGACCAGCAGCCTCCTTAGGTTCAAACCAGCTCCAAAACTCTGAGAATGACTCTTTAGCACCTCAATAGCCAAGGTAAGGTGTAGCACTAGGTGTTTGAATGCAAAACTAAGAACAAACACACACTAAGGCAAAGAGAGGGAGATATAGAGGTAAGATATATACACTATGACCTAACCCTAATTCAGAGGTCTCTCTGGACTTTTTTGTCTAACCCTAGTGGAGGGAGAACAGGCTCCCTCTTATAGAGATTCACTCTTGTAAAGCTTACAAAACAAGCTAAGCAATAGTGAAATCCCTCCATACACGTGTATGGAGGGGGGCAAAGGTGTATGCCAGCTAGCACAGCTGGCATAAAAAAATCTGCAAAAGCAGATGCGAAGTGGTCGGCTAGCCAAAAATGCTATTTGGCCAAAAAAGATGGCCGGTCGACTATAAATAGTGCTGGTCGGCCAAACATTTGGCCGATGGAAACAAACCAAGGGCCGGTGGCCTCAAGCCATGGCCGGTGAGGTGTGGGGATGGCCAACAAGCCATTCTCTGCCCCTCAAAAGCAAAACACAAGTGTTTGGTGCAAAACCAGACACAAAACAGTCGAGTCGAGAGATCCTGAGGCAAGGCGCGTAGCCGAGACCTCCGGGAACTCAAGACGAACACAAACATGGATGATTACCGAGTGTTCAAACGGTGACGTCCAAGTCTTGAGGACGGTCAAAAATGGGATGTCTACAGCACCCCCGCTCACCTGATCAAAGGATCGGCCTCTACTAACAAGATATGTTGTTTTTGAAAACACATGTGTTCTTATCCCAGTTTATTAGCTAGCTTACTATGTGATGCGCACAACATACAAGTATAGACTCAATCACACGGATTGGAACAAAACAACTCATGTCTGTTTTTGAAAGTGGTTTGCAGATGCTACTCACAAGTAGGCTAAGACGCGGATTTGCCACCCCCAAGTGGGTTTAGAAAAACATGATTTTGCCACTTCAAGTGGGCTTAAAAACTCACAATCATCGAGTTGTTCCAATTCAGGAAATCAAGCCTCCATCCGCAGGCATTCAAGCAGTTAGCCTCATGGCAAGCATGCTATCATAGTAGTCACTTACACACATGCAAGGATGCTAAAGCATAAAAACTTACCTAGTACTCCGACCCAAAACAAAAGCTAGTTAGTAATCAATGTATGATCCTAGCTATGTCAACAATGCCTAATGCAACACATGCAAAATGCAACTAAGATGGGTCGTCTATTCTAAGATGTCATGTGAATTCAACTAGATAACATGTATTGAAATAGGAATTGAAATACAATGTAGTTAGTATGATGCGCCGAGCTCGGTGCATGCAAGACAGATGAATAATGCAAACAAGCGAAGCATAAGTATGCTAATGGAAACATGCCCTAAAACTAACCATCAAAAGTTGATAAATAAAAGGGAGAAAGAAATGGGGGTTAGAAGACATGCATCACACACACGCACACTTATTACAACAGTTATGCCCTCTCGACAGAGGGTCTGAATAACAAGCTAACTAGCTCATCCAAGCTAAGCTATCTAACTAATCTAATTAATCTAATTAAACTAGTGATTACATAAAAAATTGAATAACTAGCTACAGCTAATTATTACATCACCTTAACTAATTAACAAATTAATTAAATTACTTAAACATGCTAATTATCAAGTAAGCATTAAACTACACTACACAGCTCTGCTTTGGAAAGTTGAATAATGTATGCATTTGGTTCCTCGCTAGGAAATCCATCACTATGCCCCAACTTGGCTCTGTTTGCATTTGATCTCAGAACACTGCACAAAGCTCCAGATAGCTTATACTCCAAAATGGGGACCCCCAGGAGGGTTGCCGACCAGTTGATGGTGGTGTAGACCACCTAAGTATGCTGTAGACCAGAAAAAGTGGTCGGCCAACTACTTTTTCTGGTCTGCCGACCAGAAATTCTGTCCAAGCTTCCTTTTGCTACAACAGAGAACGAGAAGGGGCACGGCAGTGTATTTGCAAGGTATGTGTGCACAACTACCCTCCCTATCATTTCTTAAGCTCAAGGGAGTACGGTTCTCAACTCTCGGGCCACCAACCGTGCATCGCAATGCACAATGGCTGAGGAACCAAGTTTGCACATTTCAATATTGATGAATGCACAAATAACACGTAAGGGCCTTAACCTCCATCATGCTTGATCAAGAGGGTCGGGGACCGAGAAATGAGGCACGTTTTATCACTTGAAGTATGAAACGTCCCTCGTTTCTTGTGTTTGGATTAACACTCTATCCAAACACAATGCAACACACATAATGCAATGCATGCACAAGATTCTATCATATGGACAATGCATGTATGGCATGTTTAAAAGCTAATGCATCAAAGCTAGTAAAACATGTTATACACGAGGCATGCAATACGATGCTCAATGGACTTAAACCGAATATGGACAGACCTATGAGGCTCCATAAGAGTGGCCAACACACCAAAACTTAAGCACAAAAGGGCCAAGAACACATGCTCATGTGATGGCTCATCAACTAGGCATAATGGCACAACTCTCAAACATGATCAAAGAGGGATATGCATGAGAATATGGCAATGCTATATGCCCTGAAATGTCATGTTAAATGATGCCAAATCATGCACATGTCACAAATGAAGCATGCTAGGAGGCTCAAAGCTTGAAACTAGCATAGACACTTGCACTATAGCTATGCAATACATGAACCATATGGCCAAGACAACCTAAAACAGTCCTAGAGCATGTCAGAACAATGCTAAAACGTGTATGGAGTATAGCCAAAGCAAGCTAGCATGAAGGCATGAAGCATGGAGTATGCAAGGCCAATAAGGAGGATTACACTATACCTACCAAAACCAAGCATGAGATGACTTTACCAACAAAAATCAGAGTTGTATCATGGAAAAATAACACCAAAAACACACTGAAATAGTATCCCAAAGGCCTAGGCAAGATGGCATACATATTGGCTCATACTTAAGGCATAAAGCACCAATCCTCCAAAGCATTGAAAGAGTGAAAGATGTGAGGACATGGCAGTGGAACATACTCTAAAATCACATAACAAATGATTCCAAATCATGTAAATAGCCCAAGCAATGCATGCTAGTGACTTGGGAATTCAAAGCTAATGAACTAGAATGCACTATGGCTATACAAAGCAAGGCATGCATGACCAAAAAAACATAAAATAGAGCTTAAGCATGGCAAACCATGAAGAAAAGCTTGCTCGAGTTTAGCCAAAATCATGCCAAAATGATGGTCCAAAGCATGGTGCATATTAGGCTAGTGAGTGGAATTGCATTACAAGTGCAAGGACCATGCAAGAGGCAACCAAACCAACCCAAATCAGAGGTTTGCCATGCTAAAATAAGGCCTGAGACATGCTAAGACGGAGCCAAAACAAGCTTAACAAACATGCTACTTTGATGAGCCAACAAGGCAAGCAACCAAGACACAAGGAGAGGGTATGACCCCCTTCTATTTGGGACCTCAAAACACACTTTCCACCACTGAAATTCCTCTTAGTTTTAGTTGTGAGAAGGCCAAAAGGAGGTGGTCCCAATAGCTTAAAAGGATAGCACAAAACAAAGCCAAACAAGGCACAAGAGGGGGTAGACCACCCCCAACACTAGAGAGGCCTCAAACAAACATTTTAAGCACTTGAAAATGAAGCTTTTTTTAGTTTAAAGTTAGGCCTAAAACATCATGTAAAGATGGCCAAATGTTTAAGCAAAACAAAGCTTAAAGAGGGAAAACACTCACCCTTAAAGAACAACTAGAAAACAGTAAGCTCTGAGGCAAACACCAGCTTAAAACCACTCAAATAAAGCTTCCAAGTACTTCAGCAATGAGAGGAAGGTATTTGAGTAGGTGTTTGTGTGCAAAGGTATGAAGAAGCAACACTTTAAGGCCCAAATATATATATATATATAGAGAGAGAGAGAGAGAGAGAATAAACCTTTGCTTTTCAAGTTTCTGAATCTGGAAAAGGGAGAGAGAGCCTCCCTCTTATAGAACTCCAAGCGTCAAGCTTCTTCGAGAAGCTAGAAGCTTGGTGATGCAATCTGTGCTCACCAGCTAGCATAGCTGGCATCCACAACCCCTGCAGAAAATGCAGGAAAGCTACCAACCAATTGAAGTGGTGGGCTAGCTCCTTTCATTGGTTGGCCAGCCACTTTTTTTGGCTGGCAAGAGGACAAAGTGGTTGGCAAGGGGGAGGAGTGGCCTGCACAAAGAAAGTAAGGTGGTGGCATGGCTGCCGACCACTTTTGGTGGTCCACAGACCACCAAGACCAGCTGGCCGACCAGAAAACTGGCTGGCAGGCACAAAAAGTGGTCTTTAGGGAGAGAAACTGGTCTACAACCCTTATTCCACCCTCCAAGCAAGGAAAGCAAGGTTTGTGCCAAAAACAAACCAAAAAGGAAGCAAGACAAAAGTCCAGGGGACAAGGCACGCAGGCAGGAGCCTCAAAAACTAGTCTACAAGCACAAAAAGTGGTCTACAGACCTTTGTTACCCTCTAGGCCAAGGTAACAAGGCATGGTCCAAAAACCAGGCCAAGAGGAGAACGTTAAGAGGTCCCGAGACAAGGCACTCGGCCGAAGGCTCTGGAAACCAGAAACTAGTCTACAAAAGGGAAAAGTGGTCTACAGACCTCTCTCTCCCTCCAAGCAAGGTCAACAAGGTATGGTCCAGAAACCAAGCCAGAACACAAAGAGTTCATAGGCCCGGAGGCAAGGCACTTAGCCGAAAACTCCGGAAACTCGAAACGAGCACAAACATGCGCAATCATCGAGCGCTCAATCAATGATGTCTGAGTCTTAAGGTTGGTCAAAAATGGGGTGTCTACATTGAGGCTTGCTTTGTATGCTTGTAGTGCAATTGTGCTTAATAGTCTAGTTTGTGCTATGTGTTAGCCTCTCATTCTAGCTCTTTTTAGCCTACTTCAAGCATGTTTTAGAACTTCATTTAAGTTGTTTTATGACTATTTTGGACTGTTTGTCGCTTTTGAGCTTTGTATTGCATAGCTATAGTGTAAATGGCTTCACTAGCTTTTTGTTTTAAGGCCTCTAACATGCTTTGCATGAGATGATTGCATGTTATAGCATCATTTAGCATGCGATTTCAGTGCATATACCTTTGTCACACTCTCACATATTTCACTCTTTCATTGCTTTTGAGAGTTGTGCTTTGAGCCTTGTTTGTGAGCCAACATGCGAGCATGTTTTTCTTGCCTTCTATGCTTCCATTTCAGCATGTTTTAGCCACTATTTTAGCCACTGTTTTGGCATGTCTTAAGCTCTGTCCAGAGCCGGTTGGTCATTTGAGCTTGATATTGCATGCCTCTAGTGTAGTACTCTTCATTGGCTTTAGTGTTTTTGGCTCTTAACATGTTGTACATGAGTTGTGTACATGTTGTAGTATTATTTCTCATGCCATTTCAACACTGAAATTCTGCAACCTCCATCATTTCTTCACTTTTCATTTGTTTTGAAGGTTGGTTAGTCTTAAAGTTGTGTTTAAGCATGAGATTGAGGCTTGTGCTCAATGGCTTTAATCCTCTTTGAGGGTTTCTACTAGTCAAAGGCATGATCTCTCTCATGTCTTAAACCATCTTTTGGCTGACCCCTCTCTCCAATTAGGGACACTCACCTTGGACAAACCGGTTAAAGAATGACTTGGTAATGCTAAAATGAGTAAATAAAATGAATCAAGTAAATCATGACCAAGATGAGCATGTTATGTGTGCATTGCATGTGTTCAATCGAACGTTATATTGAACACAAGGTAGTTTGGTCCATTTCATACTCAAAGTGATGAAATGAGCCAATCTCCTTAGTCTCCATCACCCTTGATCATACATGATAGGGTGGTGGTCCTTTTAGTCTTTGTTTTGTGCATTTATTGAATGTGTACAAGTTGGATCCTTGGCCATCATGCATTGAGATGCTTGATTGGTGGCTTTAGACCCAATAGCTCCCCTCCTTTGATGTTTTTAGATGATAAGGAGAGAGTGTAGAACAAACATGTCCTAGAAAAACCCTCCCTTTTCCTCTGTGTGTGCTCTGTTGCAGTTTGGTGAACCAGCACACCAGTGGCCGGCAGTACTTCATCATTCGCTGGCAGTGCTTCATTGTTGGCCAGCAGAGCCCACTCTTGGCTGGCAGGTGGCTGATAGCAAGCCTTCATGGCCGGCAGGCCACTGGTGTACTCCCCAACAGTGATTTGGTAAGGTGGTGCAGAAAGTTCTTGGAGTAACCCTGCAAACAGAGCCTCTCAAGAGCAAACCGGAAGGTTTTTCGGGGCAAAAATTGAATGCATGCATCTTCTACATCCCGGAGCAGAGTAGTAGCAGCATAGTTTAATATTTTAATTACTTCGTTAATTTGCATTGATTGTTGTAATAATTAAGTAGCTTTAGCTTAGCTATTTCTTTATGGTGTGTTGTAATAATTAGTAAGTAGTTTACTAGTTATTCAACTGGTTTGTAATAATTAGTCTAATTAGCTTAATTAGATTAGTTAGCTTAGCTTGGAGTAGTTTAGCTGTTATTCATTCGGACCCTCCTTCGAGAGGGCTCAATGCTGTAATAAGTATACGTGCGTGTGTGCATGTCTTCTGACCCCACTTCTTTCTCCCTGTTATTTAACCGCTTTTGATGGTTAGATTAGGGCACGTTTTGAGTAGCATACCTTATGCTTGCATGTTTGCATCATTCATTTGTCTTACATGCACTGAGGCTCGACGCATCATTCAAACTGCATCGTATTTCAATACTTCTTTGAATATGTGTATCAAATTGTTGCATTCATATGCCATCTTAGATAGCCGAGCCTATGAATTGCATTATTGCATGCGTTGCATTAGGCATCTTGTATAGCTAGGATCATTCATGATTTCTAACTAGCTTTTATTTTGACTCGGAGTATACTGTAAGCTTTTACGCTTTAGCATACTTGCATGACTGTGAGTGTTGCCATGATCGCATGCTTGCTATGAGACTATTTGCTTAAGTGATTAACTACATGAATGCCTATGGGTGGAGGCTTTGTTCCTTGAATTGGAACAGTTCAATAAATGTGAGTTTTAAGCGCACTTTGCGAAGTGGAAAAACATCATGTTTTAAGCTCACTTGAGGGTGGCAAATCTGCACTTTAGCCCACTTGAGGGTGGCACTTTCAAACCATTTTCGAAAACAAACATGAATTGTTTTGTTCTAATTCTTGTGATATAGTCTATACTTGCTTGTGTGCGTCACATAGTAAAGTTAGATTCATAACCGGAATAAGAATACATGAGGTTCATAAAACAACATATCATGCTTAGTACAGGCTGATCCTTTGATCGGGTGAACGGGGGTGCTCATTTCAGGACCTTCCCCTCTCGTACCCAAGTTCCCGAACCGAGGCAACTTTGGTAATGACAGACATGTGGCCTTTGGCACGAGTCAGGGTTTCCTAAATTTTCCAAAAACAAAACATTTAGGTGGCGACTTTGTAATCTGGCAAAGTAGTCCAGTTTTGGCATTATTTGATTCAAAATCTGATTTTCCAAAATAATTTGCCGGATTGAACTCTTTGGTGTTTATTAGTCTCACATTGCACTTTGTGAGATTAGATTCAAACCCGTGACAGGAGTCCAAACTATAAAGGACCAATTCAGACCTCTCTGAAAGGGGGGCACGCGAAGAAAGTCGAGTCTACAACACCACTTTGGGCTGCTTCTATTATTACATTTTCTTGTCCATAGCTTTCAAGTATACTAGCTTAAGTATCGAAGAGTCCCCTGGCTGCCCACTAGTCGGGTTCTTCATATTTTTTTAAGTGTTTCCAGCCAAGTTCCACCGTGTTCACTCCGGAGTGCCACCACAACAAAGGTGGTTCAATTTTTACCCACCACAATTTAATAAGGAACCGCTATTACCATTCCACTTTATTTCAAATACACTCCTTTTTGTGTCCTTATTATACATAGTTATATTAATACCCTTTTTACTTTTGTACATATACCTCAATTGCCCTTTATTAAAGGGTACTAATGTAACTATGTATAATAAAGAGAAAAAAAAAAATGAATTGTTTTTAAAGTAAAGTGGTGTCAAAATAGCACTCCCTACAATAATCTCATTTTACTTATTCTACGACTCAATAAAAATATTTTTCTGATAAAAATTTAAAAAGCTGTGCAAGAATATTAAATGAACTACAATAATGTGCTTGTAATGGTATGAAATTTTTTAGTAATGCTTTTCAGTTCCAACTTATTTATTAAATTCCTAGGCCACAATGAATTTCTCAACAGGTTCTTACTAACTTATCAACAATAAATTGAATAAATTAAATTCCTAAATTAAATATGATAGTTTCATCTGTAATCACAATTAAGGTTAGAAAACTCCATGGTTAACTACATTCTTTGATCTACAAATAGGTTACATTTGATCTTGAAAATGTTAGGGAACAACTAGGATCATCTCATCACCCATTACATTTATTTCAGGTATGATTTCTATGGTGTATGCACACACAAAAGATTTTGTCAGCTTATTAGCCTACGTAGATTCAAGTCATCCTTTCAATAGTTAAGCAAAAGCCTAGGGACATTTAGGGAATTAGCTTCTAGAAAATATTGAAAAACTAAAATGAATATCTTTAATGTAGTTAGGAAATTGATTTTATTTTATTTTTGTTTGTTTTTTTTTTTTTTTTTTTTACTTTTTTGAATTGTAAGTATATTCACCATGTTGTCAAAAAATTAAATATGAAACGAAGAAAGAATCAAACAAACAAATTCTATCATTCTATCATACACAGTGAATCAATTTGGCCAATTTTTTGGGTATGTCACTTTTAATTTGAACTTTGAAAATAAACTTCAATAACTTTTGGTCCAATCGTTTGCAGGTTAATCTTAAAATTGGGATACAGTTACTATGTTAGTTATCTTCAGTTACCTTTTCTTGCATCTTCATGGGTTATTTTCCGTGACATGCCTAGCACAAAGAGTCCCAAATATGTATGTTTTTGGAGATTCAATAGTTGATTATGGCCACAAGACTCATCATGCAACAGGCATGAAGGTTGGATACCGGCCCTAGGGATTAGAATGCATTTGGATAGGAGCGGAAAGATTCACAAATGGGAAAACAATTCCAGAAATTATAAGTGAGAACCCATAAATATTTTTAGTAATGTGTATTTTTTAGAGTAAAATTCACTTTGCCCCCTTGTGATTTGAACTCGGAGCACTTTACCCCCTTTATTGTTCGAATATAGACAGAAAGACTAGTTATGATTTTGGATTGAACTGCGACACTTAGTTTTTCCATCCAAATTAATGAAAAATGTATAACATTTGCCAATTTTGAGGGTAAGCATTAATTTTTCTTCAATTTAAAGTAAAATTAAAATGCAAAAGGTCATTTCTATCCTTAACCTTCATCGTCTACCTTGAAACCCTCACAACCCTAACACTAATCTGCCAAATACTCCTCTTTAACCACCTGATCTATTCTCTTCAAGCCCATCGTCACTCATCTCTTCTCCAAAACCAACCCTACTACTGTATCTCCTCCTCGGACCACCGCTGATGTCTCCTCTCCCTTTTTTGACCACCACCACAACCCGCTGTTCCCTCCTCGACTATCGCCAATTTCCTTTCTCTAGTCTCCATATCGCTACCCCATCTCTCCTCCCAAGCAACATTTATTGCCATCTTCTCTCCCTACCATTTTTAGACAGATTTAAAAGTTTCTGAATTTTCAATTCATTTGCATGTCATTTTTTTTTTTTTTTTTTGGTATAATCTTTTGCTAGAAGAAGGATCTTTAAGCTAATATGTGATTGTCTCATAGATCTAGACTCACATATCTCTAACTTAGATTTTGATTGACCACCAAAACTAGAGGAATTATACACCATTTTCCATATACATATATACATTAGTAGTGGTGCACGTGCATTGTATATATACATTATTTTTTTTTATTTTTTTATTTTTTTGCTAATCATTTGATTTGAAAAATCAAAAAGTGTTGTGATCATTATTAGTGAAATTCCTATTGTTTAAGTATCGAAATTTCGATAAATGGTGAAATTTCACTATTTGAGATTAGAGAACACAATAAAAGTTTACTTTTTTTTTTTTTTTTTCTAAAAAATCTTGAATACTCAACCTGGTTTTTATTTGATAGATCTCAATGACAAAATTCTAAAAATACCAATTTTAAAAATATGAACAATTAGATAAAAACTTGTGAGGAAATCTTATTGTGGGCACCCTACACCCTTTTAGAGATATATACCATATGCACCATATGACAAAAACGTGTAATTTTGCCATAAAATCTTATAGCATCAATCACAAAATGAGTAACCAGACCACAAATTAATGTCCAAATTTTTATGGTTGATGTTGTAAAAGTTTTGTCGTTTGGTTATGACACTTTTTCTTACGCCAATTTGTAGTGAGAGTACGCATTTTATAGTTGATATTACGAAATTTTGTGGTAAGGTACATATGATATGCACCATAGCATTTCTTAATATTTTAAAATTTAAAAATAAATTTAATTAATAGTGTGGTTTATGACGCAAAAATTTATGCTTATGTCTTGTTGGCAATTAAAAATTACATTGACGGGCCTTTCACCTTAAAACCCTAACTTTAAACAAGAAATAGATATTGTTTTAACAGTTTTTAGTTAGTGTATTACGGAAACGTTAATGCACACCATATGTAATCTCACAAAAATTTATATAAGTTTTCACGAAATTATATAAATGATTTCAAAAAATACGTAAGTTCAACACAAATTCACATAATTTCATAAGTTTTTATGAACTTACACAAATTTTTGTTTAATTTATGCATTTTTGTGTGATCATTTACGTAAATTTGTAAAAATTTACATAATTTTAAATAAGATTGTATACAATATACATTACACACCAGAACATTTCCCAAAAATATTAGCATATACAATATAGTACTGACAAATAGCCTTTATGAAGTTGATCCGTAATTTAAAGTTGTTTCCCTATTTTTTTAAAATTCTTTTCCAAATTCACTTCGCACACATCAATACAGCTTCATCACTCAAAGTAAGTCCACCGATGACAATTGATGAAGCTTGGATACATCCTCAATTTCGGGTTAATTATGCTTCTGCATCAGCTAGTATTCTTCCCGAGACAGGAACTGCATTTGTAAGTACTCTTACTTTAAAGCAAACCCCTAGAAATGAACTCCTCATCAATTTTCCTATTTCCGAAGCATTAGTGTTAAGCATTCAATGCAAGATATAAATTAATGCTATATTTAGATCTAAAATTTGTGAAAAGAAAAAAAAATTGAAGGAAATGAACATGCTTATACATATTATTTATTTTTTAATTTGTACTTCATACATATTCAATTTTTATGCATAAAATTGATGGAAAATTACACTCGTGGATTTTGTAATTTGCCTTTTGTATCAATTTAGTATCCGTAATTTTAATTGTATCAATTTTACCTTGGACTTTTTTACATTATGTTAGTTTAATCCAATTGAGAACATTTATTAAGAAATTGAACAAACTAGATGCCAACCTCTTTTTGAACAAAGTGAATAAACTATTTAGCTCTTTAATTTTAGTTTAATTTCTAAAGGGGCATTATAAGTTTGACTATACTGAAAAATGTGAAAAATTGAATATTAAAACTGATACAATTAAAATTAGAAGGGCTAAATTAACATACGTGTAATTTACTCAAAAATGAATTTTATGGTAAGTACCTGTAGACGCGCCCCGAGGGCTTCATGCTACAGTTCAGACTCAAATGTCACGGTTCTTAATCTGATCTCACAATGTGCGATGTGAGATTGATAAATCACCAAAGAGTCCAAAGAGTCCAAATCCGGCAAATCGTTTTGAAAAACTGATTTTTATAATGAAGTGCAAAACATGGACTGATTTGCCATATACAGAGTCGCCACCTAAATATTTTATTTTGGGAAATTTAGGAAACCCTGACTCGTGCCTAAGGCCACGTGTCCGTCGTCACCAAAGTTGCCTCCGCTCGGGAACTTGGGTATGATTGAGGAAGGTCATCTATGAGCACCCCTGCTCGCCCGATCTAAAGATCGGCCTTTACTAACATGATATCTTGTTTTTGAAAACACATGTGTTCTTATTCTAGTTATTAGCTAGCTTTACTACGTGATGCGCACAACATACAAGTATAGACTAGATCACCTGAATTAGAACAAAACAATTCAATGTTTGTTTGTTTGAAAATGGTTTGAAGTTGCTACTCACAAGTAGGCTAAGTCGTGGATTTGCTACTCTCAAGTGAGTTTAGAAAACATGATGATTGGCCACTTCAAGTGGGCTTAAAAGTCACTATCAATGAATTGTTCCAATTCCGGTAATCCAACCTTCACCCACAGGCATTCAGACAGTTATATCACATAAGCAAATAGCCTCATGGCAAGCATGCTATCACGGCAACACTTACACACATGCAGTATGCTAAAGCGTAAACGCTTACCTAGTACTCCGAGCCAAAACAATAACTAGTTAGTAATCAAATGCATGATCATAGTTCATGTTTAAGATGGCTAATGCAACACATGCAAAATGCAACTAGAAATAGGCTCGGCTATGCTAAAAATGGCATATGAAATGCGACAACTCGATACACATATTCAAGTTGGCATTGAAATACTATGCAGTTAGTATGATGTGCTGAGCCCGGTGCATGCAATACAGATGAATGATGCAAAAATGCGAGCATAAGGATGCTAATTGAAACATGACCTAAAACTAACCATTGAAAGCAGGTAAGTAAAAGGGAGAAAGACATGAGGTTGGAAGACATTCACACACGCACGCACACTTATTACAAAATTCGCCCTCTCGACAGAGGGTCAGAATAAATAATGCAAGACAATTAATTAACTAACTAACAAGCTAATTAATTATTACACAACCAAATCGAAACAAATAACTATTCTAAGCTATTAAAACACTGAAATAGCCTCGTGACGAGGGATGTATGCATGCTCGGATGGCTTCGCTCGGAAATCCATCGCCATGCTACATGTTGCCTCTGTTTGCACTGCTTTGCACCTCTGAAGACTACACAAGTCTTTGTAATGCTCCAGAATCACTTCTCGTACACTGTGAGAGGCCATCGGCCAAGAGGAGTGGTCATCGACCAATGAGAAGGTTCTATTGACCAATTATGGAGCTGTCGGCCAACCATGGTTAGCCGATCCGCATTGAAATTAGCCGATCGGCCATTTCTTCCTGCAGAATGCTGTTTTGCTGCAGCAGAGGACAAATAGAGCATGGCGATACATTTGCAAGGAAAGATGTATGCAACTACACCCCTTATCATGTCTAAGGCTCAAAGGTGTGTAGTGCTCGACCTTCGGGCCACCAATCATGCATCTCGATGCATGATGGCCAAAGAGGCCAAGTGTGCAATTCACTATGGAATGAATGCACAAAAACACATGAATGCCTCATACTCTATCATGTTGGATCAAGAGTGTCGACGACTGAGGTTTGAGGCACGTTTCATCACTTCAAGTACGAAATGTCCCTCGGTCCTCGTGTTCGGTTTGACACCCCAAACCAAACGTAATGCAATGCATGTATGCCAAATACAATGCAACATGGAAATGCAATACAATGTAATGCAATATGAGCATGCCAAATGCAATGCAATGCAACCTAGCATGTAAACAACATGGCATACAACCTAAACATGCAAAGACAAGCAATATTAAACCAATGTAATGCATGCATGATTAACTTAACAAAGCAACACAAGCATGCAAATATGAGGTCATATAACAAGTATGCAACAACATGCAATGCAATATGTATGCAACAACATGCAAACCACATACTCAATGGACTTAAACTAAAAATGGACAGACCTCAGTCATGCCCAAATCAGTGGAGATTATGATGAAATGATAACATAAAATGCAAGGCAAGCATGCATGCCAATTGGCCTATCACCTAGGCACAAGGACATAACTCTCTGAGAATATGGCAATGAATTATGCTCTGAAATCTCTTATGAAAGGATGTTAAATCATGCAAATAGCTCAAAGAAAGCATGTCAAGAAGCTTGAAACACAAAGCTAGTCAAGGGCTTTACACTACAACCATACTAAGTAATGCTCAAATGGTCTCAACCATTCAAAATAGACCTAAGGCAGGTCAAAATAGTAGCAAAAACATGCTAGACTCGCAGCATAGATGGCAAGAAAGATATGCTCATGTATTAGCTCACAAGCAAGGCATAAAGGCACAACTCTTAAACACAATTAAAGAGTGATAAACATGGAGTATGGCACAGATATAAGCTCTGAAATTCAATGCCAAATGATGCCAAGGCATGCAAACATCACAAGTATAGCATGGTAGGGGCCTCAAAACTCAAGACTAGTCAAGGCATTTGCACTATAGCTATACAAAACATGAGTCATATGACCATGGAAGCCCAGAACAGTCCTAAAACAGCCCAAAATAATGCTAAAACATGGATGGAGTATAGCCAAAATAAGCTAGCATGCTTGGCCAAAACATCATGCATACAAAGCTAATAAGCAAGTTTTGCACTATAAGTACATGGAGCATGCAAGAGGCTACCAAACCAACCCAAATCAGAGTTATGACATGTCAAATGGTGGCCAAAAACCTACTGAAATGAAGCCAATACATGCTAGAAAGACATGCTACTTTGATGAGCCACAAATGGGATTACACTACACATACAAGATGCATGCAAGGGGTGACCAAACCAGCCATGGACAGAGTCAAGGAAGGTCTGAAAAGTCACAAAAATGAGCCTAAACAAAGCCACAAAGAAGTAAAATCACATGCTCATTTGGTTGGCCATCAATACTAGCAAGCAAGACAAGAGGAGAGGGGACCGCCCTATCCTATTCGGGCCCTCAAAGTAGGGTTTTTACCACTGAAAATCCTCTGGATTTCAGTGGTTCTAAGGCCAAAAATAAGTTGTTTGAAAAGTTTGAAAGTTAGCTCACAAGGCCTTACAAGCCAAGAAGCAAAAGAGAGGACAACCCCCTAGCCAACCAAGGCACAAACCAACACTTTAGGACTGAAAAACAGAGGGAAAAACAAAGATTTTTGTAGTTCAACAGCACCCCCAAAATAGCCCCAAAGTAGTGTGAAAAGATGGCCAAGCAAATGTGTAAAACAAGCTTAAAGGGAGAGAGATGTTACCCTTAATGCACAGCTGCAAAACCAGCCCAAAATCTGAGCCAAAACACCTTTTGGAGGTCCAAAAAGGTCCCAAGTAAGCTTCAAGCAATCTCCTCCCAAAGATGGGTCACTTTCACCAAGGATGTCTAGGCAAAAGAGAGGTATTTCTCTTCTTGCATGCACAGAAGGCAAGAGGGAGAGGCTTTAGAGAGAGAAAGGGAGTTTTAGTGAGAGGGGCTCTCAAAACTTGCTCAAGAAGTTCTAACCCTTCAAAATGAGATATAGACTTCATTATATAGCAATCCAAGAGCTTTTGGTCGAAATATCTCAATTGGAAATATCTGATGCAGTGTATAACAGCTGAAGGATAAATATCTGTCAATTCTGGGCTTTCTGGACACTTTTGGCCAACCGGCCATCTTAGGTGCCGATCAGCCACCATTTGTGGCTGATAAGGTTCACTTTTGGCCGACATATAGCTGCTGAGGTCCAATTGCGGCTGATATAGTGCAATAGAGGCCGATGGGAAAAATCAGTCCTAGTCCATGACTTGAAGCAAGCCTAACTCCTTCATCTGGACGCCTTTTCAGGTCATTCTTGAGCCTAAATTGTAGCCCTGGAAGTCTTCTTTCCAAATTTGGTAGCCTCATGTCAAAATTTCATGTGTGCTAAGAGATATGCCTCTTTTAGTGAAGGCTTCTCAGTTTCGGTCCAACCAAAATAATGCCCAACTTCAGCCAATCATATCTCCCCTGTCCGGACTAGGCCTTAGGAGATTCTTAAGTGACAAATGAAGCTCCAGAAGTAAGCTTTCCAATGATGGTGGCCTCATAGCTGAAATCCAAGTATTCAAAAGCATAGGCCTAATTTAGCGAGGACTGGTCATCTCTCTCTTAACAATTCATGCCCAACTCCTTCCCCAACTGGGTTTCTTCCCTCTCCTTTTCTTTCTTCAACTCCAAACCCCCAAACAAGGTGTTTTGAAATATTTTTCAAAGATTTCATCTCTCTTTCATTCATTTCCACTTTGTCCTTGCTTGGTTTACTGAAAAGCGCAACATTTGACAAAATACGAGCCTCAGAACATCTTAGAAACTTCTTTTCAAAAATATATTGAAAGAGAGGGTTTTAAGGTCTAAAAACCATCCAAAATAGCTTTGGTCCAAAATGGGGTGTGAGGTTAGGATTTGACTCTCCTCTTGCCGAAGAAATCGAATCTTTGCCCTGTATATCTTTCATCACCAAGTAAACCATCAGTAGCGCCCAAGTCTTAAGGACGGTCAAAAATAGGGTGTCTACAGTACCTTTCCGTCACATTTTTCTAACCTAACTACATGAAAGAAACATAATTATTTGTCTACCACTTTATTTTATTTATTTATTTATGAAGTCTAAGGCAAACTATGAAAATGGGATTCACTTACATATATTTTTTAATAAAAAATTTATGCATAAATGATAAGTATTAAGAATTTTTTTTATTTAAGTTTACATGCGCATATAATCATTAAAATTATAAATTAAAATTTACTTTCATATATTAAGAGGGGAAGAAATCATTACAATGATTGAAAAACTGGTTTTGTTACTTTATAGTTCAGCCGTATCCATTTTACCATTGAACCAACTATCACTCAAATACTATTCCTCTCATATTTTTAGCTGCAAAATCAATAATCATATACTCCCGATTAAGATTGAATAAATTGTTCTATTTTTAGTTTCTTCTTTCTCTTTTTAATTCCCAAAACTATACTTCATAAGAAACATGACTACATAATCACAATTCAATCCACAAATAACAATCCATTAACTATCTGATATTTGATAATAAAGAAATTATGGAACATAATTTAATGAAACAAAATTAGGACAAAAAAAAAGTAAAAAATTATTCAAACAAAATATGATAAAGACTAGGTAAAAAAATTAGGGCAAAATTATTCCATTAAAATCTGACAAAGAAAGATGGGGAAAAAGAAATTAAGACAAATTTATTTATTCCATTAAAATCTAATAGTTTAAGAGAGAGAGAGAGAGAGAGAGAGAGAGAGAGAGGATTTACTAGAAGAGAGTGTTTGAGAGTGAGAGTGAGTCGTCGAGTCATAGTTGATCTTCACCAATTTCTGCCCGACAGCACTGCTCTTGCTCAGTGCTCTAGTGAAAGGTGATATGTGCTTAGTTCCTGAGAGAGATGAGAGCTCACATAATTTGTGTGATAGTGGTTTGATTCAAGGGCCAAACCAACACTTATTTGTATGTGTTTTAATTTTAATTGAGTCAAATTACACTTACAAATATATATATATATATATTTTTCTTTTACATATGGACTCAACAAAATTTTTTAGGGCCCCTTTAGACTGATCCTAAATTAACAAAAATAAATTGCGCCTATTTGAATTTGTAATATACTATAAGTCACTACTAAATTTGGGGACCCTATTTTGGGCCAATTTTTTGGAACTTGAGACACAAGTCTTAGTAGCCTTAGTCCAAAGCCGGTCCTGTGTCTCATATCATTCCTTCTTTTCTCATTTTACAAATTCAAAATTCAAACCCAACATAAAATAACCAAATTAATAACGGAAGTGTTAAATATATATTTTGAAATGTGTATGTATTTATATTTATAGAACTATATACTTAACCAATTTATTTTGCAAGGAAAGAACTACTGTATGGAGAAACAAATTAACTTTTTCAAGGAAACTGTTGAAAATGCTTTGAAACCGAAATTTCAATCTACAAAGAAACTCTCAGAATACTTGTCAAATTCAATTTTTTTGATTCATGTTGGCAGTAGTGATTACATTCATAACTATCTCCAACCAGATGATTATAATAGCAGTCATCAATACAATGGCAAAAAGATTGCTGAACTCCTTACAAGTAAACTGGGAAACTATTAAAAGGTATGTGATACCTCTCAAATCTTATTGTCCCTATTGGTTCTTTTAACCTCATAATTTGTAACAAATTTCACTTTACTCTCCATAATTTCAATTTGAATAATTTAGTCCTTACATTTTAAGTTTAGTTTCAATTTAGTCCCTACACTTTAATTCTAGTTTTTATTTGGTCAAAATTTACTTTAAGACTTAAAGTGTAAGCAGTAACTTATTAAAATTAAAATTATAGGAAGGAAAGTGAAATTTGGTTCAAATTGCATATGTTAAAATTTTAAATTTATTTATAAATTTTTATAAAATTTATCATTAATTTGAATTTTTTTTTTTTTTTGAAAAGATAACGCGAGTTGTAATTTCTCTTTAAATGTTCTTATAAAGTGGAAGGTAAAATAATTATTTTTCTCTCTGTTGCAAATTTGTTTACTTTTGTAGGATCTATACAACCTTGGTGCAAGAAGGATCGTAATTTTTCAAGTTGGCCCACTTGGTTGTTTTCCATACATAATAAACAAAGTGAAACCAAGAAGTAGATGTGCCGAAGATGTAAACAAGTTGGTGTTTGGTTTTAACGACAATCTTAATGCCAAGCTTATTGAATTGACTGAAACGCTTCATGGATCAAAATTCGTGATAGTAAAAACTTTCAATCTTATAAGAAGCATGACTCAAAATCCCACTGATTATGGTAAATCATACAGTTGATGACTATACATATGGATGCTCAATCAGGTAAAAGATAAGAACCAGACAATTACATGATCCACCATTTTAAATGGTCTCACATCACTGGCTTGAGATTATAGCAAGATAATAATTGATATGTATAAAAGTAGTAAGTTAAAAACATTCTCTCTTCATTTCCCAATAATCAATTTTTTTTCTTGTTAATTTAAGTTATTGTTTTCCTAATCTACACCAAGCGGCCAATGTCACTCACATTTTTTGTTATGAAATACAATATCGTTATATCCATAAAAAATAAGGTTTCATTGAAAACAAAAGGAAAAGAATTGGTTTTATGATGTATGAAATATATGAAAAGGGGAGAATACAAAACACTTATCATTGGTTTCACCACATTTTTTCATATTTTTTTCTTTTTCTTAAACACTTCTATCCAATCTCGATGCAAAACCTTGGTTACCATTTGCCTAATAATAATTTATGGTAAGTGACAATAATTGAGTTACTATCCAACCAACCAAACATCTTGAGTTGCAATTACGTAGTTGACCAACTTGAGAAACTGACCAATTTTTTTATTCTATGTCATTCTAAATCCATCTATTCTAAGTTCCATGCATACACTTTAAGAGACTAAGCCCGTGTTTGGTTGAAGAATCTTAGGAGGGATTTAGAACGGGAAAAGAAAAAAAGGAAAAGATGTGTGAAATCAAACGAAATATAAGTTTATTTTATTGGCATTTTAACTAATTTTTCCCTTTCTCTTTCTAAATCTCTCTCTAATTTTTGAACCAAACATAGCCTAACACATTTTTTCTCTCTAGGTTTTGAAGACACAAGATGGCAATGTTGTCCAACTCAAGAAAATGGAACAGGTCTTTGCAAAGAACTTATAATCCGCGAGGTTTCGCCAGCTGAATTGTTAAAGCCTAATGAAGAAGAAGATCATAGAGAATTTCAAAGGTCATTTCAATGTCTGGATGTTTCACCTGGTAAATTTAGTTGACTTGGGATTGGGAAACCAAGGAAAGATGTTTGTAATGATAGAAAATTATATATTTTCTGGGATGAACTTCACCTCACTGAAGCTGCATACAAAATCGTAGTAGACAAGTGCCTTGCTATTTCAGGCAACATTTGTTCTCCGTCTAATATATTAGCAAATCTAGTGGAACAAAATAATATGTTCCTTGGATAGTCGTATGTTTCATCAATCTTGATATGATGGAAAATAAAGTTGCTTTAATTTTTTTTTTTTTTCTTTTCATTCCTTTTAGTTAGGAAATGCTTGTCACTTTTCAGTTATCTCATATAGGTCTAAAATTTTAAATTTGCTACCATTGTGGGATGTATCTTATAATGAGTCCACATACTTTCACAGTCTTTTTAGTTTGTAGCATACACTTTGTTGATTAAAAATAGACCTAGGTATGCACATAATATCTACGTGCTTGCCCGAACTATCCTCTTGTTAGAGGGGCAACGTCTACAATACTCTCGTATCTTTCACAAAGTGCAATGTGAATCAATGATAGCCTAGATTTGGCTATAACATAGAAATTCAGTTACCTTACGTGTAGGGAAAAATAATATAGCGAAAATAAACGGATTCGGGAATACCTTTTACACTCAGCTCGAATCTAATGATCATGTAGGTAAATCACGCACCTCCATTGATATTTTTGGACAATTCTCAGTAGTGTGGTGGAACTACTAGAGAACTACGCACATTATTCACAAATGTGATGATCCAAAATAAAAAAAAAAAAAAAAAAAAAGCCCTCAAATACACATTATACAGACGCACACACCCAATTTATATATACATGGATATGTAGCCTAAGAGATTTGTGTGCGCTGATATAGACATATATAATATAATATAATATAATATATATTTTTTTTTTGTGTAAAGAGAGGCAACCACGTGAGGGGGGGTGCCCTCCACTCATTTTCCCTCATTCCTTTTTCTCTTTTCTTATTCTTCTTATTTGAAGCATCCACAATGGTCTGGTCTACAAAACTGGAGAGAGAACCTAGTCAACCACAACTGTTTCTGCGGACCCTCCGGTTCCTAACCACTGGCACTTTCAGGATTTGATGAAGTAGATGATGGCCCAATGGCATTGAGTTCTTCTCTAGTAGAGATGGGTGTTTTGGTTCTCAACATTGCTGATCCTCTAACCAAATCGAAACTCTCTCACATGGCTTACTCTCTCTAGCACCAACAAAATTTTCCAATCGGGGTTTCTCAATTGCCCCATCGTCCTACTTGCTATCCTAAACCTCAACTGGTTTCCCAAAGGAAATTCCAGCTCCCAAAAGCTCGGGTTTGCCTCTCAATGCTTATATGCTCCATAATCTTGCTCATGTGAAGCTGAATGCTATTGATTTGGCATGGGATACTGTTGTCCGATTTTCGCCACACTCTGAACTTCTTCGAGAGGTTTTTTATTTTTTGTTTTGCTGATTTTACTCATGTTGCTGATGATGAGAGTTGCCATTTTGCTTGGTGTTCACAGAGATTGGTTGAACTTGGTTTAAGCTATGGAGACATGCCAACTCATAATATTCTTTGGAGGGAATGTGAGAAATCATATCACAATGTTGCTGCACGTTTGGCTGCAATTCCACTTGTTCAGGTTTTAGACCCATGTTTTTGAGACCAAAGTGAAGAGGTTGATGAGAGCAACGTTTTGACCGGTAAAGATTAAATTTTGACAAAATTGAAAATTGAGGTTTTGCTTGTTTTCTATTCTAGCTTGAGGTAGGGATTTTCCCTACACTTCTTTATGTACTTTTACTTGATTATAGGGAGCTTAGAGTTGTATATAATTTAATTAGAATTTTTGAAAATTTTGTGATTTATTTGCTTAAAAGAGAAATTTTGAGAAAAAATAAAAAGTTGATGCCCAAAATGCAAAAGTGTAAACTTGGAATATGTTTGTAAGGTTATGAAAGAATTGTGTTTTAAATTTGAACAAAAACGGACTTCGATTCGATTGGTTTTGAAATTTTTACCGGTTTGCGACCAAAATAGCATTTTTAAAGAAAACAAAGGAATTACGT
Organism: Camellia granthamiana; assembly: GCA_036172215.1. Classification (NCBI taxonomy): domain Eukaryota; kingdom Viridiplantae; phylum Streptophyta; class Magnoliopsida; order Ericales; family Theaceae; genus Camellia; species Camellia granthamiana. Next base: position 77,006,300 of record CM069913.1, on the reverse strand, counting down.
TTAAATTTTGGGGCTTTTGATCAAAATAGGATGTCATAGTTGAATAATGCTTGGAGAATGAGTTTGGAAAGAAAATGATGTTTTCTTGGGCATGAACGGTATTATTTTGCTTAATGTATCTGTTGGAATAAAACTGACACGGTTAGAAATGGATCTTGAGAGGTTACCGGGCGTGATTGTGATATGAAAACTACTGTAGTTGTTCATATTTGATGAGATGTGGAATAGATTGTATTTATCAAAATTTTTGGAATTTAATTGTTTAAATATCTGTTTAGAAATATCTGTTTTGGGCTACCGGTGGAGGATAGCCATGATTGTTCGAGAAATGCATGAGACTTAGGTAAATTGAACCACATTCCTTATTTGTTGCATTGGACATTGCATTACATTTGTTTCATTGGAAATGTATTTGTTTTTTAGAAATGTTTGGAAATGTATCTATTTGCGAAAAGATGAATACTTGGTGTTTGGAAATGTATCTATTTACGAAAAGATGAATACTTGGTGAATCTGGGTAGGGGGTGTAGAACTGCGTGGTTAGGTGTCGAGCCTTCTAGTTTACTGGTAAAAATGACAGTGGTAGTACATTAGGGCCTACTTGCAGACACTTACCTAGAGATTCACAGAGCCTGTATTCATGTAACAGATATGGTTTAAAATGGAAATTGTTTTATATTTGTTGTTGCATCTCAGTATTGCATGCTTTATAAAAAGAGAAATAAACTGTTTTATCATGAGCATGGCATAAGCATACTCCTCTTTAGTCTTGTCATTGTTCATATGTTGTGTAGTATATCTCTACTAGGCTGTGGCTCACCCTATAAGAGAAACCATTTCAAGTACAGGTGTTGTGCCTCCGCCAAGGCATTGACTTGGAAGGACTCGGAACTGAGGTTTCATTTTTGTTTTATTGTTATTTGTTGAATGTAAGCCCAGGACTATATTTGCGTTGAGTTGAAACTCCATTTTGTGTAACCAAAAATGTTCTTGGATAAATTTGTAAGCCTGTAGGGCACTTATTATCTGTTTGGCTTCCATTTCATACTTGTTGTAAAATGCATGTTTGGGATTAGAACTGGGGCATTGAGATGTGAACAATATGCATTTGGCATTTGGGATTTAATGGAAATGGGTGTATGGATTAGTTAGTTATATATGTGTGTTTGTTTATCATGTGGGTTTTATTGCATAAATAGATATATCATGCTCAATTTTCAGGGCGTTACAACAATATAAAGGCATGATTGTTCTCCCAGATAGAGAGCTATAGAGATAAAGTTTTTCACAACAAACTATTCTATTGACATCTATGTCACCCATAATATGGAATACGCATCTGTCATATATTAGAGAGAGATGTAACCATCCACAACTCTATCTCCCAAGGAGATGAGATTGCGGGTTATTCACCCTTACCCCTAAGATAAGATAGTTTGAAATTCTAACTAATATAGTCATTAAATGGGTCATGGGTCATGCCACCATGGGTGCCCAAACCAAGTTTGAAACTCGACCCGATTTCCAACATCTCCCACTCACATATGGGTTGGCATGACAGTGCCACATCTTTATCTCATTCTCAATTTGCCCAAACATCGAACAAACTCATACCTAACAGTGAACCGTGCAACCATTGAAAACACATGTATATGAGAGCTCTACACTAGAAACTCAAAAGAACCAGCATAGAGACATGAACCGAAGATAAAAATAGTGTCGCATATACTGAAGACCTATCCAATTATACCGGTCCAAAAAACATCTCTAATCCTTCATATACCCTTCATTCGCCACTCATATTGAGTGATGTGAGTTGTCGGCAGTAAATATACAATAGAGGTGTAATAATAGATGAACTTCCTTTTGCCCTCATGTCATTTAGTTCAGGATTGACAACTTTCCCAATGATATCACTTAAGGCCGAATCATACACGATCGTAAACAATATACCAAAATAGCTGAACATCAACCCCTTACCTTATAGCATGGTTAAAGGCCACAAAATGGTACAAAAGTAAAAGTCATATCGATAATGACATGTAAGACTCACACTGTGAGGAAGCAGGGATCCATTCTCTCACCTCATTACTCCATCGCCAAGCACATGTAGTATGAATACATGTTGTGGTAGAGTAATTCTTCCAAAGAGTGACGTCATACTCACTATACCGTATAGATCTTAGTCTAGTTGCCCTTAAGTGCACAAGTTGCTTTTTAGCACCAAACTTGAATCCTCTATATGCTTGCCTTCTAGGTGCCAAATGAGATTACACATCTGGCTAATCACAACAGGCACAACATGGAACGAGGGTCCTAACATCTAGGTTTGGTAGTTAACACAATCTCATCTTGGTTGCCACCAAGGGGATATACATAGTGCATAATTTAAGCCTCTGCTAGCTCCAAACATAATAAACTACTAGTCTCATCCTTACTCGCTCTCGAACGGCAAAGGTAATTGCTCGTGTGAGCAAGCCCATCTTGCATGCTCACATCATCATCTGTTAATCATTATGCTACAGACGATAATAGCATCAATAACCCATAATATCACAAAAACAAGCGATCGGTCACAAGAACCACAGTTTGCGTAATTCTAAATTCCAAACATAGGCCATATCGGCACATCTTGCAATAAGCATATACAACGGAATCCACCATGTGCACCTTACATAAAGTGGTTCAAGATCACTAGCTCTTGCGCAACTACCTCTCTCAATACATTTTTGTGACCAATTTGTGTTTTTTCAAGGTGTGCCCACCAAGCGCAAATGAATCTAACAATAAGCAAATTCATACACCATTAGTGGAGTATCCTATCCAAAGTCTAATAAGCAAGGTCAAGTTCTAAAACTTAGTTGACCATCTACAAAAGATAACACTCATCATGTTGAATACGCCCACATAGCATACTTGAGGCTCCCACAACAAAAGATCAAGAAATGTAGGTCATCTGTTTCTATTTGAGACAATATGAGGATTCACTCAATAGCTGAGGCTCTAGCTTATACCAACAGGTAAGTCAATAGGTTTGCAATTTCACATCTAGAATCATTCTAGGGTATTTCTTATGTAATTCATCAAAGACAAACTGAGAATACATCCGAGCATATAAATTGCATCACCCATGTTTGCAGGTGTTGTGCCCTTTTTGACTCTAAGGCATGCATCCTGCACCGATTTGCTTTGACTAACAAAGAGTTGCCACTTAATTTTTAAAGGGGAATTAAGAAACCTTTAACAATAAAAACTAAGTTAAGGCCTAGTCCATCATAACCAAGAAAATTCTGGATGAGGGAGTTTAGGTACAAAATGGGAAGACCATTTACATGAAAGCACCCCCTTGTCCAATCTGATGATTGGCCTCTACTTACTCTCTATTATATGATTTTAGTGGTTAATTGTTCATATAAATTCATTTTAGACCTTAAACCTTTAACTAACCTAAAGCTAGTTGATTTGAATAAAAATGAGCATCATTTATTTTAGATTTAATGAATAAAGCCATATATTTCATAAAAAGTGATTTTTCATTAAAGTGGATTTTTTACAACCCATGGCTTTAAACATAAACTAAAAAAAAAAAACAATACCTATAAAAATCAAACAAAAAAAGCAATTTTGCATACAAAGATCATATAAGCTTAGATTATTGAAAGGATAATGCAAAGACATACACATGCCATGGAGATTAAGAGGACTTACCCGGTCGCCCCTTTTTAGCATCTTAAATGAAATATGTGAAATAAAAATGTCCTAAATGCAACTAATCATAGAAAATATGTACCCAGGCCCAGTTAAGGGTTCTAACCTAATTTAATGCATAAAAGTCAAATAATACATTGTAGACACCCCATTTTTGACCGTCATCAAGACTTGGACGTCACCGTTTGAACACCCGGTGATCATCCATGTTTGTGTTCGTCTTGAGTTCCCGGAGGTCTCGGCTACGCGCCTTGCCTCAGGATCTCTCGACTCGACTGTTTTGTGTTTGGTTTTGCACCAAACACATGTGTTTTGCTTTTGAGGGGCAGGGAATGGCTTGTTAGCCATCCCCACACCTCACCGGCCATTGGTTTGTTGACACCGGCCAAATGTTTGGCCGGCCGGCACTCTTTGTGGTCGACCGACCATTGTTTTTGCCAATTTGTCATTTTTGGATGGCCGACCACTGTGTATCTACTTTTGGCAGATATTTTGTGCCAGCTGTGATAGCTGGCACCCACTTTGCACCCCCTCCAGACACGTGTATGGAGGGATTCCACTCTTGCTTAGCTTGTTTTGTAAGCTTTGCAAGAGTGATCCTCTATAAAGGGAGGGCTTCTCCTCCCTTCTCAAGGGTTAGAGGGTTGATTTCTCGAGGTCTAGATTAGGGTTAGCAAGTGTGTCTCTCTTCTATCTCTATATCTCTTCCTCTCTTTCCATTTTGTGTATAAGTGTGTGTTTGTGTCTTACTTTTGTGCATAAACACCTAGTGCTACACCTTACCTTGGCCACTGAGGTGCTAAAGGGTTGCTCTAGGACTTTTTAAGCTAGTTTGGACCTGAGGAGGCTGCTGAAGCACCATTCTTGAAGAAGGTCTACAAGGGTAAGAACTTTACCTTTAAATACCCCCTTTTTGCATAAGCTTTTTGCCTACCTTGCACCTGTTTTTAGACTTTGTATATAACTAATAAAAGTCTTTTTTTTGAGTGCTTTAAATAGTTGTTTAAGGTCACTTTATTGTTTGGGGTTGTTTGACCCATCTTAGGCCTTGTTTGGCCCCATTTTGTGCTATTTTTGGTGAGCTTCGGGACCACCTTGTTTGGGCCTCCTCACCATTGAAATCCAGAGGGATTTCAGTGGTGGGGATGGTGCTTTAAGGTCCTAAGAAGGAAAGGGCCATCCCCTGTCCTTGTTGCCTTCAAAATTGGTCATTTAAGCCTCATGTGTGAGCACCTTCCTTGAGTTCATGTTGGCCATGTCTTAAGTGTTATTTGTGCTTATTTTGCCATGATATAGCACTGTTTTTATTTGGTTTAGATACACCATGCTTGCTTTGCATACTTGTCTTGTAATGCCATGATTTGGCCTTAACATGTATCTAGCATTTAGACCACTATGCTTACTTGTTTGGGTTTAGCTTTGTGAAGCTCTTAGGCTTGTTTTGCCATGCTTAAGGTCTAATGTTGGTTATCTTAGCCATATTTACTATGCTTTGCATAACCTCTTTGCATTTTAGCTTGTTGGCTTTAAGTGCATGAACCATGAGCATGGTTTACTTGGGTTTATTTTAGTGGTTTTGCACCACTTATAGCATCATTTCAGTCCTCATAGCATGCTTGTATGTTTGCATTTGATGCTCCTTTAATGCCTTAAAAGGTTGTTGTCCTATGCTCCATGTTTAAGCATTTGTGTATGCTTCCATGTATAGGTCATTTAGATGCCATCTAAGTGGTTTTTGGGGCTTAGTTTGGCATGATTTGGGACTGTTTTGATTCACTTTGATCATTCGCTTCATGTGTCACATGATCATGGTTTAAGTCCTTGGGCTAGTTCCAAGCTTTTATGCATGCTTTGCTCACTTTGTGTAGTTGGTTTGGCATCATCCTTAACATGATTTTTAGAGCTTGATATGCATGACATTTGTCCATGATTATCTTCTTTTAAGGGTGCTTAAAAGTTGTCTCTTTGGTGCTTAAGTGTTGGTCCATTTGCATGCATGTTTGTATGTACATTTGCACCTCATTTCCTTAGCATTTGCCCACTGTTTTGGGCCTAGTGGAGGGCTGCCCAAATCGGTTTAAGACTATCCTTCACATAATTGTTTCATGCCTTGCATACTTGTTTGCTTAGGTTGCATGCCTAGTACACATTGTGTGTTTGCATTGTCATGTTGCATACTTAGCTCATATGCTTAGGTTGCATTTGGCATGCATGCCTTGCCCCTTGAATCACCACGATAGAGGTTGGGCCATTTGTTGTTTGGTTTGCATTACATTTGAAATTTCTTGGGCCATCACACATTGAAATGCGCAATTGGTGGTCCGAGAATCGAGTACCATCCTCCCTTGAGTCATGAACATGATAAGGAGGGTGTTGGTGCATACATTTGCTTGAAGTGCATTGCCATGCCTTGTTTTGCCCTCTGTTGCTGTCAAAACAGGTTCCTGCAGGAATCTATGGCCGGTCGGCCATCTCCAGTGCCGGCCGGCTATCCATTTCTGGCCGATGGCTCAATAGCTGGTCGGTGACCACTTCTCTTTGGCTGGTGACAATTCCTCATGGCCGGTGGCATCCCACAGTGTTCAGAGAAGCATCCTTGAGAGTTGTGCAATTTTCAGAGGAGGAAAACAGTGAAAACAGAGGCAGCTTGTGCATGGCATTGGATTTCCGAGTGGAGCCGAACGTGCATGCATTGGACCCTCTTCCCGAGGCTGTTTACTATTTTATTAGCTTAGTTAATTTGCTTAACTATGTTAATTGGCCTGTAATTATTTAATTAGCTTGTAGGTTGATTAATTGTATTATTCTTTTGGTCCCTTCGAGCGAGGGCGAATTTGTAATAAGTGTGGGTGCGTGAGTGCATGTCTTTCAACCCCCACTTCTTCCTCCCTTTTACTTACCTGCTTTTGATGGTTAGTATTAGGGCATATTTAATTTAGCATACCTTATGCTATGCATGCATGCATCATTCATCAGTACTATATGCACCGGGCTCGGCGCATCATTCTAATCGCATAGTATTTCAAATCTAACTTGAATACATGTTATTTGTTGCATCACACATGCCATCCTATGATTAGCCGAGCCTATTCTAGCGACATTCTGTATGCGATGCATTAGCCATTTTAACATGAACTAGGATCACGCATGATTGCTAACTAGTTTCTTGTTTTGGCTCGGAGTACACTGTGAGTGTTTTATACTTTAGCATCTCGCATGAGTGTGAATGTTAACATGACGGCATGCTTACTATGTGGCTATATGCTTATGTGATATAAACTGCCTGAATGTCTGTGGGTGAAGGCCGGATTGTTTGAATTGGAATAATTCGTCGAAATCCGTATTTTAGCCTACTTACGAGTAGCCAAACCTCAAATCATTTTCAAACAAACGGATATGCGATGTTTTGTTCCAAATTAGGCGATCTAGTCTATATTTTTGTGTTGTGCGCATCACATAGTAAGATTATGCTAATAACCGAAACAAGAACACATAACGTTTTCAAAACTAGATATCATGGTTAGTAGAGGCCGATCTTTGAATCGGGCGACCGGGGGTGCTCGTAGCTGACCTTCCCCAATCGTACCCAAGTTCCCGAGCCGAGGCAACTTTAGTGATGACGGACACGTGGCCTTAGGCAAACGAGTCAGGGTTTCCTAAATTCCCCCAAAATAAAATATTTAGGTGGCGACTCTGTATCTGGCAAAGCAGTCCATGTTTGGCACTTCTTTCTAAAAATCTGTTTTCCAAAAAAACAATTGCCGGATTTGGACTCTTTGGTGATTTATCAGTCTTGCATTGCACATCGCAAGATTAGATTAAGAACCGTGACAAATGAGTCCGAACTGTAGAAGCAGTAAAGCCCGAGGGCGCGTCTACACACATAAAATAATGCAAAACTAACCTACATAATGCTTAAACCAAGCCATGCATGCTGATTATATTATTACAATAAGACTAAAAACTTGTTGTTTTAATAAAATAATTGAAACATGATGATTGTACACTGAAAGATAAACAAGAAAAGGTATTGAAATAAGAAGAAACAGAGATTTACCTTTCGGTTTTAAGAAACCAAAGAGCAAACACAAAAGATAGCAAGGAAAAATTGAGTTCCCTCCTTGCAAGCCTCCCTCAAGCTTGGGTTCCAAGTTTGGGTTGAAGTTATTCAGTTTTTAGATGCTCTTAGAGGTTTAGAGATGTTGTAGGTGGTGTATACTTCGAAGTCATGGCAGAGGAGGGAGAGGGAGGGTGGTTGTTTGGGTCTCATGCCCTTAGCTTGCTTGCGACACAAGTATGCCCGAATTGCATTTTGATTAATATTTTTGATAAAATTGACTATTAATTTTGGAAAATACAATCGATCAGAGCACAATCAGGCTTATCTTTCTTTTTTGGGGTTGAAAAGTTGATATTCTAAAAACAAGTTTAGGGGTAAAATGGTCATTTTTGCAAAAAGTTGATTTTTGGCCAAAACAGGCTTATATAGCAACTCTAAACATCCATAAACATTCCAAAGATGAAGTAAGTACCGTTTCATCATTGGGACACTTGCAAACACCCGAAGTCTTAGGATCAGTCAAAATGGAGTGTCTACAATTGTCCCTATTTGACAGAGCTCAAACAATCATGAAATGATAAGAAGCAAATATGAAAGATCCAAGATCATCCTAATTGACATGACCCTAAAGTTTAAGGTAGTGCCATACATTCATGCAAGTGATTGAACCTGCAGGTTGCCTACATATCCTTGATTGCAAGGAATCTGATTAGTATAGTTCAGAGGTAGTTGTGCAACAATTTATACATGAGTGAGTGTGTGCAACAAGCACTCAAACAATCATTCAAGCATGCATTCAAAGGAGAGCAGGCGATACTCGTCGTACTCACCTTCTCGTACCTATGCTAAGTTCATTTCCATTCCCTTCTAGGTTGTCTCAATCTTCCAAATTTTTCCAAAAAAAACTATTCCAAACAATAATACAGACTGCAGTGTGGTTAGAGTGATGACATTATGATGCCAATGATGTCGATGCATTCCATTCTATTTACATATCAACGAGGCAAGGATATGCCAATGCATACCATTCCATGCTCGCGTTGAAGAGTCATGAGTTTACTAAGGGTCAAGTGATGCTTTCCCATGCTCGTATCGATGAGTCATAGAGGTATTAATTGTCGAGTGACGCCATCCTACACTCGTATCGACAAGTCATAGGGTTTTAATAGATGCCATGTGGTGCCATTCCATGCTCGTATCAATGACTCATAGAGATTTAAATAAAGGCCAAGTAAAACCATCCCATGCTCGATGAGTCATAGGGTTTAATAGATGCTATTTCACACTCCCATCGATAAGACGTGGGGTTTATTGGGTGCCAAGTGGTGCCTTTTCATGCTAGTGTCAATGAGACATGGGGGTTTATTGGGTGCCATTCCATGCTCACATCGGCAAGACGTGGGGTTTATTGGGTGCCAAGTGGTGCCTTTCCACGCTTGTATCGACGACACATGGGGGTTTAATAGATGACACTCCACACTCACATCAGCAAGATGTGGGGTTTATCTGGTGCTAAGTGGTGACTTTCCATGCTCATATCGATTAGACATTGGGATTTATTAGATGCCATTCCACGCTTGTATCGACACCGTGCCTTTTTCGAGTCTAAGGCATTACTTCCCTCATCAACTTGCTTTATTGACATAGAGCCGCCACTTAATTTTTACAGGGAATTAAGAAACCTTTAATGATGAAAACTAAGTTAAGGCCTAGTCCGTCACAACCAAGAATATTCTGGGTTCAAGAGCTTAGCTACAAAAGGGGAAGGCCATTTTATATGGAAGCATCCTCTTTTGCCCAATCCGAAGATTGACCTCTACTTACTCTCTATTTTATGATTTTAGTGGTTAAGTTCTCACAAAAGTTCATTTTAGACCTAAAACCTTTAACTAACCCAACCTATGTGATTTAAAGAAAGGTGAATACCGTATACTTTAGATTAAATGAATAAAGCCATATTTACTTAAAACAGATGATTTTTCAAAGAAAAATGGGTTTTGATGACCCGTGGCTTTAAACACAAACTAAAATACACAATACTTAAGAAAACATACGAAAACACACAATTTTGCATACAAAAAGCATATAGACTTGGCTTATCCAAAGGACAATGCAAAGACACCCATATGCCAAAGAAGAAAGGAGGACTTACCCAGTCGCCCAATGCACGTGTCTTACATGCAGAAAATAAAATAAATATGACCTAAAATATGCTATTAAGCATACAAGAATCATCCTAGGCCTAGTTTAAAGATTATAAACATGATTTAATGCACGAAAGACAAGTACAGATAAAATAACGTAAAACTAACCTACATGATGCTTAAACTGGGCCATGCATGCTGATTATATGATTAAGATGACCCTAAAACATGCTATTCTAATGAGAGATAGACAAGACATGCAAGAAAGTGGCGAGAGAGTAAGAACAATTAAGAGACTACATGATGCTATGATGGACTAATGTCCTAACATAATTAAACACTAGAAATAAACGAAGAACAGGTACTAAAATTGACACAAATATAGAGGTTTACCTGCTGGTTTTAAGAAACTGAAGAGCAACCAGAAAGAGGAGCAAGAAAAACTAAGTTCTTTGCCAACAAGCCTCTCTCAAGCTTTGGTTCCAAGTGAGGGTTCATGTTCTTCAGTACTTAGGGTATTTTTAGGTGTTCAGAGCTACTATAGAGTGGAAAGCTCGGAGTCAATGAAAGAGAGGAAAGAAAGGAGGTGGTCTGCTATCAAAAGCTCTCAATATGCTTCCTATTTTTTAACCCCATGAAAAAGAGGGGGTGAGGGTTTATATAAGGAATAGAAGGCGTGGAGGACAAGCTAAGGAAATACCCATCGCTTCCTCTGCTGCCTCCCTACAAATATTCACCAAAATTGAGTTTCTATACCTGGCTCTGCGGTGCGTCAATGTGCGCATGCACAGACTATGTATGCATGTGTGACAAAGGTGCACATGTATCAAGAATATGCCCACTCATATCTAACGTGCACATGTGCCATGCATGCATGCACAAGTACGGGGTCCCATGCCCTTGGCTTGTTTATGAGTAAGCCCAAATTGCATTTTGATTGATGTTTTTGACAAATGGGTCACCAGATTTGGAAAATACAATCAATCAAAGCACAATCGGCCTTTCCGGGCTTAAGAAGTTGGTTTTTGGCTAAAAATGAGTCCAGGGGTAAGATGGTTATTTTTGTAAAAAGTCTATTTTTTGGCTAAAATGGTTTGTGCAGCAACTCTAAACAACTTCAAATATTCTAAGGCTGAAGCAAGTACCATTTTATCAACGGGAGGCTTCCAAGCACTTGAAGTCTTAGGGTTAGTCAAAGTTAGGTGTCTACAGTTGCCTCTCTCTGACAGAGCTCAAATAATTATGAAGTGACAAGAAGCGAATGTCAAAAATATGAAACTATCCCAATTGACATGACCTTAAGGCTTAAGGTAGTGGCATACATTCATGCAAGTGATCGAACTCGCAGGTTGCCTTCATATCGTTAATGTAAGGAATTAGATCAGTGTAGTTTGGGAGAGATTATGCAGCAATTTATACGTCAGTGAGTATGTGCAACAAGAACTCAAGCATTTATCCAAGCATACATCAAAAGAGAGAAGAGTTGGCGATACCTACCATACTCACCTCACCATACCTATGCTAATTTCCTTTCTGTAATGTTCTAGGCTGTGCCAATCTTGGAAATTTTTCAAAAAAAAATATGTTCCAAATAATAAAGCACAATGTAGTGTGGTTAGAATGGTTATGATGCCAATGTATGCCATTTTATACCCGTATCGATAAGGCAATGATGTGCCATTTTGTGCCTATATCAATGAGGCAAGTGTCCCTTTTCATGTTCGTATCGACGAGTCATAGAGGTACAAAATACCAAGTGATGTCGTTATGATGCCAATTTATGCCATTTTATACTCTTTTCGATGAGTCATGGGTTCATTGAGGGCCGAGTGGTGCCTTTCTACGCTCGCATTCGCAAGACGCGGGCGTTTAAATAGGTGTCGCTCCACGCTCGCATTAGCAAGACGTGGGAATTTAGATGCCAAGTGGTCCCTTTCCATGCTCGCATCAGCAAGACATGGAGGTATGTTTGATACCATTCCACATTCTCCTCGGCAAGACAGAGAAAGTTAGATGCTAAGTGGTTCTTTTCGATGCCTGCATTAGCAAGACATGGAGGTTTAAATGTTTGGGGGCCGAATAATGTAGATCGTAAAGAGGCCGGATGGATGAACTTGGGAAGTTGGAATATAAATATAGTATTTGGCTTCGTCCTACATATTCGTCCTACCCTGTTCGGGCAAAAGACCGGTTGGGTAATGGGCCGAGTGAAAAGCAGTCTGCTACAAAAGAGGCCGAGTGCCTAACTGAAAAGAGGCCCAATCCTGAGGCCCAAGAAAGAAAAGATATAAATAGAAGAACATCAGCCAGAAAGAGGCATGTGAAAACCATTTCGCTTAACTTAAAATACAAGTAATCTTGAGTGCAAAGACTGACTAGCCCGTCGGAGTGCTAATTCCAGCACCCCCGACCGGAGTGTTTGTTTCTTTTCAGGTGACTAGCTGAGGATCACGAGCGTCCCCCAGGATCGGAAGAGCATTCCAAACCACTTCTCCACAATTGGCGCCGTCTATGAGAATACTCAAACACATCCATGGCGGGCGTAGCAGAAGACCCTCCGATAGTCGCTAATGAAACCACGCAGAGAGACGACCTCACCCAGACAAACACGCTTGGACCAGAGACTATCCCCGTAAGACGCGCTTTGAACTTAACCTCGCCCTCGACTCCAGAGCATGAAGCAATGCAAGTGATCATGGAACAAGCAAACCAAAACGAACAGAGGTTGGAGAACATGATCGCAGAGAACGAACGTCTCCGTCAAGATTTGGCCTTGGAGGTGGCGAAGTGCAAACAAGCTGTACACCAAGGCTCGAAACTACCTATGACGGCAGGTGGTCGACGATCTCGAGCCCAACAACAAGACATTGATAGCGACTCTGACTCATTATGCTCGGAGCCCAAGAAGAAGGGACGATCTGAAACTTCTAGTTCTTCTGAAGAGAGTCCCCGTATAAGGCATAAACAAAGAAAAAACAGTTCGGATGAAGATCAACACGATCCTTTTGTACGACGGATTGCAAAGGCAGTGCTACCCAAGAAATTCAAAGCACCGTCGTTCACCTTGTACGATGGTAAATCAGACGCCACCGATCACATCCGCTATTACAAGCAAGCCATGACACTGCATGCAGATGACGAGGCTTTGATGTGCAGAATATTTCCGAGCAATTTGGGACCACTAGCTGTCAGGTGGTATTACAAACTGGAGCCGGCTTCGATTAAAAGCTTCCACCAACTCCAAAAATCCTTCAGGGCAAGGTTTATCACTAACGAGGTCCAGCCAAAGCAAGCTGATTCCCTCTGGGCAATGCAGATTCAACAGGGGGAAACCCTTCGTTCCTACTCGGCGCGGTATTGGGAATGTTTCAATCTGGTAGACGATGCTTGCAATGACTCCATGGCAATCACCGCCTTTAATGGGGCTACATCCCGACAGTGTCCTCCCAGCTCTTTGACCAGACGGCCCCCCAAAACAGTTTGGTTGTTGATGAAGAAAGTCGAGGAATACTATAAAGTGGAAGATGATGCCTTCAGGGTTAAAGCCGGCAATGTGACCAACAAGATGGCTCCTGCCGCAATTGCTCAGCCATTAAATTTTGTAGCACCTCAGAGCCCTGAACCACGTCATCGGGGGAAACGAGGCAAGAGACGGGATTCCCGCCAATCAAGCGTCCAATGCTCCCACTGAGAAAATGAACAACTGCAAGTTGACAGCAGGCGCACAAGGCGTGCCGACAAGAAATATACTGAGTTGTCGAGCCGATCAGCACAGTCATGTCCAAAATCCAACATCTTTTGTTCTTCAAGTGGCCGTAAAAAATGGTGGGACCTCCCGATACACGAAGACGGGATCGGCGGTGCGAGTATCACAAGGATCATGGCCATGAAACTGAGAGTTGTTATGCATTGAAAGATCACTTAGAGGAATTGGTGCAGGATGGTCAGCTACAGCAATATGTTCGAAAAAACAACTCAACCAAAGCAATAGCCCTAAGACAGGATTCTCCTCCACTCGGCGTGATCCACATGATATGCAGCCTGCCAATTTCATCCTCGGTGCATACGATTCAGTCAAATCCCGGTCCTCCAAATCGACTCACTCCGGCTAAACGGCTCCATGTAGCTGCAAGCATATCTTTTAATGATTCAGATTTGGCCAGTGTGACACTTCCCTACTTCAATCCCTTGGTAATTGAGTTACACGTAAACCGATTCACCGTTGAGCGCGTACTCATTGATCTGGGGAGCACTTCAGAGATTATGTATTACAAGACATTCACCAAACTCAACTTCTCAGAATCAGACCTCTCTCCAGCTCCTTATCCATTATTCGGCTTCAACGCCAATCCATAATACGCATTGGGGAAAATCACATTACCAGTCCGAGCGGGCTCCCGAATAGTGGATGTGGAATTCTTAGTCGTCAGGCTGCCATCGCCGTATAACCTCATCACGGAGCGATCCTAGTTGCATGTCATGCAGGCCGTGCAAAGCTCCTATCATCAACTGCTACGCTTCTCCACAGAATGCGGCATAGAGCAAATCCATGGTTCTCAGAAATTGGCACAAGCATGTTATCTCCTTGCTCAAAAGACGCCAAAGGAGTTGCGAGTGAACTCTATTGAAGTACCAGATCACGAGAGCGTCGACGACGTTGGGTGGCTCCCAAATGAAAAGGCCACGGAAGACCTAGATCGAGTTGAAATCAACAGTGACCCAGACAGGTTCTTCATGATTGGCACCTCCCTCAATCAAGCCAACCAACAGGAGCTAATTTCCTTCCTGCTCGGCAACCTTAATGTATTTGCATGGACTACATATGAGATGCCGAGTGTAGATTCGTCTGTTGTGCAACACCGTTTAAATGTTGACCCTAGATGCAAGCCGATCATCCAGAAAAGCCGGCAAATAGACGCCGAGCACACTGCCGTAGTTGTTGAAGAGGTTGACCGGCTGCTTGACACCGGGGCAATCAGGGATGTGACCTACCCTACTTGGCTTTCTAATACTATAGTTGTAAAAAAGAAGAATGGGACCTGGCGAGTGTCACGCCCCAAATCCGCCCCTAAAAATTTGGGCATGACCCATTCGAAATGGACACCAAACCTGATAAATATTATCTATGGGGCCTGAACGGAAGCATTTAATATCATATAATAGTATAAAATAATATAAAATACATCGAAAAACATCCATTGAGCTACTTCTAACATGCCAGGATCTCAACATCACACTAAGTAAATATTATACAGACAGTTTACATCCATATGCCTCGACTCAACCCCACAAATAAAAAAAAGATATTAAGGAAGAAGGAATTATATACAATCGACCATAAATAGACGTCCCAAGCATAAATCAAAACTCCTCAAAAGTTTACAAAATGCACGGCTTCAGGTGGTGCCTGGACGCATCAAAGGTGATAAGAGAGACACAAGCCTTAAAGGTTAGGACTGAACTCCCGGATGATTACCTACAGAAATAGACAGACAAATTACAGAATGAGCGAACTCAGTGAATAATAGTATATAAACACTGTAATAATTAACCTGAATAATCCAACATATAACTGCATATACATATAATTAACCACATCCCATAATTAATTCCAAAAGACATGGGTCCAACTTCCGTAACAGAATAGCTTTAAGCTCAGTATATACAGAATTGCCATAAGCCTACAGATGCAGAATGACCATAGGTCCAGAATATTAGAAGTAATAGAAATAACAGAGGTAACAGAACTAACAGAAATAACGGAAATAACAGAGATAACGGAAATAACAGAACGCATAAGCGTGGTAACAGAAATAATAGATGTATGGACTCAAGAGGTGGCTCGTACGGATTCTAGAGGTGGCTCCCACCAAAGTGTAGCACTTAGTTCCGTACAGCACTTTGCTCCATACCAGAAAATATCAGAATGACCTAACGGTCCAGAAATATCATAAACATAATCTTATCAGAAACAGAGTCTTATGCATTTCCAGATTCCAAACCATTTTCGTAATCATTTTCATAATCATTTCCATATTCAGTTTTTGCATAAGATCATATGTGGTACACCCATTAGCCATCAGATCAGATAGGTCCAAAGACCACAACAGATAGGTCCGAAGACCACAACAGATAGGTCTGAAGACCACAACAGATAGGTCCGAAGACCACAACAGATAGGTCTGAAGACCACAACAGATAGGTCCGAAGACCACAACAGATAGTAACAGCCACGGTATTGTTACCCCCGGGCGAGGGCCATAGGCCACGGTATTGTTACCCCCGGGCGAGGGCCATCCGGACTAAGGGTGCCACAAATACTTTTTAGAAAACTGAACATTCGTTCGTTCATTTCCAACATATCATAGCTTTTCAAAAATCAATCATTTCGTATCATGGTATACTGAAAATACATAACATAAGTTTAACAGAACGTTGTTGATAACTGTTAACACAAGACAACATAGTTTATAGCTTGCACGCTTTCAGAAATACATACGTACTACAATTCTGTAATGTATATAGATACCATTACATCAACAGGCCGGAATGACTTATAATCCAACTTTACAGTGTTAATAGCTGTATGCAATTCGTATACAGAAGTATGGGTAATTCATAGGATGGTATATTGACAATAATCAGTAGTCATAACTCAAAATACGGAGTAGGTTCAGAATCATACCGATGTGTGCTAACTCTTTCATGTTCACATCAATTCTCAATTAACAAACACGTTACCATATTAGCTCACGAAAAATAGAATGCTGTTAACAATATTCTTAATGGTAAACAAGACATATCTGTACATTTGTAGTACTATTACTCACAGTGTTTAGATGCTAGGTCCGTCCCTGCAGCTAACCCTACACAATTCAATTCAACAACATTAACACAACCCCACGTAATCAACATAACTTCACATAATTATCACCATCCAATATAATCCAAACTATTTAACATCATTCCACTTAGTGCTACCAAATATAATTTCACATAATTCAAATTAAATTGCTAAGGCTCAATTTACATCATCCACATCATCAACAAACCCTTCCCCCCAATCTCCTTCCATACTAAGACATGATTCACAAAGCTTTTAACAAGTTCATTCGCAAATTTAAACATAAATTCCAAGTATCACCAAATTCCAATTAAACTTGTACATACATAATTCAATACGTCAATTTCATTATTCTACATTCAATTTGGGTTAAATCTTTGGTTATCATCCTTAAGAAACTTAGGGTTTCAAGAAAATAATGAGATTTCAAGAAATAATCAAACTTATTAACCCAACACTATTTTTCCATCAATTACACATCTAGGACTCATAAACCATTATTTAAACCCATCAATTAACTCCCAATATCTTCAAACCATAAAACCCCCAATGTTCAAACCCCAAAATTCCCAAAATCTCATAATTTCTTCCATATACATAACATAAATGAAAACTTGCACCATTATACAATGAAGACACCTCCAACCTATCTATGGATGTAAATATTAAAGAGTCTTCAACCCTTACCTCAACAATCAAGCAAAGGGGTGAGCTTGAGAAGAAACTTTCACCAATCCAAATTTTAATCGGGTAAAAACATTGATCCTCCTTAGTTCTCCATCCTTCATGCCAAAATCATGGTGGATTGTTGATAAAAATGGGTGAAATCAAAGGTTTGAGAGTTAGGGTTTCGGACTAAGGCAAAGAGGAAAGAAGAGGGTTGAAGAAAATCTATGAAATGATCCAAAAATCCCGTTCTTAAAGCTGCTGTCCCGTAATTCCCGCTCGAGCGGACTGTTTTCCGCTCGAGCGGACCTGCCCTCAGCACAGATTCCGAAACTTTGAACAGGTATAACTCTCCCATCCGAACTCCGTTTTAGGTCGTTCTTGTGTCCAAATTGAAGCCCCGGAAATAAGCTTTCCAATGGTTCTAACCTCACATCCAAATTCAAAGTGTGGACAAAGAAAAGGATAAAAGAGTGACGGCTGGTCGCCGACAATTTATTCTAATTAAAGCTTGTGGCCCAATCTTACTTTGCCATCATATTACCACCACAACCAACACTCCAAAATAAAATAAGAAGGTTCCAAATACACTAATAAAAATGTCCAAAACAAACCCACACCTCAGAAATACAACTCAACCTAGAGGCCCGCTCGAGCGTCAACTCTTCCGCTCGAGCGTGCAGACCAACAAAGCCGTCCGCTCGAGCGTAAACTCCCCCGCTCGAGCGGAGAATCACAACTCCCAGAATCTCAGGTCGTCTGCACAATTGCTGGAAACTCCAAAAGTCCGCTCGAGCGTCAACTCTTCCGCTCGAGCAGAGGGAAGAATTCTGGGTCGTCACAGCGAGTCTGCGTTGATTTCACGGACCTAAACAAAGCCTGCCCCAAAGATTGTTTTCCTCTCCCCAGGATAGACCAACTGGTAGATGCTACATCACGTCATCAGCGCATGAGCTTCCTCGATGCCTACAGGGGCTACCATCAAACGGCCTTGCATCCGGAGGACCAAGACAAGACTGCATTTCTCACCCCAAGAGGAACCTATTGCTATAAGGTCATGCCTTTTGGACTAAAGAATGCAGGGGCAACTTACCATAGACTAGTCACCACCATGTTCAAAGAGCAACTCGGCCACACCATGGAAGTATACATCGATGACATGGTGGTCAAATCAAAGGAAGAGAAAAATCATATAGTCGATCTGGAGGAGACATTCGGCATTCTACGCAAATACAAAATGAAGCTGAATGCTTCTAAGTGTGTGTTTGGGATCGGCTCTGGCAAGTTCTTGGGTTACATTGTCAACCACCGAGGAATCGAGGCCAACTCGAGTCAAATCATAGCAATCTTGGAACTCGGCTCCCCTCGCTTGGTAAAAGAGGTTCAAAAGTTGATGGGGATGGCTACCGCACTCAACAGGTTCATCAGTCGAGCTACAGATCGCTGCCGACACTTCTTCCATACACTACGGCAGGGAAAGTCTTTCGAATGGTCTGCCGAGTGCGAAGCCGCATTCAACGGTCTCAAAACTTACCTTCGATCAGTTCCCCTCTTGACAACACCCTCGGCAGGCGATCCACTCATCTTGTATCTGGCAGTTTCTGACCAGGCTGTTAGCCCCGTACTGATTAAGGAAGAGCTGGGGGAGCAGCGGGTAGTGTATTATGTGAGCAAGGCAATGATCGACACCGAAACATGATACCTGCCGCTGGAGAAACTCATCCTAGCCTTGGTCATGGCGGCAAGAAAATTGATGCATTACTTGCAGGGGCACAGCATCGGGGTGCTAATAGATTACCCCCTCTGATCAGTACTACGCAGTGCGGAAGCATCAGGACGCATTTCAAAGTGGGCTCTTGAACTCGGCCAGTACGATATTCAGTTTCTACCTAGAACCTCAATCAAGGGGCAGGTGCTTGCCGACTTTGTAACTGAATTTACCGGGAATCTTGCCGATTTCAAGTCTAATGAAATTCAACCTAAGCTGAACTGGAGAATCTATGTTGGAGACATTTGGCAGTTGTACTGTGATGGATCATCCAATCAATGGGGTAGCGATGCCGGAGTAGTAATCATGGATCCCGATGGCGCAATAATTGAGCAAGCCGTCAAACTTGGCTTCGAAGCATCAAATAACGAGGCCGAATATGAAGCCCTTCTGGCCGGTTTGAGGAATGCACACATTCTGGGTGCTCGGCGTTTGCTGGTATTTTACAATTCAAAATTGGTGATCAATCAGCTCAAGGGGGAGTACGCAGCCAAAAATGACCGTATAGCAGCTTATATGAAGTCGGCCAGCGCCTTGTTGGCCAAATTTGACCATCATGAATTGAATCAGCTAACACGTGACCTGAACACACATGCAGACGCCCTAGCTTGCCTAGCCTCCACCATCAACTCAGAGATTAAACGAACCGTCGAAGTAGGTTTCATCCGGGAGCCAAGCATTGGCCCTTCGGAGGAAATCCAGGTCAATATCATAGAGTCAGGACCGAGTTGGATGGACCCATGCTGCATTCCTGTCTTCCGAACAGCTCCTAGCGGAAAAAAAGAAGCGCACAAGCTATGAAACAAAGCCCTGCGATACTACCTGGATCCGCAAGGAAAGCTTTATAAAAAAATCCCTTTCTGGTCCATACGTGGAATGTGTACACCCGGACAAAGTCGAAGAGCTTCTGACTGAAATACATGGGGGCAGTTGTGGTGCCCATTCTGGCAGGCGCTCTTTGGCCCATCGAGCTATAACTCAGGGGTATTACTGGCCAACAATGAGATCCGATGCCAAATGCTACGTGAAGAAATGTGAACAGTGCTAGAAATTCTCCCCGATAACACATCTGCTTGCTGAAGAGTTGATCTCCATTACCAGTCCCTGGCCGTTCGCCCAATGGGGACTTGATATCGTAGGACCATTGCCGAGGGCCCCAGGGAACAAGCAATACTTGATCGTCGCGACAGATTATTTCACAAAATGGGTCGAAGTGGAGGCATTAACTCACATTCGAGACACTAATGTTAAGCGCTTTGTATGGAGAAATATCATAACACGATTCGGCATTCCAAGAGCTCTAATTTCAGACAACGGCACTCGATTTGATTGTGGCGTCTACCGAGAGCTCTGCAGCAAGTATGGTATCCGGCCTTACTTTTCTACGCCGGCTTACCAACAAAGCAATGGTCAAGCCGAAGCCTCTAATAAATAGATCTTTGACGGCATCAAGAAGAGGCTAGAGAAAGCTAAAGGCAAATGGGTCGAAGAATTGCCGAGTGTATTGTGGGCTCATCGAACTATGCCGAGGCGATCTACTCAGGAAACGCCGTTTGCTCTATGCTTTGGAACCCAGGCGATCATACCCCTGGAGATCGGCCACCCAACCCTTAAATCTCAAGCTTTTGATATGGGCCGAAATGATATGATGCAGGCTTTGGATTTGATTCTGATTGAAGAACGAAGAGACCGAGCCCTTGTGTCCATGGCGCGGTACCAGTAGCCGCAGCTTGCCAAGTCATATAATCAACATGTTTAGTTGCGCCACTACACACCATGAGAGTTGGTCCTAAAGAAGGTACTTCCAGCTGCCAAGAAACCGACTGATGAAAAATTGGGTCCTAACTGGGACTGCCACTATCAGATTGATTCGATCGCAGGAGTAGGCGAATATCGGCTCAAAGACATGTCAGGAAGGAGTCTGCCACGGCCTTGGAATTCAACGCATTGACGTAAATTCTATCATTGACCCGACTTGTGGGGCTTGATACTTGTACATATTTCACTTCTGCAATGCAAAGTTTCTCATTTCTTCATCTTGCAATTCAGCTCGCAATTCAGTTTAGAAGCCTTTAGTGGATATCACGATTGGCCAATTAAGCCTCCGAATTCGAAGCGCCCATTGTGGATACCACGATTGGCCAAAAAGACTCTGGATTCGGAGCCGCATCGGCGTATGACGCCTTTGGGCCGATTAACCTCCGGATTCAGAGCACTCTTCGTGGATATCACGATTGGCCAATACAAGTCTCCGGATTCGGAGCCCCGCTAGTGCATGACACCTGTGGGCCGATAAAGCCTCCGGATTCAGAGCGCCCTTCGTGGATATCACGATTGGCTAACACAAGTCTCCAGATTGGGAGCCCCACTGGAGCATGACACCTGTGGGCCGATAAAGCCTCCGGATTCGGAGCGCCCTTCGTGGATGCCACGATTGGCCAAAAAGACTCTGGATTCGGAGCCCCATCGGTGCATGACACCTTTGGGCCGATTAAGCCCCCAGATTTGGAGCGTCCTTCGTGGATATCACGATTGGCCAATACAAGTCTCCGGATTCGGAGCCCTGCTAGAGCATGACACCTGTGGGCCGATAAAGCCTCTGGATTCGGAGCGCCCTTCGTGGATGTCACGATTGGCCAAAAGGACTCCGGATTCGGAGCCCCATCTGCGCATGACGCCTTTGCACCGATTAAGCCCCCGGATTCGGAGCGCCCTTCGTAGATATCACGATTGGCCAATACAAGTCTCCGGATTCGGAGCCCCGCTAGAGCATGACACCTGTGGGCCGATAAAGCCTCTAGATTCGGAGCACCCTTCGTGGATGTCATGATTGGCCAGAAAGACTCTGGATTCGGAGCCCATTGGCTCATGACGCCTTTGGGCCGATTAAGCCTCCGGATTCGGAGTGCCCTTCGCGGATTTCACAATTGGCCAAAAAGACTTCGGATTCGGAGCCCCATCGGCACATGATGCCTTTGGACCGATTAAGCCTCCAGATTCGGAGCGCCCTTCACGATATCACGATCAGCCAATACAAGTCTCCGGATTCAGAGCCCCACCGGAGCATGGCACCTGTGGGCCGATAAAGCCTCCGGATTTGGAGCGCCCGTCCTGGATGTCATGATTGACCAAAAAGACTCCTGATTTGGAGCCCCATCGACGCATGACGCCTTTGGGCCGATTAAGCCTATGGATTCGGAGCGCCCTTCGTGGATGTCACGATTGGCCAAAAAGACTTCGGAATCGAAGCCCCATCGGCGCATGACGCCTTTGGGCCGATTAAGCCTCCGAATTCGGAGCGCCCTTCGTGGATATCACGATCGGCCAATACAAGTCTCCGGATTCGGAGCCCCGCTGGAGCATTACACCTGTGGGCCGATAAAGCCTTTGGATTCGGAGTGCCCTTCCTGGATGTTACGATTGGCCAAAAAGACTTCGGATTCGGAGCCCCATCAGCGCATGACGCCTTTGGGCCGACCGGATTCGGAGCGCCCTTCGTGGATAACACGATCGGCCAATGCAAGTCTCTGGATTCGGAGCCCTGCTGTTGCATGACGCCTTTGGGCCGACAAATCCTCCGGATTCGGAGCCCTTCGTGGATGTCACGATTGGCCAAAAAGACCCCGGATTCGGAGCCCCATCGGCGCATGACGCCTTTGGGCCGACAGAGCCTTTAGCTTCGGAGCGCCCTTCGCGGATATCACGATTGGCTGAATGTAGACTCCGGATTCGAAGCCCCATCGGTGTAGACGCGCCCCGAACGTCCCGGGACGAATCCCGTTTTGTTCATTGGGCTCACTACAGTTCGGACTCAAACGTCACGGTTCTGAATCTAATCTCGCAAAGTGAAATGCAAGACCGATAAATCACCAAAGAGTCCAAATCCGGCAAATCGTTTTGAAAAATTGATTTTTAGAAAGAAGTGCCAAATATGGACTGCTTTGCTAGATACAAAGTCGCCACCTAAATATTTTGTTTTGGGAAATTTAGGAAACCCTAACTCGTGCCTAAGGCCACGTGTCCGTCATCACCAAAGTTGCCTCGGCTCGGGAACTTGGGTACGATTGGGAAAGGTCAGTTATGAGCACCCCCGCTCGCCCAATCAAAGATAGGCCACTACTAAACATGATATTTTGTTTTGAAAACATATGTGCTCTTATTCCAGTTATTAGCCTAAGATTACTATGTGATGCGCACAACACACAATTATATACTCGATCGCCTAAGTTGGAACAAATCATTTCATGGTTGTTTCTGAAAGCGGTTTGCTACTCGCAAGTAGGCTAAAATGCGGATTTCGCCACCCTCAGGTGGGCTTAGAAAAACATGATTTTGCCACTCTCAAGTGGGCTTAAAACTCGCATTCAATGAATTGTTCCAATTCAGACGATCCAACCTTTACCCACAGGCATTCAGGCAGTTATATCATATAAGTAGTTAGCCTCATGGCAAACATGCTATCATGGCAGTCACTCACACACATGCAAGGATGCTAAAGCATAAACACTTACCGAGTACTCCGAGCCAAAGAAAGAAGCTAATTAGAAAACATGCATGAATCCTAACTATGTTGAGATGCCTAATGCAACACATACAAAATGCAACTAGAAGTAGGCTCAGCGATTCTAAGATGGCATATGAGATGCAACAACTGATACATATATTCAACTTGGAATTGAAATACAATGCAGTTAGCATGATGCACCGAGCCCGGTGCATGCAATACAGATGAATGAATGCAAACATGCGAACATATAGATGCTAATTGAAACATGCCCTAAACTAACCATCATAAGCTGGTAAATAAAAGGGAGAAAGACGTGGGGTCGGAAGACATACATCACATACACACACACTTATTACAAAGTTCGCCCTCTCGCGGAGGGTCCAAATAAATAATACAGAATCGAATTAACTAATTATTACATAACATTAGCTAATTAACAAATTAACTAAGTAAGCATGTAAACTAAATGAAATAGGCGGCCTCGGTTCTGTTTTGGATGACAATGGATGCATGCATGCTCGAGTCGCCTTGTCGGGAAATCCATCGCGATGCCCCGACTCGCCTCTGTTTGCCATTGCTCTCAGAAACTTGCACCAAGCTCCGGAGAGAGGAAACTCCGCTTTAGGAATCTGTTGGGATGTTGCCGACCAGTTTTGCTGCAAGTTTCTGGTTTGCTACAACAGAAAGCAAGAGAGGGGCATGGCAAAGCATTTTCAACAAACGTATGCATGACCACTCTCCCCATCCTTGCACAAGCTCAAGGGAATGTAGGCCTCGATCCTCAGGCCACCAATCACGCATCTCGATGCATGATGGCCGAGGAGTCGAATTGCGCTACTTAGTATAGAATGAATGCAAGTATGAACACATGAAGCCAACAATTCTATCATGGGTAATCAAGAATGTCGGGGACCGAGAATCGAGACACATTTCGTCACTTGGAGTACGAAGCATCCCTCATTTCCCGTGTTTCGACTAAACCCTATTCCAAACACAATGTGATATACATGGCATACACAATGCGACTAGCATGCAACCCTAAACGCAATGCAACCTAATCATGCTAGCATGCGAGGGATGATATGTAAACATGCAACTAGCATACACAATGCTATGAACTAAGAATGGCATACTCAATGCACATGAACTATATGGCATACGCAATGCACATACGAAGATGGACATGCGCGAAGACATGAACAAGGCATACACAATGCGACGATCAAGCATGCGACAACATGGATGTGGCATACATAATGCAAGATGGACTTCAACTAAAATGAATGGGCCTCAGCCACACTCAAATCAGTGGCCATACATGATGAAAATGAAGTAACAACACACATGGAAACATGCACAAATGCAAGGGACCAAACCTAAGGCACAAAGTACAACTCCACCAAAGCATGGTAAGCATGAAATATGGCATACAATCACATATTTTCCAGCTCTGAAATGACATGCAAGATGGTCCCGAATCATGCAAACACCTCACACAATGCATGCTAGATGGCCCAAATACCGAAACTAGTGAAGTGGATTACACTATAGGCATGCAAAGCAATACTCAAATGGCCAAACTAGCCCCAAATAGTCCCTATGCAGGTCAAAATAGTAGCAAATATGGACTAAAATGATGGCTCGCAAAGCATGGAAATGAAACTCATGCAATGGCCCAAAAATGAGGCATACAAGCACAACTCTCAAACGCATTTAAAGAGTGATAAACATGAGAATATGACAACCTTATATGCTCTGAAATATCATGTTAATGATGCCAAAACATGTCAAGGGCCCAAACAACGCATGCTAGTGGACCCGATATGCAAAGTTAGTGAGCTTAATTGAACTATGACCATATACAACAATGCATGCATGACCCAAAACACTTCAAACAGAGCTAAGGCAGCCCAAAATATGAATAAAATTAGTTTGGATCATGGCCAAAATATGCTAGGAAAGAGGGCCAAAACATCGTGCAATACAAGCTAGTGAAACATGATTTACACTACAACCATATGAAGCACATGAGAGGCCACCAAACCAGTCAAAAAAGAATCATGGCATGCCAAATAAAGCCCAAAAACTCATTGAAACATGGTCAATGCATGCAAGAATGACATGCTCCTTTCATAGGCTATGAAGAGGGTTATCTCGCACATGCAAGATGGACACCCAATATGGCAAATCAAGCTTTGGACAGAGCCTATGCAGGTCCTAAAACTCACCAAAAATGGCCTGAAACATGGCTTGGAAGCATGCAAATAAGGGCTCCTTTGTTAGGCCAAATATGCTAGAAATCAAAACAAGGAGAGAGAGGGTCACCTCTCTCTGATTTTGGCTCTCAAAAACACATAATAACCACTGAAATTCCGCTGGATTTCGGTGGTCCAAAGGGTAAACAAAGCTCAAAACAAAAGCCTTAATGCATGGCTCAAAACAACGTGAAATGAAGCATACAAGGGGGTAGATGACCCCCAACAGAAAAAAGATCTTAAACAAACATGTTAAGGAACTCAAAATAAGACTTTTTTCAGTTTACACCAAAGCTCAAAAATGCTTGAAAGTATGGCTAAAAGATGGAGTAAAATAAAGCTCAAAAGAGGGAATAGAGTGTTACCCTTGTAGCTTAGCAACTCCAGCAGTTTATGGACCAAAAATGCAGCTCCTTAGGACCTCTCAAGACCCTCCAATGAGCTTAGGCTGGTGTTGGAGGTGTTAGGCTAAGAGGTAGTGTGCAAAGGGGCAAGAACTTAGCACTTTTGAGACCAAAATAGAGATATAGAGAGGGAGGTATATGTGTATGCCTTAGGGAAATTCTTGAACCCTCTACAAGGAAGGGGAGCCCTTCCTTTATAGACAAGAGTGACTAAAGCTTCTCCTAGAAGCTTTAAACCAAGGTTGAAGATCCTCCATACACGTGTATGGAGGATCTAGTCATTTGAATTTGAACACGCAGCTCACACATTTGAATATGAACACGCAGCTCACACATTTGAATTTGAACACGCAACTCACTTTTGAATCTGAACACGCAGCTCAGACATTTGAATTTGAACACGCAGCTCACTTTTGAATCTGAACACGCAGCTCAGACAATTGAATTCGAACACGCAGCTCACACATTTGAATCTGAACACGCAGCTCAGACATTTGAATTTGAACACGCAGCTCACTTTTGAATCTGAACACGCAGCTCAGCCATTTGAATTTGAACACGTAGCTCCCACATTTGAATGTGAACACGCAGCTTAGACATTTGAATGTGAACACGCAGCTCACACATTTGAATGTGAACACGCAGCTCACACATTTGAATGTGAACACGCAGCTCACACATTTGAATCTGAACACGCAGCTCACACATTTGAATTTGAACACGTAGCTCACTTTTCAAATCTGAACACGCAGCTCACACTCTTGAGGTGAACACACAGCCCACTGTTTTTGAAATCTGAACACGCAGCTCAAACTCTTGAGGTGAACACACAACCCACTGTTTTTGAAATCTGAACACGCAGCTCAAACTCTTGAGGTGAACGCACAGCCCACTGTTTTTTAAAGTTGAACACGCAGCCCAAACTTTTGAGGTGAACACACAGCCCACAGTTTTTGAAATCTGCACACGCAGCTCAAACTCTTGATGGTGAACACACAACCCACAGTTTTTGAAAGTTGAACACGCAGCCCAAACTCTTGAGGTGAACACACAGCCCAAAGTTTTTGAAATCTGAACACCCAGCTCAAACTCTTGAGGTTAACGCACAGCCCACTATTTTTGAAAGTTGAACACGCAACCCAAACTTTTAAGGTGAACACACAGCCCACAGCTTTTGAATCTGAACACGCAACTCAAACTCTGGATGGTGAACACACAGCCCACAGTTTTTGAAATCTGAACACGCAGCTCAAACTCTTGAGGTGAACACACAGCCCACAGTTTTTGAAATCTGAACACGCAGCTCAAACTCTAGAGGTGAACACACAACCCACAGTTTTTGAAATCTGAACACGCAGCTCAAAGTCTTAAGGTGAACACACAGCCCACAGTTTTTGAAATCTAAACACGTAGCTCAAACTCTTGAGGTGAACACACAGCCCATAGTTTTTGAAATCTAAATACGCAGCTCAAACTCTTGATGGTGAACACACAGCTCATTCTGAGCATTCAGGATGCGATGACGGAACTTCCAGAAGTTGAAACAAACTCAGATGCCCGACATTTTCCCTTTTTCTTCTGCTTCGCAGTCTAGAAACCATATAGCTTTAGATAGGTCCTGGTTTTGCTGTTCTAATATGACCTGGGTTGAACCCTGCAATTTTACGAAAGAACGAATCTTGTTTTGCACAAATGTGGAGAATGGCACGGCACTCTGAGCACAAAACGATATTTTTTTTTTTTTTGAAATTGTAATGAGAAAAGGGTTCTCAACCGGGTATTGAGCCAACGACTGAACACAGTGCACCACGACTCAATAAAGGAAAAGAAAAGGGTAAACAGCCTAAACACGTCGAGACACACTCGAAACGACTCAAAAATGAGAATCGAGACAATCAAAACAAAAGACACAACACGCAGACGTATTACAAAGGCGAGAGACCTCTAAGTTCACGAGGAGCCAGTTTCATTCCCCACCCTTTCTTATTTGTGATTCTCACATCACTCGGCCCTCAAGCTCAGTTTTTCTCTCAAAACCCTTTTCTCGCTTTTCCTCTCAGCGCACATCTCTCTATTATTTAATCTCTCATTTTTCATCCCTCCCCAGGGTGGTTGATGGATAAATAGGAAGTTGCGGGCTCTTGCCCCCAGCATTCTGCTAGATTCTCTTCTTCTGCTCACAACAGTTAACTTTCCCGCAGAGGGGTTGCGCTACAACTGGGTGTGTAGCAAATCTGCAGCTGACATCAATTGACAATGTTCTACTAGGGAGTTTGGACATGATCAAATGTGTGTAGACAATGGATTGGAATATCTTGATCCATTCTGGTCCATGCTTCGCACTTGGCTTGATACCTCGTTGCTTGGAGGATATGAGAACTTTAAGCCCTTTATTGTTAGCTTCAGTGGTGCCCTTTTTTGGCAGGTAGAGTGCCCTTCTTGGCAAGTATGGTGCCCTTTCCGATGAATGCATTGATAAAGGGAAAAAGACAGAAAACCTGACTCGACTGTGTCCCTAGTTCATCATTTTGACCATTTTTTGTTTTTGAGCTTCTGCTAAAACAATTTTGACCAACATGAAAGTTAGATTAACATGCTTGTTCAATTTTCTGATTTGAAATCATGCAAGTCAGGTTATGAAGATTTTTCTTTTTGGGTCCAATAAATGGTCCAGTTTTGGAAAAAAAGGGATAATTTTCGAGAAAATTAGTCAACCTCAGTAAAAATTCTCAAAAACTGTTTTTGCAAACGGCCATTGCTCAACGAGCACGGAACCTGCTCTTGAAATGCACATCCTCAGATCCAAAACAATGGAAAATTGCCCCTTGTCTGAACGGCACTGCATGGCAACTGAAAGTTGCCTCTAGTCTGAATAGCAACGCAGCACTGCACGACAACGGAAAGTTGCCCCTAGTCTGAATAGCGCCGCAACACATAGCAACCAGTCCTCCCAGTGACAATTATAACCAAATTCTCGGATACAGAGAAGACAAAGATGACCAAAACCATCACATGGACACAGTCAAATTTGAAGTGTTTTACGGCTGGACTTCAGAATGAAGTTGCCTACGTATCCCAAAGATGGGAATCAAGCCTTGCGTAGTTCGGGGTAAGGTACACTCGTGTATTAACCCTCACCTTTTACGCTCTAACTTTTGCCAAGGCCGCCCTTCTGGGTTTTCCACCTTGTGAGCTATGTTTTTCTTTTCTTTTCAATTCTTTTCATTTTTTTTCATGCTTTTTTTTTTCATCTTTTCTTTTCTATTTCTTCATTTTTTTTTTCTTTTTCTTTTTTTTTCTTGCTCTAACTTTTACCTGGGTCGCCCTTCCGGGTTTTCGGCCCAACGAGCCTCTCAAGGGTAAAAGCGTAGCTTTGTCCATGTCAAATGGTTTTAGGATCTCGAAGCCATCTGAATCCAGGAGAATGGCTGCTATTCGCTGATGATGTAGAAGTTCTTCCAATGGGGGCTGAATTTGCCCCTAGTGTTGCGGATAGGAACTCAGTTGTCCTTCAGCAAAAACTATCTTCTTTCTCCCTTCTGGGATTTGGCTTTCTTGCCGATCTTCGTCGATTTTGCAGAATGATCCATTCTTGAATCTTTGAGCGCATTTGACATTTTTGCCCCTAGTTCGAGGGCTGCTTCGAATCTAGCTTCACAAGCTTCCTTTTGACGACGTCTGACCTTCTTGATCTAACTTTTCTTGCCCTTAGTTTGTGGGCTGCTTCAAATCTGGCCACACAGGCCTCACATCATGATTTACCTTTGAACATTCTAAATTAAGGTTCAAGGTTTGTAAGCAAAAGAGGTCGAGTCTCGAGGCTGAGAGCGATCCTAAGCTGCACAATCTCAAGAGCGATTCTACACAGGTCTTCGCAGGACGGCGCAAAACATTTTTTTTTTGAAATTTTTTTTTTTTAAGAAAGCGACTAATCGCTCACGCTGAAGACAAAGTAGAACCAATCTGGATCAAGCTAGGGTCCTTCCCAGTACTCACACTAACAAGCATGATCTCACTCATTAAGGGCTTAGCAGGCATCTCTTTCTCTCAATTTGATCAAATTTTGCAAATCCCGAGGAATTCTTTCCTCTTCGTTTTCACCGCAGTGTTCGAAAAACTTTTGAAAAACTTTGGTCAATGCAATCAATTCAGGGCACAGAAAAGTAGGCGAAAAGTACTGTCATTTCATTCAAACTTCTGGCACGACTGGCACAAGGCAGAAACAAACACAAGAGTGTGAGAATTACTGTTGTTTCATTCAAATTTGTTAGTGTAATTGGCTCCAAGCAGAAACAGACTCAAAAGAAAATGAAAGGACAAATGCAAAATAAAATGGTGATGCCCGAGGTAACACCCTCGGAATCACCCGACCTTTGTACAACAGGACTGACTCGATACAACAAGACAGACCCTTATTCAAAATGACTAACTCAAGACAATGAGACAGACTCAAAACAAAACTACAGAACTGACTCAACACCCAAGTCAGAAACTGCAAAATTAGCATTCGCAAATCCTCAAAACAGTGCGTGCCAAACGCCACATCTGGAGTAAGCCGAGCACCGCCCGTAGGTGGTTCATCCCCTGATCACATGCTCATACTATCCTCGAAGTTCACTGACCCAGTGATGGTAGACTTCGCCGAGCTTGGCGGGAGGACTACCCCGTTGTCAAACAGATCCTGTACTTTATGACGAAGACGGAAGTAGTTGTCGGTGTTGTAACCAGTCTGTTGGTGGTACGCACAGTATTGAGTAGCATTATGGCTAGGTGGAAGACGACTAGGGAGAGGCCGTGGCTCGAGGGGTTTGAGATGCCCCTTTTCAGCAAGAATCTGAAGTGCCTTAGACAAAGGCATATAAAGGGCATGAAATACCCTGCGACCTCGAGGCAGATACTTTGAGTTTTGTGCATTTTTACTGGATGCACTAGCAAAAGGATCGGCAGGTACAGGCTTGGCTTGCTGATTTTCCAGAGTGCAGGATTAGGGTTGGAGGGAACGGTTCTGGTATGATGACCCTTCTCTCGACTTTTCCCTTGGCTTGAACTGCCCTCGGTCTGGGTGGGAAAAGTGTCATCCACAGTCTTAGCCACAACTGCGAATACTTGCTACTTATTCAACCCTCCGGCTTTCAGAGCCTCGACTGCCCACAGTAGTTGTTCTACAGGATCAGCGTCTGCTCCAACCTTGTTCTTACCTCTAGCCTCAGCTTGATCGAGGGTTTGGGTTGCTACATCAGAGCGGAACCCAGTTGTTGTTGACACGTCATTGCAGTGGCTTGAGACAGCTTCTGGTTGGCTGAGCTCGATCACAATTCGCCCCAGTAGCGGGGGCTCCTGCGGCATAAAGTTTCCGGCATGCCATACAGTTGGTGGTGGGGCCGGCATTCCATAGGCTAGATCAACCATAGATCTTTGAAGGTCACCAATCATTCCCATCAGCTCAAAGGTGGTGGGCTCACGGGTTTGAAATAACTGGGGTTCCCAGATCGGATGTGCAGTAGGCGACCTAGGCGGGTGTGGTAAGTCAACGCCGGTCTCACCCTGCAAGTTGATCCCTTGGTTTAGTGTGGCTGCCATAGCCATAATTTCCTCTGAATTCTAGGCCGTCATAAGTCTACTGAACCGGACAGAGGTGGTGCAACTGGTGACTGACGGATCTGATGAATCGACGAGTCTTTTCCTGCTTTGCCTCAACAGAGGAGAACACTGGTTGCTCTAAACTGGATCTCTGAACCTTGAAAGAGAAAACAGGCAGCATCTCAGCCCAATCAATACAGACATGGACATAGCTGAAGAACTGTATTCGACCACTGATCAATGTTCCCCAAATTACTGCCCCAAAACTGAATCTGATACCCGCAGATATAATTGATTCCCAAATACTGATATTGATGCCCGCAGACCTGATGTCCAAACTTACAAATTGATACATGCA
Source organism: Camellia granthamiana (assembly GCA_036172215.1). NCBI lineage: Eukaryota > Viridiplantae > Streptophyta > Magnoliopsida > Ericales > Theaceae > Camellia > Camellia granthamiana. The sequence continues at coordinate 76,974,006 of CM069913.1, read as the reverse complement.
TTCTTGTAGAGGCCAACTCTAAAGCACATAACAAACAAGTGAGAGCCAAAAACACCCCTATGGAGGGGTAGGATTTTCCTGTCCTAGTTTCGCCAAGAACTAGGGCTTCACTACGCACGCAGCAGTTTTCCTGTCCTAGTTTGGGATGGTCACTATGGATTCCGAATATGCACTAGGTTGATTGGTGAAAAAGGGTGCCCCAGTGAAAACCGGGGTTTGTGTTCCCATCGTGGCAGAGCCCGTAACCGGTCAACCTTATGGCACGCTTCTCAAAGCGAGCCTCCGGCAAACCGTTCAGGAACAGTAGATGGCAAACATGGTGTCCTAGGCGCACCAATGCAAATGCAATGCAAAGAAACACATAAGTGTAATCAAAACAAGATATCAAGAGTTCGAGTCAAATTCTCTAAATCTCCAGCAGAGTTGCCAGAAACTGTAGACGCGCCCCGAACGTCCCGGGATGAATCCCGTTTTGTTCATTGGGCTCACTACAGTTCGGACTCAAATGTCACGATTCTGAATCTAATCTCGTAAAGTGCAATGCAAGACCGATAAATTACCAAAGAGTCCAAATCCGGCAAATCGTTTTGAAAAACTGATTTTTAGAAAGAAGTGCCAAACATGGACTGCTTTGCCAGATACAGAGTTGCCACCTAAATATTTTGTTTTAGGAAACTTAGGAAACCCTGACTCGTGCCTAAGGCCACGTGTCCGTCATCACCAAAGTTGCCTCGGCTCGGGAACTTGGGTACGATTGGGGAAGGTCAGCTATGAGCACCCCCGCTCGCCCGATCAAAGATCGGCCACTACTGAACATGATATTTTGTTTTGAAAACATATGTGCACTTATTCCGGTTATTAGCCTAAGATTACTATGTGATGCGTACAGCACAAAATTACAGACTCGATCACCTAACTTGGAACAAATCATCTCATGCTTGTTTCTGAAAGCAGTTTACTACTCGCAAGTAGGCTAAAATGCGGATTTTGCCACCCTTAGGTGGGCTTAGAAAAACATGATTTTGCCACTCTCAAGTGGGCTTAAAACTCGCATTCAATGAATTGTTCCAATTCAGACGATCCAACCTTTACCCACAGGCATTCAGGCAGTTATATCACATAAGTAGTTAGCCTCATGGCAAGCATGCTATCATGGCAGTCACTCACACACATGCAAGGATGCTAAAGCATAAACACTTACCGAGTACTCCGAGCCAAAGAAAGAAGCTAATTAGAAAACATGCATGAATCCTAACTATGTTGAGATGCCTAATGCAACACATACAAAATGCAACTAGAAGTAGGCTCGGCTATTCTAAGATGGCATATGAGATGCAACAACCGATACATGTATTCAACTTGGAATTGAAATACAATGCAGTTAGCATGATGCACCGAGCCCGGTGCATGCAATACAGATGAATGAATGCAAACATGCGAACATATCGATGCTAATTGAAACATGCCCTAAACTAACCATCATAAGCTGGTAAATAAAAGGGAGAAAGACGTGGGGTCGGAAGACATACATCACATACACGCACACTTATTACAAAGTTCGCCCTCTCGCGGAGGGTCCAAATAAATAATACAGAATCGAATTAACTAATTATTACATAACATTAGCTAATTAACAAATTAACTAAGTAAGCATGTAAACTAAATGAAATAGGCTGCCTCGGTTCTGTTTTGGATGACAATGGATGCATGCATGCTCGAGTCGCCTTGTCGGGAAATCCATCGCGATGCCCCGACTCGCCTCTGTTTGCCATTGCTCTCAGAAACTTGCACCAAGCTCCGGAGAGAGGAAACTCCGCTTGAGGAATCTGTTGGGATGTTGCCGACCAGTTTTGCTGCAAGTTTCTGGTTTGCTGCAACACAAAGCAAGAGAGGGGCATGGCAAAGCATTTTCAACAAATGTATGCATGACCATTCTCCCCGTCCTTCCACAAGCTCAAGGGAGTGTAGGCCTCGATCCTCAGGCCACCAATCACGCATCTCGATGCATGATGGCCGAGGAGTCGAATTGCACTACTTAGTATAGAATGAATGCAACTATGAACACATGAAGCCAACAATTCTATCATGGGTAATCAAGAATGTCGGGGACCGAGAATCGAGACACATTTCGTCACTTGGAGTACGAAGCATCCCTCATTTCCCGTGTTTCGACTAAACCCTATTCCAAACACAATGTGATATACATGGCATACACAATGCGACTAGCATGCAACCCTAAACGCAATGCAACCTAATCATGCTAGCATGCGAGGGATGATATGTAAACATGCAACTAGCATACACAATGCTATGAACTAAGAATGGCATACTCAATGCACATGAACTATATGGCATACGCAATGCACATACGAAGATGGACATGCGCGAAGACATGAACAAGGCATACACAATGCGACGATCAAGCATGCGACAACATGGATGTGGCATACATAATGCAAGATGGACTTCAACTAAAATGAATGGGCCTCAGCCACACTCAAATCAGTGGCCATACATGATGAAAATGAAGTAACAACACACATGCAAACATGCACAAATGCAAGGGACCAAACCTAAGGCACAAAGTGCAACTCCACCAAAGCATGGTAAGCATGAAATATGGCATACAATCACATATTTTCCAGCTCTGAAATGACATGCAAGATGGTCCCGAATCATGCAAACACCTCAGACAATGCATGCTAGATGGCCCAAATACCGAAACTAGTGAAGTGGATTACACTATAGGCATGCAAAGCAATACTCAAATGGCCAAACTGACCCCAAATAGTCCGTATGCAAGTCAAAATAGTAGCAAATATGGACTAAAATGATGGCTCATAAAGCATGGAAATGAAGCTCATGCAATGGCCCAAAAATGAGGCATACAAGCACAACTCTCAAACGCATTTAAAGAGTGATAAACATAAGAATATGGAAACCTCATATGCTCTAATATATCTTGTTTAATGATGCCAAAACATGTCAAGGGCCCAAACAACGCATGCTAGTGGACTCGATATGCAAAGCTTAATTGAACTATAACCATATACAACAATGCATCGAAAGTGGCTTGCGACCACGAAGGTGGTCTCCCGGGCCACAGTGTCCCTCTAGGGGGAGGGAACAAGGTGTGTGCCAAAAACTGGAGCAAACGGAGAAAGTTAAGCGGTCCCGAACCGAGGCGCGCAACCGACGGTTTCGAAAACCGAAAACTAGTCTCCAAACGGGAACAGTGGTCTACGACCACGAAAAGTAGCCTACGGCCACTGAGAGATGGTCTACGAGACCTCTCCCTCCCTTCGGGAAGAGAAAACAGAATCTGGTTCGCAAACCGAGGCAAAGCACAAAAGAGTCCCGAAGTCCGGAGGCAAGGCTCTCAGCCGAGACTCCGTAACCTCAAAACGAGCACAACATGCGCAATCACCGAGCGCTCAATCGATGACGTATGAGTCTTAAGGTCAGTCAAAATGGGGTGTCTACAATCGGCGAATGATGTACGCTGTAAATATTTAAGAATGCTATCTTGTAGCAAGCTGGCAAAAACTGTCAGCACATTAGGGCATATATACATTTGAAATGGAGACATATATACAATAAAGTAGAAAATATGCAAGCATATATATGCCGAACAAAAATTATAAAGAAGCATGAACATTGAAAACAAAACATTTTATTCAATCAACCAATAATTACATAGTTTTTAACGCAATCTGCGATTTGAGCATTACAATGTGTTTACATAATTTTTATCTGGCGTCTCCCTCATCATCACTCTTTTCGATTTCAAAAGCGGATAAGGGAAAATGCTCAAGCTAATACAGCGGCAACGCCGAATCAAAACCCTTTGCCCGGAGAGTCTCCGCAGCCTGAAGCGCCTCGATCCAACCGTGGCTAAACCTCGGTTCTCGCATCGGCAGACCTCCCCTGAAAGCTTTTCCTTGGTTTTGTCGATCCCAATCTTCCGGCCTGCATGAAAGCCTTGTTCATAGCCTATGGTCCTTGCATTTTCCATGGCAAACATGCTTGCCGTCTCCCTGTCGACAATCGCGTGACTTAGCAACCGTTGGGTCACTCTTTCGTCCATGACCGGGTTTGAGGGACCTGCCGCACGAGGCTCGATGGTTTGAGCCTTCCTAAGTTCCCTGAGCTCGCGCTCGGCTTTTTCCGCACGAAACTCCAAACTACGTATCCGTTCATCCTTCTTCTCTATTTCCTGCCGTGTGGCGCACAGACGCATGCTCACCTCACAAGCGGTGTACAGCCCTTTCACCGCTCCATGGATGCCTTCTCGAAATACTTCGAAATCTTGTCATCCAACCATCGACTATTGGACCTCCGGTGGAAAGAACTGTCGAGCAAACTCGACTGCTACACCCGGGTTGTTAATAATGGAATCCACCTCCGTCATCGGTTTATTTCCCATGAAAACCGTAAAACTCAACGGTCGTGGCCTCGCGTCAGGCTCGCTTCTCGGTAGCGGTCACGGGGAGCTTCCGCGTTGCTGTTTCTCCTTTTGGGGTGATCTGCTTTGACGACTAGGGGGCTGACGCCTTTCCCGTTCTTTGGATGCCCTTCCTCCTGTGCGCATAGGCTCGCTACTGCGATTCATTGTAGCGTCTAACTCAGTCAATGTTCGTCCTTCTCCTTTGCTGTTGAAGAACAACCTGTTTGACATTCGCACTTGTCCCGGGCTACTTTAAATCAAGTCTAAATAAAAATAGGTGGAATCACTGGCGCGAACTGACCCCATTTATCCTTAATGTATGTAGTGCCCCCGAGGCGACGCCATTAATTCTAAACGCCCAAAGGCCAGATGCCGATCGGACCACTCCACGAACTAGTCCCATTCGGCTCATGAAGTTCCTGCACTGGCTGGGGCAAGGGCAGATTTATTAATCTGATCGGCCAAGTACCTAGGCCCAATGCCGATCACTCTATGCCTCAGCCACTCCACGAACTAGTCCCATTCGGCTCATAAAGTTCCTGCACTGGCTGGGGCAAGGGCAGATTTATTAATCTGATCGGCCAAGTACCTAGGACCAATGCCGATCGCTCTATGCCTCAGCCACTCCACGAACTAGTCCCATTCGGCTCATGATGTTCCTGCACTAGCTGGGGCAAGGGCAGATTTATCAATCTGATCGGCCAAGTACCTAGGCCCAATGCCGATCGATCTATGCCTCAGCCACTCCACAAACTAGTCCCATTCGGCTCACGAAGTTCCTGCACTAGCTGGGGCAAGGGCAGATTTATGCCGACCGATGTGTTCCACAGCCATTCCATGAAATACAAGCATTCGGCTTTTTGGAGTTAAAATGGCCTAATTATCTATTCGGCAAGTATACATGAATGTTTAATCCAAAATAGCAAAAAACTATATCACTCATCAATAACACAATTTAGCAACAATAATAGCAAAGTACAAAAGGAATTTTCATTAAGTAAATTGGGCACAAATTGTAGCCATTTTACATATGAAAACTACTAAACAAAATGCTACAAGTTCGCATGCAAATGCCTAGCAAAAACAAAAACAAAAACATTTGAAATGAAAATGACTGTAGCAATACAAAACGAAAAGCTGTAAAATACATTCGAAATCCTAAAACAAAAACAAGTGTCTCCTAAATCAGTCCTCGGAGTCAGACTCTAGCGGCTTAACATCCACTTGCTCGTATGGAATTGGCATAGCCAATGTCACATTAGCAGCAGCAAGGGCTTTGAGCCAGCCGTGTTTGAATCCCCGATTCTCAAATTTGGGACTTCTTGTACGTAATTTTTGAGGGCAGCTCCTTCCCCGGCCTCATACGCCTTTGAAGCTGCAGGAACGGCTACCTCCTTCGCTGCCTTCAATTCCGCTAAGTCCGCCTTAAGTTTGGCGATTGCCTCTTGAGCTAACTTGAGCTCAGCTTCGCTCGTGTCCACCCTCTGCTCGGCAGCCACTTGGAGTTCGTCCGCATTTCTGGCCCTCTCCAATTCGGCCTCGGCCCTGGCAGCTTCCATTTTTTCCCTCAGAACCTCAAACTCGGCCCGGCTTCTTTAGCCCTCAACTTCAACTTGTAAACGGCCAATTCGTTCGATGGCGTCATGCTGATGGCGGCCTATCTTGGCTATCCTTCCGACCGTCTGCAAAACAGGAGCAGGAGGTTAAATCCAAACATATATACATAGAAAGGAAAGACAAGATCAAGATCTTTACCAGAAGAGCCGATTGAGCGGCTAACGCTACTGCTAAAACGTCTAGCTCCAAGTGAAAAATCGCCTTGTCAGACGGCAATGAAACTGATGAAGCCAGGCTCAGCACAACGGCTGGGTCTTTTATAGCTGACGCGTCAGAGGAGATCGGCATGTTTCTTACCTTGGGTTGAACCACAAAAGGCACAATTGTATCCAACTCCTCTAAACGCGGCCGTTTGTCAGCAGGCTCTTCTCCAGACCTGGCCTCAACCTCGATAGGACGCTTCTCCGACCGTCGTTCAGCCTCATCATTTGCCGGCACAATCGGCTCCAACTCGGCGTCTCGTACTTGAATCGTCTCTTCCGTGACAGGCAAGGGCGGCTCAACATCTGTGACGGGCGGCACTTTGGATCGATTGGCCTCCGCTTGAATGGCCTCCGCTCTCCGCCGCGCGGCCATTCATTCAGCGTTGGCCTTTTTGGCGAGTTGTGTAAGTGACAAGCCGGCCATATCTTCTGGGAGTGAGCCGGGAAGATCCTCTAGTCCGATAAAGATGTCGTCGTAACCTGCCCTCGGCCCGAGGTGGATGGAGGATTGGCTGAATTGAGGTTGGCTTCGTCAAAAGGTAGCCTTAAAGCGTCGTCTACTTCGGCCTCGGACTGGCCTGATTCATCAGCAACCTCTTCTGCGCGCTCTGAGTCGGATCCTTCCAAGCCGATTTGGCGCAAGTTTCTAGAGTTGGTCAAAATAAGAGCCGTTGGAAACTTCTCGCCCCTTAGAATCGGGATGTTTTCTGCTACTGAGAAAATCGTGTACGTCAGCTCGTATTGAAGCAGAATATGGGCCGCCCTCCCTTGTTTCTGAAGGCTTGGACGGCCGAAGTATTTCAACGCAACCTTTATCTCGAAAAGAATGGCGTCGTCGGTTGTGGTCAAAACTTTCTTCAAATCGTTTCCGGCACAAGCAAAACCATTAGGTCTCAAAAGTGAAGCTTTATAAATATAACAAAAGGAAAAATAAATACTACAGGCTATATGGCCACCTGGTTCGCCCCTCCGCCTAGGAATAGGATCGAGGCGATCCTCACCTTTGCCGAATTTCCAGTTGCCTTGGACAACGACCATAACGTCATCGACTCGATTCCCGGAGCTGGAAAGCATAGTCACTAGTTGATGATCGGTGTCCATGGCCCTAAGGAAATAACGACCGTGCCGACCGGAGGACTTGGCCAAGGCATAACAATGCCGAATAGCAGGAATGCCGAGGTTGATCCTAAGGCGATGGTTTAGCACTACAATCTCCGATATGACTCTAAAGAAGTTGACATTGGGTTGGGAAGGAATCAAACACCAATGGCGGAGCACAGCCCTAAAGAGTGGGTGAAGGGGGAATCAGACTCCACCCTCCGTGATTGACAGGAGAGGGAAGACAATCGTGGTTTCATCAGCCCTCTTCATATCGAGGGTGTCGTCTGTCACCAGAAACAGATGGACGTCATCAGGAATGGAAAAATGGCATCGGAAGCCGGAAATTTGATCCGAAGAGGGGAGATCTTTCAAATGTTTTGCCATTTTCTTCAGTTTATAGATATATTCTAAACCAAAAACAAACCAGGAAAAAGGATTTAGAGCAGAGAAGGAGAAAATTTACAAGAGAGGAAGGAGATTGTGAAACAAAGTTACAGAAATAGTTTGGAAGGAAGTCCAGCAGCAAATATCTGAAAGTGTATGTATTTGAAAGGACGTCCAAATTTTAAATCATAATAAATAGAAGTGTACGAAGGGGCGGGAAGTTGAAATGATAACCGAGAAGCATGTGCTCAGACATCTGCATTGGAATGAGGTCAGCCGCCGAATTTTCGGCCCTGACTTTTCGAGTTCGAAACCAAACACTCCAACCAACTGTCATTAGCGGGGTGTTTGCAGGGCAATTATGGGGGCAGAATAATATAGATCGTAAAGAGGCCGGATGGATGAACTTGGGAAGTCAGAATATAAATATAGTATTCGGCTTTGTCCTCCATATTCATCCTACCTTGTTTGGGCGAAAGGCTGGTTGGGTAAGGGGTCGAGTGAAAAGCAGTCTGCTACAAAAGAGGCCGAGTGCCGAATTGAAAAGAGGCCCAATCCTGAGGCCCAAGAAAGAAAAGATATAAATAGAATAACATCAGCCAGAAAGAGCTATGTGAGAACCATTTCGCTTAACTTAAAATACAAGTAATCTTGAGTGCAGAGACTGACTAGCCCATCTGAGTGCTAATTTTGGCACCCCCAATCGGAGTGTTTGTTCCTTTTCAGGTGACTTGCTGAGGATCACGAGCGTCCCCCAGGATAAGAAGAGTATTTCCAAACCACTTCTCCACAAAATGCTATTCCACATTTACATCAGCAAGACGTGGGGGTTTAGATACCAAGTGGTGCCCTTCCATGCTTGTATCAGCAAGTCATGGGGGTATAAATACTATTTCACGCTTGCATCATGTAGACGTCCTCGAACGTCCCGGGAAGAAATCCTGGTTTCGTTCTATGTGGGCTCACTACAGTTCGGACTCAAATAGTCACGGTTCTTAATCTGATATCACAATGTGCAATGTGAGATTGATAAATCACCAAAGAGTCCAAATCTGGCAAATCGTTTTTGCAAAACTGATTTTTTTAGAAAGAAGTGCTAAACGTGGACAACTTCGCCAGATACAGAGTCGCCACCTAAATATTTTATTTTGGGGGAATTTAGGAAACCTTGACTCATGCCTAAGGCCATGTGTCCGTCATCACCAAAGTTGCCTCGGCTCAGGAACTTGCGTACGATTGGGGAAGGTCATCTATGAGCACCCCCGCTCCCCCGATCAAAGATCGGCCACTACTAAACATGATATCTTGTTTTTCAAAACACATGTGCTCTTATTCCGGTTAATTAGCTAGAATTACTATGTGATGCGCACAACACATAAGTATAGACTAGATCGCCTAATTTGGAACAAAGCATTGCATATCCGTTTGTTTGGAAATGTTTTGAAGTTTGCTACTCGCAAGTAGGCTAAAACACGGATTTTAATGAATTATCCCAATTCAAGCAATCCAACCTTCACCCACAGGCATTCAGGCAGTTTGTATCAACTAAGTAGTTAGCCTCATGGCAAGCATGCTTTCATGGCAATCAATAACACACATGCAAGGGTGCTAAAGCATAAACACTCACAGTGTACTCCGAGCCAAAACAAAAAACATGTTAGTAATCAATGTATGATCCAAGTCCATGTTAAAATGGCTAATGCATCGCATACAAAATGTCACTAGAATAGGTTCGGCTAATCTAATGATGGCATGTGAAATGCAACAACTCGATGCAAGTATTCAAGTTTGGAATTGAAATACTATGTAGTTAGTATGATGCGTCGAGCCCGGTGCATACAATACAGATGAATGGATCCACGCATGCATAGCATAAGGTATGCTAAATCAAATATGCCCTAAAACTAACCATCATAAGCAGTTAAATAAAAGGGAGAAAGAAGTGGGGGTTGGAAGACATGCATCACACGCACGCACGCTCATTACACAATTACGCCCTCTCGAGGGAGGGACCGAAAGAATAATACAAATTAATTAACTAACAAGCTAATGAATTATTACACAATACCTAATTAATTAAAGGTATGAAAGCAGTAAAGAGGCCTCACGAAAAGGGATGAATGCGTGCACGCCCGGCTTCGCTTGGAAACCCATCACCATACTCATGCTACCTCTGTTTACACTGCTCTGTTCCTCTGAAGACTGCGCAAGTCCCAAGGATGCTTCAGAACCACTCCCTGAACACTGTGGGATGTCACCGGCCAAGGATAAATGGCCATCGACCAAAAGTTGGGCTCTCGGCCACAAATGTATAGCCGGCCGCACTAAAGATGGTCGACCGACCATATCTTCTTCCAGAATCCTGTTTTGCTACAGCAGAGGACAGACAAGGCATGGCAATGCATTTTTAAAGCAATGTTGGCACCACCGCCCTCCTTATCATGTTTAAGGCTCAAAGGAGTGTGGTTCTCGATCCTCGGACCATCAATCACGCATTTCAATGCGTGATGCTCCAAGAAGTCAAGTGTGCAACTTCAATATCAAATGCACAAGAAACAAATGAAGGGCCTCCAACCTCTATCATGGTCAATCAAGAGGCAAGGGATGCATGCTCAATACTATGCAACCTAAATATGCAAGCAAGCTAATGCAACATGAGCATGCCATACAAGACTAATGGTAACAAGCATGCCAAATGCAATGCAACCTAAACTAATATGCAAACTTGCAAGGCATGTGACAATATTCATGGTTAGGCAAGCATGTAACAACATGTGAGGGACAACTCATGCAAATATGCAAAGCAACTTAACACAAGATGCATGCCAAATGCAACACCACTTAAACATGGGACAACATGCGAGGATGGTCTTAAACCAAAATGGGCAGCTCTCGAATAAGCCCAAATCAGTGGCCAAAATACTATGGAAATGAGGACAAAAGTACATACAAACATGCATGCCAATTGGCCTAACACATAAACATCGAAGGGGAAACTTTGAAGCACACTTAAAAGGGAAGAAAAGCATGCAAATGTGACAACATTACATGCTATGAAATGATGCTAAAGGTGATGCCAAATCACATGAATAAGCCAAGCATGCATGATTAAGGCTTGAGGCTTAAAACTAGGCAAGGGACTTTAACCAAAGCTACACAAAACAAAGAGCATATGGCAAGTATAACCCAAAATAGTCCTAAATCATGGCAAGGTAAACCTAAAACATGCAATGACCCAAGCCAAAACAAGCTAAAACAAATGGGCAAAACAAGAGGCATTCGAGGCCATAAAAGATGTATTGCACTACACCTAATACAACCAAACATGGCATGATTTAGGCAACCAAAAACAGAGGTATGACATGTCAAAATGAGCCCAAAAACCCACCTAGATGTCATCCTATGTACCCAAGCATGTTGGCATACATAATGTCACATTCATAAGGCACAAAACACAAACCCTTTAAAGCATTGAAGGAGCAATTAGTGTAAGCATTCAAGCATACTATATGGACTGAAATGACATTATAAGTGGTGCCAAACCACTGAAATGATCCAAATGGGGCATGCTCATGACTCACACACCCAAAGCCAACAAGCTAGAATACATGGTAGCTATACAAAACAATGCAAGCATGGCCAAAACAATGAAAAATAGAGCTTAAGCATGCTACAACAAGCCTAAAAGCTTCATGGAGTTAGGCCAAAATCATGCTAAAAACACATGTTACAACATGATGCATGTTAAGGCCAAAACTTGGGATTACAAGACAAGTGTATAAAGCATACATGGCATGTCTAAACCAACTTTGGACAGAGGTGTATCATGGCAAAACAAAGCCTAATACATACTGAAATGGAGCTAAAACAAACTAAACACACAGGCTACCACATAAGCCATTTATGCAATCATTAAAGACAACAAGGAGAGGGAATGACCCTCTTCTATTTAGGACCTCAAAACCACATCTCCACCACTGAAAATCCTCCAGATTTTAGTGGTAGAGAGGTCATGCAAAGACCAAAACAATGGCCAAAATGTATGGCCTAAAACAAGGCCTAACAAGGCCTTGGAGGGGGGGAGACAACCCCAAACCTCAAAGTAACCTTAAACAAAGTTCTAAAACACACAAAATCAGAACTTTTGTCAGTTATAGTCAAAGCTTAAAACAATAAGCAAGAATGGCTAAAAGCCTATGCAAGAATGGGGAATCTAAAGCAAGGAACTCACCCTTGTAGAACCTCTTCAAGATCAAAGCTCCAGCAAGTTTTCTGAGTTCAAACCCACCCAAGAACACTGAAATCAACCTCCTATCACCTCAGCAACCAAGGATGGTGTTCTAGTGTGCGTTTGTGTACAATAGTAAGACAATACTACACTTTTGGACACAAAACAAAGCTAAAACAAGAAGAATAGATACAACACTATATCTATCCTCTCAAGAACCACTTTTTTGAACCCTGGAGGAGGGAGGAGGAGCTCCCTCTATATAGAGGTTCAAATCCTCAAGCTTCCAAGAGAAGCTAAACAAGAGGCAAATCCCTCCATACACGTGTATGGAGGGGGTCAATTGTTCATGCCAGCTATTACAGCTGGCATAAAATATCTGCCAAAAGCATATGGAAAGGGGTCGACCAGCAGAAATGGCCGATTGACCAACAAAAAGGGCCGGTCGACCAAATATAGTGCCGACCGGCCACACTCTTGGCCGATGGGAACAAAACAGTGCCGGTGGCCTCAAGCCTTGGCCAGTGGGTTGGGGGGATGACCAACAAGCCTCCCTCTTTCCTCCAAAGCAAAAACAAAAGTGTTTGGTCCACAACCAAACACAAAACAGTCGAGTTGAGAGATCTTGAGGCAAGGCGCATGGCCGAGACCTCCGAGAACTCAAAACGAACACGAACATGGATAATCACCGAGTATTCAAACGATGACGTCCAAGTGTTGAGGACGGTCAAAAATGGGGTGTCTACAGTTGCCCCTCTTTGACAGAACTCGAAAGTCATAACAATGACGGGAGTGAGTGTCAAAGCCCAGAGACGACCCATTTTTGACAAGGCCGAAGACTTGGATAAAGCATACAAGCTAGCAAGATATGTGCCCGTAGGCAGGGGCAAGATGCAAAGGACATGCATGATGCCGAACATAACTTATGATCATGAAAAGAGAGCTGTAACGAAGCAAATACATACAATAAATGCAACAGTTTAAGCAGGCGGATACAAATCTAACTATATTACATGCAGAAAGGGTGTAAGAGAATTATACGATTCTCGCTACGTCTCACGCGGAGAATACAATACTTGTGTGGTTCGTCTGGTCGCGCCAACTTCAAATGAACCACACATACAATATCGTGCCTGAGAAAGAAAGAAAACTTAACAGGTACAATATTGTTAGAAACATACATAGCAATGCAAGTGACAAGTGCGCGACAACGCAAGCGAAGTGTGCATAACAATGCAATGCACCAACAAGTGCAGGTAGAGTGCGCAAGATAGCGCGAATGTAATGTAATGCACTAACAAGTGCATGAGGTGCGCAAAATAGCGCGATGCGCAAAATAGCGCGAATGATGCAAAATCCAATGCACTAACAAGTGCATATGTTGTGCGCAAGATAGCGATGCGTAAAATAGTGCGAGATGAAATGCATGCAATATGCAATATGAAATGTAATGCACTAACAAGTGTATGCATGCGGTGCGCAAGATAGCGCGATGCGCAAAATAGGGCAAAATGAAATGCATGCAAAATGCAAGTTGGGTGCACAAAACAGTGCGATGGTATATAATGCAACTAAGCAATGCAAATGATATGCAATGTATTTCAGATGATCAAATCACAAGCAGTATAAAAACCTCACAAATATCATAAAGGGATGGAGATGCAAAATCAAACTATGTCTACCATAGAAAAGGTGCCAAAACCCTCAAACCACAATCCCTTTAGTGGAATAGGCGCGTACACATGCAGAACTATGTGTTTGCAGACGGAAGACAAAATACAAGTAATTGGGTGGTATGATATAAGTGAGGAATGATCTACTGAGGAAAGATCATGATCGTAAATGCTGGATGCAACACATTACAATGCAATGGATGAATTGAATAAGGCACGCGGCCAAACCGTATCTTGCCTAGGAAAGGCATGGACACAAACAAACCATGTCTAACACGGAAATGGTGCCGTCACCCTCAACTCTAGGTGCGTACACATAATAACATAACCATGCTTCAACGTGAAAAGTATGGGCACATACCAGACCAAGCTCAACATGGAAAGGCGCAAGCCATAGATGGATAATGCAGTGAATGCATACAAACTACAATGTGACATATATTCTATATGCAATGAATGGAACGGATAAGGCGCGTGTCCAAACCGTATCTTGCCTAGGAAAGGCATGGACACAAACAAACCACATCTAACACGGAAATGGTGCCGTCACCCTCAACACTAGGCGCGTACACAAAATCTCATAACCATGCTTTAACGTGAAAAGTATGGGCACATACCAGACCAAGCTCAACATGGAAAGGCACAAGCCATAAATGGATAATGCATTGAATGCATGCAAGCTACAATGCAACATATATTCTATATGCAATGAATGGAGCGGATAAGGCGCGCGTCCAAACCGTATCTTGCCTAGGAAAGGCATGGACACAAACAAACCACGTCTAACACGGAAATGGTGCCGTCACCCTCAACACTAGGCGCGTACACATAATCTCATAACCATGCTTCAACGTGAAAAGTATGGGCACATACCAAACCAAGCTCAACATGGAAAGGCGCAAGCCATAGATGGATAATGCAGTGAATGCATTCAAACTACAATGCAACATAAGGAGATGCACGACAATGCACATTGTTTGAAATGCATGATAATGCAAATGAAAGATGCATGGCAATGCATGTTGTTTGAAAGTGTGTGATGATGCAGGTGAAAAATGCATGACAATGCAGAATAAGAGGAATGCATGACAAAGAAAAATGAGAAACATGCATGACAATGCGTGATAAGGAAATGCATGACAATGCATGTTGAGGACATGCATGACAATGCAAGATTGGGAAATGCATGACAATGCATGTGAGGTGCGCATGACAATGCGAGGTAAGGAGAATGCATGGCAATGCATGTATGACATGCGTGACAACGCACAAAATGTAATCATAACAATGCGAGTGAAACGACACATAGTCAATGCGCGCTCATGATAAGACGTTGTAATGCAATGCATGTAAAACAATTTCTGAATCTCTCAAGAGTCAAAAGGATACGAAAAAGGATAAACCTCGTACGTATCAAGTGCCATGCACAGAAAACACGGCTCGAGGTCAACACGGAGGCCTGTTGCACTTTAAAAATGCACTTTCTTGCACTGCCTTGAGTAATGAAGGTCCACAAACCACATAAATGACCCAAACAAGGGTATGGGAGGTGCACCGGCCACCAGGGAAGACCACCGGCCATCCACCAACCACGAAATAAGGCCACCGGCCAAATATTTGGCCGACCGGCCAACAATTTGGCTGATCGGCCAAATATCGCTGTATCGGGGCAGTTTTGTCAATTGGCCATGGGTTTTTAAATATAGGGCCTCAAACCCTATATTTTCACTTCCCACAAACTCGAAAACCTCTATCCCCTCTCTCTAGGTGATTTCCCAACCCTCGGTCGGAGTTTTTACGGTGTTTTTATGCCCTTTTCGTCATTCGATTCGCGAAACCCTCCTTGTTTCGAACATTTTGAACCGAACAAAACTTGGTTTCGGTGTCTCTTTCTCGATTTCCACCACTTGCGGTTTGTTTGCCCCGAGTTTACCTCGTTCTTTGTGCCTTTTTTGGATTTCGACCTTTCCGCCCATTTTTCACCCTCCAGGGTTGACCTTAGGGTTGACTTTTTGCATTCTTGCTCGATTTTCACATTTTCGGCCATTTTCACGCTATTCTTGAGATGGCAGATGACATTCCAGGCGGTGGGGCTCCCCTGAAGATGGACGTGGACCCTGAGGTCGTGCTCCTATCGCTTCACATCCGGCCGTTCGATCCGACGGCCTACAGGCCGGCGATACACGTACTTCCTCCTAACAGCCTTCGTTACTTCAGGAGCTATGAGCGAGGCGCGCCATTGGAGCTTCTGCTGTGTGAACCAGAGTCACGTCTGCCTTATGGCAGTTCTGAGGTACACTCTTCTCTGTTTCATTTTTCTGCAACGTAGAATACATAACTGCAATAGTTGATTATGTTCTTTAACTGTTTAACTCGGATACACCGATATATCACATGTTGTAATTCACTGTGGGCACACTCACACTCAATATCTGTTTAAACTTGAACACATGCATACACACTGCATTTTCATCTATTCTGAGCGTACCCAAACACATGCACACACACTGCATTTTCAACTGAAATGACCCAAACAAAATGTTACATCATATGCTTAGCCCATCCGAAATCCATGTAAATTCGAACACATGCACCCTCACTGCATTTTTGCAAATTCTGAGCGCACCCAAACACATGCACACATACTACATTTTCAATTGAAACGACCCAAACAAACTGCTACATCATATGCTTAGCGCATCCAAAATCTGTGTAAACTCGAACACATGCAACCTCACTGCATTTTTGCAAATTCTGAAAGCATTCAAACACGTGCACATATACTGCATTTTCAATTGAAATGACCCAAACAAACTGTTACATCATATTCTTACCGCATCCAAAATCTGTGTAAACTCGAACACATGCAGCCTCACTGCATTTTTGCAAAATCTGAAAGCATTCAAACAATATATATCTGACACAATTTTGCATCTGTTTGTTTTTGAACACAAGGAGATTCCCATGCCTTCCGAGGGTATGGGAATGTCGGCGCTCGAGGATGGTATACGGAGCTTCCTGTTGCGGTCCGTCAGATTGTCAACCAGGCTGGCTTTGGGACCTTCTGTATGGGGCTCTCGCATCTCACTGTGAGCAGACCCCTTCTTGCTACTCTGGTGGAGAGGTGCTGGGACACCACCGACTCCTTCCACCTTTCTACCACCGGGGAGATGACGATGACTCCCTTTGATTTCTCGATGCTCACTGGCATCGGGGTAGGGGGTGATTCGATCCCCTTTGATATGGATATGGATGAGTGGGACGCTGCCCAGATGTATCTGCTCGGCGATCGGCCACCTCTTGCCTGGCCAGGGTTTGTGAGGTATTCATGGTTCGAGGACCACTTCCGGATCCAAGCGCCTACTACCCGGGTGGAAGAGGAGCGGTATGCTCGTGGCTTTATCATGTTTCTGCTAGGGACCACGCTCTTCGCCGACCGGGCGAACACCGTTGCCCTCTATCTGCTGAGTGCACTTGTGGATGTGACGCGGATCCGTCTTTACGACTGGGGTGGTGCTGGCTTGGCCACTCTCTATGGTTATATGAGCTCATTGTCCCACCGCAGCGGACAGTTGCTCGGGGGCTATTGGCGAGCCTGGGAGGTACACATTCCCTTTCTGTCTTTTCAATTCTGCTTTTCATTATCTGTACCCCATACACACTGCGCAGACGCAATTTGTTTCACACTGGCTTGTATACTGTACACACGGTACACATATAATCTACTTTACATGCTGCACACATTGCACGATACGGCTCGCATACTGCACAATCTGCACAATCCATAATTCTGTGATTTCTGCTTTATTCTGCATTCTGCTTTATCTGATAGGCATACTGATGTTTGCTCTGTTATACCTTGTAGTTGTGGGTATATGCCTACTTCCCAAGGCTTGCCCCAGTGCCAGAAGAGGAGCTCCCTCTTGGCGTTCCATTCTCTCACCGCTTTGACGTGAGATGCGATCGGAGGCCGCGAGAGTCCTTCATGTTCTTCCGCTGCTATTTTGACACCATCACCGCAGCCGACGTATGTCAGACACTTCAGTTTATTAACTTTGCTTTGCAATGCACTTTAAATAACAGATAACAAACTATATTGCCTACCATTTGCAAATCACCTGGCAGCCATGGGCCCTGTTGCCCGCCGCAGTTCGGGAGCGGTATGCCGGCGCTCAGGAGACTGCCCGATTCAGAGTCTTGTTAGAGGGCCCGGTCTGCTGTGCCTGGTATTTTGGGGAGCGCTTCTTGCGTCAGACTCTTGGCTTGCCGGAGCAGATAGTTCCGAGACCTCCTCCTATCCATACGAGGGTTATGAAGAGGTACACTCTACAAGAGATGAGGAGGTACACGGTCGGCTGGGATGCGGAGCGCTTCAGGGACGAGGGCGACTATACCGAGTTCATCTAGGCTTACCTGATGCCGCCTCTGAGTAGTGCTCGCCGAGCTGAGAGGAAGACGCCTGTGGCACCGGCAGTCGGAGCAAGAGCAGGAGCAGGAGCAGGAGCATCGCGGCCACCTCGGGCCGGAGGTAGAAGTGGACCCCGGAGAGGGCAGGGAGCTGGGTGGCCCGAGCTGCCTACTATGATGACATGTCGAGGGCAGGGTAGGGAGACTTACCAGATCCCCATTGCTCCCCCTTCGGTTGATCACGAGCTAGTCGGGTTCTACGACTTGCCCCTGGTATGTACCACTGCATTTTGCATCCTATACCATCATTTCATTTCATTTGTTTTAATATTCCACAGAATACTAATGCTTTTAACACTCTTGCAGGCTTCCTCCGAGTACACTCGCCAGTCACTGGAGTTGACTGCCTCCATGATGGGGATGCTACAGCGGAGTCTGGACCTGCTGAGCATCTATGGGATCACGGTAAGCTCTTTCAACCACAGTCTCAAACCCTACACAAACTTATGCATCGCACTATCAACACAATACGTAATACACGGCCCTCACCACATTTGATATACTGTAACCCACAGACTGCTCACAGCACTCTTCACGGTGTTCATACACTGTTCTCATACACTGTATTCTGCACTGATACACTGCTCACAGTATTCATACACTATACTCATAAATTGCATTCTGTACTGATACACTGCTCACGACATTTATACACTCTACCCATACACGACATTCTGCACTGGTACACTGCTCACAGCATTCATACACTATACCCATACACTGCATTCTGTACTGATACACTGCTCACAGCATTCATACTCCGTACTCAGTAATCATACTCTGCTTTGCGTAGCATAACTGATGTATTTACCATTTGCCCTTTTCAGGCCCCATTCCAGATACCGGCTGCAGGGGGTGCCCCACCTGGACCATCTGCACCTGCCCGAGGAGGAGGGAGAGTAGGACGAGGGACGATAGTATACCCCCGCACCAAAGCGGGGCGTACTCATATTGGGGGTAGCTCATGGGCGCCGGTTCCAGATGATGATGAGTCCGAGGCAGAGACGGTGGTAGAGTCGTCTAAGGAGGAGACCGGAGATGACTCAGGTTCGGGCTCGGATGGTGGAGCCGGCGACGATGCTCTTAGACCTTTGTCCAGGAAGAGGACGAGGACAGACTCTCAGGCCTGATATTACTGATGCGGATTCAGACTTTTGTTGCCTTTCTTCTTTTTGTTGCTTTGTTCAGACATTTTCCTCTTTTAGCTAGTAGTTTGAGCACTTTGTACTGCCGCCGGCAGGTTTTGTTTTCTTCAAAACTATGTACTTGAAAAGATGATGGAATGAAACAAACTTTTTGTTTGAAAAAGTGTTACATTTGCACATTTCATACATCACATTGCATCGCATCACATCACATCACATTACAGAACAATGTAAATGTGATTGATCTCTCGTCTGAAAATTAAACACTTGCATCGCAATAACCAGGTAGTGAATCGACTAACAACCAAACAACTCATACAGCATACTACTCATTCTGAACACATGGCTCATAACGCAGCGCTTGGTTTATCCGGCACAAAACTCATACGACGTACTGCTCAATCTGAACATACAGCCCATAACATAGTGCTTGGTTTAATCTACACATGGTGAATTTCTAAACAAACAGTTCAATCTGAACGGACGGGATGCAAAGATGGAATTGGCAGAAGTTGAAACATACTCAGATGCTCCGAATTTTCCCTCTTTCCTTTTGCTTCGCAATTCGGAGCCCATATGTTCGCTGTTTTCACGTGACCTAGTTTGAACCCTGCGGTTTTATAAAAGAACAAATCTTGTTTGGCACAAATATGGAGAATGGCACAGCACTCCGAGCACAAAACAAATCATTTTTGAAAATTAAGAAATGAGTTCTTGACCGGGGTATTGAGCTAACGACTGAACACAGCGCACCATGACTCAACAACGGAAAACAAGGGTAAGCAACCTAAAAACGATCGAGTAACACTCGAAACGACTCAAAACAAGAATCGAAACAAACAAAACAACAAACACGACACTCAGACGTATTGCAAAGATGAGAGACCTTTCGGTTCACAAGGAGCCAGTTTCTCTGGATATTGTTTCGCACCCTTTCTTATTTGTGATCCTCACGTCACTTGGCCCTTAAGCTTGATTTTTTCTAAAAAAGCCCTTTTCTCACTTTTTCTCTCAACGCACATCTCTCTATTCCTTAATCTCTCATTTTTCATCCCTCCCCAGGATGGTTGATGGATAAACAGGAAGTTGTGGGCTCATGCCTGACATTATCAGCTCGCAGCTATTTCCTCCGGTGACGTCACCACAAGAAATTAAGGTTTTAAAGACAAATTTTTAGGGACAAAAATAATTTGTTTATAAAAATTATACTTTTAAGGACAAAATGAAAGAATTTTTTTAAAAATATATTTAATCATGTTATTACATTTTCTAGACAAATTTATTTGGTTGTAAAATGACCAATCACTTTTCCCTACAATTTTAGTTGGTCCCTAATAAACATAAATCATATCCCTACAATTTTAATTGGTCCCTAATAAACATAAATCATATATTATTATATTTTATATATTAATTTATGAACTCAATAATCGAGGACTCAAAAACAAAAACAAAAAAAAGTTTCATCACTCACTCTCTCTCTCTCTCTCTCTCTCTCTCTCTCTCAAATCCCTAATTTCTCTTCTCTACTGATTCATATATCTCTTCTCAACGAATTCGATGTTTGGATTGATCCATTGCTGCCTCATCTCTCCTTGATTCTCCGATTTCTTGGCGAACCTCCGGTAGTGATTCCGATCAGGTACCATATATTATCAACTTATTTGATAATCGACTATCATATTTATGAATCGCCTATATTCAATATGTTTGATGTAGCAGCAGCCTCTTGGATGCTTTAACCATTATGAGATTTGAGTGGAAAGTATCTTGGGGTTTCTATTTGCAAATTTAGATTCTCTCCATTACATGGTTTGTTGGAACTGAAGTGAATGGAGATCTCTCTATTTCAATGCATGATATATGTTTTTGTTTTTGTTTTTTGTTTTTCTTTTTGTTTTTTTTTTTTTTTTTTTTTTTTTTTTTTTTTTTTTTGAGAACTAATATAGATACGTGGATGTAGCAATCTACATTTGCTACATTTACAGACCATTGAAATCTCTTATTTCATTCATGTAATGATGAGGATCATATCCAATCTAGGCCTCAGTCCATCATAGATCATCCATCCGATGCTCTGTTAATGTGAAGCCATGATGGAGTTCCTTTGTTTTCTATTAGTAGTAATTGGAGGGCTGTGTGCCACATGTATCTTCATTTTTTTTTTTTTTTTTCATTGTTGTCTTTGGAGAATCCCTTATCCTTCTTTTTGCTTTGAGCATTCTATCTGTTTTCTTTGTAATTAATATGTCCTTTTTGTAGCTGAATGATAAAAAAAAAAATGTTTATTAATCTGTAGTATGTGTTTTTTCTTGTTCTTGACGTTTTAATAGTTGACTTATCTTTATGTCGTGATTAAGTAACTGAATAGGTTGGAAGCTACCGTGCTGGATCTGGTTGCAGATGATAGTGGTGGCATGCAGAAACAAAAATCTAGATTCCACTGGGATAAGGTATATCTTGTGGATGTTTATTTTTTTGTTTTTCTTTCAAACTATCTCCTTTTAAACTATGTGAATCTGTTTGCTGGCAGAGGAGTAAGAAGTACATCAAGTTAAACAATGGGGACCGTGTGACAGCTAGCGGAAAGGTATTTTATCAAAGATCTTTGCAGTTTTACAAATATATAAAGCTTTTTTATTGGTATAATTGGCATATAGAAGAAATAGGTGTAGGGGAGATGCTTTGCTTCTTGAAATTAGGTGTAAAGTGGTTTTCTTGTTGAACATATTTATTTGCAGTCTACTGAGTGTTAAAGATGTTCTATTTTTTGCTAAGAGTGTTGAATTGTTAAAGATTTGTGGAGTTTGCAGCTTCAAACTTCTTCCTATGACGAGATAATGTGGAGTTTTCTATTGGGGTTCACTATGGGCAGGTTCTATTAGACATTGCCGAGTCCTTAGTGACTGTGAAATTGAATTTGAACCTTAGGAAAGAGTAGCTGTTCAAAAATTAGTCTTGATGTATTTACTTCATTGCTTGTGGATAACTCTTCATCTTCTTTTTCGTTCTTTATAATTTTGAATTCTATTGAAAATATTGGAATCGTGCTTAACAATGGAAAGAATTGTTATTTGTGTTATTATAAAGTTAGTATTTTGAATTGTACCCCAGACACATGCACATATTTTTTTGAACGATATGCTGTCCATTTTCTAATATTCTTTATGATAAGAAACTGGTCTTATGAGATGACTCTCAAGTATATGAAATTACTTTTATTTGTTTGACGTGTGATACATTGCTTTATGTTGCTTTAGTTGTGAATAGCATGTTGGATGCACCTTAATAAATGATTTGATTTTATAGGGGGGAAAAGTGGTTTCGTTCTATCCATGGCTAGAACTAATTTTTCTTATTTGTCTTGGCGTGAAGGTTATTTGGGATTATTTACTCTTTTTGTCTTTCAATGGTGAGCAGATAAAGACAGAGGGTGGTGCAAAAGTAACAGCTAACAAAACTGGCATATACAAGAGGTGGAAAGAGCAGTCACACAATAAAATATCCCTTAAAGGATCCAGTTATGAGGGCAATGCTGAAGAATCCAAAACTTTTTCAGGTGAGTGCTTTGAAATCAGAAACTATTTGTATTCATTCGGGCTCTTGTTCATTTGAATTTTGCTATTCTGTAATTCTAGAGTTAACACAACTGAGAAAAGTTGTAGGTTTTTGTATGTAAATTGCTGACAGACTGTTTATAGATTTTTCTGGGAGTGAGCAACTATAGGAAACATTTGGCCTTTTTTTTTTTTTTTTTTTTTTTTTTTTTTTTAACTAAATGAAATATGTGTTTTGACTTGAAACTTTTGACTTATTTTGTGAAGATACACCTATTTTTGCAGAAATGTTGCAATTACTCTTGACTGAATTGTTGCATTTGGTGCAATATATTGATCACTTGTTTCAAACAATGTAAATAAGAGCTAAGGGAATTTTATGGTTGACACATTGTGCAGAAAAGCTATTAATCTGATCTGAGAAGTTAGAGATTTTTGTTGGATCAATTGTTAAGAGGCTTTTGCTTTATAGGAAAGACTGCTTTACACATTAAGAAAAATATGCATATTTTATTTTTTTGATTATGATTTATTATGATTGGCATGCAAAAGTTTGATTGTTGATTTTTAACTTGTGAGAGAGAATTAGATTTGGTTGTTGTTTTCAAAGATCAGAACCCAACATGTATGAAAAATCTTACTATCTGGTTGTCCTCATATGGAGGTTTTTGAATTGAGTTGAGTGTACTGTAGGAGTGACATGCTCGTAGGCTTGGAAGCATTATTTTCAGAGTGAGTTTGAAGGAATGATGGTTTTTTTTTTTTTTTTTTGGTAAGAAGAGTGGTTAAATGATTTGCTGTTAGTACTTGCTTTTTTGTGCCTAACACACGGTTCGATTTTAGTTTAATCTTTGTTAACTCTTGAATTGGTAATCTATTTGAGAATTTGGCCTATTCTATGCAGGTTCTGAAAGCTTGTGTCGATTTGAAGCTTGGGAGCTCTCTGTTAGATTTTGAATGCCATTTCAACGAATCCCTTGAGAAGAAGATGCAATGAGTTGAGTTGTTTTGTTATTTAGGTAGATATAACTCCAATTACAATTTGTTCATTGAATAGTTGAATGCTAGAAACAATGCTTATGGCACTAGCCTTATAAATTGGAAATGATACTTTTGAAATCTCTGTCAATTTATGATATACAATCAAGATATTACATACTAATGAATCAGAGCGTGGTATTTGTTTGTTATTGAAATATCTTTTGATTAAGCCTCTTTGAATGTGATGAGCATTTTTTTTTTTTCGGTAATTGAATTTTAATTGGAGATGAACAGATAATCTGGTGATATGTTTGATATTTTCTGTTTGGTTGTTGAAAAATCAACCAAGGAATATAAGTTGATGTTCAAACTAGTATTTTTAGAGTAATTGTTACAAAAAAAAAAAATAATAATATAAATAAATAAATAAATAAATTATCAAACGTTTAGAGACCAATTTTAGTTGTCTTAAAAAAAATTATAACCTTTACACACCACTTTCATTTGTCCCAAAAATTAAAACTTTTAGAGACCAATTTCATTTGTCTCAAAAACTAAACTTTTAGAGACCAATTTATGTTGTCTCAAAAATTACTTTCATTTGTCCTAAAAACTAAACTTTTAGAGACCAATTTTTGTTGTCTCAAAAATTAATTGTGTTACCCCATAATAATTAGACTTTTAGAGACAAATTTTGGTTGTCTCAAAATCAAAACTTTTTGCAACCACATATTTTTGTCTCTAAAAGTCTATTTATAGTGACAAATGCAAAATTTTGTCTCTAAAAGTCATTTTTTGACTTTTCCGGACGGACTATTTAGGACAAACTTGGCGACGTAGGAAATTGGTTGGCTAAAGTTTTTCTCAACAAATATTACACTTTTAGGGATGGAATAAATTTGTCCCTTAAAAGCTGATTTCTTGTAGTGCGTATAGTCAATGCCCCGGATGAGGGAAAGGAGTATCTTGATCCATTCCAAATCGTGCTTCGTACTTGGCTTGATCCCTCGCTACTTCGAGGGTAAGAGAGCTTTTAGCCCTTTGTTGTTAACCTTAGTTGTGCCCTTCGTGGCGAATAGAGTGTCCTTCCTGGCAAGTATGTTGGCAACGGGGAAAAGACAGAACATCTGACTCAACTGTGCCCCTAGTTCATCATTTTGGCCATTTTTTGTTTTCGCATTCTAACAAAACAATTTTGACCAATATGAGAATTAGATTAACATACTTGTTCAACTTTCTGATTTAAAATCATGCAAGTTAGGGTGTGAGCACTGAAAATTTTCCTTTTTCGGGTCCAAGAAATGGTCCAGTTTTGGAAAAAATGGAATAATTTTTGAGAAAATTAGTCAACCTCAGTAAAAATTCTCAAAAATTGTTTTGGCAAACAGCCACTGCTCAACGAGCACAGAACTTACTCTTGCAATGCACAACCTCAAATCCATAACAATGGAAAATTGCCCCTTGTAGAAATGGCACTACACGACAAGGGAAAGTTACCCCATGTCTGAATGGCACTGCAGCGCACTGTGAACAGTTCTCATTAGTGATGATCGCAACCGAACTCTCGGAAACAGAGAAGACGAAGATGGTCAAAACCAATATATGGACATAGTCGCTTTGGAAGCGTTTGTGGCTGGACTTCAGAATGAAGTTGCCTACGTATCCTAAACATGGGAATCAAGCCTTACGTAGTTCAGGGTTAAGGTACACTTGGGTATTAACCTCTCCTTTTGCGCTCTAACTTTTGCCAAGGCCGCCCTTCCGAGTTTTCAACCTTGCGAGCTATGTTCTTCTTTTCCTTTCAATTCTTTTCATTTCTTTTCATGTCATTTTTTTTTTACCTTTTCTTTTTCATTCTTTGCATTCTTTTTTTTCCCTTTTCTTTTTTTCTTGCTCTAACTTTTGCCTGGGTCGCCCTTCCGGGTTTTCGGCGCAGCGAGCCTCTCAAGGGTAAAAGTGTAGCTTTGTCCATGTCAAATGGTTTTGAGATTCTGAAGTCGTCTGAATCCAGAAGAATGGCTGATGTTCACTGATGATATAGGAGTCCATCCAATGAGGGCTGAATTTGCCCCTAGTGTTGTAGATAGGAACTCAATTGTCCTTCAGCACAAACTTTCTTCTTTCCTTCCTTCTAGGATTTGGCATTCTTGCCAGTCTTCATTGATTTGCAGAAGGATCCATCTACGGCTCTTCGAGCACGCCTGATATTTTTTGCCCCTAGTTCAAGGGGTGCTTTTGATCTAGCTTTGCAAGCTTCTTTTGACGATGTCTAACCTTCTTGAGCTTACTTTCTTGCCCTTAGTTCGAGGGTTGCTTCGAATCTAGCCACACATGCCTCACATTGTGTTTGACCGTTGAACATTCTGAACCCAAGTTCAAGGTTTTGAGAGCAAAGGGGTTGAATCTCGAGGCTGAGAGCGATCCTAGGCTGCACAATCTCAAGAGTGATTCCACACAGGTCTTCACAAGACCACGCAAAACATTTTTTGAAATCTTTTAAGAAAGTGACAAATCGCTCGCGCTGAAGACAATGTGAAACCAATCTGGATCAAGCCAGGGTCCTTCTCAGTACTCATACTAACAAGCATGATTTCATTCATTAAGGGCTTAGCATGACTCTCCTTCTCTCAATTTGATCAAATTTTGCAAATCCCGAGGAATTCCTTCATCTTCGTTTTTTCATCACAATGCTGAAAAAGTTTTGAAAAACTTAGGTCAATGCAATGAGTTCAAAGCATAGCAAAGTAGCGTGAAAAGTACTGTCGTTTCATTCGAAACTTGCTGGCACAATAGGCTCAAAGTAGCGATAAGCAAAAAAACATGACAGCCACAGTTGTTTCGTTCGGATTGCCTGATTGCAACTGGCTCCACAGCAGAGACAGATTCAAAAGAAAACAAAAAGGATAATTACAAAACAAAAACAAAAATGGTGTCTGAGATGACACCCTCGGAATCACCCGACTTCTGTACAACAAGACTGACTCGATACAACAAGATAGATCTTTAATCAAAAAGACTGACTCAAAACAAAGAGACAGACTCAAAACAAGACCACATGACTGACTTAACACCCAAGTCAGAAACTACAAAAATTAGCATTCGCAGATGCTCAAAATAATGCGTGCCAAACGCCACATCTAAAATACACCAAGCGCCACCTGCAGGTGGACCAACCCCTGATCACATACTTGTAGTATCCTCGAAGTCTAACAACTCAGCACTGACAGACTTTGCTGAGGTAGGTGGGAGGATAACCTCATTGTCAATCAAATCCTGTACTTCATGGCGAAGACGGAAGCAGTTATGGGTGCTATGACCGGTTTGCTGGTGGTACGTGCAGTATAGGGTAGCATCATGTGAGAGACAAAGATTCTTTGGGAGAGGCCGAGGCTCAAGGGGTTTAAGGTGCCCCCTTTCAGCAAGGATCTAGAGCGCCTTAGACAAAGGCATATAAAGGGCATGAAATACCCTGCGACCTCGGGGCAAGTACTTCGAGGTTTGCTGACTTTTGCCGGACGCACTAGCAAAAGGATCGGCAGGTGCTACCTTGGCTCTCTGATCTTTCCCAGGCATAGGGTTAGGATTGGCAGGAATAGTTCCGGTGCGACGGTCCCTATCCCGATTTTCCCTCTGGGTTGAACTACTCTCAGTCTGAGTGGGGAAGACGTCATCCACAGTTTTAGCCACGACTGCAAATACTTGTTGCTTATTCAACCCCCCGGCCTTGAAAGCCTCGACTGCCCACAGCAGTTGTTCAACGGGATCGGCATCTGCTCCCACTTTGTTCTTACCTCTAGCCTCAGCTTGATCGACGGTTTGGGTTGCTATATCAGAGCGGAACCCGGTTGTTGTTGACATGTCATTGCCATAGCTTGAGACAGCCTTAGGTTGGCTGAGCTCAATCACAATTTGTCCCAATAGTAGGGGCTCCTGTGGTATGAAATTTCTGGCATACGATGTGGCTGGTGGCGAAGTCGACATTCCATAGGTGAGATCAGCCACAGACCTCTGGAGGTCGCCAATCATTCCCATCAACTCAAACGTGGTGGGCTTACGAGCTTGAAACAACTGGGGTGTCCAAATCGGGTGCGCGACAGGCGACCTAGGTGGATGTTGTATTTCGACATCAGCCTCACCTTGCATGGTGGTTTCCTGGTTTAGTGCCGCTGCCATCACCACTATCTCTTCCGAATTTTGTGCCATCACAGGCCTGCTGAACTGGACAGAGGCGCCGGGACTGGTGACTAATAGATCTGACGGACTGGTGAGCCTTTTCCTGTCTTGCCTCAGCAAAGAAAAACACTGGCTGCCCTGAACTGAATCTCTGAACTGAAAGAGAAAACAGGCAGCATCTCAGCCCAAGTTTACCAAGACAGATACCCGCAGATATAACTGAATTACTGTTCCCCAAATTACTGCCCCAAAACTGAATCTGATACCCGCAGATATAACTGATTCTCGAAACACTGATACTGATGCCCGCAGGCCTGATACCTAGGCTTGCAAACTGATATGTGCATTCCTGTAGAGGCAAACTCTAAAAGCACATAGCAAGTAAATGAGAGCCAAAACACCCCTATGTTGGGGCAGGGTTTCCCTGTCCTATTTTGTCAGGAGCTAGGGTTTTGCTACGCACACAGCGGCTTCAGACAACCTATAATCGGGTAAGCAACATGTCCTAGTTTGGAATGGTCACTATGGATTCCAAATATGCACTAGGTCGGATGGTCAAAAAGGGTGCCCCGGTGAAAACCGAGGTTTGTGTTCCCATCGTGGCAGAGCCCGTAACCGGTCAGCCTTATGGAACGTAGCCTCCGGCAAACCGTTCAAGAATAGCAGACGGCAAACACTGTGTCCTAGGCACACCAATGCACATGCAATGCAAAGAAACACATAATTACAGTCAAAACAAGATATCATGAGTTCGAGTCAAGTTCTCTAAATCCCCAGCAGAGTCGCCAGAAACTGTAGACGTCCCCGAACGTTCCGGGAAGAAATCTCGTTTTTGTTCTATGTGGGCTCACTACAGTTCGGACTCAAATAGTCACGGTTCTTAATCTGATCTCACAATGTGCAATATGAGATTGATAAATCACCAAAGAGTCCAAATCTGGCAAATCGTTTTTGGAAAACTTATTTTTTTAGAAAGAAGTGCCAAACATGGACTGCTTCGCCAGATACAGAGTCGCCACCTAAATATTTTATTTTTGGGAGAATTTAGGAAACCCTGACTCGTGCCTAAGGCCGCGTGTCCGTCATCACCAAAGTTGCCTCGGCTCAGGAACTTACATACGATTGGGGAAGGTCATCTATGAGTACCCCCGCTCGCCCGATCAAAGATCGGCCACTACTAGACATGATATCTTGTTTTTCAAAACACATGTGCTCTTATTCCGGTTAATTAGCTAGAATTACTATGTGATGCGCACAACACATAAGTATAGACTAGATCGCCTAATTTGGAACAAAGTATTGCATATCCATTTGTTTGGAAATGTTTTGAAGTTTGCTACTCGCAAGTAGGCTAAAACACGGATTTCAATGAATTATTCCAATTCAAGCAATCCAACCTTCACCCACAGGCATTCAGGCAGTTTGTATCAACTAAGCAGTTAGCCTCATGGCAAGCATGCTTTCATGGCAATCAATAACACACATGCAAGGGTGCTAAAGTATAAACACTCACAGTGTACTCCGAGCCAAAACAAAGAACATGTTAGTAATCAATGTATGATCCAAGTCCATGTTAAAATGGCTAATGCATCGCATACAAAATGTCACTAGAATAGGTTCGGCTAATCTAATGACGGCATGTGAAATGCAACAACTCGATGCAAGTATTCAAGTTTGGAATTGAAATACTATGCAGTTAGTATGATGCGCCGAGCTCGGTGCATGCAATACAGATGAATGGATGCATGCATGCATAGCATAACGTATGCTAAATCAAATGTGCCCTAAAACTAACCATCATAAGCGGTTAAATAAAAGGGAGAAAGAAGTGGGGGTTGGAAGACATGCATCACACGCATGCACGCTCATTACAAAATTACGCCCTCTCAAGGGAGGGACCGAAAGAATAATACAAATTAATTAACTAACAAGCTAATTAATTATTACAAAATACCTAATTAATTAAAGGTATGAAAGCAGTAAAGAGGCCTCGGGAAAAGGGATGAATGCGTGCACGCCCGGCTTCGCTTGGAACCCATCACCATACTCATGCTGCCTCTGTTTACACTGCTCTGTTCCTCTGAAGACTGCACAAGTCCCAAGGATGCTTCAGAACCACTCCCTGAACACTGTGGGATGTTACCGGCCAAGAGGAATTGTCACCGGCCAAGGATAAATGGCCATCGACCAAAAGTTAGGCTCTCGGACACAAATGTATAGCCGGTCGGCACTAAAGATGGTCGACTGACCATATCTTCCTGCAGAATCCTGTTTTGCTGCAGCAGAGGACAGACAAGGCATGGCAATGCATTTTTAAAGCAATGTTGGCACCATCACCCTCCTTATCATGTTTAAGGCTCAAAGGAGTGTGGTTCTCGATCCTCAGACCATCAATGACGCATTTCAATGCGTGATGCTCCAAGAAGTCAAGTGTGCAACTTGAATATCAAATGCACAAAAAACAAATGAAGGGCCTCCAACCTCTATCATGGTCAATCAAGAGGCAAGGGATGCATCCTCAATACTATGCAACCTAAATATGCAAGCAAGCTAATGCAACATGAGCATGCCATACAAGACTAATGGTAACAAGCATGCCAAATGCAATGCAACCTAAACTAATATGCAAACATGCAAGGCATGTGACAATATTCATGGTTAGGCAAGCATGTAACAACATGTGAGGGACAACTCATGCAAATATGCAAAGCAACTTAACACAAGATGCATGCCAAATGCAACACCACTTAAACATGCAACAACATGTCAATAGACCAAGTATGCCACAACATACAAGGCAAGCATGTAACAACATGCGAGGATGGTCTTAAACCAAAATGGGCAGCTCTCGAATAAGCCCAAATCAGTGGCCAAAATACTATGGAAATGAGAACAACAGTACATACAAACATGCATGCCAATTGGCCTAACACATAAACATTGAAGGGGAAACTTTGAAGCACACTTAAAAGGGAAGAAAAGCATGCAAATGTGACAACATTACATGCTCTGAAATGATGCTAAAGGTGATGCCAAATCACATGAATAAGCCAAGCATGCATGATTAAGGCTTGAGGCTTAAAACTAGGCAAGGGACTTGAACCAAAGCTACACAAAACAAAGAGCATATGGCAAGTATAACCCAAAACA
Source organism: Camellia granthamiana (assembly GCA_036172215.1). NCBI lineage: Eukaryota > Viridiplantae > Streptophyta > Magnoliopsida > Ericales > Theaceae > Camellia > Camellia granthamiana. Next base: position 76,942,880 of record CM069913.1, on the reverse strand, counting down.
GTCCTAAATCATGGCAAAGTAAACCTAAAACATGCAATGACCCAAGCCAAAACAAGCTAAAACAAAGGGGCAAAACAAGAGGCATTCGAGGCCATAAAAGAGGTATTGCACTACACCTAACACAACCAAACATGGCATGATTTAAGCAACCAGAAACAGAGGTATGACATGTCAAAATGAGCCCAACAACCCACCTAGATGTCATCCTATGTACCCCAGCATGTTGGCATACATAATGTCACATTCATGAGGCACAAAACACAAACCCTTTAAAGCATTGAAGGAGCAATTAGTGTAAGCATTCAAGCATACTATATGGACTGAAATGACATTATAAGTGGTGCCAAACCACTGAAATGATCCAAATGGGGCATGCTCATGACTCACACACCCAAAGCCAACAAGCTAGAATACATGGTAGCTATACAAAACAATGCAAGCATGGCCAAAACAATGAAAAACAGAGCTTAAGCATGCTACAACAAGCCTAAAAGCTTCATGGAGTTAGGCCAAAATCATGCTAAAAACACATGTTACAACATGATGCATGTTAAGGCCAAAACTTGGGATTACAAGACAAGTGTATAAAGCATACATGGCATGTCTAAACCAACTTTGGACAGAGGTGTATCAATGCAAAAGAAAGCCTAATACATACTGAAATGGAGCTAAAACAAACTAAACACACAGGCTACCATATAAGCCATTTATGCAAGCATTAAAGACAACAAGGAGAGGGGATGACCCTCTCCTATTTAGGACCTCAAAACCACCTCCCCACCACTGAAAATCCTCTAGATTTCAGTGGTAGAGAGGTCATGCAAAGACCAAAACAATGGCCAAAATGTATGGCCTAAAACAAGGCCTTGGAGGGGGGGAGACAACCCCAAACCTCAAAGTAACCTTAAACAAAATTCTAAAACACACAAAATCAGAACTTTTATCAGTTATAGTCGAAGCTTAAAACAATGAGCAAGAATGGCTAAAAGCCTATACAAGAATAGGGAATCTAAAGCAAGGAACTCACCCTTGTAGAACCTCTTCAAGATCAAAGCTCCAGCAAGTTTTCTGAGTTCAAACCCACCCAAGAACACTGAAATCAACCTCCTAGCACCTCAGCAACCAGGGATGGTGTTCTAGTGTGTGTTTGTGTACAATAGTAAGACAATACTACACTTTTGGACACAAAACAAAGCTAAAACAAGAAGAATAGATACAACACTATATCTATGCTCTCAAGAACCAATTTTCTGAACCTTAGAGGAGGGAGGAGGAGCTCCCTCTATATAGAGGTTCAAATCCTCAAGCTTCCAAGAGAAGCTAAACAAGAGGCAAATCCCTCCATACACGTGTATGGAGGGGGTCAATTGTGCATGCCAGCAATTACAGCTGGCATAAAATATTTGCCAAAAGCATATGGAAAGGGGTCGACCAGCAGAAATGGCCGATTGACCAACAAAAAGGGCCGGTTGACCGAATATAGTGCCGACTGGCCAACACTCTTCGCCGATGGGAACAAAACAAGGCCGGTGGGTTGGGGGGATGACCAACAAGCCTCCCTCTTTCCTCCAAAGCAAAAACAAAAGTGTTTGGTCCACAACCAAACACAGAACAGTCGAGTTGAGAGATCTTGAGGCAAGGCACGCGGCCGAGACCTCCGAGAACTCAAAACGAACACGAACATAGATAATCACCGAGTATTCAAACGGTGACGTCCAAGTCTTGAGGACGATCAAAAATGGGGTGTCTACACATCAGCAAGACCTAAGAATTTGGTTGCCAAGTGACTGTAGAACAATGGCACGTGCCTAAGCGCATGAGGAGAAATGAAAAATGAAGATCTGCTTCTAGAAGGAGATTAGCAAAATGCCAAGGGGATCCTTGGATTCATCTCCATCCAACGGTAGAGACATCAAGTAGCAAATACAAAGACACATGCCATGCCTACTAGACGGCACAACTGTTCGATCAACTTGATCTGAAAAACGTAGCACATGGCAAGTTGGCCATTGGCATCTGACATAATCTAAGCCATCCATGAGAAGATGATCCAACAATTAGAGGTAAAGGCAACTTGGCCACTTGCCCGACGAAATCCATAAACGAGCAAAGCCCTTAGATCGAACATTAATCTAATGAATATGATTTAAGTCAAGAAAACTATAAAAGACGAAGCAAGTGAAGAAAAGAGGCGAGATTTGACGTAATCCAAAAACCCTCTTTTAAATACAAACTCTCATGGTCGAGCATTATTCTAGCTTGATCATTGGAGGGTCCTCCCGACCAATCCCAATCAGGGGTGATCACTAACGTTTTGGTTTCTCTTGGCAGAGTAAAGGATGGGACACGTAATCTCACTTTTCCTGTGGAGAAGAATTCTACCCTCTACAATGCCCTTAATAGGATTTACAAAAGTTAGAGGTCTCACAACCTGTCCCCCTCAGACAAATTTCATGCTTAGAATTTAAGTCGTTCCTTAATTCTTGAAAAATTGTGGACAATTTTCCCGCATTATATCCTCGCGCTTCCAGGTAAATTTTGCCAATGTACTATAATCATTTGGATCATCTTTTTCTCTTAAGTTTTTTTCCCTTCTGTCTACAACTATAACACCCTGAAAATTCACGCTATAATAAACAATAATAACGTGATCATTTAATCCTTAAAAGGGTCATCTTTCTCATCAAACTAATAACTAATTGATTACAATTCAATAAATACATTCCCACAGTGATCAAATTTGTCTCTTAGCTCAATGAACTAGATGACTTGACAAAACATAGGCCCCTTGGGTATACAACATCACAAAATACATATGGTCGTTCTGTTACAAAAATCCCAATTCAAAACAACTAACCCTCTCTCGACTTCAACCATCCCAAAAAAAAGAGCTAGTGCTTGGTTCAATCTGTCAATGAGGCTGCACTTTGTCAAGTGCTGAAAAATAAATTAGGGTTGAGCTATGTGCCCAGTAGGAACACATTTACCCAGGTATTAATCCTTGAAGAAGATTATGGCATTCATGCGATAAACAATACTATGACATTTGACTTCCCAGGTAATATTTAACAAATCATAAGGAATCATAATAATCTAATACAAACAATAGCAATTCATGTTTTAATGCACAACAAGAAGGCATCCACAAGAGTCTAGTTGAGAACACCTTAGAAGCTGTCCCCACATTTACCGACTATTATACGGTAGGAAGTGGGCACCCTAAGGAAAACCATCCGTTTTTCCACTTTCGCCAGCTATTATACGGTGGGACTGTGTGGACACCCCAAATCATTTTCCCACATTCATCCAACGATAACCCTAGATACGGCATTTGGGCACCTTTATAAACTCCCGCGCGGGTACTAACACACACACCACATTTACCCTACACCGACTCTCACTTAGACTCATATATACACTTAACAATTATATCACATTTCAATCCCACAATCACACATCTAACATCACCATAAATGAACATCACATAAAATTCAAGGAATAATAATATCCAAGCCACAATTCCTCTAACTACATCAATACCCACATTTGCATCTCTTCATTTTTCACAATGTTTCACGAGTCAAAAGAAATTCCATTCCATGTAGTGATTTCTACTCAATTTGGATATTTAGGGCTTTTACCCAATTTGGGGGTTTTTCTTTCTTATCACCAATCTAGGTTTTAATATCATTTACATTCATGTTTAAAAAAAACAAACAAAAGAGTTGAGAAATTCCAAACAAATGTGAAGCAAAAAGGTTTAGCATGTGAAATAAAGGTTTAAACCAACAAAATCCTCAAATTAGTTCACAAATCACACACAATGCCAAGAAGTCCCCTCAATAATGAAGAAATACAAAGATAAAAGTGCCCCTACGTCAATAATCGAGAAAAATCCAAGCTCCTACAAGAACCTTATGTAAATCCACAATCTAATCGGTAGATAATGAAAATCTTCAAGTGTTCTTCGTCCCTAGCAAGCAATTTTGGATGGATTTCAAAGGTATGAGAGGTATTTGGTGGTAGAAATCTAGGGTTTCATAGAGAGAGAAAGAGGAGATGGAAGATAGAACAAAAGAGATGAGAGAATGGTCTAGAATTACCGTATCGAAAAAGCTAATATTGCGTTCCTCACTCGAGCGTGGCTTCCTACACTCGAGCGATCAGACACAAACAAAAAGGCTCGCTCGAGCGGCAATTTCTTCGCTCGAGCGGAGAAAGAGAAACCTCGGAAGTTTTGCAGCGCTACAGTGAAACTACTGGAAGCTAACATTTCATGCTCGAGCAAGACATTTCATGCTCGAGCGGACACGCCTGCAATGCAACAAAATGCTGGGAGCAACAATTCTACACTCGAGCGGCAATTTTCCCGCTCGAGTGGCCCTGAAAACAAAATGTTATAACAACCACCAATGGTCTCGTTCTAATAGTAGCATTACAAACTGAATTTCTTCCTAATAAATAACGTAAGGGGTTGCGTCAATCTTTAGTAGAAATTCTGAACTACTCATCATATGATGTCGATGCTTTCGCTTGGAGGCCCATGTTGCCAACTCTTGACGTGCTAGTCCCCATACTTGTTCAGAATTAATCTCGTTGACCTTTTGATAAGTTGCTACTATCATTGTGTTTGTTGAATCATGGAAACCAATCTATCCCCCTAAAACAATAAAGCATTCCATTGGATGGGTAAGTCGTTTCCTTCTATTGTTAACCATCGATAATTGCTTAATGAACGAATAATGAATCTATTTCTAAAATGAGGTTGATGTCCAGTATCATTATGTTTTTGGGATTGAGAATCAACACACATAAGATTCTTAAGGGTCCAGATACAACTTCTAATAACCTAACATACTGCAGATATGAAGGATATGATGAATAAGACATTTACTCGACAATTGTGAAGTACGAGTGTTGGGACACCAAGATTTGATTAGTAAAAGAGAATTTACACCATCCATGTTCGGAACATAAAAAGTCATTCAAAAGAGTTTTAACTACTATCCTAGTTACATATTTTTTTTTAAGTTAGTCATGGCTTGTATTGCGGTTCTTAGAGTCCATTGTCTTCTAATTGTTGTTGACCAGCTTGTCCTGGCTTGTTCATCCATGGCTTATGCCCTCCAATCCTTTTTACTCTCATTCCTTCTCCCTGATATCCTCATTAAGCAAGTTGAGGACATTCATTCTTAAAATGTCTTGGTTGACCACACTCATAACACTTTTCAATCCAATCATTAATCATATTTCTTCATTCTTGCCTATGCCTCTGTTGTCGTTGTGTTCCTTTCACATAAGGTGCTACCGTGGCCTAGTTCCTAGTGTTCTTTGGTTTTTTTCCCCTTAGATAGTTATCCTTGGGCTGTTGGACTTGACTTCTTTCCGCATCATTCTTTTTTTATTCAAGGCTCTGGAATATGGTTTTTGTGTTGTATTCCTTTGATTGTTCCTTTCTCTCCCCATATCAAGTTGACTCTTTTTCTTTAAGCTCTAAATCCTCTTGGAATCTTCCTTCTCTCATTCTGAATCTAATGTTGTGTGAACTACATTTGCAAAAATGGAAAGTCATAATGGCAAAACTTTTCCTCTATTTATAGGGTCCAAACCCCACTCAAACTTCCGTGCCTTCTCCTCATCATTTGCTATATATCGGGTTATATACCGAGCCAACTCTTTGAACTTCGCTATGTATTTGGTTATCGTCATCGTGGCTTTCCTTATCTTCTGAAATTCTCGGATCCTTTCCTGTCTAACCATGTTCAGGAAGTACTTCTGTAAAAATGCATTTCTAAACTGCGCCCATGTCATCATCATGATGTCCCTAGATTCCCTAGTTAGGGTCCACTAATGATCTGTTTCCCCTTCCAGTTCATACTTAGCTACAGCAATTCGGTTAACATGCTCTATTACTCCCATCATATCTAGTATTTTCTCCATCTGTCGGAGCCAGTTCTTAACCATCTTTACGTCCAGCACTTTTTTAAATTTGGAAGGTCTATGCTTTCCAAACTTCGAGAAGAGACGAGTTCTATCATCCTGTCGGTGTCCTCTTAATTGTCCCAAATTCTCTAGAATTTGGATCCCGATGTGGTTTAGGATTTCGACTGTAGGTACTGGTCCATCCTTATGGTTTTGATTACTTGGTACAGCATTTCTATTGCATTGTTGCTCACTGTAGACACCCTATTTTGACAAGCCGTACGACTCGCACGCTCTCTTTTGCTTATCTAATGATAAAAACAAGAATGTGTTTCTCACAAAAATCTCAGTAAAAAAATGGAATTTGTGCTTCATTTCCAAACTTAAGCCTATTTTTTTCCAAGTGTTTAAATCCCATTCAAAACTCTCTTTCGAACCTTTCTTTTTGCGGTTTATTCCGAATATTTTCGTAGTGTTCCGAGGCTCGCTTTTAAACTTCAAAATGAAACTTTTTCTTAAGAAATTGAGCAAAGAACAATGTGGAAATAGAAGGAAAGGACGAGAATTCTGTCAAAACATCATGTTTCATGCAAAGCAGTCGGCCCTAGCCATTATTTTGGTCGTCCACATCTCATTCACCTCCAGTGGTTCATCTAGTTTTAGACCATCTCCACCAGTTGAGGGATCTCATGAACCTAATCTGCAAGAAAATCTTAAGGTCTTTACACAGCCAATAGGAGGACTTTTCCCCACGGATATTGATGAAGTTGACCTGACTATGCTACAATTAGCCAAGTTGAAGAAAATGTTCGAAAAATCACAAAGAATCAACTTCATTCCAGACATCGAGGATGGGCTTATGGAAATGACTATGAGGTTGCCTGAGCAGTTCAAAATACCGCACATGGATAGATTTGATGGGGCTAGTGACCCTATAGTTCACATCCGCCTCTTCTCAGACATTCTAATGCCAATGGGCCTATCTCGAGCTCAAAAGCTTTCCCTGTTCGGAAGAACTTTATCTAGTGTAGCTGTTATTTGGTACGCTAGATTAGAAGATTCAGTAAAACTAAGTTAGAAGAAGCCAGCCGAGGCTTTCGTCACCTAATATTCTTATAATACCCAAATCGAAGTAACCACCTGGGACCTGGAGGCAACCCGACAAGAGCCCCAGTGAGAGTTTTGTGGCCTCCATCTTGTGATGGAGGGCAAAGGTGGCCATGATGACAAGCCGACTTTTGGAAAAAGATCAAGTCCATATGATTGTCAGAACCAGCATGGAAGACTACTACAGAAAATTATAGTTCTCCCACTCTTCAACTTTAAGGACCTCCATGAGATTGGGGTTCAAATTAAGGATTCTATCAAAAAGGGAATCCTTACGGAAGGAAATGGGCCCGTGATAAAGATATTCACTCATAGTTCTTGTCACACCCTAAACCCGCTCCTAAAAGTTTGGGCATGACCACTCAGAAACGAACACTTAACTCGATGTACATAAGATATGGGGCCTGAATGGAAGCATTAATATAAAAAATGAACATAAAACAATATCCATTGAGCTACCACTACTATGCCAGGATCACAAATATTGCATAAGGTAGATGAACATACAATGACGTGCATCTGAGAATTTAGTTATCTACATATACATACACAGACCCAGCCCCATGATTGGGCGTATAACAAAAGTATTAGTGAGGAAGAGGTTATACACATCTCAAAATACAAAGCCAAAAGCTTGACAAAACTTCACAAAATGAATAGCTTCATCTAAGTGCTTGGACACACTGCGGTTGACAAAAGAGGTACGAATGCCATGGATTAAAACTGACCTCCAGGTTGAGTGCCTACAGAAACAGACATAACATAAAGTGAGCGAAGCTCAGCGAATAATAGCACGTGATAATCCAATAAATAACTTCAACCACAAGGTATATAAATGCAAAGAACTTATTGTTAATCTTATCCTGTAATTGTTTCCAGAACGGCCTTGGGCCCAGTCTTCAAACAGAGTGGCTTTAAGCCCAGAATACAGAGCGGCCTTAGGCCTGATGGATTTTGCAGATTGGCCATAGGCCTAACAGATATCACAGATTGGCTATAGGCCCAGATGTCACAGATTGGCCATAGGCCCAGGTTTCACAGAACGGCCGTAGGCCTCACAGACTTCACAGATCGGCTTTAAGCCCAGAATACTAACAGATTGGCTTTAAGCCCAGTTCATATATGTATGGACTCAAGAGGTGTCTTGCACGGATTCTAGAGGTGACTCACACTATAGCACTTAGTTTCTTACAGCACCTCGTTCCATACCAGAACACAATAGGTCTTACAGATTATACAGAATGGCCATAGGCCTAGATATCATTAGAGCAGACTAGTCTCAGAGTTATACAGAGATACATAGATTCCTTCAATCATTCTCATGTGTTAACATAGTTAACTTGCGTTTAACAGAGTGCTAATCATAACTATTGGCAATAAGTAAAGCGTATTTTACAGATTGACACAGTTGTCTTGCGTATAATAGAATAATAACAATAACTATTAACAGGGGGCACATATATCATTACGGTACGCTTAATATGGACAGAACGATTCACATTCTAACGTGGGTCACATAATGATGTTAAACCTTTACACTCATATTATAGGTTTTGAGTGACCTTGGGTCTATGTATAACACAACAGAATAATCTTAGATTCACACAGATACTGTTGTTCAAGGATGAACTTAAGTTCCATTTATTCGTTAAGAAACAACGTAGTTTGCTTACGAATAACAAAACGTTAACATTAATTATTAATAGTACACCAAATGTACTACACAGTATTATTACTCACGGTGTGGTGGCGGAGCGTTAGTCCTTCCCGGAATGTGTCCTGCACACATACATAACTCGTAAGTTTGTTCCTTTTTCTTTGTTAAATCATTTCCTGACTCACTTGTTTCGAATGAATTTACAAATATCAAAAAGGCATCAAATACGGATTTCAAAAATATCCGAGAGACGTGCACGTAAAATGGAGGAATCCAACTTTTCCAGCATGGGCCGCACGTGCGGCTGTGAGCCCCGCACGTGCGGCTGGGAAGCCTCGCACGTGCCTTTTTAGCAGAGCCAAAACCCAAAAATTTCCCATTTCCCGCACGTGCAGCGATTTGCCGAGATGTGCAGTCCGAAATTCACATAAACACTCAACTTTGGTGAGTACTTACAAGCCTCAATATGGATCCATTAATTGTTAGAATAAGGTCCAAAAACCATGTACATAGGGATCACAACATATATCAATTTGAATATGAATTAGATCTTTAATCTTAAACTCACAAACATAACTTAATTCCATGAGATTTCCAACTTCACATATATATACCCATAAAGCCATTGTTCTTATTGATGAGTTCAACTTAGCAATTGAAGAAATATAATTCCAAATCAATCAAGCATAAGAGTCATCATCCCAATTAATCACTTCATACATGCTTGAATCATATGATAACCCTAACTTACATAACATAGAGGAATTTCTACTCAATTCAAAGAGAGGAGTCAATTAGAATGAGCTAAACATACCTTAAGTTAAAATCTCTATAAATCTCTTAATTTCCCCAATTTCTTCCTTGAAGAATCTTTCTTCTTCCTCTCAACTCTTTTCTTCTCTATTTCTCCACTTCTCTCAACAGATTTTTGCATATGGCCCAAATGTTCCAAGAGACACACATATATATAAAAAGTTGAATAGGACCAACTTCTATTAGTTTAATCATCCCAAATCAAATTTCCACAAAAGTGATTATTATTACTTAAAAATTATGCTGATGTCAAAGGTAAAATCAATTTCGGATTATCAAGTCTCTAAGGCTCTCAATTTCTGATCCAAACATTCTAATTGTAACAGAGATTTTCCTTATTAAACAGATATAGGTCTCTATTCATAAAGTCCATTTGCTTAAACTTAATTTCACCTGAAATTTCACATTAGGCATTTAAATGTACAGAATAAAGAACTAAAAATATACCAGAAACATACGCGAGGATCGGGTCATTACAGTTCTAATGCTACTCCCAGTAGTAGCATAGCTGCCAATGTCATACCCTCAGAGATTAACATTGTCACCACTACCAAAACAGCCAACTCAGCCTGCCGAACCTCAAACAAAGTCTTCAACCCTCTCTACATGTCCCTTACCAAAGCCCTGGGGATCTTGATAGAAAGAGGGTATCTCAGACCTCTTGACCCTCGACCACTTCCTGATGCATTCCCAGCTGAACACAACCTTACCAACCATTGTGCCTTCTACCAGCAGCCTAAACATGACACTGATCGTTGCCATCACCTTCATCATGAGATTCAAGATCTCACTGACATCAAAACCATAGCTTTACCTCAAAAGCCCAATGCCACCTTCAACCCATTGCCACCCTATGGTCAATTCACACCGCCTTCCCATCTCAACCTCATCCATACATTACCTCTCACTTTCAACCCCAGCATATACATCACGCCTTCTCATCTACCCAAACCCGAGGTGCTTATTCCTGAGGGCACTGATTATTCTTGATATATGCACCTTGATTCCAACCAAAACCCTGAAACTCTGTGATGATAGGTGATCTGGAGCTGAAGCAAGATATTGGTAGATATTCTCATGGGCATGCATTTCCCTCGTTATGGTTTTCCTAAACCATGGATTGATCATGCAACAAAGGAGTGTTAGAGAAGTTCTGGGTCTAACACTGGCTAAATATGTGATAGATTTTGAAACTAGCACATGACCAATAAACTTAGGAGATATTGTGCCCATTTTTGTGATCGGCGATGGACCACCTTCTGATTGCACAAAGACGTGATGGATGGCATGGATTGATATTAGCAATTTGGGAATACTTTATTTTACTTTATAAATTGGCTGTTGAGTCTAAACCTGATTTCGCCAAGTCTATGGAGATAGAATCGGGATTGAGTTAGTTTTGTGAGTTGGAGTCTAGTGATTTTGGGGGTGATAACCCGGACATCACTGTCTTTTCTATGTCTATCTTTTATTTTGCTTTTAAGTCTGTTTCAACCATTGAGCGAAAAAGTTCTAAATGAAAATGTAGTAATTTTCACCTACTTCTCTGTACCTTTAAATGAGTATGAGGCTTGCATAGCCGAATTGGAAACAACCCTAGAACTAGGGGCTATGAGGTTGGATGCGGTTGGAGATTCTAGCAAGGTTGTTTCTTAAGCCAATGAAAACCAAAAAAAATAAAAAAAAATTCAAATCCCAAAATCTAAGCGAGGAAGATTTAGTGCCGAAGTACAATCGAACTCCTATCCAGAACCCTAGGGGCAAATTCAAACCCAATTAGGCGAGTTCCTATATCATCAAGTCTATCTGGTCAAGTGTAGCATCCATTTTCATGGATTTATATGGCCTAGAGTTCTCATAACCAATCAACATGGACAAGCTAAAACAAAATACCACCCTTGAGAGGGTCACTGGGTCAAAAACTTAGAAGGGCGACCCAGGCAAAAGTTTAGAGCATGAAAAAATGAATGGAAAAATGAAAAAATGAAAAATGAAAATGAAAATAAATAAATGAAAAAAACTTGCAAGGTCGAAAACCCGAAAAAAGCGGCTTTGGCAAAAGTTCTAGCACAAAATGAGAGTGTTAATACCTAAGTAAGCCTTAACTCATGAACTACGTAAGGCCTGATTTCTATCTTTGGGATACGTAGACAGCTTCATCTTGACGTTCAGCCCTAATCATTTTTAACTGCTTGTCTCATCCATGTTTGATTGGTATATTTTTACTTGACTCAGCTATCTTGTCCATATTCAACTAGTTTATCTTCATTCAGTTCGATTGTCCTATCTCTACTTTGTGGAAGATTCAGTTGCAAGACAAACCAAGCTCGAGTTATCTAATTTGAGGTTGTGTACCTCAAGGGTTAATTCCATGTTGGTCAGGTAGTGGCTATTTGGGAAAACAAGTTTTGATGATTTTAATGAAGTTGACTAATTTTCTCGAAAATTATTCCATTTTTTTTTTTTACAAAAACCATACCATTTCCTTGGACCCAAAAAGGAAAATTTTCTTAACTACATGATTTCAAAAGACAGAGTGGAACAAGCAGGTTAATCCAACTCTCATGTTACTCAAAATATTTTTAGCAGAAAACCAAAAAAAAAAATAGTCAAAGCAATGAACTAGGGGCACCTTCGAGTCAGGTTTTCTGTCTTTTCCCGTATTCTTGAAAGTCTCCGTTGTCAACTCACTGCCCGAAAAGTGCGTAACAGTTGTCTCTAGCACTGTAATGCACCCGTAATATTCTAAATCATGCCCGCATTCGTCGCGCCCGCAATGTTCTAAACCGCTCCCGCGATTGTTGCGCCCTCGGTGTTTCTAATTGGGACCGCATTAAATTTTATGGTCTGTAGCTTGCTTTTTGTGCTCCTTTCGGATATGACTAGCACTACAATTCAGACTCCTGTGCTTTTGAATCTGGTTTCACAAGTGCAATGTGAAACGGATAAACACAAATGTGGCAAACCATTTTAGAAAATCGAGTTTGAATCAAAAATCCCAAAAATAGACTGCTTTGCCAAATTTTAGAGTCGCCACCTAAATATTTTTGGAAAATTTAGGAAACCCGTGACTCGTGCCAAAGGCCACTTGTTCGTCATCACCAAAGTGTCTCGGCTCGGGAACTTAGGTGTGAGAGGGGAAGGTCATTAATTGAGCACTCCACTCACCCGACCAAAGATCGGCCTCTACTAATCATGATGTGATTTTTATTTACATTATATGCTCTTGTTCTAGTTGTTATGCTAATTTTACTAGGTGATGTACACAAGTATAGACCAAGTCATAAAATTTGGAATGCACTTATTTTATGTTTGTTTTGAAAAAAGTGTTTTGAATACATGTCAATTGAAAAAGTGAGCTCAAATTGACATGAATCAAATTATTCCAACTTAAGTAAACGGCCTTCATCCACCGGCATTCACACAAGTATATCACTTAAGCACTTAGCCTAGTGGAAAGCATGCTCGATATGGCAACATAAACATACAATGCAATATGCTAAAACAAGAAATGCTCACCTAGTACTCCAAGGCAAGCCAAATAAAGCAAAATAATTAGAAAAATGCATGCTCCTAAAAAATGCAATATGACTAATGCAATGCACACATTAATGAATTATTGGGATTACAGAGCAATGGTATTACAATAATCCATGAAATAGCAATATAATATTACAATAATAAAAAACTAACTAATTTATTATAACAATAATATTACAATAATCCATGAAATAAACCAATGATTACGCACAATGTTCCTCAGAAACTACTACGACTGCCTTGCTGGGAAACTACTGTAACGGCCCTATCACGTATAATGATTGATTCTTGATTAAGTGAGAGGAATTGGAATTTAATTGCCGAGTATTATAATTTAATTTGGGATTTATGAGAATTGTGGGATCTGATTCGTATATGATTCTATTAAAGAGTTGTTTCGAAATTAGAAATTAAGGATCCAAATGGCTTAAGGGAGTAAAATTGAGAAGTTGATCAATTTAATTTTAATTACGGACCCATTTGGGAGTTTAATTAAATATTCGATTCAGTTTAGTAAAATTGAGATTTGATTAATTAGGTCCTAATTGGAGTTGATTAAGTCATGAGGATTGAGAATTGTGGTTATTATAAGTTAAATTTAATTATGATGTGCCCAATTTGAATATGTAATTTATTGACGAAATTTTGAGTCTGATCAAAAATTGAAGGCCTAAATGATTTGGGAGATCGAAATTGATAATGAAAAGCCTTTTTTTCTTCAACTTGCAGATTTTGAGTTTCTTTCTTTAGGGTTTCCCCAGTCGGCGCCGTTTGAGAGGGGGAGGGGGAGGGGGCTCCGGCCTCCGGCCGCCCCTCTCCTCTCTCCCCCCCTCTTTCTTTCCTTCGTTATTGCTTAATAAACCTTGGGAGTTATCTATTCCCAACCTCTCCCTCTCCGTGAGGCGTCTCTTCCCTCTTGGTGGAAGCTTTGCCGGGCTGCTCCTCCTCCCATCGGTGCCAGATCTGTCTTGGTCTTCTTCTCCGTTGCTCGCTGTCGCTGTCTTCCCCTTCCCTCCACCAGATCTGCCTTCGATCTGTTTTGCCTCCATTTTCCACAAACCAGATCTGGTGCCTCCGGGCATGAGGTGTTTTCCAGTTTTTTTTTTTTTTTTTTTGTTTTCTTGTTTGGGTGTGATTGTAAAGAATCCATCGATGCTTTTAGGTGGCTTACTCACTCTGTGGTTACACTCTATGATCTCAAACACGCTACAGTTGATTATTCGACCTCTGCTTTGCAGTACGAGCACGAGCACTTAATGTGCGTTCGAGATTTTCATAGATTTTATACCTGTGTGCTTATTTTCTGATTTTTCTTAGCTTGATGTAAGCTTTTTGTTGGATGGATTCTTATGTAAGTGCCGTTTGGCTTCAATAATGAAATATCTCTCTGTTCAAAAAAAAAATGATAATGAAAATAAATTCAATTTAATATTTGGAGCCTTTTGGGAGTCTGATTAAAAATCTGTTTCGGATTGGTAGAATTAAACATAATTAATTGGGCCTTAGTGGAAGTCAAACTAAACTAATTAAATTATGTGGGACTTATGATTTGTATTAATTAATTTAATTATGTGTTAATCAATATTTATTTAGACTAAGTGTTGCTTAATTTAAAATTTATTCTAAGCATAAATTGCCTTAAGGAACAAACTAGAATTGTGGGGGTGGGTGCACTCAGAAATTTAGGTGGGTGTACTGAGAAATCTGGTGGTGATTTTTTGTGTGTGTGTGTGCACGTGTAATGTGGAGACAGCACTTGATATATACATAAATATATTAGTATAAGAGTTTTTGTATTGGAAAGAGATTGTGAACGAAAAGGGGTATGGCTTCATTTCTTTGTCCTGTGCAAACCCGTGAGAGAGTGAGAGAGAGCCGAGAGAGGGAATGAAGCATTTTCAGCCCAAGAGGAAGGAAAGATAAGGGAAGAAAAGGTAGGAGAAATAAGGGAATTAGAAGGGAATCAACTAAACTCTTTGGGATTAAAGTTTAAGGTATGGAAATCAAACTTGATTTTTGTAGAATCCCTACATTACACTTAAAATTAAGAGGAGTTTAAGATCAATTCCATAAAATTTATGAGGAAATGGGTTTGAATAAGGAAATAAAGCTAGTATCCATAGTTATGGAAATAAACATGGAAATTGATTATTTTGGTTTGATGTTGAACATCTCACTTGAATTTGGGCCTTATTTCTACATGCATGTTGGAATTTTGATGTTTTAGACTTAAATTCATGTGTGAAAGACTTGTAAGTTTAAATTTGGAATAGATATGAAGAAAAATAAGCTAAGCTCATGTTTATGGAAAATTAGACATTGATTTCATTTTGATCTCTAACCCATGCATGTAATATAATGAAAGAGTTTTATTCAAAATTTAAATATGTTTTGGAACATCTATGATTACGAATTAAGTTTTGGGTGTGTTATGAAGGAAATTAATTTAATCTAAATTTGGCTAAATCAAGAATTAAATTATGATTTGATTTTGAATATAGAAAATTAGTTGGTTTTAATCTTAATTTCATACATGCAAATGCTTTCCTAAGAGTCATATAACTTCAATTTCATGTAAATTAAAAGGAATTAGTAAAAGAGTGATAAAATTGAATTAGATTCAAAATTATAGAAGTTAATTTGAAATGGGTGAGTGGTTATGGAAGATAAATTAGAAATTAATTATCTGTGGCTTGATTTTGTAGAACCATCCTATAATACTTGGAGATTTGAGATTCAATTCATGAAACTAGGATGAAATTGGGTGTCAAATATAAAATAAGTTACATGCATCATGAATTAAGAAAGCTATGAAATTAGTCTCATGGATTAAGTAAGAAATTAAGTAGACTCATAGTTATGGAAATTAGTTTGAAAATTTATAAGAATATAAAACTAGCAATTTTGATGTCAATTTCATATATGTGAATAATTTTCTAAGGAATTTATGACTTTAATTTCATGCTTGAAAGGAAAGTAGGAAGAGCTTGAAATCAATTTTATGTAACTAAAAAGAAAATGAGAGATTGGAGCCATGTTCAATTTATGGAGATTAATTTAGAGGTTAATCATTTTGGGTTAGAATTTGGCTTGATATGGAGAAAATGAATTAAAACTAAATTTGGCAATTGGGGCATGATTTTGAATAAATGATTTTGAATAAATGATTTAGCAATTTATGACTTTAATAAATGGTTCTCCATGTTTGTATACTAAAGTATATGTTTTGAAGCATTGAATACCAAATTTGAACTTTAATTGCAATTTTAGAATTTCAGAATTTTCGTTGTCCGCTCGAGCGAGGGAAGTCTCGCTCGAGCGTGAAAATCGAGCTCCCAGAAGTTTTTCAAATTTTACAGTCCGCTCGAGCGACCAAAGTGGAGCTCGAGCGGAGACCCATTTTCAGCACATTTTGGAAAGTTACATTCAGGTCATATTTTTATCCTCATCTCTTTCCAAAGCATTCTAAACATGATTTATGACTCAATAACGATTAATAAGCTACTAATCAACATAGATTAGTTAGTTAAAGAATGGATCATTGATCTAGTGGTAATTGTTTAAGAAGCCAAGTAAATGATCAATCTAATTGGAAAAGAAGGACTTAGTAATGAAAGAATATGTGAAATAAGAACCCGGTTTATTTAAATGAGAAAGAATAATCGTAGTAGAACTTCGAACTATAAAGACTAGAAAGGACAAGTTTAATCAATGGAGTAATATTGTATTTCAATGTATATATGTTATGTGATTGTGTAGGTCACGCGCCATTGTCTACCTGATTTATCTGATATTTCCAGTCTGTCTGATTTGCTTCTGCAACCATCTGTGAGTAATAACTCTGTAAAGTTATGTTTAACTTTAAGTATTTTCTGACTGATATGATATGATCTGTTTTCTGAAATGCCACTTTATGATTTATGAATGATTGTCCAATTTTCTGAAAGGTATTGTGACACCCTTAGTTCACGTGGCCCTTACCCGGGGGTAACAATCCCGCGGCCAATCTACACGTGGCCCTCGCCCGGGGGTAACAATACCGTGGCTTATCTGTATCTGGCCCTTGCCTGGGGGTAATAATACCATGGCTACTTGCGTGCAAGATATGGACCTTCGTGGTCGTTAGTACCAACTCTGTCTGTGGTCTCTAGACCTGCCTGATCTGATAGCTAATGGGTGTACCACGTATGATCTTATGCAAAATCTGAATATGAATATGAGTATGTATCTGAATCTGTTTCTGATTTGAAATCTGAAAATGCATAAGACTCGATTTCTAATAAGATTATGTTTCTAATATAAACTCTGATTTCTAATTCTGTGATGGACATCATTCATTAAAACTCTTTACTCTGTTATTATTCACTGGGCTTTAGCTCACTGTATTATTTATGTATGTAGGTGATCAGGCGCGTGACCAGGCTTAAAGGCATCTGTCTAGAATCTGTTTTGTCAGCCAACCTATGTGCCTCCCATGGAGGTTCCGGATATGTTAAGTGTTATCGTTATGTGATTTAAAGTTAAATTCTGTTTTCTTGTTTGGTTTAACAAGTCATGTGCATTTTGAAAAAGGGACTAAGTCCCTCTCTGCCTAATCTGTATATATATTATGACGTGAGGATGATGAGTATATATGTATATAAAAAGTTGAAAATTTTTCTGTCTCATATAAGTCTGCACAGCTCAATGGACGTTGTATATTATTATTTGCTTCCGCTAGCCCCTAATATTATGTTAATCTATCTCAGAGGCCTTCGGTAATCCTAGGATCACTGGCCGGTTACGATGCTAAACCCATAGGGGCAGGTTTGGGTCGTGACAACTACCCCGTGTTCATTATCAACCATTGCTCTATATTCCTCAAAACTACTCTGTGTACCACACATTAGAGCCCGCCCGGTCGCCAATGAGACCCGGCCAGGTCCAAACAAGTCCGGTCATGCCCTATTTTCTTGCAGAAAAATGTTTTTGTGCTCTCAGGTGAAAACAGTGTAGACAGAACAGCTTTAAACCATGTTTTTCCCTTCTGCTGTTCTCTATCATTGAGAAACTCAAGAGAAGAATGGGTTCGGTTCCAAAACCATCAATAGGCGCAAGTTGATTGCTTGATGATTTTGAACATAATTGGACAAAAAAATTAATAAATGCAATGAAAGACACACCACCTCTCCCTTCTATCATGAAGTTAGCTCAAGGAGGAAGGTAGACACACCTCAAGAGTCATCAAACATCACAAATTAGTATGCGATGACTCTTGACGTGATGAACTTGGCATAACATCTGGCTGAATTCAACCAATTCTATTACTCTTCATTATGTCGGTTGTGTCAATTTTAAGCTGATTTTTATTAGCCCTTTTTGACTTACCTTTCCATTCTTTAATCACTTAGTCCAAAAATGAGAATTAAGTCCACTAAGTCCAAAAGCAATGAAAATGAGCAAGTATCAACTCAACCCGAGAAATGAGCCTTTAAAGCCCTTTTCTTCGGGGGAAATTACAAAAGAGGAGTCAAGCTCGTTTATGAGTGATAAGGGGTTCGGAGTCAAACCCAAAGTGAGCGATAATGACTAGTCAACTTCAAAAGAGCGATAATGACATAGCCAAACCCACGATAAGCGATAAGGACTCAAAACCCAAGCTCGATAACAAGCGATAATGAAACCTTCTTTTGTGATTTCCAAGGGCCTAACTAGAAAGTTAGTCCCTTAGAAGTAAATACACCGATGATAAGGGGAAGTGACAAACAAAAGGTCGTGTTTAGCATAAGAGAGATGTGATGCCTTGGTAATGAACCAGTGGAGAGATTAAACCATTAAGCATAGAAAGATCTCTTTCTTATGCTTGAACAACATTTTATTAAACAGAACTCTGTAATAAAAAAACAAAGAGTGGAGAGAAGTTGCTGAAATGATTATGCAAGATTGATTATTGGATAAGTGGGACTCTTTACATGGAATTAAGTAAGGAAAGCTATCAACTCAAATGACTTGGTGTCTAAGGCCTAAACAACCGAAGTCATTAGGGCTTACAACACTACAAACATAATATTCAAAGCATAAATTTAAAAGACATTAAAACAGCCGACAAATAAGAAAAAAAAAACAGTGGTAAAAGCAAGAGAAGGTAAGTAAAACGAGTAGAGAAAAGTTACAGAACAAAGTCTAAGAAGGGGTGGCTAACCTCTCCACTTTTTGTAATTTTAAATCACACATTCTAGCCCCAAAATAGTCCCAAAACAGTGATTAAAACCATGTTAACAGAGCACAAAAGATAGGCAAAAGCAAAGAGATACAAAACTAGTAAGCAATACTAAGGAGGGATGGCTAACCCCTCCACTTTTGGGACTTCTAAACCATATTTTTCAACCCTTTTAAACTCTGAAAATTAGTGTGTAAGCCAAAGAAAAGAGTAGAAAAAGCAAAGGGTGTGAGCTATGGGATAAGGTGCAAGAAAGGGTATTAAGCCTCTCTACTTTTGGTAGCTCTTTCACCCCAAGTTTCAACACTTGAAATGGATCCAAAACAGTAGGAAAACACAAGAAAAAGATAGAAAAAGGTTGAAATGAAAGCAAGGAAAAAGGTGACTGTAGACACCCCATTTTTGACTGTCCCCAAGACTTGGACGTCATCGCTTGTGCACTCAATGATTGAGACTATTTGTGCTCATTTTAGTGCCGAAAGTCTTCGGCAGAATGCCCTTTCTTTAAGCCTTCAAACCCCATCCATTTTGTGCCTTGTTTTGGACCAAAACCTTCAAGCTTGCAACCCCTGGTGGCTACCGGCCACCAATTAAGGTTGCCGGCCGCCAGTGTCTTTTTCCAGATATTTTATTGATAGTTGTTCCAACAGT
This sequence comes from Camellia granthamiana, assembly GCA_036172215.1. Lineage (NCBI taxonomy): Eukaryota > Viridiplantae > Streptophyta > Magnoliopsida > Ericales > Theaceae > Camellia > Camellia granthamiana. The sequence continues at coordinate 76,922,991 of CM069913.1, read as the reverse complement.
TGGCACAATTGGTCTCATCTCCATACACGTGTATGGATGGATTTTTCTCATCCAAATGCTTGTTTATCTATATCTATGGGGTCTCTGTAATAACCCGACCCTCGTACGTGATTCTAGTATCTTTTCAGCCCTCTATTTTGTGCTTTTGAATGCTTGTTGTGAAAGTCTATGTGAAATTACATCAAATTAAGTGGAACTTGGAAGAAATGAATTTCTATCTGTTGAATAGGGAAATTATCTGTCACACTTAAACTATTCGAATCTGAAATTGGGCGCCTTAGAGACTTAATTTTCAGAAATTGATTTGATATTTGAACTCTGCATGATTTTTAGGCTATAATGGGATTTTCTGTGAAATTTCATTTTAGGATGCTTAAACGATTAAATTTTGTCTTATTATAAACATAAATATCTATCTTAAGTTTTGTGTCTTTGACTTACAATTATCTCTTGTGTGCAACCAAAAGAGGGGAAAGACATGGGTGTTGGAGAGAAGCTCTCCAAGTGAAAAAATTTTGGGAATTTGTGAAGATTATTTAAATTGAACTCAAGGTATGAAAAATTTCTCCATCTAGTCTCTCTCTCTCGATCATGGTTAGGAATTCTCCTTGTATTTGGAGAGTTAAGAGTTATGTGATAATTTATGTTGTTGAACCAAATTGAGTTATGGAGGGAGATCTATCTCTTATTTTCTTGTTATTTCATGAGGACATTCAATTATGGGTTTGAATTAGAAGCTTAGATAACTCTATATGCATATATGTATGTAAACCCAAAGTAATGGGAAATTTTGGAAAGTTTATGGTTGGTTTGAGTATGGATTGAATGATTGAAAGTGTAAAGAGGGTTGTGATTGATTTGTTGTGTGATTTAGCACCTTAATTTGATGTTAGAACCATTGTGAGGCTTTGTTTTGTGTTGTAAAAGATAGATTGAAGCTTTGAATATCAGGTTGGAACTCAAATTGAAAGTCCAGAATTTCAGAATTTGCGTGGTCCGCTCGAGTGGCGGAAACCCCGCTCGAGCGGGAAAAACGACCTCCCAGCAGTTTTGTGCCGTGTGCAGTCCGCTCGAGCGGCCAAAGTGGCGCTCGAGCGGGGAGGTTTATTTTCAGAAGGAAAAATGTGTTCGTTCAGTTTTATGCGCTTGACTCTCTGGTAGTTTTAGAATATGTTTCTGATGATTTTTAGTTTGTTATAAATTCATGTAAAATGTAATGACACAGGGAATGATTCCTCATTGATTTAAGAAGAAAGAAAACTAATTTATAAGCTATGATTGTGTGCAGGCCACACTCCGGAAGGAACTAGCACGCCAACACAACGCTGTGAGTAATAATACATTGAACGTACATTTATTTACCGTCAATGTCTGTTAGTAACATTCTATTCTCTGTCAGTTATGGTTTTGTAACATATGTACTGATTGAAACTCAATGGAAAGGAAATGTTAAAAAGATTTACGTACATATTTGTACGTTCTGGGCCGAAAGGCTGTTCTGGGCTGAAAGGCCGTTCTGATAATTCTAGGCCAATAGGTCGTTCTGTTATAACTGTAACACTAGGCCAAAGGCCGCTCTGAAAGTAAAATAATCTGAAAGTAAAATAATCTCAGACTCATTGTTGGATCCCATATTTCTGTGAATGCACTGCTATACATTATGATTAAAGTTGGTTATTAAACTGCTTAAGTATTATTACTCATTGAGCTTGTCTCATTCTGTTATTTTGTCTGATTCTGTAGGATATCAACTTGGAGGTTAGTCCTAGCGTCGATATCACTCAGCTTGTGTCAACCTAAAGACAGCCAGGCACTTGGAGAAGCCTTCGCATGCTAGGACAGTTTTGTTAGACATTGTTTTTTTTTGTACTAAAGTTTGTTGGCCACAGTTGGTTGTATATAACATTTTGTTGGATACCCAATCTCTGGGTTGGACTGTAAATATGTATGTGACTTAATCTCAGATGCGTGTGTATTATATGTCTAATCCTGAATCGTGATCCTGGCATATTGTAGTAGCTCAATGGATGTGTCTGCATGTTATTTGATTATATTAACGCTTCCGTTCAGGCCCCAAATATTTTACATAGCAGGCTAAGTGTCTGTTTCTGATTGGGTCATGCCCAAAACTTTTAGGGGCGGGTTAGGGGTGTGACAAGTGGTATCAGAGCACGAGTCGCTATCTCACACACAGATCCATTGAGCTTTAGGGCGTCTAGAAAAGCTTAAGGCATCTTGCATGACGTCCTGAAAGTAAATGAAGGAAAAAAAAGGTGATGGCAATGTGAAGTATACTCTGATAATACTAACAAATTTTGAATTATGCCTATTGTATATAACTGCTGATTGTGTAGGAAATGGTGAGAACAAGGATAGAAGAGCAGGAAGATGCTACTGCCGCACGGTTGGACAGGATGGAGAGGATGATTATGGAAATGGCAGAGACCCTACGGCAATAGCAACAACAGCAGCAACAACCACAAGAACAACCGCCACCACCACCAATACCTCCGCCGGTAGCACAAGATTTTCATGCTGAAGACAGGACCATTACACTTATGAAGGAGTTTAAAAAGATGAAACCACCAGTGTTTAAAGGCGGAATCGAACCGATGAAAGCTGAAGCATGGGTATTGGGAATAGAGAAGCTGTTCGAAGTTTTCCCTTGCACTGACGTTCAAAAGGTGCAACTTGCTGCTTTTACCATTGAAGACGAGGCGCGAAGGTGGTGGATGCTCACAAGAACAATGCATCAAGGGTTGACATGGGATAGATTCTTAGAGCTATTTTATGATAAATATTTTCCCTAGAGTATGCGGGACAAGAAGGTGACCGAATTCGAAACATTGAGACAGGGAAATAAAACTGTTGCCGAATACGAAGCTCAATTCGCGGAATTAGCCCGGTTTGCACCTCACATGGTAGATACAGAATATAAAAGGCGCGGAAATTCAAAGGAGGATTGCGGGGTGCTATTCTGGACCGAGTTAATGTGTTGAAGTTGCCTACCTACGTCGATGTGTTAGAAAGGGCTGTTATAGCAAAAGGGAATATTACTGCTCAAACTCGAATCTCTGAGTGGAAAGGAAAAAGGTAGAACAACCAATGGTTCAAGGGGTCAACTCCTCCACCAAACAAGAAGCAAAATTCAGGGACCTCCGGTATTACTACTTCTTCTCAAAATTCCGCTCCTGTGTGTCCAAAATGTGGATGGAGACATCGAGGGATTTGTCACTGATTATCTGGGGCATGTTTTCGATGTGGCAAAATGGGGCATTTGATAAAAGATTGTCCGCAAAAATGGGGCATTTGATAAAAGATTGTCCGCAAAAGAATCAACAAACTGGTAATAAGGCCGCCACAAGCTCAGCAGGATCTACACCGGCTCCTAATGCTAAGACAGCTGCTAAACCTGCTAATAATAAGGATACTACGAGGCAAGGCAGAGTGTTTGCGTTGGTTCCGGGAGATGTACAGAATGCAACAACAATGATGTCAGGTACATTTATGGTTTATGGTCATTCTACTTACGTTTTATTTGATTCTGGCTCTACCTATTCCTTTGTGTCAAAAGTATTTGTGAAAAACTTAGATAAACCTGAAGAAGAATTGGCTTATGTGTTATGTGTATCCTCACCTATGGGAAATTCCATGATCTGTACTTCTGTCTATTCTGCTTGTGAACTTCTCATTGGGGATGTCCGTGTATATGCTAATTTGTTACCACTTGATATGACTTCTTTTGATATTATTCTGGGAATGGATTGGTTGGGTGAATAAGGTGCCACTATAGACTGCCTGACGAAGCAACTTAAATTCCATCCCTCGGGGCAATCAGAATTTATTTTTCGGGGACAGGGGGTAACTTCTCCCCCGTATGTAATTTCTGTAGCAAAGGCTTATAAATTGATTCAGAAAGGGTGTCAGGGGTACTTGTGTAGTGTTTTGGAAGGGCCAATAAGGAAGGAGAATACAGAGACGATTCCAGTTGTCTGTGAATTTCCGGACGTCTTCCCGAAAGAATTGCCAGGAGAATTAGTGGACCGTGAAATCGAGTTCACAATTGAAGTGCAACCGGGAATCCAACCTATCTCTAAAACTCCGTATCGAATGGCGCCAACTGAAATGAAGGAATTGAAGATTCAGTTGCAAGAATTACTGAATAAGGGGTTTATCCGCCCGAGTGTTTCTCTGTGGGGTGCACCAGTCCTGTTTGTGAAAAAGAAAGACGGAACACTCCGATTATGTGTCGACTACCGGGAGCTTAATAAAGTAACAATTAAGAATAAGTATCCATTACCGAGGATCGATGATTTATTTGATCAGTTACAAGGGGCACAGGTCTTTTCTAAAATTGACTTACGGTCTGGATGCCACCAATTGAAAATTAAAGCTGATGATGTGGAGAAGACAGCCTTCCGAACCCGATACGGTCATTATGAATTTCTGGTTATGCCCTTTGGAGTTACTAACGCACCAGTAGCATTTATGGACCTGATGAACCGTGTCTTCAAACCTTATCTGGATGAGTTTGTAGTAGTCTTTATTGACGACATCCTTATTTACTCAAAGACTGCGGAGGCCCATGAAGACCATCTTCGCTTAATCCTTCAAACTCTCCTGGAAAAGAAGTTGTACGCGAAACTAAAGAAGTGTGAATTTTGGCTGCATGAAGTGGCATTTCTAGGCCATGTTATAACTAAGGAAGGACTCTCTGTTGATCCCAACAAAATTGAGGCGATTGTGAACTGGCCAACTCCGACTAATGTGACTGAAGTGCGTAGTTTTATGGGGCTAGCCAGATATTATCGAAGATTTGTTCAGGATTTTTCTAAGATTGCTGTGCCACTTACTCAGTTGACTAAAAAGGGAGTTACATTTGAATGGTCTGAACAGCAAGAATCTGCTTTCCAAGAATTAAAAATGAAGTTGACTACAGCTCCGGTCCTTGCCCTACCGTCTGATACTGAGGGATTTGTGATTTACAGCGATGCATCACATAAAGGACTTGGTTGTGTACTTATGCAGAATGGAAGAGTTATTGCCTCTGCTTCTCGCCAGCTTAAACCCCATGAGAAAAGTTACCCCACGCATGATCTTGAGCTAGCTGCAGTCGTGTTTGCTTTAAAGATTTGGCGGCACTATCTGTATGGGATTGGTTGCGACATTTATACCGACCATAAAAGTCTCAAATACATTTTTACTCAAAAAGAGTTGAATATGCGCCAGCGGCGATGGTTGGAGCTTATTAAAGATTATGATTTACAGATCCATTATCATCCCGGTAAAGCCAACATGGTGGCAGATGCACTTAATCGGAAAAATGTGGGAAATTTGACAAGCTTAGTGACAGGGGAAAAGGAGTTAATAAATGAGCTGAATAAGATGGGGGTCGACTTGGTGATACATGGTCGAGGAACAACAGTGGCAACAATGATGGCCCAACCGACATTTCTTGAGGAGATTAAAATACACGAAATGGAGGATGGAGCTTTAAAGAAGATATGTGAGGAAATGGAGACAAAACCGAAACTGGGGTTCACTTTGGCAGATTCTATACTTAAATTTCAAAATCGAGTATGTGTCCCTAATGTGGTAGAACTTAAACGGAAGTTAATGGAAGAAGCGCATTCCTCAAGAGTTTCAACACATCCAGGAAGTACCAAAATGTACCGGGATCTGAAGCAACATTTTTGGTGGCCAAGTATGAAGAAAGAAATTGCAGAGTTTGTCTCTAAGTGTTTGCAATGTCAGCAGGTAAAAGCAGAGCATCAGAGACCCGCAGGATTATTGCAACCTCTTCCAATCCCGGAGTGGAAATGGGAACATCTAACCATGGATTTTATCGTGGGCTTACCACGGACACCTTGAGGGATGAATTCTATATGGGTCATTGTCGACCGATTGACGAAGTTTGCCCACTTTCTACCTGTGAAGACCCAATATAATGGCGATAAACTTGCTGTGATTTATACGAATGAAATTGTAAGGCTTCACGGTGTCCCGGTCTCAATTGTGTCAAATAGAGATCCAAAGTTTCTTTCAAGGTTCTGGCAAAGTCTACAGAATGCAATGGGTACAGAATTAAAGTTTAGTACGGCTTTTCACCCCCAAACAGATGGACAATCCGAGAGGACCATTCAGACGCTAGAAGATATGCTTCGAATGTGTGTTTTGGATTTTCAGGAAAGTTGAGAAACTCATCTGCCGTTGGTTGAGTTTGCATATAATAACAGTTACCATTCGAGTATTGAAATGGCACCCTATGAAGCTCTGTATGGAAGATCGTGTCGTTCCCCCGTGTGTTGGGCTGAAGTTGGGGATAGGCCCTTGTTAGGGCCAGAGATTGTCCAATTGACAACTGAAAAGGTTAAAATTATTCGAGAAAGATTGAAGACTGCTCAAAGTAGACAGAAGAGTTATGCGGATAATTGGCGAAGGAATTTGGAGTTTGACGTGAACAGTCATGTTTTTGTGAAAGTTACACCCATGAAAGGTCACCCAAGATTTGGAAAAAGGGGTAAGCTAACACCCCGGTATGTTGGTCCCTTTCAGATCTTAGAAAAAGTGGGTCCAGTAGCCTACCAAATTGCCCTTCCGCCACATATGAGCCAGATTCATAATGTGTTTCATGTTTCTATGCTCCGAGGATACCTCCCGGATCCATCACATATTATTGATTATCACCAAATTGTACTGACTGACAAGTTAACATACGAGGAAAAACCAATTTGAATTCTGGACCGTCAAGTGAAACAGTTACGGAACCGAGGAATTCCAATGGTGAAAGTAGAGTGGCAAGAACACTACGGAACCGAGGCAACTTGGGAAAAAGAAGATGAAATGCAACACCAATATCCGCATCTGTTTTCGTCCTAAGGTAAGACAAGTTTGGAGGACCAAACTTATTTAAGGGGGGGAGAGTGTAATAACCCGACCCTCGTATGTGATTCTAGTATCTTTTCAGCCCTCTATTTTGTGCTTTTGAATGCTTGTTGTGAAAGTCTATGTGAAATTACATCAAATTAAGTGGAACTTGGAAGAAATGAATTTCTATCTGTTGAATAGGGAAATTATCTGTCACACTTAAACTACTCGAATCTGAAATTGGGCGCTTTAGAGACTTAATTTTCAGAAATTGATTTGATATTTGAACTCTGCATGATTTTTAGGGTATAATGGGATTTTCTGTGACATTTCAATTTAGGATGCTTAAACGATTAAATTTTGTCTTATTATAAACATAAATATCTATCTTAAGTTTTGTGTCTTTGACTTACAATTATCTCTTGTGTGCAACCAAAAGAGGGGAAAGACGTGGGTGTTGGAGAGAAGCTCTCCAAGTGAAGAAATTTTGGGAATTTGTGAAGATTATTTAAATTGAACTCAAGGTATGAAAAATTTCTCCATCTAGTCTCTCTCTCTCGATCATGGTTAGGAATTCTCCTTGTATTTGGAGAGTTAAGAGTTATGTGATAATTTATGTTGTTGAACCAAATTGAGTTATGGAGGGAGATCTATCTCTTATTTTCTTGTTATTTCATGAGGACATTCAATTATGGGTTTGAATTAGAAGCTTAGATAACTCTATATGCATATATGTATGTAAACCCAAAGTAATGGGAAATTTTGGAAAGTTTATGGTTGGTTTGAGTATGGATTGAATGATTGAAAGTGTAAAGAGGGTTGTGATTGATTTGTTGTGTGATTTAGCACCTTAATTTGATGTTAGAACCATTGTGAGGCTTTGTTTTGTGTTGTAAAAGATAGATTGAAGCTTTGAATATCAGGTTGGAATTCAAATTGAAAGTCCAGAATTTCAGAATTTGCGTGGTCCGCTCGAGCGGGGAGGTTTATTTTCAGAAGGAAAAATGTGTTCGTTCAGTTTTATGCGCTTGACTCTCTAGTAGTTTTAGAATATGTTTCTAATGATTTTTAGTTGGTTATAAATTCATGTAAAATGTAATGACACAGGGAATGATTCCTCATTGATTTAAGAAGAAAGAAAACTAATTTATAAGCTATGATTGTGTGCAGGCCACACTCTGGAAGGAACTAGCATGCCAACACAACGCTGTGAGTAATAATACATTGAACGTACATTTATTTACCATCAATGTCTGTTAGTAACATTCTATTCTCTGTCAGTTATGGTTTTGTAACATATGTACTGATTGAAACTCAATGGAAAGGAAATGTTCAAAAGATTTACGTACATATTTGTACGTTCTGGGCCGAAAGGCTGTTCTGGGCTGTAAGGTTGTTCTGGGCTGAAAGGCCGTTCTGATAATTCTGGGCCAATAGGCCGTTCTGTTATAACTGTAACACTAGGCCAAAGGCCACTCTGAAAGTAAAATAATCTCAGACTCATTGTTGGATCCCATATTTCTGTGAATGCACTGCTATACATTGTGATTAAAGTTAGTTATTAAACTGCTTAAGTATTATTACTCATTGAGCTTGTCTCATTCTGTTATTTTGTCTGATTCTGTAGGATATCAACTTGGAGGTCAGTTCTAGCGTCGATATCACTCAGCTTGTGTCAACCTAAGGACAGCCAGGCACTTGGAGAAGCCTTTGCATGCTAGGACAATTTTGTTAGACATTGTTTTTTTTGTACTAAAGTTTGTTGGCCACAGTTGGTTGTATATAACATTTTGTTGGATACCCAATCTCTGGGTTGGACTGTAAATATGTATGTGACTTAATCTCAGATGCGTGTGTATTATATGTCTAATCCTGAATCGTGATCCTGGCATATTGTAGTAGCTCAATGGATGTGTCTGCATGTTATTTGATCATATTAACGCTTCCGTTTAGGCCCCAAATATTTTACATAGCAGGCTAAATGTCTGTTTCTGATTGGGTCATGCCCAAAACTTTTAGGGGCGGGTTAGGGGTGTAACAGTCTCCTCCCCCATTTTTGAGTGTTAGAAATTTTGGAACAAAAAATCTCTCTCTCTCTCTCTTGCAAATTTGTGCACACTTGCCTACTTACACTATTCTTTTGCGTACACTTCCTTAACCAAAGTTGATCATCTTTGAGCTGAGGTTACTTAAAGCCTTCTTGGAGCTCTTGAAGGTGGTTTTAGCTTGAATTAGTGCCTAGAATTGTTCTTTGCTTCAAGAGGTATAACACTTGTCTTTTAAACTTCTTTTGCATACTTGTTTTCCAATCTCTTTCCATTGTTTTTGGGCCATAAAAAACTCTATTTTTGTGGGCTGAAATTGGTGTTTTAGGCCATTTAAGGTTAGGAGGGTATCTCACCCTTCCTTATTCCTTACTTTTAAGGCTTCTTCATCGTTGTTTCCCACTTTCAAACTATCGCTTTTTGGTCTTTTGAGCACTGAATTTTAGAGTATTTTTAGTGGGAAAAATCATGTTTTGAAGTCCAAAATTGAAGGGGTTAGCCTCCCCTTCTTGTGTCTAGTTTGCTAGCCTAGTTAGCTCCATGTGTTAACTTAATTTTCTAGCCTTTTGTAGCTTAATTCCAGCATGTTTTAGGCTCTATTTTGGACTATTTTAACTCTATTTTGGGTTTGTTATTGCATTTGAGTCTTGTTTTGCATGCCTCCAGTGTAAGTGTCCTCACAAATTTGGTGTTTTAGGACTTTAGGCACCACTTGTTTGAGTTGATTGCATATTTTAGTGTTTTTCTCACTTCATTTTCAACACTTGCAATCACTACAATCTCCCTCATTTCTTCACTCTTTATTTGCTTTGAGGGTTGTTTCAACCTTAGGATAGTTTAAGCTTGAGATTGAGGTTCATTTCTTAATGGTTTAATCCTCTTTTGGGGGGTTCATTAACAACGGCATGACATCACTCTCTTGCCTTAAACTACCCCTTGTTTGACACTTCATTCCCTTTAGAGAACTTCTCACCAGTGGACTTAATTGGTTAAGGAATGGTTGGTAAGCTAAAATGGGTAAACAAGTTGAAACTAAAAATGTGCAAGATAAGAAATTGGTTGTGTTTTGATGTGTTCAATCGGACGTTAATCGAACGTAAGGAAAATTGGGCATTTCATACTCAAAGTGATGAAATGTGCTAAGTTTCCTAGGTCTCCATTGCCCTTGGTCATGCATGATAGGGTGATGGTTTTGAGTCTCATTTGTGCATTTATTAAACTTGTACAAATTGGTTCCTTAGCCATCATGCAATAAAATTACTCGATTGATGGTTTCAGGACCAAGTGTATCACTCATTTGAGATGTTTTGATGATTAGCCATCATGCAATAAAATTACTCGATTGATGGTTTCAGGACCAAGTGTATCACTCATTTGAGATGTTTTGATGATAAGGAGAGATACACAGTACAAACAACCTATGAGAATACCCTCTCTTTTCCCTGTTTGCTCTCTGTTACAGCAAAAAAGATGATCCATCAGTGGCCGGCCGGCCACTATTACTGCCTTACCGGCCATCAGTGTTGAACGGCAACCCCTCAGTGGTAGTCGGCAGGCCACCATTACTGGCCTGCCGGCCACCAATGAATTTTGAGCAGTGTGCTTGTGAAGCATGGCAGAGTTGATCTGAAGAAGGAAATGGTGCAAGGGTTGTGCAAACAGAGGCATTCAGGGGCAGACAACGGATGTTCTTCGGGTGAAAACCGAGTATGCATGGGCCTCCCTCGCTTCCCAGGACTAGTTAGCTAGTTAAATAGTTTAATTAACAGTTAATTATTTGATTGTTGATTAGTTGTAGCTAATTAGTTTGTGTAGTAATATTTAAGTTAGCTTTATTAGTTGTAGCTAATTAGTTTACTTATTTAATTAGTTTAGATTAATTAAATTAGTTCATGTTGTAATGGCCCTGTTTGGGGAAAAGTGCCTATAGCTTATGCCTAAACAGCTTATAGCTTATAACTATGACCATAAGCTGATTTCCAGCTTATTCTTAAAGCATCTCCTGCCCCACTCAAAGAATAAGCTGATTTCTGACTTCCAAAAAGCTATAAGCTATAATCTATAAGCTAAACCAAACACATCAAAATAGCTTAAATTAAGCTGAAAGCTGAAATAAGCTGTAATTAAGCTCTGCCAAACAGGCACAATATTTAATTAGGTTAGCCTAGTTAATTTCTTAATTAATTAGCTTAGATAGTTAGTTAATTATTCGTTCAAATTTTGTAATAATTAGCTTAATTAGCTTAGCTAGCTTATTCATTTGGACTCTTCTTCGTGAGAGAGTAGTGTAATAACGTGTATGTCTTCCAACCCCACGTCTTTCTCCCTTTTATTTATCCTCTTTTAATGGTTAGATTAGGGACATATTTCAATTAGCATACCTTATGCTTGCATCCATTCATTCGTTTTGCATGCACTGAGGCTTGACGCATCATTCAAGCTACAGTATTGTTTTAATACCTCGATGAATACGTGTTTAGAATGCATGCTATCAAATTGTTGCAAATAACATGCTAAGTAGCCAAGCCTATCTTAGTTGCATGTTCACATGCGTTGCATTAGCCATCTTGTATAGTTAGGAATCATGCATATTTTTCTAACTCATATCTTCTTGGCTTGGAGCACTAGGAGAGTTTTGAGTGCTTTAGCATACTTGCATGAGTGTGAGTGATTGCCATGTCTAGCATGCTTGCCATAAGGCTAAATGCTTACTTGTTGAACTGCTTGAATGCCTGTGGATGAAAGCTTGTTGTTTGAATTAGAACGATTTAATGAATGTACGTTTTAAGCCCACTTTGTTGAGTGGCAAATTCGCAAACTTTAAAGCCCACTTGAAGTGGCAAAATCAAACCCTTTCTCACAAAACAAACATGAAATTGAGTTGTTCCAATTCAGGCAAACTAGTCTATACTTTCTTGTGTGCGTCACATAGTAATGCTAGCCTAATAACTGGAACAAGAGCATATAATGTTGATAAAAATCATATCATGATTAGTAGAGGCCGATCTTTGATCGGGCGAGCGGGGGTGCTCAATTCATGACCTTCCCCTCTCGTACTTAAGTTCCTGAGCCGAGGCAACTTTGGTGATGACGAACATGTGGCCTTTGGCACGAGTCATGGGTTTCCTAAATTTCCCCAGAATAAAATATTTAGGTGGCGACTTTGTATCTGGCAAAGTAGTCCATTTTTGGCATTTTTTATTCAAAATTGATTTTCCAAAAGATTTGCCGGATTTGGACTCTTTGGTGCTTATCAGTTTCACATTGCACTTGTGAGATTAGATTCAGAACCACGGGAGTCCGAACTGTAGGGCTTATTTTGAGATTTTGAAAAGGGGCGCGAAAAAGTCGAGCTACAGTGACAAGCTTGTACCTCTTGAAAGAGAGGATGCTTGCAGTTAAACAAACTTGATTCTAAACACCCTCAAGTTTCTGAAATTTAGTTTGAAATCTCAACAAAAAGCTCCAAGAACAAACTCTAATGGTGTATGTATTGTGTATGTATAGCTAAAGAAGGTTTGAAGGTGAAGAAAGGTGTTGGAGATGGAAAGGGGTCTCTTTAGCTCTTCAAAGCTTTTGGAAAATTTGCTAACCCTCAATTCTGAAAAGAGAGGTCGAATTTATAGAGTTTGAGCCAAATTGGTCAAAAATATCTTCAAACAAAGCAAGCTGTCCAATTCTCGCTAGCTGTTCTGTTTGGCACTAATGAGATCCCGGCTGGGCCCTAAACCCATAGCCAGGCCAAATAATGCAAGGCCAGGTCTAAAAGGCACTCTGGACAAGTTTTCATTGAAACTGGACAAGTTTTCATTGAAACTCGACTAGGTCTAAACAAGCCAGGGCCAGATCTAAACAAACCTGGCTGAGGCCAAAAGACTACGTTTAAGCTCAACTTCAAACGGGCATATCCCCCTTATCTGGACTTGATTTTAGGTGATTCTTGAGCCTAAACTGCAAAATGATACACTATGTAACGAAATAATCAAACCACAATCATTGCAAAACAAATAAATACCATAAAAAAATGGAGATGCAAATCAAACCACGTTTAACACAGAAAAGGTGTCGAAACCCTCAAACCATAATTCGTGGTGGAATAAGCACATACACATGTAGAACTATGCTTTAATGCGGGAAAGGTACCAGTAATTGGGTGATATGATATAAGTGAGGAATGATCTGCTGGAGAAAGATAATGATCCTAAATGCTGAATGCGACAGAGTACAATGCAATGGATGCAATGAATGCGGTGAATAAGGGGCACAGGCCGAACTATGTCTGACCTAGAATAAGCATGAACACAAACAAACCACGTCTAACACAGAAAAGGTGATGAAACCCTTAGACCACAATTCTTGATGGAATGGGCACGTACACATGCAGAGCTATGCTATAACATGAAAAGTATGAGCACATGCCAAACTAAGCTTAACATGGAAAGGACGTAGGCGATGAAATCGTATGATGTAATGCATGTAATGGATAGTGTAGATAATGCAGTAGATGTATGCGATAGATGCTATATGCAATGTGATAGAAGTATTAGATACTAATAGATATGATGATGCAGCTACGAAGTGGTGCCTTTAGAAAGCACCTTATAGGGGCAATTGGAGATGACTTACCTCATCCTGCTAGGGATCTTTGTCTTCTTGGTTTTAAGACTTCTTCCTGCATCTTGTGCATTCAAACCGTAGGTACTACTTTTCACCTTGGCTATGTTTGCAACTTTCCCTATTCTCCAACAGGGTGACAGACTAGGTTGGTTCAGTATCCAAAATTGAGGACCATACAAGCTACCTCAACCTATGGGGCTGCCATACAAATTTCAAGTCGAGGATGCACCCCTGGGTATTTAAACCAAACTTTAGTCTTGAAAATTCCGAACCTTTGCGTCCTAGGCCTCGGCCATTCGAACTCTAGTTTCCATTGTCTCAGTTGATCTCCTTGAAACTAACTACAAACATAGTCAGGTGGCTATACCAGACCACCTGAAGTCATTCGAGCAAGACAAACGACAATGGAATTGCACCTTTAAAGGATTTAAGGTCTTCTAGATCTAGTGAATGGCCAAGACAGTGTGGGTGAGGTACACAAGACAATGCTATTTGGATGCACAAGATAGTGCGATGGGGCTGAATGAATGTGAATGCACAAAATAGTGCGATGCACGGTGCATGAAACAGTGTAATACAAGGTGAATGCATAAAACAATGCGATGCAAGGTGCCAAAACAATGTGACACAAGGCAAATGCAGAAAATAGTGTGAACTCAAGCGGCACAAAACAATGCGGTACAAGGAGAATGCACAAAACAATGCAATGCAAGGTGCACAAAATAGTGCGATATAAGGTGAATGCGCAGAACAGTGTGATGCAAGGTAGAATACACAGAACAGTGCGATACAAGGTGAATGCACAGAACAGTGCGATGCAAGGTAGAATACACAGAACAGTGCGATACGAGGTGAATGCACAGAACAGTGCGATGCAAGGTAGAATGCATAGAACAGTGCGATACAAGATGAATGCAAAAAACAGTGCAGTGTAAGGTAGAATGCACAAAACAGTGCGGTACAAGGTAGAATGCACAAAATAGTGCGATGCAGGTTAGAATGCACAAAACAGTGTGATACAAGGTGAATGCACAAAATAGTGCAATACAGGGTGAAGGCACAAAATAGTGCAATACAGGGTGAAGGCACAAAATAGTGCGATACAAGGTGCACAAAACAATGCGATACAAGGTGAATGCACAAAACAATGCCATGCAAGTTGCACAAAATAGTGCGATACAAGGTGAGTGCACAAAACAGTGCGATACAAGGTGCACAAAACAGTGCGATACAAGGGAAAGATGTATGGTATGCAGAGGGAAATGAGAAATAAATAGTGTAGTGCACCATGTACCTTATGAAATGAGTGTAGGACAACTTGCCATAACTTATTGAAATGTAATTGAAAAAACACTGGGGAAGGTAACTTGATGAAACTATGTTGTTACAAGTACAGAACAAAGTCAAGAGTAAGAGCAACCAATCACGCAGTTCAACTCAACCAGAGTGTACGAACATGCATGCATAAGCCAAAACACATGTATTAATCAGAGGGAAGACGACAATCCAAAGAGAGTTTTGAAATGGTCAAAGACAACTTTCGAAAACTGAATCATATCAGAATCATAGTAGGGGTAAGCCCACCCTAATCCAGGCGAAGGTGCCCGACAAATGGCTTTGAGCGGACTGAGAGAAAGGTTGGGTTCATGCCCTTTGTTCAGTTGATGGCCTGATCAAATGCATTGAATATTGCCCCTAGTGTCCATTCATTGGCCACCAGTTGGGTTCATGCCCCATGTTTGATGGATAGCCTGGTCAGATGTACTAAACACTGCCCCTAGTGTCCAGTCACTAGCCACCTTTTTCAACATTTTGTAAGCACGTGTGATAAGAATCATCAGATCCTGGAACAGTTGCCAGCCAATCAGACTCATGATTTTCTTCTGTCCCAACATATTGAGAACTTACTCCAGTCCCCTTCAAAGCAGTTATGGATTCCTCATATATACTTTGCAATGATCATTAATGCAATACCCCTAGTATGGGGCACTCTCAGTTTGTTTATGAATTCCACACATGGATTTGTTTGTGAGTTTGGAGCAAACACTCGTGTATGGAATTCTGACCATGCCACTCTGTTAGACTTTAGACAGACACGTTATGGTGACTCGATAAAGAGTGCTTTTGAGCGATAGACACGCTATGGTGACTCGATGAAGAGCACTTTTGAGCAATAGACACACTATGGTGACTCTATGAATAGTGCAAACTGAGACAAACACCAGGCATGACACAACAGAACTCACAACTGACCCAAAAGAAGAAAAAGACTCAAGGTAACTAATCATTCATAGTGCCCCTAGTATTACTTATATTACCTTTAGAACTCAATTTTGATTTCTTTTTTTTTTTTTTTGATGGTAGAGATTCTACTGATAAATTCAATTATTCAAAATTGCTCCACTTGTTGATGCAAGCTAGTTCCTTCTTACCCAATGCAAGTATGATATGCATAGCAGTCGGTGTAGCTCATAGATGGATACAAAGCTGATGACACGAATTGGGCAAGATGATTGGGTTGAGATGAATAAGATGGATATGGTTGAGACTGAACTTCAGGATGAAGTTGCCTACGTACCCCAAGAATGGGAATCAGGTCAATGTAGTTCATGGTTGAGGTTTTCTCGAGTGTTGACACTCTCCTTTTGCGCTCTAACTTTTGCCAAAGCTGTCCTTTCAGGTTTTCAACCTTGCAAGCTCTATTTATTTGATTTCTTATTTTTCATGCTCTAACTTTTGCCTAGGTCTCCCTTTTGGGTTTTTGGGCCTAGCGAGCCTCTCAAGGATAGCATTACAACATTGGTGGTGAATTTGATCAATAGTCATTCTTTCCCTGACACGAGAATTGGCTTCACATTGAGTTGAGCTTAGTTCTCCATTCCCTTATGCATGTCTTCTTCTTTTCTTTTGCTCCATTTTCTGAGTTGGTTCCTCTTGCAATGTGGTACCTCCTCACATTGGCTTTCCTGAATTCAGACAAAAGTGACCTTCCTCATGGTTGATTGGATTTGATTTCAATGAATACCTCGGGCTTGATGGTTGACTTATTTCTTTTTTTCCTTTTTGTTTTTTTTTTTTTTTTTTCTTTTCTTCTTTTTTGTTTCTTTTATCCCTTTTTTTTTTTTTTTGTTAAAGTAATGAGAACACCAAGGGGAGAAATTCTATGATTGTGAGGTCTAAAAGCCATCTTGTACTTGCCAAAATGATCGCCTAAAGGGGAAGATAATCTCCAGGATGGTGTAGAATACCACGCGCAATTCGGAATCTATCTTCGCAAGTTTTGTAAAAGAAACAGTTGAGAAGTAGCTTAAACTTTTGAGATCATGAAGGACTTTGCGCCGATAAGTCAAAATCCACTCCAACCATTTGGGGGATCGTTCTCAATACCTGAGCTTATTAATGGAATCTCATTCAAAACAAATTCAAAGTTTTTTCTATTTTTGAAAAGGTCACACATGCATTACTATAGGCACAATAAAATGATCAGAAACTTGACTCCCACTTTCTTATTATTAAAACAACAAAACGAAGACCCGAGGGTACACGAGAGAAACTCAAAGGAAAAGACTCAACTGACTGTAGACGTCCCCGAACGCATCCCGGGGAAAGGAGTGCGAGTCCCCCCCCCCCCGTTCTGGTTCGATATTGGGTCTACTACAGTTCAAAGGACTCAAAATGTCACGGTTCTTAATCTTGAACCAAAGAGTCCAAATCTGGCAAATCGTTTTGAAGAAAAACAGATTTTTTTGAAAAGTAGTGCCAAACATGGACTGCTTTGCCAGATTACAGAGTCGCCACCTAAATATTTTTAAAATGGGAAATTTAGGAAACCCTGACTCGGTGCCAAAGGCCACGTGTCCGTCATTACCAAAGTGGTCTTGGCTCGGGAGCTTGGGTACGATCGGGGAAGGTCAGCTATGAGCACCCCCTTTCGCCCGGTCCGAAGACCGGCCTCTACTGACCGTGACATCCGATTTTGAAAACATTACACGTTCTTATTCCAATTATTAGCCTAGAATTACTATGTTGTGCGCACAGCAAACAAGTATAGACTAGATTACCTAATTTGGAAATAAACATCGCATATCCGTTGGTTTGGAGAACGCTTTGGAATTTGCTACTCGCAAGTAGGCTAAAATACGGATTTCGATGAGTTTTCCAACTCAAGCAATCCAACCTCCACCCACAGGCATTCAAGCAGTTATATCACATAAGCAACTAGCCTCATGGTAATCATGCTGTCATGGCAACACTCACACACATGCAAGGATGCTAAAGCATAAAAGCTCACCTAGTACTCCAAGCCAAAACAGAAGCTCATTAGAAATCCATGCATGGACCTAAGCATACTGAAATGTCTAATGCAACGCATACAAAGATGCAATCTAGGCAGGCTCGGCTATCCTAAACATGGCATGTGAAATGCTACAAATAACACGTATTCAATTTGGAATTGAAATACAATGCAGTTTGTATGATGTACCGAGCCCGGTGCATGTAAACAAATGCATGGATGCACGCATGCATAGCATAAGGTATGCTAAAATAAACGTGCCCTAATCTACCATCGAAGCAGGTAAATAAAAGGGAGAAAGAAGTGGGGGTTGGAAGACATACACACACTCACCCACACTTATTACAAGTATGCCCTCACACGGAGGGACCAAAAGAATAATACAGTCCGAATAATAAATAATACTGAATTACTTATTACAAAAACCTCTAATCTAATTAAATTAAATGCAAAGAAGAGATGGTCACAGCCTCCGCCTCGGGATGCGCAAAGGATGTATGCTCGATCCGACTTGCCCGGAAACCCGCACCGTATCACTGTTGGCTCTGCTTTTACTGTTCTGCTTCTCTGGAAGACTGTAAAAGTCCCAGAATAGGCTCCATGCATCCTAAGAATCATCATCGGCTGGATAGAATGTCCGCCGGCCGTGTATAAAGTCCACCGGCTGGAAATGAAGCTATCGGCACTAAATACATTGCCGGTCGGCACTCTATACTGCCGGTCGGCACAAAATTCCTGCAGAAGACAGTTTTGACAGCAACAGCAGACCAGCAGTGCAAGGCATAGAATTTCTAGGCAAATGTATGCATGGACACACTCCCTATCATGTAATGGACTCAAGGGAGTATGGCCCTCGACCCCCGGGCCATCAATCACACATTTCAATACATGATGGCCCAAAAGCCAAGTTAGCAACTTTGATATCAAATGGAATGCAATGCACAAAACAAATCAAAGGGGCCCAACCCCTATCATGATTAGTCAAGAGGCAAGGGATGCGTGTTCAATGAAATGCAACCTAGGCATGGCGGCTAAGTATGCAAACATGCGATGCAACTACGTGGCATACACGATGCTAACAACATAACATGCACAACGCATTGGACATGGCATACACAATGCAAGATGGGCTTACACCAATACAAGGAGGCCACTAGAGGAAAATGAGATTCTCGAAACACGTGCACGTATGCACGCAAACCGAGGACCGATCCTAAGGCACGAATGCCACTCTATCAAAGCATGGCAAGGCATGAAACATGACATATGAACGTGCAATGCAATGATGGACTTAAACTAATCAGGGATAGCCCGCATGCATGCCAAAATCAGTGGCCACAAGATGAAAATGGGACGCTCGAAATGTGTGCACGTGTGCACGCAAACCGAGGCAATGGCATACGGGATGCAAATGACACTAAAATGCAAATTGGACTTACACTAACATGAGAGAGCCTCAGCCACACTCACATAAGAGGCCGATGGATGAAAATGAGGTGCCTCGAAATGCGTGCATACGGGCACGCAAACCGAGGCGATGGCATAAAGCATGAAATGACATGGCAAATGATATGCAAACATACTAATGGAATTTCAGCACTGAAATGTGGGGGAAAACAGTCCCGAATCATGGCCAAAGTACACCCGATGCACGGAATAGTCCCGAAATGCGAATTTGGGCACCCGAAATGGCCTATGGCTATACTAAATATGCACAATTGATACACGACATGCAAAACAGTAGCAAGGAAGCCCCCAAGATAGCATTTTTACAGTACAAAACATGGCCAAATAGTAAGCGTAAATAGGACAACAATGGCATGCAAAAACGGGGGGCAAGAGAGGGGTATTGAAACAAGTGATGTATACGATGCTCAAATGGAAAAATTTCCTTCTACAACATTGATGAGGGACCAAAAATATGCATATTTACAGTAGATGACATGCCTCAACTCAGTGTGCAAATATGCTAAGAATGCCATGCAAGAACTAGGATACTATAGGCCATAACATGAGGTACCCCAAACATTCATCCAACCAACAAAGACCCTTCATGAAATATGTCCATAAGATCAAAATAAGACTCTTTCCAGACCTGATGATGGCCGAAAACAGAAGCTAGACAGATCAAACAAATCATGCAATTTTACGGTAAATATGAGAGATTTCAAAGCAAGTGCAAGATAGAGTTACCAAACATGGTTGAGCCCTTCTTCAATGTTGAAGAAGGGATCAAAATGAGCCTACTTACAGTTTATTACATGCTCAGAAGCAGATTAAAAATGAGCTAATAATAGCATGCAAAATAATGGCATTCAAAGAGGTATTGAAACAAGTGGTAGTAGCAGGTCCCAAATGGGTAAGAACCCTTAAGGGAAGATGAAAATAAACTCAAAAAATGGTCACTTTAATTTTTGGTCGGAGCTTAAAACAACAAGCAAAGAGGGTAGAAAAATGATACAAAAATGGAGCTCAAAAGGGGAAATAAGTGCTTACCCTTGTAGACCAAAACCTTGGCTGCTTCTAGGACTGAAAATGACGCCTCTTAGCTGCTGGAAAACCCCTCAAGATGCTGGAAATGGAATAGGGGTGGTGGTGCTTGGTGGTGATGAAGGAATGGTGCCAAACTTGGAAGATTTTTGAGAGTTTTGGAGCTTGGAATTATAGAGAGAGAGAGATACAATATAGGAGCTCTCAAAGGTTTTTTTCCAACCCTTAAAACAGATCTGGAGGGCTGTATTAATAGGCAAAAACGTTTAGAAAAGAGGGGGAAAAAGAGGGGGGGAAAAAGGGGGGGAAACATTTCAAGTTTCCCTCCAAAAATGGCCAAAAGGGAAAGTGGTAGCTACGGGTTTCAAATGGCCGAGAGCCCTTCAACAAAGTCGAAGAGGGCCTCAAAATACGACGCTTTGTAGTTTACGACCAAGTCCAACGCAGCCCACAAGTACGCCTAAAATACCGTGCAAAAAGGCCCAAAAAGAGGTAAAAAAGGCAAGTGATAGATGGAGATGTCAAACAGTAAGAGGTCCTTAATCAAACATGAAAAGGACCTCAAAATATGACTATCTCAAGTTTGGATCGGAGCCCAAAAATGTAGAATGAAGGTTTGGGAGCCGAAACACGCAGTTCGAGGCCCCGAAAGTGGGCTGTTAGGCGCCGGGAGTGGTGCACGACCACGAAGTTGGTCTCTCGCACCACAGTGTCCCTAAAAAGGGAGTAAATAGGATGCATGCCAAAAACCGGGGCAAACAGAGGTGGTTAGGCGGTCCCGAACCGAGGCACATGGCCTAACGGCTCCGAAAACCGGGAACTGGGCTCCGAAATGGGCAAAATGGCCTACGACCACAAAACGTAGCCTACGGCCACTGAGAGATGGTCTACGAGACCTCTCCCTTCCTTCTCAAAGAGAAAATAGAGAAAACGGAGCCTGGTTCGCAAACCGAGGCAAAGCACAAAAGAGTCCGGAAGTCCGGAGGTAAGGCTCGTAGCCGGGACTCCGCAACCTCAGAACGAGCACAATATGCAACATCACCAAGCGCTCAATTGATGACGTCTGAGTCTTAAGGTCGGTCAAAAATGGGGTGTCTACAGTTGCCCCTCTTTGACAGAACTCGAAAGTCATAACAATGACGGGAGTGAGTGTCAAAGCCCAGAGACGTCCCATTTTTGACAAGGCCGAAGACTTAGACAAAGCATACAAGCTACAGATGAAGATATGCGCCCGAAGGCAGGGGCAAAATGCAACTGACAATGCAAGAAGCCGAACATAACTTATGATCATGCAAAGAAGCATAGGGACGTATCCCGGTGTTTCGGAAATATATAAGCATTAGAACGTATTCCGGATGCTCTTAACCAAAGATGGAGAAACATGGGGACGTATCCCGGTGTTTAGGGACGTATCCCAAGGATTAGGGACGTATCCCAAGGATTAGGGACGTATCCCAAAGGTTAGGGACATATCCCAGAGATTAGGGACGTATCCCAGAGGATTAGGGACGTATCCCAAAGGTTAGGGACATATCCCAAGATTTAGGGACGTATCCCAAGGATTAGGGACGTATCCCAAAGGATTAGGGACGTATCCCAAAGATTAGGGACGTGTCCCAAGGATTAGGGACGTATCCCGGTGTTTCGGAAACAGAGAGTGCATCACAATGCAAGTGAAGTGGGTGCATAACAATGCAATTTAGAGTAATCATAACAATGCTATGAAAGTACAAACACATGTAAGTAAAGAACACGCAACAACGTGTACAATGTGTGTGATAGGAAAATTGAACGCATGTAAGTAAAACGATGCACGCATGCCAGCAATGTGTAATGAAATCTGAAAATACATATGTAAGTGAAGCAAGCGGTCAGCGCGAGCAATGTGCATGAAAAGGAACTTGAACACATGTAAGTAAAGCGATGCACGTATGCACGCAATGTGTATGAAAAGGGACTTGAACACATGTAAGTAAAGCGATGCACGTATGCACGCAATGTGTATAGAAAGGAACTTGAACACATGTAAGTAAAGCGATGCACGTATGCACGCAATGTGTATAAAAAGGGATTGAACACATGTAAGTAAAGTGATGCACGTATGCATGCAATGTGTATGAAAAGGGACTATAATGTGCATAACGATGCAGGTGTAACGGGTGCATAACAATGCAAGTGGAATGTGTGTGACAACGCATAGTTGAAACAAAATGCCGAATAAGGGAATATAAGCCTTAACGAGACCAGATTAAAACGCGACCTCCGATTTACCTTTCGGAGGGGTTTGCAACACATTCAGCTCAAAAACGGGCACACCCTGTTCATATTAGAGAGAGATAACATCTGTTGCTGCTTTAATCGCCATTCTGACTTGAAGCAGGCTTAAGCTTGGGGTCGAGATACACTCATACTTCGGAGTAGTGACAAGGCCTGAGGAGGTACATCCGGAGTACAATCACGGAATTTGCTGAAGGTGAAATACACTCAGGTGCTTCAATTTTCCTCTTTTCTTTTGCTTTGTAGTCTGGAACCCATATAGCTTCAGATAGGTCCTGATTTCACTGTTCACACTTATCGGGGGTGGACCCTGCAGTTTTTGAAAGAACAAATTCCTTTTTTGCACAAATGTGGAGAATGGCACAGCACTCTGAGCACACAACAAATCATTTTTGAAATTGAGAAAATGAGTTCTCGCCCGGGTATTGAGCCTACGACTGGCCATAGCCAAAAAGACTCAACAATAGAAAACAAAAGGTATACAACCTAAAGACATCGAGACACGCTCGGAACGACTCAAAGCAAGAATCGAGAAAAACAAAACAAAAGACACGACACACAGACGTGCTTACAAAAGCAAAAGACCTCAGATTACGAGGAGCCAGTTTCTCCGGGTATGCTTTCCCACCCTTTTCTCATTTGTGATTCTCACATCACTCGGCCCTCAAGCTCGGTTTTTTCTCACAAAACCCTTTTCTCACTTTTTCTCTCATCGCACATCTCTCTATTCTTCAATCTCTCATTTTCAATCCCTTTCCTGGGTGGTTGATAGATAAACAGAAAGTTGTGGGCTCTTGCCCCTAGCATTTTGCTAGGTTCTTTTCTTCTGCGCACAGCAGTGAACTTTCCCACAGAGGGGTTGCGCCACAACTGAGTGTGTAGCAAATCTGTAGCAGATATCGGTTGATGATGCTCTGCTAGGGAGTTTGGACGTGGTTAGATCTATCCAGACAAAGGAGTGGAATATCTTGATCCGTTCCCGTTCGTGCTTCGCACTTAGCTTGATACCTCGTTGCTTGGAGGATGAGAGAGCTTTCAGCCCTTTGTTGTTAACTCCAGTTGTGCTCTCTTCTGGCAGGTAGAGTGCCCTTCTTGGCGAATATGTTGAAAATGGGGGGAAGACAGGAAGCCTGACTCAACTGTGCCCCTAGCTCATTATTTTGACCATTTTTTTGTTTTGATTTCTACTAAAACAATTTTGACCAACATGAGGGTTAGATTAACATGCTTGTTCGACTTTTTGATTTTGAAAATCATACAAGTCAGGCTATGAGCACTGAAAATTTTCCTTTTTTGGGTCCAAGAAATGGTCCAGTTTTTGGAAAAAATGGAACAATTTTCGAGAGAATTAGTCAACCTCAGTAAAAATTTTCAAAAACTTTTTTGCAAACGGCCACTGCTCAACGAGCATAGAACCTACTCTTGAGATGCGCAACCTCGGATCCGAAGGAAAATTGCCCCTTGTTTGAGCGGAGCTGCATGGCAACGGAAAGTTGCCCCTTGCCTGAATGGCACCGCAGCGCATTGAATGGCAACGGAAAGTTGCCCCTTGTTTGAACGGCGCTGCAGCGCATTTGTAGTCAGTCCTCAGAGCAATGAACACAACCTGACTCTCGGATACAGAGAAGACAAAGATGGCCAGAACCATTGCATGGACACAGTCGAATTTGAAGTGTTTATGGCTGGACTTCAGAATGAAGTTGCCTACGTATCCCAAACATGGGAATCAAGCCTTACGTAGTTCGGGGTTTAAGGTACACTCGGGTATTTAACCTCTCCTTTTTATGCTCTAACTTTTGCCAAGGCGCCTATTGCAGGTATTCGACCTTGCGAGCTTTATTCTTCTTTTCTTTTCATTATTTTTCATTTTTTTTTTTCATTTTTTTCTTTTTCTTTTTCTCCCAGGCTCTAACTTTTGCCAAGGCGCCCGATGCAGGTTTTCGACCTTGCGAGCTTCTTTTTCTTTTCTTTTCTTTTTTTTGCTTTCTTTTTGTATTTTTCTCTTGCTCTAACTTTTGCCTGGGTCGCCCTTTCGAGTTTTCGGCCCAGCGAGCCTCTCAAAGGGTAAAAGTGTAACAAGTCCATGCCAAATGGTTTTAGGATTTTGCAGCCATCCGTATCCAGGAGAGTGGCTGTTGTATCGATTTACTGAAAGATCCTTCTTCGGCTCTTCGAGCATATCTGACAATTTTGCCCCTAGTTTGAGGGGGAGGGGCTTCTGATCTAGCTTCACAAGCTTCTTCTGATGAGATCTGATCTTCTTGACCTGACTTGCTTACCTCTTGTTCGAGGGCTGCTTCAAATCTGGCCACACAGACCTCACATTGTAGTTGACCGTTGAACATCCTGAATTCAAGTTCAAGGTTCGAAAGCAAGGGCTCAAGTCTCGAGGCTGAGAGCGATCCTAAGCTGCACAATCTCAAGAGTGATTCCACACAGGTCTTCGCAAGACCGCGCAAAACATTTTGTTTTTGAAAATTTTTAAGAAAGCGACAAATCGCTCGCGCTGAAGATAGTGTGAAACCAGTCTGGATCAAGCCAGGGTCCTTCTCAGTACTCACACTAACAAGCATGATTTCATTCATTAAGGGCTTAGCACGCGCCTCTCTTTCTCTCAATTGATCAAATTTTTGCAAATCCCAAGGAATTCCTTCCTCTTCGTTTTCACCACAGCGTTTGAAAAAGTTTTGAAAAATTTAGGCCAATGCAATGACTTCAAGGCACAGAAAAGACAGAGTTTTTAGTCAAATACTGCCGTCTCATTTGGAATTTCTGGCACAACTGGCACACGGCAGAAGCAAACGCGAGAGCGTAAAAATCACTATTGTTTCATTCAGATCTTCTGGTGTAACTGGCTCCAAGGCAGAAACAGACTCAAAAGAAACTGAAAAGACAAACACAAAACAAAATGGTGATGCTCGAGGTAACACCCCCGGAATCACCCGACTCTAACAAAACAGGACTGACTCGCTACAACAAGACAGACCCAACTGACTCAGTATGAAAGGACTGACTCAATACAAAAAGACAAGACTGACCCAATACCCAAGTCAGAAAGCAAAATTAACAGCATTTGTACATTGCTCAAAACAGTGCATGTCGTCCACCACATCTGAAGTAAACTGAACGCCGCCCACAGGTGGTTCATCCCCCAATCACATACTCGTACTATCCCCCAAGTTTACTGATCCAGTGACGATAGACTTTACTGAGCTGGTGCAACAATGACCTTGTTGTCAATCAAATTTTGTATCTCATGGCGGAGACGGACGCAACTGTCGGTGTCATGACCGGTTTGCTGATGAAAAGCACAGTACTTAGCCGGGTCATGCTTTGGAGGGAGAGGATCGGGTAGAGGCCGTTGCTCTAACGGTTTCAGATGTCCTTTCCTGAGTAGGACCCCCAGGGCCTTAGACAAAGACATATAGAGTGGGGTGAAGACCCTCTTGCCTCGGGGTAGATAGTCTGAAGTTCGGGGGTTTGAAGTCGATGTACCAATAAAGGAGGTGGCTGCTTTTGGTGTGGTGGTGGCGACCATGCCCACGTCGGAAGATCTTGCAGCTGCGTCACCGCTGGTGGTCGCATTCGAACTGCGGGTAAACGCCCTCCTAGGCTGCTCCTTCTCCTGATCAATAAGGCCTTGTTTCATAGCATCTTCGATCTGTACTCCCATCTCGTGCAAGTCTGAAAAGGTGGGGAAGGGGACTACTATCATCTTTTGCATCAACTTCGGCTGAAGATTGCGCACAATCATCCGAATTTGGTCCTTGTCCGTAGGCCTCAAGGTCATCATCGAAGCCTTAGCCCTCCATCTGGTTACAAACTCTGAGAAACTTTCCTTAGGCTCTTGCCTAGTCGTCTCGAGATCACGAGTCGTGATCTCAATCTGTGTATTGTATGAATATTGTGTGACGAAGGCCTCGGCCATCTCCTCCCAGCTTCGTTTCACTGAATTCTCCAACTTGGCGTACCAGATGACTGCAATACCCGACAGGGTCCTGCCGAACAAAGACAGTTTCTGCAGTCTGGTGAGGCCCATCGGCCTTAAGATATCTGAAAACAATCTCAGGTGCACCATGGGGTCCCCGGACCCATCAAATCGGTCAATTTGAGGCATCTTGAACCGATCCGGCAGCGTCACAACTGCATCCGTATACCCATCCTCGATGTCGGGAATAGACCTGACTCCTTGGGATTTCCTAAACATTTTTTCCAACTTACTCAGCTTCAGCGCTGTGGGGTCCACTTCGAACTCAAAGGGAGAGTCCGGTACATTGATAGGCGTGGGCGCCTTGGATAGTTGCGGTAGAATTGGGGGTGGAGCTGGCCCCGTTGGAAGGGCTGTATCCTCTTGGACATTTTGGACATTTGGCGTCCCCTCGGGTATCGGAACCCTTGGTGGAAGAGGAGCCTGATGCGAAGCAGATGCCCCGGCTTGCTGCTCTAGTCTAGCAATTGTCTCTGTCTGTTGGGCTATGACCACAGCTTGTTGCTTGGCGAATTCTGCTTGATGAACAGCGTCTTGCTGCATGGCTTTCATACTATCCTGGAGTTGGCGCACCATCTCTTCCAAACTCGACATATTGTCCTGATCTAACTGAGCAATCGGTATATCTGTGTCTGCAGTAGGCTTGGAAATCTCAACCCGACTGCTCAAAGGTCACTGATCTGGTAGCTGTTATACTGGTGGTCTGTGCCTAACTAGCCTTCTCTGGCCCTGATTACCCTTGATCTGAGTCTCTGACCTGACAGAGTCTATCAGCACAAATCTGATGAACCTCGGGGGATATCAGAGCCTTCTGAAGCTATAGTTCCAGGACTACCTAGCAAAAGAGAAAATAGACAGCATCTCAGCTCAATTTCACTAGAACGGATATGAGCAAAGCTGAACGACTGTATTCTATATCTGATCACTGTTCCCCGAAATCACTGCCCCAAATCTGAATCTGATACTCGCAGATATAACTGATTCTCAAAATACTGATACTGGTGCCCGCAGGCCGGATGCCCAGTCTTGCAAACAGGTATACGCATTCCCTGTAGAGATACACTCTAAAAGCACATAGCAAGTAAAGAGAGCCAAAACACCCCTATGTTGGGGTAGGGTTTCCCTGTCCTATTTTGTCAGGAGCTAGGGTTTCACTACGCACGCAGCGGTTTCAAACAACCTAATATCGGGTAAGCAACCTGTCCTAGTTTGGAATGGTCACTATGGATTCCGAATATGCACTAGGTCGAATGGTCGAAAAGGGTGCCCCGGTAAAACCGGGGTTTGTGTTCCCATACTGGCAGAGCCCGCAACCGGTCAGCCTTATGGTCATGCCTTGACAAGACAAGCCTCCAGCAAACCGCTCAGGAATAGCAGATGGCCAACACGGTGTCCTAGGCGCACCAATGCACATGCAATGCAAAGAAACACATAAGTGTAGTCAAAACAGGATATCACGAGTTCGAGTCAAGCTCTCTAAATTCCCCAGCGGAGTCGCCAGAAACTGTAGACGTCCCCGAACGCATCCCGGGGAAAGGAGTGCGAGTCCCCCCCCCCCCCGTTCTGGTTCGATATTGGGTCTACTACAGTTCAAAGGACTCAAAATGTCACGGTTCTTAATCTTGAACCAAAGAGTCCAAATCTGGCAAATCGTTTTGAAGAAAAACAGATTTTTTTGAAAAGTAGTGCCAAACATGGACTGCTTTGCCAGATTACAGAGTCGCCACCTAAATATTTTTAAAATGGGAAATTTAGGAAACCCTGACTCGGTGCCAAAGGCCACGTGTCCGTCATTACCAAAGTGGTCTTGGCTCGGGAGCTTGGGTACGATCGGGGAAGGTCAGCTATGAGCACCCCCTTTCGCCCGGTCCGAAGACCGGCCTCTACTGACCGTGACATCCGATTTTGAAAACATTACACGTTCTTATTCCAATTATTAGCCTAGAATTACTATGTTGTGCGCACAGCAAACAAGTATAGACTAGATTACCTAATTTGGAAATAAACATCGCATATCCGTTGGTTTGGAGAAC
Organism: Camellia granthamiana; assembly: GCA_036172215.1. Classification (NCBI taxonomy): domain Eukaryota; kingdom Viridiplantae; phylum Streptophyta; class Magnoliopsida; order Ericales; family Theaceae; genus Camellia; species Camellia granthamiana. Next base: position 76,894,380 of record CM069913.1, on the reverse strand, counting down.
GCTTTGGAATTTGCTACTCGCAAGTAGGCTAAAATACGGATTTCGATGAGTTTTCCAACTCAAGCAATCCAACCTCCACCCACAGGCATTCAAGCAGTTATATCACATAAGCAACTAGCCTCATGGTAATCATGCTGTCATGGCAACACTCACACACATGCAAGGATGCTAAAGCATAAAAGCTCACCTAGTACTCCAAGCCAAAACAGAAGCTCATTAGAAATCCATGCATGGACCTAAGCATACTGAAATGTCTAATGCAACGCATACAAAGATGCAATCTAGGCAGGCTCGGCTATCCTAAACATGGCATGTGAAATGCTACAAATAACACGTATTCAATTTGGAATTGAAATACAATGCAGTTTGTATGATGTACCGAGCCCGGTGCATGTAAACAAATGCATGGATGCACGCATGCATAGCATAAGGTATGCTAAAATAAACGTGCCCTAATCTACCATCAAAGCAGGTAAATAAAAGGGAGAAAGAAGTGGGGGTTGGAAGACATACACACACTCACCCACACTTATTACAAGTATGCCCTCACACGGAGGGACCAAAAGAATAATACAGTCCGAATAATAAATAATACTGAATTACTTATTACAAAAACCTCTAATCTAATTAAATTAAATGCAAAGAAGAGATGGTCACAGCCTCCGCCTCGGGATGCGCAAAGGATGTATGCTCGATCCGACTTGCCCGGAAACCCGCACCGTATCACTGTTGGCTCTGCTTTTACTGTTCTGCTTCTCTGGAAGACTGTAAAAGTCCCAGAATAGGCTCCATGCATCCTAAGAATCATCATCGGCTGGATAGAATGTCCGCCGGCCGTGTATAAAGTCCACCGGCTGGAAATGAAGCTATCGGCACTAAATACATTGCCGGTCGGCACTCTATACTGCCGGTCGGCACAAAATTCCTGCAGAAGACAGTTTTGACAACAACAGCAGACCAGCAGTGCAAGGCATAGAATTTCTAGGCAAATGTATGCATGGACACACTCCCTATCATGTAATGGACTCAAGGGAGTATGGCCCTCGACCCCCGGGCCATCAATCACACATTTCAATGCATGATGGCCCAAAAGCCAAGTTAGCAACTTTGATATCAAATGGAATGCAATGCACAAAACAAATCAAAGGGGCCCAACCCCTATCATGATTAGTCAAGAGGCAAGGGATGCGTGTTCAATGAAATGCAACCTAGGCATGGCGGCTAAGTATGCAAACATGCGATGCAACTACGTGGCATACACGATGCTAACAACATAACATGCACAACGCATTGGACATGGCATACACAATGCAAGATGGGCTTACACCAATACAAGGAGGCCACTAGAGGAAAATGAGATTCTCGAAACGCGTGCACGTATGCACGCAAACCGAGGACCGATCCTAAGGCACGAATGCCACTCTATCAAAGCATGGCAAGGCATGAAACATGACATATGAACGTGCAATGCAATGATGGACTTAAACTAATCAGGGATAGCCCGCATGCATGCCAAAATCAGTGGCCACAAGATGAAAATGGGACGCTCGAAATGTGTGCACGTGTGCACGCAAACCGAGGCAATGGCATACGGGATGCAAATGACACTAAAATGCAAATTGGACTTACACTAACATGAGAGAGCCTCAGCCACACTCACATAAGAGGCCGATGGATGAAAATGAGGTGCCTCGAAATGCGTGCATACGGGCACGCAAACCGAGGCGATGGCATAAAGCATGAAATGACATGGCAAATGATATGCAAACATACTAATGGAATTTCAGCACTGAAATGTGGGGGAAAACAGTCCCGAATCATGGCCAAAGTACACCCGATGCACGGAATAGTCCCGAAATGCGAATTTGGGCACCCGAAATGGCCTATGGCTATACTAAATATGCACAATTGATACACGACATGCAAAACAGTAGCAAGGAAGCCCCCAAGATAGCATTTTTACAGTACAAAACATGGCCAAATAGTAAGCGTAAATAGGACAACAATGGCATGCAAAAACGGGGGGCAAGAGAGGGGTATTGAAACAAGTGATGTATACGATGCTCAAATGGAAAAATTTCCTTCTACAACATTGATGAGGGACCAAAAATATGCATATTTACAGTAGATGACATGCCTCAACTCAGTGTGCAAATATGCTAAGAATGCCATGCAAGAACTAGGATACTATAGGCCATAACATGAGGTACCCCAAACATTCATCCAACCAACAAAGACCCTTCATGAAATATGTCCATAAGATCAAAATAAGACTCTTTCCAGACCTGATATCAAATTTCCATGCATCTAGAGGATCAAGAAAAAACCGCATTCCTCACCCCAAGAGAACCTATTGCTACAAGGTCATGCCTTTTGGGCTGAAGAATGCGATAGCAACTTATCAAAAACTAGTGACTTCCATGTTCAAGGAACAGCTCGGCCGTACCATGGAAGTATACATCGATGATATGGTGGTCAAATCCAAGGAAAAGCACTCCCATCTAGTCGATTTTTCAGAGACATTCGGCATTCTTCGAAAGTACAAGATGAAATTGAACGTTTCTAAGTATGCATTCGGCATCAGCTCCGACAAATTCCTTGGCTACATCGTTAACCACCGTGGAATCGAAGCCAATCCAAGGCAGATCACGGAAATTCTAGAGCTTGGATCCCCTCGGTCAGTCAAAGAGGTTCAGAAGCTAATGGGGATGGCCACCGCGTTCAATAGATTTATTAGCCGTTCTACAGATCGCTGCCAACAATTCTTCCACACACTTCGGCAAGGTAGAGCATTTGATTGGACTCCCAAGTGCCAGGCCGCCTTGGATGGCTTGAAATCTTACCTCCAATCAGTTCCACTCTTGGCAACACCTACAGCCGGCAATCCAATCATTTTGTATCTGGCAGTATCTGACCGGGCGGTCAGCGCCGTATTGTTAAAGGAAGAACTAGGGGAGTAGCGACTAGTTTACTATGTTAGCAAAGTTATGGCCGACGTCGAGACACGTTACCTTCCCCTAGAAAAGCTTATCCTTGCTCTCGTCATGTCTGCAAGAAAATTGATGCACTACTTTCAAGGGCATACCATTGGGGTGCCAACAGAATATCTCCTCCAGTCAGCGCTCCACAGCGCGGAGGCGTTTGGGCGCGTCTCGAAATGGGCTTTTGAACTCGACTAGTATGATATCTAGTTTCTTCCCAAAACTTCCATCAAAGGGCGAGTGCTCGCCGACTTTGTTACCGAGTTCATAGGATCCCTAGCCGACTTTAAGTCTAATCAAGTGCAAACTAAGTCCGAGTGGAGAATGTATGTTGGCGACGTTTGGCAGATATATTGCGATGGGTCATCCAACCAGCATGGCAGTGGGGCTGGCGTAGTGATCATGACCCCTGAAGAGGCAATAATCGAATAGGCCGTCAAATTGGGATTCGACGCATCAAACAATGAGGCCGAATATGAAGCATTGTTAACCGGCTTACGAAATGCACTTCACCTAGGTGCGCGGTGTCTGCTTGTTTTCTGTGACTCCAAGCTAGTAATCAACCAGTTGAAAGAGAAATATGCAGCCAAAAATGACCGAATGGCAGCCTATATGAAAACAACTAATTCTTTGCTCGTGAAATTTGATTACCACGAACTGAATCAAATAACCCGGGATCAGAACACGTATGCAGACACCCTGGCTTGCTTAGCCTCTTCTATCAACTCAGAAATTAAGCGGACAATTGAAGTAGGGTTTGTCCCCAAGCCGAGCATTGCCTCTTCAGAACCAGTTCAGGTCAACGTTATCGAACCCGGTCTGAGTTGGATGGACCCTATTGCCATATTCCTATCTTTAGAACAATTCCCAATGGATAAGAAAGAAGCACACAAACTCCGAAATAAAGCCCTCCGATACTATTTGGATCCGCAGAGGAAGCTCTACAAAAAATCTCTCTCCGGGCCGTACTTAGAGTATGTTCACCCGGATAAAGTCGAGGAACTTTTATCTGAAATACATGAAGGCAGTTGTGGAGCCCATTCGAGCGGACGTTCTCTGGCTCACCACGCCGTATCGCAGGGGTACTATTGGTCGACCATGCGAACCGACGCCGAGTGTTATGTAAACAAATATGGTCAATGCCAGAAGTTTTCCCCTTTAACTCACCTGCCAGCCGAGGAGTTAAATTCTATCACTAGCCCTTGGCTGTTTGCTCAATGGGGCCTTGATATCGTTGGGCCATTACCACGGGCCCTGGGAAACAGGCGATTCCTAATTGTTGCGACGGATTATTTCACAAAATGGGTTGAAGCGGAGGTACTAACACATATTCGAGATTCCGACATCAAGCGATTTGTATGGAAAAACATCATAACAAGATTCGGCATACCACGAGCACTTGTTTCTGACAATGGTACCCAATTTGATTGTGGCGTGTATTGAGAATTGTGCAACACCTATGGTATCCAGCCCTACTTTTCCTCGCCGGCTTACCCCCAGAGCAATGGTCAAGCGAAGGCCACCAACAAGGTTATATTGAACGGCATCAAGAAAAGGCTGGAAAAAGCTAAAGGTAAATAGGTCGAAGAGTTGCCCAGTGTGTTGTGGGCTCATCACACTACTCCGAGGCGATCTACTAGGGAAACGCCATTTTCTCTATGCTTCAGAACCCAGGCAATCATTCCCCTGGAGATCGGTCTCCCAACCTTAAAATCGAAAGTTTTTTTATATGGGCCGAAATGACATGGTGTTGGCCTTGGACTTGACTCTGATTGAAGAACGCTAAAACCGTGCCCTTGCATCTATGGCACGGTACCAGCAACAGCTCGCTAAGTCGTATAATCAACGTGTTCAGCTACACCGTTATGCACCAGGAGAATTGGTCCTCAAGAAAGTGCTCCTCGCTGCTAGAAATCCGGCTAACGGAAAATTGGGTCCCATTTGGGACGGCCCCTATTAGATTGATTCAATCACAGGGACAGAGGCATATCGGCTCAAAGACATGGATAGAAGAAGCTTGTCATGCCCATGGAATTCCGCAGACTTGCGCAAATTTTATCATTAACTTGTACGGCACGACAGTTTGTTTTGATTTTACGTAGTGTATCTTTCTTTCTTCTAATATAATGTCCTGTTGCCCAGTGAGTTCTGGATGTGTGAAAAAGCCTCCGAATTTGGAGTGCCTTTCATGGAAAACACGATTGGTCAAGACACTAAGCCTCCGAATTTGGAGCGCCCTTCGTGGAAATCATGGTTGGGCCGAATAAGCCTCTGAATTCGGAGCGCCTTTCGTGGAAATCACGATTGGCCAAGGCAAAAAGCCTCCGAATTCGGAAAGCCTCCGAATTCGGAGCGCCCTTCGTGGAAATCACGGTTTGGCCGAATAAGCCTCCGAATTCGGAGCACCCTTCGTAGAAAACACGATTGGTCAAGACACTAAAACTCCGAATTCGGAGCTCCCTTCGTGGAAAACGATTGGCCAAGACACTAAGCCTCTGAATTCTAAGTGCCCTTCATGGAAATCACGATTGGCCAAGGCAAAAAGCCTCCGAATTCGAAGTGCTCTTCGTGGAAATCATGGTTGGGCCGAATCAGCCTCCGAATTCGGAGCGCCCTTCGTAGAAATCACGATCGGCCAAGGCGAAAAGCCTCCGAATTCAGAGCGCCCTTCGTGGAAATCATGGTCGGGCCGAATAAGCCTCCGAATTCGAAGCGCCCTTCGTGGAAGACATGGTTGGGCCGAATAAGCCTTAGAATTTAGAGCGCCATTCGTGGAAAACAAGATTGGCCAAGACACTAAGCCTCCGAATTTGGAGCGCCCTTCGTAGAAATTACGGTTGGGCCGAATCAGCCTCCGAATTCGGAGCACCCTTCATGGAAATCATGTTCGGCCAAGGCGAAAAGACTCCGAATTCGGAGCGCCCTTCGTGGAAATCACGGTTGGGCCGAATAAGCCTCCGAATTCAGAGCGCCCTTCGTGGAAATCATGATTGGCCAACAAAAAAAGCCTCCAAATTCGGAGCGCCCTTCGTGGAAAACATGATTGGCACGAACGAGCATTCGAATTCGAAGCTCCTTTCATGTTCATTGTGATTGATAAGCACCAACGCAATTGACATACAATGGTAGATGATCATAGCTTAATTTGTAAACATCGACTGAAATAACTTGCAAATATTTCAAATAATATGTTTCATTTAATTGATCGTGAATACATAATCCGCATCTAATTTGCGTTAAAAAGGTACAATGTGCTCAATTTTATTCGGTGCCACCTTCATCGTCACTCTTCTCCACTTCGAAAGTCGCGAAGGAAAAATTGTGACCCTGATATAATGGCGATACCGAATCAACGCCTGTTGCATTGAGAGCCTCCGCGGCCTGGAGAGCCTTGATCCACCCGTTCTTAAATCCACGATTCTTGCATCGACAGACCTCCTCGGCGAGTTTTTCCTTAGTCTTTTGTATCCCAATTTTTCGGCCCTCATGGAAGCCTTGTTCATAGGCCCTGGTCTTTGCGGCCTCTATCGCAAACATGCTTGTCGTTTCTCGATCGGCAATCGCATGACTTATAAGCCGTTGGGTCGCCCTTTTCTCCATAATTGGGTTAGCTTGGCCTGCCGACGACGTCTTGGTAGTCTTGACTCTTCTTAATTCACGTTTCTCCGCGTGAGCTTCCAAGTTTTGAATGCATTCATCTTTCTGCTCTATCTCCTGCCGTGCGGCACATAGGCACATGCCGATTTCATAGACGGTGTATAGCCCTTTCACCGCTCCATGAACGCCCTCCCAAAACACTTTGAAATCAGGTCGACCGATCATCGACTGCTGGACTTCTGGCGGCAAAATCTGTCATGCAAATTCAACTTCCACGTATGGATCTCGAATGATCGAATCTGCCTTCGTCATCGGTCTGTTCCCGATAAAGACTGAAAAACTCAATGGGTACGTTGGCCCACTGGTCTCACTTCGCGAATGAGGGGAGTTCCCTCACTGCCGCTGCTCCTTCCTAGGTGACCTGCTGCGACGACATGAAAAGTGGCACCTCTCGCGCTCCCCAGACATCCTACTTCTCGTTCGTGAAGGTTCGCCACCTCGATTCATCGCTAAGTCCAACTCAGCCAGTGTCCTACCTTCTCCTCTGCTGTTGAAGAACAGTCTATTAGACATTCACACTTTTCCAACCTCGTTCGACGCACTGGGTTGAGTTGAGTTTGGACACACTAATGGAATCTACGTACACAAAGCAACCACCCTTTTTATTACTCGCGAGTGCACTGCTCCCAAAGCGATCTCTTCAAAGTTCTGCGCCATGAACTATCGATATTCGGCGGCCACGATTCACTAATCCGCTGGGGGCAAAGGGCAGATTGATTGATCTATTCGGCCTAGTATTAATCCGCTGGGGAAAGGGCAGATTGGTTGATCTGTTCGGCCTAGTATTAGTAATTTGTAATTTGTGCCAAAACGATAGTCTGCAACAGCCAATTTATGAACTATCGACATTCAGCGGCCACGATTCACTAATCCGCTGGGGCAAAGGGCAGATTTATTGATTTATTCGGCCTAGTATTAATCCGCTGGGGCAAGGGCAAATTGGTTGATCTATTCGGCCTAGTATTAGTAATTTGTAATTTGTGCCGAAACGATAGTCTACCCCAGCCAATTCATGAACTACTGACATTCGGCGGCCACGATACACTAATCCGCTGGGGCAAAGGGCAGATTGGTTGATCTATTCGACCTAGTATTAGTAATTTGTAATTTGTGCCAAAACGATAGTTTGCCCCAGCCAATTCATGAACTACCGACATTCAGTGGCCACGATTCACTAATCCGCTAGGGCAAAGGGTAGATTGATTGATCTATTCAGCCTAGTATTTATCCGCTGGGGCAAGGGAAGATTGGTTGATATATTCGGCCTAGTATTAGTAATTTGTAATTTGTGCTGAAACGATAGTCTGCCGCAGCCAATTCATGAACTACCGATATTCGGCGGCCACGTTCACTAATCCGCTGGGGCAAGGGCAGCTTGGTTGATCTATTCGGCCTAGTATTAGTAATTTGCAATTTCTGCCGAAACGATAGTCTGACCCAGCCAATTCATGAACTACCGATATTCGGCGGCCATGTTCACATCTGCTGGGGCAAGGACAGATTGAGTGATCTATTCGGCCTAACCTCAGTCCTTTAATTAACTAATTTGGCCTACTTATAAAACCATGCAGTTATTTGCCCACCGATTCATCTTATTAAATTGTTTCAACAATCCCATTATGTGATTACACATGTAACAAACAGAAAAACAAAGGAAATTTTCATTAATAAATTGAGTACAGATGTAGTAATTTTACACATGAAAATTACCTTACATTTAACTTCCAACCGAAGTAAATAAAAAAATATCTACAAAAATTATACACGAAAGATTCTTCACAAAAATCAAGTTATCACCCTAATCAATCTTCAGGGTCAGACTCGAACGACTCAACATCCACCTGCTCGTATGGAATCGGCTGGGCTAATCTCACATTTGCGGCAGTGAGGGCTTTGAGCCAGCCGTGTTTGAAGCCCCGATTCTCGAACTTGGGCACTTCTTCCGCATAGTCGTCCAAGGTGGCGTCCTTCCCAGCTTGGAACGCTTTGGAAGTCTCTGAGTCAGGTACCTTCGCCTTCTTCGACTCTTCCAAATCAGCTTCCAGTTTGGTAATCACCTTCTCGGCTAACTTGAGCACGTCTTCGCACGCGTTTTCCCTCTCTTCGGCGGCCATCCTGACCTGGTCGGAACTTTTTGCCTTTGCTGACTCGGCATCGGCCTTTGCATTTTCCTTGGCCGCTTTCGTCGCCTCATACTCAGCCCTTTGAGAGGCCTCCGCGGCCTTGCTTTTCTCACTTTCAATTTCTTCTTTCAGAAGGCCAATCTATTCAATAGCATCATGTTGACGGCGGCCTATCTCGATTATCCTTCCCGTCGTCTGCAAAAACAATGAATTAGAATAAAAGTAAAAATATAGACGAAAAGCGGCAGATAAGGATCAAGTCATGTACCAATATAGCCGACTGAGCGGCTAATGCTATTGCCAGCAAATATGGCTCCACCCAAAAAGTTGCCCTGTCAGCCGATAGGGAAATTAAGGAAGCCATGCTCAATGCCACAGCCGGATCTTTCAGAGTCGACGTATCAGAGGAAATCGGCATGTTTTTTATCCTTGGTTGAACAACAAATGGCACAACCGAGTCCAACTCCTCTATATGCGGCCGTTTGTCAGTAGGGTTTTCCTCAGAGTTGACTTCGCTCTCAGCAGGATGTTTCTCCCCCCTCTGATCGGCCTCCTAACTCAACCGTTCGACTATCTGCTCCGTCTCACAATCTCAATTTGAGCCGTTTCTTCCACAATAACAAGAAGAGAAGACTCAGTCGCGGCAACAAGTTCAGAACGGATGGTCTCGGCCCTCCTCCGGGCGGCCATCCATTCGGCGTTCTTCCTCCTTGCCAGCTGCATAAGCAATTCCCCGTCATGTTCTCAGGATACGAGCCAGGGAGATCTCCTAAATCAGTAAAAATTTCTTCGAAGGAGACGTCCTCTTGACCTGAAGTGGATGGAGGGTTGGATTGGTTAAGGCCGGCTTCTTCAAACGCTAAGTTTAGAGCCTCGTCAACTTCTTCGGCTTCCAAAGCGGACTAACTCGGCTGCTCGGCGACTTCCTCGACTGCTAGTTCTTCGGCCTGCTCCGAATTAGAAGCTTCCAAACCAATTTGCCTATGGCTTTTAAAGCGAGGGAAGATAAGGGCCGTGAGCTGCTGTTCGCCCCGTGGAATTAGAATGTTGTCCACGGCCGAAAATGTTGTATAAGTTGGCTCGTACCTCAGAAGTATATGGGCTGCCCTCCCTTACTTCTGGAGATTTGGACGGCCAAAAAACTAGAGTGCGGTTTTGATTTCTGCAAGCACAGCGTCGTCGGCCGAAACCAGAACTTTCTTCAAATTGTTGCCTGCACAAACAAAACAATAAGTACATGGAAAGAAAGCCGAGTAAATATAAAGTAGATAAACGTAAGGAGTTATACGGCCACCTGGTTCACCTCTCCGTCTAGGTACAGGATCTAGGCAATCTTCGCCTTCGTCGAATTCCCAGTTACCTTGGACAATGACCATAACATCATCAACTTGCTTGCCAGAGCTGGCAAGCATAGTCACCAAGTGATGGTCGGTGTCCTTGGCCCTGAGAAAATAGCACCCCTGCCAGCCAGAAGATTTGGCTAAGGCATAACAATGCCGAATAGCAAGTATGCCAAGATTGATCCTAAGGCGTCGGTTCAACTCTATAATATCCATTATGATTCAGAAAAAATTTACATTAGGTTGAGAAGGGATTAGACCCTAATGGCGAAGGACGACCCTAAGAAATGGATGGAGGGGGAAATGGACTCCGCCCTCAGCAATTGAAAGGAGAGGAAAGATGATTGTGGAAAGATGATTGTACTTTCATCAATCCTCTCCATATCAAGGGTGATGTCTGTCACGAGTGACAGATGGACATCATCGGGGATGGAAAAATGCTGTCGAAAACCAGAAATTTGACTCGCATAAAGGAGGTCTTTCAAATGTTTTGCCATCCTAGCCAGTCTAAGAAGTACGCTAAACTAAAAGCAAACAAGGAAATGGGATTCGAAATGAAGGAGAAGAGAACTTACAAGAAGCAGAAGAGACAATGAGAAACGGAAGGAGGTTGTAGAGGTTGCGAAATGAAGGAGGTATATTGGAAGGCAGACCAGGAGCTTTGATTATTCAAAAAAAAAATGCATTCGAAGGAACAACGAAGTTTTAAATCACAATAAATGAAGCGTACGAGGGGGTGGGAAATTGTAATGATGACCGAAAAGCATGTGCGTTCTGACACTTGTATTGGAATGAGGTTAACCGCCGAATTTCTGTTTTGACCTTTCAAGTTTGAAACCAAACACGCCAACTAACTGTTGTTAGTGGGGTATTTGGGGGGCAATTGTGGGAGCCGAATATTAGGGGATGCAAAGAGGCTGAGTACACATTTGGAAAATCAAGATATACATTATATTCGGCCCCATCTTGTACCATCCAGAAGTCGAGCATCCTAATCGGCCATAGAACCAGTTGAGCAAGGAGCCGAGTGGGAATTGGTTTACGACAGAAAGAGCCGAGTGAACAATCACACGGTGGATTAAAAGTGGGCCCAACCCTGAGGCCCAAAAGCGGATATAAATAGTGGAACATCAGCCAAAGAAAGGTATGTGAGAGATTACCCCAAGAACCTTGAGACATAAGCAAACGTGAGACATATACTGACTTGTCCGTCGGAGTGCTAATTCCGACACCCCCGACCGGAGTGTTAATCCCTTTTCAGGTGGCAATTAGAGGATCAGGAACTTCCTTCAAGATCCAAGAGTATTTCCAAACCACATTACCACAAAAATTATAACCATTTATTTTATAAGGCCTTCATGTATATCATCAATGAAAAAAACTCGGTCAAACAGATAATCATAACATTTTCATTTATTGCGGTTGTCTTTGAAAAAATCAACGCAATTGTGTTTTTTAAAATAAATCATATATTGTTTCAAAGACAAATATAATAAAATAAAAATGTTACGATGAAATCTTTTCAAAAATGATATTTATTTTTTTGGAGGAGAATTTGTTAAAATGAAAATATTACGATTATTGAATCAACTTAATTTTTTCATAAATAATATATATGGAGGGCTATATAAAATGAATAGTTCAGATTATCGAAACGAGACTATAATAGACCTCACGAGCTTAAACAATTCTCTCAAGTTTAGATTTGAATATGAGATAATCTATACCCTTTTAAAAATACATGTGTGCACTAAACAAATTTTTATTTTTATTTTTATAAAAAATATAAACATAATTAATTTTTTTAAACAAAATATAATAAATTATAAATGTCACAATCCCTAAACAACTTTCTTGATTTTCTCATTTACAAACTCATTTTGTCTTTAAATTTTACAAACTCATTTTGTCTCTAATTTTGAAATTCTAATTTAGCTCTAATGTTGTGAAAATTCACACACAAAAAAGAAAAAAAAAGAAAAAAAAAGCCAATACCAAAAACATCACATCAATGAGTAGGGCCCATTCCTTCATATTTTAGAGCTCCCAACCCTTTTTCTAATAAAAAATACTAACTAAGCATCATGTTAAATGGGCCCATGCCCAATTGGTGGCAAGGACATAAATTTTTGTGTCTTGATTGATATGTTATTGGTTACTATTGTTGGCATTTCTATAAAGATTAAAACTCATTTATTGAATTTGTTTAGTTTGAATTTGTCTAAATGAGTCTCTTTTCGAGAATAGACTCGTGCATATGTGTGGGATCGCCTTTTTTCGCGCCCCCGCCTTTCGGAAAAGGGTTTGAAAAGAAGGCCTCACAGTTCGCACTCTACCTGTGGTTCTGAATCTAGTCTCACAAGTGCAATGTAAAACTGATAAACACCAAAGAGTCCAATCCGGCAAATCATTTTGGAAAATCGATTTTAAATCAAATAATGCCAACACTGGACTGCTTTTCCAGATTACAGAGTCGCTACCTAAATATTTTATTTTAAGGAAAATTTAGGAAACTCAGACTCGTACCAAAAGCCACGTGTCCATCATCACCAAAGTTGCCTCGACTCGAGAACTTAGGTACGAGAGGGGAAGGTCCTGAAATGAGCACCCCCGCTCGCCTGATCAAAGGATCGGCCTCTACTAATCATGATATGTTCTTTTATAAACATTATGTGTTCTTATTCTGATTATTAGCTAACTTTACTATGTGACGTGCACAAGCAATTATAGACTAGTCGCAAGACTTGGAACAATTCAACTCATGTTTGTTTTGCGAAAATGGTTTGAATTTGCCACCCTCAAGTGGGCTTAAAAGATGCAGATTTGCCACCAAACATAGTGGGCTTAAAACATGATTTGCAATTTCGCAAAGTGGGTTTAAAACATACATTCACTGAATTGTTTCAATTCAAACAACAAAGCCTTCATCCACAGGCATTCATGCAGTTTAGCAAATAAGCACATAGCCTCATGGCAAGCATGCAAAACATGGCAATATGGAAATCACACTCATGCAAGTATGCTAAAGCATAAAAACTTACCGAGTACTCCAAGCCAAAACAAAAACTAGTTAGACAAATGCATGATCCTAACTATACAAGATGCCTAATGTAACACATGCAATAATGCGATTAATAGGCTCGGCTACTAATATGGCATATGATTGATTTGAACAACATGCGGTTAAACACGTATTCAAAGAAGTGTATTGAAATTGCAATGCAATTTGAATGATGCGCCGAGCCTCGGTGCATGCAAGACAAATGAATGGATGCAAACATGCGAGCATAAGGTATGCTAATTGAAAATGTCCCTAATCTAACCATCAAAAGCGATTAAATAAAAGGGAGAAAGATGCGGGGTTGGAAAACATGCGCACACACACATGCACAATTATTACAACATTATGCCCTCGCGAAGGAGGGTTCAAATAAATAAGAGCTAAGCTAATCTAAGCTACGCTAACTAAACTAATTTAGACTAATTATTACAAATCAAATGAATAATTAGCAAAAGAATTACTAACTATTACAACACTTAACCAATTAGCAAACTCGTTAATTAAAGCAAATGCGTACTAACTAATCATGCGAAATATCTAAACTACACTACCACAACTATGCTTCGGGAAGTGGAGGATGCATGCGCTCGATTTTCGCCCTGAAAAGCCACCATTTTGCTCTTGAGAGGCTCTGTTTGCAGGGTTGAACACACTTCAAAATCTTTCTGCTCCACCTTACCAAAAACTTGCTAAGGATTGCACCAGTGGCCTACTGGCCATGAATGGTTGCTGCCAGCCCCCTGCCAGCCAAAAATGTGCCTTGCCGGCCAAGAGTGAACCACTGCCGGCCACCAATGAGCCACTACCGGCCACTGGTGCTCTGAGTCACCACACTGCAACAGAGCACAAACAGAGGAAAATAGAGGTTTTTCCAAGGGTATGTTTGTATTGTGCCCCTCCTTCTCATCTTAAAACCTCAAAGGAGTGGCACACTTGGATCCAAAATCACCAACCAAGCATTTTCAATGCATGATGGCCAAGGAACCAAGGAGTACAATTTCATTGTATGCAAAAAAACAAGACTCAAGACCACTACCTTATCATGAATGATCAAAGGCAACGGAGACAAAGGAGATTGACTCATTTCATCACTTTGAGTATGAAATGCTCCAATCTTCCTTGTGTTCAATATAACGTTCGATTGAATGCATGCAATGCAACACAACATGCTTATCTTACTCAAGTTTTACTTGTTCATTTTGTTTACTCATTTTAGTTACCGATCCATTCTTTAGTTGATTTAGTCCAAGGTGAGTGTCCTCTAATGAGAGAGGTGTCAACCAAGGGATGATTTAAGGCATGAGAGAGATCATGCCGTTGGTTAGTAGAAACCCTCAAAAGAGGATTAAAACCATTAAGCACAAATCCCAACCTCAAGCTTAAATACAACCCTAAGGCTGACCAACCCTCAAAGCAAATGAGAAAGTGATGAAATGAGGGAGGTTGCAGAGATTGTATGTGCTGGAATTGCATGCAAAATGACACTACAAATCATGCAAACAACTTATGCAAATCATGTTTAAAAGCCGAAAACACCAAACTAATGAAGATCACTACCCTATAGGCATGCAATAGAAAGCTCAAAAGGTACAAACACTTCAAAATAGTCCTAAAACAACCTAAGAGGAGTCCTAAAACATGTTTGAAGTAAGCTAAAAATAGCTAGAATAAGAGGCCAAAACATAGCACAAGTTAAACTATTAAGCACAATTGCACTACAAGCATACAAAGCAAGCCTCAAGTGCTCCAAGGAGCCCAAAATAGAGTTGAAATATGCCAAAATAAAGCCTAAAACATGGTTGAATTAAGCTAGGCTAAATTGGAAAATCATGCTAACATGTGAAGCAACCAAGGCATGGAAGCAAGACACAAGGAGCGGAGGCCAACCCCTCCAAATTTCTACTTCAAAACATGGTTTTTACCACTAAAAATCCTCTAAAATTCAGTGGTTAAAAGGGCCAAAAAGGTTGATTTAAAAGCTTTGAAAGATGGCACAACAACTTAATAATCAAGCAACAAAAATGATGGACTACCCCTAACTCCAATCAAACCTCAAACCACCATTTTTAGACCATGAAAACAGAGATTTTCAGAGGTCAAAACCAACCTCAAAACAGTTTGTAAAGATGGCAAAACAAGTATTTAAAATAGGCTTAAAACGCACGTATTCTACCTCTTGAAGACAAGATGCAATTTAGGCACCAAAATCAAGCCAAACCATGCCAATATCCTCTTCTAAAGCTCAAAGAGGGACTCAAGTAGTCTCAACTCAATGGTGATCAAGTTTGATCAAGGGCTTATATGCAAAAGTGTAGAGAATTTAGGCTATAAGGCACAAAATATCAAGAGAGAGAATTCTAGAGAAAGAGAGAGAGAATTTTTTTGTCTTCAAAATTTTCTAACCCCTCCATATGCAAGAGGGGGCTTCTATATATAGAGAATGCAAAATCCCCTCAAAAAGATCCAACTATACACATGTTGGAAGATGCCTCAATCTGTGCAAACAGCTGGCACAAAATATCAGAAAATATCTACTAATGCACTGGTAGCCGGTCGGCCATCAGTGATGGCCAGCAGGGGCTCATTAATGGCCGGCAGGGCACATCAATGGCCGGCAGGCCATAAAGAACAACATATTAAAAGGACCTAAACATGGTCCAAAAATGAGACAGAATGGATGTAGGGTTTGGAAAACTCAAACCTGTGGCATTTCGCCGTAGACTTCGAGCGCTCGACGAGCAACCAAACTCATCATCGGATGTACCTACAAGAACATCCAAGTCTTGAGGATGGTAAAAAATGGGGTGTCTACAATGTGAGACCCAGAAAATCCTCTCACATGGATTGTTGATGAGATCCAACAAAGTGATGAGCTTGACTCTTGTAGATCTGCAAGGATGACCATGATCGGTGCCACCCAACTGGAGTTGCCGACCGAAGACACTCCAATGATAAAGTTAGCTAACATAGATCAAAGAGAGAAAATGAAGATTTAGAGAGTGTGTGTGCTCTATGGCAGGAAAAATGAGGCATACCTCTTGTGTATGGGGCCCCCTCCTTAAATAGGGGATAAATGATATTTGTTTAGGATATTTTACCCCTATAGTTAGGATATTTTTTTGGCTCCCACAATAGTCCCAAAACTTTCACTTTCTTTCACACAAGAAGTGGAAGTTTTTTGTTCTAAGTTCGTGGCATAAACAGATGCTAGATCTTTGATGGATAATGCGCAGTTGATATAGGTCTTATTTCCGGATTACAATGCTGAGCGATGTTGCTTGAACAAGTATTAGAAAAAGCATTGTGCATACATATATATGGGAACAAAACAAATGAACAAATGCACTTATGAATGCGTGTATGAATGTATGTATGATTGCTCTAAAATTATATCACATGAATTCTAAACAATCATATTATAAGTGATGCCATGAGTTCTGCATCGAAAGTCTCCGTAATGATGGGCCATGGTATTATAACCCCAGAGCAAGGGTGTAAGCCGTGGTATTATAACCCCTGGGTAAGGGTGTAAGACGCGGTATTACAACCCCCAGGTAAGGGTGTAAGCCGCGGTATTATGACCCCTGGGCGAGGGTGTAGTGTATTTCCCAGTACAAAAATTGCTTCAAAATATAGGCTTCCGTGTTGAGCTAGAGATATTTCTATGTGCTGAGTATGAAGAGCTCCAAAATATTTGTTGGTGTCAGGCGGCGATCAATTGCAGACATTGCAAGGATAATAATCTGTGTCAATGATTGCCTATACCAATACAGGTATATCAGCCACAAAAGTGGAAAGCTGTAAAAGCTATAAGAATGACGGTGCATTAAAATATGCGTAGAATTGCCGAGTGTGTAGCCGAATGTGTAGTATGAGTGTATTGCCTCAAAACTGTTGCTTACTTGGAGCTGTGTGAAAAAGAGCTGGAGTTTGGAACTCAAGTAATTGTCGTTGTTCTTTGTAATGCTTGTATCAAGTGGACCAAGTATGCATACATAGCAGAGGTGCCGAGATAATAAATGGCTGATATGCCCCAAGTGGAAAGTGAAAAATGAACTAAGATGTCCCAATTGGCAATAAATGGCCAAGGTAACGAAATAAATAGGCGAAAATGACGGAGGATTTTTTCCGAGCCTCATGATCCTGCAGTTAAAATTGCATGCCGATCAGATATGATGTTACTATTGAGCAATCTTGCAATGCCCGAATGTGCCAGGTCGTTGATCCCAATATTAGGCAGAAAGTTGCCAAATAAGATGTAGCCATTGAATTTGGCATTGAGCAAACTCCAGGTACGGCGACAAAATGTTGTTTTAGTTGCGATATGTGGCATTGCATGTAACATCTATGAATGTTTGGTATGAAATTTGCAAAATCAAACTGTACGGATGTGTGCAGAAGGCTCCAAATAGTTGGAAACGACTATTGGGTCATTGGAATCGGACTCCGGATGGCATAATTTAATTCAAAATGGATCTGAGGGCTCAAATCAACAGGGTGTAATTCAACCGCAAAGCACATGATAATTTTCGTAGTGGCTGCTTGGGTTGTCATGTGCAGTGAAACTGGGCATTTTCTTTCAAACTTTGAGCGGCTCGTACAACTTCTTTAAGCTCCGATTTTGACATGGTTTGTTGTGTTACTCATCTCAATGAGTACTTCACATTGGTATGGGCAAAACTTGAGTTTAACGGCTTCAGAAATTTCAGTTGTCGAAAAATATGATCCGTATTGCAACTTTCGGCGGACTTTGGTTACTTCTTGGCTTCTTGGGTTGGTGGGTTTGGACTCTTTGAGCTAATACGAATCCTATGGTATGTTCAGATGTGGAGTTCGGTAAGCCGAGATGCTAGTTCTATGTCGAGATATTAGTGCGGAGCAATATTGCCAAATATTATGCCGAATAAGTTGCAACGTGGCCAAATAAAGTTACGAAATAATACTATAGTTGGCAAATAATGTGCCGAATAAGTTGCAACGTTGCCGAATAAAATTGTAGAATAACATTGTAGTTTCCAAATAATGTGCCGAATAATATGTTTGTGCCGAGCAATATATATAAACAATGATGCTTATGAAAAAAGCAAGAGTGTGCCAAGCACCTTGTCTGATGACCATGCATGTGGTCATTGGGTGACGATTCTGAACTGAGTTTGCTTTTTGGCAAATGTGTTCTTCTTGGCGAATAATGTTGCCGAGATAGTAGTGGCGAGCAAGATCGTTGCACGTCGGAATGAAATCCTGAGATGGTTACAGAAGAGATAAATGAATTAATAATTGTAAATGGACGTAGCTTTTTTTATTTTTATTTTTTTTAGAATGACAAATGGTTCGAAGCCGAATGTAAAAGAAATTCAAGTTGGGGCGAATGGTCGGTGAAGATGGATGATTGTGGCCTAGCTTTAGGAGCCTGCTGTCAAAATTGCATGTCGATTGGACACGATCTGACTGTTGATCGATCACTGAATGTTCCCTAATGGCCAAGTTATTGATCCCAATATGAGACTCAGAATTTGCCAAAGTGGACCTCAAAAATAGATTCTACAGAGTGAAAAATGCGAGGGTAGGCATCCTCGAAGTTATCCGACCACCCGATTAAGCCGAACATACAAAGATGCAACGGAGCACTTTGCGCTGAGAAGCATATGATGAATCCTTAGGTCATCTTTCTCATGCAGTAGACCTGAAATGCAGAAGTTTGAGATTCAGACACCCAAGTTTGAGCCATTGTATTTTCCTCGTTTTAAATCCGATTGGCCTCTTTTTGGTGGCGTTGGATTCATCTCATAGCATAGTGTTCATTCCACAATTTAGACTCTTCATTCCACCATTGCTTGAATGCTGTTGGACCTTCTAAAGTTGACTAAAAATAAGATGGTTTGGCTGCTTCATGTTTTGTTTTTCGGCTCTCATCCTCGGCTAAAGTGTGATCGGTCCAAGAATGTGCTTGGTGGGTGAATGTGCCTGGCAAAAGGGCTTGGTGGTTCACATTGTTGAATATGCTCTTGACGGCGAATAATTGAGGCCATTTTCATTACCAAAGAATGGAGCATGGGGTTGTACATTTGCTGAGTAACTTTGGAGCTTTGACGAGCAATCTTCTTTGTGGTGCTGCCAAATTGCATATCTATGAGTTGGGTGATGCTGAATTGCACATGCATTGGGGTCGAGCGCCGATGTCACGACCCAATCCCCCCTATAGGTTTAGTGTCGTAACCGGCCAGTAATGCTAGAATTACCAAAGGCCTCCTAATAGTATAACATATATTTAGGGGCTGCAGAAGCAAATATACTAAATATATCTATAGTCCATTGAGCTATGCTGACATATATGAGACAAAGTTTTCATAATAAACTTATATATATATATATATGTGTGTGTGTGTGTAACGTCATAAATGCAAAAGCCTTATGTCACCCATTTACACAGATAAAGTCAAAAGGAAACTTAGCTCAAGTACAGATAAACAAAACAAAACCAAAATAAAGCCTTGACTTGGACCTCTCAAAAGGAACCTCCTCGGGAGGCACAGTGGTTGGCTGACAAAAGAGAATCTTAGGCCATCAACTCTGGGCTTGGTCACGTGCCTGATCACCTACATACATAATATAAGTAGTGAGCGGGAGCCCAGTGAATAATAATAAAGTAAGGGGTTTTAATGTATGATGTCCATCACAGAGTCAGAAATCAGAGTTTATATCAGAAACAAATTTTTATGCATATTCAGATCTCAAATCAAAAACAGATTCATATCTATGTTCATATTCAGAAATCAAAGTTCACAACTAATCATAGGTGGCACATCCATTAGCGCTAGCAAATCCGATGACCTATAATTGGGACGGCCATAAAGGCATTCTGATGACTCGTGTGCACAGAGACGTTTCTGATGACCCATAAAGAGACGGCTATAAAGGCATTCCGATGACTCATGTGCACAGAGACATTTCCGATGACCCATAAAGGAATGGCCATAAAGGCATTCCGATGACCTATAAAGGGATGCATATTGTGAAGCCCCTGAAAAATGTTTTCTCTTTAAAAAAAAAAAAAGGCTTTAATTATTTGCTTAAAGCCCCTCAGTTATGAGAATTATTTCGAATCTTGTTGATTAATATTGTTTTTATGTTGTTTTATCAAAATAGGAATATCCTTAATAGTGGCCATTCATATTCCAACTAGTGTCCATTCATAGTCTAACTAGTGTTCATTTAATTCTAGTTAGTGTCCATTTAATATCATTTAGTGTTTAGTGTTCATTTAATATCAATTAGTGTTTAGTGTTCATTTAATATCAATTAGTGTTCATTTAAATCTCAAAGTAGTGGTTCATTCGTAACCTAACTAGTGGGCTAGGGTCCTTTCATTTTTCAAGTAGTGGTTCCTTCATATCCTAACTAGTAGGCTATAACGACAACCTTTCAATACCAACTACACCAAGGTTGCCAATAAATATCACCAAGCAACACTCTCACACTTCCACATTCGACCTAAGGAGAGGAAAGAAAACAAGAGAGGAATTTTGAGAGGAAGAGGAAGGGAGAAAAGAGCCATCTTGTTCAAAGCTTGGCAAGTAAGCCATAACACAATCTTCTCTTTCATTTTCCCTTTTTCAAATACATGTTCTTAGGGTTCTAGATAATGTTTTAGATCTGCTAATTATTAGTTACTTGTGTTAAAAATGCTAAGAGTTGAGTATTGAGTCTATCTCTTTTGTATTTTCCCATCTCAGTAATAAACCATCTTTTTCTCCATATCAATCTCTCAGCTTTCCAAGGACACACCTTCAAGCAAACTTTCTGAGTTAACTATATGCTGGTTAGCATGTTTTCTTCACAAAAGAAACGAAAACTTTCCTTTGGTGGAACCCTTTTCTTATAAATCTTCTTGTTTTGGACATCTACCCTAGAAATTGTTTTTACAGCCCACTTTCAAGAATTCCAGAAAAATGTATAAAATTATTCTGGACCTCTATTTTAGGTCAAAATTTTCCTTAAGGAGTTAGCTTTCAAATAAAATTGGTTTCATTGAAAAACATTAAGTGGTTTGCAAGAAAATCAAATTTTCGTAACGATCGACAGGTCTGGACAGAATCCGGACAGCGCTAGAATGTTTTCTAAATAACTTAAAATCTGGAAAAGCAAACCCATTTCCGAAAAATGTTCTAGAAACTAGATCAAATTCTCTATGAATCATAGGAAGACCGGGTCTGGTGAAGGATCTAAACTAGCCATTTCATTTTAATCTTTTTGTGATATTAAATCTGGAAATATTTGTTGTGTATGGATGTTTTATTTCCTTGTATTCATGAAAATGTGTTATGATCATATCTTGGTAAGATATTTTATGTGTTATGTTATTTATCTTTCTCATCTTAAGGATGCATGTTTATGTGGATATTATTATTCTTGTAAGTTGGACTAACCTTGACTTAAAACATTTAACTCTACGGGAAACCTAATTGGGAGGGTATTGGGTTTTCGAGCACTTGAGTAATGGAAAGATGAGAAAAGGTGTTATATGGTTGTTGGGATGCGTCCCTAATTGGAAGTTAAAGTCTTGCGCAAGTGGTTTTCGGAACCCTTGAACGGAGCGGTTGTATTCGGACCCTAGGTGGTTTGGTGTAAGGAGGGTTTTGGGCAAGGCCCTATTTCACCGTCTCTTTTGAGGCCCTGCGATTGGCGCTACGCGGTATATAACCGATGGTAGGCATCTGAGGTTAGTTCTGCAACAAAGTAGCAAAAGAGGGGACATACCGAATAATCCGAGTCCGATTCTTGTGGTTGGGAGGACGAAATCTCTTTGGGGGATTTCTAGTTTACTAACAGTTAACTTGTAACCATTTATTTATTTATTGCGTTGTGTATCATGCTCTACTACTTGATGTTATATTTGTGATTGTGTATTGGACTCGGGAAAAAGGGTTGGGGTGTGTGCGTTTACTGGGCATTCAAAGCTCACGGCGTATTATGCCAGGTGCCGAAGAGGAACATATAGCTGGAGACGACGAGCCTGAAACATTCGAAGACCTTTGGCTATCTTAGAAAAGTTAAAAATTTCTCTTTTGATATTTTGTAAGACTCGTATAAAGATTTAAATTTTCTTTGGGATGTAATGTAATGGAACAAGCTTTTGAAATTAATATTATTATGGTTGTTATGTATTGGTATTCTATATAATTAGACGTATACACCTTAACAGTGACTCTCCCTTGGCTACAATCAATAGTGTAGTATCGGGGCGTTACAACTTGGTATCAGAGCCTAGGTTCAACCCTTAACCCACGCAACCCAATATGCGACTTTAGAAGCCCTTACCCTTTATCTTATTTTATCTATCACGCTACTATATTTAAGGTAGACTGACAAATAAAAATCATTTTCCACCTTAGGATGTCAGTGGGAGACTATCCAGGACGCGATATCAGTATCGACTCGTGGGGTACTTTCCGTATACAAGGAAGGAGGGCCATGTCTGTCAGCCCCAACTTTAGCTGCCGATGCTGTGTGAGTGCCGCCGAGGAAATGATTAGAATGGAGATATGTAAGGTGGAAACGGAGTACCCCCGCTATACGTGGGAGCAGAAGAGGTCTCTAGTGCGGCGCCGCCTACAATTTTTGAGCCGGGCAGCGAAGAAGGCGGTCCAAATGGAGCAAGATGATCAGAGGATAGACTCCTTGATACACCGAACTTTGACCACCATAGCATACCACCGACCACCGACTTAGGCTAAAAGCTACGCATCTTGTTATCAGGGGCCAAGCAACAATCAACCAAGGAGTATAGAGCAACCACCAGAATAGAATGGAGTAACCCTAGCCTACCCTATAGAGGTGTCGTCTGAACACAATCCCTCCTCACCAACATACACCCCTCGCTCTCCGAACCAAGCCACTGACTCCGCTGAGGAAGATCTAGAAGAAGACTTTGATTGGTTGGGAAACGAGAACTAGTTCGAGAAATAGTAAAGCTAGACTTTTGTAAGATTCGCTGATGGGATCCTTAGAATAAGACAGCCTGAACTTTGTAATGCGTAGATGCCCTTTAAATGTAACTCCGATTAGAAACCCTTTTGGAATGATGCCTATTATAATATACAAATGATGTGTTGATCTATGTTGTTGACTATTATTTGTTTTAGTACACTCTAAGGAAACTGAACTTTCATTTCAAATCTAAATAGTAAGATTTTCTAAAACTGGAACCAACTCACCACATGCCATGAACAGAATGGTGGACACGCGTGCTAATGACTATGCCGGAACCAGCAACAACGCACGAAACCGCCCCAGAAACCAACGCGGACCCGTCCCCACAGGGGCTGACATTCCCAATAATCCAGGACATTAAATTTTGGAGGGATTAGGGCAAGTAAGGAACAATCGGCAGAATGAGAGGACTCGACTCTTTTCTGAGTTTCGAAAGCAAACGCCCCCAAAGTTCACAGGTGTGCCGGACCCAAAGGTAGCTGAAAACTGGCTTCGGCAGATAGAGAAAATGCTAGACACCATGGGCATAACCGAGGCCACTGATAGAATAGCTTTGGCAGTATTCGAGCTTGATGATGAGGCTGACCACTGGTGGGAGTTAATCAAGAACACTCGTGACGTAGTGAGCCTATCATGGAACCAGTTCAGAGAACTGTTCCTAAATAAATATTTTCCAAATACGGTCCGTCGAGAGCGAGTCAAGGAATTTCAAAACCTGGAACAAGGAAACATGACCGTGACCCAGTATGCTGCAAAATTTGAAGAACTAGCCCGTTACGCAACTAGATTTGTAGCAAATGATGAAGAGAAGGCAAGGATGTTCAAGTGGGGGTTGGACCTTACAATCAGGGGAAGAGTTCTTCCACAACGACTCCCCACATTTGCTGAGGTGCTGGATACGACATTAGAGTCTGAGAGGGAAGTAACAGACGCTAGAAAGGCTTGGAACAAAAGGAGAGGGAGTCAGACGTCTGTTGGACCTCAGAGGAACCAAAAAGGAAACGTGACGCCAAAGCCCTACTCCAGACCATAACCACAACAGCAACAGATCCAGAGAGGAGGCTATCAACAAAGGCCGTCGGGACAAATCCAGTGCTTTCATTGCCAACAATTAGGGCACAAAAAGAGCAAATGCCCCCAACTCCCTCCATCTAGGTACCAAGGACGAGGTTCCGGAGCAAATGCCCAGGCATTAGGTGGGCAGAAGCCTTGGACGAACAAGACAGGATCGACTGGACTGTAGCACCAGAAGAATGGGGGAACTCAAAACACCAAGACCAGTGGCAACCAGAAGGCAACCGGCAGAGTCTTTGCCTTGCAAGAGGAAGAAGCAGACCCGTCTGTAATTGAGGTTAATTTAGTATCATACAATTCTTGGGTGCATGTTTTATTTGATACTGGTGCCTCACATTCCTTTATATCCTCTGCTTGTGCTCAGTCATTAGGACTTGTATGTGAACCCTTAGAAACTGCCTTAAATGTAATGTCACCTATGGGAGGATGCATTCGGATAGGATTGATCTGTAAGGACTGTAAGATAGGAATGTCAAACCTACACTTAACGTGCAACCTTCGTGTCATGGAAATGTCAGACTTCGATATTATTTTGGGCATGGACTGGTTGTCTGCCCACCGAGCAGTGATCAACTGTCATAAGAGGAAAGTGGTAGCTCACACACTAGATGGAACTCGTTTCCAGTTTAAGGGGGATAGACAAGACCCCATGGCTTCAACAAAACATAGGACGCAGTGGTGCGATCAAATTGCAGGTAGGATAGCAAGTCTGATTTTGAATGAGGAAGGCCAAGGAGAATTAGAACTTCCGCGCATAGTATGTGAATATGCAGATGTATTTCCTACGGAGTTAACGGGATTGCCACCAACCCAGGAAGTAGATTTGAGCATCGAGCTACAACCTGGAACCACCCCAATATCCATGGCCCTGTATCGTATGGCACCAGCAGAATTACGAGAATTGAAGACACAACTACAGGAATTGCTCGAGAGAGGATTCATTAGGCCAAGTATTTCGCCATGGGGAGCACCCGTGTTTTTCGTTAAGAAGAAGGATGGGTCGTTGAGGCTATGCATAGATTACCGTCGACTTAATCGAGTCACGATTAAAAACTGATACCCACTCCCAAGAATTGATGACCTTTTTGACCAACTTAGAGGCTTAGGGTGCTATTCAAAGATCGATCTCAGGTCAGGTTACCATCAACTACGAGTCAAGGAGGAGGATATACCAAAAACTGTCTTTCATACTAGATATGGCCACTATGAGTTCGTAGTAATGCCCTTCGGACTAACCAATGCACCGGCAGTATTCATGAGCCTAATGAATAAGATCTTTAGACCATACCTCAATCAGTTTGTGGTAGTATTTATTCATGACATCTTGGTATATTCAAGATCTGAAGAAGAGCATGAGCAACATTTAAGGACTGTCCTTCAAGTTCTTAAGGATAATCAGTTATATGCCAAGGCAAGCAAATGTGAGTTCTGGTTGAATGAAGTAAAATTCTTAGGGCATGTAGTATCAGAGAATGGGATTGCGGTGGATCCAACCAAGGTGGAGGCAGTATTAGACTGGAAACAACCAAAAACTGTGTCAGAAATTCGCAGTTTCTTAGGATTGGCCGGTTATTACCAGAGGTTCATCCAAGATTTCTCCAAACTAGCCAAACCAATGACTCGTTTGACGCAAAAAGTAGTAAAGTATGAGTGGGACGAAGCTTGCGAAAAATCCTTTCAAGAGTTAAAGAAGAGGTTAACTAGTGCACCAATTTTGACCATCCCAGAATGAGAAGTGAGGTATACTGTGTATTGTGATGCGTCTAAAGAAGGGTTAAGCTACGTGCTCATGCAGAATGGAAAGGTAGTCGTGTATGGATCCAGGCAGTTGAAACCTCATGAGCGTAACTACCCAACACATGACCTGAAGTTAGCAGCCGTAGTTTTTGCCCTAAAGCAATGGCGACATTACCTATATGGGGAACAATTTGAGATTTTCACAGATCACAAGAGTTTGAAATATCTATTTACACAGAAGGACCTCAACTTGAAACAGAGACGATGGATGGAGTATCTTGAGGATTTCCAGTTCACTCTCTCATATCATTCGGGTAAAGCCAATGTAATAGCAGATGCTCTCAGTCGTAAGAGCAGAGGGATGATGGCTAGGATCTCCATCAAAGAGTGGGATATGATTAAGACACTCAATGAGTTCAGGATCCAAATAGAATCTCAAAATGCAAACGCATATTTTAGTGCACAGAAGGTGATGCCTAAGTTGATGAATGAGATCATGGAGGCCCAGAAGCACGATCAAGAGGTAGCCTATATCAAGGGACGTCTGGAATCAGGAGAACCCATGCTCAACTGGGAAATTCACCCCAATGGGAGTTTAAGATACCGAGGTAGATTATTTGTACCAGGTGATGAGTTACTTCGAGAAAAGGTACTTAAGGAATGTCATCATTTTGCATTTGTAGTACATCCAGGAGGGACTAAAATGTACCAAGATTTAAAGAGGCAGTATTGGTGGAATGGAATTAAGAAGGAGGTGGCTAAATTCGTGGCAAAATGTCTAACATGCCAACAAGTGAAGGTGGAGCATCAAAAACCAGGGGGAATGTTGCAACCTCTACCAATAGCCGAATGGAAGTGGGAGTACGTGACAATGGACTTTGTGACAGGTTTGCCTAAGTCGCCTAGAGGGCGCAATGCTATATGGGTAATAGTGGATCGCCTCACCAAGTCAGCACATTTCTTACCTTATAGGATGACCGACACTTTAGAATCCATGTGCAGGCTCTACGTTGGAGAGATCATTCGACTACATGGAATTCCAGCATCTATTGTGTCAGACCGTGATCCTCGGTTCACCTCTCGATTTTGGGGAAGCTTGCAGGAAGCTCTTGGTACTGAGTTATGTTTTAGCACCGCCTTTCACCCGCAGACGGATGGACAATCTAAACGCACCATCCAGACACTCGAAGATATGTTGAGAGCGTGTGCAATGGATTTTCAAAGAAGTTGGGAACGACACCTACCCCTAACTAAGTTCACCTATAACAATAGCTTCCAAGCTAGCATTGGTATGGCACCCTTTGAAGCATTATATGGACGACCATGTAGATCGCCGATTTGTTAGGCGGAAGTGGGAGATGCAAATCTGATAGGATCCGAACTTGTTCTAGAAACTACTGAGAAGGTCAAATTGATCCGACAACGGTTAAAGGCTGCTCAAGACCGTCAGAAGAACTATGCAGATAGGAGGAGAAGGCCATTGATATTTGAAGTAGGCAATCACGTCTTCCTAAAGGTGCAACTTAGGCGTGGAGTCGTACATTTCGGGAAAAAAGGAAAACTGTCACCACGATATATTGGACCTTTTGAGGTATTGGAAAGAGTGGGTGAAGTAGCATATAGACTAGCTCTACCTCCGCAGTTAGCAGGGATACACGACGTCTTCCATGTATCTATGTTGAGAAAATACATCGCCGATTCATCACACGTCCTCAAATGGGACGAAATCAGTCTCGACAAAGATGCTACATTTAAAGAAGGACCTGTAGCAATACAGGATAGCCGAGAGAAGAACCTTAGAGGCAAAACGGTTCACTTGGTAAAAGTGCTATGGCGTCATCGGAGAATTGAGGAATCTACTTGGGAACGCCAGGATTGGGTGAAGGCAAACTACCACGAGCTTTTCGAATGCAGTATGTAGTTGAATTTCGGGGATGACATTGTTTTAAGGGGGATAGGTTGTGAAGCCCCTGAAAAATATTTTCTCTTTTTTTTAAAAAAAAAAAAAAAAGGTTTTAATTATTTGCATAAAGCCCCTCAGTTATGAGAATTATTTCTAATCTTGTTGATTAATATTTTTTTTTGTTGTTTTATCAAAACAGGAATATCTTTAATAGTGGCCATTCATATTCCAACTAGTGTCTATTCATAGTCTAACTAGTGTTCATTTAATTCTAGTTAGTGTTCATTTAATATCAATTAGTGTTTAGTGTTCATTTAATATCAATTAGTGTTCATTTAAATCTCAAAGTAGTGGTTCATTCATAACCTAACTAGTGGGCTAGGGTCCTTTCATTTTTCAAGTAGTGGTTCCTTCATATCCTAACTAGTAGGCTATAATGACAACCTTTCAATACCAACTACACCAAGGTTGCCTATAAATATCACCAAGCAACACTCTCACACTTCTCCATTCGACCTAAGGAGAGGAAAGAGAACAAGAGAGGAATTTTGAGAGGAAGAGGAAGGGAGAAAAGAGCCATCTTGTTCAAAGCTTAGCAAGTAAGCCACAACACAATCTTCTCTTTCATTTTCCCTTTTTCAAATACATGTTCTTAGGGTTCTAGATAATGTTTCAGATCTGTTAATTATTAGTTACTTGTGTTAAAAATGCTAAGAGTTGAGTATTGATTCTATCTCTTTTGTATTTTCCCATCTCAGTACAAAACCATCTTTTTCTCCATATCAATCTCTCAACTTTCCAAGGACACACCTTCAAGCAAACTTTCTGAGTTAACTATATGCTGGTTAGCATGTTTTCTTCACAAAAGAAACGAAAACTTTCCTTTGGTGGAACCCTTTTCTTATAAATCTTCTTGTTTTGGACATCTACCCTAGAAATTGTTTTTACAGCCCACTTTCAAGAATTCCAGAAAAATGTATAAAATTATTCTTGACCTCTATTTTAGGTCAAAATTTTCCTTAAGGAGTTATCTTTCAAATAAAATTGGTTTCATTGAAAAACATTAAGCGGTTTGCAAGAAAATCAAATTTTCGTAACGATCAACGGGTCTGGACAGAATCCGGACAGCGCTGGAATGTTTTCTAAATAACTTAAAATCTGGAAAAGCAAACCCATTTCCGAAAAATGTTCTAGAAACTAGATCAAATTCTCTACGAATCATAGGAAGACCGAGTCTGGTGAAGGATCTAAACTAGCCCTTTCATTTTAATCATTTTGTGATATTAAATCTGGAAATATTTGTTATGTATGGATGTTTTATGTCCTTGTATTCATGAAAATGTGTTATGATCATATCTTGGCAAGATATTTTATGTGTTATGTTATGCTATTTATCTTTCTCATCTTAAGGATGCATGTTTATGTGGATATTATTATTCTTGTAAGTTGGACTAACCTTGACTTAAAACATTTAACTCTACGGGAAACCTAATTGGGAGGGTATTGGGTTTTCAAGCACTTGAGTAATGGAAAGATGAGAAAAGGTGTTATATGGTTGTTGGGATGCATCCCTAATTGGAAGTTAAAGTCTTGCGCAAGTGGTTTTCGGAACCCTTGAACGGAGCGGTTGTATTCGGACCCTAGGTGGTTTGGTGTAAGGAGGGTTTTGGGCAAGGCCCTATTTCACCGTCTCTTTTGAGGCCCTGCGATTGGCGCTACGCGGTATATAACCGATGGTAGGCATCTGAGGTTAGTTCTGTAACAAAGCAGCAAAAGAGGGGGCATACCGAATAATCCGAGTCCGATTCTTGTGGTTGGGAGGACGAAATCTCTTTGGGGGATTTCTAGTTTACTAACAGTTAACTTGTAACCATTTATTTATTTGTTGTGTTGTGTATCATGCTCTATTACTTGTTGTTATATTTGTGATTGTGTATTGGACTCGGGAAAAAGGGTTGGGGTGTGTGTGTTTATTAGGCATTCAAAGCTCACGGCGTGTTATGCCAGGTGCCGAAGAGAAACATATAGCTGGAGACGGCGAGCCTGAAACATTCGAAGACCTTTGGCTATCTTAGAAAAGTTAAAAATTTCTCTTTTGATATTTTGTAAGACTCGTATGAAGATTTAAATTTTCTTTGGGATGTAATGTAATGGAACAAGCTTTTGAAATTAATATTATTATGGTTGTTATGTATTGGTATTCTATATAATTAGACGTATACACCTTAACAGTGACTCTCCCTTGGCTACAATCAATAATGTAGTATCGGGGCGTTACACATATCGTATCATGCTAATGATGCCACGAATACATTTCAGAAACTTGGACAATCATTCATTCATACAAAACATAGCATTTCAAAAAACTGATCATTTCATATTATCCAAAAATAATTAACGTTAAACATAACTTTACAGAGTTATTACTCACAAATAACAGATGGCTCCAATTAGACGAACAGAGTAGGCAATTCAGATATCTTGTGGCGCGTGACCTACACAGGTACAAAACAAATACATACTGAATTACACACCCGAAAACATTTACTTAGTTCTTTCTTATCTTGGTGTGTCTCTACTTTTATCCTCATTATCGTGCCTTAATTTTGGCCTAGGAATGTCTAGGATGGAATGAGGGTGCACAAATGCATTTGAAAACACCTGGTCAAAAATGCTGGAAACAGGGGTCTCACTCGAGCGCCACTTCCTTCGCTCGAGCGGTCTGCAAATTCTGAAAAAGTACTGGTTACTCAATTTTTCCGCTCGATGCTCGCTCGACGCTCGCTCGAGCATGATACGCAAGTCCTCGCTCAAGCACAACTCTTGTCGCTCGAGCGGTCTGCAACACATATAAACTTCTGGGAGCATGCATTTTATGCTTGAGCTAACCTTTGGTCGCTAGAGCGCAGGTACAAAACACAGAGTGGTTGCTCGAGCGCAAGATTTGTCGCTCGAGCAGGGAAGCAAAATCTGGAATTTCCAGATTGCTCTGCTCAGCGCAAAACTCAATTTCAAAGTTCTAAATTATGGTCTTTTGGGCCAAAAACTTGAGGAAACTTATATAAACTTGGAAAACATGGTGAACTAATTACCATACAACTAATTACCACATTCAACTAATTACCATACTGAACTAATTATCACATTCAAAAGGGCAACAACTAATTATCATACTCAATTCCCAAATAAAAAGGCCATAATCCAACATTGAAAACAACTAATTACCATACTCAATTCCCAAATAAAAAGGCTATAATCCAACATTGAAAACAACTAATTACCATACTCAATTCCCAAATCAAAAGGCCATAATCCAACATTCAAATTGTTTATCAGTGTTTGGATTTGTCAAATTGTTTATCACTGTTTGGATTTGTTAAAAGTCCTAAATCCGCCTAATAATTTCCCTAATATTGTCAAAAAGCCCTAATATACAAGATACATATATGTATCCGATTTATCACTATTTGGATTTGTTGAGGAATTTTACAATATGTATCAGATTGAGGAATTTTTCCGTAATATACAAGATACATATATATATATATATACCAGATTACCTCGTCGTCTATGGGATGGAAATAGAGAGAGTCGGGCATCGGGAGGACAGCGTAAGGCATCGAACTGAAAAGGAAGACCTGTCGTCGGCGTGAAGGGGAGGAGTCGTCCTTTGTCGAATGAGAGAGAGAGAGAGAGAGAGAGAGAGAGAGAGAGAGAGTCGAGAGTCGGGCGTCGGAGTCAAGGACGTCAAAGTGAAAGGGAGGAGCTGAAGGAGTCGGCCGTCGGAGTTGAGGAGCTGTCATCCGAGTGAAGGGGAGAAGCGGAGCTGTCGGGCTCTCTTGTGATAGAGATGAGAGATATAATCTCATATGAATGTATTTTTCATTTTGAATTCTGAAAAGGGAGGTGTGTGGCCCCTGTCTATCACGTGACCAATCACGTGCTTATCCAGCTCAGCTGGGGGTCGTGGGGGTTGGTTTATGTGGGGGTTGGAAACATTTTTCCAATTGAAAATATTTCGATTTTACATTTCATAGCAATTATTATTGTTACATTTTCTTGTCAACCCATTCTCCTGAGCATATCTTTGACTCGTCATAGGCATTGCAGACTTATCTTTTTCATATATATATTTTTTGATTCGTTTGGGATATGAGTTAGTTTTAATTTTTTAGATTTTTTATTATTTTATTTTGGGGTTAAAAAGTTTTTTTAGGATAGATTTTTTTAATTTTTTTGATTTTTATGAGAAAAAAATAAAATGATTATGGGTTAGATATGACATTTTGGTGATGTTTGGCAACTTAGGTTTAGGCTTTTTTTGGGTTAAAATTTACAAAAAGACAATATATACTAAAATATCTAATAAGGCGAATTGTCACATCAAACTCATAATCATTTTACTACTTTTTTCACAAACATCACATTTAACTATAAAAAAATTCAATAATGTTTCTAAACACAAAAAATTTAATTTATTAAAATAATTAAAAATTAAAATAATAACTTCTCAAACATCCACTTTGGTCGTGCTCAAAGTGATTGTGCACCATGGTAACAAGTACAGTTGTATGGCCGTGCTGGAGTGTAACATCTCATATTTTATTAAATTTGTTTTTTTAATAAAAAAATGTTAGAGATTTTAAAATTTTTATCAAATATCTCATATAAATATGGGACCTACATGAGACCTACATTGTATGAGTCTCACACTCATATAAAATATTTGATAAAAATTTTGATAAAATTTTTGGATCCCTAACATTATTCTTTTTTAATTATAAACCATATATGTTTACAATTATTACTTTCAAAGGTCGTTGAGAGGTTAGTGGGAGCATCTTAAATCCATTGGTAATATCAGACAGTAATAGTTGGTAAACTTACACTTTTGCATTTTGTTCCAATGGATATGTTAAGTGTATCGCTAGTTAATGAATTTGTTAATGAAAATGTTACAGATTGTAAATAATTTATTAAAATTTTTAATAATTTTTTTATGAAAAATGAGTGAGATCCCTTTTTTTGGAGGACTCTTACAAAGTGATTCACACAACTCATAATGTGTGGGGCCCACTCATGTATATGTGCATCATGAGTGGTATGGATCACTTTGAGAGTTGTGGAGTCCTTCGAAAAAGGAGTCTCCATCATTATTGATCTTTTATATAGATGTGGGATTCATACCATCTATATATATTTGGGTCCCACAATCATATAAGAGATTTGATAAAAAAAATTTAGAAAAATGTTTGAGAATTCTACAATATGAGTTCTAAAGGAATTCTAAAAAGTAAGTTTCACCTATTGATGCGATATTTTGACTTTAAATTTTTTTTTTTTTTTTTGAATTTTCATATTATTAAGGTGGTGTTTGGCAAGAAGGTTTGGGTGGGTTAGGGGCTAAAATAGCCACAAAAAATAAAATAGGCTATTTTATCCACAAAAAACAAAATATCAAATCCAACCAATAATCATTACAATCCTCTCTCACAAAAAAGTCAAAAAAGTCAAAAAGTCAAAAAGCCTTTCCCAAACCAGGCTAAAATAGCCCAGGCTAAAATAACTAAAAAGTTAAAAAACCAAAAAGCTAACCCATTTTCCAAACGGAGGCTAAAACTCTAAAAGTAAGAAAATGTATAATTACTAAAACAGTTTTGATTGGTAGCTCGAATCCCCTTCCCCCGAATCCCCCTAATCGACGAAACGACGTCGTTTCGTGATTTTTTTTATTTTTATTTTTTTTCCATTTCAGACGAAGAGAAACAGAAGGAGGAGGAAGAAGAGAAGAGAAGAGAAGAGAAGAGAAGAGAAGAAGAAGAGAATGGGAGGGGGAGGGGGAAGGGAAGAAGCGAAGGGGAGGGGGAGGGGGAGGGGAGGGGAGGGGAGGGGGCCAACAAACTAGGGCTGGAGGCGGAGGAGGAGCTGCCGGAGGCGGGGCGGAGGCGAGGCGACGCCGGGCGAGGCCGGACGACGAGCTTCGAGCTGCGGACGACGCCGAGCGACGAGCTTCGGACGACGCCGGGCGACGAGCTTCGGATGACGCCGGGCGACGAGCTTCTTCCCCTCTCTTCTCTTCCTTCTCTTCCCCGATCTTCTCTCTCTCTCTCTCTCTCTCTCTCTCTCTCTCCTGAATTTCGGGGGATTCGGGGGAACTCGGTTTCGAGCTCCCAAGCTTTATTCTTACTAAAAAAAAGTTTAATAGATTATTTGAGTCATAACACTTTGTTAATAGGCTCGTTTACAGTTGGCAACGCAACGAACTCAGTGAAGGTGGCTCGGGGAGAGAGAGAGAGAGAGTGCGTGCGTACGTGCGTGCGTGTACGCCTTCTTTATCTCCACCAACATTCTTGTCTCCAACTGTACTTTTTCCTTCCTTTTCAATTTATTTTTTAATATAATATATATTTATATATTTTAATAGGTCTCACTTTTACAAAATTTTGGTTTGAGTTTTTTGGATTAAGTTTTTTGAAAATTGATTTTTTTATTTTTCGTGTTTTTTTATTTTTAGTGAATATTTTTTAAATTTTAAACAATTTTTTTACTTTTTTAGATGCACCTTACTTAGATGTATCTAAAAAGTAAAAAATTTGTGAAAAAATATTTTAAAAAATTAATAAATATAAAAAATATACTGAATTTTTGAATTTCTTTTGTATTTCTGGTATTTAGTGAATTTTTAAAAGATTTTTTTTATAATTTTTTTTACTTTTTAGGTGTGTTTAAAAATAATAAATTTGCTTAAAATATTTTAAAAATACAGTAAAACCAAAAAAACACAAAAAATGAGAAAGTAAAATTTTCTAAAAAGTATTTTTTGAAAAGTAGAAACAAGCAAGTTGATAGGCTTTGTTTGGGTTAAACTAAAAAAAGTTAAAACGTTACTAAAAAAAGTTAAAAAATTTATATTATTCAAGGGTAGTTTATAGGGAACGTCACTAGGGCAAAATTATTATTTTACTCATTGAATTTAATTATTCAAAAAGTCAAAAACTTAAAAGTCAAAAGGGTAAAATTGTTATTTTGATTTTACTAAATTTTTTTGTTGCACATATTTTCGTAAGAAGTCGAAAAGTTATCCCAAACATCTACAGTATATTTTTTTTACCTACTTTTTAAACAAAAAAAAATCAAAAAGTGCACTTATATAGCATATACCAAACAACTACATAGTCTTCGTTTAGTATTGACTTTTTTAGCTGACTTTTTTATGTTAAGATTTTTTTAACCTAGTTTGGTTTGGTTTTTTTTGGCTTTTTTTGACTTTTGTGTGAGAAAAAGCATAATAATTGTGGTTTAGATGTGATATTTTATCTTATTGACTAATGTAACCAATTTTATCTTTTTATGTTTTTTTAGCCAAAAATATAAAACGAAACGAAGCTATAATTTAACACATATTTAACTATATCATTAAAACACAACATCAATATTTAAATTAACAAACACTTATACATATCATAGTTCATTTGAGAAGTGTGTTGACTTTTTAATTTTTGAACTATTTTAGTCTGAGGTTAAAAAGTCTCATTTGGGATAGACTTTTTTCGCTTTTTAACTTTTGTGAGAGAAAAAAATGAAATAATTATGGATTTGATGTGATATTTTGTCTCATTAAATAAAAAAATTTATTTTATCTTTTTATAACTAAAATAACTTCAAATCCAATTCAACCCAACTCTTCTTTCCAAATGAGTGCTAAATAAATCTCATTTGATTACTCTTTTTTTTTTGGGGTCATATATCACATATTTTTAATTATATCATTAGAGAACGCTCCAAGCGATTTAAGAGAGGTGGCTTTAAGAAGGATTCTTTGGTACACCTAGGATAATACTACAATCTAGTTGGCGGAGAGATTTTTCAATGGTCATAGAAGGTTGCTGCTGGTTGTTTGATGTTGAAATGTGGGGAGTTTTTGTTTTTTTTTTCTTCTTCTTCCTTCTGTTGTCTTTTCCTTTTGCTTTTAAAATTAAAATTGAAAGGTTGAGGAATTTTGTGGATGCGAGCTACAGTAGTAATAGAATGTGTACGTTCTTATAAACCTTTTCTCAATACACTTCACCAACTTGTATCTAAATTTAATTTCATATTTTTGATAAAATTTTCTTGACTAATAAAAAAAATATATTGCTATTATTCACTCCGATTACACATACAGAAGTTGATAATTGACTCAAACATAAACAAAATAAATCTCTTCTCGTCAGTGGCGGAGCTAGGAAATTAAGTTAGAGGGGTCACTTATTAATTATAATTTTTTATTTAAAAAAAAATCATAATCAACATCAAGATAATAATAATTTTATGAGTTAAATTTAAGTATAAGAAATTAAAAATCATTATTAATAGGAACAAATCAAAATTCTATAATAGTGTGTAGTAGCTCGGTGCGGGATGGTGATGTAAGTTTATAATTTTAACACAAAAATATGGATCAAAATTCCTAATTTTAGAAAATAAAAACACATCATTTATAGCACAAATTATTATAAAATCTATTTAATTTTTATTTGTCAGAAAATATTAAAGAGATGATATTGCTTATAAATAATGTGTTTTGAATAAAAATTATTAAATAATCTTAGAGTACCATATGGCGTTACCTATGTGATGGTCAAAGCATGAGAAATCACAAATCACACTAAGTAATTTGTCAACTACTTGAAAATAATGAGTTAATTATATTCAATACATAAGATTTCCCACTATACTATTGATTTAAACTACTACATAAACAATACTACATAACACTCCTAAAGTATCAAATAACTACTTATTGTGAACAATACAATAAATCCTTAACCAAAGAGCATGTTAAGAAAGAAAAAGAATACGTATATGACCACAAAACAAAAATAAAAAAAAGAAAGTTCAAAATTGAAGGGGGCAAGTGATCCCCCTAGGCTTTCTTTGACTCCGCCCCTGCTTCTCGTTATACTTCTTTTCTAATATTTCTAGAGATTTTACAAAGGGTCATTACATGGAATCATATATTAATAACCCTAAATCTAAATCTATAGCATGTAATAAACAAGTACAAGGTCTAATAAATACCCAATTGAAATGCCTTAATGACTTACATATTTCAAGGGACATTGCCCCTATTACAACAAAAGGGTTTCAACCCAAATATGTAATAAGTCCTAGGCTTTACAAAAATAAACAAAAGATGAGCGTTAAGCTCCCAAGATCCTCCGTGACATCATCTCAGTAGAGGCACACTATCAATATTTGAAAATGATTTTTCACATAGGGATGAGCATAATGCCTTGCTGGCATGCGCAAATTTACAATCTTAACCTTCAAACTACTGAAAAGCTAACAGAACAATGAAATCAATAAGCGATAATAAGATCGATAGAGTAATTTAATTCTCTCTCTGAAATATATATTTCATATAAAGCATGAACTTTACAAACGATAATTGCAACCTAGATTCATAATTCTAAATGAGATGAATATATGGGATGTGCACGATTCTACCAAGACAACAAAATAAGTATCATTTTTCCTTAAGGCTTACACAAAATAAAGAGGACATCTCCTCTATCAAATATGAGTACTTGGTTAATTAGAAAACATAACTATGACCTTAGGCCTTTATACAAAATAAACAAAAGAGGTTCATGTACCTAGTAATCCGTTAGCCATCAAGCTTGAGGTTGCAGTGCACCATTCAATCCTAAAAAATGTTAACCACGAAAGAGTGAACCAAAGTCTAATAGAAATTTCTATACTTAAGAAATATGTTTAATAATGGAATACGATAGTGATGCAAGTGATACATAATATAAATTTCAAAAGTCTCGTCATTTGCAACTATAATGACTAATCAAAATAGCTTTCATAATTGAATTTCAATTATGACATTATAATAATGAATCCCGAGGCTAGTATCTTCCAGTGGTCATAAAATGCATGAACCACCAATAACACCCTCACTTTACTCGTTACTAACCGGAAGGAACGTAATACCTACTCCTATGCAGGTTTTAGGTCTTTCATCATAGATATTCCGCCAGCTTAATTTATCAAACTATACTACTCAGATTCATT
The DNA here is from genome assembly GCA_036172215.1 of Camellia granthamiana. NCBI lineage: Eukaryota > Viridiplantae > Streptophyta > Magnoliopsida > Ericales > Theaceae > Camellia > Camellia granthamiana. The sequence continues at coordinate 76,856,452 of CM069913.1, read as the reverse complement.
ATTCAAACCAATTATCAAAATATGATTTACAATAACTCAATTTACAATTATGCAAATCCTCCACAGATTGTTAACAACATAAGAAATATCTCAAGCAAGTTCAACCCTTAAAGTGCAATACATAACCGAACTTAATTATTCGTATCCACATTCTCAAAATGAATTTAATTATCCATTTTTATCATCAATTTCATAAATAAAGCTTTCATTTCAACTTTTCCCAAAACTTATGAATAAATGTAAATTAGGGCTTTTCCTCCAATTACAAATAAACAAGATATACATTGCTCAAATTGTAGTTTTAGGGAAATATGATTAGGAAACTTCTAAATTTGCAACAAAATCCAATCTCTCGCGCAAGACGTGCCAAAACTTTAATTTTTCATATAAAGGTAATAACACACATTCACATTATAACTCATATTGAAGTAAAAGTAAAAAATTCCTACCTCAATGACAATGGAGAAAATCCTATAATTTTAAAGTTGTTCAAAAATGATTTATTTTATTTTATTTTATTTTTATTTTTTATTTTTTATTTTTTATTTTTTAGTTTTGAGAATGTAGCCCTTAGTGTGCCATACGACTTTAATAAATGGATTTTGTGAAAATCCTCCTCTAAGTAGATGAAATCAAGGATTGAATGTAGGATTTAGAGAGAGAAGTGGAGAAAGAGGAAGAGATCCCGAGGATAGAGAGGAAATAGAGAGAGAGAAAGAGTGGTGTGAAAACATCTACAGTCTCTATATATAGTACAGACATAAAGGTATCTTTGACCGCACAAATCTAACTAAAAGTATAGCTTTTCACGCACTCAAGCAGCCAAAGGTTCACTCGAGCAGTGAATTGATGCTTACCGTATCTTTGTTTTTGAAACAGACCGTTTGATTAGTCAAATGTTCGCTTGAGTGGTGAATGGGTGCTGGCGGGATCTTTATTTTTGAAATTTAGAGCTGTCTAGGTCTATGGACCACTCGAGCGGTCAAAATTCGCTCAAGCGAACTATGTTGATAGCTTTGGTGTCCAAACTTTGAACAGACATAACTCCCTTGTCCAAACTCCGTTTTTGGAAGTTATTATGTCTAAATTGACGCCTCGAAAGTAAGTTTTCTAATGGTTCTAGAATCACATTAAGATTCAAAAAATAGAGAGAGAAAAGAGCAAAAGAGTAACGACTAGTCATAAACAAATATCCGAATTTAGAATTTTTAGTCCAATCTTGCCCAACCATCATGTTAACATATCAATCAAGGCTGTAAACATTTAGAAGGTTCCAATTATAATAATTAAAAGGTGTAATGTAAGCTTATCATTTCCAAGTATTAGAAAATAATACAAGTACAAGGTAATGATTACCAATTCACAAAACAAGTCAGATTTAAGATCCGAAAGGTTACATGCTACAATACACGTCTCTTAAAAGTGCATATCTTTTATAATGTTAGAATAATTTGGAATTTTTAAAATTAAGTTATAATAATTTTTAATATAGTTACAACTTACATATTTTATAAGTAGTGTTAAATTTAACACATCATAAAAACATGTAACTATAGCACAAATTATTGTAATTTGATTTGAAAATTTACAAATTATCCTAATTTTACCAAAAAATTGCATAATATTCAATATAAAAGTGTATAACGTTTAAGAAAAGAAAAAAGAAAAATGTCACAAGTTTTCTCAACTAATTAAAAATATCTTAGTTCCACATTTCATAACATTCACTGCTACTTTATTTTCTTGATCAGATTCCATTTTGGCAGCTGCTTAACCACTAGGCCACCAAGCTACTTATTTAGTCACAGAGTAATGCCACAAATTTGTATACACCTTTAGTATATAGTGGAACTGGCGATAACTTGTGCGATGTATGGAAAAATAGATTATATGTATTTTGTGTAATAAATAAATTATTTTAATTTTGAATTATGTCTTAACGCCGGCAAGTCATATGCCATCCGGGTAGATGTTAACAATAATTAACTCACCTTTGCCAGCTCGGCGTTAGCTGCCTTGTAAGCTGATTCGAACATAGCTATTTTTTCTTCGACAGCCAGGAGTAACTTGTCCATTTTTTCAGCGCATGTGCGCTCTATCTGGCTTTAGCGTGTTCAGTGAAAACCTTTTCATTAGTTGCCACCAATTCAGCAACGCCACTTGGGCCTTTTTTTCGTTGGCCGCCATTTGACCCTTCAGCTCATCGACCAAGGTTGCTACATTGCGATGCCGATGCCCGATGTCGATGATCCTCTCGATAGCCTAAATAAATAATAACAAAAAATGATGTTAGCAATTGAAGTTTCCACCTTAAAGAAAACTTTATTGGAAAATACAATTACCATGATTATCTACATAGCATTATGGCCTTAGCCATGGCCAAGCTAACCCCCGATTCTTTTCGAGGCCCAATTGGCAAGATGGTACCCTTCACCTTTGGTTGGATGATAAAGGGGGCCGAGATGTCCATGGTGGGGAGGTGCGAGCCCTCTTCTTGGCAGGCTTAGTTGACTCAACGGGGCGCTTGGAACCCCTTTGGTTAGCCTCTTCTCTCGTCGCTTTGGCGAGGGCTATTTCTGTCGCAGACTCCTGGGGACCTAAGCGTCCTTCTCGGCCACAAGCACTGTAGGCAAGGGTTTAGGAGCCCGACTCTTCTTCGCAACTGCTGCTTTGTTCTTCGCCGCCATCTTTTCAACGTCTCTGTTTGGAAATTTAGGAGAGAGACATTTTTTTCGGCTCCCATGTCTTCAGCAAAGCCTGTCAGATCTCCCAAGTCTTGAAAGATGAAGTCGGAGTCGTCTCAAGTAAGCACCTCAAGATCTGCTGGGTCAAAAAAGATCTCAAGCTCAGTGGACAACCTACGTCATGATTTAAAGAGCCTTTTCTTGAGCATGATTTGCCAAAACCCTATACTCGACTTTCATAACTTCAACACTTTCATCGCTATTTGAAGTTGAATTAGCTCCTAAGTCTCTGAAGTTGATGGCATCGTCGTAAGTATGGGCGACCAGACGATTCTCCCATTTAGGGATTGACACGTTATTGGCAACAGCAAACGTGGTGTATGTGGGATCGTAGTTTAGGAGGATGTGGGCTGCATCACCTTGATCTTCACAATCTCTTCAGCCAGTGTAGTCCAAAGCCTTCTGGGCAAGTACCTCGACGTCCCTTGATTTAATGGTGTTTTTAATGTCGGTACCTGCAAAATTAAGCCCGATTAGAGGCAATTCACAAGGAATTTTTGAAAGGAAAAAACAATACAATCTACTCGTCCACCTGAGTCACCCTTAAGTCTAGAGATGGGTTCTGAGCAATCCTCCTTGGTGCCGAACTCCCAGTTACGACAAACCAAGACCATAACGTCATCAATGCTTTTACTTGAACTAGCTAACATAGTTACCAGTTTATGGTCTGTGTCCTTGGCTTTTAGGAAAAAAAAATTTCTGAGCCGACCAAAAGACTTGCCTAAGGAGTAGTAGTGCCGAATAGTAGGGATGTTAAGGTTAATGCCTAGAATGTCATTCAGTTTGGCAATTCCCATTATTACTCGAAAGAAGTTAATGTTTGGTTGGGAAAGGATTAAGCCACAGAAACGAAGGGCAGTTCCTAGTAAAGGATGAAGGGGAAATTGAACTCCCCCCTCTGAAATGGCCAATAATGATAGAACGATGGTGCTTGTATCTGTAATTTCTAGATTAAGAATGTCATCCTCAATGAGTTCTAACTGAACATCACATGCGATTTCGAAGTGACGATGAAAAGTAGAGACCTTCAACTCAGAGAGGAAGTGCTTTAGGTAGTTTGCCATAAAGCCTCATGGGTAGAAATCAAAAAATAAAGGTCGAAGGAAAGAGGGGACAACAATAAAAATGTTAAGAGAAAGAGAAACAGAGAACTTACAATTTTTTTTTTTTGGATTGCTTAGAGAGGGAATATGTGAAGTACACTTCAGATGAAGAAGGTAGAAATGGGAAATCGTAAGAAATAGAGGGACTTTTTAGAAGCGAAACGCTGAGAAGTTGGGGTTTTGAAAAAGTAATAAATGAAGTATATGCGTAAGAGTTGAAGTAGCGTACTTATCACGTGCCCAAATTTCGAGGCAAGTAAACAGTCCCGTAGGAGCCAAGCACACCGACAACTTGGCAATTTGGAGTGGCCAGGAGCTTAGGGGCAATTGTGTGAACCAAGTAAAATATTTGCACAAATGACAAACAAGACATCTAGGCCTATCCATCATAGGCCTAAACTTAATCGGGCCCATTGGGTTGTCGAAAACTAAACGTCTAATAGTATGTTTGCCGACCAAGCGATATGCTAAATAAGTGATACCGGTAGAATCGGCTGACACCTGTGTCGAGCACTAAAATGGGCCTAGGTTGTCCCTTTCCAAAGGTGTAGTAGGAAACTGGGCCCTGATATTCAAGTAATAATGACAAATACGTCAAATTACATAAGAAATATCTACACCAAATGACTATATAAATAAGGTAGATAGCAGAAGAAAGGTATGCATTATCAATCAACTTAACGTTGTCTCTAGAATATCATATTTATTCCCTCCCATACACAATCTAATTTAACTATTGGAATGTTAATTTTCACACCCCCGATCGAAGTGTTTTAAGTTTCAGACATCGAAGCGAGGATCAAATAAAGGACTATTTGGGACAAAGGAATATTGAAGAACCACTCCCCACATAATACTAGATAAAAGCAAGCACGTTACCTTTGTAGAAGATAAGTAAATAAACATATAGATAATTACCCTTACTCTTATAAAGGAAATTAACCAGAAGAACTGATACCCACTTTTGAAAATTAGAACAACAATTTAAGATTTTTTTGAAATAAAATTTTAACTAGATATAAGGTTTTTACTAATTTATAATACTTATGTGTTTATTTTATTTTTGTAATTCTTTTAGAGACTAGATAGATTTGAATTAAATATTTTAAAAAATTGATATATTCAATCGATGGTTGAGAGACTAGACAAACTTTGATTTATATATTTTACGGATTTAGTAGACTCAATCAATAATTAAAGAATTAAGTAGATAATTTGATAATAATTTAGGGGTAAAAGTGTAATAAACCCGTAATAATATAGATAGGCAAATAGATAAATAGATTGATATCATATAAAATTAAAAATTATTGTCAAAACAATTTAAAAAAATATACATATACAAAAAAATCTCGGGTACTTTTTCAGTAAATCCATTATCTAAGAGTGTTATTCCATAAGACCCATAGTCTTTTATAATATTCCATTAGGTCCATTTCATACGAAAAGACCAAAAAAACCCTCAAACAAACATGCACCTCTCTCTCTTTGAATCTAATAACCGTCTCTCTTCCCCTCTCTATTCTTGCGCAGGAAATCACGTACAGTATCTCTACATTCCAGAAATCCAAATCCGTATTCCACATCGCCTCAATGCCCAGAAGACTGTCTTCGTTCCATCGTCGCATCGTCGTATCGTCTCATCATCTTCTTCGTCGTCCCTACGCCGTCGGTGGCCGAAATCGTGGATTCACCATTGCTGAACATCCGTAAGGTCTAGCTTCGTCAAAATCACCTTCGACGATTATTTGTGACAATGCAACCGTCGAAATGGGCAAAAAACGTAAGCATTCTACTCATTCGTGTATTTAAACCCTAAATCTCTTTATCAACAAACAACATTGTGAACTTTTACAAATATCCCCTGTTTCTATGCATGCAATATATAGGAGTCCATATTGTTCATACCCAAACCTTTAATCTGGACCCCTCAATCGTAATCCCTAATTATATGAATCAGTGTGTTTGGTTTGAGTTTTCTGAATTAAGTTTTTTGAAAACTGAGTTTTTTAGTTTTCGTATTCTTTTGTTTTTAGTGAATATTTTTTAAATTTTAAACAATTTTTTTTACTTTTTTAGATGCATCTTGGTTAGATGTATCTAAAAGTAAAAAATTTGTGAAAAAATATTTAAAAAAATTAATAAATGCATAAAAATACAAAAAATGTACTGAATTCTTGTATTTTTTTTTTTGTATTTTTGGTATTTAGTGAATTTTTAAAAGATTTTTTTTACAATTTTTTTACTTTTTAGGTGTATTTATGTTAGGTGTGTCTAAAAAGTAAAAAAATTGCTTAAAATATTAAAAAAATTCAATAAAAACAAAAAAACACGGAAAATAAGAGTGTAGAATTTTCTAAAAAGTGTTTTCTGAAAACTCAAAACAAGCAAGCTGATTTTTTCAATCAAAAACATTACAGTTGCAATTATATTGTGTTCACAACTGTGAACATTCCAAATTGTTTTTGTTGTTGTTGTTGAAAGCTGTGAACATTCACATTGATTGAAAATGTTTGGATAATCAGATATTATTGGTGGTGTTGTTCTGTTGTTGTTTTTGTTGTTGAAAGATGTGAACATTTACATTGACTAAAATTTTTTGGATAATCAGATATTATTGGTGGTGTTGTTCTATGCTGTGAACATTCACATGGATTGAAAATGTTTGGCCAATGAATAGGGATATTTAGATTTTTTCCCCCTTTTGTGAATGTTTGCTTTGTTGGTATTGTTGATTGTTAATGGTGATCCAATAAGTTGAACCTTCAATTCTCCATTATTTTACATGAAAGTGGCATGCAATACAGTCCCCGTAAATATTGACACTATCCTTCCCCTCCCCTCCCTCTCTCTATCAAATTGTTGTTATTAGCCCTAGTGAACATTCACATTTAAAGTTCATTGTGTTAGATGTTGTTGTGATACATAATTATGTTGTGATACATAATTATGTTGTGAACAATCATTACATGTGTAAATTAATTAGACAGTTTGTGAATATTAACCACTGCGTTTAGAGGAAATATACCACTTTTGTTATCCCATGTTTCAAATTGTATTTTAATTTTGAGGCTGTTTTACAAGATTGGCATTGCATGATTGTAGTAAGAATGTGCATTGCCATACAAATTAGGACTGTAAATGTTCACAACATCATTTTATATGTTTGTGTTAATATCCACATGTTCTTGAATGTTGTTCATGGTTGTATAAAAATACATTGTTTTTTACACACTTACACAATATGTATATTGTGTTTGTGCTGACACAGTCAACATATACATCCATGTACAGATATGGATATTCACATCCACACACAAACTCTGGTCATTCACACCCATGCACACAACTGTGAACATGCACATCAGTAGCAATGCTGTGAATGTTCACATCTGTTCCACTATGCTAATCACATGAGCCTTAACTAATTTTTTTAAAATGCTCTATTTTACAGATCTTGCACAAAAGAAAACCTCAAAGAGAAAGAGAGATGAGTACCATGTCAAGGAAGAAAGCCCACAAGCAAATACTAGAAGAAATGTTGACATGCGGCATGTGAACTACAGATCTAACATGATCGGTCTGGTGAAAATAATGAAAAGCACCAAATTCACACAATCACAGCTTGGCTGCCTGCAACAAACACCTTTTTGGAATTTGTTAGATGCATTAAGAAACAATGAGATCAACCTTGACAAATGCATGAAGTACGATGTTGTTGTTGTGCATGTCCTACAAATGTATAAAGCTTCGAAAGATGCCTTCTACATTGGGGAGAAGAAGATGAACATACACGACAGCGACATCAAGCTGATTTTTGGTGTGGACTGTGGCAGCAAGCCGATGGACATATCATATGGTGTGAAACCAAAGACTAACATTATAAACAAAAGGTGCAAAAATGTCAGCCGGTTGACTTCAAAATGGATACGTACCCTTTTGACTGAGGCATTGAAAGGGAAAAAGAAAGATGACAACGAAGAAGTCGCCCGACTAGTTTGCATGTATGCTTGCCAAAAACTTTTTTTCTCAACAAGCGGAGAGACAATAGGATGGGGCTACTACGCACATATGGTCCCATTGGAAAGCATGCAAGAATATGATTGGGCCAAGCAAATTAGAACAACGTTGACATCGTCCATTTCCCAAAATGACAAAAAGCCAGCAAAAGTCACTGGCTGTGTCATGTTATTGATGATAAGTACCAATGTTGTCAAATAATAACATTCACATGTCCTTCAATGTTGTTCATCTAAGCCAACTGTGAACATTCACATCTGTACTACTGATGTGAATGTCCATAGGTACTTACGTTTCACAGATGTGAATGTTCACATCTGAACTACTGATGTGAATGTTCACATTCACTCATAATATACTACTGTGAACATTCACATCTGTACCACTGATGTGAATGTCCATAGGCACTTATGTTTCGCAGATGTGAATGTTCACATTCACTCATAATATACTACTGTGAATGTTCACAACAGTGCCACTGTTATTAATGTTCACATATGTTGAGATTACTATGCAAATGCTAAATAACATATGTCTTTGTTGTTTTACTGAAGTATTGGTTGTGTGAGCACACAACCATCCTACAACCTCACAAGCCCAATGCTTTTCCTCGCTGTGTCAAGTGGGATCTGACTGCTTTACAAAAGAAGATGAAAACCGCCTCTTTGGCTGATTTTGGTTTTACTGAGGTAGGGCCTTCAACTAATGATCAAAACATTCACATTATAACACCACCCAAATATATACATTAACTAACATAACTTTTTTATTTTCAGGTTAATGCCGGTGAACTCTTTGCAATCCAAACAGAATTACAAAAGTTCAAGCGAAAAACATTGAAGGTGGAGCCTGAAATTTATGAACCAGCCACAACATCTCCCAACCTATTTGACATCAAGGAAGAACAACACAATGGCAGCAACTCCCAATTTTCTGGGGATGGGGTGGAGCTAAAGGACCGTAATGAGGACATTCACATTCCGTTTAGCAGCCTACACGATGACAGAGCTATTGTCATACCAAACACGAACCAACCTGATTTCATTGATGTGCTTATCAAAGAAAATCGGAAGGCTTAGGGCGTCATAAGGCAATGGGAAGCAAAGTACAAACACTTTCAATTCTCATGGGAGTTAAGGGCAAGAGTCATAGCTGATCTTGAACATAAATTGTTCAACTAGTCAAGCCCACCCAACATGAATACCGAAAAAAAAAAGTGCATGGAGCAAAAGGATAAAGAAATAAAACGCTTAACGCAGCTGGTCATTGACTTAGAATGTGAGAAAACAATTCTTCAGGACCTTTACGATGACCAGTTAGTCCACATTGTCACACAGGCTGTGGCACAGAAGCAACCCCCTAGCCCAATGCAACACAATCTTAGCCCACATTCTAAGGTGAAGCGTATAAAGGAAAAAGATCGAAAAGAACATCGCTTGCTTGACTTCCAGTACCCAGACTTACCTGGCCAAAGTCAACCCCATACAGTCGAAATGGTTGAAGATGTGGAGAAACACCCACCAGCAAAGCACCCAAAAAAATTAATCTTGACCAACAAGTTCAAAGTCTGGAGCAAGATGTCCAAACAAGACAAGCAAAAGGTCCAAGCTTTACAAAAGAGTGGAGGCGATGAGTAAGTGACTGTACAAACACCTAATGTTAACATTCACATTCCATAATTGTCAATATTCAACACTGTGCTTATTTATTTGGTTTGTTCAGATCTGTGCAATGTAAATATTCACATTGGTTTGTTCAAAATGCACAGGCTGCTTGTGTGGAAAGGAGATTCGAAGGCTATACATGTATATTTTGATGACATTGTCAACCTTATCATGGAGGAATCAATACACAACAATGTATGCCATTACGAAGATGATTAACTCTTCATGCATATACGCACAGAGACACACACACACCCACAGCCACAGACACACATTGTTCACCCACCACAAATAATATAATATGACCCTATGTTTGTGCAGCTCATAGATGGATATGCCGAACTATTACATGAACAACAAGAGGTGGTCAACCCAACTTCAGATGAAGTGTCATTCATCTTCACGAGCATGTGTTTGGTAAAATCTATCATTCTATTTTTTCTAATGTGAATGTGAAACTTCACAGTCCATTAATTATTTGTCCAATGTGTACAGAAAGTGATACGAGAGTGCCATACTTGCAAAAAGAATAAACACATTGATGCATATGTGAAAAACTTCCAAGGAGAGAGATACCTACTATTCCCATTGCACCATGAGTACTACTGAACGATAGTTGTGTATGATGCTAAAGGCAATTTGTGGAGGCATTATAACTCATTGCGCCCAAGGACAGGCATACATGACCCGCATATCGACCAAGCACAGGAAGTTGTAAGTGGCTCTTTTTGAACACAAATATGACTTGTTCTCATGCTTTACATGACTGTACACACACATATGTTTGTTGGTGCCTAATTTGAAATTCCCTACACAGAGGAAGTACATCGAGCATGTTGTGCGCGTTATTGGCGAGTCATCACCGCTATGCACTAAGTTAGCAGGCCAATATCCGTCACAACCAATCATATCAGTTGATGTCTGTCCTCAGCAAGGCGACGACTCGTAAGCCTCACTAAATTTTTTACAAATCCTCCATAATCATTATGCAAACATACATGTCAACTGCTAATCAAAACTATTTCGCATTTATAGAGTGGACTACGGACCTGCAGTATGTTACATCATACGGGCGCACATATATCATGAAGAAATTGTGGGCAGCCTCACTAGTTTAGAATGGTGTGGACTACGAGATTTGTTAGTACATAGTTTTTTGAATCATAAGAAATCAGAGCTTCATTAAAACCTATAAGTGGGGGGTGTCCACCTACAAACTAACCAGCACTCGATATGAATGTTAATATCAAATGCTTTGACATTTTGACACAACAATTGATTGTAAAACAGTGATACAACATCTATTAATGGGAAAAATCCACCTATGAATTTTGATCTACCTTTGGTGTTGTTATGTTTTACAGATGTGAATGTTCACAGTTGCACCACTAATGTGAATGTTTATATTCACTTATGATATTCATACTGCTGTGTTGTTATGAGTGTAATTTATGCGATTGTTTGAACCCGATTGTTCTATAATACACATATTTTGTGCAGAAATGTACACTTGGCCTACATGACATCATTACAGATCACATATACATGTGTGTATATTCCCATTTGTTCTTATTCATAACAGTTGTGAATGGTATTCTTCTCTGCCAAATGTGAACATTCACTTATGATATTCATATGCACTAATGTTTAACAGATGTGGATGTTTACAGTTGCAACACTGATGTGAATGTTCATATTCACTTATGATATCCATACTGCTGTGTTGTGATGAGCATAATTTATGCGATGGTTTGAACCCGATTGTTCTATAGTGCACATATTTTCTATAGGAATGTCTATATTCATATGCACATCTCCCGCACCTTATCACATACACATGTGTGAATATTCACATTTGTTCTTGTTCATAACAGTTGTGAATGATATTCTTGTTTGCCAAATATGAACATTCACTTATGATATTCATATGCACTACTGTTTTGCAGATGTGAATGTTCACAATTACAACAATGATGTGAATGTTCATATTCACTTATGATATTTCATAATGTTGTGTTGTGATGAGCAAAATTGATGCGATTTTTTTAACCCGATTTTTCTGTAGTACACATGCTTTGTGTAGGAATGTACACATTGTCTACATGACGTCATTACGTATAACATATACAGGTGTGAATATTCACATTTGTTCTTATTCATAGCAGTTGTGAATGTTCACACCATGTCAATCTCTATGCATGTGAAAGTTAACATCACAGTTTATATACATGTCAACATTGACAACAATAAGGTAAAAAAGTTCAACCCATGTGCTAGTTTTCACATAATATGATTCTTTTACGTAAGTGTGAATATCCACATCATGTATTCATCATTAAAACTTTAACAAAATATCAGTTTCGTACCCAAAAAGAAAAAGAAAAAAAAAACACAAATGAAATACTAAGTTTGCCAAACCATTATTCTACTTGCCAACACAACGTAATCTTATTGCAACATAATGTTTGCCAATACAACATAATCTTATTTCAAAAATTAATATAAGAATCCAATGTAAAACACAATGTTGAAATAAAAAATGTACATCCTATATCGGCTCCTTGCATGATTTCTGATTATGGCTCCCCAACTTATCACATCTCCCGCACCTTATTTGCTTCAGTTTCTCACCCCTTGATGGGATCCTATTCTTTTTCGGCCTTCCGGGTGGTCTTTTCACAGTTGGCGGGTATATAGTGAAGTCCGTGGGATCAAAAGGCGGCTTTCCCACCGATGGTATAGGGAATATGGCACCCGAATAGGCTGCACGATATGTCTCTACATGAAAGTAATGTTCCACACAATCATTGAGATTGTAGCGGCTCTTCTGAATAGCAATCACAGCATGGTCATATGGGAATCCGTTGATTTTCCATTTGAAGCAAGAACATGTACACCTTGAAATGTCAACTGTAACAGATGGTATCGAATGAACTTCAAACACATCCTCATTGGCTTTGCTAACTTGCCAAGACCTGCTATTGTTGAACGAATCCATAAGGATTGTTTCGAATGTAGGATAAATAAGCTCATTCCATTTGTTTGCTTGGTCATGCCGTGCAGACATTTGCCGCATCAACTGCGTACGAATTCTGTCCACCATTTGAGTGATAGGAAGATTGCGTGCTTCTTTACTCCAATTATTAAATGACTCCGCCGCATTGGATGTCATCTCCCCATAACGCATGCCCCTGCACAACATCACAAACATTGTACAATATGAAATTTAATTTCTTCTAAACTAAATATGAAATTTCACATTGCCACAAAACATAACTGAAACTTCACATTGCTACCATTCTAAACTTGACAAATGGAATACATTAGGAAACTACTATTACTTGAAGTATGAATTTGCTCAGTGCTTAGGTGCCAAGTCCTTGAAAAAATTATGTGCTCGTTGCTTACCCTCATCTTTTAATTTCGCAAGCTTTTCATGAAACCCTACCACAGTTAGCTCGTAAGCACAGTCACCCAAACTACTAACTAGGTGATCTCTAAATCCATTATCAATTCCTTTTATCCGGTCTCTTAAATTGTTCTTCAAGTGTTGTAAGCAATAACCGTGGTGAGCCGATGGGAACACCTTTGGCATAGCTTCTAACAGACCAAGATTACAATCCGAAATAAAAGTAATCTAGCGCTTGCCATCAACAACCTTCCCAAGTTTGTGCAAGAACCACGACCAATTGGCCGTGGTCTCTGAATCAACAATCGCAAATGCAACAGGAAATAAACCTACAGCACAACACCATTACACAACTGTTCACAATATTCCAAAGTGAATAGAAAACAATATAATGCAAACAGGTCATGTGGATGTTTATATATACATTGCCCTGTTACTATCGTTGTTTTTGGATTTGAGTTCGTAAACATCAATGATGTCAACATTCACATTTACGTCCATTAATAATGTCATTGTTGATTGTGGAAGTTATTGATGATGTGAACATTCACAGTACTGCTCAATAATGGATAAACTGATATTAGTAGACACTGATGTGAACATTCACATCAGTGTATAATAATGTGAATGTACCCATTACTGTCATTAGCAGACGCAGGTGTGAACATTCACATCAGTGTATACTACTGTAAATGTTTACATTACTCATAATTTCTCAATCACTCATATTTTGTTGTTGTTCACATCAATGTGTATTGATGTAAACATTGACACCAGTGTAAATGTGGAACACACTGTGTAATCATCTGTCATATGTCCAGACTATGCTGCTCAATGTGAATATTTACATGAATAGACAACTAAAAAAAATACTAGCCATTGTTTCCATCTTTCGCCGTTGCTGCAAGTAGCTGACCTTTGTACTTTTCTTTGAGGAATGTTCCATCGAGGAATAATAAAGGCCGAGAAGAATTGAACCCAGAAATACACGCAGCGAATAACACAAAGAAACGACAAAACTGTTGACTACTCGCATCATAGTCAATATTGACATAACTCCCCGGATTGTAACGCATCACAGCATCCGAATACCACCGCAGTTGGTCAAACGATAATGAATGATCTCCATGAATAGCAGCCTTTGCTTTCTCCACGCCCAACCATACCACGTGGTAACTCGCATCTAGCCCATAATCCCTCTTTAAAATAGCCACCACATCACACGGCCGAGTCAACGGCTTGTCCCTCACAATTTCAGATATGGTACTCGACACCAAATCCGAACTAACTCGCGAATTCTTCGATGTTCGGACATCCGTACCACAACTATGCACATCACTAAACCTCTTGATGTAGAAAAAACCATTTGCTCGTTGTGCACTACAATGTATAGCCCACAAGCAGCCTCTCTTCTCACGCATCGCACACACAACAATGACTCTTGTTGTCTCGTTCTTGACATACTTAAACTGAAACCCACATTGGATGTCATAATTACATAAAACATCACGAAATTCTTGTGCCCCTCCAACAAACTGTTGTCCCGCATGCGTAATACCATTTGCCCAAGGGGCTGACAACAACACCTTCTCCTTATGGTGGCAAAATCTCCGTAGTGCATCAATTTCTTCCTCAACCCCCATACGCAGCGACCCAGAGCTACTTGACTGACCAATATCACTTTTCAACTCAACAACAACTTCTACATGTTGTACTCCTATTGATTTAGCAAGCAGCAACATGTTTTCAAATTCTTCCTCATTGTCCAAATCACACCTATTAATCCCAGGTAGTTTACAGAACAATGAAACAGAACCAGCAGACAACTCATCCCATTTTCACACAAACACTCCACCAAACGAGAATAACACAATGCGCGAGCAACATTTATTACAGTTGTACTGCAACCATATGTACACACCAACATCATAAAGGTATCCATCTCCTGTAAAAACACAACAACATAACAATGAACAGTAATCCAAATCGATATGAAAATTCACATTGTGCAAAAATTAGAAGACTATGTGTATAGTTCAAGTGCTAAATCCATAATTCACATTAACAAGATGTGAACATTCACATTGATACATATACATATACTTCGAATTATATCACCCACACAGAGCTTCATTAAGCAAACATCAAAGTAAAATGAGAACATCCACATTCTGCACATAATATTAACAAGATGTCAACATTTACATTGACACATATACTCTGTGCTCTGAATTATATCACACACATAGAGCCTCATTAAGCAAACATCAATTTAAAATGAGAACATCCACATTCTTCACATAATTCACATTAACAAGATGTAAACATTCACATTGATACATATACTCTGAACTATATCATCCACACAGAGCCTCATTATGGATACATCAAAGTAAAATGAGAACTACACATTCTTCACATAATCTGAATGAACTCCCCTCCACAGGACTACGTAAAAAGCATATAATTGAAAAAACAGAGCAACCGATTCATATCAATCCAAAAACAGAGCATCTGATCCATCATACAAATGAAGAGATAAACTGAATATGTATTCATAACCAAAATGATACTAACCTTAAACATGCAATCCTACAATCGTCCAGTAACTCGAAAACAACTGATTTGAGCTAGTTATACTCCAGATTTTTTTTCAACCGAACACCTTCCAATTCGTCGTCTTCACTCGAAAATCACTGAACCAGACTATAACAGCAAGAATGAAACCCTAGCACATCAAAGCCTTGGAATGAACATGCAAAATAGAAACGTATCCCTCTGAATTAGAATGATGATGAAAAGCATAAAGATAGAAACTGTCAAAACTGAATCAACAAAGAAACAGACAACGTGATATGTATTAACACTGTATATATATATATATAAGGGCATAATAGTCCAGGAAAAAATATTAAATTAGAAAAAAGGATTTTATGGAATAAAAAGAAAAGTATATGAGACTAATCAGGTTATAATATTTATTTATGGACCTAATGGGTTATAACAACTCTAAAATGGATTTATCAATAAAAATTTCAAAAATCTCTCCATCAAATTATATTAGATAGGGTTCAGATTCTATTCACTCCACTTTGTGGACTGAACAATACTATTAGACTTGTGGGGCTCACCACGAGTTCTATTTCGATGATTCGAATCGTTCAATGTGTAAAACTCATCGAATACTTAAAATCATGTTGATTGAATATCGAAAGGCACTTGATCAGAATACAGTTATGTCAATAATTTACTTTTAAAATCATATCTATTATTGACAAAAATACGACTTGATCAAGGGGTTATCGATATTCGATCAACATAATTTTTTGTACAAATGAAATCTCGACGAACTTTACACATTGAACAGTTCAGATAATCACAGTGGGACTCGTGGTAGGCCCTATGAACCCAACAATATCGTCTAATCTACAAAATAAAACTCTTAACCGTTCTCCTATATAATAATAAAATTATTAGAATTATTGATTTAAATAAGTTTTTGACATCATTAAAAAAATATTAATTGACTTGATAATTTATTAATAAAAGGGGCATTAGTTATGAAATTAGAAATTTTAAGAGGTGGGCTGTAATTTCAAGAACTGCATGGGATAATTTATTTTTAAAGCAAATCTAAAGGTAAATTTGTAAAAAAAAAAATTCCAAATAAACATGTTATATGCCTTTATTTTGTTTTGTTTTTATAGTTTTATAGGCAAGCCCGCTGAACTTGTATGTCTTTTATTTTATTTTATGGGGCATGGCCAATTTTTGGATACATTAATAGTCAAAAATTAATATTTTTGGCTATTAATAGCCTAAACCCATAGCCAATTGGTTTAGAGGAGACAACTATTAGTTGAAATATTTTTGGCTATTAATAGCCTAAACCCATACCCAATTTTTGGATGTATTGCTATTATTGTATGCTCCGGTTGACTGTTGCGTCATCTTTTAGAAATATTATTGTCGTAAATTCCAAAGATACCCCCTCGCCATTACTCCTATAAATGGAAAAAGTTAGGGATCATGAAAATTTTTTCATGAAAATGATCATGAAAAATTTATGATCCTTGGATTACCTTGATTAGTGTGTGGTGTTTTATTCTAAGTGCAATCCAAGGGTCACAAAGCTTTCATGATTATTTTCATGAAAGATTTTTCATGATACCTAGCATTATTGCCTATAAATACCCACCCAACTAATCAGAAATCACAAAACCATCACCACCAAATTTATCTTATCAAACTTTAGCTGCTACTTTTTAGCGTTGGCACAGTTGAGCCAATTCAATATGGGTGTGCTGGGAACCATAGCCATCCTTGTTTCGAGCTTTCTGTGCCTTTACGTGTTCTTGGTTCTGATCAAGCTCTTTCACAAACTATGGTTGAATCCAATTCGCGTACAACGTGTGTTGGCTTCACAAGGAATCAGAGGCCCTGCTTACAAATTCATCCATGGAAACACCAAAGAAATGCTCAGGATGAGAACCGAATCCATGAGCAGACCCATGGATTTATCCCATCAAATATTTGCTAGACTTCAGCCTCATCTACACTCTTGGCTCAAGATTTACGGTAATGATCATTTTATTCTTTTATTTCTTTTCAATCTTAGTTTCATCATGTAGTTTTAAATCATGGTATTTGGACATCTAATATCTAATAGTATCACAAATGATATGTATCACAACTGATCATGATTTTTCTTTTTCTTTTTCTTTTTTTGAAAAAAAAAAATCTAAAACAACTCCTCTAACACTCAATAATACACATGTTTCATGCTGTTAAATATATTAATTTTAATCATGACATCCACTAGTTGATTCCAAATTCAAAACATATATATATATATATTAATTTTAATATTTTAAGTAACATTAGCTTATGAGTTGCGTAACAAATATATATATTTTTAATTTTTTGTTTTCAATTTCATACTTCATGGGTAAATCCTAGTGGGTTGGGTTTCTTTTTGGTTGAAATCTCAATATGAGAGAACTTAAGGGTCCTCTAAGGCTTCCTATGGGTCTTGTTTCGATAATTTAAACCGTTCATATTATGGAGTTCTAAATGTATATCATCCATGAAAAAATTTAGGTTAATCTGATAATCGTAACATTTCTATGTTATTATATTATTCACTAATAAATTAATGGTCAATTTAAAAAATATATTTGTCATTCAATTTTTTTGGAGACAAATGAGAAAAAATAAAAATATTATGATTCTTGGATCAAACTAAATTTTTTCAGTAATTATATATATCGAGAGCCTTATAAAATGAACAGCTCAAATTATGAAAATGTGACCGGTGGTGGACCCTATAGCCCCTCAATTTCTCTCATGTTCAGATATTACTATGAGAGAAGCCGAACCCAATACTAAATGTAATTTGCAAAATGAATTATTTGTAAATTGTTAATAAATCATTTTAAAAATATTAATTTAGTGGGTGTTTGAGGTTTTTATTTATTTATTTTTTGGGCTTTTTTATTATTTTATTTATTTATTTTTGTCTTTAATGAATCTTTTTTTAAAAATAAAAAACTTTAATTCTACTCGATTAGACGGACCGAAAAAATAAAAAGTTTTGGATTAAAAAGAAAAAAAAGAAAGGACAAAAAAAGAGAAAAAAAAAGTTTTTTTTAAACTTTTTATGTATTTAAAAAAAAAAAATTAAAATTCTTCTCTGCAAGGCAGACAGAGAAACAAAACATAATTCTGAGAAAATATTGTTAATGACTAAAATATTAAAAAACTAATATAACTTTTATATATTTATTTATTATTATAGATGGAATGACTTTTTTTTTGGTTCAAAAGCATAATTGTTGAACCAGTTTGCATTTTGACAATCCCACATCAGCCAAGTTAAGACCAGTTGGATAAAATGCTTCATGGGTTGTGTCATTGTGCCTGGTGTAATTTATTTTAAGTTAAAATTGATAGTAAGAAAGTAAAATTTAAAAACATCGCTTTTCTAATTTTTAAATAATTAATTTTTTTTAACTTATTTAAATTATTATTCCTAATAAATTATAAGTAAAAATTGTAGCAAACAGTTTAGCATAAACTTCTAAATTAAAATAAGTAGCTTAATCTACACCCATTGTCTAACATAAGTGAAGCAAAAGGCAAGAAATGAGTTTCTTTCTTTCAATATGCTTCATGATCTTGAGTGAAATTCGTCCCGGTTGGTAGTCAATTAGCCGGAGTCAAATTTCAAAATAATTAATCTGTTGAAATAGATGGGTTCGGTTAAAAATTGAAGTCAATATTCAGTTCATAGCAATACACAATGCAGATCAGACAATTTGCTTATGAAATTACCGAATTAGTGGGTTCAAAAACCGATTCAAACCCAACCGATTTGCTATGTGGTGGCTGGGTTTTACTTCCATGGTTTCATTTCACTATGATTTAAAGTTAGAGTTTTGTTTATTTATTTATTTTTGGGTGTGAAATAGGGAAGAATTTTCTTACATGGAATGGTCCAAAAGCTCAGTTAGTTATTACAGAATCAGAATTCGCCAAAGAAATACTTAAAAACAAAGAAAAAGCTTATCCGCAAATGGAAACTGAAGGCTACTTAAAGAAGTTGTTAGGTGATAGCCTTGTGACATCGGAAGGTGAAAAATGGTCAAAATTACGAAAACTAGCCAACCATGCTCTCCATGCAGAGAGCTTGAAGGTATGCTTCTAGTAATGTTGTTGCTATATTATTATTATTATTATCATTATTATTATTATTATACATATGAGCAAATATTATAAAAGTATAAAATTGATAAATTAATCATAAATTAGTGGAGTGCAAGTTGATGTATAGTGTGAATCATGTCCACTTGCAAAGAGGGCATTGGTGTCACATGTACTTCAGTAAGTTATAGTTAATTTTCTCATTTTTAATTTTTATGATAGCTCTCCGATAAAGATTTCATAATGCATCATTGTTACCAAATAATTTTTAATTTTGGAGAAATCACATCTATAGAAATAAGAATTTTTGTGAATATTGAGTTAATAATACACAAAAAATGATGTATATGTACTGTGTAGAATATGGTTCCAGCGATGGTCTCCAGTGTAGAGATGATGCTAGGAAGGTGGAAGCAACATGAAGGTGAAGAAATTGAGGTATTTGAAGAGTTTAGAATGTTAACATCAGAAGTTATTTCAAGGACAGTTTTTGGGAGTAGTTACTTGGAAGGGAAAGACATATTTGAGATGTTGACAAAATTGGGAATTATAACTTCCAGAAATGTTTTCAAAATCAAGCTTCCTATCTTCAGGTAAATTTATTTTGTTAAATTTCAATCTTATTAATAGTAATCCTAAGGTGATCATATTTTGATACAATTTAATGTGGCATTGTACACGGTAACCACTTCATTTGATAGGGCGGCAAGATATTAGTGTCACTACTTCCTAAATAAAGGTGGGATCAATCATATGATGTGGCCGATAAAATGCAAGGCACCACATTAAATGATACCTAAATTTACTAATCATAATATTACTTATAAATTAATCATTAGGGAATATTTCCCTATAAAGTTTTCTTTTATTTCTTTTTTGTCTAATTGATATAACATAATTTGATGAAGATAAAAAATAAAAATAAAAAATCTTATAATAGAATAGGAATCTTCAACAAGGGAACTTTTGGCAAAAAAAGAAAAAAAAAAAAAAAGGAAAAAAAAATTAGAGTAGAGAATTCCAAAATCATAAACTTGTTGGGTTTCTATTATTTGACTGACTAGCTTTAGCTTTTCTTTCAATTAAGCGGGGATGACAATTAAATGTAGATGATTTAGTCATGATCCTTTCTTTCTTTCTTCTTTTTTTTTTTTTTTTTTTTTTTTTAAGAAAATACAACATCCACCTCCTAGAAAAGAAAACTTCTATTTGTAATGGTAGTTCAATATTAAAATAACAAATGGTATTGATGCTGTAAAATATAATTAGTTGACCTATTCAATTGTACTAAACTATTTCCCTTACAAGAAGCGTGGGTTGTCTTTCTTATCCTAATTTTGATTGATCATTTATATATTTGCGCAGTCAAATTTGGAAAAGTACCGATGATATAGAATCAGAAAAACTTGAACAAGGGATACGAGATTCAATTTTAGAGATCATAAAGAAAAGAGAAAACGCAATGACAGAAGTAGACAACTATGGAACTGATCTTCTTGGACTACTTGTGAAGGCAAGTAACGATGCAGATGAGAATAAGAGGATTACAGTGGAAAATGTGGTTGATGAGTGCAAGGCCTTTTACATTGCTGGACATGAAACTACAACCACCTTGCTTGCCTGGTCTGTTCTTCTTCTAGCAATCCATACAGATTGGCAAGAGGAAGCAAGAAAGGAGGTCCTTGAATTGTTTGGCCAACAAGATCCAAATGCAGAAGGCATTCCAAGAATGAAAAAGGTACATTAACACTAGTGATCACAAAATCAAATTATATATCCTTTTGTACAAATGCACTGAAGAACACACATATCATTCAATATTAACTGGACTTTTCTATTCCTTTTTGTATAGATGAACATGATCATTAATGAGTCTCTGAGACTATATCCTCCTATCATCAACATTACAAGAAAAGTTCAACGAAAAGTCAAACTGGGACAATTCATTCTTCCGGCCAATATAAATGTGACTATTTTGACATTGGCACTTCATCTTGATCCTCAAATATGGGGAGATGATGTGTATCTTTTCAAACCAGAACGATTTTCAGAAGGAGTTGCTAAAGCTACCAACAACAACCCAGCAGTGTATCTTCCATTTGGTTTTGGACAACGAAGTTGTGTTGGCACGAGCTTTGCAATCAATGAAACAAAAATTGCTTTGTCAATGATTCTGCAACGCTATGCCTTCACTTTATCCCCAACCTATAGTCACTCACCAGTTCAAGTTTTAACAGTTCGTCCGCAACGTGGGATTCAAGTCAAGCTTCATGCTCTTTAGTATAATATAGACAAGTTTTGCTAATAAGATGTTTTATGGGTGAACATAGTAATAAGTCTTTGCTGCTATCAATTTAGTTGTATACTGTAATGGATTTTAAAGATTGTCGAACTATGGAGGAATGACAAATAAATTTGTAAAGAAAATAATATCATCACATTAGTTTGTTTCAAGCTAATCATGTGAGGGAGAACAACAAATATAAAGCATCAAAATCTATCATGTAGAGAAGTTGTATCGAGAATATAATGCAAGAAAACAATGCTTAATTCCCAATAATTTTTGCACTTGCTTGTTATTATATAAGATTAGAGGCAATTAAGTTACATTGTATCTTAATTCATATGTATAATTCTTAAAACAATCCCTAGGCATGTTAAAATTTTTAACTTTTCCTTAATTTGAGACGAAATATATATATTTTTTAATTGCAATTGAATTGCTAAGAATCAATATGAAAGCCTTGATGCCACTAAAAGCGTGCATGAATTGAGAAGCATCCGCAAAAAGATTAGAGCGTTGATGTGTATCTGTCACGCCCCAAACCCGCTCCTAAGAGTTTGGGCATGACCCATTCGAAAATGGACACTAAACCTGTTATATATATATATATATATCATACGGGGCCTGAATGGAAGCATTCAAGAATATAAAATACATAGAACAACATCCATTGAGCTATTCCTAACATGCCAGGATCCCAACATCACACTAAGTAAATATTATACAGAAAGTTTACACACATATGCCTTGACTCAACCCCACAAATAACAAAAATATTAATGAAGGAGGAATTATATACAATCAACCATAAATAGACGCTCAAAGCATAAATCAAAACTCCTCAAAACTTTACAAAATACTTTACAAAATGCACGCCTTCAGGTGGTGCCTGGACGCATCAAAGGTGACAAGAGAGACACAAGCCTTAAAGGTTAGGACTGAACTCCCGGATGGTTACCTACAAAAATAGACAGACAAAATACAGAATGAGCGAACTCAGTGAATAATAGTACATAAACAATGTAATAATTAACCTGAATAATCAAACATATAACTGCATATATATATGATTAACTACATTCCATAATTATTTCCAAAAGACATGGGTCCAACTTCCGTAACAGAATAGCTTTAAGCTCAGTATATACGGAATTGCCATAAGCCTACAGATGCAGAACGACCATAGGTCCAGAATATCAGAAGTAACAGAAATAACAGAGATAACAGAGCTAACAGAAATAACGGGAATAACAGAACTAACAGAAATAACAGAAATAATAGAGATAACAGAAATAACAGAAATAACAGAGATAACAGAAATAACAGAACTAACAGAAATAACAGAACTAACAGAAAGAACAGAACTAGCAGAAATAACAGAACTAACATAAATAACAGAACTAACAGAAATAACAGAACGGCCATCGGCCCAGAACATAACGGTAATAACAGAACGCATAAGCGTGGTAACAGAACGCATAAGCGTGGGTAACAGAACGCATAAAGCGTGGTACAGAGGGTACAGAACGCATAAAGCGTGGGTACAGAGGGTACAGAACGCATAAAGCGTGGGTAACAGAACGCATAAAGTGTGGGTACAGAATGGGTACAGAACGCATAAAGCGTGGGTAACAGAACGCATAAAGCGTGGGTACAGAACGCATAAAGCGTGGGTACAGAGGGTACATAACTAACAAATGTATGGACTCAAGAGGTGGCTCGTACGGATTCCAGAGGTGGCTCCCACCAAGGTGTAGCACTTCGTTCCGTACAACACTTTGTTCCATACCAGAAAACATCAGAACAGATTAATACAGATAAACACATTCTTCCCATTAAGCACATAAATAACATAAGTTTAACAGAGCGTTGCCGATAACTGTTAACAAAAGGCAACGTAGTTTACAGCTTGCACGCTTTCAGAAATACATAAATACTACACTTCCGTAATGCATATAGATATCATTCGCTTATCATGTTCCAATGCCACTAACTAGTAGATAACATAATGGTAGCAAGCAAAACATATGGTACAATGATGCGCTTAACTTCCTTCATGGTTCACTGTACGTAGACATACTTATTTCGTAATTAATAGAACTTTAACGTTACCAATAATCTGAAGATAAATGTACAATTACATCAACCGGCCAGAACAACTTATAAACCAACTTCATAGTGTTAATGGTTGTATGCAATTCTTATACAGAAGTATAGGTAATACATAGGATGGTATATTGACAATAATCAATAGCCATAACTCAAAATACGGAGTAGGTTCAGAATCATACCGATGTGTGCTAACTCTTTCAATGTTCATATCAATTCTCAAACAACAAACATGTTAACATATTAGTTCACGGAAAATAGAACGTTGTTAACAATAATCTTAACGGTAAACAGAGTACATTTGTACATTTGTAGTACTATTACTCACAGTGTTTAGATGATAGGCCCGTCCCTGTAGCTAACCCTACACAATTCAATTCAACAACATTAACACAACCCAACATAATTATCACCATCCAATATAATCCATACTATTTAACATTATTCCACTCAATGCTACCAAGTATAATTTCACATAATTCCAATTAAATTGCTAAGGCTCAATTTACATCATCCACATCATCAACAAACCTTTCCCCTCAATCTCCTTCCTCACTAAGACATGATTCACAATGCTTAAAACAAAGTTCATTCGCAAATTTAAACATAATTTCCAAGCATCACCAAATTCCAATTAAACTTGCATATACATAATTCAATACCTTAATTTCATTAATCTACTTTCAATTTGGGTCAAATCTTTGGTTATCGTCCTTAAGCAACTTAGGGTTTCAAGAAACATATTGAGATTTCAAGAAATAATCAAACCTATTAACCCAACACTTTTATTCCAATTTTTCCATTGATTAACACCTAGGACTCATAATCCATCACTTAAACCCATCAATTTCAAGTAGTCAAACCCTTACCTCAATAATCAAGCAAAGAGATGAGCTTGAGAAGAAGCCTCCACAAATTCAAGTTCTAATCGGTTAAAAACATTGATCCTCCTTAGTTCTCCGTCCTACATGCCAAAAACCATGGTAGATTGTTGATCAAAGTAGAGGAAATCAAGGATTTGGGGCTAGGGTTTCGAACTTAGGCAAAGAGGAAGGAAGAGGAAAGAAGAAAATATAAGAAATGATCCAAAAATCTCGTTCTTAAAGCTGCTGTCCAGTAATTCCCGCTCGAGCGGACTGATTCCCGCTCGAGCGGACCTGCCCTCAGCACAGATTTCGAAACTTTGAACAGGCATAACTCTTCCATCCGGACTCCGTTTTAAGTCATTCTTGTGTCCAAATTGAAGCCCCGGAAATAAGCTTTCCAATGGTTCTAACCCCACGTCCAAATTCAAAGTGTGGAAAAAGAAAAGGGCAAAAGAGTGACGGCTGATCGTAAGGCAATTATCCGAATTAAATTCTTTGGTCCAATCTTACTTTACCATCATTTTACCACCTCAACCAATACCCCAAAATAAGATAAGAACATTCCAAATACATTAATAAAATATCAGAAACGAGCCCACGTGCCTCAGAAGTACAACTCAACCTAGAGGCCCGCTCGAGCGCCCAACCCTGCGCTCGAGCGTGCAGACTAACAAAGCCGTCCGCTCGAGCGTAAACTCCCCCGCTCGAGCGGAGAATTACAACTCCCAGAATATCAGGCCGTCTACAGAATTGCTGAAAACCCCAAAAGTCCGCTCGAGCGTTGACTCCTCCGCTCGAGCGGAGGGAAAATTCTGGATTGTCACAGTATCACAATGCGAAAAGCTTAGAATTGAGTATCTACCACATTTCCAAGGATTTGTTACTCAATGATTGATACTATATAGTTTACACCTAAAAAAGTAGTGTCTGTAAAAAAGTGTGATGGGGAGAGGAGGGTGGATTCCAGTCGTGAAGCAAAGAGGAAGACAAGCTGTGAGGCTTGAGGGGCAAAGAAAAGACTTGTTCACAGTGTTTGTGGATATTATTCCAAACTCAATGGATCCGAAAGGGTTATACTCATTATTCATGAAGTTTGGCATCGTCAAAGATGTCTTTATCCCACAAAGAGAAGAAAGGCAAAATACTCGAGGTTTGGTTTTGTTAGGTTTGATTGCCTGGTGGCCACAGACATAGCAGTCCAGAGAGCTAATGGATTGTGGGTGGATGATAAAGCGTTGGAGGTTAAGATTGCAGAATACAGTAAGGAGAATGTTAGGAGTGAAGCTAGAAATTAGCACCCCGTTCGTGGGATAGATAGTACAAGGGTGGGAAGTGTGGGTGGTGAAATGAATAAATTTCAGAGCACAGACCATAGATCTTTTGTAGATGTTGTCACTGCAAAGGTCAATCACAACAGGGCAGGCACAGTAGTTAGAGTGGCTGAAGTGGGAAATGGTTGGTTGTATGAGAGTGTTATCATAAGGCTCAAGCAGAGTACCTCTTTGGAGGAGTTCAAAAAGGAGCTAAAAGAAAAAGAAGTGGGAGATGTTCTGCTGAGAGATGGTGGTGGTAGAGATGTGGTTGTCACTTTCAATTCAAAGGAGGATATGAAAGAAAAACTCCCAATGTTCTATCCTTGGATCCATGAGTGGTGTGAGTTTTGCAAAGAATGGGTATCTGGTATGTATCTGGAACAAGAAAGATGTGTGTGGTTAAGCTGTTATGGCATACCACTAAATCTTTGGAACAGTGGTACCTTGAACAAGATTGGAAGTGTGTGGGGCGAAGTTGTCCAATTTGAGGGTGATGTGTGCCATCCAGTTTAATTCAGGTGTGCAAAAATAAGAGTAACAACGAAGATTATGGAACTCATTAACAGCGTGATCAATCTGGAGGGTAAAGGGATGATCTATCCGATCAGAGTGTGTGAGGAGCAGAGAATAGTGTCAGAGGTGGTGACAGAGGTATGCAAATGTAAGGTTCATCATGATGAAGGTTCGGGTTCATTTGCCTCTGCTGGCCTATGGCCTTAGTGCAGTAACAGGCGGGAGAATGAGAGAAGTGATGCCAAGACAGCTGACTCAATGGGTGAGCTGGATAGGAGAGATGATCTGGATCATGTCAGTGAGACATGTCAAGGCAGGAAAGAGGGTGACTTGGATGAGGATAATGGCTTGGTGCATGCTTTGGCAGTTGAGGAGTCATTGAATGACTTAGGAAATGAAAATGTTGGGGGCTCCTGGGAAAATAGTGCATTGATTAGCCTTGTGGGGGGTGTAAATGAGGTAATCCAAGGGATGGATGGACAGGTGTGCACACCTGGCTTCATAAAAAGTTTGAGTGAATCGGATGATGTAAGGCCAGGGATAAATTTAGAAGTTATCCTAGGTCCATCCGCTGCCAATAATAATGGGCTTCCAAGGAATGTGGACTTAATAGGCCCAGATGAGGGTATTAATAACCAAAAAGGGATAATCAGGCCTAGTGCAATTAGTAATCAGACAAGGCCCAGAGGAGTGGGTGAAAAGCTCAGTCACACCCAATTGAAAAGGGATTATTTGAAAGGTAAAGGAAATATGAGCGACAAGAGGAAGTTAGGGCAAATTCACAAGTTGCAAATGGGAGGCTTCTCAGGCCTTGTGAGGAGTCTGAACCGGAAGGGTGCTGCGTCAAGAAAGAAAGGCTCCAAGGGTGTGGTCTTCAGGCCAGCAATGGTTGCATTAGCATCGACATTGTCATTCGGAAGCAGCTTAGGGGATGAAAGTTTAATCCTTAAGAAAGCTCAAGCTACTCTCCAGATGGGGAGCATGTTGGGGATTAATTATAATGGTAAGGAAAATGGAGCACTGAGAATGGTCCCAGAAATGGAGCTAAATGATAAGGGGAGGATTGGAGGAGGGGTTAGGGTTGGGGCTTGATTGTGGTCCTAGTGGTGGTTTATGGTGTTTTGTAGTTTCCAAATGAAGATGCTTTCTTGGAATTGTAGGGGGTTGGGGAAGAGGGAGAAAAGAGGGAAAATTAGAAGGTTGATATTTGAGAGGAAAGTAGATCTTGTACTTTTTCAAGAAACAAAATTGGCTCACTGTTCTGATATGGAGGTTAAAGCGTTATGGCCGAGAGACAACATAATGTATATGTGTGTGGATTCAGAAGGTTTATCTGGAGGGTTGCTGTGTATCTGGGGTCCTCGGGTCTTCCAACTAAGTGAGTGTTGCAGCAATAGGAACTTTCTATTACTCTCAGGTACAGTTTTTAACTCATTTGAATGTGTAATTGTTAATATTTATGCTCCTAATGAGGTGGGCAATAGAGGTAAGCTGTGGAGTATTCTGGGTGACCTGAGGTTGAAGTTTGCCAAGCCCTGGTGCATTGGTAGTGACTTTAATGAAATTAGAAATGTGGGTGAGAGGAGGGGATGTTCTAGGAGGGACAGGGGAATGAGGGAGTTTAATAGTTTCATAAACGATTGTGAATTATCTGAAATTCCTCTATTAGGAAGGCAGTTTACTTGGTGTAATGCACAAGAAGGGGGGAGGTGGAGTAAAATTGATAGAGTCCTAGTTAATCCAGAGTGGCTAGAAGTGTTCAAGCTCAAGTTATGGGGCTTGCCTAGGCTACTCTTGGACCATTGTCCATTAATCTTGATGGAGGATGAAAGGGATTGGGGACCTAGGCCATTTCGGTTCATCAATGCATGGCTTGCACACCCTTAGTTCTCAATTTTTTGGCTAAGGTTTGGCAGGAGGCTAAAGTACTGGGGTGGGCTGGATTCAGATTACATTGTAAACTCAAGTTGCTAAGAAATGCTTTGAGTTAGTGGAATAGAGAGGTCTTTGGGGATGTCACAGCTAAGCTTAAGGCTGCTGAGGCTAAATTGCATGAGTTGGATTTGTTAGCTGAAGTTAGAGACCTATTAGAAGTTGAGAAGGCAAGAAGAAGAGAGGTATCAACTGAGGTGTGGAAATTTAGTAGATGGGTTGAGAGGTTGTGGCTTCAAAAAGCTAGGTTAGATTGGACATTAAAGGGTGACAGAAATACAAGATTCTTCCATGTTATGGCGACTAGTAGGCAGAGTAGGAATGGGCTAAACTCAGTTATGATTGGGGACAGGGTATGTAAAGATCTAGTGGAAGTCAAACAAGAGGTATGGAGGTACTTTACTAACCATTTTGCTGAGAAGTGGAGGAAAAGACCTACTCTTGAAGGCGATTTCAGATCAGTGAGGCTCAGTCAGAATTTTGAGTTGCTAGAAGCAGATTTTTCAGAGGAAGAGATTTGGGCAGCTATAAAAAACTGTGAAGGGAACAAGGCACCTGGCCCGGATGGGTTTAATCTATTGTGTTTTCAAAAGTATTGGAGGATAATGAAGGGTGAATTGGTGCAATTTATGAAAAAGTTCCATTCTCATGGCAGATTGGTCAAAGGGATTAATAGTTCCTTTATAACATTGATCCCTAAAATAGAAAATGCAGTGGGTTTGGCGGACTTTCGACCAATTAGCCTGGTGGGCTCAGTTTATAAGGTGCTATCAAAAGTATTGTCAAATAGATTAAAACATGTACTGCCAGAAATAATTAGTGAGGCTCAATCTGCCTTTTTAAGGGGTAGGAATATTTTGGATGGTGTTCTAATAGCAAATGAGGTGGTGAAAGGGTGGAGAAAGGCTAAGAAGAAGGGGGTGATTTTAAAACTTGACTTTGAAAAGGCCTATGACTCAGTTAATTGGGAATTTCTATTCTCAATGTTGGTAAATTTTGGTTTTAATGAAAAATGGGTCTCATGGATCAGGAAGTGTGTATCCTCAGCTAGATTATCAATCCTAGTGAATGGTTCTCCAACGGATGAATTTAGTCCCCAAAGAGGCCTTAGGCAAGGAGATCATCTCTCTCCTTTCTTCTTTATTATAGTGGCTGAAGGACTTAATTTGTTACTGTCTAGAGCGCTGGAGTTGGAGGTAATAAAGGGGGAGAGAGTTGGGGTTAGTGGTTTCCTTTATCCCATCTGCAGTTTGCAGACGATTCCATGTTATTTTGTGAGGCTGAAGTTGTGGAAGTGGTCAATATAAAGAGGATTTTGAGATGTTTTGAACTCGTGCCCGGTTTGAAGATAAACTATCACAAAAGTGTGGTTTGTGGGGTGGGTGTGGAGGAAACTCTCTTGGCAGACTTTGCTCAGAACCTAAACTGTAAGGTTGGCTTGCTACCTACAACTAAAATAGAAAGGAATAAGGCAAAGCAAATTCTAGTAAACAAAGGCAAGGTGAGGTGGTTAACCTCTCTATTTGGAACCTCAAAGCATGTTTTTTTAACCTTTATTGAACTCTGAAAATCAGTTTGAAAGGTCAAAGAAAAGAGTGTAGAGACAAGGGTTAAGCTATGAAGTAAGGTGTAAGAGAGGGTGTCAACCCTCTTTACCTTTTGGTAGCTATTCAAACCCAAGTTTCAACACTTGAACTAGGATCAAAACAATACATAGACACAAGAAATGGATAGAAAATGATATAAATTGAAAGCAAAAGCAAGAGTTACAAACTTATACCTCTCAAATGGAGTAAGCTTTGGTTGTTGATCAAACTCAATCCTAACACACTCTCAAGCTTGAATTGTACTCCTCAAGGTTTAACCAAGGTTCCAAGGTTAAGGTTTAAGGGTGTGTATGGAGTATAGAGATGGCTTAAGGGTGACAAGCTTGTTCAAATATGACTTGCACAAGAAGAATGAGCTCTCAATGTGTGTATACGCTCTTTTTAAATTGTTCAACCCTCAAAACAGAGGTATAACCTTGTTTTTATAGCATTTGAACAAAACAAGTCAGAAATATCTCCAAAAATAGGTAGTTGGCAGGCTCCCGCTTAGAACAGCGTCTATCGCCATCGAGGCATGGTCGCTCTAAATGGCCACGGCTGGCCCTCAATGAGGCATGGCCGGGCCCACAAGTGTTCCCCTATTTCTCTGTTTTAAGCTCAGGGTAGAGCAACACAAGGTTCAAAAATAAAATTCAAGGGTTCAATTAGTGTAGATACGAAAGGTTTGAGATTGTTTTGAGCGCCTGACCTTGGTAAAGCAGGCAAATCATGCATAATACCATGTCATCATCGAGTGTACAGGACAAAGCACTGAAGTCTTACGGGCGGTCAAAAGTGGGGTGTCTACAGTTGCCCCTCTCTGACAGAACTCGAAGTCATGAAATGACATGAGTGAATGTCAAAGCCCAAAGACGACCCATTTTGACAAGGCCGTAAGACTTGGGCAAAGAAATCAAGACATAAAATGCAGTGGTTGAACTCGAAAGTTGCCTACATATCTCTTTTCAAGGAATCAAACCGGTGTAGTTCAATGGTGAGATGCAAATGATATGCACAACAAAATAATTTATGATCAAGCAATTAAGTAATGCAACGAAACATTTGAATGAAAGACAACAAGTGATGAAATAACATCACAAACAATAACAAAAGTATGAACCAAAGCAAAACAAATCAAACCGTGTCTCACACAGAAAGAAGCGAGTAAACAAACATGTCTCTCATAGAGAGGACATAAGAAAATACAAGCCTATCTATATCTCATACAGAAAGGATGTAAGAAAATGCAAACCTATCTACGTCTCATGCAGAAAGAATGTAAGAAAAATGCAAGCCTAAAAGGTGGTATGAAACAACTCCGAGCGTGTCTCACGCGAAAGGAGGAAGGGTGGTGTGAACAACAGGAGCACCTGCTGTTTTTAAAAGAGAAAAACAACTCCGAGAGCGTCTCACGCAAAAGGAGGAAGGGTGGTGTGAACAACAAGAGCACCTGTTGTTTTTAACTGAGACAAACAACTTCGAGCGTGTTTCATGTGAAAGGAGGAAGGGTGGTGTGAACAACAAGAGCACCTGTTGTTTTTATCCAAGAAAAATAACTCTGAGCGCGTCTCACACAAAAGGAGGAAGAGTGGTGTGAATAACATGCGCACTTCTTGTTTTTAACCAAGAAAAAAAACTCCGAGCGCGTCTTACGTGAAAGAAGGAAGGGTGGTGTGAATAACAGGCGCACCTGCTGTTTTTAACAGAAGAAACGACAACCTAACGCGTCTCACGCGAAAGGATGAAAGGACAACCTAACGCATCTCACGCGAAATGATGAAAGGTGGTGTGAACATCATGTGCACTCGATGTTTTTAACTGAGCAAACAACAACCTAACGCGTCTCATGTGAAAGGAGGAAAAGTGGTGTGAACATCAGGCGCACTTGATGTTTTTAATCGAGCAAACATCAACCTAACGCATCTCACGTGAAAGGACGAAAGGTGGTGTGAACATCAGGCACACCTGATGTTTTTAACTAAGAAAAACAACTCCAAGCGCATCACATGCGAAAGGAGGAATTAAATCAACGAAAGAGCCAAAAAAAACTCAGAACTTGACACAGTAAGACTGGAAGACTTCGAAAATGTAGCTTACCAAGATGACTCAAAATCAAGGTACAAAGTGTAAACGCGAATCACGCGAACAAATTGAACATGATGCATTGTAAAAGACTAAACAAAGGTACATAATCATCAAAATAATCAAAGTGATGCTCGAAATGATCAATTTGGAACCAATTTTGCAAAAGTTTTGAAAATGAGCTAATACAACACCATACGAAACAAATTACGAAGGCACAATAAAACAAGAACGATAACAAAATTCTTTTCTTCTCCTCTCTATTTTTCTTTCTTTCCATTTTTCTTTGTTTTCTTATTATTTTTTTCATTTCTTTCCTTTTCTTCTCTCTTTTTTTTTTTTTTTTTGCTTTGTTTGTTTTCCTTTTTCTTTTGCTCTATTTTTTCTTTTTTTTTTTACTATGTTTTTTTCCTTGCCAAACCAAATTCAAAACGAGGCTGTCCAAACATTAAAACATCAGAACAATTGAACTGTTCCTACATTTAGGACCGGCCGGGCCTAAATAAGGCACAACCGGGTCCATTGGAGCACGGCTACGCCTAGATGGCGACCAGGGACAGATCGGTAAAAGCACGGTTGTGGTTGCTTTAAATCAAACCCAAACCTTATTTCCACCCACACCCAAAGCCGAAACTCCCTCCTCTCATCTCTCTAAGCCTCCTCTCTCTCTAGATTACCCTATTTTCACAAAACCCACAAACTCTCGCGAATTTGTTTCTTAAAACTCACTCACTCTACATTTTGAACCTAACCAAAAATCAATTTCGTTGAGTTTCATGATTTCTCCTGGTTTTGCTTGATTTCTTACATACTTACCCTTATTTTTTCTTTCTCCCCCTTGATTTTCACTTTCTCTTATCTTCTCTTTTCTAGGGTTTGTAATTTTGAGGATTTACACTCAATTTCACTCACCCACTCACTTTTTCACATTTTTCTCATTTTTTCCTTCATATTTCTTGATGGCTAGTCACGAGGTTCCCGTCCTTGACCCCGTGGTGGGTATTGGTGTTGTCCTTGGTGAGGACATCGAGGCCAAGCATATCCTTCCGCTTGTACCTGAGCCAAAGTTGCTTTCATTGGCTGATAGGCATTTTGACGCGGCTAGTTACCAGATCCGCACACATGCTTTGACCCCTGGTGCCATTTTGAGATTTGAGGGACTCATCCCTGGGATTGACGAGGACATTTTGTTATGAGATCCTGTGGAGCACTTGTCCACCAATGCACCTATGGTAAGCAACTTCCCCTCATTGTTTAAGCATACTTGCAACTACATACTTGAAACTTGTAAACAAATCTTCCTTTCAAAACACTGCGAATACTGACAAGATTTCCACGAGACACGTGATAGCAAGGAGGATTGGCGGTTATGGATCCATATCCGGCCCCCAACACTGGTATGAGAGACTTCATGCGGAGGTTCGCACGCTGGTTGATGCTGTCGGCTTTGGACTCTTCTATTCAGGACTTATACAGATGCAAGTTGAGCCACTATTTTACGGGGCCCTGGTGGAGAGATGGTGGGATACTACTGACTCATTTCACTTTTCATCGATTGGGGAGATGACTCTAACCCCATATGATTTCTCTATGCTCACTAGTTTGCGGACAGGGATTAGCGGCCCGATCCCGTTTGATCCTGATATGACGCAGTGAAGAGATGCACAGCGTCAGCTTCTCGGGGTGATCCCAGACACCACCAGCCACGACATAGTGAGGTACAATTGGTTCTTGGAGTATTTTTTCGATCTTCAACCAGCTTCCTCGGAGGAGGTCGACCAGTACATCCGCGACTTTCTCATGTATCTCTTTGGTACTACCCTGTTCGTGAACAGGGAGAATACCGTAGGGTTATATTTCTTAGAAACACTGGTGCATCTGCTTGGCCACTATGTACTACTATATGAGCTCTGTATCCCGCCGCAAGGCGGATTCACTTGGCGGCTATTGGAGAGTTTGGGAGGTACACCTCACACTTACTTTTCTGTTTAGCTTTGCATTCTGTTGGATGCACTTCCTACTCATTTTTACTTTGCATTTTCTGTTCATATCTGCTCATCTACTTCATTTATCTTTTCTCTGCTTGCAGTTATGGGTTTACACATATTTCACCTCTCTGGCTCCAGTCCCAGTGAGGCTACTTGAGCTATCAGTACCCCGCTCCTGGTATAACTCACAATTCGAGCGGCATCACCGCGTAAACTGAGATTTTTCCTACTTTCGCTTCTTCTTTGACACCATTACCGCAGATCAGGTAACAAAATACTAGTCTTTGTCTTCATCTTATTATTTCCCATATTGTTGTGTCCATACTGCTGTTTCCTGTACTGTTGCTTCCTTGATATCCAACACTTAACTTGCATCTTTTACTCACAACTTGACTGGCATCCTTGGGTGGGCATCTCCCAAGCGTCGAAGACGACCTATGTCACTTCATGGCATGCCTCCACCATGCAGATTCTGCTTGAGGGCCCTTTCAGCAGGTCATATTGTCATACGCCCATATTACTTGGGCTGTGGGAACAAAGTCTGCTGGTTTAAGGCCAATTGTGTAGGCGGTACGGAAGGACAAACATTAATAGCGGAACCAATATCTACCAATACCACCGGTACCCATTTCTCCCTGCATTCCACAGATATGTATAATGGTTTATTATGAGTTGAGCCCTCCGACGACAGCTCTTTGTCAGAGAAAGTAAGTGTTGGCCTGACACCACTTGGAAAAACCAAACCCACAAGCTGCTAGGACGTAGTGTTAATGGATAATTTAGCCTTGTCCATTGTCGACAACATTGCCTGCCGGTGTACTCGTAAGTCCATGAGAAGACCCCAAATTGAGATGTCAGCTTGGATTTTCTTGAGCTGTTTCAATACTGCCTCTTCTTCTAGTTATTTCTCCTTCTGTTTCTCGGCCTCTTTGTCTTTTCCAGACGCCTCTGCTTGATCTAGGTGCGGCGGCTTAAAATACCACCCACTTCTTGTCAGATGGTCTATTTCCTCGGCATACCACGTATTGTCCGGAATGCAATCGCCCCAGTCTTTGTCGGTATGGGCTGTAGAGAAGTGGTTTGGAAATACTCTTCTGATCTTGGGGAATGCTCGTGATCCTCTTCTAGTCACCTGAAAAGGAATAAACACTTCGGTCGAGGGTGCCGGAATTAGCATTCTGACGGACAAATCAGTCTCAATGTACAAAAATGCTTGTATTCTAAGTTTAGCACAACAATTCTCACATACCTCCTTCTGGCTGATGTTTCTTCTATTTATATCTTTTCTTCTTTGGGCCTTGGGATTAGGTCCATCCCCCACCTCATATTCGGCACATTTTATAATGGACCGATCTTCACTCGGCCCCTCGATTAATTGGTTATTTGGCCGAGTAGGGTTGGATTTGAGCTTTCGAGCCAATTGCCGAGTGCTTCGAACCTCGACTTTACCAGATTCGACTATCCGGAATCTCTACGACTCCCGAATCTCAGCCTCTACAATTGCCCCCCAAGCATTCCACTAACGACAGTTGGCTAGAGTGTTTGGCTTCGAACTCGAAGAGTCAGAGCCGAAATTCGGTGGCTGACCGCATTCCAAGGCAAATGTCTGTACACACGCTTCTCGGTTATCATTTCAACTTCCCGCCTCCTCGTACACTTCTATTTATTGTGATTTAAAATTTCGACATCTTTTCAAATACATACACGCTTTTAGATGCCCGTCGCTGGACTACCTCCCAAACTACCTTTGCAACTTCCTACTCTTCTCTATCTCCTTCGCCTCTTGTAAGTTCTCTCATTCTCTGCTTTATTTTTTGGCTTAGCATAATCCTATTGGCTGGGGGGAATGGCGAAACATTTAAAAGATCTCCTCTCACCGGATCGAATTTTTGGCTTCCGACGCCATTTTTCCATTCCTGATGACGTTCGTCTGTCATTTGTGGCAGACGGCACCCTCGATATGGAGAAGGTTGATGAAACCACGATCGTCTTCCCTCTTCTATCAATCGCAGAGGATGGGGTTCGTTTCCCCCTTTACCCACTCCTTAGGGCCGTGCTTTGCCATTGGGGGTTAATCCCTTCCCAACCCAACGTCAACTTCTTTAGGGTCGTGATGGGGATTATCGCACTAAACCGCCGCCTTGGGCTTAACCTTGGCATTCCTGCTATTCGGCATTGCTACGCCTTGGCCAAGTCTACTGGTCGGCACAGGCATTATTTCCTTAGGGCCAAAGACACCGACCATCAACTAGTGACTATGCTTTCCAGCTCTGGGAACCGAGTCGATGATGTTATGGTTGTCGTCCAAGGAAACTGGGAATTCGGCGAAGGCAAGGATTGCCTTGGTCGTATTCCTAGATGGAGGGGCGAACCAGGTGGCCGAGTATCTTCTTTTATTTATTTACTTGTTATATTTATAAAACCTTATTTTTGGGACCTCATGGTTTTGCTTTTGCAGGAAACAATTTGAAGAAAGTCTTGACCTCGACTGACGACGCCGTCCCTTCGAAAATCAAGACTGCGCTCAAGTATTTCGGCCGATCGAGTCTTCAGAAGCAGGGGAGGGCGGCCCACGTTCTACTCCGTTACGAGCCGACTTATACGACCTTTTCGGCGGTGGAAAACATCCCAATTCCGAAGGGTGAGGAGTTTCTTGTCGCCCTTATCTTGACTGATTTCAGAAATTTCAAGCAAGTCGGTTGTGAGGGATCATATTCGGAGCGACCGGAAGTTACTGAGGCCGTCGAGTCAGACCAATCCGAAACTGAGGTTGACGAGGCTTTGAAGTTAGCATTTGAAGAAGCCGGCCTCAATTCGGCTGATCCTTCGTCCACCTCGGGTCGAGAGGACCGTCTGCTTGACGATATTTTTCACGGTCTCAAGGACCTTCCTGGCGCGTTCCCAAAAGATATGGCTGGGTTGAGCCTCACTAAACTTGCCAAGAAGGCGAACGCGGAAAGGATGGCCGCGCGGCGAAGGGCGGAGGAGATTCGGGCTGTCGAATCTCAATCCCAGTCCTCCTTGCCTGTTATTGAGGGGACAGCAAAGATCGAAAATACCGAGGCAGAACCTTTTGTGTAGGCAAGTGTTGAAGCTGAGCAAAGGGTGGAGAAGCGCCCTGCCGATGTCGAGGCCGGCTCAGAAGAAGACCGTGCCAACAAACGACCTCGTTTGGAGGAGTTGGATGTGATCGTACCTTTTGTTATTCAGCCCAAGATAAAGACTATACTGATCTCCTCCGATGCTTCGGTGATCAAAGATCCAGTGGTTGCACTCAGCTTGGCGACGTCCGTTTCACTGCCTGCTGACAAAGCGGCTTTTCGGGCAGAGCCGGATCTGGTTACAATTGGGTTGGCCGCACAATCGGCTCTTTTGGTATATATCTACACTTTGTCTTTTCTCTTTACGCAAATATTATTTTGTTCTTAACTTCCTGCTTTGTAGGCCATCGGAAGGATAGCCGACATGGGTCGTCGCTATCACGATGCCGTCGAGCTAATTGGCCATTTACGAGCGGAGGTTGAGGGCCAAAGGAGTAGGGCGCAATCGGAGGGTGCCCGTGCCGGGGCCGAGATGGAGAGAGCCCGCAATGCTGAAGAATTGAGATCAGTCATCGAGAAGAGGGCAGATGCGAGTGACGACGCGCTTAAATTGGCCCAAAAGACGATCTCTAAATTAGAGGCTGGGTTGGAAGAGATGAAGGCGGCGAAGGAAACATCCGACCTGAAGGCTTCCAGCGCATTCGATGCTAGGAAAAAATCTGCTTTTGATGAATATGTAGACGAAGTCCCCAAATTTGAGAATCAGGGATTTAAACACGGCTGGCTCAAAGCCCTTGTTGCTGCTGATGTGGCATTGGCTACGTCAATTCCATACGAGCAAGTGGATGTTGAGCCGCTGGAGTCTGACTCTGAGAACTAATTTGGGCGGCTCTTGTTTTTTTGTTTTAGGATTTGCATGTAATTTTCAGCTTTTTACAGCTTTTTGTCTAGTAATTTTCATATGTAAAATGGTTACAATTTGTGCCCAATTTACTTAATGAAAATTCATTTTGTACTTTGCTGTTACTAATGAACGGAATTGTTTGGTTGCTGTTTTGGATAAAACGTTGTATACTTGCCGACTAGATGATTAGGCTGTTTAGATAGTTAGGCTGTTTTAACAAGTCGGAACTTAGTGCATGAAGTGGCTGGGGCACATATCAATTGACATGGGGCCAAGATGCTCGGTCGGTTAGATTAATAAATCTGCCCTTGCTCCAGCCAGTGCATGGACTTCAAGGCAGTCTCCCA
The DNA here is from genome assembly GCA_036172215.1 of Camellia granthamiana. Taxonomy (NCBI): domain Eukaryota; kingdom Viridiplantae; phylum Streptophyta; class Magnoliopsida; order Ericales; family Theaceae; genus Camellia; species Camellia granthamiana. The sequence continues at coordinate 76,817,845 of CM069913.1, read as the reverse complement.
TAGTTGCCGTTTAGATAATTAGGCCGTTTTAACAAGCTAGAACTTAGTGCATGAAGTGGCTGGGGCACATATCAATCGGCATGGGGCCAAGATGCTCGGCTGGTTAGATTAATAAATCTGCCATTGCCCCAGCCAGTGCATGGACTTCAAGGCAGTCTCTCATAGTTGCCGTTTAGATAATTAGGCCCTTTTAACAAGCCAGAACTTAGTGCATGAAGTGGCTGGGGCACATATCAATCAGCATGGGGCCAAGATGCTCGGCCGGTTAGATTAATAAATCTGCCCTTGCCCCAGCCAGTGCATGGACTTCAAGGCAGTCTCTCATAGTTGCCGTTTAGATAATTAGGCCCTTTTAACAAGCCAGAACTTAGTGCATGAAGTGGCTGGGGCACATATCAATCGGCATGGGGCCAAGATGCTCGGCCGATTAGATTAATAAATTTGCCCTTGCCCCAGCCAGTGCATGGACTTCAAGGCAGTCTCCCATAATTGCTGTTTAGATAATTAGGCCGTTTTAACAAGCCAGAACTTAGTGCATGAAATGGCTGTGGCACATATCAATCGGCCTCCGTCGTTTGGAGACTGCTAAAAGCGTCAATGAAATTGCCTCAGGGTCGCTGCATACCTACGAATAAATGGGATGATTTCGCGCCAGTGGGTCCACTTATTCTTATTTAGATTCGATTTGAACTAGCTTGGGGTGAGGGCGAATGTCAAACAGACTGTTCTTCAACAGCAGAGGAGAGGGACGAACACTGGCTGAGCTAGATGCTGCGATGAATCGCAGCAGCAAGCCTATGCGTATGGGAGGAAGGATGTCCAAGGAAAGCGAAAAACGTCAACTTCCAAGCCGTCGAAGCAGATCGCCCCGAAGAGAGAAGCATCAGCAGGGAAGCTCCTCACGACCACGACCGGGGAATGAGTTAGACGCGACGCCACGACCATTGAGTTTTGCGGTGTTCGTGGGGAATAAACCGATGACTGAGGCAGATTCCATCGTCAATGATCCGGGTGTAGCGGTCGAGTTCGCTCGACAGATCTTTCCACCGGAAGTCCAACAATTGATGGTTAGATGACGAGATTTGGAAGTGCTTCGAGAAGGTATTCATGGGGCGGTGAAGGGGCTGTACACCGCCTACGAAGTCGGCATGTGTCTGCGCGCCGCGCGGTGGGAGATGGAGAAAATGAACGAACGGGTCCACAGTTCGGAGGCTCGTGCGGAGAAAGCCGAGGGCGAGCTTAGGGAGCTTAGGAAGGTTAAAGTCGCCTATCCGCATGCAGCGGGTCAATCTAACCTGATTGTGGACGAGAGGGTGACGCAACAGCTATTAAGTCTTGCCATCGCCAACCGGGATCCGACAGGCATGTTTACCGTACAAAATGCGAGGGCCAAAGGTTACGTGGAGGGCTGCCATGCTGGCCAGAAGGTTGGGATCGACAAAACGAAAGAGACACTTGCTGAGGAGGTCTGCCGATGCGAGAATCGGGGTTTTAAGCATGGTTAGATCGCGGCTCTTCAGGCCGCGGAGGCTCTCCGAGCAAAGGGTGTCGATTCCAACTTATGTGAGCTGGATCATCGTGATCATTTGCCCTTTGCCGCCTTTGAAGTTGGAAAGAGCGATGATGAGGGCGATGCCGAATAAAAATATTCGTTGTAATGTTCAAACGCGGATCGCGTCTAGAATTATGTATTTATTGGTTAGTCGAATAAAACAAAACTTTATTTTCAATGTTTTGTTATAATTTTTGTTCGGCGCGTACGTGCTTGCATGTGTTTTAGTACATACATGTTTGAATAAACGTATTTCAGACGAGTAAATGAATATTGATTGGCCTGATTTAATCGACATCATTGTGTTACACACGGCCCGAAGGCTTAATCGACCCAAAGACGTCATTCGCCGATGGGGCTCCGAATCCGGAGGCTATTTGGCCAATCGTGATATCCATGAAGGACGCTCCGAATCCGGAGGCTTTAACGGCCCAAAGACGTCATTTGCTGATGGGGCTCCGAATCCGAAGGCTATTTGGCCAATCGTGATATCCACGAAGGGCGCTCCGAATCCGGAGGCTTTTACGGCCCAAAGACGTCATTCGCCGATAGGGCTCCGAATCCAGAGACTATTTGGCCAATCGTGATATCCACGAAGGGCGCTCCGAATCCGGAGGCTTTAACGGCCCAAAGACGTCATTCGCCGATGGGGCTTCGAATCCAGAGGCTTTAATCGGCCAATCGTGATATCTAAGAAGGGCGCTCAGAATCCGGAGGCTTTAACGGCCCAAAGACGTCATTTGCCGATCGGGCTCCGAATCTGGAGACTTTATTTGGCCAATCGTGATATCCACGAAGGGCGCTCCGAATCCAGAGGCTTTAATCGGAACATCTTTGAACTAGATTCTGTGGTAGGTGAATGGGAATCTTTGTATTACAGAAAAAGAGATGTACATGGCGAACAATTTGGAACAAGCATCATGTCCCACAAGTCGGGCTAATGATAAAATTTGCGTAAGTGCGTGGAATTCCAAGGTCGTGGTAGACTCCTTCCTGACATGTCTTTGAGCCGATATGCCCCTACTCCAACGATTGAATCGATCTGATAGGGACTGTCCCAGTTAGGACCCAGTTTTCCATCGGTCGGTTTCCTGTCAACTGGGAGCACCTTCTTTAGGACCAACTCCCCTGGTGTGTAGCGGCACAGCTGAACGCGTTGATTATATGACTTTGCCAGCTGCTGCTGGTACCATGCCATGAACGCAAGGGCTCGGTCTCTTTGTTCTTCGATTAGAATCAAATCCAAAGCCAGCATCATGTCGTTTCGGCCCGTATCAAAAGCTTGCGACTTGAGTGTCAGGTGGCCGATCTCCAGGGGTAAGATTGCCTAGGTTCCAAAGCATAGGGCAAACGGCGTTTCTCTAGTCGATCTTCTCGGTGTAGTTCGATGAGCCCACAGTACACTCGGCAATTCTTCGACCCATTTGCCTTTGGCTTTCTCCAGCCTCTTCTTGATGCCGTCCAAGATGGATTTATTAGAGGCTTCGGCTTGGCCATTGCTTTGGGGGTAAGCCGGCGTAGAAAAGTAAGGCCGAATACCATATTTGTTGCACAACTCTCGGTATACGGCACAATCAAACTGGGTGCCGTTGTCTGAGATAAGAGCTTTGGGAATGCCAAATCGTGTTATGATGTTCCTCCACACAAAGCGCTTAACGTCAGCATCTCGAATGTGTGTTAATGCCTCCGCTTCGACTCATTTCGTGAAGTAATCTGTTGTGACGATCAGGTATCGCTTGTTCCATGGGGCCCTCGGCGATGGTCCTACGATATCAAGCCCCCACTGGGTGAACGGCCAAGGACTGGTGATAGAGTTCAACTCTTCAGCAGGCAAGTGGTTTAACGGGGAGAATTTTTGGCACTGTTCACAGTTTTTTGCATAACACTCGGCGTCCGCTCTCATTGTCGGCCAATAATACCCCTGCGTTATAGCTCGATGGGCCAAACAGCATCCGCCAGAATGGGCACCACAACTGCCTTCGTGTATCTCAGTTAGAAGCTTCCCGACTTTGTCCGAGTGCACACATTCCAAATATGGGCCAGAGAGTGACTTTTTATAAAGCCTTCCTTGCGGATCCAAGTAGTATCGCATGGCTTTGTTTCGCAGCTTATGTGCTTCTTTCTTGTCCTCTGGGAGTTGTTCAGAAGATAAGAATGCAACAATGGGATCCATCCAACTTGGTACAGATTCTATAACGTTGATTTGGACTTCCTCCGAAGGGGCCAATGCTTGGCTTTAGGATGAATCCTACTTCGATGGTCCGTTTTATCTCTGAGTTGATTGCGGAGGCCAGGCAAGCCAAGGCATCTGCATGGGTGTTCTGATCACGTGTTATCTGGTTCAACTCATGATGGTCAAATCTTGCCAATAGGGAGTTGGCCGTTTTCATGTAGGCCGCCATACGGTCGTTTCTTGCCGCGTACTCCCCCTTTAACTGATTGATCACCAGTTTTGAGTCGCAAAGCACAAGCAGACGCTGAGCACCCAGAATATGCGCATTCCGCAAACCGGCTAAAAGGGCTTCGTATTCGGCTTCGTTATTTGATGCTTCGAAGCCGAGCTTGACGGCCTGCTCAATTATTGCGCCGTCGGGGGTCATGATTACAACTCCGGCTCCACTGCCCGCTGATTGGACGATCCGTCACAATACAGCTGCCAGATGTCCCCAACATAAATCCTCCAGTTCGGCTTCGGTCGAATTTCATCTGACTTGAAGTCAGCGACATCAGACTTGAAGTCGGCGAGGCCTCCAGTGAATTCGGCGATAAAGTCGGCAAGCACCTGTCCCTTGATTGAGGTTCTGGATAGAAATTGAATATCGTACTGGCCAAGTTCCAGAGCCCACTTTGAAACACGTCTAGATGCTTTTGCACTGCGTAGTACTGATCAGAGGGGATAATCTGCTAGCACCCCAATGCTATGCCCCTGGAAGTAATGCATGAACTTCCTTGCCGCCATAACTAGGGCTAGGATGAACTTTTCCAGCGGAAGGTAGCGTGTTTCGGCGTCAACTATTGCCTTGCTCACATAATACACTGGCTGCTGCTCCCCCAGCTCTTCCTTTATCAATACGGCGCTGACGGCTCAGTCAGAAACTGTCAGGTAGAAAATGAGCGGGTCGCCAGCAGAGGGTGTTGTCAGGAGTGGTACTGAGCGGAGGTAGGTCTTCAGGTCGTTGAAAGCGGCTTCGCACTCAGCGGACCATTCAAAGGCCTTGCCCTGCCATAGTGTATGAAAGAATTGTCGGTAGCGATCTGTGGACCGGCTGATAAACCTGTTGAGTGCGGCAGCCATCCCCATTAACTTTTGAACTTCCTTTACTGAACGGGGGGAGCCGAGCTCCAGGATTGCTGTGATTTGCCTTTGGTTGGCTTCGATGCCTCTGTGGTTGACAATGTCGCCTAAGAATTTGCCAGAGCCGATACCAAACGCACATTTGGAAGCGTTCAACTTCATTCCATATTTGCGTAGGATGCCGAATGTTTCTTCCAGATCGGCTATATGATTATGCTCTTCTTTGGATTTGACCACTATATCGTCATTGTACACTTCCATAGTTTTGCCAAGTTTCTCCTTGAACATGGTGGTGACCAGTCTCTGGTAGGTTGCTCCTGCATTCTTCAACCCAAAAGGCATTACCTTATAGCAATAGGTTCCTCTTGGGGTGAGGAATGCAGTTTTCTCTTGGTCCTCCGGATGCATAGCGATTTGATGATAACCTCTATAGGCATCAAGGAAACTCATACGCTGATGGCGCGCCGTAGCATCTACAAGCTGGTCTATCCTGGGAAGAGGAAAACAATCCTTTGGGCAGGCTTTATTTAGGTCCGTGAAGTCGACGCACACTCGCCAAGTCCCATTTTTCTTCTTCACCACCACTGTATTAGAGAGCCATGTAGGGTAGGTCATCTCCCTAATTGCTCCGACGTCTGCCTGTCAACTTCCTCAACAACGGCGGCAGTGTGCTCTGTGGCCGACCGCCGGCTTTTCTGAATGATCGGCTTACACTTAGGATTGACATTCAAATGGTGCTGTGAAATTGACGGATCTATACCCAGCATCTCGTACGGAGTCCATGCAAAGACATCGAGGTTGCTGAGCAGGAAAGATATTAACTGCTGTTTGTCGGCCTGATTCAAGGAGGCGCCGACCATGAAGAACTTATCTGGGCTTCCATCGATTTGAACTCGTGCTAAGTCTTCCGTTGCCTTTTCGTTTGGGGGCCGCCCAACATCGTCGAGGCTTTCTCGATCCGACAACTCAATGGAATTCACCTGTAGTTCCTTTGGCGTTTTCTTAGCAAGGAGATAACATGCTTGTGCTGATTTCTGGGAGCCACGGATTTGCTCAATACCGTGTTCTGTCGGGAAGCGGAGCAGCTGATGATAGGTGCTGGGCACGGCTCGCATAGCATGCAACCATGATCGCCCCATGATGAGATTATACAGCGATGGCAGTTTGACGACCAAGAATCCCACATCCACTGTTCGAGAACCTGCTCGAACGGGAAGTCTGATTTTCCCCAACGGGTACTTTGGATTGGCATTGAAGCCGAAAAGTGGATAAAGGGCCGGAGAGAGATCCGATTCGGAGAAGCCCAGTTTGGTGAATGTCTTGTAGTACATAATCTCCGATGTACTCCCTGGATCGATGAGTACGCACTCAACTGTGAATCGGTTTACGCGTAACTCAATTACCAAGGGATCAATGTGGGGCAATGTTACTCCGGCCAAATCCGAATCATCAAAAGTGATAACCTCGGCTTCATGGGGCCGTTTAGTCGGAGTGTGTTGCTCTTGAGGGTCAGACTTTGATTGAATCGCGTGCACCACCGATGACATTGGCAGGCTGTATATCATGTGGATCACGCGGAGCGAATGTGAATACTGTGTCAAGGCTGTTGCTTTGGTTGGGTTGCCTTTTCAGACGGATGGATGTAGCCGGCCATCTTGTACCAATTTACCGTCGTACAAGGTGAATGACGGTGCTTTGAATTTCTTGGGTAGGACTGCCTTTGCAATCCATCGTACAAAAGGATCATGTTGATCATCATCCGAGCTGTTTCTCCTTCGCTTACGCCTTGTACGGGGACTCTCTTCAGAAGAACTAGAAATTTCATATCGTCCCTCCTTCTTGGGCTCCGAGGATAATGAGTCGGAGTTGCTATCAGTATCTTATTGTCGGGCTCGAGATCGTCGACCAGTTGCCCTCTCCGGTCGTTCCGGGCCTTAGTATGCAGCTTGTTTGGACTTCGCCACTTCTAAGGTCAAATCCTGACGGAGATGTTTGTTCTCTGCAATCATGTTCTCCAATCTTTGTTCGTTTTGCTTTGCTTGTTCCAGGAGCGCTTGCATTGCTTCGTGCTCCGAAGTCGAGGGTGAGGCGAAATTTAAGGCACGTCTTGCGGCGATAGTCTCTATTCCAAGCATGTTTGTTGAAGTGGTTTCATCTTGCGATATAGGGTCGATAGTGACTGTCGGAGGATCTTCTGTCACGCTCGCCATGGACGTTCTTGAGTATTCCCACAAACGGCGCCAATTGTGGAGAAGTGGTTTGGAAATACTCTTCTGATCCTGGGGAACGCTCGTGATCCACTTCTAGTCACCTGAAAAGCAATAAACACTCCAGTCGGGGGTATCAGAATTAGCACTCCAACGGACAAATCAGTCTCAATGTACAAAAATGTTTATATTCTAAGTTTAGCACAACAATTCTCACATACCTCCTTCTGGCTGATGTTTCTTCTATTTATATCTTTTCTTCTTTGGGCATCGGGATTAGGTCCATCCCTCACCTCATATTTGGCACATTTTTTAATGGACCGATCTTCACTCGGCCCCTCACTTAATCAGTTATTTGGCCGAGTAGGGTTGGATTTGAGCTGTCGAGCCAATTACCAAGTGCTTCGAACCTCGACTCTACCAGATTCGACTATCCGGAATCTCTACGACTCCCGAATCTCGGCCCCCACAGGGCCAGATGCAAATCATTGTCATCCCATCACTCACCATCAGCCATAGTTGGACCATTGTTGGGTTCTACTTGGAGCACGTTCACATCACGCCCCCCATCATTATATCACTCTTCTTCCACAATAGCTTTCGGTTCTGCGTCCCAAAGTCGCCTGAGTTCCCTTGGAATACTTTTTCTGTCACTGGGCTCCCATTCGGGTTCTCCTATTCGTTGAACATTATCTGTAGTTGGGTCGGCCTTTTCTTTTCCCTTATCATTTTCCTGCCCCAGTGCTATCTTTCTCTGGATTTCTTTTATCCGTTGATTTTGGAATTGTTCCAGCTCCCATTCTTGCTTAGTCATGGCCTTACTCATAGTCACTTCTTCAAGCACGACTTTATTTTCGGGTGCAACCGCAGTTATCTCTGTTTCTTTTCCCTCTGGTTTTACCCCAGTTTCTTTTTCTTTGTCTGGCTCATCACTCAGCCATTTGGTATTATCGGTCGATCCATTCAGGTCAAACCATCCGATTTGTACATCTCCTTGGTCATGCTCATCAAAGAATTGCAAGTTGTCCAAATCCTCTTTGAGGTCTACCAAATTATCCAACCCTTGGCTCGGGCCATCTTTCCTAACCACATTGATGTTTACGAAGGTTGGCAGCACCAATTCAGGCTTGATTTGACCAGTTGACACAATATAGCAACTTGGATCATACACCCTATCAGATAAATCCTCAGGACACTCTCACAACAGACTAGTACCTTCTTTTAAGGTCGACTCCCCTTTCATTATAAGTCTTATCACCACCGGCTTGGGTTGAGGTTTGGATGTGTCCATCATGTATAGGTCTGCGCCTTTTGGAATGAACAACGTCGGTTTTGGTAAGTTGGTGGGAGTAATATATATGATTGGGTCGTAAGGGGTGGCCAGTGTATGGATAAGGTTAAGGTTTCGAGGTGGGGGGACTTGATTATGGGCTGGGAGTGGATTTGTGGTTACGTTTGGTTTCTGAGGTGGAGCAATCACCTTGTTGTCAATGAGATCTTGAATCTCATGATGTAAATAGTAACACTGGTCAGTGTCATGACCATGCTATTGGTGAAACGCATAGTATTTTGCAGGGTTATGTTTGGATGGGAAAAGATCAGGAAGTGGGAGAGGTTCTAATGGTTTTAGGTGCCCTTTTTTGACTAGCACCTGCATGGCTTTGGAAAGGGTCATGTATAGCTGGTTAAAAGTCCTCTGAGGTCAGGTTAGGTTGGATGAGGTTTGTGTTGGCAAAGGGGTCAGCTGTCTTGGTTGTGGTGACAACACTTACGTCTGACGACCTCGCAATTGTGCTACCACTGGCAACATTGGAATTGCGAACAAACAGCATTTTTGCCGGCTCCTTCGCATCTGTAATAAGCCCCTGCTTCATGGCATCTTCAATTTGCACTCCCATTTCATGAAGTTCTGTAAATGTAAATAGAGGTAGAACAATCATCTTTTTCACCAGCTTGCCACGCAGATTCCAAACAACCATTCTTATTTGATCCTTTTTCGAAGGTCGAGTGGTCATCATTGAGGCTTTGGCCCTCCATCTCGTCACAAACTCAGAGAAACCTTCTTTCAGCTCTTGGTGTGTTGCCTCAAGATCACAAGTTGTGACCTCAATCTGTGTATTATAAGAATATTGAGCAATGAAGGCCTCGGCCATCTCTTCCCAATTATATTTGACAGAATCTTCCAACTTAGTATACCAAATGACTGCTATACCCGACATGGTGCGACCGAAGAGAGACAACTTCTGTAGTCTAGTTAAGCCCATTGGCCGTAAGATATCCGAAAACATACGCTAATGGACCATTGGATCCTTGAAGCCGTCGAATCGATCGATATGCGGCATTTTAAACCGATCTGGCAATGTAACTGCAGAATCAGTATACCCGTCATCTATGTCCGGGATGGAGTAACCCTTGTGCACTTTTGAATAACTTTTCCAGTTTATTAACCATGAGTGCAGTTGGGTCAACCTCGAACTCGAACGGCGCCTCGGTCTGATAAACAGGGGTTTTGGAGACTTGTGCTAGGATTGGCTCCGCTGGATTGCCCTAGTTTTCTTCAACATTAGCAATATGAGCGGTGGCTCCGAGTGCTGGGATAGCCGCGGTAGGTGCATGGGATATAGAGGCCGTAGCCGGCTATGGTTATTGTTGTTGTAGCCTGGTTATAACCTCGGCCTGACGGGCCGCATCCTGCTGTAGGGTCTCAACTGTCTGTTGCAGATGGTGTATTAGTTCTTCCACACTGGCTGGGGGATAATGTACCATTGGAATAGGTGATTGATCTCGTGCTGGGCTAGAAGTAGATGACCATTCCCGAACCAGACTGGACATAGGTGAGCTGACGGGTGACTGCTGTAAAAACTGAACTGGTGAATTTTGTCTGATTCTCCTCCGTTTTGTAACCGATTGGAGTGAGGTAAACACGGGTTGTCCCCGAACAAGATCCCCGGCTTTACAAAGTCTTCTGACTTGGGTCCAGAGTACTTGGGGGACGTCCAAACTTTTTGAAGCTATGGTTTTAAACTACCTAGCAAAAGAAATAAAGCAAAAGAACAGTAATCAGAAACCGCACAACACCTCAGCTAAGATGTTATCATCACAAATATGATCAAAGCTGTAAAACTATACTCCACACTGAATTCTGCCCCAAAACAAATACCAACTTTGCAACTACTATGCACATTCATGTACAGTTTCACTAAAGCACATACCAGTTAAGAGAGAACCAAAGCACCCCTATGAGGGGGTAGGGTTACCTATCCTAGTTTTGTCATGAACTAGGTTTCACGCAATCCTATTGTAGACACCCCATTTTTGACCGACCTCAAGACTCAGACGTCATCGATTGAGCGCTCGGTGATTGCGCATGTTGTGCTCGTTCTAAGGTTTCAGAGTCTCGGCTGAGAGTCTTGCCTCCAGGCCTCGGACCTCTTTTGTGCTTTGCCTCGGTTTGCGAACCAGGTTCTATTTTTCTTCTCGAAGGGAGGGAGAGGTCTCGTAGATCATCTCTCAGTGGCCATAGGCTACTTTTCATGGTCGTAGACCACTGTTCCCGTTTGGACACCAGTTTTCGATTTTCGGAGCCGTCGACCGTGCGCCTCGGTTCGGGACCGCTTAACTTTCTCCTTTTGCTCCGGTTTTTGGCACACACCTTGTTTCCTCTCTCTAGAGGGACACTGTGGCCCGGGAGACCACCTTCATGGTCGCACGCCACTTTCGATGCTTAACGGCCTGTTTTCGGGGCACCCGGCTGCGCGTTTCGGCCCCCGAACCCTCGTTTTGCATCCGTCTTGGTTCATTTTTGGCAGGGACCCTATTTTCGTTGTTTGGAAGGTGGTACTAGGGTGGGAGACCACTTTGTCTTCTTGGGGACCACCTTTCCCCGGTCAGCCAGTTTTTCTTGTCAGGAAAGTGGTCTCCTTTACTTTTAAGCCACATTTTCTAGTCTCCCATACCACCACTGAGTTGCATTCACCTGGGAGACCACCAATATGGGCTGGCCGACCACCTTTTGAGCTTGACCCTTTTGAACCTGGTCGGCCGACCAGGGGGAGTGGTCGGCCGACCACCTGAACTGGTCGGCCAACCTTCTGCTTTTTTATCTCTCTGAATGCAATCCAGCTGTGCCAGCTGGGAGGCATTTGTTCCATCCTCTAAGGATTGACCCTCTTGTTTTGGCTTCTTAAAGAAGCTTGGCCCTTTACTCTTAGCTTCTAAGAGAAACTTGACCTTTTGTTGAGCTTCTTGCGGAAGCTTGACCCATTTGGTCTAGCTTCCTCAAGAAGCTTGACCCTTTTGGTTTAGCTTTCTTAAGAAGCTTGGCCCATTTGCTCCAAGCTTCTAAGAGAAGCCTTGGACCTCTTCTTCTATAAGAGAGACCCTCCTCTCCACTTGCAAGGGTTGAGATTTTTGTGTCTAAAGCTTATACACTTCCCTCCATATCTCTCTACTTCAAGCTTCAAAAGTCCATAGTTCTTGGACCCTTTGCACTACACCTCCAAGCACAACACCTCCACTATCAACCTAAACACCTTGGAGCTCATTTTCAAAGGTTGAAGAGTTCCTACTTTGGTCCAGAAGCTGCTGGAGGTCTTCTCTACAAGGGTAACACTCATTTCCCCTTTTTAAGCATTGTTTTGCTTCACATCTTAGCTCCATTTGCAAGCATATTTAGGCTTTGTCATAAACTGAAAAAAGTCTTGTTTTGAGCTTCTAAACATGTTTGTTTAAGACTATTTTTCTATTGGGGGTCATCTACCCCCTTGCATGCTTCATTTCCTCTTGTTTTAGGCCATGCATTAGGGCCTTTGTTGTGAGTTTTGTTGGCCCTTTTGACCACTGGAATCCAACGGATTTTCAGTGGTTATTATGTATTTTTGAGCATCAAAATCAGAGAGGGGTGACCCTCTCACCCCTTGTTTTATTTGCTAGCTTTCTTGGCCTTCCAAAGGAGCCCCTATTTGCATGTTTTCAAGCCATGTTTCAGGCCACTTTTTGTGAGTTTTGTGACCTGCATAGGCTCTGTCCAGAGCCCTTTTTGCCATTTTGAATGTCTATTGTGCATGTGTAGAGTAATCCTCTTCGAGACCTTTCAAAGGGGCCTTTACTTGCATGCTTCCTAGGCTCATTTCAGGCCCTTTTCAGTGAGTTTTAGGGCCATCATAACCTCTGTCCAGAGGTGGTTTTGCCATTTTGTATGTCCATCATGCATGTGTTGAATAACCCTCTTATTGGCCTTTCAAAGGAACATATCATTCTTGCATGCATGGCCACGTTTCCATGGGTTTTTGGGCATTATTTGGCATGTGTAGACGCGCCCTTGGGCCTCACTACAGTTCAGGACTCAAATTGTCACGGTTCTTAATCTGAACCAAAGAGTCCAAATCCGGCAAATTGTTTTGAGAAAACAGATTTTTGAAAGAAGTGCCAAACATGGACAGCTTTGCCAGATACAGAGTTGCCACCTAAATATTTTATTTTGGGAAATTTAGGAAACCCTGACTCGTGCCTAAGGCCACGTGTCCGTCATCACCAAAGTTGCCTCGGCTCAGGAACTTGGGTACGATTGGGGAAGGTCACTTCGTAAGCACCCACGCTCGCCCGATCAAGGATCGGCCTCTACTAACCATGATATCTAGTTTTGAAAACGTTATGTGTTCTTATTCCGGTTGTTAGCCTAGATTTACTATGTGATGCGCACAACATACAAGTATAGACTGGGTCGCCTAAATTGGAACAAAACATTTCCTGTTTATTTTTGAAAGTGGTTTGCTACTCGCAAGTAGGCTTAAAATGCAGATTTTGCCACCCTCGGGTGGGCTTAGAAAACATGGTTTTGCCACTATCTAGTGGGCTTAAAACTCACAGTCAATGCATTATTCCAATCCAAATAACCCAACCTTCACCCACAGGTATTCAGGCAGTTATATCACATAAGCACATAGCCTCATGGCAAGCATGCTATCATGGCAGTCACTCACACACATGCAAGGATGCTAAAGCATAAAAACTTACCGAGTACTCCAAGCCAAAACAGAAGCTGATTAGAAATCATGCATGATCCTAACTATACAGAAATGCCTAATGCAACACATGCAAAAATGCAACTATAGCAGGCTCGGCTATTCTAAACATGGCATATGAGATGCAACAGCTAACAAGTATTCAACTTGAAATTAAAATAAAATGCAGTTAGTATGATGTGCCGAGCCCGGTGCATGCAAAACAGATGAATGAATGCAAACATGCTATCATACTGTATGCTAATTAAAACATGCCCTAATCTAACCATCATAAGCAGGTAAATAAAAGGGAGAAAGACGTGGGGTTGGAAGACATACATCACACGCACGCACGCTTATTACAATATTGCCCTCGCTCGGAGGGTCCGAATAAATAATATACAGTCCCAAATAAATAGTTACAGTCCGAATAATTACAAAATCCTAATTAATTAACAAATTAATCTAGGAAAGTAATAAATTAGCATGCAAGCTAGGGACTGCCTCAACTCTGCTCCGGGTGATGAATGATGCATGTTCGGGTTGCCTCGCGCGGAAATCCATTGCGATGTCCCAATTAGCCTATGTTTATGATTAAGCCCGAAATATTTTGGAAAGCTCTGAAAGGCTGTTGATTCTTGATTTGCTGCAACAGAGAACAAGAAAGGGACATGGCAGTGTATTTTCACATATGTATGCTTGACTACTCTTCAGGGAGCGTAGTCCTCGATCCTCGTGCCACCAATCACGCATCTCGATGCATGATGGCTGAGGAGTCGAATTGCATGACTCAATATGAAATGAATGCACATATAAACACAACAAGGCCGAGACTCCATCATGGGTAATCCGGAGTGTCGGTGACCGGGATTTGAGGCACGTTCCGTCACTCGGAGTACGAAACGTCCCTCGTTTCCCGTGCTCGGGCTAACTCCTATCCCAAGCACAATGCAATATGCATGACATGCATGAATGCGACTAACATACACCGTAGCATACTTAATGCTATGAAATGGCATAGACAATGCACGATGTAACATGGCATACACGATGCTCTAACATACAACCTAGCACATGCAATGCAAAGGACTAAGATGGCATACACAATGCAATATGGGCTTACACTAACATGAGTGGACCTCAGCCACACTCACATCAGAGGCCATAAGATGAAAATGAGACACTCGAAATGCGTGCGCACATGCACGTAAACCGAGGACCGAATCTAAGGCATCAAATGCCACTCTACCAAAGCATGGCAAGGCATGGAATGTGGCATATGAACATGCAAATTTCAACACTGAAATATGATGCTAAATGGTCCCGAAACATGGAAAAATGGCACCCGATGCATGAGATGAACCCCGAAACTCAAAACTAGGCACATGGAATGGCTTATAGCTATACAAAGCATGCATTATTTGATCATGAAGCATGAAGACAGAGTCAAGGCAGTCCTAGAACATGAACTTTTCTAGTTTAAAGCATAGCCAAAAAGTGCTAGCAAGATAGACTAAAATAGCATGCAATTTTGACTAACAAACATGGTTTACATGACAAGTGTATGAAGCATATGGAATCTCACCAAACCAGAAAAAATCAGTGAATAAAACATGCCAAAACATGCCCAAATAACCTCTGAAATGCAGCCAACATGTGCAAAAATGAGGAGCTCCTTTAGAGGGCCATACAAGGAGTTGTTAGACACATACAAGATAGACATGAAGCATGACCAAAAAAACTCTGGAAATCAAATATGGTAGTCCCAAAACTCACCAAATTGACCCTGAAATGTGACTAAGAAGCATGCAAAGAGTGGTCCCTTTGGAAGGCCAAAATGACCACCAAACAAGTCAAGGTGAGAGGGGGTCACCCCCCTCTGATTTGGAGGCTCAAAACAGTGTGCTAGCCACTAAAAATCCACTGGATTTCAGTGGCTAGAAGGCCAATCAAAGCATGCAACAAGAGCTTAGGTGTAAGGCTCAAAATAAGAAGGAATCAAGCATACAAGGAAGCATGTGACCTTAAACAAAAATGGGACCTTGAATAAACTTGAAGATGAGATTAAAACAAGATGTTTTTTAGTTTATGACAAACCTCAAAAATGAACACAAATAGGGCTAATATATCATGCAAAAAAGGCCCTAAAAGAGAGATTAGAGACAAGGGACAGCAGCTGGCCCCAAATAGCAAAGAGCCCTTCAACAAAGTTGAATAGAGGCTCAAAACATGGCACTTTACAGTTTACATCAAGCCTCAAAAATGAACACAAGTGAGGCTAAATCAACATGCAAGAAAAAGGCCTAAAAGAGGGGTAAAGAGACAAGTGGTAGCAAATGACCTCAAAAAGAGGACATCCCTTCAACAAAGTTGAAGAGGACCTCAAAACAAGACATTTCACAGTTTATGACCAAGTCCAAAACAGCTCACAAATAAGCCTAAAATATCATGCAAAAATAAGCCTAAAAGAGAGTTTAAACACAAAGGGTGAGGAGGAGACCTCAAACAGAGAAAGACCCTTAATCAAACATAAAGATGAACTCAAAATACGACTATTTACAGTTTGGGTCGGAGCCCAAAAATGTAAGCAAGTATGGCTTAGATATAGCACAAAATAGAGCAAGAAAGAGGGGAAAGAAGACTCACCCTTGTAGCCTAAGTCTTCAACAGCTTTTGGTCCAAGAAATGGTGCTCCTAGCCTCTGGAAATAGCCTTGAAGTTGCTGGAATGGAGTGTGGTAGTGTGGTGCTATGGATTGGTGTAGAAATGGTGCAAGGCTTTTAGGGTTTTGAAGCTTGAAAGAGAGGGAGAGAGAGAGATGTAAGCAAGGCTCTAAACAAGTTTTGTTAACCCCTCAAAATGGAGCTGGAGGGTCTGGTTTTATAGGGAAAGGAGTGGAGGAAAGGGGGGGAAAATCAAATTCAAATTTTCCCCCCAAAAGACCCCCCCCGGATACAGGATTTGGGGGGAAACAGAGGGTACATCTGTAATGTACCTTGAGAGAGGAACAAGGCCGGCCAGGTAGAAAAGGTCCAGGTGGCCGGCCGGCCACCTCCCCTGGCCGGTCGGCCAGGGTCAAAAGGGTCAACCATAATTAGTGGCCGGCCACCCCAAAAAGGTGGCCTCCCATGTGTGCACAACACAGCTATGTGGAGAAAAACTGGAAAAAGTGAACCAGGAGAGAGAAAAGCTAGCTTTTTAGAGGGGTTCAAAAGGGTCAGGAATGATTGATGGCCGGCCAGGCCATATTGGTGGCCTGCCAGGTGTGTACAATACAAATATGTGGTTTAGGGCTAAAAAAAGTGGCCCGGGAATGGTCAACACCAGCTTTCTAGCGGGAAAAAACGGGCGATGAAGAGCGATGAAGGAATAAAGCTGGTCTTCAGAACAATTGCTAGCCTCCCACCCTTCTACGACCTTCCTAACAATGAAAATAAGGTCCCTGCCAAAAATGGACCAAAACCGATGCAAAACGAAGGTTCGGGGGCCAAAACACGCAGCCCGGGGCCCCGAAAACTGACTGTTAAGCACCGGAGGTAGCGTTTGACCACGAAGTTGGTCTCTCGAGCCACAGTGTCCCTCCAAAGGGAGGAAATAAGATGCGTGCCAAAAACCGGAGCAAACGGAGGTGGTTAAGCGGTCCCGAACCGAGGCACACGGCCAACGCTCCGAAAACCGGGAACCGGGCTCCAAACGGCAAAAATGGCCTACGACCACGAAACGTAGCCTACGGCCACTGAGAGATGATGTACGAGACCTCTCCCTCCCCTTGGGAAGAGAAAACGGAGAAAACGGGACCCGGCTCGCAAACCGAGGCAAGGCACAAAAGAGTCCAGAAGTTCGGGGGCAAGGCTCGCAGCCGTGATTCCGCAACCTCAGAACGAGCACAATATGCAACATCACCAAGCGCTTAATCAGTGATGTCTGGGTCTTAAGGTCGGTCAAAAATGGGGTGTCTACAGTTGCCACTCTTTGACAGAACTCGGAAGTCAAGAAGTGACGGGAGTGAATGTCAAAGCCCAGAGACGACCCATTTTTGAGAAGGCCGAAGACTTAGACAAACATACGAGACGAACAGGAAGATGTGCCCGTAGGCATGCCCGCAGGCGGGGGGCAAAATGCAAAACGATATGGACAAAGCCGGATGTAACTCGATGATCATGCAAATGCAGCAAGCTGTAATGAAGCAAGTATTCTCAAATAGATGCAACAGTTTTAAGCAAGAATGCAAAACAAAACTACATTTCATGCAGTTGAAGAATGCGGAGAATCATTGAATTCTCACTACGTCTCACACGGAGGGGATACAATACCTGTGCGGCTCGTCTGGTCGCACCAGCCTCAAATGAACCGTACATACAATATCGTGCCTAAAAAGAAGGAAGAAACTCAACAAGCACAACATAATTAGCAACATATGTTTAGTGTGATATCGAGCGTAGACAAATGCGGTGTTGATGGGTGAGTGCATCGCAATGCGAGAAACAACGTGCGTGATAACGCAAGTTTAAGCATGGAGGCATGACAGTATCAAGGAAACGTGCATAACAATGCAAGTTATATGCATGAGAATGCAAGTGACGTGCATAACAATGCAGGACGAGTGCAAACTAGAATGCAAGTTTGTTGCAAAACAACGAGCAAAGTAATGCAAGTTTCTGACGAGGGTGACTCGATAGCGACCTCCAGTTTACTTCCCGGAGGGGTCGCAACACATTTAAAAAGGATACACCTCACTTCTGATGAATGACGATGAAAGACGCACTGAAAGTTAGAGTTGACGTTCCAGCGGTGCGATTTCGCGACGGAAAGTGCACTTTTCTTGTACTTTTTCAGGTCCCGAGGACTTCAATCATTACCAAAATTTGCAGAGGCCTTGGAGACCACCTAGGGGACACTGCCGGCCAGGTTTGAGGGAGAGGGGAGGCTGCCAGCCAGGGGTGAGGCAAGGGGATGGCCGGCCTGCCAGAAAAGGTGGCCGGCCGGCCACTTTGCCAAAACCGTGGGCATTTTGGTACTTTCACTCTCTTTTCTTTAAATCTATTCGGCCAAAGCATCTTTCCTCATAACTCCAGCTCCGAAAACACCTTCTCTACCTTCCTAGACCACTTTCTCTCTCAGATCTGTGCTCTATACGCGTTTTCCAACGCTCCACGCAAGTTGTTTTCGCGAAATCTTTCAGTTTTCGTCACTTTGAACCGATTAAATTTTGATTTCGGTGCTTCTTTTCTCATTTTCACCACTTGAGGTAAGTTTGTCTCAATATTTGGAAGATTTTCTCGGGAGTTGACTTTTGTTGACTTTTCCATTTCCCGAGAGTTGACTTTTGTTGACTTTTTCCAATTTTGGCTCATTTTGCTCATTTTTGCTCCTCTTTGCAGATTTTCGAGATGGCGCGTCATTTTCCTTATGGCGGAGGTTCTCCAGGTGCCGGGGGTGAGCCGGACATCATGTCCTTGCCCCCGAGAGTTCGGCCGTTCATTCCTGAGACGTACACCCCTCAAATACACATCCTCCCACAGGCAGTTTTTTATCATTTCACCGATTTTGATGACCGAGCGCCTGGGGATCTGCTTCTGCGAGAGCCGGAGTCTCACCTCTCTCATCAGGCACGAGAGGTATTTACTTCGCTTTTACATCTTCTGTAATGTGTTCTGCATTTTTCGCGCATTTCGTGCCTTTGCTATGTTTATCTGCTCATTCAAGCACACAGCTCGTTTTGAATGTTTAGTCTATAACACCGTATTCCGTTTGCGTCTTGAACACAAAGTTCAAACACTTCTTTGAGAATTGAACACACAGCCCGAACTTTGAGATGAACACACAGCCCACCGATTTTGAAATCTGAACACACAGCTCAAATACTTGATGTTGAACACACAGCTCGATTTTTGAGATGAACACAAAGCCCATATTTTGAAATCTGAACACACAGCCCAAATACTTGATGTTGAACACACAGCTCAAACTTTGAGATGAACACACAACACACACTTTGTAGAAGGTTGAACACGCAGCCCAAACTTCGATGTCGAACACACAGCTTGTTGTTGAGGTGAACACACGGCACACACTGATTGATAATTGAACACGCAGCCCAAACTTTGATGTCGAACACACAGCTCGTTGTTGAGGTGAACACACAGCACACACTGATTGATAATTGAACACGCAGCCCAAACTTTGATATCGAACACACAGCTCGTTGTTGAGGTGAACACACGGCACACACTGATTGATAATTGAACACGCAGCCCAAACTCTGATGTCGAACACACAGCTCGTTGTTGAGGTGAACACACAACACACACTGATTGATAATTGAACACACAGGCCAAACTTTGATGTCGAACACACAACTCGTTGTTGAGATGAACACACAGCACACACTGATTGATAATTGAACACGCAGCCCAAACCTTGAGATGGACACACACAGCCCGTTGATTGAAATCTGAGCACACAGCCCAAATACTTGATGTTGAACACACAGCTCGGACTTTGAGATGAACACACAGCTCACACTGATTGATAATTGAACACGTAGCCCAAACTTTGATGTCAAACACACAGCTCGTTGTTGAGGTGAACACACAGCACACACTGATTGATAATTGAACACGCAGCCCGTTGATTGAAATCTGAACACACAACCCAAATACTTGATGCTGAACACACAGCTCGGACTTTGAGATGAACACACAGCTCACACTGATTGATAATTGAACACGTAGCCCAAACTTTGATGTCGAACACACAGCTCGTTGTTGAGGTGAACACACAGCACACACTGATTGATAATTGAACACGCAGCCCAAATTCTGTATTTGATTTTGCACACAGCTCATACATTTCATTTTGCACACAGCTCATTCATTTTATTTGCACGCAGCTTATTCATTTTATTTGCACGCAGCTTATACATTTCATTTTTGAAACTGAATACATGTGTTCATCCTGAATGCAGGTGACTTCTCGTACTACGCGAGGATATGGCTCTGTCACGGCGAAGGAGTGGTATGCCGAGCTCCCCGGGGCTGTTCGGGATCTGGTTGACGCGGCAGGGTTCGGGCCCTTTTGCACCGGGATATCTCGTTGTCCTGCCAGTAGGACGTTGATGGGTGCTTTGGTAGAGAGATGATGGGACACCACCAACTCTTTCCATTTCTCTGCCACTGGGGACATGACTATGACCCCTTTTGACTTTGCCGTATTGACGGGCCTTGATGTGGGAGGTTGGACCATCCCTTACAACGAGGACATGGGCGAGTGGGAGGCCGCCTGGATGTACTTATTGGGAGCTCGCCCACCTGTTGACAGATCTTCGGGCAGAGTCCAATACACCTGGTTCTCTTCCCATTTCAGGAGGGTGGAGATGGAGCCTGAGACTCCTGAGGAGGTGGCGCAGTATGCTCGCGGATTCCTGATGTTCCTCTTCGACACCACTCTGTTTGCCGATAGGGGGAACACTGTCGGGGTCTACCTGCTGAGTGCTCTAGTAGACCTATCACAGGTCAGTCGGTATGACTGGGGTGGCGCCAGCCTGGCTACTCTATATTGCTATATGAGTGCGACCTCCCGCGGACGGGGGAACATGGTTGGCGGTTATTGGAGGGCCTGGGAGGTACTTTCTGTCCTCTTGATTTACATTTCTGCTTCTCATTATTTGTACATTGCACACACGGCGCACTTTACATTCTGTATCTTGCATTTTGCTCTCAGCATTTCGTATTTACATTCTGCACTCAGCATTCTGTATTCTGATGGCTATTGCTCTGTTTTCCATAGCTATGGGTCTATGCGTACTTCCCGACATTAGCCCCAGAGCTTGAGGTGGAGGTGCCCCTCGTGACCCCATATTCACTCGTGTTTGAGGGCTCGTACCGGCCGAGACCTCGGGAGTCTTTCCTTTACCTGCGGCAGTACTTCGATACCGTGCAGACGTCCGAGGTATTTCAGAACTCTCAGTTCTTCATGTTTCCACTCTTTGATTTATCTTGCATATCCACAATTTCTGATCAGCTCATGCATGGGTTATCCGCAGATCACATGGCAGCCCTGGGCGCCTTTAGGCGGAGATCTCCGATTTCGGTTTGCTGGAGCATGGGGTGCCTCCCGGTATAGGGTCTTGTTCGAGGGGCCAGTTGGTAGGGCCTGGTTTTTGGGGGACCGCTTTTTGCGTTAGGTATGGGGCTGCCCCACTCAGGATCCTCCCTCAGCACCCCCAGGCGACATGCGGACTGCTGATAGGCTCTCTCCCCAGAGTGTTGTCGACGCCCTGTTAGGTACTGATGCATTTCTCCATCTCGAGGAGGGGGACTACACTACTTATCGTCACACATACTTGATGCCTCCGTTGATGGGAGCCCATACTCCGACGAGGAGGTCTGCCAGTATGCCTTCATCGAGTCGGGCTTAGACTACAGATATCCCTTCCACCAGCAGGGCTGGCACATCTAGGGGTGGGGGTGGATTGGTTCCCCCGATTCCTCCGACTCATCATCATTCTGGATGGCCAGATATGCCGACTGAGTTGATGGGGTGGCAATATGGGACTACCTTCCCGATTCCGATTCCGATAGAGCCTCCGATGCCTGGCCACCGATATGTCAGTGACTCTGACTCACCACTGGTATGTTCCACTGTTTTCCGTTTATCCCACAGATACTTTGGCATTTGTTTATTCATTGATGACTTGAGCTCGTATCTGCAGCCACCCCGGGAGTACATGGACGAGGTGCTTGAGATGGTAGCCTCACTTGAGGGCATGGTCCTGCGGGGGGAGGCGCAGTTGTCCATCATGGGTTTCCAGGTACCCTTTAGTTTTCTTGCATTTATCATACTTCTGATGACATGCTGTTCTTGAACATCTTACTGCATCGATAGGCTGTCTGTGCAGAGCACATCTGACACACACCACATTTATGCACTATACCTGGATACATCCACTATGTGTAGTTTGCTTGCATCTGTATCTGATATACATGTTTTGGCTGATGTATTCAAACTGCATTCTTCATTTTCAGATGCCTCCGGTAGATGCTCAGACACAGGCCGGGCCATCCAGGCCTTCCCGAGGAGCTGGGCCATCTAGGCCTTCTCGAGGAATTGGGAGAGGGGAGTCGTCTCACGGACGAGGCAGACGCAGGGCGCGCATCATAGAGGAGGAGCCCAGCGAGGAGGAGGAGGCTGCAGATCCCTAGTCAGAGACATCTGCTGATAAGCAAAACAACAACTCGATAAGCAAGACTAAACAACAACTCAATAAACAAAGTGTATTTCGGACGATCTGGGTGACGGAACGCATTCGAAACTGAGGGAAATTGAGGCCTCCGACACTCCCGATGCATGGAAATGCTAGGAACTTCCTTCCAGAGGGTAAAACAGGGCCAAAGACCCAATTTGCAGCATGGCCGGCCACCTTTGGGAACTGGCCGGCCAGCTTGCCAGAAAAGGTGGCCGGCCGGCCACCTAGCCCAGCAACCACCAAATTTTTGACACGTGTCCCCCCGAATAGTGCCTTATCCTCTTTAAAAGCTCTAGCCTCGTGGTTGATTCATTTCATCTCAGTTTTGCACCAAAATGGAGGCGTTTCGAGTCGAAAATCTCACAGCTTGGATCGCTTCTTTAGATGGCTCGGAAAAGTTGAACTTCCGGGGTTTCGGCTTGAATGCACTATTCACGCTGAGCCGTACTCCGCTGGACCTTCCCTTCCTTCATGCCGCGGCGAGGTTTTGGAACCCGGTGACACATGTTTTTAGCTTCGGCGGGCAAGAGGTATGTCCAACTTTCGAAGATTTTCAAGTTTTGATGGAATCTGAACGCTATGAAGAAATTTTGCCTCAGTTTCGCTTCGGCCATGCCCAAGCCTTAGGGCAGATGTGTGGGCTCACCATGCATGACGCTCGGTCTCTGATCTACAACGGGGAACTGGACATCCTGGGTTTGATTCATCGTTTTTCCGATGCCGGTGACCGCGGCGACCATTATTGGCAAGGTTTCCGACAACATGCCCTCTGCTTGTGCATGCTATCTCACTTTCTGCTTGCCCCGGGCTCTAGTGGATCTAGCATTCGTCTGACTGAAGTTGCTCAAGGCTTGAAAGAAGGAAAGAGCTGCATTGCCATGACATTGGCCGAGACGCTGATGGGCTTGGATGCTTTCTATCGCCGGGAGACGACCAGATTTGCGGGGAGTCCACTACTGCTGCAGGTAATGTTTCCCACCTAATCTCACATTTGTATTTGCTCACATCACTCGGCCATCAGGCTCGGTTTTTTTTTTTTTTTTTTTTCTCACAAAACCCTTGTCTCGCTTTTCTCTCATCGTACATCTCTCTATTCTTTATTCTCTCATTTTTCATCCCTCTCCAGGTATGGTTGATGGATAAATTGCAAGTTGTGGACTCTTGCCCAGCCTACTCAGCTCGCGGCTACTTCTTTCGTCAAGGCCTAGTCGATGCCTCTGACGAAGGGTGGTGGTTTGACTGGATGTGCAATTTGTCTACAAATCGCATTGCTTGGCGCTGTCCTTGGCTCAATCTCCCCGCGATGAGCTATAGCATGTCCCAGCTGATCGGGATCCAGTTGATTGGTCTGACCCACTGTGTGTTCTACTTTCCGTTCCGATTCCAACGCCAGTTTGGTCATGATCAGACTTGCCCGCCAGAGGGGATAGAGTACCCGGCTGCATTCCCGGTCCGAGGCGCACAGCTTGTCCGGTATGCCACAGCATGGAGGACTAGAGAGCTCCTGGCCCCCGCTCCCACTTTCAGTTGCACTTTGTCTGACGAGTGCTTGGATTGGCTCAATGAAGAAGCACAGATTGGGCCCAGCTTGGCATCAGAGGCTTCTACCAGCTCTGGGAGGGGGCGCAGGGACACCTGACTTACCTATGCCCCGGACTTATTGCTTTACTAGAACTTTCAAGTTTTCTTCATGAATGTAATAAAAAGCAACTTCAATTTGTATGCAAGAGCAGGAGAACTCTGTTTTGAAATCAATGAAATTGAAAGTTGTGGGTACTGAAAATTTTTCGCTTTGGTCCAAAAATGGTCTTAGTTGTAAAAAGATTAATTTGAACAAAGTCAACTTTTATTAAAACTTTTCAAAACCATTTTCAATATGGATCAGAACTGTCCACGCCTGAGATCTGTCACTGAGATGCACAACCCCGGATTCTAGCAACTGGAAAGTTGCCCCTAGTCTGCATAGCACCGCGGCACTGCACAGCAACGGAAAGTTGCCCCTAGTCTGAAAAGCACTGCACCGGGGATCACGATGAATGCTGATGGACAAAGATCGCCGAGATGATCAAATGGACAAAGTTGATCGGGGAAAATGTTTATGGCTGAACTTCAGGATGAAGTTGCCTACGTATCCCAAAGATGGGAATCAAGCCTTACGTAGTTCAAGCTTGGGTTCACTCGGGTATTTTCACTCTCCTTTTACGCTCTAACTTTTGCCAAGGCTGCCCTTTGTGGGTTTTCAACCTTGCGAGCTCAGTTTTTATAATTTCAAAATTTTTTGTGCTCTGAGTTTTGCCTAGGTCGCCCTTTCGGGTTTTCGGCCTAGCGAGCCTCTCAAGGGTAATATTTCTTCAACTTGTCCATATTGATCGGCTGTGAAAACTCTAAGCCATCTAGATCCATCAGAACCACAGCTCCACCTGACCAGACATACTTAATGATGTAGGGACCAGTCCAATTGGGTCTGAACTTGTCCCTTGGGTCGTGGATGGGAGCTCGGTTGTCCTTGAGCACCAAATCTCCTTCTTTAAGATTCCTGGACTTAACTTTCTTGTTAAAAGCCTGGGCAATTCTGCGCTGATAACCTTGAACATGGTATAGTGCTTTCAGTCTTCTCTCATCAAAGAGCATAAGTTCCTCAAATCTGCTCTGCTGCCAATCTGCCTCGGCTATTTGACACTCAGCTAATACTCGCAAAGACGGAACCTCAATTTCGATAGGTAGAACGGCCTCCATCCCATAAACCAATGAATACGGAGTCGCCCCAGTAGAAGTTCTGATTGAAGTCCGGTAGCCCCACAGAGCAAACGGCAGCTTATCTGGCCAGTCTCGGTAGGTTTCCACCATCTTCTGCAATATGTGTTTGATATTCTTGTTGGCGGCCTCAACCGCTCCATTGGTTTGCGGCCGGTATGTGGATGACTTATGGAAAGCCACGTTGTATTTTTCCAACAAGTCAATCACTTCTTTCTTGAAGTGGGAACCGTTATCTGAAATTATCTTGTTTGGGACTCCGTAGCGATAGATGATGTTGTTTCTGATAAACTTCGCAACATGTGAAGCCTTCAACACCGCATAGGATTAGGCCTCGACCCACTTTGTGAAATAATCTATCGCGACTAGGATGAACTCATGCCCATTTGACCCCTTCGGAGTGACAGCCCCGATCACATCAATTCCCCAAACTGAAAATGGCCATGGCGAAGTCATATTGTACAGCTTCGACGGCGGAATGTTCATGCGATTTGCATGAATTTGACATTTGTGGCATCGCCGAACAAAACCGATACAATCCTCCTCCACGGTGGACCAGTAGTAACCCTGTCTGAGGATCTTCCGTGCTAGCATTACTCCATTCATGTGTGCACCGCATTCCCCTCCATGGATGGCCTCCATCAGACGCTTTGATTCTTCGGCATCGACACACAGCTTATGCATTCCCAAATGACCTCTCTTATACAGCTTACCCCCACAGATGATGAACTGAACAGCCATTCTTCTGATTGCCCTTTTATCCTTGGCATTTATCCCTGGCGGGTATGCTCCCTTCTCTAGGAAATTCCAAATGTCGTAATACCAGGGGTTTTTGTCCTGAACCTCATCTATAGCAGCAATCGACTCGTAGGCTGGTGCAAATTTCTGGTCAATGATGACTGGACGCATCCGGACTCCGAACGGGATGTCTATCATGGAAGATAGAGTTGCTAAAGAATCTGCGAACCTGTTGTTCTCTCGTAGTAGATGAGCAAAGTTTAGCTTCTCAAACCGAGGAATTAACAAATCCAAGGTCTGGTGATACATCATCATCTTTTCTTCTTTGACTTTCCAGTCTCTTTTCGCTTGAGACACAACAAGGTTCGAGTCCCCAATGACGTCCAACCGTCTTGCCCCTAGTTCCAGGGCCGCTTCTAGACCGGCGATGCATGCCTCATATTCTGCTTCATTGTTCGAGACTTTGAACCGGAGTTTGAAGGCTAGAGGGATACGGGACTTGTCAGGTGTTATCAGCAACACTCCTATCCCATACCCGTATTGATTTGACGCTCCGTCAAAGTACATCGTCCAAGTTTCATCGTCGATGTGCAAAATGGCCTTATTTGGGAATAAGTACTCGACTGCTTCACCCCCTTCCACTGGATGATCGGCTAAGAATTCTGCTACTGCTCTTCCCTTGACTGACTTGCGTGTCACATATTTTAGATCGAATTCGGAGAGCAACACCAACCAACAAGCTAGCCTACCCGTAAGTGCTGGTTTCTCGAAAAGATATTTGATGGGATCGAGTCGTAAAACCAACATTACGGAGTGAGGTAACAGGTAGTGCCGTAGCTTCCTGGTAGCCCATACCAAAGCCAAGCAAGCCTTCTCCAACGGTGTATAGCGAGTCTCATATTCTAGCATCTTCTTGCTCAGATAGTAGATGGCTTTCTCCACTTTGTCCTCTAATTCTTGCGCGTGCATGTAGCCCATTGCAGTCTCAGTTACTGAAAGGTACAATATCAACGGTTTCCCCGGCTCTGGTGGTGACAACACGGGCGGGTTCTATAAGTACTCCTTGATCTGTTCAAAAGCAGCTTGGCATCGGCCGTCCCATTGGAATTTCTTTCCTTTCTTCAGGAGGCCAAAAAGTGGTTCACAAGTCAAGGTTAATTTTGAGATAAACCGTCTTATGAATTTCACTTTACCCAGAAAGCCTCGTACCTCCTTTTCAGTCCTTGGTGGTGGCATTTCTAAGATGGCCTTGATTTTGGAAGGGTCGACTTCGATGCCTTTCTGTGTAATCAAAAACCCCAGCATTTTTCCCACTGTAACACCAAATGTACACTTCTGAGGATTCAGGCGCAACTGAAACTCTCTGATCCTTTGAAAGAACTTTTGCAAGGCGGTGTAGTGGCCCTCCCTTTCTTTGGACTTGACAATCATGTCGTCCACGTACACCTCAACCTCTTTGTGGATCATGTCATGCAATATCGTTGTCGCAGCCCGTTGATAAGTAGCTCCAGCATTCTTCAACCCAAACGGCATTACTCTGTAGCAGTATGTCCCCCATGGGGTGGTGAATGCAGTCTTTTCCCGGTCTTCGGGTGCCATTACTATCTTATTGTAGCCGGAGAAGCCATCCATAAACGAAAGCAACGCGTGCCCTGCTGTGAAATCCACCAACTCATCAATATGCGGTAAGGGAAAGTCGTCCTTTGGACTAGCTCTGTTCAAATCCCTGAAATCCACGCATACTCGGATCCTGCCATCCTTCTTTGGCACCGGAACGATGTTGGCCAACCAAGTCGGGTATTCGGATACCAGCAGGAAACCTGCGTCGATTTGCTTGGTGACCTCTTCCTTAATCTTGAGAGCCCAATCCGGGCGGATCCTCCTGAGTTTCTGCTTGACGGGTCGGGCCTCGGGGTTGAGAGGGATCCAGTGCTGTACAATCTCAGGATCGATCCCAGGCATGTCTTCGTAGGACCATGCGAAAACATCTTTGAAATCTTTTAATAAAGCGACTAAGCGCTCGCGTTCCTCCGAAGACAACGTGGACCCGATCTGGACCAGCCGCGGGTCCTCCTCAGTACCAACATTCACGGTAGTGATTTCATCAACTAACGGTTTAACAAATCTTTCCTGCTCATGTTCAATTAAGCGTTGCAAAATCGGAGGAATTTCGTCCTCGTCGTTTTCATCAAAATTTTGAAAGTCTGAGTTAATGCAATAAATCAAGGGCACAGAAAAGTACTCAGAAACCACAGCTACTTGATTTTCATTAAGCACATCCAAGTCGTCCGATTCCTCGGTTACAATAGACTCAAAAGAGAAAAAAAAAGACGACCTGGACAAGACTGTGGCATCCGGGTTATCATCCCCAGGATTACCAGACTCAGACTCAGTCAAGCTGGAACCTGATTCCGACTCACAAGACTCGGTGGAATCAGATTCTGGCTCACTACCTGACCCAGTGTTGCTGGACAAAAATCCCTCTTCGTATTGCCAAGTGAGAGAGGGTGCGATAGATGCGTCCAAAATAGTTGCTGGTAGGCCCGCAGCCGTTTCATTCCCAATCATGGAAACCGAGAAGTTATCCCCCAAGCACTTTTGGTCGATCGGAGGATCTGAAAGTAGACATGCCAGTGCTACCCCCATTTCAATTTCAGTGCCCTCGGAGTCCACTGCCTTACACTGCTCAATCTCAATTGGTGGGTCTGTCTGCTCTTCGACAACGTCATCCCCGGATAATTACAGGTCGAAGAAGATCTCAAAACCTGGTACGCGCTTCCTCTCCACGTTTAGCCATAGCTCTGGGAAGCCGCAAAACGGAAAGTCCTCCCCCTCCCGGACGAAGTGTCCGTTTAGGGTACCCTGAATGGGCCTATGCATCAGCTCAAATGGCTTCCCAGCCTGCTTTGCTCTAGCTTTTCCAGCCATTTCCTTTCCCTTTCTTACCCAGTCCTCTTTGATGGGCAGATAACCCAAGCCAAAGATATGAGGGCTGTGTGGCACTTCGGCCAATGCTGCGACGCCCTTCCGGCCACTCCTTCCTAATCCCATCCCGGGGATGTGTTGTAGCTTGTTCATGAGGTATACAGATTGGGCACTGACATATACTCCCTCATTAACGGCCATGATATTCTGCACAACCCGAGCCTCAGCTAAAGCAAACCCTGATAAGAACACATCCTCCATGCCGTGCTCGATTTCCAAGACTGGTGTAGACACTTTTGGCGGTGGATGGATTGATGAATTCCCGAAAACAATGGCCACCCCCTTCCCGTGAGGGTACTTCAACATTTGATGCAAAGTGGAAGAGACTGCCTTCACTTGGTGCAACCACGACCGCCCCAAGAGTAGATTAAAGGTCGCAGGAACGTCCAAGACATGGAATTCAATGGTGTGTTGTCCTGGACCAACCTGGGTCTGGATTTTGATAGTCCCCATCACCTCCCTGCTGGTGTTATCATAGGCTCTGATCACTTGAGTGGTCGGGATGAAGTCCGCGGGCTTTAACCCGATCGCATATGCTGTACTTGACGGGCACACATTAATGGCGGATCCCGTGTCGATAAGAACCACTGGCACCCACTTGTCCCTACATTCCAGAGAGATGTAAAGGGGTTTGTTATGATTTGCGCCCTCAGGCAGTAGTTCTTTGTCTGAAAAGGTTAACGTCGGGGAACCTCCTCCCGGAAAGACCAGTCCAACCAGCTGCTCTGCTGTGGTATCTATAGAGAGTTTGGCCTTGTCCATAGCAGATAGGACAGCCTGTCTATACACTCATGAAGCCATAAGCAGTCTCCAGATGGAGATATCTGCTTGTATCTTCTTTAACTGTTTGAGCACAGCCTCCTCTTCAAGCTGTTTCTCCTTCTGTTTCTTAGCTTCTTTATCCTTCCCGGATGCCTCTAGCTGGTCCAGGTGCGAGGGCTTGAAATACCACCCGCTTCTCGTCATATGGTCGACCTCTCCGACATACCAGGTGTCGTCTGGCTGATGGTTTCCCCAATCTTCATCTGTGTGGGCAAGACATAAATCATCGTCCTCCCACCACATTCCATCGGCCGCCGACAGGCACCTGTTTGGCTCTGGTATGTTTGTACTCTCAGTACTTTCAGCCCACATGCCTGCAGCATCTTCTGTCTTTGTGCACACAGCACTTTCGGTCCCCTCATGGACTTTGGCTTTCCAGATTCTCTCAAAATCCCAAATCTTTTCTTGTTCTACCTGCGTTAGCACAGTTTGTGGTTCAGCTTTCCCTACATTCACACTGTCCCAGTTCCGAGCAAAATTCTTCGTACCGGTGCTCTCCGGCAATGTAATCTGACTTCCGGCCTTTCCGGCCACCACTGATATTCTCGCCCCTGCCGGGCCATGTTCTAGTTGGAACTCTTCCACAACGTCTGGTTGATCATCCAACCATCCAGTAGCCTCTATCGATCCCTCATAATCAAACCAGTTGACTGCCGCGTCCCCTGGATCCTGGTCATCAAAAAACTGTAGGTTGGCAAAGCCCTCTTCCACAGTCGTCAAATCATTTGCCCCTTGCTCAAATCCATCCCCCCGGATCACACACAGCTCTTCCTTTTCTAGCAATTCTATACCTGGCCCAACCTGGCCTATTGACAAGATGTACTCACTCGGATCATAGGCTTCCCCAGCGAAACTCCCAGACTGTTCAATCCCAGACTCAACAATTCCACTATCTTCTGAAGTCTGCCCTGCCCCATCTTCGATGGTCACCACCGTTGGCTCTGGTTGGGTTGTGGAGATGTCCAACATGCACAAAGAGTCGGTGCAGTCAGGAAGGAGCACCTCCAGCTTAGGTAGGTGGGATGGGGTGATATAGATACTAGGATCGTAAGATGCGACCCCAGTTTGGATAAAATTGATTCTGTTGGGAGGGGGAGCTTGGTTATGTGGTGGGAGAGGATTTGTTGTGACATTGGGTTTGTTGACAGGTGCAATCACCTGCTTGTCAATAAGATCCTGGATCTCGTGACGTAATCTAAAACAACGGTCAGTGTCGTGGCCGTGTTGTTGGTGATACGCACAGTATTTTGCTGGGTCATGAGAGGGAGGGAGTGGATTTGGTAGTGTCCTTGGCTCTAGGGGCTTCAAATGCTTTTTCCTGATTAATACCCCCAGAGCTTTGGACAGGGGCATATATAGGGGTGTGAAGGTTCTTTGGCCTCTGGGTTGGTATTTGGTGGTCTGCGTATTGCTTCCGGATGCACCGGAGAAAGGCGTGGCCGCCATGGGTCTTGGAAGAGGAGGGGGAATGGTGGTGACCATGCTCACCTCTTAAGCTCGTGCAGTTGCAGCGCCACTTGGGCCTGCATTGTTGTTACGGTTGAAAGTCCTCCTTGGTTGCTCCCTATCTTGGTCAATCAGACCCTATTTCATCGTATCTTCAATTTGTACCCCCATTTCGTGCAGATCTGAAAAAGTGAGAAAGGGGAGCACAATCATTTTTTGCATCAATTTTGGCTGGAGATTGCGCACAATCATCCTGATTTGATCTTTGTCGGTGGGCCTTAAAGTCATCATCGAGGCCTTCGCCCTCCACCGAGTCACGAAATCCGAGAAACTCTCTTTGGGCTCCTGCCTTGTTGTTTCGAGATCACGAGTTGTAATCTCAATTTGGGTGTTGTAAGAGTATTGCGCAACAAAGGCTTCAGCCATTTCATCCCAACTCCGTTTGACATCATCCTCCAACTTCGCATACCAGATGGCGGCCACACCTGACAGGGTCTGTCACGCCCCAATCTCGCCCCTAAAAGTTTGGGCATGACCACCTCAGAAATGGACATAAAACCTGATGAATATAATTTATGGGGCCTAAACGGAAGCGTTAAATATCATATAACAGCGTAAAATAATATCCATTGAGCTACCACTACTATGCCAGGATCGCAAACAGAACATAACACATAAAGATAGCTATGTACATATATATAAACATTACATACACATCAATATTAACAGACATTTAGGGTACAAATTTATAATTTAGCGAAACTCCATAACTTGAACGGTCAACACCTAAGAGCTTAGATATTCCGGAATTGACAACTGGGTAACGGAAGCCACAGGTTAAGGTTGACCTCCAGGTTGAGTGCCTACAGAAACAAACATAAAATAAAGGGAGCCAAGCTCAGTGAATAATAGCACATAACAATTCAATGTTTAATATGAATTATAATACATATCCGTGCATTTATCAATAAAGAGAACATATGATTAATTTGTTTCTGTATGCATAGCTAGGTATCTTATTCAAGGAACTTGTCATATCTTGAACATTCGGAGTTTCGTAGCATATCTAGGCATTTTGGGAAAATTATCCAGAAAACGTATCATATCATAAACATGTCAGAAGTTCATAGCATTTTTATCATTTCAGAAAATACTTATCATATTAAACATTTCGTAACCCAAAATATGGATTTCATTAAACACACTTTCATATACCAATGTAGAGTTCACATAACGAGTCTGAATTTGTATTTAATCATAATGGTATTTGACCTTATCTTGGAACATATCCATAACTTCATAAATTGGCCCTCGGCCTCATTGATTCATAACTTCATACCTTCACAAATTGGCCCTCGGCCTCTTAGATTCATAACTTCATAGTTGCACAAATTGGCCCTCGGCCTTTTAGATTCATAGCTCACAAATGGCCCATGGCCACATAAGTTCATAGTTCACAAATGGCTCCTAGCCACATAAGCTCATAGTTCACAAATGGCTCCTAGCCACATAAGTTCATAGTTCACAAATGGCTCCTAGCCACATAAGCTCATAGTTCACAAATGGCTCCTAGCCACATAAGCTCATAGTTCACAAATGGTATCTTTCATAACTTCACAAATTATATCTTTCACAGAACGACCGTAGGCCTCATAACGTTCACATATGTACGGACTCAAGAGGTGGCTCGTACGGATTCTAGAGGTGGCTCCCACTAACGTGTAGCACTTAGCTCCGTACAGCACTTTGTTCCATACCAGAAATCATCATAACATATTAACTTCATAATTATGCAGAAAGTATATACATTCTTCCCATTATTCACATGCATTACCATCGGTAATAGAAGTTTAACAGAACGTTATTGATATTTGTTAGCAAAAGGGAACCACATTCCAGAGATACGTAGATATTATAATTTCACAATACACATAATCACATCAATAGGTCAGAACAGTTCATATCATAGCATGAATCATGTAACAATGTTATTGATACTTAATTCCTTTCTGTTAACCAACTTCACAGTGTTAATAGTTTGTATGCAATTCTTATGCAGAAGCCTGAGTAATTCGTAGGATGGTACATTAATAATAAACATTAGCCATAACCAAAATACAGAGGAGGTTCAGAGTCATACCGGTGTGTGATCACTCTTTTAATGTTCACATCAATTCTCAATCAACACACATGTTAACATATTAGCTCACGGAGGATAGAATGTCAATAACAATAATGATTAACGGTAAATAACATATGTTTGAGGTACTATTACTCACAGTGTTCAGATGCTTGGTTCACCCCTGTAGCTGACCCTACACAATACATCATAGTACAACACCATTCAATTCCCAATATTATTCAATACAACATTATCCAACAAAGTTCGCATCACTTGGTTCATCAATACTATTTGCAACTTCACATAATTCACAATAAATCCTTGAATCCTATTTCAACATTCTAAAACAAAGTTCATATCATCTATATCCTTAATAGATTATTTCCCTAATTTTTCCTTTACATGATAGCATGAATTCCAACATTTATAATAACGTTCATTCGCAAATTCTAAACATAATGTTCAACATTCCCAAATTCCAATTCAACTTGAACACACATAATTCAATACTTCAATTTCATTACTCCACTTTCAACTTGAGCCAATTCATTGATTATCATCATTAATCAACCTAGGGTTTCCAAGAAAATTGGGGGTTTTCCTCTTTTCTTAGTGAAATCGCCAAATCAACAATTACTATATGCCAATATGCTAAAAACATTCAACATCCTTTAAGAAGTAGAGTGGGAGCCCCAATTGTGCATAAACATTAAGCCATAAGTGTCCCTAACCCATAATTAACCCAAGATTCCAAAATGTCAACAAAATCCCAAAGTACCAACAAAAATCACTTTGAATCATAAACATTCAAGGCTAAGAGAACCCCCTACCTCGAAATTAGAAGCAAAGAAGCTAGGTTGAACGCCTCCTCTCGAAATCCCAAAATCTAATCGGTTGGAAAAGTTGATCTTCACTCCTTCTTTACCCTTGATGCACGATCCATGGTAGATTGTTGGTAAAAATGGATGAAATCAAAGGTTTGAGAGTTAGGGTTTCGGACTTAGGCAAGGAGGAAGGAAGAGGGAAGAAGAAAATATAAGAAATGACCCAAAAATCCCGTTTTTAAAGCTGCTGTCCCGTAATTCCCGCTCGAGCGGAGGAATTCCCGCTCGAGCGTACCTGTTTTCAGCACAGATTACAAAACTTCGAACAGGTATAACTCTCCCATCCGGACTCCGTTTTAGGTCGTTCTTGTGTCCAAATTGAAGCCCCGGAAATAAGCTTTCCAATGGTTCTAACCTCACATCCAAATTCAAAGTGTGGAAAAAGAAAAGGGCAAAAGAGTGGCGGCTGGTCGCAGACAAATTATTCTAATTAAAGCTTTTGGTCCAATCTTACTTTACCATCATATTACCACCTCAACCAATACTCCAAAATAAAATGAGAAAGTTCCAAAATACACTAATAAAAATGTCCAAAAATGAACCCATGTGCCTCAGAAATGCAACTCAACTAGGAGACCCGCTCGAGCGCCCAACCTTGCGCTCGAGCGCGAAGACCAACAAGGACGTCCGCTCGAGCGTCAACTCCCCCGCTCGAGAGGAAAATCACAACTCCCAGAATCTCAAGCCGTCTGCGAAATTTGCTGGGAACCCCAAATGTCCGCTCGAGCGTCAACTCCTCCGCTCGAGCGGAGGGAAAGATTCTGGGTCGTCACATCCTTCCCTCCTTAAAAGAAATTTCGTCCTCGAAATTGAAGAAACCCAAATAGAAGACAGTTCAAACATAAATGGAAACACATTCTGTAATGTTCCAAAACTAGATCCACACTTGGGACAGGAAAGGATCACAAATACTTTCGATTAACATACACACATCAAAATTTTAACGGGCAAGGAGCAACACTAACCATTTATGATCCCAAAGCCCATGACAACTTCTCAATTAACAACTAAGCGCACCACGTCTAGTGAATGCCCAAAACTCAACTTCAAAGACAATTCACATTGTACGATCCAACACCAAAATTTTCAATTGCACTTTAATTAACGGCATCACCAACTTTTTATTTCATTGACATTGAAAAAAAACATAGAATAGTGAAGACCATCATACAAATTCTCCTTAAAGACAGTTACATAGAGGAGCTCCTACTCAATTTCAAGAGAGGTCAATCAAAAGATCAACATACCTCAAGCTTTGAAATCTCTACAACCTTTTCACTTCCTCACTTACTGCCTTGAAGATCTATGCTCTTCTTTTCAATCCTTATTTCTTTCTATGCGTAAGAAGACTTAGATATATACATAGATGGTCATACATAAAAACATGTAGGATAAAATCCTATCATTTAATCATTTCGAAATTGAAATCTCGTAAACATACTTAAGATTACATAAAAATTATGCTGGTCACAGATATATAATCAATTTCAGATAATTAAACTTTCAAGGTTTCCAATTTCTTATTCAATTATGCAAAATAAATTCCCACAGCATGCATTAAGTTCAATCATAATGAAAGTACTCTCCACTAAGTCTCTAACTAGGTCAGCCCAGCTGTAATAGTTCATACGCAATTTGGATTCGAGAGTACACATTCAAACTTATCTTATAATGCAATTTACTCGGTGGGACATGACCATTACGGTTACATATAGTTCCCAAAATAACTTAATTACGTGGTTAGACTTAGATCCTATTATGCATCATTGAATCAGATCTTAGAACCTACTAAATAAGGTTCTACCTAGGAGGTACCATATTTTCCATTTACGAAAATATATCAAAATCAGATCATTATGTAGATTTTAAACCACATTCTCTACTTCTTGATAACATCTGAACAGTGGGAAGAAGAATTCCCATTATAGACACCTGATCATGCCGTCATATGTTTAAATCTAAATAATAAATACAACTATCAAAACAAGGCCAGAAATTGAATTCAAAATCGTACTTGACTAATCATTCATAACCGTAAGGTATAACATTTTCCTTTACTAGCACTTTTTCTTGTCATAGCACAAACTAGTTTGGCCCCCTTTTCCACTATTCGAACAATTCTATAATATTGAACAACACATGCAACAGTATAGCAAGGAATAATTTGATTTCGTAACATCAAGGTTCATAATTTTTTTAGTATTGTAATCACGTAGTGAGTATCGTACAATGTTGTCTAAACATGCAAGAGAAGGTAAATGCCCAATACGTATCGCTAACCCATTAGCAAAATGGAATATTCCCATGTCCATTTGTTTTCACTGTAATCCTCGATATCATGCAAAACAATTCATATCATAACCTCCATATAGGTGATAGAGGACAATTTCGCAATATCTATCATTTACATAGTTACACATAAATATTTCACAGAAATGATTTCTCAACCTTAAATAATTTTATTTATTTAGTTTGACTTCGAAGTAGTCAATAGCTGCCTCGTTTTCTTTTCTTGACATGGGTGAGGTCCTTCATATCATTCAATCCTTTCTTACACGAAATCTTGATCGCAAATTACAGAATACACGTAAACAAACCAGATTACAGACTTCAGGTCACAGATCACAGATTCCATAAACAAATCCCGATTACACATAAATTGAACTCATTCGACACTATCAATTCACATCACGTTATAACATAGCATAAATGGAACGGATAAATAAAAACATGTTCATACATATTCTTAGTTATACTTGAATCAGAACAGAAATCAGAGTCTATGCTTGATCATAATCCACCCGTACAAGACCGTCGATGGCAAAACATAATCCACCCGTACAAGACCGTCGGTGGCAAGAGATATCTTGTAACAGACTTAAACCACGGTATTATTACCCCCGGGCAAGGGCCATAAGACCACGGTATTATTACCCCCGGGTAAGGGCCTCGTATTAAGGATGCCATTAATACTATTCCATACATGAATCATCATTCCTTAATTCGTAACGTAACATGTCAGAAAATAAAACATTGCTTGTCATATCATGTCATTTTCGTGCGCTTAACAAAATAGAATAATTCACTTCTCATATGGGTCAATGTATACATAACTTTTTCTTGCAGCCGGTCATACGTAACATGATTCAACTATTATACAAAACACAACTTATCAAAATACGTATCACAATAACTTTTCAAATCATAGATCCAAACAGTACCATGACAAGAAAGACATCACTATATCATAACTAAATATTGCATACTTAGTGTTTAAGCAATTCATAACAACCAAAAATTACATGTGCATTACTTACCAATCATTTTCCCTTTTCATTCAACCCGAGGTGATCCTCTATCCTTATTTCTGCCATGCTCCACACAACAATCAATCATATATATATACACAAGGAAGGTACAATAAACATGGCTCATAATCGTTAACGTAAACAAATTGCATTTAACGTTGCTATCAGTCTTTTCATATATACTAAGGATGTCATGCATGAAGCCTAAGACTTTTCTAGACATCCTACAGCTCAATGGATCCGTGTGTGAGATAGCAACTCGTGCTCTGATACCACTTGTCACGCCCCAATCTCGCCCCGAAAAGTTTGGGCATGACCACCTCAGAAATGGACATAAAACCTGATGAATATAATTTATGGGGCCTAAACGGAAGCATTAAATATCATATAACGGTGTAAAATAATATCCATTGAGCTACCACTACTATGCCAGGATCGCAAACAGAACATAACACATAAAGATAGCTATGTACATATATATAAACATTACATACACATCAATATTAACAGACATTTAGGGTACAAATTTATAATTTAGCAAAACTCCATAACTTGAACGGTCAACACCTAAGAGCTTAGATATTCCGGAATTGACAACTGGGTAACGGAAGCCACAGGTTAAGGTTGACCTCCAAGTTGAGTGCCTACAGAAACAAACATAAAATAAAGGGAGCCAAGCTCAGTGAATAATAGCACATAACAATTCAATGTTTAATATGAATTATAATACATATCCGTGCATTTATCAATAAAGAGAACATATGATTAATTTGTTTCTGTATGCATAGCTAGGTATCTTATTCAAGGAACTTGTCATATCTTGAACATTCGGAGTTTCGTAGCATATCTAGGCATTTTGGGAAAATTATCCAGAAAACGTATCATATCACAAACATGTCAGAAGTTCATAGCATTTTTATCATTTCAGAAAATACTTATCATATTAAACATTTCGTAACCCAAAATATGGATTTCATTAAACACACTTTCATATACCAATGTAGAGTTCGCATAACGAGTCTGAATTTGTATTTAATCATAATGGTATTTGACCTTATCTTGGAACATATCCATAACTTCATAAATTGGCCCTCGGCCTCATTGATTCATAACTTCATACCTTCACAAATTGGCCCTCGGCCTCTTAGATTCATAACTTCATAGTTGCACAAATTGGCCCTCGGCCTTTTAGATTCATAGCTCACAAATGGCCCATGGCCACATAAGTTCATAGTTCACAAATGGCTCCTAGCCACATAAGCTCATAGTTCACAAATGGCTCCTAGCCACATAAGTTCATAGTTCACAAATGGCTCCTAGCCACATAAGCTCATAGTTCACAAATGGCTCCTAGCCACATAAGCTCATAGTTCACAAATGGCTCCTAGCCACATAAGCTCATAGTTCACAAATGGTATCTTTCATAACTTCACAAATTATATCTTTCACAGAACGACCGTAGGCCTCATAACGTTCACATATGTACGGACTCAAGAGGTGGCTCGTACGGATTCTAGAGGTGGCTCCCACTAACGTGTAGCACTTAGTTCCGTACAGCACTTTGTTCCATACCAGAAATCATCATAACATATTAACTTCATAATTATGCAGAAAGTATATACATTCTTCCCATTATTCACATGCATTACCATCGGTAATAGAAGTTTAACAGAACGTTATTGATATTTGTTAGCAAAAGGGAACCACATTCCAGAGATACGTAGATATTATAATTTCACAATACACATAATCACATCAATAGGTCAGAACAGTTCATATCATAGCATGAATCATGTAACAATGTTATTGATACTTAATTCCTTTCTGTTAACCAACTTCACAGTGTTAATAGTTTGTATGCAATTCTTATGCAGAAGCCTGAGTAATTCGTAGGATGGTACATTAATAATAAACATTAGCCATAACCAAAATACAGAGGAGGTTCAGAGTCATACCGGTGTGTGATCACTCTTTTAATGTTCACATCAATTCTCAATCAACACACATGTTAACATATTAGCTCACGGAGGATAGAATGTCAATAACAATAATGATTAACGGTAAATAACATATGTTTGAGGTACTATTACTCACAGTGTTCAGATGCTTGGTTCACCCCTGTAGCTGACCCTACACAATACATCATAGTACAACACCATTCAATTCCCAATATTATTCAATACAACATTATCCAACAAAGTTCGCATCACTTGGTTCATCAATACTATTTGCAACTTCACATAATTCACAATAAATCCTTGAATCCTATTTCAACATTCTAAAACAAAGTTCATATCATCTATATCCTTAATAGATTATTTCCCTAATTTTTCCTTTACATGATAGCATGAATTCCAACATTTATAATAACGTTCATTCGCAAATTCTAAACATAATGTTCAACATTCCCAAATTCCAATTCAACTTGAACACACATAATTCAATACTTCAATTTCATTACTCCACTTTCAACTTGAGCCAATTCATTGATTATCATCATTAATCAACCTAGGGTTTCCAAGAAAATTGGGGGTTTTCCTCTTTTCTTAGTGAAATCGCCAAATCAACAATTACTATATGCCAATATGCTAAAAACATTCAACATCCTTTAAGAAGTAGAGTGGGAGCCCCAATTGTGCATAAACATTAAGCCATAAGTGTCCCTAACCCATAATTAACCCAAGATTCCAAAATGTCAACAAAATCCCAAAGTACCAACAAAAATCACTTTGAATCATAAACATTCAAGGCTAAGAGAACCCCCTACCTCGAAATTAGAAGCAAAGAAGCTAGGTTGAACGCCTCCTCTCGAAATCCCAAAATCTAATCGGTTGGAAAAGTTGATCTTCACTCCTTCTTTACCCTTGATGCACGATCCATGGTAGATTGTTGGTAAAAATGGATGAAATCAAAGGTTTGAGAGTTAGGGTTTCGGACTTAGGCAAGGAGGAAGGAAGAGGGAAGAAGAAAATATAAGAAATGACCCAAAAATCCCGTTTTTAAAGCTGCTGTCCCGTAATTCCCGCTCGAGCGGAGGAATTCCCGCTCGAGCGTACCTGTTTTCAGCACAGATTACAAAACTTCGAACATGTATAACTCTCCCATCCGGACTCCGTTTTAGGTCGTTCTTGTGTCCAAATTGAAGCCCCGGAAATAAGCTTTCCAATGGTTCTAACCTCACATCCAAATTCAAAGTGTAGAAAAAGAAAAGGGCAAAAGAGTGGCGGCTGGTCGCAGACAAATTATTCTAATTAAAGCTTTTGGTCCAATCTTACTTTACCATCATATTACCACCTCAACCAATACTCCAAAATAAAATGAGAAAGTTCCAAATACACTAATAAAAATGTCCAAAAATGAACCCATGTGCCTCAGAAATACAACTCAACTAGGAGACCCGCTCGAGCGCCCAACCTTGCGCTCGAGCGCGAAGACCAACAAGGACGTCCGCTCGAGCGTCAACTCCCCCGCTCGAGCGGAAAATCACAACTCCCAGAATCTCAAGCCGTCTGCGAAATTTGCTGGGAACCCCAAATGTCCGCTCGAGCGTCAACTCCTTCGCTCGAGCGGAGGGAAAGATTCTGGGTCGTCACAGGGTCCGGCCGAATAGTGAAAGTTTCTGGGGTCTGGTTAGGCCCATTGGCCGTAGTATATCTGAGAATAGCCGGAGGTGGACCATAGGATCCCCAGACCCGTCGAAGTGATCGATCTGCGGCATTTTAAACCTATCCGGCAATGTCACGGCCACATCGGTATATCCATCCTCGATATCCGAAATCGCCTTTACCCCTTGTGATTTTTTGAATAGCTTCTCGAGCTTGCTCAATTTTAGTGCTGTTGGGTCTATTTCGAACTCGAAGGGAGAGTCCGGGTGGTTGATAGGCGTAGGCGCCTTGGACAGTTGAGGCGGAAGTGGGGGCGGAGCCGGCCCCGTTGGAAGGTCTGTGTCCTCCTGGATGTTCTGGGCATTCGGCAAGGTGTTTTGGATGTTTGGCGGGACATTCTGGATAGTCGGTGTTTGCTCGGGTAACGGGACCCCTGGTGGGAGAGGAACTGGATGTGAGGCTGATGCTCCGGCTTGCTGCTGGAGTCTAGTGATGAGCTCAGCCTGCTGGGCCATGATCGTGGCCTGCTGTTTAGAGAACTCCGCCTGGCGGACAGCGTCCTCCTGCATTTGCTTCATACTCTCTTGGATTTGACGCATCATTTCCTCCATTCCGGCTACGCTCTGCTGATCCTGCTGACTGACTGGTATGCGTATTTCTATGGCAGATACTGAGACCTCAACCCGACTGTTTACTGCTAGGGTAGACCACTGCTCTGGTGACCTCTGCTCAGACACACTGCGTTTTCTTGGCCTTCTTCTGACAACTGGGGGTAGAGAATGAAACACTGGCTGTCCGTCAACCAGATCCTCGGATCGATTGAGCCGAGGACCTCTTGTCTAAAGTGCTTGGGGAATATCTGCTGGGTCAGAAGCAATTGTGCTAAAACTGTCCTAGCAAAAAGATAAATAAAGCAATAAGGAAATAAATAACCAGATAAACGAACAGCATAACAGCTTAAAATAAATACACGACACACAGCTGGGCATAACAACACACGGTCGATAAGCTGAATACACACTGTCCTCAAACATTGATCATTATCCCTGAATCACTGTTCCCCTATACTGAATCTGATACCCGCAGATAACTGATTCCCAAAAGAACTGAACTGATGCCCGCAGGCCTGATGCCCAAACTTATAAAC
This sequence comes from Camellia granthamiana, assembly GCA_036172215.1. Classification (NCBI taxonomy): domain Eukaryota; kingdom Viridiplantae; phylum Streptophyta; class Magnoliopsida; order Ericales; family Theaceae; genus Camellia; species Camellia granthamiana. The sequence continues at coordinate 76,775,731 of CM069913.1, read as the reverse complement.
TGATACATGCATTCCTGTAGAGACGCACTCTAAAAGCACATAACAGATAAGTGAGAGCCAAAACACCCCTATGTTGGGGTAGGGTTTTCCCTGTCCTATTTTGTCAGGAGCTAGGGTTTCACTACGCACACAGCGGTTTCAAACAACCTATATCGGGTAAGCAACCTGTCCTAGTTTGGAATGGTCACTATGGATTTCGATATGCACTAGGTCGAATGGTCAAAAGGGTGCCCCGGTAAAATCGGGGTTTGTGTTCCCATACTGGCAAAGCCCACAACCGGTCAGCCTTATGGTCATGCCTCCAGTAAACCGTTCAGGAATAGCAGATGGCAAACACGGTGTCCTAGGCGCACCAATGCAAATGCAATGCAAAGAGACACATAAGTGTAGTCGAAACAAGATATCATGAGTTCGATTCAAGTTCTCTAAATCTCCAGTAGAGTCGCCAGAAACTGTAGACGCGCCCTTGGGCCTCACTACAGTTCAGGACTCAAATTGTCACGGTTCTTAATCTGAACCAAAGAGTCCAAATCCGGCAAATCATTTTGAGAAAACAGATTTTTGAAAGAAGTGCCAAACATGGACTGCTTTGCCAGATACAGAGTCGCCACCTAAATATTTTATTTTGGGAAATTTAGGAAACCCTGACTCGTGCCTAAGGCCACGTGTCCGTCATCACCAAAGTTGCCTCGGCTCGGGAACTTGGGTATGATTGGGGAAGGTCACTTCGTGAGCACCCCCGCTCGCCCGATCAAGGATCGACCTCTACTAACCATGATATCTAGTTTTGAAAACGTTATGTGTTCTTATTCCGGTTGTTAGCCTAGATTTACTATGTGATGCGCACAGCATACAAGTATAGACTGGGTCGCCTGAATTAGAACAAAACATTTCCTGTTTATTTTTTAAAGTAGTTTGCTACTCACAAGTAGGCTTAAAATGCAGATTTTGCCACCCTCAGGTGGGCTTAGAAAACATGGTTTTGCCACTATCTAGTGGGCTTAAAACTCATAGTCAATGCATTATTCCAATCCAAATAACCCAACCTTCACCTACAGGCATTCAGGCAGTTATATCACATAAGCACATAGCCTCATGGCAAGCATGCTATCATGGCAGTCACTCACACACATGCAAGGATGCTAAAGCATAAAAACTTACCGAGTACTCCAAGCCAAAACAGAAGCTGATTAGAAATCATGCATGATCCTAACTATACAGAAATGCCTAATGCAACACATGCAAAAATGTAACTATAGCAGGCTCGGCTATTCTAAACATGGCATATGAGATGCAACAGCTAACAAGTATTCAACTTGAAATTAAAATACAAATGCAGTTAGTATGATGTGCCGAGCCCGGTGCATGCAAAATAGATGAATGAATGCAAACATGCTATCATACTGTATGCTAATTGAAACATGCCCTAATCTAACCATCATAAGCTGGTAAATAAAAGGGAGAAAGATGTGGGGTTGGAAGACATACATCATACGCACGCACGCTTATTACAACATTGCCCTCGCTCGGAAGGTCCGAATAAATAATATACAGTCCCAAATAAATAGTTACAGTCCGAATAATTACAAAATCCTAATTAATTAACAAATTAATCTAGGAAAGCAATAAATTAGCATGCAAGCTAGGGACTGCCTCAACTCTGCTCCGGGTGATAAATGATGCATGTTCGGGTTGCCTTACGCGGAAATCCATTGCGATGTCCCAATTAGCCTCTGTTTATGATTAAGCCCGGAATATTTTGGAAAGCTCTGAAAGGCTGTTGATTCTTGATTTGCTGCAACAGAGAGCAAGAAAGGGACATGGCAGTGTATTTTTACATATGTATGCTTGACTACTCTTCAGGGAGCGTAGTCCTCGATCCTCGTGCCACCAATCACGCATCTCGATGCATGATGGCCGAGGAGTCGAATTGCATGACTCAATATGAAATGAATGCACATATAAACACAACAAGGCCGAGACTCCATCATGGGTAATCCGGAGTGTCGGTGACCGGGATTTGAGGCACGTTCCGTCACTCGAAGTACGAAACGTCCCTCGTTTCCCGTGCTCGGGCTAACTCCTATCCCAAGCACAATGCAATATGCATGACATGCATGAATGCGACTAACATAAACCGTAGCATACTTAATGCTATGAAATGGCATAGACAATGCACGATGTAACATGGCATACACGATGCTCTAACATACAACCTAGCACATGCAATGCAAAGGACTAAGATGCCATACACAATGCAATATGGGCTTACACTAACATGAGTGGACCTCAGCCACACTCACATCAGAGGCCATAAGATGAAAATGAGACACTCGAAATGCGTGCGCACATGCACGTAAACCGAGGACCGAATCTAAGGCATCAAATGCCACTCTACCAAAGCATGGCAAGCCATGGAATGTGGCATATGAACATGCAAATTTCAACACTAAAATATGATGCTAAATGGTCCCGAAACATGGAAAAATGGCACCCGATGCATGAGATGAACCCCGAAACTCAAAACTAGGCACATGGAATGGCTTATAGCTATACAAAGCATGCATTATTTGATCATGAAGCATGAAGACAGAGTCAAGGCAGTCCTAGAACATGAACTTTTCTAGTTTAAAGCATGGCCAAAAAGTGCTAGCAAGATAGACTAAAATAGCATGCAATTTTGACTAGCAAACATGGTTTACATGACAAGTGTATGAAGCATATGGAATCTCACCAAACCAGCAAAAATCAGTGAATAAAACATGCCAAAACATACCCAAATAACCTCTGAAATGCAGCCAACATGTGTAAAAATGAGGAGCTCCTTTAGAGGGCCATACAAGGAGTTGTTAGACACATACAAGATAGCCATGAAGCATGACCAAAAAAACTCTGGAAATCAAATATGGTAGTCCCAAAACTCACCAAATTGACCCTAAAATGTGACTAAGAAGCATGCAAAGAGTGGTCCCTTTGGAAGGCCAAAATGACCACCAAACAAGTCAAGGTGAGAGGGGGTCACCCCCCTCTAATTTGGAGGCTCAAAATAGTGTGCTAGCCACTGAAAATCCACTGGATTTCAGTGGCTAGAAGGCCAATCAAAGCATGCAACAAGAGCTTAGGTGTAAGGCTCAAAATAAGAAGGAATCAAGCATACAAGGAAGCATGTGACCTTAAAAAAAAATGGGACCTTGAACAAACTTGAAGATGAGTTTAAAACAAGATGTTTTTCAGTTTATGACAAACCTCAAAAATGAACACAAATTGGGCTAATCTATCATGCAAAAAAGGCCCTAAAAGAGAGATTAGAGGCAAGGGACAGCAGCTGGCCCCAAATAGAAAAGAGCCCTTCAAAAAAGTTGAAGAGGGGCTCAAAACATGGCACTTTACAGTTTACATAAAGCCTCGAAAATGAACACAAGTGAGTCTACATCAACATGCAAGAAAAAGGCCTAAAAGAGGGGTAAAGAGACAAGTGGTAGCAACTGACCTCAAACAGAGGAGATCCCTTCAACAAAGTTGAAGAGGGGCTCAAAACAAGACATTTCACAGTTTATGACCAAGTCCAAAACAGCTCAAAAATAAGCCTAAAATATCATGTAAAAATAGGCCTAAAAGAGAGTTTAAACACAAAGGGTGAGGAGGAGACCTCAAACAGAGAAAGACCCTTAATCAAACATGGAGATGAGCTCAAAATATGACTATTTACAGTTTGGGTCGGAGCCCAAAAATGTAAGCAAGTATGGCTTAGATATAGCACAAAATAGAGCAAGAAAGAGGGGAAAGAAGACTCACCCTTGTAGCCTAAGTCTTCAACAACTTTTGGTCCAAGAAATGGTGTTCCTAGCCTTTGGAAATAGCCTTCAAGTTGCTGGAATGGAGTGTGGTAGTGTGGTGCTATGGATTGGTGTAGAAATGGTGCAAGGCTTTTAGGGTTTTGAAGCTTGAAAGAGAGGGAGAGGGAGAGATTTAAGCAAGGCTCTAAACAAGTTTTGTTAACCCCTCAAAATGGAGCTGGAGGGTCTGGTTTTATAGGGAAAGGAGTGGAGGAAAGGGGGGGAAAATCAAATTCAAATTTCCCCCCCAAAAGACCCCCCCAGATACAGGATCTGGGGGGAAACAGAGGATACATCTGTAATGTACCTGGAGAGAGGAACAAGGCCGGCCAGGTAGAAAAGGTCCAGGTGGCCGGCCGGCCACCTCCCCTGGCCGGCCGGCCAGGGTCAAAAGGGTCAACCATAATTAGTGGCCGGCCACCCCAAAAAGGTGGCCTCCCATGCGTGCACAACACAACTATGTGGAGAAAAACTGGAAAAAGTGAACCACGAGAGAGAAAAGCTAGCTTTTTAGAGGGGTTCAAAAGGGTCAGGAATGATTGATGGCCGGCCAGGCCATATTGGTGGCCTCCCAGGTGTGTACAACACAAATATGTGGTTTAGGGCTAGAAAAAGTGGCCCGGGAATGGTCAACACCAGCTTTCTAGCGGGAAAAAACGGGCGATGAAGAGCGATAAAGGAATAAAGCTGGTCTTCAGAAAAATTGCTGGCCTCCCACCATTCTACGACCTTCCTAACAATGAAAATAAGGTCCCTGCCAAAAATGGACCAAAACTGATGCAAAACGAAGGTTTGGGGGCCAAAACACGCAGCCCGGGGCCCCGAAAACTGACTGTTAAGCATCGGAGGTGGCGTTTGACCACGAAGTTAGTCTCTTGAGCCACAGTGTCCCTCAAAAGGGAGGAAATAAGATGCGTGCCAAAAATCGGAGCAAACGGAGGTGGTTAAGCGGTCCCGAACTAAGGCACACGGCCAACGGCTCCGAAAACGAGAACCGGGCACCAAACGGGAAAAATGGCCTACGACCACGAAACGTAGCCTACGGCCACTGAGAGATGATCTACGAGACCTCTCCCTCCCCTCGGGAAGAGAAAACGGAGAAAACGGGACTCGGCTCGCAAATCGAGGCAAGGCACAAAAGAGCCCGGAAGTCCAGGGGCAAGGCTCGCAGCCGTGATTCCGCAACCTCAGAACGAGCACAATATGCAACATCACCAAGCACTCAATCAGTGACGTCTGAGTCTTAAGGTCGGTCAAAAATGGGGTGTCTACAGCATGGCATACTTTCATTTTTTTGGCTGGTTTGGTGAGCTCTCATGTGCTTCATATAGTTGTAGTGCAAATCATGGTTCACTAGCTTGTATTCCATGATCTTTTGGCCCTTGATTCTAGCACTTTTTGGCCATGCCTTAGACTGATTTTGTGCATATTTTGGACTACCTTAGCTCTGTTTTTGGGTCTCATGGTCGAATGATGTTTGTTTTGCATGCTTGTAGTTCAATGTCCATGCTTAGTTTTGAGTTTCGAGGTCTATTACATGTATATACTGAGGTGTTTTCATGTTTTGGGGCCATTGCATATCATATTTTAGAGCTTACATGTATGTCATATTCCCATGATTTTCACTCTTTAAATGCGTTTGAGAGTTGGGCTTGTATGCCTTGTTTTCGGACCATTGAATGAGCTTCATTTCTTTGCATATTGAGCCATCATTTTAGGCCATTTTCCCACTGTCTTGGACCTGCCTAGCGTCTGTTTGGGGCTGGTCTTGCCATTTGTGCATCACTTTGTGTACCTCTAGTGCAATCCGCTTCACTAGTTTCGGTAATTGTGCCATCTAGCATGCATTGTGTGAAGTGTTTGCATGATTCAGGACCATTGTGCATCTTGTTTCAGAGCTGGAGAATGTGTGTTTGTATGCCATGTTTCATCCCTTGCCATGCTTTGGTAGAGTGGCATTTGATGCCTTAGGTTCGGTCCCTTGCATCGGGCATGTTTTCATGAGTGTTCCTACCTTTCATTCCATCATGTATGGCCACTGATTTGAGTGTGGCTGAGGTCCACTCATATTGGTTTAAGTCCACCTTGCATTGTGTATGCCATTTGGTTCATGTTGTTGTATGTTTGACCATCGCATTGTGTATGCTTTGATTATGCCTTTGTGTATGTCCATCTTCGTATGTGTGCATTGTGTATGCCATATAGCTCATGTGCATTGTGTATGCCATTTTAGTCCATAGCATTGCATATGCTAGGTTGCATGTGTGCATATTATCCCTCGCATGCCAGCATGATTAGGTTGCATTGTATTTAGGGTGGCATGTTAGTCGCATTGTGTATGCCATCTCATTGCATTGTGTTTGGAGTAGGGTTAGTCCAAACACGGGAAACGAGGGGCATTTCGTACTCAAAATGACGAAACGTGTCTCAATTTCCGGTCGCCGACACTCCGGATTACCCATGATGAAGTTTAGGCCTTGTTTGTTTATATGTGCATTCATTTCACATTGAGTCGTGCAATTCGACTCCTCGGCCATCTACATCGAGATGCGTGATTGATGGCACGAGGATCGAGGACTACACTCCCTAGAGCTTGTGCAATGACGGGGAGAGTGGTCGTGCGCACATGTGTTGAAAATTCTTTGCCATGCCCCTTTCTTGCTCTCTGTTGCAGCAAACCAGAAACCAGCAGCCTTCTAGAGCTTTGTACAATATTCCGGGATCAATTGCAAACAGAGGCAAATCGGGGCATCACGAGGAATTTCCCGACAAGGCGACTCGAGCATGCATGCATCTTTCATCATTCAGAACAGAGTTGAAGCGGTCCATAGATCTGCATACTAGTTTATTTCGTTTCTTAGTTTATTTGTTAATTAATTAGGGTTTTGTAATATTTAATTAGCTAGAGTAGTTAATTATTTATTCGGTCTGTATTATTTATTCGGACCCTCCGAGGAGGGCAATTTTGTAATAAGTGTGCGTGCGTGTGATGTATGTCTTCCAACCCCACGTCTTTCTCCCTTTTATTTACCAGCTTATAATGGTTAGTTTAGGGCACGTTTCAATTAGCATACTTATGCTCGCATGTTTGCATTCATCTGTCTTGCATGCACCGGGCTCAACTGAGATACCATTTCTGTTAATAACATGCCCCAAAAATGTTATTTCATCAAGCCAAAACTCACACTTCTTCAATTTCCCATACAGTTGCTTTTCTCTAAGTGTTTGAAAAGTCATTCTCAAATGTTGTTCATGCTCATCCTTACTTTTCGAATAAATCAAAATGTCATCAATGAAAACAACAACAAAATCATCTAAAAAAGGTTTGAAAACCATGTTCATAAAATCCATGAACGCTGCGGGTGCATTAGTGACTCCGAAAGGCATGACTAAAAACTCATAATGTCCATACCTGTTTCGAAAAACAGTCTTTTCAATATCTTCAGCCCTAACTTTCAACTGATGATAACCTGATCTCAAGTCAATTTTTTAAAATACTTGGGCCCTCTACAACTAGTCAAATAAATCATCAATATGTGGCAATGGATATTTATTCTTCATTGTAACCTTATTGAGTTCTTTGTAATCAATACATAGTCGGAGGGTCCCATCTTGCTTCTTCACAAAAAGAACCGGCGCTCCCTACGGCGAAGTACTTGGACGAATAAATCCTTTATCAAGCAATTCCTGCAACTGGGTTTTCAATTCTTTCATTTCAACAGTGGACATATGGTAGGGAGTTTTAGAGATTGGTTGTGTGCCCAGTATTACATCAATTGTAAATTCAATCTCTCTATCAACAAGTTGGCCAGGTAATTCATCCGGAAACACATCAGGAAAATCTCCCACCACTAGTGTATTGTCTAGAGTAATGTCTATAGTTGGTTCAGTTATTACACTACACAAATACGCTTGACAACCCTTATTCAATAGTTTTTGGGCTTTCATGGCAAATATAAGGTATGGTGATGGAGCTACCTTTTTTCCCTCGAAATAAAATTCATCTTGTCCGGGAGGCCAGAATATCACTCGTTTCAAAGCACAATCAATAGTTGCATAATATTTAGCTAGCCAATCCATACCCAAAACAACATCAAAATGTCTCATATCTAAGGGTATTAAATCAGCATACAAAACAGCATTCCCAAGAAATAATTCACACGTAACATGTACAGTTGAGCATAACATGGATCCCCTCTGTTATCCCAGGTAGGCAACCCAAGAGGGGGGGTGAATTAGGTTTTTAAAAATTTTACAATATTAAAAAATAATAAACACAATATTTAGAATTTTAACAAATAAAAAAACAGAACAATAATTATCAATATAAAAGTAAGAGAGATAGGAAGAGAAAATCAAACACAGAAATTTATAATGGTTCAGCACGCCGGGCTTACTCCCCAAGGAACCTCGTTGAGAATTTCTTCACTATCAAAATGAATCAATACACCACCAAGGCTTCACCAAGCCTGTGGATTTTGCACAGGTCTTATTTTTATCTGAGCCTCACTTAACAATAAATTCCTCATTCTTACAAAATTCCTTCACAAAATAATAAATAAGGATAAGAGGTACTTCAACCCTCTTTTACAATAATTCTCTCACAAAGAGTAAATATGAAAGTGTAAGAACAAAGACTACACTTCATCTGAAAGTGAAAGACCATAATACACTCAAAATTTTGGAGCACACATATTTTTTCTCTTCAAGTTCTTAATTTTTCCCTATACAAAACTTCTATTTATACACAAAAATATATCCGTTGGAAGAGGACATGCTCCTCGACAAAATAGCCTATGGAAAAGAAACTTAGCACACCTTTTCTTTGTCAAACTTTATATTTTCTTTGTCCACTTTTTATTTGTCAAACATTATATTTTCTTTGTCCACTTTTTCTTTGTCAAACTTTATATTTGTTTTTTGTCCTTTTTACTTTGTCAAACTTTTGCTAAATCACCAAAGTTTTGAATATATAATTCAATCAACACTTTTGAATATAATTTCATGTATATATATATAAGATGCAATCCCTAGCTTTGCTAACGTAAAATAATTGCTCATGGTACTTATTATGTAGGTATGTCTTACATATAAAAAAGATGCAAAATAGTTTTGAATTCAGTGCAATATGTATCAAAAAGATATAATACAATTTTACTCAAAAGAGACAATCACATCAAATTTGTCAAAAGATGAATAGTGATTAACCGAATTATTCAAAACATGAATAGTAAAAAAAATTAAAATTTTTTTAATAATATTTATAACAAATATATCATACAATATATATTTTAAACAAATAATATTTTGTGTCAAATAATATAAAATATGTATATTATTTACAAATTTTCAATTAATATTTTAGGCATCATCAAAATTAAACAACATGATTAACAATCTCCCTCTTTTTGATGATGGCAATATTTGTATGGATTTGACACAATAAAAATCAACAAGTTATTTGATAATTTTGCAACATAAGATATTTGACAATTTAAAACACATGCATGTATAGCAATTCAAAATCATATTTTTTCTCCCCTTTGACATCATCAAAATAAAATATGGAGATAGGAAACAAACACATTTGATAAAATAATCTGAGATGCCAAAAATACAATAATGGTCCTTAGGTCTTGTCGAGATCATTGTGGGGATTTTGGAGCATCTCTGGCACACAAAATGATGACAAACAAAATATTTGAGCAGATATGAATCGAGTATTGGATCGGTGCAGTGTATAAAAAGTGTCAAGAATGATAGGCAGAGATACGAAATTGTTAAGTGTTGGTAGAGAAAATTTTGTTTTACCTTCTTGTGTAAGTATGTCATTCCTTACCTTAGCCATCAAATGGTTTGGACATGCATGAGGTGCTTGTAATGCAGGTAAATGAGAGGTTACCAATGGTGCAGTCACACGCTATTTCTGTAAATAAGAGTCCTAGTGTTGTTGGTAATCGGAATGATATCGATGCTATTAATAACACTATGGCTCTTAGTACACAGGCAATGACTGTAGTTTCCAATATGGCTCGACGATTATAAGGAAGAATACAAGAAAATCAACAATGGAGAGATGACGTGTGCTTGTTAAAACAGCTACTGGCTAATATTCGTAAGGAGAAGAGAGATCTAGAAAGGAAAAATGCACAGTTGGAGAATGCGGTGAAATATTATGCAACAGTTATAATGCCAAGACTCACAGAAGTCCAAAATAGAGAGAGGCATAGAGGGTCATGAAAAGTTGTTGAGAGAAGTGAAACGAAAAAAATCTGTGAAGCCTTCTGAAAACTTACATGTAATCGAGTAACATTTTCTTCTTTTGAAATAAGATTGCAAGCATTTTTCTTTGAAAAGATTTTCTGTCTTTGCAAAAAAAAAAATTTGTTGATGCAAATAGAGTAAAGATTATATATACTCCCCATAAAATTATGCATAGAATATACAAACACACTCTTAAGATTACTCATATTTTTATGTTTTATTTTTATTTCGTTGATATAATCTCAAAAGATTACATAATACGAATCTCCCCCTAAATTAATGCACAAAGGAAAATTACACAAATTGTAGAAAACAGATTAGCAATTTATAATACCAAAAGCTATTAAGATCCGACCAAGAACAACTGCACCAAGTGCACTAGCATAAAAAGAGAAAATACAGATAAAAACAATTTCTTCAGACAGGGTAGAAGCAATGATTATTAAATTCAAGAGAGTTTGGAGCACATACAACCATATAAAAAATATAACAAAGTGCAAAAATAGTTTTAACATATTGATAGGGGAAAAGATGTTGGCGGACGTAAAATTCATCGACGACGATGAAGATTAGTGACAATGGTGAAAGACAGTGATGATGATGTAGATCTGCCTCGATGAAGAGGATTAGAAAGAACAGTGAAGATCGGTAGATCGGAGATAGATCTTGGTAGATCGGTGATGGATTTATGTAGATTTGGGATGGATTTTGGTTAGATCAGTGAGGAATTTGGGTCGATGATGATGGTGATGAATGAAAATGATGGAGAAGATTGGGCATGAATTTTGTGTAGATCTGAGGTGGTTTTGTATAGATCGAATGTGGATGTATGTAGATCGAAGATATTTGTGATGAAGTTTATGGATGATGTTGTGGATAGTGAAGCTGGTGGTGGACGATGGTGAGGAAGAAGATGATGTCTGAGGATGAGAGGAAGAAAAAGAGAGCGAGAGAGCAAGAGAAAGAGAGAAACAGAGTGACAGCAAGAGAGAGAATATATAAAATATATATATATATTTTTTTTATTTTGTTATAATTATTATATATATTTTAAAATTTAAATTTTATTTATTTATTTATTTATTTATAGTTAAAAGAATAAACATCAAATACGAGTATTCATCATACCAAGTTCAGTTTTAATATAAAAAAATTATTCTTCATTAAGAGGCTTTGTAAATATGTTAGCTAATTGACGATTTGTAGGCACAAATTCGAATTCAATGTCACATTTGAGTACATGATCTCTTAGAAAATGATGTCTTACTTCAATGTGTTTAGTGCGTGAGTGCTGAATAGGATTTTTTGAAAAGTTAATGGCACTTGTGTTATCAGATTTTATAGGAATATGATTATAGTGAACTCCAAAATCTTGAAGTTGTTGTTTCATCCAAAGCAATTGTGCACAACATCTAGCGGCGCCAATGTATTATGCTTCAGCAGTTGACAGAGCCACTGAGTTTTGTTTTTTGCAAAACCAAGAAGTGAGTGAGTGTCCAAGAAAATGACAAATACCACTTGTGCTTTTTCTATCAAGTCTACATCCCGCAAAGTCGGCATCCGAGTAACCAAATAGTTCAAAGGAACTTCCCTTAGGATACCATAAACCCAAATTTGGAGTGCCAACAAGATATCTGAAAATTCTTTTGACTGCGGTGATGTGTGACTCTTTAGGTGCGGATTGAAAACGTGCACACATACAACACTAAACATTATATCAGGTCTACTAGCAGTAAGATAGTATAAAGAACCGATCATACCTAGATATTTCTTTTCATCTACTGGTTTACCTTGCACATCTTTGTCAATTTTTATAGAGGTATTACTCATAGTGGGTTGTATCGATATTAGGCCTCGGGCGTCCACCTACACAATACACATAACAAAGCACACATTGAAACACAAGTCTCAATCAAACATTCTAACTTAATTCAATTCCCTTTTATGTGTTTCTAATTCATTTCCTTATTAATGTTGTCCAAACAATGTCCAAGAATGCTTAAGAGAGCATGAGAATGAAAACATGCACATGGGAGTGTGTTTCAAAATTGTTGAAAACAAGGCAGTTCGCTCGAGCTCACCTTTGGTCGCTCAAGCGGGGTGGCCTACCATAAAAGTACTGGATGGTCAAAATCTAGGCTCCATGGTAGCTCGAGCCAACTATGAAAATAAACTAAGATAGCTTAAGCAAACCCTTTATCGCTCAAGTAGCCTGTAAGACTCTGCAAAACTTCTGGATGCATACAAAGTACGCTCGAGTGACATGTTCATCGCTCAAGCAAAGTGAACGAATTCTGGAATTTCTAGAATAGAATTCAAGTTCAAAAACAAGAGTCTAAGTTATGTAACTTGCTTGGCTAAACCCAAAAGCATAAAAACTTTTAGAAAACATAAAAATACAACTCATTCGAAATCATAAGTTCAAAACCTTTGTTAATTCTCAAAATGAAACCCAAAACTTTGTAATTTAACCATGCATGGAAGGAATTCAACTCATAACTTTCAAAATGTCAAAATATAAACAATTGAGTATAATTTATGGAGAATTCTCAAAATCAACAAGTATGAACTTCATGCATGCATGAATTGTTGGAAAATTAAGCTTAAAGATGATGAAATGTACATGCATGGCCAAATTTAACTCCTTTCAACCATATTCAAGTTGATTTTAACATTTTCTTTCCAATTACATGCAAATGATCTTATAGACTTCAAGAATTCTACGTCTACATGGATTACTGTATCTCTTACCTAGAGTCCTTATTTTGATGAAATCTAGCAATTTCTTGAATCTCCTCTTCAACTCTCCCCAAATTCTCTTCTCCCTTTCTCTCTCTCTCTCTAAAATCTCATCCAAGTGTAGTTTATGAGCTTAATAACATGTTTATAACATATATATATATATATATGGTGGATTAGTTAGACTTATTAAGTTGGATTAAGTCTAATTAATTATATTAAATTCTAATTGATTTATTCTAATTATTTTAGTATGAATCAAATTTTAATTAAACTTGCCATCTGATTCTAAATATTCCAATTAACCTATTGTACTAGTCAATTTTGGTTTCTAAATCTGTTTGAGCTTTCAATTTCAAATTCTAAGTCGATACTCTAACAGGTATTTCATAGAGAAACAGATAAACACAAACTAAACACATAATTATGCAAATATGCTCGATGAAATAATATATAAAAATAATATATACGTTGGGGTCATCACAATTTCGGAGTGGAAGATTTGCTTTGAAAACAAGGGATTCATCAAAAGCCATTGAAAACTCTTCTTCTGTTCATGGAACAAGAGTATTTCCACACATTTCCATGTTCACAAATGATTGAGAAGAGAGATTTTAATACTGTTGACATAGAATCTCATGTTTTTCTTCCAAAATAACCAATAAAAGGGAAGAACACAATCCTTTCAACAAAAAATCCTAAGGATCATCCAAGTTATCCTATAAAACAACATCTATCACTTATTAACATTGAGTATGGGTTGAGACACATGGACTAATGTGCTTAGATGATGAGATATGTGAGAAGAAGATGTGTAACAAGGAAAGAACTATATTCTACATATCAAACTTGTGAATGGATGGCTAATTTCTACTCCCAATCACATCCACAAGGTTCCAAAATACACAATAACAATGGATCTTAGCTATGGAAAGCAAGAAAAGAGAGGAAAACTATTAACTCAATGGATGGGTGGCTAATTTCTACTCCCAACCACATCCATGAGGACATATTACATGTTTACAATAGTTATATAATGAGAATAAAGTTAGAAATGAAGAAAAAGAGAGAGAAAAGTGATTGGAACGCAATAATCTCACCTCGTGAAAAGGGTGAGCTTCTTTGTTTTACAAACTCTCTCTTAGTCCCCTCAAGATCCTTTAAATATGTCTTTGGATGTCCAACAACCTCAAAAAGAAGGTTAGGGTTGATCTTCAATGGTGTTTAGATGTCACACGTTGAAGGAGATAAGTAAGAGATGAAGGAAAGAGAGGATGAAGAGTCTCAAGCCTTGTCTAAGCCTTAGGTCAATTTTCCAACCCTTATAAATGAGTTGTCGAGCTCCATTTATAGAGTCTCAGGTGTAAATATTTGAGATATTTGTGGAAAGTGTATTGAACAAGCTAAAATTTCAAAAAATGCTCTGTACCCGAACAATTCAGTTGGTCGTACTGTCACGACCCGAACCCGCCCCTATGGGTTAGGGACATAACCGGCCAGTAATCAAGAGATTACCTACGGCCTCAAACCATATAAGACATAACTCATCAGAGTAAATGAGCCAAACGGAAGCAAATTTAAAACTTTGTCCATAGAGCTGTCCTTATACACACCTCATAACATTTCACATAAGTATTCGTTAATAACTCACATCAAAGGGAAGTTAACATATAAACTGTACATACAGGATCATTCAAGTCTAAGTCAGTCAAACCGAAACTTTATATACAAAAGCAATCCAATGTTTTCGCCAACATAACAAATTATGACAAAAGAACAAAAGAGGCGAAGACAAGTCTCGTGCGTGAGACGTTAGGCTGACTCTTCAAAACCTTGACTGTTTCTCACATATTTCACCGAGGCTGGGTTTGGACATCCCTTGGCTCGCGTACATACACATGAATGAGTGTGAGCGAAAGCCCAGTGAATAATTTCAAATAAAGAAAGTACACGAGTGAGATTCACCTATATCAAACAGCCTTAGGCCCATCTAGTATTCTACTTCGTGTATTATTCAGTACATTAGGCGATTCAAGCCTGAACATATCAAACGGTCTCTGGCCCACTTTATTCTTAAACGAACGGCCTCGAGCCCAATTCATTCATGTGTATCAAACGGCCTTTGGCCCAATCATTCATGTCCAACGGCCTCCGGCACGCTCATTGACCATTCATTCATATCTGACAGCCTCTGGCCCATTCATTGGCCCATTCATTCATATCCAACGGCCTCTGGCCCATTCATTGGCCATTCATTTATATCCAACGGCCTCTGGCCCATTCATTCATATCCAACGGCCTCTGACCCATTCATTGGCCATTCATTTATATCCAACGACCTCTGGCCCATTCATTCATATCCAACGGCCTCTGGCCTATCCATTGGCCCTTTCATTCATATCCAACGGCCTCTGGCCCATTCATTCATATCCAACGGCCTCTAGTCCATTCATTCATATCCAACGGCCTCTGGCCCATTCATTCATATCCAACGGCCTCTGGCCCATTCATATGGCATAACAAACATTTGACCACAATTCAAACTAACAGACCTATAAGACTTATGATAAGCAATTGGACAATTAACATACTTCAAAATATCTTTACTAAGATATTACTCACAGTGATCTGCCGGTGGATTCACCTTGGAGCTCGACCCTACACATTACATAACACATATGGGTCACAATCAATTTAGTCCGTTCTTAATTCATACATCCCTCTTAGGCTTCTTTCTTATTCTTTTAATTCATTCATAGTGCTCAATGCATGCCTAAGGGTACTTAGAAGTGAAAGAGAACGGAAAATGAAATACAGAACACTTTTATAAAATTTCTGAAACAGGGGTCCCCGCTCGAGCGTGGGTTCCGCTGCTCGAGTGGACCCTCATGGTCTGCAAAAGTACTGGTTACCTCACTTTTACGCTCGAGCGTGAACTCGAATGCTCGAGCTGAAGGTCACACTACATGGCTCCCCGCTTCAGTGTGAATATCCCCGCTTGAGCGGATACCCATGTCTGCAAAACTCCTGGGAGCTCGTATTTCCCGCTCGAGCGGGACTTTCTACGCTCGAGCGGACATGCCAAATTCTGGATATAGCACCAAATTCATCACATTATGAAGCTCAATTTCATGAATTAATCACATACATGCCCCAAATTACAACAAACTTATTTCCAACATAACAATTTCATGTATTCAAAACTCATACTCTTATGAATTGTACATGCATGTGAGATATAGCTCTCATTCTCTATTTAAATGATGAAGAGATGATCAAAAGCATGAACTTCGATCAAAGATTCAACATGGATCATGTCTTTCAAGCTTAAACATACAAATTCATGGCAATTTCCTACATGCATGTGTATATTGACTTCCAATTTATCAAAACCAACTCATTTTCATCATAATCAATTCAATTCATGTTCTTGATCACCATTTAACCTTGAATTCATAAAATCACAAGCTCAAACTCATGAATTTACTCATCTAGGAGCTTTAATCTTCACAAATTCTAGTTAAATCTTGAGTGTATCTTCAAGATTCTCAAGCCTCTTGATCAAACCTTCAATTTGAGCTCCCTCTCTCTCTCTAAGCCAGCCTCACTCTCTCCCTAAGATATAAAATCTGATTTGAGCCTCAAAATGAATGAACACAAGTGTATAATGGCCTCTTTCATACAAACTCCCTTAATTACACTTATTCACTGATTAATACTAATTAATTGAGCACTATAGCATCAATTCAATCTATTTAATTTGATCCAAATCAATTTTCAATTAAACTTCACCGTAGGCTCTAAAAATTACGCCAATCACAATGGTATAGTCAATTCCGGTTCCTGTGGCCGATAGGGCCTTCAATTTAAATTCCAAAGCAAAAAGTCAAACAGATTTTCCTATGGTGAACAGATAGAAATTCAAAACCACATATATTCATATAAATGGCACTCAAAATCATATCAAACACATAATCATATTCATAATAAAGATCAATTAGCATAATACTGAACAGGGTTATCACAGTCTTCCCTCCTTTAGGAAGTTTGGTCCTCTAAACTTATTTTATCTTCGTCGAGAAACAAATGTGGATAACATAGTCGCATTTCATCCTCTTTTTCCCATGTGGCATCCATCCCATAGTGTTCTTTCCATTCCACTTTCACCATTGGGATGGACTTGCTTCTCAATTGTTTCACTTGTCGGTTAATGATTCGTTCTGGCCATTCGGCGTACTCCATATTTTCATCAAGAGCTACTCGGTGATAATCAATCACATGAAACAGGTCTCAAAGATAACCCCTCAACATTGATACATGAAACATATTATGGATTTGTTCGAATCCCAGTGGCAAAGCGACTCGATAAGTAACTGGACCAAGCCTTTCCAGAATTTGAAACAGCCCAATGTAATGGGGCGACAACTTACCCTTCTTTCCAAACCTGACTTGGCCTTTCATTGAAGTCACATGGATAAACACATGGTCACCAACCTCATACTCGAGAGGTCTTCTCCGAACATCTGCATTATTCTTTTGTCGGTCCTGAGCTGTTTTGAGCCTTTGCTGAATGGTTTTGATCTTCTCAGAAGTGTCTTGCACAATTTCAGGCCCAAGAAGAGCCCTATCCCCGACTTCTGTCCAACAAATTGGTGATCTACACCTTCTACCATACAAAGCCTCGTATGGTGCCATACCGATGCTGGAGTGAAAGCTGTTATTGTATGCAAACTCTGCCAGTGGCAAATAATTTTCCCAACTCCCTTGAAAGTCTAAGGCACACATCCTTAGCATATCTTCCAAAGTCTGTATTGTCCGTTCCGATTGTCCATCTGTCTGTGGGTGGAATGCAGTACTAAACCTCAGTTCTGTCCCCATAGCTCCCTGCAAACTTTCCACAATCTAGACACAAATTTCGGATCTCTATCCGAGACAATAGATACCGGAACTCCGTGTAAACAAACAATTTCATCAACATATATAGTAGCCAGTCTGTAAGCATCAAAAGTAGTTCTAACAGGTAGAAAATGAGCAGATTTAATCAGTCTATCAGCTACAGCCCAAATAGAATCCATACCTCGAGGAGTCCGAGGTAGACCAACAACAAAATCCATAGTCACATGCTCCTACTTCCATTCAGGAATAGGGAGAGGTTGGAGTAGACCGCCCGGTTTCTGATGTTCAGCTTTAACTTGCTGACATTGAAGACATTTGGATACATACTCTGCAATTTCTTTCTTCATTTTAGGCCACCAATAACTTTGTTTCAAATCCTGATACATTTTATTGTTACCCGAATGCATAGCAAACACTGATTGATGGGTTTCATCTAAAACCCTTTTCTTTAGTTCCGGAATATCTGGAATACACATTCGGTTTCGAAATCTCAACACTTCGCTTTCAATGTTGAAGTCCATTTTCAGACTTGTCTCAAATTCATCAATCACCTTCTTGAGGAATTCATCCTCTTTTTGTTTTTGTTTAATCTCATCAATGATTGCCGGTTCGGCTGAAATAGCGGCTATCAATCCGCCCTGTTCACACAATACCACTTCAATTTCAGACTTCTCAAAATCTTGCAAGATCTCTTTCTGTTCAGTAAGCAAACAAGCCATACTCCCTATCGACTTTCTTCTTAGGGCATCAGCGACTGTATTAGCTTTCCTGGGGTGATATTGGATTTCAAGATCATAATCCTTTATCAGTTCAAGCCATCTCCTCTGCCGCATATTTAGCTCTTTCTGTGTAAAGAAGTATTTTAGGCTCTTGTGATCTGTGTAGACTTCACATTTTTCCCCATACAAATAGTGCCGCCAGATTTTCAAAGCGAAAACAACTGCGGCCAATTCTAAATCATGTGTTGGGTAGTTCTTCTCATGTGGACTCAACTGTCGAGAGGCATTGGCAATTACCCTCCCGTTCTGCATTAGTACACAACCCAAACCTTTATAAGATGCATCACTAAAAATTACAAAGTTTTCTGTACCTGTGGGCAATGTCAACACTGGTGCAGTAGTTAGTCTCATTTTCAGTTCATGAAAGGCAGATTCTCTTTCGTCATTCCATTCAAATGGTTGCCCTTTGCGTGTCAGTTGGGTGAGAGGCACAGCTATTTTTGAAAAAAATTTCACAAACCTCATGTAATACCCGGCTAAGCCCATGAAGCTGCGGACCTCTGTTACATTTGTCGGTGTAAGCCAATTCACAATTGCCTCTATTTTCTGCGGGTCCACTGAAATCCCCTCTTTGTTGATAACATGCCCTAGGAAAATAACTTCATCCAACCAAAACTCACATTTCTTTAGTTTAGCAAATAACTTATTTTCTCTAAGTATCTGTAACACAGTCCTCAGATGTTGTTCATGTTCAAGTCTATTCTTGGAGTATATCAAAATGTCATCAATAAAAGCCACAACAAATTCATCAAGGTAGGTTTTAAAAATTTGGTTCATTAAGTCCATAAACGCTGCCGGAGCATTTGTCACCCCAAATGGCATAACAAGAAATTCAAAATGACCATACCTCGTTCTGAATGTGGTTTTCTCAACATCTTTTGCCTTCACTTTCAACTGGTGGTACCTGGATCTCAAATCAATTTTGGAAAACACTTGTGATCCTTGCAACTGGTCAAACAGGTCATCAATACGGGGTAAGGGATATTTATTTTTTATTGTTACCTTGTTCAATTCTCGATAATCGATACACAAGCGTAAGGTTCCGTCTTTTTTTTTCACAAATAACACCGGTGCACCCCACGGTGAAGTACCAGGTCAAATAAACCCTTTATCAAGTAGGTCCTGTAACTGTTCTTTCAATTCTTTCATTTCAGCAGTAGCCATTCTGTAGGCAGTTTTAGAAATAGGCTGGGTGCCTGGCATAATTTCAATAGTAAACTCTATCTCCCTGTCCACCAATTCCCCTGTTAATTCATTTGGAAATACATCTGGAAATTCTCTAACAATAGGGATACTGTTCAATTCAATATTCACAGATTGTTCAGACAACACATAACACAAATAACTCTGGCACCCTTTCCTGATCAGTTTACATGCCTTCATTACAGATATTAAATAAGGTGGAGGTATTACCCCGTTACCCACACACACAATTTCTTCCTGTTCTGGTGGTCTAAACACAACCCGTTTTGTCACACAATCAATTGTGGCACAGTATTTAGTTAGCCAATCCATGCCCAGAATTATATCAAAGTGCCTAAAGTTCAAGGGCAACAAATCCACATACAAAATAGTATTCCCAATTTGCATGTCACAAAAACGATATATAGATTCACACAATACAGATTCCCCGGATGGAGCAGATACACATAGCAGATATGGCAATAATTCTAGAGGTCTATTCAGTCTAGATGCAAATGCACATGTTACGAAAGAGTGTGTTGATCTAGAGTCAATTAACATAAAAGCATCTTGATTACATATAGAAATAGTACCTGAGACAACTGCCGTTAGCATTCCATGTATCACCCGGAATAAGCGCGAAAACTCTCCCTTGCCTCACGGTATCCCCGGTGGTAGTAGATCTCATAGTATTTCCCGGTTTTGGAATTGATGCCATTGAGCTAGTAGCAAATTTTCCACTGTTCTGATTACAATCTCGGGCCATATGCCCTTGTTTACCACATTTAAAACAAGCTCCTGACACACGGTAACAAACCCCATGATGCCTTTTACTACAAATATTACACATTGGGGATGTATCTCGGGAAGGATTAGAAGTATTTGAGGAGCCCGTATTCTGCTTCTTCAAAAATTTCTTCTTCGAAAAGAAGCCTTGTCTCTTACTACCTTTCTAGTCTGTCGTTGGTTTAGTCTGTCTAGCTATGTTAGCTTCTGACATTATGGCTCGGTCTAGCACCCCAATATAGGTTTCCAGCTTCAGGACATTTACCCTTTCTAGAATATCACTTCGAAGCCCACCTTCAAAATGTCTCGCTTTCTTGTAGTCGGTATCGATCACATGTGGTGCAAACCTGGCCAGCTCAGTGAATTTGGCCTTATACTCAGCCACTGTCATGCTGTCTTGTTTAAGTTCCATGAACTCCGATACTTTCCTGTCACGGATACATTGGGGAAAGTACTTATCATAGAAAACTTCCAAGAATTTTGCCCAGTCAACGTCTTTATGACTCTCACGCATTAACATCCACCATCTTCTTGCTTCGTCTTCCAACATAAAAGTGGCTAAAAGTACTTTCTTTGTCTCTGTAGACGCGCTCCTGGGAACTCTCCGATATCCGCGCGCGCGAGGGGCGCGAATCTCATTTTGTTCTGAGCTACTACAATTCGGACTCAATGTCACGGTTCTGAATCTAATCTCACAAAGTGCAATGCAAGACCGATAAATCACTAAAGAGTCCAAATCCAGCAAATCGTTTTTGGAAAACTGATTTTAATAAAGAAGTGTCAAACATGGACTGCTTTGCTAGATACAGAGTCGCCACCTAAATATTTTATTTTTGGGGGAATTTAGGAAACCCTGACTCGTGCCAAAGGCCACGTGTCCGTCATCACCAAAGTTGCCTCGGCTCGAGAACTTAGGTACGAAAGGGGAAGGTCATGCAATGAGCGCCCCCGCTCACCCGATCAAAGATCGGCCTGTACTAAGCATGATATTTTGTTTTTGAAAACACATGTGCTCTTATTCCGGTTAATTAGCTAATCTTACTACGTGATGCGCACAGCATACAAGTATAGACTAAATCGTCTAATTTGGAACAAAACATTGCTTATTCGTTTTGTAAAAAATGGTTTGAAGTTTACTACTCGCAAGTAGGCTAAATTCGGGATTCAATGAATTGTTCCAATTCAAGTAATCCAACCTTCACCCACAGGCATTCATGCAGTTATATCAAATAAGCAGTTAGCCTCATGGCAAGCATGCTTAATATGGCAGTCAATAACACACATGTAGTAAGCAGTTAGCCTCATGGCAAGCATGCTTAACATAGCAGTCAATAACACACATGTAGTATGCTAAAGCGTAAACACTCACAATGTACTCCGAGCCAAAACAAAGAACTAGTTAGAAATCATGCATGATCCTAGTTCATGTTAAGATGGCTAATGCAACACATGAGAAAATGCAACTTAGATAGGCTCGGCTATTCTAAGATGGCATGTGAAATGCAACTTAGTACATGTATTCAAATAGGAATTGAAATACAATGCAGTTAGTATGATGTGCCGAGCCCGGTGCATGTAATACAGATGAATGATGCATGCATGCATAGCATAAAGTATGCTCAATGAAATATGCCCTAAAACTAACCATCGTAAGTGGTTAAGTAAAAGGGAGAAAGAAATGGGAGTTGGAAAACATACATCACACGCGCGCACGCTTATTACAACAATTGGCCCTCTCGAGGGAGAGTCTGAATAAGAAACTAACTAACTAATCTAAGCTAATTAAACTAATTATTATACAACGAATAAGCTTATTAACTAATCCTAGTTAACTAACTATTACAAAACAGACTGAATAGTTAAACGCATTAACTAGCTAATCTAAGCATGGCAGCTAAGGAAAGCAATAAAACAGGATCCTCGAGGCGAGGAGTTTATGCATGCTCGGTCGCTTCGTTCGGAAATCCAACGCGATGCCCCGACTTGCCTCTGTTTTCAATTGTCCTCAGAACCTTGCACCAAGCTCCAGAAAGCTTCCAACTCACCTCGGGAATCTGTGAGAGGGCTGCCGACCAGTTGTTAAGGAAGGAGACCACCAGCTGACCACTTTCTGTACTGAAAAACCAGAAAAAGTGGTCGGCCAGCTAGTAATGCTGGTCGGCCAACCATTTGTTGCTGCCAAACTACAATTTGCTGCAACAGAGAGTAAGAAATGGCATAGCAATGTATTTGCAAGATATGTGTGCACGACCACCCTCCCTATCATTTTATAAGCTCAAGGGAGTGTTGTTCTCGACCCTCGGGCCACCAATCGCGCATCTCGATGCATGATGGCCGAGAAGCCGAATTGCACAATTCAATATGAAATGAATGCACACATAAACACATAAAGCCTAAAACTCTATCATGTTTGATCAAGAGCGTCGGCGACTGAGAATTGAGGCACGTTTCATCACTTTAAGTATGAAACGTCCCTCGTTTCCCGTGTTTGGACTAACACCTATTCCAAACACAATGCAACACATAACATGGCATGCACAATGCTATGTAACATGGAGCATGCAAAAATGCAATGCAACACAAGCATGCAAATATGCAATATGACTTGAGCATGCAATACAATAAAACAAATATACAATGGACTAGCATGCTAACAATAACATGCAAGGCAACATAACATAGCATACTCAATGCTCAATGGCATGCATGCTCAATGCAAAGCAACTTAAGATCTTAAATACAATGTCATGCATGCATGCGCAATGCAATGCAACAAGGGCAACTTATCAATGCTAGGGACATGCACAATGCAAAGAACTACTTGGCATACACAATGCAAAGACCTATATGGCATACACAATGCAATGTACAATAAGTATGCAAGCAACATGCAAATAAACATGTTAAATGGACTTAAACCAAAAGGGGTAGACCTCAGTCATGCCCAAATCAGTGGTCATAACACCAAAACAAAGGCACAAAATACAAAGCATGCATGCACAATGCATTGGCCAACCAAGTAGGCCTAAGAGCACAACCCTCAAGAAGGCTCAAGGAGTGATAAATGCGGAAGTGTAACAACACTAAATGCACTGAGATTAAGTAAGAAATGATGCCAAATCATTCAAACAAAGCAAGCATGGCATGCAAAGGTCCTAAAGCATGAAAGCTAATAAGGAGGGCTACAAAGGGGGGCATGCAATACATGGCACACATGCATTAACCAACCACAAACAGAGCTCACATAGGTCAAGACAATGACCAAAACATGCTAAGATGGAGGCTCAAAGACCTAGGCAAGATGGCATACAAGCTAGGCCATAAGCAAGGCAATAATGCACAACCCTTTTAAGCATTTAAAGCATGAAAGAAGTGGGAACATGGCAATGCTATAAGCTCTAAAATGAAGTATTAAATGATGCCAAATCATCTAAATAGCTCAAAGATAGCATGCATGAGTCAACAAAACACAAAGCTAGCAAGGCTAATTGCACTACAGCTATACAAAGCATGAAGGATATGGCAAAAGCAACCCAAAAAATTCATAGAACATGTCAAAATGATACTAAAGCATGCATGGAAGGAAGCCAAAACAAGCTAGCATGAAGGGCATAAGACATGATGCATACAAGGCAAATAAGGTAGATTACACTACACCTATTAAGACCAAGCATGGGATGACTTAACCAAAAAAAATTAGAGTTATATCATGGCAAAATAACCCCAAAAACACATTGAAATGATGGCTCGCAAGCTAAGGCATGAAGGCATACGCAATGGTTCATGTTAAAGGCATAAAGGGCAAACCCTCTAACGCATTGAATGAGTGATAAATGCAAGTGCATGAGCATGAAACATGGACTGAAATCACATATGAAATGATGCTAAATCATTCAAATAGGCCAAGTAAAGCATGCTAGTGGACTTGGCACACAAAGCTAACAAGCTAGAATGCCCTATAGCTATACAAAGCATGGCATGCATGACCAAAACAACACAAATCAGAGCTAGAGCATGCTAAAACATGGACAAAAGCTTCTTGAAGTTAAGCCAAAAGCATGCTAGAATGACATGTTAAAGCATGATGCATGTTAGGCTAATTCATGGAAATGCACTACAAGTGCATAGAGCATGCAAAAGGTGACCAAACCAAACCCCAACAGAGGTATGACATGGCAAAACATCAACAAAAACATGTTGAAATGGACTCAAGGCAAGCTAGAATGACATGCTACTTCATGAAGTATACAAAGCTAGTTTATGAGATTTACACTACAAGTGTATAAGGCATGCAAGGGGTGACCAAACCAAACCAAAACAGTGGTATGACATGCTGAAATAACCCCAAATACATGCTAAGAACAAGCCAACACAAGCTTAACAAACATGCTCAAACATGAGGCATTCAAAGCAAGTATTGAAGACACAAGGAGAGGGGATGACCCTCTCCTATTTGGAACCTCAAAACACCCTTCCCACCACTAAAATTCCTCTAAGTTTCAGTGGTGAGAAGGCCAAAACAAGGTGGTCCCAAAGGCTTAAAAAGAAGGCACAAAAGCAAGGCCAAACAAGGCCTAAGGGGAGTAAACAACCCCCCAACACAAAAGTGATCTTAAACAAAGATCTTAAGCACAAAAATTCAGAACTTTTTGTAGTTAAGAGTTAAGCTTAAAATAGCATGCAAGTAGGGCTAAAAGCTTAAGCAAAAATGGGGGATTTAAGGGTTAGAAACTCACCCTTGAAGACCACCTTTAAAGCTGCAACTCCAGCAGGTTTTTCAAGCTCAAACCAACCCAAGAACACCGAAACCAGCTCCTAAGCACCTCAGCAACAAAAGGATGGTGTTTGAGTGTGTGTTTGTGTGCAAAAATGAGACAAAATGACACTTTAAGGCACAAAACAAGAGCAAAAGAGAGATATAGATACAAGTGTGTATGTATATCTCAAACCACCAATTTCTGAACCTGGAGGAGGGAGGAGGAGCCTCCCTCTTATAGAGAACAAAAGCACAAGCTTCTTGAAGAAGCTAAGGCTCAAGGCCATCCCTCCATACACGTGTATGAAGGATGGTTCTTGTGCTCTCCAGCTGGGCCAGCTGGCCAAAAATATCTCCAAAAAGGTGACAAAAAGCAGCCGACCACTTTAAGTGCTCTCCCAGAACAAAAACTGGTCGGCCATGGTGGGAGAGAGTCTAAAGCATGAAAACAAGCAAATGGTGTGGTGGCCGACCATTTTTGATGGTCCAAAGATCAGGGAGACCAGTTGTCAAACCAGAAAACTGGCTAGCAGGAAGAAAAGTGGTTTGAGGGGAGAGAAACTGGTCTCTTACCCTTGTACCACCTTCCAAACAAGAAAAACAAGGTTTGTACCAAAAACAAACCAAAACGAATGCAAGACGAAAGTTCGGGAGGCAAAGCGCGCAGCCGGGAGCCTCGAAAACTAGCTGACAAGCACCAAAAGTGGTTTGCGACCACAAAAGTGGTCTCCCAAACCATAGTGGCCCTCTGGGCCAAGGAAACAAGGTGTGGTTCAAAAACCACGCCAAACGGAGAACGTTAAGCGGTCCCGAGACAAGGCGCACGACCAAAGGCTCCAAAAACCGGAAACTGGTCTCCAAATGGGAAAAGTGGTCTCCGACCACAAAAGAGTGGTCGACAAGACCCCTCCTTCCCTTAGGCAAGGAAAACAAGGCTTGGTCCACAAACCAAGCCAAAGCACAAAGAGTTCAGAGGCCAGGAGGCAAGGCTCCCAACCAAAACTCTGAAACCTCGAAACGAGCACAACATGCGCAATCACCGAGCGCTCAATCGATGACGTCTGACTCTTAAGGTTGGTCAAAAATGGGGTGTCTACAGTCTCTGAACAAGGAAACACCTCAAACAGCTTTTCAATGCCGAGAACCCATGCTTCGGCTTTCAATGGATCTAATCCCCCATGAAACTGTGGTGGTTTCATTTTCTTAAACTCTTTGGTGAGAGCTATTATCCGGTCATCATCCTTTAAGTCTGGCACAGGAGGTGCCTGAGGTGGAGGTCAAGGATGCGGTTGTTGCCACTATTGTTGCCATTGTTGTTGTTGCCTCAATGTTTATGCCATTTCCTGATGCAATCTTTCCATTCTATCCATTCTGGCAGTAAAAGACTCCTCTATCTCATCACCTCTTGTTCTCACCATCTGATTAAACTTGCATTATACTTTATACAAAAGATTCACAAGCATGCATATACTGAAGAGCATACATATTCAAATAATTTGCAATGCAAACAAATCACAACTTATAACACATAATCGTTCATATTAAAACATTTAAGCGTATTCTCGATGCTTTCAAATTCATATTTATCACATGAATACATCCTAGATCTTTTCTAGACGTTTATTGCTCATTTGGACAAGTGTGTGAGTTATTAACTCGTCCTCTGATACCACTCTGTCACGACCCGAACCTGCCCCTATGGGTTAGGGACATAACCGGCCAGTAATCAAGAGATTACGTACGGCCTCAAACCATATAAGACATAACTCATCAGAGTAAATGAGCCAAATGGAAGCAAATTTAAAACTTTGTCCATAGAGTTGTGCTTATACGTACCTCATAACATTTCACATAAGTATTCGTTAATAACTCACATCAAAGGGAAGTTAACATATAAACTGTACATACAGGATCATTCAAGTCTAAGTCAGTCAAACCCAAACTTTATATACAAAAGTAATCCAATGTTTTCGCCAACATAACAAAATTATAACAAAAGAACAAAAGAGGCGAAAACAAGTCTTGTGCGTGAGATGTTGGGCTGACTCTTCAAAACCTTGACTGTTTCTCACATATTTCACTGAGGCTGGGTTTGGACATCCCTTGGCTCACCTACATACACATGAATGAGTGTGAGCGAAAGCCTAGTGAATAATATCAAATAAAGAAAGTACACGAGTGAGATTCACCTATATGAAACGGCCTTGGGCCCATCTCGTATTCTACTTTGTGTATTATTCAGTACATTAGGCGATTCAAGCCTGAACATATCAAATGGTCTCTGGCCCACTTTATTCTTAAACGAACGGCCTCGAGCCCAATTCATTCATGCGTATCAAACGGCCTTTGGCCCAATCATTCATGTCCAACGGCCTCCGGCCTACTCATTGACCATTCATTCATATACGACGGCCTCTGGCCCATTCATTGGCCCACTCATTCATATCCAACAGCCTCTGGCCCATTCATTGGCCCACTCATTCATATCCAACGGCCTCTGGCCCATTCATTGGCCATTCATTCATATCCAACGGCCTTTGGCCCATCCATTGGCCCTTTCATTCATATCCAACGGCCTCTGGCCCATTCATTCATATCTAACAGCCTTTGGCCCATTCATCGGCCCATTCATTCATATCCAACGACCTCTGGCCCATTCATTCATATCCAACGGCCTCTGGCCCATTCATATGGCATAACAAGCATTTGTCCACAATTCAAACTAACAGACCTATAAGACTTATGATAAGCAATTGGACAATTAACATACTTCAAAATATCTTTACTAAGATATTACTCACAGTGATCTGCCGGTGGATTCACCCTGGAGCTCGACCCTACACATTACATAACACATATGGGTCACAATCAATTTAGTCCGTTCTTAATTCATACATCCCTCTTAGGCTTCTTTCTTATTCTTTTAATTCATTCATAGTGCTCAATGCATGCCTAAGGGTACTTAGAAGTGAAAGAGAATGGAAAATGAAACACAGAACACTTTTATAAAATTTCTGAAACAGGGGTCCCCGCTCGAGCGTGGGTTCCGCCGCTCGAGCGGACCCTCATGGTCTGCAAAATTACTGGTTACCTCACTTTTACGCTCGAGCGTGAACTCAGACGCTCGAGCTGAAGGTCACACTACATGGCTCCCCACTCGAGTGTGAATATCTCCGCTTGAGCGGACACCCATGTATGCAAAACTCCTGGGAGCTCGTATTTCCCGCTCGAGCAGCGCTTTCCACGCTCGAGCGGACATGCCAAATTCTGGAAAATCCAGAATTGTTCTTGAGCTTCAAACTTGCATTCAAATCAACATATCTTGCATATTATGACTCAAACTTCACATATACAATTACTAACATGATATAGCACCAAATTCATCACATTATGAAGCTCAATTTCATGAATTAATCACATATATGCCCCAAATTACACCAAACTTATTTCCAACATAACAATTTCATGTATTCAGAACTCATACTCTTATGAATTGTACATGCATGTGAGATATAGCTCTCATTCTCTATTTAAATGATGAAGAGATGATCAAAAGCATGAACTTCAATCAAAGATTCAACATGGATCATGTCTTTCAAGCTCAAACATACAAATTCATGGCAATTTCCTACATGCATGTGTATATTGACTTCCAATTTATCAAAACCAACTCATTTTCATCATAATCAATTCAATTCATGTTCTTGATCATCATTTAACCTTGAATTCATAAAATCACAAGGTCAAACTCATGAATTTACTCACCTAGGAGCTTTAATCTTCACAAATTTTAGTTAAATCTTGAGTATATCTTCAAGATTCTCAAGCCTCTTGATCAAACCTTCAATTTGAGCTCCCTCTCTCTCTCTAAGCTGGCCTCACTCTCTCCCTAAGATATAAAATCTAATTTGAGCCTCAAAATGAATGAACACAAGTGTACAATGGCCCCTTTTATACAAACTCCCTTAATCACATTTATTCACTGATTAATACTAATTAATTGAGCACTATAGCATCAATTTAATCTATTTAATTTGATCCGAATCAATTTTTAATTAAACTTCACCGTAGGCTCTAAAAATTACGCCAATCATAATGACGTAGTCAATTCCAGTTCCTGTGGCCGATAGGGCCTTCAATTTAAATTCCAAAGTAGAAAGTCAAATAGATTTTCCTACGGTGAACAGATAGAAATTCAAAACCACATATATTCATATAAATGGCACTCAAAATCATATCAAACACATAATCATATTCATAATAAAGATGAATTAGCATAATACTGAATAGGGTTATCACGCGTACCCTTTGGTGTCCGGCCAAATGTATCTTGAGCCAGCCATCATATGTTATCCGGCCAGTCAGAAAATACATCGTTGGATACACAAGGTAAAGTTAGCACAAATTGAAAAGAGAAGTGTGTATTTCAGAGGATTTCACATCTTCATTCATTCCCACTGTGTCAATTACTCCGTTTGTTTGAAAGCATATGATATTTTGTTTTGAGCAACAATGAAGCTCAAGACATATTGCTAATGTTTGGAACTACACAACCAAACTCATTTTGAAAAAAAAATTCCATTTGGTCAAAAAGCATTTTGGCCAAAACAGGGGTTTGGATAGTTTAAAGGCTCAAACCTTAGACTTCTTGCTGAAAGATTCATAGGACTAACACATCTCATTTTCATCATTGGGTACCTAAGAAAGAGCACCCAAGTCTTAAGGCTGGTAAAAAATAGGGTGTTTACATATGCCAACAGAGAAAACCCCGTTCATATTATTCTCTGACAAGGATTTGCTACCGGAAGAATCAAACCATAACAAACCTTTGTATGTATCACTCAAGTACAAAGACAAGTGGGTATCGGTGGTTCTTGTTGACACAGGGTTCATAGTGAATGTGTGCCCAACATGGACAGCCTATGCCTTGGACATGAGGCCCTCAGACTTCACAGCAACAAACTAGGCAATTAGGGCATATGATAATACCAAAAAAGAGGTGATGGAAACTATGAAAATCGGAGTGATTGTGGGACCAGAAGAGCATGAAGTAGATTTCTATATCATAGACGTCCCAACCTCTGTGAACATATTGCTGGGAAGGCCCTGGCTGTACCAACTAATGGTCGCGTTATCTATAGTTTATTAGAAGGAAAAATACACATAGGATGGTGGGAGCGTGACTATCTTTGAGGATACCTCTGTTTGTTTGAGAATAATTTATTTATTTATTTTATTATTTATTTATTTATTTATTTGTGCACATTGTTTTGCTTAAGAAAAGTTGTGGGTTCAATTTTGTTGATGTGGCCAGATCAACATTACCTTGTATGTAAATTTGAAAGTATGGGTAGACTTACTTTTTTGTCATATACAAACCATGTCTTGTCATCATGGTACTTTCTACTATGAGTTAAAGTAAAGAGCACTTAGCAATCAGTCCTATTAAATAGATTTATTTACCTACTGGTTCTAGCTAATAAATTTGTCACTGTAAATTTATTTATAAAAATAAGAGAGACTGATAAATTTATCTTTATCAATAGGACTTAATGGATAATAAGTTCCAAAAGTATGACCTATTGGTAATTTGCCTTTAAAGTAATGACCAGAAATGTCATGACCCGAACTCGCCCCCATGGGTTAAGGACATAACCGGCCAGTAATCAAGGGATTACCTACGGCCTCAAACCATTCTAGACATAACTCAACAGAGTAAAGGGGCCAAACGGAAGCAATTTCAAACTTTTGTCCATAGAGCTGTGCTTATATGGCACGTCATAACAATCCATACATATACATGTTAATAACTCACATCAAAATATGTACTAACACAAAGTTCTGTACATACAGGATCATTCAATTCTAGGTCAGCCAATCAAAACTATATACAAACGTATCCAAAGTCCTCGCCAACATGGCAAAATAAAACAAGATAGCAAAAGGGCGAAGATGAGTCTCGTGCGTGAGACGTATGGCTGACTCTTCAAAACTTTGGCTGTTTCTCACAACTTCACTGAGGCTGGGTTTGGACCTCCATTGGTTCACCTTCAGACACATAAATGAGTGTGAGTGAAAGCCCAGTGAATAATATCAAATAAAGAAGTTACACAAACGGTATTTAGAACAACGTGCTTCAAATAGCCTTAGGCCCAATTCGTATTTCTATCTAGCATATATATATATATAAATATAGGTCGAGTGACTGCGGTTTCAAACACATCATACGGCCTCGAGCCCAATTCATTCGTGTCATACATGTTATACGGCCTTTGGTCCATTCATTCATATCATTCATCTCAAACTGGCCTTTGGCCCATTCATTCTTACATTCATGTCAGACTAGCTTTTGGCCCATTCATTCTTTCATTCATGTCAAACTGGCCTTTGGCCCATTCATTCTTTCATTCATGTCAAACTGGCCTCTAGCCCATTCATTCTCTCATTCATGTCAAACTGGCCTTTGGCCCATTCGTTCTTTCATTCATGTCAAACTGGCCTCTGGCCCATTCATTCTCTCATTCATGTCAAACTGGCCTTTGGCCCATTCATTCTCTCATTCATGTCAAACTGGCCTCTGGCCCATTCATTCTCTCATAGCGAACGGCCTTAGGCCCAGCCATATGGCATAACAAACATATGGCCTTAGACTCATAAAGCTTATAGCGGAATAAGTAATTGGACAAACGACATATTTCAAATATCTTTATTAAGATATTACTCACAGTGATCGGCTGGTTGATTTGCCCTGGAGCTTGACCCTACACATCACATAACACATATGGGTCACAAATGATTCAATCCGTCCTTAATTTACACATTCCTCTTTAGGCTTCTTTCTTATCCTTTTAACTCATTTACAATGCTTAATGCATGCCTAAGAGTACTTAGAAGTGAAAGAGAACGGAAAATGAAACACAGAACACCTTCATAAAATTTCAGAAACAGGGGTCCTCGCTCGAGCGTGGACTTTCCTGCTCGAGCGGACCCATTAGGTCTATAAAAGTTCTGGTTACATCATTTTTATGCTCGAGCGTGAACTCGGACGCTCAAGCTGAAGGTCATTCTACATAGCTCCCTGCTCGAGCGTGAAATCCCCCACTCGAGCGAACACCATGTCTACAAAAAGTTCTGGGAGCTCGTATTTCCCGCTCGAGCGGCGGTTCCCCCGCTCGAGCGGACATCATAAATTTTGGGTTTTCCAAAATTGTTCTTGGGTTCAAATTCAACATTCAAAGGTTCCAAAGCTCATGATTTTGGTTCAAAACATGCAAATACATCACATTATATGAGAATGAAAGAGTGTGACACCAATTTGCTCAAAATCGTCATCAAATTCTCAAACTATCCAACATAACAAGTCCATGCATTCAAACTCATATTCTTATAAATTGTACATGCATGTGAGATATACTCATTGTTCTTAACTTAATTGGTAAAGAGATGATCAATTACATGGACTTCATTTACAATTCGACATGGATTACACACTTTATGCTCAAACATGGAAATTCATAGCAATTTTCTACATGCATGGGTTCCATGACTTCCAGTTCTTCAAGACCAACTCATTTTCATCACGATTAATTCATTTTATGTTCTTTATCATCATTCAACTTTGAATTCACAAAGTTATAAAGCTAATATTCACAAATTCACTCACCTAGGAGCTTCAAACACCCAACCTCTAGCCAATTCTTGAGTTTAATCTTCAAGATTTCCAAGCCTTGAGCCAAAATTGCACAATTCTTCTCTTGCTTTCTCTCTAGCCGACCCTCTCTCTCTTTCCTTAGGATAATTCCAGCCAAAATGTATGAGGAGAGAGAGGTTGAGTGCTTAGTGCCCCTTTATATACAATTTCCCTTAATTACAATTATCAACATTACATATTTGAGCACTAAGTCATTAATTTAATCTAATTAATCTGATCCGAATCAATTTTCAATTAAATTTCACCATAGGTTCTAAAAATTATGCCAGTCACAATGGCGTAATCAATTTCGGGTTTTGTGACTGATAAGGCCTTTAATTTAATTTCTAAAGCAGAAAGTCAAACAGATATTCCTACGGTGAACAGATAGAAATTCAAAACCACATATTTTCACACAATTAGCACACCAAATCATATCAAACACATAATCACAATCACAATTAAGACTAATAAGCATAATACGGAACAGGGTTATCACAAGGAAAGACCAAACAAATTGGCAAACTTATCTGAGGGGGAACTACTAGTTTGGGACTTGACTTCACTTATGGTGAGGCTATCTCCTCTGGTGATTGGTTTCAAAACTAGATTACATAAGTCCTGGATGATGATGTATTAATTCATTTTGTCTCTTTGTTATGGGCAACTTGGATTCATCGTAACAAAACAAACTTTTGTAATGACCTTTCTACTACGCAAACCATTTTGATGGCCTATAAACTTTGTGATTGGAATGTGATTCCTAAACTATGGTTATGAATCAACCTATAGCTCTAACTGCAATATCCCAACTATGTTGAAAGTTGGATCAAGACTCTTGCATTCTTTCTTTACTTTTGATATTGCAGATTTACAGCTATGGACCTTGTGATTGATGGATCTTGGAAACAGGAGTCTTTAAGCAAGAGTCTTTACAAGCTGGTGTCGTGTGGGTCACCTCTGATGTCCATAGAAAAGAAACTGTTCCAATTTGTGGAGGCCTTAAAGTTGTCTTCCCCAATAGTTGAGAAAGTCCGAGCGTGCCTAGTTACTCTATATTTCCACACCACTAAGACTTATTTAATTTTGATAGTCAAAAAAAAATTTTTTTTTTTTTTTTTGGGCTAAAAAATTGCCTTTCAATGGGAAATATATTTGTCCAACACATACTTCTTTAGAAGGGTGAACTTCTTTAGTAGAGCAAAATCACTATCAAGAATGCAAGCTTTAGATTGCAAAGATTGAGCTTACAAAACATCAAGGTTCCAATCAAATGAATTTTGCTATCCCTTCTTCAAATATTTATGATTTGAATGACGAATCATATTGTGCCTATGTTTGATGGTTAGATGTGGGGCAAAAGGTCATGATTTATGAACATTTATATTAGACGGAGAGATGAACTTATCCAACTTAACTTTTAGCTTTTCTTTTAAGGCTCATTATATGTCCATAAAATCTGGGCAGGTTCAGATTTATCACTACAACCCACAAGGTCCATCTATTTATACGGCCCATTTTTTACAAATTCCCTCTTGTCCAGCTAGCAAGGAGAAATTGAAGGCAAAAGAAAGATCAGTATCAAGAACTCAGCTCCAGAAAAAGCAAACTAAGGGGAAGTTCGGGGTTAACAAGAGATTGGGGGCATCATCTCTGAACTTGAGGAAACGAGCTATCTTTAGGTCAACTGTAGCTGCCATTTCATTATCCACGGTAAATGGAAATAGTAGAGGTCAGAGAGTGTTATCGGAGGCAGAGGCTTCTATACAAATTGGTAAAGCGCTGGGCCTAAAATGTGAAGATAAAGCAAAGGAGGTGCTGAGCAAGCTAGAGAAGTTGGAAGCTCAAGATCAACAGAGAGCTAAGAAGAAGGAAGGAGTGAAAAGCTAGTCTGTTATATCCAGTTGTTTAAGAGTAATATTCATACTCATGAAGATACAATCATGGAATGTGAGAGGAATTGGAAGACCTGAAAAAAGGAGGAGGATCAAGAAAAGCCTTTTAGATAGGAAAGTGGATATTGTGTTACTTCAAGAAACTAAGAAGCCAACAGTGGACTCTGACTTGGTTAGGTCTATGTGGCCTGGGGATCATTTTGATTTCATGGGTGTAGATGCGATTGGTCGAGCTGGAGGACTCTTATGTATTTGGAACCCTGAGGTATTTCAATTGAAGGCTTGCTGTAGTTCTCAAAATTTGATCCTATTATCAGGTACATTATTTTCCAGTTTTGATTGTGTTATCATAAATGTGTATGGTCCTAATGAGGTGGGCAAAAGGAAAGAGACGTAGGACGCTTTAGTAAGGTTGAAAGCCAGTTTTCTGGGGCCATGGTGTCTAGGGGGGGACTTCAATGAAATCAGGAGTATTTCAGAAAGAATAGGGTGTTCAAGAAGGGATAGAAGAATGAGGGATTTTAATAATATGATTGACCAATTAGAGTTGATAGATATGCCTTTGTTAGGGAGGAAGTTTACGTGGTGTAATTCTCAAGCAAGGGAGAAATGGAGCAGAATCGATAGATTTTTGCTTAATTATGAATGGGTGCAGAATTTTTCCTTCAAACTATGGGGACTTCCTGGATTGTTGTCTGATCACTGTCCTATTATCTTAATGAAGGATGAGAGGGACTGGGGCCCTAAACCCTTCAGGTTTCTTAATGCCTGGATTCTACATCCAAAATTCATTTCCTTTGTTCAACAAAGTTGGTCAGAACTTGGTGTGACAGGATGGGCAGGATACAAGTGTCTTATGAAGTTTAAAGCACTGAAACAGGCTCTTAAGAAGTGGAATGTGGAGGTGTTTGGTAGGATTGAATTAAAATTGAAAAGTGTGGAAGATGAGGCTCATTCGCTAGATTTGTTAACTGAGGAGAGACCATTACTTGATACAGAATTGATTAGAAGAAAGGAAGTGAGAGGTGAAGTTTGGAAGTTAAGTAAAATGTTGGAATGGATTTGGTTACAAAAATCTCGATTGAATTGGGCAACTAAAGGGGATAAAAACACTAAGTTCTTCCATATAATGGCATGTACCAGAAATAGCAGGAATTCTCTGTGCTCAATACCAATGAATGGTATGTTGCTTGAAGAGCCTTCGAAAATTAGGGATGCAGTTCAAGTTCATTTTATGAGGCTATTTTCGGAAGATTGGAAAGTCCGTCCCAAATTGTCTGGCCCTTTTAAGAGTATAGGAGGAGCTCAAATTGTGGCACAATTGGAGGTAGATTTTATAGAGGAGGAGATCCGGAATGCTATAAAGTGTTGTGATGGAAATAAGGCTCCTGGGCCAGATGGGTTCAACATGTCCTTCTTTAAGAAATATTGGCAAATAGTGCGGGTTGATGTGTTACAGTTTATGAGGGAGTTCCATCAGAATGCTAGCCTGGTTTGTGGAATTAATAGCTCTTTTATCGCCCTAATTCCAAAAGTTTCAAGTCCTTCTTACTTGAATGAATATAGGCCTACTAGCTTGATTGGATCCTTGTACAAAATCTTAGCTAAGGTGTTAGCTAACAGATTGAAAAAGGTGATGCCCAAGATTATTGGTAAGGCCCAGTCAGCTTTTTTTAGGGGAAGGAATATTTTAGATGGAATTCTGATAGCTAATGAAATAGTGGATGGGTGGAAGAGATCTAACCGAAAAGGTTTGGTGCTCAAGTTGGATTTTGAAAAGGCCTATGACTCGATTAATTGGGAGTTTTTATTTGATATGTTGTCAAAGTTTGGCTTTGGATCTAGGTGGGTTAGATGGATGAAATCTTGTGTTTCCTCTGCCAAGATCTCTGTCCTAGTAAATGGGTCACCAACATCTGAGTTTTGTCCACAAAGAGGTCTTAGACAAGGAGATCCATTGTCACCATTCTTATTCAACATTGTAGCAGAGGGCCTCAATATTTTACTGAGTAGAGCTAAGGTGTTGGGCCTAATTAAAGGGGCTGAGGTGGGTTCTAATGGCCTTAGAGTCACACATTTGCAATTCGCGGATGACACGATTATGTTTTGTGATGCAAATAGGGTGGAGGTGACCAATATCAAAAGAATTCTAAGATGTTTTGAGATTGCTTCGGGCCTGAAAATTAACTACCACAAGAGTGTCATCTGTGGTGTTGGGGTGGATGAGGAACTAGTGTAGAAGTTTGCTGACTCGTTAAATTGTCTTCACCAAAAGTTGCCTCTCAAATATTTGGGACTACCTTTGGGGGCAAATCCTAGCAGGAAGAGTACCTGGAAACCCGTTCTTGACAAGTTCAAACAGAAATTGTCCACATGGAAGAGAAGGTTGTTATCCTTTGCCGGGCACCTAACTTTAATTAAATCTGTATTGTCCTCTTTACCTATCTACTATATATCTTTGTTCAGAATTCCGGCTGGAGTGGCTAAGGAGATTGAGAGATTGCAATCAACTTTTCTTTGGGGTGGCTCTGATCTTAGAAGAAAAGTTCACATGGTCCGGTGGGAGGTGATTACTAAAAATAAGCAATTAGGAGGGTTAGGTGTGAAGAGGATTAAAACTTTGAATCAATGTTTACTATTAAAATGGTGGTGGAGATTTGGTGTGGAGAATCAATCGCTTTGGAAAGAAGTGATTTGTGCAAAATATGTGCCAGCGGATGGTAGATGGTTCCCAAAACTGATTGGTAGAGGTTCAAAACTCTGAACTGATATAATTCATGTTGTTCATTCCAATCCAGAGCTGCATCAATTCTATATGAATAATTCTAAGCTAGTTCTGGGGGATGGGAGAAGAGTTCTTTTTTGGAGGGACAAGTGGGTGGGTAATGTTTGCTTAATGGATGAATTTCCAAGGCTTTTCTTATTATCTAATGATAAAGATGGTGTGGTTAGTGTGTTTTTTGAAAGAAGGGCAGAGGATGGTGGATGAAACCTGGGATTTAGAAGATCTTTGATGGTTTGGGAGGAGGAAGAAGCATATAGATTATCCTGTCTGCTTAGCACTGCACCAACACTGCATAGTACCAAACCTGATGAGCTTCTTTGGTGTGCAGACCCTTCTAAGCTCTTTTCTGTTTCATCAGTATATAAATGGACCGAATCTTTTCTGGGACCTGCAATTCCAGTGGCTGCCTCAATTTGGAACAACTTTGCGCCCCCAAAAGTGCAATTTTTCGGGTGGTTAGCTTGGCTTGGTAAGGTTAAAACATCTTCTTTCCTTCATAGAATTGGAATTCTCACAGGAAATGTAAATCTTGGCTCTGTTTTTTGTCATATTGAGGTTGAATCTGTGGAACATATTTTGCTCCACTGCCCTTTTGTGTGGATGCTTTGGTCAGATATTATCCACTGGTGGGGATTGCAGTGGGTGATTCCAGGATCTGTGCATGGTTTGCTGGAATGGTGGTCCGGATGTGTAATGCAGAAGCTGGAGAAGAAAATCTAGATGGCAATCCCTTTGGCCACTCTCTGGTCCACATGGAAGCACAGAAACGACTCTGTTTTTAATGGTTCTCAACCAAATCTGGAAGCTTTGTGTGAATTAGTGAAGGTTAGAGTTGCTATGTGGCTCAAAGCATCGAAACTCCAGGTTGATTTCTCCATAAATGATTTGGTCTTTAATCTGCCTCGGGTGAAATATTGTATCAGGAATGGAGGGTGAAGGTTTTAGTTCTACTCTGGTGCATTTTGGCCTCATAAATGGGCTGGGTTATTGTCTGGAATTCAAAACAGAAGTTCACTGAATTTTACTGAGTTTGTAGAATGAGAAGGATCAAGCTATTGAGGTTGTGATATGAGAAGGATCTAATAGTGGGATGGATCATCAGTGTATTTGTTTATTTGTGGGAAGGATCAAGCTAATAGTTTGCTGGTCTCTTTATATATTTGTTTTGGTGTTTGTGATATGAGAAGGATCATTAGTGTATGCTTGTGCAATAGCCATCAAGCTAATCTGTCTTGATAGGTTGCAGCAATTCCACAAACAGTAGCTAATCTGACTTCGTATTGGCTACAAAAGTATAGGCTGAATTGTTGTAATGTGGTGTGCAGAACTGCTGTGGTATCTTGCTAATGGTTGCAAAAGTACAGGCTGAACTGCTATAATGTGGAGTGCTGAATGTGCTGTGCTGATTTCTGAACTGCTATAATGTGGAGTGCTGAATGTGCTGTGCTGATCTAATAGTGGGCTGTTAATTTGGGTCGATGTGCTATGCAAGTGGGCAAGCTGGCTGCAAGTTCTGGCTGCAAGTCCTGGATGGTGTTCTGCTATGTTTGTTGGTAATCTGTCTTGCTGAGCTGTTAAATTGATTAGCTAGGCTTAGTTGTGGGATGTTAAGTTTGGGATGATGTGTTATGCTATGTTGCTGAACTGCTGGTGGTCTGTTGTTACATTGTTTGGATCTGTTGGTCTGATGGTGGTCTGCTGGTGGGCTCTAGGCTGCTAAGCTAAGGTTTGCTAGTATGCTATGGTTGAATCTGCTGTGTTATTCTGGGCTGATGGCAAAGGTTCAAGTATGCATTTGGAATTGATTTTGGCTTAGGTTCATGTATGCAAAAGTATGCCTTCCTACTGCTGTGTCTGCTGTGCTTGTTCTGGTTAGTTTTTCTGTTCTGTTTTGGTTCACTTTGTCTGTGTTCTGTTCTCCTGTTTTTTTCCTTTCGGGTTTGGTTCCTCACCAAACTCCTTCCCTTTATTTGATGTAATCTCATCTCTTGTATGGTTTTCCATCAATAAAGGTTCCTTCTTTTTGCTGATAAAAAAAAATGATGACAAATGGACATGTTTGAGTGGGTTTTAATTGGGTTAATTTAAATTGTTGCTTTTGGAAAGCCAAACCAAACCTGCACAACAAGTAATAGGGCTTAATTGAGTTGACTTGTCCTAGGGAAATTTGGCAAAGAAAAAACTAAATGAATAAAAGGCATAATTAATACAAATACAAACTAAAGAATTAAGTATAACAGACATTTTGTTCTTGGAGTTCATAATTGCATTTTGATTGAATATTGATATAAGTATAAATGAAGAGTAAGGTAGACAAAGAAAAAGTCAATTTGTTTTGAATATATAGTATCAATCATTGAGTAACAAATCCTTGGAAATGTGGTAGATACTCGATTCTAAGCTTTTCGCATTGTGATACACATCAACGCTCTAATCTTTTTGCGGATGCTTCTCAATTCATGCATGCTTTTTGTGGCATCAAGGCTTTCATATTGATTCTTAGCAATTCAATTGCAATTAAAAAATATATATATTTCGTCTCAAATTAAGGAAAAGTTAAAAATTTTAACATGCCTAGGGATTGTTTTAAGAATTATACATATGAATTAAGATACAATGTAACTTAATTGCCTCTAATCTTATATAATAACAAGCAAGTGCAAAAATTATTGGGAATTAAGCATTGTTTTCTTGCATTATATTCTCAATACAACTTCTCTACATGATAGGTTTTGATGCTCTATATTTGTTGTTCTCCCTCACATGATTAGCTTGAAACAAACTAATGTGATGATATTATTTTCTTTACAAATTTATTTGTCATTCCTCCATAGTTCGACAATCTTCAAAATCCATTACAGTATACAACTAAATTGATAGCAGCAAAGACTTATTACTATGTTCAACCATAAAACATCTTATTAGCAAAACTTGTCTATATTATACTAAAGAGCATGAAGCTTGACTTGAATCCCACGTTGCGGACGAACTGTTAAAACTTGAACTGGTGAGTGACTATAGGTTGGGGATAAAGTGAAGGCATAGCATTGCAGAATCATTGACAAAGCAATTTTTGTTTCATTGATTGCAAAGCTCATGCCAACACAACTTCGTTGTCCAAAACCAAATGGAAGATACACTGCTGGGTTGTTGTTGGTAGCTTTAGCAACTCCTTCTGAAAATCGTTCTGGTTTGAAAAGATACACATCATCTCCCCATATTTGAGGATCAAGATGAAGTGCCAATGTCAAAATAGTCACATTTATATTGGCCGGAAGAATGAATTGTCCCAGTTTGACTTTTCGTTGAACTTTTCTTGTAATGTTGATGATAGGAGGATATAGTCTCAGAGACTCGTTAATGATCATGTTCATCTATACAAAAAGGAATAGAAAAGTCCAGTTATTATTGAATGATATGTGTTCTTCAGTGTATTTGTACAAAAGGATATATAATTTGATTTTGTGATCACTAGTGTTAATGTACCTTTTTCATTCTTGGAATGCCTTCTGCATTTGGATCTTGTTGGCCAAACAATTCAAGGACCTCCTTTCTTGCTTCCTCTTGCCAATCTGTATGGATTGCTAGAAGAAGCAC
The DNA here is from genome assembly GCA_036172215.1 of Camellia granthamiana. NCBI lineage: Eukaryota > Viridiplantae > Streptophyta > Magnoliopsida > Ericales > Theaceae > Camellia > Camellia granthamiana. The sequence goes on along the minus strand of CM069913.1, from coordinate 76,734,526 downwards.
AGACCATGCAAGCAAGGTGGTTGTAGTTTCATGTCCAGCAATGTAAAAGGCCTTACACTCATCAACCACATTTTCCACTGTAATCCTCTTATTCTCATCTGCGTCATTACTTGCCTTCACAAGTAGTCCAAGAAGATCAGTCCCATAGTTGTCTACTTCTGTCATTGCGTTTTCTCTTTTCTTTATAATCTCTAAAATTGAATCTCGTATCCCGTGTTCAAGTTTTTCTGATTCTATATCATCGGTACTTTTCCAAATTTGACTGCGCAAATATATAAATGATCAATCAAAATTAGGATGAGAAAGACAACCCACGCTTCTTGTAAGGGAAATAGTTTAGTACAATTGAATAGATCAACTAATTATATTTTACAGGATCAATACCATTTGTTATTTTAATATTGAACTACCATTACAAATAGTAGTTTTCTTTTCTAGGAGGTGGATGTTGTATTTTCTAAACCATCATGCATTGGCCTAAAAGCTCTACTTCCATGAAATGGTCAATTTAATGAAAAGGGAAAAACAAAAAAACAACAACAACAACAACAAAACAACAACAAAAAAAAAAAAGAAAAAAGAAAAGAAAGGATAATGACTAAATCATCTACATTTAATTGTCATCCCCGCTTAATTGAAAGAAAAGCTAAAGCTAGTCAGTCAAATAATAGAAACCCAACAAGTTTATGATTTTAGAATTCTCTACACTAATTTTTTCTTCTTCCTTTTTTTTTTTTTTTTGGCCAAAAATTCCCTTGTTGAAGATTCGTATTCTATTATAAGGATTTTTATTTTTATTTTTTATCTTGATGAAATTATGTTATATCAATTAGACCAAAAAGAAATAAAAAAAAAAATTTATAGGAAAATATTCCCTAATGATTAATTTATAAGTAATATTATGATTAATTTAGGTATCGTTTAACGTGGCGCCTTGCATTGTCACATCCTATTATTGATCCCACCTTTATTTAGGAAGTAGCCCCATCAAATGAAGTGGTTAATCCAGGTACAATGCCCCATTAAATTGTATCAAAATATGATCACCTTAGGATTACTATTAATAAGATTGAAATTTGACAAAATAAATTTACCTGAAGATAGGAAGCTTGATTTTGAAAACATTTCTGGAAGTTATAATACCCAACTTTGTCAACATCTCAAATATGTCTTTCCCTTCCAAATAATTACTCCCAAAAGTTGTCTTTGAAATAACTTCTGATGTTAATATTCTAAACTCTTCAAATACCTCAATTTCTTCACCTTCATGTTGCTTCCACCTTTCTAGCATCATCTCTACACTGGTGATCATTGCTGGAACCATATTCTACACAATACATATACATCATTTTTTGTGTATTATTAACTCAATATTCACAAAAATTCTTATTTCTATAGATTTAATTTCTCCAAAATTAAAAATTATTTGGTAACAATGATGCATTATGAAATCTTTATTGGAGAACTATCATAAAAATTAGAAATGAGAAAATTAACTAAAACTCACTGAAGTGCATGTGACACCAATGCCCTCTTTGTCAGTGGACATGATTCACATTATACATCAACTTGCACTCCACTAATTTACGATTAATTTATCAATTTTATGCTTTTATAATATTTTCTCATATGCATTTTAATAATAATAATAATAAAACAACAAGATTAGTAGAAGCATACTTTCAAGCTCTCTGCATAGAGAGCATGGTTGGCTAGTTTTCGTAACTTTGACCATTTTTCACCTTCTGATGTCACAAGGCTGTTACCTAATAACTTCTTTAAGTAGCCTTCAGTTTCTATTTGCGGATAAGGTTTTTCTTTGTTTTTAAGTATTTCTTTGGCAAATTCTGATTTTGTAATAACTAACTGAGCTTTTGGACCATTCCATGTAAGAAAATTCTTCCCTGTGTCACACCCAAAAATAAATTAATTAATTAATTAACAAAACTTTAACTTTAAATCATAGTGTAATGAAACCATGGAAGTAAAAACCAGCCACTACATAGCAAATCGGTTGGGTTTGAATCAGTTTTTGAATCCACTAATTCGGTAATTTCATTAAGGAAACTGTCTGATTTGCATTGTGTATCGCTATGAACTGAATATTGACTTCAATTTTTAACAGAATCCATCTATTTCAACAGATTAATTATTTTGAAATTTGAGTCCGGCTAATTGACAATGGGTGCAGATTAAGTTACTTGTAACTTATTTTAATTTAGAAGTTTATGTTAAACTGTTTGCTAGAATTTCTACTTACAATTTATTAGGCATAAATAATTTAAATGTGTTAAAAAAATTGATTATTTAAAAATTAAGAAAGTGATGTTTTCAATTTTTACTTTCTCATTATCAGATTTTAACCTAAAATAAGTTACACCAGGCACAATGACACAACACATGAAGCATTTTATACAACTGGTCTTAACTTGGCTTATGTGGGATTGTCAAAATGCAAACTGGCTCAACAATTATGCTTTTGAACCAAAAAAAAAACGAAGTCATTACATCTATAATAATAAATAAATAAAAGTTATATTAGTTTTTTAATATTTTACTCATTAATAATATTTTCTCAGAATTATGTTTGTTTCTCTGTCTGCCTTGCATAGAAGAATTTAAAAAATATATTTTTAAATACAAAAACGTAAAAAAACTTGTTTTCTCTTTTTTTTGTCCTTTCTTTTTTTCTTTTAAATACAAAACTTTTATTTTTTTGGTCCATCTAATCGAATAGAATCCAAAAGTGTAAAGTTTTTGTTTTTAAAAAAAGATTCATTAAAGACAAAAATAAAATATAAATAAATAAATAAAATAACAAAAAATCCCAATAAATAAATAAAAACCTCAAACACCCACTAAATTAATATTTTAAAAACGATTTACTAACAATTTACAAATAATTCATTTTGCAAATTACATTTACTATTGGATTTGGCTTCTCTCATATTAATATCTCAACATGAGAGAGCTTGAGGGGCTATACGGTGGTCACATTTTGATAATATGCACCGTTCATTTTATAAAGCTCTCAATGTATATAAACACTGAAAAAATTTAGTTTGATGCAATAATCATAATATTTTTGTTTTATCTCATTTGTCTCCAAAAAAATGAATGACAAATATATTTTTTAAATTGACCATTCATTTATTAGTGAATAATATAATAACATATAGATGTTACGATTATTAGATTGACTTAAATTTTTTTATGGATAATATACATTTAAAATTTCATAATATAAACGGTTCGAATTATCGAAGAATGAGGCATAGTAACCCTTAGAGGACCCTTGAGTGTTAGAGGAGTTGTTTTAGAATTTTTTTTTTTTTTTTTGTTTAAATAAAAAATAAAAATCACGATCAGTTGTGATACATATCATTTGTGATACTATTAGATATTAGATGTCCAAATACCATGATTTAAAACTACATGAATGAAACTAAGACTGAAAAGAAATAAAAATAAAATGATCATTACCGTAAATCTTGAGCCAAGAGTGTAGATGAGGCTGGAGTCTAGCAAATATTTGATGGGATAAATCCATGGGTCTGCTCATGGATTCGGTTCTCATCATGAGCATTTCTTTGTGCTGTGTTTGATTGGGAGATTTGGAGAGGGATTTGAAAAAAGAAATAGAAAATGTGTGTGAAATTAGGTGAAATAGAGGTATATTTTATTCACATTTCACTTCACTTTTTTTTTTTCCCTTCTAAATCCCTCTCCAAATCCTCTAACCAAACACAAACACAGCGTTGGTGTTTCCATGGATGAATTTGTAAGCAGGGCCTCTGATTCCTTGTGAAGCCAACACGTTGTACGTAGATTGGATTCAACCATAGTTTGTGAAAGAGCTTGATCAGAACCAAGAACACGTAAAGGCACACAAAGCTCGAAACAACGATGGCTATGGTTCCCAGCACACCCATATTCAATCGGCTCAACTGTGGCAACGCTAAAAAGTAGCAGCTAAAGTTTGATATGATAAGTTTGGTGGCGGCGGTGGCGGTGGCGGTGGCGGTGGCGGTGGCGGTGGTGTACTTTTTTTCCTTTTTGTGATTTCTGATTAGTGGGGTGGGTATTTATAGGAGTAGTGGCGAGGGGGTATCATTGGAATTTACGACAATAATATTTCTAAAAGATAACGCAACAGTCAACCGGAGCATACAATAAACTAATGGAACGGTCAGGAGCAGCACTCTTAACAACGATAGAGATTTATTTTTAGAGGATACTTATGGCGCTTTTTTTCAAATTAAGGACTAGTTTGGCATGTACTAAATAAGTCAAAACGTCAAAAAGTCACTATCTTATTTAAGTCACATTATCTTATTTAAATTACATCACTACTCTAACACATCACATCAAATCCAATCCAAACCCAACCCAAATCCACCAATAAGTCAAAAAGTATACTTTTTTAGGACATCCCAAACCAACCCTAAGTCAAATTAACAACTTAACTCTCAAATTAAATCTAGTTTGAACGGAATTTTTAAATTAGGCTAAAGTATTATTACAAATCACGCTTTTACTGTTTCTAGGACTCTCTCATGAAAAATTTGTGAAATAGTAAAAACGTAGTTACAAACCACGCTTTTAACTTCTTCTTTTTTCTCCAGAAAACGTGATTAGGAACCGCGGGTTTAATTGAATCATAAAAACATGTTTTGAAAACACGTTTTCCCTGTTGCACTCACTCTTCATTTTCATTTTCACACTCACACTCACACTCACACTCACACACACACACTCTCTCTCTCTCTCTCTCCCTCTCTCTCTCTCTCTCAGACACATACACACACCCACCACACTCACATTTTTTTAATATATATAAATTTTATTTTATAAATTTGGGACCAATATTAAATATATATAATAATTTATAATAGCAAATAATAATCAACTATATAATTTTTATAATTTTTGTAAATATAAATCATTTTTTTATAATTTTTATTTTTCGAGTGGTTAGAAATAATTTTTTACAAATTAAATTGAAACAACCATACGTATGTATATAACATGTCCAAAAGTTAAAATGATAATTATTTTTTACCCTTAAATGATAATTATTTTTATTTTTTATTTCTTAACCAAATTAATTTTTAATTTTTAAAAAAAAATTCTAAAAATCAAATCATACATAGCCTAAAAATCTTTTGATAAGTCATTTCTTACGTTGGTAACTTATTTAATTATTTATTAATTTTACGACATTTTTACCATCTGAGGCATGTTTGGTAACCATTTCGTTTTCAGTTTTCAATTTATATTTAAAAAAATTTTAAAAACTATCATAAAAACTTGTTTGATAATTTTTTTGATTTATAAATGGTTGTCTTAATTTGTAAATTTGAGGAAAAAACGTAAATTCAAAAAATGAGTTTACGTTGGTTTTTAAACAAAAATTTAAAAATTTTACTAACAAAATTTTTTTTCAAATAAATTCAAAAAATGAGTTTACGTTAGTCTGTAAATAATTTTTTTTTTCAAATAAAATTAATTGAAAAAAAAAATTATTAGTAAAATTTTTAAATTTTTGTTTAAAAACTAATATAAACTCATTTTTCGAATTTACATTTTTTCCTCGAATTTACAAATTGAGACAACCATTTATAAACCAAAAAAATTATCAAACAAGTTTTTATGATAGTTTTTAAAAAAATTTAAATATAAATTGAAAACTGAAAACGAAATAGTTACCAAACATGTCTCAGATGATAAAAATGTCCTAAAATTAACAAATAATTAAATAAGTTACCAACGTAAGAAATGACTTATCAAAAGATTTGGTTAAGAAATAAAAAATAAAAAATAATTATTATTTAAGGATAAAAAATAATCATCATTTTAACTTTTGGACAGGTGATAAGTTTACAAAGTTGCCGCAGTAGTACCTATTTTGGGCTTGGAAGATATAAGTTTGAACCCATGTGCTGGAAGGACTGATGTTGGGCCCAAGTCCTCCTATTTTGTTACGGAGCCCACTGAGGAGTCTACTACTGTTTTGCAGCCCATTGTTAATAGGCACCAAACAGAAATTCGGGTGGAGGAACTGAGTCCTAGCCCAAGTCCAGAACGATATAAGCCCACTCATTTACTCATGGACATTAGTATGTCTCAGGTGTTTAAGAGTCTATCCTTGAAGCGACCCTTTTAAGAGGATGAAAGTTGTGTGCAACAAGGCCAGAAACGTTGCAAGAAGGAATTGCTTACGGGGGTTGCTGCAAAAATCAGGCCAGCAGAGACAACAATGGCTTTAACCTGTATGGGTCGTAAGCCTAAGGCCAAAGCAATGGGCCGGAAGGTGGGTCGACCAAAGAAGGAGCCGCTGTGCGACGTTCCGGTCCGGCATGCGGAGACTGCTGAGTTGTATTGTTTGGGCAGAGTAGCCGCTGTTAATGTTTCATCATTGCTGGAAGAAGATTTGTGTTCGCAGGTAGCTAGTACATTTCCTCCTTCGATTCACTTGAGCGAGTCTGCTGTGCATGGTATGATTGATAGGGTGGTGGTGGCTAACCCAGAACAGCCACAAGGCTCATGCTGATTCTTAGCTGGAACTGTCAGGGGTTGGGTCGTCCCCTGACAGTCCAGATCCTCCGAGGGTTGTGCGCAACCCATCGGCCTACTGTGCTCTTTTTAATGGAAACCAAGAATAAGAGAACTTTGCTGGAAAGAGTTCGCCGAAGCCTTCATTTTCTGAATAAATGCTATGTTGATCCAGTCGGTATCTCGGGGGGCCTAGCCCTTTGGTGGGTGGATGGAGTGGGGTTAGATGTCCGTTTTAAATCCAAAAACATTTTCCGGTGTATTATTTCGGCTCACGGAAGGGGTCACTGGGCAGCTTCTTTCATCTATGCTCCTCCTTGTAGGTAGGAAAGGAGAGTGTTGTGGAAATATTTGACTACAATGGCTACCGAAATGCAGTATCCTTGGTTGTGTGTTGGTGACCTTAATCAAGTGGGCTCCATCTGGGAAAAGCAAGGGGGAAGGGAATGTAATAGCACCCAACTGACTGACTTTCGCGAAATGTTATCGGATTGTGAACTGATGGATTTGCGATTTAAGGGGAATGCTTTTACCTGGTCCAACAACCAGGGTGGCAGAGATAACATTCGAGAATGCCTGGATCGGGCATTGGCGACAGTTGCATGGCGGGATCTATTCCCAAATGCTCAAGTTTTTCATGAGATATGCTTTGGGTCCGATCACTGCCCATTGGTGCTTAATTGTGACGTTCCTTTGGTTCGGGTCCCTTGAATTTTCCGTTTTGAATCCCTTTGGACTATTAGTCCAAATTGAGTAACTACAGTACAGTCTACATGGAATCAGGACCAATCGGGCTCTCCTATGTTTAAACTTGTCCAGTGTTTGAAGAAGTGTCAACGAAGGCTACGGGCTTGGAGTGGTCAGGAGTTTGGGAATGGCAAAAGGAAAATAGATATCCTTCGCCAACAGATTGCTTGGGTCCAGAGCCAAAATCACTCACTGGCCAACGAGGCCCTGCAGAAGGACTTATTTCATGAACTGGAATTAGTCATGAAAAAAGAGGAGATGTTTTTGCATCAGCGGTCTCGCATTCGATGGCTTAATTTTGGTGATCACAATTCAGCCTTCTTTCATGCGATCATTAATCAACGGCACCAACGGAATCAGATTCTGCTCTTGAAAGATGCTAATGGCAGATTGCTCACTGAAGAGACTGAAATTAATGCCCACTTGTTTGATTATTTCTCGACTCTTTTTTCTGGAACTGGCAGGGTCAGCCCTGTGGCTGCTTTAGAGGTGGTGGATCGGGTTATTACTGATGACATGAATTTTCAGTTGATTAAGGAGGTAACGGATGCGGAAGTCAAGGTAGCAGTTTTTCAGTTGGGTTCTTTAAAAGCTCCTGGGCCGGATGGATTTCCGGGTTTTTTCTATCATAATCATTGGGATATTGTAGGACCATCTGTGTGTCAAGCTGTGAGAAGCTTTTTTCAGAGTGGCCATTCGCTAAAGGAGCTAAATCATACTTACTTGGTCTTGATTCCTAAAGTTCAGGCTCCTAAAACCTTGGCGCAATTTCGACCAATCAGTCTTTGCAATTTTAGCTTGAAAGTCATTACCAAAATTCTTGCTAACCGATTAAAGGGAATTTTAAGGACTATCATTACGCCGAATCAGTCGGCCTTTGTGTCGGGGAGGTTGATTCAGGATAACATTATTGTGGCCCATGAGGCGTTTCATGCCTTGAAGCTCTGAAAAGGTAAATGGGAGGACCTGGCACTTCAAGTTGATTTCAACAAGGCATATGATTGGGTGCATTGGGGCTTTTTGAATGCTTTGTTGGAAAAAATGGGGTTCCATCCCCAATGGGTTCAGTGGGTTATGGAATGTGTTACTACAGTTTCTTTTTCGGTTCTTGTTAATGGGGCCAAACGGATAAGTTTTTTCCCGTTAAGGGGTTTAAGGCAGGGGGATCCCTTATCTCTCTATTTGTTCATTCTCGTCATGGATGTCTTCTCCAAGATGATTGCTCGTAGCGTGCAAGAGGGCAAGTTGTCTGGACTAAGACTTCGAAGGGGTTGCCCTACCCTCTCGCACTTGTTTTTTGTGGATGATGCAGTGTTATTTTTTAGGGCCACAATTGATGAGCGTAAGGAGGTTGGAAGGTTGATACAACTTTATGGGGAAGCTTCAGGACAATCTGTGAATTTTGACAAATCGGGGATACAATTTTCTGGCAACGTCTCCCCCTCTCGGCAAATGGAGATTTGTGAGTTTTTAGGGATCCCAAGATTAAAGGCCAATGCGAAATATTTGGGGCTGCCTTCTGGTTGGGGGCGTTCAAAGGCAGAAACCTTCAATTTTCTTTGTGAAAAAGTGTTATCCAAGTTGCAAGGGTGAAAGGCCAAGTTGTTCTCCTAAGTGGGTCGAGAAGTCCTTATTAAAGCGGTGGCCCAGGCATTGCCCACGTATGCAATGGCATGTTTCCTTTTTCCTAACAAGTTGTGTGACAAGCTAAGTTCCTATATCCGTAATTTCTGGTGGAAGGGCGATCCGGAGGAAGGGGGTATTCATTGGAGCAGCTGGGGTCGGTTGTGCTTGAACAAAAACAATGGTGGCTTGGGATTCTGGGACTTTTGGGCCTTTAACAGAGCACTCCTTGCCCGACAAGGCTGGCGATTAGTCAAGTATCCGGATTCTTTATTTGCACAGATTATGAAAGGAATTTATTGCCCCCAATCGGATTTTTGTCAAGCTTCTCGGGGTCCGCGCCCATCATGGGCTTGGGTAAGTTTACTACAGGGCAGGGAAATTCTTAATAGCGGGCTTCGTTGGCAGGTTTTGACTGGCCGATCAATTCATTTTTGGGAGGCTAGATGGATTCCTTCTAACCCGGGATTTAAGGTGCACAGTGCCAGGCCTCCTGGGACAGCGGTGCAAACGGTTAATGAGGTGATTGATCCTGTTAGACACACCTGGGATGAGGCTCAACTCCGAACGCTAGTTTCTAATATAGATTGTGAAGCCATCCTCTCCATTCCGATAGCGTTACAGGAAGGTAATGATTCATTGGTGTGGCACCATGATGCGAGGGGCTGCTATACTGTGAAATCGGGGTACCAAGAAGCCGTGAAACAAGCGCATATTCGGAGTAACTTACCTGGTTCGTCTACAGATTGGTCTGAGAAAGATTGGAAGATTGTGCGGAGCTTAAATTTGCCTCCCAAACTTAAACACTTTGTTTGGTAGATTTATCATAATGCCTTGGCAACCAAACAAAATCTGTGGCGTAGGCGGTGTGCCCAATCTGCGGTCTGCCCTCTATGTTTATCTGAGGCAGAGACAATTGAACACCTTTTATTTGGATGTGAATGGGTTAAAAGGGTCTGGTTTTGCAGTGGGATGGGCTTCCGGTGTGACGACATTGATTTGGGACCTATTCGGTCTTGTTTGGGCCAGTTAATTACATCCCTGGGTACAGCCAGAGGGGGCCGAAAAACACTCTGCTCTTTGGTTTGGATGGCGTGGTGCATTTGGAAGGCAAGAAATGGATTCATCTTCAATCACGTCCCAGTGGATCCTATCGGGGTCATTGCTACAGCTCAAAGAATGGAAGCTGAATTTTTGGCAGCCTGTGAGGAAGCCTCCATGCCTTCGGAAACTTTCGCAGGGGCACTGTGTCCAATGCAGCATTGGGTTCCTCCTCCGAGTGGGATTTGGAAATTTAACTGTGATGCGGCTTCCGATCTGACTAGAGGGAGAGGAGCCGTTGCTGTTCTCCTTAGGGATGCCACGGGTAATCTGGTGGATGGTGTTGCGGCTTCTCTTCGCATGACATCTGCCTTGCAAGGTGAAGCTTGTGCTGTGAGACTTGCATGTTCTATGGCCCGTGCTCTGCATGGTGCCTCTGTGGAGGTGGAAAGTGATTGCAAAACACTCATTCAGCTTTGTGTGTCTGAAGGGGTCCCTCCATGGGAAATTAGTGTTGTTATTCATGATATTCGGTGCATGGCTAGCTGCGGGCGTGTGGCTTTCAAATGGTGCCCCCGAATCCAGAACAGAGCTGCTCATTGGGTGGCTTCAGCATGTTTGCGAGATGCTTTACCTGTTGATTGGGTATCCCAGCCTCCTGTGGCTTTAGGTGGATGCCTTTAGCTCCTCTCTTTGTAGTTGCAGCTTTTTTGATCAAAAAATATATATATATACATACGTATGGTTGTTTCAATTTAATTTGTAAAAAATTATTTCTAACCACTCGAAAAATAAAAATTATATAAAAATGATTTATATTTACAAAAATTATAAAAATTATATAATTGATTATTATTTGCTATTATAAATTATTATTATATATATTTAATTTGGTCCCAAATTTATAAAATAAAATTTATATATATTAAAAAAATGTGAGTGTGGTGGGTGTGTGTATGTGTATGTGTAGAGAGAGAGAGAGAGAGAGAGAGAGTGAGTGAGTGTGAGTGTGAGTGTGAGGATGAAAATGAAGAGTGAGTGCAACAGTGAAAACGTGTTTTCAAAACACGTTTTTATGATTGAACCAAAAGCGCGGTTCCTAATCACGTTTTTTGAAGAAAAAAAACTTGTTAAAAGCGTGGTTTGTAACCACGCTTTTACTATTTCACAAATTTTCTGCAGGAGGGTCCTAGAAACAGTGAAAGCGTGGTTTGTAATAGCGCTTTAGCCTAGTTTGGGAATTCTGTCCAAATTAGGCCTAGTTTGGGAATTAAATTACTAATTTGACTTAATTTGGGAAAAACCCCGATACTTACAACTCCCTAAATGATCTACACTATTTATAATGTGGATCTCATATATATATATGAATGAGCCTCACATATCATAAGTAGTGTAATTATCAAATAAAAAATTAAATGATTAACAGAAAAATAATTAATTAATTCAAGCATATCTCTATAATCTTGTTCGAGAAGATGATTTTTTAGTTAAAATAATTATTAAAAAAATTAAAGAGTCAAAAACTGAGCATATTTGGCATGTGTCTAAAATAGTTTTCTTCTACCCATATAAAAAGATTGACATACCCGCATATTAATTTTTTTTCATATAACTAAAACATGGGTAAACTAAAAATTTTAGACCACTAGTCAAAATATCACATCTGCCATTCATATTTTGTTGTATGACTAAAAAACTTATAAAAAAGGGTAAATTATAATGATAGTTTTTATATTTTGATTATTATATCATTTTAATTTTTGTAATTTAAATTGGTAAAATTTTTATCCTAAATTCATAATTTTGTCTTAATCTAGTCCAATTGATTACAATTGTTAGTACTTTTTTTTATGAAATACACATATGAACGACTTGTATCAAGCTTTTAGAAATAAAATTATAAACTTAATCAACTCTATTAATCTCAACAATTACTGATTTTTCTTGTTAAGAATTCTAACGATGTTATTAATTGGACTAAATTGATACAAAATATAAAATTAAATATTAAAATTGAACTAATTGAAAGTATATAAATCAAAATGACATAAGAAGCAAAATGTTGAGATTACCAACGTAATTTATCCCAAAAAAAATATATATATATATATTCACAAAAACGACTCTTTGAATTTTTTAAAATATTTTTTTGAGTTTTCAATCTGTTTTTTATTTTTATTGATTTTATTTATATTTTAATTATTTCTTTTTTTTTTTTTTTTTTTTAGATCCACTTAATGTGAATATACTTAAAAAGTAAATTATCTCTGAACAAATGTTTTAGAAATTCAATAAATACAACAACAAAAAAAGTACTGAATTTTTATATTTTTTTTGTATTAGTGAATTTTTTTAAAAAAAAATTTATAATTTTGTACTTTTTAAGTATATTTAAATTAAGTGAATTTAAAATATCTTTAAAAATGATTAAATATTAAAAAAAATAGTAAAAACAAATAATTAAAAACTCTAAAAACTATTTTTGAAACTCAAAACCAAACAGACTTTTATAAAAAATGAAAAATAATATAAAATAAAATAAAAAGTCAAAAAATAAAAAATCACTAAAAATAGCATCTTTCCAAATAAGACCTAAATATGAATTTGACATTATGCTAATTTTTTATGCTACCATCAAATCAAAATGAGTTAAATTAAATTTCGATCCTTACTAATATTTCAACTCATAGTTGTCTCCTCTAAACCAATTGGCTATGGGTTTAGGCTATTAATATCCAAAAATATTAAATTTTGGCTATTAATATATCCAAAAATTGGCCATGCCCTATAAAATAAAAGAAAAGACATACAAGTTCAGCGGGTTTGCCTATAAAACTATAAAAACAAAACAAAATAACGGCATATAACAAGTTTATTTGAAAAAAAAAATTACAAATATACCTTTAGATTTGCTTAAAAAATAAATTATCTCATGCAGTTCTTGAAATTGCAACCCATCTCCTGAAATTTCTAATTTCATAACTAATGCTCCTTTTATTAGTAAATTATCAAGTCAATTAATATTTTTTTAATGATGTCAAAAACTTATTTCAATTACTAATTCAAATAATTTTATTATATAGGAGAACAGTTAAGAATTTTATTTTGTAGATTAGACGATATTGTTTGGTTCAAAGGGCCTACCATGAGTCCCATTTTGATTATTTAAACTGTTCAATATGTAAAGTTCGTCGAGTATTTCATCCATACAAAAAATCATGTTGATCGAATATCGATAACCCCTTGATCAAGTCATATTTTTGTCAATAATAGATATGATTTTAAAAGTAAATTATTGACAAAACTGTATTCTGATCAAGTGCCTATCGATATCCGATCAACGTGATTTTAAGTATTCGATGAGTTTTACACATTGAACAATTTGAATCATCGAAATGGAACTCGTGGTGAGCCCTACGAGTCCAATAGTATTGTTCAGTCCACAAAGTGGAGTGAACAGAATCTGAACCCTATCTAATATAATTTGATGGAGAGATTTTTTTGTATATATATATTTTTAAATTGTTTTGACAATAATTTTTAATTTTATATGATATCTATCTATTTATCTATTTGCCTATCTATATTATTACGGGTTTATTACACTTTATACCCCTAAACTATTATCAAATCATCGACTTAATTCTTTAATTATTGATTGAGTCTACTAAATTCCTAAAATATATAAATCAAAGTTTATTTAGTCTCTTAACCATCGATTGAAAATATCAATTTTTTAAAATATTTAATTCAAATCTATTTAGTCCCTAAAAGAATTACAAAAATAAAAATAAATACGTAAGTATTATAAATTAGTAAAAACCGTATATCTAGTTAAAATTTTATTTCAAAAAAATCTTAAATTGTTGTTCTAATTTTGAAAAGTGGGTATCAGTTCTTCTGGTTAATTTACTTTATAAGAGTAAGGGTAATTATCTATATGTTTATTTACTTATCTTCTACAAAGGTTACGTGTTTGCTTTTATCTAGTATTATGTGGGGAGTGGTTTTTCAATATTCTTTCGTCCCAAATAGTCCTTTATTTGATCCTCGCTTCGATGCCTGAAACTTAAAACACTCCGGTCGGGGGGTGTCAAAATTAACATTTCAATAGTTAAATTAGATTATGTATGAGAGGGAATGAATATGATATTCTAGAAACAAAGTTAAGTTGATTGATAATGCATACCTTTCTTCTTCTATCTACATTTTTTATATAGTCATTTGTTGTAGATATTTCTTTTGTAATTTGACTTATTTGTCATTATTACTTGAATGTCAGGGCCCAGTTTCCTACTACACCTTTGGAAAGGGACAACCTAGGCCCATTTTAGTGATCGGCACAGGTGTCAGTCGATTCTACCGATATCACTTATTTAGCATATTGCTTGGTCGGCAAACATACTGTTCGACGTTTAGTTTTCGACAACCCAATGGGCCTGATTAAGTTTAGGCCTATGATGGATAGGCCCAGATGTCTTATTTGTCGTTTGTGCAAATATTTTACTTGGTTCACACAATTGCCCCCAAGCTCCTGGCCACTCCAAATTGCCAAGTGGTCGGTGTGCTTGGCTCCTATGGGACTGTTTACTTGCCTCGAAATTTGGGCATGTGATAAGTACGCTACTTCAACTCTAACGCGTACACTTCATTTATTACTTTTTCAAAACCCCAACTTCTCAGTGTTTCGCTTCCAAAAAGTCGCTCTATTTCCTGTGATTTCTCATTTCTGCCTTCTTCATCTGAAGTGTACTTCACATATTCCCTCTCTAAGCAATCCAAAAAAAAAAAAATTGTAAGTTCTCTGTCTCTCTTTCTCTTTACATTTTTATTGTTGTCCCCTCTTTCCTTCGACCTTTATTTTTTGATTTCTACCCATGAGGCTTTATGGCAAACTACCTAAAGCACCTCCTCTCTAAGTTGAAGGTCTCTACTTTTCGTCGTCACTTTGAAATCACATGTGATATTCAGTTAGAACTCATTGAGGATGACATTCTTAATCTAGAAATTATAGATACAAGCACCATCGTTCTATCATTATTGGCCATTGCTAAGGGGGGAGTTCAATTTCCCCTTCACCCTTTACTACGAACCGCCCTTCGTTTTTGGGGCTTAATCCTTTCCCAACCAAACATTAACTTCTTTCGGGTAATAATGGGAATTGCCAAACTTAATGACATTCTAGGCATCAACCTTAACATCCCTGCTATTCGGCACTACTACTCCTTGGGCAAGTCTTTTGGTCGGCTCAGAAGATTTTTCCTAAAAGCCAAGTGTAGACGTCCCCGAACGCCCCAGGAGGATGAATCCCGTTCTGTTCATTTGTGGGTCTACTACAGTTCGGACTCAAATTGTCACGGTTCTTAATCTGAACCAAAGAGTCCAAATCCGGCAAATCGTTTTGAGAAAACAGATTTTTAGAAAGAAGTGCCAAACATGAACTGCTTTGCCAGATACAGAATCGCCACCTAAATATTTATTATGGGGGAATTTAGGAAACCCTGACTCGTTTGCCTAAGGCCATGTGTCGGTCATCACCAAAGTTGCCTCGGCTGGGGAACTTGGGTACGATTGGGGAAGGTCAGCTATGAGCACCCCCGCTCACCCGATCAAAGATCGGCCTCTACTAACCATGATATCTTGTTTTGAAAACATTATGCATTCTTATTCCGGTTATTAGCCTAGATTTACTACGTGATGCGCACAGCAAACAAGTATAGACTAAGTCGCCTAAATTGGAACAAAACATTCCATGTTTGTTTGTTTGAAAATGGTTTGATGGTGCTACCCGCAAGTAGGCTAAGACATGAATTTTGCCACCCTTAAGTGGGCTTTAGAAAATATGGTTTTGCCACTCTCAAATGGGCTTAAAACTCGCGTTTAATGTATTGTTCCAATTTAAATAACTCAACCTTCACCCACAGGCATTCAGACAGTTATATCACATAAGCAGCTAGCCTCATGGTAATCATGCTATTATGACAACACTCACACGCATGCGGTATGCTAAAGCATAAAAGCTTACCTAGTACTCCAAGCCAAAACAGAAACTAGTTAGTAATCATATGCATGATCCTAGTTCATGTTAAGATGGCTAATGCAACACATGCGAGATGCAACTACAATAGGCTCGGCTATCCTAAGATGGCATATGATGATGCTACAGCTATCACGTATTCAACTTGAAATTGAAATACAATGCAGTTAGTATGATGCGCCGAGCCCGGTGCATGCAAGACAAATGTATGTATGCAAACATGCTAAGCATAAGGTATGCTAATTAAAATATGCCCTAGTCTACCATCATAAGCGGGTAAATAAAAGGGAGAAAGAAATGGGGGTTGGAAGACATGCACACATGCACCCACACTTATTACGAATTTGCCCTCGCTCGGAGGGACCGAAAGAATAATGCAATTAATTAACCTATAAGCTAATTAATTATTACAGACCACCTAATTAATTGACAAATCAATTGAATATAATTAAGCAGTAAACAGCAGTCTCGGGAAGAGGGTCCAATGCATGCGCGCTCGGTTCCGCTCAGAAGTCACTGCCATGCATAAGATGCCTCTGCTTTGGCTGTTATCCTCATCTGAAGACTGCACAAGTCCCAGGGTTGTTTCTCTGAATGCTGTGGAACACCACCGGCTGGGGGGTTGGCCACCGCCGCTTACCCGCTCACCCGATCAAAGATCGGCCTCTACTAACCATGATATCTTGTTTTGAAAACATTATGCATTCTTATTCCGGTTATTAACCTAGATTTACTACGTGATGCGCACAGCAAACAAGTATAGACTAAGTCGCCTAAATTGGAACAAAACATTCCATGTTTGTTTGTTTGAAAATGGTTTGATGGTGCTACCCGCAAGTAGGCTAAGACATGAATTTTGCCACCCTTAAGTGGGCTTTAGAAAATATGGTTTTGCCACTCTCAAATGGGCTTAAAACTCGCGTTTAATGTATTGTTCCAATTTAAATAACTCAACCTTCACCCACAGGCATTCAGACAGTTATATCACATAAGCAGCTAGCCTCATGGTAATCATGCTATTATGACAACACTCACACGCATGCGGTATGCTAAAGCATAAAAGCTTACCTAGTACTCCAAGCCAAAACAGAAACTAGTTAGTAATCATATGCATGATCCTAGTTCATGTTAAGATGGCTAATGCAACACATGCGAGATGCAACTACAATAGGCTCGGCTATCCTAAGATGGCATATGATGATGCTACAGCTATCACGTATTCAACTTGAAATTGAAATACAATGCAGTTAGTATGATGCGCCGAGCCCGGTGCATGCAAGACAAATGTATGTATGCAAACATGCTAAGCATAAGGTATGCTAATTAAAATATGCCCTAGTCTACCATCATAAGCGGGTAAATAAAAGGGAGAAAGAAGTGGGGGTTGGAAGACATGCACACATGCACCCACACTTATTACGAATTTGCCCTCGCTCGGAGGGACCGAAAGAATAATTCAATTAATTAACCTACAAGCTAATTAATTATTACAGACCACCTAATTAATTGACAAATCAATTGAATATAATTAAGCAGTAAACAGCAGCCTCGGGAAGAGGGTCCAATGCATGCGCGCTCGGTTCCGCTCGGAAGTCACTGCCATGCATAAGATGCCTCTGCTTTGGCTGTTATCCTCATCTGAAGACTGCACAAGTCCCAGGGTTGTTTCTCTGAATGCTGTGGAACACCACCGGCTGGGGGGTTGGCCACCGGCCAAGGGAAATGGTCATCGGCCACAAATTAAGCCATCGGCCACTGATAAATGGCCGGTCGGCACTGAAGATGGCCGGCCGACCAAATCTTCCTGCAGAAACTGGTTTGACAGCAGGAGAGGACAAAGTATAGCATGGCAATGCATTTCAAGCAATGTATGCACCAACCACACTCCTTATCATATGTATGACTCAAAGGAGAATGGGCCTCGATTCCTGGACCACCAATTACGCATTTCCATGCATGATGGTCCAAAGAATCAAGTGTGCATTTTGATATGGAATGCAATGCACATAAACACACAAGGAGGCTTAACCTCTATCACAAGCAATTCAAGAGGCAAAGCATACATGCCAATGCAATGCAATCCTAAGCATGTGAGCTAGTATGCAACCAAGGGAATGCAAAGAAGCATGCAAGGCATACCATGGTCATGCAAGACATGCAAGACATGAGACAATGCAACCCACAAGTATGCAAGGCACAATGTGGGTGTTCAAGCATGCAAGCAAACATGTGACTTCATTCAATCATGCAACTTCAACTATGCAACAACACACAAATATGCAACAACATACAAGGTGAGCATGCAACAACATGTAAAGGGGTGGACTTAAACTAACATGGATAGCTCACAAGCATGCCAAAATCAGTGGCCAATGCCAAGGAAATGAAGGCTAATGTGCATACAAACATGCATGCAAATGGGCCAACACTTGAACATGAAACAAGTAACTTTTAAGCACACTTAAAAGAGACTAAACATGGACAATTGGCATGCAATGTAAGCTTTGAAAATCATGTTAAAGATGATGCCAAGTTAAGCAAACAAGACAAGCATAGCATGCAATTGGTTCAAGTACTTAAAGCATGATCATATGACACATGAAGCAAATGACCAAAATGGATCAAAACAGTCCCAAATCATGTTAAGGAAAGCCCCAAAAACCACTTAGATGACATCTAAATGATCTACACATGGAGGCACGCACAAATGCTTAAACATGGAGCATACAACACAACCTTTTAAAGCATCAAAGGAGTGATAAAATGCAAGCATGTAAACATATTACAAGGACTGAAATGATATGGTAAGTGGTTCCAAACCACTGAAATGATACAAGTAAAGCATGCTATACACTCACACACCTAGGGCTAATAAGCCAAAATGCAAGGTGGCTATACTAAGCATATGATGGTCGACCAAAACAACCAAAAACAGAGCTTAAGAATGCTAGAACAAACACAAAAGTTTCACAAAGCTTGGCCAAAATCATGCTAAAATAAGGGGCAAAGCCTAAAGCATGTTAAGGCCTAATCATGGCATTACAAGGCATGTATGCTAAGCAAGCATGGTGTACCAAAACCAATTGAAAACAGAGCTATATTATGACATAATAAGCACAAAAATCAGTTAAGGCATGGCCAACATGAACCTAAACAATATGCTCACATATGAGGCAAAAATGGTCCTTTTCAAGGACAACAAGGAGAGGGGGTGGCCCTCTCCTTCTTGGGACCTCAAGGCACCATCCTCACCTTTGAAATCCCTCAAGATTTCAGTGGTGAGGAGGCCCAAGCACAATGGTCCCGGAGCTCAACCAAAATGGCACAAAACAAGGGCCAAACAAGCCTTAAGAGGGGTCAAACAACCCCAAAGCTTGAAACACCCTTAAGCAACTATTTAGAGCAAGAAAAAATAGAAATTTTATATGTTATATGTTAAGCTCAAAAACAGTTGTAAGGTAGGCCAAAAATACAATGAAAAAATGGGGTAAAAAAGGACAAAAGTCTTACCCTTGTAGACCCCTTCAAGGATGGAGTTCCAGCTGCTTTCCTTAGCTCAACCAGCTTCAAATCCTCTGAAAATAGCTCCTTAGTACCTCAGTAGCTCAAGGAAGGTGTAACTCTAGGTGTTTGTGTGCAAAAATAAGACTAAAACACCTTAAGGCAAAAAAGAGAGGGAGATAGAGATAGAAATAGATATAACTATGCTAACCCTAAAAACTAGAGATCTCCTCTCTATTTTTGCTAACCCTAAAACAAAAGAGAAGAGGCTCCCTCTTATAGAGCTCAATCTTGTAAGCTTACAAGACAAGCCAAACAAGAGGGAGATCCCTCCATACACGTGTATGGAGGGGAGCCAAGTGCATACCAGCTGCACAAAAATATCTGCAAAAGCAGGTGCACAGTAGTCGGCCGGCCAAAAGTGCAATTGACCAAAAAAAGATAGCCGGCCGGCCATCTATAGTGCCGGCTGGCCAAACATTTGACCGGTGGCAACAAAACACAGCCGGTGGCCTCAAGCCATGGCCGGTGGAGTGTGAGGATGGCCCACAAGCCATTCTCTGCCCCTCCAAGGCAAAGCACAAGTGTTTGGTGCAAAACCAGACACAAAACAGTCGAGTCGAGAGATCCTGAGGCAAGGCACGTAGCCGAGACCTCCGGGAACTCAAGACGAACACAAACATGGATGATCACCGAGTGTTCAAGCGGTGACGTCCAAGTCTTGAGGACGGTCAAAAATGGGGTGTCTACAGTTGCCCCACTTTGACAGAACTCGAAAGTCATAATAATGACGGGAGTGAATGTAGCATTTCACATGCCATGTTAGCATTTCACGTGCATCCATGCATTTGTCTTACATGCACCGGGCTCGGTACATCATACAAACTGCATTGTATTTTCAATTCCAAATTGAATACGTGATAATTGTAGCATTTCACATGCCATGTTAGGGTTAGCCAAGCCTACTCTAACTGCATCCTTGCATGTGTTGCATTAGCCACTTAACATGAACTAGGGCATGCATATTTGCTAACTAGTTTATTGTTTTGGCATGGAGTACAATGTAAGTATTTATGCTTTAGTATCTCGCATGCATGTGAGTGCTAACATGACAGCATGCTTACCATGTGGCTAATTGCTTATGTGAGATAAACTGCTTGATTGCCTGTGGGTGAAGGTTGGATTGTTTGAGTTGGAAAGACTCGTTGAAATCTGTATTTTAGCCTACTTGCGAGTAGCAAATTTCAAAGTGTTTTCCAAACAAACGGATATGCAACGTTGTTCCAAATTAGGCGGTTTAGTCTATACTTGTTTGTTGTGCGCATAACATAGTAAATCTAGGCTAATAACCAGAACAAGAACACATAATGTTTTCAAAATCGGATATCATAGTTAGTAGAGGCCGGTCTTCGGACCGGGCGAAAGGGGGCGCTCATAGCTGACCTTCCCCGATTGTACCCAAGCTCCCGAGCCAAGACAACTTTGGTGATGACGGACACGTGGCCTTCGGCACCGAGTCAGAGTTTCCTAAATTTCCCCATTAAAAAATATTTAGGTGGCGACTCTGTATCTGGCAAAGCAGTCCATGTTTGGCACTTCTTTCAAAAATCTGTTTTCTCAAAAACGATTTGCCGGATTTGGACTCTTTGGTTCAAGATTAAGAACCGTGACAATTGAGTCTGAACT
The DNA here is from genome assembly GCA_036172215.1 of Camellia granthamiana. Lineage (NCBI taxonomy): Eukaryota > Viridiplantae > Streptophyta > Magnoliopsida > Ericales > Theaceae > Camellia > Camellia granthamiana. The sequence continues at coordinate 76,713,333 of CM069913.1, read as the reverse complement.
GTAGTAGGCCCGCAAAACGAACAGAACGGGACTCATCCTCCCGGGGCGTTCGGGGACGTCTACAGTTTCTGGCGACTCCGCTAGGGAATTTAGAGAGCTTGACTCGAACTCGTGATATCCTGTTTTGATTTCATTTATGTGTCTCTTTGCATTGCATGTGCATTGGTGCGCCTAGGACACCGTGTTTGCCATCTGCCATTCCTGAACGGTTTGCTAGAGGCTTGTCTTGTCAAGGCATGACCATAAGGTTGACTGGTTATGGGCTCTGACAGCATGGGAACACAAACCCCGGTTTTACCGGGGCACCCTTTTTGACCATTCGACCTAGTGCATATTCGGAATCCATAGTGACCATTCCAAACTCGGACAGGTTGCTTACCCGACGTTAGGTTGTTTGAAACCGCTGCTTGCGTAGTGAAACCCTAGCTCCTGACAAAATAGGACAGGGAAACCCTACCCCAACATAGGGGTGTATTGGCTCTCATTTACCTGCTATGTGCTTTTAGAATGTATCTCCACAGGAATGCGCATATCAGTTTGCGAAGTTTTGGTATCCGGCCTGAGGGCACCAGTAACAGTATTTTGGGGAATCAGTTATCTGTGGGTACCAGATTCAGACTTGGGGGCAATGATTCAGAAACAGTGATCAGTATTTAAGGAACAGTGTATCCAGTTCACTAGCAGTGTGTTATGATATCCAACCGTGTGTTGTATGTTTATTTTGCGTCGTTATGCTGTCCGATTGTCTGTTTATTTATACTCTTTATTTATCTTTTTACTAGGTAGTTGAGCACAATTGCTTCTGACCCGGTAGATATTCCCCAAGCACCCTGGATTAGAGGTCGTCGACTCCATCGATCTGAGGATCTGGTAGACGGACAACCAGTGTACTACTCACTACCTCCGGTTACTAGATGGAGGTCAGTCAGGCAGAGGACATCAGTACAGCAGTCAGTTCAGAGGGCCTTATCTACCCCACCTGTGTTCAGTAGGGATCAGGGTTCCATGTCACCAACAGAGAGAGAATATATACCGGTAATTCAACCAGAGCAGAATAGTATGGCTAGTTTAGAAGAGATGGTGCGCCACCTCCAAGAGAGCATGAAAACAATGCAGCACGATGCCGTCAGTCAGGCAGAATTCGCCAGGCAACAGGCCACAGTTGTGAAGGAACAGGCAGAGACAATTGCCAGGCTAGAGCAGCAAACCAGAGCATCTGTTTCGCATCAAGCTCCTCCCCCACCAGGAGTTCCAAACCTCGGGGAGACAACCAACGCTCAGAATGATACAGAACTTCCCACAGGACCACCCCCACCTCCGATCCTACCTCAAATCCAACCTCAGCTATCAAAAACACCCACCAACCTACCGGACTCTCCCTTTGAGTTCGAGACTGACCCTACCGCATTGAAGTTAAGCAAGCTTGAAAAGCTGTTCAAGAGATCTCAGGGAGTCAAGACTATCCCCGATATTGAAGATGGATACACCGATGCACCTGTGACGCTGCCCGACAGATTCAAAATGCCTCACATTGATCGATTTGATGGGTCCGGGGACCCTATGGTGCACTTGAGACTGTTTTCAGATATCCTAAGGCCAATGGGCCTCAGTAGGCTTCAGAAGTTGTCTTTATTTGGCCGGACCCTGTCAGGTGTGGCGGCCATATGGTATGCCAAGCTAGAAGATGACGTCAAGAGGAATTGGGACGAAATGGCTGAGGCCTTCATCGCGCAGTACTCATACAATACACAGATTGAGATTACGACCCATGATCTTGAGACGACTAAGCAAGAGCCTAAGGAGAGTTTTTCAGAGTTCGTAACCAGATGGAGGGCCAAGGCTTCGATGATGACCTTGAGGCCTACGGACAAAGACCAGATTCGGATGATTGTGCGCAATCTTCAGCCGAAGTTGATGCAAAGGATGATTGTTCTTCCCTTTCCTACTTTTTCTGACCGACACGAAATGGGGGTACAGATTGAGGATGCCTTGAAGCAAGGCTTGATTGATAACGACCGGGAGCAACCCCGACGGACTTTCAATCGTGGTAGCAATGCAGGCCCGAGCGGCACTACAACTACGAGAGCCTCCGAAGTGAGCATGGTCACCACTAACCCCCTTCCAAGAAATACGGCAGCTGCACCATTCTCCGGTGCGTCCGGAAGTAACCCACCAACAGCCAAATACCCACCCAAGAACACCAGAACCTTCGCCCCACTTTACATGCCCCTGTCCAAGGCTTTGGGGGTGCTAATCATGAAGGGGCATCTTACACCCCTGGAGCCTCGGCCTCTCCCGAAGAATCTCCCTGCTACTCATGACCCTGCTCAGTACTGCGCGTACCACCAGCAGACCGGTCACAGCACCGACAGCTGTTTCCGCCTTCGTCATGAAGTGCAAGATCTGATTGATGATAAGGTCATCCTCCCGCCTACCTCAGCCAAGTCAGTCACTACAGAGTTCTTGGATTTTGAGGATACCGATACTGCGAGTATGTAATCAGGAAGTGAACCGCCTGCGGGCGACACTTGGCATATTTTTTAATGTAGCATCTGGCACGCATTTTTGAGCATCTGTGAATGCTAGTCTTGTGAAATCTGGCTTGGGTGTCGGGTCAGTCTTTATTTTGTTTTGAGTTTGTCTCGTTGTCTTGAGTCAGTCCTTTTTGCTCACAGGTCTGTCTTGTTGTAGCGAGTCGCCCCCCCCTTTGTATAGAATGTCAGGTGATTCCGGGGTTGTTACCTCGAACACCGTTTTGTAATTATCCTTTTGTTTTTCCCTTTGAGTCTGTCTCGGTTGAGGAGCCAATCATAATCAGGAAATCTGAATGAAACAGTTGCGGCTACCACGTTTCAGTACTTGTTGCTATTTAAGCTAGTTATGCCAGAGGATGTGAATGGAACGACAGTACATACCACCTACTCTCTTGTGCCTTAAACATCGTTGTAATGACCTAAACTTTTCATAAAAAACCCTTTTCGAACACTGCGGTGATAAAAACGAAGAGGAAGGAATTCCTCGGGTTTTGCAAAATTTTGATCATTTTGAGAGAAAGAGAGGCATGCTAAGCCCTTAATGAATGAAATCATGCTTGTCGATGTGAGTACTGAGAAGGACCCTGGCTCGATCCAGACTGGTTCCACACTATCTTCTGCGCGAGCGATTTGTCGCTTTCTTAAAAACTTTCAAAAACAAAATATTTTGCGCGGTCTCGTGAAGACCTGTGTAGAATTGCTCTTGAGATTGTGCAGCCTAGGATCGCTCTCAGCCTCGAGATTCAATTTATCTGTTTCGAACCTGGAATCCGTTCAAAACATTTCAACAGTTAACTGCCGTGTAAGGCCTGCGTGGCCCAATTTGAAGCAGCCCTCGAGCAAGAGGCACCAAAGTCAGATCAAGAAGATCAGATCCCACCAGGCAAAGCTCGTGAAGCAGCCGTGATGGATTCTTCTACAAATCAACGCAGTAGTCGTTCTCCCGGATACAGAGGGCTTCAATTTCAAAAACCATTTGGCATGGACTTGTTACACTTTTACCCTTTGAGAGGCTCGCTGGGCCGAAAACCCGGAAGGGCGACCCAGGCAAAAAAAAAAAAAAATGCAAAAAGAAATAGAAAAAATACGAAAATAGAAAAATTGAAAAAGAAAAAGAAGGAAGAAAAGAAATGAAAAAGATTTGAAAAGAAAAAGAAAAGAAGCTCGCAAGGTCGAAAACCTGCAACAGGTGCCTTGGCAAAAGTTAGAGCCTAAAAATGAAGGTTAATACCCGAGTGTACCTTAACCGGAACTACGTAAGGCTTGATTCCCATGATTGGGATACGTAGGCAACTTCATCTTGAAGTCCAGCCCCGACGCTTTCATAAGCGCCTCAGTCCATGTAATGGTTTTGATCATCCTTGCTTCCTCTGCACCCGATAATCTGGTCGTAACAGCCGGAACTACGTAAGGCTTGATTCCCATGATTGGGATACGCAGGCAACTTCATCCTGAAGTCCAGCCACCATCGCTTTTACAGTGACTGTGTCCATATATTGGTTCAGATCGTCGTCTTCAGAATTCAGTCGTCATTGATAAAAGCAGTTTACAGTGTGCCGCGGCATCATCCAAACAAGGGGCAACTTTCTGTTGCCATGCATTGCCATAAGTTGCCCTGAGTTGCCATCCAAACCAGGGGCAACTTTCCGTTGCCATGTACCCCCTTTAAGCAAGGGGCCATTTCCCATTGCCTCCGATCCAAGGTTGCGTTTCTCGGGGGTAAGTTCCGCGCTCTTCGAGCGTTGATTGTTCGCAAAAATAGTTCTTGAAAATTTTTACTAAAGTTGACTATTTTCTCGAAAACTATTTCATTTTCCAAAACCGGACCATCTTCTTGGACCCAAAAAGGAAAATTTTCAGTGCTTGCAGCCTGACTTGTATCATTTTCAAATCAAAATTCGAACAAGTATGTTAATCCAACTCTCATTTTGGTCAAAACTTGTTTTAGGAAGAAAACAAAAAAATGGTCAAAGTGACGAACTAGGGGCGCAATTGAGTCAGGTCTTCTGTCTTTCCCCCGTCAATGTACTCGCCAGAAGGGCACTCTATCCACCGGGAAAAATAGCCGTGAGCTAACAGTGTTGGGCACGAACCCGCAACTTTCTCGTTTACCCATTAACCACTCTAGGGAGGGATGAAAAATGAGAGAATAAAGAATAGAGAGGTGTAAGCGGAGAGAAAAGTAAGAAAAGGGTTTTGAGAGAAAAATCGAGCCTGAGGGCCGAGCGATGTGAGAATCACAAATCAGAAAGGGTGGGAATAATACCCGGAGGAACTGGCTCCTTGAGATCCGAGGCCTTTTGTTTCCATAAACACGTCTGTATGTCGTGTCTTTTGATTTGTCGGTCTCAACTTTTGTCTTGAGTCTTTTCCGAGCGTGCCTCGTTGTGTCCAGGCCGCTCACCTTTTGCTTGAGTCTTTCCCGCTGTGTTCGGTTTCAGGCTCGATACCCCGGTTGCAGAACCCCTCTTCAAAGGTTGAAAATCGTTTATGCTCAGAGTGCTGTGCCATTCTCCACATCTATGCGAAGCAGGAGAAGAAAAGGAACAATTTGGGGAGCATCCGAGTGTGTTTCAACTGCAACCGTTTCAGCTTTCGTAGTCCATCTTGTTAGATTGGGGCTATTTGGTTCAAGGTTTGCTGTGTGCAGAATGAACCGAGTGCTGTATTATGGGCCGTATGCAGACTAATCCCCAACAGAGTATGGGCTGTGTGTCCAGGTTGAGCAGTGATTTGCTTGAGTTGTTCGCAGGTTAGTTGGTTGGTCATCTGATTATCACAGTGCAAGTGTTCAATTTTCAGACAACAGATCAATATCATTTACATTTGAGGTGTAATATGATGCAATACAGTGCAAGGTATTGAAATACATAAATATAAACAACTTTTAGACAAAAGTTTGTTTCATTTCATATAACCTTTTTCAAGTACAAAGTTTTGGGAACAAAATCTGCCTGTGGCAGTACATGGTAATCTAACTACCAAAAAGAGAAAAGGTACAAAAGAAGGAGAAGAAAAGGCAGCAAAAATCTAAAGCAGCATCAATGGTCTCATGCCTAGGGATCCGTCCTCGCCCTCTTCCTGGGCAGAAGCCCAGGAGCATCACCAGGAGCATCGCCATCTGTGTCTGAGCCCGAGCTGTCCCCGGTCTCCTCCTCAGATGACTCTGCCTCCGCCTCTGTCTCTGCCTCAGACTCATCATCTGGAACTGGAGCCCGCGAACTGCTCCCGACATGAGTGCGCCCCCCTCTGGTGCGGGGATATACTCTGCCATCCTGGGTAGAAATGGGAGGTCCAGCCGGAGCACCACCCACCGGAGGAATCTGGAAGGGAGGCTGAAAAAGCATGAAAGGCGAATACATCAGAATACTGTGAGCAGTGAATCAGTACAGGATACAGTGTATGAGTACAGTGTGTGGATGCCGTGAGTAGTTTATCAGTACAGAATACAGTATATGAGTACAGTGTGTGGATGCCATGAGCAGTGAATCAGTACAGAATACAGTATATGAGTACAGCGTATGGATGCCGTGAGCAGTGAATCAGTGCAGGATGCAGTGTGCGAGTATCGTGTATCAGATGCCGTGAACAGTTTATCAGATATTGTGTTGTGCATCAGATTATGTAAAGCAGTTTGTGTATGGTTTGGGGCTGTGGTCAGAAAGAACATACCGGAATACTGTAAAGAGCTAGGAGGTCGAAGGTCTGCTGTAGCATCCCCATCATGGAGGCATTCTTCTCCAATGACTGCCGGGTGTACTCGGAAGACACCTGCAAAAGTATCAGATGCATCAATATTCTGTGGAATATCAAATAAATTGAAATTAAATGACTGTATAAGAATGCAGTAATACATACTGGAGGCAAGTCGGGAACACCGACAGACTCGTGATCAGCCGGCGGAGGAGCAAAGGGGATCTGGTAGGTCGCCCCAGCCTGCCCTCTGAAAGTCAGTGAAGAGGGTAAAGCGGGCCAGCCGGTCCCCCGTCCTCGCTGAACTCCGCCCCTGCCACGGACTCGAGCTCTCCTCGGCACTCCCCCTCCAGCCCCTGCTCCCGCTCCAGCCGCTGGCGCCGCAGGCCTCTCTCTCCCCACTCGGCGGCCGCCGCTCAGAGGTCGCATGATGAAGGTCTGGACGTACTCCAAGTAATCGCCCTCGCCTCTGAAGCCGTCTGCCTCAAAGCCAATGTTGTAGTCCGCCATTTGCTCGGCGGTGAATCTCTCGGTATCCCTCATGTGCTCAGGAGGGTGCACCGGGACTATCTGCTTCGGTAAACCCAGGGTCTGGCGCAAGAAACGCTCACCCAGGTACCAAGCCCGACAGACCGGGCCCTCCAGCAGAATCCGGAAATGCGAGGTCTCATCGGCACCGGCAAACCGATCCCGCATCACGGCTGGCAGTGGAGCCCACGGCTGCCAAGTGATCTGAAATTGAAATACAGTTCGTTATCTACTGTTATTGAAATATGCAGTGGAAAGACGAAGCTTAAATGAACTGCAAGTAAAACAAACCTCTGCAGGGGTGATGGTGTCGAAGTAGCGGCGGAAGAAGCTAAATGTCTCTCGGGGCCTCCGCACGCACCTCCCGTCGAAGCGGCGCAAGAACGGGACGACGAGAGGGGTCTCTGCGTCAGGTACGGGAGCAAGCCTAGGAAAGTAGGCATAAACCCACAACTGCAAGGTAAATACCAGTGCATTTTATCAGATAAAGCAGAATATAGAATAAAAAGCAGAAATAGCAGAGCCGTGTGTTGTGCAGTGTATTGTGCAGAGTGTACAGTGTGAGCAGTGTACAATCAGTGTAAAGCAGAGTATGTGTGTGCCGTGTGTACAGTATACTATAGCAAGTATAAAGCAGACTACAGTGTGTGTAGTGTGCAGAGTACAGAAAATATAGAACAGAAGTGAAAGGCAGAAAAAGAAATGTACCTCCCAAACACGCCAGTAGCCCCCGAGCAACTGTCCGCTGCCGCGGGAAGCCGAGCTCATATATCCATAGAGAGTGGCCAGAGCGGCGCCACCCCAGTCGTAACGTAAGATATCCCTGACGTCCACCAGTGCGCTGAGCAGGCAGAGAGGCACGGTGTTCGCCCGGTCGGCGAAAATGGTCGTCCCAAACAGGAACATGAGAAAGCCGCGTGCGTATCTCTCCACGGCCTCCTGAGTCATCGGGGCTGCACCAACAAGGGTGGGCTGGACCCTGAACTGCACCTCGAACCAAGAATATCGGACGAAGCCGGGACGCGCCAGAGGCGGCAGCTCGCCGAGCAAGTAGATCTGAGCCGCGGTCCACTCATCCATGTTCGTATCAAAGGGGATCGGATCACCCCCTACCCCGATGCTTGTGAGCATCAAGAAATCATAAGGGGTCATCGTCATGTCCCCCGTCGCAGAAAAATGAAATGAACCGGTGGTGTCCCACCACCTCTCCACCAGAGCGGCAAGGAGAGGTCTGCATGTAGTGAGCCTGGAGAGTCCCTTGCAGAACGCGCCAAAGCCGGCCTGGTCCACGATATGGCGAACTGCATCGGGTAGTTCGGCGTACCAATCACGAGCGACAGTGTTCCCATACCCGTGGATGGTATGGGAATCTCCCTATTTTCAAACAAGTAGTTGCGAAGCAATATAAAATATACAGTTTTGAAGAAACAGTCAAAATTAGTGCAAATTTAGCATGCGTGCAAGTTTTTCAGATTCAAACAGATGCCGGGTGCCGGTGTGTTTACAGTGAACTACAACGTGTGATGCGTCAGCGTGTTTGAGTGGTTCAGTGCAAATTTAGCATGCGTGCAAGTTTTTCAGATTCAAACAGATACCAGGTGTCGGTGTGTTTACAGTGAACTACAACGTGTGATGCGTCAGCGTGTTTGAGTGGTTCAGTGCAAATTTAGCATGCGTGCAAGTTTTTCAGATTCAAACAGATACCGGGTGCCGGTGTGTTTACAGTAAACTACAACGTGTGATGCGTCAGCGTGTTTGAGTGGTTCAGCGCAAATGTGGCATGTGTGCAAGTTTTTCAGATTCAAACAGGTATCGGGTGCTGGTGTTTGCAGTGAAATACGGTATGTGCCGTGTGTTGAGTGGTTCAAGGCTAGTGCAGTGTGTGTGCACGTGTCAGTCTTAAACAGATATCAGTTGCAAGTGCGTTTGCAATCAACTACAATATAACAGTGTATCAGTGTATCTGAACTAAGCAACTAAAAAGTGTAATCAGCTATGGCAGTTGACAGTTCTACATTGCAGAAATTGAAACAGAGAAAGAATGTTACCTCAGAAGCGCCGAAGGATAGGTGAGAGGAAGGCTCGCGCAAGAGAAGCTCAGGATCCAACGCCCTGTCAAAACTCCGGAACTGGCGCAGTCCGTCGGGGGGCAGAACGTGAATCGCCGGCCGGTAGGTCGCCGGGTCAAACGGGCGCTCGCTCAAAGGTAGGAGCTCGACCCCGGGATCCATCTCGTGATCCGAGGGAGTCCCACCGCGTGGAATATCGTCGGCCATGTCAAAATGATGAGGAAAATGATCGGAAAATGAAAATCGGGCTGGAATATGGAAAGTCAACCGAGAAGTCAACCCCCGGGAGGGTGGAAAATGGCCGGAAAAGCCGGGACGTGAAAAAGGCACGGAAATCAAGAGGAAAGTGAGGGGAACAAACCCCAAAAAGGTGGAAATGGCAAAAGAGGTACCGAAACAAAGATTTGTTCGGATGAAAACGTCCGAAACGCGAAGGAAATCGCGAATCCGACGATGAAACGGGCTTGGAACGCGAAGAAAACGAGGGAATGAGGAAGGAAAAAGGCTCTAGAGAGAGAGAGGAGTGCTTTTCGGCGAAGAGGAAGTGAGAAAATAGGGTTAGAAACCCTATTTTAAAAGACCCGAAGCAAAAAGTCGAAACTGCCCCGATACAAGGATTTTTTGCCGGTCGGCAACATTATGTGCCGGTCGGCAATATATTGTGCCGATGGAACTGTTTGATGGCCGATGGACGGCCGGTGATGAATGGTGATGGCCGGTGGACAGCCGGTGGTCTTCCACAGTGGTTTTTAAGCCTCCTACATCTTTCCTTGGGTCATATGAGTGGTCCAGAGCCTTCATTGCTTAAAACAGTGTAAAACAGTACGTTTCCGACGCTCAACCGGCCTCCGTTTTGACCTCGGACCGTGTCTCCTGTGCGTGGCATTCAAATTCATGCAATGATGTATCCTTCTGTATCCTTTTGCCTTTTGCAAGATTCAAAAGTTGCCCCATGTGCGTTGCACGCGTTCATCGCACTATTTCGGTGCATTGCATCGCGCCGTCATGCGCCTCACAGTTGCATTGTTATGCACGTACTACACGCGTTGTAACACGCACCCTTCGCATTGTCATGCATTTTCACTGTAAATATTGCATTTACATTCCATTGCATTTTCCCCAGCATATCGCATCATTTGCATTGTCATGCATTTCAATACATACGTCACCTCGCGCATTGTTCGTATTGTCGTGCATTCCCTTACCATGCATTGTCATGCTTTCCAAAACGCGTGCGTTGTTACGCATTTAAGTCCATTTGCATTGTCATGCATTTCAAAAGGAAAACATGCGTTGTCACGCATTCGAATTCATTCACATTCTCATTTGCAATATTTTACATTCCTTGAGGCATGCGTGTCTCATTTGCATCGTTTTACATTCCTTTGAGGCACGCGTGTCTCATGTGCATTGTCTTGCACCATTGAGGCATGCGTGTCTCATTTACATATCATTCTACATTTCTTGCATTGGCATGTGTGTCACATTTCCATTGGCATGCGTGTCTCACTTGCATTGTGCATCATTTTGCACAACGGTCTAGGAGACCTTAAATCCTTGGAGGGTGCGAAACCCTTACCGCATTGTCACGGTCTAGGAGACCTTAAATCCTTGGAGGGTACGAAACCCTTACCGCATTGTCATGGTCTAGGAGACCTTAAATCCTTGGAGGGTGCGAAACCCTTACCGCATTGTCACGGTCTAGGAGACCTTAAATCCTTCGAAGGTGTAAAACCTTTATTGTTGCGCATGTCTGCATGCGTTGTAGTACGTATCATCCTGTGCATCGTTTTGCACAATGGTCTAGGAGACCTTAAATCCTTGGAGGGTGCGAAACCCTTACCGCATTGTCATGGTCTAGGAGACCTTAAATCCTTGGAGGGTGCGAAACCCTTACCGCATTGTCACGGTCTAGGAGACCTTAAATCCTTCGAAGGTGTAAAACCTTTATTGTTGCGCATGTCTGCATGCGTTGTAGTACGTATCATCCTGTGCATCGTTTTGCACAACGGTCTAGGAGACCTTAATCCTTGGAGGGTGCGAAACCCTTACCGCATTGTCACGGTCTAGGAGACCTTAAATCCTTCGAAGGTGTAAAACCTTTATTGTTGTGCATGTCTGCATGCGTGTCTCACTTGCATTGCGCATCATCCTGTGCATCGTTTTTTCCAACGGTCTAGGAGACCTTAAATCCTTGGAGGGTGCGAAACCCTTACCGCATTGTCAGGGTCTAGGAGACCTTAAATCCTTCGAAGGTGTAAAACCTTTATTGTTGCGCATGTCTGCATGCGTTGTAGTACGCATCATCCTGTGCATCGTTTTGCACAACGGTCTAGGAGACCTTAAATCCTTGGAGGGTGCGAAACCCTTACCGCATTGTCACGGTCTAGGAGACCTTAAATTCTTGGAGGGTGCGAAACCCTTACCGCATTGTCACGGTCTAGGAGACCTTAAATCCTTCGAAGGTGTAAAACCTTTATTGTTGCGCATGTCTGCATGCGTTGTAGTACGCATCATCCTATGCATCGTTTTGCACAACGGTCTAGGAGACCTTAAATCCTTGGGAGGTGCAAAACCTTCATTCGCGTTGTCTCAACGCACCGCGCTGTTTTGCGCATCTCATTGCATTTGGCATGCACTCATTGTTCGCGCTATTGTGCGCACCTCACATGCATTGTCATGCATTTCTCAAGCCGCGCGTTGCCGCGCATCAAAACAAACATGCATTGTCATGCATACACTTTGCATCCCGGTCTAGGAGACCTTAAATCCTCTAGAGGTGTAACTCCTTTGGTGTTTGTCGAGCCCGAACGACTGTCGGTGGTCTGGTAAAGCCACTTGCCTGTGTTTGCGGTGAGTTCCTAGAAGACCAACTGGGACGGTGGAAACTAGAGTTCGAACGGCTTATGCCTAGAACGCAAAGGTTCGGGAATTCCGAGACTAAAGTCTGGTTTAAATACCCAGGGGTGTATCCTCGGCTTGAAATCTGTATGGAAGCCCCATAGGTTGAGGCAGCATGTCTGCGCCTCAGTCCTGGATACTGAACCAACCTAGTATATCGCCCTCTTAGTAAGATAGGGAAAGCTGCAATCATAGCCGTTGCATCATAGTGCATTGTCATGCATCATTGTAAATACTACATTGTCATGCATTTCATTGTAAATACTGCATTGTCATGCATTGCATTATAAATACCGCATTGTCATGCATCATCATAGGTAGTGCATATGTCATGCATTTCAAAAAAAAAACACAAAAAACAACAACAAAAACAACATGCATCATTGTAGATATTGCATATGTCATGCATTCCATCGTAATATAGTGCATTTCCACTGTAAATATTGCATTTACATTCCATTGCATATTTGTAAATATTGCATTTTAGTTGCATGCATTCACTGCATCACCCTCCATCTATGGCTTGCACCTTTCCTTGTTGAGCTTGGTCTGGTATGTGCCCTTACTTTTCACGTCAAAACATAGTTCTGCATGTGTACGCGCCTATTCCACGTTGGTATGTTGGTTTGAGGGTTGCGGCATCTTTTCTGTGTCAGACGCGGCTTGTACGTGTACATGCCTTTCCTAGGCAAGATTTGGTTTGGCCCGGTGCCATATCCGTTGTGTCCATCTATATTGTATTTTAGTTGCATGCATTCACTGCATCACCCTCCATCTATGGCTTGCGCCTTTCCTTGTTGAGCTTGGTCTGGTATGTGCTCTTACTTTTCACGTCAAAACACAGTTCTGCATGTGTACGCGCCTATTCCACGCTGGTATGTTGGTTTGAGGGTTGCGGCATCTTTTCTCTGTTAGACGCGGCTTGTACGCGTACATGCCTTTCCTAGGCAAGATACGGTTTTGGCTGCACGCCATATCCATTGTAGATATTACATTGTAGTGTAATTGTTACATCCGGTGTTAGGATCATTATTCTTTCCCCAGCGGGTCGTCACCCCACTTATGTCATTCCACCCAATACTCGTTCTTGTGTCCGTCTACATTACTCATAGTTCTGCATGTGTGCGTGCCTATTCCACGCTGGTATGTTGGTTTGAGGAACGCGGCACCTTTTCTATTGTAGACGGACCTGTTACTTCCATCAATCTATTTGACATTTGTGTGGTTTCGAACCGCTCATGATTGAATCGTGATTCGTTTGCATTGCATATCGTTTGCATTGTTTATACATTGTTTTGTATATATTGCATATCATCTTGCATTCATCATTGCATTGTCATACATGTTACTAACAACATTGTACCTGTTAAGTTTGTTTCCTTTACAGGCACGATATTGTATGTACGGTTCATTTGAGGCCGGTGTAACCGGACGAACCGGACAGGTATTGTATCCTCCGCGTGAGACGTATCGAGAATTACATAATTCTCTTACACCCTTTCTGCATTGTAGTGTAGTCTGGTGTATACTGGCTTAAAACTGTCGCATGCGTGCTTCGTTACAGCTTTCTTTGCATGATCATAAGTTATGCTCGGCTTCTTGCATTGTCTTGCATTTTGCCCCTGCCTTCGGGCGCATACCTTGTTTGCCTTGCATGTTTGTCCAAGTCTTCGGCCTTGTCAAAAATGGGTCGTCTCTGGGCTTTGACATTCACTCCCGTCATTGTTATGACTTTCGAGTTCTGTCAAAGAGGGGCAACTGTAGACACCCCATTTTTGACCGTCCTCAAGACTTGGACGTCACCGTTGGAACACCCGGTGATTATCCATGTTTGTGTTCGTTTGGAGTTCCCGGAGGTCTCGGCTACGCGCCTTGTCTCAGGATCTCCGAACTCGACCGTTTTGTGTCTGGTTTTGCACCAAACACTTGTGTTTTGCCTTGGAAGGGTAGGGAATGCCTTGTGAGGCATCCCCACGCATCATCGGCCATGGCTAGAGGCCACCGGCTGGTTTTTGTTGCCATCGGCAATATATATTGCCGGTCGGCACTTTTTGTTGCCGGTCGGCAGTCCATTTTGTCAAAATGGCAATTTTGAGCAGCCGACTACTGTTCACCTGCTTTTGCAGATATTTTAGAACAGCTGTGTGGCATTTGGTTCCCCTCCATACACGTGTATGGAGGGATGCCCCCCCTTGTAAGCTTATTGAACAAGCTTTACAAGTTTGTTTGCCTATAAAAGGAGGGCTCCTCTCTTGGCCTTAGGGTTAGAGAATTTTGTGAGAAAAACACAGAGGAGAAGCTCTGGTTTTAGGGTTTGAGTTCCATACATAACCTATCTCTATATCTCCCTTGTTTATATTCTAGGTGCTTTTGTCCATACTATTGCACACAAACACCTAGTCTTTCACCTTTCCTTGGCTTTTGAAGGGTCAGAGGTTTGTTCTTAGTGTTCTTGGCTGGATTTGAGCTTGAAGAAGCAACAAGATCATCATTGTTGAAGAAAGGCTTCAAGGGTAAGAAACTAGTCCTTTTTACCCCATTTTTGCATTACTTTTCTACCTATCTTAGAACTGTTTTTGTGCTTAGTGTATAATACAAAAAAGTTCTGTTTTTAAGCCCTCTTGATTGTTTGTTAAGAGTGTTTTGTGGTTTGGAGGTGTTTGACCACCCTTAGGCCTTGAGAGGCCCTATTTTGTGTCATTTTTGGTGAGCTCCGAGACTTTGGTGCATGGGCCTCCTCACCACTGAAATCTTGAGGGATTTCAGTGGTAAGGATGGTGCCTTGAAGTCTCAAGAAGGAGAGGGCCACCCCCTCTCCTTGTTGTTCTTGAAAAGGACCAATTTTGGCCTCTTAAGGGAGCATTATGTTTAAAGGTTTTTTGATCATGCCATGGCTGTATTTTATGCTTACATTGTCATGATTTAACCTTGTATTAAGTTGGTTTTGGTACACCATGTTAGCTTAACATACATGCCATGTAATGCCTTGTTGTTGCCTTAATATGCCTTAGGTTGTTAGCCTTCATTCTAGCATGTTTTAGGCTTAACCTTATGAAGGTTTTGTGTTTATTTTGCCATGTTTAAGGTCTGTCCATAATTGTTTGGGTCGATTTTGGCATGCTTGGTATAGCTCCTTTGTACTTGAGCTTGTATCCTTCAAGTATGAGAATGTGTAGCATGTGTTACTTGCATCATTTAAGTGGTTTGGTACCATTTGTAACATCATTTCAGTCCCTAAGACATGCTTGTATGCTTGCCTTGGTTGTCTCTTTGTCGCCTCTTGAGCATGTGTTATATGCTCCTTGAAGTGCATTTGTGCATACCTTCATATTAGAGCCACTTAGATGCCATCTAAGTAGTCCTTTGGCCTTGTTTTGACATGCTAAAAATTTGTTTTTAGTTGTCTAATGCATGCCATGGTTGTTACGCTAAGTGTGTTTCAAAGCTTCATTACCTTGCTTCAAGAATTCGGACTATTTGCACACTAGTATTTGTCTTGCTTAAGTTGGTTTGGCGCCTCTTATAACATGATTTTCAGGGCTTATGTTGCATGCCATATGTCCATGTTAGACTTCTTTTGAATGTGTTTAAAAGTTGCCTTTATATGCTTAAGCGTTGGACCACAACATGTGCACGTGTGCATGTGCGTTTAGCCTTCTTTTTTGGGCACTTTGGCCACTGTTTTGGGCCTAACTAGAGCTGTCTAATTCATGTTTAAGACCATCATCTGCTTGGTTGCATGCTTACCTTACATGTTTGTACATTGTCTATGTTCATGCTTGCATGCTTGCCCTCATGATCATGTTGCATATTAGCTAACATGCCTAGGATGCATTGTACTTTGCATGCATACCTTGTCCCTTGATTTAGTGATAGGGATTGGGCCTCGGTTTGATTGTTTGCATTGCATTTGAAATCAATGTGCACAACTTGGTTCTTTGGGCCATCATGCATGGAAATGCGTGATTGATGGTCCGAGAATCGAGGCACATGCCCCTTTGAGTCACAAACATGATAAGGGGCATGATTGGTGCATACATTGCTTGGATTGCATTGCCACACAAGATTTTGCCCTCTGCTGCTGTGAGTTGCAGGTTCTGCAGGAACTTCTTGCCGACCGGCAATATTTAGTGCCGACCGGCAATGTATTGGTGGCCGATGGTTTCATTTCCAGCCGATGATCACATGCTACAGCCGGTGGCCATTCTGCTCAGCCGATGGTGATCCCCAGTATCTGAAGAAGCATCTCTGAGACTTTGACAATCTTCAGAAGGGCAGAGCAGGGAAAACAGAGGCAGTCTATGCGTGGCAGTGCAATTCCGAGCAGGACCCGAGCATGCGTTGCATCAGGCTCTCCTCCCGAGGCGGTTTATTGTTTTTCCTAGTTTAGTTAGTTGTTAACTAATTAGGCAATTTGTAATATTTAATTAGCTTGCGTAGTTAATTAATTTGTATTATTCTTTTGGTCCCTCCGAGCGAGGGCGAATCTGTAATAAGTGTGGGTGCGTGTGTGTGCATGTCTTCCAACCTCCACTTCTTTCCCCCTTTTTATTTACCTGCTTATGATGGTAGATTAGGGCACATCTAAATTTGCATACCTTATGCCATGCATGTGTGCATCCATGCATTTGTCTTACATGCACCGGGCTCGGTACATCATACAAACTGCATTGTATTTTCAATTCCAAATTGAATACGTGATAATTGTAGCATTTCACATGCCATGTTAGGGTTAGCCGAGCCTACTCTAACTGCATCCTTGCATGTGTTGCATTAGCCACTTAACATGAACTAGGGCATGCATATTTGCTAACTAGTTTATTGTTTTGGCATGGAGTACAATGTAAGTATTTATGCTTTAGCATCTCGCATGCATGTGAGTGCTAACATGACAGCATGCTTACCATGTGGCTAATTGTTTATGTGAGATAAACTGCTTGATTGCCTGTGGGTGAAGGTTGGATTGTTTGAGTTGGAAAGACTCGTTGAAATCCGTATTTTAGCCTACTTGCGAGTAGCAAATTTCAAAGTGTTTTCCAAACAAACGGATATGCAACGTTGTTCCAAATTAGGCGGTTTAGTCTATACTTGTTTGCTGTGCGCATAACATAGTAAATCTAGGCTAATAACCGGAACAAGAACACATAATGTTTTCAAAATCGGATATCATGGTTAGTAGAGGCCGGTCTTCGGACCAGGCGAAAGGGGGTGCTCATAGCTGACCTTCCCCGATCGTACCCAAGCTCCCGAGCCAAGACAACTTTGGTGATGACGGACACGTGGCCTTCGGCACCGAGTCAGGGTTTCCTAAATTTCCCCATTAAAAAATATTTAGGTGGCGACTCTGTATCTGGCAAAGCAGTCCATGTTTGGCACTTCTTTCAAAAATCTGTTTTCTCAAAAACGATTTGCCGGATTTGGACTCTTTGGTTCAAGATTAAGAACCATGACAATTGAGTCTGAACTGTAGTAGACCCGCAAAACGAACAGAACGGGACTCATCCTCCCGGGGCGTTCGGGGACGTCTACAAATGCAAACGAAATGCAATGCAATTGAATCATGATCCAATCATGAGCGGTTCAAAACCACACAAATGTCAAATAGATTGACGGAAGTAACAAGTCCGTCTACCATAGAAAAGGTGCCGCAACCCTCAAAGCGCGTACACATGCAGAACTATGAGTGATGTAGACGGACACAAGAACAGGTATTGGGTGGAATGACATAAGTGGGGAAACAACCTGCTAACGAAAGGACAATGATCCTAATACTGGATGCAAAAATTACACTACAATGTAATATATACAGTGGATATGGCATGCAGCCAAACCAAATCTTGCCTAGGAAAGGCATAGACACATACAAACCACGTCTAACACAGAAAAGGTACCGCCACCCTCAAACCAAGTTCATCAAGGAATAGGCGCGTACACATGCAGAACTATGCTTTAACATGAAAAGTATGAGCACATAGCAAACCAAGCTCAACAAGGAGAGGTGCAAGCCAAAGATGGAGGTGATGATGCAGTGGATGCATGCAAGCTACAATGCGATATTTACAATATGCAATTGAACGGATAGATACGATGGATAAGGCACGCAGGCCAAACCAAATCTCGCCTAGGAAAGACATGTACACAAACGAACCGCGTCTAACACAGAAAAGGTGCCGCCACCCTCAAACCAAGTTCATCAAGGAATAGGCGCGTGCACATGCAGAACTGTGCTTCGACGTGAAAAGTATGAGCACATAGCAAACCAAGCTCAACAAGGAGAGGTGCAAGCCAAAGATGGAGGTGATGATATAGTGAATGCATGCAAGCTACAATGCAATATTTACGATATGCAATGGAACGGATATTTACAGCGGAAATGCATGACCTATGCGCTATATTACGATGAAATGCATGACATATGCATTATATACAATGATGCATGACATATGCACTATCTACAATGATGCATGACATATGCATTATTTACAATGTAATGCATAACATATGCAGTATTTACAATGATGCATGACATATGCAGTATTTACAATGAATGCATGACATATGCACTATTTACAATGATGCATGACATATGCATGTGCTATGCCCACCAATGCACTGAAGGTCTTACACCTTCCAAGGATTTAAGGTCTCCTAGACCGTATGTAAATGTAATATTTACAGTGGAAATGCATGACACATGCGCTATCTAATGAATGCATGACATATGCACTATCTATTATTATTATTTTTTGTTTTTTGAAATGCATGTTGCGTGGAGTGCGCAACAACAAAGTCGCTTGAAATGCATGAAAATGCATGTATTGTGCACACCAATGCACCGAAGGTCTTGCACCTTCCAAGGATTTAAGGTCTCTTAGACCGTATGTAAATGTAATATTTACAGTGGAAATGCATGACACATGCGCTATCTAATGAATGCATGACATATGCACTATCTATTATTATTATTTTTTGTTTTTTGAAATGCATGTTGCGTGGAGTGCGCAACAACGCAAGTCGCTTGAAATGCATGAAAATGCATGTACTGTGCACACCAATGCACCGAAGGTCTTGCACCTTCCAAGGATTTAAGGTCTCCTAGACCGTATGTAAATGTAATATTTACAGTGGAAATGCATGACACATGCGCTATCTAATGAATGCATGACATATGCACTATCTATTATTATTATTTTTTGTTTTTTGAAATGCATGTTGCGTGGAGTGCGCAACAACGCAAGTCGCTTGAAATGCATGAAAATGCATGTACTGTGCACACCAATGCACCGAAGGTCTTGTACCTTCCAAGGATTTAAGGTCTCCTAGACCAGACGATAAAACAGATATGATGCAATGGATGTAATAGATGTGATGCAATAGATAATAGATGCGATGCAACAGAGAGTACAATAGATGCAAAGGGTGACATACTCCAACCATGCTGGACTCGTGAGTGGAGGAAGAACAAAGAAAATCAATCAGGAGTGCGTTCCATGCAACCTAAGATAAATTCCAAACACGCTGAAATCGTGTGAGGAAGAAGAGGCTCCAATCACGCTGAAATCGTGAGAAGAGGTAAACAAATTCCAAACAAGCTGAAATCGTGTAAGGAAAAGAACACTCTAACCACGCAAAAATCGCGAGAAGAGGTCAGAAACCATTCGGGCTTGCGCTTCACGCGTCCCAAGATACAACCCGCCCAGGGCCGCGCTTCACGCATCCTGAGATAAATTCCAAACACGCTGAAATAGTGTGAGGAAAAGAGACACTCTAACCACGCTGAAATCGTGAGAAGAGGTCAGAAACCGCTCGGGCTCGCGCTTTAAGCCTTCCGAGATAAAATCCAAACACGCTGAAATCGTGTGAGGAAAAGAACACTCTAACCACGCTGAAATCGTGAGAGGAGGTCCAAAAGCAACCCGCCCAGCTCGTCTACAACGCAACCTGGGATAAATTCCAAACACGCTGAAATCGCGTAAGGAACGAGACACTCAAACCACGCTGAAATCGTGAGAGGAGGTCCAAAAGCAACCCGCCCAGCGCGTCTACAACGCAACCTGGGATAAATTCCAAACACGCTGAAATCGCGTAAAGAACGGGACACTCAAACCACGCTGAAATTGTGAGAGGAGGTCCAACAATCCGCCCAGCGCGTCTACAACGCAACTTGGGATAAATTCCAAACACGCTGAAATCGCGTAAGGAACGGGACACTCAAACCACGCTGAAATCGTGAGAGGAGGTCCAACAAACTATCAGGCGCGTACCCGACACAACCTGAGAAAGTCCTGGAGGACAACGATCCCAAACACTGCTCAGCATAAAAGGATAAACGATAAAAGATAACACAAGATGCAAATAAATGCAAGTAAAGTGTGCAAGACAATACAAGTGGAAGAGTGCATAACAATGCGGGTGGAAGGGTGCATAACTTTGAAGCAGGCTTGATCTTGCGCTTGAGGTAGAGGCACACTTATACTTCGGAGCATTGACAAGGCTTGACAAGGTACATCCAGAATGCAATCACGAAATTTTTTTGAAGTTGAAGCACACTCAGATGCTTCGATTTTCGCTCTTTGCTTTTGCTTTGCAGTCTGGAACCTATATAGCTTCAGATTGGTCCTGGTTTTACTGTTCTCACATGACCTGGGTTGAACCCAACGATTTTATGAAAGAACAAATCTTGTTTTGGAGAATGGCACTGCACTCTAAGCACAAAACGATTTTATTGTGGAATTTTAGATTGAGAAGCGAGTTCTTAATTGGGTATTGAGCCTACGACTGACCACAGCAAAAATGACTCAACAACTGAAAACAAAAGGTAAACAACCTAAACACATCTATTGACACTCAAAACGACGCAAGACAAGAATCGAGACAAACAAAACAAAAGAGACGACACTTAGATGTATTATGAAGACGACAGACCTCTCAGATCCCGAGAAGCCAGTTTCTCCAGGTATTGTTTCCCACCCTTTCTCATTTGTGATTCTCACATCACTCGGCCCTTAGGCTCTATTTTTCTCTCAAAACCCTTTTCTTACTTTTTCTCTCAACGTACACCTCTCTATTCTTCAGTCTCTCATTTTATATCCCTCCCCTGGGTGGTTGATGGATAAACAAGAAGTTGCGGGCTGTTGCCCAAAATTATTAGCTCGCGGCTACTTCCTCCGATGACATTTAGTCGATGCCTCGGAGTGGAGTAACTTGATCCATTCCAATTCGTGCTTCGCACTTGGCTTGATACCTCGTTGCTTGGAGGATGAGAGAGCTTTCAGCCCTTTATTGTTAACTTCAGTTGTGCCCTCTTCTGGCAGGCAGAGTGCCCTTCTTGGCAAGTATGTTGAAAATGGGGGAAAGACAGGAAGCCTGACTCAACTGTGCCCCTAGTTCATTATTTTGACCATTTTTTGTTTTTGGCTTTCTACTAAAACAATTTTGACCAAAATGAGAGTTAGATTAACACACTTGTTCAATTTTTGATTTCAAATCATGCAAGTCAGGTTATGAGCACTGAAAATTTTCCTTTTTGGGTCCAAGATATGGTCCACTTTTTGGAAAAAATGGAGCAAATTTTCGAGAAAATTAGTCAGCCTCAGTAAAAATTCTCAAAAACTATTTTTGCAAACGGCCACTGCTCAACGAGCACGGAGCCTACTCTTGAGATGCACGACCTCGGATCCATAAACAATGGAAAATTGCCCCTTGTCTAAAGGACACTGCATGGCAACAGAAAGTTGCCCCATGTTTGGATGATGCCGCAGCGCATTATAATCAGTCCTTAGAGTGACGATCACAACCGAACTCTCGGATACAGAGAAGACAAAGATGACCAGAACCATCACATGGACACAGTCAAATTTGAAGTGTTTTTACAGCTGGACTTCAGAATGAAGTTGCCTACGTATCCCAAAGATGGGAATCAAGCCTTACGTAGTTCGGGGTTAAGGTACACTCGGGTATTTAACCTCTCCTTTTGCGCTCTAACTTTTGCCAAGGCCGCCCTTTTAGGTTTTCAACCTTGTGAGCTTTGTTCTTCGTTTCTTTTCAATTTTTTCATTTCTTTTCTTTTCATTTCTTTTTTTCAATTTTTTATTTTTCTTCATTTCTCTTTTGTTCTTTGTATTTTTCT
The DNA here is from genome assembly GCA_036172215.1 of Camellia granthamiana. Classification (NCBI taxonomy): domain Eukaryota; kingdom Viridiplantae; phylum Streptophyta; class Magnoliopsida; order Ericales; family Theaceae; genus Camellia; species Camellia granthamiana. The sequence goes on along the minus strand of CM069913.1, from coordinate 76,691,479 downwards.
TCTTTTTTTTTTTGTTGTTGTTCTTTTTCCTTTTTTTCTTGCTCTAACTTTTACCTTGGTCGCCCTTCCGGGTTTTCGGCCTAGCGAGCCTCTCAAGGGTAAAAGTGTAGCTTTGTCCATGTCAAATGGTTTTGAGATCCCGAAGTCATCTAAATCCAGGAGAATGGCTGTTGTTCACTGACGATGCAGGAGTCCATCCAATGGGGTCTGAATTGCCCCCAGTGTTGCGGATAGGAACTCAGTTGTCCTTCAGCAATACTTTCTTCTTTCCTCCTTTCTGGGACTTGGCATTCTTACCGATCTTCATTGACTTGCGGAATGATCCACCTTTGGCTCTTCGAGCTGTCTGACATTTTTTGTCCCTAGTTCGAGGGGTGCTTTTGATCTAGCTTTGCAGGGTTCTTTTGATGACATCTGATCTTTCTGATCTGACTTTCTTGCCTCTTGTTCGAGGGCTGCTTTGAATCTGGCCACACAGGCCTCACGTTGTAGTTGACCTTTGAACTTTCTGAGTTCTAGTCCAAGGTTTGAAAATGAGGGGTCGAGTCTCGAGGCTGAGAGCGATCCTAAGCTGCACAATCTCAAGAGCGATTCCACACAGATCTTCGTAGGACCGCGCAAAACATTTTTTTGAAATCTTTTAAGAAAGCGACTAATCGCTCGCACTGAAGACGGTGTGGGACCAATCTGGATCAAGCCAGGATCCTTCTCAATACTCATGTTAACAAACATGATTTCATTCATTAAAGGCTTAGCACGTCTCTCTTTTTCTCAATTGATCAAGTTTTTGCAAATCTCGAGGAATTCCTTCCTCTTCGTTTTCATCACAATGTTCAAAAACAGTTTTGAAAAACTTAGGTCAACGCAATGACTTTCAAAGCACTAAAAGGCAGGTGAAAAGCACTGTCGTTTCATTCAACTTTCTGGCACAACTAGCACAAGGCAGAAACAAGCACAAGAGCATGAAAAACCACTGCTGTTTCATTCATAACTGTTGGTGTAACTGGCTCCATGGCAGAAACAGACTCAAAAGAAAGCGAAAAGCCAAACACAAAACAAAATAGTGATACCCGAGGTAACACCCCCGGAATCACCTAACTCTAACAAAACAGGACTGACTCGATAGAACAAGACAGACCCGAAACAAAAAGACTGACTCAAAACAAGACAACAAAACTGACCTAAATACCCAAGTCAGAAACTAGCATTCACAAATGCTCAAAACAGTGCGTGCCACATGCCACATCTGGAGTAAATCGAGCGCCACCCACAGCTGGTTCATCTCCCGATCACATGGTCACATTATCCCCCAAGTTCATCGATCCAGTGCTGATAGACTTTCTAGAGCTTGGCGCGACAATGACCTCGTCATCAATCAGATCTTGTATTTCGTGACGAAGACGAAAACACATGTCAGTATCATGGCCAACTTGTTGATGAAAGGCACAATACTTAGCCGGGTTGTGAGAGAGGGGGAGTTTATCTGGCAGTGGCCGCGGCTCCAGGGGCTTCAGATGCCCCTTTTCGATCAGGACCCTCAGGGCCGTTGACAGAGACATATACAGTGGAGTGAACACCCTTTGGCCCCGAGGTGGGTGTTTTGAGGTTTGTGGCTTTTTGCTGGATGCACCAGCAAAGGGATTGATAGGCGCTGACTGGGTTTGTTGATCTCTTCCGAGCACGGGATTAGAGCTAAAGGGAACATTCCTGGTGCAACGGCCCTTCTCCCGGCTTGCCCCTTGATTCAGACTGCTCTCATTCTGAGTGGTGAAAGTGTCATCCACAGCTTTTGCAACAACTGCGAGTACTTGCTGTTTATTCAACCCTTCGGCTTTCAAAGCCTCAATATCCCACTGAAGGTGTTGATAGGGACCAATGCTTGCCCCTACCTCGTTCTCACCACTTGCCTCCACTTTGCTAAGAGATTGGCCTTCTCCCAATGCAGCCCGTCCCAAGGTTAGGGAGCCCTTTGACATGAACTCCCTGGTATCTGATGCGGTTGACGACGAAGCCAAAACTCCAAAGGCCAAATCTGCCATAGTTCTCTGAAGATCTTCGATCATCCTCATCAGCTTAGAAGTAGTGGGTTCATGGGTTTGGGATGATTGGGGTTCAGATGCACCCATCATGCATAAGTCCATGCTTTCCGGGATAAACACCTCAGGCTTGGGTAGATGGGCCCGGGTGATGTATACGCTGGGGTCGTAGGTGGACGGCAGTATATGGATGAGGTTGAGATGTAGAGGTGACGGATCAGTACTAACCTGAGGTCCTTTTGGTAGAGCTAGGGTCTCTTCGTCAATAAGATCCTGAATCTTATGGCGGAGGCGGATGCAACGGTTTGTATCATGACCGTGCTGTTGATGATAGGCACAGTATTTAGCTGGGTCATATCTTGGTGGAAGAGGGTTTGGAAGGGGTTGGGGTTCTAGGTGTTCTAGGTGCCCTTCTTCTCGCAGCTTTTTCAAAGCTTGAGAGAGACTCATGTAAAGAGGATGGAATTTTCGGGCTTGGGGCCGAGTTGAAGTGGTTGGTTTTCGGCCATTGAGGGAAGTGGTGATAATGTCTACTTCTGAGCATTTCGCAGCTGTGCTACCATCAGTAGTAGCATTGGAATTGCGAGCAACATTCGTCTTCAAAGGCTCATTATCTTCTGCAAAGATCCCTTGTCTGATGGCATCCTCGATTTGAACCCCCATTTCATGAAGGGCTGGAAAGGTAAACAGAGGTAGAACGACCATCTTTTGCAGCAACTTGCCATGCAGATTCCGAACAATCATCATGATCTGATCTTTGTCGGAAGGCCTTGTAGTCATCATTGAGGCCTTTGCTCTCCATCTCGTGACGAACGCTGAGAAACCCTCCTTTGGCTCTTGGCGGGTGACTTCAAGATCACGAGTTGTGACCTCAATATGTGTATTGTAGGAGTATTGATCACTGAAGGCCTCAGCCATCTCTTCCCAATTCTATTTCACAGAGTTCTCCAATTTCGCATACCAGATTGCTGCTATCTCAGACAGGGTTCGGCCGAATAGTGACAATTTCTGGGCTGTGGTCAAACCCATTGGCCTCAAGATATCAGAAAATAGTTGGAGGTACACCATTGGGTCTTCAGAGCCATCAAATCGATCGATATGTGGCATCTTGAACCGATCTGGTAATGTCACCACTGAGTCGGTATAACCATCCTCTATATCAGGAATAGAGTGGGCCCCCTGAGACTTTTTGAACAATTTCTCAAGCTTGCTTACTTTCAATGCTGTGGGGTCCGTTTTAAACTCAAAGGGGGAGTCTGGTAGGTTAGTGGGTGTTTTAGATAGCTGGGGTAGAACCGGGGGCAGAGCTAGCCCGATTGGAATGTCCGCATCATCCTGGACGTGGGTTGCCTCCCCGAGTATGGGAACTCTTGGTGGAGGAGGAGCCTGGTGTGAAGTAGATACTCCAGTTTGCTGCTCTAGCGTGGCAATTGTCTCTGCCTATTGGGCTATGACCACAGCCTGTTGCTTAGCGAATTCTGCTTGACAGACAGCGTCTTGCTGCATGGCTTTCATACTATCCTGGAGTTGGCGCACCATCTCTTCCAAACTCGACATATTGTCCTGGTCTAACTGAGCAACCGGTATATCTCCCTGAGGTAAAAAAACAGATATCTCAACCCAACTGCGCACAGGTGAGATGGATAATGACCGCTGATCCGAAGACTGTTGAACTGATAATCTGTTGCCTGACTGGAGTTTTTACCTTGCCTCTGGCAAAGGAACACTGATTGCCCTTGAACTGAATCTCTGACCCAACAAAGTCTATCAGCACAAGTCCAATGTACCTGGGGGATAGTGGAGCCTTCTGAAGCTATAGTTCCAGGACTACCCTAGCAAAAGAGAAAATAGACAGCATCTCAGCTCAATTTCACTGGAACGGATATGAGCATAGCAGAACGACTGTACTCAATACTGATCACTGTTCCCCAAATAACTGTCCCAAAACTGATACCCTCAGGTAAAACTGATTCCCCAAATACTGATGCCCTCAGGCCTGATACCCAGACTTGCAAACTGATACATGCATTCCCTGTAGAGATACACTCTAAAAGAACATAGCAAATAAGTGAGAGACAAAAACACCCCTATGTTGGGGTAGGGTTTTCCTGTCCTATTTTGTCAGGAGCTAGGGTTTCACTACGCATGCAACGGTTTCAAACAACCTATGATCGGGTAAGCAACCTGTCCTAGCTTGGAATGGTCACTATGGATTCCGAATATGCACTAGGTCGAATGGTCAAAAGGGTGCCCCGGTAAAACCGGGGTTTGTGTTCCCATACTGGCAGAGCCCACAACCGGTCAGCCTTATGGTCATGCCTTGACAAGACAAGCCTCCGGCAAACCGTTCAGGAATAGCAGACGGCAAACACGGTGTCCTAGGCGCACCAATGCGCATGCAATGCAAAGAAACACATAAGTGTAGTCAAAACAAGATATCATGAGTTTGAGACAAGTTCTCTAAGTCCCCAGCAGAGTCGTCAGAAACTGTAGACGTCCCCGAACGCCCCAGGAGGATGAATCCCGTTCTGTTCATTTGTGGGTCTACTACAGTTCGGACTCAAATTGTCACGGTTCTTAATCTGAACCAAAGAGTCCAAATCTGGCAAATCGTTTTGAGAAAACAGATTTTTAGAAAGAAGTGCCAAACATGGATTGCTTCGCCAGATACAGAGTCGCCACCTAAATATTTATTATGGGGGAATTTAGGAAACCCTGACTCGTTTGCCTAAGGCCACGTGTCCGTCATCACCAAAGTTGCCTCGGCTTGGGAACTTGGGTACGATTGGGGAAGGTCAGCTATGAGCACCCCCGCTTGCCCGATCAAAGATCGGCCTTTACTAACCATGATTTGAAAACATTATGCATTCTTATTCCGGTTATTAGCCTAGATTTATTACGTGATGCGCACAGCAAACAAGTATAGACTAAGTCGCCTAAATTGGAACAAAACATTTCATGTTTGTTTGTTTGAAAATGGTTTGATGGTGCTACTCGCAAGTAGGCTAAGACATGAATTTTGCCACCCTTAAGTGGGCTTTAGAAAATATGGTTTTGCCACTCTCAAATGGGCTTAAAACTCGCGTTTAATGTATTGTTCCAATTTAAATAATTCAACCTTCACCCACAGGCATTCAGGCAGTTATATCACATAAGCAGCTAGCCTCATGGTAATCATGCTATTATGACAACACTCACATGCATGCGGTATGCTAAAGCATAAAAGCTTACCTAGTACTCCAAGCCAAAACAGAAACTAGTTAGTAATCATATGCATGATCCTAGTTCATGTTAAGATGGCTAATGCAACACATGCGAGATGCAACTACAATAGGCTCGGCTATCCTAAGATGGCATATGATGATGCTACAGCTATCACGTATTCAACTTGGAATTGAAATACAATGCAGTTAGTATGATGCGCCGAGCCCGGTGCATGCAAGACAAATGTATGTATGCAAACATGCTAAGCATAAGGTATGCTAATTAAAATATGCCCTAGTCTACCATCATAAGCGGGTAAATAAAAGGGAGAAAGAAGTGGGGGTTGGAAGACATGCACACACGCACCCACACTTATTACGAATTTGCCCTAGCTTGGAGGGACCGAAAGAATAATGCAATTAATTAACCTACAAGCTAATTAATTATTACAGACCGCCTAATTAATTGACAAATCAATTGAATATAATTAAGCAGTAAACAGCAGCCTCGGGAAGAGGGTCCAATGCATGCGCGCTCGGTTCCGCTCGGAAGTCACTACCATGCATAAGATGCCTCTGCTTTGGCTGTTATCCTCCTCTGAAGACTGCACAAGTCCCAGGGTTGCTTCTCTGAATGCTGTGGAACACCACCGGCTGGGGGGGTTGGCCACCGGCCAAGGGAAATGGTCATTGGCCACAAATTAAGCCATCGGCCACTGATAAATGGCCGGTCGGCACTGAAGATGGCCGGCCGGCCAAATCTTCCTGCAGAAACTGGTTTGACAGCAGCAGAGGACAAAGTATAGCATGGCAATGCATTTCAAGCAATGTATGCACTAACCACACTCCTTATCATATGTATGACTCAAAGGAGAATGGGCCTCAATTCCTGGACCACCAATTACGCATTTCCATGCATGATGGCCCAAAGAATCAAGTGTGCATTTTGATATGGAATGCAATGCACATAAACACACAAGGAGACTTAACCTCTATCACAAGCAATTCAAGAGGCAAAGCATGCATGCCAATGCAATGCAATCCTAAGCATGTGAGCTAGTATGCAACCATGGGAATGCAAAGAAGCATGCAAGGCATACCATGGTCATGCAAGACATGCAAGGCATGAGACAATGCAACCCACAAGTATGCAAGGCACAATGTGGGTGTTCAAGCATGCAAGCAAACATGTGACTTCATTCAATCATGCAACTTCAACTATGCAACAACACACAAATATGCAACAACATACAAGGTGAGCATGCAACAACATGCAAAGGAGTGGACTTAAACTAACATGGATAGCTCGCAAGCATGCCAAAATCAGTGGCCAATGCCAGGGAAATGAAGGCTAATGTGCATACAAACATGCATGCAAATGGGCCAACTGTAAAACCCAAGTTGTGTGTAGGATTATTTTATTGGATAGATTAGTAATTAAATTAATTTATATGGGTCATTTATTAATATCAAAGAATTAGTTATGAGATGGCATTATATTTTCTATTACTTAGATGGGTAATTTTGTAACTTTGAGAAATTAGGTTAATAAGCCCACCTATAAGTCTTGGAAAATAAACAAAACAGAGGCTGTGAATTGCTCCATAGGCGGCTAGGGTTTGAGAAGGTAAAAGAAAAAAGAAAAGAAAAAGAGAAGAGAGGTTCAAGTGAGGCTACAATAGGGATTGGAGGCAACACGTTGGTGATTTTGGGACACCCATTGGTTAAGGTAAAATCTGTCTTTACTGTTAATTATTAAGTTTATGTTGAGGAATTTAACAATCAATGCATTAAGGGGATTTGGAAGATCTATAGGTGCCTACTTAGGTTTTGAGAATTGGGTGCAATGTGTAACTGTAACTTTGGGTGGGTAATAGAAACAATGGAATTTTGTATCATGGGTAAGGGTGTGTTTGGCTTTAAGGTTGGGTTGAATGGTTTGATCTCTTAGATATTAAAGCAATACATTAATCTATTATAGTGGGGCTTTTGTGGGTGTATGTAACATGTAAAAAATATTAATTTATTTGAGGTTTTATTTATTAGGTTTGTGTGATTGAAGTGGTGGAGCTGGGTGTTTAGAGTTGGTGTTGGAATATTATTTCTAAGCTTTTGAGGTAAGTAACCCCCTATCACTGTTGGTTCATTTTTATTCCTATCGAATCGTTTAAAATCATAAATATTTATTTATAGCCTTCATGTTCTCTTAAAATAAAATATGGGTCAAGTATAAAACAGTATCGAAAATTATTATGAAAATTATTTGAATATTTGGTGGAACTATTATGAAAATTGTACTGAATGTTTATTCTGAAAATATCGAATGCTTTATTTAAAAGTTGTGTATTGTTTGAATTTTGAACATCACTCTAGTCTGACTATGATTTGGACCCTAGCCAATAGGGGTTATTTATTGGCACAGAAACTAGTTTCTTTTGGGGCTTTACCACCGGCCTATGTGTGGTTCTGGGCCTTGTCACGGGCTAAGTGACCGTAGTCACCAAGACTTGGGTTTTGTGAATTGCATCATTGAACCATTTGAATATCGACCATCAATTTTGAACAACGAAATTTCATCGAATTACCTCATTGTCTTTTCAATTAAAATGTATTGCTACACTGTTTATTTTCAGCTACGAAACCATCTTACAAAATAATTGTTCATTTATTGAACTGTAGAAAAAAATTATATTTATTGGTTATCGATTTATTTATTTATTTTTGTATACTTGATCCAGCTAGCACTGATGGTTGGTTATTTACTGGGCTATCTAGCTTACCCTTATTTTTTTTTCAGATTCTGAAGAGTAGAGCTGCGTGGGATTTTTTTTTACATGTGGGAGTGCCGAGAGTAGGACCATGATTTAAGTACTTGGATTATTGTTTTGTTAGTGGATTAAATTAGTGGACTTGGTGGACATTTTCATATAAGAACTATTTATTTTTATGGATTTTGGCATTATGACAATTAAGGATTTAATTTGAGTATTTTATATTGTGGGTTATGTGATTGGATTCTTAGCCTTGCATGCTCACTTATATGAGTGTGCGGCGTTGTCACGGAGCTTGGGGCGTGACACCAACACTTGAACATGAAACAAGTAACTTTTAAGCACACTTAAAACAGACTAAACATGGACAATTGGCATGCAATGTAAGCTTTGAAAATCATGTTAAAGATGATGCCAAGTTAAGCAAACAAGACAAGCATAGCATGTAATTGGTTCAAGTACTTAAAGCATGATCATATGACACATGAAGCAAATGACCAAAATGGATCAAAACAGTTCCAAATCATGTTAAGGCAAGCCCCAAAAACCACTTAGATGGCATCTAAATGATCTACACATGGAGGCACGCACAAATGCTTAAACATGGAGCATACAACACAACCTTTTAAAGCATCAAATGAGTGATAAAATGCAAGCATGTAAACATATTACAAGGACTGAAATGATATGGTAAGTGGTTCCAAACCACTGAAATGATGCAAGTAAAGCATGCTATACACTCACACACCTAGGGCTAATAAGCCAAAATGCAAGGTGGCTATACTAAGCATATGATGGTCGACCAAAACAACCAAAAACAGAGCTTAAGAATGCTAGAACAAACACAAAAGCTTCACAAAGCTTGGCCAAAATCATGCTAAAATAAGGGGCAAAACCTAAAGCATGTCAAGGCCTAATCATGGCATTATAAGGCATGTATGCTAAGCAAGCATGGTGTACCAAAACCAATTGAAAACAGAGCTATATTATGACATAATAAGCACAATTTTGCAGGTATGCTAAGCAAAATTGTGACATTACAAGGCATGTATGCTAAGCAAGCATGGTGTATGCAAGCAAGCATGGTGTACCAAAACCCATCTCTAGACTTAAGGGTGACCTAGGTGGGCGAGTAGATTGTATTGTTTTTTCTTTTCAAAAATGCCTTGTGAATTGCCTCTAATCAGGCTTAATTTTGCAGGTACCGACATTAAAAACACCATTAAATCAAGGGATGCCGAGGTACTTGCCCAAGTTCAGAAGGCTTTGGACTACACTGGCTGAAGAGATTTTGAAGATCAAGGTCATGCAACCCACATCCTCCTAAACTACGATCCCATATACACCACGTTTGCCGTTGCCAACAACGTGTCAATCCTTAAAGGGAAGAATCGTCTGGTTGCACATACTTACGACGATGCCATCAACTTCAGAGACTTAGGAGCTAATTCGACTTCAAATAGCAATGAAAATGTTGAAGTTATGAAAGTCGAGTATAGGGTTTTGGCAAATCATGCTCAAGAGAAGGTTCTTTAAATCATGACGTAGCTTGTCCACTGAGCTTGATATCTTTTTTGACCGAGTAGATCTTGAGGTGCTTACTTGAGACGACTCCGACTTCATCTTTCAAGACTTGGGAGATCTGACAGGCTCTGCCGAAGACATGGGAGCCGAAAAAATGTCTCTCTCCTAAATTTCCAAACAGAGAAACGTTGAAAAGATGGCAGTGAAGAACAACGCAGCAGTTGCCAAGAAGAGTCGGGCTCCTAAACCCTTGCCTACAGTGCATGTGGTCGAGAAGGACGCTTAGGTCCCCAGGAGTCTGCGACGGAAATAGCCCTCGCCAAAGCGACAAAAGAAGAGGCTAGCCAAAGGTTCCAAGCACCCCGCTGAGTCAACTAAGCCTGCCAAGAAGAGGGCTCGCACCTCCCCCGCCATGGACATCTCGGCCCCCTTTATCATCCAACCAAAGGTGAAGGGTGCCATCTTGCCAATTGGGGCCTTGAAAAGAATCGGGGGTTGGCTTGGCCATGGCTAAGGCCATAATGCTATGTAGATAATCATGGTAATTGTATTTTCCAATAAAGTTTTCCTTAAGGTGGCAACTTCAATTGCTAACATCATTTTTTGTTATTATTTATTTAGGCTATTAAGAGGATCGTTGACTTCGAGCATCGGCATCGCAATGCAGCAACCTTGGTCGATGAGCTGAAGGGTCAAATGGCGGCCAAGGAAAAAAAGGCCCAAGCGGCAGCTGCTGAATTGGTGGCAACTAATGAAAAGGTTTTCACCGAACACGCTAAAGCCAAATCAATCACGCATGCACTGAAGAAATGGACAAGTTGCTCCTAGCTGTCGAAGAAAAAATAGCTATGTTTGGATCAGCTTACAAGGCAGCAAACGTCAAGCTGGCAAAGGTGAGTTAATTATTGTTAACATCTACCCGGATGGCATATGACTTGCCGGCGTTAAGACATAATTCAAAATTAAAATGATTTATTTATCACACAAAATACATATAATCTATTTTTCCATAGGCACGAGTTATTGCCAGTTCCACTATATACTAAATTTGTATACAAATTTGTGGCATTACTCTATGACTAAACAAGTAGCCTGGTGACCTAGTGGTTAAGCAGCTGCCAAAATGGAATCTGATTAAGAAAATAAAGTAGCAGTGAATGTTATGAAATGTGGAACCAAAATATTTTTAATTAGTTGAGAAAACTTGTTACATTTTTCTTTTTTCTTTTCTTAAACGTTATACACTTTTATATTAAATATTATGCAATTTTTTGGTAGAATTAGGATAATTTGTAAATTTTCAAATCAAATTACAATAATTTGTGCTATAGTTACATATTTTTATGATGTGTTAAATTTAACACTACTTATAGAATATGTAAGTTGTAACTATATTAAAAATTATTATAACTTAATTTTAAAAATTCCAAATTATTCTAACATTATAAAAGATATGCACTTTTAAGAGACGTATATTGTAGCATGTAACATTTCAGATCTTAAATCTGACTTGTTTTGTGAATTGATAATCATTACCTTGTACTTGTATTATTTTCTAATACTTGGAAATGATAGGTTTACATTACACCTTTTAATTATTATAATTGGATCATTCTAAATGTTTACAGCCTTGATTGATATGTTAACGTGATGGTTGGGCAAAATTGGACTAAAAATTCTAAATTTGGATATTTGTTTATGACTAGTCGTTACTCTTTTGCTCTTTTCTATCTCCATATTTTGAATCTTAATGTGATTCTAGAACCATTAGAAAACTTACGGGGCGTCGATTTAGACATAATAACTTCCAAAAACGGAGTTTGGACAAGGGAGGTATGTCTGTTCAAAGTTTGGACACCAAAGCTATCAGCATAGTTCGCTTGAGCGAATTTTGACCGCTCGAGTGGTCCATAGACCTGTACAGCTCTAAATTTCAAAATAAAGATCCTGCTAGCATCCATTCAGCACTCAAGCGAACATTTGACTAATCAAACGGTTTGTTTCAAAAACAAAGATACGGTAAGCATCAATTCACTGCTCAAGTGAACCTTTGACTGCTTGAGTGCGTGAAAAGCTATACTTTTAGTTAGATTTGTGCGGTCAAAGATACCTTTATGTCTATACTATATATATAGAGACCCTAGATGTTTTCACACCACTCTTTCTCTCTCTATTTCCTTTCTATCCTCAGGATCTCTTCCTCTTTCTCCACTTCTCTCTCTAAATCCTACATTCAATCCTTGATTTCATCTACTTAGAGGAGGATTCTCACAAAATCCATTTATTAAAGTTGTATGGCACACTAAGGGCTACATTCTCAAAAAAAAAAAAAAAATTTAAATAAATAAAATAAAATAAAATTAAATAAATTATTTTTGAACAACTTTAAAATTATAGGATTTTCTCCATTGTCATTGAGGTAGGAATTTTTTACTTTTACTTAAATATGGGTTATAATGTGAATGTGTGTTATTACCTTTATATGAAAAATTAAAGTTTTGGCACGTCTTGCGCGAGAGATTGGATTTTGTTGCAAATTTAGAAGTTTCCTAATCATATTTCCCTAAAACTACAATTTGAGCAATGTATATCTTGTTTATTTGTAATTGGAGGAAAAGCCCTAATTTACATTTATTCATAAGTTTTGGGAAAAATTGAAATGAAAGCTTTACATATGAAATTGATGATAAAAATGGATAATTAAATTCATTTTGAGAATGTGGATACGAATAATTAAGTTCGGTTATGTATTGCACTTTAGGGGTTGAACTTGGTTGAGATATTTCTTATGTTGTTAACAATCTATGGAGGATTTGCATAATTGTAAATTGAGTTATTGTAAATCATATTTTGATAATTGGTTTGAATAATGAATCCAAGTAGTATAGTTTGATAAATTAAGCTAGCGGAATGTCTACGATGAAAGACCTAAAACCCACATAGGAGTAGGTACTACGTTCCTTCTGGCTAATAACAAGTAAAGTGAGGGTGCTATTGGTGGTTCATGCATTTTATGACCACTGGAAGATACTAGCCTAGGGATTCATTATTATGATGTCATAATTGGAATTCAATTATGAAAGTTATTTTGATTAATCATTATAGTTGCAAATGACGAGACTTTTGAAATTTATATTATGTATCACTTGCATCACTATCGTATTCCATTATTAAATATATTTCTTAAGTATAGAAATTTCTACTGGACTTTGGTTCACTCTTTTGTGGTTAACATTTTTTAGGATTGAATGGTGCACTGCAACCTCAAGCTTCATGGCTAGCGGATTACTAGGCACATGAACCTCTTTTGTTTATTTTGTATAAAGGCCTAAGGTCATAATTATGTTTTGTAATTAACCAAGTACTCATATTTGGTAGAGGAGATGTCCTCCTTATTCTGTGTAAGCCTTAAGGCAAAATGGTACTTATTTTGTTGTCTTGGTAGAATCGTGCACATCCCATATATTCATCTCGTTTAGAATTATGAATCTAGGTTGCAATTGTCGTTTGTAAAGTTCATGCTTTATATGAAATATATATTTCAGAGAGAGAATTAAATTACTCTATCGATCATATTATCGCTTATTGATTTCATTGTTCTGTTAGCTTTTCGGTAGTTTGAAGGTTAATATTGTAAATTTGTGCATGCCAGCAAGGCATTATGCTCATCCCTATGTGAAAAATCATTTTCAAATATTGATGGTGTGCCTTTGCTGAGATGATGTCACGGAGGATCTTGGGAGCTTAACGCTCATCTTTTGTTTATTTTTGTAAAGCCTAGGACTTATTACATATTTGGGTTGAGACCCTTTTGTTGTAATAGGGGCAATGTCCCTTGAAATATATAAGTCATTAGGGCATTTCAATTGGGTATTTATTAGACCTTGTACTAGTTTATTACATGCTATAGATTTAGATTTAGGGTTATGAATATATGATTCCATGTAATCACCCTTGTAAAATCTCTAGAAATATTAGAAAAGAAGTATAATGAGAAGCAGGGGCGGAGCCAAAGAAAGCCTAGTGGGGTCACTTGCCCCCTTCAATTTTGAACTTTTTTTTTTTTTTTTTTTTGTGGTCATATATGTATTCTTTTTCTTTCTTAACATGTTCTTTGGCTAAGGATTTATTATATTGTTGACAATAAGCAGTTATTTGATACTTTGGGAGTACTATGTGGTATTATTTATGTAATAGTTTAAATCAATAGTGTAGTGGGAAATCTTATGTATTGAATATAATTAACTCATTATTTTCAAATAGTTGACAAATTACTTAGTGTGATTTGTGATTTCTCATGCTTTGACCATCACATAGGCAACGCCATATGGTACTCTAAAATTATTTAATAATTTTTATTCAAAATACATCATTTATAAGCAATATCATTTCTTTAATATTTTCTGTCAAATAAAAATTAAATAAATTTTATAATAATTTATCCTATAAATGACTTGTTTTTATTTTCTAAAATTAGAAATTTTGATCCATAATTTTTTGTGCTAAAATTATAAACTTACATCACCATCCCGCACCAAGTTATTACACACTATTATAGAATTTTGATTTGTTCCTATTAATAATGATTTTTAATTTCTTATACTTAAATTTAGCTCATAAAATTATTATTATCTTGATGTTGATCATGATTTTTTTTAAATAAAAAATTATAATTAATAAGTGACCCCTCTAACTTAATTTCCTAGCTCTGCCACTGACGAGAAGAGATTTATTTTGTTTATGTTTGAGTCAATTATCAACTTCTGCATGTGTAATCGGAGTGAATAATAGCAATTTTTTTTTTTATTAGTCAAGAAAATTTTATTAAAAATATGAAATTAAATTCAGATACAAGTTGGTGAAGTGTATTGAGAAAAGGTTCATAAGAACGTACACATTCTATTACTATTGTAGCTCGCATCCACAACTAATCCCTCAACCTTTCAATTTTAATTTTAAAAGCAAAAGGAAAAGACAACATAAGGAAGGGAAAAAAAATAAATAAATAAATAAACTCCCCACATTTCAACATCAAACAACCAGCAGCAACCTTCTATGACCATTGAAAGATCTCTCCGCCAACTAGATTGTACTATTATCCTCGGTGTACCAAAGAATCCTTCTTTGAGTAAAGCCACCTCTCTTAAACATCTCTGCACCCTTTGATGGGATCCCTTGGAGCGTTCTCTAATGATATAATTAAAAACATGTGATATATGTCAACCAAAAAAAAAAAAAAAAAATCAAATGAGATTTATTTAGCACTCATTTGGAAAGAAGGGTTTGGTTGGATTGGATTTGAAGTTATTTTAATAAAAGAATTTTTTTAGTTCAATAAGATAAAATATTACATCCAATTCATAATCATTTTATTTTTTTCTCTCACAAAAGTTAAAAATGTAAAAAAAAATCTATCCCAAACGAGATTTTTTAATCTCAAACTAAAATAGTCGAAAAATTAAAAAGCCAATCCACTTCTCAAATAAACTCTCATATGTATAAGTGTTTGTTAATTTAAATATTGATGTTGTGTTTCAATGATATAGTTAAATATGTGTTAAATTATAGTTTCGTTTGGTTTTAGATTTTTGGTTAAAAAAACATAAAAAGACAAAATTAGTTACATAAGTCAATAAGATAAAATGTCACATCTAAACCATAATTATTATGTTTTTTCTCACACAAAAGTAAAAAAAAAGTCAAAAAAATCAAATCAAATCAAACCAAACTAAGTTAAAAAACTCTTAACATAAAAAAGTCAGCTAAAAAAGTCAATACTAAAGGAAGACTATGTAGTTGTTTGGTATGTGCTATATAAGTGCACTTTTTGATTTTTTGGTTAAAAAAGTAGGGAAAAATATATATTATAGATGTTTGGGATAACTTTTTGACTTTTTACGAAAAGATGTGTAACAATAGATTGTAGTAAAATCAAAATGACAATTTTACCCTTTTGACTTTTAAGTTTTTAACTTTTAAATTTTTGACTTTTTAAAAAGTTGAATTCAACAAACTACCCTTAAATAATATAAATTTTTTAACTTTTTTAATAATGTTTTAATTTATTTTATTATTATTATTTTTTTTGTAAAAGTAAGACCCGTTAAAATATATAAATATATATTACATTAAAAAAATAAATTGAAAAAGAAGGAAAAAGTACAGTTGGAGACAAGAATGTTGGTGGAGATAAAGAAGGCGTACACACGCACGCACGCACGCACGCACTCACTCTCTCGCTCTCTCTCTCACTCTCTCTCCCTCCCTCCCCGATCCACCTTCACTGAGTTCGTTGGGCTGCTAACTGTAAAGGAGCCTATTAACAAAGTGTTATGACTTAAATAATTTATTAAAATTTTTTTTTAGTAATTATACATTTTCTTACTTTTAGAGTTTTAATAATATGAAAATTCAAAAAAAAACAAAAAAATGAGGTCAAAATATGACATCAATAAGTGAAACTTACTCTTTAGAATTCCTTTAGAGTTTTCAAACATTTTTCTAAATGTTTTATCAAATCTCTTATATGGTTGTGAGACCTATGCATATATAGATGGTATAAATCCCACATCTATCAATAATGATAGAGACCCATTTTTTGAAAGACTCTACAACTCCAAAGTGATCCACACCACTCATGATAAACACATACATAAGTGGGCCCTACACATTATGAGTTGTGTGAATCACTTTGAAAATTGTAAAAGTCCTCCAGAAAAAGGGATCTCACTCATTTTTCATAAAAAAATTGTTAAAAATTTTAATAAATTATTTAGAATCTATAACATTTTCATTAACAAATTCATTAACTAACGATACACTTGACATATCCACTGGAACAAAATACAAAAGTGTAAGTTTACTAACTATTACTGTCTGATATTACCAATGGATTTAAGATGCTCCCACTAACCTCTCAACTACCTTTGAAAGTAATAATTGTAAACATATATGGTTTATAATTAAAAAAAAGTAATGTTAGAGATTCAAAAATTTTATCAAAATTTTTATCAAATATTTTATATGAGTGTGGGACTCACACAATGTAAGTCCCATATAGATCCCATATTCATATGAGATATTTGATAAAACTCTTGGTAAATTTTTTAAAATCTCTGACCATTTTTATTAAAAAAACAAATTTAATAAAATATGAGATGTTACACTCCAGCACAGCCACAGAACTCGACTTGTTACTATGGTGCAAAATCACTTTGAGCACGACCAAAGTGGATGTTTGAGAAGTTATTATTTTAATTTTTAACTTTTTTGATATATTAAAATTTTTGTGTTTAGAAAAATTATTGAATTTTTTTATAGTTGAATGTGATATTTGTAAAAAAAATAATAAAATGATTATGAGTTTGATGCGACATTTTGTCTTATTAGATATTTTAGTGTATTTTGTCTTTTTGTAAATTTTAACCCAAAAAAAGCCTAAACCTAAGTTGCCAAACATCTCCAAAATGTCATATCTAATCCATAATCATTTTATTTTTTCTCTCATAAAAATCAAAAAAATTAAAAAAATCTATCCTAAAAAAACTTTTTAACCCCAAAATAAAATAATAAAAAATCTAAAAAATTAAAAAACTAACTCATATCCCAAACGAATCAAAAAAATATATATATGGAAAAGATAAGTCTGCAATGCCTATGATGAGCCAAAGATATGCTCAGGAGAATGGGCTGACAAGAAAATGTAACAATAATAATTGCTATGAAACGTAAAATCGAAATATTTTCAATTGGAAAAATGTTTCTGACCCCTACATAAATCGACCCCCACGACCCCCAGTTGAGCTGGACAAGTACGTGATTGGTCACGTGATAGACAGGGGCCACACACCTCCTCTTTCAGAATTCAAAATGAAAAATACATTCATATGAGATTATATCTCTCATCTCTATCATAAGAGAACCCGATGGCTCCGTTCCTCCCTTTCACTTGGACGACAACTCCTCAACTCCGACGGCCGACTCCTTCAGCTCCTCCCTTTCACTCCGACATCCTTGACTCCGACACCTGACTCTCTCTCTCTCTCTCTCTCTCTCTCTCTCTCTCTCTCCATCTCCTTCGACAAGGACGACTCCTCCCCTTCACGCCAATGACAGGTCCTCCCCTTCAGTTCAATGCCTTACGCTGTTCTCCCGATGCCCGACTCTCTCTATTTCCATTCCATTGACGACGAGGTAATCTGGTATATATATATCTATATATATGTATCTTGTATATTAGGGAAAAATTCCTCAATCTGATACATATTGTAATCTGGTATATATATATGTATCTTGTATATTAGGGAAAAATTCCTCAATCTGATACATATTGTAAAATTCCTCAACAAATCCAAATAGTGATAAATCTGATACATATATGTATCTTGTATATTAGGTCTTTTGACAATATTAGGGCAATTTAGGGCTTTTAACAAATCCAAACAGTGATAAACAATTTGACAAATCCAAACACTGATAAACAATTAGGGCTTTTGACAAATCCAAACATTGATAAACAATTTGAATGTTGGATTATGGCCTTTTTATTTGGGAATTGAGTATGGTAATTAGTTGTTGCCCTTTTGAATGTGGTAATTAGTTCGGTATGGTAATTAGTTGTTGGCCTTTTGAATTGAGTATGAGAATTGAGTATGGCCTTTTGAATGTTGGATTATTGTAGTACTGTTTTTGGAATTGAGTATGACCATACTGTTTTGATTAGTTATGTTTTTATGATTGTGAACTTATTATGAGCTGAAATTATTTTTCAGTTTCAGAAATGTAGAATAATTATGAGACTAAATATGTAATAGTGTTTGAACATGTCAAATAATTTGAACATAACAGTTATAGCGTTTGAACATGTCATAATAGTTATAGTTTGAACACGTTATAGTTTGAACATAACAGTTATAGTGTATGAAGGCAATAACTAAAATGAAATATTATTGGAATAATTATTAAATGAAGTTGCTATAATTTATTAGTGTTTGAAAACTGGCACTTACCCACAAAACACAAGTCCAATAATCTTATAAAATAATCATTCTGAAATCATTCTATTTGAATTTCATTTTTGATTCTCATATTGTTGTCGGTGTTATTTACATTATGATAATTTAAATTTAAACCCTGATTGTTATACTTTAATGGGGATAACTTGTTATTGCAGATGTCAAGTTCAACTGTTAACGGTAGTAGCTCAGATCGGTTGACGTACTTGAACAAAAATTGTCCTAGATGTAATAAAAAGGCCACTATTCGAATTTCTGAGACCGATCAAAACAAAAATAAGTTATTCTACTCTTGTAATGATTGTGGTAGTTTCATTGGATGGTGTGTGCCTATGAATTCACAATGTAGAGATCATGAAATTCCAAGACAAGTAAAAGGAGAACTGCTAATTGGCGCCGAACAACTTCGATGTATGATCGAACAAGTTCGAGCTATGACCGAACAACAAATATCTATGACGGAACAACTTCGAATTCAGAGCGCAAAGATGCAAAAAATAGAATTTGTGTTGTTTGTGTTGCTTGTAATTGGTGCCTTATTACTTATGAAGATGTAATGCTAGTTAAAAGTACAAGTAGATTGAACTATGTTTTGTTGTGGAATGGAATATCTATTAGTAGGAAACAGTTTGTTATTTTTAGAGTGGAATGGAATATCTATTTTAGTGTTTGTTATTATACAGTGAATAATGTGTTGTTGTGGAATGGAACAATATGATGTTTTGTTGTGGCATGGAATATCTATGTTACAGTTTGTTATTTTATGTTGGAATGGAATGTCCTACTGATTGTTTTAGATTATTGAGTGCATGGAACAGTGATTGTGGAATGGAACACTTGTTGACTGAATGGAACACTGATTGTTTTGTTCACTGATTGTTTTAGATTGTTGAGTGAATGGAACACTTATTGTGGAATGGAACACTATCATGATTTTTTGACAGTGTTTTATTGCAGGTTCAGTACATCATTCTTCAAGTAAAATTGTTTGCCTATTTGTATTTATAAAGTTGTGTGTGTTTTGGTGTTTAACACATATATAGTAAAGTTCAAAACTAAATTGTAAAAATGCTACTGGTCTTGCAGAAGATACCTGTTTTTTTTTTTTAATTCTTTGTTTTAGATTGGCCCCACTTAATATCTTAGGGGTGATTCCCTGAGTGGTTTCTATCTCAATTTAATGTCATTTTGCAAAGCTGCCAACCTGTTAGGATTAGTGTGACGTTTAGCTGGGCAATTCCAATTAGTGACTGATTCTTTTTGGTGCACATATCTGCACCTGGTTAGAAGCATAAGCCTTGTGTTGAAGCCTTGATGATTTAGCCTCAAATTTTTTGTTGAATACACCAACAAGGACCTTAGCAGACTCTGGATTAGCTTTATCCGTTTTGATCAATATGTCAACTATTTAACCAAAGGGAATGTTTGGGTATCTACCTAAGGGAGAAGCAAAGGCTTTTAAACCTTCTTGGTGGTATTCAAAATGAACTGTCAAAAAATGCTCAAAAAATAATGATTTAAAGACAGATTTTTTGAACTATCAAAATGAAATGTCAAAAAATCATTCTCAAACACTGTCAAAATAGCAAACTTAAAGACAGATTTTTTTACAGTGTTTTAGTAATAACAAAATGGCAAACTGTAAAAGTGGGACTTAATAGCAAACTCATGAACTTCATTACACAACATGTGTTACACATCTAACGTAGAACTTAACATAATAAGTTTCAATCTCAAAAACAAAATGTCAACGTTCAATAAACTAGTCAAACATGTTTACAATCTCCATTATTCATTCCCGGTGTGCATGCATTAGAACCCAATGGGGTTAGAGATCCATACCCAAAAATTTGAGTTGGAGCACTCATCAAACTTCTCGGTGTGCCGCTTACAAAGTCCGATGGAATAAGAGATGTGCCTCCAATAGCATTTACCACCTGTGATAATTCAAGTAAAAAAGTACACGTTACAAAATATTTGTAAATGAAAACAAACAATTGACTTAAAGTCGTCTTATGAACACATACCGGTGCATACATACTATTTTGCATGCCAACCATATAAGGATAATACGATGTATAAGCTTGAGCTTCAAATTGAAGCACCTTAGCAGCCTATATTTGTTCAAGAGTTTGTAAAAATGTACTTGAAAAGAGTTTGTTAAAAAAATAAAAAACAAGTTCAATTCAATATACAATTGACCTTTGCTTTTGTTTTTTTTTTTTTGTCGTTGCCTTGAACTGATTCACTATTTGATCTACTTTGGCAACCTTTCGTTTTGTAACTGGACGACCTCTTCGCCGAACAACCAAAGGATTAATCACCTTTCTAATACTAGCTTCTTCTGTACAACCGATGGCAATCGGACTTTTTGTAGAAGATGATATCATATTAGTAGAATGTGGTAAATTACTCCCATTACCCGATTCATCGTGCATGACTCTATCCTTCATTTCATCTAACCCAAGGTCTATAATTTTAATTTTCCCTTCCGAACTACCAACAAGTTGTACAATGGCAATCAATTTCTTGTTCATGTAACGCCCCCAAAAGTAACACAATTAATCCAACTTATACGAGAAATGAATATAATCGAATTGGCTTACTTCCATTCATTAGAGTTCATATTGTAAAAGATATTACATGCATTATACTTTCATAAATGTTCATTCTAAAACTACAGCATGTAACACTAGTTAATAACAATAAAATAAATGCCCTACGGGCTTACATCTTTCCAAGACATAACTTGGTTACAACAAAAGAGAGTCATAAGCTCTATACATTTTAAGCCCTTGGCTTGAAAAAACATTTAAACACAAAAGTAACAAAATAGAGCCTCCAGCTCCTAAGTCCTCCCAAGCTACGTCCTTGGAGGAAGCATATCATCTGTACCTGAAAATGGTGTCCCAAGTAGGGTGAGCCAAAGTCTAGTAGAGATAGTCTAACACAATATATGAGGTTTAACTAAGATATAAGTGTCATATAAATATTCAATATTCACGACCAACTTACATTCTTCCCATGACCATTCCATACAAATATTCACATCTCAAACCATTTCCGTTTATTTATTTCATTTCAAGTCAATGCATCTCATTTCAAGTCATATGACAAGTATATATAATTTTCCCAACTAAGCCAATTGAGATTACAACTCAGTGGTTCTCAATCAACAGAACTATCATACAAACACTTCGACCTTGCCATTTTACGGAAATTTCGTCCATGGGATCGGCACCCATGTATACATAAGATTTCGGGATTTTCACCTTAGACACTTTGGCCAACTTAATTCTCAATGGAGTCCACCGCTATCTCCTCCGAAACAATCAAGTACATCCCCTTTCTCTTCTCAAAACGTTATACATATATAATGTATTTAAAATATACTGTTATATTCAATGACTACCATTCATGCATATTCAATGCCTTAACATACCGTCATATTCAATGACACAAGTAAATGATTAGTTTCAATTCACCTAATCCTCATGCAATTTCTACAACAATCATGGCTACCCTCCACCAGTAGCCTAAAACAGATATTTCTAAACAGATGTACAATCATTATAACAGATAATTTATCAAATTTCCATAAGTGAGTGATTTAACAAATCCAACTACACCATTCATTCATCCATCCTCTCAATTTCACAATTTCTATGCCATTGTACAAAATAATTATTTAACACATACTAGGACAAATTTCTCCCTTTTTCAAATATCGACCCCAACGCCAAATTTCACCATTTTAACCCAAGGTAACCTCATATTCAAAACCCCATATTCATTTATAGAACCCAACATAGAAACCTCTCTTTCAATTTGAATCCAAACCCTAATTTTACCCAAGACGCACCCAAACCTCATCATTTATACATAAGAACAAATAACTAGGTTAAAGATCATAACAAAGTGTAGAATATCCCTGCCTCAAAGAGAGAAGATGATCCAAGCAAGAAAGAAACCCCTAAGGTGCCGAAATCCAACTCTAATCGGTTCAAAGAGAAGATCTTGAGAAGCTCCACCTTTTTCTCAAAGGGAGTAAGGTAGAGAGATCAAAGGATCTAGGACAAAATGTAGAGAAAAAGTGCATTTTAGAAAGAGAACATCAAGATTTAAGGTTTTGGAGAGTTTTAGAGAGAGAGAGATATAAAAAAGTGATATAAAATGTCACTTATACGATCACTTTTATGATCTGAGCGGAAGGTTTTACGCTCGAGCGTCAGACACAAACTTTTGTTTCGCTCGAGCGAAAGAAAGGACCTACTCCAGCGTAAAATACATACCTCTAGTATTTTGGCAGACAATAGGCAGACCGCTCGAGCTCTAGGAAAGCTGCTCAAGCGCCACCCGCTCGAGCGTAGGAAACGCCACTAGAGCGTGGAAAACACCCTTCAAATACTTTGCAGAAGGGCACAACACTGAGTGTTTGCAAACCCCGCTCGAGCGCAAGAAGGCCTGCTCGAGCGAAAGACCAAAATTCTAGGTAGCAACTAACAAGACCAACTAGCAACCAACCTGTTCGAAACACGCTCAAGACATTCCAAAACTTAAATTCAAAGAGGAAAAATGAGGAAAAGGCATCAATAACAATATTAAACCGCAAAACCCGAGTCTGGAATATCACAAGAGCCGGGTCAAAATCGAGATTGCTATATTCATCCTCTCATAGCAACTTGTATTGAAATTATCCCCAAAGCGAGTATACATGGTTTTGATGCATATGTGCTCTCGAAGCAAATCTTTCCTCTAACGTGGCAGAATGTATTTACTTGGCACCTCATTTATGCACCTTCTCACAACCACCGCGAGTGAGTGAGCACACATAATGCCTCTAAACTGAAACAACCGATACATACATTGAACTTCACATTCAATTGAATTAAAATAGACAACAAAGTCTACATGCTTCATCTTGTCACAAACTGCCATTGCTTCTGGGACATTATATGTACAAATTGCTCACTTCTCTTTAACAATCAAGGCCTGACAGTAAACTAATCTCTTCAACTTTCCTTGAACTTCTTTGAATTTTGCATTGGTGTAGGCTTGCTGAAATTGCTTCTCAAAGCCATATATAGTTAGACAATCAAACAAGACTTGAAGTCTGATTTTTTCTCTTTCTTTACCTTACTTCTCAACGCATTGTCATATTGTTCAACAAATTGTTTTAATGTAATCTTCGGATTGACATATCCATCAAAAAATGCATTCATGCTTTCATTTCGTTGTGTAGTTGACATGCCAGCCAAAAAAAAGTCTTTAACATATGCAGGAACCCATTGATGCTGCTCATTATATAGTACCCCCAACCACTCATTATCATAAAGATTAAATTTAGTAAGTATCTTTTCCCATTTTTCCTCAAATTCATCTCTTGTCAAACAATCATAAACTATATTTTGCATAGCCAACTTTATGGGTTCATACTGAGCATATCCTTTCAACTTCTCCGATATTTTCTTCATTATATGTCATAAGCACCATTGATGTCGGGCTTGTGGAAAGACAATTTCTATAGCATTTTGCATAGCTCTGCACTGATCAGTTATGATAGCTTTTGGAGGATGATTTGACATGTAACTTAATCACGACTTGAATAGCCAAACAAATGTGTCGGTGTCTTCACTAGATAACAATCCACAACCAAGCAAAATAGGCTGTCCATGGTGATTAACTCCTACAAAGGAGCAAATGGCATGTCATATTTGTTCATTAGATAAGTTGTGTCTGTTGGCTACATATTTTGTATAAGCCAATTACAATTCAACGCGTGGCAAAATAAGGGCAATACGGGAAGACTATTCAAGTTTTCAATCATGATCGAACACGTGGCAGTCAGTATTGGTTTTACGAGATCTGCGTAGTATTGGATCAACAAAGAGATATAAAGTGATGTGGCTTCAACGGTTACTCACATTCAAATTCAAAATTAGGAGGGAAGCCTAACTGCAAGTGATGGCATAGTGGAGCTAACTATAAGGCAACATGATCAGCGATCATGGAGGAGCGATTCGACGGTTGGAAGTGCAGTTCGATGGTCATCCTTGAGAAGTATAAATAGCAGAGAAGGCCCCAGAAAAGCCCCCCAGACTCAGATCCAAAAAACCAGTTTTATTCTACTTTATTTCCTTTCCAGTTTTACATTTCTGTACTTTAAAATTCCTGTACTGCACTTCGTTCATAGGAGTAGTTTCAAGTAGATTATTGTTGTAAACCTCTACGAGGCTGAATTGGATCATTGTAAGTCTTTCGTTTTACTTAATGAAATACTGCAATTGTTCTTCAATTAATCATTATCAGTTTATTTCTCCTAAGCAAAGCCACTAGTAAAAGTCCTCTTCATTGAGATTGAAAGAACTAAAATACAATCATCTGATAATTGGTTGGCAATTAATTTTCTGTAAGGACTGATTGATCCTTGCTGGCATGTTCACAATTACAAAAATAACCTTCGAAAGCCAAAAAGCCAACATATATTTTTGGCACACCCAGTGGGACTAATTGAAATGGCTAGACGTAGGAGACAAGGAGAAAATGAACGCTTGGAAGAAGGCATGGAAGGAGAGGTAGAAATACCTAATCCAGAGGATAATGTGATAACACATCCTATGGAAACACCTATTTTATCAGAACCTATGGTCGAACAGACTAGCACTTTGGAACAAGTACCACATGTTCATAATATTGGACGAGTCCAAGGAATTGGACCATCCACTGTTCCATCTACTCAGCCAATGAATCCATGGGGAAGCCTAGTAGATGCCATGGGACAGCAGTTAATGAATACAATGGAGAGATGGGCAACATCCTTTTTGGATCGAATGAATACCCATCAACCAACAAACACAAGACACATGGAGGAAGTTTCAAATGTCCCTTAGTAAAGATTGGCTAGAGATAAACGGCCTATGCAAATTAATGGACATTCTAATGGTCAAACTAGTAGTCAAAACTATGAAAGACCATCACCTCAGTCTTGGTATGAACCTATTTCGAGGCCTATAGCAGGTCAAAATGCATCAGTACTTAACAGTGAAGCCATGCAAATTGCTGGATCTGGCCCAGGACAAAAAAATGGCATAAGAATGGTTCCAAATCCCATGTTCGAAGCCATACCTGGCACGAGGGGGTTCACTAATCCTTTATTTGAATTTATACCCGGGGGGTTGGAAGGTTTTCCTGCAACTCGAAGAGACACAACATCTATTCCAACAAATTTCCCAGGTCCTTTCGCAGGACAGGCTCAGAGGGGCCACCCATACCCTCAACAGCAGCTAGCACCACAGGGACAACCAGTCCCAAATATACCACCCTATGGACCAAGAGGACCTCAAGCACAAGTTTGTCCACCAAATCCTGTGTTTGTTCCTCCAGTAGTGGTTCAACAAGCACAAAATATGGTCCCTAGGGACCAAATTACTGATATTGTTAGAGAGATGTGTGGACTAATGGCTCAGGGGGTTCAAACTCCTGTGTACAGGAAACCATATCCAGAATGGGTGGATAGGGCACATGAATACCCGAGAGGAATCAGGATACCAGACTTTGCCCTTTTTTATGGGAATGGAAACTAGTCAACAGTGGAGCATATTGCTAGGTTTGCTGCTCAGTGTGGTGAATTTACCAATAATGATTACATGAAGTTAAGATTGTTCCCAAATTCTCTTACAGGGGCAGCCTTTGTATGGTATATTAACCTTACGCCTGGCTCCATTCAGACTTGGCAACAAATGGAAGAGGCATTTCATGCCCAATTCTTCCAAACGGAGCCAAAAGTGTCCATGGCAGATTTGGCAAGGTTGAGCCAAAGGCCTGATGAAAAGGCTGCTCAATTTATTGCTAGATTTAAAAGAGCACGAAACAAATGTAGGGTTATCCTGCCAGAGCTAGAATTCGTGAGATTGGCTCAAAATGGCTTAGAGTTTAGGCTTCGAAAGAAGTTTGACTCAACTGAGTTTAGAGACTTAGTGGAACTAACTTATAAGGTGTCTATGTATGAAGCATTACTAGAGGAAGAACAAGATCGAAATAATGCATCATACAAGACATATTATAGAGATCCTAATTATGATATTGATGCAGTAGAGATTGTGGGGAAAGAACCTGTGATCTGTGAGGCATTAATTCATAAGGACACAACAATTGACCAGCAGTTTAAAAAGAAAGACCTTCATAGAAAATACTCTTTTGATTTAACAAAGGCAGATGACATATTTGATCATTTGCTTGCGGCCAACTTCCTTAAGTTGCCAAAAGGTGTCAAAATTCCATCTCCAGATGAACTTAAAGGAAAACTGTATTGTAAATGGCATAATTCTTGGTCTCACTCGACTAAAAACTGTATTGTTTTTCGAGACAGGATCCAAGAACAAATTCGGAAAGGAAGTTTGAAATTCCCAGCTAAAGCAGAGAAGGCCATGGGGATCGACAGTAATCCATTTCCAGAAGTTGGAGAAAGTGCAGCTAATGTTGTTGTACCAGACTTCCAGAACTTATCTTTGAAGGAATTGGAAGAGGTCAATGTGCAGATGCATGTTGCCAGCCAGACTACTGTCAAGAAAGACATTAGAAGTTCACCAGTTGTTGGACAAGGCTCTATAGGTCAGGAAAATGACTCTGATGAGAAAGCACTGGATGATGATTCTTTAGAGGTAGCAGTTATCCAAAGAATGTGTCCCAGGTGTAGGTTGAGCTATAAGTGGCTGAAAGGGCTTCCAATTGATGGGAAGCAATACTACAGGGATGTGCAAAGACGTCCTAAGCCAACCAGTGCTCATAACAAAAGGCCATATCCAACTGGCCCTAGACAGCAGCCACTCATGGCTGGATCAGCAACTACTAGAATGCAATCCAAGGGTAAGAGGCCTTTACATGAGTCCAGACCTCCCAACTAT
Source organism: Camellia granthamiana (assembly GCA_036172215.1). Classification (NCBI taxonomy): domain Eukaryota; kingdom Viridiplantae; phylum Streptophyta; class Magnoliopsida; order Ericales; family Theaceae; genus Camellia; species Camellia granthamiana. The sequence continues at coordinate 76,664,028 of CM069913.1, read as the reverse complement.
TACAGAATGGAAGGCAGTCGTCCTAAAAGAAGGACTGAAGTAGGTTCAAGTTATGGGAGCAAAGCCAGAAATTGGCCCCCTAGACCAGCCTCGCAGAAGATGGAAAGTGGCCACCTTCATGGAAAGCCTGAATTAGGCCCAAAACAAGGAAGGCCTGAATTAGGCCCTAAACAAGCAGTCAGGGCTAAGCAATGGCATTCATAGACAGCTTCGAAACTGGCTTCGAAGGAAGAAAGAGACAGCTCAACGACTTAGTTGGTGGGTTCATAAATACCTGGAGTCCCAGATTGGTTTGTCATGCAGAACAAACCTAGGGAGATACCTGCCCAAAGAAATACTGTTGGAGATCAGGGTAGGATGGTTAAACCTCCCCTGGTGGCCCCAAATAATTGGGTGTTACTAAAGCATCCAAAAACAAAGGAACCAAACATGGTCCCAGTAATTTCTAGATCACAAAGGAGGAAGATCCAGCGTAGGTACACTCAGTACCAGAAAGACCTGAAAGAAAGTGGAGAAAGCTCTTCATTGATCCAGGAAGAAGGTCAGATAGAAGGAAGGAAAAATCCAAAGTCAAACCATAGTCCAAAATCAACTCTACAAGACAAAATGGGTTGCAACAGAGAACAGTTGGCCAAAGTTCACTCTGAACTAAAAGCCAAAGAGAGATCCAGTTTAGCAGGATTGGAGAAGGCTTTGATGGAGAGTGATAGCGAGACAGAGGGAGAAATTGGCCTAGGCCAAAAGAAAGAAATGGTTGAGGAAGAAATGTTTGAAGCCTTCATGGCTGGACAAACATTTCTGGTTGAAAAGCCATCAGAAGCAGACCATTCAAAGGAGTTTGTTAATAATGAGGTGCCAGAATGCAGCATGGAAGATGCTTCTGAGGTAGTTGAACAAGGTGGCCAAGAGGAGAAACAGGTACAAACAGCCATCCAATTAGACTCGTTTCCTCTAGTATCAGTGAATATGGTACATATACTGCCACATGAATTCCAAGCTGGAGAAGAGAACCAAGAGGGTCAAGAAATTGATCCAATTCCAGTCTCCAGTAAAGACTCACAAGTGAGTATGGTGCAAGATGAATCCGAAATGGCTACCCCAATGAAAACTGAATACGAGAGTGAAGAAGAGGTAAGTATAAACCTCTCATATCCTTTTGAATATCCCACGACATCTATGACACAGCACGTCAAGCCTTTGTATATCAAGGCCTTCTTCGATGGGATACAATTAAACCAAGTCTTGGTGGATAATGGGGCAGCAGTGAACCTGCTTCCAAAATCTTCCTTGAAGAAACTAGGAAAAAGGAACCCCAGGTTAATCCCAACCAGCACAACCATTGCTGGCTTCGCTGGAGACAAACAGATGGCTCAGGGAATTTTGCCTATCAACCTGAGTGTGGGAACCAGGGATTGCATGACGGCATTCTTCGTTATCGATTGTAATGCTAAGTACAATGTTTTACTTGGTAGAGATTGGATTCACACTAACAAGTGTGTGCCTTCCTCTCTGCATCAGAAGATAATGATGGCCTTGGGCAATGGAGAGACAGAGGAAATCGATGCAGCTCCTCAACTCTTCATAGCCTGTGCAGACTTTGCAGAGGCCAAATTGTATATTGAGGGAGTGACACCACTCAGTATATTGGGAAAACCTGATGGCTCAGTCGAAGTGATGGCTGATAAGAAATTGGCACACCTGAAACACTTAGTCCAAGAGAGTGCTGATGAAGAGTTTGTCGTTGAGGATGACGATGATGCCTGGTTGTAGGCAAATAGATGAAGCCCAAGAAGCCAAGTCTTTGGCTCTAATTAAGTTCTCAATATTGAATATAAAATCAATAGTCCAGAAAGTGCAAGAGCAAGAGAAAGAAGCCATGATGATTGGCCGTAAGTAGCAACAGGCCAGGGTTTTGGCCCTTGATAAATACTGTGCATTGGACATTGAAACAAAAGTCCAAGAAATACAGGAAGAAGAAGCCTTATGGATAGATTTTGTCTATGAGGAAGAGGGTAAAGATGTTGAGTCAAAGAAGCTGGGAGCAAAACAAAGCAAGGAGATTGCTTCGAAGTCAGAAGAAATCAAAGAAGGGGCTTCAGTAAGCTCTCAGATACATGACCCCTTAGAAGAAGTAAATTTAGGGGAAGGTTCTATACAACAGCCCACCTATATAAGTGCTTGGTTGAATGCTCTTGACAGGGACCAGTTGTTGGTTGTTCTGAAGAAATATAAAGGTTGTTTTGCATGGTCTTATAATGAACTACCAGGATTGGATAGGTCATTAGTAGAACATAGGCTCCCTATGAGGCCTAATTTCAAGCCATATAAGCAAAAACCAAGAAGAATGAGTCCAGAAGTGATTCAGAAAGTTAAGGAGGAAATTCTTAGACTACTCAAGGCAGGCTTTATTAGGACAGCTAGGTACGTTGAATGGCTATCCAATATTGTGCCTGTAGTTAAGAAGAATGAAAAAATGAGGGTATGCATCGATTTCAAAAACTTAAATCTAGCAACTCCAAAGGATGAGTATCCTATGCCTATAGTAGATTTGTTGGTAGACAGTTCAGCAGGGCATCAAATTTTATCAATGATGGATGGGCACTCTAGCTATAACCAAATTTGCATTGCAGAGGAAGATTTCCACAAGATAGCATTTAGATGTCCTGGGAATATTGGCACCTTCGAATGGGTTAAAATGCCATTTGGCCTGAAGAATGCTGGGGCTACATGTCAGAGGGCTATGAACACTATCTTTCATGACCTCATTGGAGGGTATTTAGAGTGTTATATCGATGACATTGTAGGGAAATCCCAATCCATGGAGGAGCATTTGTTTCACTTAGAAGCAGCTTTTGAAAGAATGAGGAAGTTTAAGTTGAAACTTAATCCTCTTAAGTGTGCTTTTGGCGTATCATCTGAAAACTTCTTGTGCTATGTAGTACACAAGAAAGGAATACAGATTGACCAGAATAAAGCCAAAGCCATCATTGAAGCCAGACCTCCATCAAGTAAGAAAGAATTACAAAGGTTCTTTGGACAGGTTAATTTTCTTCGAAGATTCATTTCTAATACTGCAGGGAAAACTAAAGTATTTTCTTCCTTGTTAAGGCTAAAAGATGAAGAGGAATTTGTGTAGGCAGCAGAGCATCAAACTGCTTTCAAAGGAATTAAAGCCTACTTGGCCAACCCTCCAGTGCTGACGCCACCAAAGGGTGATAAGCCCTTGAAGTTATACATAGCTGCAGCAGAAGATTCATGGGGAGTTTTCTCAGCCCAAGACAATGAAGAAGGCAAGGAGCAAGCTGTTTATTACCTTAGTAGGTTTCTAAATTCTTGTGAATGTAAATACTCAGCTATAGAAAAGCTGTGTCTTGCATTGTGTTTTGCTGCAATGAAATTAAGATACTATCTTTTGCCTATAATTGTCATGGTAATTGCAATCACAGATTTGGTTAAGTATATGTTATCTAGACCTATGTTGAGGGGAAGAATTAGTAAATGGATACTAGCCTTATCAGAATTTCATTTAGAATATGTTCCCCAAAAGGCAGTAAAAGGACAAGTTTTAGCTAATTTTTTGGCAGACTATCCATCTCAAATAGAAAGCCAAGAGATAATAGAACTTGGTATGGCTAGTGTTGAACCATGGCAAATGTGGTTCGATGGATCAAAAGCCAATGGTTTAACTGGGATTGGTATAGTAATTAAGTCACCACAAGGGGTAGAAACTACACATGGTTTCAGAGTGGATGAAAGTACTTGTTCCAATAATCAAGCTGAATATGAAGCCTTAATAATGGGATTGGAAATACTTATTGGATTACAAGCTCATGCAGTTGACATATTTGGAGATTCTCAGTTGATAGTTAACCAAGTGAAATGGATTTTCAAATGTCAAAGTATAAGCATGTTGCCATACTATGTTGTTGCATTGCATCTGCTTTCTCAATTTCATATAGCAAATGTAACTCATGTCCCAAGGTTCTTGAATAATAAAGCTAATGATGTGGCTCAGAAAGCTTCGAATTTCAAGAGAAGGGGTAATATTCAAAGGGACATAAGCCAAACAACATATCAGAAATTAATACCACCCTTTAAATAAAAGGAATGTGGTCTTGCAAGTCAATAATAATGACTTACAAGAACAAGATTAGAGGCATCCAATAATGCAGTATCTGGCTGGCCCATCTTCGAAGGCCAGCAAAAAAATTAAATTGCAAACTATGCAATACATGATGTATGGTAATGCTCTCTACAAAAGAGGGGGAGACGGTTTATTGTTGGAATGTTTAGGCCCAAAAGAAGCATTGACAACTATGGCTGAGGTTCATGAAGGCATCTGTGGTGCTCATCAGCCTGGTGTGAAGATGAGATGGTTGCTTCGAAGGCATTCCTACTATTGGCCAACTATCCTTAAAGACTGCATAGAATATGCAAGAGGTTGCCAGGCATGCCAAAAGCATGGCACAATAAGGCATGTGCCCATAACTGACCTGCATGCAGTTGTGAAACCTTGGCCATTTAGAGGATGGGCCATGGATGTGATGGGAAAAATACACCCATCCTCTTCGAAGCATCATTGTTTCATTTTAGTGGCCACTGATTACTTCACTAAATGGGTCGAAGCTAAGCCATACAAGGCTATAGACCAGACTGAGGTCATTGGATTCATTAAAGATTTAATCCATAGATTTGGTATCCCACAGACTATAACTGTTGATAACGGGACTGTTTTTGCTGGGAAAATGGTAAAGTCTTTTGTGGAAGAGTTTGGAATTAGCCTTGTTAATTCCACCCCCTATTATGCACAAGCCAATGGTCAAGCTGAATTATCCAATAAGTCTTTGAAAAAAGGAATACAGAAAGTTGTGGAAGACAATCCTAGGGATTGACATAACTTATTATTGGATGTGTTGTGGGCTTATAGAACCTCTCCAAGGTCAAATACAGGAATCACTCCTTATGCCTTAGTATATGGGCATGATGCAGTGCTCCCTGTGGAAATTAATGTTAAGTCCTTAAGGGTGAGATGCCAAGACCAGTTAGATCTTAAGCAATACCATCAGAGTATGTGCTTGGAGTTAGAAAGCATAGATGAAGCTAGAATTTTGGCATTAAATAGCATTCTTCTTCAAAAGAAGAAAGCAGCCAAAAACTATAATAAAAAAGTCAAACACATTGGCTTTGATGAAGGTGATTTGGTATGGAAGACAATACTTCCAATAGGGATTAAAAGTCATAAGTATGGCAAATGGTCACCTAACTGGGAAGGACCATATCAAGTTAATAGAGTCCTGCCTTTTGGAGCATACCATTTGAGAAATTTAAATAGATATGTACATCCCAAAAAGATTAATGGCAGATATTTGAAGCCTTATTTTCCAACCATATGGGAAACACAAGGAATAGAATGAATGTTAAATAAAAGAACATAAGAATATTCAAATGATGAATAAGAATTTGCTTTTCATAAAGAGTTGAATACATTCTGCCATAAATTGGCCCAAAAATCAGTACAATGTCTCAGTTGTTCTTTTACAATAGATGTTCTATTCTTAAATGATGAGAACATCTGGATGGTTGTGGTCATTTCCTGCTTTCAGTCGGCCAGTCCTTGATTGGTGATCTGCAATTTTGTGACAGTTCGATCTAAGGCCTAGTTAACCACGGATAGCTCCTCTTCAAGTTGAGCTTTCTTCTTCAATAGTTGAGTTCGAAATTGGGAGACAGAGGAATGATGTTCCTTTAACTCTGATACTTCAGTATGTACTTTGGAAATGAAGCTCTGGTCTTTCACCAATTTCTCCTCTGCAGCCTTGGCAGCATGACAAATGTGGATGTAGAAATCAATGGTGGCTGTTGCCTGAGACAAAAGACCTGAGACAGTCATGCCGGATTGTTCAACAATCTTGCAGCACTGGAGGAAGCCATTTCTTATTATATGCCTCTGTAAGGCTTCGAAAGGGATCCTCGAAAAAGATGTCAGCAGCTCTAGGCAGCTGTCCAAGTCTATTGGAGGTAAGGAAGTCTTACTACTGGTGGAAGAGCTCTCAAAGATTTCTAGTAGAGAATCAGCCAAAACTAATGGCTGGGTCTCATCGCTAGCCATTGGAGAGGTGGAAGGTATGTCGAAGAGGCTAGCTAGTTTGGCTTCAAAGATGTCTACCTCATCCATGGACATGAAAGGTGCATAAAGAGCTTTGGTAGAAGGAAGAAAGGACTGCATAGGGATAGGAGAAGTGGATGGAGCATCTTCAGTAGTCTCTATAGTCCTAGCCACCAATAGGTTGAGGGAAGAGGGGCTGGAACTAGGCAAAGATAATAGACTATGAGTTGGAGAGCTGCCAGCACCTTATATAGAGGAATCAGCTACCATCAGAGATGGAGTAGTAGCTGGAATTCCCTTAGGAGGAGGAGGAAAATCAGGGCTCGAAAGAGAATTAAATTGAGATGAATCAAAAGTCAAATGAAGGAGATATGGAGTTAAGCCAGAAGGGAAAGGAGGAGGAATACTTGGCCTCAAGGAGGGTACAGAGAATGTAGGCCTAGGAAGTGGGAGTATTATCTGAATAGACTTCACATTTTGCAATTGATCAACTTCAACTGAAACTGAGGGAGTCCTTATTAGAAGAATAGGCTCAGTAGTTGTTGCTGCAAAAGAAGAAGTACAAAGTAATGTCAAGTCTCAATACCAAGAATTTGACAAGAAAAGAATAGAGACATGAAAGAAATTACTTGTTTCAGAAGTGATAGCAATGATGGGAGAGCTACGAAGGGAATAGTGCTCAGCAATGTGTTGCCTTTTCGCAGTTTCCCTTTGGATTGCATCAGCAGCAACAGCTTCATCTCTTAATAGTTGCTGTTGTCGCTTCTTCTCAGCTCTTTGAAAAACAATTATTTCTCTGGAATGTTCCTCCTCTACTGCTTTGGCAGCCGCCTCATGAGTGGGGTCTTCGACCAAATCAGAAGGAGAGGCAGTCATCTTCTTTCTCTTTCTTCTCGGTAATGGTATTTCCTGCTCTTTCTCAATCTCTCTCTCTTCAATCTGAGATTCAGGTTCTTCAGGAGTAAGTTCCTTTTCCACTGCTTTGGCAGCTGTCCCATGAGTAGAGTCTTCGACCAAATTAGAAAGAAAGACAGCCACCTTTTTTCTCTTTGTTCTCTATAATGGTATTTCTTGCTCTTTCTCAATCTCTCTCTCTCTTCAGTCTGAGATTCAGATTCTTCAGGAGTGAGTATTAGCTTCCTTTTCTTTTTCTGCTGTTGTTTGTCTTTGAGAGCAGCTAGAGTTTCAGCTCTTTTAGGAGATTCTTCTTGTGGAGACCCTGCACCAAAAGGTATGAGTGTAAAGGAAACAAACAAAAGAGTCTAAAAGAAAAGGAACCTGAAAATACTTACCCTTTTTCGAAGCAGCTCTGGTAACTCTAGCTGGAGGGGGTGAGGCTACAGGAAAAGTTTGGGTAGCTGTGGAAAGAGAGGGAATGTTCTCAACTGTTGTTGGTTTAGCCTTAGAAGGCACTCCTAGCCCTATCAGCAAATCATGAGGGTGTACTGATAGGCACACTTCCATATTGGCTGTCCACCAGTTTTGAAATCTTTTCAATGCCAAGCCAGAGGAAAGGAAGGGGACAAATTTGAACTTACTCAATTCTTTCAACAGTTTAAATGTTGCCGCCTCTAGTTTTGATTTGGGTATTCTCAAGTCTCTGGCCGTAAGATGGACATTCGAGAGGCTACAAAGTGGAACGAGAATCCCCTGAGTAAACCCAAATTGTCTGGCAAACTGAGAAGGGCAGCATACCTCAGATATGCACTTACAAGCTCGAGGGTTTAAAGTACCAATGAACAGCTCTCTCGGTAACAAAATAGAAACCCACATATCTTTGTGTGGTGGGGTGGAGCACTCTTTATCAGCCAAGAATGTTTGCAGCCAAGCAGGTCCTTTGTTGGCATCAAAGGCGCAGAAGAAGGTGGCAGATGGAGAAATAGGAAGTTGATGGAAAAAGGTGAGGTAATAGGCAAAGGAAGCAGGATAAAGAACAATTCTTGCATATTTTTCCCCATAAGTGCTAGGATCCTAAACAAGGAATTTTAAGCATTTGGGATGCAAATCAGTAAAGTAAGCAAAGAGCCAGAGTTGGAGCACCCAAAGGGGACCTCCTTGGTTGATATCAAGAAGTTTCTCACAAAATTGGGAGCAAGCTCTATAAACATGGCCTAAGAGATATGGGGCCAAGGCTATGCGTTTCTTCAAAACAAGGGCCTTTGCAAGTGGGGCAAACTCAAGCATAATCCGCTGAGATGATGTACAAAAAAGAAATTTACACAACCAGTATAAAATAAAGGAAAAGAGTTCTCTATCTCTCACGGGGCCTTCCCTTTTGTTTTCAGCCTTTAAAAAATCACCGTAGGAGGAATTTAAAGGTGGAAGGGAAAACTTAACAGAAAGATTCGGGTAGCTGGGTGTAAAAGGAGTACCAAGGGGTGAAAACCCTAGGAGATGGCAGATATCAAGAACGGTGGGGGCCATCATACCACACCGAAACTGAAAAAAATTAAAAGCCATGTTCCAAAAGCAAAGAGCAGTAGGAATCAAAAAAGGGTCTTCAGGAATAATAAACCTAGAAAGACGAAGGGCGTCGAGAATACAGAGCTCTTGCAGGTCACCTTCTCTTGCAGGCACAACTCTGTCATACTATTCCTCCCACTCAACTCTTAATGTCGACCAGCAACAGTGAGGACGGGTCATTCTCCAATTTCCCCAGTCGAGCCCCCTTTCATAGAGAAGAAAGTGGTCCTCCAAGCGAGGGTATAAAGCTGGAAGTTGAGCAGGAGCTTCTCGAAAGATGGGACCTAGGACATATTCTTGTTTATTGCTATGGCGAGGAATAAAGAGGCGTCCGTCTATGGAACTTGACCCATCAACTGTAAGTTTGGTGATCTCTTCCTCAATACATCTCTTCAAAGCCATTGTTGGGCTTGTACGATCGCCAGTTGGTACTTTCAGAGAAGAAGAATCCATTGGTGGCAAGTAGCAAGGAAGAGAGGGTTAATAGAGGGGAAGGGTTTGTGTGTTGAGCAAACGAGTGATTTCAGAATACGAAATAAAAGGGTTCTAAAAACCTTTGTGTCTGGAAAATATATCGTGTAATTCGTAGAGAAGTACTAAAAGTACAGATATGAAGAGTTTCCTTCAATATTGATACTTTTGGAGGGAAAAACACATCCCAAATGTTGCTGTCAACTTCGAAATAAAATATTTGGCTTCGAAGCCAGTTTTTAGCGCCAGAATGAAATGACAAACGGCTTCGAATGTTGAAAGTCCGCTTCGAAGCACATTCCACACCTAAGGATGTAAAAATGTTCAAGTATTTGTTTACTTCAAAGGGGTTTAAAGACCTGTTTTAGGTTCTTTAGTGAGAGTAGTATCCTTCGAAGCAAAACTTGAGATCCCTTAAGGATGGGAATTGTTGTTCGAAGTATCAAAACCATTAGTTGGTTTGATATACAGAAGGGATTGTTTCTCGGAGTAAAACAATGCAGCCCTTGAGAGGAGCTTCCATATTTTGGAAAGTACGGACTATTGTTCGAAGCAAAAATGATCAATTTAAAACTAATTGATCGTACTAATCATATGACCATATGTTGGATATGATTAAAACAAGCTTTAAGGGGTAAGACTATTAAATTCAAAGCATTGATTCAAAATGGAAATCAGCAAAAGTTGTCAACTATATTCCATAAATTGGAAAAGCTCTTGTTGGTTTTTTCAATGTTTCATTTGAGATGACTAAATCTAGATTCGAAAGATGAGATTGGTGAGTTCAAAGCCCTAAATTTGCTTAGACAAACGGAGATAAAGTCAAACCATGCTAAACAAAGAGAAATTTCTTAATTGTATTGAAACAAAAGCAATTACATGGAAGGGCCCTTTTTGGGTACAAATTCGAGTTCATAAAAGTAAGGAATAGAATAAATAACAAGATCATGGAATTTAATCTAGCTATGGTCAATAAATTGCTGTTCCTTTTTTATTCTATCCTCTATTCTCTCCAGGCTTGGTTACTGAAGTTGATGTGCTCTCACTTGATAAAAGAGCTCTTCAGCCTTTATTTCGAATGCTGTTTCTTTTAACCCTTGTTCCAACTCATCCATATCCAAGTCATCCCAGTACGAAGAGTCTTTATTTTTGAAGTCATCATATTCTTTGATAAGATTCTCTGCTTCGTACTGGGTATGAACTCGAAGGGATGAAAGTTGGTTCAAAGATTGGGTGGTGGCCGCAGAAGTCCGGTGCCAATGGAGAAGCAGCGGGAGTTGGTCTAAAAACATTTGGAGTTCTGCTTGGGCAATGGAGTTGAGGACGTGACTTCGAGTCATAATATCATAAGCCCATCTAAAGTTCTTGTAAGGAACATCATCTTCAAGAACATTGAAAGACAAGTGAGAAAAGGCCACAAGCAAAAGTTGGGCTTGCTTCCGCTGAGCTGGAGTATGGGAAGGTGGAGGCTTGTAAGGAGGAAAAACCTTGTCCGCAGAGAGGGTAAGCCTCAGTCTCTCTGTCCAGCAGGGATTTTGCGGAGGAGGAGGTATAGGGGCTTCCATCTTGAAAGTAGGAGGAAACTGAGGGGCATTAACATAATCAAGCCAGTCAGAAAGGCAAAGCTTCGCCTTCTGGGCTAAGAACGATGGGTTATACCCTTATGCCTCTTCTGGGCATTGGATAGCTTGTACTATCTTTGTAGGCATAGAGGATGTGTACCATGCTACAAGCAGATTGTCCTCTAAACTGCGTTGACGGTCGATGGGCACATACGGATAAACCATCGAACTTTGAGCATCAGAAGGGAATTCCAGAGGAGTAGTGAATTCGACAAAGTGATGATTAACTCGCTCCCTCAATTCACATGCCTCAGGTTCCGACCAATTTCTTCAACCAGAAGCCCCAAAAGAAGAAGAAGCCACGGCCTCATCCCATGCAGAAGATTGTGAATTAGAAGAAAAGCTTCCCATGTCCATATTTGCAAATTTCTGAATCAAGGGATTGTGGACAGTATGTTCGTAATCCAAAGATTAATAATTTGCGAAATCTTCCATGACTCAAATATAGGAAGGTGGGTAAAGGTGGCTAATCAATGCATGAAGATTCTTTCGAGGACGAACGGTATTATCAAACAACTCTTCATATACTAGATCGAAATAAGAAAAGGTCAGTTTCTCCATTGAATTGGACTTTTCGAATACTGAGATAATGGGCGTGTTTAAGGGATCAAAGAGGAGTTAATGCAAATGTTCATCAATGAGTGATGGTTGTGTTTCTAAAAATGTAAAGTCCATGCTCGTTCTAAAACGTGGATAAAACACCTTGATCCACTAATATCACCAAGTATTGGGTATATTAATGCGGGGGGTAATGTTGGCTACATATTTTGTATAAACTAATTACAATTCAACGCGTGGCAAAATAAGGGCAATATGGGAAGACTATTCAAGTTTTCAATCATGATCGAACATGTGGCAGTCAGTATTGGTTTTACGAGATCTGCGTAGTATTGGATCAACAAAGAGATATAAAGTGATGTGGCTTCAATGGTTACTCACATTCAAATTCAAAATTAGGAGGGAAGCCTAACTGCAAATGATGGCATAGTGGAGCTAACTATAAGGCAACATGATCAGCGATCATAGAGGAGTGATTCGACGGTTGGAAGTGCAGTTCGATGGTCATCCTTGAGAAGTATAAATAGCAAAGAAGGTCCCAGAAAAGCCCCCCAGACTCAGATCCAAAAAACCAGTTTTATTCTACTTTATTTCCTTTTCAGTTTTACATTTCCTGTTCTTTACATTTTTATACTTTAAAATTCCTGTACTGCACTTCGTTCATAGGAGTAGTTTCAAGTAGATTGTTGCTGTAAACCTCTACGAGGTTGAATTGGATCATTGTAAGTCTTTCGTTTTACTTAATGAAATACTGCAATTGTTCTTCAATTAATCATTGTCAGTTTATTTCTCCTAAGCAAAGCCACCAGTAAAAGTTCTCTTCAATGAGGCTGAAAGAACTGAAATACAATCGTCTGATAATTGGTTGGCAATTAATTTTCTGTAAGGACTGATTGATCCTTGCTGGCACGCTCACAATTACAAAAATAACCTTCGAAAGCCAAAAAGCCAACAGTGTCAAATGAAACAACATCTCCAAATGATTCATAAGTAGCCTGACTCCTTGCATCAGCCCAAAACAAGTTTCTAATGCGAAAATCCTCATCAACATCAATCACATACAAGAATCTCTCACTATGTGCTTGCATCCTCATAAAATAACTTTGAAGTGATTCAGCATCACCTTTACCAAGCCTTAATCTTCTAGCTCTATTAATGTAATTCCTTCCATCTCGCTCATCAAATGTCAATGACTCGTATCCCCTCGCTTCAACAACCATTGAATGATAGTTCATAAACACCCCAATCCCTGCTTGATCATTGATTTCTAATCTTATTTTCATAGGAGTACGAATTTTCTTATTCATTGCAAAATGACTAGAGTCGGTGGGAATCAAATCATGATTATGCTCAAGGTTAACTGTGGTTAACATATATCTCCCATTCTTTTGTAGACTACCTCGTACCCTTGCTTTGCAACCAATTTTTGTGGACAAAGATGGCTTCAAAGGGTTCACTTCTGATTTCTTTTTTCTCTCCCCCACTCGAGAACATTCAATTGCAAAGTTTTTTAATTGGCCATCTTCTCCAAAATGTTGTGCTATATGAGCTATAGAAAAGCCAACATGCTTAGCATATTTGGCATAAAATGTGTACACTTCTTCCCTTGAGCTAAAACACATACCCTTCTTAGGTTCTTCAACTTGTTCACCCTCATTTATTGAAGGATTGTCACCACCATTTGAATCAACCTCCATTCTATGATAATCAAAAATGAAATTCAAATAGAATGATTTCAGAATGATTATTTTATAAGATTACTGGACTTGTGTTTTGTGGGTAAGTCCCAGTTTTCAAACACTAATAAATTATAGCAACTTCATCTAATAAATTATTCCAATACTATTTCATTTCAGTTATTGCCTTCATACACTATAACTGTTATGTTCAAACTATAACTGTTATGTTCAACCTATAACTGTTATGTTCAAATCAGTCTACATGTTCAAACACTATTACATGTTCACTCTCATAAATTTAAATTTAAACTTTGAAACTGTTATGTTCAAATTTACATTGTGATAATTTAAATTTATGGCATAACTAAATTATAGCAACTTCAATTCCTCACATAGTCATGGTATATCACAGAACACATATTAAAGACGGTTAAAAAGTTCATAATAAGTTCATAATAATTATTCTACGTTTATGAAATTGAAAAATAATTTCAGCTCATAATAAGTTCATAAACTAGTTCATAATAATTATTCTACATTTCTAAAATTGAAAAATAATTTCAGCTGAAAAATTTTCTGGGGAAATTATTTTTAGCCATCTGCCACCATAAATTTGAGTGAAGAGTTAAAAATAACAAAAATGTTTCCGACCCCCACATATTTATAAGATTATATACAGACATTTCACAGAGGTTGATCAATGTATGTAGATAGAGAGAGAGGGAGAATAAGGGGTTTTGGAGTAACATTACCTGAGAAAATGCGATCAGAATGCGATCGAAGATAAGTAGAGCGAGAGACAGAAAGTTATGGTCGGAGAGCTATGGCTGTCGACGGAGGAGAGCTATGGCGAACGGATGATGGAACAGGGAAGAGGGAAGAGGGAAGAGGGACAAGGCTGGGGATGAAGGAAATATCAGGTTAGGGCTTCCCAGTTTTTTTTTTTTTTTTTTTTTTTTTTTTTTTTTTTTTTTTTTTTTGTCTCACAGGTGCGTGTATCACACCTTCCTCATAGTGCAATTGTTCTCCACATGGCTTCAAGCAGGTGCCACCTCAGAGGGGGTCTTGGGGATGGTTTTTAGTGGGGGTCCGTATCACTTTTGTTTCAATTGTGAGTAGTGGGCCCCATCAACAATTGTCAAACACAAAAATATTAAATCAATCAATATACGTTGTCAGAAAGAGGACGGCCAACAGGAGAAATTGAATACTAATCACTATGATTTTGAGTTTTTGATTGTTTTAAATTTTAATTAGTATTATTTTAAAATTAGTTAATTTTTTTTTGATATTTTAATTAATGTTCTTTTTAATTTTAGTTTTACTTAATTTAAATACATTTAAAAATTAAAAATATTTATAAAGAAATTTAAAAATATATCAATTTTTTATTTTTATTTTTTTTGCATTGAGTGATATTTTAAAGAAAAGAAAAACAAATTATATATTTTTTAGGTGTATCTAAATGAAACAAATTTGATAAGTTAGTGTATCTAAATGAAACAAATTTGATAAGTTAGAAAATTAATTAGAATATTAAAAACTTTTATTAAAAATAAAAATATATAAATTCAAAATCCTTTTTTTTTTTCTTTTTTGAAAACTCGAAACCATAGAGGAAGTACATCCACTAAGGAGTCCCACAACTGTTTGTCTTTCTCTTTAATTTTGACTCTTTTGTTATGACTGTTCCTGTTAGGTCCTTGCATTTGTCTCTTGCTAAATGTTTTACACAATAATAAAAATAAATAAATAAATAAAAGATGTTGCGCAAATTTAATATTTACAGAACAACACTGCTAAATTTATCGAATTTGTTTAATTTAAATTCATTTGAATGAGTCTCTTCCCGAAAAGAGTTTCTTATACACTGTGAGAGCTAGAAAAATATGCTACCTATAGGGGTAAAATATCATAAACAAATATCATCCATCCCCTAGTTAAGGAGGGGATCCCATACACAAGAGGTATGTCTCATTTTCCTTTCCATAGAGCACACACACTCTCTAAATCTTCATCTTCTCTCTTTGATCTATTTTAGCTAACTTTATCATTAGAGTGTCTTTGGCCGGCAACCCTGATTGGGTGGCGCCGATCATGTTCTTCCTTGCAGAACTACAGGAACCAAGCTCATCTCTTCATTGGACCTCATCAACAATCCATATGAGAGGATTTTCTGGGTCTCACAATTGGTGCCGTTCGTGGGAAACATCTGAGAGTTCAACGAAGAAGATGATAAATACATACTATTCTGCTTTTGCTCTCATCTACTGCAAGTTTATTTATATGTTCATGTGATTTGCATTAGTAGAAGTAAAGCTTTTCTTTCCATGCCAAACACTCCATGTGCTATGAATTTTAGAATCAGATACAGAGAAAGAAACTCACGAGAACATTTCACTATTTTCTCTCTCTAACCATTAACACTTTTTTATAGTCTTTGCATATAAATTTATTCATCAATTTGACCCTTGTGGCAACCTCCTTTCTAGATGCTCATTTAAGTTTGTCAAGCAAAATTGTAATGATCATTCCAGTAGCTCGGCAACCCACTTCGGCAATTTGCTTGAGGTTGAGCAAGCAATGGAATAAAGAAAGTTACATTATGAAGGGTAACAAAGGCATTTCGAACATACACAACTAATTGGTTAATATCACAAAATCAATTGCCGATCACTCATTTTGGCAAGCTAAAAGACCAAAGCAAAAAGACCAAAGCCAATGAAGTTGCCGACTCGCCGACTAGTGGATCAAAGCCAGAAGTTTACCATTGTCAACCACGCTCTCAGCAAAGACAAAACTAAATGGACTAGCCGATCAAGGGTACCAACTTATTGCTTTGAGTACAACATTGCTAGACAACAATTCATTTGCAATGACGAATTAGTCGGCTGTAACAACCCCGATCCATGCTTAACCATTAAACCATGATTAAAGATGCTAATAAGTAATTAAGATGAAATACTAAATGAATTGCATGTGTGTGTTGCATTAATGTGCTTATATCTGTTTATCGTAGAAATATCTGTTTTTGTTTCTGTTTTGTTCTACGAAATGAAGGCCTTATCGGCATCTGATCACGAAATTAACTTGAAATATGTGTTATTTGGAATTTTTAGGAATTTATGGTGAGTTCAATTGAAATTTGATTCGGAACGAAATAATTAGATTAATTAATGCTCATTTGCTTAGTTTAAGCCAAGATTAATTAAGTTAAAGTAATGGGGCTATATAAGGCCATTCTCTACACCATTTAGACACTTTGCACTCTCAATTCCTCATCTTTGAAGGAAAAAACATGTGAGAGTGAGAGAGGAAGAAATTTGAGCTCAACTGTAGAGTACTTGCTAGGGACTTGGAAGAATTGGAAGGAACTCCAAAGATTACACTTCTATACTTGAGAATTCAAGCTTGATGTAGGAATTCAACCTTTGGATTATATAATTCTGATGCTTAAACCATGGATTCAAGAGAATTGAGTGGATCACATGAGAATTGAGCTAGAATGAAGCATATAAGATCATATTATTGCATGCATGTACATATCATGAAGTTTTGAAGCTATTTAAGCAAGAACCTTCACATGCATGACGTTACCTTGGCTATGATTTCATCAATAAACTTGGTTTTGTACTAAACATTTCAATTGATCATAGTATGAATGGTTGAAGAGCATATCTTTGCATGCATGTCATATTTTGGAAACTTTTAAGTTGGTTTTAAGCAATTTGCATGCTTTTGGTCCTTGGTCTCAAGGAATGATCTTTAATTCACCATGTTTTCCAAGTTTATATAAGTTTCCTCAAGTTTTTGGCCCAAAAGACCATAATTTACAACTTTGAAATTGAGTTTTGCACTAAGCAGAGCAATCTGGAAATTCCAGATTCTACTTCCCCGCTCGAGCGACGAATCCTGCGCTCGAGCGAGCAAAGGTTAGCTCGAGCGTAAAATGCATACTCCCAGAAGTTTATATGTTTTGCAGACTGCTCGAGCGACAAGAGTTGCGCTTGAGCAAGGACTTGAGTCTCACACTTGAGCGAGCGTCGAGCGAGCATCGAACGGAAAAATTGAGTAACCAGTACTTTTTCAAAATTTGCAGACCGCTCGAGCGAGGGAAGTTGCACTCTAGGGACCACTCACATTTTTCATGTCCGCTCGAGCGAAGGAAGTTGCACTCGAGTGAGACCCCGGTTTCTAGCATTTTTGACCAAGTGTTTTCAAATGCATTTGTACATCCTCATTCCATCCTAGACATTCCTAGGCCAAGATTAAGGCACGATAATGAGGATAAAAGTAGAGACACACCAAGATAAGAAAGAACTAAGTAAATGTTTCCGAGTGTGTAATTCAGTATGTATTCATTTTGTACCTGTGTAGGTCACGCGCCAAAAGATATCTGAATTGCCTACTCTATTTGTCTAATTGGAGCCATCTGTTATTCGTGAGTAATAACTCTGTAAAGTTATCTTTAACTTTAATTATTTTTTGATGATATGAAATGATCAGTTTTTTGAAATGCTATGTTTGTATGAATGAATGATTGTTCAAGTTTCTGAAATGTATTCGTGGCATCATTAGCGTCATACGATATGTGTCCCTTTATGGGTCATCGGAATGGCTTTATGGCCGTCCCTTTATGGGTCATCGGAAATGTCTCTGTGTACATGAGTCATCGGAATGCCTTTATAGCTGTCTCTTTATGGGTTATCAGAAACGTCTCTGTGCACACGAGTCATCAGAATGCCTTTATGGCCGTCCCAATTATGGGTCATCGGATTTGCTAGCGCTAATGAATGTACCACATATGATTAGTTGTGAACTTTGATTTCTGAATATGAACATGGATATGAATCTGTTTTTTATTTGAGATCTGAATATGCATAAAAATTTGTTTCTGATATAAACTCTGATTTCTGACTCTGTGATGGACATCATACATTAAAACCCTTACTTTGTTATTATTCACTAGGCTCCCGCTCACTACTTATATTATGTATGTAGGTGATCAGGCACGTGACCAGGCCCAAAGTTGATGGCCTAGGATTCTCTTTTGTCAGCCAACCACCGTGCCTCCCGAGGAGGTTCCTTTTGAGAGGTCCAAGTCAAGGCTTTATTTGATTTTGTTTTGTTTATCTGTACTCGGGCTAAGTTCCCTTTTGACTTTATTTATGTAAATGGGTGACGTAAGGCTTTTACATTTATGACGTCATACACACACACACATATATATATATATATAAGTTTGTTATGAAAACTTTGTCTCATATATGTCAGTATAGCTCAATGGACTATATATATTTAGTATGTTTGCTTCTGCAGCCCCTAAATATATGTTATACTATTAGGAGGCCTTTGGTAATTCTAGGATTACTGGCCGATTACGACACTAAACCTATAGGGGCGGGTTTGGGTCGTGACATTGGCGCTCAACCCCAATGCATGTGCAATTTAGCATCACCACAACTCATAGATGTGCAATTTGGCAGCACCACAAAGAAGATTGCTCGTCAAAGCTCCAAAGTTACTTGGCAAATGTACAACCCCGTGCTCCATTCTTTGGTAATGAAAACGACCTCAATTATTCGCCGTTGAGAGCATATTCAACAATGTGAACCACCAAGCCCTTTTGCCGGGCACATTCACCCACCAAGCACATTCTTCGGCCGATCACATTTTAGCCGAGGACGAGAGCCGAAAAACAAAACATGAAGCAGCCAAACCATCTTATTTTTGGTCAACTTTAGGAGGTCCAACGGCATTCAAACAAGGGGGGAATGAAGAGTCTAAATTGTGGAATGAACACTAGGCCGCGAGATGAATCCAACGCCACCAAAAAGAGGCCAATCGGATTTAAAACAAGGAAAATACAAGGGCTCAAACTTGGGCGCCTGAATCTCAAACTTCTGCATTTCGGGTCTGCTGCATGAGAAAGATGACCTAAGGATTTATCATATGCTTCTCAGTGCAAAGTGCTTCGTTGCATCTTAGCATGTTCAGCTTAATCGGGTGGTCGGATAACTTCGAGGATGCCTACCCTCGCATTTTTCACTCTGTAGAATCTATTTTTGAGGTCCACTTTGGCAAATTCTAAGTCTCATATTGGAATCAATAACTTGGCCATTAGGGAACATTCAGTGATCGATCAACAGTCAGATCATGTCCGATCAGCATGCAATTTTGACAGCAGGCTCCTCAAGCTAGGCCACAATCATCCATATTCACCGATCATTCGCCCCAACTTAAATTTCTTTTACATTCGGCTTCGCACCATTTGTCATTCTAAAAAAAAAAAATAGCTACGTCCATTTAGAATTATTAATTCATTTATCTCTTCTGTAACCATCTCAGGATTTCATTCCAACATGCAATAATCTTGCTTGCCACTACTATCTCGGCAACATTATTCACCGAGAAGAACACATTTTCCAAAAAGCAAACTCGGTTCAAAATCGTCACCCAACGACCACATGCATGGTCATCAGACATGGTGCTTGGCACACTCTTGCTTTTTTCACAAGCATCATTGTTTATATATATTGCTCGGCACAAACATATTATTCGGCACATTATTTGGAAACTAAAATATTATTCTGCAACTTTATTCGACAACGTTGCAACTTATTCGGCACATTATTTGGCAACTATAGTATTATTCCGTAACTTTATTCAGCCACGTTGTAACTTATTTGGCACATTATTTGGCAATATTGCTCCGCACTAATATCTCGACACAGAACTAACATCTCGGCTTACCGAACTCCACATCTGAACATACCACAGGATTCATATCAGTTCAAAGAGTCCAAACCCACCAACCCAAGAAGCCAAGAAGTAACCAAAGTCCACCGAAAGTTGCGATACGGATCACATTTTCTGACAACTGAAATTTCTGAAGCTGTTAAACTCAAGTTTTGCCCATACGAACATGAAGTACTCATTGAGATGAGTTCAACACAACAAACTGTGTCAAAATTGGAGCTTAAAGAAGTCGTACGAGTCGTTCAAAGTTTGCCGAGAAAATGCCCAGTTTCACTGGAGAAGATAACCCAACCAGCCACTACGAAAATTATCATGTGCTTCGCAGTTGAATTACACCGTGTTGACTCGAGCTCTCAAATCCATTTTGAATTAAATTACGCCATCTGGAGTCTGATTCCAATGACCCAATAGTCGTTTCCAACTATTTGGAGCCTTCTGCACACATCAGTACGGTCTGATTTTTCAAATTTCATATCAAACATTCATAGATGCTACATGCAATGCCACATATCGCAACTAAAACAGCATTTTTGTCGCCGTACTTGGAGTTTGCTCAATGCCGAATTCAATGACTACATCTTATTTGGCGACTTTATGCCTAATATTGGGATCAACGACTTGGCACGTTCGGGCGTTACAAGATTGCTCAACAGTCACATCACATCTGATCGGCATGTAATTTTAACAGCAGGATCGTGGGGCTCGGAAAAATCCTTTGTCATTTCCGCTTATTTATTTTGTTACCTTGGCCATTTATTGCCAACTGGGACATCTTAGTTCATTTTTCACTTTCCACTTGGGGCATATCAGCCATTTATTATCTCGGCACCTCTGCTATGCATGCATACTTGGTCCACTTGATACAAGCATTACAAAGAACAACGACAATTACTTGAGTTCCAAACTCCCGCTCATTTTCACATAGCTCCAAGCAAGCAATAGTTTTGGGGCAATACACTCATACTACATATTCGGCTATACACTCGGTAGTTCTTCACATATTTTTATGCGTCGTCATTGTTATAGCTTTTACAGCTTTCCACTTTTTGTGGCTGATATACCTGTATTATTTGGTACACCCAATCATTGACATGGATTATTATCCTTGCAATGTCTGCAATTGATCGCCGCCTGACACCAACAAACACCTTCATATTTTTGAGCTCTCCATACTCAGCACATAGAAATATCTCTAGCTCGGTACGGAAGTCTATATTTTGAAGCAATTTTCGTACTGGGCAATACACTACACCCTCGCCCTAGGGTCATAATACCGCGGCTTACACCCTCACCTCGGGGTCATAATACCGCGGCTTACACCCTCACCCGGGGGTTATAATGCTGCGGCCTACACTCTTGCTCGGGGGTTATAATACCGTGGCCCATTATTACGGAGACTTCCGATGTAGAACTCATGGCATCACTTATGATATGATTGTTTAGAATTCATGTGATATAATTTCAGAGCAATCATACATACATTCATACACGCATTCATAAGTGCATTTGTTCATTTGTTTTGTTCCCATATATATGTATCCACAATGCTTTTTCTAATAATTGTTCAAGCAACATTGCTCGGCAATGTAATCCGGAAATAAGACCTACATCAACTACGCATTATCCATCAAAGATCTAGCATCTGTTTATGCCACAAATTTAGAACAAAAAACTTCCACTTCTTGTGTAAAAGAAAGCGAAAGTTTTGGGACTATTGTGGGAGCAAGAAAAATATCCTAGCTATAAGGGTAAAATATCCTAAACAAATATCATTTATCCCCTATTTAAGGAGGGGACCCCATACATAAGAGGTATGCCTCATTTTCCTTGCCATAAAGCACACTCTCTCTATATCTTCATCTTCTTTATCATCGGAGTGTCTCCGGCCGGCAACTCCAGTTGGGTGGCACAGATCAGGCTCATCCTTGCAGATCTACAAGAGCCAAGCTCATCACTATGTTGGATCTCATCAACAATCCATGTGAGAAGATTTTCTGGGTCTCACATTGTAGACACCCCATTTTTGACCGTCCTCAAGAATTGGATGTTCTTGTAGGTACATCCGATGATGAGTTTAGTTGCTCCTCGAGCGCTCAAAGTTCGCGGCGGAACGTCACAGGTTTGAGTTTTCCAAACCCTACATCCATTTTGTCTCATTTTTGGACCATGTTTAGGTCCTTTCAACATGTTGTTGTTTATGGTCTGCCGGCTATATTTGGGCACTGCTGGCCATGGATCTTGGCCTGTCGGCTATTGATGTGCCTTGCCGGCCATCAATGAGCCCCTGCCGGCCATCACTGATGGCCAGCAGGCCACCAGGGCATCAGTAGATAGATGGCCGGCAGGCCACCAGGGCATCAGTAGATATTTTCTGATATTTTGTGCTAGCTGTTTGCACAGATTGAGGCATCTTCCAACACGTGTATGGCTGGATCTTTATGAGGGGATTTTACATTCTCTATATACAGAAGCCCCCTCTTGCATATGGAGGGGTTAGAAAATTTTGAAGACAAAAAAATTCTCTCTCTCTCTCTCTCTCTCTCTCTAGAATTCTCTCTCTCTTGATATTTTGTGCCTTATAGCCTAAATTCTCTACACTTTTGCATATAAGCCCTTGATCAAACTTGATCACCATTGAGTTGAGACTACTTGAGTCCCTCTTTGAGCTTTAGAAGAGGATATTGGCTTGGTTTGGCTTGATTTTGGTGCCTAAATTGCATCTTGTCTTCAAGAGGTAGAATACTTGTGTTTTAAGCCTATTTTAAATACTTGTTTTGCCATCTTTACATACTGTTTTGAGGCTGGTTTTGACCTCTGAAAATCTCTATTTTCATGGTCTAAAAATGGTGGTTTGAGGTTTGATTGGAGTTAGGGGTAGTCCACCCTTTTTGTTGCTTGATTATTAAGTTGTTGTGCCATCTTTCAAAGCTTTTAAATCAACCTTTTTGGCCCTTTTAACCACTGAATTTCAGAGGATTTTCAGTGGTAAAAACCATGTTTTGAAGTCCAAAATTGGAGGGGTTGGCCTCCCCTCCTTGTGTCTTGCTTCCATGCCTAGGTTGCTTCACATGTTAGCATGATTTTCTAGTTTAGCCTAGCTTAATTCAAGCATGTTTTAGGCTTTATTTTGGCATGTTTCAACTCTATTTTGGACAGCTCGGAGCACTTGAGGCTTGCTTTGTATGCTTGTAGTGTAATTGTGCTTAATAGTTTAGCTTGTGCTATGTTTTGGCCTCTTATTCTAGCTATTTTTGGCTTACTTCAAACATGTTTTAAGACTCCTCTTAGGTTGTTTTAGGACTGTTTTGAAGTGTTTGTACCTTTTGAGCTTTGTATTGCATGCCTATAGTGTAGTCATCTTCACTAGTTTGGTGTTTCCGGCTTTTAAACATGATTTGCATGAGTTGCTTGCATGTTGTAGTGTCATTTTGCATGCAATTCCAACACATACAATCTCTGTAACCTCCCTCATTTCATCACTTCTCATTTGGTTTGAGGGTTGGTTAGCCTTGGGGTTGTGTTTAAGTTTGAGATTGAGATTTATGCTTAATGCTTTTAATCCTCTTTTGAGGGTTTCTACTAACCAACGACATGATCTTTCTCATGCCTTAAATCATCCCTTGGTTGACACCTCTCTCATTAGAGGACACTCACCTTGGACTAAATCAACTAAAGAATGGATCGGTAACTAAAATGAGTAAACAAAGTGAACAAGTAAAACTTGAGCGAGATAAGCATGTTGTGTTGCATTGCATGTGTTCAATTGGATGTTATATTAAACGCAAGGAAGATTGGAGCATTTTATACTCAAAGTGATGAAATGAGCCAATCTCCTTTGTCTCCATTGCCTTTGATCATTCATGATAAGGTAGTGGTCTTGAGTCTTGTTTTTTTTGCATACAATGAAATTGTACTCCTTGGTTCCTTGGCCATCATGCATTGAAAATGTTTGGTTGGTGGTTTTGGATCCAAGTGTGCCACTCCTTTGAGGTTTTGAGATGATAAGGAAGGGCACAATACAAACATACCCTTAGAAAAACCTCTATTTTCCTCTGTTTGTGCTCTGTTGCAGTGTGGTGACTTAGAGCACCAGTGGCCGGCAATGGCTCATTGGTAGCCGGTAGTGGCTCACTCTTGGCCGGCAAGGCATATTTTTGGCCGGCAGGGGGCCGACAGCAACCATTCATGACCGGCAGGCCACTGGTGCAATCCTCAGCAAGTTTTTGGTAAGGTGGAGCAGAAAGGTTTTGAAGTGCGTTCAACCATGCAAACAGAGCCTTTCAAGAGCAAAATGGTGGCTTTTCGGGGCGAAAACCAAGTGCATGCATCCTCAAGTTCCTGAAGTAGAGTTGTGGCAGTGTAGTTTAGATATTTCGCATGATTAGTTAGTGTGCATTTGCTTTAATTAACTAGTTTGCTAATTGGTTAAGTGTTGTAATAGTTAATAATTCTTTTGCTAATTATTCATTTGATTTGTAATAATTAGTCTAAATTAGTGTAGTCTAATTAGTTTAGTTAGCATAGCTTAGATTAGCTTAGCTCTTATTCATTTAGACCCTCCTTCGTGAGCGCATAATGTTGTAATAAGTGTGCGTGTGTGTGTGTGCATGTTTTCCAACCCCGCGTCTTTCTCCCTTTTATTTAATCGCTTTTGATGGTTAGATTAGGGACATTTTCAATTAACATACCTTATGCTCGCATGTTTGCATCCATTCATTTGTCTTGCATGCACCGAGGCTCGGCACATCATTCAAACTGCATTGCAATTTCAATACACTTCTTTGAATACGTGTTTAACCGCATGGTCTTCAAATCAATAATATGCCATATTAGTAGCCGAGCCTATTAATCGCATTATTGCATGTGTTGCATTAGGCATCTTGCATAGTTAGGATCATGCATTTTTCTAACTAGTTTCTATTTTGGCTTGGAGCACTCGGTAAGTTTTTATGCTTTAGCATACTTGCATGAGTGTGATTGCCATATTGCCATGTTTCGCATGCTTGCCATAAGGCTATGTACTTATTTGCTAAACTGCATGAATGCCTGTGGATGAAGGCTTTGTTGTTTGAATTGGAACAATTCAGTGAATGTATGTTTTAAGCCCACTTTGTAAAGTGGCAAATCATGTTTTAAGCCCACTATGTTTGGTGGCAAATCTGCATCTTTTAAGCCCACTTGAGGGTGGCAAATTTAAACCATTTTCGCAAAACAAACATGAGTTGAATTGTTCCAAGTCTTCTGACTAGTCTATAATTGCTTGTGCGTGTCACATAGTAAAGTTAGCTAATAATCAGAATAAGAACACATAATGTTTATAAAAGAACATATCATGACTAGTAGAGGTTGATCCTTTGATCGAGCGAGCGGGGGTGCTCATTTCAGGATCTTCCCCTCTCGTACCTAAGTTCCCGAGCCGAGGCAACTTTGGTGCTGACGAACACACGGCCTTTGGCACGAGTCAGGGTTTCCTAAATTTTTCAAAAAATAAAATATTTAGGTGGTGACTCTGTAATCTAGCGAAGTAGTCTAGTTTTGGCATTATTTGATTTAAAATCAATTTTTCAAAATAATTTGCCGGATTGGACTCTTTGGGGTTTATCAATTTCACATTGCACTTGTGAGACTAGATTCAGAACCACATGTAGAGTCCGAACTGTGAGGCCTTCTTTTCAAACCCTTTTCCGAAAGGCGGGGGTGCAGAAAAAGGCGAGCCCACACACATGCACGAGTCTGTTCTCGAAAAGAGACTCATTTAGACAAATTCAAACTAAACAAATTCAACAGATGAGTTTTTAATCTTTATAGAAATGCCAACAATAGTAACCAATAACATATGAATCAAGACACAAAAATTTATGTCCTTTCCACCAATTGGGCATGGGCCCATTTAAGATGATGCTTAGTTAGTATTTTTTATTAGAAAAAGGGTTGGGAGCTCTAAAATATGAGCTCTAAGGAATGAGCCCTACTCATTGATGTGATGCTTTTGGTCTTGGGTTTTTTTTTTTTTTTTTGAATTTTCACAACATTAGAGCTCAGTTAGAATTTCAAAATTAGAGAGATGTATCATTGTTGTTCTTATTAATATATTTGTTAATCTCATTCATATTGCTGTAAAATTTAAAGATAAAATGAGTTCGTAAATGAGAAAATCAAGAAAGTTGTTTAGGGATTGTGACATTTATAATTTATTATATTTTGTTTAAAAAAAATTAATTATGTTTATATTTTTTATAAAAATAAAAATAAAATTTTGTTTAGTGCACACATGTATTTTTAAAAGGGTATAGATTATCTCATATTCAAATCTAAACTTGAGAGAATTGTTTAAGCTCGTGAGGTCTGTTACAGTCTCGTTTCGATAATCTGAACTATTCATTTTATATAGCCCCCCATATATATTATTTATGAAAAAATCAAGTTGATTCAATAATCATAATATTTTCATTTAAAAAAATTCTCCTCCAAAAAAATAAATATCATTTTTGAAAAGATTTCATCGTAACATTTTTATTTTATTATATTTGTCTCTGAAAAAATATATGATTTATTTTAAAAAACACAATTGTCATTGATTTTTTCAAAGACAACCGCAATAAAATGAAAATATTATGATTATCGGTTTGACCAAATTTTTTTCATTGATGATATACATGAAGGCCTTATAAAATAAATGGTTATAATTTTCGAAACAAGACCTATGAGAAACTTGTTTTGAAAAAAGTTGACAGAATGTGGTAGCGAAAGATTGTTGTTGACAGTCACAAATGGTGGCAAAAGGTGATTATCGATTCAGAGGTGATGAATAAAGGTGGTTATCGGTTGCCAAAGAAGATTTTAAAGTGAGAGGTGGCTCTCACCAATCAGAGATGATTGTTGAAGGTCGGATATTATGGCCAAAATTGGTTGTTGGCTACTGAAAGTGATTTTTGGCATGCAGTTGCGGTTGGAGTTGGTTGCCACTAGTAGGAGGTGGTTAACAAACCGCTAAATGTGGTGGCTGGAGGAGGTCACTGGCAATGGTGGGCCAATTTGGTGAAAAGAGAAAAACGATTTTTCTCTCCCCCTAAGTGAAATCAATTTATTAGTAGTTACAAAAATATAATAAATTTTGTAATTTTTTTTTTTCAAATTTTAAACGAATATTTATAATTTGTAAAATTTTCATAACTACAAATAGCAAAATAGAAACATAAATTTTATTGAGCATACTTGTAATGTTAGAATTTGGGATGAATCAAGTGACTTCAAAGTATTTGGATCATTCGATAATAAAAGGGGGAATTATATTTAAGTGGAATAGAGTTTTTTTTTTTTTTAAAAAAAAAAAAAAAAAACATATATAGAGGGGTGTAAGTCACACTTGCATCCTTACAGTATTTCATTTGTACCCAATCATAAAATCACTTGCACTTCATATGTTTGTATAATTTTTTTTTCTTATTCACACTGTGTTGTTGACATGGGTAGGCCCATAAAGGCTACAGCCCACTATGAACAACCCAAGCCCACCACTTAGAGCCCAATACATAATCCAATTAATGAAGCCCAGCACTGCTAAAGCCCCACATAGCAATAAGAACCAATGACACCAAGACACATGGCAAGAGAAGGGCAAGCCACATCAGCAGACAAAGATCTGCAAAGTTATTACCACTGCACATCGCCATTAATGAAGCCCCTTACAGCATTTATTGCGACAAGCCCTCTCCGTCAAGATAGAACGCCTTCACCGTGAACAAGGTAAGCTAGAGCATAGACTTTCGGCCAAGGCGACAGGTTGGAAGGGACAACGAAATGATCACCAGAGGATATAAGCAGACGTCGAAGACAAAAAGAAGGTTAAGCTTTTCTATCTCTACTCCATCCCTACACTCCACTTCGCTCTCTCTAACTTGTTTGTCGGAGGGTTTGCTGGGGGACTCCCCATTCCCTGTTGAACTCTTGTACAGGTCCTCAGGTGGGCTTGGTCATTCGGACGTAGGCTTAAAGAGCGTGGATCAGTCTGACCCGTCCAACCATCATGAACTGCATCATCAGTTGGTGTTGTCTGTGGGAAGCTTTCTTACTCTGTACGCCAGTTGTGCTCATTGTTACCGGAGGCCCTTTCCCAATAACCCCCTCCTGTCACCTGCGAAGGTGAATAGTCACGACTAGATCCATGGCTTCCCACCCCAATGTTCCCGACCACCAAGCCGACCCTCCTAATCCAAATAACCCACCACAATACTTTACCGAGCTCACCAACAGCATTAACCGCCTTGCCAAGCAAAACCAAGCTCTCATCAATGCCTTGCTCCAAAGAGACCTTCCCATGCCCCTTCCACCACCTCCAGATATTCCACCCAACCAAGAACGAGCCCCGACCCATACTATCCAGCTACCTTATCCACCCAACTTGGAAGGCTTGCAACCTCCTCCCCCAAATATAAATCCACCACCTCGACCCCCACATCCATCGGTCCTAGCACCAACCCATGAAGGAGAGGCCAGTAGCGTCCAGCCCCCGCTGCCCTTCGGTGGTGACAACATTCCTCTCTGGGACGCCGAACTCCGAGCCATGAAGCTCCAACTCCAAGGGGTCATACAGAACATCCAACATAAATCCTCTACAACAGCCAATTCGCCATTCGTCGCCTCCATTCGGGACAAACCTCTACCCCCCAAGTTCAAAATGCCCACCATCGACTCTTTTGACGGTACGATGGACCCCGTCGACCACTTGGAGACCTACAGGACCCTCATGATCCTCCATGCTTTCCCTAACAAAATCATGTGCTGGGCTTTCCCCGTGACACTCAAGGGGTCAGCTCGACTTTGGTTTAGTCAACTGCCAGCAGACTCTGTCTCCACTTTCCAGCACCTCAGTGACTCTTTCCTCAGCCATTTCATTGGAGCCCAGCGCCAACGGCGTCCGGCAACCCAACTCCTCAACATCCGTTAGACCGAGGGGGAGTCGCTACGCAGTTTCGTTACTCGCTTCAACACCGAAGCCCTGCAAGTAGCGGAAAATGATGACAAGGTCACCCTTACGGCTTTCATGGCCGGTTTGCGGTCCTCTGACTTCCTTTTCTCCCTCTCTAAAAACCCCCCGACCTCCATGGCAGCCCTACTCTCCAAAGTCCAAAAATACATAAATGCTGAAGATTCCCTAGCCGCCCGACAAGATCCAATAACCAAAAACCCGACCCCCAGAGAAAAGAGAAAAGATTCAGAAACCAGAAATACCCAGTACAATAACCAAACATCTCAGTACACTGACCGACCGCCCAGAACCGACCGGTTGGCCCAACCCGACCGCCCGGCCGCTTCGAGCGGTATAGCCCCCTAAACTCCCCCATGGAACAAGTCCTCCATCAAATCCAACGGGATTACCCCCTCAAATGGCCCTAACCATCACGGACTCCTTTCAATCGGAAAGACCAGTCCAAATATTGCCGTTTTCACCAGGATCACGGCCATAATACTAAGGAGTGTGTTAACCTCAAAGATCAGGTCGAGGGCCTGATTCGTCAAGGACGCCTCAGCTGATTCATGGATACTCGCCCTCAGCAGAGGCAGCAGACTGAACCCATTAGAAACAACCGCCGGCACACCCCTCCCCAACAGCCAGCACAGCCTAACCAAGGTCATGATCGCCCTCCACAGTAACCTCGGGCACAAGGTAACCCCGCCCCACCTGTGGGAGAAATTAGAGTTATCTCCGGCGGGCTTGCTTGTAGAGGACCATCCCGGTCGGCTCAGCGGGCAGAACTCAGAAAAATAAGGCAGGGCTCAAACAAAGAAGTTGCCACGTTGGACCGACCCTCCAAACACCCCAAAGCAATCGACCGAGCCTATCACCGACGCCGACTGCACAGGCATCCGTTATCCTGATGACGACCCTCTCGTCATTTCCGCCCTCCTCTCCAATTACAAGGTCAGACGGGTTCTCGTTGACAATGGCAGTTCCTCAGACATCATCTTCCTCAATTGCTTCCGCCAGCTCAAGATTGGGGAAGAAAGTCTGTCTCTCCTCCAAACCCCGTTGGTCGATTTCACTGGCGACCGGGTGACCTCCATCGGCTCCATTGATCTTCCTATCACAATTGGCGAGTACCCGTGACAGACCACAAAGTTGCTCACCTTCCTTGTTGTTGACTGCCCCTCTGCCTACAACATCATCCTTGGTCGCACTGCCCTAAATGCTTTCCAAGCCATCACATCCACTTACCACCTTGCCATCAAGTTCCCCACCGATCTTGGGGTCGGGACAGTGAGGGGAGAGCAGACCGGGGCCAGAGAATGTTATGTCACCTCACTTAGAGAAGTCAAGCTGAAGGAGGCTATGATCATCGAAGGACTCGATGTCAGAGATGAGGACAAGCTGGTCAGAGGGGAACCAGTGGAGGAGCTCGTAGGGGTCCTCGTCGACCCCACCAACCTGGCCAAAACTGCCAAGATCGA
The DNA here is from genome assembly GCA_036172215.1 of Camellia granthamiana. Classification (NCBI taxonomy): domain Eukaryota; kingdom Viridiplantae; phylum Streptophyta; class Magnoliopsida; order Ericales; family Theaceae; genus Camellia; species Camellia granthamiana. The sequence continues at coordinate 76,633,921 of CM069913.1, read as the reverse complement.
AAGTCAACTATCCCCCCAAGCCAAGGCCGACCTCACCGCCCTCCTGGTTGAACACAACGACGTGTTTGCTTGGACTCACTCCGATATGCCGGGTATTGATCCCTCCTTCATCAGCCACCGTCTCAGTGTTGAGCCCCATTTCCAACTTATTCGCCAGAAGCAGTGCATTTTTCACCCGGAACGCAATAACCTTATTGCTTCTGAAGTAGACAAATTCCTTGAGGCACAGTTTATCACTAATGTGGACTACCCCAGATGGCTGTCGAATGTGGTTCTGGTTCGTAAAAACATTGGTAAATGGCGACTCTGTGTTGACTACTCCGACCTCAACCGAGCTTACCCCAAGGACAGCTACCCTCTCCCCCGCATAGATCTGCTGGTCGACGCCACGGCCGGTCATCAAATGCTCAGTTTCATGGATGCTTTCTCTGGCTACAACCAAATCTTGATACACCCATCTGACCAGGAGCACACCTCCTTCATCACCGACCGAGGCACCTACCATTACCGTGTGATGCCATTTGGGTTGAAGAATGCCTGGGCCACTTACCAACGGTTGGTCAATGCCGTCTTCCATCATCAGATAGGCCGGAACATGGAAGTATATGTCGATGACATGCTGGTCAAGAGCAAGCTCTCCACCGATCATCTAGCCGACTTGCGGGAAACTTTCGCCACGCTACGAAAGTACCAGATGAAGCTCAATCTGGAAAAATGTGCCTTCGGCGTAGGATCTGGGAAGTTTTTGGGATTCATGGTCAATCAGCGGGGCATCGAGGCTAACCCCAAAAAGATCAAGGCCTTAATCGAAATGCAGTCACCTAGAACGGTCAAGGAGGTTCAGAGGCTTACTGGCGGAGTCGCCGCCCTCAACCGCTTCATTTTCCGAGCAACGGATAAGTGCCTCCCCTTTTTCAAAGTCCTTCGGCAAACTTTTGAATGGACGGCGGAATCTGAAGAGGCCTTTCAACAGTTGAAATAGTACATGGCTAACCCCCCTTACTTTCTCAAGCCATCACGGGCGATCCCCTCTTCCTCTATCTAGCCATGTCACACATTGCAGTCGTTGCAGCACTAGTCAGGGAAGACAACTCTGTCCAGCGACCGGTCTACTACATCAGTCGAGCTCTTCGGGGGGCAGAACAGAACAACCCATTGTTAGAAAAAATGTCCTTGGCCTTGGTCACCGCCTCCAGACGACTCCGCCCTTACTTCCAAGCCCATTCCATAGTGGTCCTCACTGACCAACCGTTGAAGAAGATAATGCAACAACTAGAGCTTTTCGGCAGGCTTATGCAATGGTCTGTCGAACTCAGTCAGTTTGATATCTCCTACCGGCCTCGGACAGCAATTAAAGGATAGGCTGTTGCCGACTTCATCTTGGAATTCACTAACCTCACCCCAACCACAACTCCTCCACCGCCACCAACCCCTACCGAGCCAGAAGACCCCCACTCTTGGACCCTCAACGTCGACGGATCATCCCGCAAAGAAGGCAGTGGGGCTGGTCTCTTCCTCACCGCCCCTGACGGTGGTTATTTCAAATGTGCTCTCCGCTTCCTGTTCGATGCAAGCAATAATGAGGCCGAATATGAGGCATTGATAGCAGGTCTCCGCCTAGCCAGAGACATCGGTGTCAGCCACATCCGGGTGTTTAGCGATTCCCAGCTTATCGTCGGGCAAATTACAGGGGAATTCGACGCCAAGGAGGATGCCATGCAGGCATATAGGGATATTGCTCTCCCCCTTGCTCGCCTCTTTAATACCTTCCATATCAAGCACATCCCTTGGGCTGAAAACTCCAAGGTAGATGAGATGGCCCAATTGGCTTCTGCAGACCAGTCAGACCTCAACCACAGTGTCTGCCTTGAATACTTGACCCACTCGGCCATCTCCCCCAACCTGCAGGAAGTCCACTTCCTCCAAGATGAACCTATCCCATGGGCGGCAGACATCTTTCTGTATCTGACAACGGGGGAACTGCCAGCCGACAAACAGCAGGCCGCCAAAGTCAGGGCCCGGTCGTCCAACTACATTCTTGTCGGCAACCTCTTATACAAACGTGGTTTTTCACACCTATACCTCAGATGCCTCAATCATGCTCAAGCAACCTACGTGATGAGGGAAATCCATGAGGGAATCTGTGGTAATCATTCGGGTACCCGGTCTCTAGCCCACAAAATACTTCGCACCGGTTATTTCTGGCCTACTCTTAATCAAGATGCAACAGACTTCATGCTCAAATGTGATAAGCGCCAGCGTTTTGCCAACATCCCCCATGCTCCTCATACAGAATTAATCACGCTTTGCAGTCCCTACCCATTCGCCAAATGGGGGATCGACCTAGTCGGCCCATTACCCACTGGCCAAGGCCAAACCAAATTTGCCATTGTTGCCATTGATTACTTCACTAAATGGGTGGAGGCAAAACCCCTTGCCACAATTACTGAGCGGAACGCAACTAGATTCATTTAGCAGTCGATCGTATGCAGATTTGGCATCCCTCAAGCCATCATCTCCGACAACGGCAAACAATTCGACAATGCCAAGTTCAGAAAATTCTGTGCAGAGCTTCAAATCCAGCCATGTTTCTCTTCCCCAGGTCATCCCCAAGCCAATGGTCAAGTTGAGGTCACCAACCATTCTCTTCTGAAGATCATCAAAACCAAGTTGGAAGCTACTAAGGGACTCTAGGCTGAGGAACTACCGAATGTACTCTGGGCCTACCGCACAATCGCTCAAACTCCCACTGGGGAGACCCCCTTTAGCTTAACATACGGCGTTGAGGCGGTCATCCCAGTAGAAGTCGGTCTTCCTACCCCAAGGGTTCTACATCTGAATCCAGAACTGACCAAAGAGCTACGTCGGGCAGACCTAGACCTAATTGAAGAGCTTCGAGAAACCACCGCTGTCAGATGGGCCTCATACCAACAGAAAATGAGAACACACTACAACCACAAAGTCAGACCGAAGGAATTCGATGTGGGGGACCTTGTTTTGCGAGAAGTAACTCTTGCCACCAAAAATCTGACTGAGGGCAAACTGGCAGCCAAGTGGGAGGGACCTTACGTTGTGAAAGCCAGACCACGTTCGGGCACTTACCGACTTCAGGACATGGAAGGTTGAGACCTCCCCCATCCTTGGAACGCTAAGCATTTGAAGCGCTATTTTCAATAAAAGTTGTATTTTTGTATTGTCCAATTGCTGTATGTTCTTTTTGACAATCTGCACACTTGAATGTTCTCATTTTCTCCTCATATGGTGTAAATTTATGTTCCAATGGGCTACACTTTGTACAACAGCAAGCTTATATCTCAGTTATCTGTGGTATTCCAATAACACTTTGATTGCAGCCTCAGCCAGACTGAGCACAAAAAGCCTCAGCCAGACTGAGCATGAACGGCTCGGCCAGACCGAGTCACTTAAAGCCTCAGCCAGACTGAGCACAAAAAGCCTTAGCTAAACTGAGCATGAAGAGCTCGGCCAGACCGAGTCACTTAAAGCCTCAGCCAGACTGAGCATGAAGAGCTCAGCCAGACCGAGTCACTTAAAGCCTCAACCAGACTGAGCACAAAAAGCCTCAGCCAGACTGAGCATGAAGAGCTCGGCTAGACCGAGTTACTTAATGCCTCAGCCAGACTCAGCACAAAAAGCCTCAGCCAGACTGAGCATGAAGAGCTCGGCCAGACCGAGCAATTAAAACCTCAGCCAGACTGAGCACAAAAAGCCTCAGCCAGACTGAGCATGAAGAGCTCGGCCAGACTGAGTCACTTAAAGCCTCAGCCAGACTGAGCATGAAGAGCTCAGCCAGACCGAGTCACTTAAAGCCTCAGCCAGACTGAGCACAAAAAGTCTCAGCCAGATTGAGCACAAAAAGCCTCAGCCAGACAGAGCATGAAGCGCTCGTCCAAACCGAATTACTTTAAGCCTCAGCCAGGCCGAGCCACCATTGCAACTTCATCATCGTAAGCATAGTGGCCATACTTAGTCACATTCCAGTCCAACGTTTTCCAAACCAGACTCGTTCCTTGCTGGGTCGGGATTCACAAACTTCGCATCTTTAACACTCTTACAAGTTAAACTTCACTATGCATTGAGTTTTTCTCACATTCACTCTGCATTGAATTTCTCTTACAAGTTAAACTTCACTCTGCATTGAGTTTTTCTCACATTCACTCTGCATTGAATTTTTCTTACCAGTTAAACTTCACCCTACATTGAGTTTTCCTTACAGTCACTCTGCACTGGGGTTGCCTTACGTTTTAAACTTCACTTTACATTGAGTTTTCCTTACATTTTGCACTTCACAATGATTTATACACAACCCTTATACAATGATTCATTTCAGATGCAAAAACAAGAGCAATAGCATGAAAACACGACTCAAAATTTTATTTATTCACAAACTTGTACATAAGTTTATTACAGCCACTCAAAAAAAAAAAAAAAAAAAAAAAAACAACAACAACAACAACAACCAAAACTCTAAGTACATATTTTCTCCACTCCCCTCACTCCTCTTCTTCACTTGAGGCGAGATCTTCCTCCTCAACGCCCTCATCCATAGGGGTCTGGGCCACGTCGTCTTCCTTAATTCTAACACTGCTGAAGTCTATGTCTGGGAACAGCTCTTCTGCTTTACGCTTGAACATCTTCCAGCCACTGTCCCAGAATTAAGCTATTTCGTGTTTGTAGAAGTCCGACCGCTGGAAGCTCTGGATCACTTCGTCTTCGCTCCTGCTCCCAGCGGTCGTCCCCGACGGACCAGCCCCCCCCAGCCCCCTCTCTCACCAAGTTGCTGGCAATAGCAGCATCGATGGCCATCTGAAAGTCAGCAGACACCTTAAATTGCTCTACTACTGCGACGTACAAATCGGGGTATGTTGCCCTTTAAGAGGCTGCCTTGGTTTTTTCTTCCTCCAACTCCTTCTCCAACCTCGCCTTCTCCTCCATTGTCCTAGCACGCTCATCTTCCAGCTTCTTCTGCAGCCCAGCAATCTTCAGGTCTGCTTCATCCTTTTCTTTGATCTGCTGGGCGCGCAGTTCTTCATTGCTGGTCATAGCCTATTCAAACCGCTCGGGGGTGACCGTGTAGGCATTTTGAGCATCTCCCAGCTTCTTCTGCTTGCTAACCAGCTAGAACTCGAGCGACACTACCTTGCGGCGTTCGTCCTCTAGCTCCAACTTGATCGCGAGCAGCTTAGCATGGGCACACTCGGCAACATTGCCCTGCACTACCGCCAATACCCCCATCTTCTTGGCCTTCTGAGCCTCTTCCAAACCCCTGGCACACACACTTCGCGCGACCTTCCGCCACCCTGCAGCCTCCCTCCTTAAGCTCTCTTGTTGAGCCTCCCCCCCTCCAACTTTGCCGCCAAAGGCCCCACCTCACCTTTTGCAGCCGCCGCCTTTCTTAGAAGGGCCCCTGCTAAGGAGGCCGCCTCCATTTGGGCAGAACACAACCCTCTCAGTAGCTCAGCCTCAATGAAACTCTCCACCGAATGCACGGTTGCGTCTTCCACTACTCGTAAGAGGCGATCTGCAGCGGCCTTGGCCTCTATTCCTTCTCCCCCGAGCCACCCAGATACAGCCGGGGCGTGATAAAAAGCGGTCTTCAACTTGGCCCCATCTCCTTCTCCTTGAGGCGCAGGAGCACCCTGGGGTTGCTGCTCCACCCCATCCATACGATCAGCCACACCAACCTCCACTCGCTCTTCAGGGGCGGTCGGCCCACTCTCCACCCCCTTCTCCACATCCCCCACCCCTGCCTTTGGGGCGGTCTCCTCTGCTGTCACCTCCCTCCTCCTCTTCAAAGTGGGCTCCTCTTCACACTCCCTCACCCTCCTCTTTTTCTTTTTCTTCTCCAAAGCCTCACCCTCCTTGTTTGCCCTTTTCTTCACCGGATCAACTGGGGGTGGTCGTGGCTCAAAACTGCCCAAGTCTTTTTCCCCGAGCAGTTTGGGGCGCGGTTGGATTCTTTCCCTTGGGATCTCCTTCTGTGGACAGTCTGCCTGTGTCTCTTTGTATCTACTGGCCTAAGCAAAAATATTCCTATCCTCTGCTTCTTGCGCCTTCCTTCTCGCCTCTAGTTCTTCCGGCGCCAGATCTCCACCGATCGGCTAAGGACCTAGCCTTACGGCAAACAAGGATGAAGGCTGAACCAGGTCGTCCCATCTGACACCCTCCTTCTCCCTCCATGCCTTCACCTTCTTTACCCTCTCCTCTGCCGCCGCCCCCAGTTTTGGCTCCACAGACTTGTTGGGCACTCTCCACACCGTGCGCACTCCAACTCCTCCGTTCGCGGACACATAGAACCACTGCGGCCTCCACCCTTTAATGGACGACGGTAGCCCCACTACCAGACCTTTCCCTGCCACTGCTTGCAAAGTGACCCAAGTTTCTTGCTACCCCGACGCCTTGTAGCACGCAAAAAACTCGTCCACCGTCATTTCAGCCCCCCCGTTCGCCTTCGGCCATGCGCTCGCATAGGCCAGCAAGATTTTCCACGCATTGGGCATCAGTTAGCCTGGAGCTACCTCCAACTGGTTCAACACGTCCACCACTATCCGGGGTATTGGCAACCTCAAACCCCCCTTTAGCGCCTCCTCGTATAGGGCGAATTCCTCTGGGCGAACATCAGATGCCCTCTCCTTTGATTCCGGCAATTTCAACTCTATCTCTACGGAAATTTGGTACTTCTCCCGCATACCCTCTAGCTCCTTCGCGGTAATGATCGACTTATCGGCCTTTGTATGCCAGTGATCTGGCTCCACTTGGCTTATTGGCGTTGGGGCCGCCTTCATTGTGGACAAACGAGGTCGCCCCGACGACTCCCCCCAACTCCCCACTCGCCTCTCCGTCCTGTATTGCTCCGCCAAATCCAGCGCATCGTCATCCCCCAAGGGGTCAACCCTGGCGTTTGCAGCTTCTTCTTGGGCCATTTCTGTGGTGTGTTTACGAATACCTTCGGATGTGGGCGCAAGGAAATTCAAAAAATGTCGCAAGGGTGTATCACTTGCAACGAAGGAGTCTACACTTGGAATGTTTTGATTTTTTGAAAAAAGGTAGGCAAAACGTATAATACCAAAAGCCCAAGGCTTGCCTGTATTCCGGGGGTCACAATTAATTTTCGCCAGTTTGAAAAATTTTCAACCATCCGCCAAAACTGTCTTTTCAACACCCATAATGACCTATTGTTTCACTTCTAGCCCAACGCCTAACCTTCCCCACCACGTGATTCTGCCACGTGTACGGCCACGATTCACTGCCCCCTTCCCCTACCCTGTCATTTCCACTTCAAGTCACCACGTGACCCATCGCCTCTCGAGCCCCGCACCCTGCCGCCTCCCCCTTCGCGGTCAGCCCTCCTCATGGTCGGTCCCTCCACTCGGCCACCTTACACGATCGGCCCTCCTCATGGTCGGTCCCTCCACTCGGCCACCCTACGCGGTCGACCCTCCTCATGGTCGGTCCCTTCACTCGGCCACCCTTCGCGGCCGACCCGCCTCATGGTCGGTCCTCCACTCGGCCACCCTCCTCAGTCGGCCCTCCTCATGGTCGGTCCCCTCCACTCGGCCACCCTTCGCGGCCGGCCCTTCTCATGGTCGGTCCATCCACTCGGTCACTCCTATCGGTCGGCCTCCGTCCTGTCGGTCTCTAATAACCCTCATTTTCTTCATTATTCCCTTCGTTGGACTAAAGCTGCACTTGGGAATGGGGGACTACTGATATGGGTAGGCCCATAAAGGCTACAGCCCACTATGAACAACCCAAGCCCACCACTTAGGGCCCAATACATAATCCAATTAATGAAGCTCAGCACTGCTAAAGCCCCACATAGCAATAAGAACCAATGACACCAAGACACATGGCAAGAGAAGGGCAAGCCACGTCAGCAGACAAAGATCTGCAAAGTTATTACCACTGCACATCGCCATTAATGAAGCCCCTTACAGCATTTATTGCGACAAGCCCTCTCCGTCAGGACAGAACGCCTTCACCGTGAACAAGGTAAGCTAAAGCATAGACTTTCGGCCAAGGCGACAGGTTGGAAGGGACAACGAAATGATCACCAGAGGATATAAGCAGACGTCGAAGACAGAAAGAAGGTTAAGCTTTTCTATCTCTACTCCATCCCTACACTCCACTTCTCTCTCTCTAACTTGTTCGTCGGAGGGTTCGCTGGGGGACTCCCCGTTCCCCGTTGAACTCTTGTGCAGGTCCTCAGGTGGGCTTGGTCATCCGGACATAGGTTTAAGGAGCGTGGATCAGTCCGACCCGTCCAACCATCACGAACTGCATCATCAGTTGTAATTGCCCATAATAAAATGACAAATTAGTAAATAGGGACTTAATTGTCAATAATTATATATATTATCATTATGTTTGATTGAAAAACGATTGAATAATCAAAACTCACCACTTTTTCACGAGTCATTTTTTCAAAAAAGTTTGGGCATGTTTGGTTTATAAATTTTGAAAGTTTAAATTCTAAAAATTTTGTTTAAGCTTATTTTGGGAGGTAGATTAAAATTACTTCTTAACTTTTAACTCACTTTCCTCTCTCACAAAAAAAGTCAAGAAAAGTTCAAAATTAACTTTCAGGGGTTGTTTGAGGTGTCTTAAATAAGTGCACTTTTTGTGTTTTTGGACTAAAAAGTTGAGGAAAAAAATATGGTTGTTTGGGTTAACTTTTTGATTTTTTACGAAAAAAAAATATATTAAAAAATTATACAAATTAGTGTGGAGGAGAAGGTAGGGAGAGTAGCAGTACGGCCAATGGTCTTAGGCAGGGACATTTGACATAAGAAATGGTTGCCTCATTTGCGGGCATTGCATTGGACTGTGATGTTCGGCCTGTGGGGGCCCGCCACGTGTCCCTTTTTACTAATCGAAACTGTTCAATGTGTAGAACTCATCGAGTACTATTTACTTATAAAAAATCACGTTGATTAGATATCGATAGCTATCTGATCGGATTAGTTTTTTTTTCAACTGTTAACTATAACATTATCCATTTTTTTTATACAAACTGATTTGATCATATAGTTAGCGATATCGGATCAACGTGATTTTTTACAGCCATAAATTATTCGACGAGTTCTACACATTAACGGTTCAGATTATCAAAACGGGACCCGTGATGGCCCCCCACGGGCCGAACAGCAGCGTGTTTTTTTGTGCACCCCACCTATACAATTTTTTCAAAAAAATCAGCTTCACCTTGTGGGATGTTAGATTGAGTTTTATTATTTTTTATGTAAAATTAATTTTATTATTATTTTTTTGATGAATAGTGATAATTTTTTAACTTTTTTTTTTTTGTAACTTTTTGAATTTTTAGATTATTTTGAGGATGCTAAACCAGGCCTTAATCATCTTCCCACAACACCTTAATTTTACAATTTTTTGAAAATTGTTTTCATTAGTTTTTCTATCTTCTCTCTTATTCTTTCACATCAAACACACTAATCAATCATTTTTTCTCTATCTCATCTTTCATTCTCTCACATCTTACATATTAATCAATCACTTTTTCTCTTAAATCATCTCAAGCTACAAAACTCCAATTACAAAATTACAAAACTATTTTTAAATATACAATCAAATAAATTTTGAAATTTTGAAATCTCTTTTAAAAAATTTATTTTTCAAAATTAATTTTAAAATCAAACTAAATAGAGCCTTCGCTTTTCACCTTGTTAATTTTGAAATTTTATCATTTTAGCAAAATTTTGTTTAAGCAATTACTTGTCTGAGATTTTTTTTTTTTTTTTTAATGTGGTTTGTTAATTTTTGTAGTATACAAAAATTACTTTTTCTGATTTTTTTAAAATTTTTTTATATTTAATTTGTCGTTGTTAGTAACCTTCCATAATTATACATAGGATTGTGAAACCTTAGCTAGGACTAAAAGTTTTTACAAAGGTAAACTTTGCCCTTTTATGTCGTGATATATATATATATATATGTTTTAACTTATAAGGTTATCTCACGTTTAAAATTAAATAGAAAATGATGTATTAACAACGTAACATAAAAATATTTTATTATATAACTCATACCTTCTAATAAAAGTTTAAACTTTAATGTAATAACATATTTTTTATGTCATGTGACAGTTAATCTAATATTTTCTTATCTAATTTTGAACAAAAATTAGCCTTAAAAGTAGATTAAGAAAAGTTTCAAACATAAAAAGTCAAAATGAGAAGAAATAAATAAATAAATAAATAAACAACTTTAAAAATCAAAATGAAAAAATAGACAAACATAAAAGAAGTAAAGTGTAATTTATCCATTTCACAAATATTATCATATTTTATGGAAAGTTCTTGAGTGAAGTTTTTTGTGACTATTTTTGTAGCTTAATCATCCTGTTATGTTTAGATCTTGTATTTATGAAATTCAAATAAATATATGAAAGTAAGTTAAAGGAAAATAAAATATTTATTTACTTCTCTAATTTGATTAATAAATTAAATTTTTTTATAACAAATCTAAGATACAAAGATTGATTTGAAAAATTAGTTAAAAGCTCGTCTTTTATTTTTAAATTTTTTTTTATCATTTTATATAAAAAGAATATAAAAAATAATATGATCCAAAATAAATTAAAAACTTTTCAAATCACCCAAAATAACTTACAGAAAGTCAACGAAATACAGCTATTTCAATGTTTACAGGTGTAGTGTGATGTATGCGCAATTAAGTGGTCCATCGTACGTCAAAACTGATGTTCTTGCACTTGCTGATAGTGAAAGACAATTGTGGAATTTTTTTTTTGAAAAATGTTTTGTAGCTCGAAAGTTTCTCCTCGAATCCCCTGATTACCTAAAACGACGTCGTTTTGGGCAGTTTAATTTTTTTTTTATTTTTTTTTTCTGAAACAGAGGGAGAGAGAGGGAGAAACAGAGGAGATGAGAGAGGGAGAAAGAGAGAGGAGGAGAGGAGAGGAGAGAAGGGAAACAGAGAGAGAGAGAGACGGCGGGTGCGACGGTGGGTGTGGCGATGGCGGTGCGAGCGACGGTGGATGTCGATTGTAGATCGCAGCTCATCGGCCGATCGTCTCCGCCCCGCCTTCACCTCTGCCTCTGCCTCCGCCTGGTTGATATTGCCCCCTCCAGTCCTTCTTCTTCTTCTTCCTTCTCTTCTTCCTTCTTCTTCTTCTTCTCTTGATTTTTGGTTGATTCGGGGGATTCGGGGGCTCCAAATTCGAGCTCCCTAGCACGGCTCTTTTTTTTTTTATAAAAGTTATCAGGCTATCTTGGGACATTATCGATAATACTTTTACCTATTATCAAATTTTATGATGCCGGTTACTTTTTATCATTTATAAATCCCTCTTCCTTTATCAATGACACTACTTGAATCCAAAAAAAAAAAAAAAAACACTACAAAAATATAAAATAAAATTTTAGAAATTAAAATTTAGGGATAAGATATTTTTTAAGAACAAAATATTTTTGTTACGAAAAATGCTGTTATTATATTTTTAGTAACAAAAATTAGACATTAGTGATAAATTATTATCTTATTGAGATCAAATTTTTGTCTAAAAAAATAAATTATTTTGAAATCAAATTATTTTATCTCTAAAAGTTTATTTTGCTAGTGACATTTTTGAAATTTTATCTCTAAAAGCCTTATTTTTAACTTTTTAAGACGATTTTTTAGCGACTATCATTATGACGATAAAAATTAGTTTCTAAATATTTTTTTTAATAAAATTTTTACTTTTAAAAGCTAAAATATTTGATCTTTAAACTAAACTGGAGCAAACACCCCTATAGGAGTTTTAAACTTAGGATGCTATCTGTTCCCAATACCAGAGGTTCCTATATGCTGGAGCAAGTATGTTATCTGTTACATGTATGCTATCTTTTCCCAGAATCTTGAAGTAAACTTGTGATCTCTGTCGAATACTATGGAAACTAGAACTCTATGCAATTTCACAATCTCATTAACATACAAGTTAGCCAACTTATCCACATTATACAAAGATTTTACAGGCAAAAAGTGGGTAGATTTAGTTAAACGATCAACAATGACCCAAATAGAATCCATACCTTGAGAGGAGCAAGGTAGTCTAATAATAAAATTTATGGTAATGTGCTCCCATTTTCATTCCGGTACTGAAAGTGGCTGAAGCAATCTAGCGGGTCATTGATGTTCAGCTTTAACTTGTTGGCAATGTAAATATCTAGCCATAAAATCAGCAATACTTTTCTTCATTCCCGGCCACCAAAAATTTTGTCTCAAGTCATGGTACATCTTTGTGTTCCTCGGATGCCTAGCAAATTTGGAGTTGTGAGCGTCAGTTATAACACGTTTTCTAAAATCACAACAAACACAAAGTTTATTTTGAAATTTCAGCACATTGTTCTCCAACACAAATCCTGGCTTCGGTTTTGAGTCTATTTCACCCACAATCTTTTTCAAAAATTCATCTTGCAGTTGTTTCTCTCTATTCTCTTCAATGATTGCGGGCTGAGCAGAAATGACGGCCAAGATCCCCATCCTATTCATGTAACACAATTTCAATCTCATTCTTCTCTAAGTCACACAACAACTCTCTTCGACCGGTGAGCAAACATGATAAATTCCCAATAGACTTCCAGCTCAAAGCATCTGCAACTGTATTTGCTTTCCCTGAGTGGTACAAGATTTACAAATCATAATCTTTTATTAGTTCAAGCCATCGCCTCTGTCTCATGTTTAACTCCTTTTGAGTAAAGAAGTATTTGAGACTTTTGTGGTCTGTATACACTTCGCAAGTCACACCATATAGATAGTGTTGCCAAAATTTTAAAGCAAACACCACAGCTGCTAGTTCAAGGTCGTGGGTCGGATAATTCTTTTTATGTGGGCGGAGTTGTCGAGAAGTATAAGCAATCACTTTCCCATTTTGCATTAGCACACTTCCCGAACCCTTGTAGGAAGCATCACTATATATCTAAAACCCATCGGTTCGGTTAGGCAAAGTCAGAATCGGTGCAGTTACTAGTCTAGTTTTCAATTCTTGAAAGGCTGACTCCCGTTGATCATTCCAATCGAATAGAACATTTTTCTGTGTCAACTGTGTCAATGGCATAGCAAGTTTTGAGAAATCTTTCATAAATCTTCTATAGTAGCCAGCAAGTCCCAGAAAGGTCCTGATTTCTGACACATTGGTTGGTCTTGGCTAGTCTACAACGGCCTCAATTTTCTGTGGGTCAACAAAGATACCATCCTTGTTGATGACATGTCCTAGAAATGCCACATTGTCAAGCTAGAATTCACATTTGGACAATTTTGCATACAATTTCCTTTCTCTCAAGATATGTAAGGCAGTTCTCAAATGACATTCATGTTCTTCCTTGCTTTTTGAATAAATCAATATATCATCGATGAACACAACAATAAACTTATAAGGAATTGTTTGAACACTCTATCATTAAGTCCATAAATGCTGCAGTTGTATTAGTTACCCCATACGGCATTACCTAAAATTTATAGTGTCCATATCAAGTCTGGAAGGCGGTTTTCTCAATGTCTTCTGCTTTAACTTTTAGCTGGTGATACTCGGATCTAAGATCTATCTTGGAGAACACTTGTGTTCCTTGAAGTTGGTCAAACAAATCATCTATTTGGGGCAACGGGTATTTATTCTTAATGGTTACTTTGTTCAATCGTCTATAATCTACACACAGCCTCAAAGACCCATCTTTCTTTTTGACAAACAAAATTGGAGCACCCTAAGGTGAAGTGCTCGATCAGATGAACTTCTTGTCTAACAACTCTTGAAGTTGAACTTTCAACTCTTTCAATTCAAAACTTGACATTCTATAAGGGGTCGTAGAAATGGGTTGTGTCCCAGGTACTTTATCAATGGTGAACTCAATTTCCCTATCAATTAACTCCCCAGGTAGGTCATTAGGAAATACATCAAGAAATTCACAAACTACAGGAATCGTTTCCATATTAGCACTATCTGAAGACACAGTCAACACATAACACAAGTAGCCCCGACAACCTTTTCTTAGCAATTTCCTGGCTTTCATAAATGAAATCAAGTATGGTGGAGGAACAACCCCATTTCCAGTAAAAACAAACTCAGGCATGCCAGGTGGTCTAAACACGACAGATTTACTTACATAATCAATGGTGGCCTAGTATTTCATTAATCAATCTATACGCAAAATACAATTAAAATCATCAATGCTCAGAGGTAGCAAATCAACATACAATGTCATATCACCAATCATAATATCATATACCAGACATACATAAGCACATATCATAGAACCTCCAGATGGTGTAGATGCAAACAGTAAATAGTTCATAGGATCTAATGGTCTAGTTAATTTTCGAGAAAAAACATGCAATGCAAATGAATGTATGAAACTAGAATCTAGCAACACATAGGCATTCTGAGCACAGATGGAAATTATACCTGCCATCACAGACTCAGTGTTTTGTACATCCCCTGGCACCAGTGTGAACACTCTTCCTTGCCTCAATGTTTCATTTCCAAGATTACTTCTGGCATTCGTTCTTGTATTTGATCTTGTTACAAAGGCAGATCCGGCTAAACTTGCTGCAGGATGGTTAGCATTGTCAAATCTCAACAGATAGTCTCTAATCATGTGGCCAGCCTTGCCACACTGGAAACAAGCACCTGATGTACAGTAACATGGGCCTTTATGCTTTCTTCCGTGATCGGGACAGTTTGAAATAGAGCCACTACTCTGGCTAGAGCTGCTGGAGGATCCCATATTCTGCCTTTTTGAAAATAACCGGCCTTTCTTGAAATTGAATCCAGATTGTTTACCCTTCCATTCAGTTGTTGGAGCTAGAGCTTGTTTCTTTGCTGCCAAAATAGCCTCTGCCATCAATGCTCTATCAACTACTTCTACATATGTCAGCAACTTCAAAACGCCAACTCGGTCATACACTTTCAAATCCAAACTGCCTTCAAATTTTCGTGCCTTTTTGTAATCAGTATCCACCATATGTGGAGCACACCGGGCCAACTCAGTGAATTTAGCCTCATACTCGGCTATGGACATCCTGCCTTGCTTAAGTTCTTGAAATTCTGACACTTTCCAATCTTTGAAGCATTGGGGAAAATACTTGTTGTAGAAAATCTCATTAAACTAAGTCCATGTCATGTTCCCATTATTAGTTCGGATTAGTAACCACCATCTCCGAGCTTCATCTTTTAAAGTGTAGGTGGCCAAAAGAACTTTTTGTGTTTCGGAGCAAGGAAACACTTCAAATAGTTTCTCCATTTCGAACAACTAGGTTTTTGCCTTTAAGGGTTCAATGCCACCCAAGAACGTTGGCAGTTTCATCTTCATAAACTTCTGAGTCAGGCTGATTATGTCATTGTTATCTGGCTCATTTTGTGCTGGTGGAGACGGAGGAGGCAAAGCTTGTTGCCTCTGTTGTTGCGTCATCGCTTCAGTCAAAACTGCAAGCATCTGTTCCATTCGACTCATTCGGGCCTCAGAGGATTCAGTGGCATCATTAGTTCTTGTATTTTCCATTTGCTAGAGGTAAATAGAGCACTTATAAACATAGGCAAATAGTCCTTTTCACAATATTCGGATCATTCAACCTCAGTTCATTCATTTCAATTTCATGTGTTCATGGTCAAGTTTAATTTTCACATTTATGGAACACATACACACTCACATATGCTGATGAAATGTTCTTAATTCTTTTCTAGGACATCCTATAGCTCATATGGACTCGTGCGTGCGGTATAACACGTGCACTAATACTACTTTGTCACGACCAAAACCTACCTCTATAGGTTTAGCATCATAACCAGTAAGTAATCCTTGGATTACCGAAGGCCTTTGTACAGATTAACATATAATTTGGGGCTAGCAGAAGCAGATATATAAAACATACATAGTCCAATGAGCTGTGTAGACATACATGGGATAGAAAATTTAAAACTTATATACATACACACGTGACGTCAACATTACATAAGGCTTATGGCAATATGTAGCTACGACCAAAAAGGGACTTAGCCCAATGTACAGACAACAAAGCAAAACAAAATAGATATCCTTAATATGGTTCACAGGCTTGACTTCGATAAAATGGGAACCTCCTTGGGAGGCATTGTAGATGGCTGACACAAAACTCTCTAGGTAGTAGCTTAGGTCTGATCACGCGCTTGCTCACCTACAGACATAATATAAATAGTGAGCGGAAGCCCAATGAATAATAACAAAGTAAAGGGTTCAAATGAATGACATCCCATAACGAGTTTAGTAAACAGAAATAGATTCGTATGCACAGTCATGATCGAATCATAACAAAAATCAGAATTCATTCCTGTGTATACTTGTCAGTTCCATACAAGAACCTCTGTTACTGGGAACAGATAGTATACTTGTCAGTTCCATAAGGGAATCTCCAGTACTGGGAACAGATAACATACTTGTCAGTTCCATAAAAGAGCCTCCGATACCGGGTAGAGATAACATACTTGTCAGTTCCATAAAGGAACCTCTAATACTGGGTAGAGATAACATACTTGAGCCACGGAATTGTTGCCATGAATGCTTTTCAATATATGGACTGTCATTCAATGTACAAAACATAATTGTTCCATAAAACAGATCTTATTGCATCATACATACAGTTAATAAATAACGTAGCTTTACTAAGTTATTACTCATAGTTGGCTCCAATAGCAGATAGATAGAATAGATAACCAGATAGCTTATGGTGCGTGACCTACACAAACACAGATAACCGGATAACAGATGCACATATTAAAACACATACTCGGATAGTACGTAACTTATTTTACTTTGTTCTTCGTGTGTTTCTAAGTCTTACCCTCATTATTGTGTTTTAATCTTGCCTAGGAATGCCTAGGATGCAATGAGGATGCTAAAATGTACTTGAAAACATTTAACAAAACTTGCTGAAAACAAGGGTCTCGCTCGAGCGCAACTTCCTTTGCTCGAGCAGACATGCAAAAATGTGAGTGGTCACTCGAGTGCATCTTCTTTCACTCGAGCAGTCTGTAAATTCTGCAAAAGTACTGGTTGTGTGATTTTCTCGCTTGACGGACACTCGACGGTCGTTCGAGCGTGAGACTAAGGTCATCGCTCGAGTGCAACTCTTGTCGCTCGAGCGGTCTACAAAACATGTGAACTTCTGGGAGCATGCATTTTATGCTTGAGCCAACTTTTGGCTGCTTGAGCAAAAGTGCGAAAATAAATGTAGTCGCTCGAGCGCAGGATCTGTCACTCGAGCGGAGAGGTAGAATTTGGAATTTCCAGATTTGCTTCCAAGCTTCAAAATTCATTTTCAAACCAACAAAACACATTCTCTTGTGCCCAAAACTTAAGGAAACACTTGGAAACTTGTAAAACATTGAGAATTCAAAATTATTTTGCAAAATTAAGGCCCAAAAGCTTGCCAATTGTACAAATTCAAACTCAAACTCTAAGAATATGATATGAACATGACATGCATGACTTGTTATGAACATGAAATTTCCAAAACATGATCAATTAAGGTCAAATGGTAAGAAATGTGATGAATTCTCAAAACAAAGTCATGATAGACACATGCATGGGGAATTTGTTTGAAATTTAAAACTCAAAATGCTATGATATATGCATGTATGCATGATTTAATGCAAATTCCTTCATTTCTAGCTCTTATTCTCATGTTAAAGACTTAAACCTCTTATATTCATAAACTCACCAACTCAAAAGCAAGACCAAAGGCTTGATTTCTTACCTTAAACCTTGAACTCACAAGTGTAGAGGCTTAAACTTTTAAATGCTCTTCAATTCTCCAACAATTCCTAGCAATCCCCCTTTTCTCTAGCTTTTGATCCCAATTTCTCTCCTCCTCTCTCTCTCTGTCACACATTTTGGAGCTTGAAGATGAGGAAATAAGGGTGCAAAAATGAACTAGTGGGGTCATATTAGCCTTATATAGGCTTAATTAAGAGTTGGTTAATTAATTGACATTAATTATTCTAATTTAATCATTCCAAATCAAATTTTAATTAAACTTACCCTAAAATGTTAAAACTCCAACATAACACATAAATCAAGTCAATTTCGTGTTCGGATGTCGATAATGCCTTCCATTCTCAGAACAAAACAGAAACATGAACATATATTCCTATGAGAGACATATATAAACACAAATAATGCAATGCACACGTAGTTAACTCAGGATTTCTTCTTAATTACTTATTAGGCATACTTAATCATAGGTCGGGGTTGTTACAGTTTGGTTAAAATTAAAGCCAATAGCTTCAGCTTCCATAGCTTTTTTTTTTTGAAAAGAAAAATGTTGGAAATTAGAAGCAGCTTCTAATTGTAGATTATGCGGAGGGAGAGTTGGAATTACTTAAATATCCTTAGTGTTTTGAAGTATTTACTCTTATACCACCTATATAAATCCTTTTTAGCCCTAATCTTCACTCCGGAAAGAGAAGAATACAGAAGCAAGTAGCCAAACACAGCAGCAAGAAGTGCAGCTCTGGATCTCTTACAACGTTGGTTCGCCTTCGGTGACATGTGGCTCTAGATCTCTTCTCTTTTTCTCTCTCGCACTCTCACTCTCTCTATTCACCTATTTTCCTTCATCTCTCTCGATTTTTCCTCTTCTCTCTTGCTTTGGATTCAACATGCATGTATATATATATATGTATTGGTTTGGTTATTTGTGATTTTATCTATTTCAAATTAGTTGAAATTAGGGAAAATAAGAATATTTAGGGTTTAGGAAAAATTTGGGGAAATTTTGTTCATACTTTGATGTTCAAAATTTGTGTAGAATATTGACTGCCATTGCATTGATTTTTGGGTTATTAATGTTGGAGATGTGAATTTGATATTTATGTTATACAATTAGTATCTTATAGTTTGAAATGTTTTGAAATTGTTGATATGAGATTTTAATGTCAATTCGTCGAGGAAATAATTATTAAAATATAATAAATTTATTTTTGTGTAATGTTTATATCATTGTTATTATCTAAAAATAAAATCATTATGTTAATTTGGTGTTGGAATGATCTCTTAATATGTAATTAATAGCAAAAAGTCAAGATAAATTCAATTTACAACTAGCAAGGGTAAAAAAGACATTTACACAGCAAAAAGCTATTTCACAGCTTATTTAACAAACACTACTCAGCAACTTAAATCTATAATCTAACAATTACACCAAACAGATTAACAACTTCTAATTAAAGTCATAATCTATAATCTGTTAAGTTATAATCTATAATCTGTTTTAATAGCTACACCAAACGGGGCCTATATATTGTAGTGTTACCATGTTTTTGAACATCACCTGACTATGTTCAAGAAATAACTTCTTACAGTGTGAAGTGTGGAGGACAAATTTATACTGATGAGTTATCAGCTCTGCTGCACAAACAATAATGATTTTTTATTCACACACAGAAGTAATGATAGGTGAAAATTATATAGTAGTTCTAGTTTTGGTAATCGGGTGTTTGAATTAGTTTATACGCACTTTAACTAATTCTAAAATTTATGCCAAACGTCCTCACTACGTGGATTGGGCAAACTTTGGGTAGAGTCAGCAAGTGTGGCCTATACAGTAGTTCTATTATTCTAAGCAACAAATATAAAAAATTGTCACAAATCTATAATCAATGATCAAGATTAATTTATAGGGACTGGATTGTCTCTCGTCTATTATCGGACTATACCGTCTAGGTTGGTTCATTGGGCCTACTTTTGGACGCCGTTTTGATAATCCAAACCATTCACATTTTAGGGTTTTTCGAGTACATCATCCGTACAAAAAGTCAATTCGATCGGATAATGAAAATCACATGTTCGGATTAATTTTGTATGAACCGTTTATTTTCTCACCATCCATTTTTTTCATACATAACTGATTCGAACACATGGTTTCCGTTATTTGATCGACTTGATATTTTGCAAGGATAATATACTCAACGAACCCTAAAATGTGAATAGTTTGGATCATTGAAACGAAACCCAAAAGTGGACTTAATGGGCTTAACAGTACCTCTCCAATTCAATTAGAAATTGGAGAAAAGCCAAACCCTAATTTATAATAGGATCCCACAATAACAAGATTATATATACATCATTAATATAAAAGTTTAGTGATTTTTTAATTTTTTTATTTGGGTGCCTATGCTTTATTGAAATCATAGTTTCCTAATTTAGGTGGTATCTTGGCATGAATATTATTGGTTAAAATAAGAATATTTATTGTCTTATCCTTTTTGGCCACTTTGCCCCTTGTATAGTTATTAGATATAACCTCTTATCTTTGTGCAAAGAATATCTTTTGTAGTCATTTGGTTGTAATGAGATTTACCATTTTGGCTTATATATATAACTACTTTTTGTAAATGGATGACCCCTAGCTCTTGTCTTATCCCAAATTTGAACATACATTGTCATTTCGAGATCTAAAACACATCACTTCCTCTTCTCTAGTTGAAATTAAACCCATTTGTACAGCGAAGCACATTGGATCACTCCAAGGAGATTTCTTAGATCTTCTCATTCTACCAAACACAATTCTATCCGACTGGTCAAACGTCAACCTGGCCGGACTATTCGGGCGGCCTTCGGGGTAGATTTGACTTTTCAACCTCTGACAGTTTATGAAAAGGCACGAAACCATTTGAAGGCTTCTTATAGCCACTCAAAACCTTTGTTGTGGGTGGTATCATTATTCTTACTCCATTCTTATGGTTGGGAACACCTCTCCTCCCCTTTCTCCTCATTCTCCTCTAAGGGTTGATTTTTTCCACTATTCATACAACGATGCCTCCTCTGATGATGGCTCAGGCGACGCCGCAGTTCTAGAATTACACTTGGAGCATGAAAGAACTCGTTCCAAAGGTTATGGTGGTTGGAGGAGACACATTTGTAGAGGTTGGGAAGAACCATGGGTTGTCCCGGGAGAGAATAGTAGCAACGATGGAAGAAGGGTCTGAGGTCAAAACGAAGCCCTCAGACGATCTGTGAGTTATGCTCGGGCTCGAGGTCATTTCTACGGACTCGGTCAAGCACTGGGACATGGGTATGGGTATGGCCAAAGCCCTCCACCTCTGGGTTTTTTTCCTCCACACTTCCCAAACTCCTTGGAGGCTACTTCTCTAATTTTTTTCATCTTTGTTCCATTTCTAATTTAATACCACTGTTCTTCATTCTTTTCTCATGAACAACTTTCTTGACTTCAGGATGAGGACATAGAGCAATTTCAACCTCTTACTTTGGACTTTCCAGTGGTGAGAAGCGATGATGGCGACGCTATAGAATTGATTTGCGATGCTAAGGAAAGTCTTGACAACCGGGGTGATTCCAATAGTGATGAAGATGTATCGAGAGACCTCACGGACCTCTTGAAGCACTGCAACCTTGCCTACTCAGTTTAGACTAGCCTCGGTGGTGCCTTATCTCCATTTTGCTTTCAGAGAGAAAGGATTCCTTGTATGGTTTTGATAACTAGGACTTGTGTATAATGAAACCCCTCTATGAAATACCGACTTGTAATGGGCTAGAGACCCTTCTGAACCTCTTTTAAACCTCCATTGTTTAATATAACACTTCTTATGTATAAATTGGAGTCCACTGTTATTTGGTTGATTTTCTGAGTGCACATTGATTGTCTGAGATTGCATTGAATTTGTCCAGTACTGCTTTTCCCTCTCCATATAGGAACAAAGACCATTTGAGCACAAACAAGACTCTTTTTGTACAAAAGAACTGTGCCGGTCCTTTTATTTTGCTGTGGGACACAAAATTGTCCGGTCAAACAAGAATCGATTCGGCCGATCATATCTTGTTTTTCAGGGACAGATTCGACTTTTCACCTCCCGACATGTTTATAAAATCAACCCAATGGTTTATTTCGACTTCCTACAATCCGACACACTCTTCGTCTCTTCCTCACTCCCTCTCTCTCTAGATTTTCTCACTTCCTTATTTCCAACCACCTCACGCCCTTTTTTCTTTGAAACCATCAGCTCCTTCTACATTTTGAACCGTTTAGTTTGTGATTTGGTTGAGTTTGAGTTTCTCACTCCCTTTTACGTGCTTCCAACGGTTTGGACCAAGTTTTTCTCCCTCTCTCTTTGGTTTCTCATATTCCTCTTGGTTTTTTTAGATCTTTGGGTGCCCCGGGTTAGATTTTTGGATTTCTTCCTTGCTCCTCCTTGGTTTTTGATTACCCAGTCCTCATCACTTCTCCTTGGCTGCTGATATCCCCTATGGAGATGTTCCTCCCTTTATCCCAGAGGTTCACATGCCTCCTTCGACCCCTAAGGCCGATGTTCATATACATGCCGAAGGCGTAGACATCCAGATGGATGATCCTAACTTGGCGGCGGAGAACATTATTCCTCCTGAGTTAGAGCCAAAGCTACTACCATTACATTTGAGGCCATTTAATCCAACCACAAACCATCCATGCACTCATCAGTTGATCCACAGGAGCATCCTTACTTTTGATGAGTTTAAGTCCAGAGTCGCTGAGGACATACTGTTCCGTGAACATCGGTTGCACCTATCCCACGGTGCCCAATTGGTAAGAACTCAACTCCACTTAGCACATTCCTTTGAAGCTACAATCTTGATCCATCTCAATATTTTACTAACAACATTTTCCTTGTAACCGGAAGACAATCGGTAGATGAAGAGATATGGAATAGTTTAGTATCCCTAGCGTCGGTATAGAGCTCTCCTTGCCGAGGTCCTGGCCTTGGTGGATTAGGCTGGCTTCTGCCCATTTTCCTCAGGGATCACCCAATTTTAGGCCAGTCAGTCAACCTCTATTATTTTAATAGAGAGGTGGTGGGATGCCACCAAATCCTTTCACTCCTCTTTAGTTGGGTAGATGATGATAACTCCTTATAAGTTTTCTATGATTATGGGCCTTAGAGTAGGGGTGATCCAATCACCTTCAACTTAGATATGGGGGACTAGAATGCTGTCCAGGTTCATTTGGTTGGAGCTATCCCCCTATAGGATAGACCAGGGATGATTCGGTACAGCTGACTCTATTAGAGATTATACCATGCACATCTTGAGACCCTAGAGGCCATAGCTTATTACGTATACGGCTTCCTTCTCTATGCCCTCGATACTACCTTGGTTGCGAATAAGGAGAATACTGTGGGATTACATTTGCTGAGTGCTATGGTGGATCTTCCTTGGATGGAGGAGGATGATTGGGAAGGCACGGGCCTAGCCACTTTATACAGATTTGCGAGCTCATCCTCCTTCCGAAAGATGCGGTTGCTCGAACGATACTGATGAGCATGAGAGGTACACTCTACCCATTTGTAGTTCATTTCACCACTATGGTTTCTGCTTTGCATACCCCATTTTACTCTTGTCTCTGTGTTTGACCATTATTTGATGTTATTCCCTCTTTTGTGTAGATATGGTTGTATTCATATTTACCGGATCTTGCCCTAATCTTGGTGCACAAGATTGAGTGGGCGGTGCCTTGGTCTCTATATTTTGACAGTGCCCTCCAACTGCAAGACCCCCAAGCTCACAAATTTACCCACTATCGCTATTAATTTTACACTGTGACCTCTACTCGGGTAAACACTTAAAACTCATATTGATAACCGTTCATTTTATCATCCTTCATCTTCTCATTTTGGTTTCTGACAACAACCAACATAGTGTTCTTACAGATGGATTGGCATTTTTGGGTTGTCATGCCCCAGGTTAAGAGGGAGCGGTATGCCGGATCTTGGGTGGCCACTTGGATGAGGATGCTTTTAGAGGGTTCATTTGGCTGAGCCTGGTTCTTAGGAGAGCGATTTCTTTGCCAAAACCACAGACCAAGTGATTCCTGACATCCCATGCCCACCACTTGCTCGCTTGAGGACTGCGGATGTGATCATAGAATAGTTGAGCTTGAGGCCCTGATGGACAGTCAAGATACAGATTTGTTTCACAAACCTAGAGATTACACTACCTTCTTGTAGTCTCACATCATGCCTCCTATCACTCGGGATACGGCCCGAGTACTTGTTGTCGGGGCCATGGCTACTGTCCCTACTCTCGATGATGCTCTTGCCCCTAGAGGCTCTGCTTCTGCAGTTGTTGTTCCTCCAATTAATCCCCCCACCGACTTTCCTACACTTTTGACTTTGATCACATATATGACACTGAGTGGTGCCCTTACGGAGGTCTCTCTTCAGCTCCCTGAGGACCCGGTGCTCACTGTTACTTTAATCACAGAACACGTATACCTTACTTCCTCTATAGCCTTCTCAGATACTCACATGTTACTTTACTCATTCTTTCATCTACATACTTCCTACTCTAATATTTTATTTTTTTCCAACCTCGATTTCAGATTGATGTAATACCAGTGATGCCTCCTCCTACTGTAAGGAAATGAGAGGGATGACCTCCAATACGAGGGAGAGATGCTGATAGAAATCGTAGTAGGGGCACTCATGGCAGAGGTAGAGGGAAAACACCTTAGATGGCAGAGAGCTCTTCCTTCTCAGAGAGAACTCCCACTGCTTCTATGGAGGAGGATGTTACTACAAACAAGACCTCCGAGGATAGTGAGGGAAGCGGAGATTCGAGCATTCTGAGGGTAGCGATGCTGATGATGGTGAGTAGAAGGAGGAGGAAGACAACAGTAGTGGCGATGATACTGCTAATGGGGACGACGATGCTAGTGGCTTTGGGGATGAGAGTGGTGCAGATGGGGATGATGCTAGGGTTCCGCTGAGGAAGAGGATAAAGAGGGCAAGTCGATCCAGATTTCTTTTTCTTTGTATTTTTCTTTTGCTTTGTAGTTAGAAAATCATGTATAGCTTCATATAAGTTTTTGTAAAACTTTTTGTAACACTTTTTGATCAAGGAGTAATGAAAGAAATACTTTTTGCTTTTGGACCATCTTGGATATCTTGGTATACTTGGCATCGCACTTAAGCACATAACACCTTTTATTTTGAAATTGAAATTGAGAATGGTTGTATTTAAATGAGTTTTGAATCTGACATTGTGCATACAACTTACCAAAATGTAAAATATAACTCGATAAATAAAAAAACCGCAACAAAAATAACATAAATACACCTATCTACACTATTGGAATGAATAAGACTCAAAACAAGACCTGAAATAGGATCTACAAGTCAAACTGCTTCGCCACATTACTTCTGAAATATTAGACAGCTAGATACAACTATCAAGCACCCAAGCAAGCTTATCTCTTTAAAAGGTAATCCCCTATTGCTTTCTTGACCAAAAGTGAAGAAATAAGAGTATTTCTCTAAAAATGGAGGCTTCAACTATTTCCAGGCTCCAGGATTAGATGACCACTTTGGACGACGCTGATAAAGTGAACTTCACAAGATTTGGCCTAAATGCCCTTTTTACCTTAAGTCATGCTCCACTCCATTTTCCTTTCATTTAAGCGGCAGCTTGTTGCTGGGATCCAATTACCCACGTGTTCCATTTTGGTATGCAAGAGTTATGTCCGACCATTGAGGAATTTAGGGTGTTAATGGAACTTTCCTGAGACAAAGAAATAATGCCCTAACCCAATTTCAGCCATGCGCTGGCTTTGGCCTGGATATGCAGTCTAACTTTGAACGAGTCTCGGTCCTTGCCTCACGGCGAAGAGCTAGATGTGTTCAGATTCATTCGTCAATTTTTTTGTCAATGGAGATCGGAGTGATCCTATTTGGCGTGGACGTTGTTGATATGCTTTTTGCATATGCCTCCTTTCATACTACTTACTTTCCTCTAGTGGTGATAAGGCTAGCATCAGGATTGCGAAGGTGGCCCAACAACTTCGAGAAGGATCGGAGTGATCCTATTTGGCGTGGACGTTGTTGATATGCTTTTTGCATATGCCTCCTTTCGCACTACTTACTTTCCTCTAGTGGTGATAAGGCTAGCATCAGGATTGCGAACGTGGCCCAACAACTTCAAGAAGGACAGAGTTGTATTGGTTTGGCGTTAGCCGAGACTTTGATGGGTTTAGATGCATTTCACTAATAGGAGACCTCCCAATTTATGCGGAGTCCACTATTTCTTCAGGTAACGTTTCCTATCCTTTCTCACTTTATGTTTCTTATATCACACTGGCCCTCATCACTCAATTTTTCCTCTCA
Source organism: Camellia granthamiana (assembly GCA_036172215.1). Lineage (NCBI taxonomy): Eukaryota > Viridiplantae > Streptophyta > Magnoliopsida > Ericales > Theaceae > Camellia > Camellia granthamiana. The sequence goes on along the minus strand of CM069913.1, from coordinate 76,607,766 downwards.
TAAACATTTTCTCACTTTTTCCGCTCAATGCACATCTCTCTATTCTTTAATCTCTCTTATTTTACATCCCTTTTTTGGTGTGGTTGATGAACAAGCTGAAAATAGTGGCTTTGTGTGCTTGGTACTCAGCTAGGAACTACCTCTTCTGAGCCCAGGTAGTGAGTTTTCCTTTGGAGGGTTTGTAGTGTGATTGGATGTGCAACAGATCTATGATGGACATTGTTTGGCGCTACCCTTGGATGTGCAAAGGTCGAACATGGAAAGCAAAAGCAACCATCGAGCTAGCCTACCAGTAAGTGTTGGTTTGTCAAAGAGATATTTAATGGGATCTAATCTTGAAACCAAAATTACGAAGTGAGCTAACAGATAGTGCCATAGCTTTCTGGTAGCCCAGACCAAGGCTAGACAAGCCTATTCCAAATGAGTGTAATGGGTCTCGTACTCCAGCATTTTCTTTCTTAAATAGTATATGGCCTTCTTCAGTCTCTCTTCTGACTCATAGTAGATTCATTCACTGACAGATATAAGATCAATGGTTTTCCCGGCTTAGGCGGTGACAACACAGGTGGATTTTGCAGTTATTGCTTGATTTGCTCAAAGGCAAAATTGCATCGATCATCCCATTGGAACTTCTTTCCTTTCTTCAGTAGGCCAAACAGTAGTTCACAAGTCAAGGCTAATTTTGAGATAAACCTTCTTATGAATTGTACTTTTTCTAGAAAGCCCCGCACCTCCTTTTCAGTCATTAGTGGCAGCATTTCAAGATGGCTTTGATCTTGGATGGATCAACTTCGATTCCGTGTTATGTGATTAGAAATCCTAATATCTTTCCTGCGGGCACCCCGAAGGTACATTTTTGTGGATTCAACCTTAACTTGTATTCCCAAATCCTCTCAAAAAACCTCTTCAATGTTGTATAATGACCATCTCGCTCCTTGGACTTGACAATCATATCATTCACATATACTTCAACCTCTTTGTGGATCATGTTGTGCAATATGGTGGTTGCTGCTCTCTAGTAAGTGGCCCCGGGATTTTTCAACCCAAATGGCATGACTCAATAGCAGTAGGTCCCCTAGTAAATGGTGAATGTTGTTTTCTTCCTATCTTCAAGTGCTATGGAGATCTGATTGTACCTTGAAACCCCATCCATGAATGAAAGCAAAGCATGACCTATAGTGAAGTCCACCAACTCATCGATGTGCGGAAGTAGGAAATCATCTGTTGGGCTGGCCTTGTTCAAGTCCCTGAAGTCGACACAACCTCTGATCCTACCACCCTTCTTTGGAACCAGCGCAATGTTTGCCAACCATGTCAGATATTCTAACACAATCAAAAACCCAACATTGATTTGCTTGGTGACCTCCTTCTTAATTTTCAGTGCCCAGTTTGGCAGAACTCTATAGAGTTTCTACTTGATTGGTTGGAATTTTGGATCATGAGCGATCCTCTGCTATACAATCTCAGGATCAATCCCAGGTATATCTTCGTAGGACACAAAAACATCCTTAAATTCTTTTAATAAAGTGACTAATCACTTATGTTCCTCTAAAGACAGTGTGAAACCAATCTGGACCAGGCAAGGATCCTTCTCAGTACCCACATTAATTGTAACAATCTCATCAATCAAAGGTTTTGCGCGCCTCTCTTCCTCTCAATTAATCAAAATTTTCAAAGCCTAAGGATTTTCATCATCTTCGTTTTCATTAAAATTTTGAAAATCTTGGTCAATGCATTAAATTAAAGGCACGGAAAAGTAAGTACAATCTACATCATTCTCATTTATCAAGCCTGGTTCAAAAGTTACAGTGGACTCAAAAGAAAAAGAAAAGGATGACCAAGACAAGACAATGGTGTCTGGGTCATCACTCCCAAAATCACCAGAATCTGACTCGCTAGACGAACTCGAGTCTGACTCCAACTCTACAGACTCAATGGAATCAGACTCAGACTCACTAGCAGATTCAAAATTCACAATGTAACCTTTCTCAAGTTGCTAAGTCAAACGCAGTGCTTCCGGAATATCCAAAATAAGGTCACTCCAGTCCTTAGACAATGCATCCCCGGTCACAAAAATACTGGCATCCTTCAAACCCTGTAACTCGTTGCTAGCTTTAAAGTAGGCAGTATCAGTTCCACCTAGTCTTCTTTGCTTTCTTTTGAACGATTGCCTTTGTTTTGGTCCATACCATTACCAAAGCCTACTTCATCATCATCATTCTCAGATAGCTGGTGATCTAAGAAAATCTCAAATCCGAGGAGACACTCCTTTCTCTCATGGTTAACCTATGGTTTTGGAAAACTACAGAAGGGAAAATCATTTCCCTCTTTGATAAAACGCCCATTCAAGGTCCCATGGATCAGTTTGTATCTCAATTCATACTGCTTTCTCGCCCTTTTAGCTTTGACCCTTTCTCTCACCTTGTCCTCTTTCTTCTTCCAGTCCTTCTTTGTAGGTTTATACCCCAATCCAAATGAATGTGGATTATGGGTAACCTCTTCTACTATAGCAATACCTTTTCTACCACTCACTCCTAGCCCCATTCCTGGAATATGCGCCAACTCACTCATGAATTAGATTGGTTGAGCACTCATGTACATACCTTCTCCATCAACCATTATAGTTCAGACCAATTGGGCTTCAACTAGAGTAAACCTGGAAAGAAAAACATCCTCCTCCCCATGATTTATATCTAATATTGGGGTTGTAACCTCGGGTGGAGGGTGAATTGATGAGTTCCCAAAGACGATGGTTATCCCTCCATCATGCAGGTATTTGACCAGTTGATGCACTATGGAGGAAATTACTTTCATTTGATGTAGCTGCCATGGCCTACCTAACAACAAGTTGAATATCGCCAGAATATCTATAATGTGGAACTCAGTTTCATGCTCAGACGGTCCTACCATAATCTGCACTTTGATGGTACCCATAACCTCTTGGCTAGTGTTATCATATGCCCAGATCAGCTGCGAAGTCTGCTCGCCTCAGCCCTATCGCATAAGTAGTACCCGAAGGGCATATATTTATGGTCGACCTAGTATCAATTAGAACCACAGGGACCCACTTCTTGCTACATTCCAGAGACACATACAAAGGTTTGTTGTGCTCCAATCCTTCTAGGGGAAGTTCTTTGTCTGAGAAAGTCATGGTTGAGACTGATTCAGTTGGCGTGATCAACGATATCAACTGATTTGGTGTGGCATCTATGGACGACTTGGCTTTACTTAGAACTATGAGCATAGCCTGGCAGTGCTCTCATGACGCCATAAGCAATCCCCAGATCGAGATGTTAGCTTAGATCTTCTTCAACTGCTTAAGGACTAGATCTTCTTCTTCTTCTTTTTCTTCTTCTTCTTTCTCTTTCGTTTTCACTTTCTCTGCATCTTTCCCTGACTACTTGCCTTGATCTAGGTGTGAGGGAAGAAGCGTTTGCTCCTAGTTAGATGCTCAATCTCTTCATAATACCAAGAGTCATCTGGCACATTATTTTCCCAACCTTCATCGGTATGGGCATTATGTAAATCATTCTCTTCTCATCACTCTCCTTCACTTATAGACAAACAGTTATTCGACTTAACATGTATCAGTCCTACACTATAATCATCACCTTTGGCTGGTATGGTGACATTGACTAGATTTGTTCAAAGATTTCTCTTTTTCTCAAGTGCGCCCATGCTAGATTGGTTCTTTGCCTTTCTTCTTCTATTGTTGGCCAAGCTGGCCCAGTTCTCTCTAGTTCTAGTACAACCTTTTCAATTTCCTCTCTCGTAATTCCTTCTGGCATTCCTTTCTCAGTCTCTTCTTCTTTGGATTTTCCTAGCTTACTACTTTTTGTAGCTTTACTACTTTCGCCTATCTTCTTCTTCCTTTTTTCTTTCTTACTAGCCCATACTTTCCTTTTTTCCTCTTCATCGTCCCCTTCTACTTTTGAATCCTCCTCACTACTTGTCCATCCATGAACACTGGCCAAATTGTTCAGGTTCCACCATTTGTAAATCTCCCGGGCTCTACTCTTCGAAGAAATGGAGGCTATCCAAGTTTTCTTCCAAATTAGCCAAATCATCCAACCCTTGCTTGGGTATGTCCACCCTAATAACATTAATGGAGAATGAATCAGGAAGAACGACCTTTGGTTTTGGTTGATCAACTGGCACTATATATCTGTTGGGATCATATCATTCTGTGGGCAATTTCCCTATTTTTATCACCGGCACCTCCATTATTTCTTCTTTAGACTTTGTTTCTTCTTTTATTCATTTCTCTTCCTTTTCTATCATAGCCACCCGCTCTCCATATTGAGGTATTTTTGCCACCACAGGGTTTTCAGGTTCTAGCTGGGATTGAGGAGCATCCACCATGCATAGATCAGTGGTCTCATGAATGTGAACCTCAAGTCTGGGTAAGTGGGAAGGGGTAATGTATATGCTGGGGTTAAAGGTGGGTGGTAGTGTATTGTCACGATCCCATCTTGCCCCAAATAGGATAGTAGTTATGACCGACCAGTAGTGTCTGACTACTAAAGGCCTAACAAGACAAGACAAGGTTGGACTAAAACTTTAGGGCTTATGCGGAAATATATCATTATCAATTAATTATCAAGAGGCCATCCAGAGCCTGTGCATAAATCATATGATACAAAACACGTAACTTTATTTATTTATCTTTGATATTTATAGACTTAATATCCAAAAGCGAAATACAGCATTCACAGATATACAACCAATAAAAGCAAAAACTCATATACAAGATCTTCGTCCAAAAACTCTAGCTCCCAAAAGTAGAAAAAGAAAAGAAAAAGACTTCTAGCATGGTCTCTCAACCACAACAGGGTCCTCGCTATCACCTGCATACATATAGGGGAGAGGGGTGAGTCAAAGCCCAGAGAATAGCAATATAGTAAAGTGGTAAATGAATGAACACCAATAAGCTTTATTAAAACTAAACACATGATCATTTTGAACATAATATACCCCAGGGAAGTTCAACATTACAGATAGACTTTGTAAGTGCTCTGTTTGTCTCTCTATCTAGTTCTTGGTAGGCCCTGGGGTATTCCCCTTGTAATCATGTTTTTTTTTTCTTTGTGCTTTAATTTATGACTTATTCACCAAAAAAAAAAAAAAAAAGTCTATCGTGCAACATATACATAGCGATGAACATTCCAAGGCTTTGAAAATAACTTGTCCACAACATGTGACAAAAAGCTAAAGAGCTCAGTTAGTACAAAGTTATTAGTGTGATTCCCAATAACGAACATGTTCTAAGATGTCATCTTAATACATGATACAAAGTATATGATGTTCATTCATAACAAAACAATAATATATCTTCATAAACATATCATAAGTTTGAATTTCAAATCATAATTTTAACAAACATAACTTTATTACACTGCTACTCACAATTGGCTCCATGTACAAGGGTTTGAACATCCTCAAGCATGACTTATAGAAGACAGGAACAAAACATTGAAGCATTAAATAATCCCTAAACTTCCTATATCAATTGATCATACAAGTAGACTTTAATTCTCTTTTCTATTCAAACATATCTCAAGTGGATTTCTAATTATGTTATCTTGTGTTTACGTAACAAAACATGCCTAAAGGTGTCCCAAGAAAAGGAGGAAAACAAGTCGAACAAAGTGTGAAAATGTGCTAAATTTGGTCAGTCTGCTCGAGCGGTCACTTAACCGCTCGAGCCGTAAATGGGTACCTCCCAGAAGTTCAGGCCTACAAAACTAGATTCTGGGAGTTGCTAAAGTGCACTCGAGCGATGCCTTTACTGCTTGACCAATTAACCGACTTCTAATAGATATACATGCCTACAAAAATTCAAAATAATAGATGATCCTAAAGTTTGCTCGAACGGTCTTTTCACCGCTCGAGCGGTGATCTGTAGAATAGAATTCTGTAGTTTGCGAATCTGTCATGTTCTAAGCTGTTCTAAGGTCTTCTAGCTTGATTTCCTCCACTTTTAATCCTGAACACATGATATGCCAAATCTGGACTCATGCAAGTATACAAATATGATTGTTTCCTAAATCAAATACATCAAATTCTTACTTCTTTTCAAGGTTTGAAACATATTTCAAGTTTGTACAATTTTCATGGTTTTTCATTCTTTTGCTTCCAAAACTCAAAACCAATTAGTGAAATCATAGGAAATCAAGAAAACATGTGAAAAGAATAGTGTAAGGACATACAAAACCTCAAAAACCAATTCAAAAGATTGAAAATCCTATGCTTTCTCCCTAGTTTATCATTTTAGCTAGCCTCTCCTCTTTTCCTCTAAGTTCTTCATTTCTAAACCATTTTCATCCTAACTTTTTCATGATTCATGATGTTAAGAAGGTCTACTACAAGTGTTAGGATTGAAATTTTACCTTAGAATACTTTTAGAATGAGTTCTTGGTTGAATTCTTTGAGCCCTTCTATTTTCTCCCTCCATTCTCTCTTTCTCCTTTTCTTCTCCCTTCTCTCACGAATGTTCTCTTAACTTCCAGCAGACTTCCTATTTTGTTTGATTGGGAAACTGAAGGTTTTATTTAGTATGGCTAGAGCAAAGGCACAACTTTTGTAACTAACTTATTTCCCTTGCTTAGGCGTAATTAAAAAAGTTCAAAATCAACTAACTTAATCTTGTCCTAATCATACTTAATTATTACTAATCCTAATTGGCAAATAACAAATAGCATGAAATTTTCAAGGTTATTAGACTAAGGTCTTTAGGCTCCTCACTTAATGTCACGCCCAAACCCGCCCCTATAGGTTTAGTATCGTAACCGGCCAGTAATCCTGGGATTACCGAAGGCCTCTGAATAGATTAAACAAAATTAAGGGCCTAGCAAAAGCAAATATCAAAATATATTGTCTATAGACCTATGTAGACATACATGCGATAGAAAATTTATAACTTAATTTACATAATTACGTCGTCATCCTCGCATCACCATATATACAAATAAACAAAAAGACATGTTCTACTTTAATAGAAGAAAAATACAAAAAATCTTGAACATGTTCACAAAAACTTGACCACTTCTCAAAACAGGAACCTCCTCGGGAGGCACAGTGGCTAGCTGTAGACACCCCAATTTTGATCGCCCGTAAGACTTAGGCGCTTTATTCCAAGCACTCGATGATGAAGGTTGCATTGTCTAAGTGGTTTGAATTCTCAACAAAGAAATCTGATTTCAAGCTTTAAACAATCCAAACCTGCCATACCCACTATTTTCTGCCCCATAACCTCAGTTTTGGAACATTATACCAACCTACATTGAACCTGAAGATGAGAAATAGAGGAATTACACTGATGCCCGGCCGTGCCTCAGTGACAGCTGACCGTGGATCAGTGATGCCTGGCCGGGCCTCTTGACTTTTCAAAGTAGATTGTGCTACAATCTGTCAGCTGACCAATTTTGCAGATATTTTGATCTGCAGCTCGAAGTCTATATAAAGGAGGCTCAGAAATGTGTTTTGGGGTTGAGAAATATCAAGAGATCAAGAGTTTAAGAATATCAAGATGTAAGAAAATATAAAAGAGTTGAACTTCTTCTTTTGCAAGTCATCCTCATACTTCCATAACCTTTGAGTTCTCATATCATCCATACATGCCATAGCAAGAGCTTGGACTTGGAATTGAGAATTAAAAACCATTACTCAAACTTGAGAGGGCTTTGGAATTGAGTTTGGTTTACAACAAGAACGCCTTCTTTACAAGTGGTAAAAGCTTACTACCTTCTCCCTTGCTTTCCTTTCAGTCTTAGTCCATATTTTTCTTGGTTTTCATACTGTTGTTGGACTGTCTTTGGAGCTGAAACATGTGATTTAAAATTGTAAAGAGTGGAGGGGTTAGTGTAGACACCCCATTTTTGACCGTTCTCAAGACTTGGATGTCATCATTTGAATACTAGATGATTATCCATGTTCGTGTTCGTCTCGAGTTCTCGGAGGTTTCGGCTGCGCGCCTTGCCTCAAGACCTCTCAACTTGTTTGTTTTGTGCTTGGTTATAGACCAAACACTTGTGTTTTTTGCTTCTAAGGGCAGGGAATGGCTTGCTGGCCATCTCCACACCTCACCGGCCATGGCTTGAGGCCACCGGCCCTGTTTTTTTTTGCCATCGGCCAAAGGTTATGGCCGGTCGGCACCTTTTGTGGTCGGTCGGCCACCTTTGTTGATCAATCGGCCAGTTCTGCTGGTCGACCCCTTTCCATCTGCTTTTGGCAGATATTTTATGCCAGCTGTAACAACTGGCATCCACAATTGCCCCCCTCCATACACGTGTATGGAGGGATTTGCCTCTTGGTTTAGCTTGCTTTAGAAGCTTTGCAATTTTGAAATTCTATAAAGAGGGAGCTTCTCCTCCCTCCTCAGAGGTTCAAGAGGTTCTGAAATTAGGGTTAGAGAGAGTTGTATCTATCTATCTCTATATCTCCCTCTCTTTACATATTTGTGTGTGTATAAGGTTGTTTTGTTATTACTTTTACACTTGAACACCTAGCGTTACACTATCCTTGGTAGCTGAGGTCCTTGGAGGTTGATTTTGGTGTTCTTGGGTTGCTTTGAACTCAAAAAACCTGCTGGAGCATTATTCTTGAAGAGGGTCTACAAGGGTGAGCATTTTTACTTTATATACCCCATTTTGGCTTAGGCTTTTAGCCCTTCTTGCTTATTGTTTTAAGCTTCAACTATAATTGATAAAAGTTCTGATTTTGTGTGTTTTAGAACTTTGTTTAAGGTTACTTTGAGGTTTGGGGTTGTCTCCCCCCTCCAAGGCCTTGTTAGGCCTTGTTTTAGGCCACACCTTTTGGCCATTGTTTTGAGCTTTGCATGGCCTCTCTACCACTGAAATCTAGAGGATTTTCAGTGGTGGAGAGGTGGTTTTGAGGTCCTAAGAAGAAGAGGGCCATCCCCTCTCCTTGTTGTCTTCAATACTTGTCATATTTGCCTCATGTGTGAACACCTTTGTTAAGTTCATGTTGGCCATGTCTTAGCTGGTATTTGTGGTTGTTTTGCCATGATATAGTACTATTTTAAGTTGGTTTAGACATGCCATGTATGCTTCATACACTTGCCTTGTAATCCCATGATTTTGCCTTAACATGCACCTAGCATTTAGACCACTATGCTTACTTGTTTTGGCCTAACTCCATAAAGCTTTTAGCCTTGTTGTAGCATGCTTAAGCTCTGTTTTTCATTGTTGTGGTCATGCTTACATTGTTTTGTATAGCCACCATGCAATCTAGCTTGTTAGCTTTGAGAGTCCAAGTTGCTAACATGCTCTATGTGGATCATTTCAGTGGTTTGGCATCACTTAGAATGTTATTTCAGTCCATGTTTCATGCTCAAACACTTGCACTTATCACTCTTTTAATGCCTTTAAAGAGTTGTTGTTTTATGCTTCTTGAATGGATCATTGCGTATGCTTCCATGCTTAGGCCATTTGGATGCCATCTAAGTGGGTTTTTGGGCTCATTTTGACATGCTATAACTCTTTTTTTGGTTGCTTAAATCATTCCATGTTTGGTTGTATTAGGTGTAGTGTAACACCTCTTTGGTAGCCTTGCATGCCTCATGTTTTGGCCTTATGTTCTAGCTTGTGTTGGCTAGTGTTGAGCTCACTTTTGGTCTTGTTTAGACCTGACCGAGGACTGTTTTGGGTCCCCTTGGCCCTTTTGGGCTTGCTTTGTGTAGCCGTGGTTTAAGTCCTTTGGCTAGGTTCAAGTTTTGGACTTTGTGGCATGCCTTGCATGGTTTGGTTGATTTGGCATCATCCTTAACATGATTTCAGAGTTTATCATGTTTGTCATTTGTCCATGTGTAATAACCCCGATCCGTAATTAGCTACTAACCCGTATTTAAGGATGTTAATGAGAGGATTAAAATAAATTATGTGTTTATCCTATATTTTACATGATTTTGGCTTTATATCTGTTACTTGTAGGAACATCTGTTTGGGACGCCGCTTTAAAAATGGAATTTGAAAGCCTTATTGGCACCTGAAACCGAAATTGATTACATCAACGTGTTATTTGGAATTTGTAGAACCATATGGTGAATTTTATTAAAAATTGATTCAGAGCGATTCATTAAGTCATGTTTGGTCAGCCTAATATTCTAATTAATGTATTTTTAGCACCCTAGACATATATATGAGCCTTTAGCTCATTTGAGCTCATTCTTGCCCATTGTAAGTGCAAAATTCTGAGATTTCACTTTAGAGAGAGAGAGAGAGAGAGAGAGAGAGAGAGAGAGAGAGAGAGAGTTCATCTTTAGTGAGAGAGAGTGTAGAAATTGAAGAGAATTGAAGGCTTTGTGTTGAATTCATCAAAGATTGTGTAAGTTCTTAGCAAGACCAAGACTCTAGGTAAGAACCTAAGCTTTAATTCATGTAGATAATGTGTTTAATTGTTGAATTCATGAAGATTTTGTTGAGCTAAGCAAGATTTGAGCTAAATAAGAAGGTAGAAGGATCATACCATGCATGCATGTGCATTTTCTTACCAATTGAGCATGATTTCCATAAATTCTTTCTTGCATGTTTGAAATTCATCTTCATTAAGGAGAATCATCAAGTTTCAAGTTGTTTTGTAGTGTTTGATCATGTTTTGAGAAGTTTGATACAAGACAAATTCATGCATGTTGTGGTCATAAACATTCATCATGTTTTAAGTTGAAATTGTGAGTTTTTAACAAACTCTTGGGCCATGATTTTATGAAATAATTCTTAATTCATCATGTTTTACAAGTTTACTATGTTATCCCTAGTTTTGGGGCCCAAGAGATGTGTTTTGGTAGGTGGAATTCGAGTTTTGAGCTTGAAGGTGCAATCTGGAAATTCCAGAATTTGCATCTACGCTCGAGCGTGGAAGTTCACGCTCGAGCGACCACTCTGAGTGCGTGCACTCCGCTCGAGCGACCAAAAGTCCGCTCGAGCGTGAATTGCAAGCTCCCAGAAGTTTCATGTCTTTTACAGATCGCTCGAGCAAAGGAGTGTGCGCTCGAGCGACCCCTCTCATATTTGCATGTCCGCTCGAGCGAGGAAAGCCACACTCGAGCGTGGACCTTATTTTCAGAATTTTGTCTAAGTGTTCCAAGGCATGTTTTGGCATCCTCATTGCATCTTAGGCATTCCTAAGCCTTAATTAAGCCATAGTAATGAGATTATGGGTTAGAAACACACTAAGAAAAGAGTGTACTAAATTCCGAGACTGCAAGTGTGTGTGTGTTTTAGGCAATGCGATAAGATAGAATAAGGACCAATGTAATGAAAGCTAAGCCTTAATGGCCACTTGAATGTGTAATGATAAGACATGCTTGTGTTATGTATTTTGTGATTGTAGGTCAAGATTCGAGGATTGATTGACCGCTTACTGGAACCACTGTAAGTAACGTTATCGTAAAGATACGCTCATATGAATTATGTTCCAAATGAAATGTGATAAGCTATGATTTCTGATATGATATCTGTTTTACGTGAACGAACATCCCAAGTTTGAAATCTATTATGGCATCCATAGATAGTCCCAAGTCATGGGGGACGGCATGAAAATGCGGGTCCATGACATACAAGTTTACGAGATCTCGTTAGCCACTTCATTGTGGTGATATGTGTTTAATCGGTATCCGGAACCAATTACTCTAGTCGGAAGACGTTCTGTTATGTGTTCTATGGGATGTACCATTATTATGTTCTGATATGGGGATGATTATACTATGATCTATTTTCCGCTTATGATATGTTCGGATGTCGTTCACTAACCTCTTTACCTTAATGTTATTCACTGGACTTTAACTCACTGTTTGTATATATATATTTATACGTGAGCATTCTGGAGATCGACCCTGAAGGTTTCTGTCTGGATCAGTGTTCTGTTGTCAGCCAACCATTGTGCCTCACGTGGAGGTTCCCGAAGTGTCCTGTGTTCTAGTTCTGTTAGTTTTATGTATATGTATGACTTGTTTTAAATTTGTTGGCTGGACTTAAAATACTGTAATGTGTGTGGGTATAATGTATGGTTGACTATCGGATATGTATATAAAGCTTTAAATATTCAGTTTCATATAAGTCAGCACAGCTCACTAGACAACTATATTTATGTAATTGCTTCCGCTAGCCCCTTTGTTATATGCTTAATCTGTTCAGAGGCCTTCGGTAATCCAAGGATTACTGGCCGGTTACGATGCTAAACCTATAGGGGCGGGTTTGGGTCGTGACACCATGTTTGTCTCCTTTTAAGCGTTCTTAAAAGTTGTCCTTTTGTGCTTAAGTATTGGACCATTTAGCATGCATGTTGGTATGTGCATTTGCCCTCATGTCCTTAGCATTTTGGCCACTGATTTGGGCTTATTTGAGAGCTGCCCATTTTGGTTTAAGACCATCCCCGCATGTTGTTGCATGCTCGCCTTGCATGTTGTTGCATACTTGGCTTATTAACATGTTGTTGCATGTTTAAATGGAATTGCATTTGGCATGCATTCTTTTGGTTTTAGGTTGCTTAACATGTTGTTACATGTTTGCCTCACATGTTGTTACATGATTAAATGAAGTCACATGCTTATTTGCATGCTTGTCTTTGCACATTGTTACATGCTAATTGCCTTATATAACATTGTTGCTTGCATGCTCATATTACATTGACTTAGCTTGTATACTTAGGTCGATTGCATTGGGTTGTATTGCTCATATTGCATTAGTATGCTTGCATGTTTAGGTTACATAGTATCAAGCATGCATCCCTCGCCCCTTGATAAACCATGATAGAGGTTGGGGGTCCCTCATTTGTTTTGTGTGCATTTCATTTGATATCAAGTTGCACACTTGGCATCTTGGACCATCATGCATTGAAATGCGTGATTAATGGTCCGAGGGTCGAGAACCAAACTCCTTTGAGTCTCAAACATGATAAGGAGGGTGGTGGTGCAAACATTGCTTTGAAAATGCATTGCCATGCTCTGTTTGTTCTCTGCTGCAGCAAAACAGGATTCTGCAGGAATAGATGGTCAGTCGACCATCTTCAGTGCCAGCCGGCTATGAATAGTTGGTCGAGATTGCTACAAATGGTCGATGACCAGTTCTTCATGGTCGGTGACCTCCCACAACCTTCATGGAGTAGTTCAGAAGCATCCTTGAGACTTGTGCAGTCCTCAGAGGTGCAGAACAGTGTAAACAGAGGCAACATGTGACATGGCGATGGATTTTCCGAGCGAAGCCGAGCATGCATGCATTTGTCCCTCTTCCCGACGCTGTTTTATTGCTTTCAGTAGTTTAATTAATTTGTTTAATTAATTAATTAAGGGTCTGTAATATTTAATTAGCTTGTTAGTTAATTAATTTGTATTATTCTTTCGGTCCCTCCGCGAGAGGGCGAGTTTTGTAATAAGTGTGCGTGCATGTGTGCATGTCTTCCAACCCCCACTTCTTTCTCCCTTTTACTTAACGACTTACTCTGGTTAGTTCTAAGTCATGTTTCAATTAGCATACCTTATGCTATGCATGTTTGCATTCATTCATCTGTATTGCATGCACCGGGCTCGGCGCATCATACTAACTGCATAGTATTTCAATTCCAAGTTGAATACGTGTATCAAATTGTCACATATCATATGCCATCTTAGATTAGTCGAGCCTATTCTAGTTGTATTTTTACCTGCGATGCATTAGCCATCTTAACATGGACTTGGATCATACATTTGATTGCTAACATGTTCTTGTTTTGGCTCGGAGTACACTGTGAGTGTTTATGCTTTAGCATCCTTGCATGTATGTGAGTGTTGCCATGACAGCATGCTTGCCATGAGGCTAATTGCTTATGTGATATAAACTGCCTGAATGCCTGTGGGTGAAGGTTGGATTACTTGAATTGGATTAATTCATTGAAATCCGTGTTTTAGCCTACTTGCGAGTAGCAAACTCCAAACCATTTTCCAAACAAAACGGATATGTGGGGCTTTGTTCCAAATTAGGCGATCTAGTCTATACTTGTATGATGTGTGCATCACATAGTAATTCTAGGCTAATAAACCGGAATAAGAGCACATGTGTTTTCAAAAACTCGATATCATGCTTAGTAGAGGCCGATCTTCGGATCGGGCGAACGGGGGTGCTCATAGCTGACCTTCCCCAATCGTACCCAAGTTCCCGAGCTGAGGCAACTTTGGTGATGATGGACACGTGGCCTTAGGCAACGAGTCAGAGTTTCCTAAATTCCTCCAAAACAAAATATTTAGGTGGCGACTCTGTATCTGGTAAAGCAGTCCATGTTTGGCACTTCTTTCTTAAAAATCTGTTTTCCAAAATGATTTGCCGGATTTGGACTCTTTGGTGATTTATCAATCTCACATCGCACATTGTGGGATTAGATTAAGAACCGTGACAAACGAGTCTGAACTGTGGTAAGCATAAAGCCCGAGGGCGCATCCACAGTTAGCCACCCCCTCCTTAGGCTTTGTTCCATAGCTTGTTCTCTACTCTTTCTACTTACTTTCTCTTGATTTTAGCAACTGTTTTTAGCATACTAGGGGTTGTTTTGGGGCTATTTCAATTTATTTAATTAGTTCATGCTTTCATGCTTTGATTAGTTCATTTATTGTCTCATATGTTCACTTGTATAGCTTGTTGCGTGTTGTTCTAGTTTTTTCTTCAACTCATTTCCATAGCTAATAATCTCATTTTAATAATCAAGTTATCATTCCTTTACTTCATTCAAGAGTTATTTCAAATGGTTGATGGTTATTCAATACATGAATTAGAGTTTTGCGCTTAATGGCTTAATCTCTACGGAGATTCATCGTCAACGGCGTAATCACTCTTTCATATTGAGAATTATTTCCCATTTGATGCTTCTCTTCTTTAGTGAACATAATCAACACCTTGGACTTAATGGATTAAAGGATGGTAAGGACTAATGAATTTGGCTTAAAATGAACCAACCCATATAAAGAAAATGAGTTATCTTGCTTTGGTTTGGCCGGACGTTATGCCAAGTCCATTATGTCAAAGTTTGTTTTACATCAATTCATGATGTTTTGATGAACCTTGAGGCGTCTCTACCTCCCTCTTTGAATTCACTCTATGATAGGATTTTGAGGTCCTAAATAGGAGAGGGTCATCCCTCTCCTTGTTGTCTTGTTTACTAGCTTCATATGCCTCATGTTTGAGCACCTTTGTTAAGCTTGTGTTGACCATGTCTTAGCTTCTATTTGTGGTTATTTTGCTGAGTCATGTCACTATTTTTACTTGCTTTAGTCACTTCATGCATGGTGAATACACTTGTAGTGTAAATCCCTTAAACTAGCTTTATATGCTTCATGAAGTAGCATGTCCTTTTAGCTTGGTTTGAGTCCATTTCAGCATGTTTTAGGTGATGTTTTACCATGTCATACCTCTGTTTAGGTTTGGTTTGGTTAGCCTTTGCATGCTCCATGCACTTGTAGTGCATTTCCATGATTTAGCCTAACATGCCTCATGCCTTGACATGTCATTTTAGCATGCTTTCGGCTTAGCTCTGAGAAGACTTTGTTCATGTTTTAACATGTTTAAGGTCTGATTTGTGTTTTATTGGTCATCCATGACTTGGCTTGTATAGCTATGGTTCAATCTAGCTTGTTAGCCTTGTGCATTGAGTCCTCTAGCATGCATTACTTGGCCTATTTCAATGATTTGGCATCATTTGCAATGTTATTTCGGTCCATGTAGTGTGGCCATACACTTGCATTTATCACCTATTCCATGCTTTGGATAGTTTGTGTTTTATGCCTTTATGCCATAGCTTGCGAGCTGTCATTTCAGTGTTTATTTGGGGTTATTATGCCATGATATAACTCTGATTTTTGTTGCTTAAGTCATCTCATGCTTGGTCTCATTAGGTGTAGTGTAATCTACCTTCTTTGCCTTGTATGCATAGTGCCTTATGCCCTCCATGCTAGCACATTTTGGCTTCCTTCCATGCATGTCTTAGACTCATTTTAACATATTCTAGGATTGTTTTGGGATGCCCTAGCCATATGCTTCACGTTTTGTATACTTATAGTACAAGTGCTCTTGCTTGCTTCAAGCTTTGAGCATCATTGCATGCTTCATTTGTGTTGTGTACATGATTTGGCATCATCTAACATGACATTTCAAAGCTTGTAGCATGCTTATATTCCCACTTCATTCTGCTTCAAGTGCCATTGGGTGTTGTGCATTGTTGCCTCTTTTATGGCCTAGTGTGTATGCTTGCATGCCTAGGTATTTGGGCCCTCATCTCAGCATGTTTTGGTCCTTGTTTTGACCTAATTGAACTATGTCCATGCTCAGTTCATGCATTTGTGCCATGTATTGCATGCCTCATGTGTAGACCTCTTTGCATGTCTTAAGCTTTAAGGACCATTACATGCCATACTTGTGTTGACTGAATGGTTTGGCATCATTTCTTACTTCATTTCAATGCCCTTAGTGTTGCTACACTTCCATGCTTTTCACTCTTTAAGTGTTCTTGAGAGTTACACTTTAGTGCTTTAGTTAGTGAGCCAATTGGCATGCATGCTTGTATGTGTTTTCGGTGCCTTCATTTTAGCATTATGGCCACTGATTTGGGCATGACTAAGGTCTACCCCTATTGGTTTAAGTCCATTGATTATGCCATGTATATTGCATTGAGTATGCCATATTGCTTCATTACATTAAGTATGCCATCTTACATTGCATTGTGCATACCATGTGGTCCTTTGCATTGTGCATGCCTAGTTGTCCCTTGCATTGAGCATGCATGTCCATAACATTGCTAAGTTGCCCTTGTAGCATTGCATTGTGCATGCATGTGTTAGCATTGTTTGCATGCCATTTGCATTGGTAGTTTGATCATATCACATTGCCTTGTGTATGCCATGTAGTAGCATTGTGCATGCCATGCCATGTGTTGCATTGTGTTTGGAATAGGTGTTAGTTCAAACACGGGAAATGAGGGACGTTTCATACTTCAAGTGATGAAACGTGCCTTAATTCCCGGTCGCCGACGCTCTTGATCATCCATGATAGAGTTTTAGGCTTTATGTGTTTACTTGTGCATTCATTTCATATTGAATTGTGCAACTTCGCCTCTCGCCCATCACGCATTGAAATGCGCGATTGGTGGCCCGAGGGTCGAGAACCACACCCCCTTGAGTTTATGACATGATAGGGAGGGTGGTTGTGGACACATATCTTGCAAATACATTAACATGCCCTTTCTTGCTCTCTGTTGCAGCAAATTGCAGTCCAGCAGCAACAATTGGTCGGCCAACTAGGAAAACTAGCTGGCCGACCACTTGTGAGATGGAGAAACAGAGTCCAGAACATTCTATCTACACTGTTTTCACTTCAGAGCACAAAATGGAGTTGCATGAAACAGAGGCACAGCCGGCCTTTCTTAGGCCTGACCGGGTATCAGTGAGGGCCGGTCGGGCATCCATGTTTGGTAAGACAGTGTGCTGTGCAGAAACGGAGAGCAGTGGCTGAAGGTGAAACAGAATAGTTTGGGCAGACAGAGTAGTTTCCGGACGCTGTGCATACAAGCATTTTGCATCCTCGGATTTATAAATAGCCAATTAGTTAATGATAGCTTAGTATTTATTCACTTATTCATTTGGATTTGTAATAAGTAGTCAATTCAGACATTTGGACATTCGAACCCTCCTGCGTGAGGATGAATATGTAATAATTTGTATGTCTTCCAACTCCACATCTTTCTCCCTTTTATTTAACTACTTATGATGGTTAGTTTAGGGACATCACGTTTCATTTAGCATACTTCATGTTTTGCATCCACTTGTCTTACATGCATTCAAGGCTTGGCTCATCATGATAACTCAATTGTTTCAATTCATTGCTTGAATACGTGCTTTATCGCATGTCTTGAATGAAATCATATGCCATGCTCATGGCCAAGCCTATGACATACATAATGTGTGTGCTACATTTAGTCATGTTGTATTCATTAGGAGCATGCATATTTCTAATTATTTCGCTTTGTTTTGGCTTAGAGTACTAGGTAAGCTCTTATTTGCTTTAACATACTTGCATGTGTGTGATTGTTGCCATGTCTAGTATGCTTGCCGTGAGGCTAATTACTTAAATGCTATAACTGTTTGAATGCCTGTGGATGAAGGCTTGTTGCTTGAATTGGAACAATTTGAGTAATGTTCATATGCATTCACTGTTTTAAGTGGTACATATTCTGAAACAATTTTCAAAACAAACATAAAATCCAATGTTCCAATTTTTGCAAATTAGTCTATACTTGTATGCGTCATATAGTAATGCTAGTCTAATAATCGGAACAAGAGCATATAATGTAAATAAAAATCACATCATGATTATTGAGGCTGATCTTTGGTCGGGCGAGTGGGGTGCTCAATTCATGACCTTCCCCTCTTGTACATAAATTCCCGAGCCAAGACACTTTGGTGATGACGGATAAGTGGTCTTTGGCACGAGTCTTGGGTTTCCTAAATTTGCCAAAAATATTTAGGTGGCGACTCTATAATCTGGCAAAGCAGTCCATTTTTGGCATTTTTTATTCAAATCGATTTTCCAAAAATGATTTGCTGGATTTGGACTCTTTGGTGTTTATCTATCTCACATTGCATTTGTGAGATCAGATTCAGAACCGCGGGAGTCCGATATTGTAGGGCTTATTTTGTCTCCTGAAAGGGGGCACGAAAAGT
The DNA here is from genome assembly GCA_036172215.1 of Camellia granthamiana. NCBI lineage: Eukaryota > Viridiplantae > Streptophyta > Magnoliopsida > Ericales > Theaceae > Camellia > Camellia granthamiana. The sequence goes on along the minus strand of CM069913.1, from coordinate 76,589,072 downwards.
CGAGCTACACTGGCTGACATAATAGATCTCCAGGCAATCATCACTGAGCCTGGCTACGTGCCCGGTCACCTACATACATAAATAATACAGTAAGCTGGAGCCAATGAATAATAACAGAGTAATGGTTTTAATAAATGATGTCCATAACAAATTTAGAAATCAAAATTCAGAGTCAGAAACAGATTCATATTCATATTCAAAACTCAAAATTCACATATAGTCATACGTAGTACATCCATTAGCATTAATAGAACAGATGACCCATAATTACATAGGACGTACAAATGACCTATGATCACATGGGACGGTTAGATACAAAGCAGATACAGAGCAGATGATGGTTATGTTTAACCAGTTCCATGATGGAAGCTCTAGTACCAGTAACAGATAACGGATATCACATGATGTTAAGGATGCCACGATTACATTTCAGAAATTCAGACAATCAATCATTTTTACAAAATATAGTATTTCAGAAAACTGATCATATCATATCATTCAGAAAATAATTAAAGTTGAACATAGCGTTACAGAGTTATTAACTCACAGATAGCTCCAGTGGCAGAATAGTCAAAACAGATGGATTACACAATCTATGGCTCGTGACCTACACAAACACATAGTGGATACACATTGAAACACAAGCTCGGAAAACACTTAACCCATTTCTTTTCTATCATGGTGTGTTTCTAATCCTTATCCTCATTATTATGTCTTAATCAAGGCTTAGGAATGTCTAAGCTACAATGAGGATGCCAAAATGCACTTGAAAACAATTTGCAAAATTTTCAGAAACAGGGCAGTTCGCTCGAGCGCAACTTTGGTCGCTCGAGCAGACCCCTTGGTTTCTGAGAACTCTCATTCTACGCTTAAGCTCAACTTCTGGTCACTCGAGCCAAGGTTTAAAAATATTGGTCACTTGAGAGCAGGTTCTGCCACTCGAGCGAAGGCTTAAGTTTGCAAAAGTACTATGAGCTCTTATTTTACGCTCAAGCACAATTTCTATCGCTTGAGCCAACCCCTAAACTCTGCAAAAGTACTGGGAGCTTACATTCTTCGCTTGAGCGCAAACTCTACCACTTGAGTGAAGAGTGCGAATTCTGGAATTTCCAGATTTGCTTCCCAAGTTCAAAACTCAAATTCAAAGCTTCAAAACACATCATTTGGGCCCAAAACTTAAGAAAACATGTCTAAGTTTATAAAACATCATGAATTGAAAACCATGTCGCAAAATCAGGACCCAAAAGCAAGTGAATTATTCAAAACAAATCTTGAAACTTGTATATATACAATATGCGTGTAATCTTTTGAACTCAAATCTCCCAAATCATGATCAAATAAGATGTCTAGTACAAAAGCATGTTGAATTCTCAAAACAAAGTCAAGATAAGAACATGCACGTGAGAATTCTTTGAAAACAACTTCAAAATGGAATGAGATATGCATGCATGTATGATATGATCTTCTTTTTTACTTCTTTAGTTTAATTCTTTCATCTCTTAGCTCAATTCTCTTAAATTCATGCATTAACCAACTCAATTACAAAACTAAAGGCTTGAATTCTTACCTTAAGTGTTCAATTGAGTTCTAGATGCTAAATTGTTTGAGCTCTCAAGTCAAATGCCTCAAATTTCTTCCAATTCTTCTTCCTTTCCCTTAAAGTCAATCTCTTCTTTTGGTCTCCCTCTCTCACGTTTGTTTTTTTTTTTTTTTTTTTTTTTTTTTTTTGAGATGAGAATGAAGTGTAGTGGAAGCTAGAAGCTACCTAAGCCTTATATAGGCTTGGTTATGTTAATCCAATTAAGCTTGATTAGGCCTTGTTAATCAATTTATTCTAATTATTTGATTCCGAATACAATTTCAATTAAGCCTATCATAAATTTCTAAAAATTCCTTATTACATATTAACCTAGTCAATTTCGTGATCAGATACCAATAAGGCCTTCAATTCGTATACTGAAACAGAAACATAGACAGATATTCCTACCATGGATAGATATAAGCATAGTTAACGCATAGCACATGCAATTAACTCAGAATTTCATCTTAATTATAGATTAAGCATTCATAAGTAAGGTTTATTAGCTAATCACTAGTCGGTGTTATTACAGTCTTCCCTCCTTAAAGAGTTTGGTCCTCCAAACTCGAATTACCTTCATCTTGGAAGAATATCGGATCTAGAGGGAACAAATCAGGGTATCTCTTCATCATATCCTCTTCGGTCTCCCAAGTCGCATACATCCCTCCATGATTTTGCCAATCTACTTTTACCAATGGAATTTTTTTCTTTCACAATCTTTTGATTTGGCAGTTCACAATCTGGATTGGCCATTCTTCATACGTATAATCATCTTTCAAAAGCATGTAGGTTGGTTCAATAGATATTCCCAAAGCATTGAAACATGAAAAACATTATGCATGTTCTCTATAACCGCTCGGTATGCCACAGGATTGATTTTCTCAATAATTTCATATGGTCCAATATATCATGGTGCCAATTTGTCTTTAACTCCAAATCATGTTTGGCCTTTCGTAGGAGTTACTTTGGTAAACACATGATCACCGACTTCATATTCTCTGTCTCTCCTCTGGACATCCGCATAACTCTTTTGATGACTTTGTGCAGTTTTCAAATGTTATTGAATCAATTTCACTTTCTCAATTGTTTCGTTCACAAGTTTCGGTCCCAATAATAGTCTATTGCCTACTTCAGCCCAACAAATTAGGGATCAACATTTCCTTCCGTACAAAGCTTCATAAGGAGCCATCCCGATACTCGAATGATAGCTGTTATTGTACACAAACTCAACCAGTGGCAAATAAGCTTCCTAATTTCCTCGAAAATCTAGTACACACATTCTGAGCATATCTTCCAAGGTTTGAATGGTTCGTTTAGATTGGCCATCTGTCTGTGGGTGATAGATACTACTCAACCTCAATTCAGTTCCCAAAGCCTGTTGCAAACTCTGCCAAAATCTTGACGTAAACTTTGAATCTCTATCAGACATAATAGTTATTGGCACTCCATGTAATCTCACAATCTCATTCACATAAATGTTAGCCAATTTATCCGTATTAGAAAAAGTTTTGATGGGTAAAAACTATGCAGATTTAGTCAAACAATCAATAATTACCCAGATAGAGTCCATATCTCAAGAAAAGCGAGGTAGATCGACAATGAAGTCCATCGTAATATGCTCCAATTTCTATTCCGGTATTGGAAGCAGCTGAAGTAATCTGGCGAGTTGTTGATGTTTAGTTTTCACTTGTTGGCAATGCAAACACTTAGCTACAAAATCTGCAATACACTTTTTCGTTCCAGGCCACCAAAAATTCTATTTCAAATCATGATACATCTTTGTATTTCCTGGATGCATGGCAAATATAGAATTGTGAGCCTCAGTCATAATATGCTTTCTCAAGCCAGAACAATCTAGTACACAAAGCCTACCCTGAAATTTCAATATATTACTTTCATATACAAATCCCGACCTTGGTTTTGATTCAATTTCATCAACAATCTTTTTCAGAAATTCGTCTTGTAGTTACTTTTCTTTAACTTCTTCAAGTATAGCTGGTTGTGTAGATATTGTGGCTAGAACTCCACCCTGTTCATGCAAAACAACCTCGATTTCATTTCTTTCTAGCTCATACAACAATTATTTCTGACCGGTAAGAAAACATGCCAAATTCTCGATGGATTCTTTGCTCAAAGCATCTGCAACTATATTTGCCTTTCTCGGATGATACAGAATCTGTAAGTGATAATCTTTAATCAACTCGAGCCATCTTCTTTGTCTCATGTTTAGTTCTTTCTGAGTGAAGAAATATTTCAAACTTTTATGGTCCGTATACACCTCATAGGTCACTCCATACAGATAATGACGCAAGATTTTCAAAGAAAAAACTACAGTTTCAAGTTCAAGGTCATGGGTCGGATAGTTCTTCTCATAAGGTCAGAGTTGTCGAGAAGCATAAGCAATGACCATACCATTTTGCATTAGTACACACCCCAAGCCTTTGTATGAAATGTCACTGTAAATCTGAAACCCATCTGTACCATTAGGAAAAATCAGAATTGGTGCAATCACCAGTCTAGTCTTCAATTCTTGAAAAGTGGCTTCCCTCTGATCATTCCAATCAAACGGTACATTTTTCTGTGTCAACCGTGTCAATGGCATCGCAAGTTTGGAGAAGTTTTTCACAAATCTTCTGTAATAGCTAGCAAGCCCCAAAAAACTTCTAACTTCAGTCACAATGGTTGGCCTTGGCTAGTTCATAATAGCTTCATCTTTATTGATTACATGCCCCAGAAATGTCACATTGTCCAGCTAGAATTCACATTTGGAAAGTTTTGCATACAATTTCTTTCCCTCAGAATTTGTAGTACAGTTTTCAAATGACTTTCATGTTCTTTCCTGCTTTTAGAGTAAATCAAAATGTCGCTAATAAACACAACAACAATTTCATCAAGGAATTGTTTGAACACCCTATTCATTAGGTCCATGAAAGCTGTAGGTGCATTAGTTACCCCAAAAGGCATTACCAAAAACTCATAGTGCACATATCTAGTCCGAAATGCAATTATGTCTATGTCTTCTGCCTTAACTTCCAATTGGTGGTATCCAGATCTAAGGTCTATTTTTTAAAACACTTGGGCTCCTTGAAGTTGGTCATATAAATTATCTATTCGGGGTAGTGGATAGTTGTTCTTGGCAGTTATTTTGTTCAATTCCCGGTAGTCTATACATAACCTCAAAGACCCATCTTTCTTCTTAACAAACAACACTGGAGCACCCCAAGGTGAAGTACTTGGACGGATAAATTTCTTGTCTACCAATTCTTGTAGTTGGATTTTCAATTCTTTCAATTCAAAGGTATACATTCTGTAGAAGGTTTTGGAGATAGGTTTTGTTCCAAGTTATACTTCAATGGTAAATTCAATTTCTCTATCAATCAAATCACCGGGTAGTTCATTTGGAAACACATCGGGAAATTCATTGACTACAGGGATGTTCTCTACATTAGTGCTATCTGTGGGCACAGTCAATAGACAACACAAATTACCCCAACACCCCTTTCTCAACAGGTTATTAGCTTTCATTGCAGAGATCAAATATGGGGGAGGAACTACCCTTTTCCCAGTAAACACAAACTTAGGTAACCCAGGCGGCCAGAACAAAATAGATTTATTCACACAATCTATAGTGGCATGATACTTGGTCAACAAATCCATTCCCAATATCTAGTCAAAATTATCAAGGCTCAAAGGCAGTAGGTCAACATACAATATCATATCACCAATCGCAATATCACATGCTGGATAAACATAAGCACATACCATAGAACCCCTATATGGTGTAGAAATAGATAATAAATAATTCATAGATTCTAAGGGTCTAGTCAACTTCCGTGAGAAAGCATGTGATATAAAGGAATACGTAGAACCCGAATCTATAAACACAAGCATTTTGAGCACAAATAAGAATCATACTTGACACCACTAAGTTAGTGTTTTGCATATCCCCAGGCACAAGTGCAAACACCCGACCTTGCCTTAAAGTTTCTCTTCCAGTATTGGTTCGCACATTTGATCTTGGTGCAGAAGTGGATCCGGTTGAACTTGCCATGGGACAATTGGCATTGTCGAACCCAAGCGAACAATCTTTTACTATGTGGCTAGTTTTGCTACACCAGAAACAATCACCAGTTGCACGATAATAGACACCTTTATGTTTTCTTCCACATTCTGAACAAACAGGTGTAGATCCACTACTTTGGCTTAAGTTACTAGTAGACCCTGTGTTTTGCTTCTTATTCATTATAAATGAGCACCCCTTTCTGAAATTGTATCCAAATCTTTTACCTCTCCATTCAATTGTTGGGGCCTTCTCTTGTTTCATTGCTGCTAGATTAGCTTCTGTCATAAAAGCTTTATCTAGTACATCCATATACTTAGGTAATTTTAGAACACCCACTCGATCAAACACATCTAGATTCAACCCTTCTTCGAATTTCTGAGCTCTCTTGTAATCTATATCTACCATGTGATGAGCGAATCGAGCTAATTCAGTGAACTTAGCTTCATTCTCAGTGACAGACATATTGCCTTGCTTAAGTTGTTCAAACTCGGATACCTTTCAGTCTCTGAAGCACTAAGGGAAGTGTTTTTCATAGAAAATTTCTTTGAACTAATTCCATGTCATGGCCCCATTACTATCTTGGATTAACATCCACCAACGTCGGGCTTCTTCTTTCAAAGTGTAAGTAGCCAATAAAATTTTCTAAATTTCGGTACATGGAAAAACTTCAAATAAATTTTCAATTTCTTACATCCAAGTTTCAGCTTTCAATGGCTCAATACCACCCAGAAAAGTCTATGGCTTCATCTTGTTAAATTTCTGCGTCAAACTGATGATGTCATTGTTTAGTGGCTCAAATTGTACCGGGGAAGGTGGAGGAGGTAAAGGTTGTTGTCTTTGTTACTATCTCAAGGATTCGGTTAAGGCCTCTAGCATTCTTTCCATTCGGTCCATCCAAGCATCGAAGGACTCAATTACATCATCACTTCTTGTTCTCTCCATTTGCTATAAGTAAATAGGACAACAATAAACATAGGCAAATAATCTTCGCAGTTTCACAATTGTTATATTCACACACACGCACACATGTAGATATAATGTCCCTAAGTCTTTTCTAGGACATCCTCTAGCTCATATGGACTTGTGTACGGTATAACACGTGCTCTGATACCACTCTGTCACGACCCAAACCCTCCCCGACAGGTTTAGTATCGTAACCAGCTAGTAATCCTGGGATTACCGAAGGCCTCTGAACAGATTAAACAAAATTAAGGGGCTAGCAGAAGCAAATATCAGAATATATTGTCCATAGAGCTGTGTACACATACATGGGACAAAAAAATTAAAACTTAATTTACATAATTAAGACGCCATCCTCGCGTCACCATATATACAGATAAACAAAACGACATGTTTGGACTTTAACAGAAGAAAAATACAAAAAGTCTTGAACATGTTCACAAAAACTTGACCACTTCTCAAAACGGGAACCTCCTCGAGAAGCACAGTGGCTGGCTAATAGAATAGATCTCCAGGCAATCATCACTGAGCCTAGTCACGCACCTGATGACCTACATACATAAATAATACAGTGAGCTAGAGCCGAATGAATAATAATAGAGTAAAGGTTTTAATAAATGATATCCGTAACAAATTTAGAAATCAGAGTTCAGAGTAAAAAACAAATCCATAGTCATATTTAGAACTCAGAATTCACATATAGTCAGACGTGGTACATCCATTAGCGCTAACAAAATAGATGACCCATAATTACATGGGACATACAGATGACCCATGATCATATGAGACGGTCAAATACAGAGCAGATACAAAACAGATGATGGTTATACTTAACCAGTTCCATGATGGAACCTCTAGTACTAAGTAACAAATAACATATATCACATCATGTTAAGGATGCCACGATTAGCTTTATAGAGTTATTACTCACAGATAGCTCCAGTAGCAGAACAGTCAAAACAGACGGATTACACAATCTATGGCACGTGACCTACACAAACACATAGTGGATACACATTGAAACACGAGCTCGAAAAACACTTAGCCCATTTCTTTTCTATCTTGGTGTGTTTCTAATCCTTATCCTCATTATTATGTCTTAATCAAGGCTTCAGAATGTCTAAGATGGAATGGGGATGCTAAAATGCACTTGAAAACACTTTGCAAAATTTTCAGAAACAAGGCAGTTCGCTCGAGCGCAACTTTGGTCGCTCGAGCAAATCCCTTGGTCTGCAAAAATTCTGAGAGCTCTCATTCTACGCTCGAGCTCAACTTCTGGTTGCTCGAGCCAAGGTTCAAAAATAAGAGTGGTCGCTTGAGCGTAGGTCTTTCTGCTCAAGCAATGGCTCAAGTCTACCAAAGTACTAAGAGCTCTTATTTCACGCTCGAGCGCAACTTTTGTCGCTCAATCCAACCCCCAAACTCTACAAAAGTACTAGGAGCTTACATTCTTCGCTTGAGCACAAACTCCATCGCTCGAGCAAAGAGTGCGAATTCTAGAATTTCTAAATTTTCTTCCTAAGTTCAAAACTCAAATTCAAAGCTTCAAAACACATCCTTTGGGCCTAAAACTTGAGAAAACAATTCTAAGCTTATAAAACATCATGAATTGAAAGCCATGTCGCAAAATCAAGGCCTAAAAGCAAGTGAATCATTCAAAACAAATCTTGAAACTTGTATATATACAACATGCATGTAATGTTTTGAACTCAAATCTCCCAAATCATGATCAAATGAGATGTCTAGTACAAAAGCATGTTGAATTCTCAAAACAAAGTCAAGATAAGAACATGCATATGGGAATTCTTTGAAAACAACTTCAAAATGGAATGAGATATGCATGCATGTATGATATGATCTTCTCTTCTACTTCCTTAGCTTAATTGTTGCATCTCTTAGCTCAATTCTCTTAAATTCATGTATTAACCAACTCAATCACAAAACTAAAGGCTGGAATTCTTACCTTAGGTGTTCAATTGAGTTCTAGATGCTAAATTGTTTGAGCTCTCAAGTCAAATGCCTCAAATTTCTTCCAATTCTTCTTCCTTTTCCTCGAAGTCAATCTGTTCTTTTGGTCTCTCTCTTTCTTACCCTTTTTTTTTTTTTGGGTCTCAAAGAGATGAGAATGAAGTGTAGTGGACTCTAGAAGCTCCTTAAGCCTTATAGGCTTGGTTATGTTAATCTAATTAAGCTTGATTAGGCCTAGTTAATTCTAATCAATTTATTATAATTATTGGATTTCGAATCGAATTTCAACTAAACCTACCATAAATTTCTAAAAATTCCCCATTACATATTAACCTAGTCAATTTTGTGATTAGTTGCTGATAAGGCCTTCAATTCGCATATCGAAACAGAAACACAGACAGATATTCCTACCATGGATAGATATGAGCACAATTAGCACATAGCACGTGCAATTAACTGAGAATTTCATCTTAATTATTGATTAAGCATTCATAAGTAAAGTTTATTAGCTAATCGTAGGTCGGCGTTATTAGACTTAAGGCATAGGCTTATCTTAAGGTTTCCAAATCAAGTTTCAAACCATCGCCTAACTCTAGGCACAAAACATATAAGTTCTATATGCACTTTCCAATCCCTTCTCCTTCTCAATACTAACAAGCCTAATATTACTCAAGTATAGAATGCATGACTTGAATGCATAAACAATTAAGTAAACATGTTACATGAATAGGTTTGGTCGTCACATGTAAGGATAAGGTTAAGACAGGGAGATGCTGGTACTCGATCATGGGTGGGCAGTGGGTTAATGGTGACATTTAGCCTTTGTAATGGAGCTATGATTTTGTGATCAATGAGGTCCTGAATCTCATGATGGATGTGGATACACCGGTTAGTTTCATGACCATGTTACTGATAAAAAGAACAGTGTTTGGATACATCATGCCTAGGTGGAAGAGGGTCAGGAAAAGGTCGAGCGTCAAGAGGCTTTAGGTGGCCCTTTTTAATCAAAACTTTAATGGCTAGAAATGGGGACATGTAGGGCGACTGAAAATTACAGTTCAGGAGTCGATTTGGATTATAGGGTTGTAGGTTGGTATCAGCAAAGAGGTTGGCCATTTTGGCTGAGGTGGTGACAATACTGACTTCTGAGGGTTTCACAGTTGTGCTACTACTGCTAGTAACATTGGAACCGTGAATGAAAGTCTTTCTTATGGGCTCTTTCTCATCTACAATGATTCCTTGTTTCATGACATCTTCAATCTGCACCCCCATTTCATGCAGTTAATTAAAGGTGAAAAGCGGAAGGACTATCATCTTTTACAGCATCTCGCCGTGTAGATTTCTCACCACCATCCGAATTTGATCCTTTTCTAAGGGCCTGTTGGTCATCATAGCTGCTTTGGCTCTCCACCTTGTTATGAATTCGACAAAACTCTCCTTAGGCTCCTGACGGGTTGCTTTTAAGTCCGAAGTGGTCACTTCAATTTGTGTATTGTAGCAGTATTAAGTGATAATGCCTCAGCCAACTCCTCCCAACTTTGCTTCACCGAATCCTCTAATTTAGCTTACCAAGTGGTAGCTATTCCTAATAAAGTTCTCCTAAACAGATACAACTTTTAGGCTTGAGTTAAACTCATTGGCTTTAAGATATTTGAAAACAACCGGATATGCACCATAGGGTCCCCTGATCCATTGAATCGGTCGACATGTGGCATTTTGAACCTTTTTGGTAATTTGATAGTTACTTCTGTATACCCATCCTCAATATTAGGAATAGAATTAATCCCTTGAGACGTCTTGAACAACTTTTCTAACTTGGCTATTTCAATATAGCCGGATCAAACTCAGCAAGATTTAGGAGAAAGAGCCCCTCAACAGGATGCTTAAAAGCTAGAGCCTTAAAAGCTAGAGCCTAGATTGGCTCTTTTGGTGGGCGAAGAGCTAGGAAATTCTCGACTGGAAGATGTGGGTCTAGAACCGGGTGATTAACTGGCAATGGATAGACAGCAGCTGCCCAGCTAGTTATTGCATCCCAGCAATGGCATTGCCTTGGACGGCTACCGTATGGTATCCATAGACCGCTGCGATCATTTCTACTAGATCTTATAGATTCTAAGCCATTGTAGAGACTAGAGAATCAGCAACTGGGCTACTGAGTAGAGGAAATCTAAGAGGTGATTGATGTAGAATCTATATAGGGGATCTGAGGAGTGATTGATGTGGACTTCAATCTAACTGTGCCTGCCTGACTCTCTTTCTGGATACTGATGGCAGTGACACTAACACTGGCTGACCTTGAACCAAATCTATAGTTTAGCACGACTCTACAAGGTTTAAGGGATGTTAGGGTTTTCTAAAACTATGATGAACTAACTACCTAGCAAAAGAAAAACAAATGAAGAAAACAACACATACATTAGATACAAATTCAGTAGCATTTCGGCTCAATCATTATATCTATACCACTGATCACTGTATACCCCACTAAAACGTTCTCAACCCAACCACTGATATGAAATAACAAGCCCTTGTATTGATTCCCATATATAGCACATAGTAGGTAAAGAAAACAAAACACCCCTACGGGGGGTTGGGTTTCCCTATCCTAGCTTTTGAGACAATCTAGGGCTCCACTATTCAAACAAGCAGCATCATTACATCTTAGACACATGAAAGCATCATGTCCTAATTTTACAAGTTACTAGAGCTCAATATATGCACTAGGTCAATCTGGTCAACAGGGGTACCTCAGCAAGACACCGATATACCTACCCTACCCAACACGTATAAATGAAAGGAGGATCAAACAGTACATTGATGATCCAATTCCAAGGCTTGTATTCCTACCACAACAGAGCCCATGACTAACAAGCCGTCCAGGATGTCAGATGGAAAATAAAATGATTTAAGCGTACCACGCATGAAATGCAATGAATATATATATACATATGTGAAAATAAAACTCACATCGTGAAATTTGAGTCAAGTTCTCTTAAATTCCCTAGCAGAGTCAACAAAAACTGTAAGATGCCTTGTAGATTACCCACTGCGCCCGACAGTTCAAACTTTCAGTCTCTTAATCTAGTCTCACTAGTGTGATGTGAAAATAAAAGACAAGAGTCCAAATCCAGCAACTTTTGTATATTTAAAATAAAAATTAAAAAAAAAACCATTTTATTGCAAATATTTACTGAAAACAGACTACATCACTAGATCTTAGAGTCGCCACATAATCTTTTGGGGAAATTTGGAAACTCGTGACTCATGCTAAAGGTCATTGTATCGATCCCAGTTTCGATCCTTCTTTCATGTTTTGGCACTTCGACTGGGCCGATCGGGGGTCGAGCTACCCAATCAGCTTACGAGGGTCCAGGAGGCAATGCCCCTTAGCGGGTCTAAAGACAGCACCCTAGCGGGATCGAGAGGCAGTGCCCCCGAAGTAAAAATGCAAAATGGATTCGAAGTTGCTTGTCCACTCGAGCGGCCTTTTATACGCTCGAGCGGAGAATGTTTGGTTTTAGAAGTTTGACCTGTCTGCAAAAGTACTGGGTTAGTGTATTTGACACTCAAGGGGGGCATTCCACGCTCGAGCGGACCATGTTATATCAGTTCGTGAATATGATATTTCAGATCACTTTTTCAGTCCTCTCTCTCTCTCTCTAAAACTCTCCAGAATTCCAGATCGGGAGCTTCTCTCTTTGGAAGTCATCTTCTCCCTTTGATTTCTCCAAATCCATTGGGATTTAGACCTAAGTTCTTCACCAAAGTTGGTTATCATCTCGAGGGCTTCGTTGTGTGCGGGGAAGATCGAGTTTCGACACCGTTGATTTTGGGGGTTTCATCTCATTTCTTCCTCAAAACTTGAGGTAGGGATTTTCTTAGAGTTATATATATATTTGCAAGATCTATATGATTTTCAAAATCATCTTTCGATAGCTTTGAAAATTGATTGTTGATTCAAGAAGTTGAGCGATTTTGAAAGTGGGTTTGTCTCTTGTTCTTTTAGAATGATCTTATGGGTTTTGATCTTCGTTGATTGATGAAAAGATGATTTTGGAAAGTTTTTTTTCAAAAAATTTGAGTTGTATAGTTTTGGTGAGAAAACCTAGAATTTGGGAAAGTTTTTAAAAGAGACTGAAAATCCATGAATGATATTGTTATATTTATTTTGTGTGTCAAAATAAATGGATGTTTGAAAAATTTCTTGTTTATATTTATATAAATAATGAATTTCAGGGAATATGAGAATTGTTGTTCATTTTGGAAATTATTGTTCAAAACGTTGAAATAGTCTTAAAATGACTAATTGTTGAGGACACATGAGAAGAGGGAATTGTTTTATTCTTTGGATGATAAAGTGGAATAAAATTATTTATATTCATCTTGTGTTATTGGCATATCAATTCATTTGATTACATTAAACTTTGAAAGTTGATTTGAAAACTTGCATTGAGAAAAGAATGTTGAGAAACAAGTTTTCATGGTATGATTTTGGGGTAAATACGTTGGTAAGTCTTGATAGGTGGTGTAGATGATATTGAATAAGTTGGCCTGAGAGTCCGGGGTGAAAGACCAAAAATCCGTGCGGATAGGTGTCGAGCCTTCCGATTAATACCGGTAAAAATGACAAATTGGTAGCACTTGTATAGTCTACTTGCAGACACCGAACTAGGGATTACTAGAGTCGTATTTACTGCCCTTGAAATAAATTGTTAAGTTTTGAACAATTGAAATTTCATAACATCATTGAGCATGATGGTTTTCAAAAGATGAAAATGTGATTTATCTTCAAAAAGGGCATAGCATGGTATGTGCATTTCATCTCTTGAGACTTGTATAAAATGTATATACTTTGTTAAGGATTTTCTACTGGGCTTTGTGCTCACCCTATGGGATTTTTGTGCAGGGAAAGATGTGGTGATGCCGCTGAACTAAAGGCGAGGAAATGTGTGTTGAGAGTACGAGACTCTCATTTTGTTGTGACACTGTGTGTAAGCCAAGGGCTGTATGAGTGTGGGTTTGAATAGCCGTTTTGTGTAACCAGGCTCAAGCCTTGGAAACTTGTAAACCCTTGGGGGTATTTATTTGTTTATTTACGTGTTGTTGGATTAATGTATTGTTGCATGAAGAACTATTGTATCATGTAATATAAGTTTGGAGATTTATATTCGGTTTTCCTTAAAAGAGCCATGATTGTTGTATTATCATTTGGGCTAGAAATTTGGGGCATTACAGCCATTGTCTTTCATAACCAAAGTGTCTCGGCTCAGAAACTTAGATATGAAGGGGAGAAGGTCGTTGATTGAGCACCCTGCTCATCCAATCGAAAGATTGACCTCTATTAAGTCATGATGTGGTTTTTATGATTGTTATATGCTCATATTCTAGTTATTTATTAATGTTACTGTTACCATTTGAGGCAGTCAAGTGTAGATTGTGCCACTAATTTTGGATATGCTTTGATTTCATGCATTTTGAAAAAGCCTTTTTATACAAACTCAAAAGCATAAGAATCAATTACATTCCAACACAAGTAACACAACCTCCATCCACTGCATTTATACAGATATTATAATTAGTCTCATGGTATAGCAATGTGCATGATAAAGGATATATACACAAAATATGCTAAAGCAACTAAATGTTCACCTAGTACTCCTAAAGAGCGAAAAGAAAGCATTAGAGTATATGCATGCTCCTATATACAATATCTAATGCAATACATACATAACATGTATCTATAAGTCCGGATACTAAGGCATGACATGGACATCATCTCAAGACATAGGGTGGTGCATATATTTAACTTAGAAATGATAGACTCCACAAATACAAATGAGCCAAACCCAAATGCATGAAAATTTGATGCAATACATAGGCGTGATAAATAAGACATGATGCTATACAGAAAGCATGTAAATAAAAAGGTTAGAAAGACATAGGATTAGAAGATTATTACAACAATTCGAACAAGAAGGGGGAGAGAGATAGAGATAGATAGACAGATAAATATATATATATAGAGAGAGAGAGAGATTATTACAACAATTGAATGAATAATAAAAGAAAAGAAGGGGGTCTGAGAAATTATTTACTACATTGAATTGATCTAGGAAAATTACTATTGAATCTAGTAAATCATACTAAATAAACAAAATAATTCACCCAGCAATTCTAGAACTACATGGGAGAGCACTCCCTAGAAACTGTCTGCTCTGTTCTTGGGAAGATCATCTGTCCAGACACAAAATGGGCCAACCGAATCGAAACCTGGCTGGCAGAAGTCTTCTTCTGGTTGAGATTCAGGTTGGTGCAAAAATTTCATAATAGAAGCCAAGAACATCTTCCAAGAGGTGCTCATCCCTACCTCTTCCACTCACAAAAACCACTTAAGGAGGAAGTAAATAGGCCTCAACCCTTAACAATGGCATAAACCAATATATACAACATATATTTTGTAATAAATTAACAAATTAAGGGATCAAAGCAAGAACAAATTCAAGCCTAGGAAATAGATGGGAACCTACATCATCTCTCTGTGAACAAGGGTAAATTAATATCCAAATCCATGCTATTAATTTCAGAGAGTAAATTAATGCACATCATTTCTGTCACAACCTGGACCCGTCCCTATAGGTTTAGGTCATGATTAGCTAGTAATCCTGGATTACCTTCGGTTAACAGGCTTAGTGGAAGCAATAATGAAATATAACTAAGTCCATTAAGCAATGCATACATGCCAAATTCATCAATATAGATAACTTTAAACTTCATACAAGCTTATATACAACACACCAAAGATAAACTTCTCATATAACATTCATCCTTAACAAGTTTCAAAATAACCAAAGTAAACAAAACAAAAGAAAGAGGTTGAGAAAGCCTGACTCCTCTTGAGTCCAAGCGCGACAACAAAAGTAAATGAAACAAAAGAAAGAGATTGACAAAGCCTGACTCCTCTTGAGTTCAAGCACGCCCCGTCGCGGAGGCACTTCAAAAATGGCTTCGTAGGGGTAGATTCTGAGTCTGCCTTAGGCTTGACATTCCTTCTACTCACCTACATATACATATAAGGAAGAGAGATGAGTTGAAGCCCAATGAGTAATATCAATATAAAGGTTTTATATGAATGAAGTCCAACTTGATACAAAACATATCTTTCATTTTCAGAAATAATCCATTTCAATAAGCAAAACAATTTTAATAACAATCATATCAATCTTTGCGATAACAATAATCATTCAAATCATTATACATGGTACATCCAATAGAGTAACAATGAAATGATGTGCCAAAGCCAATAGGACCACAAGGGTCAATCCAATGGGACCACAATGGGTCAATTAATAATCCATAATACAATGTGAACCATTAAGGTCTAACATTAGAGATCTCTGTGTTTTAATTAATCCAATGGGCCATGGAATTGTTTCCTGCACGCAAGGGCCTATTAATCAATGGGCCATGGTATTGTTTTTCCCAGGCGAGGGCCTCACTGAAGGATGCCACGATTACTTTTTCAAAATGGACATTCATTCACAATATAAAATAAGATTTCATAAACTTCTCTATTGAACAATTTCAAAATACATTTTGAACATATCTTTATAGAGGTATTACTCACAGTGGGTTATACCGATATTAGGCCTTGGCCGTCCACCTACACAATACACATAACAAAGCACACATTGAAACACAAGTCTCAATCAAACGTTCTATCTTAATTCAATTCCCTTTTATGTGTTTCTAATTCATTTCATTATTAGTGTTGTCTAAACAATGTCCAAGAATGCTTGAGAGAGCATGAGAATGAAAACATGCACATGGAATTGTGTTTCAAAATTGCTGAAAATAGAGTAGTTTGTTCGAGTGCACCTTTGGTTGCTCAAGCGGTGTGGACTGCCTACAAAAGTACTAGATGGTTGAAATCTAGGCTCAATGGTCGCTCAAGCCAACTATGAAAATAAACTAAGATTGCTCAAGCGAACCCTTCATCACTCAAGCGGCTTATAAGACTTTGCAAAACTTCTGGATGCATGCAAAGTGCACTCAAGTGACATGTTCATCGCTCGAGTGAAGTGAACGAATTCTGAATTTCCAGAATAGGATTCGAGTTCAAAAACAAGAGTCTAAGTTATGTAATTTGCATGGCTAAACCCAAAAGCATAAAAACTCTTAGAAAACATAAAAACACAACTCATTTGAAATCATAAGTTCAAAACCTTTGTTAATTCTCAAAATCAAACCCAAAATTTTGTAATTCAACCACGCATGGAAGGAATTCAACTCATAACTTTCAAAATGTCAAAATATAAACAATTGAGTATAATTTAGGGAGAATTCTCAAAATCAACAAGTGTGAACTTCATGCATGCATGAATTGTTGGAAAATTAAGCTTAAAGATGATGAAATGTACACGCATGGCCAAATTTTACTCATTCCTACCATATTCAAGTTGATTCTAACATTTCTTTCCAATTACATGCAAATGATCTTATAGACTTCAAGAATTCTACATCTACCTAGATTATCTTCAAGAATTATGGTTGTAGCTCTTACCCAGAGTCCTTATTTTGATGAAATCTAGCAATTTCTTGAATCTCCTCTTCAATTCTCCTCAAATTCTCTCCTCCTTCTCTCTTTAGAGTTGATTCTCCCTCTCTCTCTCTCTCTCTCTCTCTCTCTCTAAAATCTCAACCAAGTGTAGTTTATGAGCTCAATAACATGTTTATAACATATATATATATATATATATGGTGGATTAAGTCTAATTAATTCTAATCAATTCTAATTGATTTATTCAATTTATTTTAGGCCGAATCAAATTTTAATCAAACTTGCCATATGATTCTAAATATTCCAATTAACCTATTGAACTAGTCAATTTTGGTTTATGAATCTGTTTGAGCTTTCAATTTCAAATTATAAGTCAGTACTCTACCAGATATTTCATAGACAAACAGATGCATACAAATTAAACACATAATTATGCAAATATGCTCAATGAAATAATATGTAAAAATAATATGTACGTTGGGGTCGTGACAATTTCGTAGTGCAAGATTTGCTTTGAAAACATCATCAAGAGCCATTGAAAACACTCCTTCTGTTCATGGAACAAAAGTGTTTCCACTTATTCCATGTTCGCAAATGACATAGAATCTCTTGTTTTTCTTCCAAAATAACCAATAAAAGGGAAGAACACAATCCTTTCAACATCAAATCCTAAGGATCATCCAAGTTATCCTATGAAACAACCTCTATCACTCATTAGCATTAAGTATGGGTTGAGACACATGGACTAATGTGTTTAGATGATGAGATATGTGAGGAGAAGATGCATAACAAGGAAAGAACTCTATTCTACATATCAAACTTGTGAATGGATGGCTAATTTCTACTCTCAATCACATCCACTAGGTTCCAAAATACACAATAACAATGGATCTTAGCTAAGGAAAGCAAGAAAAGAGAGAAAAACTAACAATTCAATGGATGGGTGGCTAATTTCTACTCCTAACCACATCCATGAGGACTTATTACATGTTTACAACAGTTATATAATGAGAATAAAGTTAGAAATGAAGAAAAATGGGAAGAAAAGTGGTTAGGAACGCAATAATCTCACGTCTTAAAGTGGGTGAGCTTCTTTGTTTTACAAACTCTCTCTTGGTCCCCTCAAGATCCTCTAAATATGCCATAGGATGTCCAAGAACCTCAACAAGAAGCTTAGGATTGATCTTCAAAGTTGAAGGAGGTAGGTGGGAGATGAAGGAATGAGAGTCTCAAGCCTTGTCTAAGACTTAGGTCAATTTTCCAACCGTTAGAAGTGAGTTGTCAAGCTCTATTTATAGTCTTAGGTATAAATATTTGAGATATTTATGGAAAGTGTATTGAACAAGCTGAAATTCCCAAAAATGCTCTATACCCAAACAATTCAGCCGGCCGTACCCTTTGGTGTCCGGCCAAATGTATCTTGAGCCGCCCATCATATGTTGTTCGGCCAATCATAAAATACATCATTGGATACACTAGGTAAAGTTAGCACAAATTGAAAGAAGAAACATGTATTTTAGAGGATTTCACATCTTTCATTCATTTCCACTATGTCCATTACTCCGTTTGCTTGAAAGCATATGACATTCTGTTTTGAGCAACAATGAGCCTCAAGAGATATTGTTAATGTCTGGAACTACACAACCAAACTCATTTTGAAAAAATATTTCCATTTGGTCAAAAGCACTTTGGCCAAAACAGGTGTTTGGATGGTTTAAAGGCTCAAACCTTAGACTTCTTGCTAAAAGATTCATAGGACTAACACATCTCATTTTCATCATTGAGTACCCAAGAAAGAGCACCCAAGTCTTAAGACTGGTAAAAAATGGGGTGTCTACATATGCCAACAGAGAAAACCCCAGTCATATCATTCTCTAACAAGGATTTGCTAATGGAAAAGTCAAACCATAACAAACCTTTGTATGTATCACTCAAGTATAGAGACAAGTGGGTCCTAGTTGTTCTTGTTGACACAGGGTTCATAGTGAATGTGTGCCCAACATGGACAGCCTATGCCTTGGGCATGAGGCCCTTCGACTTCACAGCAACAAACCAGGCAATTAAGGCATATGATAATACTAGAAAAGAGGTGATAGAAACTATGAAAGTCGGAGTGATTGTGGGACCGGCAGAGCAAGAAGTAGATTTCTATATCACAGACGTCCCAACCTCTTTTAACATGTTGCTAGGAAGGCCCTGACTACACCAACTAATGGTTGTGTTGTCCATAGTTTATTAGAAGGAAAAGTATGCACGGGATGATGGGATTATGACAATCTTTGAGGATACCTCTGTTCGTTTGAGAATAATTTATTTATTTATATTATTATTATTATTATTTATTTTTTTGCGCATTGTTTTGCTTAAGAAAAGTTGTGGGTTAAATTTTGTTGATGTGGCCACATCAATATTCAGTAAACTTGTATTTAAATTTGTAAGTATGCATAGACTTACTTTTTTGTCATATACAAACCATGTCTTGTCATCATGGTACTTTCTACTATGAGTTAAAGTAAAGGGCACTTACCAATCAATCCTATTAAATAAACTTATTTACCTATAGGTCCTAACTGGTTAATTTATCATTGTAAATTTATTTATAAAAACAAGAGAGATTGATAAATTTATCAAGAGATAAATTTATCAATAGGACTTAATGGATAATAAGTTCCAAAAGTAAGACCTATTGGTAATTTACCTTTAAAGTAATGACTAGAAAAGACCAAACAAATTGGCAAACTTATCTTAAGCGGAACTACTAGTTTAGGACTTAACTTATGGTGAGGCTATCTCCTCTAGTGATTGGTTTCAAAACTAGATTAAACAAGTCTTGGATGATGATGTATTAATTCATTTTGTCTCTTTGTTATGGGCAACCTAGATTCATTGTAACAAAACAAACTTTTGTAATGACCCTATTCCTACAACGCAAACCATTTTGATGGCCTGGAAGCTTTGTGATTGGAATGTGATTCCTAAACTATGGTTATGAATCAACCTATAGCTCTAACTGCAATATCCTAGCTATGTTGAAAGTTGGATCAAGACTCTTGCATTCTTTCTTTACTTTTGATATTTCAGATTTACAGCTATGGACCACTACTAAAAATCGAAACTTTTGCTACGGTCTTAAACGTCACAAAAGGTTCACATATCGTCGCAAAAGACTTTTTGTGACGGAGTAGCAACGGGAAATGGGAGGTGGTGGAAGGGGGCATGACAAAAAGTATTTACGACGGTTACAGGCCGTCGCTTTCTTGTAACGACAGTTGATCAATAGTTTTTGCGACGGTTCAACCTGACACAAAAAAGGAAAAAAAACTCCACTTTTAGTGATGATGTTGGTTGCCGTCACCAAAACTTTTTTAGCGACAACATTTGACATCGCGAAAAGTATTATTAGCAATGGTCTAAAACATCACAAAAAAATAGAATTAAATTAATATCGTATTTGCGACAGTTTAAGCCGTCGCTAAAAGTTTGAACTAATATGCATATGCGGCAGGTTAATCCATTGCTAACAAAATATAGAGAAACGATGATTACATTAGCGACGATTTATTATTCTCGCAATAAAATTATTTTCATAAAATCAATATATATTTTATTAATTCATTCCCTGTACAAATTATTAGTATTTTCTAAAATAAAATACATCAATATCCACATCCACATTCACATTTACATTCACAAAATCATACCAAGAATAATATATATCTACCCTGTAACAATTGTCAACCAAATATTATTTACAAAAATATATAAAACATTCTCCAACAATACTAATAATTTTTTATATTCAATAACTCAAATTTTTGTATCTAAAACAAAACAAAAGTATCGACAATACAAATAAAAAAACATATATATTATAGCTTGTTTTGATATAAATAGTAAGCTCCAATATCAATATGCGAAGATATCATCACGTACTCAAAAGGGTTGCATCTGCAGAAAGGAAAAAAAAAAAAAAAAAAAAATCATTTACAACATAATTAATTTTAAGCTTACAAAAAATGTAAAACATTTGATATTTATTTCAATAAACAAATAAGATTGTAAGTTCCAATATCGATATGCAAAGATATCATCATGTACTCAAAACGGCTGCATCTGCAAAAAGAAACCAAAAACAAATAAAATCATTTGTAATATAATTAATTTTAAGTTTACAGAAAATGTAAAATATTTGATATTTATTTCAACAAATAAATAAATAAATAAGATTATAAACTCCAATATCGATATGCAAAGATATCATCATGTACTCAAAAGGGTTGCATCTGCAAAAAGAAACAAAAAACAAAACACTAATAATTTATAGTAAAAAATTACAAGATGGGTGACAAGTGTAACCTAGCGGGGTTGAAGATGACTCATTGTTTGATGCATGTGCTATTTGGAAAAAAACTATCTGATCAAAGTATGACTGTGTATATCTCTTTTTCCCTTCATTTTACCTTGACTAGTTTGACCCCCACGCGCTGAGACTTGAATACCAGAATCTTAACACAAAAGTCCTAGGATACCCATCGCATTTCCCATTATTTCTATCAAGCTTAACGGTACAAAGTACTGGCTTACAGCAGTAACATCAGATCCATTTCCTTCATCACTTTCAAAAATATTTGTAGAAACCATGTTTGTGTGCAAGAAAGCCAGATCCCATTTCCACTTGATTGCTAGGATTCTTGAACTCAAGAAAATTATCTATAGGCTCACAAGGTTGAAGTCAATGATTGCAGCTCTCTTGTCGTTGATTACTTTCATTAACTATATTGTTAGCCTCGTGCTCAAACAATGGGCTTGGAGACCAAAGCAGCTGGTTATTGACAAGTGGAGATTGAAAGGAAGAAGGTTTTCTTTTGGCCTGTAGTGTAAATAGTACAGATTACATGTTAATCTCCAATGCCATAATACAATATCCTTCCAACAGCAATAAAAACTCTCTCTGGCCATATATTTGCTAAATAGCCATCAATCAGCTAGACACCAAGTTAATTAAAGAAAAGGTCCTCTTCCAGGTGCTGCGCATAGTACTGACCAATTACGAATAGTACCTTTTGCATATTTTAGGTTCTACTTATCTGTTAATAATTATATAGACTTATAGTTGTAGGATCAAAGAAGAGATGGATTAGGCTTCTCCAATGATTTATTAGGTAAGGTTGATCTGGTTCTGGCCTCTCAGGGTTTTAAAGGCTTAAAAGTGTGAAAATCAAAGGGTAGCATGGAAAGGAAAAGAAACCTCTAGGATTAAGAATCACTCGTCAAATCCCTTAGGAATCAAACTTATTGTTAGAATTGCATCACACAATCATGGAAAGCTTTAAAGCTAGTGAAAATGATCTTTACCTTGTTCTTTGTTAAAATTGAAATATTGCCTAATCATAGAAGGCTTTACCACTATTTTTTTAACCAAAACTGTAACTCCAAAATGAGAAACTTACTTCAATTTTAAAGCCCTTCTGGACCAACTAAAATCTATAAATAGAAACCTAATAACATTACCCAACTACTAGCCATGGGAAACAAAAAACAACCCATGTCCAGCAAGTTTGAAAATAAACCAAAATACTCTCAACTCTTTAAACATATTTCACATGTATAAACTGACAACCAACAACAAACTTACTTAAAGAATAATTGACTCAAAAACAACTGTGGAATTTCTGGAATTTCCCCCCCCCCCCCCAACACACTAATTGTTCCAAATCAAGGGCTGGGGCTTAGAAGCAACTCTTCTATGCCTTTTCTACATCTTACAAGGGAATAGCCACTAATCACTTAAAAGGACAATCATCTAACTAGGAACTATAAAATTTAACACCAAATAAATTAACAGACTCCATCTACAAACCATTCAAAAGATCACAAACAAACAAACCCACACCTACCTATATATAAATAGGCATATATATATGTAGAGAGAGAGATATACCAGACAAAAGTAACGTGGCCTAGAATAGGGCACTCCAAATTGCAATGGGCTCAAAATGAACTCCTGTGTAACAAAATCAGCTTTTGCCAATATCTCAATCATTATTCTTTGCATATCAAATGTTTGCAACACATACACATGAAAAAACAGAGAGAAAAAGAATGATGTTGTATCAATAAAGTTTGGTTATTTATTAAAGAGAGAGAGAGAGAGAGAGAGAGAGAGAGAGAGAAGATAAAACAAGAAAGCAAGAAACAAAAAAGAAGTGTTAATAATATATATGTAAAGGGAACCGAATTTATTTATTGAGGTAAAAGTTTTCTATACAAACCTCAAACCCCACAACATTCTCTACAAATATCATGAGAGGAGGTTGAGAAGTTTTTGGTATAAGTTCAAGAATTTTGAGAAAAGAAGATGCCCGAGCATCAGCTAAGCCCTTTTGAAGACCTAAATAATAACAGTTTGAGAAGACTTTGCGAATCAAAATGAAATTAACAAACAAAGGAGAGAATAATTTTACCTTGCTGAGTGTAAGGCTGACAAGGAGGAGAAAGAAGCCATGCATGAGCACAATAGCTGTCAAGATCAACAACACTCAGGGTTTGAATGTTACTCTAAACACAGTAAAAAAGTAATATTGACCATAATGTAGACACCCCATTTTTGACTATCCTCAAGACTTGGACGTCACCGTTTGAACACCCAGTGATCATCCATGTTTGTGTTCGTCTCGAGTTCTCGGAGGTCTCGGCTACGCGCCTTGCCTCAGGATCTCTCGACTCGACTGTTTTGTGTTTGGTTTTGCACCAAACACTTGTGTTTTGCTTTTGAGGGGCAAGGAATGGCTTGTGAGACATCCCCACACATCACCGGCCATGGCTAGAGGCCACCGGCCAGTGTTTTGTTGCCATCGGCCATTGGTGATGGCCGGTCGGCACTATTGATGGTCGGTCGGCACATTTTGAGGTCGGTCGGCCAACTTTGTTGGCCGATTAGCCACCTTTTCTGGCCGAGGCCTTTTCTTGAGAGGGTTTGAACCTTTTGAACCCCCTGTTTTAGCTTCTTGAGGAAGCTTGACCCTTTTGAACCCTTGGTTCTAGCTTCTTGAGGAAGCTTGAACCTTTCGAACCCTTGGTTTTAGCTTCTCGAGGAAGCTTGAACCTTTTGAACCTTGGTTCTAGCTTCTCCAAGAAGCTTGAACCCTTCTAAGCTTCCAAGAGAAGCTTGCACCTTTTGCACCCTTGTTCTAGCTTCTCCAAGAAGCTTGAACCCTTTGTTCCAAGCTTCTAAGAGAAGCTTGAACCCTTGTCTAGCTTCTCTAAGAAGCTTGACCCCTTTGCCTAGCTTCTCCAAGAAGCTTGACCCCCTTGACCCTCTTGACCCTTTTTTGCTTAGCTTCTCTTAGAAGCTTCAAGCCTCCATCTTCTCTATAAATAGAAGAGCTCCTCTTCCATTTTAAGGGTTCCAAGATTTGGTCTAAGGCTCCATACATATATCTCTCTTCATATCTCCTCCATTTTAGCTCCAAATTGCTTGGTTCTTGGCCCCTTTGCACACCAACCATTAGCCTAACACCTCCATCATCAACCTAAGGATATTGGAAGCTATTTTCAGAGGCTAAGGGACTGATTTTCTGGACCAAGAAGCTACTGTCCCCTTTTGGTCTTCAAAGGTAACTCATTTTCCCTCTTTATTCCCCGTTTTTTCACACACTTTTAGCCATACTTAGAAGCATTTTTGAGCTTTGTCATAAACTGAAAAAAGTCTTATTTTGAGCTCCTTTTTAAGTTTGTTTAAGAACACTTTTGTGTTTGGGGTCGTTTACCCCCTCTTAGGCCTTGTTTGGCCTCATTTTTGTGCATTTTTTGTGAGCTCCGGGACCACCTTGCTTGGGCCTCCTCACCACTGAAATCTTGAGGGATTTCAGTGGTGAGGATGGTGGTTTAAGGTCCTAAGAAGGAGAGGGCCACCCCCTCTCCTTGTTGTCCTTGAAAAGGGCCATTTTAGCCTCATGTGTGAGCACCATTTTTAAGTTCATGTTGGCCATGTCTTAAGTGTTATTTGTGCTTATTTTGCCATGATATAGCACTGTTTTAAGTTGGTTTAGACACACCATGCTTTCTTTGCATACTTGTCTTGTAATGCCATGAAATTGCCTCAGCATGTATCTAGCATTTAGACCACTATGCTTACTTGTTTTGGCCTAGCTTTGTGAAGCTTTTATGCATGTTTTAGTATGCTTGAGGACTGTTTTTGGTTGTTTGGGTCATCCATGCTTTTCTTTGTATAGCTACCATGCAATCCCCATTATGAGCCTCGAGTGTTGACCCCTCTAGCATGCTTTCCTTGCTTTGTTTCAGTGGTTTGGAACCACTTGCCATGCCATTTCAATCCTTGTAGCATGCTTGTATACTTGTTTTTCATGGCTCCTTTGATACTTCAAGAGGTTGTGTCTTATGCTCCATGTTTAGACATTTGTGTATGCTTCCATGTGTAGGTCATTTAGATGCCATCTAAGTGGTGTTTGGGGCTTACTTTGACATGATTTGGGACTATTTTGATTCACTTTGATCATTTGCTTCATGCGTCATATGATCATGGTTTAAGTCCTTGGGCTAATTCCAAGCTTCTATGCATGCTTTGCTTGTTTTGCTTACTTGGTTTGGCACCATCTATGACATGATTTCAGAGCTTATAATGCATGCCATATACCCATGTTTGTCTTCTTTTAAGT
Organism: Camellia granthamiana; assembly: GCA_036172215.1. Taxonomy (NCBI): domain Eukaryota; kingdom Viridiplantae; phylum Streptophyta; class Magnoliopsida; order Ericales; family Theaceae; genus Camellia; species Camellia granthamiana. The sequence goes on along the minus strand of CM069913.1, from coordinate 76,563,267 downwards.
GTGCTTAAAAGTTGCTTCCTTATGCCTAAGTGTTGGACCATGTGTGCATGCATGTTTGTATGTGTTTTAGCCTTCATTTCCATGGCACTTGGCCACTGTTTTGGGCCTAGTATAGAGCTGCCCAAATTAGTTTAAATCTATGTTTGACATGTTGCTCAAATGTTGTTGCCTTATTCCATGCCTTGCATGCTTGTTAGCTTAGGTTGTGTGCCTAGTACATATTGCATGTTTGCATACTTGCCTCCATGCTCATGTTGCATGCTTAGCTCACATGCTTAGGTTGCATTTGGCATGCATGCCTTGCCTCTTGATTGAGCATGATAGAGGTTGGGCTTTCATTTGTTTGGTTTGCATTACATTTGAAATCAAAATACACAACTTAGCTTCTTGGGCCATCACGCATTGAAATGCGCGATTGGTGGTTCGAGGGTCGAGGACCATCCTCCTTTGAGTCATGAACATGATAAGGAGGGTGGTGGTGCAAACATTGCTTTGAAAATGCATTGCCATGCCTTGTCTGCCCTCTGCTGCTGTCAAACAGGTTTCTGTAGGAAGATTTGGCCAGCCGGCCATCTCCAGTGCCGACCGGCCATCCATTGGTGGCCGATGGATTAATAAGTGGCCGGTGAGTATTCCCCATGGCCGGTGGCCATTCCTCTCAGCCGGTGGCACTCCACAGTGTTCATGGAAGCATCCTTGGGACTTGCACAATTTTCAGAGGAGCAGAGCAGAGAAAACAGAGGCAACATGTGTCATGGCAGTGGATTCCCGGGCGAAGCCAATCCGAGCATGCGTGCATCCCTCTTCTCGAGGCCTTTTACTGTTTTCAATAGCTTAATTAATTTGTTAATTAGTTAAGGGCTTGTAATATTTAATTAGCTAGGATAGTTAATTATTTATTTGGTTTGTATTATTATTTGGTCCCTCCGAGTGAGGGCGTATTTGTAATAAGTGTGGGTGCGTGTGTGCATGTCTTCCAACCCCCACTTCTTTCTCCCTTTTACTTACCTGCTTTGATGGTTAGTATTAGGACATATTTAAATTAGCATACCTTATGTTATGCATGCGTGCATCCATACATTTGTTTTCCATGCACCGGGCTCAGCACATCATGCTAACTGCATATGTATTTCAAATTCCAAGATAAGTACTTGTTAATTGCAGCATTTCACATGCAATATTTAGGATAGCCGAGCCTATTATAGCTGCATTTTGCCTGTGATGCATTAGCCACTTAACATGAACTAGGATCATGCATTGATTACTAACTAGTTTCTGTTTTGGCTTGGAGTACTAGGTAAGCTTTTATGCTTTAGCATACCGCATGCATGTGAGTGTTGCCATAATAGCATGATTACCATGAGGCTAGCTGCTTATGTGATATAACTGCTTGAATGCCTATGGATGGAGGTTAAATTACCTAAATTGGAATAATGCATTAAAACTGTGAGTTTTAAGCCCACTAGATAGTGGCAAAACCATTTTTTCTAAAACCCACTTGAGGGTGGCGAAACCTGCATTTTAGCCTACTTGCGAGTAGCAAACTATTTTCAAAACAAACATGCTATGTTTTGTTCCAATTTAGGCGATTTGGTCTATACTTGTTTGCTGTGCGCATAACATAGTAATTCTAAGCTAATAACCAGAATAAGAACACATAATGCTTTCAAAACAAGATATCATGGTTAGTAGAGGCCGATCTTCGGATCGGGCGAGAGGGGGTGCTCATAGCTGACCTTCCCCAATCGTACCCAAGTTCCCGAGCCGAGGCAACTTTGGTGATGACGGACACGTGGCCTTTGGCACCGAGTCAGGGTTTCCTAAATTTCCCAAAATAAAATATTTAGGTGGCGACTCTGTATTTGGCAAAGCAGTCCATGTTTGGCACTTCTTTAAAAAAAAAAATCTGTTTTCTCAAAACGATTTGCCAGATTTGGACTCTTTGGTTCAGATTAAGAACTGTGACAATTTGAGTCCGAACTGTAGTAGACCCACAAACGAACAGAACGGGACCTCATCCTCCCGGGGCGTTCGGGGACATCTACACATAACAAATTTTAGATAAGCTCTAACAAAGAACTGGTCAAATGCAATCATGGGTAATCAGTATTTCGTAGCAGCCAAGGGCTAAACAACAAATTAATGCTTAATGGCGGAAAACCCATAATCCTCCATGTAGTTGCCAAGATAAATGGGTATTTCATTTTTTTTGTTAACTAAGAGAATAAATAAATAAATAAAAGGATGGAACCTAGGCATATATTGACAGATGATTCAAGGTTCGAAGGGGTGCCACTTTCCCTACTTAGCCCAAGAGAGGGGTGCCCCTTCACAAATTTGTGAAAGGGTGAGAAAGGATTAAATAAAAATAAATCAATGCAAAGGACTTCCTAACAGGTCACCAAAACTTTTAAATTTTAACATAGTAAAATATGAACAGCTTAAACAATAGCCAAAAGTAAAAAATAGATGATGATATGAGTTCCTTTGACAGATGATGACTTGGCTTAGACAATAGGCAAAAGTAAAAAATAGATAATGATATGAGTTTCTCAATTAGACACGCACCTGTACTCAGATGTTGCCATTTGACCTGCCAGCTGCTCAAATGGTTTCATCTTCATTAATCAACACTTTCTTATTCAACTCCTAACCAGACCTTCACAATCCCAAACCCCTAAAACACACTACTATGTTCAAAGCCCTCAGACCATATAACCCAATACACACACCCTAACCACTTTCTGTCTTCTCCAACCTCCAACCCATATCCCACCTTCACATGTCTCTCAAACCTCATCATCATCTCCCCAATTTTTACTCTCAACTTCCCATTCTTCCAAAACCCACTTAAATTCTCTCATCCCTCAAAACATTTTCCACCTTTTGTACTAAAAATATTGCAATTTTGCTTGTATATATAAATGAGAAGCACACAAATTCATCAAAACAAATAGAAACAAACAAATGAAGAGCACTCACATTCATCAAACACATTCACAACACTTTGAATCAACCAATCAACCCTTCACACCGTCTCTCTCCTCTCTCTCTCAATCTCCAATCTCTGCACCACTTTCTAGGGTTCCAATCCCCACACTCATACTTGCATAGACAAAAATGGAGTATCACTTTTCACAGATTCAACACGAGATTTAATTGTGAAAATGTTGCATAATGCGTTGGATTAAAATTGGTGTTTAGGGTTCATTTATTTTTTTTGTTTAGTTAAATCCAATGAGGAGGGTTTCGTTCCAATGAACGAAAAAGAAGAGAAAAAGAGGAGAGGAGAGGCAATGTGACGACCGGGCTCTTTTTCTCTTTTTCTTTCTTTCTTTTTTGCTTCCTTCTCCTTTGATCTTCGTTGGAATTGAAATGACCGGAAATAGTTCTCTAAATAGAGTCTCTGTTCTTGTTTTGTTTAGTGTCGATCTTCACTAGTTCCGGAGAGCGTGGGGTTAGGTCCGGAGTGCCCGGGAGCGAAACAAAAATTTTGTGGGCTGCTAGGCCAGGGCTGCACGTGCGGGGGCCTAGGGCCGCACGTGCGGAAGGCCAACCCGCACGTGCAGAAGGCCAAGCTGTGCGGGAAGAGGGGTGTTTGGCTGGGGAGCACACTTCTTAAATTGCAAGTGCGGGCTGAGGTGCGGGAGGACCCCCGCATGTGCGGGGATGAAGGCTACATGTGCGGTAATGGGTACTCTATACGTGCGGGGATGGGTGCTGCACGTGCGGCACTCTGACAGTCCAAAAATTCTATTTTTTCTCATTTTGAGGCCGAAAATATCTCATTTTCTAACCCTTCTCTCTCACTCTAAAAGCCATTTTCTCCTCCTTCTCTCTAAAAACCCTAACCAAGGCATCCAAGAGCCTTTGATTCTTGCTATCCATTGGGTTTAGATCATCATCTTCCCTCTAAATCTTGAAGATCAAGCTTGAACTCCTCTTGGTGTTGTGGAAAGTTGAGGAATCTTCCATCAAAGCTAGTGTTTCATTTTCTCTTCATCATCAACACTTTGAGGTAGGGAATTCTTGAGTTATATATATATGTTTTGCTACATAAATGTTGATTTTAAAGCTTTCATGAGGTAGTTGTGTTGGTTTTTAATCTTGCACTAAATGAAGAGAGAGAAAGAGAGTTTTGAAAGATGGGTTTCTAAAATCTCAACTCTTTTGTTCTTCCTAGAGGGCTTTCTTTTCATTTGACTCATGAAATGTGATTTTGGGTTGGTTTTCACTTTGAAGTGGACAAATGTTGGATTTTTGACAAAAACCCTAGAAATTGGGGATTTTGGAAAAGATGGAAATGTCTATGGTATTTTTATTCTTCTTGTGTTAAAAGAATAAATGAGTGTAGACTACATGGGTGTTTTGAAAAATGACCATCTTATGATATGTATATTGAAATGGAGAACTTTGTTTCAAAGACTATAGTTAAATACATGAAGACATAATGTTGTGAGATGACAAAATTGTTGTACACTATAGATTGTGTGAATCATGAATAATGGAGATTTACGTTGAAAATATCACATGTGGCCTTGGAAGAATTAAATTGATTAGAATTGTGCATGATGGGAAATTGTTGTTGTGTGTTGAAGGCACATGGTTAGTTGTGTGAAACCACATTAAAGGGAGGAAATGAGAAATGGAATTATTTTGTCATTGTTGTTAAGACATTTGAAATTGAAAAAGTGTTATGAGATATGGAAAGATCATGGCATTGCATTTTCATTCTATTGTTATTTTACATTGTAATTTCGATTGAAGATGTTTATCTCATGAAAGAAAATGATGTTGTAATAAGAACTATGAAATTGTGGCATGGGGTAAATACGTGGTAAGTCCGGATAGGGGGTGTAGTTAATCTTGATAAGTTGGCCTGAGTGTCTGCGGTGAAAAACCAGAAAACCGCACGGATAGGTGTCGAGCCTTCCGGTTAATAATGGTAAAAATGACGATTGGGTAGTACTTGTAGAGTCTACTTGCAGACATCAGCCTAGGGATTACCATTGTCATGTTTACCACCCCTGTTGATTAAAATTGAAAGTTTGAAATGTGTTGAGGTTGCAAGCTTTTATTGAAAAATGGAAATCTTTGAGAAGAGCATGAAATGAAAATTTTCTTTAAAAAGGGCATTGCATGGCATTGGCATTTGCTTTTACATTGAGAATCGCATAACTGTATATACTTTGTGAGAATTCTCTACTGGGCTTTATGCTCACCCTTATGGGACTTTGGTGCAGTTAAAGATGTGGTGATCCTGCCGAACTGAGGGCATAGATATTTTTGAGAAGAGTAAATAGCTCTTTTATTTTGTTGTAGTTCTTTTTGTAAGCCAAGGGCTAATATGTATGGGTTCGAGAGGCCATTTTTTGTAACCGGACTATTGTCTTAGAAGATGTAAGCCTTTAAGGGCATTTTATTATTTTGAGACTAGATGATTCACATGCTATAGATTCAGGTGTTCTTTTGTTTCGTTGAATGTATATCACATGTGGAACTTTTGTATTAAACTCATTTATTAAATATGTGAAGATGGAAGGATTTTGTTATCATTTAGTAAATGTTCATTAATGTGGGTAGTTCATATTGAATTATTTCGGGGCGTTACAGGCAAGGAGAGTAGAGGATAGCAGAGGAGAAATATACCCAGATGCCGGAGGGAGAATCGGTGGGAAGTCACCGCCGCTGCTGCTGCAAACAGTCTGTAAGGGTAACGAGACAGAGAGAGATTGTGAGGGTCTGTGCGAACAAGTGTGAGGGGGAAAAAAATGAGAGGAGAGAAGGGTTACCTAGAACTCCTCTCATGTTGGTGCTATTGGGGCAGCGAGAGGTGATATCCATGTACTGACCGAGATCGAGAGAGAGTGGCGGCGATATCAGCTTGGTGAAGGTGGATCAACAAACTGATGCTGGCGGGAGTGAACTCGTAGATGAAAGATGGAGCGATGTCGGCTTGGTGAAGGTGGATCAACAAACTAATGCTGGTAGGAGTGAACTCGTAGATGAAAGATGGAGAGAGAGAGAGAGAGAGAGAGAGAGAGAGAGAGAGAGAGAGAGAGAGAGAGAGAGAGAGAACTCGAAGATGGAAAATGGAAAGCGAGAAAGGGAAAAACCAAAATATTAGGGCGCCAAGCATTTGAGAAATTTGGGACTTTTGGGTGTTTTGTGGCTATTAGCGACGACACAATGATGCCCACCGCAAAAAAATAAATTAATAAATAAATAATTTAAAAATATGTATTTACGTCAGGAGGGAAGAACCGTTGCAAAAAATCAGCCTTTTGCGATAGTGATTGGTTTACTGTCACAAAAACCATTGAACATATGCTTCTGCTTTTTGAGATAGAAATTACCATCGCAATAAGTGACTATTGGCGATGGAATACTAACCGTCGCAAAAAGCAGCTTTTTGGGACGGCAATATATGCCGTTGCAAAAAGTTCAGTGTCATATGCCCCTCTTTCTAGTAGTGGACCTTGTGTGATTGATAGATCTTGGAAGCAGGAGTCTTTACAAGCTGGTGTCGTGTGGGTCACCTTTGACGTCCATAGAAAAGAAACTGTTCCAATGTGTGGAGGCCTTAAAGTTGTCTTCCCCAACAGTTGAGAAAGCCCGAGCATGCCTAGTTGCTCTATATTTCCACACCGCTAAGACTTATTTAATTTTGATAGTCAATTTTTTTTTTTTTTTTTTTTTTTTTGTGGCTAAAAAATTGCCTTTCAATGCGAAATATATTTTTCCAACACATACTTCTTTAGAAGGGTGAACTTCTTTAGTAGAGCAAAATCACTATCAAGAATACAAGCTTTAGATTGCAAAGATTGAGCTTACAAAACATTGAGGTTCCAATCAAATGAATTTTGCTATCCCTTCTTCAAATATTTATGATTTGAATAACGAATCATATTCTGCCTATGTTTGATGGTTAGGTATGGGGCAAAAGGTCATGATTTATGAACATCTATATTAGATGGAGAGATGAACTTATCCAACTTAACTTTTAGCTTTTCTTTTAAGGTTCATTATATGTCCATAAAATCTTTGATGACTATGATGACAAATGGACATGTTTGAGTGGGTTTTAATTGGGTTAATTTAAATTGTTGCTTTTGGAAAGCCAAACCAAACCTGCACAACAAGTAATAATAGGGCTTAATTAAGTTGACTTGTCCTAGGGAAATTTGGCAAAGAAAAAACTAAACGAATAAAAGGCATAATTAATACAAATACAAACTAAAGAATTAAGTATAACAGACATTTTGTTCTTGGAGTTTATAATTGCATTTTGATTGAATATTGATATAAGTAAAAATGAAGAGTAAGGTAGACAAAGAAAAAGTCATTTTCTTTCGAATATATGGTATCAATCATTTTTTTTTTTTTTTTATCAGCAAAATAAACACTTTATTGATGAAACTAGAATGAAAAACACCATAGAATACATCAAGAAAGAAGGCCAAGGAGTTGCACATCATAGCAACCCATCCTAATCCCAACTAGGTTGGCACCAAGAGGACTACACAATCATCTGAAGACTCAAGGCCAAGTTGGTAAGGAACCAACAAAACAAACAAAAAACAAAAACAAAAAAACGCACTGACCCAAACAAACAAACCATAGCACCTAACAACACAATCACCCCTGCCCAACACAGTAAAACACCCAACCTGCCAACAAGATTTCTCAACCCGCCCCAATACAAACACGAATCTGGTTAAGATCATAAATAAAATCACTAACCGTGTATTGCCACGCCTTTGATGATGATATCAACCAAATAGCCACCCTAGTTTTAATTAAGTCAGATAGATCCCACCTATCAGCCTTAGCTTCTTTGAAGACACAATCATTTCTTAACTTCCATATAGACCACAAGGCAACAAGTGGGACAATCCTCCAAATCTTCCTTTCTTGCTTCTTCAGTTTACCACCCTCCCACCAACTCAATAGGCCAGCAACTGAATCTAGAATAACCCATTGCAACCCCCACCACTGTACTAAGGAAGACCATACATTCCACACAAAGGGGCAATGTAGTAGCATATGACGCACTGATTCCTCCTTATCTTTACAGAAGTAACACAAGGTGGACATACCACCCATAAGAACCCCAATCTTTTGTAGAAACACCGAAGTTTTAATCTTATGCTTCCATGCAAGCCAACCGAAGAATTGCACTTTGGGAGGAAGAGCATTATTCCAAATCAAATTAATAGGTTTGGGAATAAACCCTCCCACTATAGTGTTAAGGTTGTACAAAGAAGATACTGAGAACATACTTGTGGAACTGGCTGCCCAAAGTGGGTGATTCGCTGTTCCCTTGCTAACTGTAGGTCTAGAATCCAGAATAGAGGCTAACCTCAGCATTTCTAATTTTTTCCATTCAAAAAACTCCCTTCTACGTAATATATTCCACTCCCCTGATGTTTCCTTCAGATTAGAAAAAAATACTAAGTGAGCCTTTCTTTTCCGTTGACAGGCTAAACAATCTGGGAAACTCTTCTTTCAGATAGTACGAGCCACACCACTTATCTTCCCAAAACCTTACTACCATCTCCCACCCTTATCTTAAAATTAACGCGAAACCTGTCCAGCAGATCTGGATTGAAATTGGGCACTGAGATTATGTCGGACCAAAGTCTTGACAGTCTATTGCTAGCAGCAGTAGAAGGCAGCTAACTATACTCCTCCTGATTATACTTGCTACAGATCACTCTCCTCCACAATGCCTTTGTCTGACCTGCAAACCTCCATCACCACTTAAATAATAAGCAAAAGTTAGATACCCTAATTTTTCTAATGCCCAAACCTCCTGCCCAATACTTGTAGTAACCTCCTCCCACTTGACCAAGTGCACCTTTCTTCTAAGATCCGAACCTCCCCATAAAAAAGCTGCTTGAATTCTCTCAAGTTCCTTAGCCACACCCTCAAGCATTCTAAACAGAGACAAGTAGTACACATGTAAGCAAGATAAAACTGACTTGACCATAGTCAACCTACCTGCAAAGGACAACATTCTTCTTTTCCAACTAGCTAGTTTATCTCTAACTTTGTCTAGAACTGGTTTCCACGTTTTCCTCCTCCCCAGATTCGAAAATGTGATTATAAGACAAATCCATGACAAAGTAGAATGCATGGCCGTACAATTCTCAAATCAAACGGACAAGCAATGCAAAAGCCAAAAACGAGCCAAGCTCGTAATCGCGTGAAATTTGGTGGGTCAATAGAAAAAGTGATTTTAGGACGGATCCATAATGATGTAGCATGCATGGCCGCAAAATTCTCAGATCGAACGGGTAGGCAAAGAAGAAACTAAAAACCTAGTGGGCTCGGAATCGCATGAAATTTGCTGGATCAAGAGAAAATGTGATTTGGGGATAAATCAATGGGGATGTAGTATGTGTGGCCAAACAATTCTCAGATCAAACAGACAGGCAATGAAAAAGCAAAAAACGGGTCAGGCTCGAAATCGCGTGAAATTTGGTGGGTCAATGGAAACCATGATTTTAGGACTAATCCTTGATGATGTAGCATGCATGGCCATACAATTCGTGGATCAAACAAACATACAATGCAAAAGGTGAAAATGGCCTGGACTCGAAATCGCATGAAATTTGGTGGGTCAACAGAAAACATGATTTCCAGATGGATCCATGATGATGTAGCATCCGTGGCCATACAATTCTCGGATCAAACAGACAAGCAAGGAAAAAGCCAAAAATGGGTCGAGATCGGGATCGCGTGAAATTTGGTTGGTCAATGCTAAACGTGATTTTTGGAAAGATCCATGATGATGTAGCATGCATGGCAATAAAATTCTCGGATCAAATGGATAGGCAATGCAAAAGCCAAAAATCGATTAATCAGAATTGCGTGAAATTTATTGGGTCAATAGAGAACGTGATTTTAGGAGGGATCCGTGATGAGCTTGCATGGCCATACAATTCTCAGATCAAACGGACCGCCAATACAAAAGCCAAAAATGGGTCGGGCTTAGAAACGCGTGAAATTGGTTGGGTCAATAATAAACGTGATTTTAAAAAGGATCCACGATGATGTACCATGCATGGCCATACAATTCTTTGATGAAACGGTGAGTCAATGCAAAAGCCAAAAACGGGCCAGTCTTGGAATCGCGTGAAATTTGGTCGTTCAATAGAAAACATGACTTTAGGAAGGATCCATGATGATGTTGTACGCATGACCATACTATTCTTTGATGAAATGGACATGCAATGCAACTACGATAAACGGGCCGGGCTCGGAATCGCATGAAATTTTGTGGGTCAATTGAAAACGTGATTTTAAGACGGATCCATGATGATGTAGCATGCATGACCATACAATTCTCGGATTAAAAGGACAAACAATGGAAATGCCAGAAACGGGCCTGTAGACACCCCATTTTTGACCGCCCACAAGACTTGGGCACTACTGATGGTTTACTTGGTGGAGAAAGGTGTGCAGGGCACAGGTCCAATTTCTTCGGCAAGGAGAGAGGCGAATCTCAACTTCACCCCCCATTTTGAACCAAAATTATTTTGGATGGTTTTTAGACCTTAAAACCCTCTCTTTCAAAACATTTTTTAAAATAAAATTCCCACGATGTTCCGACGCTCGCATTTCGGTAAATGATGCGCTTTCGGTAAATTGAGCAAGGACAAAGTGGAGATGAATGAAAGAGAGATGAAATCTTTGAAAAATCTTTCAAAACACCTTGCTAAGGGGTTTGGAGTTGAAGAAAAAGGAAAAGAGGGGAGAAACGAAGTTGGAGAAGAAGTTCGGCAGGGATCCGGGTAGAATGGAGTCGAGCAGTCCTCGCTAAATCAGGCTTATTCATCTACATACTTGGACTTTAGCTATGAGGCCATAACCATTGGAAAGAAGACTTCCGGGGCTTCATTTTTCACTCAAGAATCTCTCAAAACCAAGTCCGGGAGGGGGAGATATGGTTAGTTGAAGCAGGGGATCAATCCGGTTGGATCGAATCTGCGCGGCTTCACCAAAAAGAGCATAACTTTTTGTACAAGAGGAATTTTAATGCAAGGTTTGCGCTATTGGAAAGCTAACTTCCGGGGCTTCAATCTGGACATCCACCGGAACTTTTTGACCACATCAGCCACCCATCGGCACTCTATTTGGCCGACCGGCCAGTAAAAATTGCAGGTCGGCAATTTATTGTGCCGATGACCCTTTTTCTTGGCCGATTTGACCCTTTTGACTCTTGCAGGCATGGTGTATGCCAGCTGTGCTAGCTGGGATGCACAGACCCAGCTCCCCGTGCATATATGTGCCTATTTTAAGGCTTTGACTCCATTTCTTGGACCTTTTGCTCAAGGTTTCTTGGGGAAGCCTTGACCCTTTGTCTTGGCTTCCTCAAGAAGCTTGCACCCTTGCCTTAGCTTCCTTGATAAGCCTTGCCCCTCTTGATCCCCTTGACCCTTCTACAATAGCTTCTCTAAGAAGCTTGGAGTCTTCCTCTTGTCTATATAAGAAAGGTCCCTTCTCCTTTGATTAGGTTGGATTTTTTGGAGCAAAAAACCAGATATAGACATACATATCTGATATATATACACCTATATCCCTCCATCTCTCACTATATCTCTTCCATTCAACCATTAAACACCCTTGTTCTTGGGCCTTTTCTTCATCAACCCATAGCACAATACCTCCAACATCCATTCCAGCAGCTTGAGGCTGTTCTTCAGAGCTTAGGAACACCTAAACTTGGTCCAAGAGGTGCTGGTTTGCTGGTCTTCAAGGGTGAGTCCTCCTCTTCCCTTTTCTAGTCTTTTCTTGCTTCATATCTAAGCCATAGTTTCTTGCACTTTTGGGCTCCGACCCAAACTGTAAATCATCATATTTTGAGGTCCGCTTCATGTTTGATTGAGGACCTCTTGCTTTTTGAGGACAGCAGCTAGCACTTCCTTCATTAGCCCTCTTATGCCATTTCTCTTGCATAGTATATTTGGCTTGTGTATAATCTGTTTTGGAGCATGATGTAAACTTAAAATAGGCTTATTTTGAGCGCTTCTTCAACATTAAAGAAGGGCTCAACACTGTTTGGAATCTCCATGCATGACTTGCCATTGTACCCCTCTTAGGTCCCCTTTTTTTGCATGATTTGTTAGGCTGTTGAGCCTCTGTTTTGGACCTTGGGCTGAACTTAAATGGGGCTTATTTTGACCCTATATTCATGTTTCATTAAGGGTCCATTGCTGTTTGGGTACTTCATGTTATAGCCCTCTTATGGCCTCAATTTTGCATGGCATTTTGAGCATATTTCTACACTATTTTGGGCTTGATCGTCTACTATAAACAGCCATATTTTGGGCCCCTCTTCAACATTGTTGAAGGGCCCTAACCTGTTTGGGGCCTCCATGTATCAGTTGCCTCTTTGCCCCTCTTGTGGCCCATTTCTTGCATAGGATTTTGGCCATACTTGTATCTGTTTTTGGGGCTTGTCATAAACTACGAAATATCATATTTTTGGTCCCTCTTCAACATTGTAGAAGGGACCACCTGTGTTTGAGACCAGAAGCCGTGACTTGCCTCATTACCCCTCTTGCGGAGCCATTTTTGCATGCTAATTTTACCCTATCTATGCTCACTGTTTGGTCATGATTTAAACTGTAAACATGCTTGTTTTGGGGCTGGCTAACTTCTTTCTTCATGCTTCATGTTCAAATTATGCATGTTTGATATAGCGACAAGTCATTTCATGTGCTTAATATCGCATTTCGGGACCATTTCCTTGCATCGGGTGTCATGTTTGCGTATTTCGGGGCTGTTTTGCATCACTTTTAGCTACTGAAATTTGCATTGTTTGCATACCATGACCCATGCTTTGCCATGCCTTGTTAGGGTGGCATTCGTGCCTTAGGTTTGGTCCTCGGTTTGCGTGCACGCGTGCACGCATTTCGAGTGTCTCATTTTCATTTAATGGCCGCTGATTTTGGCATGCTTGTGAGCTATGTTAGTTTAAGTCCATCGTTGCATGTTGTTGCATGCCATGTTTGTTTACATGTTTAGGTTGCGCGCCTAGCATACATTGCTCATTTGCATGTTCATGTTGCATACTTAGCCGCCATGCCTAGGTTGCATTCCATTGAGCATGCATCCCTCGCCTCTTGACCAATCATGATAGGGGTTGGGGCCCTTTGATTTGTTTTGTGCTTGCATTTCATTTGATATCAAAGTTGCTAACTTGGCCTTCGGGCCATCATGCATTGAAATGCGTGATTGATGGCCCGGGGGTCGAGGGCCATGCTCCCTTGAGTCTAACACATGATAGGGAGTGTGTCCATGCACACATTTGCTTGAAATTTCATGCCATGCACTATCTATCCCCTGTTGCTGTCAAAACTGTCTTCCGCAGGAAGTTTCTGCCGACCGGCAACATTCAGTGCCGACCGGCCATTTATTTAGTGCCGATAGCCTTATCTCCAGCCGATGGATATTGTACACGGCCGGTGGATATTCTATTCAGCCGATGGTGTTCTAAAGCGTGCAGGGAACCAGTTCCAGAAATTTGGCATTTTTAAGAGAAGCAGGGCAGTAAAAACAGAGGCAACAGTGACATGGTGCGGGTTTCCGGGCAAGGCGGGCGGCTGTGGCCACCTTTCCTTTTTGCATTTATTTGTTAAATAATTAGAAATTTTGTAATAATTAATTTATTTATTATTCGGACTGTAATATTTATTCGGTCCCTCCGAGCGAGGGCGCAATTGTAATAAGTGTGCGTGAGTGGGTGTATGTCTTCCAACCCCACGTCTTTCTTCCCTTTTATTTACCTGCTTATGATGGTAGATTAGGGCACATTTAAATTAGCATAACAGTATGATAGCATGTTTGCATTCATTCATCTGTTTTGCATGCGCCGGGCTCGGCACATCATACAAACTGCATTGTATTTCAATTCCAAATTGAATACGTGTTATTTGTAGCATTCTACATGCCATGCTTAGGATAGCCGAGCCTGTCTAGATTGCATCTTTGCATGTGTTGCATTAGCCATTTTCAAACATGAACTAGGATCATGCATGTGATTACTAACTAGTTTCTGTTTTGGATTGGAGTACTAGGTGAGCTTTTTATGCTTTAGCATATCACATGCGTGTGAATGTTGTCATAATAGCATGATTACCATGAGGCTAGCTGCTTATGTGATATAACTGCTTGAATGCCTGTGGATGGAGGTTGAATTACTTGAATTGGAATAATGCATTAAAACTGTAAGTTTTAAGCCCACTAGATAGTGGCGAAACCGTATTTTCTAAAGCCCACTTGAGGGTGGCAAAACCTGCATTTTAGTCCACTTGCGAGTAGCAAACCATTTTCAAAACAAACATGTAATGTTTTATTCCAATTTAGGTGATTTGGTCTATACTTGTTTGCTGTGCGCATAACATAGTAATTCTAGGCTAATAACCGGAATAAGAACACATAAAGTTTTCAAAATAGAATATCATGGTTAGTAGAGGCCGGTCTTCGGACCGGGCGAGAGGGGGTGCTCATAGCTGACCTTCCCCAATCGTACCCAAGTTCCCGAGCCGAGGCAACTTTGGTGATGACGGACACGTGGCCTTTGGCACCGAGTCAGGGTTTCCTAAATTCCCCCATTAAAAAAATATTTAGGTGGCGACTCTGTATCTGGCAAAACAGTCCATGTTTGGCACTTCTTTTCAAAATCTGTTTTTCTCAAAACGATTTGCCAGAGTTGGACTCTTTGGTTCAGATTAAGAACCGCAACAAACAAAAAAGGGGAGTCCCAACTGTAGCGAGGTCCCCCGCGGGCGTTGTTACAGGGCCAGGCTCGGAACCGCGTGAAATAGTTGGGTTAATAAAAAAATATGATTTTAGGACAAATCCATGATGAAGTAGAATGCATGGCTATACAATTCTCGAATCAATCGGACAAGTAATGTGAAAGCCAAAAATAAGCCAGGCTCGGAATATGGTGAGTTGATAGAAAACGTGAAATTTGGTGAGTTGATAGAAAACGTGATTTTAGGACGGATCAATGATGATGTATTTTTACATGTTCTTATCATAATTTTTTGCCACTGTTTTAGCCTATTCGAGGTTGTTTTAGAGCTATCCTAATTTATTTAATTAGTTCATGCTTTGATTAGTTTGCTTATTGTCTCATAAGTTCGCAGATATAGCTTGTTGTCTGTTGTTCTTGGCCTTTCTTTGTTTAATTTCCATGTTAAGAGCCTCATTTTAATAATCAACTTACCATTCATTTCGTTCATTTGAGAGTTGTTTCAATCGGTTGATGGTTGTTCAAAACATGAGCAAGAGATCTATGCTTAATTGCTTACTCTCTACAGAGGTTCATCGTCAATGACATAGTCTCTCTTTCATGTTGAGAATCACTTCCTGTTTGACATGCTTCTTATTTAGTGGACGTAATCTTTAGAGGACTTAATTCGTTATAATGGACTAAGGAATGGAAAGGTCTAAAAATTACTAAAATGAACCAACCCATATAAAGAAAATTAGTCATATTGCTTGGATTCGGCCGGACATTATGCCAAGTGTATTGTGTCAAGGGTCATCTTATATCAATTCATGATGTTTTGATGAGCCTTGAAGCATTCCTACCTCCTTCTTTGAGCTTACTCTATGATAGGAGGAAGGGGTGGTTATTGATTCATTGCATTCATTAATTTTTGTCCAAAATCATGCCCTAACTCATCAAGCAATCAATTTGCTCATTGATGATTTTGGAAATGACTTAGTTCTTCTCTTGAGGCTTTCCATGACAGAGAAGAGTAGAAGGGACAGACACAGTTCAAAATAACTCTGTTTGCGCTGTTTTCACTTTAGAGCACAAAAACAAGGCTTTTCACAAAAATAGGGCATGATTGGCCTTATTTGGGCCCGGCCGGGCCTCATTTGGGGCCGGTCGAGCTCCAATGTTTGGTTAACAGCATGTTTTGTAGAAAACAAAGGGTAGTGGCTGAAAGTGAAACAGAATTGTCTGGGCAAACATAGCAATTTCTAGACGCTACGCATGCAAGCATTGTGCATCCTTGTACATCCTTGTACATCCTTGTTTGATGATTAATCATTAATTATTATTGTTGTAATTAATTATTATTGTTGTATTTAATTAATATTGTTGTAGCCATTATTTATTTGTAATTGTTATGGCTAGTTAACTTAGATAGCTAGTTCATTTCTTTGGTATTCATTAGAATTTGTAAAAAGTAGTTAGCTTAGTTTAATTCATTCATTCAGTTTTGTAATAGTTAGTTTAATTTGGACACTCGGACATTCATTCGGACCCTCTTGCATAAGGGTAAAACTTGTAATAATGTGTACGTCTTCCAACCCCACGTCTTTCTCCCTTTTATTTACTCGCTTATGATGGATAATGTAGCACATCATATTTTGTTTAGCATTTTCCACGTTTGCATCCACTTGTCTTGCATGCATTGAGGCTCGCTTCATCATTCTAACAAGCATTGTCGTTTATTACTTCGTTGAATACGTGTTTAAAACCGCATGCTTCCAAATTGATTCGAATGTCATAATTAGTAGCCGACCCTATTAATTGCATCATTGCATGTGTTGCATTAGTCATGTTGCATTAATTAGGGGCATGCATGTTTTCTAACTCTTTTGTTTCTTTTGGCTTGCCTTGGAGTACGAGATGAGCATTTTTGTGCTTTAGCATATCGCATGCGTATGATTGTTGACATGTTTAGCATGATTGCCATGAGGCTAAGTGCTTAATTGATATACTTGCTTGAATGCCTGTGGATGAAGGCTAATTGCTTGAATTTGAATAATTTGAGTAATGTACATATACGATCACTTTTTCAAGTGGTACATATTCGAAACAATTTTCAAAACAAATATGAAATCAAAGTGTTCCAATTTTTCCAAATTAGTCTATACTTGTGTGCAACACATAGTAATGTTACCCTAATAACCGGAACAAAAGCATATAATGTAAATAAGATTCACATCATGATTAGTAGAGGCCGATCTTTGATCGAGCGAGTGGGATGCTCAATTCATAACTTTCCCCTCTTGTACCTAAGTTCCCGAGCCGAGACAATCTTGGTGATGACGGACACATGGCCTTTGGCACGAGTCATGGGTTTCCTAAATTTCCCGAAAATATTTAGGTGGCGACTTTGTAATCGAGCAAAGCAGTCCATTTTTTGCATTTTGATTCAAAACCAATTTTCCAAAAGATTTGCCGGATTTGGACTCTTTGGTGTTTATCTATTTCACATTGCACTTGTGAGATCAGGTTCAGAACCACGGGAGTCCCAACTTTGTCATATTCAAAAGGAGCACAAAAAGTCGAGCTACAATAGTGATGCATCTTATAAAGGTTTGAGTTGTGTCTTAATGCAGAATGGTAGGGTGATTGCTTATGCCTCCTGACAGCTGAGACCACATGAGAAAAACTATCCAACGCATGACCTAGAACTTACAACAGTTGTGTTTGCACTGAAAATATGGCGTCACTACCTATATGGAACCACATGTGAAGTGTACACCGATCATAAAATCTTAAAGTACTTTTTCACCCAGAAGGAATTGAACATACGACAAAGACTCTAGCTTGAACTGATCAAGGACTATGATTTACAGATTCACCACCATCCGGGCAAAGCCAACACTATAGCAGATGCACTCAGTAGAAAGAATGTAGGGAATCTAGCCTGGTTGCTTTCGGATCAGGAAGAATTGCTATTAGAGTTTGAACAACATGAAATTGAAGTGGTATCTTTGGAACAAGATAGCTTGATAGCTATAATGTCCGCATAGCCTGCAATTATTGAAGAAATCAAACAAAAGCAAAAGAATGATGAGTTTTTGAAGAAGATTTATGATGAATTTGACACCAAGCCTAATCCGGGGTTCACAATTGAAAATTCTGTGTTGAAATTTCAAGGGAGGTTATGTATTCCTAATGAGCCAGACTTAAAAAGGAAAATTTTAGAGGAAGCTCACAAGTCAGTGTTTGTCATGCATCCAGGAAACACTAAAATGTACCATGATTTGAAGTTAGTATATTAGTGGCCCAACATGAAAAGAGAGATTGCCGACTTTAATTCTAAGTGCTTACAATGTCAAGAAGTGAAACGAAGCATCAGAAACCAGCAGGCTTGCTTCAGTCTCTCCCTATTCCGGAATGGAAATGGGAACATATCACCATGGACTTCATTGTTGGCCTACCTTGAACGCCTAGAGGTATGGACTCTCTATTTGGGTTATAGTTGACAGACTGACTAAGTCTGCTCATTTTCTTGCTATAAAGACTTCTTTTACTGCATATAGAAGTTGTGAGTCTAGTTGCATGTATTACATGAATTCAAGAAGTTGATTATGGAAGAATTGAGTATAATTGATTATGGAAGAATTGAATATAATGGCATACATGCATGCATAAGCCTTCATCTTTGAGTTCAATTTTCTATGAATTCTTACATGCATGGGACTTCTACACATTTATTTGGAGAGTTCTTCATGTTTTTACACTTGTCATGCCATTTGATCAAGTCTTGAAAGGATGAGGGCAATACATGTCATGCATGGTTCCACCTTCATGATTTAAGTTTGATTTTGAGAATTGGGTCCATGATTTTGAGCAATTGGTTTCAAATTGACTACATTTCCAAGTTCTAAAATGTTTTTCTATGTTTTTGTACTAAAAATACAAGTTTTGGACCTTTGTATATCAAATTTGAACTGCAAACACAATTCTGGAAATTCCAGAATTCGGCCTGTCTGCTTGAGGGAAGAAAGTGTCGCTCGAGCGTAAAAATCGAGCTCCCAGAAGTTTTACAAAATTTTACAGACCGCTCGAGCGACCAAAGTTGCACTCAAGCGAAGACCCTTTTTACTCAGTCTTCCGCTCGAGCGACCATTGAGCATCCATCGAGCGGAAAATACATGCAACCAATACTTTTACAGACTACTTGAGCAACAGAAGTTTCGCTCGAGCGACCACCCTTATTTTTGAACCCCCGCTCAAGCGAAGGAAGCTGCGCTCGAGCGGAGACCCTGTTTTCAGCAAAGTTTGACTAACTTTTTTAAGTGCATACTTACATCCTCATATTATTTCAAGTACTCTTAGGCACCAATTTAGCTCACATAAACATGGAATGAGTTAGAAGCACGTGAGGAAAATTTAATTAAAACAACATGGTTATCGAATGGTACTCCAATTGCATTTTAGTTATGTGTTTTGTATAGGTGGACATTCGAGGCCTAGTGACAACGTACCCCACTGTGAGTAATAACTCTGTAAAGATATGTTCGAGTTACATTTATTTTTGAAAATGTTATTGTTATCAAAATTGATATATGAATGATTGAATGGCTTATTGAAATGAATGGTTTATCAAAACGTCATGATGATGTAGCAAAACTATTATTGTTCATCGAATGGTTTCTTGAAACTTTAGTTTCTTATGAATGAATAAAGTTCCCTTTTGAAAATGTATTCGTGGGATCCTTTAGTGAGGCCCTCGCCTGGGGGATATAATACCATGGCCCATTGCTTAATAGGCTTCGCCTAGGGGATATAATACCATGGCCTATTACTTAACAGGCCCTCCCCTGTGGGATATAATACTATGGCCCATTGATAAAGAGGCCCTTGCTTGGGGGAAATAAATACCATGGCCCATTGGCCCTCGCCCGGGGGAAACAATACCGTGGCCCATTGGATAATTGAAATATAGAGATCTTTGCAGTTAGACCTTAATGGTCATATTGGATAAGATATATTGATTGATCCATGGCGGTCCCATTGATTGACCCTTGAGGTCCCATTGTTATTGATACATTGTTACTCTATTAGATGTTCCACATAAATTGTCATTGAGTGTGTAATGCTATTGAGATAATATGGATTATTGAGAATTGTATTGAAATCAAAATTGTTTTGAAAACGCTATTGAACAATGGTTCTGTTATTGCAAAGGATTGATATGATGGCTAATCTAATTAATATTTGTACTAGTATGGAACTTCATTCATATAACCTCTTTATTCTGTTATTAGTCATTGGGCATGTGTGTATATATATATATATATGTAGGTGTGGAAGTTGGGCATCAAGGATAGAGATCGCCTCGGAGTCACCCCATGGTCAGCCTTTTGTGGAGCTCCCGAGATGGAGCCAACTTGGACTCATGAAGAGCCAAGTAAAGTCTGAACCCCCTTTTTGTTATGAACTCTTCGTTGGTTTTTTGTATAGGGGTTTTTGTGTATGTAAGACTTGACAAGTTTGAATTTGTGGCTAAACGTTGTTTTTGAAAACTTTTGTGATATATGCACTTACCTTTGGATTGGTTATACAGTGTTAATGTGAACTCTTTTCATATATGCATAGCTCGATGGACTACTTCTATATTTTAATTTGCTTCCGCTAAGCCTCATAATTCATGTTGATTTGATTTTGTTAATAGAGGCCGTAGGTAATCAGAGATTACTGGCTGGTCATGATACTAAACCTATAGGGGTGGATTTGGGTTGTGACAGAGTAGTATCAGAGCATAAGTTATATCTCACTCACTGGTTCATTGAGCTACAGAGAGTCTAGAAGAGACTTCAAGATTGCATTCTTGTACATTTGAAATTTTGAGTGAGATGATTTCGTGATTATATATGCAATTGTATGCATGAATATCTATTGTGTTTGTCATAATACAAGTTTCATATAGAAAATGGTGAGGGCAAGAGGTGATGAGCTAGAGGAGGCAACCTCCTCAAGATTGGATAGAATGGAACGGATGATGTAGGACATGGCTAAAGCCATAAGACAAGAACATCAATGGCAACAACAACAACGACGACTGCCACCCCCACCTCCAATGCCTATAACACCTCCAGCTCCAGGGTGTCAGACAGGGGACTGTACTGTTTCTTTGACTAGAGAATTCAAAAAGATGAAACCACCGTTGTTTCATGGCGGAATTAAGCCACTAAAGGCTGAAGCTTGGGTCTTAGGGATTGAGAAATTGTTCGAAGTGTTCCCATGTACCAAAGCTCAGAAAGTACAACTAGCTGCATTTACATTAGAAGATGATGCCAGGCGTTGGTGGATGTTGGTTCGAGATGAGAATAAGGATATTACTTGGGCGCGCTTTCTAGAAATCTTTTACGAGAAATACTTCCCGCAATGTGTACGGGATAGAAAAGTGTCTTGATCTATGGAACTCAAGCACGGAAACAAATCAATTGTCGAGTATGAGGCTCAGTTTACAAAGTTAGCCCGTTTTGCACCCCACATGGTGGATACGGACTACAAGAAAGCTAGACAATTTGAGGGAGGTTTGCGTGACCCAATCCTAGACAGAGTCAATGTACATAAATTACCAACATATGCGGATGTGCCTGATAAGGCACTAATAGCAGAGGGAAATGTGGCCAACCGTAAACAGAATTTTGAATGGAAGGGCAAGAGACATAATTTTAATAAGGGGACACCATCAACAAATAAGAAGTTGAAGTCTGGGAATTCCAATAATTCGGGGTCAACCCAAAGTGGCAACTCAGTACCTACTTGCACCATTTGTGGAAAGAAGCACCGGGGTGTTTGCTATCGCACTACGAGGGCTTGCTACTAGTGTGGAAAGATGGGGTATATGGCGAAAGATTGTACACAGTCACGTTAAGGTAGTAACCAAGGTGCCACAAGCTCGATTGGATCTGTTCCCACAACAAAACCAGCTGTGACACCGTCTACTACAAGAAATGAACAAAGGCAAGGAAGAGCTTTTGCATTAGTCCCGGGGGACACTCAAAATACTAAGGTAGTAGTGTCAGGTACAATCTCTATTTGTGGTAAACCTGCTTATGCTTTAATTGATTCAGGGTCTACACATTCGTTTGTTTCTATAGTTTTTGCTGAAACTTTGAATAGACCTATGGAAACATTGAGTTATATATTATGTGTTGCATCACCTACGAGGGTGTTAATCATGTTGTTTAATTTTGATGATGTCTAAAATATTAATTGAAATTTTGTAAATAATATACATATTTTATATTATTTGACACACAATAGTATCTGTTTAAAATATATATTGTATGATACATTTGTTATAAATATTATTTAAATAAAAATATTCTGAAAATTTTATTATTCATGTTTTGAATAATTCGGTTGATCATTATTCATCTTTTGACAAATTTGATGTGATTATCTCTTTTGAGTAAAATTGTATTATATCTTTTTGATACATATTGCACCGAATTCAAAACTATTTTGCATCTTTTTATATGTAGGACATACCTACATAATATGTATCATGAACAATTATTTTACGTTAGCCAAGCTGGGGATTGCATCTTATATATATACATGATATTATATTCAAAAGTGTTGATTGAATTATATATTCAAAACCTTGGTGATTTAGCAAAAGTTTGACAAAGTAAAAACAACAAAAAAGAAATGTAAAGTTTGACAAAGAAAAAGTGGACAAAGAAAATATTATGTTTAACAAAGAAAAAGTGAACAAAGAAAATATAAAGTTTGACAAAGAAAAGGTGTGCTAAGTTGCTTTTCCACAAGCTATTCTGTCGAGGAGCGTGTCCTCTTCCAATGGATATATTTTTGTGTATAAATAGAAGCTTTGTGTAGGGAAAAATTAAGATATTTAAGAAAAAAAATCTGTGTGCTCCAAAATTTTAGTTTATTATGCTCTTTCACTTTCAGATCTAAGTGTAGTCTTTGTTCTTACACTTTCATATCTACTATTTGTGAGAGAATTATTGTAAAAGAGGGTTGAAGTACCTCTTATCCTTATTTATTATTTTGTGAAGGAATTTTGTAAGAATGAGAAATTTATTGTTGAATGAGGCTTAATAGATAAAAATACGACCTGTGCAAAATTCACAGGCTTGGTGAAGCCTTAGTGGTGTATTGATTCATTTTGATAGTGACGAAATTCTCAACGAGGTTCCTTGGGGAGTAGGCCCGGCATGTAGAACCATTATAAATCTCAGTGTTTGATTTTTTCTTCCTATCTCTCTTACTTTTATATTGATAATTATTGTTCTGTTTTTTTATTTGTTAAAATTCTAAATATTGTGTTTATTATTTTTTAATATTGTAAAATTTTTAATAACCTAATTCACTCCCCTCTTAGGTTGCCTACCTGGGATAACAGGAGGGATCCATGTTATGCTCAACTGTATATGCTGCATGTGAATTATTTCTGGGGAATGCTGTTTTGTATGTTGATTTAATACCTTTAGAAATGAGACATTTTGATGTTGTTTTGGGTATGGATTGGCTAGCTAAATATTATGCAACTATTGATTGTGCTTTGAAACGAGTGATATTCCGACCTCCCGGACAAGATGAATTTTATTTCGAGGGAAAAGGGGTAGTTCCACCACCATACCTAGTATCTGCCATGAAAGCCCGAAAACTAATGAATAAGGGTTGTCAAGGGTATTTGTGTAGTGTAATAACCGAACCAACTATAGACATTACTCCAGACAATATATCAGTGGTAAGAGATTTTTCTTATGTGTTTTCGGATGAATTACCTGGCCAACTTGTTGATAGAGAAATTGAATTTACAATTGATGTAATACCGGGCACACAACCAATCTCTAAAACTCCCTACCGTATGTCCACTATTGAAATGAAAGAATTGAAAACTCAGTTGCAGGAATTGCTTGATAAGGGATTTATTCGTCCAAGTACTTCACCGTAGGGAGCGCCGATTCTTTTTGTGAAGAAGAAAGATGGAACCCTCTGACTATGTATTGATTAGAGAGAACTCAATAAGGTAACAGTAAAGAATAAATATCCATTGCCACGTATTGATGATTTATTTGACCAGTTGCAAAGGGCCCAAGTATTTTCAAAAATTGACTTGAGATCAGGCTATCATCAGTTGAAAGTTAGGGCTGAAGTAGTTGAAAAGACTGTTTATCGAACCAGGTATGGACATTATGAGCTTTTAGTCATGCCTTTCGGAGTCACTAACGCACCCGCAGATGAACAGGGTTTTCAAACCTTTCTTAGATGATTTTGTTGTTGTTTTCATTGATGACATTTTGATTTATTCAAAAAGTAAGGATGAACATAAACAACATTTGAGAATGACTCTTCAAACACTTAGAGAAAAGCAACTGTATGGGAAATTGAAGAAGTGTGAGTTTTGGCTTGATGAAATGACATTTTTGGGGCATGTTATTAACAAAAATGGTATCTCAATTGACCCACAAAAAATTGAAGCAATTGTTGATTGGCCTACTCTGACCAATGTAACAGAAGTTCGTAGTTTTATGGGATTGGCTGGTTATTATCGGAGGTTTGTTAAAGACTTCTCAAAGATTGCAGTGCCATTGACTCAATTGACTCAAAAGGGAGAACCATTTGAATGGACTGACCAAAGAGAATCTACATTTCAAGAACTAAAGACAAGATTGAGCATAGCTCCAATCCTCACTATACCCTCAGGTACGGAAGGATTTATGATTTATAGTGATGAATCTTAAAAAGGTTTGGGTTGTGTCTTAATGCAAAATGGTAGCGTGATTGCTTATGCCTCCCGACAACTGAGACCACAAGAGAAAAACTATCCAACGCACGACCTAGAACTTGCCGCAGTTGTGTTTGCATTGAAAATATGGCGTCACTACCTGTATGGAACCAAATGTGAACTGTACACTGATCATAAAAGCTTAAAGTACTTTTTCACCCAGAAGGAATTGAACATGTGACAAAGACGCTAGCTTGAACTGATCAAGGACTATGACTTACAGATTCACTACCTTTCGGGCAAAGCCAACACTGTAGCAGATGCACTCAGTAGAAAGAATGTGAGGAATCTAGCATGTTTGCTCACGGATCAGGAAGAATTGCTATTAGAGTTTGAATGACTTGATATTGAAGTGGTATCTTTTGAACAAGATAGCTTGAAAGCTGCAATGTCTGCACAGCCTGCAATTATTGAAGAAATCAAACAAAAGCAAAAGAATGATGAGTTTTTGAAGAAGATTTATGATGAATTTGACACCAAGCCTAAACCGGGGTTCACAATTGAAAATTCCATGTTGAAATTTCAAGGGAGGTTTTGTATTCCTAATGAAGGAGACTCAATGTTTACCATGCATCCAGGAAACACTAAAATGCACCATGATTTGAAATTAGTATATTGGTGGCCCAACATGAAAAGAGAGATCGCTGACTTCAATTCTAAGTGCTTACAATGTCAACAAGTGAAAGCGGAATATCAAAAACCGACAGGCTTGCTTCAGTCTCTCCCTATTCTAGAATGGAAATGGGAACATATCACCAGGGACTTCGTTGTTGGCCTACCTTGAATGCCTAGAGGTATGCACGCTATTTGGGTTGTAGTTGATAGACTAATTAAGTCTACTCATTTTCTTGCTATAAAGACTTCTTTTACTGCATATAGACTTGCTGCTATCTATATTGATGAAATAATTCGATTGCATGGGGTTCCAATGTCCATCGTATTAGATAGAGATCCTAAATTTGTTTCAAGATTTTGGCATAGTCTATAGGATGCAATGGGAATAGAATTGAGATGTAGTACTGCATTCCATCCACAAACTGATGGGCAAACCAAGAGGACTATTCAAACCTTAGAAAACATGCTTCGTATGTGTGTTCTGGACTTTCAGGGCAGCTGGGAAACGTATTTGCCATTGGCCGAGTTTGCTTATAACAATAGTTTTCACGCTAGCATTGGTATGGCACCATATGAGGCACTATTATGATAGAAAGTGTAGATCGCCAATTTATTGGACAGAGGTTGGTGACAGGGCTATTTATGGTACCGAACTTGTGCAAGAAACAACCGAAAAGATCAAAATCAACCAGTAAAGGCATAAGATTGCACAGAGCCGACAAAAAAGTTATGCGGACCAGCGAAGAAAAGACTTGGAATATGAAGTGGGGGATCATGTGTTTATCAAAGTAACATCGATGAAAGGACAAATGAGATTTGGCAAAAAGGGAAAACTGACTCCTCATTACATTGGGATATTTCAGATTCTTGAAAGGTTGGGTCCTGTTGCTTACCGTATCGCCTTGCCACCTGGAATGGAACAAATGCATAATCTCTTTCACGTGTCCATGCTTTGTGGGTATCTTAGAGATCCATTCCATGTGATTGACCACCATCGGATTGCGTTAGATGAGAATATGATTTATGAAGAATAGCCCGTGCAAATTATTGATCGACAAGTAAAGCAATTGAGAAACAAACCTATCCCTATGGCGAAGGTCGAGTGGAAAAACCATTTTGGGAAATAAGCCACTTGGGAAAAAGAGGATGAGATGCGGCAACGATATCCGCACTTGTTTCCGTTTAAAGGTAACTTAAGTTTGGAGGACCAAACTTTCTAAGGGGAAGAGATTGTGATGACCCTGACCTCCGTGCTGTCATATTATATTGATTCAATAAGTTTAATTGCATAATTGTGTGATTACATGCTTAATTTTGTAGTTACCTGTTATTACTTGGAATATCTGTTCACTTATCGACTTAAAATCAAAAATTGAAAGCCCGAACGGCTTCCAAAGCTAAAATTGACTAGCCTAATAAACTAATTAGAATATTTAGAATTTTATGGAAACTTTCGTCAGAATTTGATTTGGACCAAAATAATTTGAATAAACTGATTGAACTTAGTTAGAAATGAGCCTGATTAATTAACCTTAATCAACTTTGATTAGGCTAAGTTAATTACACCCTATATAAGCTTAGCGCATGTTTTGAACTCACTTGTACAAATACATGGGCTGAGATTTTGAGAGAGGAGGGCGCTAAGCTCTACATTTAGAGAGAGAAAGGGGAATCTGAAGGAAATTATGAAAGATTTGAAGAATTGAGCTAGACAACACTTGAATTCACATCCTAGGTATGGAATTCCTTCTTAAATCTTGAAAATAAAACATGTAGGCCATGAATTCAATAAGTTATGAGTCTAGTTGCATGTAAGTAGAAAGGATTCCCTTGATTATGGAAGAATTGAGTATAATTACATACATGCATGCATAATCCTTCATCTTTGAGTTCAATTTTCTATGAATTCTCACATGCATGGGACTTCTACACATTTATTTGGCAAGTTCTTCATGTTTTTACACTTGTCATGCCATTTGATCAAGTCTTGAAAGGATTTGAAAAGAAATGGGGGGCAAGACATGTTATGCATGGTTCCAACTTCACGATTTAAGTTTGATTTTGAGAATTGGATCCATGATTTTGAGCAATTGGTTTCAAATTGACTACATTTCCAAGTTCTAAAATGTTTTTCCATGTTTTTGTACCAAAAATACAAGTTTTGAACCTTTGTATATCAAATATGAACTGCAAACACAGTTCTGGAAATTCCAGAATTTGGCCTATCTGCTCGAGCAAAGAAAGTGTCGGTCAAGTGTAAAAATCGAGCTTCTAGAAGTTTTACAAAATTTTGCAGACTGTTCGAGCGACCAAACTTGCGCTCGCGCGAAGACCCTTTTTACTCAGTCTTCCGCTCGAGCGACCATCGAGCATCCATCGAGCAAAAAATGCATGCAACCAGTACTTTTACAGACCGCTCGAGCGACCACCCTTATTTTTGAACCCCCGCTCGAACGGAGGCCTTGTTTTCAGCAAAGTTTGACTAACTCTTTTAAGTGCATACTTCCATCCTCATGTTATTTCAAGTACTCTTAGGCACTAATTGAGCTCACATAAACATGGAATGAGTTAGAAGCACATGACAAAATTTTAATTAAAGCAGCATGGTTATCAAACGGTACTCCAATTGCATTTTTGTTATATGTTTTGTATAGGTGGACATTCGAGGCCTAGTGACAACGTAACCCACTATGAGTAATAACTCTATAAAGATATGTTCGAGTTATATTTATTTTTGAAATGTTATTGTTATCAAAATTGATATATGAATGATTGAATGGCTTATTGAAATGAATGGTTTATCAAAACGTCATGATGATGTAGCAAAACTATTATTGCTCATCAAATGGTTTCTTGAAACTTTAGTTTCTTATGAATGAATGAAGTTCCCTTTTGAAAACGTATTCGTGGCATCCTTTAGTGAGGTCCTTGCCTGCGGGATATAATACCATGGCTCATTGCTTAATAAGCCCTCGCCTGGGGGATATAATACCATGGCCCATTGCTTAATAGGCCCTCACCTGGAGGATATAATACCATGGCCCATTGATAAAGAGACCCTTGCCTGGGTGAAATAGATACCATGGCCCTTTGGCCCTTGCCCAAGGGAAACAATACCGTGGCCTATTGGATAATTGAAATACAGAGATCTCTGCAGTTAGACCTTAATGGTCACATTGGATAAGATATATTGATTGACCCATTGTAGTCTCATTGATTGAACCTTGAGGTTCCATTGTTATTGATGCATTGTTACTCTATTGGATGTTCCACGTAAATTGTCATTGAGTGTGTAATGCTATTTAGATAACATGGATTATTGACAATTGTATTGAAATCGAAATTTTATGGAAAACGCTATTGAACAATGGTTCTGTTATTTTAAAGGATTGATATGATGGCTAATCTAATTGATATTTGTACTGTGTGGAACTTTATTCATATAACCTCTTTATTCTGTTATTACTCATTGGGCACCAACTAACTATTTATGAATATATATATATGTAGGTGAGCAAGTTGAGCATCAAGGATAGAGATCGCCTCGGAGTCACCCCTGTGGTCAGCCTTTTGTGGAGCTCCCGATATAGAGCCAACTTGGACTCGTGAGGAGCCAAGCAAAGTCTGAACCCCCTTTTTGTTATGAACTCTTAGTTGATTTTTGGTATAGGGGTTTTTGTGTATGTAAGACTTGACAAGTTTGAATTTGTGGGCTGAATGTTGTTTTTGAAAACTTTTGTGATGTGTGCACTTACCTTTGGAATTGTTGTACAGTGTTAATGTGAACTCGTTTCATATATGCATAGCTCGATGGACTACTTCTATATTTTAATTTGCTTCTGCTAAGACCCATAATTGATGTTAATTTGATTTTGTTAATAGGGGCCGTAGGTGACCAGAGATTACTGGCCTGTCATGACGCTAAACCTATAGGGGTAAGCTTGGGTCGTGACAAAAATAGAAAAGATTATGAACCATACCATCCCAACAGATTATGTACCAGACCATTGAGAGCTGTTGTTGCTCTCCAAGGACAAAGTTGCTCTTACTAACCTAGGCAACTTCTAACCTGTTACAGATTATGTACCAGGTCATTAATAGAATAAGCCAGAGAAGAAACTGAGAACTTAACCCATAAGGCAATTCTCACCTTAATGGTTTCACATAAAACCTCAAAATTAGGCTGCACTATAGCAATCCCGGTTTTACTCCGACTTTCGTTGTGTTCCGGACTCGAATTCCGTGATTGTATACTGTTATCTATGTCTTGTATCCTTCCTTTAACTCTTTGTATCTGAGTTTTGGATTATGTTGGGCGTGTTTGGAACAGGTTGGTTGTTAGTTGGTCTAGAATGTTGTTGCCCAGATTTTGACTTCTTCGCTTGAGCGAGGCTTCTTGCGCTCGAGCGAGCCTTGTGTAATCTGCTTCTTCGCTCGAGCGAGGCTTCTTGTGCTCGAGCGAGCCTTGTGAAAATTGTTTCTTCGCTCGAGTGAGACTTCTTGCGCTCAAGAGTGCATCTGCGTTGGTAACAGACCTGAAGCTTTGCATTCTACACTCGAACGAACCTTCTTGTGCTCGATCGAGGAGACTTGTTGTGTCTGGTTGCTCAAGTGACAACCCCTTCGCTCGAGCAAGCCTGTTCATATCAGATCGTGAATGAGACATTTCAGAACACTTTTGGCAGCTCACTCTCTCTCTAAAACTCTCCAAGAACGCAGGTTTTCATACTCTCTCTCTAGAATACACCTTCTGTCTAAGATTTCATCTAGATCCGTTGTGTTCTTCACCCTAGTGTCTTTGAGAATAAGGTAGAGGGCTTCAAGAGCTTCATGTTGATCCAAGTAAGAATTGATTTCGTTATCTTTGGAGTTTCGATCTTGCTTGCTCGTCTTTTACACTTGAGGTAGGGATTTTCTTTGAGTTATATATATGTTTTTGCAAGATCTAGATGATTTTGAAATCATCCTTTGATTTGCTTTGAAAATAGGTAGTTGATTCAAGGAGATGAGTAATTTTTGAAAGTGGGTTTACTTTCTTGTCTCCTTAAAAATAGAAGTTGAGGGTTTTGAACTATGTTGATGAAAGAAAGATGTTTTTGGTGAGATCTTCTCAAATATTTGAAGATGAATGGTTTTTGGTGAGAAAACCTAGAAATTGGGGATTTTTAAGAAAGATGTTGAAAATCTTTCGAATATGTTGTTATATCCATTTTGTGTGCCAAAAAAAATGATGTTTGAAAATTGTTTATTTATTTCATATAAATGATGGTTTTCCATGGAATAAGAGAATTGTTGAAGTTTTGGGAATTATTGTTTAAGAGTATTGATATAGTCTTGAAATGACTAAGTTGTTGGAAATGTTTGAAATGTGGGAATTATGTTATCCTTTGGATGAATTGAAATAAAAGTATTTATTCATCTTGTGAAATTGCATTGAAAGGAGAAATGAGAATTTTGATCACAATGGTAGTATTGTGTGGAAGAATTGGAAATGGAAGAATTGTTGTATTATATTGATTATTGTTGCATTGGCATATCAATTCATTTGATTGCATTGAACTTTGAAAGTTGATTTGAAAACTTTGCATTGAGAAAAGAATGCTAAAAAACAAGTTTTCATGAAATGGTTTTGGGGTAAATACGGTGGTAAGTCTTGAAAGATGGTGTAGATTATAGGTGTCGAGCCTTCCAGTTAATACTGGTAAAAATGACAGATTAGAGGTGTCGAGCCTTCTGGTTGATACCGGTAAAAATGACAAATTGGTAGTACTTGTATAGTCTACTTGCAAACACTAACCTAGGGAATACCAGAGTTGTATTTACCGTCCCTCAAATAAAATTTGATGAATGTTAAGCAGTTGAAATGGCATGACATCATTGAGCACGTTGGTTTTCAAAAGATGAAGGTGTGTTTTACTTTAAAAAAGGCATGGCATGGCATAAGCATTCCATCTCTTGAGACTTGTGTAAAATGTATATACTTTGTTAAGAATTCTCTACTGGGCTTTATGCTCACCCTACAGGATTTTTGTGCAGGAAATGATGTGGTGATTCCGCCTAACTGAAGGCGCAGAAGTGTGTGCATAATGTGCTCATTTGTTGTGACTCTGATTGCAAGCCAAGGGCTTTGTATGTGTGGGTTTGAATAACCATTTTGTGT
This sequence comes from Camellia granthamiana, assembly GCA_036172215.1. Lineage (NCBI taxonomy): Eukaryota > Viridiplantae > Streptophyta > Magnoliopsida > Ericales > Theaceae > Camellia > Camellia granthamiana. Next base: position 76,531,944 of record CM069913.1, on the reverse strand, counting down.
AACCAGGCTCAAGCCTTGGAAACTTGTAAACCCTTGGGGGTATTTGTTGTTTAATTAATTATTGTTGGATTAATTGTATTATCGCATGAAGACTATTTGCATCATGTAATGTAAGTATGAGGATTTATTATCAGTTTTACTTTAAAGAACCATGACTATTGTATTACCATTTGGGCATGAAAATTGGGGCGTTACAACTTGGTATCAGAGCTACTGGGTTTGAATACCTGGAGCTCGTGGGAAGTGGTTATTTTACCACAATGGGTTCATGCTGCATGATAGATTGCATGATAGGAAGATGTTATACATTTTGTGATTATGTGATAACATGCTTATGTGGCTATGTGGGTATGGGGTTGGACTTTTGGGACGTTGTTTGTGCCTGTTAAATTCCTTGAGGTCTTTTTAGAAGGGTACTTGATCAATACTCTTTCTACTAAGAATTCTTGATTTTTCGCGGGATGAATTTCATTATGAAAGAATAATCCGTATGTGTTTACATGACTAAGGGCCTATGTGGAATGAAATTGAAATGTCTATATAGTAGTGAAATATATAGAATTGCGATGATTAGACGTGTGAGGTAAATTGCGGGCACGTATGGTTAGTGTGCTAAATCATTTCTATTATCCTTTATAGGATGTTAGGAAGAGGTCAAACCCGTGGTGGTAGAGGCGGGAGACGTGGTAGGGCTCATCGGGGTGTGCATGAGGTACCGGTCCATAAGGTCCCGGTGCAAGAGGAAGAGTCAGGCCAAGCTAATATGGTCGAACAAGCGGACCAAGTGGGTCAAACCGCAATGGGGGCCCTAGCTAGAGAAATAGCAGGGGCTATGAACTTGTTGAAGGTGGATAACCAAGCCCGAGAGAACACCTTAGAGGCAAGAGCGAGTTTTCTTACTAGGGAGTTTTTGCAGGCCAAACCGGATGAATTCCATGGTGGCCCCGAGCCTAAGAAAGCGGATGAGTGGCTCAAACAAACTGTGAAGACATTTGAGATGCTTCACATTGATGATAGCGAGTTGAGGGTGACTCTAGCGAGTTACTACCTTAAAGGGGGATGCGGGTCAATGGTGGAAGTATGCCAAGAGTAGAGTGGAGTCAGCATGGGAAGCCTTTGTAGTTGCTTTCCAAGATAAGTATTTACCTCCCGCTGCTAGGGAGAGATTGAGGCAAGAGTTCAAAGACCTCAAACAACTCGACATGACCATGGCCGAGTTCGAAGCAGTCCTCTCTAGTTTATCTAGGTTTGCACCAGAGTTGGTGGCAACGGAAGAGCGCCGTTGTATTGAATTCGAGAAAAAGTTGAAAACCTAAATTTTCTTTAAGATTGTTGGGAACATGATTCGGAATTATGACCGTCTTGTAGAGTCGGCGGCATACGTAGAGATTTTCATGCAAGCCTAGGAGGAGAGGCTTCGGATTTCGAGGTCTAGGGACCAAGAGTCTCAAGGAGACTATAGGCAGAATAAGAAAAGTAGGGGTACCTTTTCATCCCAGTCCCAACCACAGTAGTCTCGATCTACTTTTCCTTTGCCTAGTGCAGGCCCGGGAAGGAGTACACAGAGTGGCCTTTCTTGTTTCAAGTGTGGCTAGCCGGGTCACAAAGCCTTTGCTTGCCCACAGAAAGGAGAAAGGCAGTCGATATTGTCACCACCACCACCTAACCGATCACAGAGTCAATCTCAGTCCCAGAATAGGGGACAAGGGTTTAATTGTTACCAGTGTGGTCAGCCAGGGCATACAAAGAGGACTTGCCCACAGTTGGGAGGCACATCTGGTGCATCAGGGTCGAGGCAGACTCAGAGCCACCAACAGGCTCATTCAACTCAGGCTTCACGAGCTACTCAGGGAGTCGCTTCGGCTCAGTCAGTACACCAGGCCTATGCTCCGAAAGGGGAGCAAGTCAATCAGGCGCTACAGGGGCGCGTGTATGCTGTTACCGTGCCAGAGCAATTGCCAGAACCCTCAGTTGTGAGAGGTATTTTTGTTATGTGCAATACTTTGGCTAATGTATTGATAGACACAGGTGCATCTCATTCATTTATATCTGTTGCATTTGTTTCTACATTAGGGTTAGAAGTGGCATAGTTAGCATCTCCGCTCAGAGTAGAGACACTTGTTGAGAGTATGATTGAGTTAGACCAGGGGTGTCGGGATTGTGAGATAGAAGTCGCCGGGCATCGACTTTTGTTTGCTTCTGTGTTGCTAGGCATGTCGAGTTTTGATGTCATCTTGGGTATAGACTGGTTGTGTTCGTACCGAGCTGTGACAGATTGTTACCATCAGAGGGTTACGGTTTGCACCTCAAGTGGTGATTGTTTTTACTTTCTGGGAAACCAAGTTGATAGGGTCTTGTCGCCAGTCTTTGACCCTCATAGTAGAAGCAAACTTAGTGGCCTTCTTGTAACTCTCATGGATAACGAGAGTGACGGGGCCCATGTTGAGTTACCAAGAGTAGTTTGTGAATACCCGGATGTCTTTCCCGAAGATCTTACTAGTTTACCACCTCACCGGGAGATCGAGTTCTCCATTGAATTAGTTCCTGGCATGGCACCGATTTCCATGTCACTGTATAGATTTGCACCCGCTGAATTAAGTGAGTTAAAGATTCAACTCCAAGAATTACTAGATAAGGGTTTTATTCGCCCTAGTACTTCACCTTGGGGAGCACCGGCTCTCTTTGCTAAAAAGAAAGATGGAGCCTTACGATTTTGTATTGATTATCGAAAGTTGAACCGAGTTAATATTAAGAATAAGTACCCAATGCCTCATATAGATGATCTGTTTGATCAGTTGAAAGGGTCTTGTTGTTTCTCTAAGATAGACCTGAGATCGGGTTATCATTAGTTGAGAGTAAGGGAGGAGGATATCCCGAAGACGACATTCCGTACGCGGTATAGCGATTACGAGTTTCTTGTGATGCCTTTTGGGCTAACCAATGCACCTGCGGTGTTTATGGATCTAATGAATCAGATTTTTCATGACTTCTTAGATCGTTTTGTAGTTGTCTTTATGGATAACATTTTGATTTATTCACCTTCCGAGGAGGAACACGAGGAACATTTGTGAGTAGTACTTGAGTTACTTAAAGCCCACAAGCTGTATGCTAAGTATGGAAAATGTGAATTCTGGCTGAGAGAGGTTAAGTTCTTAGGCAATGTGGTATCCAGGGAAGGGGTGACGATAGATTCATCCAAGATAAAGGCAGTGTAAGATTGGGCACAACCTAAGAATGCTTTCGAGATTCGTAGTTTCTTGGGGTTGGCTGGGTATTACCGTAGGTTTGTGAAGGATTTTTCTAGGTTAGCTTCACCTTTGACTAAGCTAATGAGAAAAGAAATCAAATTCGTATGGAGTGAGACTTGTGAGAAGTCATTCCAACAGCTTAAGATTAGACTCACCACTGCTCCAGTATTGATTATTTCGGAGAAGGGTTTGGGTTATTCAGTTTATTGTGATGTTTCACGGGATGGTCTAGGTTGTGTATTGATGCAGGGAGGGAAAGTAGTGGCCTATGGCTCGCGGCAGTTGAAAATACATGAGAGGAATTACCCTACTCACGATTTAGAGTTAGCAGCGGTGATATTTGCCTTGAAAATTTGGAGGCACTATTTGTATGGAGAAAAATTTGAAGTGTTCTCTGATCACAAGAGTCTGAAATATTTGTTTACACAAAAGGATTTGAATTTGAGACAGAAGAGGTGGATAGAATTCATAGAGGATTACGACTTTGAATTGCATTATCATCCGGGTAAGGCCAACGTTGTGGCCGATGCTTTGAGTAGGAAGCCTATTAGTGTGGCTTCTATCGCCATTCGAGAATGGGAAATGTTGGGTACTCTTGGTGAATTTGACTTGCATCTAGGTGAGTCTGTTGAGTCTGCAGCTTTGTTTTCAGTAGTTGCACAACCTACACTTGTGAATAGAGTGTTGGAAGCACAAGAGGGTAATCTTGAGGTGTAGTCTTTCCGAAAGAAGATCTCCAATGGGAAAGTAGAAAGAGGTTTGACTGTGTATCCCGACCAGAGTGTGAGATACCGTGACCATTTGTTTGTACCGGAGTCTTGCCGAGAGGAAGTACTCCGAGAGTTTCACCATTCGTGCCTTGCGGTGCATCCTGGAGGCACAAAGATGTATCATAATCTTAGTCACCAGTTTTGGTGGAAAGGTATAAAAAGGGATGTGGCTGTGTTTGTATCGAAATGTCTTACTTGTCAACAAGTGAAGGCTGAGCATCAGAGGCTAGCGGGTTTGTTGCAACCCTTGCCTATAGCTGAGTGGAAGTGGGAACATATCACGATGGATTTTGTTGTGGGTCTTCCGAGGACTCAGCGGGGTAATGATGCCATTTGGCTGGTAGTTGACCGTTTGACTAAGTCAGCACACTTTATTCCTATGTGTGTAAGTGACTTGGTAGATTATCTTGCCGACCTGTACATTAGGGACATAGTGAGGTTGCGCGGGGTCCCTATGACGATTGTTTCGAATAGAGATCCGCATTTCATTGCTCGATTGTGGCAAAGTTTGCAAAGTGCCTTGGGCACAAAATTGACCTTTAGCACTACGTATCATTCTCAGACTGACGGGCAGTCCGAGCGTACTATCCAGATTCTTGAGGATATGCTTCGAGGCTGTATCCTTGACTTGAAGGGTTCATGTGAGAGGCATTTACCATTAGTGGAGTTTGCCTATAATAATAGTTTCCAATCGAGTATTGGCATGGCACCGTTTGAGGCCTTATATGGTCGACCGTGTAGATCCCCTGTGTGTTAGGCCGAGGTGGGTGATGCACCTTTGTTAGGTCCAGAGTTGGTTCGGGAAACGATGAAGAAAGTAGTACTTATCCATAAGAGGCTAGCTACGGCTCAGAGTCACTAGAAAAGTTATGCCTACCGTAGGAGGAGACCTTTGTCTTTTGAAGTAGGGGATCATGTCTTTTTAAAGATATCACCTAGAAGGGGTTTGATGAGATTTGGGAAGAGCGGGAAGTTATCTCCTCGGTTTATTGGCCTTTTTGAAATTCTTGAGCGGATTGAGGAGGTTGCTTATTGTTTGGCGTTACCGCCACAGCTTTCCGGGGTTCATGACGTGTTTCACATTAGTATGCTTCGGAAATACGAGCCAGATCCATCATATGTGTTGGATTGGACCGACTTAGAGGTAGACCGGGATGCCTCGTTTGAGGAGAGACCGATGAGAGTCTTGGATAGACGGGATCAAGTCTTGCGAGGCAAGACAATTCCCTTGGTAAAAGTATTGTGGAAACATCACGGGGTCGAGGAAGCGACTTGGGAACGTGAGTTAGAAGTCCAAGAGAAATATCCGGATTTGTTTGTTGATGCATGAGCATGTATTGAGGAATTAATTATGTTAATGAAAAGTATAAGCATTCTATATGTTTGAACTTGTAAGGACATTGTATATGTTGTAATTGTTTGGGAAAAACTTAGATTCAATATAAACATTGCATATGTTTTGAGAATATGGAATATTGCGGATGTTGTATCACTCTTGGAAGCATGATATATGTTGTTGGTAATCATTTTGGAAATTGGCTAAAACATGGTTTCAAAACATGATTTGTAATTTCGGGGACGAAATTCTTTAAGGGGGGGTCATAGCGATCTGGGTTTTACTCTGACTTTCGTTGTGTTCCGGACTCGGATTCCGTGATTGTATACTGTTATCTATGTCTTGTCTCCTTCCTTTAACTCTTTGTATATGAGTTTTGGATTATGTTGGGCGTGTTTGGAACAGGTTGGTTAACGTCTAGAATGTTGTTGCCCAGATTTTGACTTCTTCATTCGAGCAAGGCTTCTTGCGCTCGAGCGAGCCTTGTGAAAATTGTTTCCTTGCTCGAGCGAGACTTCTTGTGCTCGAGCATGCGTCTGCGTTGGTAACAGACCTGAAGCTTTGCATTCTACGCTCGAACGAACCTTCTTGTGCTCGATCGAGGAGACTTGTTGTGTCTGGTCGCTCGAGCGACAACTCCTTCGCTCGAGCGAGCCTGTTCATATCAGATCGTGAATGAGACATTTTCGAACACTTTTGGCAGCTCACTCTCTCTCTAAAACTCTCCAAGAACGCAGGTTTTCATACTCTCTCTCTAGAATACACCTTCTGTCTAAGATTTTATCTAGATCCGTTGTGTTCTTCACCCTAGTGTCTTTGAGAATAAAGTAGAGGGCTTCAAGAGCTTCGTGTTGATCCAAGTAAGAGTTGATTTCGTCATCTTTGGAGTTTCGATCTTGCTTGCCCGTCTTCTATACTTGAGGTAGGGATTTTCTTTGAGTTATATATATGTTTTTGCAAGATCTAGATGATTTTGAAATCATCCTTTGATTTGCTTTGAAAATAGGTAGTTGATTCAAGGAGATGAGTAATTTTTGAAAGTGGGTTTACTTTCTTATCTCCTTAAAAATAGAAGTTGAGGGTTTTGAACTATGTTGATGAAAGAAAGATGTTTTTGGTAAGATCTTCTCAAATATTTGAAGATGAATGGTTTTTGGTGAGAAAACCTAGAAATTGGGGATTTTTAAGAAAGATGTTGAAAATCTTTAGAATATGTTGTTATATCCATTTTGTGTGCCAAAATAAATGATGTTTGAAAATTGTTTATTTATTTCATATAAATGATGGTTTTCCATGGAATAAGAGAATTGTTGAAGTTTTGGAAATTGTTGTTTAAGAGTGTTGATATAGTCTTGAAATGACTAAGTTGTTGGAAATGTTTGAAATGTGGGAATTATGTTATCCCTTGGATGAATTGAAATAAAAGTATTTATTCATCTTGTGAAATTGCATTGAAAGGAGAAATGAGAATTTTGATCACAATGGTAGTATTGTGTGGAAGAATTGGAAATGGAAGAATTGTTGTATTGTATTGATTATTGTTGCATTGTCATATCAATTCATTTGATTGCATTGAACTTTGAAAGTTGATTTGAAAACTTTGCATTGAGAAAAGAATGTTAAGAAACAAGTTTTCATGAAATGGTTTTCGAGTAAATACGGTGGTAAGTCTTGAAAGGTGGTGTAGATTATAGGTGTCGAGCCTTCCAGTTAATACTGGTAAAAATGACAGATTAGAGGTGTCGAGCCTTCCGGTTGATACCGGTAAAAATGACAAATTGGCAGTACTTGTATAGTTTACTTGCAGACACTAACCTAGGGATTACCAGAGTTGTATTTACCGTCCCTCAAATAAAATTTGATGAATGTTAAGCAGTTGAAATGGCATGACATCATTGAGCACGTTGGTTTTCAAAAGATGAAGGTGTGTTTTACTTTCAAAATGGCATGGCATGGCATAAGCATTCCATCTCTTGAGACTTGTGTAAAATGTATATACTTTGTTAAGAATTCTTTATTGGGCTTTATGCTCACCCTACGGGATTTTTGTGCAAGAAAAGATGTGGTGATTCCGCCTAACTGAAGACGTGGAAGTGTGTGCAGAGAGCATAATGTGCTCATTTGCTGTGACTCTGATTGCAAGCCAAGGGCTTTGTATGTGTGGGTTTGAATAACCATTTTGTGTAACCAGGCTTAAGCCTTGGAAACTTGTAAACCCTTGGGGGTATTTGTTGTTTAATTAATTATTGTTAGATTAATTGTATTATCTCATGAAGACTATTTACATCATGTAATGCAAGTATGAGGATTTATTATTAGTTTTACTTTAAAGAACCATGACTATTGTATTACCATTTGGTCATGAAAATTGGGGTGTTACATGCACCCCATTAAGCACACAATCATTCCTCTGTTTCCAAATGAACCAGAAAATAGCAAATGGGATTACACTCCATAACTTCCTTTCCATCTTCCTCTGTCTACAGCCAGACCACCAATTTAGTAAACTCTGAACTATTCCTAGTGAAACCCATTGCAGCCCCCACCACTTGACAAAGTAAGACTAGATCAGCCACACAAAAGGACAGAGTAGTAACACACACAACAAACATCAACATTAACATTTAGGATACCAATCCTTCTTAAGAAACTAACTTACTTTATTCTACCCCTCCAAACCAACCATCCAAAGAATTGTGCTCTAGGTGGTGTAATAGTCTTCCACAATGATATAGAGACCATGCAAATAGGACCACAACCCAATTCAAACCAATGATAGGAAGATGAAACATTGAAAATACCAGATGGATATGCATTCCAACTTAAATAGTCAGCAACATTAGGTCTGAGTAGTGGGGTGCTACTGAGATGCACTAGCAATTTACTCAACTCCTCTTCTTCCCAAGCAAAAAGGGGTCTTCTAAAATTAAAGACCCAATTCCCATAAGCATCTCTTCTGGTATGAAACATAAACACAGATCCTACTTTGTCATCTGATAGAGAGTAGAGTCTAGGAAACTCATCTCTAAGGCTAACACCATTTGACCAACAGTCAGACCAAAATATTGTTCTTTTACCATCCCCAATCTTGTCAACAACATTACTCCTAAAAAATTGAAGAAGCTCTACCCTAGTAACTACAGTGTTAATTATATCACCCAAAATCTTGGACATCTTGCTAGCCTTCTCAGTTGACGGGAACCATTCCCTACCTTGCTCTATATACTTCCTACATATTTCATCCTTCCAGAGGGAAATATCTTTTGCTCCAAACCTCCACCACCACTTTAGTAAAAGGCACACATTCATAAATCTAATTCTCTTAACACCTAGCCCTCCTACAGTAGAATATATTATTAACTAGCATATGACCCGTACTATGCATGAGATAAAATAATATATTATTTTTTTTAATAAAATACATATTATTTACATTTAATCTTTTTATTTTATTTTATTTTACTGTTCGTAAGTGAAAAATTAAATATAAATTTATGAGTTGTATATTAATTACTTCCTCTCCCCACCCAAACAAATTTAGTTGTTAATCAATGTGTTTTTAATTAAATTTTTTTAAAATATAATAATACACAATTTAGTTTATTAGTTTTTTCTCTCCCAACCCATACATTCAATATTTTTTTCCTTTAAAATATATAAACAATATTTGCAATTTACTAAAGCAAAATAAAAAAGTACAAATAATTTTATGAAATGCGTTCATTCTATTTAAAAATAAAAAATATTAATATAAAAGATCACAATTAACTGAAATTTTGAAATTAATAGTTAAGAACTCTAACAAAATAATAGTGTAAGACATTTCTTTTGAAATTTTATTGGTAAGGATTTCTATTATGAAAATTTTAAGTTACAAATCTTTGGCATTGAATGGCCTAAACAACAGATTTTTTAAAAAAAGGTTTTGTAAAAAAAATCATTTACAATACTATATATTAAAAGAATTCGATTATCTCATTTTACTTTTTTGTTTAGCATATTGCATTTTTTTAGTTTTGTGATGGTTAAATAAGTCATATTGTTTAGTAATTTTGTTAGTTTTCTTAACTTTATTTATTTATTTATTTATTTTTATAACTTTCATTTAGGAAGACTTTTTTTTTTCTTTTACTAATTTTCATTTTTAATGAATTTTTTTTCAAAAAAAAGGAAAGAAACTGAATGAAAATTTTAATTTTAATTTTGTGTAACTTAGACTACGCATTTTTTTTTAAAAAAAAGGATAGATTTTGAAAAAAATTCAACATGATGAATTAAGTCTGGGAGTAAAAGGAATAAGATTTTCTTTTTGAGTGGAGACTAAACTGTGACAATTTTTAAAATTTTCACTGTTTAGCTTGTTTTATAAAATAAGGTTTTTTTTTTTTCCTTAACTAAAACAGAACTAAAAAAATTACCTTAAAAACCTTAGGCATAGGAGGCCTTAATTACATACTTGGTGGGCTAATTTTCAATGTTCAAAAAAAGTACTCATAGTTTTATTCAAAATATATAGTATATGATTCAAATTGTAATGTGAATAACTTATTCTAGATCAAATTCTAAGTATTAATATGTATGTATCAATTCCTGCAAAATTCATTACTGAAGCTATTCCAAATTTTAAATCCTAAACTAAGTTCTAAATTAATTTTACATACTTGTAATACTCTTTTGTATGAATAGAGTTTTTCATTAAAGTATATGAATACCATTTCTTTCTTTGAGTGCACCTTAAATGAACAAACAAAATAAAAATAAAAATGAAATGTAAAAATGTGAAAATAATACCACTGTAAAAATATTAAATTACTCTATACCTATAAACAAATCATACACTTTAACAAAGTTTTATTGAGCAAATCATATACTCTAATGGCGTTTGATTGAGCACCACTATAAATACATTAAATTTAATTGCTCTAAATTAATAAACATATCACATATTCTAATAGAGTTTAATTGAGCATCACTGTAAATATATTAACTATAATGAACGAAAACATGTAATAGAGTTATAGATTAAGGCCAAATTTGGCATCCTCAAAAAAATTCAAAAAGTCAAAAAGTCACTATCCTATTTAAGTCACATCATCTTATTTAAGTCACATCACCTCTTTAACACATCACTTTAAACCCAACTCAAATCCAACCCATATTTCATAAAAAGTCAAAAAGTACACTTATTTAGTCTTCCCAAACTTGACCTAATTGTATACCTAATATAAACTTTAAGTTTAGGTGAAGAAGAAAGTTTTGGTTGAGAGATATACCAAAATTTGAAGTTTTTACAATTTTTGTTTTTTCTCAAGTTGACATTTGCCGAAAGTTCGTGTGGAGAGGCATAAAGTAAGATGATACATTATATATATATATATATGAAGAAGCTAATACTTATCTCATATATTAAAATGATAATTATCTAATTTTGTTTTATCTAGAATAACTTTTATGATTTGAAATTTGAATACTCAATCCTTTAAGGATAATATTTGTTTGTTTGTTTTTATTTTAATATGAATTATTTGGTTTTTAAAGGATATTTTTTTTATTAAATAAAATGATATATGAGCCAACAAAAACTTGAGTATGCCATGATTTTAGTATTTTTTAAATTAAAAAATCAATATTATCTTATATATGTTAATACTTATCTGATTGTAATACTAAAATATATTTGTTAAAAAAATATTCTTATTTATCTCTATAGCTTTATTTATTTAAGTATTTTTTTATGTTCATATAAAAAATAAAATTTTTATTATTATTTTTTTTATAAAGTCAGAAGAATATGGATAGATAGATTAGTTATGAGTAGAAATAGATTAATTAATTTTTTTTTTCTTATTTATCTTCTTGTAGCTATTTTTTTATGTTCACATCAAGAACTTAATATTTTCCATCTCATTTTTTTTTTGTCATCTTTTTTAAAAACTAATAAATAATTAGAAATTAGAAAAGGTTAAATGAGGCTAGAGGGCTTATCATGTAGGAAAGAGAAAGCTAACTTTGAATGAGAAGGTATGATCAAGACTTTTGAAATTTTTGAAAACTTACTACATTTGCTTATATATACACTACAACAAATTACACTTTTGGCGACCAAATTTGGTGACTGCAAGGGTTTTTAGTCACCAAAAGTTAACCTTTTGGCAACCAAAAAATGTTAGCCAGTGTTTGGTTAAGCTGTAGTGACTAAATTTTTTTAGTTGACATATATTACTTATTGGCGACTAAAAAGAATTTAGAAGCCGAATATGTTACTTTTTGGCAACTAAAAATTTATTAGTCGGTGTAAGTCTAGATTTTAGGCTACTAAATAGGCTTTTAGTTGCGGTATGCTAATTATTGCCGACAAAAAAAGGTTTAGTCGCCAAATAACAGCTATATTTTTCATGTTACTCTTTGGCTACGAATAAATTAGTCGGTAAATATTAACCTTTTGTGACAAAAACAAATTCAGTCGTGGTTTATTAAATTTTTTCCGACCAAAAAAAATTTAGTCGCTCAATTACAAGTTTTGGCGACAAATAAATGGTTTAGTCGCTAAATGATTAATTAATTTTAGAGTGAAATGAATATATTTTTCCAGCTTATTTCAGCTTTTAGCTTAATTTAAGCTATTTTGATGTATTTGGTTCAGCTTAACAATACAATTTATAATTTTTTGTAAGTCAAAAATTAACTTATTCTTTAAATGAGGGAGGAAAAACTTAATTTATAAGTCAAAAATCAACTTATATTCACAATTACAAGTTATAAGCTGTTATAACTTATAACCATTTTCTCACCTCTCTACGTTTGGCGCCCTGTTATGGAGTTAGATATATCGGCTTCTTCTCTCTCTCACACACACATTCTATTTGACCACCAAACCTCACCCCACATCACCTCACCTCACCTCAGCGTAGACCACCGCTGCTTGCCATCACCACCGTCGCAGATCACCACCGTCACCGCCGCATCCTCACAGGTTCTCTCTCACTCTCGGTCAGTCTCTCTCTCACTCGCATCTGTCTTTCTCTCTCTCTGTTTCTCGCTCTGTCGACCTTGTTCACTCTTTCTCCCTCTCTGTCCCCCTTTCTCTATTTCCCCCTTTCTGAATCTTGCTCTAGGGTTGTTATGATTTCTTCAATATAATTTGGTGTTGATTTCCAAAAATGGGTTTGGTTGAAGTGGTTTGATTTGTAAAGTTTTATGGGTTGGATGTCCTAAATGGGTTTGATTTTAGTGATTTCATACATTTTTCCTTATTTTTCCTTTCTCTCTCATTAGTTTCAAAGCCCTAATCCATTGATTGTGTATGTATTTGCATGTATATATGGTCCCTCATTGTGTATGTATGTATTCAAAGCCCTAATCTATTGTATTGGAAAACCTTCTTCTGGGGGGTTTTCACTCATTATTGGAAATGTTTGGTTTGATTATTTTTTTTACCCTTTATGCACTTATTGTACAATTCTTATTCTTTTATTTTTTTTTAAAGATATTGTATGGTTCTGTGAAGTTCATTGGATGGATGTAGTGACTGAATCAGTTTCTTTTATAACACTGAACTGATGGAGGAAGTTGCAGTTGGAAGAATTTTAACTACAAAAGAAAATTAGCTAGAGACAGAAATCAAGAACAAAATGGATCAATGTGGCAGTGACATTATTTTATTTTTGTGTATATATATTCCTTATCCATAGCTCTACCTTACATGCAAACTGCTCACTTGATTTAGTGGTATTTATTAGTTGAAGAATTGGCTAAGCATTGACATTTTGTGCTGGTGACAGATTCAGACGTTCTTTGTAATGTTGGAAAACCTTGTGGCTTGCAGTCAGTTTGTTTCTATGGAGGAACTTGTAAAGGACCCCAGGTATTTTCTTTGAAGTCTGGTGTTGTAAGACTACTTCAATTTTGCTCTCTAATTTTATTTTCATTTTGAATTTTTGCCACACAAAAAAGGAAAAGAAAAAGAAATTACATTCTCATTTTGACTAGATGTTTACGTAAATCACATTCTACTTGATATATATCCTTACTTATTTGGTGCAACATACTATTGTTTGATACCTGTTAAGAGTGAAATTGCTTCTGTGTTTGAGTACCCTTCATTTTCAAAATATATATGGCTGTTTAAGTTACTATAATATCTTCGTCATTTGAACATGGTTGGATGTATAATTGTCCAAGAAAGATTGAGTTTAATATGTCGTATGCATAGAGAGAAGTTGGATATCAAAATATTTATGGTATCGTTGAGTTGCTTGTCTATTAGTTACAGCCACTGAAGCACTCTTTACATGGACGTTCCTTTATGCTAGAGTGCTAGACAATGCTAAACTGAGTGCTCTGGCGGACTATCACCAATCTTCTGGTCATAGATAACACCTTGCTGCTCTAGCACTCTTTAAGCCTGCTAGAGTAGCCTTCCAAAACTCTTTCTTGGCACTTCTATAGTCTATTTGGGCGGGAAGTAACCAAAGATAATGACAACACAGAGGTTGATGTCTATAAGATTCTAGATAATGGTACCAATTTGGAAAGAGCATTTTATATTAGATTTTTCCTTTTATAAGCTTTGACTTGCACATAACCTCTTTTCCAATTGCAATTTCTCTAACATCAGTTTTTTAATGTCAATTTTTTTGGTTTTGTTTTTAAATTGATGGAAAAATGTCATTTTTTTAATCTGCGATAGCAAATTTACTTCCGACAAGTCCCCTTTGAGCTGAAATATCTTGTTATCATGCGCTCTGTAGATTTTTCAATGTTTTTTCGGGTACAAATCTGCAATTGAATATGTGGAGAGCAAGGAATAAAATGTTTGTTTCATTCCCATTGAAATAGCTGAAATGTTTTTGTTTTGATGGAAAGTGATACAAACATTAGTGGGAGATCAAAGTCAATCTATGCTTTTTCTTTTTCTTTTTTCTCTTACAATGGAAAGCCCTGGATCTTAATCCAACCCTTTAAACCAATTTTTTTTGTCTTCTAAGTTCCAATATTGTTGATCTTTGTTGATCATGTTTCTTAACCTTATTAAAAGGCCCTTTTAAATCTTGTTGCTAAAACGACGTCCCTCACACATGAATGTGTACTAATTGGGTGTTGTGTATTGTTATTTTTATGTCCTATATATTTGTGAATCTTAATGATAGGAACCTTAGTTATGTTCAAAATCATAAACACTTGTGTTTGTTAATTTGTTGGACTTCAATTGAACAACTTTTGGTTTGTATTGGCATTTAGTACCAAATTGTACACTTGTGCCCTTTATGTGAATGGATTAGTACCAAAGTGTACACTTGTGCCCTTTATGCTTAGAGAAGCTTACCAACCAAATGGAAATTTTGACAAGAACAAGGAGGAATTCGTTTTCGATTATATTGGGTAGACTATTATAAAGATCACGTTTTTTAGTGTTGAGGTGAAAAAAAGACTAGGTTGTTCAAATTTTTAGTTCTTATTTTGTTGGGACCAATTAGAATGTGTTTATAACATTGGGAGTCTTTGCTTGAAGTTTCTTGTTTCTCTTTTAACTTTTGAGAGTTTCCATATTTGTACGAAACGATACGCCGAATCCCCTTTTAGTCTCTCACACTTTTTTCTTTGGTCATATTGCCTCTCACAAGGGGAGTGAATATCATTCCCCTATTTGTAACTCCAATTGGGAGTCTTTTCATGGGTCATAAACTAGCTCACTAAATTTATTTAGATGCCTTATGTATTTAAGAACATTTTAGTCTTATCTGATTGCTGTATTGGTGAATTCAGTTTCTAGAAAAAGATGACAGCAGAAAGCCTGAAAGCCCTTTAATCTTTTATTCAAGTTGTAGCTATTAGTGATTTACCTGTGTCAGGCTTGGATATGGGAATTTTGATGAAATTGATTTTACTAGAGCATTCTAGCTCCCTACACTAGTGTCTCCAACTCCTTTCTTTTTGGCAGGTTCTAGATGAAGCTGATCGGATGCTTGACATGGGATTTGAGCCAGAAGTTCGTTCTATATTGAGCCAAACATGTTCTGGTATGTTGTATCACTTGATTTCCTTTTTCTATTGTTTTTTTTTTTTTCTTCTGGTATTTTGTATAACTTATTTTTCCTCTTTCTGTTTGTTTATTTTATTGCTTTTTCTCTTTAATTGTTTTCATACTGTAGTAAACACATGGCTTCCTAAGCAGCCTCATCCGTATCCTACATTTTAGGTTGAGTCCTTGTAAACCTTTGTGATAGTCATTATAGATAACTGTGTTTATTTTTTTTTTTCTAAAAATTGCTTTGATTAGTTTTTTTGGGTTCCTGTAAGGTGTTGGGATTCCAAAATCAAAGAAGATTTGTAAACTTGTAGGCACATGCACAGGCTTTACATACAAACAAAATTGTCTGTGTGTCTTCTTCTACAACAAAATAAAAATGATTACAAAATGGATTAGGAAATTTTCCTTATGAATAATGTCTTTGGCATGAGCACATGCATCATTTATCTTTGGAACATGTGTGTAGCGTTGGCCTTACCTTTATTGTTGGAGTGAAATCCGGTTTCGCTTACTCTTTCTATTATTTTCATGAAACTGAATTCCCGTTAGTCCTTTATTGTGCTCTGATAACAATTTCCAACTATTGATAATTATAGTCCATATACAAGATGTTTAACATATATATTGTTATGGATAATGTGTGTCTTCTTCTACAACCATATAAAAAGATTACAAAATGGATTAGAAAAATTTTCTTATGAATCATGTCATTGGCATGAGCACATACATCATTCATCTTTCGGTTTTGTATTATGTATTGGCCTTACCTTTATTGTTGGAGTAAAATCTGGCTTTGCTTTTGATTAATGCCAAAGGTTTTGAAATTTTCCACCTTGCATTTGTGCAACTGATATTCCTACATAATTTGATGCATGCAAATCTCCTTTGGTATATAACAGGGCTGATTGATAAATATTACCGAACTTGAATTGAGTGTTGACTAATTAGAAATTTTCTATACCAACATAAGATTTATAGAAATTAAATGGAAGAACTCCTCAAAAGAAAACTATTGTTTTTAAAAAAAAATTTATTTTACTTCGACAAAGGAAAGAACCACCAAATAGTGAAATGTACAAATTTAAGCTATGTGTGTATGAAATAAATGGCGCTACCAGCTCACCGCTCACTAACCATGGAAACATAAGATACGTGGCCGTTTCTTCCCCACCCCCACCTCCACAAATCCCATGCATAATGTTTCTATTTCCAAGAATAATTTAATGGGGTTGTTCTCTTGTTAATCATTTACTAATTAGCATTAGTATGAATCTATTATCTTTGTCACTCTCCTAGGTAACGTTGACAGGAGTAGTTGAAGAGGGATAGAGCTCTTCAAGGTTGCTTTTACTGCCTGCCTTATTTTGGTGGGTATGTCTCTGTGTGGTTATCTGTTTTCCCATAGCTAATGCTTGTTATTTTGGTTGTCGTGGAAGAGAAAATCATGTTAAATTAGACCCAAACAACTTCACCAAGTTTTCTAGCAATTTTTTAGGCTAGAAATTTGATGCTACTGAATTACATGCTTCATGAATTCATTGTGCAGAATTGTGGTGTTAAGATATTGTAACATACTATCTCTGAGAGTAGCCTATATTTATTAAGATATAGCTTGGAAATAATTGAGTAGATTTTGACTTGGCATCCAAAGTTTGCATTACAAATTTTCATGGAATCACTTTACAGTTGCAAAGTGCAATCATTTTAGGTCCAAACATTTTTTCTTCCTC
This sequence comes from Camellia granthamiana, assembly GCA_036172215.1. Taxonomy (NCBI): domain Eukaryota; kingdom Viridiplantae; phylum Streptophyta; class Magnoliopsida; order Ericales; family Theaceae; genus Camellia; species Camellia granthamiana. The sequence goes on along the minus strand of CM069913.1, from coordinate 76,514,830 downwards.
GCCTTGTTTTGAAATTTGATAAAAGAAAAAAAAGTGGACATTTTTGTTTTGAAATTTGAGAAGAAAAAAAAAAGTGTACAATGTGTATTTGTTCTTTCTCACTACCCTCTGGCACAATTGTTGATGATGTTGTGTATGTTGAAGCAACTAACTCCATTACTGAGACTACTAATGATTAATACTCTTATCATCCCCTCTCAAGCTAGTAGGTGAGGCTAACACCATTAGCTTGTCCTTTAGCTATAACTTTCTTGTTGACTTTTAAGAAAGGGGAAAGAAGGCACTAGGTTTTGGGAAAGATTTTACTGGATTGCATATAGTTAGGGATCTTATACCCTTATGTTAATTAATCATTTTAATACTAATTAGATATAGAACAAATGAAGGGTGTTCCGGGGGGGGGGGTTGGGAGAATGCAAAACAGTCTCTGAACCACACAATGGATGTTAGCTTTCTTGTGACAAATATGACCTGTGGGGATAGACGACATGTAGTTAGCACACGTAGGTTGGGAGTTAGAGTAAAAAACGTCTTAAACTTAGTCGAAAAATGACGTTTAGAGGGTGAAAATGCAAAACAGCCCCCAAACAACTCTATGAATGTCACAAACAGCTTCCTCGTGACAAATAGGACCTGTGGAGACAGAGGGCATGTAGTTTGCACACGTAGGTTGGGAGTTATAGTCAAAAACACCTTAAACTTAGTCGAAAAAGGGCTTTCGGGGGCGAAAATGCAAAACAGCCCCCTCACCAATGTGTAGGTGTCAAGCGCAGCATCCTCATGACAAATACGCCCTGTGGCCACAGACGGCATGTCATTCGAACGCGTAGTTTGAGAGTTAGAGCAGAAAATGCCTTGAACTTAGGCGAAAAAGGTCTTTCGGGGGCCAAAAATGCAAAACAGCCCCTGAACCAATATATGAATGTTACGGACTGCATCCTCCTGGCATATGGCTGCAGACGACATGTAATTTGCATGCGTAGTTTGAGAGTTAGAGCTGAAAATGTCTAAAACTTAGTCGAAAAAGGGCTTTTAGGGGGCAAAAATGCAAAACAACCCTCGAACCAATGTATGGCTGTCACACACAGCATCCTTGTAACAAATAGGACCTGTAGCCATAGACGTCATGTAATTCGCACGCGTAGTTTGAGAGTTAGAGCCAAAAACGCCTTCAACTTAGTCAAAAAAGGGCTTTCGGGGGGCAAAAATGCAAAACAGCCCCCGAACCAATGTATGGATGTTAAGGGCAGCATCCTCATGACAATAGGATCTGTGACCACAGATGGCATGTAATTCGCACGTGTAGTTTGAGAGTTAGAACAAAAAACGCCTTAAACTTAGTTCAAAAAGGGCTTTCGGGTGGCGAAAATGCGAAACAGCCCCTGAATCAATGTATGGATGTCACAGATTTGTTATTTATTTTTATTTTATTATTTAAGCAAGTTATTTATTTATTTATTATTTTTAGATAAGCCCCCGAACCAATGCAAAGCTTTTGTCAATAGAGCACAAATGATGTGCACAAGAAGAGATAAGAGGAAAAACAAATAAACTTACAACATAAGAGAAAGGAGAAGAAGGCAAGGAACTGGTTGGACAATATTAACCATGCCATCTTCCCTTAAATTACATGAATAAGAGGTATGCTTGTTGAGAGAAGAGAAACAGAGGCGGAGTATATATACATTTCTCAAGAATGATGACTTTTCTAATACTCCCAATTCCTCAACTCTTCCAAACTACCAAAATCTTAAAGTCAGAATCATGTTTGTTTGAAAACTTAAGACACTACCAAAAGCTAAATAGGATCAATTTTCATGAAGATGTGTTTACGAAGGCCTATATTTAGTTTTTACATAACAAAAAAGCTCAACCTCTTATTGCTTATCAAAAACTTCTTGAATAGAACAAGAAATACTTGTCCACCACTTCATGTATTTAGTTTTTACTATTAGTTTTGAAAAACATGAATAACTAGATACATTGAAGCATGCATTTCTGAATACTAATGTGTGCAATTTTATTTTATTTTATTTTTATTTATTTATTTATTTATTTGGCGTGGACTTCTGGATACTCCTTTTTTGTGTATGGAGGACAATTTCGACCTTTGCATACTCCTGATAATTTTGTCGTCCTCTGCTTTTGTGTGGATTACTATTACTCGTACAAATATTTTTTTGCCCTCAACTTTATAATTACTGGCGTGGTATATAGAATTCCTTTTGTTATGGTATAGATTACAATGTTAATTTGCACGACGACAAATGGCCATTTCGCATGGTAGTACATATATTTTTGGTGCATAGGTAACTTAATTGTTATGATTTGTATGGAATTATTAAAAAAGTTTGGACTATATAGTACAAGTTGGACTATGGTTTGTATGGAATTTTACATTTACAGTTATACATTTTTGGATGGTTGGAAGTGAAATGGATGCAAATCTATTTTGGAATGATTGATAATAGATGTATTGCTTTGTTCATATACATAGTGCAGGTTGCACGAAATACATACAAGTTGTAAATAAATTAGAATTTGGAGAAAAAACATAAAATTATGTTTTTGGCGACTAAACAATTTGTAGGCCAAAAGGAAGAAAAAAAAAATTGGCGATTAAAAGTTTAGTAGCCAAAAAACAAATCACACTTTAGGCGACTAAAATGTTTAGTAGCTGCAAAATTGCAAACAAACAACAAACATATTTTGGTGACTAAAGGTTTAGTAGGCAAAAACAAGTTAGACTTTAGGCTACTAAAAGTTTAGTAGCAGAAAAAAATCAAACATTAGGTAACTAAATTATTTAGTAGCTAAACAAAAATAGCCTGAACAACAAAACATTTTTGGCGACTAAAGATTTAGTAGGCAAAAACAAATCAGACTTTCGGCGAATAAAAGTTTAGTAGCGAAAAAAAAAAAAAAAATCAAATTTAGGCGACTAAAATGTTTAGTAGCTAAAAAACAATTAACATGAAATAAAAAAAAAATATTTGGCGACTACAATTTTAGTCGTAAAATATAATTCTCAAGTTTTGGCGACAACAAATTTTAGTTGCTGAAAATGTTATAGATAATTTTGCTTTAATGCTTTTCACGACTAAAAAAGTTGGCAATTTATTACTTTTGTCGACTAAACTTTTTTTAGTTGCCAATAACCTTTATCGACAATTGCTCAGCGACAAACCTGGCGACCAAAACTCTTAGTCACTAAAAACCTTCGCTGACTAAAACATGACTTTTGGCGACCAAAAATTTAGTCGCCAAAAGTGTTATTTGTTGTAGTGATAGTATAGATTGGGTGTAATTTCTAATATTTGTTTCTCTACCCTTCTAGTTATTTATTTATTTATTTATTTATTTAAATCAACAAAAAAGAAGAGACCTTTATTGATGAGAAAGATTCAACACAAAGTAAGAATATTACATCGATAAAAAGGGAAAAAGGTGCGGGGCGGGGGGGGGGGGGGATAATGCACACGTCATTTTAAGCTAAACTTCCAAAACCAACTAGGATGGCTTCAAGAAGTAAGCACAAACAACAAACAGCACAAAACCAAAGCTTGTGAGTAATCAACCAGAACATAAGCAAGAAAAACCAACTCCAAGCCAACCACCTCATAGACATCTCCTAACTTGATCAAGATTGTTCAGTGTCATGCACTGAATAGGGGATAGTAGACATAATTGATTTAGCCCACAGCCCAACCCTTACTTTCACTAATTCACCAAGCCCTTCGATATTTGGTTGATAACCATTGAAGACTACATCATTTCTCAACCTCCAAGTTGACCACAACATTGCTACTGGTAGAAGCCTCCAGATCTTTCTTACAGAATTTTTAAGTTTTGTTGCAATCCACCAAAACAGCACTCCTTCAATCGTATCAGGTATAACCTAGCAAAATTCCCACCATCGCAACAAAATTGCCCAAACCTTCCACACCTCTGAATAGTGCAGAAAAATGTGAGTCACAGATTATGCTTCAGTCCTGCAAAATGGGCACATCACCTCCACTGATTTGCTTAAAACCCCTAACCTCTATAGTAGACTACTTGTTTTAACCCTCCCTCGCCACGCCAGCCAACTCAGAAACTGTGCTTTTGGTGGTGCCACATTATCCCATAACATACTAGAAACTTGCAGTCTAGGACCCTGATTAGTTCTCTACCCTTCTAGTTACTATAACACTTACTCATCATATTGTATATATTTCTTCTCCGCTCATATCTGCACATCTACTCTTTAATATATCACATTATGCCTTTATTTAGTGGATAATTGAGCAAGTGACAACAATTTCTAATCTTCTATGAGATCTTTTTAATTAGAAAAAGTAACAATTTATTGATAGCAATTAAACGTTACGAGGAGAAAGGAAGAGAAAATCAAAACACAAATATAGAGGAACTGCACTCTAACAGTAAAGTTGTAAATGAGAATACATACATTGGTTACCTTACTAGTTGAAATTATTATGTGGCGCTGTCTATATGGTACTTCCGTCCAATGAAAACCGTACACACAAGTAAAATTATTTTTGTCTTTCAACCTTTTAACAAAGGTGAGTCAATATGTCCATTCCATAAATTGTTTACTACATTTAGTTTGCTTAATTTTCTTAGGCTTCTTTTGTGTTCTTTAATTCATTTAGGATGCTCAATGTGTGCTAAGAATGCTTAGAAATGAAAGAGAACAAAAATTGAAGCATAAAACAATGTTTCAAAAGTTCCTAAAACAGGGCCCTTCGCTCAAGCGCAACTTTGGTTGCTCGAGTAGTCTGCAAAGCTCTGCAAAAGTACTGGTTGTTTGAATTTTAGGCTTGAGCGCAACTTTGGGTCGCTCGAGCCATGAGCAATTCAAAACAGGGTTCACTCGAACGCAAGTTTTGCCGCTCGAGCCACCGTGCAATTGTCTGCAAAAATACTGGATGCCTTTAATTTACGCTCGAGAGATAACTTCACCGCTCGAGCGATGCGGTCGATTTCTGGGTTTTCCATAATGCTATTTGGGTTTCAAAACATGGTTTTCAATGGTACAACTTGCATATTATGTTCTATATTTGAGCCATACAACTGCTAACATGATCATATGAGTCAATTCTACAAGATTGAAGTTCAATTAATCATGAATTCATCATGCAAGTCCCAAATCATTTCAAATTTTGCTTGATAACTTCAAAACTCATGCAATCAAGTTCCGTAACTTCATGGATTATGCATGCATGTAAAATATAGTCTCTAATTCCATCTCGAATGGTATAAATGATACTTATATTCATGAGACTCAACAAAATTATGCATGCATGTGTGATTTAATGCCAAATTCTTCATATTAAATTCATATCTTGCACTAAGTCACCAATCACTACAGGAAAAAGGGCCTACGACAACGCTTCTTTTGTGGCGTTTAGGAAAACGCCATGATAGATTAATTATACACAACATTTTGAAAACGTTGTCTCTGGATCTCAGTTGCACAGCACCGTTTTAGGTCAATTAGTTCACACCGTTCAAAACTCCGTCCCTTTCAAACCGTCTCACACTCTCACTCTCACTCTTCCACAACTCACTCTCTCTCATCCAAAACTCAAAAACCCTCGATTTGAAGCTCGATTTCAAACAAACTCACTCTCTCGCTCAAAAACCCATTCAATTTGAAGCTCAAAAACCCTCACTCGCACTGATTTGAAGTACTCACTCTCGCTCAATTTCAAACAAACTCACTCGATTTCAATCACTCCTCTCTTGATTTCAGATCTGTGGATTTCAGAACTTGTTGTAGATTTCGGTCACCAAATTTGCGCTTATCTTCCGATTTTGGTTCTCCTCTCTTTCGATTTTGTGAGTTTCGATTTTGGTCCTTTGGTCAATCCAGATGTTGAAGCTCGTTTAGCCCCCCCCCCCCCTCCCCTCTTTTTTTTTTTTTTGAAGATCTGTAAGTTTGTTGTTGCTCTGTTTTGCTGCAGATCTCGCTCAATCGGTCGCTTCTTTTTGTTGCAGAACTCAGATCTGTAAGTTTTTATTATATATGCATTTGTTTTGTATGACCTTAGATCTCTGATTTTTCAAATCTATTTGATATATATATATATCTGTGTGTGTGTGTTGTGTCATTGTTTTGAGTTCATTGTTTTGGATTTGGTGGATGTATCTCACCTCTCTCTCACGCACACACATCAAGCTGCTAAATGTTTCTTTCTAATCTGTTCAATCCTCTTTAAATTTGTTTTCATTTACATTTCTTTTGATAACTACCCCGATTATAAGTCTAGGTTGTGCTGCTGCTTTTTTTTTTTATCTGGATTCATAATTGCTATCTTCCATTAACACTTGATCGTGCCCTAGAATTATATGAACGTTATTAGATTCGTTATTTATTTGTTATATGAATTTTGTGGCTTCTCTACATTCTTGTTCTTCAAGTTATTTATATTTATATTTTTTATTTTTCTATGATTTTGTTTTAAGACTAATGATAAAAAAACATTTCAAGTGTAGAATTTGGCAATGTTGGATGGACAAAATGTTATTTTTTGATTGTAGTTAAACATCGGAATAGAAATTGACCTGTAAAATAGATTTTAGAAATGCATATCCACATAAATCAACCACCCAAAAAGAAAATTAAGTCCTGGTAGAAATTGAGGGTTGAGACCAAGATGGAACACAGCTTGGTGGATATGGTTGTTAGGAATGGTTTTCTAGGTATTTTAAAGACGAGGCAAAAGGATTTTTAGGTTTATAATGCAAGAAACGTAAAGTTTTGGTGATGTAAACAGTAACTATGACATTAAGGTGATGTAAACATATGGTGGAACCCAGCAAGTTCACTATGCATTTAGGTTTCAAATATTTGTTAACCATTAATTAAACTACCATACACCCCTAGAGAACACTTCAGTAGATCCTGTTTAAAAGTTCAGAATTTTGAACTTTGTCAATCTATCTCCAAAATCACTACAGTGCAACTAAAATCATTCCTTTGCAACTATTTATAAAAAAATGTAGCAAAATATGTCATGGTAACTTATTGAATCCAGCTGATGAAATGTAGAAAAATATGTGCACATTAATCAAGTAGTTTGCTGCTCAGATTGACATGAAACAATTATTGAATCCAGCTAATGAAATGTCATGGTAACTTATTTTGATACCTTGAAAGTTGAAAAAGCTGTAGTCGGTTTTGTGACTAGTTTTGGACATAAGATGATTAATTGGTGATTGCGGGGACATGATTTGGATTTAGGTTTTTGAATGATTAGTTGATTAATTGGTGATTGCGGGGACATGATTTATATTTAGGTTTTTGTATTGATGGTGATATGCCTGTGTAGTTCACTACTAGCCTTGTAAAAACAAATACTGTAGGAGTTTTGTATCAATTATGCATATTTCATCTCTAGCTTTGGCATTTTTCATATTGATTCTTTCATGATATATGTGTTGGAGTTGATTTTTTTACTTGTACTAAGGGACATAGATTGATTTTTTTAGTGCACACGTAGTCATATTTGATGAAGCTCTATATCATAATCTATCAAGAGAATTTTAGAAACTTTTAGTTTCTTCAGTAATATGCTTCATGCTAGAAATGCTTCTAGTATGCTTGATAGTTCTGATTCAGATTGCACCACTAGGATGCAAAAATATGACAATTGTTAATTTAGCAAATAATTATCCATGCATGCATAAACAGCCAAAGACCCGTCCAAGAATCTTCATTAGAGATACCTAATCATCTTTAATGAAGCTCTTCTTGGATTGTCCAGTTTGGACAGTTTAGGAGCACAAGTCTATGTTGTAATCAGTAGTTCTACTGCTTAAATGTAGTCCATCTCGTAGAGATTTCGTGTAGTAGCTCCTCATGTTCTCCGGGTGCATACTAGACAAGGTGTAACAGTACACCTAGTCTATGTCGTGTACTTGGAGAACCATGGGGAGATATTGCCGAAATTTCATTAGAGATGGATATAGTGGTATGAGCTACTTTTTACGATATAGACTGTGCATTCCTAAATGGGAAAGTAGGATGAACCAACATAACTGGTAATTGTGACCCATTGTGAATTTGGTTATAATGTATTGTAATTATTATTTTTTGTTAGGATTCAAATTTTTTTTTAACTATGCCTCAAATAAAATTTAATTATAACTTCTTGCGTCATGATTAAAAGTCATTTAATTATTCAAACCATAAATATAACACATACCAAAATATTGTAGAAAACTGGTTAAAGAAAACTCAAAATTGAGGAAAATGGCAAAGGTTGGGATAAACTTCTCCTTTTGTGTGTGGCATTATCGTTCCTCGGGTTCAGGTATGGCAATAAGAAAGCTCCAAATTGACAAAAATGGGTACTCTGGCAAGGCATTAATGCTCTGTTCTTGTGCAGAGCAATGTATTATGTATATACATATCATGTGTACTCTCTCACTCTCTCTCTCATATTGATATCCAAAGTAAATGCTCTATTCTTGTGCATAGCAATATAATATATATATACATATCATGTGTACTCTCTCTCTCTCTCTCTCTCTCTCTCTCTCTCTCTCTCTCTCACTCATATTGATATCCAAAGTAAATGCCTTGATCTTCTATAAATAGAGGTGACTATCTTGTTAGTTTCATATAATTCTTGTATCTCTCTGTCTCTCTTTGCCTTGTTCTTCTTCCTCTCAACATGGCAGCCATTGATAGTCTTTTGATGCTCTGTGTTTGTTCCTGCTTCATCTCCGTCTACGACGCACAAGCAACTATCCCGCTCGTTCCGGCACTGTATATCACTGGAGATTCGACCGTCGATGATGGGAACAGGCTTACTAGTGGAAAACCTTGCGGAATTGACTTAAACACCACAACACCAATACGCTGGACCAATAGCGAGACCATTGCTGATTTTGTTGGTAAATTCGATCGACTTCATTTTTGTATTGCTTTTCGATATGAAAAGCTCTATAAAAGTTTTATTTATTTATTTATTTTTCCCAACAATCTTCCTCGGGTTGCCCCTTGTTCCACCCTACATTGATTTGTCCAAAGCTGGAATATCAAGAATCGGTGTGAACTACGCATTTGCAGGTTGTGGTATACTGCCACAAACTGGTCAAGTAACATATACAAATGCTCGTCTGCATGTTTTCTTAACTGATTTAATTTTCTTCATGTTGATCAGGAATTTTACTATGAAGTTTCATGTTCATTTATTTATTTATTTTTTTTTTTATTTTTATTTTTTATTTTTTATTTTTGCTTTAGAATCGTTGGAGTTTGGATGGTCAAATTGACAAGGTCAATTCAACTCTGAGAAATAATCTGACCAAAATGTTCAGTAACCCGGATCTCCTCCAGCATCTGAAAAACTCAGTTTTTTTGTTTTCTTTTGGCATTGATGATTATGTCCAACTCTATCTTCCCAAGAACAGTGGCACTCTAAGCAAATTGTCTCCTAATTTGGACAATTCCTCCCAAATGAACTGTTAGTGGGATTGATGGTAAGATGTTCACAAGCTTTATAATTACTATAAAGTGTATGTATCTGATTCTGAAACATGCAATAATAAGTATTACACTGAAACCGATACGTCATGTTTTACAGACATTATATGGATGGGGGGCATGAAAATTTCTGGTTAACAACATTTGGCCATTAGGGTGCACACCATTGTATGCCAATGTATTGGACCCTCTGGATATTTGTTGCAATGAGACAATTAACCAGTTGGTGCATCCATACAACAAGAAGCTTCTTGTGATGCTCAAGGAATTACAGTCCAACCTTTTTGGTGCCATCTTCTCTCACTCCAATGACTTCGGTTTGTGGAAGACTTGAAGGAGAATCCAACTATGGTAATATAAGAGTACTACAACTACTACTGGAGAGGAAGTTTTTGCTTTGGAAATTGCCACCATTCTCATTCCATGATTTCCAGTCTACCACATTGCTTTTTTTTTTTTTTTTTAATTTTTTAATTTTTAATTTTTAATTTTTTTCGGGGAGCAGGGATAACAAATACTACAGGAGAGTGCCATTCCACGTTAACCAATTCCCTCTGCTCAAATAGAGATCAATATCTCTATTTTGATTATCTTCACACTACCCAAGCTGCAAACCATGTCTTCTCTTTGAACTGCTTCAATAGAACACTTTGCTCCCCACTCAATATCATACAACTCGTGGGGGCCTAAGTCTAGTGATCTTGTGTTAGGTTGGTTATGCATGTGATGGGTTTGTGTTGGCGCATGTAATGGCTTTGTTAAGATAGTTAATGAAATAGTTATTTGTGGCTATAGTTAATCAAATGGTATTTGTGGCTCTTCTTTATTATACGTGTAATGGCTTTTATTAACTATATATAAAGTAGAGCCACAAATATCATTTCATTAACTATATATTAATAAAGTAGAGCCACAAATATCATTTCATTAAATATATAGTTAATAAAAGCCATTACATGTATAATAAAGTAGAGCCACAAATACCATTTCAATAACTAAAAGCCATTACATAAATGAAGTAGAGCCACAAATAACTATTTCATTATCTTAACAACGCCATTACATGCGGCAACACAAACCCATCACATGCATAACCAACCTAACACAAGATCACTAGACTTAGGCCCCCACGAGTTGTATGATATTGAGTGGGGAGCAAAGTGTTCCATTGAAGCAATTCAAAGAGAGGACATGGTTTGCAGCTTGGGTAGTGTGAAGATAATCAAAATAGAGATATTGATCTCTATTTGAGCAGAGGGAATCGGTTAACGTGGAATGACACTCTCCTGTAGTATTTGTTATCCCTGCACCCCAAAAAAAAAAAAAAAAAAATAAGCAATATGTTAGACTAGAAATCATGGAATGAGAATGGTGGCAATTTCGAAAGCAAAAACTTCCTCTCCAGTAGTAGTTGTAGTACTCTCGTATTACCATAGTTGGATTCTCCTTCAAGGCTTCCACAAACTCGAAGTCATTGGAGTGAGAGAAGACGGCACCAGAAAGATTGGACTGTAATTCCTTGAGCATCACAGGAAGCTTTTTGTTGTACGGACGGACCAACTGGTTAATTGTCTCATTGCAACAAATAGCCAGAGGGTCCGATACATTGGCATACAATGGTGTGCACCCTAATGGCCAAATGTTGTTAACCAGAAATTTTCATGCCCCCCATCCATATAATGTCTGTAAAACATGGCATATCAGTTTCAGTGTAATACTTATTATTGCATGTTTCAGAATCAGATAAACGCACTTTACAGTAATTATAAAGCTTGTGAACATCTTACCGTCAATCCCACTGATAGTTCATTTGGGAGGAATTGTGCAAAGGCATCAGGAGACAATTTGCTTAGGGTACCACTGTTCTTGGGAATATAGAGTTGGACATAATCATTGATGCCGAAAGAAAACAATAAAGCTGAGTTTTTCAGATGCTGGAGGAGGTCTGGGTTACTGAACATTTTGGTCAGATTATTTCTCAGAGTTGAATTGAACTTGTCAATTTCACCATCCAAACTCCAACCATTCTAAAGCAAAAAAAAAAAAAAAAAAAAAAAAAAAAAAAACCAAACAAATAAATGAACATGAAACTTCATAGTAAAATTCCTGATCAACATGAAGAAAATTAAATCAGTTAAGAAAACATGCAGACGAGCATTTGTATATATTACTTGACCAGTTTGTGGCAGTATACCACAACTTGCAAATGCGTAGTTCACACCGATTCTTGATATTCCAGCTTTGGACAAATCAATGTAGGGTGGAACAAGGGGCAACCCGAGGAAGATTGCTGGGAAAAAAATTTAAATAAATAAATAAAAAATACTTTTAGAGAGCTTTTCATATCGAAAAGCAATACAAAAATGAAGTCGATCCAATTTACCAACAAAATCAGCAATGGTCTCGCTATTGGTCCAGTGTATTGGTGTTGTGGTGTTTAAGTCAATTCCGTAAGGTGTTCTGCTAGTAAGCCTGTTCCCACCATCGACGGTCGAATCTCCAATGATATATAGTGTCGGAATGAGCGGAATAGTTGCTTGTACGTCGTAGACGGAGATGAAGTAGGAACAAACACAGAGCAACAAAAGGCTAACAATGGCTGCCATGTTGAGAGAAAGAAGAACAAGGCGAAGAGAGACAGAGAGAAATACAAGAATTATATGAAACTAACAAGATGGTCACCTCTATTTATAGAAGATCAAGGCATTTACTTTGGATATCAATATGTGAGAGAGAGAGTACACATGATATGTATATACATAATATATTGCTGTGCACAAGAACAGAGCATTAATGCCTTGCTAGAGTAGCCATTTTTCTCAATTTGGAGCTTTCTTATTGCCATACCCGAACCTGAGGAATGATAATGCCACACACAAAAAGAGAAGTTTATCCCAATCTTTGCCATTTTCCTCAATTTTGAGTTTTCTTTAACCAGTTTTCTACAATATTTTGGTATGTGTTATATTTATGATTTGAATAATTGAATGACTTTTAATCATGACGCAAGAAGTTATAATTAAATTTTATTTGAGGCATAGTTAAAAAAAATTTTGAATCCTAACAAAAAATAATAATTACAATACGTTATAATCAAATTCACAATGGATCACAATTACCAGTTATAACCAAACGCTATTTGAGGCATAATCAAAATCTCTTCGGTCATAACCAAAATAAAAAGAGCATTGCTATTTTAAGTCCAAATATTATATTCACTTTTCAAGCCCAATGATGTGGCAATCAATTAGAATATCTAATGCAATACTATTTCTCATATTTTTCTTAATCATCAATCAATCATATCATTTACATATCATTGGATCTAAAAAATTAGTTTACAAAGTCGACTTGTATATCATTTTTTAAGCAAAAACCTCAATAAATAATAACTAACTAATACCATAATGAGTCATAATCAAATTAGAATCACCACTACAATAAATTATAACCAAAAATTATAAAAATCATAATTAATTATATGATACACAAACAAAAAGGTGTGTGCATTATAAAATTTCAAAAAATATGTGAGGCCTCTAATAAATTATTCACAATTTCATCCATAATGATGTGGAATGATGAGTGTCGATTTTGATTTGTCATACATTCAATCATGTGGGGCTCTACTTCTTTGCGACATCATTATAAACACATTTGGGGGGCCTTATTCTAAAATTTCCCAATTTCAACTCACTATTATTTATAGATAAAATTTTAAAAATAAAATAGGGTAAATTACACCAACACTCCTCAAGGTTTGACTCTAATACAAATTCTCCTCACATTTTGGAAATTACGACACTCTCCTAAGGGTTAAAGTTTCATTACAAATTGCCCCCTCCGTTAGTTGACCGTTAAGTCAACTAACAGAACTCCTGATGAAGATTGTTTAAATGGTGATGGTTGGGCAGGTTGATAATATAGTAAAATCAAATCTTCAATTGAGGGTATTATAGTTCTTACACATTTTTTTTTTTTTTTGTAACTTCTGTTAAGTGAAAAAAATTGACAGGACGTTTATTGTGATTTCTGAAATGCGAGGGAGGGATTTATATTAAAAGCAAACCTCAAGAGTGTAAATGCAATTTATCTAAATAAATAAATACATGTGCAGGCACTACGCATCAGTCTCCCTATCCATTTCTTTTCTAATCTCTTACTTTTCACTTTTTCTCTCCTCACTTGTTAATGCAACCATCACATACATCCATATTATCACTTGGGCCCATTTGTTTCCGGTTATAGCAGCTCGTGGTGAATTGTTAGTGAGGATTACAATAAAATAATATCATGTTTATTTTACAAAGTGAGCTCTGGATTCATAGTCCCCTTCAGACTACGAAAGGCCTTGGGTGAACGGATTAGGAGTCTGAGCTGGGAGATGGTAATAGAAAATAGTCCATCTGGCTTAGGGTGTTACCGATCATCCAGTCGGATGTCTGGCCATTGAACCGGCCAAGTGCAATTTTTTTTTTTATTATTATTATTTTTACTTGTTGGGCAACACATTTTGAACATTAATATTTAATGTTTTTGTATTTTTTGTTAAGTAAAAACCATGGTTTTATTTATTTTATTATTTTACATTTATTTTATATAAAAATAATTTAACAATCCCCACATTAATAACTATCATCAAAACAAACAGAATTGTACTTAATCCCCTCACTATCAATTCCCTCACTATTAATCTTCTCACTGTTAATTCCCTCCAATATACCTTTGAAATCAAATGGGACCTAACAATAGTCTAACTCCACTTTGTCCCTCTATAGGTTTTATCATTTACTTTTATTTTAGGAGAAATTTTAATTATGTGTAGATTTTTTTAAAAAGATTATAAATTGTGGGGGCCGAATAAATGACGAAGTCAGGAGGCGTGTGCAATAGAAGGCTGATATTAATCGGCTGTATCTTGAGAGAATAGGGAGGGGGCTGAATAGAATTTATGGGCCGAATAAGCACGGATGACTGGAGCCGAATAAAAGAAAGGACAATAATTAGAAAGTAGGCCCTGGCCCTGAGGCCCAAAAGAAACAGGTATAAATACAGGAATAACGGATATAGTAGGTATGTAACAATCACTTTTTGCTTAACTTAGAAGATAAGCTATTTCGAGTGCGAGAATTGACTTGCCCGTCGGAGTGCTAATTCCGGCACCCCCATCCGGAGTGTTTGTATCTTTTCAGGTGACTAGCTGAGGATTACCAGCGTCTCCCAGGATCCGAAGAGTATTTCCAAACTACTTCTCCACAATTGGTGCCGTCTGTGGGAATACTCAAATACATCCATGGCAGGCGTGACTGAAGATCCTCCGATAGCCACCGACGAGACCACACAGAGAGATGACCTCACCCCAACAAATATGCTCGGAAAGGAAACCATCACTGCAAGACGCGCCTTGAACTTCGATTCGCCAACGACTTTAGCGCAGGAGACAATGCAAGCCATCATGGAACAAGCAAAGTAGAATGAACAAAGGTTGGAGAACATGATCGCTGAAAATGAACGTCTCCGTCAAGACTTGGCCCTGGAAGTGGCAAAATCTAGAGAAGCTGTACGCCAAGATCCCGGACATCCTCCGAAGGCAGGTGGACAACGACCTCGAGCCCGACCAAGGGATACCGATAGCGACTCTAACTCGTTGTCCGCGGAGCTCAACAAGAAAGGACGATCCGAAACTTCCAGCTTCTCCGAAAAGAGTCTTCGTACAAGGAACAAGCGCAGCAGAAGCACTTTAGACGAAGACGACTAGCATGATCCCTTTATCCGACGGATCGCAAGGGCGGTCCTGCCCAAGAAGTTCAAAGCTCCGTCATTCACTCTCTACGACGGAAAATCAGACCCCACTGACCATATCCGCCATTACAAGCAGGCCATGACATTGCATGCAGACAATGAGGCCCTCATGTGCCGAATATTCCCCAGCAGCCTGGGACCATTAGCTGTCAGGTGGTATTACAAGCTGGAGCCGGCTTCGATCAAAAGCTTCCATCAATTACAGAAATCCTTCAGGGCCAGGTTCATCACCAACAAGGTACAACCGAAACAGGCCGACTCTCTTTGGGCTATGCAGATCCAGTCAGGAGAAACACTCAGAGCGTACTCGGCGCGCTATTGGGAATGCTTCAATCTCGTCGACGACGCTTGCAACGACTCCATGGCCATCACCACCTTCAAAATGGGACTACACCCTGACAGCGCTCTTCGCAGTTCCCTGACCAGAAGACTCCCCAAAACAGTCTGGGCGTTGATGAAGAAAGTTGATGAGTATTGCAAAGTCGAAGACGATGCCTTGAGAATTAAAGCTGGACAAACGTCCAACAAAATAGCACTCCCCGAAATTGCCCAACCAATAAGTTCCGTGCCACCTCTGAGCCTTGAGCCACTGCAACGCGCTAAAAGAGACAAATGTCGGGACTCTCGCCGATCAAGCGATCAATGCTCCCACCGGACGAGTGAACGACAGCAGGCGCTTGAGGCGTGCCGACAAGAAGTACACCGAATTGTCTGAACCGATCACTATGATAATGACCAAGGTCCAACACCTTCCATTCTTCAAATGGCCGCCGAAGATAGTGGGACCTCCCGACACGCGAAGAAGGGATCGGCGGTGCGAGTATCACAAAGATCACGGCCACGAGACTGAGATTTGTTACGCATTAAAGGATCACCTGGAAGAGCTGGTGCAAGACGACCGATTGCAGCAGTACGTGAGAAACGGAAAGCCAATCAAGGCACTAGCCTTGAGGCAGGACTCACCCCCACTTGGCGTGATCCATATAATTTACAGCCTGCCAGCGCCCCCAACCGTGCACGCAATCCAATCTCATCCGATCCCCCAGAAGTATCATATTCCAACCGAATGGCCCAGAGAAACTCCGACAATCACTTTCAATGATTCCAATCTTTGCGGCGCAACAGCCTCACACGTCGATCCGTTGGTCATCAGATTACACGTAAATCGGTTCACTGTCGAACGCATTCTCATCGACCCAGGGAGTACTTCAGAGGTTATGTATCAGAAGACTTTCATCAAACTCGGCTTCAACGAGTCAGATCTGTCTCCGGCTCCTCATCCATTGTTCGGCTTTAACACAAACCCTGAGTACCTGTTGGGGAGGATCAAACTACCTGTTCGAGCGGGCTCCAGAACGGTCGAAGTAGAATTCCTGGTCGTAAAGCTCCCTTCGCCGTATAACGTCATCATGGGGCGAACCTGGTTACATCTTATGAAGGCTGTTCCAAGCACTTATCATCAGTTTGTACGCTTTCCAACGGCCCACGGCATTGAAGAAATCCGTGGTTCCCCATAATCGGCACAAACAGAGATTTTATGAAAGCCTAATCACTGACCCGACCTGTGGGCCTTGATACTTGTACATACTCCACCGTTGCAATACAAAATATCTCGTTTTCTTATGCTTCAGCTTCTAAGCCCTTAAGGGCCGATCAAAGCCTCCGGATTCGGAGCGCCCTTCGTGGATATCACGATTGGCCGAATAAAGCCTCCGGATTCGGAGCACCCTTCGTGGATATCACGATCGGCCGAATAAAGACTCCGGATTCGGAGCGCCCTTCGTGGATATAACGATTGGCCGAATAAAGACTCCGAATTCGGAGCGCCCTTCGTGGATATCACGATCGGCCGAATAAGATTCCGGATTCGGAGCGCCTTTCGGCACGAACAAAACGAAACAAAACATGCCACCATTCGAGATAAGGTGCTTAGCTAAAAAAGATTTTCAAAGCAAGACGCAAATTTTTGAAGTAAAACTTTTTATTTGATCAAACAGTTGTTACATAGACGCAATCCGCATTCGAACATTACAATATCTATCTTTAACTTCTAAGGTGAAAAGGGGAATTAATCACGTTGATATAGTGGAGGCCCCGAATCAATGCACGTCATCTGAAAAGCCTCCGCAGCTCAAAATGCCTTGATCCAACCGTGCCCGAATTAGCGTATCGCTGGACCTCCCTCTGACACCATCGACAATGTCAAGGCCAAGATCCAAGACAAGGAAGGTTAAGGGCAACGGTTGTTGTGTCTCCTTTCGGGGCGATCTGCTTCGACGACTTGGAGGCTGACGCTCCTCCCGTTTCTTTTTTTGACGACCCACCTCCCACACTGGAGGATTCTCCGCCACGATCCATTGCAGCATCAAGCTAGGCCAAGGTTCGAATCTGGCTGATTAAAGAAATTCTGTTTCACATCCATAAGGTTATATAACCCCACATGACGAATGGTGTTAAAATTAATGAGGTCACTAACTCGAAGAGTCCATTTCACTTATTTTTAAAGGCGGGCAGTGACCCCGAGGCAATTTCATTAACGCCAAGCCCCCAAGAGACGAGCGTCGATTGACATCCATCACGGCCTAGGTACCAAAATGGCTTCTTGGAATTTGCCACAGCCGCTCCACGCACTAGCTTTTGACCTCTTGAAATTAGTGCACATTCAAGAATAAACAGCCATCACGATTAGGCCGACCCCGCCTATAAGTCGGCGCTTCTTATCACTATACGATCAATATTTGTACATTCATTCAAACATCTATGTAATAAAACAAAACACGCATATGCCGGATACAAATTACGACCAAATATTTACAGTAGAACTCTTTTTTATTCATTTATTTTATTCAATCCAACAATGGATTACATAGATTTTATTGCGTTTCAACCTTACAATGCAAATTCTTATACGGCGTCACCCTCATCCTCACTTTTCTCGACTTCAAAAGCGGAAAACGGGAAATGTTCAGTGTGGTACAGTGGCGATGCCACATCAATGCCCGACGCTTGGAGAGCTTCCACGGCTTGAGATGCCTTGATCCAACCGTGCCTAAAACCACGATTCTCACATCGGCAAACCTCTTCAGCAAGCTTCTCCTTGGTCTTTTCGATTCCAACTTTTCGGCCTTCGTGAAAACCCCTTCGCAGACTCCATTGCGAACATACTCGCCGTCTCACGATCGGCAAGCGCAGCACTGATGAGCCGACTGGTAACCCTTTCCTCCACAATTGGATTTCCCTGCTCGGCGGGTTGTGCCTGAGCCACCCTGGTCTTCTTCAACTCCTTCAACTCACGCTCAGCCGCCTCCGCGCGAGCCTCCAAACTTCGAATACGTTCTTCCTTCTTCTCCAATTCTCGACGGGCAGCGCGCGACCGCATGCCAATTTCATAGCCAGTGTAAAGCCCCTTCACCGCCCCGTGAATGCCTTCGCGAAATACGTCGTAGTCTTGTCGACTTACCATTGACTGCTGAACCTCAGGAGGAAAAATTTGTCGAGCAAATTCGACCGCTACATTCGGGTCTCGAACGATCGAGTCTGCCTCTGTCATGGGCCTATTCCCCACGAACACTGCAAAGCTGAATGGGCACGGATTCGCGTCAGATCCCCTCTCGACTCGGGGTTGCGGAGCTCTGCCCTGCGACTGCTTGGCCCGCCTGGGCGACCTGCTTCGACGTCGAGGAGACTAACGCCTCTCTCGATCCCTGGAACTCCTACTTCCCGTGTGCGAAGGTTCACCACCTCGGTTCATGTCTCCGCCCAGCTCAGCTAGCGTCCTCGCTTCCCCTCTGCTGTTAAAGAAGAGTTTGTTTGACATTCACACGATAAATCTTCCTCCAACAACTGGAATCAGCTGTTTTCTAAGCTCATAAAGGTTGTACCTTTGTTCATTTATCCTTTACAGAGGCAGCACCCTCGAGGCAATCTCATTAATTGAGAAAACCTCAATCATCCAGATTCATCAATCTATTCGGCCTAAGTATTCCAGCTGGCTCATGAATCTAGAAAGCTCTCAAGGACGTTTCATCCGGCCTCCGAATGGTCATGCACCGCCTGGGGCAAGGGCAGATTCATCAATCCTTTCGGCTTAAGTACCCCAGCCAGCTCATGAATCTATTCCTGAAAGCTCTCAAGGACGTTTCATCCGGCCCCCGAATGGTCATGCACCGCCTGGGGCAAGGGCAGATTCATCAATCCTTTCGGCTTAAGTACCCCAGCCGGCTCATGAATCTATTCCTGAAAGCTCTAAAGGACGTTTCATCCGGCCCCCGAATGGTCATGCACCGCCTAGGGCAAGGGCAGATTCATCAATCTATTCGGCTTAAGTACCCCAGCCGGCTCATGAATCTATTATTCAAAATTCTTAGTAAGTGATCTTATCCAAATTAGTAAAAGGCAAAACATTCTTCATTAACATAACTTCACAAACTATGTACAAATGGTGGTGAATTACCAAGGAAATTTTCATTACTAAATTAAGTGCAAATAGCAACCAATTCATACATGAAAACTACCCTGAGCCAACAAAAGTCTACCAAACAAAAGCCTACATCAAAACCAAAAGCACTTAATAAAATTGAAGTGACTCCCAGATCAATCCTCGGGGTCAGATTCAAGTGGCTCAACGTCCACTTGCTCGTAGGGAATTGGCAAGGCCAATGTAACTCCAGCGGCAGCAAGGGCTTTGAGCCACCCATGTTTGAACCCCCGATTCTCGAATTTGGGGACTTCATCTACATATTCCTTGAGGGCGGCGCTTTTTCCTGCCTCAAATGCCCCAGAGGCCTCAGAATCGGCTTTGTCCTTGGCCGCCTTAAGCTCCGCTAACTGAACCTCCGCCTCGGCAAGCACCTCCTTGGCTAACCTGAGCGATTCTTCGCTCACATTTGCCCTACTCTCAGCGTCATAATGGAGCTGTTCAGCTGAGCGAGCCCTCTCCTTTTCCGCTTCAGCTCACGCACTCTCCACCGCGGCTCTCATCACTTCAAACTCGGCCCTACTCTTTTGACCGTCCGCCTCTGTTTGCAAACTCTCAATCCTGCCAAGGGCATCATGCAGACGGCGGCCTAAGTCCGCGATCCTGCCAACAGTCTGTAAAACAAGTTGAGGTCGTCAGACACCTTAACGAAAACAAATTCAAGAGAATTCGAGATGCACTTACCAGAAGCGCCGACTGAGCAGATAGGGCTACGGCCATAACATCCAGCATGACGTGAAAGGCTACGTTGTCAGCCGGCAAAGAAATTGAAGCCGCCAGGCTCAACACCACGGCTGGATCCTCAATGGCTGAAGCATCGGAAGAGATTGGCATATCTTTGATCTTTGGCCAAACAATAAAAGGCGCAACCACGTCCGACTCCTCCAAACGAGGCCGTTTGGCAGCAAGGCTAATTTCCGACCCAGCCTCTCCCTCGGCGCTACGCTTTTCGCCCCGCTCCTCCGGAATCAGCCGTTCGTCAATGACTTGTTGTTCAACCCCTTCCCCCGTTTCGGCCGCAGCAACCTGAACCGTCTCTTCAATAATGGGTACGGAAGTTTTAATCAGGGTGGGCTCAGAATGGGCGGCCTCGGCCTTCTTTCGAGCAGCCATCCGCTCGGCATTTTTCTTTCGCGCCATCTGCGTGAGGTTTTCCCCAGCCATACCTTCGAAAAAATCGCCGGGTAGGTCTCCCAAATTTGCAAAAATTATCTCCGGAAGAAAACTCCGCCCGACCTGAAGTGGACGGTGAGGGCTGGTTAAGTCCGGCAGCCTCGAACGCCGAGCGTATCGCCTCGTCAACCTCTTCGGCCTCCTCAGCGACTTCTCTGGCGGGTTCGGCAACCACCTCTACCACCGGCTCCTCGTCTGCCCCCGAATCCGAATCTTTGAGGCCAATTTGCGTAAGGCTCTTGAAGCTGGGAAAGAGAAGAGCCGAAAGGTGTTGATCGACGGCTGGAATCGGAATGCCTTCCGCGGCCGAGAATGTAGTATACGTGGGTTCGTATCGGAGGAGTATGTGAGCAGCTCTCCCTTGCTTTTGTACGTTTAGACGACCAAAGTGTCTGAGTGCAGACTTGATCTCCTCAAGAACTGCGTCGTCAGTTGATGGAAGGATCTTCAAATTGTTACCTGCAAACAAGGGGTGATTAAAGGAAAAAAGCCGAATAAAAGGCAAGTCAACAAACACAAGGCGTTACATGACAACCTGGATCACCCTTCCGTCTGGGAATAGGATCTAGGCGGTCTTCGCTTTCACCGAACTCCCAATTGCCTCGGACATTGACCATCACGTCGTCAACTCTCTTACCAGAACTGGCAAGCATGGTTATCAAGTGATGGTCAGTGTCCTTGGCCCTGAGAAAGTATCGCCCCAACCGACCGGAAGATTTGGCCAAAGCGTAGCAGTGCCGAATCGTCGGGATGCCAAGGTTGATCCTAAGACGTCGGTTCAACTCTATCACCCCCATGATGATTCGAAAGAAATTTACATTGGGTTGAGAAGGAATCAGACTCCAATAGCGAAGGACGGCCCTAAGCAGTGGATGTAGGGGAAAACGGACTCCGCCCTCTGCTATAGATAAGAGAGGGAAGACGATCGTACTCTGATCCTCCCTCTCCATATCAAGAGTACTGTCCGTTACAAGAGACAAGTGGACATTGTCGGGAATGGAAAAATGTCGCCGGAATCCGGAAATACGACCCTTAGAAAGGAGGTCTTTCAAGTGTTTAGCCATTTTTGCAGGGATTCGAGGTTTCGCCGAAATCGAAATGACAAACAGAAAATACGATTGTAAAGAAAGGAGAAGAAGACTTACGAAGATTAAACGGAGCAGAGATAGACGGAGAAGAATTGCAGAAAATGCGAATCAGAGGAGGGATACCCGCTGGCGGTCGAAGAGTCGAATATCTGACGAATTGTGCATTCGAAAAGACTGCAATTTCAAATCGTAATAAATGCGAGGGATGCACGAACGAGGCGGGAAAGTGTAATGATGACCGAAAAGGTGTGCGCATTCTGACATCCATATTGGGATATGCAGAGCCGTCTGACTTATTTTGACTTTCGAATTCAAAACCGAACACACCGATTAACTACCGTCAATGGAGAGTTTGGGGGGCAATTGTGGGGGCCGAATAAATGACGAAGTCAGGAGGCGTGCGCAATAGAAGGCTGATATTAATCGGCTGTATCCTGCGAGAATAGGGAGCGGTCCGAATAGAATTTATGGGCTGAATAAGCACGGATGACTAGAGCCGAATAAAAGAAAGAACAATAATTAGAAAGTAGGCCCTGGCACCGAGGCCCAAAAGAAACAGGAATAAATACAGGAATAACGGATATAGTAGGTATGTAACAATCACTTTTTGCTTAACTTAGAAGATAAGCTATTTCGAGTGCGAGAACTGACTTGCCCGTCGGAGTGCTAATTCCGACACCTCCGACCGGAGTGTTTGTATCTTTTCAGGTGACTAGTTGAGGATTACCAGCGTCTCCCAGGATCCGAAGAGTATTTCCAAACCACTTCTCCACATAAATAAATGATAAATTTTATGCATATTAATGATTAAAATTATAAACTTTTTCAAGAATATGTAATAATTTTCTAATAGTACCACTGATAGGTAATTTTTTCTTTATTCTATTTGTCTTTTTGTAGTTATTCTATGAATCAATAAATTTTAGAATAATTACTTTTTTGGGAAATTCTACTATACACCTCCTTGAAAGGGATATATCATATGCATTCCTAGTTATATCATTTTTATATTTAGTTATTACCAATTTTCTTTTTTAATTAAGACAACATTTTAGTTATGACTCACGAGATTTTTGATTATGCCTCATGTAGTGTTTGGTTATGACTTTTTTTTCCTTCTTTTTTTTTACTCAAAAAGTATGAAATTATGTCAATTTGTTTTTAGTTATAAGGTGCATATGGTACACACCATTTGAGAGGGCGTGCACCATAATCTTTTCCTATATTTTTATATCAAATTTAATTTGTTATATGAGTTGTCATTATTATATTAAAAATATATATAAATTATGAAATCTATTAAATTAAGGTCACTGGGGTCATAAATCTATTTCTGAATCTTTTGGATCATTAGGCTCAGACTCTAATTTGTTGGGGTTAAAAGGACACAATTTGTCTTATACCCCTTTGGGATGGGCTTTTCACCAATTTTTCCTTAAATTAATGTAGTGATGATAATTTAAATGCTAAATTAAATAATAATACTAGTTATATTTATCATATTTTTGTATGACATTATCCTTATCAACACAATATTAATGTAATAAATCTCACTACTCAAATATAACTCTAATATATGATTGACAACTAAACTAACATATTAGATAATAAAATAAGATGATAAAAATAAATAATTATTACAACATTACATTCAGTATGATCTCAATTAGATTCATGACTAAGATTTGACGATGATAAACAAGTTTTTATAAGTCAAGAGACTGCCTTAGATCCGTAGTATTTTATTTTATAACGTCGAAGCGGTAATGAAGGTCCCATAGCTACCGTTGCAATAATGAACGGATCGTGAGGGTGATTAGTAGTATTTGTTTGGTGGTAATTGTTGTGTTGATATTTTATTTATTTTATTTTTACTTTTTGTGTTGCAATAATGTCTCTTTGTAGAGAGATTTCCTTCTTTCATGGAGATTGATTTTTCTTTATATGAAGGCTTTTTTTAAAAGAGTTCTATTTTTTCTTTCTATATATTTTACTGCATAACTTATTATCGAGTATAACTTATTATCGAATGTGCAATGTAATAAGTCTCGTGTTTTTTCATCAATATATATATACACATATAATGATGTATCAATCAACATTTGTATGAAGTCATGTGTTCTCTGATGATCAAATCTGCAGACGTAATTAATGTGATAAATATCATAAATACATTGTCTGTAATTCTTTTATGTCAATGATACACCATAGCACTAGGCTACTAGCTTTATATTAGTAAATGCAATCGGACTTGTAATCATGTTTTGGAAAAAAATAAAATTATTCACACCTTTTTATTGTGTGGTTAATATAAATTGTAATTACAAATTTAGGAAACATGAATTGTTGACACATGGTATAAATGGCACTTGTTTAAAATGTCACGGGTATAAATTTGTAATGGCAATTGTTGACACATGCTTTCAAACATGTCTCTCTCTCTCTCTCTCTCTCTCTCTCTGATCCACACACATTTGTCAGAAGAGGCTCTTCCCTCTTCTAGACAGCTCACTTAAAAAATCAAATAAAATTTAAAAAAAAAATAAAAAATCAGAGTCACCGTCGTAGTCATGGACCTCTCAGGTCTTCCTGAATCCAATTGTAATCCTAATTTGATGATGTTCTTGTTTGTTTGTTAATTTTTGTGATTGAAATATTTTATTGAATTTAATTCCCAAGTCTTGACTAATGTGGTACATAATATATATATATATATATTGTAAATTTTGATTATTACATCTATTCTTCACTGTAAGACTAGTCCTTTTGGGTAAATTTTTACATTTGCTTAAAAAGAAATTCAAGAGAGTGGTGTCCCTTGACACCACTATTGATACTGTAGCTCCACCCATGATTATTTTATTTTTTTGATAAATAGCTCCACCCTTGATTATAATCAATCTGGATGAAATATAGATTAGATTTATTTATTTCATTGTGTAAGAACTAGATTATATAAATCCTAAATGTGAGTTTACACAATCAATGTCTAAATCTATCACCTCCTAAAGATTTTTCCCCAGGCATATACATCCATGTTTATCCATGGTATTCATATTTGGTGTCAACATTATAAAATTATCTTGATCAATGATCTAATTTCTTTCTGGAGAGAACCATGAAAATATGAAAAGTTCTAACATCTTTGTACTACCTTTTGAGACACCAAAGTAATCTGAGTTAAACTTATTTCCAACATATGAAAAGATGTATAGGTACTCAATGACACCTCCAACAAAACTGTAAAATGGGAAGGGGTAATAAAGAGAAGATCTGAGAAAGCAAACTATATAAAGTTCAATTGAAAGAAAAAGCATTCAAAGAATGTGGCTATGACAATTAGGAATATACAGGATACCTTTGATAGGTTTTGAATCCAGCTTATCTAATTACATATTTATACTCTCTCCAAATAATAATAAAAAATTAAAAAATTAATAAAAAAAACACTTTAGGAAGATATGCTGCATACTAACTATTGGATTTGGGGTATCATAATGTACTAAGCATGGATATTTTGGGACCTAAAACACAGAACACTGAAAGAAATGAAGGTATTCAATGACTCTTCCAAAACCAGAAAAAATAGAAGAGAAAATGAAGCATTCAGTCCTGAGAAGGTTGATAGACCAGTCATCAAAGCAGAGCTAAATTAGTATTTTTCTTTTTCTTATGATAGGACAAAATCAAATTTGTCCAGAAATAGCTCCCACAAATAGTTGCCACACTGATTATGCAAACCAGAGCATACATGTCACAGTAGCCTTTGTTCACCAGGATGTTGCAGCAGTTTGAATTCTAGTACCACTGGTTTAGTTTGGTGAAACAGAGTAACTAACAGTGGCAGTGGTAGAATCATCCTACGGTTACCAGGTCTAAAGCTCACTCTACTTCCTGTTTTCTTGCTTCCCATTCATACTTATGAACTTAGGAAGCATGTAAGCTGACAATAGAGATTTTGCTAGGGAGAGAAATTTTTTGATGAAAACTGAAGTTGGTACTGCAGAAGCTAGAAAGGGAAGAAAGCTTCATGGAAAGAAGCTAGAAGTTGATAATAGTGGTAACCATAATTTAGATGACACTAAGGAAGCCTGTAGTGGGACAGAAGGACAAAATATTAGTTCTGTTAGAGAAAAGCTTGAATTTGAGGTTACAGATGGAAAAGTTGCATGGTCCTCTTCTCAAGTTTCAAGGAAGAAAAGTAAAAAGGTTCTTTTCAGAAGAGGTGTGAAAAATTTTGGTTAAGTTACTAAAATTTTGGTTCTTTTTGTTTTCTTTAATTTTGTGGGCTTTTTAGTGGGATTTTTTTTTTTTTTTGTTACATTCTTATTTCTTGGACTGAGAACTGTATCAGCTCTTTTACCATTTTCTTCAGGCATCAGCACTTGCTTATCTCAGTTGCTTTATTAGTTGTTTCATGAACACAATATATATACATATTTGTATTATTAGTTTGATGGAATATGATTGGGTCATTCATAGAAGCATTTGTTTTTCTCTAAAAATATGTTCCCGGTGGTGTTCCCCAGCATTCATAGTAGCAACCCTGAGACTTGTGTAGTCTTCAGAGGAGTAGAACAGCCAAAGCAGAGGCATCTTATCCATGGCAGTGCGTTTTCGGGCGGAACCGAGCATGCATCGCATTGGACTCTCTTCCCGACGCTGTTTACTGCTTAAATTAGATCAATTAATTTGCTTAATTAATTTAATGGTCTGTAATACTTAATTAGCCTGTAGGTTAGTTAAATTGTATTATTATTTTGGTCCCTCCGAGCGAGGGCGAATTTGTAATAAGTGTGGGTGCGTGTGTGCATGTCTTCCAACCCCCACTTCTTTCTCCCTTTTACTTACCTGCTTTGATGGTTAGTATTAGGTCATATTTAATTTAGCATACCTTATGCTATGCATGCGTGCATCCATACATTTGTTATACATGCACCGGGCTCGGCGCATCATACTAACTGCATTATATTTTCAATCCCAAATTGAATACATGTTATTTGTGGCATTTCACATGCCATGTTTAGGATAGCCGAGCCTGTTTGGATTGCATCTTTGCATGTGTTGCATTAGCCATCTTAACATGAACTAGGATCATGCATATGATTACTAACTAGTTTCTGTTTTGGCTTGGAGTACTAGGTGAGCTTTTATGCTTTAGCATCCTTGCATGTGTGTGAGTGTTGTCATGACAGCATGATTACCATGAGGCTAGTTGCTTATGTGATATAACTGCTTGAATGCCTATGGATGGAGGTTGAATTACCCAAATTGGAATAATGCATTAAAACTGTGAGTTTTAAGCCCACTAGATAGTGGCAAAATCATCTTTTCCAAAGCCCACTTGAGGGTGGCAAAACCTGCATTTTAGCCTACTTGCGAGTAGCAAACCATTTTCAAAGCGAACATGCAATGTTTTGTTCCAATTTAGGCGGTTCGGTCTATACTTGTTTGCTGTGCGCATCACGTAGTAAATCTAGGCTAATAACCGGAATAAGAACACA
The DNA here is from genome assembly GCA_036172215.1 of Camellia granthamiana. Lineage (NCBI taxonomy): Eukaryota > Viridiplantae > Streptophyta > Magnoliopsida > Ericales > Theaceae > Camellia > Camellia granthamiana. The sequence continues at coordinate 76,487,287 of CM069913.1, read as the reverse complement.
TGACGTTTTCAAAATTGGATATCACGGTCAGTAGAGGCCGATCTTCGGATCGGGCGAGAGGGAGTGCTCATAGCTGACCTTCCCCAATCGTACCCAAGTTCCCGAGCCGAGGCAACTTTGGTGATGACGGACACGTGGCCTTTGGCACCGAGTCAGGGTTTCCTAAATTCCCCCATTAAAAAAAATATTTAGGTGGCAACTCTGTATCTGGCAAAGCAGTCCATGTTTGGCACTTCTTTCAAAAATCTGTTTTCTCAAAACGATTTGCCGGATTTGGACTCTTTGGTTCAGATTAAGAACCGTGACACAAATCGAGTCCGAACTGTAGCGGGGTCCCTTACGGACGTGTTACAGTTTCTGGCGACTCCGCTGGGGAGTTTGGAGAACTTGACTCGAACTCATGATATCTTGTTTTGACTACACTTGTGTGTTTCTTTGCATTGCATGTGCATTGGTGCGCTTAGGACACCGTGTTGGCCATCTGCTATTCCTGAGCGGTTTGCTGGAGGCTTGTCTTGTCAAGGCATGACCATAAGGCTGACCGGTTGTGGGCTCTGCCAGTATGGGAACACAAACCCCGGTTTTACCGGGGCACCCTTTTTTGACCATTCGACCTAGTGCATATTCGGAATCCATAGTGACCATTCCAAACTAAGACAGGTTGCTTACCCGATATAGGTTGTTTGAAACCGCTGCGTGTGTAGTGAAACCCTAGCTCCTGACAAAATAGGACAGGGAAACCCTACCCCAACATAGGGGTGTTTTGGCTCTCATTTATCTGCTATGTGCTTTAGAGTGCGTCTCTACAAGGAACGCACATATCAGTTTGCAAGTTCGAGTATCAGGCCTGGGGGCACCAGTATCAGTGTTTGTACGAATCAGTTATATCCATGAGTATCCGACTCAATTTGTTTTGGGAACAGTAATTTGGGGAAACAGTGATCAGTCATCAGAAATGGTTGTTCAGTTGTACCTCTGTCTGTTCTGATAAAGTTGGGCTGAAATGCTGCATGTTTTCCTTTTAGTTCAGGGGATTCAGTACAGAGTAGTCGGTATTCTCCTTAGCTGAGGCAAGGTAGACATCTAAGCCGTCAGTCGCCGTTCAGTTCAGTGGATTCATGACAACCCAAGGTTCAGAGAAAACAGTGGTTATGGCAGCCGCATTAGATCAAGGGATCACCCTGCAGAATGAGACTAATGCCGACGTGCCACACCCTCCCAGGTCGCCTGTCGCGTACCCAATTTGGGCACCCCAGTTGTATCAGGCTCGCGAGCCCACTACATTCGAGCTGATGGGAATGATAGGTGACCTCCAGAGGTCTGTGGCGGATCTCGCCTATGGAATATCAGCTTCGCCACCAACAGCACCATGTGCCGGGAATTTTGTGCCACAAGAGCCCCCGTTACTGGGGCGGATTGTGGTTGAACTTAGCCAACCGGAGATGGCCTCCTACCATAACAATGACGTATCAACATCAACCCAAACCCTTGATCAAGCTGAGGCCAGAGGTAAAGACAAAGCGAAGGCAGATGCCGATCCCATTGAACAACTGCTGTGGGCAGTCGAGGCTTTGAAAGCCAGGGGGATGAACAAGCAACAAACATCCGCGGTTGTGGCCAAAACGATGGATGATGTTTTCCCCACTTTAACCGACGGCAGTACAAGCCAGTCAAAAAATCGGGACAGGCCCCGTCACGCCAGGACAATCCCAGCCAATCCCAACCCTGTGCCTGGGAAGGATCAGAAAACCAAGGCAGTGCTTGCTGACCCGTTCGCTAGTGGGTCTAGCAAGAATACTCAGACTTCAAAGTACCTACCCCGAGGGCGCAGGGCCTTTCACGCTCTCTACATGCCGCTGTCTAAGGCACTTCAGATTCTGGCCGAAAGGGGGCATCTTAAACCCCTTGAGCCTAGGCCCCTCCCCAGTCCTCTTCCAGCAGGCCATGACGCTACTCAGTATTGCGCGTACCATCAATAGACCGGCCACCCCACCGATAATTGTTTCCGCCTCCGTCATGAGGTGCAAGATTTGATCGATAACGAGGTTATCCTCCCGCCCACCTCAGCAAAGTCCGTTACTACCCAGCTATTGGATTTTGAGGATACTGCGAGTATGTGATCGGGGATGGGTCACCTTTAGGCGGTGCCCGGTATTTTGATGTGGCGTTTGGTACGCATTTTTGAGCATCTGTGAATGCTAGTTCTGTAATTTCTGGCTTGGGTGTCGAGTCAGTCTTTTGTTTCTTTTTGAGTCTGTCTCATTGTCGTGAGTCAGTCCTTTTTGCTTAAGGGTCTGTCTTGTTGTAGCGAGTCAGTTTCCTTGTATAGAATACCAGGTGATTCTGGGGTTGTTGCCTCGAACACCGCCTTTGTAATTACTCCTTTTGCTTTCCTTTTGAGTCTATCTCTGCCGTGGAGCCAGTTGCATCCGAGAAACCTGAATGAAACAGCTGCGGCTATCATGTTTTCCGTGCTTATTGCTATTTTGAGCTAGTTATGCCAGAAGATTCGAATGGAACGACAGTACATTCCACCTGCTCTCTTGTGCCCTGGAAATCATTGTAATGATTGAAGTTTTTCAAAACTTTTTTGAACACTGCGGTGAAAACGAAGAGGAAGGAATTCCTCAGGTTTTGCAAACATTTGATCATTTGAGAGAAAGAGAGGCATGCTAAGCCCTTAGTGAATGAAATCGTGCTTGTTAGCTTGAGTACTGAGAAGGACCCTGGCTTGACCCAGACTTGTTTCACACTATCTTCAGCGCGAGCGATTTGTCGCCTTTTAAAAAAAAAAAATTCAAAAAATGTTTTGCGCGGTCCTGCGAAGACTTGTGTGGAATCGCTCTTGAGATTGTGCAGCCTAGGATCGCTCTCAGCCTCGAGACTCAACCCATTCATTTTCAAAACCTTGAACTTAGATTCAGAATGTTCAGAGGTCAATCATGATGTAAGGCCTGTGTGGCCCGATTTGAAGCAGCCCTCGAACAAGGGGCACCAAAATCAGAGCAAAAAGGTCAGATCTCACCAGAAGAAGCTCGTGGAGCAACCGCAATGGATTCTTCTGCAAATCAGTGCAACAGCCATTCTCCTGGATACAGAAAGGCTTCAACTTCAAAAAAAAAACCATTTGGCATGGACTTGTTACACTTTTACCCTTTGAGAGGCTCGCTTGGCCGAAAACCCAGAATGGCGACCCAAGCAAAAGTTAGAGCAAGAGAAAAATACAAAAAGAAGAAATGCAAAAAGGAAAAAAAAAAAAAGAAAAAAAGAGAAAAAAAAGAATGGAAAGATACAAAAAAATTATAAAAAAAAAGAAGAAGAAGAACAAAGCTCGCAAGGTCGAAAACCCGCATCGGGCACCTTGGCAAAAGTTAGAGCCTAAAAAAGTGAAGGTTAAAATACCCGAGTGTACCTTAACTGGAACTACGTAAGGCTTGATTCCCATGTTTGGGATACGTAGGCAACTTCATTCTTAAGTCCAGCCCTCAACGCTTTCATAGCAACTGTGTCCATATATTGGTTTTGACCATCCCTGCCTCTTCTGTATCCGAGAGTTCGGTCATGGCCGTTACTGATGAGGACTGGTTCACAAAATGCAGCGGCATCATTCAAACAAGGGGCAACTTTCCGTTGCCAGAAGTTGCCACGAGTCACCGTTCAAACCAGGGGCAACTTTCCGTTGCCATGCAGCCCTTTCAAGCAAGGGGCAATTTTTCATTGTCTCCGATCCGAGGTCGCGTATATCGAGGGTAAGTTCTGTGCTCGTTTAGCAGTGGCCGGTTGCAAAAATAGTTTTTGAAAATTTTTACTGAGGTTGACTATTTTCTCGAAAACTATTTCATTTTCCAAAACTGGACCACGTTTGGACCCAAAAAAGGAAAATTTTCAGTGCTTATAGCCTGCCTTGCATGGTTTTCAAATCAAAAATCGAACAAGTATGTTAATCCGACTCTCATCTTGACCAAAACTATTTTAGTAGAAAACCAAAACAAAAAAAATGGTCAAAGGGATGAACTAGGGGCACAGTTGAGCCAGGTGTTCTGTCTTTTCCTTGTCGCCAACGTACTTGCCAGGAGGGCACTCTATCCACCAGAAGAAATAGCCGCGAGCTAACTGTATCGGGCGTAAACCTGCAAATTCCTATTCATCCATCAATCACTCTGGGGAGGGATGAAAAATGAGAGAATAAAGAATAGAGAGGCGTAACTTGAGAGAAAAGTAAGAAAAAGGGTTTTGAGAGAAAAAAACCGAGCCTGAGGGCCGAGTGATGTGAGAATCACAAATCAGAAAGGGTGGGAAGCATACCCGGAGGAACTGGCTCCTCAATATTTGAGGTCTTTTGTTAAACATGTCCGTGTGTCGTGTCTTTCGTTTTGTTCACCTCCACTTTTGTTTTGGGTCTTTTCCGAGTGTGTCTCGTTGTGTTTAGGTTGTGTACCTTTTGATTGAGTCTTTCTCGCTGTATTCAGTTGTAGGCTCGATACCCCGGTTGAAAAACCCTTTTTTTTTTCAATTTCAAAAATCATTTATGCTCAGAGTGCTGTGCCATTCTCTACATTTGACTGTGTTTCAACTCCGGCCGGTTTTGCTTTCGTATTCCGTCTTGTCAAATTGGGCTGTTTGTTCAGGATTTACTGTGTGCAGGATGAACCGAGTACTGTGTTATGGGCTGTATGCAAATTAATCCTCAGCAGAGTATGGGCCGTGTGTTCAGGTTAAGCAGTGGTTTGTATGGGTTGTTTTTGTTGTTAACTGGACTAGTCATCTGATTATTGCAGTACAAGTATTCAATTTTCAGACAACAAATCAATTTCATTTACATTGATGTGTAACATGGTATGATGTAATGAAATGTAAAGATATACAAATGTAAACACTTTTTCAGACAAAAGGTTTGTTTCATTTCATCATCTTTTCAAGTACAAGTTTTGGAAACAAAATCTGCCTGCGGCAGTACAAGGAGCTTTAGCTACCAGCAAAAAAAAGAGGGGGAAAAGTACAAAAAGAAGAGAAACAGCAAAAAATCTGGATCAACATCAGTGGCCACAGGCCTAGGGGTCCGTCCTCGTCCTCTTCCTGGATGAAGGTCCAGGAGCATCGTCAAGAGCATCATCCTCAGCATCGTCATCTGAGCCTGAGTCGGAGCCCGAGCCGTCTCCGGTCTCCTCCTCGGATGACTCTGCCTCCGCCTCCGTCCCTGCCTCAGACTTGTCATCTAGAACTGGAGCCCGCGAGCTGCTCCCTACATGGGTATGCCCCGCCTTGGTGCGGGGGTATGCTCTGCCGTCCCGGGTAGAAATTGCAGGTCCAGCCGGAGCACCGCCCACCGGAGGAATCTGGAAGGGAGGCTGAAAAGCATAAAAGGCAAATACATCAGAATGCCGTGAGCAGTTTATCAGTGCAGAATGCAGTGTATGAGTACAGTATGTGAATGCCGTGAGCAGTTTATCAGTGCAGAATGCAGTGTATGAGTACAGTATGTGAATGCCGTGAGCAGTTTATCAGTGCAGAATGCAGTGAATAAGTACAGTATGTGAATGCCGTGAGCAGTTTATCAGTGCAGAGTGCAATGTATGAATATAGTGTATCAGATGCCGTGCGATCAGCGTGTCAAGTGTTGTGTCATGCATCAGATTATGCAAATCAGTTTAAGTATGGTTTGAGACCGTCGTCAGAAGAACATACCGGAATACTATAGAGGGCCAGGAGGTCGAAGATCCGCTGTAGCATCCCCATCATGGACGCATTCAACTCCAGGGACTACCGGGTGTACTCGGAGGACGCCTGCAAAAGTATTAGATGCATCAGTATTCTGCGGAATATCAAAGAAATGAAATGAAATGAAGCGACAATGCAAGATGCAAAATGCAATAATACGTACCGGAGGCAAGTCGGGGACACCGACCAACTCATGATCAGCTGGGGGAGGAGCAAAAAGGAACTGGTAGGTCACCCCACCCTGCCCCCTGTACGTCAGCGAAGTGGGCAGAGCAGGCCAACCAGTCCCCCGCCCTTTCTGAGCTCCACCCCTGCTGCGGACTCGGACTCTCCCCTGCACTCCTGCTCCCGCTCCCGCTCCTGCCTCCGCCCTAGCCACTGGCGCTGCAGGTCTCTCTCGCTCAGCCCAGTGACCACCGCTCAGAGGCTGCATAATGAAGGTCCGGACATACTCCGAGTAGTCGCCCTCGCCCCTGTAACCACTCGCGTCCCAGCCAATGGTGTAGTCCGCCATCTGCTGAGGACTGAACCTCTCAGTGTCCCTCATGTGCTCAGGAGGGTGAACCGGGACTATCTGCTAAGGTAAACCTAGGGTCTGGTGTAGGAAACGCTCACCCAAGTACCAAGCCCCACAGACCGGGCCCTCTAGCAGAATTCGGAAACGCGAGGTCTCCTCAACACTGGCAAATCGGTCTCGAATCGTCGCTGGCAGTGGAGCCCACGGCCACCAGGTGATCTGAAAATGAAATACAGTTTGTTATCTACTATTATTGAAAATACAGTGTGAAACGAGGCTTAAATAAACTGTAAATTGAACATACCTCCGCGGGGGTGATGGTGTCAAAGTAGCGGCGGAAGAAGCTAAATGACTCGCGGGGTCTCCGTACGCACCTCCCGTCGAAGCAGCGCGAAAACGGGATGACAAGAGGAGTCTCCGTGTCTGGCACTGGGGCTAGTCTGGGAAAATAGGCGTAGACCCACAACTGCGAAGTAAATACCAGAATGATTATCAGATAAAGCGGGATGCAGAATAAAGCAAAAATAACCGTGCAGTGTATTGTGCAGATAGTGTATTGTGTAGAGTGTACAGTGTGAGCAATGTACAGTCAATGTAAAGCAGAGTATATGTGTGCCGTGTGTGCAGTATACAGCTAGTGAAAAGCAGACTACAGTGTGCGGTGTACAGAATAAAGTACAGAGTACAGACAGTAGAAAGCAAGAAAGTAAAGAAGAAACAGAAACGTACCTCCCAAGCGCGCCAATAGCCTCCGAGCAACTGCCCGCTGCCACGGGAAGCTGAGCTCATGTACCCATAGAGAGTGGCCAGAGCGGCGCCACCCCAATCGAAGCGCAGGATCTGCCTGACATCCACTAGTGCACTAATCAGGCAGAGGGGCACGGTGTTCGCCCGATCGGCAAAAATAGTCGTCCCCAGCAAGAACATCAGAAAGCCGCGGGCGTACCGCTCCACTGCCTCCGGAGTCATCGGAGCCTCCTCGGTCAAAGCCGGCTGGACCCGGAACTGGACCTCGAACCAAGAATATCGGACGAAGCCTGGACAGGCGAAAGGTGGCACCTCGCCAAGTAGATAAACCTGAGCAGCACTCCACTCGTCCATATCAGTATCAAAGGGGATCAGATCACCCCCTACCCCGATGCCTGTGAGCATCGCGAAGTCATAAGGAGTCATCGTCATGTCTCCCGTCACAGAAAGATGGAACGAGTCGGTGGTGTCCCACCACCTCTCCGCCAGAGCAGCGAGAAGAGGCCTGCTCGTGGTAAGTCTGGATAGTCCTCTGCCAAAAGCGCCGAAACCGGCCTGATCCACAATATGGCGAACAGCCTCAGGTAGCTCTGCATACCAGTCTCGAGCGGCAATATTCCCATACCCGCGGATGGTATGGGAATCCCCCTGTTTTCAAGCACACGATTGCAAAGCAATACTAAATATACTAATTTTATAAGGCATGCAGAATTGAAACAGATATAGCATGTGTGCATGTTTTCAGATTCAAATAGATACCGGGTACCAGTATGCTTACAGTGAACTACAGCGTGTTATACGTCAGCGTGTTTGAGTGGTTCAGTGCAGATATAGCATGTGCGCATGTTTTCAGATTCAAACAGATACCGGGTACCGGTATGCTTACAGTGAACTACAGCGTGTGATGCGTCAGCGTGTTTGAGTGGTTCAATGCAAATACAGTATGTGTACATATTTTCAGATTCAGGCGGATATCGAGTATCAGTGTGTATGCAGTGAGATACAGTATGTGCCGTGTGTTTGGGTGATTCAGGGTCAGTGCAGTGTGTGTGCACGTGTCAGTTTCAAACAGATATCAGTTGTAAGTTTGTTTGCAATCAACTACAATACATCCGTGTATCTGAGTTAAGCAATTACAGAATATCATCAGCTATGGCAGTTTTATATTCTACATTGCGGAAAGTAAAACAGAGGAGGAAATGTTACCTCGGAGGCGCCGAAGGACAGGTGAGATGTAGGCTCGCGCAGGAGGAGCTCTGGAAGCACACCCCTCTTGAAACTCCTGAACTGGCGCAGACCATCAGGAGGCAAGACATGGATCGCCGGCCGGTAGGTCGCCAGGTCGAACGGGCGGACACTCAGGGGGAGAAGCTTGACCCCGGGATCCATCTCGTGCTCCGGGGGAGTCCCGCCCCGTGGAATATCATCCGCCATGTCAATAGTCGTGAGAAGATGGCCGGAAAAGGAAAACCGGGCTAGAATGTAAAGAGTAAACCAAAAAGTCAACCCCCGGGAGGGTGAAAAATGGCCAGAAAAGCCGGAAAGCGAAAAGGGCACAAAAATCAAGGAAAACTTGGGGGAAACAAACCCCAAGAAGTGGAAATCGAAAAGGAAGCGCCGAAACAAAGTTTCGATCGGATGAAAATGTTCGAAACGCGATAAACTTCGCGAATCAAACGATGGAACGGGCGTAAAACGCGAGAAAACGGAGGAAAGGAGGAGGGAAAATCTTCTAGAGAGAGAGAAAGAGAGTTTTCGGCTCAAGGAAAGTAAGGAAATAGGGTTTGAAACCCTATTTTAAAAAACCTGAAGCAAAAAGTCGAATCTGCCCCGAAACAGGCATTTTTGGCCGGTCGGCTACTTTTTTGGCCGGCCGGCCAAAGCTTTGGCCGGTGATGTGTTTTTGCGGCCGATGGCTTCCTCTTCTGGCCGGTGAGCCTCCTACAGCCTTGTTTTGGTTAGATTTGTGGATTGGCACCTTTGTTGCTCAAGATAGTACAAGAAAAGGCATTTCCGAAGCTCAACCGGCCCCCGTTTTGACCTCGGACCCTGTCTTCTGTGCGTGGCACTCAAATTCGTGCAAGGAGTATCCTTTCCGTATCCTTTTGTCTTTTACAAAGCTTGAAAGTTGCCCCATGTGCACCTTAATCGCACTGTCTTGTGCACTCGCGTTGTTTAACGAACCGCGTTGTTTTGCGCATCTCATTGCATTTGGCATGCATTCTATCACGCTATCTTGCGCATCACACTGTCTTGTGCACTCGCGTTGTTTAACGTACCGCGCTGTTTTGCGCATCTCATTGCATTTGGCATGCATTCTATCGCGCTATCTTGCGCATCGCACTGTCTTGTGCACTCGCGTTGTCCAACGCACCGCACTGTGTTGCGCATCTCCTTGCATTTCGCATGCATTCAATCGTGCTATTTTGCGCATCACACCGTCCTGTGTACTTCACGGTCTGGCGAGACCTTAAACCCACTTGGTCTGACGAGACCTTAAAACCGCTCGGTTGCATTGTCATGCATTTTAAAGTCGCGCGTTGTCACGCGTTCTAAGTTCATCTGCATTGCTTCGCATTCCAGTGCATACGGTCTAGGAGACCTTAAATCCTTGGAAGGTGCAAGACCTTCGGTGCATTGGTGTGCACGGTTCGTTTGCATTGTCATGCATTCATTGTAGATAGTTGCGTCATCATGCATTCATTATAGACAGTTGCATTGTCATGCATATCATTGTAAATGTTGCATTGTCATGCATATCATTGTAATATAGTGCATATGTCATGCATATCCGTCATATCTTTTCCATTCCAATGCATATCGCATTGTAGCTTGCATGCATCCATTGCATCGCCTCCATCCGTGTCTCGCACCTCTCCTTGTTGAGCTTGGTTTGGTATGTGCTCATACTTTTCACGTTGAAGCACAGTTCTGCATGTTTACGCGCCTATTCCTTGATGAACTTGGTTTGAGGGTTGCGGCACCTTTTCTGTGTTAGACGCGGCTTGTACGTGTACATGCCCTTCCTAGGCAAGATTTGGTTTGGCCTGCGTGCCTTATCCATTGTATATACCCATCCATTGCATATTGCACATATTGTGTTATAGCTTGCATGCATTCGTTGCATCACCTTCATCTATGTCTCGTGCCTTTCCTTGTTGAGCTTGGTCTGGTATGTGCCCATACTTTTCACGTCGAAGCACAGTCCTGCATGTGTACGCGCCTATTCCTTGATGAACTTGGTTTGAGGGTTGCGGCACCTTTTCTGTGTTAGACGCGGTTTGTACATGTACATGCCCTTCCTAGGCAAGATACGGTTTGGCCCACGCGCCATAACCATTGTATATATTACATTGTAGTGTAATTGTTGCATCCTGCATTAGGATCATTGTTCTTTCCCCAGCGAGTCGTTTCCCCACTTATGTCATCCCAACCAATACTCATTCTTGTGTCTGTCTACATTACTCATAGTTCTGCATGTGTTCGCGCTTTGAGGGTCGCGACACCTTTTCTATGGTAGACAGACTTGTTACTTCCATCAATCTATTTGACATTTGTGTGGTTTTGAACCGCTCATGATTGGATCATGATTAAATTGCATTGCATATCGTTTGCATTGTTTCAAATGCCTTGCATATCATTCGCATTTGTTTATACATCATTTTTGCATTCATTCTGCATGATTTTGCATGTCGCTAACGATATCATACCTGTTAAGTTGCTTCATTTGCAGACACGATGTTGTATGTACGGTTCGTTTGAGGCTGGTGCAACCAGACGAGCCGCACAGGTATTGTATCCTCCGAGTGAGACGTATCGAGAATTGCATAATTCTCTTACATCCTTTCTGCATTTGTAATGTAGTTGGATTGGTGTATGCTAGCTTAAAACTATCACATGTTATGCTTCGTTACAGCTTTCTTTGCATGATCATAAGTTATGTTTGGCTTCTTACATTTGTCTTGCATTTTGCCCCAGCCTTCGGGCACATATCTTTTTTTATCTTGCATGTTTGTCTAAGTCTTCGGCCTTGTCAAAAATGGGTCGTCTCTGGGCTTTGACATTCACTCCCGTCATCCTTATGACTTTTGAGTTCTGTCAAAGAGGGGCAACTGTAGACACCCCATTTTTGACCATCCTCAAGACTTGGACGTCACCATTGGAACACTCGGTGATTACCCTTGTTTGTGTTCGTCTTGAGTTCCCGGAGGTCTCGGATACGCGCCCTGCCTCAGGATCTCTTGACTCGTTTGTTTTGTGTCTGGTTTTGCACCAAACACTTGTGTTTTGCCTTTGAGGGGCAGGGAATGCCTTTTGAGGCATCCCCACACACCACCGGCCATGAGGCCCAAACTCAATGGTCCCGGAGCTCACTCAAAATGGCACAAAAAGGAGCCTTACAAGCCTTAAGAGGGGTCAAACAACCCCAAAGCTTAAAGCAACCTTAACCAACTATTTAAAGCACTAAAAAACAGAATTTGTATGTTGACTGAAAGACTAAATGACGTGTTTATATGTCTTCTCATTGTCTCATTCACAATTGGTGATTTTCCTTCTGCTTTAGTTTCCATCTGTGGTGGAAATTTTTTTATGGCAGTGATGATAATTTAATAACCACTCCAAAAGAGAACAAAAGGGGGAAAAAACTGAGTTGGTGTACAATTATATGGTATGTTGTGGCTGTTGTTTGGATGCATTAAATCACGTGGCTTGCTTATTTCCTAGAGAAATGCATATCACTTTCAGTTATGATCATTTTTACCCTGGCATTTTATACTAATTTTTTTGTTTTTGACATGATGATCCTATGGTGGTAATATTTGTTTATTATTATGAAAATATTACAGGATGAATAGATGTCAAATTAATATAGGATGTGGCAATTAATATTTAATTGTTTATAAAGTCGATTCAATTTTTACAGACATTTACGCATGCTTAGTTGTGGCTTTTAATAGTGTCAATGAAATGAACATATAAGTGGCATTTTGTAGTAGTAGTAATAGCTTTGTAAAGTGTTACTAGAATAAGTTCTAACGGCACTCATATCTATTTAATGGCACAAATGAATTGGATTTAGTGATATTTATGAAGTTAAAAATATCAATTGTGACATAACAAGCGCCATTAAAAATCCATATAGTGGCATTTTTTAGATTATAAGTCTTCTTTAATGGCACTTGATAGCGTCACGAATACCATGACATTAAAGTGTCACCGAAAGTTTTTATTCCTGATGGTGTAATGGCATTTACAACTGTCACTGAAGTGCCACTCAGTCTTTTTTTAATGACACTTGATAGTGTTACAAATAGTATCTATCATGATATCAAAATGTCATTCAAAGTTTTTAGCTATAATGCCGTAGTGGCACTTGCAAGTGTCATTGAGGTGCCACTAGTATCTACCGTGGCACGGGTATAAATGGCACTTGTTTAAAATGTCACAAGACTAAAAAATGTCATTAGAAGAATAGTTTTGTGATACTTTCAAATGTCACTAAATTAAAAAAATATTTTAGTGGCACCTTTTTAGTGTGTGAATAATATGCAAAATATAATTAATTTACGTGAATCCTATATCTAAGAAGTATAATGTGGCCCCTATACTATTCTACACCAATCAAAATGCATGTATTATTTAAACACTGAAAAACAGACTCTATTTTTGGGAGTTTCATCTATACTATAAAATGATGGAAAAATTATAGAGGTTCCACTTGCGGGCTCTGAACTTGAGCAACCCAATCTCAGATCGAATTTTTTTAAGGCTGAGGCAAAATATTTTTGAATTCGGTGCTGGTTTGAATAAAAATTTCAATTAAATTTCGGCAAGTTTGGGCAAAACTACCAAACAGCAAGAGCAACTTGAAATCCGAATTACAAAAATATTAAATAGATATATATGAATCATTAGTTATTGGATAATGTTAAAGTAATTTAGATCGTTAGATCATATTGAATATAGTTACATACACAAGTAACAAAACACAAAATTTTACATTTTTTTTGTCACCTAGAAATTATAAAAAACCGCTGTAGTGACACATCGTTCTTCAATTCTTATCGCTCTCACATTATATCAATTATTTAGTTTGATATTATTAATAATTTTATGAAAAAGAAAAAGAAATGTTAGTAGAGTCTAATTGAAAACAAAATAAAAAAATTAAAAAAAAAAAATTAGTTGCACAAAAATAAAAATTAAATTTATATGTAATCCAGACAATTCAGGCCTAACTCAAGTCCAGTTTGGACAAATAGTCTTAAGTTACAATTCGAGTTTGGATGGGTCAGAGCAACCCTCAGCACAACTGAAATTAAACTTGGATAACTTTTCAACCCACTCAAGTTCACCTTAGAAAATTACATCCCACTAGTGTTTTGGGGCTTTTATTTACGGGTCAGTGAGAAATGCTTTTGAATTTCAGTAGAGATGGAAAACTACAAAATGAAGGAATCTTTCTTTCCTCTCACGTGCCTACTCTAACTGTCCCTCAGTTTTCATGTTTTCTTTCCCTCTCTTCTTTCTTATCTCATTCACTCTCTCTCTCCTCTCCTCTCCTAGATGGAAAAATAAAGGAGGCGGCAACACACTTTTATATAGAGTACACCCCACGAATTGAGATGTGCATGTTGTAATAATTTATTATATAACTTTCAATATTTGTAGCATTGAGTATTTTCTAATGTTCTGCCGTGAAAAAATCATTGATTTTAGCATCGAGTGTCCTCTCAGTCCACGATACAATCAAGTTAAGTAATACTAACCTCGATTTTACAAGAATAGATATTAGTTTATTCATCTCTCAAGTACTAACAATGTTCCTAGATAATGAGGTAATTTCCCCAGACTTGATTGTGTATCAAATTTTAGCATTTGTTAGCCATAAGGATTCTTTTCAGTATTTTTGAATGACCATTTTTGTTTAGAGATTCATACAGATCAGCCATAGCTCAGTTCACTACAAAAAATGGGACTTTTAACGACGGATAAAAACCATCGTTAAAAGTAAAAAAGATCAATCTCAATTAAGTATCCTAAGCAAGATTAATTAGTTAAAGAAAGAGTTAATACACCACCACATGGGTTCATATAATAAGGACAAGTGTCCCACTAAATGAATAAAATAAAATAATAAAATAAAAGATGATGAATGAAGTCAAAGGTGGACTTCAATCTGCAGGAAACAGAGTTAGACAAAGAAAGAGAGAGCACGGGCTGAGAGAGGCCGAGAGGAAGAAAGAAAAGGGAAGAAGAAAGCCTTGTGGGATACAAAAATTCAAGCTTAAAATTGTGGAAAATTCATCTTCAGGCAAGAAATTCCATCCTTCTCCTAGTATTGCTTAAATAATCTAGACAAAATTGATTTAAGATGGATTTTGAGAGGATTAAAAATGAAGATTTGAGGATCAATTATATAAATTGATAGAAATTGGGTTTTGCATGTAAAATCAAGTTAGGTTGAAGATTATGAGTTATGATTCTTTAAATTTGTTAAGTTTGAGTTTAATTTTGAGAATCATTCTTAAATTGTGCTATAAAAATTACATGCAACAATGATGTATTGAAGATTTGATCCATGCAATGGAATTAGGTTCAAATTTATGGAAATTAACTTAGAAATTAATCACTTTGAGTTTGAATTTAGTTGTCGTAACATGAAATTGAGTTTCAATTGTACATACATTACGAATTTTTCAAGAGTTTTGAAAGTTTAATTCATGTTTTGAAATTTGTGGGTTTAAAATTGGGTTTCATATGGAGAAAATAAATGAAATCTAAATTTGGACAATTTTGAAAATAAATTATAATTTATTTTTGAGAATCAAAAATTATTTTAATTTTGATTTAAATTGCTTACATGTAAATATCCTTGAAAGGAGCTTTATAGCTTTAATTTATGTTTTAGAAAATAAAGAAAGAAGAATGTTGAAATTATTATATTCAGGAAATTATTGGTTTTAACCTTAATGATCAAACAGATTTTGTATTTGAAATTGGAAAATTAGTCAAGAGTTCATCATTAGTAATAAAAAAAATTACGTGTTTAAATTGGTTCATGCAAGAGTTTAAGTTTTGCAAATGTGTTTGGAAATTATTTTGTTGGTTTTGAAAGTACAGAAAATTTGTTGGCCGCTCGAGCAGTAAAGTCACCGCTTGAGCGAATATTAAGACCAACCAGTATTTTTACAGAGCTTTGCAGACCGCTCGAGCGACCAAAGGTGCGCTTGAGCGAGGACCCTATTTTCAGCAATTTTTGACTAATTCTTTTAAATGCATAATTGCATCCTCATGACATTCTAAGTATTCTTTGGCACCAATTGGACTCACATAGTCATGGAATGAGCTAGAAACACATAAAGAAAGTTGAATTAAAATGAAATGAATATTGAATGGTACTTCTATTGTGTTTTTGTTATGTGATTTGTTTAGGTGGACGTCTGAGGCCTTATATCGACTTAACCCACTGTGAGTAATGACTTTATAAAGATATGTTCAAGTTATGTTTACTTTTGAAAATGTTATTGCTATCGAAATTGATGTATGATTGATTGAATGGCCTATTGAAACATTATTTTCTCAAAATCAATAAAGTTCTGTTTTGAAATGGTATTGTGGCATTCATTGAATGTAGACCCTTGCCTGGGGGTAACAATACCAAGGCTAGGCCCTTGCCTGGGGGTAACAATACCAAGGCTAGGCCCTTGCCTGGGGGTAACAATACCAAGGCTAGGCCCTTGCCTGGGGGTAACAATACCATGGCTTTTGGATTGATTGGCACACAGAGATCTCTAGTGTTAGACCGTTATGGTCCATTATCATTGGAATGTTATTACTTCATGGATGTACCACATAAATTGACATTGAAAGATCTTGATGATGAAGTTAATGAATTATTGAAACTGCTATCGCATAATGGTTTTTATTATTGCAAGGGAATGATATGATGGCTAATCGAATTGTTTTGCCTATTGAAATGGATTGTTTCAGAAAATGAAATATATATTTTGGTAAGGGGGAAAATGTTTCGTTATAAATTTGATATAATATGGAAAACGCCTTTTTTTGAAAATGATTTAAGAATCATTTTGAAATTGCAAGACAGATTTTTTGTATTATCATTGAACTTCATTCATTTAACCTATTTATTTTGTTATTACTCGTTGGGCTTTAGCTCACTATTTATATGCATTTGTAGGTGAGCAAACTGAGCAATAGGATAGAGAAAGTCTCGAAGTCTACCCGTGTTAGCCTTTTGAATAGCTTCCAAAATGGAGCAAGTTAGGCTCGAGTAGAGCCAAGAAATCAGCCTCTTAGCTTTGTCAGAGTTTTGTATTTTACTGAGTTTTAAATGTATATGTGTGTGAGATATATAAGATTTGTATATGTATATAATTATTATTGTATCATGTAGGTACAAGCTCAATGGACATTTTTATTTTTGTTTTGCTTCCGCTTTAGGCCCTGATATGACTATAAATATTTTGAAATTTTGTCTTTGAGGCCAAAGGTAATCTAGGATTACTAGCCGATTACGACGCTAAACCTATAGGGGTGGGTTTGGGTCGTGACAGTACCTGATATATGAACTTTTGCTTATCCGTATATGTGTACTCTTTCTATCTATAAATATTTTGTACATGGTTTTGTATGCAATATAATGCAAGTCTCATCAGATAATGTTGAGAACAAAAATCGAGGAGATAGAAGAATCTTCTACTGTCAGACTAGACAGAATGGAAAGACTGATACAGGACATGGCAGAAATATTGAAGCAACAACAGTGGCAACAACCACCACCCCCACCTCTTGTACAGCCTGTGCACAACTTGCAAAATGATGACCGAACAATAGCTCTCACCAAAGAGTTTAAGAAAATAAAGCCACCACTGTTTCACGGGGAAGTGGATCCATTGAAGGCAGAAGCTTGGATCCTCAATATTGAAAAACAATTTGAAGTGTTTCCATGGCTTAAAACACATAAAGTACAGTTGGCCACCTTTACACTGGAGGATTAAGCAATAAGTTAGTGGATGCTAATTCGAGATGATAAGAAGGGCATAGACTGGACATGGTTTCTTGAGCTCTTTTATGAAAAATATTTTCCACAGTGTGTCTGTGATAGAAAGGTGTCCAAATTTGAGGGGGCTGAAGCAAGGCAATAAGACTATGGCTGAGTATGAGGCCAAGTTTGTACCGCATATGGTCGACACCGACTATAAAAATGCGAGAAAATTAGACGGTGGTCTCTGCAACGATATCCTCAAAAGGGTGAATGTATTGAAATTGCCTACTTGTGTTGATGTGTTAGACCGAGCTTTAATGTCAGAAACTAATATGGTCAATCAAAATAAACCATATGAATGGAAAAACAAGAGATAGGGTTTCTTTTCGAAGAAGAAGATGTTCAAGAAGCAAAATATGGGTTCATTGAGTTCTATCTCTTCAAGGGACTTTGCACCACCACGTAACATCTATGGTAAGAAACATTGGTGAGTTTGTTACTACACATTTGGGGCATGTTTTCAATGTGGCAAAATTGGGCATATTGTTAAAGACTGTCCTCAGACTGACCAAAGAGGTGGAAATCCATCCGCTAGCTCAACTAGATCTATCCTTGTACTAGGGTACACTGTGAGACCTACTGCTACTAGAGACACATTGAGGCAATGGAGAGTCTTTGCACTTGTCCCAGACGACACACAGAATACTGAAGTCGTTGTCTCAGGTACTATCTCTATATGTAACCAAGATGCTTTTGTGTTAATTGACTCTGGATCAACACATCCATTTGTGTCTACTACATTTGCATATATGTTGAATAGACCCCTAGAATCATTGCCATACCTATTGTGTGTATCTGCTCCACCTGGGAAATCTGTGTTATGTATGTCTGTGTACGGTGTTTGTGATATGTATATTGGTAGTGTTACCTTATGTGTAGATTTGTTACCTTTGAATATTAGCCATTTTGATGTAATTCTGGGAATGGACTGGTTGTCTAAGTATTGTGCAACTATTGACTGTGTAACAAAACGAGTTCTATTTAGACCGCCAGGACTTGATGAGTTTGTGCTTGTGGGCAATGGTGTAGTACCCCCACCTTATCTAATTTCAGCAATGAAAATATGTAAACTGCTTAGGAAGGGGTGTCAGGGTTACTTGTGTAGCATATTGATTAAGCAATCTATAAATGTTGAAATGGACACTATTCCTATTGTTAGAGAATTTCTAGATATATTTCCTGAAGAACTGCTAGCGAATTGGTTGACAGAGAAATAGAGTTTACTATTGATATTGTGCTAGGCACTCAGCCTATTTCAAAAACTCCCTACTATGGACACCTTATTTTTGACTGCCCTTAAGACTTGGGCATCACTTGCTTATTTGGTGATGAAAGTTGTGCAGTGCAAAGGTTCGATTTCTTCAGCAAGAGGAGAGTCAAATCCCAACCTCACACCCCTTTTTAGACCAAAACTATTTTGAATTGTTTTTAGACCTTAAAACCCTCTCTTTCAAAATATTTTTGAAAATAGGTTCCTACGATGTTTCGACGCTCGCATTTTGTTAATGTTGCGCTTTTCGGTAAACCGAGCAAAGACAAAGTGGAAATGAATGAAAGAGATGTGAACTCTTTGGAAAATCTTTCAAAACATCTTGTTTAGGGGTTTGGAGTTGAAGAAAAGAGGAGATGAGAGAAGAAAACTAGTTTGGGAGAAGTTCGGCATGAATCCGGTTGAACCAAAACTGAGCGGCATCACCAAAAGAGACATAACTTTTGGCACAGTTGGCATTGTGATGTGAGGCTGCCACCATTGGAAAGCTTACTTTTGGGGCATCAATTTGGACACAAGAATGACCTAAGAAGGAGTCCAGATGAAGGAGATATGCCTATTTGAAGTTTGACTTACATAGCAGATTTTTGCTGTCGGCCACTTGAAGTAGCCAGCCGGCCAGTTGAGGTAGCCAGCCAGCCACTTATGTCCAGAAAGCCCAGAATTTGCAGATATTTCTCCTCCAGCTGTCCCAAATCAGATATTTTGACCAAATGCTCTCTTTTTGCTATATATGAAGGATATATCTCATATATTCAAGAAGAGAATATTTTGAAGGTTGGAAATTTGGGAGCTTCTTACTCTAAAAAATCCTATCTCTCTAGAAGATTTGTGAGCAAAATCTCCCCCTCTCTCTAGAATTCTCTCTTTCTCCTCTTATTTTAGGCTTAGAAGTGAGAATTTCCTACACTTTTGCAAAGAGACCCTTAACCAAAGTTGATCATCTTTAGGCTGAGGTAGCTTGGGACTTTGTTTGAACTCCAAAAGGTGGTTTTAGCTCATAATTTGGGGTTGTTCTTCTGCTGTGCTTCAAGGGTGAGCATCTCCCTCTTTTAAGCTTATTTTTGTACACAATCTTGGCCACCTTTGCATGCTGATTTTGGCCTAGTTGTCAGCTGCAAAAACCTCTATTTTTAAGTGATTAAAATGATGGTTTGAGACCTCTTTGAAGTTAGGGGTGGTCCACCCTCCTTTGTTGCTTATTTGCTAAGTGTTGAACCATTTTTTAAAGCATTTCAAACAACCTTTTTTTGGCCCTTTAACCACTGAATTCCAGAGGAATTTCAGTGGTGGAAAGTTTTTTTTGAGGGCCAAAATAGAAGGGGATGGCCTCCCCTCCTTGTCTCTCTATGCCATGCCTTATTAGCCATGCAAAGTAGCATGTTTTTGTGACTTGTCTTAGCTCAGTTTAAGCATGTTTTTGCCACTGATTTTCCATGTTGTAACTTTGTTTTTGGCTGGTTTGGTCACCTCTTGCATGCATCTTGCACTTGTAGTGTAAACTTGCTCACTAGCCTAGTGTAGTTGATGGTTTAGCCTATTAATCTAGCATACGTATGCTCCACTCCAGCATGTTTTTAGCTCTGATTTAGCATGCTTTAGGACTGTTTTAAGTGGTCTTGGTCATATGGTTCATGTATTGCATAGCTATAGTGCAAGTGCCTTAACTAGCTTTGAGTTTTAGGGCCTCTAGCATGCTTTGCTTGGGTTGTTTGCATGCCATAGCATCATTTAGCATGTAATTTCAGAGCATATACCTCTTTCACACTCTCACACATATCACTCGTTAAGTGCTTTTGAGAGTTGAGCGTTATGCCTTGCTTGTGAGCCAATGAATGAGCATGTATTTCTTGCTTTTTGTGCCTAAGTTTCAGCATGATTTGGGCACTTTTTTGGAGTATCTTAGGTCTGTCCATAGCTGGTTTGACCATTTGAGCTTTGTATTGCATGCCTCTAGTGAAGTGCTTTTCACTAGTCTTGATGTTTATGGCTTTTCAACACGTCTTACATGCTTTGCTTGCGCGTCTTTAGCATGCCATTTCAGTGCTGAAATTTGTGTCATTGCACTCCATGCTTCACTCTTTCATTTTCCTTGAAAGTGGTCTTAAGCCCCTTGTTGGCTTGAGCATAGAATGGAGGCTCTCATGCCTAATGGTTTTAGCCTTCTCTTGAGGGTTTATACCAACCAAAAGCATGAGGCTTCTTTCATGCTTAAGGTGCTTATGGCTTAGGCCATCTTTCCCATTAGTGGACTCTTGCATTGGACTTAACCAATTAAGGAATGGATTGGCAATATAAAGTGTGTAAACAAAATGAACCAAGTAAAACATGCCAAGATAACATGTTTGTGTTGCATTGCATGCGTTTGGATCGGACGTTAATCTAAACACGAGAAACGAGGGGCATTTCATACTCAAAGTGATGAAACGTGTCTCATTTCTTGGTCGTCGTCCCCCTTGATTGTGCATGATGGGGTGGAAGCCTTTTGAGTCTTGTGTGTTATTTGTACGTTCATTGACTTGTACAAACTTGGCTTCTCAGCCATCGTGCATTGTCATGCTCGGTTGGTGGCCCGAGAGTCGAGTACCACACTCCTTTTAGAAATGATAAGGAGGGTGGTTGTACACACATACCCTGCAAATACCTTGCTTTGCCTCTTTTGTACTCTGTTTGCAGCAAAATTGTAGTGTGCAGGAGCAAGTGGCCGACCGGCTAGAGCAAGTGGCCTACAGCCCCTTTAAGTGGCCGGCAGTTCTCAGGCTCAGAGGTGGTCCAAAGTTGTTTTGGTTCTGGAACAGAAACAACCTGAAGATTGGTTCAGTGTTTAGGAATCAAGACAAATGCAAACAGAGGCAACCGGTGGCAAGGCGACGGATTTTCGGGAAGAAGCTGAACCAAGCATGCATGCATCCCTCGTCCCAAGGCCTTTTAACTGTTTTGCTTAGCTACTTAATTTGCCGATTTTGTAATTAATTAGTTAATGTGCTTAGCTAATTTAATTTGTCTTTGTAATATTCTAATTAGCTTAGTATAGCTAGTTTTAATTCGGTTTGTAATTAATTAGCTTAGCATAGCTAATTAGTTGATTTGTAATAAGTAGCTTAGCTTAACTCTTATTTATTTGGACCCTCCGTCGAGAGGGAAAATGTTGTAATAAGTGTGTGTGAATGTCTTCCAACCCCACGTCTTTCTCCTTTTTATTTACCCCCTTTCAGTGGTTAGTTTAGGGTCATTTTCAATTAGTATACCTTATGCTTTTCATGTTTACATTCATTCATCTGTATTGCATGCACCGGGCTCGGCGCATCATACAAACTGCATTGTATTTCAATTTACATATTTGAATACGTGTTTCAAAGCATGTTATCAAATTGTTGCATTTCATTTGCCATATTAGATAGCTGAGCCTATTTTAGTTGCATTATTGCATGTGTTGCATTAGGCATATTGAGCATAGTTAGGATCATGCATATTTCTAACTAGTTTCCTGTTTTGGCTCGGAGTACACTGTAAGTGTTTACGCTTTAGCATCTTGCATGAGTGTGAGTGTTGCCATGATAGCATACTTGCCATGAGGCTATTTGCTTAAGTGATTTAACTGTTTGAATGCCTGTGGGTGAAGGGTTTATTTCCTGAATTAGAACAATTCATCAAATACGAGTTTTAAGCCCACTTGAGGGTGGCAAAATCATCATGTTTTCTAAGCCCACTTGAGGGTGGCAAATCCCCGCTTTAGCCTACTTGAGGGTAGCATTTCCAAACCATTTTCGAAAAGCAAACATGAGATGTTTTGTTCCAATTTGCGTGATTGAGTCTATACTTGTGTGCTGTGCGCATCACATAGTAAGTTAGATTAATAACCAGAATAAGAACACATGTGTTTATCAAACAACATATCATGTTAGTAGAGGCCGATCTTTGATCGGGCGAGCGGGGGTGCTCATTTCATGACCTTCCTCTCTCGTACCCAAGTTCCTGAGCGAAGACAACTTTGGTGATGACGGACACGTGGCCTTTGGCATGAGTTAGGGTTTCCTAAATTTTCCAAAATAAAATATTTAGGTGGCGACTCTATTATCTAGCAAAGCAGTCCATGTTTAGCGCTTTTTGATTAAAATCGATTTTCCAAAATGATTTGCCGGATGTGGACTCTTTGGTGATTTATCAGTTTTACATTACACTTTGTGAGATTAGATTCAGAACCGTGACAGGAGTCTGAACTGTAGTAACTAGAACCCAATTCGCGCCCTCTCCGAAAGGGGGGCCCGCGTAGTGAGTTCAGGTGGTCTACACCTATAGAATGTCCACCATTGAAATGAAAGAACTGAAAGAACAGTTGCAAGACTTGCTTGATAAAGGGTTTATCTGACTGAGCACTTCTCCATGGGACGCACCGATTTTATTTGTAAAGAAGAAAGATGGGACTTTACGCTTGTGCATTGACTACCAGGAATTGAACAAGGTAACGATCAAAAATAAATATCCTTTGCCCCAAATTGATGATTTATTTGATCAGTTACAGGGTTCACAAGTGTTTTCAAAAATCGATCTGAGATCTGGATACCACCAGTTGAAGGTGAAAGCAAAAGATGTCGAGAAAACCGCATTCAGAACAAGGTATGGTCATTACGAATTTCTTGTTATGCCATTTGGAGTAACTAACGCATATGCAGCATTTATGGATCTTATTAATCGAATTTTTAAAGCCTTCCTTGATGAGTTTGTGGTGGTTTTCATTGATGATATTCTGATATATTCAAATAGTCAAATTGAACATGAACAACATTTGAGAACTGCATTGCAAACTCTTAAAGAAAAGAAGTTGTATGCTAAATTAAAGAAATGTGAATTCTAGATGGATGAGGTTGTGTTTTTAGGCCATGTTATCAACAGAGAAGGGATTTCAGTAGGCCCATAGAAGAAAGAGGCAATTGCTAACTGGCTTACACCGACAAATGTAACAGAAGTTCGCCGCTTGCCCAACTAGCTCAAAAAGGGCAACTGTTTGAATGGAATGATGAGAGGGAATCTGCCTTTGAAGAACTAAAGACAAGATTGACTACTGCACCAATTTTGACATTACCATCAAGTACACAAAATTTTGTGATTTTAGTGATGCTTCTTTCAAGAGCTGGGCTGTGTGAATTCAAAAAGAGTATGTAAATAAATGCAAGAATTGAGTTGAATATGTGGAGATTAGGATCAATATGTGCATGCATGAAACATGATAATCATGTTAAATTGAGAGTTATTTAACACATGCATTCATGAATCATGGGGTTATGAGACTTGGTTTCATGTTTTGAAGACGATTAAACAAGAATTCAAGCTAGATCATACATTCATGAAAGTTTTGAGTTTCAATTTGACAAATTCATGAAGTTTTGGAGATGGGGAATGTGATTCGTCAAGTATTAATGCTCAATTACATGTTTTCAAGCTTTTGGACAAGACATGCACGAATTTGGAACCTTGGTGTGACAAACCTACTCTGTGTTATGCTATTTAATCTTAATTATGCTTATAATTATGAGCTTGATATGATTTTGAATGCGAATTATATGAATATATGCGTTTTGAATTCCTATATGTTCACCGTTGGAAAACTTTGTTTGATTTTTTGTTATAAAATTAAATTTAAGGCCGTAGAGGCGATAGAAACTGAAATTGACTGTATTATTGTGATTATCATAATTTGTAGAGTCTATTGTGAAACTTAATTAAAAACTGATTCAGATCAAAATAATTAGATTCAATATGAGTGAATTAAGCCCAATTAACCAGTGCTAATGAAGTTTGATTAAGGATATGTATATATGTAGGAGCTATATGCACTTAAGCTCATATTATGAGCTCAAAATCTGAAACACACTCTAGAGAGAGAGAGAATGAGCCGATTATAGAGAGGGAGGACACAATTTGTGGAATTTAGATCAATCTTGGAGGATTGAAGGGAATTCACTCAAGAACTCGCTAAGATTTGGAAGATTGAAGCTTCTAGGTAAGTAATTGAACTCAAATTCATGGGTTTACATTCATAACTAAATGAATTCAAAGATGATATGAAGTTTAGAACATAATTGAATTGGAAACGATGAAAATGGGATCAATATGTATAAGCATGTAACAAATTGCTAAGATTCTTCATATTTGAGTTTTTAGCATGTTAAACAAGTTGAATTGGGAGTCAATTGGGACATGCATCCATGAACAATAGGAGTATGAGGCTCAATTACATGATTTGAAGATGATAGGATAAGGATTCATGTAAGAACATATATGCATGAGAATTTTAAATATCATTTTGACAAATTCATGGAGAATATGGTACTAAATGCACAACTTTGTTGAGTTTCATGATTTTGAACAACATTTGTATCATGGGAAACGGAATTGGAGTCTAAGTTTCACATGCATGCATAATCCATGAATATATGAAGCTTGATTGCATGAACTTTGAACATACCAAGAAGAATGTGAAATGATTTGGGATTTGGATCATGGTTTTCGACAAATTAGACTCAGTTTGTTTATGTTCTCATGTTGTATAATGTTTTCCATGTTTTTATACCAAAAATGCGAGTTTTGGACCTTTAAACATGAAGTTTGTGCTTCAAGCATAGTTCTAGAAAACCCAGAATTCGACTTGTCCGCTCAAGCGAGGAAACTATCGCTCTAGCGTGAAAGTTGAGCTCCCAGAAGTTTTGTAGAGTTTTGCATTGTGGATCGAGCAGCAAACTCTATGCTCGAGTGAACCCTGTTTCGCAAAGTTCTCCGCTCAAGCATGAATTACACGCAACCATCCTTTCTGCATTTGTAATGTAGTTGGATTGGTGTATGCTAGCTTAAAACTATCGTATGTTATGCTTCGTTACAGCTTTCTTTGCATGATCATAAGTTATGTTTGGCTTCTTACATTTGTCTTGCATTTTGCCCAAGCCTTCGGGCACATATCTTTTTTTATCTTGCATGTTTGTCTAAGTCTTCGGCCTTGTCAAAAATGGGTCGTCTCTAGGCTTTGACATTCACTCCCGTCATTCTTATGACTTTTGAGTTCTGTCAAAGAGGGGCAACTGTAGACACCCCATTTTTGACCGTCCTCAAGACTTGGACGTCACCGTTGGAACACTCGGTGATTACCCTTGTTTGTGTTCGTCTTGAGTTCCCGGAGGTCTCGGATACGCGCCCTGCCTCAGGATCTCTCGACTCGTTTGTTTTATGTCTGGTTTTGCACCAAACACTTGTGTTTTGCCTTTGAGGGGCAGGGAATGCCTTTTGAGGCATCCCCACACACCACCGGCCATGAGGCCCAAACTCAATGGTCCCGGAGCTCACTCAAAATGGCACAAAAAGGAGCCTTACAAGCCTTAAGAGGGGTCAAACAACCCCAAAGTTTAAAGCAACCTTAACCAACTATTTAAAGCACTAAAAAACAGAATTTGTATATGTTATACACAAAGCTCAAAGATAGTTGCAAGATGGTCAAAAATACAATGCAAGAAAGGGGTAAAAAAAGGGGCAAAATTGTTACCTTTGAAGACTTTCTTCACAAATGAAGCTCCAGCAGCTTCTTTAGGTTAAAACCAGCACAAGGACCTCAAGAACACTCCTTTGGCTCCTCAGCAACCAAGGCAAGGTGTAAAACTAGGTGTGCTAGTGTAAAACTAAGAACTTAGACACACACAATGTAAAAGAGAGGGAGAAATAGAGATAGAATACACACACTTCTAACCCTAGAATTCAAGCTCTCTGAAAATAATGTCTAACCCTCTAATTTTGTCCAACTTTATGCAAGGGAGAGGGGAGCTCCTCTTATAGAGGAGCCAATCTTGTAAAGCTTACAAGGTAAGCTAACAAGAAGGCCATCCCTCCATACACGTGTATGGAGGGGAACCAAATGCATGCCAGCTGCATTAAAAATATCTGAAAAAGCAGATGCACAGTAGTCGGCCGGCAAAAGATGTCATTTTGACAAAATTGATAGCCGGTCGGCCAAAGACAGTGTCGTTCGGGCAAACATATGGCCGATGGACACAAAACACAGCCGGTGGCCTCCACTGAAATCTTGAGGGATTTCAGAGGTGAGGATGGTGCCTTAAAGTCCCAAAAAGGAAAGGGCCACCCCCTCTCCTTGTTGTCCTTGAAAAGGACCATTTTTGGCCTCTTGAGGGAGCATATAGTTTGAATGTGTGTTGACCATGCCTTGGTTGATTTTCATGCTTATTATGTCATAATATAGCATTGTTGTATGTTGGTTTTGGTACACCATGCTTGTCTAGCATACATACCTTATAATGCCATGATTTGTCTCAATACATGCATAGCATTTAGACTACCATGCTTTTGTGTTTTGGCCAAGCTTTGTGAAGCTTATATGCATGTTTTGAGGTGCTAAAGGACTGTTTTAAGTCATTTGAGTCATTCATGCCTTGCTTTGTATAGCTACCATGTAATCCCTCTCATATGCCTTAAGTTTTGGACCTTGGTTGCATGCCATGATTGCCTCGTTCATTTGATTTGGCATCATATCCAACATGATTTTAGAGCTTACCTTGCATGCTAATTGTCCAAGTTTAGTCTCTTTTAAGTGTTCTCATAAGTTGCTTTCATGTGCTTAGGAATTGGACCGTATTTGCATGCATGTGTGTGTGTGCTTTGGACCTCACTTCCATAGCAGTGGCCACTGTTTTGGACCTAGTTTAGGGCTGTCCAATTAGTGTAAGTCCCTCCCTTAGCATGTGTTGCATGCTTACTTTGTGTGTTGTCGCATGCTTGGTCCCATTTGCATGATGTTGCATGCCTCGCATACTTATATGCTTAGATCACATCTTGCATGCTTGTAGGCTGCATTTCTTCATGCCTTACATGCTTCTCTAGGTTGTGCACCTAACATGCATTGTTTGCTTGCATTGTCCATCTTGCATACTAGTCGATATGCCTAGGATTGCACTGCATTGGCATGCATGCTTGGCCTCTTGAATTGCTTATGATAGAGGTTAGGTTCCCCTTAGTGTGTTTATGTGCATTACATTCCAATATCAAAATGCACACTTGGTTCTTAGGGCCATCATGCATGGAAATGCGCGATTGGCGGTCCGAGAATCGAGGCCCATGTCCCTTTGAGTCATAAACATGATAAGGGATGTGATTGGTGCATACATTGCTTGAAATGCATTGCCATGCTATGCCTTGCCCTCTGCTGCTATCAACTGCAGGTTCTGCGGGAATTTCTGTCCGACCGGGACCTTTAAACATGAAGTTTGTGCTTCAAGCATAGTTCTAGAAAACCCAGAATTCGACTTGTCCGCTCAAGCGAGGAAACTATCGCTCTAGCGTGAAAGTTGAGCTCCCAGAAGTTTTGTAGAGTTTTGCATTGTGGATCGAGCAGCAAACTCTATGCTCGAGTGAACCCTGTTTCGTAAAGTTCTCCGCTAAAGCATGAATTACACGCAACCATCCTTTCTGCATTTGTAATGTAGTTGGATTGGTGTATGCTAGCTTAAAACTATCGCATGTTATGCTTCGTTACAGCTTTCTTTGCATGATCATAAGTTATGTTTGGCTTCTTGCATTTGTCTTGCAGTTTGCCCCAGCCTTCGGGCACATATCTTTTTTTATCTTGCATGTTTGTCTAAGTCTTCGGCCTTGTCAAAAATGGGTCGTCTCTGGGCTTTGACATTCACTCCCGTCATCCTTATGACTTTTGAGTTCTATCAAAGAGCAGCAACTGTAGACACCCTATTTTTGACCTCAAGGCTTGGACGTCACCGTTGGAACACTCGGTGATTACCCTTGTTTGTGTTCGTCTTGAGTTCCCGGAGGTCTCGGATACGCGCCCTGCCTCGGGATCTCTCGTCTCGTTTGTTTTGTGTCTGGTTTTGCACCAAACACTTGTGTTTTGCCTTTGAGGGGCAGGGAATGCCTTTTGAGGCATCCCCACACACCACCGGCCATGAGGCCCAAACTCAATGGTCCCGGAGCTCACTCAAAATGGCACAAAAAGGAGCCTTACAAGCCTTAAGAGGGGTCAAACAACCCCAAAGCTTAAAACAACCTTAACCAACTATTTAAAGCACTAAAAAACAGAACTTGTATATGTTATACACAAAGCTCAAAGATAGTTGCAAGATGGTCAAAAATACAATGCAAGAAAGGGGTAAAAAAAGGGGCAAAATTGTTACCTTTGAAGACTTTCTTCACAAATGAAGCTCCAGCAGCTTCTTTAGGTTAAAACCAACACAAGGACCTCAAGAACACTCCTTTGGCTCCTCAGCAACCAAGGCAAGGTGTAAAACTAGGTGTGCTAGTGTAAAACTAAGAACTTAGACACACACAATGTAAAAGAGAGGGAGAAATAGAGATAGAATACACACACTTCTAACCCTAGAATTCAAGCTCTTTGAAAATAATGTCTAACCCTCTAATTTTGTCCAACTTTATGCAAGGGAGAGGGGAGCTCCTCTTATAGAGGAGCCAATCTTGTAAAGCTTACAAGGTAAGCTAACAAGAAGGCCATCCCTCCATATACGTGTATGGAGGGGAACCAAATGCATGCCAGCTGCATTAAAAATATCTGAAAAAGCAGATGCACAGTAGTCGGCCGGCAAAAGATGTCATTTTGACAAAATTGATAGCCAGTCGGCCAAAGACAGTGTCGGTCGGCCAAACATATGGCCGATGGACACAAAACACAGCCAGTGGCCTCCACTGAAATCTTGAGCGATTTCAGAGGTGAGGATGGTGCCTTAAAGTCCCAAAAAGGAGAGGGCCACCCCCTCTCCTTGTTGTCCTTGAAAAGGACCATTTTTGGCCTCTTGAGGGAGCATATAGTTTGAATGTGTGTTAACCATGCCTTGGTTGATTTTCATGCTTATTATGTCATAATATAGCATTGTTGTATGTTGGTTTTGGTACACCATGCTTGTCTAGCATACATACCTTATAATGCCATGATTTGTCTCAATACATGCATAGCATTTAGACTACCATGCTTTTGTGTTTTGGCCAAGCTTTGTGAAGCTTATATGCATGTTTTGAGGTGCTAAGGGACTGTTTTAAGTCATTTGAGTCATTCATGCCTTGCTTTGTATAGCTACCATGTAATCCCTCTCATATGCCTTAAGTTTTGGACCTTGGTTGCATGCCATGCTTGCCTCGTTCATTTGATTTGGCATCATATCCAACATGATTTTAGAGCTTACCTTGCATGCTAATTGTCCATGTTTAGTCTCTTTTAAGTGTTCTCATAAGTTGCTTTCATGTGCTTAGGAATTGGACCATATTTGCATGCGTGTGTGTGTGCTTTGGACCTCACTTCCATAGCAGTGGCCACTGTTTTGGACCTAGTTTAGGGCTGTCCAATTAGTGTAAGTCCCTCCCTTAGCATGTGTTGCATGCTTACTTTGTGTGTTGTCGCATGCTTGGTCCCATTTGCATGATGTTGCATGCCTCGCATACTTATATGCTTAGATCACATCTTGCATGCTTGTAGGCTGCATTTTTTCATGCCTTACATGCTTCTGTAGGTTGTGCACCTAACATGCATTGTTTGCTTGCATTGTCCATCTTGCATACTAGTCGATATGCCTAGGATTGCACTGCATTGGCATGCATGCTTGGCCTCTTGAATTGCTTATGATAGAGGTTAGGTTCCCCTTAGTGTGTTTATGTGCATTGCATTCCAATATCAAAATGCACACTTGGTTCTTAGGGCCATCATGTATGGAAATGCGCGATTGGCGGTCCGAGAATCGAGGCCCATGTCCCTTTGAGTCATAAACATGATAAGGGATGTGATTGGTGCATACATTGCTTGAAATGCATTGCCATGCTATGCCTTGCCCTCTGCTGCTGTCAACTGCAGGTTCTGCGGGAATTTCTGTCCGACCGGCAGTATTCAGTGCCGACCGGCCATCCATTTGTGGCCGATATGTTTATCAACAGCCGATGAGCACTTCCCATGGCCGATGATCATTTCCCTCAGCCGGTGGTGTTCCCCAATATTCATAGTAGCAACCCTGAGACTTGTGTAGTCTTTAGAGGAGTAAAACAGCCAAAGCAGAGGCATCTTATGCATGGCAGTGCGTTTCCGGGCGGAACCGAGCATGCATCGCATTGGACTCTCTTCCCGACGCTGTTTACTGCCTAAATTAGATCAATTAATTTGGTTAATTAATTTAATGGTCTGTAATATTTAATTAGCCTGTAGGTTAGTTAAATTGTATTATTATTTTGGTCCCTCCGAGCGAGGGCGAATTTGTAATAAGTGTGGGTGCGTGTGTGCATGTCTTCCAACCCCCACTTCTTTCTCCCTTTTACTTACCTGCTTTGATGGTTAGTATTAGGTCATATTTAATTTAGCATACCTTATGCTATGCATACGTGCATCCATACATTTGTTATACATGCACCGGGCTCAGCGCATCATACTAACTGCATTATATTTTCAATCCTAAATTGAATACATGTTATTTGTGGCATTTCACGTGCCATGTTTAGGATAGCCGAGCCTGTTTGGATTGCATCTTTGCATGTGTTGCATTAGCCATCTTAACATGAACTAGGATCATGCATATGATTACTAACTAGTTTCTGTTTTGGCTTGGAGTACTAGGTGAACTTTTATGCTTTAGCATCTTTGCATGCGTGTGAGTGTTGCCATGACAGCATGATTACCATGAGGCTAGTTGCTTATGTGATATAACTGCTTGAATGCCTGTGGATGGAGGTTGAATTACCCAAATTGGAATAATGCATTAAAACTGTGAGTTTTAAGCCCACTAGATAGTGGCAAAATCATCTTTTCCAAAGCCCACTTGAGGGTGGCAAAACCTGCATTTTAGCCTACTTGCGAGTAGCAAACCATTTTCAAAGCGAACATGCAATGTTTTGTTCCAATTTAGGCGGTTCGGTCTATACTTGTTTGCTGTGCGCATCACGTAGTAAATCTAGGCTAATAACCGGAATAAGAACACATGACGTTTTCAAAATTGGATATCACGGTCAGTAGAGGCCGATCTTCGGATCGGGCGAGAGGGAGTGCTCATAGCTGACCTTCCCCAATCGTACCCAAGTTCCCGAGCCGAGGCAACTTTGGTGATGACGGACAGGTGGCCTTTGGCACCGAGTCAGGGTTTCCTAAATTCCCCCATTAAAAAAAATATTTAGGTGGCGACTCTGTATCTGGCAAAGCAGTCCATGTTTGGCACTTCTTTCAAAAATCTGTTTTCTCAAAACGATTTGTCGGATTTGGACTCTTTGGTTCAGATTAAGAACCGTGACACAAATCGAGTCCGAACTGTAGCGGGGTCCCTTACGGACGTGTTACAGTTTCTGGCGACTCCGTTGGGGAGTTTGGAGAACTTGACTCGAACTCATGATATCTTGTTTTGACTACACTTGTGTGTTTCTTTGCATTGCATGTGCATTGGTGCGCTTAGGATACCGTGTTGGCCATCTGCTATTCCTGAGCGGTTTGCTGGAGGCTTGTCTTGTCAAGGCATGACCATAAGGCTGACCGGTTGTGGGCTCTGCCAGTATGGGAACACAAACCCCGGTTTTACCGGGGCACCCTTTTTTGACCATTCGACCTAGTGCATATTCGGAATCCATAGTGACCATTCCAAACTAAGACAGGTTGCTTACCCGATATAGGTTGTTTGAAACCGCTGCGTGTGTAGTGAAACCCTAGCTCTTGACAAAATAGGACAGGGAAACCCTACCCAAACATAGAGGTGTTTTGGCTCTCATTTATCTGCTATGTGCTTTAGAGTGCGTCTCTACAAGGAACGCACATATCAGTTTGCAAGTTCGAGTATCAGGCCTGGGGGCACCAGTATCAGTGTTTGTACGAATCAGTTATATCCATGAGTATCCGACTCAATTTGTTTTGGGAACAGTAATTTGGGGAAACAGTGATCAGTCATCAGAAATGGTTGTTCAGTTGTACCTCTGTCTGTCCTGATAAAGTTGGGCTGAAATGCTGCATGTTTTCCTTTTAGTTCAGGGGATTCAGTACAGAGTAGTCGGTATTCTCCTTAGCTGAGGCAAGGTAGACATCTAAGCCGTCAGTCGCCGTTCAGTTCAGTGGATTCATGACAACCCAAGGTTCAGAGGAAACAGTGGTTATGGCAGCCGCATTAGATCAAGGGATCACCCTGCAGAATGAGACTAATGCCGACGTGCCACACCCTCCCAGGTCGCCTGTCGCGTACCCAATTTGGGCACCCCAGTTGTATCAGGCTCGCGAGCTCACTACATTCGAGCTGATGGGAATGATAGGTGACCTCCAGAGGTCTGTGGCGGATCTCGCCTATGGAATATCAGCTTCGCCACCAACAGCACCATGTGCCGGGAATTTTGTGCCACAGGAGCCCCCGTTACTGGGGCGGATTGTGGTTGAACTTAGCCAACCGGAGATGGCCTCCTACCATAACAATGACGTATCAACATCAACCCAAACCCTTGATCAGGCTGAGGCCAGAGGTAAAGACAAAGCGAAGGCAGATGTCGATCCCATTGAACAACTGCTGTGGGCAGTCGAGGCTTTGAAAGCCAGGGGGATGAACAATCAACAAACATCCGCGGTTGTGGCCAAAACGATGGATGGTGTTTTCCCCACTTTAACCGACAGCAGTACAAGCCAGTCAAAAAATCGGGACAGGCCCCGTCACGCCAGGACAATCCCAGCCAATCCCAACCCTGTGCCTGGGAAGGATCAGAAAACCAAGGCAGTGCCTGCTGACCCGTTCGCTAATGCGTCTAGCAAGAATACTCAGACTTCAAAGTACCTACCCCGAGGGCGCAGGGCCTTTCACGCTCTCTACATGCCGCTGTCTAAGGCACTTCAGATTCTGGCCGAAAGGGGGCATCTTAAACCCCTTGAGCCTAGGCCCCTCCCCAGTCCTCTTCCAGCAGGCCATGACGCTACTCAGTATTGCGCGTACCATCAACAGACCGGCCACCCCACCGATAATTGTTTCCGCCTCCGTCATGAGGTGCAAGATTTGATCGATAACGAGGTTATCCTCCCGCCCACCTCAGCAAAGTCCGTTACTACCCAGCTATTGGATTTTGAGGATACTGCGAGTATGTGATCGGGGATGGGTCACCTTTAGGCGGTGCCCGGTATTTTGATGTGGCGTCTGGTATGCATTTTTGAGCATCTGTGAATGCTAGTTCTGTAATTTCTGGCTTGGGTATCGAGTCAGTCTTTTGTTTCTTTTTGAGTCTGTCTCATTGTCGTGAGTCAGTCCTTTTTGCTTAAGGGTCTGTCTTGTTGTAGCGAGTCAGTTCCCTTGTATAGAATACCAGGTGATTCTGGGGTTGTTGCCTCGAACACCGCCTTTGTAATTACTCCTTTTGCTTTCCTTTTGAGTCTATCTCTGCCGTGGAGCCAGTTGCATCCGAGAAACCTGAATGAAACAGCTGCGGCTATCATGTTTTCCGTGCTTATTGCTATTTTGAGCTAGTTATGCCAGAAGATTCGAATGGAACGACAGTACATTCCACCTGCTCTCTTGTGCCCTGGAAATCATTGTAATGATTGAAGTTTTTCAAAACTTTTTTGAACACTGCGGTGAAAACGAAGAGGAAAGAATTCCTCAGGTTTTGCAAACATTTGATCATTTGAGAGAAAGAGAGGCATGCTAAGCCCTTAGTGAATGAAATCGTGCTTGTTAGCTTGAGTACTGAGAAGGACCCTGGCTTGACCCAGACTTGTTTCACACTATCTTCAGCGCGAGCGATTTGTCGCCTTTTAAAAAAAAAAAAAATTCAAAAAATGTTTTGCGCGGTCCTGCGAAGACTTGTGTGGAATCGCTCTTGAGATTGTGCAGCCTAGGATCGCTCTCAGCCTCGAGACTCAACCCATTCATTTTCAAAACCTTGAACTTAGATTCAGAATGTTCAGAGGTCAATCATGATGTAAGGCCTGTGTGGCCCGATTTGAAGCAGCCCTCAAACAAAGGGCACCAAAATCAGAGCAAAAAGGTCAGATCTCACCAGAAGAAGCTCGTGGAGCAACCGCAATGGATTCTTCTGCAAATCAGTGCAACAGCCATTCTCCTGGATACAGAAAGGCTTCAACTTCAAAAAAAAAAAAAAAACCATTTGGCATGGACTTGTTACACTTTTACTCTTTGAGAGGCTCGTTGGGCCGAAAACCCAGAAGGGCGACCCAAGCAAAAGTTAGAGCAAGAGAAAAATACAAAAAGAAGAAATGCAAAAAGGAAAAAAAAAAGAAAAAAAGAGAAAAAAAAGAATGGAAAGATACAAAAAAATTATAAAAAAAAAAGAAGAAGAAGAACAAAGCTCGCAAGGTCGAAAACCCGCATCGGGCACCTTGGCAAAAGTTAGAGCCTAAAAAAGTGAAGGTTAAAATACCCGAGTGTACCTTAACTGGAACTACGTAAGGCTTGATTCCCATGTTTGGGATACGTAGGCAACTTCATTCTGAAGTCCAGCCCTCAACGCTTTCATAGCAACTGTGTCCATATATTGGTTTTGACCATCCCTGCCTCTTCTTTATCCGAGAGTTCGGTCATGGCTGTTACTGATGAGGACTGGTTCACAAAATGCTGCGGCATCATTCAAACAAGGGGCAACTTTCTGTTGCCAGAAGTTGCCACGAGTCACCGTTCAAACCAGGGGCAACTTTCTGTTGCCATGCAGCCCTTTCAAGCAAGGGGCAATTTTTTATTGTCTCTGATCCGAGGTCGCGTATATCGAGGGTAAGTTCTGTGCTCGTTTAGCAGTGGCCGGTTGCAAAAATAGTTTTTGAAAATTTTTACTGAGGTT
The DNA here is from genome assembly GCA_036172215.1 of Camellia granthamiana. Taxonomy (NCBI): domain Eukaryota; kingdom Viridiplantae; phylum Streptophyta; class Magnoliopsida; order Ericales; family Theaceae; genus Camellia; species Camellia granthamiana. Next base: position 76,452,169 of record CM069913.1, on the reverse strand, counting down.
GACTATTTTCTCGAAAACTATTTCATTTTCCAAAACTGGACCACGTTTGGACCCAAAAAAGGAAAATTTTCAGTGCTTATAGCCTGCCTTGCATGGTTTTCAAATCAAAAATCGAACAAGTATGTTAATCCGACTCTCATCTTGACCAAAACTGTTTTAGTAGAAAACCAAAACAAAAAAAATGGTCAAAGGGATGAACTAGGGGCACAGTTGAGCCAGGTGTTCTGTCTTTTCCTCGTCGCCAACGTACTTGCCAGGAGGGCACTCTATCCACCAGAAGAAATAGCCGCGAGCTAACTGTATCAGGCGTAAACCTGCAAATTCCTATTCATCCATCAATCATTCTGGGGAGGGATGAAAAATGAGAGAATAAAGAATAGAGAGGCATAAGTTGAGAGAAAAGTAAGAAAAAGGGTTTTGAGAGAAAAAAACCGAGCCTGAGGGCCGAGCGATGTGAGAATCACAAATCAGAAAGGGTGGGAAGCATACCCGGAGGAACTGGCTCCTCGATATTTGAGGTCTTTTGTTAAACATGTCCATGTGTCGTGTCTTTCGTTTTGTTCACCTCCACTTTTGTTTTGGGTCTTTTCCGAGTGTGTCTCGTTGTGTTTAGGTTGTGTACCTTTTGATTGAGTCTTTCTCGCTGTATTCAGTTGTAGGCTCGATACCCTGGTTGAAAAACCCTTTTTTTTTTTCAATTTCAAAAATCATTTATGCTCAGAGTGCTGTGCCATTCTCTACATTTGACTGTGTTTCAACTTCGGCCGGTTTTGCTTTCGTATTCCGTCTTGTCAAATTGGGCTGTTTGTTCAGGATTTGCTGTGTGCAGGATGAACCGAGTACTGTGTTATGGGCTGTATGCAAATTAATCCTCAGCAGAGTATGGGCCGTGTGTTCAGGTTAAGCAGTGGTTTGTATGGGTTGTTTTTGTTGTTAACTGGACTAGTCATCTGATTATTGCAGTACAAGTATTCAATTTTCAGACAACAAATCAATTTCATTTACATTGAGGTGTAACATGGTATGATGTAATGAAATGTAAAGATATACAAATGTAAACACTTTTTCAGACAAAAGGTTTGTTTCATTTCATCATCTTTTCAAGTACAAGTTTTGGAAACAAAATTTGCCTGCGGCAGTACAAGGAGCTCTAGCTACCAGCAAAAAAAAGAGGGGGAAAAGTACAAAAAGAAGAGAAACAGCAAAAAATCTGGATCAACATCAGTGGCCACAGGCCTAGGGGTCCGTCCTCGTCCTCTTCCTGGATGAAGGTCTAGGAGCATCGTCAAGAGCATCATCCTCAGCATCGTCATCTGAGCCTGAGTCGGAGCCCGAGCCGTCTCCAGTCTCCTCCTCGGATGACTCTGCCTCCGCCTCCGTCCTTGCCTCAGACTCGTCATCTAGAACTGGAGCCCGCGAGCTGCTCCCTACATGGGTATGCCCCGCCTTGGTGCGGGGGTATACTCTGTCGTCCCGGGTAGAAATGGGAGGTCCAGCCGGAGCACCGCCCACCAGAGGAATCTGGAAGGGAGGCTGAAAAGCATAAAAGGCAAATACATCAGAATGCCGTGAGCAGTTTATCAGTGCAGAATGCAGTGTATGAGTACAGTATGTGAATGCCGTGAGCAGTTTATCAGTGCAGAATGCAGTGTATGAGTACAGTATGTGAATGCCGTGAGCAGTTTATCAGTGCAGAATGCAGTGAATAAGTACAGTATGTGAATGCCGTGAGCAGTTTATCAGTGCAGAGTGCAGTGTATGAATATAGTGTATCAGATGCCCTGCGATCAGTGTGTCAAGTGTTGTGTCATGCATCAGATTATGCAAATCAGTTTAAGTATGGTTTGAGACCGTCGTCAGAAGAACATACCGGAATACTATAGAGGGCCAGGAGGTCGAAGATCCGCTGTAGCATCCCCATCATGGAGGCATTCAACTCCAGGGACTGCCGGGTGTACTCGGAGGACGCCTGTAAAAGTATTAGATGCATCAGTATTCTGCGGAATATCAAAGAAATGAAATGAAATGAAGCGACAATGCAAGATGCAAAATGCAATAATACATACCGGAGGCAAGTCGGGGACACCGACCAACTCATGATCAGCTGGGGGAGGAGCAAAAAGGATCTGGTAGGTCACCCCACCCTGCCCCCTATACGTCAGCGAAGTGGGCAGAGCAGGCCAACCAGTCCCCTGCCCTTTCTGAGCTCCACCCCTGCTGCGGACTCGGACTCTCCCCCGCACTCTTGCTCCCGCTCCCGCTCCTGCCTCTGCCCTAGCCACTGGCGCTGCAGGTCTCTCTCGCTCAGCCCGGCGACCACCGCTCAGAGGCTGCATAATGAAGGTCCGGACGTACTCCGAGTAGTCGCCCTCGCCCCTGTAACCACTCGCGTCCCAGCCAATGGTGTAGTCCGCCATCTGCTGAGGACTGAACCTCTCAGTGTCCCTCATGTGCTCAGGAGGGTGAACCGGGACTATCTGCTAAGGTAAACCTAGGGTCTGGCATAGGAAACGCTCACCCAAGTACCAAGCCCGACAGACCAGGCCCTCCAGCAGAATCCGGAAACGCGAGGTCTCCTCAACACTGGCAAATCGGTCCCGAATCGTCGCTGGCAGTGGAGCCCACGGCCACCAGGTGATCTGAAAATGAAATACAGTTTGTTATCTACTATTATTGAAAATACAGTGTGAAGCGAGGCTTAAATAAACTGTAAATTAAACATACCTCCGCGGGGGTGATGGTGTCAAAGTAGCGGCGGAAGAAGCTAAATGACTCGCGGGGTCTCCGCACGCACCTCCTGTCGAAGCAGCGCGAAAACGGGATGACAAGAGGAGTCTCCATGTCTGGCACTGGGGCTAGTCTGGGAAAATAGGCGTAGACCCACAACTGCGAAGTAAATACCAGAATGATTATCAGATAAAGCGGGATGCAGAATAAAGCAAAAATAACCGTGCAGTGTATTGTGCAGATAGTGTATTGTGTAGAGTGTACAGTGTGAGCAATGTACAGTCAATGTAAAGCAGAGTATATGTGTGCCGTGTGTGCAGTATACAGCTAATGAAAAGCAGACTACAGTGTGCGGTGTACAGAATAAAGTACAGAGTACAGACAGTAGAAAGCAAGAAAGTAAAGCAGAAACAGAAACGTACCTCCCAAGCGCGCCAATAGCCTCCGAGCAACTGCCCGCTGCCACGGGAAGTTGAGCTCATGTACCCATAGAGAGTGGCTAGAGCGGCGCCACCCCAGTCGAAGCGCAGGATCTGCCTGACATCCACTAGTGCACTAATCAGGCAGAGGGGCACGGTGTTCACCCGATCGGCGAAAATAGTCGTCCCCAGCAAGAACATCAGAAAGCCGCGGGCGTACTGCTCCACTGCCTCCGGAGTCATCGGAGCCTCCTCGGTCAAAGCCGGCTGGACCCGGAACTGGACCTCGAACCAAGAATATCGGACGAAGCCTGGACAGGCGAAAGGTGGCACCTCGCCAAGTAGATAGACCTGAGCAGCAGTCCACTCGTCCATATCAGTATCAAAGGGGATCGGATCACCCCCTACCCCGATGCCTGTGAGCATCGAGAAGTAATAAGGAGTCATCGTCATGTCTCCCGTCACAAAAAGATGGAACGAGTCGGTGGTGTCCCACCACCTCTCCGCCAGAGCAGCGAGAAGAGGCCTGCTCGTGGTAAGTCTGGATAGTCCTCTGCCAAAAGCGCCGAAATCGGCCTGATCCACAATATGGCGAACAGCCTCAGGTAGCTCTGCATACCAGTCTCGAGCGACAATATTCCCATATCCGCGGATGGTATGGGAATCCCCCTGTTTTCAAGCACACGATTGCAAAGCAATACTAAATATACTAATTTTATAAGGCATGCAGAATTGAAACAGATATAGCATGTGTGCGTGTTTTCAGATTCAAATAGATACCGGGTACCGGTATGCTTACAGTGAACTACAGCGTGTGATACGTCAGCGTGTTTGAGTGGTTCAGTGCAGATATAGCATGTGCGCGTGTTTTCAGATTCAAACAGATACCGGGTACCGGTATGCTTACAGTGAACTACAGCGTGTGATGCGTTAGCGTGTTTGAGTGGTTCAATGCAAATACAGTATGTGAACATATTTTCAGATTCAGGCGGATATCGAGTATCAGTGTGTATGCGGTGAGATACAGTATGTGCCGTGTGTTTGGGTGATTCAGGGTCAGTGCAGTGTGTGTGCACGTGTCAGTTTCAAACAGATATCAGTTGTAAGTTTGTTTGCAATCAACTACAATACATCCGTGTATCTGAGTTAAGCAGTTACAGAATATCATCAGCTATGGCAGTTTTATATTCTACATTGCGGAAAGTAAAACAGAGGAGGAAATGTTACCTCGGAGGCGCCGAAGGACAGGTGAGATGTAGGCTCGCGCAGGAGGAGCTCTGGAAGCACACCCCTCTCGAAACTCCTGAACTGGCGCAGACCATCAGGAGGCAAGACATGGATCGCCGGCCGGTAGGTCGCCAGGTCGAACGGGCGGACACTCAGGGGGAGAAGCTTGACCCCGGGATCCATCTCGTGCTCCGGGGGAGTCCCGCCCCGTGGAATATCATCCACCATGTCAATAGTCGTGAGAAGATGGCCGGAAAAGGAAAACCGGGCTAGAATGTGAAGAGTCAACCGAAAAGTCAACCCCCGGGAGGGTGAAAAATGGCCAGAAAAGCCGAAAAGCGAAAAGGGCACAAAAATCAAGGAAAACTTGGGGGAAACAAACCCCAAGAAGTGGAAATTGAAAAGGAAGCGCCGAAACGAAGTTTCGATCGGATGAAAATGTTCGAAACGCGATAAACTTCGCGAATCAAACGATGGAACGGGCGTAAAACGCGAGAAAACAGAGGAAATGAGGAGGGAAAATCTTCTAGAGAGAGAGAAAGAGAGTTTTCGGCTCAAGGAAAGTAAGGAAATAGGGTTTGAAACCCTATTTTAAAAAACCCGAAGCAAAAAGTCGAATCCGCCCCGAAACAGGCATTTTTGGCCGGTCGGCTACTTTTTTGGCCAGCCGGCCAAAGCTTTGGCCGGTGATGTGTTTTTGCGGCCGATGGACGGCCGATGGCTTCCTCTTCTGGCCGGTGAGCCTCCTACAGCCTTGTTTTGGTTAGATCTGTGGATTGGCACCTTTGTTGCTCAAGATAGTACAAGAAAAGGCATTGTCGAAGCTCAACCGGCCCCCGTTTTGACCTCGGACCCTGTCTTCTGTGCGTGGCACTCAAATTCGTGCAAGGAGTACCCTTTCCGTATCCTTTTGTCTTTTACAAAGCTTGAAAGTTGCCCCATGTGCACCTTAATCGCACTGTCTTGTGCACTCGCGTTGTTTAACGAACCGCGCTGTTTTGCGCATCTCATTGCATTTGGCATGCATTCTATCGCGCTATCTTGCGCATCACACTGTCTTGTGCACTCGCGTTGTTTAACGTACCGCGCTGTTTTGCGCATCTCATTGCATTTGGTATGCATTCTATCGCGCTATCTTGCACATCGCACTGTCTTGTGCACTCGCGTTGTCCAACGCATCGCACTGTGTTGCGCATCTCCTTGCATTTCGCATGCATTCAATCGCGCTATTTTGCGCATCACACCGTCCTGTGTACTTCACGGTCTGGCGAGACCTTAAACCCACTTGGTCTGACGAGACCTTAAAACTGCTCGGTTGCATTGTCATGCATTTTAAAGTCGCGCGTTGTCACGCGTTCTAAGTTCATCTGCATTGCTTCGCATTCCAGTGCATACGGTCTAGGAGACCTTAAATCCTTGGAAGGTGCAAGACCTTCGGTGCATTGGTGTGCATGGTTCGTTTGCATTGTCATGCATTCATTGTAGATAGTTGCGTCATCATGCATTCATTATAGACAGTTGCATTGTCATGCATATCATTGTAAATGTTGCATTGTCATGCATATCATTGTAAATGTTGCATTGTCATGCATATCATTGTAATATAGTGCATATGTCATGCATATCCGTCGTATCTTTTCCATTCCAATGCATATCGCATTGTAGCTTGCATGCATCCATTGCATCGCCTCCATCCGTGTCTCGCACCTCTCCTTGTTGAGCTTGGTTTGGTATGTGCTCATACTTTTCACGTTGAAGCACAGTTTTGCATGTGTACGCGCCTATTCCTTGATGAACTTGGTTTGAGGGTTGCGGCACCTTTTCTGTGTTAGACGCGGCTTGTACGTGTACATGCCCTTCCTAGGCAAGATTTGGTTTGGCCTGCGTGCCTTATCCATTATATATACCCATCCATTGCATATTGCACATATTGTGTTATAGCTTGCATGCATTCGTTGCATCACCTTCATCTATCTCTCGTGCCTTTCCTTGTTGAGCTTGGTCTGGTATGTGCCCATACTTTTCACGTCGAAGCACAGTCCTGCATGTGTACGCACCTATTCCTTGATGAACTTGGTTTGAGGGTTGCGGCACCTTTTCTGTGTTAGACGTGGTTTGTACGTGTACATGCCCTTCCTAGGCAAGATACGGTTTGGCCCACACGCCATAACCATTGTATATAGTACATTGTAGTGTAATTGTTGCATCCTGCATTAGGATCATTGTTCTTTCCCCAGCGGGTCGTTTCCCCACTTATGTCATCCCAACCAATACTTATTCTTGTGTCTGTCTACATTACTCATAGTTCTGCATGTGTTCGCGCTTTGAGGGTCGCGACACCTTTTCTATGGTAGACAGACTTGTTACTTCCATCAATCTATTTGACATTTGTGTGGTTTTGAACCGCTCATGATTGGATCATGATTAAATTGCATTGCATATCGTTTGCATTGTTTCAAATGCCTTGCATATCATTCGCATTTGTTTATACATCATTTTTGCATTCATTCTGCATGATTTGCATGTCGCTAACGATATCATACCTGTTAAGTTGCTTCATTTGCAGACACGATGTTGTATGTACGGTTCATTTAAGGCTGGTGCAACCAGACGAGCCGCACAGGTATTGTATCCTCCGAGTGAGACGTATCGAGAATTGCATAATTCTCTTACATCCTTTCTGCATTTGTAATGTAGTTGGATTGGTGTATGCTAGCTTAAAACTATCACATGTTATGCTTCGTTACAGCTTTCTTTGCATGATCATAAGTTATGTTTGGCTTCTTACATTTGTCTTGCATTTTGCCCCAACCTTCGAGCACATATCTTTTTTTATCTTGCATGTTTGTCTAAGTCTTCGGCCTTGTCAAAAATGGGTCGTCTCTGGGCTTTGACATTCACTCTCGTCATCCTTATGACCTTTGAGTTCTGTCAAAGAGGGGCAACTGTAGACACCCCATTTTTGACCGTCCTCAAGACTTGGACGTCACCGTTGGAACACTCGGTGATTACCCTTGTTTGTGTTCGTCTTGAGTTCCCGGAGGTCTCGGATACGCGCCCTGCCTCAGGATCTCTTGACTCGTTTGTTTTGTGTCTGGTTTTGCACCAAACACTTGTGTTTTGCCTTTGAGGGGCAGGGAATGCCTTTTGAGGCATCCCCACACACCACTGGCCATGAGGCCCAAACTCAATGGTCCCGGAGCTCACTCAAAATGGCATAAAAAGGAGCCTTACAAGCCTTAAGAGGGGTCAAACAACCCCAAAGCTTAAAGCAACCTTAACCAACTATTTAAAGCACTAAAAAACAGAATTTGTATATGTTATACACAAAGCTCAAAGATAGTTGCAAGATGGTCAAAAATACAATGCAAGAAAGGGGTAAAAAAAGGGGCAAAATTGTTACCTTTGAAGACTTTCTTCACAAATGAAGCTCCAGCAGCTTCTTTAGGTTAAAACTAGCACAAGGACCTCAAGAACACTCCTTTGGCTCCTCAGCAACCAAGGCAAGGTGTAAAACTAGGTGTGCTAGTGTAAAACTAAGAACTTAGACACACACAATGTAAAAGAGAGGGAGAAATAGAGATAGAATACACACACTTCTAACCCTAGAATTCAAGCTCTCTGAAAATAATGTCTAACCCTCTAATTTTGTCCAACTTTATGCAAGGGAGAGGGGAGCTCCTCTTATAGAGGAGCCAATCTTGTAAAGCTTACAAGGTAAGCTAACAAGAAGGCCATCCCTCCATACACGTGTATGGAGGGGAACCAAAAGCATGCCAGCTGCATTAAAAATATCTGAAAAAGCAGATGCACAGTAGTCGGCTGGCAAAAGATGTCATTTTGACAAAATTGATAGCCGGTCGGCCAAAGACAGTGTCGGTCGGCCAAACATATGGCCGATGGACACAAAACACAGCCGGTGGCCTCCACTGAAATCTTGAGGGATTTCAGAGGTGAGGATGGTGCCTTAAAGTCCCAAAAAGGAGAGGGCCACCCCCTCTTCTTGTTGTTCTTGAAAAGGACCATTTTTGGCCTCTTGAGGGAGCATATAGTTTGAATGTGTGTTGACCATGCCTTGGCTGATTTTCATGCTTATTATGTCATAATATAGCATTGTTGTATGTTGGTTTTGGTACACCATGCTTGTCTAGCATACATACCTTATAATGCCATGATTTGTCTCAATACATGCATAGCATTTAGACTACCATGCTTTTGTGTTTTGGCCAAGCTTTGTGAAGCTTATATGCATGTTTTGAGGTGCTAAGGGACTGTTTTAAGTCATTTGAGTCATTCATGCCTTGCTTTGTATAGCTACCATGTAATCCCTCTCATATGCCTTAAGTTTTGGACCTTGGTTGCATGCCATGCTTGCCTCGTTCATTTGATTTGGCATCATATCCAACATGATTTTAGAGCTTACCTTGCATGCTAATTGTCCATGTTTAGTCTCTTTTAAGTGTTCTCATAAGTTGCTTTCATGTGCTTAGGAATTGGACCATATTTGCATGCATGTGTGTGTGTGCTTTGGACCTCACTTCCATAGCAGTGGCCACTGTTTTGGACCTAGTTTAGGGCTGTCCAATTAGTGTAAGTCCCTCCCTTAGCATGTGTTGCATGCTTACTTTGTGTGTTGTCGCATGCTTGGTCCCATTTGCATGATATTGCATGCCTCGCATACTTATATGCTTAGATCACATCTTGCATGCTTGTAGGCTGCATTTCTTCATGCCTTACATGCTTCTCTAGGTTGTGCACCTAACATGCATTGTTTGCTTACATTGTCCATCTTGCATACTAGTCGATATGCCTAGGATTGCACTGCATTGGCATGCATGCTTGGCCTCTTGAATTGCTTATGATAGAGGTTAGGTTCCCCTTAGTGTGTTTATGTGCATTGCATTCCAATATCAAAATGCACACTTGGTTCTTAGGGCCATCATGCATGGAAATGAGCGATTGGCGGTCCGAGAATCGAGGCCCATGTCCCTTTGAGTCATAAACATGATAAGGGATGTGATTGGTGCATACATTGCTTGAAATGCATTGCCATGCTATGCCTTGCCCTCTGCTGCTGTCAACTGCAGGTTCTGCGGGAATTTCTGTCTGACCGGCAGTATTCAGTGCCGACCGGCCATCCATTTGTGGCCGATATCTTTATCAACAGCCGATGAGCACTTCCCATGGCCGATGATCATTTCCCTCAGCCGGTGGTGTTCCCCAGCATTCATAGTAGCAACCCTGAGACTTGTGTAGTCTTCAGAGGAGTAGAACAGCCAAAGCAGAGGCATCTTATGCATGGCAGTGCGTTTCCGGGCAGAACCGAGCATGCATTGCATTAGACTCTCTTCCCGACGCTGTTTACTGCTTAAATTAGATCAATTAATTTGCTTAATTAATTTAATGGTCTGTAATATTTAATTAGCCTGTAGGTTAGTTAAATTGTATTATTATTTTGGTCCCTCCGAGCGAGGGCGAATTTGTAATAAGTGTGGGTGCGTGTGTGCATGTCTTCCAACCCCCACTTCTTTCTCCCTTTTACTTACCTGCTTTGATGGTTAGTATTAGGTCATATTTAATTTAGCATACCTTATGCTATGCATACGTGCATCCATACATTTGTTATACATGCACCGGGCTCGGCGCATCATACTAACTGCATTATATTTTCAATCCCAAATTGAATACATGTTATTTGTGGCATTTCACATGCCATGTTTAGGATAGCCGAGCCTGTTTGGATTGCATCTTTGCATGTGTTGCATTAGCCATCTTAACATGAACTAGGATCATACATATGATTACTAACTAGTTTCTGTTTTGGCTTGGAGTACTAGGTGAGCTTTTATGCTTTAGCATCCTTGCATGCGTGTGAGTGTTGCCATGACAGCATGATTACCATGAGGCTAGTTGCTTATGTGATATAACTGCTTGAATGCCTGTGGATGGAGGTTGAATTACCCAAATTGGAATAATGCATTAAAACTGTGAGTTTTAAGCCCACTAGATAGTGGCAAAATCATCTTTTCCAAAGCCCACTTGAGGGTGGAAAAACCTGCATTTTAGCCTACTTGTGAGTAGCAAACCATTTTCAAAGCGAACATGCAATGTTTTGTTCCAATTTAGGCGGTTCGGTCTATACTTGTTTGCTGTGCGCATCACGTAGTAAATCTAGGCTAATAACCGGAATAAGAACACATGACGTTTTCAAAATTGGATATCACGGTTAGTAGAGGCCGATCTTCGAATCGGGCGAGAGGGGGTGCTCATAGCTGACCTTCCCCAATCGTACACAAGTTCCCGAACCGAGGCAACTTTGGTGATGACGGACACGTGGCCTTTGGCACCGAGTCAGGGTTTCCTAAATTCCCCCATTAAAAAAAATATTTAGGTGGCGACTCTGTATCCGGCAAAACAGTCCATGTTTGGCACTTCTTTCAAAAATCTGTTTTCTCAAAACGATTTGCCGAATTTGGACTATTTGGTTCAGATTAAGAACCGTGACACAAATCGAGTCTGAACTATAGCGGGGTCCCTCGCGGACGTGTTACACCACCCGCCACCGTTTTCCACCACCACCACCCACCACCCACCCCCCACCACCACCTGCCACCACCACTCACCACCCACCTGCCATCCACTCACCACCACCACCCACCTGCCACCCACTCACCACCACCACCCACCACCACCACTCACCACTCACCACCCACCTGCCACCACCATTCACCACCACCAGCCACCCCCCACCAGCCACCAGCCACCTGCCATCCACCCGCCACTACCACCCACCACCTATCCGCAACCCACCTGCCGCCACCACCCACTACTCACCACCACCATCACCACCACCCACTCGCTACCACCCACCACCCACCACCCGCCACCATCACCCACTCACCCACCACCACCACATACTCGCCGCCACCCACCTGCCACCACCACCACCCACTCGTCACCCACCCACCCACCAACACCACCGGCCACCTACCCGTCACCACCACCCACCACTACCCGCCATCCGCCACCCACCTGCCACCACCACCACCCACCACCGTCACCCACCCACCCACCATCACCACCTGCCACCTACCCAACACCGCCCGCCATCCACCCGCCACCTGCCACCACCACCCGCCACCACCACCACCACCCACCACCACCCGTTACCTACCACCCACCGTCACCACTTTCCACCACCGTCTTCCACCGCCACTTGCCTCCACTTTCTATTTCTTACTCTTTTTTATATTTTTAAATTTTTTTAAACATTTTGTCAATTACCAAACGCGTTTGTAGTTTATGTTTTTCTAAAAATAAACAAAAACCCATTTATAAAATTTTTGTAAATATGAACTGAAAACGTAAACGTTACCAAATAGACCCTTATTGATTATATATGTTTATTGATTAAATGTGCTTTTCTATTAAAAGGGGCTCATTCACTCAACCCCTTTACTTTAGTATTATTCACTTGACGTTAACTCACTCTTTATTTATATGTATGTAGGTGAGCAGTGAGATGTCTAGCCTTAGACCTAGTGAACCCGTTAAGGATACCAGATACTATGGAGTCTACTATGAATGCCTCACGTGCAAGGCTTTGTTTATGATCTTCCTTTTTGTTTACTTTTGGTGGTCCTGTAGAAAATTTTTGTATCTAAGTATATAACTTAGTTTCTGTTAAGAGTGCTTTGAATGATCTTGGATAAATGTATTTCCATATTGACTGTACGATGCGAGTTATTAATATGATGTGAAGAGTTTTTATAATGCCATATATGCACAGCTCATTGGACAAACCTTCTAATTCTGCTTCCCGCTTCTGGCCCTCTGCTAATATTAAATATGACTGATTTCTGATTGAGGTCGTACGTAATCTCATGATTACTAGCCAGTTATGATCTAACCTTTAAGGGCGGGTTTGGGTCATGAAACTTGATGTATAGTATGAAGTCAAAGCATAATCAAGGTATTTATATATATATATGATTTTTTTTTCAAAACACAACTAAATAAAAAATTGAAAAAATAAAATTAAAACACACAAAATAAAATTGAAATTTTCTTAAAAACACAACTGAAAATGAAAATAAAATTAAAATACAAAAAATAAAACACACAATAAACCCTTCCCTCCCCTCCCCCCTCCCCGCCCTCGCCAACTTAAATGACATTGGCTTCAATGACACATGCCAGAAATGACTGAGAAAGAAAACACAATAAAAATAAAATTTGGTCTTTTATCGTTAGATTTCAAGACGATTTAGGACTAAAAATTTTATTCTCTTTTTAAGTAACCCATCTCAGACCAAATTTCTTTGGTCCAACTTAGTACCCTTCAAAGGTGAACTCGTTTAATTTGCCACATCACAAAAAAATAAATAAATAAATAAAGAATTGAAACACAAAATAAAATAAGACAAAATAAACTAATCTATTTTACCTGAGTGCAGCAATTCTCATTTTTCTTTCACTTCGTATGATTTATCAAAAACTTGCTTTTTTTTTTCTTTTTTTCTTTTTTTTTTGTTTTGGTTAACCAGCTAAAACTTGTAAATTAGTATAAATATACAAAAATTGCAATAAACTAAATTGCAAGGGGGTTTAAGACCTCCAAAATAAATAAATATAAAATAAATATTAGCAGTCAAAAGTTAGTAGTTAGTAGTTAGAAGTTAGTAGTTAGTAGTTTTTATTTATCCTCCAAGTTATATGTCCAACTAAGGTAATTAGTCCACAAGTGTCCAGCAAAGGTAAGTTGTCACACCCCACTTTTTAATTACTCGGATAACACTACCAGATCATTATTATAAACAATTTCAAAGATAGTAGACAAAAGTCCAATATCTTAGTAAATATAAGAAAATGAAGATTCTCTCAATCGTATATTGAAAAATGCAACATGTGACATAATTATAGTAAATTGCCTGCAGGCTTACATCATTATATAAAAGAGAAAGGGTTCAACCCTTTTTGCAATAACGACATTCAGCTAGCAATTAAAAGGCCTCGTGGCCAACAAAAAATGAAGATCCTCGATCTTGAACCACGTCTCAATATTCACCTGAAAAAGGATTAGCAACGTGAGATGAACATAAAGTCCAGTAGGGATCATGGAATGATCTTAAGCAATAACAACATACAGATAGCTATTATCATGAATGCTTTAAGTCGTAAGTGTCGGTATACACATAAAGATATACTTACATAGGTACTTTTCTCAAAATCAATCAATTTATCCAACAATCACAAAACCGTTCACTTTTCTTTCTTCTTGTTACCTCTTTATTTTACATTTTCCAGATGATAATAGGTTTTTGAAAACAAAACCACGAAATCCAATTAATTTTCCCAATTACTGAACTCATACCCAATTCCAAATTACGATTTCTGTATAGAAATATCCCAAACAAACATGAAGACGATACATATAAAATACTCCTCACATAACCATATAGGACAAGTGACATACTCCACAAAATAATCATCACTATTCATGAAACACATAAAGAGAACTGAGATAATAACGAGAAACCCAACAATGTTTTACCTGCCTCAAGAACGGTAAGCCAAGGATGCACCTTTCCAATACTCACGCCAATTTACCAGTCACTAGCTACAAGGTAATGGTACCTCTGCTAAGTTCTCTTGGCGCTAGCTGGAAGGTAATTGTACCCCTTATTCTCAGTGCATGCACATTTCCAACCACCACGTAACTCGTAAATATGAATAACCCGAGTGTACTACATACATAAAATCTATTCAACATCACAATGTCATCCTCCACCAATGACGAAGGACAAAACCTCTAAGCAAAAATTATAAACACACGTAATATGATAATCCGATACTTACTTGACCTTAAGTTCAACAACGATGATAATAATAACAATATTCAATGGTTTCAAAACCCAACCTCAAGTTCATGTCTGAATTTACAATACGCCATAGTTTCTTTATTTTGTTTCCTTCTTTTTTTCAAAACCAACTCTTCTATTTTCCAAATTTACATGCCCAAATCCTTTTCTTTCCAAAAACCAATTTCCACGTTTCAATAAAACCTCATTCATGAATTCGAAGCCATAACCCAGCTTAACTCAATATGATTATTCGAATAAGATCCAATACTAAAATTAATTATCCCTTTATCTTAACAACACAATAACATAACTCAAATTATCAAAACACAAACATTATTCGATTATACCCCTTTTAAATTTATTAGGTCAAATATGAAATTAGGGCTTTTTCTCCTTTTCAACATAACCAAGTTAAGCTACCCTCCAATTAACCCAAACAACAACCAATTTCCCAATTTCTACTCCAAACATTCAAACCCTAGATCCCTTTTTATGATTTTCAAAGAAGTCCATAATGGACATGATTTTTATACAATAAAATCTACCATATGTCTATCTATAGATAAGGTATTGAATAGGAACAAAGAAATCCCTACCTCTTGAAGCGACGAGGAGAAAGCCGAAAAACCCACGGTGACGAAAACACGATCCACTGAAACTAAAGTGAAGCCCTCAGGACCCTCTACATTTTAATCTAAGGGACTATGGGTCAAAGATGGGTAGAAGTAGATGAAAACCAAGTAGGAAGAGCTTGAAAGCTTAAAAATAGTGGAAGGAGAGAGAAGGGAGAGAGAAAATTGATCTAGATGTGACTAAAACTGGCTTTTATGGGTACTGGAAATGGACAAACTACTCGAGCGAACAAAGTGACTGCTCGAACACACAATGACACCTCCCAGAAGTTCAAATCACACAATGCAGACCGCTCGAGCGACCAAACTTGCGCTTGAGCAAAGATCAACAACTTTCAGAATCATAGACCTATAAAAGTATTGGAAGAGTTGAAAGATCGCTCAATCAACCAATCTATCGCTCGAGCAATGAAGAAAAACTCAAAGTGCTACATAAATAGTCCACAAATTATATGTCCAGTATGGGTATCTTCTTTCTGTGCCACGGTATCAAAAAAAAAAAATTGTTTTTATTTATTTATTTATTTATAATTTTTATTCTTTTGGTTCAAGCTTATATTTCTCATGCATAAAGAAATTAAACTCAAATTTTTTTTCTATTTTTTTTGTTTTATAAATAAATCTCTAAATTAAATAATTCTATTTTTAGTCCCCGGGAACAGTGCCAAAAATTAGTAGGGTCATTTGCACACCAAATATTTTATTTAAAACTAAGTAAAAACAACAACTCCGTAGAATAGTGGTTAAGATTAGGTGTCGATCCACAGGGACTAATGATGAATAATTTAATTTAGAAATTAGATTTATTTGCAAATATTTGGAGTGAAAATTAAAAAATTAAATAAACAAAATAAAATAAATATCTTCGAATTTTGAATCCACCACTAACCTCATAATTTAGAGTAATTGTACTGCGTCCTTAGAAAATCATTTATTTGGATATTGTGATGTAAGTTGATCAGAAATACACCGTCAAGAGGATTTGTATATCAAAATCAAAATGTCACAAATCATATTCTCTTAGCACGGGCCATCACGACTAAACTACGGTTTGATGCACGACTCATCTTATTAGGTACGACTCATTTAACAATTCTAATATACAACAGTAAAAACTATTGTATAACATGATTTGAATAAAATATTTATTGCACGAAAGATCTAGAGATATACAACTGTATCCAAATCAAATCAAAATTAAAAATACTAAATACAACTTATCCTAATTATTTGGTCAGGATTTCATCCCTATCCTAAGAAGAAAATTACTACACTGTAATATTTACAAACTAAACACTCCCACTCTAGGCTGAAGCCCTCCCAACCTGCCTGGAGCTCTCTACTCCTAGCTCTCCCTCTTCCCTCCCTTTATTTGGCTCTCTGCCTCTCCTTTTATAGGGGAAAAATCATGTTAATAAAATGAACATAGTAATATAAATAATATAATAATATAATAAAATATATATTTATATATAATTGAGGGATGGGGTGATTAGACACCACCACCTCATTTGCTTGTTTCTGTTTTCTTGTTTTTGTTTTTCTCTTTCTCTTTCCTTTCTTTTCTTCTTTCTTACCACTTTTGGATGCAAATTTCGTAAAGTGCATAGTAATTTACTGTGCACTTTATAATATACTAATATATAAAATATTTAAAAGGTAGTATTTACTTTAATTTATATACAAGCACTTAAAATATGTACAAACATATCAAATCACACAAAATTATAAAATAATATAATTAAATAAATTAACAAAGTGTATATTAGCAGGTTAAATATGTAACATTTAAGCACCGATCACTTGCCACATTCATTACATGTTGGTGCAGAATCTTTTGTATAATTAGAACCACTAGATGTTCCCAAATTTTGCTTAATTGAAGAGCCCTGCCTCTTTTCTTTCCATTCAAATGGTCAGTTGTGTGAAGCCATAGTTGATTCAAACATTAGAGTTATGTCTAGTACATCCACATACTTTGATAATTTCATAACATTCACATTTTCTTGAATTGCACCTTGAAGTCCACCTTCAAATTTTCTCACTTTCTTATAATTTGTGTCGACCATATGTGGTGCAAGTTTGGCCAACCCAGCAAACTATGCCTCATACTTGGCTACTATTTGGTTGCCTTGCTTCAGTCTTTAAAACTCGGATACTTTTTGATCTCAGATGCATTGAGGGAAGAACTTCCTATAGAAAATCTCAAGAAATCGTGTTCAACTAATTCCCACATTTTCATCCCTAAGTAACGTCTACCATCTTTGCGCTTCGCCCTTCAAAGTAAAGGCTGCTAACTGAACTTTCTAAAGCTCAACTTTTTGGAGGATCAACTCCTCTCCAGAACAATGGCGGTTTCATCTTTTTGAACTCTATAGTCAAGGCAATTGTGCGGTCATCTACTTGATGTTCTTGTACCTGGGGTGGTACAGGCTTTGGTAAAGGTGGGGGCAGTTTGTTGCTGCTGTTGCCTTAGCGACTCAGCCATATCCCGAATCATTCACTTCATTCTGTCTAATCGGGCAATAGAAGACTCTTCTATATCATCAACCCTTGTTCTCACCACAATTTATATGAACTTGTATTATAACAAATGTAGAAAGTTTGTGCATATACAAATAGGCACAACAGTTCATATTTCACATATTTGCATAATTTTAATGCACATAAGCATATACTTTTCAAATGAATGCACTCTTAAGTCTTATCTAGACACCTTATTGCTTATTTAGACAAGTGTATGAATTGTTAACTTGTGCTCTGATACCGCTTTGTCACGACTCGAACCCGCACCTAGAGGTTTGGATCATAACCAGCCAGTAATCATGAGATTACCTACAACCTCAAACAAAATTCAAATCATAATTAAATATATGGGGCCAAAAGCGGAAGAAAAATAATAAAATTGCGCAATGAGTTACGCATACATGGCATAAACCAAAACATCTTATACGTTAATAACTCATATTCAGATAACATACATTGTTGATACATTCATTTTAGATCAAAAGTATAAAGACTTATACATAAAAGTATCATTCATGAGCTTATAGCTTAAACTTCTTAAGAACAAAAGATGGTCAAGCATGACCAATAAAAAATAAATAAATAAAAAAAAAGAGAGAAAAGCCTCATCCGAGAGACTCTTGGTTGACTTCTTAAAACACGGTAATCTTCTGCAGTTTCACTAGGGTTGGACATCCCGCTGCTCACAGACATATACATATACATATATATATATATTTAATGGAATGAGCTAAAGCCTAGTAAATAACATTAGAGTCAAGAGGTTACATAAATGAGTTCTGATATTTAATATAATTGTTCTCATACTCAAATTCTTGTCATAACAGAATGACCTTAGGTCCAAAACTTGGCAAAATGACATCTAGTCCAACATATATAGAAGTACGGAATAGAATACATCACACTTAGCAGAATGACCTTGGGTCTAATCAATCACAGCTATATAATGACCATTTGGTCAACACATAACTGATATTCCACACTCATCAGATAATCAGAACGACCTTAGATCCATCTTATCAGATATACAAAATGACCTTTGGTCCATTTCACATATCATACTTATTCATTTCCATTAACAGATAACATGTTGATCAGACATATATAAGCTCATTTATGTCCACAAAATCATAAGTTCATAAAAGCTTACAACATTGGAAACATTTAGAAAATAGCATAGAAGAAAATACTAAGATATTATTCATAGCGATCAAGTTGTTATCACGCCTCCGTAGGTCAAACTACATAACACATAAACACATACACACATTGAAGCACGTAGCCTAATCGAATCATTCTTAACTTTTCAAAATAGGCTAAAATAAGACAGTTCGCTCGCGCGGACCACAAGGTCTACAAAAGTACTAGATGGTTGAAATGTAGGCTCGACAGTCACTCGAGCCTAAGTGTTTTGAAAACTGACGTCGCTCGAGCGGTCACTTGGTCACTCGAGCTACGTGCAATGTTCCACAAAAATACTATAAAGTGTCATTGTGCGCTCAAGCGGTGACTTCATTGCTTGAGGGATGAGGCCGAGTTCTAGGTTTCCAAAACAAAAATTTGTTTTTCAAAACTTGAGTTCTTAAGTCAAAACTTGTAAAAACTCTTGCATAGCTAGTTCTAAACCATGAATACACCTTAAAATACAGGAATACAAAACCAATTTCAAACTCCATGCTCAAAACTTCATATATTCTTCATAATTGGAACTTAAAATGCCATACATGTATAAATTAACTTCAAATTCTTTTTGATAACTTCCAAAACATGAAATTGATCTTCAAAACATTCAATATTGTGGATGCATGTATGATTCAACTCTCAATACAAATATAGGTAACAAAATCATGCTAAAAATGATGAAAGTCTTCCAAATCATGCGTGCATGTATGCTAAGCTTCTAAATTTACCATCTTTAGCTCAATTCTTGTGGTCAATCTCATAATCTTCTTGAATTCCCATGTTAGGTGTCTTAAATTCATGAATTGAGAATCAAATTCTTACCTAGAGTCTTGAATTAAGCTTATACTAGCAAAATCATGAGCTTTCCTCTCAAATCTTCAAGCTCTTAGCAAAGTCTCCAAGTTTTCTAGCCCTCTCTCTCTCCCCCCCTCTAAGCTCTCCACAGAATTTTTGAGCTCCAAATGAGCTAATTTTTTTCACTTAACACATATATACACATGATTCGCTTAATGTACTAATTCGGAATTAAGTTAGCTAATTAAGGCTTAAGGCTAATTAATTAAACTTAATTTTTCTGAACTGAATCAATTTTTAATCAAACTTCTCAAGAGGTTCTAAATATTATGTCATCCAAATTGAACTTATAAATTTCAGTTTCTAAAGTTATTAAGGTTTTCAATTTCAAATTCAAAATAGAAATCACAACAAATAATTCACAGAATGAGCATATGTTCACAAATTACACATCTTCACATACATAGCATTCAAAATTAAATAGATATAAACATATTACATGATAGGGTTGTCTCAACTAAGCTTGGTGTTGTTATTGATAGGATGTTAGGGCGAGGAAATAGAGGTCGTATCGAGACTAGAAGTGTTAGTAGGGGCACAATGGGTCCATTAAGACCAGAAGCTACAGCGTTGGCTGTGGGCAAGAAGATTGCACGTGAGGTTGTAAGAGTTGTAAGAGAGGCTTTAACTCGAAACAAGGGGGATGATTCTCATGCCCTAAAGATCGCTAAGGAGTTTGTTTTAACCCACCAGAGTTCACAGGAGGGCCTAAACCATTGGAAGCAGAGAATTGGCTTGCTCGAATCACTAAGACTCTTGGTATGCTTAGAGTCACGGATGAGAGGTTAGGAGTGCATTAGTGAGTTTTCTATTGAAGGAAGATGTTGGGTATTAGTGGAAGTATGGAAGCCCTACCATAGACACCACCTGGACCACATTCATTGAGGCTTTTTGGGCTAAGTACTTTTCTTCTTCTGCTTGAGAAAGATTGATAAAACAATTTGTGGAGTTACGCCAAGGTACTATTTGTAGACACCCCATTTTTACTGACCTTAAGACTTGGGCGCTTCACTGTAAACACTCGATGATGAAATGTTACGTTGTGCAATCATTCAAAACTTTAGCAAAATGATTCAGTTTCAAACTTTAAAACCCAAACCTTGTACCCGCTTTGAACCAAAACCTTATTTTTTCTAGTTTGACCACTCAGAGAAGACCTGGCCAAACAAATGGCCAATAGGCCATTTTTAGAGGGCCGGCCGTACACCCTTATGGCGGGTTGGCCATGTTTAGCTCAGGTAGATATTTTACCGCAACAACCTGTCCCCATGTGCATACTTTGGACCAGCTGTCCCTTTGCTGATATTTCTAATGTAAGGAGTTATTTTTCTATAAATACAAGACCCCCCCTCTCTCATGGTTTGGGGATAAAAAAATTCTCCAAGAGCCTATAGCTTACGCAACACACCTTTTTCCACTCTTGTAACATATATACACTATACATACACCTTATAAGCCAAAACTTGAAGCTTTTGGCTAAGGTTTTTGAAGATAATTCAGATTCTAGAGAGTGTTAAGAGTGTGATCTGTTAACAAAGAACTTTCTCTCTTTCAAGAGGTATAATTTTACATAATCTTCTTTACTCTTCTTCCATCATGTTCCTCTCCTTTTCTCGCCTTAAATACTTTTTTTGAGCTCTTTTGAGGGGTTGAAATATGTGACTAAAAGCTACAAAGGGTGGAGGGGTTAGCCATCCTTCCTTAGACCTTGTTCCATAGCTTAATTCTTTACCTTTTTTTTTACTTGTTTTCTTTGGATTTTTGTCACTGTTTTGTGAGTTTAGGGGCTGTTTAGTGTGTCTATTTAATTTATGCTTCGAATATCATAATTGTGTTGTTGTAAGTCCTCATGGATTTGGTGTATAGGCCTTAGCCTCCAATCCATTTGAGTTTGATAGCTTCTCTTTCCACAGCTTTCATGTAAATATCCACCGTTGTAATCACTACATTTTCATTTGCATTCTGCAACCTCCCTCATTTCTTTGTTTCTTTTGATTGGGGGTTGTATCAACCAAAAGATTTTTGCTCATGGCCTCAGAAAGGGGTTCCATGTGCTAAATGGTTTAACCTCTTCAGAGGTTCATTATCAGGGCATCACGTGTTTCTTATGCTAAGCACAATCTCTTGTTCGATACCTCCCTTTATCATCAGTGCATTACTTCTAAGGCACTAATTTTCTATTTAGACCCTTGGAAATCATAAAGGAAAGATTCATTATAGCTCATTATTGAGTTTGTATTTGGAGTCATTATCGCTCATTTCGGATTTGACTCCAAATTCATTATCGGTCGTAAATGGGTTTGATTCTTCCTTTGTAGTTTCCCCCGTAGAAAAGGGCTCAAAGGGCTCATTTCTCGAGTCAAGTCATGCTTGCTAATCTTTACTGCTTTGGACTTAGTGGACGTAATCATCACCTTTGGGCAAAAAGGAAGAAAACATAAGAAAATGGAAAGGTGAAGTAAAAAAGATAATAAAATTGGAGTAAAAAGAGGTAAAAAGATAACAAAAATTGGTTAGGTTCAGTCAGATGTTATACTGAATCTGTTGCTTCTAGAATCATCACGTACTATTTTAGTGATGTTCGATGATTCATGAGGCAAGTCTAGCCCCTCCCTTGGGGTAACTCTATGATGGGAATGAGGTATTGTTTAGTTTTTTGTTGTGTTTATTAAATTCTTGTCCTATTGCTTCTAAGATCATCGCATAACAAATTTATGATAATTAATGATTTGAGAACCGAATTTACTCCTCCCTTGATCATCTTCATGATAGGGAAGGGCGGAGAGGTTAAACATCTCTTGAAAACACTCTGCCTTGTTCTGTTCCAGCTCTATTGCAGCAGGATATTCCAAGAAATAGTGGCCGGCCGGCCACTACTCTGTATGGCCAACCATATGATCAGGCCGGCAGGCCACCCGTTTTATACGGTAGTGGTATTTTTACAACAAAATAGAGCAGATCTCGAGGCCAAAACAAAACAATTTTCTGACTGTAAACAGAGCAGGTTCTGGCAGCAAACAGAGAGGTTTCCAAAGGGTGTTCTCGGTTGCGCACATACATTTCCTCGCCTCCCATTCAAGTTCCCTTTAGATTAGTATCTTTGATCCATATATATAATTAATTAGTTGCTTTGCTTTCATTTGGACTTGTAATACTTAATTAGTTGATTCATTTGGTGTTGTAATAATTAGTTGATTAGGATATTTAGACCCTATAGACACCCCATTTTTGACCGTCCTCAAGACTTGGACGTCATCGTTTGAACACTTGATGATCTTGTATGCTTGTGTTCATTTTGAGTGCCTGAAGGTCTTGGCCGAGCGCCTTGTCTTGGAGCCTCCAAACCTATCTGTTTTGTGCTTGGCTGTGGACCAAGGGCTTGTTATTTCAAGTTTGGAGGAGAGGGTGGCTTGTCGGCCAGCCCCATGTCTTGCCGGCTATGACTTGTGTCTGTCGGCCATCAATGGTGGCTGGTCGGCTATGTTGATGGCCGGTCGGCCACTAATGATGGTTGATGGCCATTTTTCTCCTTTTTCAGATATGTATTTGCCAACTGTTGTTCACTGAAGTGCATCTCCATACACGTGTATGGCGGGATGAATACAAGCTTTAATCTTGTTTTTCTATATATAGGGGGTGTTCTACCCAATTTTTGATTTGGATCAAATTTCTCTCTCTCTCTAGAATTCTCTCTCTCTCTTCTTATTTTGTGCCTTAAAGTCTAGTTTCTCTACACTTTTCCACATAGACCCTTGACCAAACACTCTCACCTTTGAGTTGAGTTTCTTTGGGGTTTAGTTTGAGCTCTTGTAGGAGGTTTGAGCTGGAATTAAGGGCTGTTTTGTGCTGTGCTTCAAAGGTTATGAACTTACCTTGTTTAAACTTATTGTGCACACTTGTTTTGCCATCCTTTTATATTGTTTTTGAGCTGGTTTTCAACTACAAAAAACTCTGATTTTTGAGGATTAACACGGTGGTTTGAGGTCATTTTGTGTTAAGGGGTAGTCCATTGTTGCTTAATTGTGTAAGCTTTTGCACCATCTTTTAGCATATTCAAATTAAACTTTTTGGGCCTTTAAACCACTGAAATTCAGAGTTATTTTAATGGTAAAAACCTCATTTTGAAGTCCAAAATTGGAGGGGGTAGCCTCCTCTCCTTGTGTCTTGTTTGCATGCCTAGATAGCTTAACATGTGAGGATGTTTTTCTAGCATTTTGTACCTTAATCTCAGCATGTTTTTGCTACTATTTTGACTGGTTTCAGCTCTATTTTGAGCTGGTTTGGTCATTTGAGGCTTGTATTGTGTGGTTGTAGTGTAAATAGGCTTCACTAGCTTAACGTTTTAGGCTTTTAGCATGAATTGCATGAGTTTCTTGCATGTTTTAGTATCATTTTCCACTCCATTTCAGCACTAAAATCTCTGCAATCTCCCTCTATTCTTCACTCTTTCATTTATTTTGAAAGTGGCTTTGAACCCCTTGTTGGCTTGAGTGTGAAATGGAGACATTCATGCTTAATGGTTTAATTCCTTCGGGAGTTCATTATCAACGGCTTGAGGTCTCTTTCATGCTCAAGACACTTGTGGTTTAAGCATACTTTCAATTAGAGGACACTCACCCTTTGGACTAATCAATTAAAGAATGGATTGGTAACTTACAATGGGTAAACAAAATGAACAAAGTAAAAGAGGCAAGATTAAGCATCTTCGTGTTGCATTGCATGTGTTCGGATTGGACGTTAATCCGAACACGAGAAAAATGGGACATTTCATACTCAAAGTGATGAAACGTGCCACTTTTCTTTGTCACCATCAACCTTGATCATGCATGATAGGGTGGTGGTTGTTTTGGTCTTGTTTTTGCACTCATTAAGCTTGTACAAGCTTGGTTCTTTAGCCATCATGCATGGAAAATGCTTGGTTGATGGTTTAAGGGCCAAGAGTTACACTCCTTTGAACTTGTGTAATGATAAGAAGGGTAACAATACACACACTCCTTGAGAATAAATTGATTTGCCTCTGTTTGCTCTCTGTTGCAGCAAAAAAGGGAAGTCCAGGAAAGCAGGCAACCTGTATTAGCCGACCGGGCACCAATGGTAGCCATAGCCACCATTGGTAGCCAACCGGCCATCAATGAAAAGTTGCTTAGTGTGCTCCTGGAAGGGGTTAGAGGTGTTCTGGAGGTTGGCACAATTTTCAGTGGTCAAACAAGTGCAAACAGAGGTGTCCGATGGCAAGGTGGTGGATTTTCGGGAGGAAGCTAACCAAGCATGCATGCATTCCTCACCCTTGAGGCCTTTTGATTGCTTTTGTTAGCTTAGAATAAGTTAGCTAAATCATTCATACAAGTGTTGTAATTAATTATCTTAATTCGTTTTGTAATATTTTAATTAGCTTAGAATAGTTAGTTAAATATCATGATATAATAATTAGTTAACTAGAATAGTTAATTAGTTTTGGTTTGTAAGAGTTAGCTTAATTAGCGTAGCTAGTTAGCTTAGCTTACTCATTCGGACCCTCCTTCGCGAGGGCATAATGTTGTAACAAGTGTGCATGCGTGTGTGTATGTCTTCCAACCCCACGTCTTTCTCCCTTTTATTTAACTGCATTGGATGGTTAGTTTAGGAGCATCACATTTTCAATTAGCATACCTTATGCTCGCATGTTTGCATCCATTCATTTGTCTTGCATGCACCAAGGCTCGGCGCATCATTCAAATTCCATTGCAAATTTCAATACTTCTTTAAATACGTGTTTCAAAGCATGTGATCATATTGTATCAAATGCCATATTAGTAGCCGAGCCTATTAATTTCATATTGCATGTGTTGCATTAGGCATATTGTATAGTTAGGATCATGCATCTTTTCTAACTAGTTTTTGTTTTAGCTTGGAATACTCTGTGAGTTTTATGCTTTAGCATATTTGCAAGAGTGTGATTGCCATATTGCCATGATTCACATGCTTGCCGTGAGACTATGTGCTTAATTGCTATAACTGCATGAATGCTTGTGGATGAAAGCTTTGTTGTTTGAATTGAAACAATTCAAACGAATGTAAGTTTTAAGCCCACTTTGTTGTGAAAAATCATGTTTTAAGCCCACTTGAGGTGGAAAAACCGCATCTTTTAAGCCCACTTGAGGGTGGCAAATTCAAACCATTTTCGAAAATAAACATGAGTTGAAATGTTCCAATTCTTGCAATTTTAGTCTATACTTGGTTGTGTGCATCACATAGTAGAGCTAGATTAATAACCGGAATAAGAACACATAATGTTTATAAAATCGCATATCGTGATTAGTAGAGGCTGATCCTTTGATCGGGCGAGCGAGGGTGCTCATTTCATGACCTTCCCCCCTCGTACCCAAGTTCCCGAGTCGAGGTAACTTTGGTTATGACGGACACGTGGCCTTTGGCACTAGTCAGGGTTTCCTAAATTTCCCCAAAAACAAAATATTTAGGTGGCGACTCTGTAATCTGGAAAAGCAGTCCAATTTTGGCATTATTTGATTTAAAATCGATTTTCCAAAATAATTTGCCGGATTGGACTCTTTGGTGTTTATCAGTTTCACATTGCACTTGTGGGACTAGATTCAGAACAACGGGAGTCCCAACTATGAGGCCTTTCTTTTCGAACTCCTTTTCCGAAAGGCGAAGGGTGCGAGAAAAAGGCGAGCCCACAGTTTCTAGCGACTCTAGTGGGGATTTAGAGAACTTGACTCGAACTCATGATATGTTGTTTTATGTACACTTATGTGTTTCTTTGCATTTGCATTTGCATCAGTTCGCTTCAATTACAGTGTTTGCCATCTGCTATTTCTAAGCGGTTTGCCAGAAGCTTGCTTGGAAAAGCCTGCCAAAAGGCTGACTGATTACGGGCTCTGCCACGATAGGAACACAAACCTTGGATCTGGATTACCACTGTACTGTTTGATCCTCCTTTCACTTCTCGGTGTTAGGAGCGAGAGGTATATTAGGTGGTCTTGCTGAGGCACCCTTTTTGACCAATCGACCTAGTTGCATATGGGAAGCCTTAGAGACTGTTCCAAACTAGGACAAGTTGCTCACCCGAATATAGGATTTGTATGAAATCGCTTGTTTGCGTAATGAACCCCTAGTTCCTCACGAAATTAGGACAGGGCAACCCTACCCCATCGTAGGGTGTTTTTTGGCTTTTACTTGCTTGATACATGCTTTTAGAGTGAAACTCTGCTGGAATGTATGTATCAGTTGCAAGTTTGGGTATTAGTTAGGGGCAGAAATCAGTGTTTGAGTTCAGATTGTCAAGCTTATGATTACAACTGCGAGTTGTTTCTGTCTAAGCAGAGGTGCTGTGTGTTTTCTGATTTTTATGTCTTTTTTCTTTTTTCTTTCTTTTTGCAAGGTAGTGTTTCACAAATGCTTCAGACGAGGCAGTTACCCCCAAAGCACTCTGGACCCGAGTCAGGAGGATTTACCAATCTGAGGATCTTATTGGAGGACAACCAGTGTTTGATTCGCTACCCCTGGTTACAAGACGGAGGAGAGTCAAGCATAGATCACCGGTTCAGTAGTCACCAATTCAGCAGTCACTGTTTACTTCACCTATGTTCAATCGGGCCCAGTAATCTGCTTCAACTTCGGAAATGGGATACACACCAATTCCGATAGATCAACACCCTGTAGTCAACATGTTGGATATGTTGCGTCAACTCCAATAGACCATCGAGGCCATGCAGCTAGATGCTGCCCGCCAAGCGGAAGTCACCACCGCCAAGCGAAAATTGCAGCCAAGCAGGCTGAGTTGATTACTAGGCTGCAGCAACAACAACCACAACAAGCAGCAACTTCTGCTTCACATCCACCCCCAGTCAGGGTTCCAATACCCGGGGATACAACTAATGTGCAGGAAAATGCGGACATTCCGGTAGAGCCAGTTCCACCCCAGACTTCCAAAGCACAGGTTTACCCAATAGAGGCACCCTTTGAGTTTGAGGTCGACCCTACCGCACTGAAAGTGAGCAAGCTTGAGAAGCTCTTCAAACGAGCTCAGGGTGTCAATTTGATCCTTGATATAGAAGATGGCTATATCGGCACAGCGGTGACCTTGCTAGATAGGTTTAAAATGCCATATATAGATTGCTTCGATGGCTCGAGTGATCCCATGGTCCACTTGCGGCTATTCTCAGACATTCTGCAGCCAATGGGCCTATCTAGATTGCAGAAGTTATCCTTCATCGGCCAGACCCTGTCGGGTATCGCGGCCATCTAGTATGCTAAACTTGAGGATTCTGTAAAAAGGAATTAGGAGGAAATGGTTGAGGCCTTCGTACTGCAATACTCCTACAACACACAGATCGAGGTCACAACTCATGATCTCGAAGCAACCCGCCAAGAGCAGAAGGAGGGATTCTCCGATTTTGTAACTCGGTGGAGGGCCAAGGCCTCCATGATGACAACCCGACCCGCTGAAAAGGACCAAGTCCAGATGGTGGTTTGTAATCTGCAACCAAGGCTGCTACAGAAGATGATAGTCTTACCCCTGCCTACATTTGCTGACCTCCATGAAATAGGGGTGCAAATAGATGATGCAATGAAACAATGTTTGATAGACCATGAGAAAGAGCAGCCCAAGAGGACTTTTATGCGTTGTTCCAATGCGGCTACAAGTAGTAATGCAGCTGCAAGGACCTCTAATGTTGGAATGGTCACCACTACACCGAAAATAGCCACCAACTTTGCCAGTACATCCGATATAACCTTACAAATCGTGAAGCACCAACCCTGAGGCCAGAGGGTTTTCATCCCACTCTACATGTCTCTATCTATGGCCTTGAGGGTCCTGATAAAAAAAGGGCATCTGAAGCCCCTAGAGCTACGCCCATTTCCTAATCCCCTCCCTACTACACACAACCTGGCCAAATACTGCGCCTTCCACCAATAGCATGGTCATGACACCGACCTATGCTTTAGATTGCGTCATGAGATTCAAGATCTCATTGACAATAAGGTGATAACGCCCCCTCAAAAACCTAACGTCACTACAAATCCCCTTCTACCACAAAACCAAGCCCCTCTACCCAG
This sequence comes from Camellia granthamiana, assembly GCA_036172215.1. NCBI lineage: Eukaryota > Viridiplantae > Streptophyta > Magnoliopsida > Ericales > Theaceae > Camellia > Camellia granthamiana. The sequence goes on along the minus strand of CM069913.1, from coordinate 76,423,678 downwards.
GCAAATAAACCTTATCCAAATACTGGCCATCCCTTACGACCCCAGCATATACATCACTCCATCCCACCTACCTAAGCTGGCGCTGTTCATCATAGAAAGCACAGACTTGTGCATGTTGAACACGTCCACATCCCAACCCAAACCTATGGTGGTGACTGTGGTAGATGAAGGCAAGGTGGTCTTGTTGGAGGATGGGAATGTCAATTCGGCGCCTGAGGGCTCCGTGGACTTATTTGAGAAGGAATACAACCCCTGTCGCTATATTGTGCCAGCCAATCAGGCCAAACCATAGTTGGAGTTGCCGATAGGAATAGAGGTGAGTATAGTCTAGGAGGATGGACCTAGCCAGGGATTGGATGACTTAGCTGACCTCGAGGAGGACATTGCTAATTTGTAATTTTTCGATGAGCAGGATTCGGGAGATATGCAAATTAACTAGTTTGACCTGAACGAATCAGCGGATAATTCGGGGTGGCTCAGTGATGAGCCAGATGTGGATAAGGGATTTCAACCAAAGCTGGAATAGCTGGAAACAGGAACTGCTGCAAGGGCCGAAACGGCCGAAGACAAGGGGAAGTTGTCGAAGAGCGCTGGTATTAAGAATTGCGCTCAAGAAATGGGCATCATTAGCACTGTGGACACTGAACAAGAAGACGCACTGAGGCAGTTTGAACAGGAAAGGGACGAGAATAGTCAGGAAGCTAGGAAAGCCAAGGACCCTGCGAGGGATGACTGTGATGTTAGAGTTATTACAACGGAACCGGATAGTTACTTATCAGTTGCCGAAGGAGTCTGGTGGGAAGATGATGATCTGTATCTTGCCTATACAGACGAGGATTGGGGCCAAAACCTGCCAAATGACACCTAGTATTCCGAGGAAGTTGATCACATGACTCGGAGCTGGCGGTATTTTAAGCCCCCACACCTAGACCACCCAGAAACATTTGGGAAAGATAAGGAGGCAGAAAAATAGAAGGAGAAACTGCTAGAAGAAGAAGCTGTACTAAAGCAGCTAAAAGAGGATTCAAGCAGACATATCCATTTGGGGATTGTTCATGGCTTCACGGGTACACAGGCAAGCCATCCTATCAGCAATGGATAAGGCTAAGCTCTCTATCAAAACAACCCCTGAGCAACTAGTGGGACTGGTTTTCCTAGGAGGCGCTTCACCGACTTTGACCTTTACGGATAAGGAATTGCCGCCTGAGAGCTCTGAGCATAACAAACCACTATACATCTCCGTTGAATGTAAAGAGAAATGGATAACAGTTGTCTTGGCTGATACTAGGTCTGCAATTAATGTGTGTCCGTCCCGTACAGCCTATGCTATTGGCTTGAAGCCGGCAGACTTTGTACTAACGGCCCAGGTGATTCGGGCTTATGACAATGCAAGTCGAGAAGTGATGGGGATAGTTTGGATCAGAACGCAGGTTGGCCCGGCACAACAGGATATTGAGTTTCATCTCCTGGACGTTCCGACCACTTTCAATTTACTTCTTGGACATCCGTGGCTGCACCAAGTGAAAGTTGTCTCTTCCACTCTGCATCAGATGTTGAAGTACCCCCATGGGAAGGGGGTAGCCATTATTTTTGGGAATTCTTCTATACATCCTCCGCCGGAAATCACTACGCCGCTACTGGAAATTATTTTTGGGAATTCTTCTATACATCCTCCGCCGGAAATCACTACGCCGCTACTGGAAATTGTACACGGCAATGAGGATGTCTTTTTGGCTGGGTTCACCTTGGCTGAGGCTCGGGTAGTGCAAGATATCCTGGCTACTGATGAGGGTTGTACGTTAGTTCTCAATCAGTCTACCTCATGAATAAGCTACAACATGTACCCGGGATAGGACTAGGAAAGAGTGGCCGGAAAGGCGTTGCTGCATTGGCCGAAGTGCCACATAACCCTCATACCTTTGGTCTAGGTTACACGCCTACGAAAGAGGATTGGGTAAGAAAGGGAAAGGAAATGGCAAGAAGAGCCAAGGCAAGGCAAAATGGGAAGCACTATGAGCTAGTGCACAGACCAATTCAAGGAACCCTGAACGGCCACTTTATCCGAGAGGGGGAAGACTTCCCATTTTACGGCTTTCCTGAGCCATGGTTGAACTCTGAGAAGCACTGTTTGCCCGGATTTGAGATTTTCTTCGACGTACAGCTGCAAGAGGATGAAGCCATAGAAGAATAGACTAGATTAACTGCTGAGGCAGAACGGAGTATAGAGGATGAGTCCTATGGCAATGAACTTGAGATAGGAGCAGTGCTGGCTTGTCTCCTTTCGGATCCTCAGATCAAACCGAAGAGCTTGGGGAATGACTTCACTGTATCAATGATTGGGGCGGACCCAGGTGTGGACCTTTCTACTGGAATTCTGGATGCATCTAACACACCTTCTCTCACTTGGCAGCTAGAGGAGGGCTTTTTGTCTGGCAATTCTGAATCAGGTAGTGAGTCGGAATCCGATTCCACAGAGTCTGTGGCGTTGGAATCAGATTCTAGTTCTTCTGAGTCACAGTTTGATATTCCTGGGGTTGATAACCCGAATGCCTTTGTTTTGTCCAGGTCACCTTTTTTCTTTTCTTTTGAGTCGGTTGTAACCGAAGAATTGGACGAGCTGGAGGCTTTGAATGAGAATGGTACCACTGCTGTTTCTGAGTACTTTTCTGTGCCACTTATATATTGTATTGATCATGACTTTCAAAATTTTGATAAAAACAACAAGGAAGGAATTCCTTTGGTTTTAAAACATTTGATTGATTGAGAGGATGAGAGGTTTGTAAAACCCCTTATTGATGGAAATCATTTCAATTAATGTGGGTACTAAGAAGGATCTGTGTCTAGTCCAAATCGGGTCCACGTTGTCTTCGGAGGAACGCGAGCACTTAGTCACTTTATTAAAAGATTTCAAAGATGCTTTTGCGTGGTCCTACGAAGACATGCCTGGAATTGATCCTGAGATTGTACAGCACCGGATCCCTCTTGACCTTGAGGCCCAACCCGTCAAGCAAAAGCTTTGGAGAATACGCCCGGATTGGGCTTTAAAGATTAAGGAAGATGTCACCAAGAAGATAGGCGCAGGGTTTTTGCTAGTATTTGAGTATCTAACTTGGTTGGCCAACATTGTTCCGGTGCCAGAGAAAGATGGCAAGATTCGGGTATGTGTGGATTTCAGAGACCTGAACAAAGCTAGTCCGAAGAACGACTTTCCTCTACCGCACATTGATGAATTGTTAGACTTCACCACAAGCCATGCGTTGCTTTCCTTTATGGATGGATTTTTCGGGTATAACCAGATCTTGATGGCACCCGAGGACAGAAAGAAGACTGCCTTCACCACGCCATAGGGAACCTATTGCTATAGGGTGATGCTGTTCGATCTGAAAAATGCTGGGGCTACAACCACTATCTTTCATGATATGATCCACAAAGAGGTTGAGGTGTATGTGGGCAACATGATTGTCAAGTCCAAGGAAAGAGATGGCCACTATACCGCCTTGAAGAAATTCTCCCAATAGATCAAAGAATATCGGTTAAGGCTGAATCCATAGAAATGCACTTTTGGTGTCACAGTAGGGAAAATGCTGGGATTTTTTATCACACAGAGGGGCATCGAGGTCGATCCCCCCAAAATTAAGGCCATCTTAGAAATGCCACCACCAAGGACTGAAAAGGAGGTGCGAGGCTTTCTGGGGAAAGTGCAATTCATAAGACGATTTATTGCAAAATTAACCTTGACTTGTGAACCACTATTTGGTCTCCTGAAGAAAGGAAAGAAATTCCAATGGGATGACCGATGCTAGGTAGCTTTTGAGAAAATCAAGTAGTACCTTCAGAACCTACTTGTGTTGTCAGCGCTAGAGCTGGGGAAGCCGTTGATTTTGTATCTGTCAGTTACCAACATGACTATGGGCTGCATGCTTGCACAGGAATCTAAGGATAGAGTTGAGAAAGCCATCTATTACCTGAGCAAGAAGATGCTGGAATATGAGACCCGTTACACCCCGTTGGAGAAGCTTGCTTAACCTTGCTATGGGCTACCAGGAAGTTGAGGCATTACCTTTTAGCTCACTCTATAATTCTAGTTTCTAGATTAGATCCCATCAAATATCTCTTCGAGAAACCAGCACTTATGGGTAGGCTAGCCCGTTGGTTGCTTCTTCTCTCCGAATTTGATTTGAAATATGTGACTCGCAAGTCTGTTAAGGGGAGAGCTGTAGCAAAATTTTTAGCGGATCACCCAGTGGAAGGGGACGAAGTAGTAGAGTACTTATTCCAGGATGAGGCCATTCTGCAAGTTGAGGAAGAAACTTGGATGATGCACTTCGACGGAGTGTCTAACCAGTACGATTATGGGATAGGGGTGTTGCTGATAGCACCAGATAATTCCCATATACCTCTAGCCTTCAAACTCTGGTTCAAGGTATCGAACAACGAAATAGAATACGAAGCATGTATCACTGGTCTAGAAGCCACCCTGGAACTAGGGGCAAAAAGGTTGGACGTCATTGGGGACTCGAACCTGGTTGTATCTCAAGCAAAAGGAGATTGGAAAGTTAAAGAAGAAAGAATGAAAATCCATCACCAAACCCTAGACGTTCTGATTCCTGGGTTTGAGAAGCTAAGCTTCACGCATTTGTTAAGAGAGAACAACAGGTTCGCTGATGCCTTATCAACTCTATCTTCTATGATAATGATCCCTTTTGGAGTCCGGATGCATCCGATCATTATTGAACAGAGATATGTACCGGCCTATGAGTTGATCGCCACAATAGATAAAGTACAAGATTAGAACCCCTGGTATTATGATGTCTGGAACTTCTTAGAAAACAAAGCTTATCCACTATGGGGCAAATGCCAAAGATAAAAGGGCAATACGGCGAATGGCTGCTCAGTTTATCATCTGCGAGGGCAAGTTGTACAAACAAGGCCATCTGGGAATGCACAAGTTGTGTGTTGATGCAAAAGACTCGAAGCGCCTAATGGAGGCCATCCACAGAGGGGAGTGCGGATCTCACATGAGCGAAGTAATGCTAGCCCGGAAGATTCTCAGGCAAGGTTATTACTGGTCAACCATGGAGGAGGATTGTATTGGTTTTGTTCGGCAATGCCACAAATGTCAAATTCATGCCAATCGCATGAACATCCCGCCGTCAATGCTATACAACATGACTTTACCATGGTCGTTACAGTCTGGGGAATTGATGTTATCGGGGCAGTTACGCCAAAAGGCTCGAATGGGCATGAGTTTATCCTAGTGGCGATAGACTACTTTACAAAGTGGGTGGAAGCCCAATCCTATGCAGTGCTGAAAGCATCGCATGTAGCCAAGTTCATCAGGAATAACATCATTTGTCGGTATGGGGTCCCGAATGAGATCATTTCAGACAACGACTCCCATTTCAAGAAGGAAGTGATCGACTTGTTGGAGAAATACAACATGGCTTTTCACCCGTCATCTACATATCGGCCACAAACGAACGAAGCTGTTGAGGTCGCCAACAAGAACATCAAGCACATTCTACAGAAAATGGTCGAGACTTACAGGGACTGGCCAGACAAATTGTCGTTCGCTCTCTAGGGTTATAGAACATCGATTTAGACGTCTACTAGGGCAACTCCGTATTCTCTAGTTTATGGGATAGAAGCTGTTCTACCCATTGAAGTTGAGGTTCCGTTGCTGCGAGTTATGGCTGAGTGTTAGATAGCAGAAGTGGATTGGTAACAGAGCAGGTTCGAGGAACTAATGCTATTCGATGAAAGGAGGCTGAAAGCACTATACCATGTCCAAGGTTATTAACGTAGAATTGCCAGGGCTTGTAACAAGAAAGTTAAGTCTAGGAATCTTAAGGAAAGAAATTTGGCGCTGAAAGATAACCGAGCTCCCATCCATGACCCTAGGGGCAAGTTCAGACCCAATTGGACTAGTCCTTACATCATCAAATCTATCTGGTTGGGTGGAGCTATCATTCTTATGGACTTGGGTGGCCTAGAATTCTCCCAACCAATCAACATGGACAAGTTGAAGAAATACTACCCTTGAGAGGCTTGCTAGGCTGAAAACCCGGAAGGGCGACCTAGTCAAAAGTTAGAGTAAAAAAAATTAGAAAAAAGAAAAACTGAGCTCGCAAGGTTGAAAACCCAAAAAGGGCGGCCTTGGCAAAAGTTATAGCGCAAAAGGAGAGTGTTAATACCCAAGTGAACCCAAATCGAACTATGTAAGGCTTGATTCCCAGCTTCGGGATACGTAGAGAACTTCATTATGAAGCTCAGCCATAAATACTTTAAACTCAACTTTGTCCATATCAAAGCATCCTTGTCTTTTCTGCATCCAAGAGTTTGGTTGCAATCTTCACTATAAGAGCTGGCTACAGTGTAGTGCAATTCAAACAAGGGGCAACTTTCCAATTATTGGATTCGAGGTTGTACATCTCCAGGATAGATTCCATGTGTGTCAAGTTGGGATCCTTATTGAAAATAGTTTTGAACAGTTTTAATAAAAGTTGATTTTGTTCAAAATCAATCTTTTTACAACTTAGACCATTTTTGGACCAAAAGGAAAATTTCCAGTGCCCACAACTTCAATTTCATTGATTTCAATACAAAGTTCTCTGTCTCTCGATGCAAATCAAAGTTGTTTTTTTATTACATTCAAAAGGAAAAACTTGGACGCACAGATTAAAGCAATAAACTTGGGGCATAGATGAGTCAGGTGTTCCTGCGTCCCCTCCATGAGCTTGTCGAAGCTTTAGATGCTAAAGTAGGCCCGGTTTGTGCCTCATCTTCAAGCCAAGCTAGGCATTTGCCAGAAAGGGCGCAATTAAAATTGGGAGTAGGAGCCAAAAGTTCTCTTGTCCTCCATGCAATGGGATATCGAGCTAGTTATGAACCTTGGATTGGAAATAAAACCGGGTACTCTACCACCTCCTCTGAACAAGTTTGGTCGTGTTTGAACTAACACCTAAACTGGAATGGAAAGTAGAAGTTCTTGAGCTAGACTGGAAGTAGATGACTGCTCTTGAGCAGGATTGAATACAGGTGAGCTGAGAGGTGATTGTTGTAAGAACGACACTGGTGAACCTTGCCTGATTCTTCTTCACCTTGTAACTGATGACAATGAGGCAAACACGGGTTGTCCTTGAACAAGATCTCCGACCTTTAAAAGTCTTCCGACACGGGTTCAGAGTACATGGGGGATATCAGACCCTTTTGAAGCTATGGTTTTAAACTACCTAGCAAAAGAAATAAAGAAAGAGAATAGTAATCAGAAACTGTACAACACCTCAACTAAGATGTTATCAAGACAGACATGATTAGAGCTGTAGGACTGTACTCCATACTGAATTCTACCCCAAAACAGATACCAACTCTGCGACTGATATGAACTTTTCTGTACAGTTTCACTGTAAAGCACATACATGTTAAAAGAGAACCAAAACACCCCTATGAGGGGGTAGGGTTACCCTGTCCTAGTTTTTGTCATGAACTAGGGTTTCACTACTTTAATCAAGCGTTTTCACGCAATCCTACATACAAGTGAGCATCCTATCCTAGTTTGGAATAGTCACTATGGCTTTACTATATACAGCTAGGCCAAATGGTCAAAACGGGGTATCTCAGCAAGACTACCTAATATACCTCTCACACCTAACACCGAGAAGTGAAAGGAGGATCAAGTGGTACAGCGGTTATCCAAATCCAAGGGTTGTGCTTCCAACATGGAAGAGCCCACGATCGGCTAGCCTTTTGGAAAGCTTTTTAGGCAAGCCGCCCAGGAATAGAAAATGGAAAATACAGTGACTTAAAGTAACAACGTAAATGCAATGCGAAGAGCATATAAGTGTAGATAAAATTTCACATCATAAATTTCAAGTCAAGTTCTCTTCTTTCCCCAGTAGATTTGCCAGAAACTGTAGCTTGCTTTTCGTGCCTCTTTCGGATACGATAGCCCTGCAGTTTGAATTTCCATGGTTCTGAATCTGATTTCACAAGTGTAGTATGAAATAGAAAAACACAAATGAGTCCAAATCCGGGAAATCTTTTGGAAAATCAATTTTGAATCAAAAATGCCAAAAATTGACTGCTTTGTTAGATTATAGAGTCGCAACCTTAATATTTTTGGGAAATTTAGGGAACTCGAGACTCGCACCAAAGGCCACTTATCCGTCATCACTAAAGTGTCTCGGCTCGAGAACTTAGGTATGAGAGGGGAAGGTCATGAATTGAGCACCCCACTCATCCGATCAAATATCGGCCTCTACTAATCATGATGTGATATTTATTTACATTATATGCTCTTGTTCTGATTATTAGGCTATTGTTACTATATGATGCACACAAGTATAGACTAATTGGCGAAATTTGGAATACTTTGATCTTATGTTTGTTTGAAAAGAGTTTGAATACACGTCACTTAAAAAAGGTGACCTTGTATATGCATTTGTCAAAACATCCGAATTTAAGCAATTAGCCTTCATCCACTAGCATTCAAACAGGTACGTCACTTAGCCTCATGGTATTATAGTTGATATGGCAACAATCGCACGCATGGAATATGCTAAACCAAAACCGCTCACCCAGTACTCCAAGGCAAGCCAAAAGAAATAAAACAATTAGAAAACTACATGCTCTAATATCCAAGTGACAAATGCAACACATACAAAATGCAACTACTAGGCTCGACTACTAGCATGGCATATGAGTCAATTCAAGGCATGCGATAAAGCACGTATTCGAATAAGGAATTTGAATTTGACATTGATTAGTATGATGAGCGGAAACCTTATGTATGCAAGACAAATGGATGCAAGTCATAGAAAATGCTAATTAAAGCATGATGGTCTATGCTATCCATCATAAACGAATAAATAAAAAGGAGAAAAAAATGGGGGTTGGTAGACATACATATTATTACATAGTTTCCCTCATGCAAGACGGTCCGACTAAATGCCCTACTTTAAGCTAATTATTACAACACCGAAATAACTAGCTAAACTAATTAACTAACTATTACGAATTAGAATTAAACTAACTAATTAGTTACAACACATAATTAAATAACTAAGTAATTACAAGTTCAAAAAGAATCAACTATTTAATTAACTAATTAATTAAGAGCTATGCAAACTAATTAAACTTGAGCGGGGGTTAAGGAACCACGCGTGCCATTGCGAACATTCTCCCGGAAACGTCTCTGTTTTGCTGGCAGAAAATACTTCTATTTTTGCCTCAGCTTCTGTGTTGATTTGTAGGAAAATGGCACTACCTGCTTGAAAAGAGGTGGTTGGCCGACCAGTAAAAGTGATCGGCTAGATTCAAATGGTGACTGGCTGACCACTATTTTGGTACTGCCCTACTAAACCATCAGAAACGAAATAGAGTAGAAACAGAGTGTTTCTAGGGGATGTTTATCATCTTTGCCTCTCCCTACCATGAAACAAATCAAGGGAGAGATAGAATCGGTTCACAAATCAATGGTAGCCAAGTTGCTGCATGATGATCCATGACTCGATTGGACAAAAGCTCAATAAGTGCAAATAAAAGACCGACAAAACCTTATCCCTATCATGGGATTGATCAAGGGAAGTCGTTGACATGGATTCTTGAACCATTATCATCACTAACAAGTATGAAATGGCTCATAACTCAATGAGTTCAATTAACGTTCGATTGAACCTAACTTGATTTTATTATCTTGTTCCATTTTAGTCCAACTTTATTGCCTTTTTTACTTAACTTTCCATTCATTAGTCGTTTTAGTCCAAGAATGAGAATTAAGTCCACTAAATGGACAAAAGTGTCAAACAAGAAGTTGTTTTGGGCATGAGAAAGATGCAATGCCTTGGTAATGAACCTCCGAAGAGATTAAACCATTAAGCATGGAAGGGTCTATTTCTCAAGCTTAAACAACACACGTTTGAATCAACTATCAAACAAATAAAAAGCCAAGAAAGGAGAAAGAGTGCAATGGTGATTATATGTGAACATAATTATCGAAAGCATTAAATAAATGCTATTAACTCAAACAGGTTGGTGTCTAATGCCTATACCACCAAACCTAGGAGGACTACTACACTACAAGCCTACTATACAAAGTATAAATGAAATAAACACACTAAAACAATGGAGAAATAAAACTAGTAAATAAGGTTAAGGAGTGGTGGTTAACCCCTCCACTTTTGAGACTTCAAAACCACTTTTTTAGTCTCTGAAAAACTCTGAAAATCAGTAGGAAAAATTTGGAAAATAGATAGGAAACACAAGGGAAAAAGCTTGAAAAACACGGTTCAAAGAAGGGTGGTTAACCCCTCTACCTTGGATAGTTTTAAGCCACAAGTTTTAGCCCATAAAAATAGTGGAAAAACAGTCCAAAAACAGCAAGTAAAGATAGGCAAGAAGTGGTACAAAAAAGCTAGAAGCTATACCTCTTGAAAGAGAGTAACATTTTGATTCACAAACCCACAAATTCTCACTCTCAAGTGCTGAAATTCAATCTCCAGAACTTCAACAAGGAGCCCTAAAAATTTGGTTTAGGGAGTACAGAGAGTGTATATAGGTTGCAAGGTAGAGAGAGAAATATTTTCAAGAATTTTGCACTTCACAAATTTTTCTAATCTAAAAACCTAAGGTATGGCTCTCTATGTATAGAACAACTAGTTAATATCTTGGAGATATCTATATTGAGCCAGTTGGCGCAGTGCATGCACATGGGGGGACAGCTGGCAACAAATATCTACTCTATCGGAATAACTGGTCAGCCGACCACTAGGGGGACGGCTGGGCACTAATTTCTAGCCAGCTAGCCACTAGTTGGCCTGTAGGCCTTTGAGTGGTCAGGCTTAAAAAAATTATGTGTTGGTCAAAAAGTGTGCAATGTTTGTAGGCCTCTGAGACTCAAAACTGAGGCTTCCTACTGTGGAAATCGAGCATTTGCATAGCGTATAAATTCATCATCGGGTGATCAGTCTGAGGCGCCCAAGTCTTAGGGGCGGTAAAAAATGAGATGTCTACAATTAGTACGTTGTACAATTGTTGAATTTCCTAAGCAAAAGGCTTCGATTTTCCAACTTTAGAGCCCAAACCTTATACCCCCTTTGAACCAAAACCTTTTTTTTTTTTTTCCAGCCTGACCACTCAGAGGCCAACTAGCCAACAGGTGGCCGGCAGGACAATTTTATTGGCCAGCCGTCCCCCTTCTTGGCCGACAATCGATGTTTCTCAGCAGGCAGATATTTGATGCCAACTGTCCCCCTCCCCATGTGCATGCCTTTCACCAGCTGGCTCCATACAAATATTTCCAATATAGGAACCTATTTTTCTATAAATAGAGGACCATCCCTCTTGATTTTAGGTTAGAAAAATTTACCAAAAGCCAAAAACTTGCAAAACACTCTCCCTCTCTATCTTGCAATATACATACACTTCCTAAACCAAAAATTTGAGGCTCCTTGTTGAGATTATTGAGCGCAATTTTCAGCTCTTAAGGGGGAACACTTTGTGGTTTGTGAACTAAAGAGTATCTTCTCTTCAAAGGTATAACTTTTTCCTTCTTTAAAGTGTTTTTCTCTCCTCTTTTTCTTAGTGTTTATACTCTATTTTGGGCGGTTTTTGTGGGCTGGAACTTGTGATTAAAAAGCTAACAAAGGTGGAAAGGTTAACTACCCTTCCTTGAACCTTATCCCACAGCTTGAATCCTTGTGTTTCCCACTTGTTTCTCGACTTTTGGCTACTGATTTTCAGAGTTTGAAGAGGCTAAAACATGTGATTTTGAGGTCCAAAAAATGAAGGGATTAGCCACCCTTCCTTTGGCTTGCTTACTAGCTTTGTTCTCCTCTTCTTTTACTTGCTTTTTCTAGCTTTTCAAACTAATTTTCATCACTATTTTTCTAGTTTTGGGGGTTGTTTTTGTGTTTACTTAGCTTATGCTTTGAATATTGTGCTTGTATTGTTGTAAGTCCTCATAGATTTGGTGGTTTAGGCCTTAGACACAAATCTATTTGAGTTGATAGCTCTTATTCCATAATTTTCACACATGTACTCACACTTCGCATAATCATCTCTGTAACCCCCCTCCTTTCTTGGTTTTTCTTTGTTTAAGAGTTGTTTCCAACAATTGATTGTTGTTTAAGGCATGAGAAAGAGACTTTCCATGGTTTAATCTGTTCGGAGGTTCATTACCAGGGTATTACATCTCTCTCATGCCAAGCACAACTTCTTGTTTGATACTTCTCTTCATTAGTGGATATAATTATCACTCTTGGACAAAATGAATAAAGAATGGGAAGGTAATTTAAAAGAGGTTAAAATTGGACTAAAAGTGATAAACAAGAGTAATAAAGTCAGTTTGGGTTCAATCAGACGTTATATTGAACCCATTGAGTCTTGAAGCATTACATACTCTTCAGTGATGTTAGTGAGTCAAAAATCAATGTCTACCACTTCCCTTCAGGTAACTCCATGATATGGATGAGGTTTTGTTGGTCTTTTATTTCCATTTATTGAGCCTTTGTCCCATCGATTCATAGATCATCACGCAACAAGTTTGTGACAATTAATGGTTTATGAATTGCGTCTACTCCTCTCTTGATTAGTTCCACGATAAGGAGAGTAAGAAAGGACAAACATCCCTTGAAAACACTCTATTTTTGCTCTGTTTCAATTCTGTGGCAGCAGGGCAGTACCCAAAAACAGTGGCCAGCCAACCACTTTCTGGTCCGGCCGACCACTTCTTGAGGCCGACCAGCCACCCTATTTTGTCCAAGTAGTGTCATTTCCATTGCAAAACTGAACAAAAATTGGTAGTAAACAAAGAGGTTTTCGGGAGAATGTTCTTATTCATGTGCATGCCGCTTCTCGTCTCCCGCTCCATTCATTTAGTGATATAATAGTATTCATTTGAATTTGTTATAATTAGTTAATTTAGCTTCTCCCTTTTTTTCAGTGTTATAATAATTAGTTTAATTAGGACATTAATTTGGACCCTCTTGTATGAGGGCATACTTGTAATATTGTGTATGTCTTCTAACCCCCATTCTTTCTTCCTTTTATTTACTTGCTTATGTTGATTTCATATAGCATCATATTTTGGTTTCATATCCTTGCCATGCTTAAATATCCATTTTTTCATGCATTAGGTTCGTTGCATCATTCTAACATTATTGTCATTTCCTACTTGCTTGAATACGTGCGCAACCGCATGTTTTAAGTTGAGCCTTATGTTATGTTAAGAAACCAAACCTAGTAGTTGCATATTTTATGTGTTGCATTAATCACTTGCAGATTAGAGCATGCATTTTTCTAACTATTTCTTCTATTTTGGCTTGCCTCGATTGAGTACTAGGTGAGCATTTTTACTTTAGTATATTGCATGTATGTTAGTGTTGCCATATCAAGAATATTTACCATAAGGCTAAATGCTTATTTGATATACCTCTTGAATGCATGTGGATGAAGGCTAATATGCTTAAGTTGGGATAATTTGATTAATGTACATATGACGTCACTTTTTAAGTGGTGCATATTCAAAACAATCTTCAAACAAACATGAAATCGAAGCATTCCAAAGTGAGTGAAAGAGTCTATAATTATGTGCCTCACATAGTAATGGTAACATAATAATCGGAATAAGAGCATGTATTGTACATAAAAATCACATCATAATTAGTAAAGGCCAACCTTTTATCGGGTGAGTGGGGTACTCAATTCATGACCTTCCCCCCTCACACCTAAGTTCTTGAGTCGAGGCACTTTGGTGATGACGAACAAGTGGTCTTTGGCACGAGTCACGGGTTTCCTAAATTTTCGAAAAATATTTAGGTGGCGACTCTTAAAACTGGCAATGTAGTACATTTTTGGCATCTCTAATGATTAAATGGATTTTTCTAAGATTTGCCGGATTTGGACTGATTTGTGTTCTTTCTGTTTCACATTGCACTTGTTATACCAGATTCAAAACCACAGAGTCCGAACTGTAGGGCTATCGTATCTGAGGAGACTAAACCCCTTTGAGGAGCACGAAAAGCAGACTACACTAAGGCCTATACACCAAATCCATGAGGACTTGCAACAACACAATTATGATAGTCAAAGCATACATTAAATAGACACACTAAAGAACCCCTAAACTCACAAAACAATGACCAAAATCCAAAGGAAACAAGTAAAAAAAAAAAAAGAGGTAAAGCAATAAGCTATGCAACAAGGTCTAAGGAAGGATGGCTAACCCCTCCACCCTTTGTAGCTTTTAGTCACATATTTTAGCCCTCAAAACAGCTCAAAAACAATATTTAAGGCAAGAAAATGAGATGAAGAGAATAGAAGAAGAGTAAAGAAAATGATGCAAAAGTATACCTCTTGAAAGAGAGAAAGTTCTTTGTTAACAAACCACACTCTTAACACTCTCTAGGATCTAAAATTATCTTCAAGAACCTCAGCCAAAAGCCTCAAGTTTTTGCTTATAAGATATATGTATAGTGCATTTATATTGCAAGAAAGGAGAGAGGTTTGTTGAGCATGCTATAGGCTCTTGGAGAATTTTCTTTAACCCCAAACCATGAGGTGGGGTCTTGTATTTATAGAAAAATAACTCCTCACGTCGAAAATATCAGCAAAGGGATAGCTGGTCCAAAGTATGCACATGGGGACAGGTGGCTGGTGTAAAATATCTACCTGCACTAAACATAGTCAGCTGACCATAAGAGTGTACGACCGGCCCTCTAAAAATGTCCTACTGGCCATTTGTTTGGCCAGCTCTTCTCTGAGGGGTCAGACTAGAAAACATATGGTCTTGGTTCAAAAGGGATACAAGGTTTACGTTTTAAAGCTGAAACCGAATCATTTTGCTAAAGTTTTGAATGATTGCACAGCGCAACATTTCATCATAGAGTGTTCAGAGTGAAGCGCCGAAGTCTTAAGGGCAATCAAAATGGGTTGTCTACAAGTAGTACCTTGGCACAACTCCACAAATTGTTTTCTTAATCTTTCTCAAGCAGAAGGAGAAAAGTACTTAGCCCAAAAGGCGTCAATGAATGTGGCCCAGGTGGCGCCTATTGTAGGGCTTGCACACTTTCACCAATACCCAGCATCTCCCTTCAGTAGAAAACTCACTAATGCCACACCCAACCTCTCATCTGTGACTCTGAGCATATCAAGAGTCTTAGTGATTTACACTAGCCAATTCTCTGCCTCCAATGGTTCAGGCCCTCATGTGAACTCTGGTGGGTTAAAACGAACTCCTTAGTGATCTTTAGGGCATGTGAATCATCTCCCTTGTTGCACATTAAAGCCTCTCTTACAATCTCCCATGCAATCTCCTCGCCCACAGCCAGCGCTGCAGGTGCAGGTCTTAATGAACCCATTGTGCCCCTACCAACACTTCTAGTCTTGATATGAACTCTATTTCATGGCCCTAACATCCTATCAATAGCAACACCAAGCTTAGTTAGACAACCCTATCACGTAATATGTTTATATCTGTTTAATTTTGAATGTTAAGTATGTGTAGATGTGTAATTTGTGAATATATTTTCATTGTGTGAATTATCTATTGTGATTTCTGTTTTGAATTTGAAATTGAAAACCTTAATAACTTTAGAAACCGAAATTTATAAGTTCAATTAGGATGACATAGTATTTAGAACCTCTTGAGAAGTTTGATTAAAAATTGATTCAGTTCATAAAAATTAAATTTAATTAATTAGCCTTAAGCCTTAATTAGCTAACTTAATTCCTAATTAGTACATTAAGCTAATCAAGTGTATATATGTGTTAAGTGAAAAGAATTAGCTCATTTGGAGATCGAAAATTCTATGGAGAGCTTAGAGAGAGAGAGAGAGAGAGAGAGAGAGAGAATTCATTCAGAGAGAGAGAGGGCTAGAAAAGTTGGAGATTTTGCTAAGAGCTTGAAGATTTGAGAGGCAAGCTCATGATTTTGCTAGTATAAGCTTAATTCAAGACTCTAGGTAAGAATTTGATCCTCAATTCTTGAATTTAAGACACTGAACATGGGAATTCAAGAAGATTATGAGATTGACCACAAGAATTGAGCTAAAGATGATAAATTTAAAAGCTTAGCATACATGCAAGCATGATTTGGAAGAGTTTCATCATTTTTACCATGATTTTGTTACCTATATTTGAATTAAGAGTTGAATCATACATCCATCCATGATTTTGAATGTTTTGAAGATCAATTTTATGTTTTGGAAGTTAAGAAAAAGAATTTGAAGTTAATTTATACATGTATGGGATTTTGAGTTCCAATTATAAAGAATTTATAAAGTTTTGAGCATGGAGTTTGAAATTGGTTTTGTATTCATGATTTTGAAGGTATATTCATGGTTTAGAACTACCTATGCAAGAGTTTTTGCAAGTTTTAACTTAAGAACTCAAGTTTTGAAACACAAATTTTTGTTTTAGAAACCTAGAATTCGGCCTCATCACTCGAGCAATCAAGTCACTGCTCAAGCGCAAAATGAGACTTTCCAGTATTTTTGTAGAACAATACACATAGCTCGAGCGACCTCAGTTGTCAAAACACCTTGGCTCGAGTGACTGCCAAGCCTACATTTCAACCATCTAGTACTTTTGTAGGCCATGTGGTCCGCGTGAGTGAACTATCTTATTTCAGCATATTTTGAAAAGTTAAGAATGATTCCATTAAGCTACATGCTTCAATGTGTGTATATGTGTATGTATTATGTAGTTTGACCTACGAAGATGTGATAACAACTTGATCGTTGTGAATAATATCTTAGTATTTTCTTATATGCTATCTTCTAAATGTTTCCAATGTGTTAAGCCTTTCTAACCTTATGATTTTGTGGATATGAATGAGCTTATATCTGTCCGATCAACATGGTATCGATTAATGGAAATGAATAAGTACGATATGTGAAATGGACCCAAGGTCATTCTATATATCTAATAAGATGGACCCAAGGTCGTTCTGATTATTTGATAAGTGCGGAATATCTATTATGTGTTCACCAAATGGTCATTATACAACTATGATTGATTGGACCCAAGGTCGTTCCGCTAAGTGTGATCTATTCTATTTCGTACTTCTATATATGTTGGACTAGATGTCGTTCTGTCAAGTTTTGGACATAAGGTTATTCCGCCATGACAAGAATTTGAGTATGAGAACAATTATATTAAATATCATAACTCATTCATGTAACCTCTTGACTCTGATGTTATTTACTAGGTTTTAGCTCATTCCATTAAATATATATATATATGTGGGTGTGTATATATAGGTGAGCAGAGGGATGTCCAACTCTAGTGAACCTGCAGAAGATTACTGTGTTTTGAGAAGTTAATTAAGAGTGCCTTTCAGATGAGGCTTTTCTCTTTTGTTTTGTTTTTATTGGTCATGCTCGATCGTCTTTTGTTCTTAAGAAGTTTAAGTTTTAATCTCATGAATGATACTTTTACGTATAAGTCTTTGTACTTCTGATCTAAAATGAATATATCAACAATGTATGTTATTGGAATATGAGTTATTAACGTATAAAATGTTTTGGTTTATGCCATGTATGAATAGCGCATTGGACAATTTTATTATTCTGTTTTTGCTTTTGGCCCCATATATTTAATTATGATTTGAATTTTGTTTGAGGCTGTAGGTAATCTCATGATTACTGGTCGGTTATGATCCAAACCTCTAGGTGCGGGTTCGGGTCGTGACAGAGTGGTATCAGAGCACGAGTTAACAACTCACACACTTGTCTAAATGAGCAATAAGGTGTCTAGATAAGACTTAAGAGTGTATTCATTTGAAAAGTATATGCTTATATGCATTAAGATTATGCAAATATGTGAAATATGAACTGTTGTGCCTATGTGTATATCCACAAACTTTCTGTGCTTATTATGATACAAGTTCATATAGATTATGGTGAGAACAAGGGCTAATGAGACAGAAGAGTCTTCTATTGTCCGATTAGATAGAATGAAGTGACTGATTTAGGATATGGCTGAGTCGCTAAGGCAACAACAGCCACAAACCGCCCCTACCTCTACCAATGTCTGTACCACCTCCGATACAAGAACATCAAGCAGATGATTGCACAATTGCCTTGACCAAAGAGTTCCAAAAGATGAAACCGCCATTGTTCTGGGGAGGTTTTGATCCTCTGAAAGTCAAGGCTTAGAAAGTTCAGTTAGCAGCCCTTACTTTGGAGGGCGAAGCCCAAATATGGTATATGTTAGTTAGGGATGAAAATGTGGGAATTAGCTGAACATGATTTCTTGAGATCTTCTACGAGAAGTTCTTCCTTTAATGCATCTAAGATTGAAAAGTATTCAAGTTTGAAAAACTGAAGCAAGGCAACCAAATAGTGGCCGAGTATGAGGCACAGTTTGTTGAGTTGGCCAAAATCGCACCATAAATGGTCGACACATATTATAAGAAAGTGAGAAAATTTGAAGGTGGACTTCAAGGTGCAATTTAAGAAAAGCTGAATGTTCTGAAATTGTCAAAGTATGTGGATGTACTAGACAGAGCTCTAATGTTTGAATTGGATATGGCTTCACACAACCAACTATTTGAATGGAAACAAAACATGCATGGATGTACTAGATAGAACTCTAATGTCTGAATCGAGTATGGCTTCACACAACCAACCATTTGAATGGAAAGAAAAAAGGCATGGCCCTTCAAAGAAGCAAAATTTGGGAACATCAAGTGCTTCTAATTATACAATAGATTCTACACCAACATGTAATGAATGTGGCAAGTAATTGGTGCCTAAATATTATATATTTAACCAGCAAATATACACTTTGTTAATCTATTTAATTATATTATTTTATAATTTTCTGTGATTTGATATATTTGTACATATTTTAAGTGTTTGTATATAAATTAAAGTAAATATTACCTTTAAATATTTCATATATTAGTATATTATAAAGTGCACAGTAAATTACTATGCACTTTACGGAATTTGCCTCCAAAAGTGGTAAGAAAGAAGAACAGAAAGGAAAGAGAAAGAGAGAAAAAAAAAAAGAAGGAAAAAACAAAAACAAACAAACGAGGTAGTGGTGGCTAATCACCCCACACCTCAATTATATATAAATATATATATATATTTTATTATACTATATATATTACTATGTTCGTTTTACTAATAGAATTTTTGCCCTATAAAAGGAAAGGCAGAGAGCCAAATAAATGGAGAGAAAAGGGAGAGCTTAGGGCAGAGAGCTCCAGGCAGGGTGAGGTGGTTTCGGCCCAGAGTATGAGTGTTTAGTTTATAAATATTAGAGTGCGGTAATTTTCTTCTTAGGGTAGGAATGAAATCCTGACCAAATAATTAGGATAAGTTCTATTTAGTGTTTTTAATTTTGATTTGATTTGGATACAGTTGTATAACTCTAGATCTTTCGTGCAATAAATATTTTATTCAAATCGTGTTATATAATGGTTTTCACTATTGTACATTAGAATTGTTAAACAAGTCATACCTTTGAAAATAATAATAATAATAATAAATGTAGTCATTATCTATTTGGATTGATTAAAATATATATATATATATTTAGGCTCTTATTTATTCTCTTACTTTTGTCATTGTTTATCTTATATATAATAGTTAGTGATTGATTTTTTGTATAATATAAAGTTATTAATTATTAAAATAAAATATAAAAAATTCAGTTTATAGTGATTTAAAAATATAAAATATATTGGATCTTACTTAAAAATTTACAAAAATTGATCAATATTTATTTTAAAACCCAATAAATCTGATCATGAAAAAAAAAAATACAGATCGGTAAGTTTTTTTCAAATTGTACGAAAAATAAAAAAATTCACGGTTTCGATTATCGCAACCATTATGCTGCGGCCTTTATACCCTGCAACTGCAACCGCGCCGTCGCCACTGTTACGGTGACCACAACCGCTTTTCAGAACCTTGTCGGCAGACCACCATCCATGGCCGGCAGGTGGCTGGCAATATTCACCAGTGGCTGGCTGGCCATTGATGTAAATCTTAGCAGAGTATTGGTAAGGTGGAGCAAAGTTGTTCGGGAAGTGTTTAATTGTGCAAACAGAGGCTTTCGAGAGCAAAACGGAGGTCTTTTCGGGTGGAAACCGAGCATGCGCATGCACATCCTTCATTTCTCGAGGCAGAGTAGCTAATTGGCTTAGTTTAGTTACTTAGTTTAATTATTAGTTGCAATTGTTTTGTAATTATTTAATTAGTTAGTTAGCTAATTAGTTTATTTGTTGTTGTAATAATTAGTTAATTAGTTTACCTAGTTATTCATTTTGGTTTGTAATAATTAGATTAATTAGCTTAAGCTAATTAGCTCAATTCATTCGAACTCTCTTTCGTGAGAGCAAAATGTTGTAATAAATGTGTGTCTTCCAACTCCACGTCTTTCTCCCTTTTATTTATCCGCTTTTGATGGTTAAATTAGGAGCATTACGTTTCAATTGGCATACCTTATGCGTGCATACATTCATCTCGTCTTGCATGCACCATGGCTCGGCGGATCACTCTAACTGCATTGTTGATTAAATACATTCTTTGAATACATGCTTAGACCGCATGTCTTGAATTGATCCATATGCAATATTAGTAGCCGAGCTTAGTAATTGCTCATCGCGTATGTTGCATTAGACATTTGGCATAGTTAGGAACATGTATTTTTCTAATTCTTTTGTTTTATCTTAGCTTGGAGTACTAGGTGAGTTTTTAGTGTTTTAGCATACTTGCATGAGTGTGAGTGATTGCCATGACTAGCATGCTTGCCATGAGGCTAAATGCGTACTTGTTAAACTGTTTAAGTGCTTGTGGATGAAGGCTTGTTGCTTGAATTGGAATAATTCAATAAATGTAAGTTTTAAGCCTACTTTGTTCAGTGGCAAATTCGCAAACTTTAAGTCCACTTGAGGTGGCAAAATGAAATCCTTTTCGTAAAACGAACATGAAATTGAGTTGTTTCAATTCGGGCAAACTAGTCTATACTTGCTTGTACGCATCACATAGTAATGCTAGCCTAATAAACCGGAACAAGAGCATATAATGTTGATAAAAATCATATCATGATTAGTAGAGGCCGATTTCGGATCGTATCTTTTTTCCAATCTGTTAAAAACATTCTAGTACGCCCGGTGTTCACACCACTCTTTCTCCTCTCGCGTGAGACGCGTTAGGATTGCAAATCGGTTAAAAACATTCGGGTGGGCCCGATGTTCACACCACCTCTCTTCCTATCGCGTGAGACGTGTTAGGATTGTTTGCATTGGTTAAAAACATTCGGGTGTGTCCGATGTGCACACCACCCTTTCCTCTTCACGCGTGCAACGCATTAGGATCTCGGTTGAGACCTCGGGTGTGCCCGACGGTTATGTCACTCTTCGCCTATCCTGTGCGACGCGTACTTAAGCTTGCATAATTTTCTTACATCCTTTCTGCATGAAATGTGGTTTGGCTCGTGATTCCCACGCGTGGCGGGTTTATTTACTTCCTTACATAAATGGAATTGTTGTGCCTTATTTCAGTTTGTTTAACTGTGGCATTTTCTTTGCATTCAAATGTTTCGTTGTACAGTCTCATTGCATGATCATAAGTTATGTTCTTGCATTTTGCATATCATTTGCATTTTGCTCCAGAACTACACTGGCTTGATTTCTTGCAAAGGGATACGTAGGCAGCCTACAGGCGCAACCGTTTATTATTGTTTTAATTGTTTGTTCAAGTCTTACGACCTTGTCAAAATGCGTCTTCTCTGGGCTTTGACATTCACTCACGTCATTTTATGATTTCGAGTTTTGTCAAAGGGGCAATTGTAGACACCCCATTTTTTACGGTTCTTACGGCTTGGATGTCTTTGCAGGTACACCCGATGATGAGTCTATTTGCTCATCAAGCACTCGAAGTCCTCAGCAGAATGCCATGACTTTGAGCTTCTCTCATTCTCTTATCTTTTTTGTTCCATTTTTGGATCATGCCTTGGTCTTTCCAGCCTGCAACCTCTGGTGGTTTGCTGGCCATCCCTAAAGGTTGCCGGCCATCACTTTTGGTTTGCCGGCCACTAGTGTTTTCTGTAGATATTTTGTGCCAGTTGTGCTAACTGTTTGCACAGATGCATGCATTTGTCCACACATGGAGGGCTGGATCTCTTTGTAGAAATTTCATGTTTTCTATATATAGGGACCCCCTCTTTCTTGTTTAGAGGTTAGAAAATTTTAGACTCAAAAATTTTCCTCTCTATACAATTCTCTCTCTACAAATTCTCTGCACTTTTGCCTACTTACACTATACTCTTGCCTATACTTCCTTAACCAAATCTTTTCACCTTTGAGCTGAGGTTCCTTGAGGCCTTCTTGGAACTCTTGAAGTTGGTTTTAGCTTGAATTGTTGCTTAGAGTTACTCTTCTCTTCAAGAGGTATATACTTGCTTTATTAGCTTGCTTTGCATACTTGTCTTTCTATCTTTTTCCCACTGTTTTGGGCTGTTTTTGAGCTAAAAAAAAACTTTGTTTTTGTGGGCTGAAATTGGTGTTTTTGGCCATTTAAGGTTAGGGGGGTGGTTCACCCCTCTTCATTCCTTGTTTATAAGGCCATTTTACCTTTGTTTCTCATTTCAAACCATCTTTTTTTGGGCCTTTAAACACTGGTTTTCAGAGCATTTTCAGTGGTAAAAATCAGGTTTTGATGTCCAAATTTGGTGGGGTTAGTCTCTCATCCTTGTGTCTTGTTTGCTTGTCTAATTAGCTCTATATGTTAGCTTATTTTTCTAGCTTGTTGTAGCTTTATTCTAGCATGTTTTAGGCTTTATTTTGAACTGTTTTAACTTTGTTTTGGGTTGGTTATTGCATTTGAGTCTTATATTGCATAGTTGTAGTGTAATAGTCCTCACAAGCTTGGTGTTTTAGGCCTTTAGACACCACTTGTTTGAGTTGATTGCATGTTTTTGGTGCTTTTTGCACTTAATTTCAGCACTAATCATCTCTGCAAACTCCCTCATTTATTGGCTTTTAATTTTGCTTTGAAAGTGGTTTTAAGTCGCTTGCTTAAGTGTGAAATTAAGGTTTCATACTTAATGGTTTAATTCCTTAGGGTGTTCATTACCAACGGTATGATACTTCTTTCATATCTAAAGCAACTTGTGTTTTGAACCCTCTTTCCATTAGAGGACTTCACTTCACCTTTGGACTTAATTTGATTAAAGGATGGTTGGTAAGCTAAAATGAGTAACTAAAACTCGGGACTAAAAGTGAGCAAATATAAGAATTTGGTTGTATTTTGATGTGTTCAATCGAACGTTAATTGAACACATAGAACTTGGACCATTTCATACTTGCTAGTGATGAAATGATTCAAGTCTCCAAGGTCACCTTCTTTCCTTGATCTTTCATGAAAAGGTGGAGGTTTGTGTCTTGTTTTACATTTATTGAGCTTGCACATCTTGAGTTGCAAACCATCATGCGATGAAATTGCTTGAGTTGCTGGTTTGTGACTTTAGTTCACAACTTCTTGGATTTGTTCATGAAAAGGAGGGATGAGTTGTGCAAACAATCCTTAAAAATACCCTGTATATGGTTTGTCTTCTGTTGCAGCAAGATGAACCAGTGCATCAGTGGTTGGCACTGTCCACTTTCCATGGCCGGCAGGTGGCCGACAATATTCACCAGTGGTCGGTTGGCCACCGATGCAAATCTCAACAGAGTGTTGGTAAGGTGGAGCAAAGTTGTTCTGAAAGTGTTCAATTGTGCAAACAAAGGCTTTCGTGAGCAAAACAGAGGTCTTTTCGGGTGGAAACCGAGCATGCGCATGCACATGCACATCCTTCGTTTCCCGAGGCAGAGTAGCTAATTGGCTTAGTTTAGTTAAGGCATCGTTTGAGAACTGGCTTTTTTAGTAACTCTTTGGGTTTTTGGCTAAAATATGATGTAAAAAAACTAGTATGTTTGGGATGACTTTTTAGTTTTTTACTTAAAGATGTGCAAAAAGTGAAGAGAAAAGAGAATTTTTGACTTTTTGGTATATGTTGGCTTTTTTGTTTTTTTAGTGACTTGTTGACTTTTTAGCTAAAACAGTCACTTCTTGAATTATTAGTTGCAATTGTTTTGTAATTATTTAATTAGTTAGTTAGCTAATTAGTTCATTTGCTGTTGTAATAATTAGTTAATTAGTCTAATTAGTTATTCATTTTGGTTTGTAATAATCAACTTAGCTTAATTAGGTTAGTTAGCTAGTTAGTTCAATTCATTCGGAGTCTCCTTCATGAGAGCAAAATGTTGTAATAATGTGTATGTCTCTCAACCCCACGTCTTTTTTCATTTTATTTGTCCGCTTTTGATGGTTAAATTAGGAGCATCACATTTCAGTTTGCATACCTTATGCTTGCATACATTCATCTTGTCTTGCATGCACCGAGGTTCGGCGGATCACTCTAATTGCATTGTTGATTAAATACATTCTTTGAATATGTGCTTAGACCGCATGTCTTGAATTGATCCATATGCCCTATTAGTAGCCGAGCCTAGTAATTGCATATCGCATGTGTTGCATTAGACATTTGGCATTTGACATGTGGTGACTCTGTATATGCAAAGCAGTTCAATTTTGGCATTTTTGATTCAAAAATCGATTTTCCAAAAAATTTGCCGGATTTGGACTCTTTGGTGTTTATCGATCTCACATTGCACTTGTGAGATTAGATTCAGAACTGTAGGAGTCCGAACTGTAGGGCTTCTTTTGGTAAAAGTATACCTTTACCGATGCAATTTGTTGCCATCGCTAAAAAGGCATCACATTATTTTAGCGCCAACTTTTTTGGTTGGCGCCAAAATTTCAAAACTTTTATCTACGAGGCTTATGTTTTAGCAACACAATGAGCGTTGCTATTAGTGTGCTTACTTTTGGCGACGACAAGTTGGCGTGGGCAAAGAGTTAACCATTTAGCAACGATGACACTATTCGTCGGTAAAAGTTTTGCTAGTGGAATGATGTGATTTAGTAATTTGTGTTTTTTATTATAATTTTTGAAAGAGTTTTAAATATTTTAGTTACTGAATTGTAAAATTAAAATGATCATTGAATTAGATCACAAAATGAACCCGTTGAGCCCAAACACACTCTTAAGTTGAGATGACTAATTTGAGATAATTTAAACTTTTTCAAAGAATATGGTTAGATTATCAATTTCAATATGTTTGTTTTTATTTTCAGAAACTAGTTTCAAATTTTTTTTTCCTAAAAAAGTAAAAACATATTGGGTGAAAAAAAAAATACTTATTATTTTTGTATATTTTTATCTTTTAGGTCATAAATACTTTTTAAAATTTAAAAAATATAATTTTCAACCACAACAATGGCATCTCTCACCCCTGGCATCCTCTCCAAACTTCTCCAAAATCGCAGCAACACTGTCGCCGGAGGGTATTGACAAGAAAATGGGTGTGAAAGGAGAGATTGAGGGTTCGGGAAAAGATGGGTTAGAGAGAGAGAGAGTCTGGCTTCTCTCTAGAAATTGCCTAAATTTCTAGGGTTTTCTCATTCAACATTTCGTTGATAATGGCTGATCTCACATCTAATTTACGCAATTTGGCTGCGATGGTTGATGGGTTAGTGACTGAAGGTTCTCCTTCGCCTAAGGGGAGTTCGCACATCGTGAAAGATTTACTGTTGGAGAGGGATTTGTTAACATTGATGGACATCGTGAAGTGAAATGGGGGTAAAAATCAGTCTTCTACCTCCGAGATCGTTTTGGGTATGAGCCCTAGGGCTTTGATTGGGGTTCAGTCCGAGGTACCTACTCCTAGTTCCTTTGTCGAAGCTATTGGTGGTCTCTGTTCCGAGATCCGAGACCTTGCTCAGCAACAAAAGCTTTGTTTTGGGGGAGAAGTGGTGTCGAGCCTTGCCGTTGTTCATTCGCAGGTATGGCTAAGGATTTATGGGTCAATTGCTTGGGCTGTTTGAAATGCGTGATCATTAGATTTTTCTTAACTAATTCATGCATTGAATCAATTTTACAGCACTGCTATAAATGTTGAGATTGAGTTGCCTGTTCCAGCCGATGCTACCAACCCAAATGTTCGGACATCATTGGGATCTGCTTCATATGCACCAGAAAAGGATGCTTTGATCTGGAAAATTAATCTTTTCCTGGTGGTAAGGTGAGAGTTTACCTCAATTTTTTCTCAGTGTATTGTTTGCTAGTAATTTCTTGTTCATGGCTATTGGTTATGTGGGGCTACAGTATCTTTTCCACTTGCAATTTTGACATGGGATTTTGACACTCTTTGCAAATTCAATTTAGGAATATATGCTTAGAGCGGAGTATACTCTTCCCAGTATAACATCTAAAGACACAACTCCTGAGAGAAAATCTCCTATACGTGTGAAGTTTGAGATACCATATTTTGCTGTTTCAGGAATCCAGGTTTCCCCTCTCAAATACAAATTTTTTTTATTTTTTTATTTTAATTTTTTATTGAATAGAAAATTCAGATATTGTTGCATTTATATCTGCAATGCTTCATTCTTTCTGTGTCTGCTGTGTTTGCGTCTTTTTTTTTCATTTTTTTTAATCTATCTAGACAAAGGTGGAATGGATAAAACCAAACCTTGTGTTCCAATCAGGAATGATAAACCAAAACCAAACCAAACTTTGTGTTCCAATCAGGTGGGAGGATTCATACTTGATGTGGTTGAACACTCGAATCTGATGCAGGATATCACTCCCTGTTACGTACATGTAGCCATGCACCTACCATTACTGCTCTGCTCTCCTTGATCAAATCAACAAATATAAAAAAAATAATAATAATAATAAAAAAAAAGGTTGGTTGTTGGACTGAGAATACTATTTCACTTACTTCCCAGGATTGCAGGATACATAAATCTGCATTTTGTATGACTCTTTTTTGGGTTTCATTATGCCCTGAAATGCTTGTCCTCCCAACAGAGGTCATGAATGACTGTGAACGACTGCTCCCCTGTAACTACCTATTCCAATATTACTTCCTTTTGACTCTGCATTAAAAGGGCCAACCTGCTTTTTAAATTCACAGATGCGGATACAAAAAAAGGCCAAACTACTCTCTGTCTGTCTCAGCCATTTTGGCACTGTAATTTGTCATTAGCCATTGACAGAAGCTGTGCTTGTTGAAGTGTTATTCCTGCTCCTGCACTGCATTTCCTTTTAGAATAGAATAGCCTGTTGAACTTCTTAGAGATGTGGTTTTCCACAGATGTTAGTGATTGAGCATGATTGAACCTATGTATTATAATTATTCTGATTCTTGCTTGCTGCTTTCTGCTGCTGGGATGTGAAACTTCTAAACCTTAAGCGAAGGGGTTGATGCCTACTTGCCCTAGTTCTGGTCTTGTTCTTGTTCCGAGTGAACAGTGCCACTGGTTTTTTAACTTTGAAATTTATTTTATTTTATTCAAGTTGGTTGGGGAAACTGCTTTGGTGACTTTTCATGATGACGCATTCCTGCTGTTTGGTTCTTCTGGATGCTCAGTTTGGTTCTGAATGTAACGTAACAACCATAATAAAATAATCAGCAATGATTCAGACCACTAATTTTGGTCCTCTAATAGAGCACTAATGACGTGGCAATGAATAAAAAAAATAAAATAAAAACAAACCAAGACCAAAGCATCACATCAGTGTGGGTGGAGCCCATTGCTAACTCATTAGAGTTACCTTTAAAGCTCAAAAATTAGAGCTCCAAATCCTTTTTCTAAAATAATATCCTTTATTTATGTAAATGTTGTGTTTTGTAGATTCGTTACCTAAAGATTATTGAGAAAAGCGGCTACCAGGCTCTTCCATGTGTGAGATACATAACCATGGCCGGCGAGTATGAACTAAGACTTATGTGAAAATCCACTTCCACCTGTTGGTGTTCTCAATCTCTACAAACTCGCATGATTTTGCACTTTCGTGGGCAAAATGAGCCTATAGGAGAGTTAAATTGCCCATATCCAGGCAAATAGCTAATTGAGCAAATTCTTGTGCTTCCGTTTTCTTTGTTGAAGTCATTGTTGATTATCAACCAGAGGTTTGTAGAAGTTGATGTTTACTAGCAAAGTTTATTCAGACACTTGTGAAAATCAAGTTAACTTTTGTGAATTAAAGTTCGTCTGTTCGTGATATTTTTTTGAACTCGTTCGCTTTTTATGTTTTTATTATTAATTCAAAAAACCGAAGGTATATGCATCAGCACAAGATGATTGTCATGGTAATTTATGTATGATAGAAAAGCCTTGTTCTTATGATGTCAGAGCTTCATGTGTTCAGTTACATGATCATCTGACGTCCACTTGCATTACAACCTAAACTGATTGATGTGCTCTTTGACATCAAGGCATTAATCTTTCCTTTGGACCTGAATATGCCTACCCACAGGTCAGTAAATTCAAATCTTAACTGCTAATGGGTATTTTGGTACTCCAGTTGGTTCTGGAAAGGAATATGTGCACAATCATGGTGTGTTCTGTCTATTTTTTCAGGGTGTCTACAATCCTCACATGGGTCAGCATTACCTTCAAATATATGGCGTACCAAGCACAGTTAACACAAATATTGTCCCATATGGACAAATGGGTCATCCTCTCTCTGGCAACCATGGGTATCCAACCATTCAGGGCTATGTGACACCAGTTCGTCATGTTCTGCAATATGGGGGACCCCTCGTCAGTGGAGTAACTACAGACACTATTGCCACAACTCAAGCACAATACCTTGCAGGTAACTCTCTCTCTCTCTCTCTCTCTCTCTCTCTCTCTCTCTCTCTGCTTTGAGCTGGGAAATGAGTGTGAAAATGATGCATACCAGATTTGGCATATAGCCAAAAAAATTATCAACCTGGAGTTGCTACTGCAATTTTGTTAACAATACATATTTGCGTATGTGCATACACCTAAGTGTATAAATGTCCATCCATGTTACACACAGACATGCAATTCTAGAAGCATTACAGTTTTGATTATCAATACAATGATAATTAAGTAGAGACCAATTCATTCTTGCACAGATCCAGGATCATGTGAGATGTTTAGGATCAATAAAGATGTGTGATTATGGCTGAACCGAAGGTAGCTTGATGAGGCATCCTTCTGGCTGTTGTATGGTTGTTTTGGGCCTTCTGGCTGCTGTATGGTTGATCTAGCAAGTTTCTTTCTTCTTTTTCTTCTTAGAAGCTTCCAACCAACCATACAACTTTTGGTTAATACCTTCCTATATGATGTTTAGCTCCTGGCAGCAGCTATTGCTGAACAAAAGGGGTTAAAAAAAAAAGAAAAAAAAAGAAAAAGAAAATGTTATTTCAAATCTGCCTCCTTAGAAGAACATATTGATGAAGAAGATATTCTCTAAGAAATACTATATCCTATAATAAGGTTATTTATGTGATGGTTGGCACTGCCTTAAGGGTGAAGTTTTAGGAATTGTTGGTTTGATTATGCTCCTCAAAGTTGTTACTCTGACCTTGTAAGGATTGGTTAGGACAGAGATGTTAGTGGCTAATATTGTCAGTATTAGTAAAGTGATTGTTCTCTTGTCAGTATTGGAGCTTGAGGATTTGTTTGAATATTTGCATCCCCAATAGCCAATATGAACAGCAATGCCTTTCATCTTGGCTAATTGTATTCTTCAGTATCTTGAATTAGATGTCTACTAAGCGAAGTTATCTCCCAACAGCAAAAAAAAAAATTAATAATAATAATAATCTAAGAACTAATTTGATCGCCGTTTTTTTTTAGTATCTTGAACTACAGGCATCTGCAATGCTTGCTTTATGTTGATTTATGATTATTGATGCAGATTTTTGGTAAGATTTCTCTCCCTCCCTCCATCTCTTTGTGTTTGTGTGTGTAACAGAAAATGACATCTAATTTCAATTGGTTTCCAGTGATGCAAATCATTTGATTGAAAACAAAAGTGAACTACCTTGGCAGAATTGAAACGGCAACCAGTTGTAAGGTCCCCGCAAAAATGCGAAAATGCCCATAATTTTCTTCTAGTAAAACATATTTTAAAAATTTTGATCGAAAGTAACAATTAATAGAGAACATATGTATAACCACCCAATACCATATTTTAAAAATGTTGTTCCTGTTTTCTCTCTATGATTCTTCACCATGTGAGTTGGAACAAAGAAACCTTCCTTATTCTATGATTGCCAACCTAACCCCTCATTCTTTGTTGCAGGGATAACCAATACCACTGGCAAGTGCTACAATTATAACAATCCCAATACCATCTGCAAGGATAGAGATCAATATCTCAACTTTGACACTGTTCATCCCACTGAAGCAGCCAACTATGTTTTTTCGTTGAATTGTTTCGGTGGAACACTTTGCAGTCCACTCAATATCAGGACCCTTGTTGGAGCTTAACTCAGCTGACTTTTATGTTGCGTTTTCATTATATGCATGGATACTTCTAAGGGGCCGGTTTCCTATATTTTCCAAACTTTAGGATTCCACTTACTAATTAATGCCTCTTACTCCAGTTGTTTTCTATTATGTAATGGCCTCCTTTTTTTCTTCCCTTCTTTTAATGAAATGAAAGTGGGTTTTGCTTGCTTTACTTTGCATATGCGTTTTGTGCATTGATTTACGTTCATGTCTTGTTTTCATGCTACCACTATCGTTAGATTTTTATTTCTAAAATGCGAAGGATTATAAGCCAGGTTTGCATTTGACCATTATGATTACCAAAATTTGGTAACCACTATTATGATTACGTTCATGTCCTGTTTTCATGCTACCACTGTAAAGCGAGCAAAATTCTATGCACATTGTACGAATTGTGGTTTTAGTTTCACTTAGAAAAACTAGAAAAATAAAAACTTGACATACTTCCTTTACATAATTTGTTCCATTCAAAAAAATGAAAATTTAAAATTTTTTGAATAAAAAAATAAAAATAAATGAAACACTCATAATTTTTATATAATTATTTTTCTTATTTGCCAAAAAATATTGTTTTAATAAAAAATTAGAATAAATTACAAATACACTCTTGAGATTTGTTTAAAATATGATTTGTCTCTTGTGGTTTTGAAAATTGCATCCACCCCTTGAAGTTTTTAATTTTATAACAAATGACCTACTTTATTAATAAATCATTAAATCAATTAATAGTTTTTGATAATACTAGATTATTTATTTTAATTAATAATTTAAATAATTTTATCATTGTATAGGAGAATAGTTATGAATTTTATTTTTTCAGGTAATTCTATTAAATAAAAAATCTCTGACAATGAGACATTTGTAATTTTTCATACTATAGGAGCAATCTATATTTTAAGCAAATGCAAAGGGAGTATTTGTAATTTACCCTAAAAATTGAGGGTATGATTTTTTGATATAACACAAAAACACTATTTAAATTGGACACAAAATTAAAGGGTTAGAGTTAATTATCTTCCAACATGACAGCAAATATGACATAAGTAGGTAACATAAACATTAAATATATTGGATTTGTGTTGAACTCATGTAAACACAAAATTAACACAAAGAACTCATTTAATCAAGAAATATTTACAAATTTAATATTATTTGGTTACATATTTTCATCTAGTTGAATTAAAAAAAAAAAAAGGGCAAACTCCACTTTACTCTCCTTTGGTTTACGCCATATGCGGATTAGTCTCCTAACTTTCGAATATCACTACATAACCTCCCTGTGGTTGATGGAGTAAAGTGCACAGTTAACACCGTTAATATCAAAAGTAAAAAGACTATTTTGCCTATAGCGACCCCGGTCTTTTCCCATTTGATTATTGTATCTGGACTTATGTTCCGTGGATTCCGTTGTCATATTATTGTTGTTGTCATCCTTTAACGTCATTGTTTGAGTCTTAGGGTGTGTTAGACTTGTTTCGAGTGGGTGGTTTGAGTCTGGGATCAAACCCCAGATTTTTTTGAAGTTTCGGCCGTTACGCTCGAGCGGACCTTATTGCGCTCGAGCGGAGATTGCACACTTCCAGTATTTTTGAACCCTGCAAAACTTCTGCAGGTGTGATATCTACGCTCGAGCGGGATCTCTGAGCTCGAGTGGGTTGAGCTCGAGCGGTATTGTTGACGCTCGAGCGGGTAGTGTGTTCTTCGCGTGGGTTCTGGAATGGGGGAATCTACGCTCGAGCGGTTATCATTGCGCTCGAGCGGACCTTGTTTTTGTTCTTTACGCTCGAGCGGTGTGTTGTACGCTCGAGCGGGCCTGTCAAGTTTAAATACGCAGCTGCGTGTTTTAAAACAGTTTTTCAGCCCCTTTCAGTTTTTAAAACCCTAGGTTACGAGTTTTCTCTCTCCCAACTCATCTTCTCTCCTAGGTTTCATCTATTTAGAGTGAGTATCTAACCTAGTTCCTTCATTAAAAAGGTAGAGTGCGTCGAGGGCTTCCATTTAATCTGAACGGTTGTTGATTTGGAGCACTTTGGAGTTTGGGCTATCATCTCCGTCTTCTTCTTTTCGAGTTCTTACCTCGAGGTAGGGATTTCCCACTCCATTTATACGCTTTAATCCTAAGTGTTGGTATTTTGGTATGTGGAGGTAGTTTGGTAATTTTGGGAGAAACCTCAGGGTTTTGGCTTAGATTAATTTGTATAATTAATTTAAGAGAAAAATGTGGAATTGGGTTTAATTCATGAGATTGGGGAATTTAGTGGTTTAATGATGTAATTGGTTAGTTTAAATACTTACCTTTGGGAATGATGAAATTTCATTGTATTGTTATATTTATTTCTTGTTTAGAAATAATTGTTTTGGGCTATCGGTGGAGGATAGCCATTGATTGTTGTAGACCTTGCATGCGGCTTAGGTATAACTGAAATTGAGTCATTTATTTGACTGTTGAGTTAATACAGAACATTCGTGTGTTGACTATGTGTTGTATATGGCAAGTATAGATTATGTTGCATATGCATTTGGTTTTGGAGGAGATAGGGGATGAACTCCACGGTTTAGGGGAAGATAGGGGATGGACCTCTAAACCGGATTTGTTGGGAGGAGATAGGGGATGGACTCCAGTAGCATCACATATGTGTGTGCTTGTTGATAATAGAAATATTTCTATTTGTTGTTGATATGATACATCACCACCATGTGTATCAGTTGGGAAGTATGGAAGTGGATTTGATTGAGATTGATATAACACCAGCATGTGTGTTTATTTTGTTATAAGAAAGGTTTAACCTGATTTGTTATCCTTGTTGAGTTGTTTGGCCAGGTTCTGAGCCATGTCTGTATAAATGGAAAGTGTATTGTGTCATAGACAATACGTCATAGACAACGTAGACATTAGTGTCATGAAACTGGAAATTGATTATCTTGTGTTAACCACGTATCGAATGCTAATGCTTTAGTTAATTCTTATGCTTGGTTTAGTATTTTTCTACTGGGCTGTGGCTCACCCTATATGGGAACTTCATTTTCAGGTTCAGGTGGTTCACTACCTCCAAGGACTTAGCTTGTGAGGATTTGGGCTCGAAGACTTGCTTTATTTTATTTGTTTTATTTGAATAACTTGTAAACTTTCAAGCCTAGGGCTTTATTTGTTTTTGAGTTAGAACTCATGGAATTGTGTCTAAGTGTTGGCTTGGCAAGATGTAAGCCCATAGGGCATTTATTATGATGTTTTTATTTTATGGTACTCTGATGAATGAAATAAGATACCTTATTTCCTTATAATTCCGCATGTTAATATTATGTATTATGGGTTTATTTTTGAGGGCGTTACAACTTGGTATCAGAGCGTACCGGGTTCGAATACTTTGGGTACGTGGGAAGTGATTAGAATCACAATGGGTTCGTCTCGTTTGATAAAGACTTAGTGTAATGTTATATGCTTATGTGATAACATGTTTATGTGACTATGTGGGTATGGAATGTAGTTTCTAGGATGTTGACTGGACCCTTGAGTCTCTGAAAGTCTTGTTGGAAAGGCACTTGATCAATGTTGTTTCCAACCGGAACTTTAGTGGCGCCTCGGGACTATCATTATCCAGGAATGAAATTCGTAGGTGCTTATGTGATTATGTGCTTACGTGGTGTGATTTATTGTTGTCCAATGTATTAGGACGTGAGTGTTATAATTTTGGCACATTATTTAGAGTGCTAACGTCTTTATTTCCTTTATTAGGATGTCAGGACGAGGACGAGGTCGTGGTAGGCGTGGTAGGCAGGCCAGGAAGGAAGTGCCTATACCGGAGGAAATTCCGGCAGTTCAGGAGGGTGTTGGCCAGGCCAATGTGGCCGAGCCAGTAGGACAACAGTTTATGGGCGCTTTGGCCCAAGGGATAGCAGAGGCATTTCAGGCGTCAGTTGACATTCTGAGGGCTGCGAATCCAGCCCAGGCTGTTGTTGCTGCAGATACAGGACCTTCTTTTCTGAAGAGGGAATTCTTCCGGTCTCACCCGGACGAATTTTTAGGTGATCCTAGCGAGCCGCTTAAGGCAGACGAATGGCTCGAACAGACAACGAAAACGTTTGAGATGCTAGGCATCGAAGACGAGGCACTGAAGGTGACCTTGGCATCTTTCCAGCTGAAGGGGGATGCGGGTCAGTGGTGGAAGTTCATCAAGGGTCGTATTGGGGGTACCTGGAAGGCTTTTGTTGATGCTTTTCAGGAGAAGTACTTGTCTCTAGCTGTTCAGGAGAAGTTGAGAGATCAGTTCCGCCATCTTGAGCAGAACAGTTTATCGGTGGCCGAGTTTGAGGCTGCATTCACTAGTTTGTCCAGGTTTGCACCTGAGTTGGTGGCGACTGAGGAACGCCGTTGCATTGAGTTTGAGAAGAAGTTGAGGCGTGGCCTCATGCTGAGAGTTGTTGGGTCTATGATTCGGGATTTTGGGCGTTTGGTTGATGCAGCAGCCCATACTGAGATTATGATGCAGGAAGAGGGGGAAAAGCAGAAAGGCTCCAAGAGGAGTCAGGATGGCCAGAGTGATGGCAGGAGGCAGAGAGGTTTCACTCCTCAGCAGCCTCAGAGTAGTTTTTCTAGATCCACTTTTCCAGTGCCGAGTGCTAGTTCTGGGAAGGGCAGTCAAGGAGACATTACCTGTTTCAAGTGTGGCCAGCTGGGTCACAAGTCTCCAGTTTGTCCTCAGAGGGGAGGAGTTCAGAGAGCAGCATCTTCTTCGGCTCGATCTCAGAGCCAGAGTCAGGGCAGAGGCCCACTCTCTTGTTTTCAGTGCGGTCAGCCGGGGCACCTGAAGAGGTTTTGCCCCCAGTTGAGTGGCACACCTGGTGCATCGGGTTTGAGGCAGACTCAGAGTAGTCAGCCAACTCAGTCCGTTCAGGCCTCGAGGGCCAATCAGGGGGCTTCATCGTCCCAGTCTGTGCAGCAATCTTATGCTCCGAGGGGTGAGCAGGTTGATCAGAGGTCGTCTGGGCGTGTGTATGCTGTTACCGCACAGGATCTTGTACCGGCCCCGTCGGTTGTGAGAGGTACCTTCTTGTTTTGCAATTCAGTTGCTAGTGTTTTGATTGATACGGGTGCATCTCATTCCTTTGTGTCTGCTGCATTTGCATCTATTTTGGAGTTGGAGTTAGCACAGTTAGCATCTCCTATTTGTGTAGTGTCACCTCTTGGGGGTGAATTGATCTTGAAACAAGGTGTTAGGGGTTGTGATATAGAGGTCGATGATCATAGAATCCCTTTTTCTTTTGTGGTTATGCCCATGAAGGGCTTCGATGTTATTTTGGGTATGGACTGGTTATCGTCATACCGGGCATTTATTGATTGCTACCGTCAGAGGGTCACTTGTTGTACAGTTAGCGGAGAACGTTTTCATTTTCTGGGGGACCGGGTTGGTAGTATGTTACCATCGGGGTATGATCCGCGAGGGCGGAGTGAGTTGAGTGGTCTACTTGCTAGCCTTGAGAGTAGTGAGTGTGATAAGACTCAGACTGTGTTGTCGAGAGTGGTATGTGAGTACTTGGACGTGTTTCCCGAGGATCTTGTTAGTTTGCCACCTCATCGAGAGATTGAGTTCTCTATTGATCTCGTGCCCGGCACAGCGCCGATTTCTATGGCACCTTACCGTTTTGCCCCAGCCGAGTTAGTTGAGTTGAAAGTTCAGCTCCAGGAGTTGCTAGATAAGGGCTATATCCGTCCTAGTGTTTCGCCGTGGGGAGCACCGGCCCTCTTTGCTAAGAAGAAAGGTGGTGCGTTGAGACTGTGTATCGATTATCGGAAATTGAATCGGGCTACGGTTAAGAATAAGTACCCTATGCCTCGTATAGATGATCTGTTTGACCAGTTGAAGGGTTCCCGTTGTTTCTCTAAAATAGACTTGAGATCGGGTTACCACCAGTTGAGAGTCAGGGAGGAGGATATTCCGAAGACGGCATTCCGTACGCGGTATGGCCACTATGAGTTCCTGGTGATGCCGTTTGGGCTCACCAATGCACCGGCAGTGTTTATGGATTTGATGAACCGGATCTTCCGGGAATTCTTAGATCGTTTTGTGGTCGTCTTTGTGGACGACATTCTTATCTACTCACCTTCAGAGGAGGAGCACGAGGAACACTTGAGAGTGGTGCTTGAGTTACTTAGAGCCCATAAGCTTTATGCTAAGTTCGGAAAGTGTGAGTTCTGGCTAAAAGAGGTGAAGTTCTTAGGCCATGTAGTTTCTGGGGAAGGGGTGTCTGTTGATATGTCCAAGACAGAGGCAGTGCAAGATTGGGCACAGCCTAAGAGTGTGTTTGAGATCCGCAATTTTCTGGGATTAGCTGGGTACTACCGTCGGTTTGTGAAAGATTTCTCCAAGTTAGCTTCACCTTTGACTAGACTGACTCGGAAGGGAGTCAATTTTGTTTGGAGTGAGACTTGTGAAAAGTCGTTTCAGGAGCTGAAGGTTAGATTGACCACCGCTCCGGTCTTGATTATTCCGGAGAGGGGGTTGGGTTATGCAGCCTATTGTGACGCCTCACGAGAGGGTCTGGGTTGTGTGTTGATGCAAGAGGGGAAAGTGGTTGCCTATGGCTCACGTCAGTTGAAAATTCATGAGAAGAATTACCCTACGCATGATTTAGAATTAGCAGCTGTGATTTTTGCCTTGAAGATTTGGAGGCATTATCTGTATGGTGAGAAATTTGAGGTATTCTCCGATCATAAGAGCCTAAAATATCTGTTTACACAGAAAGACTTGAATTTGAGGCAGAGGAGGTGGATGGAATTTATTGAGGATTATGACTTCGAGTTGCACTATCATCCGGGGAAGGCCAATGTTGTGGCCGATGCCCTTAGCAGGAAATCTGTTGGTGACATAGCTAGTATAGCCATCCGAGAGTGGGAGATGTTGGGTGCACTTGGGGAGTTTGATTTGCTTTTGGGTGAATCCGTTGAGGCTGCGGCCTTGTTTTCTGTTGTTGCGCAGCCTACACTTGTGACTCAAGTGTTAGAGGCTCAGAGGGGTGATCTTGAGGTAGAATCGCTCCGAGAAAAGATTTCCAGTGGGAAGGTTGAGAAGGGTTTGACGGTGTATCCCGACCTGAGTGTGAGATACCGAGACCGTTTGTTTGTGCCGGAGTCTTGCCGAGAAGAGGTACTTCAAGAGTTTCATCATTCGCGCCTTGCGGTGCATCCGGGAGGCACTAAAATGTATCGGGATTTGGGTCGCCAATTTTGGTGGCGAGGTATGAAGAGAGATGTGGCAGCTTTCGTGTCTAAGTGCCTTACTTGTTAGCAAGTGAAGGCCGAGCATCAGAGGCCTGCGGGTTTGTTGCAACCCTTGCCTATTGCCGAGTGGAAGTGGGAACATGTCACTATGGACTTCGTTGTGGGTCTTCCGAGAACTCAGCGGGGTAGTGATGCTATTTGGGTGGTTGTAGACCGGTTGACTAAGTCGGCGCACTTCATTCCTATGCGCGTTAGAGATTCAGTAGATCATCTTGCCGATTTGTACATTCGGGACATAGTGAGGTTGCACGGGGTCCTAGTGACGATCGTCTCAGATAGAGATCCTCGTTTCACTGCCAGGTTATGGCAGAGTTTGCAGAGTGCTTTAGGCACCAAGTTGACATTTAGCACGGCTTATCATCCTCAGACTGACGGGCAGTCCGAGCGTACTATTCAGATCCTTGAGGATATGCTTCGGGGTTGTGTTCTCGACTTTAGTGGATCGTGGGAGAGGCACTTGCCTTTAGTGGAGTTTGCCTACAACAACAGTTTTCAGTCTAGTATCGGTATGGCACCGTTTGAGGCCTTGTATGGCCGACCGTGTAGGTCTCCAGTTTGTTGGGCCGAGGTGGGTGATGCACCTTTGTTGGGTCCGGAGTTAGTGAGGGAAACGACGGAGAAGGTTGAGCTTATCCGTAGGAGGCTTGTTACAGCCCAGAGTCGTCAGAAATCTTATGCCGACCGCAGGAGGAGACCTTTGGTGTTTGAGGTAGGTGATCATGTCTTTCTGAAGATATCACCTAGGCGAGGTTTGATGAGGTTTGGGAAGAGCGGGAAGTTGTCCCCTCGATTTATTGGTCCTTTTGAGATCCTTGAGAGAATTGGTGAGGCTGCCTATCGTTTAGCTTTGCCACCGCAGTTGTCCGGAGTTCATGACGTGTTTCATGTTAGTATGCTTCGGAAGTATGAGCCGGATCCATCACATGTGTTGGATTGGACCGACTTAGTTGTTGACGAGGATATTTCGTATGAGGAGAGACCGATTCGAGTCTTGGATAGGCGGGATCAAGTCCTGCGTGGCAAGACCATCCCTTTAGTAAAGGTTTTGTGGAAGCATCACGGAGTGGAGGAGGCCACTTGGGAACGTGAATTGGAAGTTCGCGGGAAATATCCGGACTTGTTTGTGGATTTGTAATCTTGTATTTAGATTTTATAGTATTGTTGAACTTGAGAATTTTATATATGTCTTAAGTTGGAAAACATTGAGAATGTTTTGGATTTAATGTTAGCATTTTGAACTTGCCTTTCTTGGAAGTGGAATATAACATTTATACATGGAATGTGTTGTTTATATCATGAGATTGAATATGATATGGAAATTGTTAACATTGAAAGGAATAATGCATAATAATGATGCAGGTTGAAATATATGTTGATTTATACATATTGTGGGATGCCTCTTGATAAGAGATGAAGTGACCGGGATTGAATCAAGTTATTGTTTATTGTTTTATAATATCATTGGGAATTGAGGAAACGTGTTTTTGAAAACTTATGCTTAATTTCGGGGACGAAATTCTTTTAAGGGGGGGAGGTTATAGCGACCCCGGTCTTTTCCCATTTGATTATTGTATCTGGACTTATGTTCCGTGGATTCCGTTGTCATATTATTGTTGTTGTCATCCTTTAACGTCATTGTTTGAGTCTTAGGGTGTGTTAGACTTGTTTCGAGTGGGTGGTTTGAGTCTGGGATCAAACCCCAGATTTTTTTGAAGTTTCGGCCGTTACGCTCGAGCGGACCTTATTGCGCTCGAGCGGAGATTGCACACTTCCAGTATTTTTGAACCCTGCAAAACTTCTGCAGGTGTGATATCTACACTCGAGCGGGATCTCTGAGCTCGAGTGGGTTGAGCTCGAGCGGTATTGTTGACGCTCGAGCGGGTAGTGTGTTCTTCGCGTGGGTTCTGGAATGGGGGAATCTACGCTCGAGCGGTTATCATTGCGCTCGAGCGGACCTTGTTTTTGTTCTTTACGCTCGAGCGGTGTGTTGTACGCTCGAGCGGGCCTGTCAAGTTTAAATACGCAGCTGCGTGTTTTAAAACAGTTTTTCAGCCCCTTTCAGTTTTTAAAACCCTAGGTTACGAGTTTTCTCTCTCCCAACTCATCTTCTCTCCTAGGTTTCATCTATTTAGAGTGAGTATCTAACCTAGTTCCTTCATTAAAAAGGTAGAGTGCGTCGAGGGCTTCCATTTAATCTGAACGGTTGTTGATTTGGAGCACTTTGGAGTTTGGGCTATCATCTCCGTCTTCTTCTTTTCGAGTTCTTACCTCGAGGTAGGGATTTCCCACTCCATTTATACGCTTTAATCCTAAGTGTTGGTATTTTGGTATGTGGAGGTAGTTTGGTAATTTTGGGAGAAACCTCAGGGTTTTGGCTTAGATTAATTTGTATAATTAATTTAAGAGAAAAATGTGGAATTGGGTTTAATTCATGAGATTGGGGAATTTAGTGGTTTAATGATGTAATTGGTTAGTTTAAATACTTACCTTTGGGAATGATGAAATTTCATTGTATTGTTATATTTATTTCTTATTTAGAAATAATTGTTTTGGGCTATCGGTGGAGGATAGCCATTGATTGTTGTAGACCTTGCATGCGGCTTAGGTATAACTGAAATTGAGTCATTTATTTGACTGTTGAGTTAATAAAGAACATTCGTGTGTTGACTATGTGTTGTATATGGCAAGTATAGATTATGTTGCATATGCATTTGGTTTTGGAGGAGATAGGGGATGAACTCCACGGTTTAGGGGAAGATAGGGGATGGACCTCTAAACCGGATTTGTTGGGAGGAGATAGGGGATGGACTCCAGTAGCATCACATATGTGTGTGCTTGTTGATAATAGAAATATTTCTATTTGTTGTTGATATGATACATCACCACCATGTGTATCAGTTGGGAAGTATGGAAGTGGATTTGATTGAGATTGATATAACACCAGCATGTGTGTTTATTTTGTTATAAGAAAGGTTTAACCTGATTTGTTATCCTTGTTGAGTTGTTTGGCCAGGTTCTGAGCCATGTCTGTATAAATGGAAAGTGTATTGTGTCATAGACAATACGTCATAGACAACGTAGACATTAGTGTCATGAAACTGGAAATTGATTATCTTGTGTTAACCACGTATCGAATGCTAATGCTTTAGTTAATTCTTATGCTTGGTTTAGTATTTTTCTACTGGGCTGTGGCTCACCCTATATGGGAACTTCATTTTCAGGTTCAGGTGGTTCACTACCTCCAAGGACTTAGCTTGTGAGGATTTGGGCTCGAAGACTTGCTTTATTTTATTTGTTTTATTTGAATAACTTGTAAACTTTCAAGCCTAGGGCTTTATTTGTTTTTGAGTTAGAACTCATGGAATTGTGTCTAAGTGTTGGCTTGGCAAGATGTAAGCCCATAGGGCATTTATTATGATGTTTTTATTTTATGGTACTCTGATGAATGAAATAAGATACCTTATTTCCTTATAATTCCGCATGTTAATATTATGTATTATGGGTTTATTTTTGAGGGCGTTACATTGCCCTTGTATATATAACTTTTGTTTAATCTCTAAAGAGAACGATGAAGAAGACGACGATGAAGAAGAACAGTTGTCCCAAACAAGGAAGAGTTTAATCTCTGATGCTCTTCTCACCACTTTCTAAAACTCAATCCAAGCACTGAACATCTTGTAGATCTTGTATTGTAAAGGAACTCCTGGGTCTCGCTTGGGTATGTTTAAAAAATTGAAGATCACAAATATATATATGAAGATCAAAATCATCACTGAACATCTTGTAGATTTTGTATTGTAAAGGAACTCTCGGGTTTCATTTGAGTATGTTTAAAAAATTGAAGATCACAAATATATATATATATAAATTTGTGTACATATATATATGAAGATCAAAATCATCACTGAACATCTTATAAATCTTGTATTGTAAAGGAACTCCTGGGTTTCGTTTGGGTATGTTTAAAAAATTGAAGATCAGAAATATATATATATATTTGTGTATATATATATGATGATCAAAAACATCACTGAACACCTTGTAGATCTTGTATTGTAAAGGAATTCCTAGGTCTCGTTTGGGTATGTTTAAAAAATTGAAGATCACAAATATATATATATATATATAAATTTGTGTATATATATATGAAGATCAAAATCATCACATTTCTTTAAGAAAAAGTTTTTTTTTTTTTTTTTTTTTTTTTTTTTTTTTTTTTTAAGGTGGGTTTGTGAGCATCATCATCAACGAAGCACAATAGCTATAGTTTATATGTATACATATATATATATATCAAAGAAGATTATATATATACATACATATATATAGCTACAATTATATACATATAACTAAGTTTTATTCTTGGCCTATAATGTTATGTTTTTGATTTTCAAAAGCACTATAATGTTTATTCATTGTTCTTGGCCTTGTTGGAGGAAGACTTAGGCTAAGTTTGGGTAGTATGAAAAAAGTCAAAAAGTTAAAAAGTTACTCAAAAAGTTAAAAAGTTAACACTATTCACCAAAAGTCAACAATTACGGCTGCACAACTCCCAATCTTAATTTTCCCCTACAAATCAATTTTTACAATTTTTTATTACACATTTTTTCATAAAAAGTCAAAAAGTTAACCCAAATATTCATATTTTTTCCCTCAACTTTTTAGTCTAAAAAGGCAAAAAGTACACTTATTTAGAACACCCCAAATGTGCCATGTTTAAAAGCTTTTATTCTGAGTTTCAGAACCCAAATCCGCACATGGCCAAGCTTTTATTCTGAGTTTCGCTTGGGGATTTGGGTTGTGAGAATGTTTACTCATTGTTCTTGGCCATCTTTAGAAGCTTGGCCATGTGCCATGTTTAAAAGCTTTTATTCTGAGTTTCAGAACCCAAATCCGCACATGGCCAACCTTTTATTCTGAGTTTCTAGGTTAATGCTAGCAACAGAGCACGTGGAGGTTGGGAAATCCAATTCAAGGGAAGCCGACCACGCAGAAATTCTTGGGCTACCCAATGTGCTGCTGTGTTTGCTGTTCTTGGACTCCATTTGAAGGAGAAATTCCCTTGAATAGCCAATCTCTTGATATCATCAAACACAGCCCCACACTCCCAAGGAGGAACCTTTTCAGAGACACACAAATGGATGACTTATTCAAGTAAGACTGACACCCACCAAACCAGTCCTCCACTGCTATCTCTGCATGTTAGAAGAAGCTTTATATATCTTAAATATTGGAAATAAGACTGCCATTTTAGCATACT
The DNA here is from genome assembly GCA_036172215.1 of Camellia granthamiana. Taxonomy (NCBI): domain Eukaryota; kingdom Viridiplantae; phylum Streptophyta; class Magnoliopsida; order Ericales; family Theaceae; genus Camellia; species Camellia granthamiana. The sequence goes on along the minus strand of CM069913.1, from coordinate 76,380,747 downwards.
GAGTGACATCGATTTGCTTTTATGGATTACAGGTTTTGGATATAATCATTGTGGGAGGATGAGGGTAGCTTATTTCACATGCAGATAACAACAAACATATTTATAAGTTACAGAAGGCATCCTATTTTACCAAAGAAAAAAACAGGCAACCAACAACTCAGAAAATGAATAAAAAATAGATGTGTGATTTATCTAATTGTCATAGAATTTCCCATTGTTATATAGTTAAGACTTATATATGAAATGAATATCAACCATCCATTCATCATTCTTTATAAATAATATTCTTATAAATAAATTTTTTGAGTCCCTAGCATTTCTGTACAAGTTACAATAGTCATGTAATATATAAAGAGTAATGATGTATAATTAACAAAAAATTTATATAGAATTTTCATACAAAATTCAATATAAACCATTCACTTTTAAACAAAACATCCATAAAGATATCATTTTTATAAAAAAATTTGTATTAATTTTAATTTTTATAAACATCTATAAATTAATTTTTTGTATCAAAAAATATCCTTCCAAGTTCCAACAAAGTAGCCAAAAGACCATTTTGTGTTGTGAGGTTGTGGGTCTAACTTTTATATATAGAAGAGTTAGATATTTTTTGTGGTATTTATTTTTTCCTATTATGAGAGTTGTATTATTTTTTTCTTCTAAATTTTGGCTATGATTGTTGTGTTATGAATTTCTCTTACTCAGAATGCCTTAATAAAATGTGAAGCTCACCATACAACACTAATCACCTACTTTCAATTGTAGTCTATAGCATAATAATTGCACCATTTATTGGTCTTAAATACAGACAACCACTTTAACTGGTATCACAACATTAAATCATTTATATATATCCAAGCACAAAATGAATACAAGAGGCAATACCAGAGCTAGCTCTTATTGGGTTGGCTTGCTGTTCTTCTTGCTTAGATCATCATGGTTGGAATACTTGCTTTGTTAACTACGAAATCAACAACAAGTTTTCCATTGGTCCAGCGAATGCGTAATGTTGTGTTAAGATCAATGCCATATGGTGGAGTTGGCTGCTTGTTTCCTCCATCAATGATTGACTCCGCGAATACGTATAATGCAGCGACATGGATAGAGGCTTCAGTGAGAAGGCAAGCCAAAGCAACCATAGTTAACAGAGCAAATATTCCAGCCATGATGATCTAGGCGAGAGGAATAACAAGCCAACCCAATAAGAGCTAGCTTTGGTATTGCCTCTTGTTGTATTCATTTTGTGCTTGGATATATATATATATATATGATCCAATGTTGTGGTACCAGTTAAAGTGGCTCTATGTATTTAAGACGAATAAATGGTGCAATTATTATGCTATGGAGTCTATAGACTACAATTGGAAGTAGGTAATTAGTGTGTGGAGAGCTTCATATTTTGCAAAGGCATTCTTAGTGAGAGAAATCGAAAACACAATTATTAAAAATAAAAATGGGAGTATAGGAATTGCAGAGGAAGTCATTTATGTTGCATAAAATTTTTCTGCTCAGAATTTTTTGGTATATGATTGTGTGTTGGTGATTAATTTGGATGAATCACACAAACAGTTCCTATAGTTTAGGATTTGTATCATTTTAGTTCCTGAGTTTTCAATTGTGATACATTTGATCTTAAATTTTCAATCTCATTCCAAATAAAGAAAATTGAAGACCTTATTGGTCAATTTCAAGAGTAAAGTCGTCAATTTGATAAAATATAAATGAATTTGACAAAAATAAATGTCAAAAAATTATTTTTAAATTTTTAAAACATATTTCTATTCACTAAAGATAAAATAATATAAAAATGATAAATTTTTTATTTTTTATTTTTTTACCAAATTAATTTTTAGTATGTGTTTTGATGATGATCATATAATGCGTGGTTGTTTTTGTTGATATTTTTGGATGGTTATTAGGCTTTTTGTTGATAATCGATATGTTTAATATGTAAAATATTTTGGATTTTGAATTTTTTAATTTAATGGATTGATTTAATAATGACATCAAAGTTGTTGTCATATTTGATTTTTGAAAAAGTAAAAACTAATTTAACAAAAATAAATATCAAAAAAATTATTTCTACCCTCCCAAAAGATAAAAGTATATAAAATGATTTGTTTTAATTTTTTTTAACCAATTTAATTTATAGTTTCTTAGAAAAAAATTTTTGAAAACTAAATCAAATAGAACTTTATAATCAAAAAAAATTCTAACATTATTAATTTAAAAAAAGGCAATTATATTTCAAACAACATATAAGTTAACCAACAAAAAATAAGATATATGTCGACTTTGCCTTTCCAATGGAGCAACAATGTTTTCAATTGTCTTTATTTGGAATGAGATTCAAATTTCAGGATTAAATGTATCACAATTGAAAGGTCAGGGACTAAAGTGACACAAATCCCAAACTATAGGGACTGTTAGTGTAATTCACCCGATTAATTTATATAGTGTAGGATTCATGTGAAGAGTGGTGGAGATTAATTTCTAAGTAATTTCTTAATTAATAAGGGTAAGCTTGTAATATTACTAATAATTTCATGTCCTAAACTTATGTATCTATCTAATGCACTTGGGTTTGACCTAATGGCTTTGTAGTCACATTTTAAGGTGTGATGGTGAAAGGAAGATCAATGGTTCAAGTTGATGGAGCAGTGGTGACCTCTTTAGTTGTAATATAACTTTATTAACAATTTAACATCCTACAATACAATCTTCGCGGGAAAAAAAGAAAAGAAAAATCTAAAAATTCCTGAGATATTTATTTGTGATTATATATCAATTTTAACCAATAAATAGCAATCCTAATTAAACAATCAAAAAAAAAATCGTCACAACGATTTAACGTGAAAAAATCACAATTGGAGCACCTCCAATTGTATTAAAAAACCACGGACAAAAGTCATAAAACAATCTAGTAAGAAGACACAAAGGAATTACACAACTGTACTCTCAATTACCTAATGAATCCGCGCCCGAATAAAAAAATATGATAAATATAACTAGTATTATTATTTAATTTAGCATTTAAATTATCATCAATACATTAATTTAAGGAAAAATTGGTGAAAAGCCCATCCCAAAGGGGTATAAGACAAATTGTGTCCTTTTAACCCCAACTGATTAGAGTCTGAGCCTAATGATCCAAAAGATTCAGAAATAGATTTATGACCCCAGTGACCTTAATTTAATATATTTCATAATTTATATTTATTTTTAATATAATAATGACAACTCATATAACAAATTAAATTTGATATAAAAATATAGGAAAAGATTATGGTACATGTCCTCTCAAATGGTGTGTACCATATGCACCTTATAACTAAAAAAAAAAAAATTAACATAATTTCTTACTTTTTGAGTAAAAAAAAAAGAAAGAAAAAAAAGTCATAACCAAACACTACATGAGACATAACCAAAAATCTCATGAGTCATAACTAAAATGTTGTCTTAATTAAAAAAGAAAATTGGTAATAACTAAAAATAAAAATGATATAACTAGGAATGCATATGATATATCCCTTTCAAGGGGGTGTATAGTAGAATTTTCCAAAAAAATAATTATTCTAAAATTTATTGATTCATAGAATAACTACAAAAAGACAAATAGAATAAGGAAAAAATTACCTATCAGTGGTACATATTCTGGAAAAAGTTTATAATTTTAATCATTAATATGCATAAAATTTATCATTTATTTATAATCTTTTTAAAAAAATCTACACATAATTAAAATTTCTCCTAAAATAAAAGTAAATACTAGAACCTATAGAGGGACAAAGTGGAGTTAGACTATTGTTAGGTCCCATTTGATTTCAAAGGTATATTGGAGGGAATTAATAGTGAGGGGATTGTTAGTGAGAGAATTGATAGTGAGGAGATTAAGTAAAATTCTGTTTGTTTTGATGATAGTTATTAGTGTGGGGATTGTTAAATTATTTTTATATAAAATAAATGTAAAATAATAAAATAAATAAAACCATGGTTTTTACTCAACAAAAAATACAAAAACATTAAACATTATTGTTCAAAATGTGCTGCTGAACAAATAAAAAAAAAAATAATAATAAAAAATTGCACTTGGCCGGTTTAGTGGCCAGACATCAGACTGGATGATCGGTAACACCCTAAGCCGAATGAACTATTTTCTATTACAATCTCCCACCTCAGACTCCTAATTCGTTCACCCAAGGCCTTTCGTAGTTCGAAGGGGACTATGAATCCAGAGCTCACTTTGCAAAATAAACATGATATTATTTTATTGTAATCCTCACTAACAATTCACCCCGAGCTGCTATAACCGGAAACAAATGGGCCCAAGTGATAATATGGATGTATGTGATGGTTCCATTAACAAGTGAGGAGAGAAAAAGTGAAAAGTAAGAGATTAGAAAAGAAATGGATAGGGAGACTGACGCGTAGTGCCTGCACATGTATTTATTTATTTAGATAAATTGCATTTACACTCTTGAGGTTTGCTTTTAATATAAATCCCTCCCTCGCATTTCAGAAATCACACCAAACCTCCTGTCAATTTTTTTTCACTTATTTTTATGAACTATAGTACCCTCAATTGAAGATTTGATTTTACTATATTATCAACCTACCCAACCATCACCATTTAAACAATCTTCATCAGGAGCTCTGTTAGTTGACTTAACGGTCAACTAACGGAGGGGGCAATTTGTAATGAAACTTTAAACCTTAGGAAAGTGTTATAATTTCCAAAATGTGAGGGAGAATTTGTATTAGAGTCAAACCTTAAGGAGTGTTGGTGTAATTTACCCTATTTATTTTTTAAATTTTATCTGTAAATAATAGTGAGTTGAAATTGAGAAATTTTAGAATAAGACCCCCAAATGTGTTTATAATGATGTCGCAAAGAAGTAGAGCCCCACATGATTGAATGTATGACAAATTAAAATCAACACTCATCATTCCACATCATTATGGATGAAATTGTGAATAATTTATTAGAGGTCTCACATATTTTTTGAAATTTTATAATGCACACACCTTTTTGTTTGTATGATTTTTATAATTTTTGGTTATAATTTATTGTAGTGGTGATTCTAATTTGATTATGACTCATTATGGTGTTAGTTAGTTATTATTTATTGTGGTTTTTGCTTAAAAAATGATATACAAGTCGACTTTGTAAACTAATTTTTAAGATCCGATGATATGTAAATGATATGATTGATGATTAGGAAAAATATGAGAAATAGTATTGCCTTAGATATTCTAATTGATTGCCACATCATTGGGCTTGAAAAGTGAGTATAATATTTGGACTTAAAATGGCAATGCTCTTTTTATTTTGGTTACGATCGAAGAGATTTTGATTATGTCTCAAATAGCGTTTGGTTATAACTGATAATTGTGACCCATTGTGAATTTGGTTATAACATATTGTAATTATTATTTTTTGTTAGGATTCAATTTTTTTTTTAACTATGCCTCAAATAAAATGTAATTATAACTTCTTGCATCATGATTAAAAGTCATTTAATTAGTCAGATCATAAATATAACATATACCAAAATATTGTAGAAAACTGGTTAAAGAAAACTCAAAATTGAGAAAAATGGCAAAGATTGGGATAAACTTCTCCTTTTGTGTGTGGCATTATCGTTCCTCGGGTTCGGGTATGGCAATAAGAAAGCTCCAAATTGAAAAAAATGGCTACTCTAGCAATGTAATCCTCGAATAGAGTATAAGAGTCCAATTAGTGCCTTGAACCAAGTATGAAAACTACACGTCACTACTAATTTAAGAAATACTAAAGAGAATAATAAATTAAGTACCCCACACTAAAGCGCACTAACACAGCTCAACCCCAATCATCGTTACTCTTAAATAATACTTAATTTAATGTTCTTGAAGGTCTAAAATTACCCAAGACATGGGTTTCGATCGAAAATTAACTAAAAGTAAATTTAAGATAAAACAGAACTTTAAACAAGTTTTTCCAATCTATTCGCTAACTTTGAAAATTACAAAACCCACTCCACACTGCTTGAAAAATTCCAAAACTCTCCAGATATCAACTAATATATCCTAAGTTTCAAACCCAATTGGTTTTACTTGATTTTCTTATCAAAATAATTATCTACAATCAATTATATCTAAACAGGTTGTTTTCTGCAGCACGTTAAAGAAATTATTGGTTCTCTTAGTATACATGAGCAATCAATGCAAGGCCAAAAATGTACGAAACTAGACTCATAACCGGTTCTAATGACGCTGATTTGATAATTTTCGGATTTATACCCAAAGAGAACAACACTTCCGAGATTACTGTTTTAAACCAGTTTTCTGGACAGATTTGAACGCACCAGTTAATATAGATTTCGACTCCCAAAAATTATGATAAAATTCAGATATGCAATTTAATATGTAATTAATCTACTGTAAAAATTTCAGTTCAAAATTCATTCGTTTGATATGGTTTCTTGATTTTTAAAGTTTATGATTCTGTACAGAATTTTTGGACTAAGAATTACACCATTCTTTATACATAAATTTAACTCATCAGATTTCTTAACAGTATATATATACACAAATTACATACACCTACAACCTCCCCATCAATGAATTAAATCATAAAATAGAATAAGAATATAGAACAAATATAAAAAAAAGAGCATTAATGCGTTGTTCTTGTGCACAGCACAGCACAACAATATAATATGTATATACATATCATGTGATATGTATACTCTCTCTCATATTGATATCCAAAGTAAATGGATCTTCTATAAACAGTGGTGACCACCTTGTTAGTTTCATATAATTCTTGTATTTCTCTCTTTGCCTTGTTCTTCTTCCTCTTAACATGGCAGCCATTGTTAGCCTTTTGTTGCTCTGTGTTTGTTCTTGCTTCATCTCCGTCTACGACGGACAAGCAACTATCTCGCTCGTGCCGGCACTGTATATCTTTGGAGATTCGACCGCCGATGGTGGGAACAGGCTTACTAGCAGAACACCTTACGGAATTGACTTAAACACCACATCACCAATACGCTGGACCAATAGCGAGACCATTGCTGATTTTGTTCGTAAATTGGATCAACTTCATTTTTGTGTTGCTTTTCGATATGAAAAGCTCTCTAAAAGTATTATTTATTTATTTATTTAATTTTTTTCCCCAGCAATCTTCCTCGGGTTGTCCCTTGTTCCACCCTACATTGATATGTCCCAAGCTGGAATATCAAGAATGGGTGTGAACTATGCATTTGTGGGCTGTGGTATACTACCACAAACTGGTCAGGTAATATATACAAATGCTTGTCTACATGTTTTCTTAACTGATTTATTTTCTTAATGTTTATCAGGAATTTTACTATGAAGTTTCATGTTCATTTGTTTGTTTGTTTGTTTTGTTTGTTTTTTTTTTTTTTTTGGCTTTAGAATGGTTGGAGTTTGGATGGTCAGATTGAGAAATTCAATTCAACTCTGAGAAATAATCTGACCAAAATGTTCAGTGACCCGGACCTCCTCCAGCATTTGAAAAACTCAATTTTTATGTTTTCTTTCGGCATCAATGATTATGTCCGACTCTATCTTCCCAAGAACAGTGGTACCCTATGCAAATTGTCTCCTGATGCCTTTGCTCAATTCCTCCAAAATGAACTGTCAGTGGGATTGACGGTAAGGTGTTCACAAGCTTTATAATTACTCTAAAGTGTGTTTATCTGATTGTGAAACATGCAACAATAAGTATTACACTGAAACTGATACACCACGTTTTACAGACATTATACGGATGGGGGGCAAGAAAATTTCTGGTTAACAGCATTTGGCCATTAGGGTGCACGCCATTGTATGCCAATGCATCGGACCCTCTGGCTATTTGTTGCAATGAGACAATTAACTAGTTGGTCCGTCCGTACAGCAACAAGCTTCCTTTGATGCTCAAGGAATTACAATCCAATCTTTCTGGTGCCGTCTTCTCTCACTCCAATGACTTCGAGTTTGTGGAAGACTTGAAGGAGAATCCAACTAACTATGGTAATATGAGAGTACTACAACTACTACTGGAGAGGAAGTTTTTGTTTTCGAAATTGCCACCATTTTCATTCCATGATTTCCAGTCTAACATATTGCTTTTTTTATTTTTTATTTTTTTATTTTTTTCGGGGTGCAGGGATAACAAATACTACAGGAGAGTGCCATTCCACGTTAACCGATTTCCACTGCTCAAATAGAGATCAATATCTCTATTTTGATTATCTTCACACTACCCAAGCTGCAAACCATGTCTTCTCTTTGAATTGCTTCAATGGAACACTTTGCTTCCCACTCAATATCATACAACTTGTGGGGGCTTTAGTCTAGTGACTTGTGTTATGTTGGTATTTGATCAGACTAGAAATGGCTTTTATTAATATAAATGAAATGGTATTTGTAGCTCTACTTGGTACAATCTTACTCTATATTGATCAGACTCGGACTAGAAATGGCTTTTATTAATATATATGAAATGGTATTTGTAGCTCTACTTGGTACAATCTTACTCTATATTGATCAGACTCGGACTAGAAATGGCTTTTATTAATATATATGAAATGGTATTTGTAGCTCTACTTGGTACAATCTTACTCTATATTGATCAGACTAGATCCAACCAAGACAAGTCTACAAAGTCATGTGATATGCAAACCACGTTCAATATGTCAACCGCCAATTAATTACTGTACCTCAACTATATACATATCTGATAGTTCACTATGTCAGCCGCCAATTACTTCGCCCAAATTGTAAACATATTTGATAGAATTTACAGAAAATGTGTTCAGTTGTATACCTTCCTGCAATTAGTATTATTCATTTGAAGAGTAAAATACTCTTGATAGTTTGAAAATAAAGGACTGTGGAATAAGTAGCGTAGAATCCAAACTTTGACCCCCAAATTGAAAAGACTAATGTTATACTATTCCAGATTTATCAGCCATGTTGTATAGATAAATAATTGTTGTGTTGCAGACCACACTTCGAATGAATCTCATCCACAAAATTTGAATTCAATTTGAATTCTGAAAAAAATTGTGTTTTTGTTTTGTTTGTGTGTGTGTGTGTCGGGGATGATTTCCCTGACACTACCATTTTTAAAATTTTAGTCTTACTTTAGGGTGGATTTTTATGTTTATTCTCATAATAGAGTAAAACGGTTTTATCAATGCCGTTTTTCAGAAAACGACTTTTGAAAAGCCGTGTTTTGTGATTAAAATAATAATAAAATTTGAACGTAGAAAACGACTTTAGAAAAGCCGGTTGTAATTAAGTTTTTAATTAATTCTGAATTAATTAAAAACGGTTTTGGTAAAACTGTTTTTACACTAATTTTTAGTTTCTTTAATTTATAATTTCAGCATAAATATTTTTTGATCAAAAATATTTTTAATACAAAAACGGTTTTGGAAAAGCCATTTTATAAAACGGAATTAGAAAAACCGGTTTCAGATTTTGATATTATTATTATTATTATTTTATTTTATTTTATTATTTTTATTTTTTTTATTTTTATTTTTTTTGGCCATTTGTTCCCATGTGGGAAGGTTGGACTTGGGAACCAGAAGAAGAGTGAGAGAGAGCAGATGCATTCAAAGATGTGTTTCTTTACAAAATCACAACACAGGCAGAGAAAAAAAAAAAAAAACACACACACACACACACACACACATTTAATACTCCAACAAAAACTTAGGGCTTGTTTGGTTTGAATCTCAAGATATAATTTTAGAAAAAAAAAATTCAAAATCACTTTCTCTCTCCTACATATCAATCAATCACTTTTGAAAAGAGAAAAATTGTTTGGTTATGAGTTTTGAAAAAAAATTTTAAAAATATTTTGAATTTTTTTTTGAATTTTGAATTTTGAAATTTTTTTTAAGTTTTGAAAAGACTCTCAAAGGCAAGTGGATGGTCCCCTGACACTTCAATTATGGGAAGGAATGGGTGCTTCACAAAAATTAGAAATTGGGGGCTGAAATAAAATTTTGGATTTATGTGTATCCCACACCCATGTAAGAGATTTGGTAAAACATTTGGTAGATTATTTGGCGTTCATAGCATTTTCTTTTCAAAATATACAACTAAACAAACTAAATTTTTTTTCTAAACTCTTTCCTCAAATTTTTTTTTTTTAAATTTCTCTCAAAAATTAAAAATTTTTATTTTTTTTATTTTTTTTATTTTAACTATATGAATTTTATTTTAAATATTTTTTATTTTAAATATTTTATTTTATTTTATAAAAATATTTTTATTTTTTTCTTATATGTTTGGTTACAATTTGAGTGTAGAGTTTTGAAAGTAATGTGGAGTTTCGAGTTATGTGTTTGGTTATAAGTTTTGTAGATAATTTTTTAATTGAGTGTTGGGTTATGTGTTTGGTTACAATTTGAGAGTCTTTTCAAAGCTTGAAACTTTTTTCAAAATTCAAAATTCGAAAACTTGTTTCAAAATATTTTTTAATTTTTTTTTCAAAACTCATAAACAAAAAAATTTTCTCTTTTCAAAAGTGATTGATTGATATGTAAGAGAGAAAAAGTGATTTTGAATTTTTTTTTTCAAAAATTATATCTTGAGATTCAAACCAAACAAGCCCTAGGTGTTTGTTGGAGTATTAAATGGATTATGTTGTTTGTTTGTTTGTTTTGTGTTTTTTTGTTGTTGTTGTTGTTGTTGTTGTTGTTGTCTGTCTGTGTTGTGATTTTCTAAAGAAACATATCTTTGAATGCATTTGCTCTCTCTCACTCTTCTTCTGGTTCCCAAGTTTGATAAAAAAATATTTAAGTTGAAATTATAAATTAAAAAAATTAAAAATTAGTGTAAAAACGGTTTTACCAAAAACGTTTTAAATTAATTCAGAATTAATTAAAAACTTAATTAAAACCGGTTTTTCTAAAGCCGTTTTCTGTGTTCAAATTTTATTATTATTTTAATCACAAAATACGATTTTTCAAAAGTCGTGTTTTGAAAAAAACGGCATTGCTAAAACCGTTTTACCCTATTATGGGAATAAAGATAAAAACTCACCCTAAAGTGGGACTAAAATTTTAAAAATGGTAGTCAAGGAAATCAGCCGTGGGGGTGGGGGTTATTAAATGTCCAGGATGAGGTGCTTCTTTCCCTGCCTCTCTTTGGTCATGCATAGGCCCTAGCTCGAATGTGTGACCTTACCCCAAGTGAGGCTCGTGCCTTAACTCATGATGGGGAGTGAGACATTCCTGCTTTGATTCGTCGATTCTCGAGCATTGGAGATAGAAGTGATTTCACTTGGTAGAGGCATCACCCGCGCGCCTGTAGTTGGTTTTTCGCACTCCTCGGAGGGGTTTAGTCTCCTCGGATGTGATTCGCTACAGTTCGGACTCCCGTGGTTCTGAGTCTGGCTTCACAAGTATAATGTGAAATAGAAAAATGACTGAGTATAGATCCGACAAATCTTTAAAAAATCCATTCATCACAAGAGATACCAAAAATAGATTGCATTACCAGTGTGATAACTCTACTCTGTGTTATGCTATTTATCCTTTGTTATGCTTGTGATTATATGCTTAATATGACTTTGGATGCTACTTATGTGATTATATGTGTTTTTGAACTCATATATGTCCACTGTAAGAAAATCTGTTCTGTACTTTGAATCACAACCACATATTAAATCATAACCGCATATTGAATGGAATAACGTCATATATTTCACAAATGCAAATTAAATGTTCAAAAGTATATACAAAGGAGTTGAATAAAAAGTTTTTAACTGTGTTTACATATATTAAAAAATGAAAAAAGTTGAAAAACTAATTTCTTAAATTCTATGACCATATTTTGCATCTCTCCAAGAAATTTCTGACCTGAAAAATGAAACTACAAATTAATTCAGAAACCACTAGAAGCATACGAAAAAACTAACTATTTGTAGAGGCTGTTCTAGTCTTACAAAAGATACAGTTAGACCTTTTCTTATCACACTGACTGTTCATCCCCTGCATCAATAGAAAAAGAACAACCACTTTGATTGTTATTAGTATAAATGTTTGAATTACTGTAATAACCCGACCCTCGTACATGTTTTCTGATATTCTTTCAGTTCCCTATTTTGTGCATTTACGTGCTTGCTGTGAAATTGCATCTAAAACTAATTTAAATTGAGTGAATCTTATGATAATAAGTTCATATATGTTTAATGAGAGTAATATATGTTGCAATCATAATGTTTGAATCAGAAATTGGAAGCCTTAGAGGCTTAATTACCTGAAATTGATTCTATATTTGTAACCAACATAATTTTTAAGTAATAATGAGCATTTTTGTAGAAATTTGATTTGGGATGATTAAACTGATAGACTTTCGTCCTATTCACCTTTATATATATATATATATATATGTATGTGTGTGTGTGTGCCTCTTGGAACAATGGACTTAGAACTCATATGTTACCTCAAAATATCTCCTGAGAGAAGAAAGTTAGAGAAGAAAAAGGGTTGAAAGGAAGAGGAGAATTCTTCAAGAACAAAGATTAGAGAATTGAGAAGAATTCAAGAATATTAAGCTTAAGGTGAGTTAACCCACTTAGGTCCACCCCTCTCCTTGCTTTAGAGTAGGAATTCCTTGTTGATTGTGTGATTTAAAGTTGTAATGGAAATCTTGGATGTATGTGTTGGGTAGTTGGCATGATAATCTCATCATCTATTTATCTTGGTTCCACTTGAGCTATCTAGCAGGAAATCATGTCCTATTTCCTCAATTTTCAAGCTTGAACTCATTTATATAAATAATGGTTGCATGTGTGTGTGTGTGTGTGTATCATTTATAAGGTTGAATGAGTGTCTTTTATCATGTTGTAGTTATATTAATTTAAACCATGTAAAAAGAATTTCATTCCATCTCTTCTTAGCATGCTTGAGCTCAATTATTGGACAAATAGCTAAGTGTGTCCATGTCTAAGTGTATGCATAAATAAGAATATCATGGGGTTGAATTGTATGTATGAGCTTTAAGGATTGTAGGTTTAGTTTATAGTTGGAGTTTTGTATGTTGTAATTCTAATAACATGAGTTTTAAACCTACTTAGAGCCTTACAAACACTTCCAAAAGAATAAGTTTTCGCTGAAAATTTCGGACTGGAACAGGGCAATCGCCGCACGTGTGGGAGTCACTGCCGCACGTGCGGCAAATGATGAATTTTGAGGGTTTGGCTACTGTCTAAAAGGCACGTGCGGGGCATCACTGCCGTACGTGCGGGAACCTTTGCCGCACGTGCGGGGCTCACAGCTGCACGTGCGGCCCATGCTAGAAAAAGTGGTCTGCTCCGTTTCACATGCTCGACCCTCGGATATTTTAAAAATCTGTATTTAAAGCCTTTTTGATATCTGTAAATTCATTCGAAACGAAACAAGTCTGAAAATGATTTAACAAGGAAAAAAAATTAATCTGCAAGTTATTCATGTATGTAGGTCACAATCCGGGAGGAACAAGCACGTCGCTGTCGCACTGTGAGTAATAGTCTTGTAGCATTATATTCCATTTACTGTTACTGGTTATCATTTATGCTCTGTTATCTGTAAATCGTTTATGTCTCAATATGAAAATGGCATGTGAACTATTAAACTGGATTGGTGTAAAGATGAGTATAGTCGAGAATATCTCCGTTGTGGTAAAAAGTGACCTCTGTTACGGAAAGATATGAACTGTATGCTTAAAGGGGCGACTTCTTTCGTGTTTCTGTATTTGAGAATTAATACCGTAGAATGTATTGACAGGAAAGAATTGGGAATGTAAACCTCACCCACTGGGAACATAACGTTTTGAATATCCTATAATGAATCATCAAAATGGATAATCGGATAGACCTATGGATAGTACTGTAATGGTACGTTTTGTGCACTGTTAATAGGTATTATTAATGTTCTGCTATCTGTAAGTGAACTTTGTTGATTCATGGTGAACAAATGAAACAATGATGCTTGCGTGTCTGGAATCGTCCTATTTTTCCATTGATGGGTCGAGACCATTATGAGGTAAATTGATCTGTCCCTACTGATCGTACCAAAATGATATATGTGTTTTCTGACAATGAGTATTGTTAATGTTATGATATACGTAAAACGAATATGTCAATTTGTAACGAACCATTGTGTGACGGTATTCTTATGAATCTGGAATTATTCTGATCTATTTATTCGTTTCGTTTATGCGATGACATGATATAAATTATTCTGTCTTCGAGACTATTGATTTCTGGTATGGAACAAAGTGCTGTACGGAACTAAGTGCTGCAGTGCGAGTCACCTCTAAAATCCGTGCGAGACACCTCTTGAGTCCATACATGTGTGAATTGGGCCTATGGCCGTTCTGTATCTGTTAGGCCTATGGCCATTCTATATCTGTTAGGCCTACGGCCGTTCTGTATCTATTAGGCCTGCAGCCGTTCTGTATCTGTTAGGCCTATGGCCAATATGTATTTTCTGGTATGAAACAAAGTGTTGTACGGAACTAAGTGCTATAATGTGAGTCACCTCTAGAATCCGTGCGAGACACCTCTTGAGTTCATACATGCATGAAAAGGGCTTAATGCCATTCTGTTTAAGGGCTCAATGCCACTCTGTTCAAGGGCGTAAAGCCATTCTGTTTGAAGACTGGGCCCAAGGCCGTTCTGGAAACAATTACAGGATAAGATTAACTACATGTATTTTGCATTATATACGCATTGTTATGCATTGTAATTCAAATTGATCATCGAATTATTAAAGTACTATTATTCACTGAGATTGTCTCACTCTGCATTTTGTCTGATTCTGTAGGTAGCAAATCGGGAGGTCAGCCCTAACCCTCGGTTTCCGTCTCCCTTTGTCAGCCTCTGTGTGTCCAGGCATTTAGATGAAGCCTGCCCCCTTTTTTTTGGAGTTTCGCTAAATTTTGGCTTGTACTCTGATTGTCTAGAATACGTTGAAGTTTCCAATGTTTTGTGGTACGCCCAATCAAGGGGCGGGGTGTATAGGTGTATGTAAATATTTATTATCTGGTGCACTGTTTGTGATCCTGACATGATAGTAGTCGCTCAATGGATGTAGTTTCTTTTTATTTCATGTTATTTTATAATATTTAATGCTTCAGTTCAGGCCCCATATGTTATGTATAGCAGGTTAAGTGTCCACTTCTGAATAGGTCATGCCCAAACTTTTAGGGGCGAGTTTGGGACGTGACAATTACCATATAGATTTGACATATACATAGAATCAATAAATCCAAAATGAAAATGTTAAATGCATGGCCAAAATCTTAAAGGAAAATAACCTCTTAACTAGTAGCTAAACAAGAAGGTTACAAGAATACTGTACCTAGACTAAATCACGAATCACATGATGCAACACTTTAACATAAATCCAATGTTAATTAACAAACCTTAGTCTCGAAAGAAACTCTCACCAAACTTCTTAAAGATCTGAGCCACAGTACTTCCGCCCAAAGACTCCTCAACGTATTTCTCACTGCAACAAATAAACATATCGGATATAATTGTTAATGAACATATTCAACATAAATTACCTACCCAAAATATTCAATAGAAATTGTTCAGTTACAAATGGTGCTTTTGAGGATCATTCGAATTTTGTCTTTCTCAAGAATTTTAATAGAAAAAAGATAGATAATCAAACAAGTGAAATAAAATAAAACTAACCATAAATATAGAGAAACTTGTTTACAAGGCAAGACAAATACAGAGAGAACAGCTTAATCGTAACTAAATTAGAAGCACGTCCCCACTCATTCTGCATTGGAACAAACTGAGCTCAAGTTTAAGCTTCAAGCTCAATTTCTTAAACATCATTAACTAAGAGCTAGATGATTTCCATTAAATTTTGCTATTGTAACTTAGTTGATCTAGTTTTACCTTTTCCAGACACAGTCCAGATTAATCCAAAACCATAAAATTTGCCAACAAGTTGAGGGCAAAGGGTTTTAGCCACTGAAGAATAAGAAGTGGGAGATGAAAAAGGCAAATAAAACGGATCTTGGCATGCCTACTTTTCAATAATATTCACAACTAGTGCAGGGAGGTATAGTAAAGACATGTTTAAAAAAAATCTATTGCCTGGAAGTTTATAGTCTGTTGGGCTTATAAAAGAAGGGGGGGGGGGGGGGGAGGGGGGAATCCTATGGTCTATTGGTCTAGGTTCATTAGCTTCAACCCAAAGTATAATTTTATATAACTAGAAAAAACAATATTTGGCATATTCAATTAGACAGAATGTCAGTAAAACCTATGAAAATAATGCTTAAATAAATAAGAGGGGAGGGGGGGAATCCTATGGTCTATTGGTCTAGGTTCGTTAGCTTCAACCCAAAGTATAATTTTATATAACTAGAAAAAACAATATTTGGCATATTCAATTGGACAAGACGTCAGTAAAACATATGAAAATAATGCTTAAATAAATAAATTCTATTTATTGACCATCAAATCCAACCAATGAATAACAACAAACAAACCACATCAATTCACAAAACAATAACAAATGAACTGTGTTGAGAACATACGCCCTAAAATTTTATAACCAATCTTCGATCCTTATAACCAAATCAACATTGTACCTATGTTGAGCAGATTATTAGAGATGGCTGATTGAAAACCCTAGGAGATGATTCGAGATTGTAAACGCTAGGAGAAGAATCGATGGTAATGAAGAGAATACGAAACTGAGATTGTAGACAATGGTCCTCACCTTAGTAGACGATGATGCTCGCTCTCGCCAGTTCAGATGGTGGTGGCGGTAGAGCTTCGAAATCGAGAGGGACAAAACTTCGAAATCGAGAGAGAGAACTTTGAAATCAAAATCGAAATTGCTCTAAGATGAATCTATCACCCCCTCTCTGAGATGAATTGAAATCACTGAGATGAATCATTGTTGATTTGATCGGTTGAGAGAGATTAGGGTTGAGAGAGAGAGAGAGAGAGAGAGAGTTTCTTCAAAATAAGGTTGCTTTTTGTTTTTTCAGAATAGAATTTGGGAATATTAGATATAAAAATAAAATTTAAAAAATATATATATATATATATAATCATACATTAATTAGAAAGTGTGATTTTAAAAAAAGAAAAAGAAAAAAGGAAGATATAATCACATTTAATTAAAATGTGATATAAAAAATAAATACTATCACACTTAATTAAATTAGGTGTGATTAAAATATTAATTTGATTTTTTTAATCACACTTTCATTAAAAATGTCATATTTTAATTTCTTTAGGCTCTGTTTGGCAAGGAGGTTTGGGGCTATTGTAGCCACAAAAGACAAAATAGGCTATTTTAGTCACAACAAACCAAACATCACATCCAACACATAATCATTACACTATTCTCTCACAAAAAGAGTCAAAAAAGTCAAAAAGTCCTTCCCAAACCAAGCTTTTTAGCCCAGGCTAAAATAACCAAAAAAGTCAAAAAGCCAAAAAGCCAACCCACTTCCCAAATGGAGGCTAAGTGTGATCTTTAAGCATTTTTGTAGTAGTGGAAGTCATGTGATATGCAAACCACATTCAATATGACATTTGCCAATTAATTACTGTACTTTTTTTTTTTTGAACTGTCGAAACATTGCACTAAGAACCAAAGGAACTTACATCAGAAGCAATTAAAGAACTTAAAGAAACAGGGGGAAAAACATTCCAAAGAGGAGGAAGAGATTTTGAGGCTAGGGATTTAGCAACCCAATGAGCCACCTTGTTGTTATCACGTCGAGTCTAAGAGAAGGAGATATGAAGTTGAGAAGCCATACTTCTGACATCGTGAATCACAACATTGAGCTCCTACGGGGGGACATTTTCAGAAACACTAAGCTGAATGACTTGTCGATTCTCGCTCTCAATGACCCCATGCAGGAGACTACCGGATTTAGAAAAAAACAAGCCATATGGATTGCATGGGAGGCTGACGACGCCATAATGGTCCTAGCACTGCTGTCAAGAAACTGGCGCGAAAAGTTTCGAAGCACAACAACAATAGTAGCTTGTGGTGGTTGAATAATTGCAGACGCAGATAGGCAACATATAAATTCCCAATCGGTGTATAGCATGCATTCGACCCCGCTCCTGCCGTTTTTAGATGCCGAATAAGCCAAGCAGCGAGCCAATTAAATGGGGAGGGCCGAGTGAGTAAGTACATGACAGATCAAGAGCGGGCCCTACCTAGAAGACCAGAGGCGTATATAAATAGAAGGACAATAACCAAAGAGAGGTATGTGAGAATTAGTATGCTTAACTTGAGACACAAGCAATGTAGAGAGTACACACTAACTTATCCGTCGGAGTGCTAATTCCGGCACCCCCGACCGGAGTTTTCATTCCTTTTCAGTTGACTAGCGGAAGATCACAAGCGTCCCCCAGGATCAGAAGAGTATTTCCAAACTACTTCTTCACAATTGGCGCCGTCTGTGGGAATACTCAAGCACATCCATGGCGGGCGTGACGGAAGATCCTTCGGTAGTCACTTACGCCGCAAGATGAAACCACCCCAAGCAATATGCTTGGGCCAGAGAACAATACCGCAAGAAGGGCCTTGAACTTCGGTTCACCCTCAACATCAGCACATGAGGCAATGCAAGCGATTATGGAGCAAGCAAAGCAAAACGAACAGAGGTTGGAGAACATGATCGCTGAGAACGAACGTCACCGTCAGGATTTGGCCTTGGAAGTGGTGAAGTCCAAACAAGCTGTATGCCAAGATCCGGAACGACCTCTGAGAGAAAGTGGTCTGCGACCTCGAGCCCGACAACAAGACACTGACAGTGACTCTGACCCACTATCTCCGGAGCTCAAAAATAAGGGTTGACTCGAAGCTACCAGTTCCTCTGAAGAGAGTGTACGTATAAGGCATAAGCGAAGAAGAAACAGTTCAGACGAAAAGATCAGCATGATCCCTTTGTGCGACGGATCGCAAGGGCGGTTCTGCCCAAAAAGTTTAAAGCTCCATCGTTCACTCTCTATAATGGAAAGTCAGACCCCACCGATCACATCCGTCACTACAAGCAAGCCATGACATTGCATGCAGACGATGAGGCCCTCATGTGCCGAATATTTCCTAGCAGTTTAGGACCATTGGCTGTCCGGTGGTATTATAAACTGGAGCCAGCTTCGATCAAGAGCTTCCACCAACTCGAAAAATCCTTCAGCGCAAGGTTCATCACTAATGAAGTCCAACCGAAGCAAGCCGATTCTCTGTGGGCAATGCAGATTCAACCGGGGGAAACCCTTCGTGCATATTCGGTGCGGTATTGGGAATGTTTTAATCTGGTGGATGATGCTTGCAATGACTCCATGGCCATCACCACCTTCAAAATAGGGTTACATCCAGACAGTGCCCTCTGCAGCTCTTTGACCAGACGGCCCCCAAAAACGTTCTGGGCGTTGATGAAAAAGGTTGAGGAATACTGCAAGGTAGAAGACGATGCCCTCCGGGTGAAAGATGGGCATAAAACTGCTAAGTCGGCCCAGCCTGAAGTCGTGCAGCCGATAAACGCTGTACCACCACGGAGCCCTGAATCATGGAATCGGGCTAAGCGAGATAGAAGACAGGATTCACACCGATCAAATGACCAGTGTTCACACTGGGCTAATGAGCGGCTTCAAGTGGATAGCAGGCGCGCAAAGCGCGCCGACAAGAAATATACGGAGTTGTCGGACCCAGTCAGTGTGGTTATGGCTAAGGTACAACACCTTCCGTTCTTCAAATGGCCATTAAAAATGGTGGGACCTCCCGACACGAGAAGACGGGATAGGCGGTGCGAATATCACAAAGATCACGGTTATGATACTGACAGTTGCTATGCTTTGAAAGACCACCTTGAGGAGTTGGTACAAGACGGTCGGCTCCGGCAACACGTCTGAAAGAACTCAACCAAAACAGTTGCCCTTCAGCAGGATTCACCTCCGCTCGGTGTCATCCATATGACACACAGCCTGCCAACAGCCCTAGCCGTGCATGCAATTCATTCGCACCCAGTCCCCCAAAAGCAAATCACACCAGCAAAACGGCCACATGAAACTCCGAATATTACCTTCGACGATTCTGATTTGATCGGCGTTACACTCCCCCATATTGATCCATTGGTCATTGAACTACGCGTAAATTGATTTATCGTCGAACGCATTCTCATAGACCAGGGGAGTACTTTGGAGGTTATGTATTACAAGGCCTTCATCAGACTCGGATTCAATGAGTCAGACCTGTCTCTAGCTCCTTATCCACTATTCGGCTTCAACCCAAATCCAGAGTACCCGTTAGGCAAAATCACACTACCAGTTTGAGCGGGCTCTCGAACAGTCGATGTGGAATTCTTAGTCATCAAGCTGCCTTCGCCGTATAATATCATCATGGGGCGAACTTGGTTGCATGTTATGCAGGCCGTGCCAAGTACCTATCATCAATTGCTCCGCTTCCCAACAGAATGCGGCATTGAGCAAATGGTTCCAAAAAATCGGCACAAGCATGTTATCTCCTTGCTGCAAAAACACCAAAAGAGTTGGAAGTAAATTCTATTGAGATGCCGGATCGAGAGAACCTCAACGATGTTGGGCGGCTCCCAAGTGAAAAGGCCACCGAAGACCTGGATCTAGTTGACGTTGACGGAAATCCAAAGAAGTTCTTCATGATCGGTGCCTCCCTGAATGAAGCCGATAGGCAACAACTAATTTCATTCTTGCTCGGCAACCTTGATGTATTTGCGTGGACACCTTATGAAATGCCAGGTGTGGATCCGTCTGTTTCGCAGCACCGTTTGAACGTTGACCCTAAATGCAAGCCGATTATTCAGAAAAGCCGGTGGTCAGTCGCCGAGCACACTGCCACGATTGTTGAAGAGGTTAACCGATTGCTTGACCCCGAAGCTATCAGGGAAGTGACCTACCCTACATGGCTCTCGAATACTGTGGTTGTGAAGAAGAAAAATGGGACTTGGCACGTCTGCGTCGATTTCACCGACCTAAACAAAGCTTGCCCCAAATATTGTTTTCCCCTACCCAGAATTGACCAACTTGTAGATGCTACGGCACGTCACCAACGTATGAGCTTCCTTGATGCCTACGGAGGCTATCACCAAATTGCCATGCATCTAGAGGACCAAGACAAAACTGCATTCCTCACCCCAAGAGAAACCTATTGCTATAAGGTTATGCCTTTTGGGCTGAAGAATGCAGGGGCAACTTACCAAAGATTGGTCACTACCATGTTCAAGGAGCAACTCGGCCACACTATGGAAGTTTACATTGACGATATGGTGGTCAAATCCAAAGAGGAGCAAACTCATCTAGTCGATCTGGAAGAGACATTCGGCATTCTACACAAATATAGAATGAAGCTGAATGCTTCCAAATGTGCGTTCGGGATCGGCTCTGGCAAATTCTTAGGTTACATTGTCAACCACCGAGGAATCGAAGCCAATCCGAGGCAAATCACCACAGTTCTGGAACTCGGCTCCCCTCGATTGGTCAAGGAGGTTCAAAAATTGATGGGGATGGTCGCCGCACTCAACAGGTTCATCAGTCATTCCACTGACCGCTGCCGACAATTCTTTCACACTCTACGGCAGGGTAAGGCTTTTGAATGGACCTCCAAGTGCAAAGCCGCTTTCAACAGCCTCATGACCTACCTCCGATCAGTTCCACTCTCGACAACACCTTCGGCAGGTGACCCGCTCATTTTGTATCTGGCGGTTTCTGACCGGGCCGTCAGCGCTGTACTGATAAAGGAAGAGCTGGGGGAGCAGTAGCCAGTGTATTATGTGAGCAAGGCAATGGTTGACGCTGAAACACGCTACCTTCCGTTGGAAAAACTCATTCTGGCCCTCGTCATGGTAGCAAGAAAGTTGATGCATTACTTTCAGGGGCATACCATTGGGGTACTAACGGACCACCCCCTCCGGTTGGTACTCTGTAGTGCAGAAGCATCAGGGCGCGTTTCAAAGTGGGCTCTTGAACTCGGCCAGTACGATATCTAGTTTTTTCCTAGAACCTCAGTCAAGGGACATGTGCTTGTCGACTTTGTGGTTGAATTCACTGGGGGTCTTGCCGACTTCAAATTTGATGAAATTCAACCTAAGCCAAACTGGAGAATTTATGTGGGGGACATTTGGAAGTTATACTGTGATGGATCGTCCAATCAACGGGGCAGTGGGGCTAGAGTAGCGATAATGGCTCCCGACGGGACAATAATTGAGCAGGCTGTCAAACTAGATTCGAAGCATCAAATAACGAGGCCGAATACGAGGCCCTGCTAACCGTCTTGCGCAATGCACATCTCCTAGGTGCTCGACGTCTGTTTATATTTTGCGATTCAAAATTGGTGATCAATGAACTAAAGGGGGAGTACGCAGCAAGAAACGATCATATGGCCGCTTACATGAAAACGACAAATTCCTTCCTGGCAAAATTTGACCATCATGAACTGAACCAAATAACCCGTGACCAGAACACACATGCAGATGCCCTGGCTTGCCTAGCCTCCGCCATCAACTCAGAGATTAAACGGACCATTGAAGTTGGTTTCATCCCAGAGCAGAGCATTGGCCCTTCTGAGGAAGTCCAAATCAATGTCATAGAGTCAGGACCGAGTTGGATGGACTCCATTGCTGCATTCCCGTCCTCTGAGCAGCTCCCAGAGGACAAGAAAAAAGCGCACAAGCTACGAAACAAAGCCCTGCGATACTACTTGGATCCGCAAGGAAAGCTTTATAAAAAATCCCTTTCTGGTCCATACCTGGAATGCGTTCATCCGGATAAAGTCGAGGAACTCCTGATTGAAATTCATGAAGGTAGCTGTGGTACCCATTCTGGGGGGCGCTCTTTGGTCCATCGAGCTATAACACAGGGGTATTATTGGCCGACAATGAGAGCTGATGCCGAATGTTATGTGAAAAAATGTGAACAGTGCTAGAAGTTCTCCTCGTTAACCCATCTGCCTGCTGAAGAGTTAAGCTTTATCACCAGTCCCTGGCCGTTCGCCCAGTGGGGACTTGATATCGTCGGACCATTGCCGAGGGCCCCAGGGATCAAGCGATATTTGATCGTCGTGACAGATTACTTCACAAAATGTGTCGAAATAGAGGCATTAACGCACATTCGAGATGCTGATGTGAAGCGCTTTGTATGGAGAAATATCATAACACGATTCGGTATTCCAAGAGCACTTATCTCAGACAATGGCACCCAGTTTGATTATGGCGTCTACCGAGAGCTGTGCAGTAAATATGGTATCTGACCTTACTTTTCCACGCCGGCTTATCCATAAAGTAATGGTCAAGCCGAAGCCTCTAACAAATCCATCTTGGACGGCATCAAGAAGAGGTTGGAGAAAGCTAAGGGCAAATGGGTCGAAGAATTGCCGAGTGTACTGTGGGCTCATCGAACAACACCGAGGTGATCCACTAGGGAAACGCCGTTTGCTTTATGCTTTGGAACCCAGGCAATCATACCCTTGGAGATCGGCCTTCCAACCCTAAAATCGAAAGTTTTTGATATGGGCCAAAACGACATGATGCTGGCCTTGGATTTGATTCTGATTGAAGAATGAAGAGATCGTGCCCTTTCATCCATGGCATGGTACCAGCAGCAGCTTTCTAAGTCATACATTCAACGTGTTCAGCTGCGCCGCTACACACCAGGAGAGTTGGTCCTGAAGAAAGTACTGCCAGCTACTAAGAAACCGGCTGATGGAAAATTGTGTCCTAAGTGGGACGGCCCCTATCAGGTCGATTCGATCGCAGGAGTAGGAGCGTACCAGCTCAAAGACATGTTTGGAAGGAGTCTGCCATGGCCTTGGAATTCAACGCACTTGCGTAAATTCTATCATTAAACCCGACTTATGGGGAATGATACTAGTTTTGAATGGTTCAACATGTACACATTCTACTTTTGTAATGCAAAGATCCCTGTTTACTCACGGTGAAATCCAGTTCAAAAGTGTTCCGATAAAAGCCTCTGGATTCGGAGCGCCCTTCGTGGATACCACGATTGGCCAAGTCTCCAAATTCGGAGCCCCATTAGTGCATGACACTTTTGGGCCGATTAAGACTCTGAATTCAGAGCACCCTTCGTGGATATCACGATTGGCCAAGATCAGTCTCCAAATTCGGAGCCCTATTAGTGCATGACATATAAACATAGGTTGGAACATGAAAACATTCAACACGAAGTGGGACAAGCCGTATACACAAAGGCTGAAACGTACAAATATTCAAAATGAAATAGGACAAGCCGTATAAACAAAGGCTGAAACATACAAATATTCAAAATGAAATAAAACAAGTCGTATAAATGAAGGCTCAAACATGCGAACATTCAAAATAAAATGTGTCCTTAGATAAATCGATTGACATCAAGTGTACTAATATAAATAGAAAGTACGCTACAAATTGAAAATTAAGCGTTTTATTAAAATTAGCCAATAAAAACATTGTGATACCCCTGTTCCATAGTATGCTAATTGGTCCTTAATTTGAGATGATTATGTGTTTAGCATGATTTTATGTGCCATTATATGAATATATGTGATTTTGAAGTTTTATCTATTCACCGTAGGAATATCTGTTTGAATAATCTGCTTTGGAAATTAAATTGAGGGCCTTATCGGCCACAGAACCCGAAATTGATTACGCCATTGTGATTAGCGTAATTTTTAGAGCCTACGGTGAAATTTAATTAAAAATTGATTCGGGCTAGATTAAATCGATTAAATTGATGTATTAAGTGCCCAAATATTTTATAATGAAATATTGTGTTGAGTGGGGCTAAAAAGGGGCCTTATTATAATCAATTCATCTCCCTTATATCATTTTGGCTGATGTTAACTCAAGAAAGGAAGAAGAGGGTCGGCCTTAGAGAGAGAGAGGGAGAGAATTGTGTAGTTTGGCTCAAGGCTTGGAAATCTTGAAGATTAAGTCCAAGAATTGACTAGAGTTTGGAAGATTGGGCTCCTTGGTAAGTAATTCATGTATTTTAGTTATCATCTTGTGAATTCAAGTTCTATAAATGGTCAAAGAGCGTGAATTAGTCTGAATGTAAGGGAATTGAGTTACTTGTGTTCAATTGAAGGTCAATGAAGGCATGCATGTATATAATTGTTGTGGAAATGCATAATCTAGCATATATTGAGTTGAACATGGAAATAAGGTGTTAAATCTTACATGCAAGCATGCTTTTGTTGTATTCCATGAGAATGGGCCGTTTTGCCATGAATGGAAACCTGAATGGGCCAAAGGCCAGAATGTTTGGAACTACAGTTACTTGATTTGAATGTCGTATAGTCATATATATCTGTTAAATAGAAGTATGAATTGGGCCCAAGGCCGTTTGGAGCATGTTGTTCTACATATTGTTATGTAACCTCTGTATTTGATATTATTCACTAGGCTATCGCTCACGCTCATTCATGTGTTTGTAGGTGAGCCAAGAGAAGTCCAGACCCTGCCCCAGTGAAGTCTACCAGGAACAACATGAGTTTTGGAGAGTCAGCCTTGTGTCTCACGCACGAGACCCATCCTTGCCATTTTGTTATGTATTTGTCTTTTTGTCTTGTTGGCAAGGACTTTATGTATATTGGTATATATTCTGTTATGGGTTGACTCAGTTTAAATGATCCTGTTTGTAAAGAACCTTATGGTATTGTACTTTGATGTGGGTTATTAACGTATAAGTAAGTGGTTTGTTTGAATATGCATATAAGCACGACTCTGTGGACAAAGTTTTAAATTTGTGCTTCTGTTTGGCCCTTTTACTCTATGGAGTTATGTCTGTTTTGGTTTGAGGCCGTAGGTAATCTCAAGATTATTGGCCGGTTATGTCCTTAACCCATAGGGGTGGGTTCGGGTCATGACAGAGTGGTATCAGAGCACGAGTTAATAACTCACACACTTGTCCAAAAAGAGCAATAAGTGTCTAGATAAGATCTAGGATGCATTCATGTTATAAATATGAATTTGGAAGCATTAATTATATGCTTAAATGTTTTGATATGAACAATTGTATGTGTAAGTTTTGAACTACTTGCATTGCAAATTATCTGAATATGTGTGCTTCTTAGTATGTGCATACTTGTGTACCTTTTGTATAAAATATAATGCCAGTTTAATCAGATGATGAGAACCAGAGGTGATGAGTTAGAGGAATCTTCTACTGCCAGAATGGACAGAATGGAAAGATTGATACAGGAAATGGCAGAAGCTTTAAGACAGCAACAGGAGTGGCAGCAACCACACCCGCCACCTCCACCTCCGGCACCACCCGTGCCAGATAATCAGAATGACGACCAGATTATAGCTCTCACCATGGAATTCAAGAAAATGAAACCACCACAGTTTCACGGGGGATTAGATCCGTTGAAAGCCGAAGCATGGGTCCTCGGCATTGAGAAATTATTTGAAGTGTTCCCCTGTTTAGAGACCCAGAA
The DNA here is from genome assembly GCA_036172215.1 of Camellia granthamiana. NCBI lineage: Eukaryota > Viridiplantae > Streptophyta > Magnoliopsida > Ericales > Theaceae > Camellia > Camellia granthamiana. The sequence goes on along the minus strand of CM069913.1, from coordinate 76,354,285 downwards.
AGTGCTTCTAGCCACTTTTATGCTAGAAGACGAAGCAAGAAGATGGTGGATGTTGATGCGAGAAAATCATAAGGATGTTGATTGGGTAAAGTTTCTAGAAATATTCTATGACAAGTACTTCCCGCAGTGTGTCCGGGATAGGAAAGTGGCAGAGTTCATGGAACTCAAGCAAGACAGCATGACTGTAGCTGAGTATGAGGCCAAATTTACTGAGTTGGCCAGGTTTGCACCACACATAATTGACACTGATTATAAAAAGGCAAGACACTTTGAAGGTGGGCTCCGAAGTGACATCTTAGAGAGAGTGAATGTCCTGAAGTTGGAGACCTACATTGGGGTGCTTGACAGGGCCATCATATCAGAGACTAACATAGCTAGACAGGCTAAGCCAGTAACAGAATGGAAAGGCAACAAAAGACAAGGCTTCTTTTCGAAGAAGAAATTCCTGAAAAAGCAAAACACGGGCTCCTCAACTACTTCAAGTTCTTCCCGAGACACAGCTCCCATGTGCAACATTTGTAGCAAAAGGCACCGTGGAGTCTGTTACCGTGCATCAGGAGCCTGTTTTAAGTGTGGGAAACAAGGGCATATAGCCCGAGATTGTAATCAGAATGGTGGAAAGGTAGCTGCTAGTTCCACTGCATCGATCCCAAAGCCGGTAAATACTTTGAAATCTGCTACTACTGGGGATACAGTGAGACAGGGGAGAGTTTTTTCACTTGTACCGGGCAATACACGGAATGCCAATGCCGTTGTCTCAGGTGCTATTTCAATATGTGATCAGGATGCCTTTGTATTAATTCATTCTGGATCAACGCACTCATTTGTGACATATACATTTGCATCTAGACTGAATAGACCCCTGGAGTTATTGCCATATTTGTTATGTGTGTCTGCTCCATCGAGGGAATCTGTGTTATGTGATTATATATATCGGTTTTGTGACATGCATATCGAGGATGCTACCCTATATGTAGATTTGTTGCCCTTGAACTTTAGACATTTCGATGTAATTTTGGGCATGGATTGGTTGACCAAGTATTGTGCCACCATAGACTGTATGACAAAAAGGGTTGTATTTAACCCACCAGAACAGAAAGAGATTGTGTTTGTGGGTAATGGGGTAGTGCCTCCACCTTATTTGATATCTGCAATGAAAGCATGTAAACTGATCAGGAAAGGGTGCTAGGGTTATTTGTGCTATGTGTTGTCTGAACAATCTGAGAATGTTGAATTGAATAATATTCCCATTGTCAGAGAATTTCCGGATGTGTTTCCGAATGAATTACCAGGGGAATTGGTAGACAGGGAGATCGAGTTTACTATTGAGACTGTGCCAGGCACCCAGCCTATCTCTAAAACTCCCTACAGAATGGCTACTGCCAAAATGAAAGAATTAAAGGAACAGTCGCAAGACCTTCTTGATAAAGGGTTTATCCGGCCTAGCACTTCGCCTTGGGGTGCACTAGTGTTATTTGTAAAGAAGAATGATGGTACTTTGCGCCTGTGTATTGATTACCGGGAATTGAATAAGGTAACGATAAAAAAAAAATATCCCTTACCCCGTATTGATGACTTATTTGACCAGTTGTAGGGATCACAGGTGTTTTCTAAGATCGATTTGAGATCCGGGTATCATCAGCTAAAAGTTAAGGCAGAAGATGTTGAGAAAACCGCCTTCAGAACGAGGTATGGTCATTTTGAGTTTCTTGTCATGCCGTTTGGAGTGACTAATGCTCCGACAGCATTTATGGACTTAATGAATAGAATTTTTAAAACCTACCTTGATGAGTTTGTTATTGTCTTCATTGATGATATTTTGATATACTCTAAAGATAGACTTGAACATGAACATCATTTGAGGACTGTTTTACAAATAATTCGGGAAAGAAAACTATTTGCTAAATTAAAGAAATGTGAGTTTTGGTTGGATGAGGTTGTTTTCTCAGGGCATGTGATCAACAAGGAAGGGATTTCAGTGGACCCGTAGAAGATAGAGGCAATTGTGAATTGGCCTACACCGACTAATGTGACAGAAGTCCGTAGCTTCATGGGCTTAGCTGTGTACTACAGGAGGTTTGTGAAGGATTTTTCAAAATTAGCTGTGCCTCTTACCCAATTGACACGTAAAGGGCAACCATTTGAGTGGAACGAAGAAAGAGAATCAGCCTTTCATGAATTGAAGACGAGACTGACTACTGCACCAATTTTGACACTACCTTCAGGTACGGAAAATTTTGTGATTTTCAGTGATGCATCTTATAAGGGTTTGGGTTGTGTGTTAATGCAGAATGGAAAGGTTATTGCTTATGCCTCTCGACAGTTGAGGCCACATGAGAAGAATTATCTAACACATGACCTAGAATTGGCCGCAGTTGTTTTTGCTTTGAAAATCTGGCGGCATTATTTGTATGGGGCAAAGTGTGAAGTCTACACAGTTCATAAGAGCCTGAAATACTTCTTCACGCAGAAAGAGTTGAATATGTGTCAGAGAAGATGGCTAGAACTGATAAAAGATTATGACCTAGAAATTCAGTACCACCCTGGGAAAGCTAATACAGTTGCTGATGCCTTGAGCAGAAAATCAACAGGGAGTATGGCTTGTTTGCTTACTGAACAGAGAGAGATCTTGCAAGATTTTGAGAAGTCTGAAATTGAAGTGGTAATGTGTGAACAGGGCGGATTGATAGCCGCTATTGTAGCCGAGCCGGCAATCATTGATGAAATCAAATAGAAACAGAAAGAGGATGAGTTCCTCAAGAAAGTGATTGACGAATTTGAGGCAAGCCCGAAAGCAGAATTCAGCATTGAGAATGAAATGTTGAGATTCCGGAACCGAATATGTGTCCCTGATATCCCGGAACTAAAGAAGAGGGTCTTAGATGAAGCCCACAGATCCGTATTTGCTATGCATCTGGGCAACAATAAAATGTACCGGGATTTGAAACAGACCTATTGGTGGCCTAAAATGAAGAAAGAGATTGTAGAATATGTGTCCAAGTGCCTTCAGTGTCAGCAAGTTAAGGCTGAACATCAGAAACCAGACGGTCTACTTCAACCTCTCCTTATTCCTGAATGGAAGTGGAAACATGTGACTATGGATTTCGTTGTTGGCCTACCTCGAACTTCTCGAGGTATGGACTCTGTTTGGGTTGTAGTTGATAGACTGACTAAATCTGCACATTTTCTGCCTGTCAAAACTACGTTTACTGCTTATAGATTGGCTACTATTTATGTTGATGAAATTGTCCGTTTACACGGAGTTCCGGTATCTATTGTGTCGGATAGAGATCCAAAATTTGTATCTAGATTGTGGAAGAGTTTGCAGGAAGCTATGGGAACAAAACTAAGGTTCAGTACTGCATTCCACCCACAGACAGATGGGCAGTCAGAACGAACAATACAAACTTCGGAAGATATGCTTCGGATGTGTGCTTTGGATTTTCGGGGGAGTTGGGAAGATTATTTGCCACTTGCAGAATTTGCTTATAATAACAGTTTCCACTCCAGCATCGGTATGGCACCATACGAGGCTTTGTATGGTAAGAGGTGTAGATCACCTATTTGTTGGACAGAGGTAGGGGATAGAGCTTTGCTTGGGCCAGAAATTGTGCAAGACACTTCTGAAAAGATTAAAACCATTCGACAAAGGCTCAAAACAGCTTAAGACCGAAAAAAGAGTTATGCAGATGTTCGGAGAAGACCTCTTGAGTATGAGGTTGGTGACCATGTGTTCATCCGTGTTTCTCCAATGAAAGGCCAAGTCAGATTTGGGAAAAAGGGCAAGTTGTCGCCCCGTTACGTTGGGTCGTTTCAGATTTTGGAGAGGCTTGGTCCAGTTGCCTACAAAGTTGCTTTGCCACCGAGATTCAAGCAAATCCATAATGTGTTTCATGTGTCGATGTTGAGGGGTTACCTCCAAGACCCGTTACATGTGATTGATTATCACCGGGTTGCTATTGATGAAAATATGAAATATGCTGAATGGCCGGAAAGAATTGTTAACCGACAAGTGAGAGAATTGAGAAACAAATCCATCCCAATGGTGAAAGTGGAATGGAATGAACACTATGGGACGGATGCTACATGGGAAAAAGAGGAGGAAATGCGCCTACGCTATCCACATTTGTTTCGCGACGAAGGTAAATTAAGTTTGGAGGACCAAACTTCCTAAAGGGGGGAAGACTGTGATACCCCTGTTCCATAGTATGCTAATTGGTCCTTAATTTGAGATGATTATGTGTTTAGCATGATTTTATGTGCCATTATATGAATATATGTGATTTTGAAGTTTTATCTATTCACCGTAGGAATATCTGTTTGAATAATCTGCTTTGGAAATTAAATTGAGGGCCTTATCGGCCACAGAACCCGAAATTGATTACGCCATTGTGATTAGCGTAATTTTTAGAGCCTACGGTGAAATTTAATTAAAAATTGATTCGGGCTAGATTAAATCGATTAAATTGATGTATTAAGTGCCCAAATATTTTATAATGAAATATTGTGTTGAGTGGGGCTAAAAAGGGGCCTTATTATAATCAATTCATCTCCCTTATATCATTTTGGCTGATGTTAACTCAAGAGAGGAAGGAGAGGGTCGGCCTTAGAGAGAGACAGGGAGAGAATTGTGTAGTTTGGCTCAAGGCTTGGAAATCTTGAAGATTAAGTCCAAGAATTGACTAGAGTTTGGAAGATTGGGCTCCTTGGTGAGTAATTCATGTATTTTAGTTATCATCTTGTGAATTCAAGTTCTATAAATGGTCAAAGAGCGTGAATTAGTCTGAATGTAAGGGAATTGAGTTGCTTGTGTTCAATTGAAGGTCAATGAAGGCATGCATGTATATAATTGTTGTGGAAATGCATAATCTAGCATGTATTGAGTTGAACATGGAAATAAGGTGTTAAATCTTACATGCAAGCATGCTTTTGTTGCATTCCATGAGAATGAACACCATTTGCATTGTTTGGGATGGAAATGAAATCAAGATTAGCATGCATGTTTGAATAATTAAGATATGAGCTTTGAATGTATGATTTTGTTTGTATTAGAATGAGTTGATGGGAGATTGGGGCATGCATGTTAATTAATTGTGAATTGGGCTCCATTGTAATGTGTTTTGGTGTTTATGGCATGTTAGCTTAACTATATTTGAGATTTGAGCCATAACATGCATGTTTTGTTGGTTGAAATTCGAATTGGAGCTCAAGAACTCAATTTGGAAAACCCAGATTTTTGATGTCCACTCGAGCGTGGGAATAGACGCTCGAACGGGAAAATCGTGCTCCTAGCACTTTTTGCAGAGTTGGATGTTTTCTCGAGCGTGATATCTCACGCTCGAGCGGTGAGTTTTTTTTGTAGACAGGCCTTCCGCTCGAGCGCTCTATTCCACGCTCGAGCATATTTTTCATGCAACCAGTACTTTTGCAGGCCTTAAGGGTCCACTCGAGCGGGGACCCTGTTCTCTGAAATTTTGTATGCTCGTTCTGTGTTTTGTTTTCCGTTTTCTTTCACTTGTAAGCACTCTTAGGCATTTGTTAAGCATTGAAAATAAGTTAATGAGATAAGAATAAAACCTAAAAAGGAATATGTGAATCAAAGAACGGATTGAACTGTTAGTGACCCTTTTTTTGTTTATGAAATGTGTAGGGTCAAGCTCCAGGGCAAATCCACAAGCCGATCACTGTAAGTAATATCGATATTTGAAAGCTTATCAATGTCCAATTATGTATTCCCTTACAAGCTTTATGAGTTGCTAATTGGGATTGTGGACAAAAGTCTGACATGAATGAATGATTGGACCAAAGGTCGTTTTGATAATAATAAATGGACCAAAGGTTGTTTTCATAGAAATGAACGGACCGAAGGTCGTTTTGATAAAACTGAATGGACCGAAGGTCATTTGGATAGAAATGAATGGACCGAAGGTCATTTTGATAGAACTGAATGGACCGAAGGTCGTTTTGATAGAAATGAACGGACCGAAGGTCGTTTTGACATATAGGAATGGACCGAAGGTCATTTTGACATGAGCGAGTGGGCCTAAGGCCGTTTTGACATAAATGAATGGACCGAAGGCCATTTTGACAGAAATGAATGGGCCGAAGGCCGTTTTGACATAAGTGAATGGGCCGAAGGCCGTTTTGCCATGAATGGAAACCTGAATGGGTCAAAGGCCAGAATGTTTGGAACTACAGTTACTTGATTTGAATGTCGTATAGTCATATATATCTGTTAAATAGAAGTATGAATTGGGCCCAAGGCCGTTTGGAGCATGTTGTTCTACATATTGTTATGCAACCTCTGTATTTGATATTATTCACTGGGCTATCGCTCACACTCATTCATGTGTTTGTAGGTGAGCCAAGAGAAGTCCAAACCCAGCCCCAGTGAAGTCTGCCAGGAACAACATGAGTTTTGGAGAGTCAGGCTTGTGTCTCACGCACGAGACCCATCCTTGCCATTTTGTTATGTATTTATCTTTTTGTCTTGTTGGCAAGGACTTTATGTATATTTGTATATATTCTGTTATGGGTTGACTCAGTTTAAATGATCCTGTCTATAAAGAACCTTATGGTATTGTACTTTGATGTGGGTTATTAACGTATAAGTAAGTGGTTTGTTTGAATGTGCATATAAGCACGGCTCTGTGGACAAAGTTTTAAATTTGTGCTTCCGTTTGGCCCCTTTACTCTGTGGAATTATGTCTGTTTTGGTTTGAGGCCGTAGGTAATCTCAGGATTACTGGCTGGTTATGTCTTTAACCCATATGTCTTTAACCCATAAGGGGAAGTCATTTTGTTGGTACAGCGGCAATGCAGAATTCACATCTGCTGCCTGGAGAGCCTCAGCTTGCTGAAGTGCCTTGATCTAGCCGTGCGTGAACCCACGATTTTCACATCGACAAACTTCCTCAGCGAGTTTCTCCATGGTCTTCTATATTCTGACCTTTCGGCCGTCATGGAAGCCTTTTTCATAGGCCGCGGTCCTCGCCGTCTCAATCGCAAACATGCTAGCCGTGTTCCGATTGGCAATAGCATTACTTATCAGCCTTTGAGTCACTCTCTCTCCCATAATCGGGTTAGGATGGTTGGCCGATTCAGATTCGGCAGACTTGATTTTCCTTAGCTCACGCTCCGCCTTCTCTGTGCAAGCTTCCAATTTCCAAATGCGTTCATCTCTCTGCTCTATATCACACCGAACGGCTTGAAGATGCATGTCGATTTCATAAGCGGTGTACAGCCCCTTCACCTCCCCATGAATGCCTTCACAAAACACTTCGAAATCCTACCGACCTACCATCGACTGCTGGACTTCAAGTGGAAAAATCTATCGAGCGAACTCGACTGCCACATTTGGATCTCGAACGATTGAATCCTCCTCTTTCATTAGTTTATTCTCCTCAAAGATTGCAAAACTCAATGGGCGCGGAGTCACATCGGATTTCCTTCTAGAACGGGGTTGAGGAGATCTGCCCTGTGGCTGCTTGTCCCTCATGGGTGACCTACTTCGACGACGAGGAGATTGGTGTCTCTCCCGATCCCTCGAAGTCCTACTTCCCATGCATGAAGGTTCGCCACTTCGACTCATATCTCCTTCCAGCTCAGCTAATGTCCTCGCTTCTCCTTTGCTGTTGAAGAAAAGTCTATTTGACATTCGCACCTATTTAACCTTCCTCAAAGAACTGGACTGAGTTACTGACTCTGAGCATATAAATAGGACCTTCATGCACTAGGTACACGCCCATTTATTCCCTACGGGGGCAGCACCTCCAAGGCAATTTCATTAATACTAAAAGCTCAATAGCCCTGCCCCGATTGAGTCATGTGCCCCAATCGCCCCACGAACCTTTGTTATTTGGCATTTTGGTTCATGAACCAGCTTGGGAAGGGAAGATTCATCAATACAATCGGTGTATTTGCCCCAGCGCCAAACGAACCTCCGTTATTCGGCATTTATGTTCATGAACCAGCTGGGGCAAGGGCAGATTCATTAATCTAGTCGGCTTCAGTGCCCCAGCCGCTTTATGAATCGATTTATTAGTACAACATTCATAAGTTCGTTTTATTCAGCTTTCTAGTTCATGAACCAGCTGGGGAAGGGCAGATTCATCAATCTAGTCAGCTTAAGTGCCCCAGCCGCTCCATGAATCGATTTGTCAGTACAACATTCATAAGTTCATTTTATTCGGCTTTCTAGTTCATGAACCAGCTGGAGCAAGGGCAGATTCATCAATCTAGTCGGCTTGAGTGCCCCAGCCGCTCCATGAATCGATTCATCAGTACAAATTTCAGAAGTTCATTTTATTCGATTTTCTAATTCATGAACCAGCTGGGGCAAGGGTAGATTCACCAATCTAGTCAGCTTAAGTGCCCCAGCCGCCCCATGAATTGATTTGTTAGTACAACTTTCATTAGTTCATTTAATTCGGCTTTCTAGTTCATGAACCAGCTATTCGTCAAGCTAATCGGCTTATGTACCCTAGCTGCCTTATGCACTGATCTATCAGCACCTCATGAATTCATTTTTATTCAGTCATCAATCAAATTCATTAATCTAATCGGCTAATAAGTTTGCCGTCTCACGTAGTCGTGACATTTTGTTCTAACTGCTGATTCTTTTAATTATGTACTCATATAACAAATAGTACAAGCAATAACTTAAGAGCATAGAAAATTTTCATTCATAAATTGGGCGCTAACAGCGGACATTTTACACATGAAAATCCCAAAAAGACGAAAATCAACTAAAAAAAAGCTGTGCATCTAAGATGCCTACAAAAAGCGAAAATACGCCTTAATCATTCCTCAGGGTTAGACGCCAGCGGGTCAACGACCACCTGCTCATATGGAATCGGCTGTGCTAATGTCACATTCACAGCAGCGAGGGTTTTGACCCAGTCGTGTTTGAAGCCCCGATTCTCAAACTTCGGTGCTTCTTCTGCGTAGTTCTCCAAGGCGGCCTCTTGCCCAACTTGGAACGCTTTGGAAATCTCAGGTCGGCCTTTTCCCTTGCCTTCTTTGATTCCTCCAAATCGGCTTCCAGCTTGGCGATTGCCTCCTGGACTAGCTTAAGTGCCTCATCGCTGTCCTTCGCCTTTTCCTCGGCGGCAAGCCTTAACTGATCAAGATTTCTAGCTCGTTTGGCCTTCGAGTCGGCTCTGGTGCGTTCCACCACCGCTTGCACTGCCTCGTGATCGGCCCTTTGAGAGGCCACCACAACCTTATTCTGTTCATTGTCAATTTCGGCTTTTAACAGGTCGATCTGTTCTATGGCATCATGTTGATGGCGGCCCATCTTGGCTATCCTGCCCACCGCCTACAAAACAAAGAAACAGCAAACAAATAATTAGAAAAATATTTACAAACGTGCATATGTAAAGACGAAAAATTGTAGATAAAACAAGTAACGTACCGATAGGGTTGACTGAGCGGCCAAAGCAATTAGCATCAGATCTGGCTCTGCTTGAAATATGGCTCTGTCGACCGGCAGGGATATCGAGGAGGCCATGCTCAAGGCTACAGCCGGGTCCCTCAAAGCCGAAGAGTCTGAAGAAATCGGCATATTTCTGACCCTTGGCTGAATCGTAAATGCAAGGACCAAATTCGACTCCTCAACTCGGGGCCGTTTATCACTTTGGTCCTTTTCTTGTTCCGCCTCTCGATCGGCGGGGCGCTTTTCGCCCCTTTGTTCACCCTCGTTGGGTTGCCCCACTTGCTCCATCTCGGTATTTTCAGGTTGACCCGTTTCTTCAGAAATAACCAAAGTAGACTCAGCGACCATGGCCGGTGTAGACTTAGTGACCGCAGTCGTTGAAGTTTCCAATCGGAAGGCCTCGGCTCTCCACCTAGCGGCCATCCTCTCAGTGTTCCTCTTTCGCGCGAGTTGTTGAAGTGTTTCCCCAGCCATATCCTCTGGATAAGCGCTAGGAAGATCCCCTAAATTTGTAAAAATGTCCTCAAAGACGTCCCATCGACCGGACGTGGATGGAGGGTCAGACAAATTCAGTCTTGCCTCCTCAAACGTTGAATTGAGGGCTTCGTCAACCTCGGTTCCCAATTGGTCCGGGTCCTCGGTGATCTGATCGACTTCTTGCTCTTCTGTGTGTTCCGAATTGGAGGCTTCTAAACCGATCTCCTTCAAATTTTTAAAGTTGGGGAAGATGAGGGCTGTAAGATGATCTTTGCCTTTTGGAACTAGAATATGGTCTGCCATCGAAAACGTTGTGTAGGATGGCGCATAGCGCAAGAGAATATGGGCCGCCCTTCCTTGCTTCTGAAGATTTGGACAACTAACAAATTGCAGAGCAGTTTTAATATCCGCAAGTACAACGTCGTTAGCCGAAACCAACACTTTCTTCAATGCGTTGCCTGCGCAAACAAAACGGTAAGTACATAAAAGGAGAGCCGAATAAAATGCAAAAATATAAGTAACTAGAATGAGCTATACGGCCACATGGGTTGCCTCTTTGCCTTGGCACGAGATCCAAGCAATCTTCACCCTTGCCGAATTCTCAGCTACCTTGAACAACGACCATCACGTCGTCAACACGCTTGCTAGAGCTGGCGAGCATGGTAACTAAATGATGATCGGTGTCCTTGGCCCTAAGAAAATAGCGTCCTAGACAGCCAGTAGACTTGGCTAAGGCAAAGCAATGCCGAATCGCAGGAATGCCTAGGTTAATCCTAAGACGACGGTTTAGCTCTATGATTCCCATTATGATGCGAAAAAAATTCACATTAGGCTGGGAAGGGATTAGGCCCAATGTCAAAGAACGGCTCTCAAAAACGGATGAAGGGAAAAACGGACGCCGCCTTCAACAATCGACATAAGAGGAAAGACGATCGTGCTCTCGTCGGTCCTCTGCATATCGGTGGTGTTGTCTTCCACAGGTGACAAATGAACGTCATCGGGGATGGAACAATGGCGGCGGAAGCCGGAAATTCGATTCGGAGAAAGGAGTGCTTCCAAATTTCTTGCCATCGTATTCATCCTAAGGGTTATGCAAAACTAATAATAAATGAGAAAATGGTATTGGGAGTGAAAGAGAAGAGAACTTACAGGGAGCGAAAGGAACAATGATAGACAGAAGAGAGTTGTAGAGGTCACAAGGTGGAGGAGTTGTACTAGAAGGCGAACCAAAAAATCTTGAGTATTCAAAGTGTACATTCGAAGAGACAAAATTTTAAATCACATTAAATGGAGGAAGCGTACGAAGAGGCGGAAACTTGTAATAATGAATAGAAAATGTGTGCATTCTGACACGCTTTGGAATGTAATGATGAATAGAAAACGTGTGCGTTCTGACACGCTTTGGAATGGGGTTAACTGCCAAAGTTTTGACTTTTCAAGATCGAAGCCAAACACGCCGACTAAACATAGTTAGTGGGGTGTTCGGGGGGCAATTGTGGTGGCCGAATAATTACAGACGCGGATAGGCAACATATAAATTCCTAATTGGTGTATAGCATGCATTTGACCCTGCCCCTGTCGTTTTCAGATGCCGAATAAGCCGAGCAGGGGGCCGATTAAATGGGGAGAGCCGAGTGAGTAAGTACATGACAGATCAAGAGCGGGCCCTACCTAGAAGACCAGGGGCGTATATAAATAGAAGGACAACAACCAAAGAGAGGTATGTGAGAATTAGTATGCTTAACTTGAGACACAAGCAATCTAGAGAGTACACACTAACTTATCCGTCGGAGTGCTAATTTCGGCATCCCTGACCAGAGTGTTCATTCCTTTTTAGGTGGCTAGCAGAAGATCACGAGTGTCCCCCAGGATCAGAAGAGTATTTCCAAACCACTTCTCCACATAGCTTTAGATGTCCTTAGGCAGTAAGCAGCATCACAGTTTGTTTTTAGGAGGTTGTAGGGAGCTGGAGACCAACCCTCAACTGCTGCTGACTCATGATTGATAGAAGACTAGTCCGACAATACAGAGGATAAGCGGGAGTGGTCATGATCCATCCAGAACTGAGAGATTTGGTAGAGAGTAGCAGCAGGGTCAATGGGCCTATGATTGAAAACTGAATCATTCCTAGACTTCCAAATAAACTAGCCAACAACAACCACAAATTTCATGAAATTTTGAGCATCAATCGAAGAGTTATGGATGAGAAACTGGTTGCTTGTCCATTTGGTGACATTTGAGATGGAGCCTCTATTAATTTGAAGATTTAAAGCACTGCCAAACCAAGCCGGTTGAGTCCATGGGCAGTCAAACAGGAGGTGCTCCACTGTTTCTGCATCTGATAGACAAATAGGACAGATGAGTGAAGGCCCGCATTTCCTCTTGTGAAGACCCACCTTGGTTTCAAGGAGATGACGACACACTCTCTACCAAAAATGCCTGAGTTTGGGAGGGATGCTAAGGTTCCATAGAGATTTCCACATGTTCTCATCTATTGTAGTAGAAGATGACGCCCTGACCTCTGGCTCCTTCCCTTGAAGAGACCTAGCAACCACATAACCAGATTTAACAGAGTAGATTCCTAATTTGTTAGGATGCCAAACTAAAAGGTCATCATGCTGTTCAACTGCAATAGGAATTTTCAAAATAGCGTCAATTTCTTGCAGTATGAGGATGTGCTGAAGAGTGCCCAGTTTTCACTGCCGAAGAGTAGGATCAATGATGTCAGCCACCAAACAAACAGGGTTGTTGATGGGCTTTGAGGATATAAGCTAAAAACCTTTGAGCGATGGAATCCACCGATCTTCCCAGAACATAATTTGACGCCCAGACTGAACTTGCCACCTTAAATCGGCTTCAAGAATGTCTCTGCCTTTAAGTAAACTAGTCCAAGCCCAAGATGCATTCGAGCCCTTTGTCGCCTGCATGAACGAGGAATGAGGGAAGTAGAGACCTATAAACATCCTAGCCCAGTAAGAATTAGGATTAGCTAAAAGTCTCCATCCTTGTTTGGCTAGCAGAGCTTGATTGAAAGCTTTGAAATCTCTAAACCCCAGTCCCCCACTGAATTTTGGGGAGGTCAAAGTATACTAGTTAGCCCAGCTAATGCCTCGGCTTTCTGGATCGCCATTCCACCGGAAGTTCTTAATCATGGAGTTGAGCTTGTCACAAAAGGTCTGAGGAAGTTCAAAACAGGACATCGTATAGGACGGAATGGATTGGACCACAGCCTTAATAAGAATTTCTTTACCAGCTTGAGACAGTAGTTTAGATTTCCACCCCTACATTTTAGCTAAGGCCGGTTCAATTAGGAAGTTATAAGCTTCGCCTTTGGATTTGCCCCAAGAAGCCGGGAGACCAAGGTATTTGGCCTTAGGGTCAGCTTGAGAGACATCCAAAATGTCACAGATAGCCTAGCAGTGGCAAGGAGAAGTGTTTGCTGAAAACAAAGCACCTGATTTGTCAAAGTTAAGAACTTGGCCAGATGCTGAACTATACACTTGAAGAAGCCTCAAAATACCTTGGCAATCCGACCTTTCTGCTGTGGAAAATAAAATTGCATCATCCACAAAAAATAGATGCGACAACTGAGGACAAGTCCTTTTCATCTTCAAACCAGACATGGAGTTGGTGGTGATGCTATGTGTGATGAGTAGAGAGAGAACATCCGTTACCATGATGAAAAAAAAGGGCGAAAGAGGGTCACCTTGCTGGAGACCACAGGCTGGGGTAAAAGATGTTCGACGCTCACCATTTGCAAACATTGAAAAGCTTACCGTCGAAACACATTCCATGATCAAATGCACCCACCGCTCATGAAAGCCCATTTTGAGCAAAAGAGCTTGCAAGAAGTCCCACTGAATTCGATCATATGCTTTATTGAAATCAAGTTTCAATGCCACATAACCTTTGCGTCCCTGTTTCTTGTGTTTAAGAAAATGAAAGGCCTCGTGAGCAATAAGGATACTATCTTGAATGAGTCGACCAAGCACGAAGGCAGCTTGCTGAGGAGAAATGAGCTTCTTAAGACACCCTTTTAATTTGTTGGCCAGTACCTTAGTGATAATCTTCATGAAAAAATTGAACAGGTTGATGGGATGATACTGACTGAGTTGGACAGGGGCTGTTACTTTAGGAATAAAAATAAGATTGGTATGATTCAACTCTCTTAGCAAAACCCCACTGTTAAATTTTTTTTTCACAGCCCGACACACCTCGGGGCCTACAACATCCCAATGTTTATGATAGAAGAGTCCAGGGAAACCATCTGGCCCAGGGGCCTTTAGAGATCCAAGCTGGAAGGTAGCTTTTTTGATTTCCCCATCCACTAGAGGCTTGAGGAGCTCCTCATTCATCCGAGTTGTAACTGAGAGGGGGACTACCGATAAAGCTTCTTCAAAATCCCGTGGGTCCCGTGCTTTGAAAAGGGTGGTGAAGAAAGAAGCAAGATGGGTGTTTATGGCGGAATCTGAGTCTAACCACTTGCCATCATCCCCTTTAAGCTTAACCAATTGGTTTCTTTGACACCTCTGGATGACTGTAGCATGGAAAAATGAAGTATTTTTATCGCCACAATTAAGCCAATTGATCCGAGAGCGTTGGTGTTGATACATCTCCTCGCGAAGTAGGACCATCTCAAACTCCTCCTTAAGGCTCCGTAGCTGAGTATCAGTGGCCTCAGAGTAAGGAAGTTGCTGAAGATTAAATATGACAGCTTTCAGATGGGTTAGTTTTCTCCTGTTGTCACCAAATTCAATCTTGCTCCACCTAGACAATTCAAATTTGCATCTTTGTAGCTTTTGAGAGACCTGAATCATAGGCGTACCCGCAAAGGGTTGGCTCCAATGTGTACGAATGATTTCAGCACAGAAAGGGCTAGTGGTCCACATTGATTCGAACTTGAACTGATGAGGTACCTTCTTAGGTGGGACATGGCAATGCAGGAGGAGGGGGCAGTGGTCAGAGCCTAAGAAAGCTTTATGATGCACCTGAGCATAAGGAAAAAGCTGCCTCCAATTGATGGTTGCAAAAGCCTTATCCAATCTCTCCCGAAGATGTTGTGGGCCTCGTTGGTTGTTAGTCCAAGTATAAGGGCTACCTTTAAATTCCAAGTCTAAGAATTCGCATTTAGACAAAACATGTTGAAACTAAGCCATTCTAGCTGGATTACAGGGGGTCAAACCTTGTTTTTCCCACGACATTCCCACCTCATTAAAGTCCCTAATGCACAACCATGGGTAATGATTGCCCTGTGCAATTTTCTCTAACACTGTCCAGAATAATTTTTGATCCACCAATCTCGGAGGGGCATAAACAAAAGTAGCAAGCCAATCAGATGGTTGAGAATTGTCGAAAATAATGCACTGAAACAAATTTTGTGACTTATACTGAACTTGCACATTGACCTCAGCTGTCCACCATAAGGCAAGACCACCTGAAAGACCCACTGGATCCACATAGCACTGATTTGGAAGAGTAAATAGCGTCTGAGAGATTCAAGCTTAGACTGCTTATTTTTGGTCTCCATTAAGAAGATTATTGTGGGGCGATGGGTTCTACATAACCCTTGGAGGATCTGGAAAGTCATAGTTCACTATGTCAGCCGCCAATTACTTCGACTAAATTGTAAACATATCTCATAGAATTTATAGAAAATGTGTTCAGTTGTATACCTTCCTGCAATTAGTATTAAACATTTTAAGAGTAAAATACTGTTAATAGTTTGGAAATAAAGGACTGTGGAATAAGTAGAATCCAAACTTTGACCCCCCAAATTCAAAAGATTGATGCTATACTGTTCCAGATTTATTAGCCATGAAAATTATCAAGAAAACCAGCATGTCATATAGATAAATAATTGTTGTGTTGCAGACCACAATTCAAATGAATCTCATCCACATTTGAATTCTGAAAAAAATTCTATCTTTTCTTTTTTTTTTTTTTTTTGATAATTAAATGTCAAGGATGAGGTGTTTCTTCCCCTGCCTCTCTTTGGTCATGCATAGGCTCTAGTTTGGATGTGTGACCTTACTTCGAGTGAGGCTCGCGCCTTAGCTCATGATAGGGAGTTGGACATTCCCGCTTTGATCCGTCGATTCTCAACCATTGGAGATAGAAGTGATTTCACTTGGCAGAGGCATCGCCAGCACGCTTTTTGCTTATGTCTTCTCGTACACTGCTTGCTTGTATCTAGCAGTGGTAGAGGTAGTATCAAATTGATTGAGGTGACTTAGCGCATTAAAGAGGGCTAGAGTTGTATCGGCTTCATGTGGTCGAGACCTTGATGGGCTTGAAAGCACTTCGTCAGCACGAGACCACCTAGTTTATGAGGAGCCCAATACTCCTTCAGGTTTTGTTTTCCACCCTTTCTTACTTTATGATTCTTGCATCACTTTGGCACTCAACACTCTGTTTTCTCAATAACCTTTTTCTCACTCTTTCCTCTTGATGCACATTTCTCTATTCTTTAGTCTCTCATTTCTTCCATCCCTTCATAGATATGGTTGATGGATAACTTGAAGGTTGTGAGCCCTTGGACCGGTTATTTGGCTAGGTCTTATTCCTTCCGCTTTCAGTTGGTGAGCTTTCCCTCAGAGGGGTTATGGTGTGATTAGATGTGTAATAGATCTACAAGTGACGTTTCTTGGCGATGCCCCTAGTTTGACTTGTCCCGGATGACTTATAGCATGTTCCGCTAGCCCGATGTAGTTGATTGGCTTGACTCGTTGCGCCTTCCACTTGTCCTTCAGATTTCAGCTACAGTTTGGAAATGATTTAAGAGACCCCTGACTTTTGGATTTCCCTTAAGGCCCTTAGCTTTGGATTATTCAATAAAAACCCTTAATTCCTTGTTTACTTCCAATTTTAACCCTAGAATAAAAAATGCATCCTGATTTGAACTGTGCAAACCCTAATCGATCTCGGTAACTTGGGAATCACTTCTAATATCCTAATATTAATTATTTGACTATCTAATTATAGATTGATTGCTCAAAATCCTAATTTCTGAATTTTTTTTTTATCGTTTTCGTTCATCCTTTAATTCAAAGCGAAGAAACTTAAACTGAATTGCCTTCCCTAACCCTTATTTAATCACCCACCCACCCCCTCCCTCCCGCCCCAAAAAAAAAAAAAAACCTTATTTAGTTAAATTCTACACTTAAATAGATTTTTCAATTCATAAATTAAGTCTTAGCCCTCACTTTTTATAAGATTTATACTTTGACTCCAAACTAGTCATTATACATACATATATCTATATAATAAAGCAGAACGGATTTTGAAACTATATAAAACGTATCAGAGATACAATTGATTTTAATGGTCAAGATGAATCCAAAGTACATATACATTTAGATCAATGGTCTATATATATTTAGTTCCTGCCCGTTTGAGCTCGTCTCTCCCTCTCTCCCACATTCCCAGACACGTTCTCTTCAACTCCCTCTCTCTCACGTTCTCTGTCACATTGTCTCTCACATTCTCACAAAATAGCCCACTACTACTCATTACCACAGCCATTAAAGAGAAAGACCGAATTCAACAAAAACCCAACCCTTCGATACCCGCCCTCCCTCCCTCTTCGCTACGTTACTCTTTCTTCCCTTACAACCCTTCGAACTCGGCTCCCTTCGCTATCCATGCAACCGACGCTGCTCTCGCAAGGTAAGATTGAGACTTTTCACTTGATTTTTGCCTCTCCCCTTCTCTCTCTGTTTTTCTTTTTGACTAATTTCCCTTACTACAATTTGGCTTGCTGCAGTTCAAACCCCGCTGTAGTTATCGACACGCTACCGATGCTGCTCTTGCAAGGTCAGATTGAGTCTTTTCACTTAATTTCTGCATCTCCCTTTCTCTCTCTGATTTTGTTTTTAACTAATTTCCCTTGCTGCAATTTGGCTTGCTGCAGTTCCAACCCCACTATCATCTTCAAGAACAAAGGTATTTTATCCCAATTTCAAGCTTGCTGTAGTTCTTTATTTTACATTTGCTTCAAGTTATATACATTGGGTTTGATTGGTGTGATTTGGGTTTGATATTTTTTACCCTTCTCTCTCTGTTCTTCTCCTTCATTTCATGAATACATAGTAAGGAGATCGTAATTACAGACTTCACAATTGTATATTAAAGTTTTGTTTATTAATTATTTGAATTTTGAAGTTTGTTTTTAGAATTTACATGTTTTGTATTGAATTTTAAGTATGTGATTGATTTAAAGCAATTTCATGTTTTTTTTTTTTTTTTTTGTATATAATTTATAGTTTCCTGGTTATGATTCTATGCCAAAATTGCTTTTTGTGTTTGTTTTTAAGTACCATGTTTTCATGAATTAGTCAATATATGGATTTCAAATTTGTGGGTATTTATAGATGTTATAAATACGGTTAGATTTCTCAAGTTTATTGCTAATCATTATACAGAATCTGTTGGTTTCAAATTCTAAGAATTTTTTAAACTGAAATGGAGTACTTGGGTTTTTTAACTACTTTCATGTTGTTGCTCTGTGAAATATTCTCACTAATTATGAAAGACGTAACTATCACAAAGAGCTTAACATTCTCTATGATTTCAGGAGCAGGGTTATCTTTTATTTGTTTGGTTTTTGTTCTGTTATTATAACCCTGCAAGTAAACAAGGGCAAGCAAGCATAGGATTTGTATCCAGTGTTTAAAGTGCATTTTCTTTGGCTAAGCGGATGAGATAAAGGCTGAAATGGAGTACTTGGGTTTTTAAACTACTTCCATGTTGTTGCTCTGTAAAATATTCTCACTCTCTCTATGGGAGCTTGCATTTTAAGGTTAGTATCCAAAGTTTGGTAATGAGGTACGGTGTTGCCTTTGAGTCAAACTTGGTTCTAGATCATGACACAATGCAATTATGCAATTGTCTATATTTTGTGGTTTGGTTACCAGATGTCATAGGATGAATTTTGTTGTGAAGCTACATACCATCTAGAGATTTGATTCATTGGTATTTTTCCACTTTATTTATTTATTTACTAGCGTATGCCCGTGCCTACAGGCACGGTGTAAATAATATTAAGATTAAAAGGCAATTATAAAAATATATTTAACAGACTGTACTCTACAATTCCAAACAAATCGAATATAAAAAAAAATTAAATATCAAATAATGCACACTAACCAATGCTCTGCAATTTAAAAGAAATTAAAATTAAAATGCACACCAGTTAGTGTTACTGCTGCCAATCAAATTATAACTACATAAGAAAAACAAAATTATATTGTCATACACCAAAATAGTGGGTTAAAACTTTATAAAAAAAAAAAAGAAAAAAAGAGTGGGTTAAAGCTTTCCATAATATACATGCTTTACAGAAAATATGTCAATAACACGTCTTCAAACATGTGTTTGCCCAAACTTCCTCCTCATTACTTTCAAAAAAGTCTTTGTACCTTATATGTATTCCCAATGAGGAACATGCACAACAATCTGGTAATTTGTGGAAGCGAAAATAAAAAATAAAAAATTATAGATTGATATATTTGTTGGAAATATACATATCAAAATACTTTGAGATTGAAATACCTTATTGTAGACATCCCATTTTTGACCGCCCTCAAGACTTGGGCATTACTGATGGTTTGCTCGGTGTTGAAAGTGTGCAGGGGCAAAAGTTCAGTTTCTTCGGCAAGGAGAGAGACAAATCTCAACTTCACACCCCATTTTGAACCAAAGCTATTTTGAATAGTTTTTAGACCTCGAAACCCTCTATTTCAAAACATTTTTGAAATAAAATTCCCACGATGTTCCGACGCTCGCATTTCGGTAAATGGTGCGCTTTTCGGTAAACCGAGCAAGGACAAAGTGGAGATGAATGAAAGAGAGATGAAATCTTTGAAAAATCTTTCAAAACACCTTACTTCGGGGTTTGAAGTTGAAGAGAAGAGGAGAAGAGGGGAGAAAACAAGTTGGAGAAGAGGTTCCGCATGAATTCGGGTAGAAGAGAGTCGAGCAGTCCTCGCTAAATCAAGCTCATCTATCTATACACTTGGAGTTAAGCTATGAGGCCATAACCATTGGAAAGAAGACTTCCGGGGCTTCATTTTGCACTCAAGAATCTCTCAAAACCAAGTCCGGATGGGGGAGGTATGATTGGTTGAAGTTGGGCATCATCCCGGTTGGATCGAGTCTGCGCGGCTTCACCAAAAAGGGCATAACTTTTTACACAGAAGGAATTTTAATGCAAGGTTTGCGCCATTGGAAAGCTAACTTCCGGGGTTTCAATCTGGACATCCATTGGCACTTTTTGACCTCATCAGCCACCCATCGGCACTCTATTTAGCCGACCGGCCAGTACAAATTGCAGGTCGGCAATTTATTTGGCCGATGACCTCTTTTCATGGCTGATTTGACCCTTTTGACTCTTGCAGGCATGGTGCATGCCAGCTGTGCCAGCTGGGATGCACAGACCCGACCCCCCATGCACATGTGTGACCCTTTTGCACCTTTGACCCCTTTTTTTCCCTCTAAGAGGTTGAACCCTTGGCCAAGCTTCTTGGAGAAGCTTGGCCAGCTATTTTAGCTTCCTCTAGAAGCCACAAACCCTTTGCACCCTTTGCCCCTTTCATTTGGCTTCTTGGAGAAGCCAAGAACCTTTACCTTTGCCTATTTAAGGAGCACTCCTCCTCCATTGTTTGGGGTTAGAGCTTTTGAGCAAAAAAAACCAGAAAGGAGACATATATATCTGATATACATACATACAACCCTTGATCTCTCTCTATATCTCACTCATTTGCCTCCAAAACTCCATAATTCTTGGCCTATTGCACTACAACCCCTAGCACAACACCTCCATCCTCCATTCCAGCACTTGGGAGGCCATTTGCAGAGGTTAGAAGCTTAGAAACTTGGACCAAGGGCTGCTGGTTTGCTGCTCTTCAAGGGTAAGCATCCATTTCCCTTAAACTTGCATTTTTTAGCTTCATTGGTTAGCCTTATTTACAAGTATTTTTGAGCTTCGATGTAAACTTTAAAGAGGCTTATTTTGAGCCCTTCTTCAACATTGAAGAAGGGCTCAACACTGTTGGGGACCTCCATGTATGACTTGCTTCATTACCCCTCTTTGGTCCCCATTTTTGCATGTTTGTTTAGCTTATTTTGCTTCTATTTTTCGGCCATGATCAGAACTGAGAGTGGCCATATTTTGACCCCCTTGACATGTTTCATTAAGGGTCTTTGGCTGTTTGATGCATGTTTTGTATACTTCATGTTATAGCCCTCTTGTGGCCTTAATCTTGCATTGCATTTTGAGCATGTTTGTATATTGATTTGGGGCTTGTCATCTACTGTAAGTAGTCATATTTTTGGTCTCTCTTCAGTGTTGTAGAAGGGTCTTTTTCTGTTTGGGCTTTGCATCTACCACTTACTTCATTGCCTCCCTTGCGGAGCCATTTTTGCATGCCATTTTAGTCCCATTTGTGTTTACTGTCTTTCCATGCTTTGTACTGTAAAAATGCTTGTCTCGGGGCTGCCTTGCTTCTGTCTCTCCATTACATGTTCAAATTATGCATGCTTTGTATAGCTATAAGCCATTTCATGCGCCTAATCTTGGGTTTCGGGGCCTATAGCATGCATTGGGTTACATATTTCCATGTTTTGGGACCATTTGCCATCATGTTCCAGCGCTGAAATCTGCATTTTTACATGCCATGTTTCATCATTTGCCATGCCTTGTTAGAGTTGCATGTTGTATCTTAGGATTGATCCATGCATTGGACATGTTTGTGTGCATTTCGGTTGCCTCATTTCACCTAATGGCCTCCTATGTGAGTGTGGCTGAGGCTATCTCATATTGGTGTAAGCCCATCTTGCATTGTGTATGCCATGTTTCAATGCGTTGTGCATGTTATGTTATGTACATTGTGTGTGCCATGTAGTTGCATTGCATGTTTGTGTGTTAGCTTGCATGCTTAGGTTGCATGTGCATTGTTGTGCATTGCCTCACCTCTTGATCAACGATGATTGAGGTTGGGTCCCTTGTATGTTTGTGTGCATTGCATTTGACATTGAAATGCAAACTTGGCCTCTTAGGCCATCATGCGTCGAAATGCGCCATTGATGGCCCGGGGGTCAAGGGCCATGCTCCCTTGAGTCCATTGCATGATAGGGAGTGTGTCCATGCATACATTGCCTTGAAATTCCATGCCATACACTGTCTGGCCTTGTTGCTATCGAAACTGTCTTCTGCAGGAATTGTTTGCCGACCGGCAGAACAGAGTGCCGACCGGCAATGTATTGGTGGCCGATAACCTCTTAAGCAGCCGATGGTCATTTTAAACAGCCGGTGGTCATTTCATCCAGCCGATGGTGTACTGCAGTGTGCAGGGAACATGCCCCAGAACTTTGGCAATTTTCATAGAAGCAGGGCAGTGTAAACAAAGGCAGCAGTGGTATGGTACGGACTTTCCGGGCAAGACAAGTTCGAGCATGCATCATTCGCGCATCCCGAGGCGCGGCTGTGGCCACTTTTCTTTTTGCATTAAATTTGTTAATTAGATTAGAGGTTTTGTAATAATTAATTCAGTATTATTTATTCGGCCTGTATATTCTTTTGGTCCCTCCGTGTGAGGGCGTATTTGTAATAAGTGTGCGTGAGTGTGTGTATGTCTTCCAACCCCACGTCTTTCTTCCCTTTTATTTACCTGCTTATGATGGTAGACTAGGGCATAGTTAAATTAGCATACCTCATGTTATGCATGCGTGCATCATTCATCAGTATCGCATGCACCGGGCTCGGTACATCATGCTAACTGCATTGTATTTCAATTCCAAATTGAATACGTGTTATCTGTCGCATTTCACATGCCATGTTTAGGATAGTTGAGCCTATTATAGCTGCATTCTGTATGTGATGCATTAGTCACTCTAACATGAACTAGGGCATGCATGTTTGCTAACTAGTTTATTGTTTTGGCACGGAGTACGATGTAAGTATTTATGCTTTAGCATATCGCATGCGTGTGAATGTTAACATGACAGCATGATTACCATGTGGCTAAATGCTTATATGAGATAAACTGTTTGAATGCCTGTGGGTGGAGGTTGGATTGATTGAGTTGGAAAAACTCGTTGAAATCCGTGTTTTAGCCTACTTGCGAGTAGCAAATTCCAAAGCGCTTTTCAAAACAAACGGATATGCAATGCTTGTTTCCAAGTTAGGCAATCTAGTCTATACTTGTTTGCTGTGCGCATAACATAGTAATTCTAGGCTAATAACCGGAATAAGAACATGTAATGTTTTCAAAATCGGATATCATGGTTAGTAGAGGCCGGTCTTCGGATCGGGCGAAAGGGGGTGCTCACAGCTGACCTTCCCCGATCGTACCCAAGCTCCCGAGCCAAGACAACTTTGGTGATGACGGACACATGGCCTTCGGCACCGAGTCAGGATTTCCTAAATTTCCCATTTTAAAAATATTTAGGTGGCGACTCTGTATCTGGCAAAGCAGTCCATGTTTGGCACTTCTTTCAAAAATCTGTTTTCTCAAAACGATTTGCCGGATTTGGACTCTTTGGTTCAGACTTAGAACCGTGACAAATTGAGTCCTTGAACTGTAGTGACCCCAATATGAACGGAATGGGACCTAACCCTCCCCGGGCGTTCGGGGACGTCTACAGTTTCTGGCGACTCTGCTGGGGATTTTTAGAGTGCTTGACTCAAACTCGTGATATCCTGTTTTGACTACACTTATGTGTTTCTTTGCATTGCATGTGCATTGGTGCGCCTAGGACACCGTGTTGGCCATCTGCTACTCTTGAGCGGTTTGCTGGAGGCTTGTCTTGTCAAGGCATCACCATAAGGCTGACCGGTTGTGGGCTCTGCCAGTATGAGAACACAAACCCCGGTTTTACCAGGGGCACCCTTTTCGACCATTCGACCTAGTGCATGTTCGGAATCCATAGTGACCATTCCAAACTAGGACAGGTTGCTTACCCGATTTTAGGTTGTTTGAAACTGCTGCGTGCGTAGTGAAACCCTAGCTCCTGACAAAATAGGACAGGGAAACCCTACCCCAGCATAGGGGTGTTTTGGCTCTCTCTTACTTGCTATGTGCTTTTAGAGTGTATCTCTACAGGAACGCATATACCAGTTTGCGAGTCTGGGCATCAGGCCTGCGGGCACCAGTATTAGTATTTTTGAGAATCAGTTATATCTGCGGGTATCAGATTCAGATTTGGGGCAGTGATTTTGGGGAACAGTGATCAGTAATAGAACACAGTCGTTCAGCTCTACTCGTATCTGTTTTGGTGAAGTTGAGCTGAGATGCTGTCTGTTTTCCTTTTTGCTAGGTAGTCTTGGAACCATAGCTTCAGAAGGCTCCACTATCTCCCAGGTACATTGGATTTGTACTGATAGACTTTGTCAGGTCAGAGACTCAGTTCAAGGGTAATCAGGGCTAGAGAAGGCTAGTCAGGCACAGATCACCAGTTCAGCAGTTACCAGATCAGTGGCCCTTATCCACCCCTCTAGTGAACAGGTCAGTCAGATGGATCAGCAGAATACATCAGGGATGGAGGCAATGATGCGTCAAATGCAGGAAACTATGAAACTCATGCAACAAGACGCTATCCGCCAAGCGGAATTTTCTAAGCAGCAAGCTGCAATCATGGCTCAGCAGGCTGAGCTCATCACCAGGCTGCAACAGCAAAGCGGCGCATCTGCTTCACAACAAGTTCCTCCCCCACCAGGAGCTCCAGCACCTGGAGAGACGCCAAATGTCCAAAATGTCCAAGAGGATACAGACCTTCCAACGAGGCCAACTCCGCCCCCGATTCTACAGCAACTATCTAAGGCACCCACGCCTGTCAATGTGCCGGACTCTCCCTTCGAGTTCGAAGCGGACCCCACAGCGCTGAAGTTGAGTAAGCTGGAAAAGATGTTTAAGAAATCCCAAGGAGTCAACTCCATTCCCGACATTGAGGATGGGTATACGGACGCAGCTGTGACGCTGCCAGATCGGTTCAAGATGCCACAAATCGACCGATTTGATGGGTCCGGGGACCCCATGGTGCACCTGAGGCTGTTTTCAGATGTCTTAAGGCTGATGGGCCTCACCAGACTACAGAAGCTGTCTCTGTTTGGCCGAACCCTGTCAGGTGTGGCGGCCATCTGGTACGTGAAACTGGAAGACGATGTTAAGAGGAATTGGGATGAGATAGTCGAGGCTTTCGTCGATCAATACTCCTACAATACACAAATTGAGATTACAACCCGTGATCTCGAGACGACTAGGCAGGAGCCAAAGGAAAGTTTCTCCGATTTTGTAACTCGGTGGAGGGCCAAGGCCTCAATGATGACCATTAGGCCAACGGACAAGGATCAAATACGGATGGTTGTGCGCAACCTCCAACCCAAGCTCATGCAGAAAATGATTGTTCTCCCATTCCCTACCTTTTCAGATCTACATGAGATGGGAGTACAAATCGAGGACGCTATAAAGCAAGGCCTTATTGACCAGGAAAAGGAGCAGCCCAGGAGGGCGTTTACCCGCAGTTCGAATGCGACCACCAGTGGTGATGCAGCTGCAAGATCTTCTGAAGTGGGCATGGTCACCAACACCACATCACAAAAAGCTACCCCATTCACCAGTGCGTCCGGAAGTAGCTCACAGAAAACCAAATATCCACGTCGAGTCAAGAGGGTTTTCACCTCACTTTATATGCCTTTGTCAAAGGCTCTAGAGGTCTTAATCCGGAAAGGACATCTGAAACCATTGGAATAACAGCCCTTACCTGATCCTCTCCCTCCAAAGCATGACAGGACTAAGTACTGTGCCTACCATCAACAAACTGGTCATGAGACTGATAGCTGCTTTCGTCTGCGCCATGATGTACAAGATTTGTTTGACAACAAGGTCATTGCCGCACTAGCTCAGCAAAGTCTATCACCACTTGATCAGTGAACTTGTGGGGGATAATGTGATGTGATCGAGGGATGAACCACCTGCGGGCGGCGTTCAGTTTATTTCAAATATGGTGTATGGCACGCACTGTTTTGAGCATTTGCAAATACTAGTTTTTGTACTTTCTGGCTTGGGTATTGAGCCAGTTCTATTGTTTTGTTTAGAGTCTGTCTCTTTGTTTTGAGTCAATCTTTTTGGTTAAGGTCTGTCTTGTTGTATCGAGTCAGTCCTGTTATGTAGGAGTCGAGTGATTCCGGGGGTGTTACCTCGGACATCACCATTTTGTTTTGTGTTTGTCTTTTCATTTTCTTTTGAGTCTGTTTCTGCCTTGGAGCCAGTTACACCAGAAGATTTGAATGGAACAGCAGTGATTTTCACACTCTTGTGTTTGTATCTGCCATGTGCTCGTTGTGCCAGAAATTCCAAATGAGATGGCAGTATTTGAGTAGAAGCTGTGTCTTTTCTGTGCCTTGAACTCATTGCATCGACCTAAGTTTTCCAAAAGCTTTTTTGAACACTGCGGTGAAAACGAAGATGAAGGAATTCCTCGGGATTTGCAAAATTTGATCAATTTGAGAGAAAGAGAGGCGTGCTAAGCCCTTAATGATTGAGATCATGCTTGTTAGTGTGAGTACTGAGAAGGACCCTAGCTTTGATCCAGATTGGTTCTACACTGTCTTCAGCACGAGCGATTTGTCGCTTTCTTAAAAACTTTCAAAAAATGTTTTGCGCGGTCCTGTGAAGACATGTGTGGAATCGCTCTTGAGATTGTGCAGCTTAGGATCGCTCTCGACCTCAAGACTCAACCCCTTTGCTTTCAAACCTTGAACTTGGATTCAGAACGTTCAAAGGACAATCATGATGTGAGGCCTGTGTGGCCAGATTTGAAGTAGCCCTCGAACAAGAGGCACCGAAGTCAGATCAAGAGGATCAGATGTTGTCAAAAGAAGCTTGCAAAGCTAGATCAGAAGCACCCCTCGAACTAGGGGCAAAAAAAAATATCCGATGTGCTCGAAGAGCCAAAGGTGGATCTTTCTGCAAATCAATACAACAGCCACTCTCCTGGATACAGAGGGCTTCAATCTCAAAACCATTTGGCATGGACTTGTTACACTTTTACCCTTTGAGAGGCTCGCTGGGCCGAAAACCCGAAAGGGCGACCCAGGCAAAAGTTAGAGCAAAGAAAAAAATACAAAATACAAAAAGAAATACAAAAATACAAAAAAGCAAAAAAGCAAAAAAGGAGAAGAAAAAAAGAATGAAAAGACAAAAAAAGAGAAAAAAAAAAAAGAAAAACAAAGCTCGCAAGGTTGAAAACCTGCAACAGGCGCCTTGGCAAAAGTTAGAGCATAAAAAGGAGAGGTTAAATACCCGAGTGTACCTTAACCCCGAACTACGCAAGGCTTGATTCCCATGTTTGGGATACGTAGGCAACTTCACTTTGAAGTCCAGCCACAAACACTTCAAATTCGATTGTGTCCATGTAATGGTTTTGACCATCCTTGCCTTCTCTGTATCCGAGAGTTCGGTTGTAATCATCGCTCTGAGGACTGATCACAATGCGCCGCGGTGCCATTCACACAAGGGGCAACTTTCCATTGCCATTCAATGCGCTGCGGTGCCATTCAAACAAGGGGTAGCTTTCCGTTGCCATTCAATGTGCCGCGGTGCCATTCAAACAAGGGGCAACTTTCCGTTGCCATGCAGCTCCCCTCAAGCAAGGGGCAATTTTCCTTCGAATCTGAGGTTGCGCATCTCGAGAGTGGGTTCTACGCTCGTTGAGCAGTGACCGTTTGCAAAAACAGTTTTTGGGAATTTTTACTGAGGTTGACTGATTTTCTCTAGAAAATTATTCCATTTTTCCAAAACTGGACCGTTTTCTTGGACCCAAAAAAGGAAAATTTTCAGTGCTCATAGCCTGACTTGCATGATTTTAAATCAGAAAATCGAACAAGCATGTTAATCTAACTCTCATGTTGGTCAAAATTGTTTTAGTAGAAAGCAAAATAAAAAAAATGGTCAAAATGATGAACTAGGGGCACAGTTGAGTCAGGCTTCCTGTCTTTTCCCCGTCGCCAGCATACTTGCCAGAAAGGGCACAACTGAAGTCAACGACAAAATGCAGAAAGCTCTCTCATCCTCCGAGCAACGAGGTATCAAGCCAAGTGCGAAGCACGAACTGGAATGGATCAGGATGTTCCACTTCCTCATCTGGACAGATCTAACCACGTCCAAACTCCCTAGCAGAGCATCGTCAACCAATGTCAACTACAGATTTGCTACACACCCAGTTGTGGCGCAACCCCTCTGTGGGAAAGTTCATTGCTGTGTGCAGAAGAAAAAGAATCTAGCAGAATGCTAGGGGCAAGAGCCCGCAACTTCTTGTCTATCCACCAACCACTCTGGGGAGGGATGAAAAATGAGAGATTGAAGAATAGAGAGATGTGCGCTGAGAGAAAAAGTGAGGAAAAGGGCTTTTTCAGAAAAACAGAGCTTGAGGGCCGAGTGATGTGAGAATCACAAATGAGAAAGGGTGGGAAATAATACCCGGTGAAACAGGCTCCCTGTGCACATTTGAGTCTTGTGTTTTGTTTTGTCTGTCTTGATTCTTGTTTTGAGTCGTTTCGACTGTCAATAGATGTGTTTAGGTTGTTTACCTTTTTGTTTTCCGTTGTTGAGTCGTGGTGTGCTGTGTTCAGTCGTAGGCTCAATACCCGGTCAAGAACTCATCTCTCAATTTCAAATTCAAAAATAAAATCATTTTGTGCTCAGAGTGCTGTGCCATTCTCCACATTTGTGCAAAACAATATTTGTTCTTTCATAAAACCGCAGGGTTCAACCCAGGTCATGTGAGAACAGTAGAACCAGGACCTATCCGAAGCTATAATGGTTCCGAACTGCAAAGCAATAGCAAAAGAGGAAAACGTCGGGTATCTGAGTTCGTTTCAACTTCAGTAAGTTCTGAGACTACATCCCGTGTGTACCTCTTCAGGCCTTGCCAATGCTCCGAAGTATGAGTGTACCTCTACCTCAAGCTCAAGATCAAGTCTGCTTCAAGCCAGAATAGTGTATCAATCACGCCTCATTTATTTAGTGTATCAATCACACTTCATTCACTCAGTGTATCTAACACACCTTATTTGCCTTAGTGTATCAATCACACTTCATTCACTTCGTGTATCTATCACACCATTCTTCTCTTCATATCACATGTTTACTTTAGTGTATCCATCACACCTCATTCATTCTGTTTGCCTCATGTATCTGTCACATGTTTATTTAGTGTATTAATCACACTCTCTTCACTTAGTGTATCTACCACCCACATTTTCATTTTGTGTATCTATCACGCACATATTCACTTTTGTGTATCTATTACACTCTCACTCAGTGTATCAATCACACTTCACTCATTTTGTGCGTCTATCACACACATTCTCGTTTTTTGTATCACACTTCATTGATTTAGTATATCTATCATACTCTGT
Organism: Camellia granthamiana; assembly: GCA_036172215.1. Taxonomy (NCBI): domain Eukaryota; kingdom Viridiplantae; phylum Streptophyta; class Magnoliopsida; order Ericales; family Theaceae; genus Camellia; species Camellia granthamiana. Next base: position 76,324,958 of record CM069913.1, on the reverse strand, counting down.
TCACTGGGTGCATCTATCACACTTTGTGTTCACTTTTAGTATATCCATCATACTCTGTTCACTGAGTGCATCTATCACACTTTGTGTTCACTTTTAGTATATCCATCATACTTTGTTCACTAAGTGCATCTATCACACTTCGTGTTCACATTTAGTATATCAATCATACTTGTTCACTAAGTGCATCTATCACACTTTGTGTTCACTTTTAGTATATCCATCATACTCTGTTCACTGAGTGCATCTATCACACTTTGTGTTCACTTTTAGTATATCCATCATACTTTGTTCACTAAGTGCATCTATCACACTTCGTGTTCACATTCAGTATATCCATCATACTTGTTCACTAAGTGCATCTATCACACTTTGTGTTCACCTTTAGTATATCAATCATACTTGTTCACTAAGTGCATCTATCACACTTTGTGTTCACTTTTAGTATATCCATCATACTCTGTTCACTGAGTGCATCTATCACACTTTGTGTTCACTTTTAGTATATCCATCATACTTTGTTCACTAAGTGCATCTATCACACTTCGTGTTCACATTCAGTATATCCATCATACTTGTTCACTAAGTGCATCTATCACACTTTGTGTTCACCTTTGGTATATCAATCATACTTGTTCACTAAGTGCATCTATCACACTTCGTGTTCACATTCAGTATATCCATCATACTTGTTCACTAAGTACATCTATCACACTTCGTGTTCACATTCAGTATATCCACCATACTTGTTCACTAAGTGCATCTATCACACTTTGTGTTCACCTTTAGTATATCAATCATACTTTGTTCACTAAGTGCATCGATCACACTTCGTGTTCACCTATTGTGTATCCATCACATTTGTTCACTTAGTGCATCTATCACACTTTGTGTTTGCCTTTTGTGTATCCATCACGCTTTGCTCACTTCATTCATCTTGTGTATCCATCACACTTTGCTTCATACAGTGTATCCATCACACACTTTTACTTTGTGTATCAATCACATGCTCGCTTTGTGTATCAATCACACACTTTTACTTTGTGTATCTATCACACTATGCTCATCTTGTGTATCCATCACACTCGCTTCACTTTGTGTATCTACCACACACGTTCACTTTTTGTATCTATCACATGCCCCCTTTGTGTATCCACCACACACATTTGCTTAGTATATCTATCACATATTTGCTTAGTGTATCCATCACACTCGTTTTGCTTTGTGTATCAATCACACTCTCTTCACTTAGTGTATCAACCACATTTTATTCATATAGTGTATCCATCACACTCTCTTCACTTTCGTGTATCCATCACACATGTTTGTCCACTTAGTGTATCTATCACGCTTTGTTCGCTTTTGTGTATCTAACGCACGTGTTCGTGAGAATTGCATAATTCTCTTACATCCTTTCTGCATGAGATGTAGTTTGGTTCATGTTTACTTGCTTGCATAGCATTTCGCTTAAAATGTTGCATTTATTTTGCATAATTGCTTCATCACAGCATCCTTTGCATGATCATAAGTTATGCACTTGCATTGTGCATCACTTTGTATCCTGCCCCCGAACTACGCTGGTTTGATTCCTTGCAAAGGGATACGTAGGCAGCCTGCGGGCACAACCATTTATTTATCTATATTTTGTTTGTTTGTCCAAGTCTTCGGCCTTGTCAAAAATAGGCCGTCTCTGGGCTTTGACATTCACTCCCGTCATTGTTATGACTTTCGAGTTCTGTCAAAGAGGGGCAACTGTAGACACCCCATTTTTGACCGCCCTCAAGACTTGGGCATTACTGATGGTTTGCTCGGTGTTGAAAGTGTGCAGGGGCAAAAGTTCAGTTTCTTCGGCAAGGAGAGAGACAAATCTCAACTTCACACCCCATTTTGAACCAAAGCTATTTTTAATGGTTTTTAGACCTCGAAACCCTCTCTTTCAAAACATTTTTGAAATAAAATTCCCACGATGTTCCGACGCTCGCATTTCGGTAAATGATGCGCTTTTCGGTAAACCGAGCAAGGACAAAGTGGAGATGAATGAAAGAGAGATGAAATCTTTGAAAAATCTTTCAAAACACCTTACTTCGAGGTTTGAAGTTGAAGAGAAGAGGAGAAGAGGGGAGAAAACAAGTTGGAGAAGAGGTTCGGCATGAATTCGGGTAGAAGAGAGTCGAGCAGTCCTCGCTAAATCAAGCTCATCTATCTATACACTTGGAGTTAAGCTATGAGGCCATAACCATTGTAAAGAAGACTTCTGGGGCTTCATTTTGCACTCAAGAATCTCTCAAAACCAAGTCCGGATGGGGGAGGTATGATTGGTTGAAGTTGGGCATCATCCCGGTTGGATCGAGTCTGCGCGGCTTCACCAAAAAAGGCATAACTTTTTGCACAGAAGGAATTTTAATGCAAGGTTTGCGCCATTGGAAAGCTAACTTCCGGGGCTTCAATGTGAACGTCCACCGGCACTTTTTGACCTCATCAACCACCCATCGGCACTCTATTTAGCCGACCGGCCAGTACAAATTGCAGGTCGGCAATTTATTGTGCCGACCGGCAATTTATTTGGCCGATGACCTCTTTTCATGGCCGATTTGACCCTTTTGACTCTTGCAGGCATGGTGCATGCCAGCTGTGCCAGCTGGGATGCACAGACCCGACCCCCCATGCACATGTGTGACCCCTTTGCACCTTTGACCCTTTTTTTTCCCTCTAAGAGGTTGAACCCTTGGCCAAGCTTCTTGGAGAAGCTTGGCCGGCTGTTTTAGCTTCCTCTAGAAGCCACAAACCCTTTGCACCCTTTGCCCCTTTCATTTGGCTTCTTGGAGAAGCCAAGAACCTTTACCTTTGCCTATTTAAGGAGCACTCCTCCTCCATTGTTTGGGGTTAGAGCTTTTGAGCAAAAAAAAAACCAGAAAGGAGACATATATATCTGATATACATACATACAACCCTTGATCTCTCTCTATATCTCACTCATTTGCCTCCAAAACTCCATAGTTCTTGGCCTATTGCACTACAACCCCTTGCACAACACCTCCATCCTCCATTCCAGCACTTGGGAGGCCATTTGCAAAGGTTAGAAGCTTAGAAACTTGGACCAAGGGCTGCTGGTTTGCTGCTCTTCAAGGGTAAGCATCCATTTCCCTTAAACTTGCATTTTTTAGCTTCATTGGTTAGCCTTATTTACAAGTATTTTTGAGCTTCGATGTAAACTTTAAAGAGGCTTATTTTGAGCCCTTCTTCAACATTGAAGAAGGGCTCAACACTGTTGGGGACCTCCATGTATGACTTGCTTCATTACCCCTCTTTGGTCCCCATTTTTGCATGTTTGTTTAGCTTATTTTGCTTCTATTTTTTGGCCATGATCAGAACTGAGAGTGGCCATATTTTGACCCCCTTGACATGTTTCATTAAGGGTCTTTGGCTGTTTGATGCATGTTTTGTATACTTCATGTTATAGCCCTCTTGTGGCCTTAATCTTGCATTGCATTTTGAGCATGTTTGTATATTGATTTGGGGCTTGTCATCTACTGTAAGTAGTCATATTTTTGGTCTCTCTTCAGTGTTGTAGAAGGGTCTTTTTCTGTTTGGGCTTTGCATCTACCACTTACTTCATTGCCTCCCTTGCGGAGCCATTTTTGCATGCCATTTTAGTCCCATTTGTGTTTATTGTCTTTCCATGCTTTGTACTGTAAAAATGCTTGTCTCGGGGCTGCCTTGCTTCTGTCTCTCCATTACATGTTCAAATTATGCATGCTTTGTATAGCTATAAGCCATTTCATGCGCCTAATCTTGGGTTTCGGGGCCTATAGCATGCATTGGGTTACATATTTCCATGTTTTGGGACCATTTGCCATCATGTTCCAGCGCTGAAATCTGCATTTTTACATGCCATGTTTCATCATTTGCCATGCCTTGTTAGAGTTGCATGTTGTATCTTAGGATTGATCCATGCATTGGACATGTTTGTGTGCATTTCGGTTGCCTCATTTCACCTAATGGCCTCCTATGTGAGTGTGGCTGAGGCTATCTCATATTGGTGTAAGCCCATCTTGCATTGTGTATGCCATGTTTCAATGCGTTGTGCATGTTATGTTATGTACATTGTGTGTGCCATGTAGTTGCATTGCATGTTTGTGTGTTAGCTTGCATGCTTAGGTTGCATGTGCATTGTTGTGCATTGCCTCACCTCTTGATCAACCATGATTGAGGTTGGGTCCCTTGTATGTTTGTGTGCATTGCATTTGACATTGAAATGCAAACTTGGCCTCTTAGGCCATCATGCGTCGAAATGCGCCATTGATGGCCCGGGGGTCAAGGGCCATGCTCCCTTGAGTCCATTGCATGATAGGGAGTGTGTCCATGCATACATTGCCTTGAAATTCCATGCCATACACTGTCTGGCCTTGTTGCTCTCAAAACTGTCTTCTGCAGGAATTGTTTGCCGACCGGCAGAACAGAGTGCCGACCGGCAATGTATTGGTGGCCGATAACCTCTTAAGCAGCCGATGGTCATTTTAAACGGCCGGTGGTCATTTCATCCAGCCGATGGTGTACTGCAGTGTGCAGGGAACATGCCCCAGAACTTTGGCAATTTTCATAGAAGCAGGGCAGTGTAAACAAAGGCAGCAGTGGTATGGTATGGACTTTCCGGGCAAGACAAGTTCGAGCATGCATCATTCGCGCATCCCGAGGCGCGGCTGTGGCCACTTTTCTTCTTGCATTAAATTTGTTAATTAGATTAGAGGTTTTGTAATAATTAATTCAGTATTATTTATTCGGCCTGTATATTCTTTTGGTCCCTCCGTGTGAGGGCGTATTTGTAATAAGTGTGCGTGAGTGTGTGTATGTCTTCCAACCCCACGTCTTTCTTCCCTTTTATTTACCTGCTTATGATGGTAGACTAGGGCATATTTAAATTAGCATACCTCATGTTATGCATGCGTGCATCATTCATCAGTATCGCATGCACCGGGCTCGGCACATCATGCTAACTGCATTGTATTTGAATTCCAAATTGAATACGTGTTATCTGTCGCATTTCACATGCCATGTTTAGGATAGCCGAGCCTATTATAGCTGCATTCTGTATGTGATGCATTAGTCACTCTAACATGAACTAGGGCATGCATGTTTGCTAACTAGTTTATTGTTTTGGCACGGAGTACGATGTAAGTATTTATGCTTTAGCATATCGCATGCGTGTGAATGTTAACATGACAGCATGATTACCATGTGGCTAAATGCTTATATGAGATAAACTGTTTGAATGCCTGTGGGTGGAGGTTGGATTGTTTGAGTTGGAAAAACTCGTTGAAATCCGTGTTTTAGCCTACTTGCGAGTAGCAAATTCCAAAGCGCTTTTCAAAACAAACGGATATGCAATGCTTGTTTCCAAGTTAGGCAATCTAGTCTATACTTGTTTGCTGTGCGCATAACATAGTAATTCTAGGCTAATAACCGGAATAAGAACATGTAATGTTTTCAAAATCGGATATCATGGTTAGTAGAGGCCGGTCTTCGGACCGGGCGAAAGGGGGTGCTCACAGCTGACCTTCCCCGATCGTACCCAAGCTCCCGAGCCAAGACAACTTTGGTGATGACGGACACGTGGCCTTCGGCACCGAGTCAGGGTTTCCTAAATTTCCCATTTTAAAAATATTTAGGTGGCGACTCTGTATCTGGCAAAGCAGTCCATGTTTGGCACTTCTTTCAAAAATCTGTTTTCTCAAAACGATTTGCCGGATTTGGACTCTTTGGTTCAGACTTAGAACCGTGACAAATTGAGTCCTTGAACTGTAGTGACCCCAATATGAACGGAACGGGACCTAACCCTCCCGGGGCGTTCGGGGACGTCTACACTTATCACATCCCCATCGAAGCAAGCTAGTTGTATTTCTCCTTTTAAGCTCCATAAATTTTTCGATGCAATCCTAAAAAAATCGATTTTTCCAATTATTATTAAATTGAAATTTTATTAAAAAAGAAAGAAAGATAAATAATCAATAGAAATAAATCTACATGGTTACCTATTGATAAAACATGATTTAATGAACATGGAACACTACAACAATACTTCAGGATAAATAATATTTGTAGTAGAATCCAAACTATCTTTACAGAGGAGAATACTTATACGATCAAAGGATGTACATCTGGACAATGCCACATATAATTGGCAATGGCTAAACACTTGTATGCGTAAATCAACCCCAACAAATTTCACAGATTGTCCTTGAGATTTATTAATGGTCAAGGCATATGCTAATCGAACTGGAAATTAACGTCTTGTCATTTGGAAAGGCATTTGTGAAGAAGATGGTGTCAAAGATATCCTTGGTATGAATGCCAAATTGCCAAACTTTTCTCCAGTTAAAATTTGAGCTTCAATTATGTGAGTGTTGCACCTAGTAACCATCAATCTTGTACCATTACATAGTCCATCTTTCGATGTAATATTTCTTAACAATATTATAGGACAACCCACTTTCAATTCCAACTTCAAAGTTGGTAGCCCAGGAGGATCCAATGAATTTAAATATTCATTAGGATATCTATTTGTAATGGTAGAATCAATTTCATTATCTTCAGACATTTTATCTACTGCAAAATAAGTATATAATCTCCCTGGAAAGATATTCAACGGAATAGCATTAATGTCACTGACATCATCGTTACGCACAGATAGAATGGTGCTTTCAGTTAAAAATGTTGGGGTCGACGTCTCTATCATATTCAACTGTGGGTAAACTGTAGAGAGTAATTCATTCAAATCTTGACATTTGTGTATTGTTGGTGGAAGGTTGATGATTTCTTGAGGATTAGTCCCAATCTAAAAAAAGTGAAATCAATTAAAAAATATATGAGTGTAAACACAATTTATTAATTTAAAATAATCTTCACAATAAAGAAAAAGGTTAAAATAGTGTTACCTCTATCAAGAAATTTGCAAAAATAGCATTTTCATGGTCTCCATGATTCAAGCGCATATTCAAATCCAAAGTTAAGATATGTATTTGCTTCCATATAACAGAGTGTCTTAATGATGCATTCACAATTTGCACACGAACTCCTTTGGGTATAATTGGTAAGATTTGTCGAAAGTCTCCACCAAGAACAACAGTAATACCCCCAAATGCCTTTTCACTATAACGAATATCCCTTCATGTACGATCAACCGCCTTAACACAATGTCTATGTTGCATAGGAACTTCATCCCAAATTATGAGTTTTGTTTCTCTAAACAACTCAGCTTGTAATGATTGTTTGGTAATATAGCGGTCCCGGGTTTACCCCTGTTGTATAGCGATCCGGACATGTGTCCGTGGATGTTGGTAGTTGAGTATTGTCTTGTTTACATCCTTTCTTGCTTTGTAATTGAGTTACAGGATGTGTTGGGCAGGTTTGTTACAGGTTGGTTGAGCTTAGGAACCAAGTCTAGTTGCCCAGGTTTTGGCTGGTCCGCTCGAGCGGAGGTATTTACGCTCGAGCGGAGAGGTTGTTGTTGCTTGTACGCTCGAGCGGGGATTTTGGCGCTCGAGCGGAGAATGCACCCTTTCAGTATTTCGTGCACCTGCAAAACTCCTGCAAGTGTGGTTCCTACGCTCGAGCGGGTTTGGTGCGCTCGAGCGGGGATGTTGCGCTCGAGCGGACAGTGTGTTTTTGGTGAGAGTTCTGGGAGGGGGAGAACTGCGCTCGAGCGGGCTGGTATCTGCGCTCGAGCGGACGAACTTTGTGTCTGTGTCTTGGCGCTCGAGCGGACAATGTTGCGCTCGAGCGGACCATGTTTTTGTGTCTTTGCGCTCGAGCGGAGTGGCTTACGCTCGAGCGGACCTGTCGTATATCTGAGAGTGGCTGGGCATTTTAAATCACTTTTTGACTTATCTTCTCTCTCTTACTTTACCAAAAACGCCATTTTCAGAGCTTCTCACTCAAAAACCTTAACTTCTCTCTTAGTATTGATCTAGCTAGGGTGTTTTGCTCACCTTTGGTCTTCACAAAAAGGGTGTAGATCGTCGAGGGCGTTCTTTTGATCTGAATAGTTTGGTGTTTGGAGCATTTTGGTTTTGGGTCCTTCTCCTTTGGAACTCATTCTTTGAGGTAGGGATATCCTACTCCTCTTTATGAGTTTTGTCTTTAAATTTTAGCATTTTGATATGTTGGAAGTTGTTGTGTGATTTTGGGAAACTTTGGGCCATTGTGTAATTTTATAAAAGTTGGGGGTTTTCATCTATGATAAACCTAGAAGCATGTTTGGTATAGAAACATGGAATTAATGTTGAAACATTAAGGAAATTGGAACCTAAGGGTTGTGATGTTAATTATGGAGAATGCCCTAATTACATTGATTGATTAATTTGGATAATTAATTGTATTGATTTGTGATGTATATAATTGTTGTTTATATGCATTGTGTTGTGTTGGAGGAGATAGGGGATGTACTCCACGGTTTAGGGGAAGATAGGGGATGAACCTCTAAACCGGATGTTGTTGGGAGAAGATAGGGGATGAACTCCGTAGATAGAGCTGGTATGCTTATCTAGAAATGTATTGACAGAGCGTATATGCTTGTCTTTGGAAGTATTGATGAAGTGAAAAGTGTTGGCATGAGTGTTTGTCTCATGTGTGATGTTTGGCCAGGTTCTGAGCCAAGGTTATGAATGGCAAGTAAAAGGAAAAGAAATGGAAATTTGTAAGGAAATATAGACTTAAGTGTCTTGGAATTGTGTTATGTTATGAATGAATGTAAAAGTGTTGACCATCTATCAACTGTTAATCTTTTAGTCATTGTTCATAATTGGTTTAGTATATTTCTACTTGGCTGTGGCTCACCCTATATGGGAACATCATTTTCAGGTACAGGAAGCATGCCACCTCCAAGGACTTAGCTTGGGAGGCTAGTGGCGGACAGACTTTTTGGTTGTCTTTCCTTTTGTGTATTACATGTAAATTCAAGCCGAGGGCTTTATGTGTAAATGAGTTAGCACTCTACTTTTGTGTAACCAAGTGTTAACTTGGAAAGCTGTAAGCCCTTAGGGCATTTGCTTTTGTTGTTAACATGTGATACTTTTTGTAATAGAACTCTGGTGAATGGAAGGATGTGGACCTTTTATATATCATAGCATGTCTATATTGTTGGGATTAATGTTATTATTTCGAGGGCGTTACAACTTGGTATCAGAGCGTACCGGGTTCGAATACTTTGGGTACGTGGGAAGTGATTAGGATCACAATGGGTTTGTCTCGCTTGTTAGAGACTTAGGTGTAATATTATATGCTTATGTGATAGCATGCTGATGTGATTATTTGGGTATGGGATTTAATTTCTAGGATGTTGATTGGATCTTTGGGTTTCTGGGAGTCTTGTTGGAAAAGCACTTGATCAATGCTATTTCTAACCGGTACTCTAGTAACGCCTTGGGACTATCATTATCCGGAAATGAAATTCGTAAGTGCTTATGTGTTTATGTGCTTACGTGGAATGAGTTACAGTTGTCCATGCATTAGGACGTGAGTGTTTAGTTTTGGCACGTTTATGAATGTGCTAACGTTCTGTGTTACCTTTATTAGGATGTCAAGACGAGCAAGAGGTGGTAGGCGTGGTAGGCCTAGGAGGCAGGAGGTGCCATTACCGGAGGAGATTCCGGCAGTTCAGGAGGGGGTTGGTCAGGCCAATGTGGCCGAACCAGCGGGTCAGCAGGCCATGAGTGCCTTGGCCCAGGAGATAGCAGGAGCTCTGGGTATTCTCAGAGCAGGGAATCAGGCAGCTGAGGCAGGGCCTTCCTTCTTGAAGAGGGAGTTCTTCCGGTCTAACCCGGAGGAGTTTGTTGGGGATCCTAAGGAGCCACTGAAGGCAGACGAGTGGCTAGAACAGATGAGTAAAACGTTCGAGATGCTAGGCGTTGAGGACGGAGCATTGAAAGTGACCTTGGCATCCTTCCAGCTGAAGGGAGATGCGGGTCAATGGTGGAAGTATGAGAAAGCTCGTGTTGGTGGTACTTGGGAGGCGTTTGTGAATGCTTTCCAGGAGAGGTTTTTATCTGCTGTGGCTAGAGAGAGGCTGAGGGATCACTTCAGCCGGCTTAAGTAGGAGGGTTTGTCTGTGGCCGAGTTTGAGGCTACATTTACTAGCTTGTCCAGGTTTGCACCTGAACTTGTGGCGACAGAGGAGCGCCGTTGCTACGAGTTTGAGCGGAAGTTGAGATGGGATCTCAAGTTGAAAGTTGGTGGACCCTACATTCGAGATTACAGGCATTTGGTGGATGCTGCAGCTCATATGGAGCTGATGATGCAGGAGGGAGAGGAGGAGAAACATGGAGGCTCCAAGAGGGGCCAAGAGGGACAGGGTGATGGTAGGAGGCAGAGGGGTTATAACCCTCAGCCGTCCCAGGGTGGTTTGGCCAGGTCGACTTTCCCAGTACCGAGTGCAGGCTCCGGGAGGGGCAATCAGGGAGAGTTTACCCCGTTTCAAGTGTGGCCAGCCGGGTCACAAAGCTTCAGTTTGCCCGCAGAAGGGCGGGGGTCAGAGAGCTGCTTCTTCGTCAGCTAGACCGCAGAGTCAGAGTTCGGGCAGGGGGCAGCCCTTGTCTTGTTATCAGTGTGGACAGCCTGGGCACATGAAAAGGTTTTGCCCACGGTTGAGTGCCACTTCTGGAGCGTCTGGTTCTAGACAGACGCATGGATTTCAGCCAGCCCAGTCTGTGCAGGCCTCGAGGGCCAATCCGGGGGCTTCATCGTCCCAGTCAGTGCAGCAGTCGTATGCTCCTAGAGGTGAGCAGGTTGATCAGGGGCCTACAGGGCGCGCGTATGCTGTTACCGCGCAGGACCTAGTACCGGCTCCATCAGTAGTGAGAGGTACCTTTCTGTTTTGCAACTCGGTTGCTAGAGTGTTGATAGATACGGGTGCATCTCATTCTTTTGTATCTGCTGCATTTGCATCTGTGTTGGAGTTGGAGTTAGCACTATTAGCATCTCCTATTTGTGTTGTGTCACCTATTGGGGGTGAGTTGATTTTGAAACACGGATGTAGAGGTTGTGATATCGAGGTCGACGATCATCTTCTTCCGTTTCCATTTGTAGTTATGCCCATGAAGGGCTTTGATGTTATTTTGGGTATGGACTGGTTATCGTCATATCGAGCAGTTATTGATTGCTACCGCCAGAGGGTCACTTGTTGTACCGTGAGCGGGGAGTATTTTCATTTCTTGGGAGACCGGGTTGGTAGTGTAGTGCCACCGGGGTATGGTCCGCGAGGGCGGAATGAGCTTAGTGGTCTGCTTGCTAGCTTTGAGAGTGGTGAGTGTGATGAGACCCAGATTGTGTTGCCGAAGGTAGTTTGTGAGTACTCGGATGTTTTTCCCGAGGACCTTGTTGATTTGCCACCTCACCGAGAGATTGAGTTCTCTATCGATTTAGTGCCCGGCACGGCGCCGATTTCTATGGCACCTTACCGTTTTGCTCCAGCAGAGTTAGTTGAGTTGAAAGTTCAGCTCCAGGAATTGCTAGATAAGGGCTTTGTTCGCCCTAGTGTTTCACCGTGGGGAGCGCCGGCACTCTTTGCTAAGAAGAAAGATGGTGCCTTGAGATTGTGTATTGACTACTGGAAGTTGAATCGGGCTACGGTTAAGAATAAGTACCCTATGCCCCGTATAGATGATTTGTTTGACCAGTTGAAGGGTTCCCGTTGTTTCTCTAAGATAGATTTGAGATCGGGTTACCACCAGTTGAGGGTCAGGGAGGAGGATATTCCGAAGACGGCATTCCGTACGCGGTATGGCCATTATGAGTTTCTGGTAATGCCATTTGGGCTTACCAACGCACCGGCAGTCTTTATGGACTTGATGAACCGGATCTTCCGGGAATTCTTGAATCGTTTTGTAGTCGTCTTCGTGGACGACATTCTTATCTATTCACCTTCAGAGGAGGAGCACGAGGAACGCTTGAGAGTGGTGCTTGAGTTGCTTAGAGCCCATAGGCTGTATGCCAAGTTTGGGAAGTGTGAGTTTTGGCTAAGAGAAGTCAAGTTCTTAGGCCATGTGGTTTCCGGGGAAGGGGTGTCCGTTGATACATCCAAGACTGAGGCAGTGCAAGATTGGGCACAGCCTAAGAGTGTGTTTGAGATCCGCAGTTTTCTGGGATTAGCTGGGTATTACCGCCGGTTTGTGAAGGATTTCTCCAGGTTAGCTTCACCGTTGACCAGATTGACTCGGAGGGGAGTCAGCTTTGTATGGAGTGAGACTTGTGAAAAGTCGTTCCAGGAGTTGAAAGTTAGACTGACCACCGCGCCGGTCTTGATTATTCTGGAGAGAGGGTTGGGTTATGCAGTCTATTGTGATGCCTCACGAGAGGGTTTGGGTTGTGTGTTGATGCAAGAGGGGAAAGTGGTAGCTTATGGCTCACGTCAGTTGAAAATTCACGAGAAGAATTACCCTACGCATGATCTAGAGTTAGCGGCTGTGATCTTTGCCTTGAAAATCTGGAGGCACTACCTTTATGGTGAGAGATTCGAGGTGTTCTCGGATCACAAGAGTCTGAAATATCTGTTTTCACAGAAGGACTTGAATTTGAGGCAGAGGAGGTGGATGGAGTTCATTGAGGATTACGACTTCGAGTTGCATTATCACCCGGGGAAGGCCAATGTTGTGGCCGATGCCCTTAGCAGGAAATCCGTTAATGATGTAGCTTGTATAGCCATCCGGGAGTGGGAGATGTTGGGGGCCATTGGAGAGTTTGATTTGCTTTTGGGCAAATCCGTTGAGGCTGCGGCCTTGTTTTCTGTTGTTGCGCAGCCTACGCTTGTAACTAGAGTGTTAGAGGCACAGAGAGGTGACCTTGAGGTAGAATCCCTCCGAGAGAAGATCTCCAGTGGGAAGGTTGAGAAGGGTTTGACGGTGTATCCCGACCTGAGTGTGAGATACCGAGACCGTTTGCTTGTACCGGAATCTTGTCGAGAGGAGGTACTCCGAGAGTTTCACCATTCGCGCCTTGCGGTGCATCCGGGAGGTACTAAGATGTACCGGGATTTGGGTCGCCAGTTTTGGTGGCGGGGTATGAAGAGAGATGTGGCAATTTTCGTGTCTAAGTGCCTTACTTGTCAGCAAGTGAAGGCCGAGCATCAGAGGCCAGCGGGTTTGTTACAACCCTTGCCTATTGCCGAGTGGAAGTGGGAGCATGTCACTATGGACTTCGTTGTAGGTCTTCCGAGGACTCAGCGGAGTAGTGATGCTATTTGGGTGGTTGTAGACCGGTTGACTAAGTCGGCGCACTTCATTCCTATGCGCGTGAGAGATTCAGTAGATCATCTTGCCGACTTGTATATTCGGGACATAGTGAGGTTGCACGGGGTCCCAGTGACGATCGTCTCAGATAGAGATCCTCGTTTTACTGCTAGGTTGTGGCAGAGTTTGCAGAGTGCCTTGGGCACTAAGTTGACCTTTAGTACAGCTTATCACCCTCAGACTGACGGGCAGTCCGAGCGTACTATTCAGATCCTCGAGGATATGCTTCGGGGTTGTGTCCTTGATTTCAGTGGGACGTGGGAGAGGCACTTACCATTGGTAGAGTTCGCCTACAACAACAGTTTTCAGTCTAGTATCGGTATGGCACCGTTTGAGGCCTTGTATGGCCGACCCTGTAGGTCTCCAGTTTGTTGGGCCGAGGTGGGTGATACACCTTTGTTGGGTCCGGAGTTGGTTAAGGAGACGACGGAGAAAGTTGAGCTTATCCGTAAGAGGCTTGTTACAGCCCAGAGTCGTCAGAAATCTTATGCTGACCGTAGGAGAAGACCATTGGAGTTTGAGATGGGTGATCATGTGTTTCTGAAGATATCACCTAGACGGGGTTTGATGAGGTTTGGGAAGAGTGGGAAGTTATCCCCTCGGTTTATTGGTCCTTTTGAGATCCTTGAGAGGGTTGGCGAGGTTGCTTATCGTTTAGCTTTGCCGCCACAGTTGGCCGGAGTTCATGACGTGTTTCATGTGAGTATGCTTCGGAAGTATGAGCCGGATCCATCACATGTGTTGGATTGGACCGACTTAGAGGTAGATGAGGATGCCTCGTACGAGGAGAGACCGGTTCGGGTCTTGGATAGGCGGGATCAAGTCCTGCGTGGCAAGACCATTCCTTTGGTGAAGGTTTTGTGGAAATATCACGGAGTGGAGGAGGCCACTTGGGAACGTGAGTTGGGAGTCCGCGAGAAATATCCGGACTTGTTTGTTGATGTGTAATCAAGTGTTGCAATTGTGTAATTGTAATGAACTTTAAGAGCATTAAAAATGTCTCAAATTGAAAAACATGGTGCATGTTTTGGTTAATGTATATGTTGTAGAACTTGCCTTGTTATGGGAGTTGATTATAATATTGCATGTGTTGGCTATATTATAATATTGCATGTGTTGGCTATATTATAGAAATGGAATTGTATCATGATTATTGCTTATGATATGAATTGTGAACCATGTGTGTTGGAAATGGTTGAAATGAAAAGAGAATGCATGTCGAAATGTATATGTTGTAGAATGCCTCTTGATAAGAGATGGAATGACCGGGAATGGGTCGAATTGTGAAATGTTGTGGTATAGCATTGTTTAAAAGAGAGGAAAACTTGCTTTTCAAAAACTTGTTCTAAATTTCGGGGACGAAATTCTTTAAGGGGGGGAGGTTATAGCGGTCCCGGGTTTACCCCTGTTGTATAGCGATCCGGACATGTGTCCGTGGATGTTGGTAGTTGAGTATTGTCTTGTTTACATCCTTTCTTGCTTTGTAATTGAGTTACAGGATGTGTTGGGCAGGTTTGTTACAGGTTGGTTGAGCTTAGGAACCAAGTCTAGTTGCCCAGGTTTTGGCTGGTCCGCTCGAGCGGAGGTATTTACGCTCGAGCGGAGAGGTTGTTGTTGCTTGTACGCTCGAGCGGGGATTTTGGCGCTCGAGCGGAGAATGCACCCTTTCAGTATTTCGTGCACCTGCAAAACTCCTGCAAGTGTGGTTCCTACGCTCGAGCGGGTTTGGTGCGCTCGAGCGGGGATGTTGCGCTCGAGCGGACAGTGTGTTTTTGGTGAGAGTTCTGGGAGGGGGAGAACTGCGCTCGAGCGGGCTGGTATCTGCGCTCGAGCGGACGAACTTTGTGTCTGTGTCTTGGCACTCGAGCGGACAATGTTGCGCTCGAGCGGACCATGTTTTTGTGTCTTTGCGCTCGAGCGGAGTGGCTTACGCTCGAGCGGACCTGTCGTATATCTGAGAGTGGCTGGGCATTTTAAATCACTTTTTGACTTATCTTCTCTCTCTTACTTTACCAAAAACGCCATTTTCAGAGCTTCTCACTCAAAAACCTTAACTTCTCTCTTAGTATTGATCTAGCTAGGGTGTTTTGCTCACCTTTGGTCTTCACAAAAAGGGTGTAGATCGTCGAGGGCGTTCTTTTGATCCGAATAGTTTGGTGTTTGGAGCATTTTGGTTTTGGGTCCATCTCCTTTGGAACTCATTCTTTGAGGTAGGGATATCCTACTCCTCTTTATGAGTTTTGTCTTTAAATTTTAGCATTTTGATATGTTGGAAGTTGTTGTGTGATTTTGGGAAACTTTGGGCCATTGTGTAATTTTATAAAAGTTGGGGGTTTTCATCTATGATAAACCTAGAAGCATGTTTGGTATAGAAACATGGAATTAATGTTGAAACATTAAGGAAATTGGAACCTAAGGGTTGTGATGTTAATTATGGAGAATGCCCTAATTACATTGATTGATTAATTTGGATAATTAATTGTATTGATTTGTGATGTATATAATTGTTGTTTATATGCATTGTGTTGTGTTGGAGGAGATAGGAGATGTACTCCACGGTTTAGGGGAAGATAGGGGATGAACCTCTAAACCGGATGTTGTTGGGAGAAGATAGGGGATGAACTCCGTAGATAGAGCTGGTATGCTTATCTAGAAATGTATTGACAGAGCGTATATGCTTGTCTTTGGAAGTATTGATGAAGTGAAAAGTGTTGGCATGAGTGTTTGTCTCATGTGTGATGTTTGGCCAGGTTCTGAGCCAAGGTTATGAAATGGCAAGTAAAAGGAAAAGAAATGGAAATTTGTAAGGAAATATAGACTTAAGTGTCTTGGAATTGTGTTATGTTATGAATGAATGTAAAAGTGTTGACCATCTATCAACTGTTAATCTTTTAGTCATTGTTCATAATTGGTTTAGTATATTTCTACTGGGCTGTGGCTCACCCTATATGGGAACATCATTTTCAGGTACAGGAAGCATGCCACCTCTAAGGACTTAGCTTGGGAGGCTAGTGGCGGACAGACTTTTTGGTTGTCTTTCCTTTTGTGTATTACATGTAAATTCAAGCCGAGGGCTTTATGTGTAAATGAGTTAGCACTCTACTTTTGTGTAACCAAGTGTTAACTTGGAAAGCTGTAAGCCCTTAGGGCATTTGCTTTTGTTGTTAACATGTGATACTTTTTGTAATAGAACTCTGGTGAATGGAAGGATGTGGACCTTTTATATATCATAGCATGTCTATATTGTTGGGATTAATGTTATTATTTCGAGGGCGTTACAGGTAAACCCACAAAGTGAATTTTCCAAGACATATAACGTAATGGAAAATGTTGAATGTGCAGTGCGACCTCCTACCAATAACAATGATGCAATTCCAGATGAAACCACAGCAACAACGATATGCCCAAGACTGCGACATTTTAATGCAATCGTATTGTACAAAAATGTTTTTCCTATTCTAGCACCCCCATTCAGAAAGAAAACAGTTCCTTCATTATGAAAAATTGAAGAAGTGATTGTGTTATAAGCATTCCGTTGTCCATTGTTGAGAGAATCAATAGTAATTTGTGGATCTGCTGTTGTGCCTCATTTTGCAACTATTGATGTCTAAATATCAATCGATTACCAACTACTACACTCCAATTTGCAGTAGGTTGAGGCATGGATGGGAAGTCAATTAAACATTTGCCTGATTCATGAAGCATTTGATTCAAAAGATGGAGACCATAATCTTCAATTTGAGCCTCAGTTGGGTTAGAAATGGCAAACAATGTACAAATCTTATGTGCAAGATCATCACATATATCCATTGAGAATTGATTCCATAATGCACATGGATTTACTGGAGAGCACTGGGTGAGAATAATACTAAACAATCTCCTCAATCGGTATCCAGTTTTCATAACTGCGGCCTCTTTCAAGCATTGTATCCATTCTTCATCATCTTCTAAAAGCCCCCTTGCAACACATGCTAATTTAAATGTATCATGCACAACATTATCGGCCATGTGTAAAGACCGAAACAACTTTGGTCCTTTGACAATAGTTAGTAACAAACGCAGATAAAATCTTTCACCACAATTAGGGCTAGCAAAGTACATTCTACTAATTGCATATCCCCATTCTCTTGATTTCCATCTCTTTTCCAACTTGAGCCAAACAAAATGTTGTGGAAATTCTTGACAAGTGAATGGACATTCATCTTCATTGGCAGCACAATATGCAAAGAAGCCAGTAAGAGTTGACATTTGTTGACCAACTCTAGATTGAATCGTTTCTAATGACTCTTCTGGGTTAAAAACAATGCGATGTATTCCAGGTAAATGAAGTGCTAATCGTACAATTGTTGGCATCTCTGCATGGAAAGGATGACCAAATATTCGTCAAGCAGCTTCTGGAGGTCCAATATACCTTGCATCGAGATATTGTTGAATCTCATTTATCGATCCCAACACCATCGTTGTACGATCATAACCCTTGTAAATATACTTATGTATATAATTGACACATCTTATTCCGGCACAAACTTTGTAACGCCCTCAGAATAATACATATAAACCCAACATTCAAGACATTCATAGACACGTGAGAATAAAGTATATTTCTATTTATTAGAGTATTCATTATAAAAGTATTACATGTTGACGACAAAAGTAAATGCCCTACGGGCTTACAACTTTCCAAGCCAACACTTGGTTACAAAAAGAGAGTACTAACTCAAATACACATTTAGCCCTTGGCTTGAATTTACATGTAATACCAAAAGAGAACAACAAAAAGATCTATCAGCCTCTAAGCCTCCCAAGCTACGTCCTTGGAGGTGGCATATCACCTGAACCTGAAAATAATGTCCCATATAGGGTGAGCCAACGCCCAGTAGAGATATGCTAAATATAATATGAGCAATAACTAAAACATTAGCATTTGATAAATGTTTAACTCATATAAACTAACGTACATCCCTTTCATAACCAATCCATAATCATAGATACATTTAAGTATATGATTTACATTCCTTTCCATTCCATAATCCAAACCAAATCATAATTATGGTTCTCTGTTCATCCAGACAGTATGTAATGAGACTACAACTCATATCAACAATACTTCAATTTCAAATGAGACTACAACTCATATCATTGTCATTTCAATACTTCAATTTATCTACGTTATGCAAACGCAATTAGGATTTTGGGACTTTCACCCTGGACACTCCGGCCAACTTAGTTATCACTGGAGTCCATCCCCTATCTCCTCCCAAACATCCGGTTTAGGAGTACATCCCCTATCTCCTCCCAAACATCCGGTTTAGGAGTATATCCCCTATCTCCTCCTAAACCGTGGTGTACATCCTCTATCTCCTCCCAAACAACATACATATACAATGTATTAAACACTTATCATATGCAATGATCAAGCAAAGCACATATTCAATGTGTTATTTCATCCGTCATATTCAATAACATGTTCAATTGATTAGTTTTAATTCACCTAATCATCATGCAGTGTCTACAACAATCAAGACTATCCTCCACCGATAGCCCAAAGCAATAATTTCTAAACAGATAACAATTTCATCAAATAGATAAATTATCAACATTTTCATAGGTGAGTGATTAATCAATCCAACTACACCATTCCTTCCCATACTTTCCCAATTTCATTATTCCCAAACCAATTTCACATTCTCATAATAAATGTCATTAATTACTCTAATTACCCAATTAAACCCAACTAAGGTATTTTCCCCTTTTTCTCAATATTGACCCAAAGATCCAAATATCATCAATAAACATCAATAACCTCATTTTGAGACCCAAATACACATGTATAGTTCAAAGGAACAAAAACACCTCTTTACACATTTCAAGATTTGAAACCCTAACACCCAAAATTTCCCAACTACAACATTAAATCAAAATGACTACATGTTTATGTCAAAGACCATAAATATGAGTAGTTATTCCAACCTCAAATTTCGGAGCTCAAAGGAGAAGAAGGACAAAACTCAAGATGCTCCGATCACCAACTTTTTCGGATCAAAATGAAGACCACGCCAAGCTCCACACTTTTTACAAAGGGACAAGGGTGGAAGATCACTAGAGATAGATGATTTCGAAGAGAGAAGTTGTATTCTAGATAGAGAAGGTCTCAAATGAGGGTTTTGGAAAGTTGGAGAGAGAGAGAGAGAGTCGAAAAAGTGATTTAAAATGACACAGTCGCGATCTGATATACGTATGGTCCGCTCGAGCGGAGAATAGGACGCTCGAGCGTAAGACACAAAAACTTAACCCGCTCGAGCGCAAATATACCCGCTCGAGCACCAAGGCACAACAGCAAAGCACTACCCGCTCGAGCGCAAATAGACCCGCTCGAGCGTAGAATACACTCCTCTAGTACTTTTACAGACTTCGAACACCCGCTCGAGCGCAAAGATACCAGCTCAAGCTCAGACCCGCTCGAGCGTAAGGAATGCCGCTCGAGCGTGAAAAACACCTTTGCAGTATATTTGCAGACGCACAAAATGCTGAAAGGATACAAACTCCGCTCGAGCGCAACAAGACCCACTCGAGCGGATCATCAAAAATCTGGCAACAAGAATAGAGACTAAAACTTGACCAACCTGTTTGAAACACACCCAAGACATTTCTAAACTCAAATTCAAAGAGTTAAAGGATGGAAATGCAACATGTACAACAACAGACAACCACGAAACCAAGTACGGAATACAAAACCAATGGAGGGAAAACCGGGATCGCTATAGCCTTTGTACCCGCATATCTTCTAATGTTTTTGTGACGACCGGGTCTTTTCCTTTTTCTTTCTTTCTCTCTTCGCTTCGTTTTCCTTTTATCCTCATTGGGTTTGAAATGTCTAGGAAATGGTTTCTAGTTCTTATTTCATTTGGTGTTGAATTTCGCTTGTTCTGGAGGGTGCACGGGTGAGTCCGGAGTGCCGGAAGTGAAGCAGAAATTTTGGGTGGCTGGGCCTGGGCCGCACGTGCGGGGATGGGCCGCACGAGCGGTGGGCTAAGCCGCTCGAGCGATGGAGGTTGAAACCCAAAATTTTACATTCTGAAATCGACGCACGAGCGGTGGAGGTGGGCCGCACAAGTGGTGGGGAAGGCCGCACGAGCGGCCAACTGGGCAGTTCGAAACTCTGTTTTTTTTGTATCTTTTTGGTCCAACTATATCTCTCATTTTGGTCATCTCTCTCTCACTCTAAACCCTATTTTTCTCCCCCTTCTCTCTAGAAAACTCCCTCAAATACCTAAAACACTTACATCTTGCAAATCTTGAGTCAAGATCATCAACATCTTCCTCAAAATCTTGAAGATCTAGAGCTAGGGTCTCTCTTGGTGTGGTAGATATTGAAGGATCTTCCATCAAAAGCTAGGGTTCCATCTTCTCTTCATCATCAACACCTTGAGGTAGGGATTTCTTGAGTTATATATACATGTTATGTAAGATAAATGATGATTTAAAAGCCTTCTTGAACTAGTTGTGTTGATTTTGTGTTTTACTCCAAATGTTGAGGAAATTTGAAGGAAATAGGTTTGATCTTCATCTTTTTCCTATCCACAAGGATGTTCTTTTACAAAATTTAAGAAAAACATGATTTTGATTTGGTTCTCACCATGAAGTGAAGAAATGTTGAGTTTTTGATAAAAACCCTAGAAATTGGGGATTTTCTTAAAATGTAGAAAGGCCTATGGAAGTTCTTCTTTTCTTGTGATTGAAGGGTGAATGAGCATTGATTTTATGATGTAGTTGCAAATAGAAACTTCTTGGTGCATGTATAAAAATGGAGGTCCACTTTTAAAGTCCATTGATAAATGTATATATGCGTAGAGTTGTAAGATGGCAAGTTGTTGAGTGCCATAGATGATGTAAAAATGTTTAATATTAACGTCATGGAAAATGAAATGAAAGATGACATGCTGGACATATTGAAAGGTTTGGTCATGATGAATTATTGTTGAGAAATTGTGGTGGTGTGTTGAAGACACATGGTTATCTTGCGAAATGAGAAACGTATTGTGAAAGTGAGAAAGGTATTTGTTTATTATTGTTGTCAAGACATTTTGAAAATAGAGAAATGTTATGAGATATTAGTTATTGCATCTCATTTCCATTTGATTTATTATCATTAGTGCGCATGAAATGATTTATTATCATTATTGCACATTCTCATCATGTTTATTTTGAGAAGGATTATATTGTAATGAAAACTAATGGAAATGAGTTTATGGGGTAAATACAGTGGTAAGTCCGGATAGGGAGTGTAGATGATTTGATAAGTTAGCCTGAGTATCCATGGTGAAAGACCAGAAACCCGCACGGATAGTTGGCGAGCCTTCCGGTTAGCACCGGTAAAAATGACAGTTTGGTAGTACTCGTAGAGTCTACTTGTAGGCACCAGCCTAGGGATTACCAGTGTCATATTTACCGCCCCTATTGATTAAAATTGGAAGTTTGAAATGTGTTGAGATGGCAAACTTTTATTGGAAAAATTGAGATCTTCAAGAAGAGCATGAAATGAAATTTTCTTTGAAAAGAGCATGGCATGGCATTGACATTTGCATTTCATTAAGAATTGCATAACTGTATATACTTTGTTAGAATTCTCTACTGGGCTTTATGCTCACCCCTATGGAACTTTTGTGCAGGTAAAGACATGGTGATCTCGCCAAGTTGAGGGCACGGATAATTGTAAAGAGTACATAGCTCTTACTTTTGTTGTGATCTTTTGTAAGCCAAGGGCTAATGTGTTTGGGTCCGAGAGACCATTCTGTGTAACCGGGCTATTACCTTGGAATATGTAAGCCCTTAAGGGCATTTTATTGTTTTGAGATTCGATGCTTCACATACTATAGATTCATATATTCTTTTATGTTATGAATGTATACCACATGTGGAACTTTCGTGTTACACCCATTTATTAAATATGTGAAGATGGAAGGATTATTATCATTGTGTAGTGAATGTTCATTAATATGGGTAGTTCATGTTGTATTATTTTGGGGCGTTACAGTTTTAATATAAGATTGTTTCGTAAGCTAGTGGTTGCTCACCCCCTGCCTATACATGTGTACAGGGAATACTTTTCGGATTTGAAGATCAAACAATGGGTTTTACCATTTCATAAGTGTAATGTAGTGATGGATTGTACTACTTCATTTGTTTGTTTGGCTGAGTGCTATTTTTTTTTTTTGTAAAGAGTAGTGTCCTCTCTTTTGTTGTAAGCCTCAGGGCATTCCTTTTATTCATATGTAAATGTCTTTATTGTATCACGAGAGGGAATATGTATATTTAATTATTAATCATTTCTTCCAAGGATGAGTTGTCATTTGTAAATGAACTTAATTAATGAATATTGGTAATGATATCCGAGTAATAAAAATATGGGCGTGACATTTTTTGATTTTCTTAATTTTAAACAATTAAGAAACTCTCCATTGGTTAGCTTTCATTTGGCTTTTATTTTACAATCCCACATAGTTTTGATTTTAAAAATAATTTTGTATGAGATTTTGAAACTCACATAATATTTAACTTTAAAATAATTACAATCCCACATCGAGAAAAGAAATAATAAATGAGTTGTTTCACTTATGTAAAGTGTTACAATCCCACATCGGAAAAAGAAAGAAAAAGTGAATTGTTTCAATTGACTAGCTTTCATTTACCTTTTATTTTACAATCCTAAATTGGGGGGAAAAAAAGAAAAAATGAATTGTTTCATTTACATAAAGTGAATCTTATGCTCCAATTTATATAAATTATTGAAATTTCTTAATTTTAAACAATTAAGAAAATCTCCATTGGTTAGCTTCCATTTAACTTTTATTTTACAATCCCACATCGGGAAAGGAAAGAAAAAGTGAATTGTTTCACTTATATAAAGTGAATCTTATGCTCCCATTTATATAAGTAAAAGAAGATTTTTAGTGAGAATCTCTATAATCAATACCATTTTTTTTATTTTCTTAATTTTAAACAATTAAAAAAATCTCAATTAATTAGCTTCCATTTAACTTTTATTTTATAATCCCAGATAAATGTTTTGATTTTAAAAATAATTTTGTTTAAAATTTTAAAACTCTTATAATATTTAACTTAAAAATAATTACAATCTCACATCGAGAAATGAAATAAAAAGTGAGTTGTTTCACTTATATAAATTGAATCTTATACTCTCATTTAATATTATAGCATTGTGCATATTTCAGTTCAAGATGGTTTAAATGTTAAAATAAAATTTAAAGGTATTAATTAATTAATTTTGTTGTAAATTAGTTAGTCTTTGGACTTAGCCGATTAGGCTGAATCCTTTTATGTTTGATTGATTCACTTGTTTAACCATGATTTTAGCAGTTTTATCAAAATATATTGCTTAGATTTATTTGATTTGAAATAAACTAAAATTGACCTTATTAAAAATTGAACGACTAAGATTGTTTGATTAGAAATGAACTTTCTATCCAAACAACTGTTAGCTTTTAGTTTAGAATCCCACATTAGGAAAATGAGGAAAAAATGAGTCGTTTCACTATATAAACTTTATGCTCCCATTTAATATTGTAGTGTTGTGTATGTTTCAGTTCAAGACAGTTTAAATTTTAAAATTCAAATAAAATTTAAAAGTTTTAATTAATTAATTTTTGTACAAGTTGGTTGATCCTTTGACCTAGGCGATAG
The DNA here is from genome assembly GCA_036172215.1 of Camellia granthamiana. Classification (NCBI taxonomy): domain Eukaryota; kingdom Viridiplantae; phylum Streptophyta; class Magnoliopsida; order Ericales; family Theaceae; genus Camellia; species Camellia granthamiana. Next base: position 76,300,983 of record CM069913.1, on the reverse strand, counting down.
TGTGAACCATTTTCGGTTTGACTGATTTGCTAGTTTAACTGCAATTATAGCAGTTTTATCAAAATATATTGGTTAAATTTGTTTAATTCGAAATAAATTAAAGATTGACCTAATTAAATATTAAACGATTAAGATTGCTTGATTCAAAATAAATTTCCTGCCTAAACCATTATTAACTTTTAAACAATTAAGAAAATCTCTATTGACTAGCTTTCATTTAACTTTTATTTTATAATTCCACATTGAGAAAAGAAGGAAAAAGTGAATTATTTCATTTGTATAAAATGAATCTTATGCTCCCATTTATATATGCAAAATGAGATTTTTAGTAAGAAGTCTTATGGTCAATATCTCATACTATTTTTTTTTAATTTTCTTAATTTTAAACAATTCAGAAAATCTTGATTGGCTAGCTTCCATTTAATTTTTATTTTACAAAATATAAAAAAATTAAATATAATTATCATATTTTTATTAAATAATATATTATTTTATTCCGTACATAGCACGAGTGATATGCTAGTATATAATTATCTTCAAGGATAAAAAAGAGTTTGAAAACAGCGTGGTGTGAATCTTACAAAGTGGGTGTTTGGGAAGTTGCTATTTTAGTAGGCTGTTTGAGTTTTTGTCTATTTTAGTAGGCTAAAATTTTTGTGTTTGGGAAGGTAGTTGGATGTGATGTTTGTAAGAGAAAAAGTGATATGATTATGGATTTGATGTGATATTTTGACTTATTAATTATTTTAGTCTATTTTTATTATTTTATAGATTTTAACCCAAAAAGTCAAAAAGGCCTTCGCCATAAAATGTAATGAAAAGAAGGTGAAAAATTAAATATCAACTAACCTTTAAAATCACTAAAGAAAAGTTTTATGGATTAGGCAATCAATAGGAGAGAGATAAGTTGAGAAGAGAGAAAGAGAGAGTAAGAAGCAAGTTTAAATATATATATATATATATATATTTTGGAAAGAAAATAAAAATCAAGAGATTAGATTGAAAAGATGTGAAATACTTTTTATCTTTCCTTTTGAAAATTATAAATTATGGAATTAATATTTTAAAAACTATATACTTTAATAGATTATATAGCGATCCCGGTTTCCCCTTCTTTATTTATTGTATTCCGGACTCGGCTCCGTGGATGTGTTGGTGTCATATTCTCATTTCTATCCTTTACTCTTTGTATTTGAGTCTTAGGTTGTGTTGGCCAGGTTTGAAACAGGTTGGTTGTGTTTGAAAGCCTAGAGTTGATGCCCAGATTTTGGCCTTCACGCTCAAGCGGGGCTTTTGACGCTCGAGCGGGCCCTTCGTTTTGCATCTCCGCTCAAGCGGGAGTTTTGACGCTCGAGCGTAGTTTTTCATCTCTCAGCATTTTGCTCTGCAGGTCTTCGGACGCTCGAGCGGGGCTTTTGACGCTCGAGCGGACCTCTTTAATTTTGTTCCTCCGCTCGAGCGGGGATTCTGACGCTCGAGCGGGGACCATGTCTGCAAAACTTCTGCAAGTGTGCAATCGACGCTCGAGCAGCGCTTTTCACACTTGAGCGTGAGTCTGTGTCTGACGCTCGAGCGGGGAGTTCCACGCTCGAGCGAGGCGACTTGTATATCAGTCCGAAAAGTGACATTTTGGATCACTTTTTGACTTTCTTTCTCTCTCCTACTTTTTCAAAACCTCCATTGGAGAGCACCTTACTCTAAAACTCCAACTTCTCTCTAGGGTTTGATCTAGTATGAGTGATCTTCTACCCTTGGGCCTTTGTAAAAGGTGTGGAGCTTGTTGAGGGCTACATTTTGATCCGAAAATATTGGGGTTTGGAGCACTTTCAAATTTCTTCGTTTTCTCCTTTGAGCTCCGAATTTGAGGTAGGGTTAACTACTCATGTATATGATCTTTAACATAGACGTTTGGCCATTTTGATTCGATGTTGATGTTGGATAATTTTGGATGTTGGATAATTTTGGATGTTAGGATAATTTTGGCAGTCCTCAGAGGAGTAGGGCAGTGTTAACAGAGGCAGTAGTGTTATGGCAGCGAGTTTCTGGGCGAGATGGATCGAGCATGCATCATTCCCGCATCCCGAGGCAGGGCTGTGGCCACCTTATTTCTGCATTTAATTTGTTAATTAATTAGAAATTCTGTAATAGTTAATTTAGTATTATTTATTCGGACTGTAATATTTATTCGGACCCTCCGAGCGAGGGCAATTGTGTAATAAGTGTGTGTGAGTGTGTGTATGTCTTCCAACCCCACATCTTTCTTCCCTTTTATTTACTAGCTTTCGATGGTTAGTTTAGGGCATATTCAAATTAGCATACAGTATGATAGCATGTTTGCATTCATTCATCTGTTTTGCATGCACCGGGCTTGGCGCATCATTCTAACTGCATCTGTATTTCAATTCCAAATTGAATACGTGTTAGTTGTAGCATTTCACATGTCATTGTAGATTAGCCGAGCCTATCTTAGTTGCATTTTGCATGTGTTGCATTAGCCATCTTAAACATGAACTAGGATCATGCATATGATTACTAACTAGTTTCTGTTTTGGCTTGGAGTACTCTGTAAGTTCTTTTGCTTTAGCATACCGCATGCATGTGAGTGTTGCCATAATGACATGATTACCATGAGGCTAGTTGCTTATATGATATAACTGCTTGAATGCCTGTGGGTGAAGGTTGGATCGTTTGAGTTGGAACAACTCGTTGAAATCCGTGCTTTAGCCTACTTGCGAGTAGCAAATCTCAAACTATTTTTTAAACAAACGGATATGCAATGCTTCATTCCAAATTAGGCGATCTAGTTTATACTTTTGTGTGGTGCACATCACATAGTAAGATTAGCTAATTAATCGGAATAAGAACGCATATGTTTTCAAAACAAGATATCACAGTTAGTAGAGGCCGATCTTCGGATCGGGCGAGAGGGGGTGCTCATAGCTGACCTTCCCCAATCGTACCCAAGTTCCCGAGTCGAGGCAACTTTGGTGATGACGGACACGTGGCCTTTGGCACCGAGTCGGGGTTTCCTAAATTCCCCCATAAAAAATATTTAGGTGGCGACTCTGTATCTGGCAAAGCAGTCCATGTTTGGCACTTCTTTCAAAATCTGTTTTTCTCAAAACGTTTTGCCGGATTTGGACTCTTTGGTTCAGATTAAGAATCGTGACACAAATCGAGTCCGAACTGTAGCGGGGTCCCTCGCGGACTTGTTACAGTTTCTGGCGACTCTGCTGGGGAGTTTGGACATGGTTAGATCTGTCCAGATGATGGAGTGGAATATCTTGCCCTATTCCAGTTCGTGCTTCGTACTTGACTTGATGCCTCGTTGCTTGGAGGATGTTGAGAGCTTTCAGCCCTTTTGTTGTTAACCTCAGTTATGCCCTTCTTGGCAGGTAGGGTGCCCTTCTGGCGAGTAGCTGACGATGGGGAAAAGACAGAACACCTGACTCAACTGTGCCCCTATTTCATCGTTTTGACCATTTTTTGTTTTTGGCTTTCTACTAAAACAATTTTGACCAATATGAGAGTTAGATTAACACACTTGTTCAATTTTTGATTTGAAATCATGCAAGTCAGGTTGTAAGCATTGAAAATTTTCCTTTTTTGGGTCCAAGAAATGGTCCAGTTTTGGAAAAATGGAGTGATTTTCGAGAGAATAGTCAACCTCAACAAAAATTCTCAAAAACTGTTTTTGCAAACGGCCACTGCTCAACAAGCACGGAACCTACCCTCGAGATGCGCAACCTCGAATCCATAACAATGGAAAATTGCCCCTTGTCTGAAGGATACCGCATGGCAACAGAAAGTTGCCCTTTGTTTGAATGGCACCGCAGTGCATTGAATGGCAACGGAAAGTTGCCCCTTGTTTGAATGGCACCACAGTGCGTTGTAATCAGTCTTCACAGTGAAGGTCACAACCAAACTCTCGGATACAGAGAAGACAAAGATGACCAAAACCATCACATGGACAATCAATTGGAAGTGTTTGTGGCTGGACTTCAGAATGAAGTTGCCTATGTATCCCAAACATGGGAATCAAGCCTTACGTAGTTCGGGGGTTAAGATACACTCGGGTATTAACCTCTCCTTTTGCGCTCTAACTTTTGCCAAGGCCACCCTTTCTGGGTTTTCGACCTTGCGAGCTTTGTTCTTCTTTTCCTTTTATTTCTTTTTGTTCTTTTCTTCTTTCTTTTTTTTCATTTTCTTCATTTTTCTTTTTTTCATTCTTTGCACTTTTCTTTTTTCTTTTTTTTTTGGTTCTTTTTCTTTTTTTTCTTGCTCTAACTTTTGCCTGGGTCGCCCTTCTTGGTTTTCGACCCAGCGAGCCTCTCAAGGGTAAAAGTGTAGCTTGGTCCATGTCAAATGGTTCTGAGATCCTGAAGTCATCTGAATCCAGGAGAATGGCTGCTGTTCGCTAACGATGCAGGAGTCCATCCAATGGGGGGCTGAATTTGCCCCTAGTGTTGTGGATAGGAACTCAGTTGTCCTTCAGCGATACTTTGTTCTTTCTTCCCTTCTGGGGTTTGGCATTCTTGCCGATCTTCATTGATTTGTGGAATGATCCATTTTCGACTCTTCCAGCACAATCTGGCATCTTTTGTCCCTAGTTCGAGGGGTGCTTCTGATCTAGCCACACAGGCCTTACACTGTGGTTGACCGTTGAACATTCTGAATCTAAGTTCAAGGTTTGAAAGCCAAGGGTCGAGTCTCGAGGCTGAGAGCGATCCTAGGCTGTACAATCTAAAGAGCGATTCCACACAAGTCTTCGCGGGACCGCGCAAAACATTTTTCAAAAGTTTTTAAGAAAGCGACAAATCGCTCGCGCTGAAGACAGTGTGGAACCAATCTGGATCAAGCCAGGGTCCTTCTCAATACTCACATTAACAAGCATGATCTCGATCATTAAGGGCTTAGCATGCCTCTCTTTCTCTCAATTGATCAAATTTTGCAAAACCCGAGGAATTCCTTCCTCTTCGTTTTTTATCACAATGTTTTGAAAAAAGTTTTGGAAAGCTTAGGTCGATGCAATGAATTCAAGGCACATAAAAGACATAGCTTCTAGTCAAATACTGTCATCTCATTTAGAATTTCTAGCACAACTGGCACACAGCAGAAGCAATCACAAAAGCATGAAAAACCACTGTTGTTCATTCAAATCTGTTGGCATTACTGGCTCCAAGGCAGAAACAGACTCAAAAGAAAACAAAAGGACAAACACAAAACAAGCGAGTGATGTTTGAGATAGCATCCCCGAAATCACCCGACTCTTAACAAAACAGGACTGACTCGATACAACAAGACAGACCCGACTGACTCAATATGAAAAGACTGACTCAAAACAAAACAACAGAACGGACTCAATACCCAAGCCAGAACGTACAAAACCCAGCATTCACAAATGCTCAAAACAGTGCGTGCCATACGCCACATCTGGAATAAACTGAGTGTCACCCACAGGTGGTTCATCCCTCGATCACATCACATTATCCTCCACAAGTTCACGGATCAAGTGTCGATAGACTTTGCAGGACCTGGTGCAGGGATGACCCCGTTGTTAATCAAATTTTGTATCTCGTGGCGGAGACGGACGCAACTGTCGGTGTCATGACCAGTTTGTTGGTGAAAAGCACAGTACTTAGTCGGGTCATGCTTTGGAGGGAGAGGATCGGGTAGAGGCCGTTGTTCTAATGGTTTCAAATGTCCTTTTTTGAGTAGGACCCCTAGGGCTTTAGACAAAGGCATAAAGAGTGGGGTGAAAACCCTCTTGCCTTGGGGTAGATAGTCTGAAGTTCGGGGGTTTGGATTGGATGCACCAACAAAGGGGGTGGCTGTTCTTGGTGTGGTGGTGGCGACCATGCCCACGTCTGAAGTCCTAGCAGCTGCGTTGCCACTGGTGGTCACATTCGAACTGCGGGTAAACGCCCTCCTGGGCTGCTCCTTCTCCTGATCAATGAGGCCCTGCTTCATAGCGTCCTCGATCTGTACTCCCATCTCATGCAGATCTGAAAAGGTAGGGAAGGGAAGCATGATCATTTTCTACATCAGTTTGGGTTGGAGATTGTGCACAACCATCCTTATCTGGTCTTTGTCGGAAGGCCTTAAAGCCATCACCGAGGCCTTTGCTCTCCATCTCGCCACAAACTCTGAGAAACCCTCCTTTGGCTCTTGGCGAGTGACTTCAAGATCACGAGTTGTGACCTCAATCTCTGTGTTGTAGGAGTATTGATCATTGAAGGCCTCAGCCATCTCTTCCCAATTCTGTTTCACAGAGTTCTCCAATTTCGCATACCAGATTGCGGCTATCCCAGACATGGTTCAACCGAATAGTGCCAGAGCCATCGAATCGATCGATATGTGGCATCTTGAACCGATTTGGTAATGTCACCACTGAGTCAGTATAACCATCCTCTATGTCCGGAATGGATTGAGCTCCTTGAGACTTCTTGAATAGTTTTTCCAGTTTACTCACCTTTAGTGCCGTGGGGTCCACCTTGAACTCAAAGGGGGAGTCCGGTAGGTTGATGGGTGTCTTGGATAGCTGGGGTAGAACCGGGGGTAGAGCCGGCCTCGTTGGGATGTCTGTATCCTCCTGGACATTCTGAACATTCGCCGTCTCCCTGGGTATTGGGACTCTTGGTGGGGGAGGAGCTTGGTGTGAAGTAGATACTCCAGTTTGCTGCTCTAACCTGGCAATTGTCTCTGCCTGTTGGACTATGACCACGGCCTGTTGCTTGGCGAATTCTGCTTGACAGACAGCGTCTTGCTGCATGGCTTTCATACTATCCTGGAGTTGGCGCACCATCTCTTCCAGACTCGACATATTGTCTTGGTTTAACTGGGCAACCGGTATATCTCCCTGAGGTAAAAAAAATAGATATCTCAACCCAACTACGCACAGGTGAGATGGATAATGACTGCTGATCCGAAGACTGTTGAACTGATGATCTGTGCCTGACTGGCATTTTTACCCTGCCTCTGGCAAAGAACACTGATTGCCCTTGAACTGAATCTTTGACTCGACAAAGTCTATCAGCACAAGTCCAATGTATCTGGGGGATAGTGGAGCCTTCTGAAGCTATAGTTCCAGGACTACCTAGCAAAAGAGAAAATAGACAGCATCTCAGCTCGATTTCACTGGAACGGATATGAGCATAGCGGAACGACTGTACTCAATACTGATCACTGTTCCCCAAATAACTGTCCCAACACTGATACTCTCAGGTAAAACTGATTCCCCAAATACTGATGCCCGCAGGCCTGATACCCAGACTTACAAACTGATACATGCATTCCCTGTAGAGATACACTCTAAAAGCACATAGCATGTAAAAGAGAGCCAAAACACCCCTATGTTGGGGTAGGGTTTTCCTGTCCTATTTTGTCAGGAGCTAGGGTTTCATTACGCACGCAGCGGTTTCAAACAACCTAACATCGGGTAAGCAACCTGTCCTAGTTTGGAATGGTCACTATGGATTTCGATATGCACTAGGTCGAATGGTCGAAAAGGGTGCCCCGGTAAAACCGGGGTTTGCGTTCCCATACTGGCAGAGCCCGCAACCGGTCAGCCTTATGGTCATGCCTTGACAAGACAAGCCTCCGGCAAACCGCTCAGGAATAGCAGATGGCCAACACAGTGTCGTAGGCTCACCAATGCACATGCAATGCAAAGAAACACATAAGTGTAGTCAAAACAAGACATCACGAGTTCGAGTCAAGTTCTCTAATTTCCCCAGCAAAGTCGCCAGAAACTGTAGACGTCCCCGAATGCCCCGGAAGGATGACTCCCGTTCTGTTCGCTTTGCGGGTCTACTACAGTTCGGACTCAAATTGTCACGGTTCTTAATCTGAACCAAAGAGTCCAAATCCGGCAAATCGTTTTGAGAAAACAGATTTTTGAAAGAAGTGCCAAACATGGACTACTTTGCCAGATACAGAGTCGCCACCTAAATATTTTTTAATGGGGGAATTTAGGAAACCCTGACTCAGTGCCAAAGGCCACGTGTCCGTCATCACCAAAGTTGCCTCGGCTCGGGAACTTGGGTATGATCGGGGAAGGTCAGCTATGAGCACCCCCTCTCGCCCGATCCGAAGATCGGCCTCTACTAACCGTGATATCTTGTTTTGAAAACATTACGCGTTCTTATTCCAATTATTAGCCTAAAATTACTATGTTATGCGCACAGCAAACAAGTATAGACCAAATCGCCTGAATTGGAACAAAACATTTCATGTTTGTTTTGAAAATGGTTTGCTACTCGCAAGTAGGCTAAAATGCAAATTTTGCCAACCTCGAGTGGGCTTTAGAAAAGATGGTTTTGCCACTATTTAGTGGGCTTAAAACTCACAGTTTTAATGCATTACTCCAATTTAGGTAATTCAACCTTCATCCATAGGCATTCAAGCAGTTATATCATATAAGCAACTAGCCTCATGGTAATCATGTTATTATGGCAACACTCACACGCATGCGGTATGCTAAAGCAAAAGAACTTACAGAGTACTCCAAGCCAAAACAGAAACTAGTTAGTAATCATATGCATGATCCTAGTTCATGTTTAAGATGGCTAATGCAACACATGCAAAATGCAACTAAGATAGGCTCGGCTAATCTACAATGACATGTGAAATGCTACAACTAGCACGTATTCAATTTGGAATTGAAATACAGATGCAGTTAGAATGATGCGCCGAGCCCGGTGCATGCAAAACAGATGAATGAATGCAAACATGCTATCATACTGTATGCTAATTTGAATATGCCCTAAACTAACCATCGAAAGCTAGTAAATAAAAGGGAAGAAAGACGTGGGGTTGGAAGACATACACACACTCACACACACTTATTACACAATTGCCCTCGCTCGGAGGGTCCGAATAAATATTACAGTCTGAATAAATAATACTAAATTAACTATTACAGAATTTCTAATTAATTAACAAATTAAATGCAGAAATAAGGTGGCCACAGCCCCGCCTCGGAATGCGCGAATGATGCATGCTTGCCTCATCTCGCCCGGAAACTCGCTGCCATAGCACTGTTGCCTCTGTTTACACTGCCTTGCTCCTCTGAGGACTGCCAAAGTCCAAGGGTATGCTCCCTAGATGTTGAGGAGTACCACCGACCAAGTAAAAACACCACCAACCAAATGGGATGATCACCGGCCACCTTTTAATCTATCGGCCACAGATTACTGGCCGGTCGGCACTGTATTTAGCCAACCGGCCAAAGCTTCCTGCAGAACCTGCAATTGACAGCAGCAGAGGGCAAGCAGTGTATGGCATGGAATTTTCAGGCAAATGTATGCACGGACACACTCCCTATCATGTAATGGACTCAAGGGAGTGTCGCCCTCGACCCTCGGGCCATCAATCACGCATTTCAATGCATGATGGCCCAAAAGCCAAGTGTGCAACTTCGATATCAAATGAAATACAAGCACAACACACATTAAAGGGCCCCAACCCCTATCATGATTGATCAAGAGGCAAAGGATGCATGCTCAATGAAATGCAACCTAGGCATGGAGGCTAAGTATGCAACATGATCATTCAAATGAGCAATGTATACTAGGCATGCAACCTAAACATGTAAGCAAACATGGCATGCAACAACATGCGATGATGGACTTAAACTCACATGGATAGCTCGCAAGCATGCCAAAATCAGTGGCCATATGATTAAAATGAGACAATCGGAATGCGTGCATACGTGCACGCCAACCGAGGACCGAACCTAAGGCATAAAATGCCACTCTACCAAAGCATGGCAAGGGATGCAAGATGGCATAAAAGCATGTGAATTTCAGCACTGAAATATGATGCTAAATGGTCCCGAAACATGGAGATATGGCACCCGATGCATGGAATGAACCCCGAAACTCAAAACTAGGCATATGTAATGACTTATAGCTATAGAAAGCATGCATTATTTGACTATGAAGCACAAAGACAGAACCAAGGCAGTCCCAAAACATGGACATTTCTAGTTCAAAGCATGGCCAAAAGGTGCTAGCATGATGGACTAAAATAGCATGCAACTTTGACTAGCAAACATGAGTTGTATGGCAAGTATATGAAGCAAATGAAATCTCACCAAACCAGCCAAAATCAGTGAACAAAACATGCCAAAGTATGCCCAAATAACCACTGAAATGAAACCAACACATGCAAAAATGATGAGCTCCTTTAGAGGGCTATACAAGGGGTTATTAAGCACATACAAGATGGACACTCAACAAAGCCAAACCAACTCTGGAAATGGCCTATAGGGGTCCTAAAACCCATTGAAAAATGCCTGAACTGAGCTCAAGAAGTGTGCAAATATAGGCCCCTTTGTAAGGCCAAAAAGGGCATCAAACAAGACAACAAGGAGAGGGGATGGCCCTCTCCTTCTTAGGACCTTAAACCACCATCCTCACCACTGAAATCCCTCAAGATTTCAGTGGTGAGGAGGCCCAAACAAGGTGGTCCCGGAGCTCACTAAAAATGCACAAAAATGAGGCCAAACAAGGCCTAAGAGGGGATAGACAACCCCAAACACAAAAGTGTTCTTGAACAAACTTAAAAAGGAGCCAAAAACAAGACTTTTTCAGTTATACACAAAGCTTAAATCAGCATGCAAGACAGGTCAAAAGCTAATGCAAGATTGGGGAAACTAAAGCAAAGAAGTTACCCTTGAAGAACCTTTGATGAATAGCAAGGTCAGACCTCTTCTTGTGATCAAAACCAGCTTAAAACTCCAAGAACAAACCCTCAAGGCCTCTCAAGTCGAAGTGTGGTGTAATGGTGTGTGTGTTGGTGCAATACTATGGTCAAAACACACTTTAAGGCTCTTAAACACACACCAAGGATGAGAGAGAGGGAGATATAGAGAGAGAGGGTGTATACATATCAGATATATATGCCCTAGGTCTGGTTTTTGCTGAACCAAAACAATGGAGGAGGAGGCTTCCTTATATAGACAATGGAAATGGTGTAAAGCTTCTCAAAGAAGCTATACAAAAGGGTCAAAGGAACCAAGCTTCTAAGAGAAGCTAATGCAAAGGTGCAAGCTTATTGAGGAAGCCAAGACAAGGGGTCAAAGCTTCCTCAAGAAGTTTGGAGCAAAGGGTGCAAAAAGAGGGTCAAAAAGGGTGCAAAGGGTGCAAAACAGCCACACACGTGCATTGGGATCAGAGTCTGTGCATTCCAGCTGGCACAGCTGGCATCCATTCAATCTGTAGAATACTCCGGAAGGTCGTCGGCCAGCAAACTTGGTCAGTCGGCCATCTTTTCTGGCCGGTCGGCCATCTATTTGGTCGGTCGGCCATTTGTTTTGGCCGGTCGGCAGGAAAAATCTGCTCTGCAGGTCCAACTTCAAATGGGCATAACTTCTTCATATGAACTCCTTTTCAGGTCATTCTTGTGTCAAAATTAAAGCCCCGGAAGTAAGCTTTCCAATGGAACCAGCCTTGCATCAAAATTCCAACTGTGCAAAAAAGTTATGCTTGTTTTGCTGAAGGATGCTCGGTTTCGGTCCAACCGGGATGATGCCCAACTTCAACCAATCATATCTCTGCCCTCCGGACTCGGATTTAAGAGATTCTTGAATGAAAAATGAAGCCCCGGAAGTCTTCTTTCCAACGGTGGTGGCCTCATAACTTAACTCCAAGTGTATAGACAGATAAGCTTGATTTAGCGAGGACTGCTCGTCCCTCTCTTAGCGATTCTTGCCTATCCTCTTTTCCGACTTGGTTTCTCCCCTCTTCTCCTCTTTTCTTCAACTTCAAACCCCCTAAGCAAGGTGTTTTGAAAGATTTTTCAAAGATTTCATCTCTCTTTCATTCATCTCCACTTTGTCCTTGCTCGGTTTACCGAAAAGCGCAACATTTACCGAAATGCGAGCGTCGGAACATCATAGGAACTTTATTTCAAAAAAGTTTTGAAAGAGAGGGTTTTAAGGTCTAAAAACCATTCAAAATAGCTTTCGTCCAAAATGGGGTGCGAAGTTGGGATTTGACCCTCTCATTGCCGAAGAAATTGAACCTTTGCCCTGCACACCTTTCTCCACCAAGTAAACCATCAGTAACGCCCAAGTCTTAAGGGCGGTCAAAAATGTGGTGTCTACAATATGATAATTGTTTATACACATTATATTGTGTGGGAGGAGATAGGGGATGTACTCCATCGTTTGGGAGGAGATAGATGATGGACTCCTAAACCGGATTTTATTTGGGAGGAGATAGGGGATGGACTTCATTGATACAACAAATACGTGTATCTATTATGAAGTATGGAAGTGTTTTAGAATGATATTGATACAGTAAATACATGTATCTATTATGAAGTATGGAAGTGTTTTGATATGAGTTGTTATCTCATTTAATAAGGAAATGCTTTAAAATGAGTCGTAGTCTCATTAAATGGTTGGCCAGGTTCTGAGCCATGTTATGAATTGAATAATGGTCAAGTAAAGGAAAGTGAAATGAAACATGGACATACCTGTCATGGGACTGAAATGTGTTAAGTTGGTTTTTGTGAGATTAAACATTAATCAAATGCTTATGTTTTAGTTATTGTTCATATTATGTTTATCATATCTCTACTGGGCATTGACTCACCCTATATGGGACATTATTTTCAGGTGCAGGTGATATGCTACCTCCAAGGCCTTAGCTTGGGAGGTTGTAGAAGTTGAAGGCTTCTCTTTTTGTGATTATCTTTCTTGTATTACATGTATATCAAGCCAATGGCTTATTTTGTGTTTTGAGTTAGTACTCTCCTTTTTGTAACCAAGTGTTGGCTTGGAAAGTTGTAAGCCCGTAGGGCATTTACTTTTGATGTCAACATGTAATACTTTTCTAATGAATACTCTGATGAATGGAATTATGCTTTACTTTCCTATGTCTAAGCATGTCAAGATTGTATAATTAATGGGTTTATTTTGAGGGCGTTACAGATTAGTCAATACTCTCTTCATCCCAAAATAATAGTTCCTTTTGAGAAATTCAATTTTTTTGGTAGTACAATTATTGCACTTTAAAAAAATTAATTTTTCAAAATTACCCTTTGATAGTACATTTTTTTAGGGAATATCAATTGTCATGATTGTACTTTATATATTGTTAATGAATTTAAAAGAAAGGCAAAATAGGAAATTCATATTATTTTTGTTCTTAATTTTTTGAAAATGGACTAATATTTTGGGATAATAAAAAATAGAATAAAGGACTAATATTTTGGTACGGAGGTGTGTGAGTGATTTTCTGACCACACTACCCCTCTTAGTAATCAGTTGGTGAGCACCGGCAGAATAGATGGCTTCTAGATAACCTGTAACAGAAAGAGAAGAATCCCACGGTGGTTCGCCACCTGGGGGTACTCCGACGATCAAGTCAGTACTCAATATCTCTCAAAGATAAATCAATTTATTCAACTCACAAGCTTGAGTATCAAAAAGCATACCTTAGACCCATGGGGGTGCCTCTCTTTTATAGCCAACACAATCCTAGTCCCAATAGGAGCCTGGCCCTAATGGACTTAGGATTACTGCTAATCTGGGACTCCCAGTGGGATTAGAATAAACTCTCTAAGAGTTCTATCTTTACCCAAACTGAAGTCTTCTCCCAATCTAGGACTCTTGTCCATATCTAGTTTGAGTTCCCTCTTTATTCTAGGACTCTTGCCCCTCATCCGCTTATCTCGGATTCCGATATCTTCGGAGGTAACCTCGGCCTATCCGAGATGACCTCGGCATAACAACCAGGACACGTGGCACCTCGGCTGACACGTCGGCGTCACCTTGCCACGTGCTGGTACTCAGAAAATATATCCCCACAACTGCCCCCTAGGTTCTATTACCTCGGCATTCTGAGGTGATGGAACCTACATTGTTCGTTCATCTGTACCCCTCTGTCTGAGATCAAACTCGCCGACCTTAAAGTTTCCTGGACTTTACTGTCCACTTCTGTCAAGTATCAAGCTTCATGCTTTCCAAGCTATTCAAGATCACACCTCCTAGCCGAGATTTCTGGTTTCATTAATTCATAAACTCCAAGAGCTTTGCAACTGCTCCATTCACATTTTCAGGTGGGCTCTTGATTTCCAGTCATCTATTTGACTCCGGCGATCTTCATATCGGTGTTCATTTCTCTTGGTAGGCTCATAAATTCCTTTAAGCTCAATCTCTCATAACTCTTCTGAATCTGTTTACTTGCCATCTGTTGCCTTGTATTTTCGTCTGTCTTCAAGTTTTGATTTGTTTGAATGCCTGGCATTGTTCTTGTCTTATCCGCTTTTTGTTGCTAGCATCATGTCCGGGTCATTACTTTCTTGTTCTTCACATTCTTACTTAGTGCCTGTGCACTTGGTTTATTCTTGAACTTTGTTGTCTTCTTGACTATTTTTCTCTTGTTTCATTCAATCCTCTGGTTTTTTTATCTTTCTAGCTATTTTGCTTAAATCCGTCATTGTTCTAAGCTTTCAAGCTTCTGCAACTGTCTTTGTTCTTCTCCTCCGGTGAAGCTTACGTCATTCTGTCATTGTCGTCAGACTTCGGCAATTCTCATTCCAGCTTTCCTCTTTCTGGTAAGCCACTGTTCCTCCTAGTTTTATTTCTTGTTGCTTTCCAAGAAGCTCTGCTTCATTGTTAATCACCACTGCTGTTTTACCCGTTGTTTCCAAATCATCTTCTTGAATATACATTGTTTACACATCTGTTGATTTCTGCCACTGTTCTTGGCTTGACACACTTGTGCAATCTTTTTGTCTTGATTTCCTGATAACTTCATCACCATTTTTGATTTACGAATTACATTCTGTTTTCTATTTTCTGTGTCTTTTTCCAAATTCTTGCTTTCAATCCTTGCCTTCAAACTCTGAGGTGTCAATCGCCGAGAAGAGCTTTGATCAAACTCTTCGAGAGATCGATGCTAAGCTCGAGGCCGAGAAGGCTGCCGAGAAGTTCTTTCCAACTGTCTTCTGGGGGTGAGACAGAATCTGCCGCTGATGCCGAGTAGTTTGCTTCCTTCTTGAAATTGATGCCGAGATAACGGTAAAGAAGCTCCTCCAATTGACTGCCGAGGCTGAACCATCGTCGTTTGTCGAAACAGATCAGTCCGACGTTCTTGCTTTCATCATCTCAGTTCTTTAAGGTCTTCATTTTTGTACTTGCCTTCTTTTATACATGTTTCATATTTCCCAACTTTCTCAGCTCTTAACAAGCTAGTTGCTTAATCGAAGTCAATCTTGTAAATTGCTCAAAAATTTCAACAAATATTAATATTCCTTACTCCTTGATTATCATTCATTCCCCCTGCACCTTCTCCCTGCCCCCTAATGTGAACATAAATTACACTTAGGATCACATTAAGGAAGTTGGCTTTGTGTCGTAGTCACAGACCCGATGTGCTCTTCTTTTGCCGATGTATTAAAACTTCTGGTATTTAATTCACCCCCTTTAGACCCTCTTTCTCTTGGCCTTTGCAAACTATCATCGCTGTTTCTTGAAGCATTTATTCCTTTTACAATTCTAGTCACCACTTCCGGCGTGTACTTTAGTGGTTCTTGTTCAAATCAAAACGACGTTTGACTCCGGCAAATCTTTTGCCGACATTTATCTTGTGCACTCTTTAACTTGTAAATTCTCTCAGAATTTCAACAAGTGTTAAACATCATCTCGGCTTGACTTCGGTTAAGCATCATCTCCGTTTAACTTCGGTTAAACATCATCTCGGCTTAACTTCGGTTAAGCATCATTGTAGTTTGTACTCTTGTACCTTTTTGCTTCTTTGGACAGTATAAGTTTCTTTACATGGCCGATGTGCCTCTTGTTTCTGTTGAATGCTTTAATACAACTATCTTTCTTTGAATGCTTGTACCTTTGTCTTCTCTGTATGATTCTATACTTAGAATATTTTGTATGCCTTTCATACTTTGCCTCCCTTGTGCAATCTTCTCGGGGTTACATACCTCGGTTATAATAACTACAAGCTCTACTTTGGCAAGATACTGACCTGCAAACTCTTCGTGAATTTCAACAAGTATATATACCTATAAACTTTTCTCAAATTTCAACAAGTGTTTAAACAAATTTCTCTTTAACCTGTAAATTGCTACAAATTTCAACAGACGATTAAAATATCATATATCGGCTTAACTTCACCTTTGTAAATTGCTACAAATTTCAACAAGCGATAGACAATGATCTCGGTCTATCTTCAACTTGTAAATCGCTACAAATTTCAACAAGCGTTAAGGAATCTTTGGTCTTAACTTCGGTTAAGAATCTTCTCGGCTTAACTATGGTTAAGCATCTTCTTGGCTTAACTTCGGTTAAGAATCTTCTCGGCTTAACTACGGTTAAGCATCTTCTCGGCTTAACTTCGGTTAAGAATCTTCTCGGCTTAACTACGGTTAAGCATTATCTTTGGATTCAAGCCGGGGTTTTCAACCCGGCCAACTTTAGTCTGATCTTGTGTGTTTCCTTTTTATCCTCTAGGATCTTAGATTTGCTCGTTGTGTTCTTCTCTTCTCGGACTTAAGCTCCGAGATCTTATCTTCTTAGATCTGCTCACTCGGTTTGAGCTCTTCTTTTCTCGGACCTACTCATCTAGGCCGAGATCATGTCTTCTAGGGTCTGGGATCTGGAATCCGGGATCTGCTCACTTAGGCTGAGCTCTTCTATACTTGAATGTCATCTCCTTGGGAGCGCTCATGCCCCCTGCCTTTGCATCTCTTCTGGAAGAGTCTTCGTTCCTCCGTAGGTATTTGTCCTTCCATACCTGGAGGTCATCTTTGTCGTAGTATCCGCTTCGATCTGTTGTCTTTGATGCGTCACCTTCCTGGCCGGCGTCTTTCACTCCGTGACTCTGGTCACGAGTTTCTGTGTTGCGGTCGTCCCCTTCAGCGTCGAGGTCGATAGGTCTCCCACTCCCAGCAGGAGTGTTTGTCTTCAATCTGATCCTTCTGTCCATCACTGGCCATCTATTCTTCTTTCTTTCCCACAGACGGCGCCAAATTGTGTGAGTGATTTTCTGACCACACTGCCCCTCTTAGTAATCAGTTGGTGAGCACCGGCAGAATAGATGGCTTCTAGATAACCTGTAACAGAAAGAGAAGAATCCCACGGTGGTTCGCCACCCGGGGGTACTCCGACGATCAAGTCAGTACTCAATATCTCTCAAAGATAAATCAATTTATTCAACTCACAAGCTTGAGTATCAAAAAGCATACCTTAGACCCATGGGGGTGCCTCTCTTTTATAGCCAACACAATCCTAGTCCCAATAGGAGCCTGGCCCTAATGGACTTAGGATTACTGCTAATCTGGGACTCCCAGTGGGATTAGAATAAACTCTCTAAGAGTTCTATCTTTACCCAAACTGAAGTCTTCTCCCAATCTAGGACTCTTGTCCATATCTAGGTTGAGTTCCCTCTTTATTCTAGGAATCTTGCCCCTCATCCGCTTATCTCGGATTCCGATATCTTCGGAGGTAACCTCGGCCTATCCGAGATGACCTCGGCATAACAACCAGGACACGTGGCACCTCGGCTGACACGTCGGCGTCACCTTGCCACGTGCTGGTACTCAGAAAATATATCCCCACAGAAGGGAGTATTACTTTTTAATTTTTTTTTTAATTTAACAAATTCACAAATTGATTATAAGGTTTTGGAGTCCTCGCAACTTCACAAGGTTCTCACAAAAACATATTTTGTTATAATATATATAGCCTTCGTTTTGGATGTGGGTTAGCTTTTTGACTTTTTAGCTATTTTATCCTGTGGCTAAAAAGCCTCGTTTGGGATAGTTTTTTTTTTTTTTTGACTTTTGTGAGAGAAAAAATGAAATGATTTGAATGTGACATTTTGTCCTATTTGACTAAAATTGTTAATTTTGTCTTATATGACTATTTTAATCCAAATAAGCATGCGAAACATAATTATAGTATATATTACATAAAAATATCTCTAAAGATCCAAAACTTTCAGTTTTATCTACAATCTTATATATAATCTTGAGAAATTAAAATAGAATTGGTATATTGACTTCAAAAGCGTGTGAATAAAATGTGATATTTTGATAGAATAATTATTCAATAGATTTATATGTGATAATGTTGTTTCTCATTCCCAATCTAAAAAAATAATGTTGTTTCTCATTAGCTAAAAATACTATGAAATAAATGTTGCATAATATTCTAAAACTATCTAACAATTTTTTCCAAAATACCAAGTTGAATATGCTTTGGTATTAATTTCTAATATTGATTAAGGAATTAAAGAACGGTAGTCCTACATGTACTCATTAATATATTAATTAGTGTACCAATATAACTAATATTACCATTTTAAAATTATAGCGCCGCCTATTATAGAAATTATAAAAAATTAAAATTTTTAAAATTATGATATATCATCTATTTACACATGATATAGGAGCATGCAATAAATGTTTGGGCCTATTCCAAATTTGAAAGCGTGACTAGTACGATAGCCCGGTTGAAAGCCAGTGCTATATATTTGGGCAAAAGCAAGTAGTCAATCAACGTTATGGGGTTTTCCTATCTACATAAATTGAGAAGCTCCTTACCCATGGTTCAAGTCAACTGTAAGCAATCTCTCTCTCTCTCTCTATATATATATATGTGTGTGTGTGTGTGTGTGTGTGTGCAAGTTCTGCTTGTGAATTGTGATAATTTCTTTACTTGTCTAATTCAAGAAAAATACTTTTAAAAAAAATTATAAGATTTATTAATTTATGTATTTTTTCTTAGAGTTCAATTTTTTTTGTATGGAACTTCTTTTATTTACGTTTTTGTAGAAATGAAAACATTCTATTGAAACAAATTCACTCTGTTTCGTTATGATTTTCAAGATTTCCTTTTCAAAAAATTTAATTTTTTTTACTTTTCATATTTTTTTTATTGAATTTTTTAATATTTTAAACAATTGTTTTTAATTTATAGATACACCTAATGTAAATACATTTAAAAAGTATAATATTTGTAAAAAAAATCTTTAAAAAATTCACCAAATACCAAAAATATAAAGAAATACAAAAATTCAGTATATTTTTCGTATTCTTGTATATTTATTTGTTTTTGAAAATATTTTTTAAAAAATATTTTACTTTTTAGATACATCTAAGTAAGGTGCATCTAAAAAAATTATAAAAAAAATTGCTTACCAAAAACAAAAATACACAAAAACAAAAAAACTCAATTTAAAAAAAATTGAATTCAGAAAATTAAAATCAAATACACTGATTAAAATTTTAAATTTTGAATTTAAGAAGGAAAATAAAAGGGGAAAAAATATTTATATGTATTCATTCCTTTTATGATTAAAAAAGATCTTTAAAATTTAATGCTTACATAATTTAGTACCTTGTTTTAAGGGAAAATATCTGTTAGTGTTTTCTTCAAAACTTAATTACAAAATCAAGAAAAATATTATCATTTTGCATATTAATATTGTCACGACCCAACCCCAAGGGCTTAGGGTTGGAATTGTAACTCACTACTTTATTATAATCGTGGCAAATTACATGGCGCATGCGGAGGCAAAAGGAAATAAAAATAATTAAATAGAAAATTTACTTCATTTTACTATTTTAATAAGAGAAAATACATCTATAGGGCTTTTATTATTTTATTATTCAGTGACCGGCCCTGAGTAAAAACAAAAGGAAACAAAAATAAAATAAATAAAAAAAAAAGAAAAGAAAAACAAAATGATGGTTCAACATCAAATTCTCGTGTGGGTTCTACTACATGAGGTTATGGGTCTCCCTTACATCTCGTCACCTAAAAGGGTAACAGCTATAAGCACACAACAGAGTGAGAAATATTATGCCAAGAGTATAGGGAATACCAAATAACCATGTATAGTTATTTAAGCTAAAATAGTAACAGAACTTAATTTAAATAAACGAATGATTTAAAGTGGCATAAACTGAAACACAGAAATTATGTAATTAAATAACTATAACCACAGTACAGAACAAAACAGAACAGAGGTCACTGGAGTAACAGTCAGAACAGAGGTCAATGGATCTATGACAAACAGAAGACTACAAAGTGGCTAAATAGAGGCCAATGGTTATTTAAGTCCCCCAAGGCGTGAGCCTCCCGTGGTGGTACTTACAAAACATAATTGTTTGTAAGGTCATTGTCAAATACTGTCTAAAATTTAAATAAACATATCCATGGGTTTCATTTTAAATAAATAGAGTTTAGAAAATAACCCACGTAATTGAAATATTAATATAATTTATAGAATATAACTTGTATAAAATAAATTATGGGAATTCAAAATATACGTAAAATATATTATGGTGACGCAAGGTATAATATAACTCACTTTAATATTGACCCTTAGCCTTTACTTTCCACTATCACAACCCTTCTTACTATAAGTTTCCTCCCTCCAATATCTTTTTTGTTTTTTTTTTATTCGCACTTATCTTGCACAACTTCTCTCTATTTATAGGGAGGCAAATGTGCCCTCAGGCCAACACGTGGCCATAGCTTAAATCCCCCTAGATTTGATCATAAATCTCATAGATTGATGCTTATCTAATGAATATTTGTGATAATTATACTTTGGCCCAGTTCTTTAACATAATTATACAAACCAACTAATTCCTAATTGAATTACACTTTACCGCATACCAACAGAAATTAATTATTTATTTTACTATCACACCCACTACTACTACTACTACTATTATTATCATTATTATTATTATTATTATTATTATTATTATTATCATGATTGGTTGTGGTATTAATTAAATATTTAGGGTGTCACAAATATTTATAAAGAATATCATTCACTTGAAAATACTTTTTTACTCATACAAAATGCAACAAAATCATTAACAGAGATTTACATACCTAAAAGACTTTAGCCACCTCTATATCCATTTATAGAACCCTAATATATATGTATAATGATTTAATAGAAATATATGAAAATTGAATCATTCCAATTTTTTGCTACATAATTGAGTCTGTATATTTGAAGCAAAAAATTGGAATTAATTTTTGAAAATCTGAATTGCATAAAAAACGAATTAAATTTACCAATCATAGCCCTGAGAACTACCAAAACAACTCACTTATCTCTTCTCCAATACGATTAGCCTCCAATTCCTCGTCGACAGCGACAACCGTGTTGCTCTGGCGACTACTACCGGTGAAAAACCTGCTGGAGCTGCTAAATGATACCGTGTGAGATGAAATCGATGCAAGTCGATCCACGTAGTCTCTCACCCAGCTTCGTCCAGCGACTTCAGAAGCTAAATTCTCTCCCAGCGGCGCGTTCACCACCACCAGTACTCTAGTCGAGTCCTTGCTAATGGAAGTACAATAAGAGAGTCCTCGCCAATGTGTGGAATCTATGGAGACTTCATAGCCTTCGTCGACAATATAGTCGAACGAGCCGATTGAGTACGATCTTCGACCATCACTGGAATTGGACCTACCTCATCGTCGACTCACGCTTCCAATCTCAATCTGGAAACTGTTCCCGCGATCTTCTGGAACTGTGGATGAAAATATTTTATTCAGTACATCTTCCTCAGTAGGATACACAGCGGACCTGCACAACAGACACGTTTGATTGGACGAAAGCCACGCATCAATGTAATCAGTATGGAAAGCATGACAACAAAAAGGAAGTAATCGTAGCTGATCGTTCCTTTTGAACTTTGATAAACACACAGCGCAGTCGCCGCTAACAATGTTTTCGGTGACGGAACCGAAAGTGAAAAGATGAAGAGAGTTGATCAAAGTTGGGGGAGTTTCGCTGCTAGTACAAACACCGATCGCAATTTGAATCGTCATGGTTGTTTCTAGAGGAGACAACGTCATCTACGGCGGAGGAGACAATGTCATCTATGGCGGTGAAGGAGCGGTTGTGTGACGACCGGGTCTTGTTTTCTTTTTCCTTCGCTTTCACTCCGTTCTCTCTTTGCTCTCGTTGGGTTTGGAACGTTCGGATGTTATGATCAACTTAAGTTCTTGCTCTTGTTTTCGTCGGTGTTGGTTTCACCTGTTCCGGGAAGCATGAGGTCAGGTCCAGAGTGCTCGGGGGTTTAAACCAAAAAAATTTATGGGTTGTTGGCTAGTCGCACGTGGGGGGGCCTAGGGCCGCACGTGCGGAAGAGGTGCTGCACGTGCGGATTTCCGGGGAGGGCTGAGGCTGCACACTGCAAAATATGCAGGTGCGGAGCTAGGTACGTGTGGGAGGGCCGTACTTGTAGGGTTGAGAGCTGCATGTGCGGGAGTGAGGCTTCGCATGTGCGGGGGAAAAGTGTCGCACGTGCGGGACATCTGGGCAGCCGAATCTCTGTTTTTATATCTCTTTTGGGCCGAATTGTATATCACTTTGGGGCTTTTTTCTCTTACTCAAAACCCTAGTTTTCCACTTCTTCTCTCTAGAAAACATCCCCAAACATTAAAACTCCTTGATTCTTGCAACTTATTGGGTTTAGATCATCATCCTTATTCCCTCATCTTGAAGATCAAGCTAGGGCTTTCTTGGTGTGGTGATAATCAAGGCTTCTCTTCATCTTGAAGCTAGGGTTTCACTTTTTCTTCATCAAGCTTAAGGTAGGGATTTCTTGAGTCATACATACAAGTTTTGCCACATTATTGTTGATTTAAAAATGTTCTTGAGGTTTTGTGTTGATTTTAGATTTTAATTCAAATTATAGAGAGAGTTTTGAAAGAGGGTTTGTATCTCAATCTTTTATTATTTCTGGAGGGTTTACCTCTATTGAACTCATGAAAAGTATTTTGATGGTGTTTTCATGGAAAAATGAGGAAGATTTGTTTTCAAAGAAAACCTTAGAATTTGGGGATTTTGGAAAATAAGGAAATATCTATGAAACTTTTTACCATTTTGTGTCAAGAGGATGAATGAGAGTAAACCTCATAGTTTGTTTGGTAAAATGGAAACCTATTTGATATATGAGACACAAACTGCTATTATAATATGTTGTTAAATGCTTGAACTTATGTTGTTAGAAGGTGGTGAATGATTATACACCATGAAATGTGAATGTAGTGAAATTTTAAAGAAATTATTTTGAGAATATCACCTATTGCCTTGAAAAGGCTAGCTTGTTGAGATTTGGGCATGATGAGGAGGTTATTGTTGCTATGAATTGATGGTTATTTGGGAAATATTGTTGTAGAGAAGTTTGAAATGTAGAGATGTTATGAAATTTATGTATTGCATCATGTCCTCATTTGATCTATTATCAATTTGCACATCTTGAAATGAATTGGAAAATGTTTACCTTGAGAAAGAGTATATTGTAATGAGAACTATGGAAATATGGTATGGGGTAAATACGTGGTAAGTCCGGATAGGGGGTGTAGTTGATCTTGATAAGTTGGCCTGAGTGTCCATGGTGAAAGACCAGAAAACCGCGCGGATATGTGTCGAGCCTTCCGGTTAATACCGGTAAAAATGACAGTTTGGTAGTACTCGTAGAGTCTACTTGCAAACACCAGCCTAGGAATTACTAGTGTCATATTTACCGCCCCTATTGATTGAAAATTAGAAGTTTTGAAATAAGTTAAGATTGCAAATTTTGTTGAAAGATGATAATCCTTAAAAGAGTATGAAATGGATTTGCTTTAAAAGGTGCATGGCATGGCATTAACATTTGCATTTTATTGGAGTTGCATAACTGTATATACTTTGTGAGAATTCTCTACTGGGCTTTATGCTCACCCCTATGGGACTTGGTGCATTATGATCCTCAAATTCAGTATCCTCCAAAGCAAAGGAAACACAAGAATTATTCTAAGCCTTACAAATCCAGAAAACATAAGACTCCTAAATATTCTAAAACTCAAAACCAGCCTCAAACCTCTAAACCTAAGTATAGATCTAAAGGTAAGGGGAAATCCTTCCAGAAAAATAAATCTTCAATCAAATGTTATAAATGTGGACAAACAGGCCATTATGCTAATAAATGTAGAGCTAAGATTCAATCTAAGCTTAATGAGTTAGCATTAGATGATGAAGTGATCCCGTCAAACTGAGGGCGTGGATATTTTGTGAAGAGTAAATAGCTCTCTTATCTTTTGTTGTAATCTTTGTAAAGCCTAGGGCTAATTTGGTATGGGTCCGTGAGACCATTTTGTGTAACCGGGCTATCGCCTTAGAAGATGTAAGCCCTTAAGGGCATTTTATTATTTTGAGGTTAGATGATCTACATGCTATAGATTCATGTATTCTTTTGTTTCGTTGAATGTAAACCGCATGTGGAACTTTTGTATTAAACTCATATATTATATGGGTGAAGATGGAAGGAATATTGTTATTGTTTAGTGAATGTTCATTAATGTGGATAGTTCATGTTGAATTATTTCGGGGCGTTACAGGTTGTTGCAGTGGCGAGTTATGAAATGGAGGAGGAGGTAGAGAGAGGCAGTGACGATGATAGAGGAGGCGATGATGATGATTACTATAATTAGTGAAGAAGACGGAGACGGAGATGACGACGGCGGAAAAGAGTCATTGTGGTTGATCTGAGGGATTTTGACGGTGATGGTACCTCCTTCAACGATGAGGAATGGTAGTGAATAAACATCGTCTACACGAGCAAATACACGAGGCATGTTTAGAGAGAGAGAGAGAGAGAGAGAGAGAGAGAGAGAGAGAGAGAGAGAGAGAGAGAGATAGAGGGTTGATGGAAGGTTGGTGTATTTAAGTCACCAGTGAAAGAGAAGCTATGACGAGAAGGAAGGGCCGTAGAGAATTGAGAGGCACGCGAGGAGCACGTGGCAAGAGAACAAAGACACAAAGAGAGTATATTGGTAAGGGCAGCTTCTTTTTCTATATATATATTGAAAAATGTTTATGAAAATGATGATCAAGTATTTTTGACCTTTAAATTACATATTATAACTTATTATATATGTGATCTAAGAATTTACAATTCGAATTTTCTTATATTGAGATCTCAATATAAGAAAATTTAAGAGATTCGTATAGCCCATTATATATCCTGTTTTGATGATTTAATTTTTTAAGAATTGATAATTATTTTTCAAATTATATTTATCATTTATTTTTTTAAAAATAAATATGATTCAATTATATAATTACTAATATTTAATTATTTTGATTTTTTATATGAATATTTTATTTAATAAATTTAAAAAATAAACAATTTAAATTATTAAAATTAATTCTAAAATAAATTTACTGTAACGCCCCGAAATAATTTAACATGAACTACCCACATTAATTAACATTCACTAAACAATAACGATAATCCTTCCATCTTCGCATATTTAATAATTGAGTTTAATACAAAAGTTCCACATGCGGTATACATTCAACGAAACAAAAGAACACATGAATCTATAGCATGTGAAACATCTAGTCTCAAAACAATAAAATGCCCTTAAGGGCTTACATCTTCCAAGGCAATACCCCGGTTACACAAAATGGTCTCTTGGACCCATACACGTTTAGCCCTTGGCGTACAAAAAATTTTACAACAAAAATAAGAGAGCTATTTACTCTTCACAAAATATCTACGCCCTCAATTCGGCGGGATCACCACATCTTTACCTGCACCAAATCCCATAGGGGTGAGCATAAAACCCAGTAAAGAATTCTCACAAAGTATATACAGTTATGCAACTCTCAATAAAAATGCATTGTCCGTGCCATGCCATGCTCTTTTAAAGAAAGTTCATTTCATGTTCTTCTTAATGATTTCCATTTTTCAATACAAGCTTACAATCGCAACACATTTCAAAACTTCCAATTTTAATCAATAGGGGCGGTAAATACGACACTAGCAATCCCTAGGCTAGTATAGCGATTCCGATTTTCCCTTTTTGTATTTGTTGTATTCCGGACTTTGGTTCCGTGGAGTTGGTGGTTGTATATCTTGTTGTTATCCTTTAATTCCGTGTGTTTAAGTTTTAGGATGTTTTGGGCAGGTGTGTTACAGGTTGGTTGAGTCTAAGTCTCAAATCTTGTTGCCCAGTTTTCAGGTGATCCGCTCGAGCGGGTCTTATTGCGCTCGAGTGGGGTTTATACACTCCTAGTATTTCGTGCCTCTACAAAACTTCTGCAGGTGTGTTTTTCACGCTCGAGCGGATTTCTCTACGCTCGAGCGGATATGTTGGCACTCGAGCGGGTAGTACTTTGTTTGTGAAAGTTCTGGGAGGGGGAAATCTATGCTCGAGCGGACTGGTTTTCGCGCTCAAGCGGATGTACTTTATTCTTGTGTCTTGGCGCTCGTGCGGGCATTCTTGTGCTCGAGCGTGTTCAGATTTTTGTGCTTGACGCTCGAGCATTCTATTCGACGCTCAAGCGGGAGTGTCGTATATCAGTTGGCAGCTGGGCATTTTTGAATCACTTTTTACATTCACTCTCTGTCTCTTACTTTCTAAAAACACTTTTTGAGAGCTTTTTTCTCTAGGATCTCCCTTCTCTCTAGTGTTTGATCTAGTTAGACTGTTCCACTCCCTTGGTGCCTTTGTAAAAAGTGTGTTGATCATCGAGGGCTACATTTTGATCCGAGAAATTGTTGATTTGGAGCACTTTGAATTTCTTCATCTTCTCCATTTGAGCTCTAACTTCGAGGTAGGGATATCCTACTCCATCTTATGAGCTTTGTCTTTGAATTTTGGTATTTCGATATGTTGGGGGTTGTTGGGTAATTTCGAGAAAGTTTGGGGCCATTGTGTAATTTTCAAAAGAGGGGTTTTCAACGTTTAAAACCTTTATGTATGTAATATATTGGAAAATGGACTTGGTGTTGGATTGTTGATGAAAATGAAACCTTAGGGTTGGTGTTGTAATTATGGGAAAAAGCCCTAATTGTTGATAAATTAATTTGCATAATTAATTTTGGGATATGAGAAATTGAATAGGAAATATTCAAATTGGAAAGGTATGGGATTAAAGGGTGTAGTTGGATTAATTTATCGCTCACCTAGGAAAATGTTGATAATTTATCCATTTGGTGTATTTATTTTCTGTTTAGAAATAACTGCTTTGGGCTATCAGTGGAGGATAGTCTTGATTGTTGTAGACAATGCATGAAGATTAGGCAAACTAAAACTAATCAATTGAGTAGGCTATCGAGTATAGCGGTTGATATAATACATCAAAATTGTGTATTAAATGATTGAACATGTATATGATAATTGTTTATATACATTGTGTTATGTGAGAGGAGATAGGGGATGGACCTCTAAACTGGATGTTGTTTGACATTGATACAGCACTAAAATGTGTATCATTTGTGAAGTGTGGAAGTGTTTTTACTTGTTATTGATACAGCACTAAAATGTGTATCATTTGTGAAGTATGGAAGTGATTTTGTCTGAGATTGATACAGCATCAAAATGTGTATCTATTATGATGTAAAAAATGTTTAATATGAGTTGTTATCCCAATTGAATTCGAAATATTGTTAATAAGAGATGAAATCTCTGTCGGATTATCTGGCCAGGTTCTGAGCCACGTTTTTGAAATGAAATATAACATGGACATGATTGTCATGGAATCATAATGTGATGTAAGTGGATGTATTAGTGTTGACCATCTATCAACTGCTAATATTTTAGTCATTGTTTATAGTTGGTTTAGTATATTTCTACTGGGCTGTGGCTCACCCTTTATGGGACATCATTTTCAGGTACAAGTAGCATGTCACCTCCAAGGACATAGCTTGGGAGGCCAGAGGCAGACAGACTGCTTTTGTTGTTTTGTTTTCTTTTGATGTATTACATGTATATCAAGCCTGTAACGCCCTCAAAATAATAACATTAAATCCACCAATATAGACATGCTATGATATATATAAAGTTCCACATTCTTTCCATTCATCAGATGTCTTAGTACAAGAGTATTACATGTAAATTCAAGCCAAGGGCTTTATGTGTAAATGAGTTAGTACTCTACTTTTGTGTAACCAAGTGTTAACTTGGAAAGCTGTAAGCCCTTAGGGCAGTTGCTTTTGTTGTTAACATGTAATACTCTTGTACTAAGACATCTGATGAATGGAAAGAATGTGGAACTTTATATATATCATAGCATGTCTATATTGGTGGATTTAATGTTATTATTTTGGGGGCGTTACAACTTGGTATCAGAGCGTACCGGGTTCGAATACTTTGGGTACGTGGGGAGTGATTAGGATCACAATGGGTTTGTCTCGCTTGATAGAGACTTAGTGTAGAATCATATGCTATGTGTTTAAATTAATAACATGCTTATGTGATTAATTGGGTATGGGATTTAGTTTCTAGGATGTTGATTGGATCCTTGGGTTTCTGGGAGTCTTGTTGGAAAAGCACTTGATCAATGCTGTTTCTAACCGGTACTCTAGTAACGCCTTGGGACTATCATTATCCGGAAATGAAATTCGTAAGTGCTTATGTGTTTATGTGCTTACGTGGAATGAATTACAGTTGTCCATGCATTAGGACGTGAGTGTTTAGTTTTGGCACGTTTATGAATGTGCTAATGTTCTGTGTTACCTTTATTAGGATGTCAGGACGAGCAAGAGGTGCTAGGCGTGGTAGGCCTAGGAGGCAGGAGGTGCCATTACCGGAGGAGATTCCGGCAGTTCAGGAGGGGGTTGGTCAGGCCAATGTGGCCGAACCAGCAGGTCAGCAGGCCATGAGTGCCTTGGCCCAGGAGATAGCAGGGGCTCTGGGTATTCTTAGAGCAGGGAATCAGGCAGCTGAGGCAGGGCCTTCCTTCTTGAAAAGGGAGTTCTTCCGGTCTAACCCGGAGGAGTTTGTTGGGGATCCTAAGGAGCCACTGAAGGCAGACGAGTGGCTGGAACAGATGAGTAAAACGTTCGAGATGCTAGGCATTGAGGACGGGGCATTGAAAGTGACCTTGGCATCCTTCCAGCTGAAGGGAGATGCGGGTCAATGGTGGAAATATGAGAAAGCTCGAGTTGGTGGTACTTGGGAGGCGTTTGTGAATGCTTTCCAGGAGAGGTTTTTATCTGCTGTGGCTAGAGAGAGGCTGAGGGATCAGTTCAGCCGGCTTAAGCAGGAGGGTTTGTCTGTAGCCGAGTTTGAGGCTACATTTACTAGCTTGTCCAGGTTCGCACCTGAACTTGTGGCGACAGAGGAGCGCCGTTGCTACGAGTTTGAGCGGAAGTTGAGATGGGATCTCAAGTTGAAAGTTGGTGGACCTTACATTCGAGATTACAGGCATTTGGTGGATGCTGCAGCTCATATGGAGCTGATGATGCAGGAGGGAGAGGAGGAGAAACATGGAGGCTCCAAGAGGGGCCAAGAGGGACAGGGCGATGGTAGGAGGCAGAGGGGTTATAACCCTCAGCAGTCCCAGAGTGGTTTGGCTAGGTCGACTTTCCCAGTACCGAGTGCAGGCTCCGGGAGGGGCAGTCAGGGAGAGTTCACCTGTTTCAAGTGTGGCCAGCCGGGTCACAAGGCTTCAGTTTGCCCACTGAAGGGCGGGGGTCAGAGAGCTGCTTCTTCGTCAGCTAGACCGCAGAGTCAGAGTTCGGGCAGGGGGCAGCCCTTGTCTTGTTATCAATGTGGACAGCCTGGGCACCTGAAGAGGTTTTGCCCGCGGTTGAGTGCCACTTCAGGAGCGTCTGGTTCTAGGCAGACGCAGGGTTTTCAGCCAGCTCAGTCTGTGCAGGCCTCGAGGGCCAATCCGGGGGCTTCGTCGTCCCAGTCAGTGCAGCAGTCCTATGCTCCGAGAGGCGAGCAGGTGGATCAGGGGCCTACAGGGCGCGTGTATGCTGTTACCGCGCAGGATCTTGTACCGGCTCCATCAGTAGTGAGAGGTACCTTTCTGTTTTGCAACTCGGTTGCTAGAGTGTTGATAGATACGGGTGCATCTCATTCTTTTGTATCTGCTGCATTTGCATCTGTGTTGGAGTTGGAGTTAGCACTATTAGCATCTCCTATTTGTGTTGTGTCACCTATTGGGGGTGAGTTGATCTTGAAACACGGATGTAGAGGTTGTGATATTGAGGTCGACGATCATCGTCTTCCGTTTCCTTTTGTAGTTATGCCCATGAAGGGCTTTGATGTTATTTTGGGTATGGACTGGTTATCGTCATACCGAGCTGTTATTGATTGCTACCGCCAGAGGGTTACTTGTTGTACTGTGAGCGGGGAGTATTTCCATTTCTTGGGAGACCGGGTTGGTAGTATTGTGCCACCGGGGTATGGTCCGCGAGGGCGGAATGAGCTTAGTGGTTTACTTGCTAGCTTTGAGAGTGGTGAGTGTGATGAGATTCAGATTGTGTTGCCGAGGGTAGTTTGTGAGTACTCGGATGTTTTTCCCGAGGACCTAGTTGATTTGCCACCTCACCGAGAGATTGAGTTCTCTATCGATTTAGTGCCCGGCATGGCGCCGATTTCTATGGCACCTTACCGTTTTGCTCCAGCAGAGTTGGTTGAGTTGAAAGTTCAGCTCCAGGAATTGCTAGATAAGGGCTTTGTTCGCCCTAGTGTTTCACCGTGGGGAGCGCCGGCACTCTTTGCTAAGAAGAAAGATGGTGCCTTGAGATTGTGTATTGACTACCGGAAGTTGAATCGGGCTACGGTTAAGAATAAGTACCCTATGCCCCGTATAGATGATTTGTTTGACCAGTTGAAGGGTTCCCGTTGTTTCTCTAAGATAGATTTGAGATCGGGTTACCACCAGTTGAGGGTCAGGGAGGAGGATATTCCGAAGACGGCATTCCGTACGCGGTATGGCCATTATGAGTTTCTGGTAATGCCATTTGGGCTTACCAACGCACCGGCAGTCTTTATGGACTTGATGAACCGGATTTTCCGGGAATTCTTGGATCGTTTTGTAGTCGTCTTTGTGGACGATATTCTTATCTATTCACCTTCAGAGGAGGAGCACGAGGAACACTTGAGAGTGGTGCTTGAGTTGCTTAGAGCCCATAGGCTGTATGCCAAGTTTGGGAAGTGTGAGTTTTGGCTAAGAGAAGTCAAGTTCTTAGGCCATGTGGTTTCCGGGGAGGGGGTGTCTGTTGATACATCCAAGACTGAGGCAGTGCAAGATTGGGCACAGCCTAAGAGTGTGTTTGAGATCCGCAGTTTTCTGGGATTAGCTGGGTATTACCGCCGGTTTGTGAAGGATTTCTCCAGATTAGCTTCACCGTTGACCAGATTGACTCGGAGGGGAGTCAGCTTTGTATGGAGTGAGACTTGTGAAAAGTCGTTCCAGGAGTTGAAAGTTAGACTGACCACCGCTCCGGTCTTGATTATTCCGGAGAGAGGGTTGGGTTATGCAGTCTATTGTGATGCCTCACGAGAGGGTTTGGGTTGTGTATTGATGCAAGAGGGGAAAGTGGTAGCTTATGGCTCACGTCAGTTGAAAATTCACGAGAAGAATTACCCTACGCATGATCTAGAGTTAGCGGCTGTGATCTTTGCCTTGAAAATCTGGAGGCATTACCTTTATGGTGAGAGATTCGAGGTATTCTCGGATCACAAGAGTCTGAAGTATCTGTTTTCACAGAAAGACTTGAATTTGAGGCAGAGGAGGTGGATGGAGTTCATTGAGGATTACGACTTCGAGTTGCATTATCACCCGGGGAAGGCCAATGTTGTGGCCGATGCCCTTAGCAGGAAATCCATTAGTGATGTAGCTTGTGTAGCCATCCGAGAGTGGGAGATGTTGGGGGCCATTGGAGAGTTTGATTTGCTTTTGAGCGAATCCGTTGAGGCTGCGGCCTTGTTTTCTGTTGTTGCGCAGCCGACGCTTGTGACTAGAGTGTTAGAGGCACAGAGAGATGACCTTGAGGTAGAATCCCTCAGAGAGAAGATCTCCAGTGGGAAGGTTGAGAAGGGTTTGACGGTGTATCCCGACCTGAGTGTGAGATACCGAGACCGTTTGTTTGTACCGGAGTTTTGCCGAGAGGGAGTACTCCGAGAGTTTCACCATTCGCGCCTTGCGGTGCATCCGGGAGGTACTAAGATGTACCGGGATTTGGGTCGCCAGTTTTGGTGGCGGGGTATGAAGAGAGATGTGGCAATTTTCGTGTCTAAGTGCCTTACTTGCCAGCAAGTGAAGGCCGAGCATCAGAGGCCAGCGGGTTTGTTACAACCCTTGCCTATTGCCGAGTGGAAGTGGGAGCATGTCACTATGGACTTCGTTGTAGGTCTTCCGAGGACTCAGCGGGGTAGTGATGCTATTTGGGTGGTTGTAGACCGGTTGACTAAGTCGGCGCACTTCATTCCTATGCGCGTGAGAGATTCAGTAGATCATCTTGTCGACTTGTATATTCGGGACGTAGTGAGGTTGCACGGGGTCCCAGTGACAATTGTCTCAGATAGAGATCCTCGTTTTACTGCTAGGTTGTGGCAGAGTTTGCAGAGTGCCTTGGGTACTAAGTTGACCTTTAGTACAGCTTATCATCCTCAGACTGACGGGCAGTCCGAGCGTACTATTCAGATCCTCGAGGATATGCTTCGGGGTTGTGTCCTTGATTTCAGTGGGACGTGGGAGAGGCACTTACCATTGGTAGAGTTCGCCTACAACAACAGTTTTCAGTCTAGCATTGGTATGGCACCATTTGAGGCCTTGTATGGCCGACCTTGTAGGTCTCCAGTTTGTTGGGCCGAGGTGGGTGACGCACCTTTGTTGGGTCCGGAGTTGGTTAGGGAGACGACGGAGAAAGTTGAGCTTATCCGTAGGAGGCT
The DNA here is from genome assembly GCA_036172215.1 of Camellia granthamiana. Taxonomy (NCBI): domain Eukaryota; kingdom Viridiplantae; phylum Streptophyta; class Magnoliopsida; order Ericales; family Theaceae; genus Camellia; species Camellia granthamiana. The sequence goes on along the minus strand of CM069913.1, from coordinate 76,268,294 downwards.
TGTTACAGCCCAGAGTCGTCAGAAATCTTATGCTGACCGTAGGAGGAGACCATTGGAGTTTGAGGTAGGTGATCATGTGTTTCTGAAGATATCACCTAGACGGGGTTTGATGAGGTTTGGGAAGAGTGGGAAGTTATCCCCTCGGTTTATTGGTCCTTTTGAGATTCTTGAGAGGGTTGGCGAGGTTGCTTATCGTTTGGCTTTGCCGCCACAGTTATCCGGGGTTCATGACGTGTTTCATGTGAGTATGCTTCGGAAGTATGAGCCGGATCCATCACATGTGTTGGATTGGACCGACTTAGAGGTAGATGAGGATGCCTCGTATGAGGAGAGACCGGTTCGGGTCTTGGATAGGCGGGATCAAGTCCTGTGTGGCAAGACCATACCTTTGGTTAAGGTTTTGTGGAAACATCACGGAGTGGAGGAGGCCACTTGGGAACGTGAGTTGGGAGTCCGCGAGAAATATCCGGACTTGTTTGTTGATGTGTAATCAAGTGTTGCAATGGTGTAATTGTAATGAAATTTAAGAGTATTGAAAATGGTGCATGTTTGTTGTAGAACTTACCTTGTTATGGGAGTTGATTATAATATTGCATGTGTTGGCTATATTATAGAAATGGAATTGTATCATGATTATTGCTTATGATATGAATTGTGAACCATGTGTGTTGGAAATGGTTGAAATGAAAAGAGAATGCATGTTGAAATGTATATGTTGTAGAATGCCTCTTGATAAGAGATGGAATGACCGGGAATGGGTCGAATTGTGGAATGTTGTGGTATAACATTGTTTAAAAGAAATGAAAACTTGCTTTTCAAAAACTTGCTTTTCAAAAACGTGTTTTTAATTTCGGGGACGAAATTCTTTAAGGGGGGGAGGTTATAGCGGTCCCGGGTTTACCCCTTGTTGTACAGTGATCCGGACATGTGTCCGTGGATGTTGGTAGTTGAGTATTGTCTTGTTTACATCCTTTCCTACTTTGTATTTGAGTTATAGGATGTATTGGGCAGGTTTGTTACAGGTTGGTTGTGTTTGGAAACCAAGTGTTGCTGCCCAGAATTTTGGCTGGTCGCTCGAGCGAGGGTTTGGTCGCTCGAGCGAGGGTTGGTTTTGTGTCTGGTGGCTCGAGCCAGAGTGGCTTCGCTCGAGCGAGCGACTGCGTCTGGCTCAGACCTGAAGGTTGTGTTTCTTCGCTCGAGCGAGCTGGTTCGTCTTCGCTCGAGCGAGCGTCGTACTGCAAATCGGAAAATTTGCACTGTTGGCTCGAGCGAGCGCGTGTCTTCGCTCGAGCGAGACCAGTTTTTGTGTCTGGTCGCTCGAGCGACGGGGTCTTCGCTCGAGCGAGCCTGTTTATATCAGCAACGCAGCACCGAACTAAACATCACTTTTTCTTAACTTCATCTTCTTCAAACCTTTATTTGGAGAGCTTCTCTCTCTATACTTGCACTCTCTCTAAGATTTGATCTACCTAGGGTGATTTCCTACCCTAAGGCCTTTGTTAAAAAGCTAGAGGGTGGCTTGGGCTTCGTTTTAATCGGAACAAATTTGGTTTTGGAGCAAGTTGGGTGTTGGGCATCATCTCCTTTGGAGCTCATTCTTTGAGGTAGGGATACCCTACTCCTCTTTATGAGTTTTGTCTTTCAATTTTAGCATTTTGATATGTTGGAAGTTGTTGTGTAATTTTGGGAAACTTTGGGCCATTGTGTAATTTTATAAAAGTTGGGGGTTTTTATCTATGATAAACCTAGAAGCATGTTTGGTATATAAACATGGAATTAATGTTGAAACATTAGTGGAATTGGAACCTAAGGGTTGTGATGTTAATTATGGAGGATGTCCTAATTACATTGATTGATTAATTTGGATAATTAATTGTGTTGATTTGTGATGTATATAATTGTTGTTTATATGCATTGTGTTGTGTTGGAGGAGATAGGGGATGTACTTCACGGTTTAGGGGAAGATAGGGGATGAACCTCTAAACCGGATGTTGTTGGGAGGAGATAGGGGATGAACTCCGTAGATAGAGCGGATATGCTTATCTAGAAGTGTTGACATAGCGGATATGCTTGTCGTTGGAAGTATTGATATAACTGTATGTTTATCTTTGATGAAGTGAAAAGTGTTGGCATGAGAGTGTGTCTCATGTGTGGTATTGGCCAGGTTCTGAGCCAAGGTTATGAAATGGCAAGAAAAAGGAAAGAAATGGAAACGAAAGGAAACATAGACTTAAGTGTCTTGGAACTGTGTTATATTATGAATGAATGTAAAAGTGTTGGCCATCTATCAACTGTTAATCTTGTAGTCAATATTCATAATTGGTTTAGTATATTTCTACTGGGCTGTGGCTCACCCTATATGGGAACGTCATTTTCAGGTACAGGAAGCATGCCGCCTCCAAGGACTTAGCTTGGGAGGCTAGTGGCGGACAGACTTTTTGGTTGTCTTTCTTTTTGTTGTATTACATGTAAATTCAAGCCAAGGGCTTTATGTGTAAATGAGTTAGTACTCTACTTTTGTGTAACCAAGTGTTAACTTGGAAAGCTGTAAGCCCTTAGGGCAGTTGCTTTTGTTGTTAACATGTAATACTCTTGTACTAAGACATCTGATGAATGGAAAGAATGTGGAACTTTATATATATCATAGCATGTCTATATTGGTGGATTTAATGTTATTATTTTGGGGGCGTTACAAAGCCAAGGGCTTTTCTTGTATAGAGTTAGCACTCTCTTTTTGTAACCAAGTGTTGACTTGGAAAGTTGTAAGCCCATAGGGCATTTACTTTTCTTGTCAACATGAAATACCTTTTTGTAATGATTACTCTGATGGGATATATTTATGATTTATTCTCTTTTGTCTACGCATGCTATTGTTGGTTGATTTATGAGTGTATTTTGAGGGCATTACAATTTAGTATCAGAGCGTATCGGGTTTGAATACTTTGGGTATGTGGGAAGTGATTAGTATCACAATGGGTTTGTCTCGCTTGTTAGAGACTTATGTGTAATGTTATATGCTTATGTGATAACATGTTTATGTGACTATTTGGGTATGGGATTTAGTTTCTAAGATATTGATTGGATCCTTGGGTTTCTGTGAGTCTTGTTGGAAAAGCACTTGATCAATGCTGTTTCTAACCGGAACTCTAGTAATGCCTCGGCACTATCATTATCCGGAAATGAAATTCGTAAGTGCTTATGTGTTTATGTGCTTACGTGGAGTGAATTACAGTTGTCCATGCATTAGGACGTGAGTGTTATAGCTTCGGCACATTTGTGAATGTGCTAATGTTCTGTTACCTTTATTAGGATGTTAAGACGAGGACGAAGAGGTAGACGTGGTAGGCGTGGTAGGCAGGAAATGCCTTTACCGGATGATATTCCAGCACAGCAGGAGGGGGTTGGCCGAGCCAGCAGGTCAGCAACCTATGGGCACCTTAGCCTGTGGGATAACCGATGCTTTGAGGGAGTCCTTGGGTATTCTCAGAGCTGAGAATCCAGTTCAGGCTCTAGTTCAGGCCCAAGTTGTTGATGCAGGGCCTTCCTTTCTGAAGAGGGAGTTCTTCCAGTCTAATCCGGACGAGTTTATTGGGGATCCGAAGGAGCCACTTAAGGCTGACGAGTGGTTGGAGCAGATGAGTAAGACGTTCGAGATGCTTGGCATTGAGGACGGAGCATTGAAAGTGAGCTTGGCATTTTTCCAGCTTAAGGGGGATGCAGGTCAATGGTGGAAGTACACAAAGGGTCGTATTGGTGGCACGTGGGAGGCCTTTTTAGATGCTTTCCAGGAGAAGTTCTTATCTCCAGCTGTCAGGGAGAAGCTGAGAGACCAGTTCTGCCAGCTTTTGCAGCTGAGTTCTTCAGTGGCCGAGTTTGAGGCTGCATTTACTAGCTTGTCCAGGTTTGCACCTGAACTTGTGGCGTCCGAGGAACGCCATTGTATCGAGTTTGAGAAGAAGCTGAGGCGTGGCCTCAAGATGAGAGTTGGGGGTTCTATGACTCGAGATTATAGGCGCCTAGTGGATGCTGCAGCCCATATGGAGATCATGATGTAGGAGGAGGAGGAGGGGCAGAGAGGCTCCAAGAGGAGCCAAGATGGTCAGGGTGATGGCAGGAGACAGAGGGGTTCTAACCCTCAGCAGTCTCAGGGTGGTGTTGCTAGATCGACCTTTCCAGTGCCGAGTGTAGGCTCGGGGAGGGGCAACCAGGGAGATATCACTTGTTACAAGTGTGGTCAGCTGGGCCACAAGTCTTCAGTTTGCCCGCAAAAGGAAGAAGGTCAGAGAGCTGCTTCATCTTCAGCTAGACCGCAGAGCCAAAGTCAGGGCAGGGGTCAGCCACTATCTTGTCATCAGTGCAGTCAAGTGGGGGCACCTGAAGAGGTTCTACCCGCAGTTGAGTAGCACGTCTGGTGCATCTGGGCAGAGGCAGAGTTTTTAGCCAGCTCAGTCAGCTTAGGCCTCGAGGGCCAATCAGGGGGCTTCATCGTCCCAGTCTGTGCAGCAGTCTTTTGCTCCTAGAGGTGAGCAGGTGGATCAGGGGCCTACAGGGCGCGTGTATGCTGTTACCGTACAGGACCTAGTACCGACTCCATCTGTCGTGAGAGGTACCTATTTGTTTTGCAACTCGGTTGCTAATGTGTTGATTGATACAGGTGCATCAAATTCTTTTATATCTGCTGCATTTGCATCTGTTTTGGGTTTGGAGTTGGCACAGTTAGCATCTCCTATTTGTGTTGTATCACCTGTTGGGGGTGAGTTGATTTTGAAACAAGGGTGTAAAGGTTGTGATATAGAGGTAGCAGATCGCCGACTTCCATTTCCTTTTGTAGTTATGCATATGTCGGGTTTCGATGTTATTTTGGATATGGACTGGCTCTCGTTATACCGAGCTGTTATCGATTGTTACCGCCAGAGGGTCACGGTATGTACCTTGAGCGAGGATTGTTTCCATTTTCTGGGGGGTCGGGTTGGTAGTGTGTTGCCACCGGTGTATGATCTGCGAGGGCGGAGTGAGCTTAGTGGTCTTCTTGCTAGCCTTTTGAGTAGTATGTGTGATGAGACCCAGACTGTATTGCCGAGAGTGGTTTGTGAGTATTCAGACATCTTTCCCGAGGATCTTGTCGGTTTGCCGCCTCACCGAGAGATTGAGTTCTCCATTGATTTAGTGCCCGGCACGGCGCCGATTTCTATGGCACCTTATCGTTTTGCCGAAGCCGAGTTGACTGAGTTGAAGATTCAGCTCCAGGAGTTACTAGATAAGGGCTTCATTCGCCCTAGTGTTTCACCGTGGGGAGCACCGGCCCTCTTTGCTAAAAAGAAAGATGGTGCCTTGAGATTGTGTATCGATTACCGGAAGCTGAATTGGGCAACGGTCAAGAATAAATACCCTATGCCCCGTATAGATGACCTGTTTGACCAATTGAAGGGTTCCCGTTGTTTCTCTAAGATAGACTTGAAATCGGGTTACCATCAGTTAAGGGTCAGGGAGGAGGATATTCCGAAGACGGCATTCCGTACGCGGTATGGCCACTATGAGTTTCTGGTGATGCCATTTGGGCTCACCAATGCGCCGGCAGTCTTTATGGACTTGATGAACCGGATCTTCCAGGAATTCTTAGATCGATTTGTGATCGTTTTCGTGGACGACATTCTTATTTATTCGCCTACTAAGGAGGAGCGCGAGGAACACTTGAGAGTGGTGCTTGAGTTGCTTAGAGCCCATAGGCTGTATGCCAAGTTTGGGAAGTGTGAGTTCTGGCTAGGAGAGGTCAAATTCTTAGGCCATGTGGTATCCGGGAAAGGGGTGTCTGTTGATACATCCAAGGTTGAGGCAGTGCAAGATTGGGCACAGCCTAAGAGCGTTTTTGAGATTCGTAGTTTTCTGGGATTAGCTGGTTATTACTGCCGGTTTGTAAAAGATTTCTCCAGGCTAGCTTCGCCATTGACCAGATTAACGCGGAAAGGGGTCAAATTTGTATGGAGTGAGACTTGTGAAAAGTCGTTCCAGGAGTTGAAAGTTAGATTGACCACCGCTCCGGTTTTGATTATTCCGGAGAGAGGGTTGGGTTATGCGGTTTATTGTGATGCCTCATGAGAGGGTTTGGGTTGTGTGTTGATGCAAGAGGGGAACGTGGTTGCCTATGGCTCACGTCAGTTGAAAATTCACGAGAAGAATTATCCTACACATGACCTAGAGTTAGCAGCGGTGATCTTTGCCTTGAAGATTTGGAGGCACTACCTTTATGGTGAGAGGTTCGAGGTATTCTCGGATCATAAGAGTCTGAAATATCTGTTTACACAGAGGGACTTAAATTTGAGGCAGAGGAGGTCGATGGAGTTCATTGAGGACTACGATTTCAAGTTGCACTATCACCCGGGAAAAGCCAATGTTGTGGCCGATGCCCTTAGTAGGAAATCCATTAGTGATGTTGCTTGTATAGCCATCCGGGAGTGGGAGATATTGGATGCACTTGGCGAGTTTGATTTGCTTCTGGGCGAATCCGTTGAGGCTGCGGCCTTGTTTTCAGTTGTTGCGCAGCCTACGCTAGTGAGTCGAGTGTTAGAGGCACAGGGAGGTAACCTTAAGGTAGAATCCCTCCGGGAGAAGATCTCCGGTGGGAAGGTTGAGAAGGGTCTGTCTGTGTATCCCGACCTGAGTGTGAGATACCAAGATCGTTTGTTTGTGCCGGAGTCTTGTCGAGAGGAGGTACTCCGAGAGTTTCACCATTCACGCCTTGCGGTGCATCCAGGAGGCACCAAGATGTATCGGGATTTGGGTCGCCAATTTTGGTGGCGGGGTATGAAGAAGGACGTGGCTGTGTTCGTGTCTAAGTGCCTTACTTGTCAGCAAGTGAAGGCTGAGCATCAGAGGCCAGCGGGTTTGTTGCAACCCTTGCCTATTGCCGAGTGGAAGTGGGAGCATGTCACTATGGACTTCGTTGTAGGTCTTCCGAGGACTCAACGGGGTAGTGATGCTATTTGGGTGGTTGTAGACCGGTTGACTAAGTCGGCGCACTTTATCCCTATGCGCGTGAGAGATTCGATAGATCATCTTGCCAATTTGTATATTCGGGACATAGTGAGGTTGCACGGGGTCCTAGTGACAATCGTCTCAGATAGAGATCCTCGTTTTACTGCTAGATTGTGGTAGAGTTTGCAGAGTGCCTTGGGTACTAAGTTGACCTTTAGTACGGCTTATCATCCTCAGACTGACGGGTAGTCCGAACGTACTATTCAGATCCTTGAGGATATGCTTCGAGGTTGTGTCCTTGACTTTAGTGGGACGTGGGAGAGGCACTTGCCCTTGGTGGAGTTTGCCTACAACAACAGCTTTCAGTCTAGTATCGGTATGGCACCGTTTGAGGCCTTGTATAGCCGAGCTTGTAGGTCTCCAGTTTGTTGGGCCAAGGTGGGTGATGCACCTTTGTTAGGCTTGGAGTTGGTGAGGGAAACGACGGAGAAGGTTGAGCTTATCCGTAGGAGGAGGCCTTTGGCATTTGAGGCTAGTGATCATGTTTTCTTGAAAATATCACCTAGGCGAGGTTTGATGAGGTTTGGGAAAAGTGGGAAGTTATCACCTCGGTTTATCGGTGCCTTAAAGATCCTTGAGAGGATTGGGGAAGTTGCTTATCGTTTGGCTTTGCCACCACAGTTGTCCGGGGTACATGACGTGTTTCATGTTAGTATGCTTCGGAAGTACGAGCCAGATCCGTCCCATGTGTTGGATTGGACTGATTTGGAGGTAGATGAGGATGTCTCGTATGAGGAGAGACCAGTTCGGGTCTTGGATAGGCGGGAGCAAGTCTTGCAAGGCAAGACCATTCCCTTGGAAAAGGTTTTGTGGAAGCATCACGGAGTGGAGGAAGCCACTTGGGAACGCGAGTTGGAAGTCCGTGAGAAATATCCGGACATGTTTGTTAAGTGTAATCATGTAATGGGAATTTGTGATTTTGTTGAACTTTAAGAGCATTATATATGTCTTAAGTTGTAAAACATTGTATATGTTGTGATTAATGGAAGTTATTTTAACATTGTGTATGTTAAATATATTGTGGAAATGCAAGCATGATATTAATGTTGCAAATGATATAAAATTGTGGAATGTGGTATTAAAATTTGTGGAATTTCAGGGAATGCATATCTATAATGCATGTTGTGGAAAATATTATAATTTGCCTCTTGAAAAGAGATGAGATGACCGGTAATGGGTCGAGTTGTTAAATTTCGCATTGTAATAATGTTGGGAATTGAGAAAATCTTGTTTTTGAAAAACTTGTATTTAATTTCGGGGACGAAATTCTTTAAGAGGGGAAGGTTATAGCGATTCCGGTTTTCCCTTTTTGTATTTGTTGTATTCCGGACTTTGGTTCCGTGGAGTTGGTGGTTGTATATCTTGTTGTTATCCTTTAATTCCGTGTGTTTGAGTTTTAGGATGTTTTGGGCAGGTGTGTTATAGGTTGGTTGAGCTTAAGTCTCAAATCTTGTTGCCCAGTTTTCAGGTGATCCGCTCAAGTGGGTCTTATTGCGCTCAAGTGGGGTTTATACACTCCCAGTATTTCGTGCCTCTACAAAACTTCTGCAGGTGTGTTTTTCACGCTCGAGTGGGTTTCTCTATGCTCAAGCAGGTCGCGCTCGAGCAGGTATGTTGGCGCTCGAGCGGGTAGTACTTTGTCTATGAAAGTTCTGGGAGGGGGAAATCTACGCTCGAGCAGACTGGTTTTCGCGCTCGAGCGGATGTACTTTATTCTTGTGTCTTGGCGCTCGAGCAGGCATTCTTGCGCTCGAGCGTGTTCAGATTTTTGTGCTTGACGCTCGAGCGTTCTATTCTCTGCTCGAGCGGAAGTGTCGTATATCAGTTGGCAGCTGAGCGTTTTGAATCACTTTTTACATTCACTCTCTCTCTTTCTTACTTTCTGAAAACACTTTTTGAGAGCTTCTCTCTCTAGGATCTCCCTTCTCTCTAGTGTTTGATCTAGTTAGACTGTTCCACTCCCTTGGTGCCTTTGTAAAAAGTGTGTTGATCGTCGAGGGCTACGTTTTGATCCGAGAAATTATTGATTTGGAGCATTTTGAATTTCTTCATCTTCTCCATTTGAGCTCTAACTTCGAGGTAGGGATATCCTACTCCATCTTATGAGCTTTGTCTTTGAATTTTGGTATTTCGATATGTTGGGGGTTGTTGGGTAATTTCGAGAAAGTTTGGGGCCATTGTGTAATTTTCAAAAGAGGGGTTTTCAACGTTTAAAACCTTTATGTGTGCGATATATTGGAAAATGGACTTGGTGTTGGATTGTTGATGAAAATGGAACCTTAGGGTTAGTATTCTAATTATGGGAAAAAGCCGTAATTGTTGATAAATTAATTTGCATAATTAATTTTAGGAGATGAGAAATTGAATAGGAAATATTCAAATTGGAAAGGTATGGGATTAAAGGGTGTAGTTGGATTAATTTATCGTTCACCTAGGCAAATGTTGATAATTTATCCATTTGGTGCATTTATTTTCTGTTTAGAAATAACTGCTTTGGGCTATCGGCGGAGAATAGTCTTGATTGTTATAGACAGTGCATGATGATTAGGCAAACTAAAACTAATCAATTGAGTAGGCTATCGAGAATAGCAGTTGATATAATACATCGAAATTGTGTATTGAATGATTGAACATGTATATGATAATTGTTTATATACATTGTGTTATGTGGGAGGAGATAGGGGATGGACCTCTAAACCGGATGTTGTTTGACATTGATACAGCACTAAAATGTGTATCATTTGTGAAGTGTGGAAGTGTTTTTCCTTGTTATTGATACAACACTAAAATGTGTATCATTTGTGAAGTATGGAAGTGATTTTGGCTGAGATTGATACAGCATCAAAATGTGTATCTATTATGATATAAGAAATGTTTAATATGAGTTGTTATCCCAATTGAATTGGAAATATTGTTAATAAGAGATGAAATCTCTGTCGGATTATCTGGCCAGGTTCTGAGCCACGTTTTTGAAATGAAATATAATATGGACATGATTGTCATGGAATCGTAATGTGATGTAAGTGGATGTATCAGTGTTGACCATCTATCAACTGCTAATATTTTAGTCATTGTTTATAGTTGGTTTAGTATATTTGTACTGTGTTGTGGCTCACCTTTATGGGACATCATTTTCAGGTACATGTAGCATGCCACCTTCAAGGACATAGCTTGGGAGGCTAGAGGCAAACAGACTGCTTCTATTGTTTTGTTTTCTTTTGATGTATTGCATGTATATCAAGCCAAGGGCTTTTCTTGTATAGAGTTAGCACTCTCTTTTTGTAACCAAGTGTTGACTTGGAAAGTTGTAAGCCCATAGGGCATTTACTTTTGTTGTCAACATGTAATACCTTTTTGTAAAGATTACTCTGATGGGATATATTTATGATTTATTCTCTTTTGTCTACGCATGCTATTGTTGGTTGATTTATGGGTGTATTTTGAGGGCGTTACAGCTAGTGTCTGCAAGTAGAATCTACAAGTACTACCCAAATCGTCATTTTTACCAGTATTAACCGGAAGGCTCGACACCTATACGCGCGATTTTCTGGTCTTTCACCATGGACACTCAGGCCAACTTATCAAGGTTAACTACACCCCATATCCGGACTTACCACGTATTTACCCCATGCCACATTTCTATAGTTCTTATTACAACACCATTTTCTTTCATGAAATAAGTATCTTCAATCAAAATTTACAATGCAAAATAGCAATAGAATGAAAATGGAATGCCATGATCTTTCCATATCTCATAACACTTTTCCAATTTCAAATGTCTTAACAACAATGACAAAACAATTCCATTTCTCATTTCCTCCCTTTAGCATTGTTTCACACAAAATAACCATGTGCCTTCAACACACCAACAATTTCCCATCATACACAATTCTAATCAATTTAATCCTTTCAAGGCCACATGTGATATTTTCAAACATAAATCTCCATTATTCATGATCCACACAATCTATAGTGCACAACAATTTTGTCATCTCACAACATTATATTATCATGTATTTAACTATAGTCTTTGAAACAAAGTTCTCCATTTCAATATACATATCATAAGATGGTCATTTTTTCAGAACACCCATGAAGTCTACACTCATCTATTATTTTTAACACAAGAAAAATAAAAAATAAAAACACCATAAACATCTCCATCTTTTCCAAAATTCCCAATTTCTAGGGTTTTCGTCAAAATCCAACATGTGTCCACTTCTTAGTGGGACCCAACCCAAAATCACATTTCATAAGTCAAATGAAAGGAAGGCCCTCTAGGAAGAACAAAAGAGTTGAGATTTTAAAAAAAAACATCCTTCAAAACTCTTTTTCTCTCTCTTCATTTAGTGCAAGATTAAAATCAACACAACTACCTCATGGAAGCTTTAAAATCAACATTTATGTAGGAAAACATATATATATAACTCAAGAATTCCCTACCTCAAAGTGTTGATGATGAAGAGAAGATGAAACCCTAGCTTCAAGGATGAGAGGGTCTTGGATTTCCACCACACCAAATGAAGCCATAACTTTAGATCTTCAAGATTAGAGGAAGATGATGATGATCTTGACCCAAAAATTTGCAAAATCAAAGAGTCTTAATGTGTGAGGAAGTTTTCTAGAGAGAAGGGGGAGAAAAATAGGGTTTAGAGTGAAAGAGAGATGTCTAAAATGAGTGATACATTCGGACCAAAAAGATATAAAAAATAGAATTTCGGACTGCCAGTCTGCCGCACGTGCGGCGCCCTTCCCTGCACATGCAGAGCGCCCCTTCTGCACGTGCGGGGTTCCTCTCCAGCACCTCTCTCCGCTCATGCATATCAAGCAGTATGCAAGCCAAACAAACCCCTGAATTCTGCACGTGCGGCCTCACTCCCCGCACGTGCGGCCCAAGGCCCCCGTACGTGCGGCCCCTAGCCTCCAGCCTAGAATTTTCCTGCTTCACCCCCGGGCACTCTGGACTCGGCCGCGCATCCTCCAAAACAAGAGAGATTTAAGTCCCTGAACAAAACGAAAATAAAGACTATTATTTTGAGAACTATTTCCGAACGTGATTAATCCAACGAAAGTGAAAGGAGAAGGGAGCGAAGAAAGAAAAGAAGGGAGGTAAAGACTCGGTCGTCACATTTACTAAGGCCTTGTTTGGGTACTCCCAAATAATCCAAAAAGCCAAAAAGTTACTCAAAAAGTTAAAAAGTTAACACTATTCACCAAAAGTCAACAATTATGGCTGCACAACTCCCAATTCAAATTTTCCTCTAAAAACCAATTTTCACAATTTTTTATTACACATTTTTCCATAAAAAGTGAAAAAGTTAACCCAAACATCCATATTTTCAACCTCAATTTTTTAGTCAAAAAAGACAAAAAGTGCACTTATTTAGTCTTCCCAAACAAGGCCTAAGTCCAAACAATTCTGCACTGTGTGATTTTTCTCTCTCTAGAGAGGGCGTCGTACAGTGATATTGAATGCCAATGAATAAATGCTCTTATGGGTGTTTTTAGAGAGAAAAAGAGAGTGCGTGAGTGAAAGCGAGAGAATTTAAGGCATTTGACTAGATGGACTTGGCCATTGTTGGAAAAATTATTAGTTGGTCTTTTGCATCATGTGATTATTTGTGATAATCCGTGCTATTCACCGAACTTTATAAATAAATAAAAAAATTATTATAATTATCTTAAAGTAATTTAATATTTTATTTTATGGTATACATGAAATTTATAAGTTAATGTTTATATTTATAACTTTTTAAATTATTAGTTTAAAAAAATAAAAAAATATATAAATATATTTAGTACAATTTTGATAATTTGTATAAAAAAAAAGTTAAACCTAATTAAATGAGATTAACTGAGTTATGACATATCTCTTCTTGTTATGAAAATATACAAATTTAAAAGTTATAATTAAAGCAAATATATAATTTTAATATTAAATATGAAGTGAAGTGATATTTAACAATAATTAATATGTTGTTTCTATTATTAATCCAATAATTTAAGTTACATTTCTTTTGATTTCAATTTCATAACTAAAAATACAATATGAATATAATACACACACGGATTTCTAGTCTTTATGAATAAGAAGGTTTCAAAATATTTTTAAACTTTCATCATTTTCTTTTTATTTTTTTTAATCTAATTTGATTTTAAATTTGAATAATTAAATTTTTATCAATTTTTAAAAGAACTTTTATAGCGATCCCGATTTTCCTCCATTATTTATTATGTTTTGAACTTAGATTCTATGGTTGGTTGTTGTTGTCTATATCTTGTTTCCATTCTTTAATTCCTTGTATTTGAGTTTTGGGATGTGTTGGGTAAATTTGGAACATGTTGGTTGGGTGTTGGAACAAATGGTTGCTGTCCAGATTTTGGTTTCTTCGCTCGAGCGAGGCTTTTGTCGCTCGAGCGAGCTCGCTCTATGTTTTGTGTTCCTTCGCTCGAGCGAGAACTCTTGCGCTCGAGCGTGAGTCTGGGTTGCAGACCTGAAGCTTCTCATTTTTTCGCTCGAGCAACGCTTCTTGCACTTGAGCGAGGTCCGTTTGTGTCTGGTCGCTCGAGCGACCACTTCTTCGCTCAAGTGAACCCTGTATATATCAGTTCCCAGCTGTGGGTTTATACATCACTTTTTCATCTCCTTTTCATCTCAAACCGTAGATCCGACAGCCTATCTCTCTACATAGTCTCTCTCTCTACAAACACTCAATGTTCTAGAGGTTCTCTACCCTAGCCCCTTTGTTAAAAAGGTAGAGCTTTTCGTGGGCTACGTTTTGATCCGAAAAATCTTGGATTTGGAGCATCTTGGGTTTCTTTCTCTCTCTCCTTTGAGCTTCTCCATTTAAGGTAGGGATAATCTACTCCTTTTTATGAGTTTTAACATAAATGTTGGGCATTTGTATAAATGTAGGGATTTTGGAAAGTTAGGGTTTGATTTGAGATTATAAAAAAGGGGTTTCTTGGTTTTGGACTCTATTGTAAATGTGAGGTTTTGAAATGGGGTTATGGGTGTACAATTGATGAAATTGAGCCTTAGAAGTGTTATTTGAGAAAGATGAAAAAATGCCCTAATTGGGATTAAATGAATTATTTGTCATAATAATGAAATTAATTATGGGAATACATAATTAAGTTGGAAATGGCGAATTGGGGGAAAATGTAATTAATTGGTATAGCTGGATTGAAAATCGCTTACCTATGGACAATGTGTTACTTTATCTGTTTGATAAATTTAATTATCTGTTTAGAAATAATTGTTTTGGGCTATCGGTGGAGGATAGCCGTGATTGTTGTAGAACTGTATGATGATTATGTAAACTGAAACTAATCAATTGAATTATGTCATTGAATATGACGATTGAATTAACACATTGAATATGTGCTTTAATTGATCATTGTATATGATAAAGTGTTCAAATACATTGCGTATGTATCTTTGTTTGGGAGGAGATAGGGGATGTACTCCACTGTTTGGGAGGAGATAGGGGATGGAATCCATTGATAATTAAGTTGGCCAGAGTGTCCAGGGTGAAAGTCCCGAAACCTTATATATATCTGAATGATGTTGATGATTGAAGTGTTGATAATATGAGTTGTAGTCTCATTTTGAATTGTTGATGAATTGAAGTGTTGTCTTTATGAGTTGTAGTCTTATTTGAATTACTTGGATAAACGAAGCTTGTCAATAAAGTGAATTGGAAATAGAAATGAAACCGGGTTGAAAGATGAATATCAATGTTGATAGGTTATAGAAATGGTGTAAATCGATGTACATGTGTTGAACATTTATCATATGCTAATGTTTTAGTTATTTCTCATATTTGGTTTAGCATATCTCTACTGGGCTTTGGCTCACCCTACTTGGGACACCATTTTTCAGGTACTGGCGATATGCCACCTCAAAGGGTATAGCTTGGGAGGTTTTGGAGCTGAAGGCTTCATTTTGTTGTTTTGTCTATACTTGTACTTAAATGTAAATCTAAGCCGAGGGCTTTACTTGCAAAAGAGTTAGAACTATTCTTTTGTGTAACCAAGTAACAACTTGGAAAGATGTAAGCCACGGGGCATTCTATTATTTTTGTAAACATTTGGAACTTATATGAAATACCCTTTTGTAATATTAACTTTGATGTATGTATGGAAATGTGATTATCTATCATGAATATAGAACTGTTAAATGTTGGGATTGTGTATTATTTTGAGGACGTTACAACTTTCATTCTCATCCCATTTTTTTTTCTTTTCACCAATTTTGATGGAAAATAATAATAATTTTCAATGTTTCATCTTTTTAAATTTTTATCAAATTATAATTTGATAAAAAAAATATATTAAGGGTTGAAGATTCTCTTAATTGGAATTATAGTGAAATAACATCTTGAAATAATCAAAGTTTAAGTATGTGGTTGGTTGAAATGTATAATTTAATTAATTCTCTTCTCATATTTGTATAAAAATTGACACTTATGACTACATTATTATAAGTTGGATTATGGAAAAAAATTTGGAGTGTCAAACATTTTTCATTTGTAAATATCCTACATATTAAAAATGAAAAAGAAAAAGAAAAAGAAAAAAAATTGTGTAACTTTTTGATATGTGTTTATCAGTTTTGTTTTATGGACATAA
The DNA here is from genome assembly GCA_036172215.1 of Camellia granthamiana. Lineage (NCBI taxonomy): Eukaryota > Viridiplantae > Streptophyta > Magnoliopsida > Ericales > Theaceae > Camellia > Camellia granthamiana. The sequence continues at coordinate 76,252,628 of CM069913.1, read as the reverse complement.
ACAATTGATGTTTCAATTTAAAAAATTAAAAAGTAGAAAAAAATTAGATTGGGTTTCTTAGAGATAAAAGAAACCATCTAACTTTTCTATATACTATTAAGATGGACTATTTTAATCATAGAAATTATACTTAGAGATTATCCCTATATATTATACTATTATATACAACTATAGTTGTACCAAATTAACTATAATATATATGAAAAGTTATATTAAGCTTTCATTTTCAATTAATTGAATTATAATTTACAAACTAACAAATAGCAATAATGGTCTAATGGGATAGAAAAAAGATAAAAATAAAAAACACAATGATATTTAAAAGTTTTAAATTTACCTAATTATACAAAAATCTAATGTTATAGTAAAATCTTGAATTCTCAATAAATTTTCACATTTTTTATAAATTAAAATGACAATAAAAAATAAAAAAATTTGATACCCATTTTTTTACTTCAATTTTATGGTCTTCACTGAAGAAAACAAAATTCGATCAAAATCCTTGGCATGGAACGGACATAGATACTTCGACTGCAACCATAATTACTAATAATTCTTCTCTACCATGCAAACCTGTAAACAAACACATAAACCTCACTAAAACTGAAACCAAAACCAAGCCAACAGTGGAGAAAGAGAATCACACAGGGAAAAAATAAAATTAAAAAATAAATAAATTTATGGAGTGGGAGAATGTTACCTCCAACAACTTAAACCTCACTATGGGTGTAATTTTGGCCCGTGGCCCGCGAGCGGCCCGAGGTGGGCCCGGCCCGTTTAGGCCAAGCCCAGCTCAAGACCTTGGACTAGGGCCTGGGCCATTATTTTGAAGCCCGGCCCGACCCATGGGCCCGGCTTGTGGCCTGGCCCATTGGCCGCTCAAGGTCCGCCCAAAAGCCCCGCACGAGGCCCGGCCTGCCCAGCCCACCCGATGCCTAGTTTTATTTTTAATGGAAAATAATAAAATTTTGGTGGAAAAAATAAAAAAAATTATTTAGCCTCGCCCAAGCCCGTCCAAAGCCCAAGCCCACGGGCCTGCTCGAAGGCCCGGCCCACCCAAAGCCTAAATACCCCTAGGCCTGGGCTGGGCCTAGTTTTCTGGCCCGGCCTAGCCCGAATTTTTTGCGAGAGCCCGTAAGGCCCGACATGGCCCGGGCTGGGCCAAAATTACACCCCTAAACCTCACCTAACCCAATTGGTTAGCTCTTCTGTCAATGCCCACAAAGTTTAGGAGTTGGGATGACTAATCAGATTATTCTTTAAATAAGACTGGAAAATTGACTAATTTATCTCATTAAGTGATTTAAAATTTTGATATATATACATCAGAAAAACAGATGATTATATTACTAAATCATAATTCAAATTTAGATATTGTCACTTGTTTTTAGATCCATATCCAAATCTTTATCTTTTCTATTTTTGTGTGGTTTTTATTCGGGTTTTTTTGTTTTTTTTCAATTTATTTAAGATGGAGTTGTGGGTTTCTATTTTTTATACATTTAAGGGAAAGTTATTTGCAAGTCCTATTAGGGAGACTTATGCTACATATGATCTTACTAAAAAACTTCTGTTCCCATAAGTCCTGTGGGAAGTTTGTTGACACATTTACCCTCAATATTACTTGTTAATATCATAAATAATAGTAAAACCATATATAGGAAATTGAATGTTACCATAGATCATATATATATAAACGTAACGTAACATGACACCTATACAAACGTAACGTGACACCTATACGTAACGTGACACCTACATAAACATAACGTGACACCTATAATCTATGCTAACATGCAATTTCCTATATAGGAAATTTCATGTTACCATAGATCATATCTGCATAAACGTAACGTAACGTGACACCTACATGAACGTAACGTGACACCTATGATCTATGGTAACATTCAATTTCCTATATAGGAAATTGCATGTTACCATAGATCATATCTACATAAACGTAACGTAACGTGGCACCTACATGAACGTAACGTGACACCTATGATCTATGGTAATATTCAATTTCCTATCTACATAAACATAACGTAACGTGACACCTACATAAACGTAACGTGACATCTATGATCTATGGCAACATTCAATTTCCTGAATGTTGCCATAGATCATATTTATATGAAACGTAACGTAACACCAACATAAACCAGCAACATTTTCACATTCAATTTTAAAAAATAAAAACTCATTAAGTTTGCGAAACGTAACGTGACACGTTATGTGACGGCCTGGTTCCTTTCCTTTCTTCTTCTTTCTTTCTTCGCTTCGTTCTCCATGTGCCTTCGTTGGGTTTGAGATGTCCGGGATGGTTCCCTAGATTGGAATTCTAGTGTCCTTTTGTTCAGTGTTAAATTTTGTTTGTTCCGGAGGGTGCACGGGTGAGTTCGGGGTGCCGGGGACAAAGTTGAAACTTTGGGCTGCTGGGCCAGGACCGCACGAGCGGAGCCCTAGGCCGCACGTGCGGTATTGTACCGCACGAGCGGTGGGAGTGGCCGCACGAGTGGCCAGGCTTGACACCCAGAAATTGGCTACTGTCTAAGGGCGCACGAGCGGAGAAAATGGCCGCACGAGCGGCCAACTGGGCAGTCCGAAACTCTGTTTTTTGTATCATTTTGATCCAAATATATCTCTCATTATACTCATCTCCCTCTCACTCTAAAACACATATTTCTCCCCCTTCTCTCTAGAGAACCTCCTCAAACATCTATACACTTTGATTTTGCAAATTTGTGGGTAAAGATCTTCATCATCTTTCTCTCAATCTTGAAAATCCAAAGCTAGGGCTTCACTTGGGTGTTGGAGATCCAAACTTTTTCTCATCTTTGAGGCTAGGGTTTCAACTCATCTTTCTTCATCAATCTTTAAGGTAGGGATTTCTTGAGTTATATATATAGTTTTGCTATTTTGGTGTTGATTTAAAGATGTTCTTGAAGTTTTGTGCTAGATTGTAGATTTTGGTTCAAAATATTGAGAATCTTGAATATGGGTTTAAAATCTCTAACTTTTACTACTTCTTGAGGGTTTCTCTCTATTAAACTCATGATGAATGATTATGATGGAGTTTATTTTAGAAAATGGTGAAGTTTTTGCTTTCAATGAAAACCCTAGAAATTGGGGCTTTTGAAAAATAATGAATGTGCCTTTGAAATTATATATTTTCTTGTATCAAGAGCATGTATGAGACTAAGTCTCACCAAATGTTTAACAAGATAGCAAAGTCACGATACATCTATGTGTTGGAGACTAAGTCCTCTTTTAAAACTCATTGATAATTGTATATTGGTGTAAAGTGGTAGATGGCAAGTTGTTGAGTGCCATAAGTGATGTGAAAATGCTTAATCGTAATGTAACGGAAAAGAGAAATGAATGATGGCATGTTAGCCATATTGAAAGTTTGGTCATGATGAATTAATGTTAAGAAATTGTTGTGGTGTGTCGAAGACACATGGCTATTGTGTAAGATGAGAAATGGTAATCATGCGTTGGAGACATATGGGGTATCTTGTGGAAGAACATGGTAAGGAAGAAATGAAACTGTGATGTTGAATATTGTTGTATGCATGTTTTTGAATATAAAGGAATGCTTTGTTTTAGTAGTTATGGCATCATATTCTCAATTGTTTTAATGTCATTATTGCACATCATGACATGAGTTGGAAAACAATTCATTTTGAGAAAGATCATTGTAATGAGAACTATGGAAATGTGTATGGGGTAAATACGTTGGTAAGTCCGGATAGGGGGTGTAGATGAATTTTGATAAGTTGGCCTGAGTGTCCAGGGTGAAAGACCCGAAAGCCGCGCGGATAGGTGTCGAGCCTTCCGGTTAGCACCGGTAAAAATGACAGTTTGGTACGGCTTGTTGAGCCTACTTGCAGACACCAGCCTAGGAATTACCAGTGTCGTATTTACCACCCCTATTGATTTAAATATTGAAAGTTCGAAATTGATGAGATTGCATAATATTATTGAGAGCATGGTGATTTTCAAAATGGTGTATTGAATATTATTGAGAACATGATGATTTTGAAATCGTGCATGGAAATAAAATTCTCTTTCATCATTGGCACTTGCATGGCATTGCATATGCATTTCTTTTAACGTTGATGGGTTGGCATAACTGTATATACTTTGTGAGGAATCTCTACTGGGCTTTATGCTCACCCCTATGGGAATTGGTGCAGGTAAAGATGTGGTGACCCCTTCAAGCTAAGGGCGTGGAGATATTTTGAAGAAGAGTTCTTCGACTCTTATTTTGTTGTGATATTTGCTGTAAGCCAAGGGCTAATGTGTTTGGGTCCGAGAGACCATTATGTGTAACTGGGCTATTGCCTCGGAACTTGTAAGCCCTTGAGGGCCTTAGTTGTTGTGATTTAATAATTTCTTTTACATGTTATCGGTTCATGCACTAGTTGTAAATAAATGTATAATGGCATGTGGGAATACTTTGGTAAATATTGGAACCATGTAAATGGATTTGGTTAATGTCTCATTTTGAAGTGGGTTGATGTGATAGTTATGTGGGATTATTTTCGGGGCGTGACAACTTGGTATCAGAGCTACCGGGTTTGAATACTTGGGGCTCGCGGGAAGTGGTTGTTATACCACAATGGGTTCATTTCGCATGATTAGGAAATGTTTTGTCTATGTGATTATGTGATAGCATGTTTATGTGACTATGTGGGTATGGGATTAGACTTTTGAGATGTTATTTGCGCCTATTAGATTCCTTGAGGTCTTATTAGAAGGGTACCTGATCAATACTCATTCTACTAAGAATTCTAGGTTTCTCATGGGACGAATCACATCGCTAAAGGATAATTCGTATGTGTTTACGTGACTACGTGCTTATGTGGAGTGAATTGAATTGTTTGTGTGTTAGAATGTATATAATTGTACTAGCTCAACGTGTGAGGCAAGTTGCGAGCACATTTGGAATTATGTGCTAAGTCATCCATTTTGTTCCTTAATTAAGAGTTCGGAAAGGGTTCAAAGTCGTGGTGGTGAGAGTGTGTGCCTTGGGGAGGTTGTTGCGTCGTGCACTTGGTTGGTTTTGTTTTTGAATTTTGTAGGATGTCCACACAGGGAACTAGAGGATGGATGTGTACTAGGAGTGTTGGTAGGGGGCATAGAGGTTCCCCTAGCACCTGTCGTTACAGCATCGGCTGTCGGCAAGGAAGTTGCATGTGAGGTTGTGAGAGCTGTGTAAGACGCTCTAGCTCGCAATGAGGGGGACAACCGGTGTACCCTCAAACTTATTAAAGAGTTTCTTCGCTCCAATCCACCGGAGTTTTTGGGAGGGGCAAGACCGCCGGAGGTGGAGAGCTGGTTGGAACAGATTACCAAGACTCTTGACGTGCTCAGAGTCGAGGACGAGGGGTTGAGGGTTTCTTTGGCGACCTTTCAATTGAAAGGGAATGCGAATCATTGGTGGTAGTATGTGAAAGGTACCGTAGGTGCCACGTGGGTTGCGTTTACCGAGGCCTTCTTGGCCAAGTATTCCCTCCTCCTACTCGGGAAAGGTTGAGGGAACGGTTTGTCGAGTTGCACCAGGGTGCTACTCCTTTGGCTCAGTTTGAGAGGAGGTTTGCTAGTTTGTCGAGATTCGTTCCAGAATTGGTGTCTACAGAGGAGCGTCGTTGTTATGAGTTTGAGAGGTGGTTGCGTAATGATATCCGGGAGAAGGTGGTTGAATCTAGGTGGAAGGATTATTTTGATTTAGTTGAGGCGGTGACCCACGGAGAGGCCGTGGTTAGCAGTGTTGGTCGAGTTAGAGAGGAGGCTACATCGGTAACTCCTACAGTTCATAAACACCCTGGACTTAGTAAGAGGTGGAGGCGAGCACATGCTCACTCCCAGACTCGGCCCTTGTTTTCTTTAGGGGTTTCGAGCTTGTCCGTTGGGGAACCCAGTGAGGTTCAAGCTCCAAATCAGGTTCAGAGTTGGAAGTCCATTGTTTGTTTTGATTATAGTCAGCGGGGCCATGCTAGACATTTTTGCCCTTTACGTGTGGATCCTTTCGGTGTTTCAGAATCTAGTCGGATCTTGTTCCATTAGTTTAGTCGGGGACGTTATCAGTATCTGACCCGAAGAGGCCAGGCTTCGGAAGCTTCGCGAGGGTCGACTTCTAAACCAGCGCGGTAGTATCACCCTTGAGAGGGACCCTTGTTTTAGAAATTTATGTTATAAGTTGTGAAACTTTTGGGATTGACCGATGTGTCATAGGGTGCTAAGGCATCGTAGTTATGTATTGTTATTTGTTACCCTCTTGTGTGGGGCTTGCTAATGAAACTTAAATTTCCTTGTTATGTATGTGTGATGAAATGTGTAAATGGAAATTGGTGATCCTAGTACTATTGTATATCAACTGTTGAATTTTGCAATGGTCTTGCGATGGCCTTTGATTTTTGTCCAATTTAGAAATTGTTGATGGGGATTGAGAGGTCTGCGAGAAATTTTGCCAACGTAGTATTAAGTTTGAGGAAGTGTGAGACCTTAGAATCTTGTGAAGGTTGGCGGAAGTGATGTAGGAATGTCTAAGAGGGTATGAGGTTTACACCTCGGGTAGTGAGAATGGTGGTTGTGTGTGCTGCTTAGTGTTTTAAAATTTTGTGATTTGTAAGTTCATTGGGATCCTCTCGACCATTAATAGGATTAGTGTTGTGTCGAGGTTGATTGTGAGTTAATGAAGGTGTGTGGAATAAGCTTGTAGTGTTGTTAAATTTTGGTGGAGATTTGAGTAGGGAAAAGAATTCCGTGGGTAGATACTTGAAGTATTACTAGAGCGATGAATGGTTGGTGTTATAGGTAACGAGTGTACCGTTGGTAAGATTGTCTTGGGTGACCCTAATTGTGTGATCGCCGTTGACCTACTCGGTCTTGTGTTGGGTGTAAGAGTGTGTTGGCCATCTAGGCGTGTAAATTGAATCCCTTTGAGAATGGTATGTAGGTGTTTGAATACCAGGAATGGAAACTCTCGGGTGATTAGTTGAGTTGGAAATATTAAGGAGGGTGACAAATAGTCACTTTAGAATGGTTAGGTGTGGGTTGTAAGGTTGAGCTTTTGGAAAATTCGTACAAATTGTCTAGAAGGCAGCGTGGTGCCGTGAGTTGTGCCTAGGGCGTCGGGCCTTGCATTTGTGTGTGGTTATCGTTGTGCGCATCTCGGTGTAAGTTTTTGAAGCCGTGAATCAAGGTAGAGTGTTAGCTTCTGGATTGGGAATACTCATAGGCTCTCGGGTATTGATGTTCTTTTGGCTACTGTTTGTGTTGGCGTGGAACCTTCGGAGTTTGGAAAGTTATGTGTGTTGCATTGTTTCATTTTATACCGTGATTATTTCTAATTGTTGTTATATTAAGAGATGTGGTTATCTCCCTGTGAAAACACTGTAAGTGCGATGGACGTGATTGGGTGATGGTGGGAATTCACTGGGTGTTGTTGAGGAGATAAATTGATATGTGATTATTGGTTTTTGAAAAACTTTATTGGCATTTCTATTTCAACTTAAACCCTTGGGGTAAATTTTTAAAGCTTGTTTTGGGAGAAATAATTACAAAATGAATTGTTTTTACTCAAAGCCTATAACACGAATCCTTCATTGGAAAATTGTACGAATTCAAAAAAAAAGAGAAGGGACTATTCTTTCTTTTAAGATGACAAGAACAATTCCTATTTTAGCTAGTTTATGTGGTCGTGTCATTATCTTGTGTAAATAATAACTTGGGTGGTAAGAATAACGTTATTGACGGAACGGAATGGCATAATTGTTGTGTTATGTTAATTAATATTGTGGAAAAGCTATGTTATGTTGTTGTGATCGTGGCATCACCAGGCGGGTATTGGGTGTTGTTGGTTAACGGCAGGGATCCGTCGGTTGTTGTGGTGGAGCAGAAATTAAATGAACGAATTTTGGATTTTTGCTTAAAAGGAGGAAAACGCATTTTGACTTGTGATCGGTGTGAGTTTGAAACACTTTTGAGAAAATGTTTTGTATATAAAGAGATGATTTTTACCCATAATTGAGAAAAAGATGAAAACCTTCTTTTGGAACGGAATTGTTGATTATTGTACCTTTTTAATGCGTTGGTGTAGCCACTTTAATTGTAATTCTAAATCTCGAGTTTTGTGCGTTCGGTTATATGGATTGTCAGGCATTGTAAGAACTTGTTAGACTGGAGTCTTGTCTCGAGCCGAGTTTTGTTGTGCCATTTTCCTTAAACGAGGTAACCAAGGATTTTGTGGTAAGAATCTAGTTTCCATTTTGTTGGAGTGTTGAATGTGGAGAGTGTTTGGGCTAGTGGTGGTGGATACCCGGGGCATGCGTGTGGTTGTCATGGTTGTTCGTTGTTCTTGTCTCATAGACCCAGTGAGTAGTGTGAATCGAGGGGAAGTCTATGACCCTTCCTTGTGTTCATGACCAATTCGGTATCCTTGGCGTTCTTAGAGTCGGGGTAGTACTCCAATTGGGTTGTGGCCGGAGGTTGATGTTGTGTTTCTTTGGTCGGTTGGGAGGTCTTCCTTGGCACCGTCTAAGGCCTTGTATGGCCAACCTTGTGGGTCACCAGTTTGTTAGGCCAAGGTAGGGGATGCACCATTGTAGAGTCCGGAGTTTGCTAGGGAGGCAACCGAGAAAGTTCCTCTCATCCGAAAGAGGGTAGTTACGGCCAAAGCCGATAGAAAGTTATACCGATAGGAGGAGACAACCTTTGTTCTTTGAAGTGGGCAATCGTAGGTTCCTTAAGATCTCACCTAGGCAGGGTTTGATGAGGTTCGATAAGAGGGGTCAGTGGCCTCCGAGGTTCTTTGGGCCTTCGAGTTATTGGAGAGGATCGGGGGAGTGGCGTACCGGTTAGCTTTACCGCCACAACTTTCGGGGGTTCATTATGTGATCCAAGACCATATCGCTAGTGTAGGTGTTGTGGAGACACCATGGGATTGAGGAAGCGACTTGGGGACGGGAAGCGGGGGTCCGCTCCAAGTATCCGGATTTGTTTGAGCAGGCTTGGTTGTTTTGTTTTAATTGTAATGTTTCCTAGTGTTAAGGAAGAGAATGTTGAATTATTGATCGCATGTTGTTGTATTTATTGTAAATCGAAGCTTGAGATTATGAAAGAAAGATAACTGATATGAATGTTTTATTCCGAAAGCTTGATATGAGGGAACTATTGTTTTGGAGAATGATAATAGAGAGCATAATATATGGTCATAGATAATTCATTTCATTGTAAATTGAGTGTTTGTACTTTGACGAGTTGATGATGAAAAGACTGTCAACTGTTGGTTGAACATAATTGTTGTAAGTAGATAATGTTGTTGAAATGACCGTTTTGCTAGAACACTTTTGTTGGTGAGTTATTCAAATTTCGGGGACGAAATTTCCTATGGTGGGGAGGTTGTGACGGCCTGGTTCCTTTCCTTTCTTCTTCTTTCTTTCTTCGCTTCGTTCTCCATGTGCCTTCGTTGGGTTTGAGATGTCCGGGATGGTTCCCTAGATTGGAATTCTAGTGTCCTTTTGTTCAGTGTTAAATTTTGTTTGTTCCGGAGGGTGCACGGGTGAGTTCGGGGTGCCGGGGACAAAGTTGAAACTTTGGGCTGCTGGGCCAGGACCGCACGAGCGGAGCCCTAGGCCGCACGTGCGGTATTGTACCGCACGAGCGGTGGGAGTGGCCGCACGAGCGGCCAAGCTTGACACCCAGAAATTGGCTACTGTCTAAGGGCGCACGAGCGGAGAAAATGGCCGCACGAGCGGCCAACTGGGCAGTCCGAAACTCTGTTTTTTGTATCATTTTGATCCAAATATATCTCTCATTATACTCATCTCCCTCTCACTCTAAAACACATATTTCTCCCCCTTCTCTCTAGAGAACCTCCTAAAACATCTATACACTTTGATTTTGCAAATTTGTGGGTAAAGATCTTCATCATCTTTCTCTCAATCTTGAAAATCCAAAGCTAGGGCTTCACTTGGGTGTTGGAGATCCAAACTTTTTCTCATCTTTGAGGCTAGGGTTTCAACTCATCTTTCTTCATCAATCTTTAAGGTAGGGATTTCTTGAGTTATATATATAGTTTTGCTATTTTGGTGTTGATTTAAAGATGTTCTTGAAGTTTTGTGCTAGATTGTAGATTTTGGTTCAAAATATTGAGAATCTTGAATATGGGTTTAAAATCTCTAACTTTTACTACTTCTTGAGGGTTTCTCTCTATTAAACTCATGATGAATGATTATGATGGAGTTTATTTTAGAAAATGGTGAAGTTTTTGCTTTCAATGAAAACCCTAGAAATTGGGGCTTTTGAAAAATAATGAATGTGCCTTTGAAATTATATATTTTCTTGTATCAAGAGCATGTATGAGACTAAGTCTCACCAAATGTTTAACAAGATAGCAAAGTCACGATACATCTATGTGTTGGAGACTAAGTCCTCTTTTAAAACTCATTGATAATTGTATATTGGTGTAAAGTGGTAGATGGCAAGTTGTTGAGTGCCATAAGTGATGTGAAAATGCTTAATCGTAATGTAACGGAAAAGAGAAATGAATGATGGCATGTTAGCCATATTGAAAGTTTGGTCATGATGAATTAATGTTAAGAAATTGTTGTGGTGTGTCGAAGACACATGGCTATTGTGTAAGATGAGAAATGGTAATCATGCGTTGGAGACATATGGGGTATCTTGTGGAAGAACATGGTAAGGAAGAAATGAAACTGTGATGTTGAATATTGTTGTATGCATGTTTTTGAATATAAAGGAATGCTTTGTTTTAGTAGTTATGGCATCATATTCTCAATTGTTTTAATGTCATTATTGCACATCATGACATGAGTTGGAAAACAATTCATTTTGAGAAAGATCATTGTAATGAGAACTATGGAAATGTGTATGGGGTAAATACGTTGGTAAGTCCGGATAGGGGGTGTAGATGAATTTTGATAAGTTGGCCTGAGTGTCCAGGGTGAAAGACCCGAAAGCCGCGCGGATAGGTGTCGAGCCTTCCGGTTAGCACCGGTAAAAATGACAGTTTGGTACGGCTTGTTGAGCCTACTTGCAGACACCAGCCTAGGAATTACCAGTGTCGTATTTACCACCCCTATTGATTTAAATATTGAAAGTTCGAAATTGATGAGATTGCATAATATTATTGAGAGCATGGTGATTTTCAAAATGGTGTATTGAATATTATTGAGAACATGATGATTTTGAAATCGTGCATGGAAATAAAATTCTCTTTCATCATTGGCACTTGCATGGCATTGCATATGCATTTCTTTTAACGTTGATGGGTTGGCATAACTGTATATACTTTGTGAGGAATCTCTACTGGGCTTTATGCTCACCCCTATGGGAATTGGTGCAGGTAAAGATGTGGTGACCCCTTCAAGCTAAGGGCGTGGAGATATTTTGAAGAAGAGTTCTTCGACTCTTATTTTGTTGTGATATTTGCTGTAAGCCAAGGGCTAATGTGTTTGGGTCCGAGAGACCATTATGTGTAATTGGGCTATTGCCTCGGAACTTGTAAGCCCTTGAGGGCCTTAGTTGTTGTGATTTAATAATTTCTTTTACATGTTATCGGTTCATGCACTAGTTGTAAATAAATGTATAATGGCATGTGGGAATACTTTGGTAAATATTGGAACCATGTAAATGGATTTGGTTAATGTCTCATTTTGAAGTGGGTTGATGTGATAGTTATGTGGGATTATTTTCGGGGCGTGACACGTTACGTAACGTGAGACGTTACGTTACGTTTATGTAGGTGTCACGTTATGTTACGTTTATATAAGTGTCACGTCACGTTACGTTTATGTAGGATCTTGTGGAATACATTCCTATCTAAATAGGACTTGAGACTCTATAAGAAATTACACCGGACTTAGCCTACCATAAGTGTCTGAAAAAAGACTTATAAATAAGTCTCCCTAAATTTAATTTATTTGTTGTTTCTATTTGTTTTTAATTATTATTATTTAGATAAGTTATGATGTGAGTTAGATATGTGATAGACATGTAAATTAATAATTTTAGAAACTTAATTAATTTGTCCCATTAAGTGATTTAAAATTTTAATAGATATATATCAAAAAAATAGATAATTATATTACTAAATCAAAATTCAAATTTAGATGTTATTATATCTTTTTGAGATCCATAGCCAAATTCTTATCTTCTTTATTTTTGTGTGTAACCATAGTGTATGGGAGAAATTGAAAAGAGTGCTGCAGTAATTATGAGAGAAGTAAAAAAGGTTGGTGGGTTGGCAGAAATCAATAAATGCTAAGGTTTTTTTTTTAAATTAAAAAAATTAGAAAATTAGAATTAGAATATTGAAACTCTCACAAAATTTGTAGATTAAAACCTCATTTTCCTTATATAATATATATATAGATATAGATAGATATGTCCCATTGAGCTCTGAGAAAACTGAGAACCAATTAAACACCCAATAAGTCTTTTTAAACAATTAAAGATGTCACTTTCACTTGTAATTAAAGATGTATCTTTAAGCAATTAAAGATATCCCTTTCAGCTTTGAGAAAACTGAGAAGTAATTAAACACCCAATTAAAGAGCTCACAAACCATATCATATCATTTTATAGTACTATATATTGTTGACCATGACATTTTCCTCTCTGCTTTTCAAATTGTATCTATATATTTTAAGACTATTGGTTTTGTCCAGTTCGATGGAGAACGAGAGATGTGTTATTTGGGCCTTTTGAGTTCAGAAGCAATTAAACACCCAATTAAAGAGCTCACTTACCATATCATATCACTAGCGTATGTCCGTACCTGAAGGTACGGTGTAAATAATGTTACGATTATAATATAATTGTAATTTCAATACTATTTAAATTTATTTTTTAATTTGATAAAATCACAAATTTATTATAAAATTTTAAAGTTCTCACAAAACTCCTTACGAAAACTCACTTTTCCTTATATAATATATATAGTTAGATAGATAGATGTCCCTAACATACATACAATTTTCACGGGCATACATACAATACTACTTTTGCTTATAAAATTATATGAGAATTGTATGTATGCTCGTAATATTTGTTTAATTCTGGGATTACAGACTTTATTATATAATATGAATAAAAATAAGTGAACAAAAAAGGAGAAAATAAAAATGGGAGAAAAAAAAAAAAAGAAGAGAAAGATGAAGGTGGGATCATGAGATTATAGAAGGATGTGTGAAAAAAGGAAAAAAGCAAGAGAGATAAGTGGGAAAATAAAAAAATGTACATGTAGGATATTTTTTGAAAAATATATCTCAGTCGTTGTTTTATAATTTGAATAGATCTAAGCCGTCCAAATGTCCTAGTAGAACAAATGTGTGTAGGACAAATTCAAAAATCATCCTGCTTTATTATATAGATGTTAAAAATTCATATAAGGTCTAAATTTATGAAGTCTATCAAGTATTCAATATATTTAAAAATAATAATTAATTGTTAAAATTCATTTAATTTATGGACTATAAAATTCATTAATTTAATCTCCACTACACACAGCAAAATCTGGTTCCTAATTCTGGGATCGTAGACTTTTTCATATAATATGAATAAAAATAAGTAAACAAAAAGGAGAAAAAAAAAAACAAATAGAGAGAAAAATAAAAATGAGAGAAAATAAAAAAAATAAAAAGAAAAGAGAGGAAGTGGGATCATGGAAGGATGGGTGAGAAAAGGAAAAAATAAGAGAGAGAAGCGGGAAAATAGAAAATGTACATGTAGGATATTTTTTAAAATATATATCTCAGCCGTCCAAATGCCCTAGTAGGATAAATGTGTATAGGACAAATTCAAAAACTATCCGGCTTTATTATATAGAAATTATAGTACTATAAATTGTTGACCATGACATTTTCCTCTCTGCTTTTCAAATTGTATCTATATATTTTAAGACTATGGCTATTGGCCAGTTCGGTGGAGAACTAGAGATGTGTTATTTGGGCCATTTGAGTTCAGTTTTAGGCATCGATAATTTAAATTGTTTATATTTTAAGATTAATTGAATATATTATTTTTATAAAAAATTAAGTTGATTAGATAACATAAACCATATGTTTAGATTAATTTTGTATAAAAAAAAAATAGACGGTGAGAAAATAAATAGTTCATACAAAATTGATATGAGTGTGTGGTTTCCGTCATCCGATCAATTTATTTTTTGCTGGAATAATATACTCGATAAATTCTAAAATATGAATGGTTCAGATTATCGAAAGATGGCCCAAAAGCGAACCTATTGGGTCGAAATGGTCTATCCAATCCGATTATGGACTGGAGACAGTCCAATCCCATATTTTAATTCATATTTCTCCAAATTTTATGGTGTATATTTAAATTCCACATGGTTTGAATCACAATATAAATAAATCTAAAGAACTCATTTTAAATTCTGCATATTTTTTGAATTTGTTTTTTTTTTTTTTTGGTCTTCAGTTTAAGAACACTAATAACATTTTTTTAAAAAATATAAGGACAATACAATTTTCTATATTAATTTAGGTCCTCCATAACACATGGTGACAAAATTCTATAACTTTTTTAACTAATTTAAATTTTTGAAAATTCTATAACTTTTTATCTAAGACACTATTTGGTATCACCTATATTAGCACATTTTTTTAATCTCTTTTTTTTCTTTTTTCTTTTTTCTTTTTTTATATATATCGCATCACCTCTCTATTTTGTTTGCATATCTTTTCGTAAAAAAATAAAAAAGTATACTTATTTAGATAATCTCAAATACCCTTTAAATCTCTTCTTCTTATTCTTCTTCTTCTTCTTCTTCTTTTTTAATTTATAAAATTTGTATTTTTGAATCGTTTCATCAAGATTTGTAAAACAATATTCATGAAGAATACAAAATTCTAAAAAAAAAAAATGATGCAATTTCAATGACCTAAGACAAGTCAGTGAAATTTCAGTCAGTTAGTGAAATTTCGATGACCAAGTCTGATTTAGTGAAATTTCGGTTAATCAATGAAATTTTGATGACCAAATCAGTGAAGCCATTGAAATTTCACTGACCTAGCCTAGTTCAGTGAAATTTTAGTTGATTAGTGAAATTTCGATGACTAAGTCAGTCTAAGTCAATGAAATTTCAATGAGAAAACTTGTTTAAGTCAGTGAAATTTTAAAATTTTGATAACCAAGTCAGTAAAATTTCACTAACCTTTCACTGACCTAGGTCAGTGGATTTCTATAGGTCAGTGAAATTTCAATGACCAAGTCAATGAAATTTTATGATTTTTTTTTTTTTTTTTTTTTGTCATATTACTCATGTATATTGTTTGAAAGATCTTATCAATAGAATTCTAAAAATATAAATTTTATATAAAAAAATGAAGATTGAAATCAAAAGTTATTAAATTTTAAAGTTTTAAAACCACTTAAACAATATAAAAGATAGGCTAAACGACCTAAACTAATAACATTTAGAGATCTTAACTAAAAACGGAAATTATTTCTTGGATCTCTCCTTCTACCGGGATAAGCTTTCCTTCATGTAACGCCCTCAAAATAATAACATTAATCCCAACAATATAGACATGCTATGATATATAAAAGGTCCACATCCTTCCATTCACCAGAGTTTTATTACAAAGAGTATCATATGTTAACAACAAAAGCAAATGCCCTAATGGCTTACAGCTTTCCAAGTTAACACTTGGTTACACAAAAGTAGAGTACTAACTCATTTACACATAAAGCCCTCGGCTTGAATTTACATGTAATACAACAAAAGGAAAGACAACCCAAAAAGCCTGTCCGCCACTAGCCTCCCAACTAAGTCCTTGGGGGTGGCATGCTACCTGTACCTGAAAATGATGTTCCCATATAGGGTGAGCCACAGCCCAGTAGAAATATACTAAACCAATTATGAACAATGACTAAAAGATTAACAGTTGATAGATGGTCAACACTTTTACATCCATTCATAACATAATACAATTCCAAGACACTTAAGTCTATATTTCCTTTCGTTTCCATTTCCATTCCTTTTACTTGCCATTTCATAACCTTGGCTCAGAACCTGGCCAAACATCTCACATGAGACAAACACTCATGCCAACACTTTTCACTTCATCAAAGATAAACATCACAGTTATATCAATACTTCCAAAGACAAGCATATACGCTCTGTCAATACACTTCCAGATAAGCATACAAGCTCTATCTACGGAGTTCATCCCCTATCTCCTCCCAACAACATCCGGTTTAGAGGTCCATCCCCTATCTTCCCCTAAACCGTGGAGTACATCCCCTATCTCCTCCAACACAACACAATGCATATAAACAACAATTATATACATCACAAATCAATACAATTAATTATCCAAATTAATTAATCAATGTAATTAGGGCATTCTCCATAATTAACATCACAACCCTTAGGTTCCAATTTCTTTAATGTTTCAACATTAATTCCATGTTTCTATACCAAACATGCTTCTAGGTTTATCATAGATGAAAACCCCCAACTTTTGTAAAATTACACAATGGCCCAAAGTTTCCCAAAATTACACAACAACTTCCAACATATCAAAATGCTAAAATTTAAAGACAAAACTCATAAAGAGGAGTAGGATATCCCTACCTCAAAGGATGAGTTCCAAAGGAGAAGGACCCAAAACCAAAATGCTCCAAACACCAAACTATTCGGATCAAAAAGACACCCTCGACGATCAACACCCTTTTTGTGAAGACCAAAGGTGAGCAAAACACCCTAGCTAGATCAATACTTAGAGAGAAGTTAAGGTTTTTGAGTGAGAAGCTCTAAAAATGGCGTTTTGATAAAGTAAGAGAGAGAAGATAAGTCAAAAAGTGATTTAAAATGCCCAGTCCCACTCAGTTATACGACAGGTCCGCTCGAGCGTAAGACACTCCGCTCGAGCGTAAAGACACATAAAACATGGTCCGCTCGAGCGCAACATTGTCCGCTCGAGCTCCAAGACACAGACACAAAGTTCGTCCGCTCGAGCGTAGATTCCAGCCCGCTCGAGCGCAGGTCTCCCCCTCCCAGAACTCTCACCAAAAACACACTGTCCGCTCGAGCGCAACATCCACACTCGAGCGCAACCAGCTCGAGCGCACCAAACCCGCTCGAGCGTAGAAACCACACTTGCAGAAGTTTTGCGGGTGCACGAAATACTGGATGGGTGCATTCTCCGCTCGAGCGCCAAAATCCCCGCTCGAGCACACAAGCAACAACAACCTTTCCGCTCGAGCGTAAACATCTCCGCTCGAGCGGACCAGCCAAAACTTGGGCAACTAGACTTGGTTCCTAAGCTCAACCAACCTGTAACAAACCTGCCCAACACATCCTATAACTCAAGTACAAAGCAAGAAAGGATGTAAACAAGACAATACTCAACTATCAACATCCACGGACACATGTCCGGATCGCTATACAACAAGGGGTAAACCCGGGACCGCTATAACCTCCCCCCCTTAAAGAATTTCGTCCCCGAAATTGAGAACAAGTTTTTGAAAAGCAAGTTTTCCTCTCTTTTAAACAATGCTATACCACAACATTCCACAATTCGACCCATTCCCGGTCATTCCATCTCTTATCAAGAGGCATTCTACAATATATACATTTCGACATGCATTCTCTTTTCATTTCAACCATTTCCAAGACACATGGTTCACAATTCATATCATAAGCAATAATCATGATACAATTCCATTTCTATAATATAGCCAACACATGCAATATTATAATCAACTCCCATAACAAGGCAAGTTCTACAACATTTACATTAACCAAAACATGCACCATGTTTTTTTTTCAATTTAAGACATTTTTTTTTTTGCTCTTAAAGTTCATTACAATTACACAATTGCAATACTTGATTACACATCAACAAACAAGTCCGGATATTTCTCGCGGACTCCCAACTCATGTTCCCAAGTGGCCTCCTCCACTCCGTGATGTTTCCACAAAACCTTAACCAAAGGGATGGTCTTGCCACGCAGGACTTGATCCCGCCTATCCAAGACCCGAACCGGTCTCTCCTCGTACGAGGCATCCTCATCTACCTCTAAGTCGGTCCAATCCAACACATGTGATGGATCCGGCTCATACTTCCGAAGCATACTCACATGAAACACGTCATGAACCCCGGATAACTGTGGCGGCAAAGCTAAACGATAAGCAACCTCGCCAACCCTCTCAAGGATTTCAAAAGGACCAATAAACCGAGGGGATAACTTCCCACTCTTCCCAAACCTCATCAAACCCCGTCTAGGTGATATCTTCAGAAACACATGATCACCCATCTCAAACTCCAATGGTCTTCTTCTACGGTCAGCATAAGATTTCTGACGACTCTGGGCTGTAACAAGCCTCCTACGGATAAGCTCAACTTTCTCCGTCGTCTCCTTAACCAACTCCGGACCCAACAAAGGTGTATCACCCACCTCGGCCCAACAAACTGGAGACCTACAGGGTCGGCCATACAAGGCCTCAAACGGTGCCATACCGATACTAGACTGAAAACTGTTGTTGTAGGCAAACTCTACCAATGGTAAGTGCCTCTCCCACGTCCCACTGAAATCAAGGACACAACCCCGAAGCATATCCTCGAGGATCTGAATAGTACGCTCGGACTGCCCGTCAGTCTGAGGATGATAAGCTGTACTAAAGGTCAACTTAGTACCCAAGGCACTCTGCAAACTCTGCCACAACCTAGCAGTAAAACGAGGATCTCTATCTGAGACGATCGTCACTGGGACCCCGTGCAACCTCACTATGTCCCGAATATACAAGTCGGCAAGATGATCTACTGAATCTCTCACGCGCATAGGAATGAAATGCGCCGACTTAGTCAACCGGTCTACAACCACCCAAATAGCATCACTACCCCGCTGAGTCCTCGGAAGACCTACAACGAAGTCCATAGTGACATGCTCCCACTTCCACTCGGCAATAGGCAAGGGTTGTAACAAACCCGCTGGCCTCTGATGCTCGGCCTTCACTTGCTGGCAAGTAAGGCACTTGGACACGAAAACTGCCACATCTCTCTTCATACCCCGCCACCAAAACTGGCGACCCAAATCCCGGTACATCTTAGTACCTCCCGGATGCACCGCAAGGCGCGAATGGTGAAACTCTCGGAGTACTTCCTCTCGGCAAGACTCCGGTACAAGCAAACGGTCTCGGTATCTCACACTCAGGTCGGGATACACCGTCAAACCCTTCTCAACCTTCCCACTGGAGATCTTCTCTCGGAGGGATTCTACCTCAAGGTCACCTCTCTGTGCCTCTAACACTCGAGTCACAAGTGTAGGCTGTGCAACAATAGAAAACAAGGCCGCCGCCTCAACGGATTCGCCCAAAAGCAAATCAAACTCGCCAAGTGCCCCCAACATCTCCCACTCCCGGATGGCTACACAAGCTACATCACTAATGGATTTTCTGCTAAGGGCATCGGCCACAACATTGGCCTTCCCTGGGTGATAGTGCAACTCGAAGTCATAATCCTCAATAAACTCCATCCATCTCCTCTGCCTCAAATTCAAGTCTTTCTGTGAAAACAGATATTTCAGACTCTTGTGATCCGAGAACACCTCGAATCTCTCACCATAAAGGTAGTGCCTCCAGATTTTCAAGGCAAAGATCACAGCCGCTAACTCTAGATCATGCGTAGGGTAATTCTTCTCGTGAATTTTCAACTGACGTGAGCCATAAGCTACTACTTTCCCCTCTTGCATCAACACACAACCCAAACCCTCTCGTGAAGCATCACAATAGACTGCATAACCCAACCCTCTCTCCGGAATAATCAAGACCGGAGCGGTGGTCAGTCTAACTTTCAACTCCTGGAACGACTTTTCACAAGTCTCACTCCATACAAAGCTGACTCCCCTCCGAGTCAATCTGGTCAACGGTGAAGCTAACCTGGAGAAATCCTTCACAAACCGGCGGTAATACCTAGCTAATCCCAGAAAACTGCGGATCTCAAACACACTCTAGGCTGTGCCCAATCTTGCACTGCCTCAGTCTTGGACGTATCAACAGACACCCCTTCCCCGGAAACCACATGGCCTAAGAACTTGACTTCTCTTAGCCAAAACTCACACTTCCCAAACTTGGCATACAGCCTATGGGCTCTAAGCAACTCAAGCACCACTCTCAAGTGTTCCTCGTGCTCCTCCTCTGAAGGTGAATAGATAAGAATGTCGTCCACGAAGACGACTACAAAACGATCCAAGAATTCCTGGAAGATCCGGTTCATCAAGTCCATAAAGACTGCCGGTGCGTTGGTAAGCCCAAATGGCATTACCAGAAACTCATAATGGCCATACCGCGTACGGAATGCCGTCTTTGGAATATCCTCCTCCCTGACCCTCAACTAATGGTAACCCGATCTCAAATCTATCTTAGAGAAACAACGGGAACCCTTCAACTGGTCAAACAAATCATCTATACGGGGCATAGGGTACTTATACTTAACCGTAGCCCGATTCAACTTCCGGTAGTCAATACACAATCTCAAGGCACCATCTTTCTTCTTAGCAAAGAGTGCCGGCGCTCCCCACGGTGAAACACTAGGGCGAACAAAGCCCTTATCTAGCAATTCCTGGAGCTGAACTTTCAACTCAACCAACTCTGCTGGAGCAAAACGGTAAGGTGCCATAGAAATCGGCGCCGTGCCGGCACTAATTCGATTGAGAACTCAATCTCTCGGTGAGGTGGCAAATCAACAAGGTCCTCGGGAAAAACATCCGAGTACTCACAAACTACTCTCGGCAACACAATCTGGATCTCATCACACTCACCACTCTCAAAGCTAGCAAGTAGACCACTAAGTTCATTCCGCCCTCGCGGACCATACCCCGGTGGCACAATACTACCAACCCGGTCTCCCAAGAAATGGAAACACTCCCCGCTCACGGTACAACAAGTAACCCTCTGGCGGTAGCAGTCAATAACAGCTCGGTATGACGATAACCAGTCCATACCCAAAATAACATCAAAGCCCTTCATGGGCATGACTACAAAAGGAAACGGAAGCCTATGATCATCAACCTCAATATCACAACCTCTACATCCGTGTTTCAAAACCAACTCACCCCCAATAGGTGACACTACACAAATAGGAGATGCCAACAATGCTAACTCCAATTCCAACACAGATGCAAATGCAGCAGATACAAAAGAATGAGACGCACCCGTATCAATCAACACACTAGCAACCGAATTGCAAAATAGAAAGGTACCTCTCACTACTGATGGAGCCGGTACTAGGTCCTGCGCGGTAACAACATACACGCGCCCTGTAGGCCCCTGATCCACCTGCTCGCCTCTCGGAGCATAGGGTTGCTGCACTGACTGGGACGACGAAGCCCCCGGATTGGCCCTCGAGGCCTGCACAGACTGAGCTGGCTGAAATCCATGCGTCTGTCTAGAACCAGACGCTCCTGAAGTGGCACTCAACCGTGGGCAAAACCTTTTCATGTGCCCAGGCTGTCCACACTGATAACAAGACAAGGGCTGCCCGCTGCCCGAACTCTGACTCTGCGGTCTAGCTGACAAAGAAGCAGCTCTCTGACCCCCGCCCTTCTGCGGGCAAACTGAAGCTTTGTGACCCGGCTGGCCACACTTGAAACAGGTGAACTCTCCCTGATTGCCCCTCCCGGAGCCTGCACTCGGTACTGGGAAAGTCGACCTGGCCAAACCACCCTGGGACGGCTGAGGGTTATAACCCCTCTGCCTCCTACCATCACCCTATCCCTCTTGGCCCCTCTTGGAGCCTCCATGTTTCTCCTCTTCTCCCTCCTGCATCATCAGCTCCATATGAGCTGCAGCATCCACCAAATGCCTATACTCTCGAATGTAGGGTCCACCAACTTTCAACTTGAGATCCCACCTCAACTTCCGCTCAAACTCGTAGTAACGGCGCTCCTCTGTCGCCACAAGTTCAGGTGCAAACCTGGACAAGCTAGTAAATGTAGCCTCAAACTCGGCCACAGACAAACCCTCCTGCTTAAGCCGGCTAAACTGATCCCTCAGCCTCTCTCTAGCCACAGCGGATAAAAACCTCTCCTGGAAAGCATTCACAAACGCCTCCCAAGTACCACCAACACGAGCTTTCTCATACTTCCACCATTGACCCGCATCTCCCTTCAGCTGGAAGGATGCCAAGGTCACTTTCAATGCTCCGTCCTCAATGCCTAGCATCTCGAACGTTTTACTCATCTGTTCTAGCCACTCGTCTGCCTTCAGTGGCTCCTTAGGATCCCCAACAAACTCCTCCGGGTTAGACCGGAAGAACTCCCTTTTCAAGAAGGAAGGCCCTGCCTCAGCTGCCTGATTCCCTGCTCTGAGAATACCCAAAGCTCCTGCTATCTCCTGGGCCAAGGCACTCATCGCCTGCTGACCCGCTGGTTCGGCCACATTGGCCTGACCAACCCCCTCCTGAACTGCCGGAATCTCTTCCGGTAATGGCACCTCCTGCCTCCTAGGCCTACCACGCCTACCACCTCTTGTTCGTCCTGACATCCTAATAAAGGTAACACAGGAAGTTAGCACATTCATAAACGTGCCAAAACTAAACACTCACGTCCTAATGCATGGACAACTGTAATTCATTCCACGTAAGCACATAAACACATAAGCACTTACGAATTTCATTTCCGGATAATGATAGTCCCAAGGCGTTACTAGAGTACCGGTTAGAAATAGCATTGATTAAGTGCTTTTCCAACAAGACTCCCAGAAACCCAAAGATCCAATCAACATCCTAGAAATTAAATCCCATACCCAAATAATCACATCAGCATGTTATCACATAAGCATATAATATTACATCTAAGTCTCTAACAAGCGAGACAAACCCATTGTGATCCTAATCACTTCCCACGTACCCAAAGTATTCGAACCCGGTACGCTCTGATACCAAGTTGTAACGCCCTCAAAATAATAACATTAATCCCAACAATATAGACATGCTATGATATATAAAAGGTCCACATCCTTCCATTCACCAGAGTTTTATTACAAAGAGTATCATATGTTAACAACAAAAGCAAATGCCCTAATGGCTTACAGCTTTCCAAGTTAACACTTGGTTACACAAAAGTAGAGTACTAACTCATTTACACATAAAGCCCTCGGCTTGAATTTACATGTAATACAACAAAAGGAAAGACAACCCAAAAAGCCTGTCCGCCACTAGCCTCCCAACTAAGTCCTTGGGGGTGGCATGCTACCTGTACCTGAAAATGATGTTCCCATATAGGGTGAGCCACAGCCCAGTAGAAATATACTAAACCAATTATGAACAGTGACTAAAAGATTAACAGTTGATAGATGGTCAACACTTTTACATCCATTCATAACATAATACAATTCCAAGACACTTAAGTCTATATTTCCTTTCGTTTCCATTTCCATTCCTTTTACTTGCCATTTCATAACCTTGGCTCAGAACCTGGCCAAACATCTCACATGAGACAAACACTCATGCCAACACTTTTCACTTCATCAAAGATAAACATCACAGTTATATCAATACTTCCAAAGACAAGCATATACGCTCTGTCAATACACTTCCAGATAAGCATACAAGCTCTATCTACGGAGTTCATCCCCTATCTCCTCCCAACAACATCCGGTTTAGAGGTCCATCCCCTATCTTCCCCTAAACCGTGGAGTACATCCCCTATCTCCTCCAACACAACACAATGCATATAAACAACAATTATATACATCACAAATCAATACAATTAATTATCCAAATTAATTAATCAATGTAATTAGGGCATTCTCCATAATTAACATCACAACCCTTAGGTTCCAATTTCTTTAATGTTTCAACATTAATTCCATGTTTCTATACCAAACATGCTTCTAGGTTTATCATAGATGAAAACCCCCAACTTTTGTAAAATTACACAATGGCCCAAAGTTTCCCAAAATTACACAACAACTTCCAACATATCAAAATGCTAAAATTTAAAGACAAAACTCATAAAGAGGAGTAGGATATCCCTACCTCAAAGGATGAGTTCCAAAGGAGAAGGACCCAAAACCAAAATGCTCCAAACACCAAACTATTCGGATCAAAAAGACGCCCTCGACGATCAACACCCTTTTTGTGAAGACCAAAGGTGAGCAAAACACCCTAGCTAGATCAATACTTAGAGAGAAGTTAAGGTTTTTGAGTGAGAAGCTCTAAAAATGGCGTTTTGATAAAGTAAGAGAGAGAAGATAAGTCAAAAAGTGATTTAAAATGCCCAGTCCCACTCAGTTATACGACAGGTCCGCTCGAGCGTAAGACACTCCGCTCGAGCGTAAAGACACATAAAACATGGTCCGCTCGAGCGCAACATTGTCCGCTCGAGCTCCAAGACACAGACACAAAGTTCGTCCGCTCGAGCGTAGATTCCAGCCCGCTCGAGCGCAGGTCTCCCCCTCCCAGAACTCTCACCAAAAACACACTGTCCGCTCGAGCGCAACATCCACGCTCGAGCGCAACCAGCTCGAGCGCACCAAACCCGCTCGAGCGTAGAAACCACACTTGCAGAAGTTTTGCAGGTGCACGAAATACTGGATGGGTGCATTCTCCGCTCGAGCGCCAAAATCCCCGCTCGAGCGCACAAGCAACAACAACCTTTCCGCTCGAGCGTAAACATCTCCGCTCGAGCGGACCAGCCAAAACCTGGGCAACTAGACTTGGTTCCTAAGCTCAACCAACCTGTAACAAACCTGCCCAACACATCCTATAACTCAAGTACAAAGCAAGAAAGGATGTAAACAAGACAATACTCAACTATCAACATCCACGGACACATGTCCGGATCGCTATACAACAAGGGGTAAACCCGGGACCGCTATACTTCATACCTCATATCTCTATACCTCTCCATACTCTTTTTATGGGTTTTAATTCAAACCTACATTGATGATCCGAACTGTCTATCTTGTAGTCTCTGTAACGCTCCCAAAATAATTACAATAATTCAACTCCAAGAACTAGTACAAGGTGATATATATATATATAAAATGAGAAGTTCCATTAATCAGAGTTAATATAGAAAAGGTGACACATGCAATATACATTCATAAAACGTTCATCTTGAATCTACAGCATGTGTTACAAGGCATAATAAAGAATGAAAGCTAAACAGATATTCATACGCCCTATAGGCTTACATCTTTCCAAGACCGTGCTTGGTTATAACAAAAAGAGTCATAAGCTCAAAACAAATAAAGTCCTAGGCTTGTACAAAAGTAAATATAAAATAAGCAAAAGTGAGCCTTCAGTTCCACAATCGTCCCAAGCTACGTCCTTGGCGGAGGCATATCACTAGCACCTGAAAGTGGTTTTTCCCAATTAGTGTGAGCCAAAGCCCAGTAGAAAACAATCTAACACAACATATGAATCTTAACAAAGGTATAACTATAATGTGCATATGCAATGCCTGTGATAAAATCATTCATCTTCTACAAGATCATAATATGCCAAGTTTTATATCTCAATTCATTTCAAGTCAATTCATTTCACCTCAATTCATGAGTTAAATCCATTTTTATCCAGACAACCCAACTGAGGCTACAACTTAGTGGTTCTTTAATCAATACAACCATTACACTAACACTTCAATTTTCTATTTTATGGAAATTTCGTCTACGGGAATCAGCACCTATGTAGATACGCACAGTTTTCGGGACTTTCACTTTGGACACTCAGGCCAACTTAATTCAATGGAGTCTATCCTCTTTCTTCTTCCAAACATAGAGTACATCTACTTTCTTCTCTCAAACATCATACATATCAAATGTATTAAAACACAGTTATGTTCAATGACCGCAAATAAGAGATTAGTTTCAATTCACCTAATCTGTATGCAATTTATACAACAATCATAGCTATCATCCACCGATAGGCCAAAATATATATTTTTAAACAGATATACAATCTCCAAAACAGATAAACTACCTAAATTTCCATAGATGAGAGATAACAAGTATCAAACTCCACCATTTACATAAACATCTATCCAATTTTAGATTTCCAATATCAATTCCATTATTTACACAAAATAATTATTTGAAACATTTTAGGGCAAAGCTCCATTTTCTCCCAAATCCAATCCATGTGTGAAAAATCAACAAATTTAACACAATACATCCTCATATCTACACATATAACCATTTTCAATACCTTCATTTGAAAACCCCTCTTTTGATTTTAAACCAAAACCCTAGGTGTGTCTAAAGTCCTCCAAATCCCAACATTATTTACATAATCAACAAATAACTAAGTTAAAAATTATAGGAGAGTGTAGAAATTTCCTACCTCAAAGTTAGAAGACGAGCAAAGCAAGGAGAAAACTTTAAAGATGCCGAAATTGACTTTTGTTCGGATCAAAATGGTTCTCTTAGTATACACGAGCAATCAACGCAAGGCTAAAAATGTAAGAAACTAGACTCGTAACTGGTTCTAATGACGCTGACTTGATAATTTTCGGATTTATACCCAAAGAGTACGATACTTTCGAAGTTACTGTTTTACACCAATTTTGTGGACAGATTTGAACGCACCAGTTAATATAGATTTTGACTCCCAAAACTTATAAGAAAATTATGATATGCAATTCAATATGTAATTAATCTACTATAAAAATTTAAGTTCAAAATTCCCCCATTTGATATGGTTTCTTGATTTTTAAAATTTGTGATTCTGTGCAGAATTTTTGGACTAAGAATTACACCATTCTTTATACATGAATTTAACTCCCTCACAGCATAACCAATCCACCAATTAAATATAAATAAATAAGAAAACCCCACCTGCATACCTTTATATTTTTAGTTACATATATAGATATCTAAATAATATCCCTACATATCTAATCATCAAAACACACGACAGCCTTATTGCTTCACACCTACCATACCCAACAATTCCTTTGCCACAGGTGCACTACTTTCACACAAACCAACCGAGATAAACATGTAATATATATGACTAACCAATTAACTTTATTGTTTATAGTAGTATAAGTATGTATGTAGGTACATCTGTATAAATAATTCCAAAACTCACCAACCACCACTACAAGAATCTGCACTTTTAGCGACCACTTTCCGCGACCAATATAAAAGTTGGTAGCTAAAAGTTACCTTTTGGCGACCAAATATTAATTAGTCACGAATGATCATTATTTTTGGCGAGCAAATATGAGTTGGTTGCAGAAGGTCATATTTTGGCGACCAAAAAATGAGTTGGTCGCAGAAATTGGTATGCTTTTGGCGACCAACTACAAATATGATCGCGGAAGGTCACATTTTGGCGAAAAAAAAATAAGTTGGTTGCGGAAGATAAAAAAATGTAACGCCCTCAAAAATAAACCCAGAAAGCATACAATATTGACATGCTTAGACAAGAGAATAAAGCAAAAATACATTTCATCAGAGTATTTCTTACAAATGTATTACATGTTAACAACAAAAGCAAATGCCCTATGGGCTTACAGCTTTCCAAGTCAACACTTGGTTACAAAAGAAAGAGCACTAACTCTACACAAAATAACCCATTGGCTTGATATACATGTAATACAAGAATGTAATTACAAAAGATGTCCCATCCACTAAGCCTCTCAAGCTACGTCCTTGGAGGTGGCATGCTACATGTACCTGAAAATGATGTCCCATATAAGGTGAGCCAACGCCCAGTAGAGATATGCTAAACATAATATAAGCAATAACTAAGACATTAGCAATCGATAAATGTTTAACTCACATAAATCAATTTATAACCCATTTCAATTACATGACCAAGTGTCCATGTTTTATTCCAGTTCTTATCCAAATTTCCAATCCATAATCCTGGCTCAAAACTTGGCCATATACTTTAACAGAGATTTCATCTCATGTCAACAGTTCTTTCATTTCAATAATTCAAATGAGATAATAACTCATAACAAATTACTTCTATAAGTCTCAACAGATACACATATTTGCTGTATCATTAACACATACAAAAACTTCCTTACTTCACGAGTGATACACGGATTTGCTGTATCAACACTTCAACAGCTACATAGAATTGCTGTATCAGTGGAGTCCATCCCCTATCTCCTCCCACATAACATCCGGTTTAGGAGTCTGTCCCCTATCTTCTCCTAAACCGCGGAGTACATCCCCTATCTCCTCCCACAAAACACAATGTATATAAACAACTATCATATACATGTTCAATCAATACACAAATTCGATGTATTATTCCAATTGTCATATTCGATGACATATTCAATTGATTAGTTCCGGTTTGCCGAATCATCATGCATTGTCTACAACAATCATGACTATCCTCCACCGATAGCCCAAAGCAGTTATTTCTAAACAGATAATAAATGCATCAACAGATAGTTTATCAACATTTTCAAAAGTGAGCGATAATAAATCCAACTTCACTATTCCATCTCATAATGAGCCAATTTCATTATATTCAACTCAATTTCATATTCTCATAACAAATGTCATTAATTACATACATGACCCCATTATACCCAAACATGGCATTTTTTTCCCATTTTTCCAATATTGACCCAAAGGTCCAAATATCAACAACTAACATCAATAACCCCTTTTTAGACCCCAAACAATTATATATGAGCCAAAAGAATAAAACCCCTCTTTTCATTTTTACATAACTCAAACCCTAACTTCCCAAATCAAACCATCTATACAAATAGCTCAACATCTATGTTATAGCATATAAGAATGAGTAGGAATCCCTACCTCAAATTCGGAGCCCAAAGCTAGGAGATGAAGAAATCCGAAATGCTCCAAGTCAAGAAATTCTCGGATCAAAAGATAGCTCTCGACAAACTCAACACTTTTTGTAAAGGCCCACGGGTAGGAGATTACTCTAACTCGATCAAACCCTAGAGAGAAGGTGCGGTTTTAGAGAGAGTGGCTCTCAAATTTGGGTTTGGGAAAGTAAGAGAGAGAAAGAAAATCAAAAAGTGATCCAAAAAGGTGAAATCCCGAAGTGTTATACCAATCGCCCCGCTCGAGCGTGGAAACCCCCGCTCGAGCGGAGGAACAAAAACAAAGGTTCACGCTCGAGCGTCAAAACTCTCGCTCGAGCGTACAAAGACCTGCAGACAAAAGAACTGGGAGATGGAAATTTACGCTCGAGCATCAAAACGCCCGCTCGAGCGGAGAAACAACAACAAAGGGCCCGCTCGAGCGTCAAAAGCCACGCTCGAGCGTGAAGGCCAAAATCTGGACATCAACTTTTGGTTTCAAAGCACAACCAACCTGTTTTAAACCTGCCCAACACAACCCAAGACTCAAATAACAAGAGTAAGGGATAGAAATGAGAATGAGACAACAACACAACCACAAAACCTAATCCGGAATACAATATACAAAGGAAAGGAAAAACCGGGATCGCTATAAAAAATAAGTTGGTTGTGGAATTGCCGACCAAAATTTTAGTCTTCAAAAACTTATTTTCCCCGACCAAAAATATTTTAGTTGCTGTATATTGAGTTTTGGCTACTAAAACAATTTAGTCTCCGAATGGAAAATAATTTTTTTTTTTCTTTGGCAACCAAAAATTTGATCGCCCAAAACTTATTTTCAGCAACCAAAAAAAATTAGTCTCCAAATTAGTACATTTAGCTACTAATATTTTAGTCGCCGTTGATTGAGATTTGGCGACTAAAAAAGTTTGTTGGCGAATGTGATACCCCTGTTCCGTAGTATGTTAATTGGTCCTTAATATGAGTATGATTATGTGTTTAGTGTGATCTTGTGTGCTATTATGTGAAAATATGTGGTTTTGAATTTCTATCTGTACACCGTAGGAATATCTGTTCGATTTTCTGCTTTGGAAATTAAATTGAAAGCCTTATCGGCCACAGAAATCAAAATTGATTATGCCATTGTGATTAGCATAATCTTTAGAGCCTAAGGTAAAGTTTAATTGAAAAATTTATTCAGACCAGATTAAGTTGATGAAATTGGCGAACTAGTGCCCAATTATTTCTTATAATTAAATTGTGGCTAGTGGGAATTTATGTAAAAGGCTATACACTCAACTTCCTTCTTCTATCTTCATTTTGGGCTGATCAACTCTCTAGAAAAAGAGAAGGCCGGCTATTAGAGAGAGAAAAGGAGAGACTTATGCAATTTTTGGCTCAAGTTTGGGGATTTGAAGATTGAACTCTATGACTAGAGCTTGGGTGTTTGAAGCTCCTAGGTGAGTGAATTTGTGAATATTAGTTGTAACTTTGTGAATTCAAAGTTGTATGATGTTAATGAACATGAAATGAATTGATCATGATGTAATTGGGTTGATTTTGTTGAATTAAGGGCCAATATGGGCATGCATGTTAGAAGTTGCTTTAAATTTGCATAATTGAGCTTGAATTACATGATTCATGTTGCAATTTGGTTTAAAGCCATGTAAATTTGTAGTTGAAGCTCATGTATAATCACCATTAGTATCATCTAAGTTGAGAATGGGAGCTAGACATCACATGCATGCACAATCTATGAAGATAAGAGCTTTGAATGCATGAATGTGTATGTTAGAATTGAGTTTGGTGTCAATTTGAGCCATGCATGTGTTAAATCTTTGAAATTGAGCTCCATGATGAGGTGTTTTGGTGTTTATACCATGTTAGTACAAGTAGGTGTGGAATTGGAGCTATAAAACGCATGAAATGTTGGTTGAGAGTCGAATTATAGCTCAAGAACACAATCTGGGAAACCCAGGATTTTGATGTCCACTCGAGCGGGGTAATGGCCGCTTGAGCGGGAAATACGTGCCCCCAGTATTTTTTTCTGCAGACCATGGTGTCCGCTCGAGCGGGGAAGTCCACGCTTGAGCGGGGAGCTATGTAGGATGGACTTCCGCTCGAGCGTCCGAGGTCACGCTCGAGCATAAAAATGATACATCCAGAACTTTTTGCAGACATGGTGTCCGCTCGAGCGGGTAATTTCACGCTCGAGCGGGGAGCCATGTAGAGAGGCCTACCGCTCGAGCTCCAGATTGAACACTCGAGCATAAATTTCACATATCCAATACTTTGCAGGCCTCAAGGGTCCGGTCGAGCGGGGAAGTCCACGCTCGAGCGGGGACCGTATTTTCTGAAATTTTGTTTTCGCATTCTGTGTTTCGTTTTCCGTTCTCTTTCACTTGCAAGCACTCTTAGGCATGTGTTGAGCCTTGTGAATAAGTTAAAGAGATATGAATGAAGCCTAAAGAGAAAAATGTGAATTTTGAATGGATTCAATTGTTAATGACCCTTTTATGTTCATGGCGTGTGTAGGGTCGAGTTCCAGGGTGAACCAACCAACCGATCACTGTGAGTAATATCTGAAATATATTATTGTCCAATTGCTTACTTCTATGTAAGTTTTGTAAAGTTCATTAATTTTGAATGGTGGGCAAAGTTTGATATGAAAGTTTGAAACGCTTAAATGCCAGTTTGAAATGAAAGTCTGAAAGGCTTAAATGCCAGTTTGATATGACAAGCTTGAAAGGCTTAAATGCCAGTTTGAAATGAAAGTCTGAAACGCTTAAATGCCAGTTTGATATGACAAGTTTGAAAGGCTTAAATGCCAGTTTGAAATGAAAGTCTGAAAGGCTTAAATGCTAGTTTGATATGGCAAGTTTGAAAGGTTTAAATGCCAGTTTGATATGACAAGTTTGAAAGGCCTAAGAGCCAGTTGGATATAAAAGTTTGAAAGGCCTAAAGGCCAGTCTGAAATGAAAGTTTGGAAAGGCCGAAAGGCCAGTCTGATACGAAAGTTTGATAAGGCCAAAAAGGCCAGTCTGATATGAACGTTCAAAAAGGCCAAAGGCCAGTTTGACATGAATGAATTGGGCCTAAGGCCGTCTAATGCATAATGTTCCAATGTATTTTCTTTATTTGATATTATTCACTGGGCTTTCGCTCACGCTCTTTCATGTGTTTGTAGGCGAGCCAAGGGAGGTCCAGACCCAGCATCAGTGAAGTCTGTATGGAACAATTGAGTTTTGGAAAGTCAATCTATGTGTCTCACACATGAGACTCACCTTCGCCTTTTGTCATTTTTGCTCTAAGTTGTATGTTGGCGAAGTATTTGAATATGTCTGTATATAGTTTTCAGGGGTTGACTTAATTTTGGATAATCTTGTCTGTATAGAACTTTATGGTACTTTGTATCTATTGTGAGTTATTAATGTATATGTGTATGATTTGTTTTGATGTGCATATAAGCACAGCTCTATGGATAAAGTTTCAAATTTTTGCTTCCGTTTGGCCCCTTTACTCTAATGAGTTATGTCTGTTTTGGTTTGAGGCCATAGGTAATCTCAGGATTATTGGCCGGTTATGTCCTTAACCCTTAGGGGCGGGTTTGGGTCGTGACATAGTGGTATTAGAGCACGAGTTAATAACTCACACACTTGTCCAAAAGAGCAATAAGCATCTAGAAAAGATCTAGGATGCATTCATAAGTATGAAGTTGAAAGCATTGAGAATGTGCTTAACTGTTTTAATATGAACAACTACGTGTTATAAATTGCGATTTACTTGCATTACAATTGATTGAATATGTATGCTTTTGTTATATGCATATTTGTGAACTTTTGTATAAACTATAATGCAAGTTTAATCAGATGGTGAGGACAAGGGGTGATGACATAGAAGAGTCTATTACCACCAGACTGGATAGAATGGAGAGACTGATTCAGGAAATGGTAGAGTCATTGAGGCAACAACAAGAATGGCAACAACAGTGGCAGTAGCCACATCCTCCACCTCCGCCTCCGACACCTCCTGTGCCAGATAATCAGAATGATGACTGGGTCATAGCTCTCACCAAAGAGTTCAAGAAAATGAAACCACCATAGTTCCATGGTGGATTAGATCCTTTGAAAGCTGAAGCTTGGGTCCTTGGCATCGAAAAACTATTTGAAGTGTTCATGTGTTCGAAGACACAGAAAGTGCTTCTAGCCACCTTTATGCTAGAGGACGAAGCAAGAAGATGGTGGATGTTAATGCGTGAGAGTTACAAAGATGCTAATTGGGCAAAATTTCTGGAAATCTTCTATGATAAGTACTTCCCGCAGTGTGTTCGGGATAGGAAAGTAGCAGAGTTTATGGAACTAAAGCAAGACAGTATGACAGTGGCTGAGTATGAGGCTAAATTCACTGAATTGGCCAGGTTTTCGCCACATGTGATTGATACAGACTATAAGAAGACGAGGCATTTTGAAGGTGGGCTTCGAAGTGACATCCTTGAAAGGGTGAATGTCTTAAAGCTAGAAACCTACATTGGAGTGCTAGACAGGGCCATCATATCAGAGGCCAACATAGCTAGACAAGCCAAGCCAACAACAGAATGGAAAGGTAACAAAAGACAAGGCTTCTTTTCAAAGAAGAAGCTTCTGAAAAAGCAAAATACGGGCTCCTCAAATACCTCGAATTCTTCCCAAGACACATCTCCCGTGTGCAACATTTGCAGCAAAAGGCACCGTGGGGTTTGTTATTGCGTGTCAGGGGCCTGTTTCAAGTGTGGTAAACAAGGGCACATGGCCCAAGATTGTAATCAAAATGGAGGAAAGAAAGCTGCTAGTTCCACTGCATCGATCCCAAAGCCAGGAAACACTTTGAGATCTGCTACCACCGGGGATGCCGAGAGACAGGGTAGAGTTTTTGCGCTTGTTCCGGGCGATACACAGAATGCCAACGCAGTTGTCTCAGGTACTATTTCTATATATAAGCAGGATGCTTTTGTGTTAATTGATTCCGGGTCCACACACTCTTTTGTGACTTATGCATTTGCATCTAGACTAAATAGACCCTTAGAATTATTGCCATATCTGCTATGTGAGTCTGCTTTGTCTGGGGAATCTGTGTTGTGTGAATCTATATACCGGTTTTGTGAGATGCGTGTTGAAGATGCTATCCTACATGTAGACTTACTGCCCTTAAACTTTGGCATTTTGATATAATTTTGGGCATGGATTGGTTGACC
Source organism: Camellia granthamiana (assembly GCA_036172215.1). Classification (NCBI taxonomy): domain Eukaryota; kingdom Viridiplantae; phylum Streptophyta; class Magnoliopsida; order Ericales; family Theaceae; genus Camellia; species Camellia granthamiana. Next base: position 76,218,595 of record CM069913.1, on the reverse strand, counting down.
AAGTATTGTGCCACCATTGATTGTGTGACGAAACGAGTTGTATTTAAACCACTAGAACATAAGGAAATTGTGTTTGTGGGTAATGGAGTAGTGCCTCCACCGTATTTGATATCTGCTATGAAAGCATGTAAACTAATCAGGAAAGGGTGCCAGGGTTATTTGTGTTATGTGTTGACTGAACAAACTGTGAATGTTGAATTGAATGATATCCCTATTGTTAAAGAATTTCCGGATGTGTTTCCAAATGAGTTGCCAGGGGAATTGGTAGACAGGGAGATAGAGTTTACAATTCAGACTATGCCAGGCACCCAACCTATTTCTAAAGCTCCCTACAGAATGGCTACTACCGAAATGAAAGAATTGAAAGAACAGTTGCAAGACCTGCTTGACAAGGGGCTTATCCGACCTAGCACTTCGCCTTGGGGTGCACCAGTATTATTTGTGAAAAAGAAGGATGGAACTTTGCGTTTGTGCATCGATTACCGGGAACTGAATAAGGTAACAATAAAGAACAAGTACCCCCTACCCCGTATTCATGATTTATTTGACCAGTTGCAAGGATCACAGGTGTTTTCCAAGATTGATTTGAGGTCCAGGTACCATCAGTTGAAAGTAAAGGCAGAAGATGTTGAGAAAACAGCGTTTAGAATAAGGTATGGCCATTTTGAGTTTCTAGTTATGCCATTTGGAGTGACTAATGCTCCGACAGCATTTATGGACTTAATGAACCGTATTTTTAAGACCTACCTTGATGAATTTGTCATAGTCTTTATCGATGACATTTTGATATACTCTAAAGATAGATTTGAACATGAACAGCATTTGAGAACTGTCCTGCAAATACTTAGAGAAAGGAAATTGTTTGCTAAACTAAAGAAATGTAAGTTTTGGTTGGATGAAGTTGTTTTCTTAGGGCATGTGATCAACAAGGAAAGGATTTCAGTGGACCCACAGAAGATTGAGGCAATTGCGAATTGGCCTACACCGACAAATGTGACAGAAGTCCGCAGTTTTATGGGTTTAGCTGGGTACTACAGGAGGTTTGTGAAAGATTTTTCGAAAATAGCTGTGCCTCTTACCCAACTGACACGCAAGGGGCAGCCTTTTGAGTGGAGCAATGAAAGAGAATCAGCCTTTCATGAATTGAAAATAAGATTGACCACTGCACTAATTTTGACGCTACCTTTAGGTACGGAGAATTTTGTGATTTTCAGTGATGCATCTTATAAAGGTTTGGGTTGTGTGTTAATGCAGAACGGAAAGGTTATTGCTTACGCCTCCCGACAGTTGAGACTGCACTAGAAAAACTACCCAACACATGACTTAGAATTGGCCGCAGTTGTTTTTACTTTGAAAATGTGGCGACATTATTTGTATGGGGCAAAGTGTGAAGTCTACACAGATCACAAGAGCCTGAAATACTTCTTTACACAGAAAGAGCTGAATATGCGACAAAGGAGATGGCTTGAGTTGATAAAAGACTATGATCTTGAGATTCAGTACCACCCCGGGAAAGCCAATACAGTTGCTGATGCCCTGAGCAGAAAATCAACAGGAAGTGTGGCTTGTTCGCTTACTAAACTGAAGGAGATTCTTCAAGACTTTGAGAAATCTGAAATTGAAGTAGTGATGTGTGAACAGGGCGGATTGATAGCCGCTATCTCAGCCGAACCAGCAATCATTGAAGAAATTAAACAGAAACAGAACGAGGATGAATTCCTCAAGAGAGTGATCGGTGAATTTGAGACAAGTCCGAAAGCAGAGTTCAGCATTGAGAACGAAGTGTTGAGATTTCGGAACAGAATATGTGCCCCAGATATTCCGGAACTGAAGAAGAGGGTTTTAGATGAAGCCCACAGATCTATATTTGCTATGCATCCGGGTAACAATAAAATGTATCGGGATTTGAAACAAACCTATTGGTGGCCTAAAATGAAGAAAGAAATTACAGAATATGTGTCCAAGTGTCTTTAATGTCAGCAAGTCAAGGCTGAACATCAGAAACCAGGCGGTCTACTTCAACTTCTCCCTATTCCTGAATGGAAGTGGGAACATGTGACCATGGATTTCGTTGTTGGCCTACCTCGGACTTCTCGAGGTATGGATTCCATTTGGGTTATAGTTGATAGACTGACTAAATCTGCACATTTTCTGCCAGTTAGAACTACGTTTAATGCTTATAGATTGGCTACTATTTATGTTGAGGAGATTGTCCGTTTGCATGGGGTTCTGGTATCTATTGTGTCGGATAAAGATCTAAAATTTGTATTTAGGTTGTGGAAGAGTTTGCAGGAAGCTATGGGAACAGAACTAAGGTCCAGTACTGTATTCCACCCACAGACATATGGGCAATCAGAACGAACAATACAGACTTTGGAAGATATGCTTTGGATGTGTGCCTTGGATTTTCAGGGGAGTTGGGAAGATTATTTGCCACATGCAGAATTTGCTTATAATAACAGCTTCCAGTCCAGCATTGGTATGGCACCATACGAGGCTTTGTATGGTAGGAGGTGTAGATCACCTATTTGTTGGACAGAGGTCGGGGATAGAGCCTTGCTTGGGTCTGAAATTGTGCAAGACACTTCTGAGAAAATCAAGACTATTCGTCAAAGGATCAAAACAGCTCAAGACCGACAAAAGAACTATGAAATGTTCAAAGGCGGCCTCTTGAGTATGAGGTTGGTGACCATGTGTTTATTCGTGTGTCTCCAATGAAGGGCCAAGTCAAGTTTGGAAAGAAGGGCAAGTTGTCGCCCCATTACATTGGGCCGTTTCAGATTTTGGAAAGGCTTGGTCCGGTTGCCTATAGAGTTGTTTTGCCACCGGGATTTGAACAAATCCATAACGTGTTTCATGTGTCGATGTTGAGGGGCTACCTCTGAGACCCGTTTCATGTAATTGATTATCACCGGGTAGCTATTGATGAGAATTTGGAATACGCCGAGTGGCCGGAACGAATTGTTGATCAGCAAGTGGAACAACTAAGAAGCAAGTCCATTCCAATGGTGAAAGTGGAATGGAAGATGCCACGTGGGAAAAAGAGGAGGAAATGCAACTGCGCTATCCACACCTGTTTCCCGACGAAGGTAAATTAAGTTTAGAGGACCAAACTTCCTAAAAGGGGGAAGACTGTGATACCCCTGTTCCGTAGTATGTTAATTGGTCCTTAATATGAGTATGATTATGTGTTTAGTGTGATCTTGTGTGCTATTATATGAAAATATGTGGTTTTGAATTTCTATTTGTATACCGTAGGAATATCTGTTCGATTTTTTGCTTTGGAAATTAAATTGAAGGCCTTATCGGCCACAGAAACTGAAATTGATTATGCCATTGTGATTAGCATAATCTTTAGAGCCTACGGTGAAGTTTAATTGAAAAATTGATTCGGACCAGATTAAGTTGATGAAATTGGCGAACTAGTGCCCAATTATTTCTTATAATTAAATTATGGCTAGTGGGAATTTATGTAAAAGGCTATACACTCAACTTCCTTCTTTTATCTTCATTTTGGGCTGAACAACTCTCTAGAAAAAGAGAAGGCCGGCTATTAGAGAGAGAAAGGGAGAGACTTATGCAATTTTTGGCTCAAGTTTGGGGATTTGAAGATTGAGCTCTAGAATTGACTAGAGCTTGGGTGTTTGAAGCTCCTAGGTGAGTGAATTTGTGAATATTAGTTGTAACTTTGTGAATTCAAAGTTGTATGATGTTAATGAACATGAAATGAATTGATCATGATGTAATTGGGTTGATTTTGTTGAATTGAGGGCCAATATGGGCATGCATGTTAGAAGTTGCTTTAAATTTGCATAATTGAGCTTGAATTACATTATTCATGTTGCAATTTGGTTGAAAGCCATGTAAATTTGTAGTTGAAGCTCATGTATAATCACCATTGGTATCATCTAAGTTGAGAATGGGAGCTAGACATCACATGCATGCACAATCTATGAAGATAAGAGCTTTGAATACATGAATGTGTATGTTAGAATTGAGTTTGGTGTCAATTTGAGCCATGCATGTGTTAAATCTTTGAAATTGAGCTCCATGATGAGGTGTTTTGGTGTTTATACCATGTTAGTACAAGTAGGTGTGGAATTGGAGCTATAAAATGCATGAAATGTTGGTTGAGAGTCGAATTATAGCTTAAGAACACAATCTGGGAAACCCAGAATTTTGATGTCTGCTCGAGCGGGGTAATGGCCGCTCGAGCGGGAAATACGTGCTCCCAGTTATTTTTTCTGCAGACCACGGTGTCCGCTCGAGCAGGGAAGTCCACGCTCGAGCGGGGAGCTATGTAGGATGGAATTCCACTCGAGCGTCCGAGGTCACACTCGAGCGCAAAAATGATACATCCAGAACTTTTTGCAGACATGGTGTCCGCTCGAGCGGGTAATTTCACGCTCGAGCGGGGAGCCATGTAGAGAGGCCTATCGCTCGAGCTCCAGATTGAGCGCTCGAGCATAAATTTCATATATCCAGTACTTTTGCAAGCCTCAAGGGTCCGCTCGAGCGGGGAAGTCCACGCTCGAGCAGGGACCCTGTTTTCTGAAATTTTGTTTTCGCATTCTGTGTTTTGTTTTCCGTTCTCTTTCACTTGCAAGCACTCTTAGGCATGTGTTGAGCATTGTAAATAAGTTGAAGAGATATGAATGAAGCCTAAAGAGGAAAATATGAATTTTGAAAGGATTGAATTGTTAATGACCCTTTTATGTTCATGGCGTGTGTAGGGTCGAGTTCCAGGGTGAACCAACCAACCGATCACTGTGAGTAATATCTGAAATATATTATTGTCCAATTTCTTACTTCTATGTAAGTTTTGTAAAGTTCATTAATTTTGAATGGTGGACAAAGTTTGATATGAAAGTCTGAAACGCTTAAATGCCAGTTTGAAATGAAAGTCTGAAAGGCTTAAATGCCAGTTTGATATGACAAGTTTGAAAGGCTTAAATGCCAGTTTGAAATGAAAGTCTGAAAGGCTTAAATGCCCGTTTGATATGACAAGTTTGAAAGGCCTAAGAGCCAGTTTGATATAAAAGATTGAAAGGCCTAAAGGCCAGTCTGAAATGAAAGTTTGGAAAGGCCGAAAGGCCAGTCTGATATGAAATTTTGATAAGGCCAAAAAGGCCAGTCTGATATGAACGTTCAAAAAGGCCAAAGGCCAATTTGATATGAATGAATTGGGCCTAAGGCCGTCTGATGCATAATGTTCCAATGTATTTTCTTTATTTGATATTATTCACTAGGCTTTCGCTCACGCTCATTCATGTGTTTGTAGGTGAGCCAAGGGAGGTCCAGACCCAGCCCTAGTGAAGTCTGTATGGAACAACCGAGTTTTGGAAAGTCAACCTATGTGTCTCACGCATGAGACTCGCCTTCGCCTTTTGTCATTTTTGCTCTAAGTTGTATGTTGGCAAAGTATTTGAATATGTCTGTATATAGTTTTCATGGGTTGACTTAATTTTGGATAATCTTGTCTGTATAGAACTTTATGGTACTTTGTATCTATTGTGAGTTATTAATGTATATGTGTATGGTTTGTTTTGATGTGCATATAAGCACAGCTCTATGGACAAAGTTTCAAATTTTTACTTCCGTTTGGCCCCTTTACTCTGATGAGTTATGTCTGTTTTGGTTTGAGGCCGTAGGTAATCTCAAGATTACTGGCCGGTTATGTCCTTAACCCTTAGGGATGGGTTTGGGTCGTGACAGCGAAGGTACCTTTTCTGCGACTAATCTGTGCTTTTGGTCTCCAAAAGTTTGGAAGGGAAATTTGAAACGTGGAGGCGAGAATTGAAATTTTTTGCGACAAAAAAAATTTGGTCGCTGATTTTAAAACGACGTCGTTTTGTACCATGAAAACAGAAAAAAAAAATTTTAAAAAGAGCCCTAATCTCCCCATCTCTAGCTCACTCTCTCTGTTAGCCCACTTCCTCTCTCTGTGTTCTCTCTCCCAATCGGTGCCCACTCTCTCTAGCTCACCAAAGTCCCTCACCATCGTTGCTCACGTCCATCGCATATCGCCACCGCCGCATATCGCCATCGCCCTCTGTCTTTCTCACACACAGATCCTCAGACCACACTCGACCGACGACCACACTAATCTCTCGTTGATTCTCATATCCTCAGACCACACTCGCCATCGCCCTCTGTTTCTCTCTCTCTCACACAGATTCATTTGGTGAATTTTATTTTGTCTCAGACCACATTCGACCGACGACCCTCTCTCTCTCTCTCTGTTCGGTCTCTTCTCTGTATCTCTGTCTTCTTGTCTCCCTCTGTGATTTGGGTTCAGGTGAGTGTTTTTCGACTCTGATCTCTCTTTGATTCTGTGTTCTTTCCTCTGTTTTGGTATCAGAGCTTTATTCTACTAGACCCATGTGATGCAGTAGCAGTTAATAACTATTTTAAGGGGATAAAGCTGGTAAAGGGAAGAATGGTATCTGCAGAGGTAGCTCTCTGGCCTCTAAATCTCACAAGATATTCTTGAAAACTATGGATTTGAAATGGATGATAGATTTGCATATTCACTATTTCAAATTTTCATTTGAAATGCATATTGGGCTTTTCTTTTCTTTGAAATGCATATTGGTCTCTAATTTCTAAGGGTAAATTAACAATACTCATTTGAAGTTGATGATCATGCTAATGATGTTCCCCTTCAGCTACTAGCTGGACATGTTTGTTTCAGTGTTAATTTCTCTCCAACAAAGAGTTCCATTTATAGTTTTTAATGTTTTTCCTCTAGACTTCACTTATAGTCTCCATAACACTACATTCTGAACACTTTTTTGTTAAATATTTTTTTAGTCTGTAGCATTGTTGTATCGTTAAACTTACTCTCATTGATCCTCTAATCCTCATGGATTGACAATTATCATCAAGAAGTCTGTACTCATACATCACACAATCGGTTTTGATGCCCTTGGGAGGATGACCTCCGTACAACACAAGAGCTTTCTTCACACCAACACACTGTGATCCATAAGAGGAAAGGATCGGTTTATCAGTTCTAGTGGCTTTCCAATAGCCTGATGAAGCCGCTCTATTAGGGTGAGCCCCATTTGGATATTTTCTGTCCCTTGGGGTAAAAAAAAACCACTCACTCTCCCCAAACAAGGCCTTATCTGCACCAAAAAAATAGAAAATGTAATTTTTTTTTTTTATTTTTGAAAATAGTAGTAAAACTCGAATCCAGCCATAAAATAGATGAAGGACTATACCTGGAAGTTCCCAAGGATTGAACTTGTAGAGATCAATCTCAGCTACTATGGAAACTATTGGATTTGAAGGAGATGAGACTTTCTTTTTCAAATAATGGGTGATGAGTTCTTCGTTGGTGGGATGGAATCGAAAACCGGGAGGGAGAATAGGATTTGACATAATGATGCCTTCCATTGATAGATTCGTAAATATTTTCACAAACTTTCTTCCATTTTCTTGGAAAGAAAATGTATATATAGTGAAGGAGATCAAAAAATAATATAGGATCTTGAAAGATCACAATGTCATAAAATAATGTTTATGTCACTGTTGGCCTGTGATATATTCCTCCATTATTTTTAGTGATGCCTTGTCTTCTGTTCTAAACTGCAGAATTAGAAATTCTTTTCATTGTTTTTTTTTTTTTTTTTTTTTTGTCAGCAATTAAAATTAACCACATATTTTTTCTTTCAATTTTTTTTAGGTGTGCAATTTAATGGGTAAATTTTCAACACAAGTTTGAACATTAGAGTCCAAAAATGTCTTAAAATGAAAATTTTGTTGGTGAAAATAAGTACATATTCAAATTTGAGAAAAATAAATTTGATAATGAAATGAATTCCATATTGACAATACATTAAGGAATAGTGTAATATAGTTTATTTCAAGAGGAGAAAGATAGCAGCATATTATGACAAATTAAATTTGAAGGATCTACAAAGGGGATATAAGAGAATAATACGTTGGATTTTTGATGTGCCTTGTACATTGAATTTAATTTGTGCATTTCTTATCATCATTAGACTAATATAAATTAATTTTCATTATCATTATTTGGGTTGCATTCTAAATCGAGCAAGTCCAAGGCAAGCAGGTCGTTACTCATACACTTAGGTAGTGTTTCGTTCGTAGGAATACATTTAGACATGATTAAAATGACTATGGTCAGTTTAGTATCACTTATAAATTAACTTATTTAGCTTATTTGATTAAAATAAGTGGAGCAATTTCAAATTATTACTTATTTTTTAAGCTTATTTAGACAGAAAAAAGAAAAATTTTACAGTAAGTGTATTGCCATTATTAATACTAGTTAATTGTGTTGCCATTATTAATAGATTATACTTATTTTTGGATCAGGTTGAGCAAATGTGTATTTTAAGGATTTATTATTTGAATATTTTCAAGACTAATTTGCAGCCTCTACAAAATACTACTTACAGCCAGTTTGTTTTTATCTACAAGACTAATTTGCACACAGATCATTCAGAACCATTGATTTCCTTGGCAATCTTACACACATTGCCATAGGACAGTTTGTTTTAATTGCATTGGAGACAATGTGTGATCTACTAACAGCATATCCTTCCTACAAAGCCATTTCACCAGTTGGAAATGTCACAAACACAAATTAGGATTACGCTGTTCCAAAGTATCTACGCTATGCCAAACTCAATTGGGATCCAATTTACACTAAATCACCCATATATGGAATCAAACCTAAACTTTCCATGGAAGCTCTGACTAATCCCAATTTAGTTATTTTATAAGGTTTTGGTAATAGATGCCAAATAAGTGATATTCTTTGTTAACAGAATACTAGTTAACAGAATATTTTCACAGATTGGGACACAAATGTCAGATAAATGATGAAATCCTCTCTTCACCTAGATTTGAAATCCTCCCATCTGAATTAAACCCATTTGAATGTCCTCCTGCTTGTGATATTCCTTAAAACTATGGATTTGAAATGGATGATAGATATTCAGAGCCTGGAGACTTGGATGATGAAGATGATCCATGGAAGCCTTTGAATCCCTATGAACCCGGGAATTTGAGGGTAAAACCTTTTAAAAAAGGTTGTTCAAGCTTTTTGTTTCTTTGCTTACTTTTTTTTTCCTTGCTTATTCTTGTGCTCTTAATCTTGTTCAACTTCTTTATTCTGTTTCTAAGCAATGAAATCTTTTAGAAGGCAGGGGATTAATTCCACTAAACGGATATCCATAACTATTCAGTTCCCTCTCGCAAGAATGCATGGTACCATTAGTTCAGAGTTCAATGATATATGGGAAGCACGGCGTCATGCCTCAGAGAGACAACAAGAATCCCAATCTCCTTGAAAATATGAAAAGGTTGGTTTGTTGGTTGTTTAGTATTGTCTCCTTAAACGGTCTAGTTTTTGTTAAATGATGCCTGATGTTTTATTTACGGTTGAGAAATTCACTTATTCATGGAGGACGTGAAACTTGTAAATCATTTTGTGATCCCAATGATAACAATGATTATGATAATGGAGGCTTTGATTTTGGTCCATCTGATTTTGACATGCCAGAGAATGCATACGAGTATGAAGAAGTACCTCTGCAGCCTGAAAAGGTTAGGCAGACCTCTAGTAAATTCAGATATATTTACATCATGAAGCTGGCAATAACAAAATCCACATTTATGTTGCATTGCTTATTTGTTGATATGTATACAGCATGATGATGGTGGTATTTGTTTTGAAACCAATGAACATGAAGATCCAAGTTCTCAAGCCAGCCTAGAAGATCTTAGTCGATCTCACCTAGTAAGATTAGATTTCTCTAACATGTGATGTGGTGAAAATTGATTGTTATATTGCATAATTTGTCTACTACCTTTTGTTTGATTATTGTGAGGTAAACTTCTTATCTTTTCTAATTCTTGTTTAATTTCAAAAACATTTATACATAATTTACATCATTTTGTATTAGTTGAGGGCATTAATATTACCAAATGAATCGAGTTTGGACTTAATTAAATACATTGTTCTGCCTATTTTCTAAAACTTATGCTTTTGGGATAATTGGTGATGCAAAAATTTGATCTTTGTTCTTTTTTTGTCATCAATCTTTCAAGGTCTATGAGAGATCTATGTCAGGTTCTAGTGCTAGCCCAAATGCAGCTGTTGCTACTCAGTTTGTGAGAGCTGAAATGGTTCCAAGTGGCTATTTCATTCGGCCATGCAAGGGTGGAGGGTCAATTATCCATAAAGTTGATATGTTAGTTTGGATCAGCTGCCAAGCAAGTTGATATGTTAAATCATTAAAGAAGGTGAAAGGCTTCAAGTTTTGTGTCATGTTGGACTTCAAAGAGGATATAGCTTTTGAGAAGACATGCTTACTAAATTCAATTTGACTTGAATATGTCCGGTGCTGCACTACAGTTACATATTTTCATCTTTATTTTAAATGGAATTCAATTATTGTTTGATGATATAGTGAAGTTACAAGAAAGGAAATTTGTTAATTGTTGTTCCTAAACTTTTTCTTTTTTAAATGTTATTGTTCCTTAATTGTGGTTGGGTTGAATGAATTTTGTTTCAATCATTGGATTGAATGTTTATAAACAAAAATTGATTGTTCTAAAAAAAAAAAAAAAGATTTGGCGACTAAAAAATTGGTCGGCAAATTCTACACTTTTGCGACTAAAATCATTGGTCGGCAATTCCTCACCTTTTGGCTACTAAATTGTTAGTTGGCGATTCGTCGACTTTTGGCGACTGATCTGTTTGGTCGTGAAATGTGACAATTGGCGACTAAGATATTTGGTCAGGAAAATATCACTTTTTGCGACCAAGGTGTTTTAGCGACAAAATGGATTAGTCGCAGTAATGATATATTTAGCGACCAAAAATTTAGTCGGTAAATCCAACTTTTCCCGACCAACAAAAATTTTGGTCGCAAATTACGTTTGCCGACCCTCAATTGGCGACCAAAGTAACGAGCAAAAAAATTGGTCGTGGATAACTTTTGCCGACTAAAAATGGGCTTTTAGCGACCAATTTTTTGGTCAGCAAAGGTGTAATTTCTTGTAGTGCACGCAACACTCACAACGGCAACAAGGAAATAAATAAAGAAAATAAGAACAAAAAGGTAAAATAGTGAGGAAAATTTCCTTGTTAATGGACACCAAAAACCTGAAACAATCTTAGGCACCCTTCACCCATCACCTTGTCATCTCTTTCCCTCTCTCCTTTTTTTTCTCTCACGGCTGCTATATGTGGTTAACAAATAATATATTAGGGTTTGTATTTATTTTATTTTATACTAGTGGTGGGCACACATAGGTCAAATAAATAGATAAATATACAAAATACAGATACAAGTTATATGCAACTCAAATGGTGAGAGCCTTATTTATTTACTTTGTGGTCCAGAGTTTAAGTCACACCCTCCTCTCTCTGTATATGTATATTTTTTAAAAAATAAATCTTGCCTCTAAATTAAAGACTTTCACCATGAATTTATTTTAGGTTTAAAATTAATTAAAAGACCCCCTAATAATATTTAGTTTTCACTTAAAGATTCACAAGCAAAATATTTGAGGTTTGTAAAATAATTATTATTTAATTATTTATTTGATTTATATATTCGGGTTCTCACGGAAGATCAGTGGTGACCTCTTTAGTTGTAATCTAACTTTATTAACAATTTTACATCCTACGATACAATCTTCGCAAAAAAAATAAAAATAAAAATAATTAAAAGAAAACACTCTATAAACAGAGGATTTTGGGCAATCGATCATTTATAAGGTTAGATTAAAAAGTAGAATAATGTTACATGTATCAATTAATGTAGTAACTAATATACTAACAGATAGTGTGACATAATTTTAGAGGTTTTGGATATTTGTAATTTGTATAATTGGTAGCGTTAGTAATAATGGCACAACACTAATTGGTATACTAATGTGTACATTAATTGATGCATGTACCACCACCGTAAAAAATAACGTACAAATAGTACACAGTAATGTGTGTTTGGGATAACTGAATTGTAACGCCCTCAAAAAAAAAAAAAACAAACAAAAACATTAAACCCTTCAATATATACATGCATTGATACTAAAAAGATTCACTTTCTTCTATTCATCAGAGTATTTCATATCAAAAGTATTACATGTTAACAACAAAAGCAAAATGCCCTACGGGCTTACAGCTTTCCAAGTTAACACTTGGTTACAAAGAGGGAGTGCTAACTCATTTACACATTAAGCCCTTGGCTTGAATATACATGTAATACATCAAAAGAAAATAAACAACAAAAATCTGCCTGTCTCTAGCCTCCCAAGCTATGTCCTTGGAGGTGGCATGCTACATGTACCTGAAATATGATGTTCCCATATAGGGTGAGCCACAGCCCAGTAGAAATACACTAAACCAACTATGAACAATGACTAAAAGATTAGCAGTTGATAGATGGCCAACACTGATACATCCACTTATATCACATTACAATCATGACTTACAAGTCTATGTCACTTTTCACTTTCCATTTTTCAATAGATAAGCATATTAGCTGTATCAACACAACGACAGATAAGCATACGAACTACATCACATTACCGAAGATAAGCATAAGAGCTATATCTACACTTCTCTGGACAAGCATATGAACTGTATCCACATTTCTCAAAGACAAGCATATGAGCTGTATCTTCACTTCTCTAGACAAGCATATGAGCTGTATCTACGGAGTTCATCCCCCATCTCCTCCCAACACTATCCGGTTTAGAGGTGCATCCCCCATCTTTCCCTAAACCGCGGAGTACATCCCCCATCTCCTCCTCTACACAAAATGCATATAAACACATAGGTTCTATACACAAACAATCAATACATAAAGTTAATGTATTCTACTAACCGTCATATTCCATGACATAATCCATTGATTAGTTTTCGTTTGCCTAATCATCATGCATTGTCTACAACAATCAAGACTATCCTCCACCAATAGCCCAAGGCAGTTATTTCTAAACAGAAAATAAATGCACAAAATGGATATTACATCAACATTTCAATCTGATGAGTGATAAATAATCCAACTACACCCTTTAATCCCAGATGTTCCCAATCTTAACATCTCCAAATTCAATTCCTCATTTCTCACAATTAATTAAACAAATTAATTAATCAATGTAATTAGGGCATTTTCCTTAATTAACATTTCAACCCTTAGGTTCCATTTCCATCTATGTTTCAACATTTATTCCATTTCTCTATGCCAAACATGCATCTAGGTTTATTATAAACAAAACCCCAACTTTTGTAAAATTACACAAAAGCCCCAAACTTTCACAAAATTACCAAACCAACCCCAACATCTCAAAATACTAAAATTTAAAGACAAAACTCATAGAGAGGAGCAGGGTATCCCCTACCTCGAAGTTAGAGCCAAAAAGGAGATGAAGACCAAAGCTCGACGTGCTCCAAATCCAAAGATTTTCAGATTAAGGGTTGGTTTGGGGTGTCCTAAAAAAGTGCACTTTTTGTCTTTTTACGAAAAGATGTGCAGAAAAGTAAAGAGGTGATGTGATGGAAAAAAGATAAAAAGATAAAAAGATGGATTACATAGTAGATCCCAAACAAGGCCTAAATCAAAGCTCTCAATGCCCTCTATCTTTTTAACAAAGGCCCTAGGGTAGATTCACACTCTAGGGAGATCAAATCTTAGAGAGAGAGTAAGTTTAGAGAGAGAGAGTCTCGGATCTAGGGTTTAGAAATGAAAAGAGAGTGAAAAAGTGAAGTTTAGATCGCTGCTGTCCGCTGATATAAAACATCCTTGCTCGAGCGAAGACTTGGTCGCTCGAGCGACCAGACACAGAAAACCCTCGCTCGAGCCAATAAAGTCTCGCTCGAGCCAAAAACTTAAAAGCACACTCGAGCGACAGAATGATCGCTCGAGCGAAAGACAACCAGATCGCTCGAGCGAAGGAAAGCTCGCTCGAGCCAAAAATCACTGAATACTCGTAAAAAATGTATTGATTGAGATAATTGATATATATTTTTTTTTTTAGTAGTTGCCTTCATTCCATTCCATATGTTGCATATTATTTATATCAATAAATTGTCAATGCAATATAAAAAATAAAAATAAAAAAGTTGTGGTCGTTCAACAATAGAAACTCTCAAAAGGTTGGATATCAATATTTTGTAGCTTGAACCAAAAGAGACGTGTTGATTTCAAGAAAATATATCATTTGATTCAATAGTTAGGACTCATTAAATAGAATATTTATATAAAAATTTGAGATGATTGGATATCAATAGTTATATGTTTGAATTACATTTGTCTTAGAAAAATGAACAACATATCAAGCTCGACTCAAAAATGGGCCCACCAAACCCAACTTATCCTCTTAATTTTAATGACCAACCTTGTTTGGGGACTAAATATTTTAGCAGAAAAGGTAAAAAGTCACTATAAGTTGTCACACTACGCTATCTACTTTTCTGCATATCTTTTCATAAAAGGTCAAAAAAATTACCAAAATAACAAATTTGCAAATGAGGTTAAGATAATTCAAACTTGACATATGGAAGATGTGGTAGAGTAAATAATTTAATGAACTGACATACAAGCTGGTATAAAAACAAATAAATTAATGAAAAATAGAGAAACCAAATACACCATCTTAAATAATGACTCTGATAAAAAGATCATGATTCTCTCTATTTCATGTCTATTTCACTCCATTGAATATTACCATCTCAAAAGGTAGCAAACGAATGGTCCCAATGAAAAATCACATAGATCATTTAATGAGTCCTCATAATATTGTTTTAGTTTCAATTTTCTTTATAAATATTAATAAATATTTGAATTTTAAAATGTTATCTATGTTCCAAAAAAAAAAAAAAAATCATATGACAATAATTAGGGTTTAATTTTATTTTATTTTTTTTAAAAATCACCAAATTAAATTTCCACTCCTAAATTTTTTGTGAAAGGTCTAACAAATGGCAATCCAAGAAGGGAAGCCAAAGAAAGCATGATGATCTAGGTGAGAAGAACATGAAGCAAACCCAATAAGAGCTAGCTCTGGTATTATTTCTTGTTGTATTTATTTTGTGCTTGTATATATATAATGATCCAATGTTGTGGTACCAATTAAAGTAGCTGTAAGTATTTAAGACCAATAAATTGTGCAATTATTATGCTATAGAGTCTATAGACTACAATTGGAAGTAAGAAAATTAGTATTTGTGTACAGAGCTTCACATTTTACAAAGGCATTCTGAGTAAGAGAAATCCAAAGCACAATTATTAAAAATAAAAATAGGAGCACAGGAAGTGCAGAGCAAGACATTTATGTGGCATATAATTTTCTTGCTCAGAATTTTCGGGTCGATGATTGTGTGTTGGTGATTAATTTGAGCGAATCACACAAACAATCCTTGTAGTTTAGGATTTGTATCACTTTGATTTCTAACTTTTCAATTGTGATACATTTGATCTTGAATTTTGAATCTCTTTCCAAATAAAGTCAATAGAAGACCTTCACTACAAGAAATTGCACTTTTGGCTACTACTTTTGGCGACGACGTCAATTTTTCATCGCCAAAAGTATATTTTTGGCAACACAGTGATCAATTTCGTTGGTAAAAGTATACCTTTACCGACGCAATTTGTTGTCGTCGCTAAAAAGACATAAAATTATTTTAGCGCCAAATTTTTTGGTTGGCGCCAAAATTTCAAAACTTTTACCTACGAGGCTTATGTTTTAGCAACACAATGAGCGTTGCTATTAGTGTGCTTACTTTTGGCGACGACAAGTTAACATGGGCAAAGAGTTAACCATTTAGCGACGATGACATTGTTCGTCGGTAAAAGTTTTGCTAGCAGAATGATGTGATTTAGTGATTTGTGTTTTTTATTATAATTTTTGAAAGAGTTTTAAATATTTTAGTTACTGAATTGTAAAATTAAAATGATCATTGAATTAGATCACAAAATGAACCCATTGAGCCCAAACACACTCCTAAGTTGAGATGACTAATTTGAGATAATTTAAACTTTTTCAAAGAATATGGTTAGATTATCAATTTCAATATGTTTGTTTTTATTTTCAGAAACTAGTTTCAATTTTTTTTTTCCTAAAAAACTAAAAAAAAAAATTGGGTGAAAAAAAACTTATTTATTTTTGTATATTTTTTATCTTTTAGGTCATAAATACTTTTTAAAATTTTAAAAATATAATTTTGATTTTTATTGCTTTCAAATTATTTTTAATTTTTTCAAAAAAAAAAAAAACAAATCTAAATTTTTTTTTTGAATTTTTTTTAATCTTTTAGGTCATAAATACTTTTTAAAATATAATTTTAATTATTATTGCTCTGAGATTATTTTTAATTTTTTTAAAAAAAATAAATCTAAAAATTATTTTGAATACTTTACTTTATTTTATTTTATTTTATTTTATTTATTTTTTTTGGGGTAATCTACTGATCGGCGGTCTCCCTCTTAAAATTCCCTCTCTTTTTTTTCCCTCATCAAATCTCCCCAAATCAATCTCTCAATGTATGTGTTTCTCTCTCTCTAAACGGGGAGTGACCAGGAAAATGGATTTGAAAGCCGCTGGCACAACCACAACAAAGAAGAGACACCTTTGAAAGACAGAGAGAGAGAGAGAGAGAGAGCCTTTGCATTTCAAAAATCAAATCCTATACACTCAAAATACACACATACATACTCTCATTTCTCTCGATTTCAGTTGAGTTTTATCCAATTTCGCCAAGATCACAGTCCTAGGGTTCGGATTCATCCTCACTCTCTCTCTAGTTCACCAGATCCTTCTATATCCTCTCACTTCAATGGCCTTCTTTTGATCTTCGTATGCTTAAATAGGTAACTATACGTACTTACTTACACAGTCTTTCTTTGTATATATATATATATTTGCATTTGTGTTTTCAAAGAGATTTATGTGAAGCGATGGGTTCAATCTGGGTATCTTTTGTTTCAATGGGTGGATCTTCATTTTGGGTGAATCGAGCTCTGGATCTTTTGCATCATGGGTTTGAAGCCTTCATTTGCAACTTTTTGCTGTGTTCGCTTAAGTTTGTAGAATTGGTGTTACAAGATTGACTTGCAAATAATTACGAATAGATTTGGGAACGGGATTAGTGACTCAAAATTGATGGTGATAGCCTACACATCAGATTAAAAGTAGTTATAAACACTAATGTTTGGTTCTCCATGAAAATTTATTGAATATAACACATAAAAAATAGTGTGGTGAAACCCTTAGGTTTTGTTTGGATCTTGGATTTGTTGAAGGATTTGTTGAGAGAAAGGGTAAGGGAAGGAGGGTTTTTTTTTCACTTTTCCCTTCCTTATTCCTTTTTCTCCACAAATCCAAGATCCAACAACATTAAGGTTGCCACTCTCCATTTAAAATCAGTCTTCATATCTTGAAATTTAGGAGTAAAAATATTTATGAGAGCCACGTTCAAGTCTTATTTACGCTTGGCCATGTTGCTTACTACCAAAATTAAGGTCCTGCAATCGTCAAGTCATTTTAGAACTCTGTTTATGTCATTTTGAGACAAGTTTTCAAATTATTTTTTCATCTGAAGGTTTGGCAATCAAGCAAGAAGAAATTCACTGCCTTCAAGCTCATGATGTGAAAGAAGCAGTTCACGAGTTGACAGCAAATTCCAACGTTGCATGCTTTTCCTCCCAAGGAACAGGAGTTAAGGCAAGCTTTCTTAGATTGTTCCAACAAATTAACATTTGTGATTCTTAGATTGTTCCAAGATTTATTTCCTATAGTACATTCAATTTCCCAGAATAGGTAGTTGATCAGATTTTCTTGGTATGATTCACTGCTTCCACTGTGTGTATCTCTCTGATCAGTGTGGATGGCCATCCTTATGCCTTAGTTTTTGAATGCTCAACTACATCAGCCGGTTTCAATGTTATTTAGTGCTAAAAAATGAACGACTACAGTACATTGGAGCTCACTCTCAGGGATATTCTTCGTGTGATCAGTCCCTTAGAAGAAGGCTGGGCAAAACGATTTCAATTTATTAATGAGCTTCGAGCTGTTGTTGAATCTGTGGAAAGTCTTAGAGGTACTTGATGCTAAATTATATTAATATTTCATTCTTTTAATCCAGTTATGCACTAAAATATATTGTTGTTTCTTTCTTTTAATCCAGTTGTGCATGCATAGTAATAGCTGAAAAACTCACCGTCTTCTTTTGCAATCTTTCTTGATTTGCATATAAGATGCAATGGTAATGTAAGTGCATTTGGTTTCTTAAAGCATTCAAGCCAGAGAACCATCACCTGCAGCTGGCCATAGTGATTTTGAAAAATGAAACCATTTCATCTCATGAAAAAACTTCAATGATCCTAGACATGTATAAAAAAAATGGGCTTTTTTCATATGCGATACAAAACTAAAACATGCAAGAAATGTTAGAACAGAAAAAACGTGTTAGTGTGTCTTATGTCGCTTGACTATTATTAAAGTAGTTGTTTACTAAATTCTTACTTTACCCGTGAGGGGTAGCTTGATTTGTTAGTCCCTAGGATTCTATCTAGGATATATGATTTATAGTGTGCATTGGTTATATGATTTATAGCTGACAATGTTGGTTATATGATTTATAGTTGACAATGTTTATTAATGATGAATGGTGCAAATAGGTGCAACGGTGGAGCCATATGGATCATTTGTCTCTAATCTCTTTACACGGTGGGGAGATCTTGATATATCAATAGAGTTACCCAATGGTTCATTTATTTCATCTGCCGGAAAGAAACTCAAGCAGACTTTACTAGGAGATTTACAAAAGGCTTTAAGGAGGAGAGGTAATTCGATTTAACTTAATACTTCCAATTTTTTACTCTTTTGTATGTCACAAGACCTCTACATGCATTGAAAGTTTTGGTGCATTCTACGTAACTATTCATTATTGCTTCTTTTGTTTGTTACTCTGTCAGAACCTGAACCACTTTTGAAGATAAATCGTTGCTAATTAAGAAGGATGAGCTGTTCTTGATCCTGGAAACAATGAAATTAATAAGTAAAATAGCTTTAAAAATAGGGAGGATGATAGAACACTAAAACTAAAAGCAAAGAAAACATAAAGAACTTCATGGAAAATGAAAACAATATGAAGTGCACAACACAGATCACTCAAGAAAACAAATGCCTGGAGCCAGCCATTGGGGGCATCAACCAAACGAAAAAGACAATGCCCACCTTGGTTTATGTAGCAATCAGAATGGATAAGTTTCTTGTATGTATAAAACTATCTTAGGAGATCATTCTGTGTGTTTGTGGTCTTGCTTGCTCTGTCCATTTAAAATTTGAGTTCTTTCCTTCAAGTGCAATAAGATACAAAATGGAATATACTTCCCAGATGGTGTAAACTCACATCTTACTAATCATTTATAGTTTGTAAGACCTGGGGCTCCATTTTTCATTTACTAACATCACCTTTGAAAGTTAAAAAAAGAAAAAAAGGTACCATCAGCAAATAGAAGCATAATATAAGCAAATTTTTATGGCATGGTCTTTTGTTTATTGTTCTTTATTGAAGTGCTCCTTTTTATTTAATAATAGCATTGTTTTGTAGGTGGATGGTATAAATTGCAGTTTATCGCCAATGCAAGAGTTCCCATTCTAAAGTTCGAGAGCAACTACCTGAACATCTCCTGTGATGTCTCAATCAATAATCTGAATGGTCAAATGAAGTCCAAATTATTGTTTTGGATCAATGAGATTGATGGGCGTTTCCGTAATATGGTTTTATTGGCGCGTTCTTATAACAAATTAATAGATGATGATGCTGTGAGGAAACTATGCACTAATTTGATGTATCAATTTTTGCATGCAGGTCAAGGAATGGGCCAAAACACGTGGTATCAATGATTCAAAGTCCGGAACTTTAAATTCATACTGTCTCAGCATGCTTATTATTTTCCATTTTCAGGTGATTTTGCCTATAATTATGGTTGTTGATTTCTTCTTGTTATTGCTATTGCTTTGTTGTTATATATTTTTAATTGAAAGTAAATTGAGGATTCTTCTTTAACACTTAATCAACTGGAAATATTCTAAGATCTTTGAAGTTGACCCATTCACTGAAAGTAAATCCTACAACCTGTAAAACTTATGTACAGGAGAACATAGTGAACCATCCCATCAAATTGTATAGTCCTGTTTTTAAGGTGATCTTAAAGTATTATTTGTGTCCCAGTGATCATAGTGTGCTCTATATTTGTGTCACTTTGTAATTATAAATTTTTAGCTTAATGCAATCGCATCCTCTGTTTCTGTTTTCTCCATTATATTTATATCCTTTTATGTCTTTTAATTATCCATTTTTTATTTCTGATTTGGAGCAACCAAGATCTCCACCTTTTTTCTCTGTGCTTCATCTTTTTCTTCTCTTGCAGACATGTGTACCTCCACTTTTACCTCCTCTTAAAGAAATCTACCCAGGAAATATAGTTGATGACCTGATAGGTACTTGTCCTCTCTCTTGGCGCCCCCCCCCCTTTTTTCTTTTCATTGTATTCTTCTGAAATTAATAAAGATACAAGCAACACGACATATCTTTAGGCATTTTAATCTATAATTAGTTTAGATACTGAGTTGAAACCTATCAATAAAAGAAAATATTTAAAATTTCCTTGTGAAGTGGGAAGTCAAAGTACCAAAAGAATGATTTATTATCTTTCCATTACATGAAGACTGCATTAGATTCTAAAAAAATTATTATTGTGTTTTAAGGTCCAATGGAGGGCTTTCTCTCTCTGTTGGTACTTCTTGACATAAACAGTGTGGTCCTGGTACTAGTGTAAGTGCATGTTTGAGGCTTCAATTTTCCACATCTTACGAATTCTGTCAGAAATATTCTACAAGCAGGGTTTTGGTCTTCCATGAGTTGATATCAAAAACTTAAAAGATTCTAAGAAAATGAAAGTGATCTGAGAAAACTTTTTGCATGTTGACCCATTTTAGTAGGTTTGAGAATCAAGAGATGCAAAATGGGAATAGTATTTGACCAAAGAAGATTGAATTCCATGGTTGCATAACTTGTGAATATGAAAGCCACAGTTGCCAAATCTTCAAAACAGCTTGGTAACTTGGTTAATAATTAATAATTTGTCATATATGTTTTATTGCAGGTGTGAGGGCTGTTGCAGAGAGACATATTGAAGAAATATGTGCTGAGAATATAAACAAGTTTAGATCTGATAAGTCCAGAAAAATAAATAGAAGTTCTTTGTCTGAGCTTTTCATTTCATTCCTCAAAAAAGTTAGTAGTTCTTTCATAATTCTTTCCTTTACAAGTGAATTTATATGAATGAGATCAGCACCAAGGATGGATCTTTGTGTGGTGGTGGGGGGGGGGGGGGGGGACCACACAACCCTAAAATTTGAAAAATGTCACTTGTTATATTAGAAAATTTAAAATAATTAAAAATTATAAGGATTTGCACGCCCAAACATATTTTCACACCCCCATAGTGATAATCCTGGATCCGTCCTAGCACCTTGTATATGTTTGTTACATTTTCTTTCTTTTATTTTATTTTTGGGTATTTTGACCTGAATGATATTGTGTATAAAATACAATAAATGTTTTGATATCACCTTATCTTTTGTTTATCCTTCCTGGTTGATTACAGCACAGTCAAGTCTCTTGAAGGCTTCAATTTTAGTTGTTGGAGCTGGAGGGTTGGGATCACCTGCTCTGTTGTACCTTACTGCCTGTGGTGTTGGTAAGATGTCTACTCTCAATTATGCCTAATGTAATACCATCAAGAAAAGAAAGCACAAAAGCTGATGCTCTTGTGGTACATCAAGTGTTTCCTATTCAAGGTTCTGTTAGTTGATAGAGATTTGTTGTTGATAGCTTGTCTTTATCTATACTAGACCAAAATAAAAAAAGAAAAAAAGCTTGCTTTGTAATAATCAAAAGTGGTTTGAACATCACTCTAAATGGATGGGTGCTTCAATGGAATCATAATATATAATCTTACATTAGGACTTTTTGTTTCGGAAACTAACTATTTTGTTGTTTTTAAATCTTTCTAGGTCACTTAGGTATTGTCGATCATGATGTAGTTGAGCTTAACAATCTGCACAGGCAGGTAGGACTCTCAATTGTATTCTGATATTTGTAAATCTTCTTTGATGGAGATGATGATGATGTTGCTATAAGTGCTTCCAAGGAGAGAATCAAATTTGTAATTCTTCATCAGCTAACTTGTATTACTATACTGTAGATTATCCATACTGAAGCATATATTGGTCAGTCAAAAGTGGAATCTGCTGCTGCTGCTTGTCACTCGTATGTAACGCTGGATTGACTGACTACTTTGAAAACCTGGTCATTAGTTCCAGTATCTGTGCAGTTATTTTGATACGATCGATCTTACATTGTCATGTCACAAATTATCTCTTTGAATATCTACTACTGTGATATTATCTTTTTGCCTGTATCTAACTCGACAATTTAAATTATGATTAACTCTACTATTCAGATTGTGGAACACAAAGAAGCTTTACGTACATCCAATGCCTTGGAAATTTTGAGCAAGTATCCTTGATAAAATTAATTTGATATGCTATGATTTCCTCTTCATGTTATAGTATATTTGGTATTTTTGGGTCAATAAAGCTGGAATATGTTGATTTCCATGACTGTGATGCTTCCTAGATATGACATAGTAATAGATGCAACAGACAATGCTTTAAGTTTTGAAAAATGAAGTCATAATTTTTTTTTATATTTGTTTTGGTTTCATTCCATAATCATGGATGTAATCACTTTAATACATTACCAATGTTGACTACCACAACCTGGATGAGCCAAAATTTATGACAGCTCACTGAAAGGTGAAGGCATAGCAAAGGATTGCGGGGTTCCTATAGAGATTGGGACAAGATCTCAGAAAACCTCAGAGCACAGTGAATAACTGAGAAGATGATCTGCAGATTCTCAGTGCCTTGCAGGATTTGCTGACAACATTGCATATTGTGGTCATGTCATGATTTGTGTTCTTTTTCCTCAGCTATCAGTTTTTTAGTTGCCTAACACAGTACTTTGTCTTTATGTGGTGGACCTTGAACTTGCTATGGGAAGGCATAGGATGACACTAAGAAAGATGCTTTAATGTGCAAGCTATTGTGTACATATTTGGAGTCTCCAGTCTAGTCCTTATTTCCTTGCAAATTCACCTGGCTTGCAAGTGATGTATTTCTTTTATTTATTTGCTCTACTTTTATATAATTTTACAGTTCTTGGTATTATTGGCTGCCACCAAACCCTTGAAGCTATAAAGATTGCAAGTGATGTTGGTGAACCACTCTCAAGAAGGATGCTTCTTTTTGATGCATTGACTGCACAGATTCGTATCGTATGTTTTAAAAATTTTCAGTTTTCTATTAATAAATTCTCTACTCTATATTTATTTTTTATTTTTCTTCCAGCATAAACATCCTGTATATTTGTTGAACTTAGTGGACATGCCCAGTCAATTCCCCCTTTTTTTTCAATTAGCCTTGTACCATGATTTTGCTTAGGTCAAGATCAGAGGGAGGTCATCACAATGTGAAGTTTGTGGAGAAAATGCGACATTCACTTAAAAGCAATTTCAAGAGTTTGACTACGAGAAATTCACACAATCTCCCCTGTCCATGGTATGTTTATGTTCTTTTATTTCCATTTTAGGCTGCACATTGTGTTTTGATTAGCTTGCTTGAGATTTATTTGGTCTTAAAAAGTGAAATTTTTTATGTTTTCCTCTGCCACAACTTCTTGTTTCATAAATAGATCCGAAGATTTTTGTCTGTGAACTATTGAACTGGCTTTAGATAAAATTCATCTCGTGTTACCCAAGTTGTCATACACTCTAAATATCAAAATGGAATTTACAATTTACAAGCCCAAGTCTCTCTCAATCTCTCTCTGAAGTGCTTCTTTTTATAAACCCAGGGATCCGTATTTCATTGTGGAGTTCTATATTGATTCTCTTTCCTTGTTTTAACTTTTGATACTCGCTAGTGTAGAATTTATTCAAGACTGAAGCCTAGAGAAACAACCAAATCTCATGAGAACGTGGACATAACAAATCACATATTGCAACATAATGCACGTACCGTATTGTTCTATGTGTGAGATACTAAGCATATTTTATGACCTGAATGCATTTATTAGCATTTGTTGTAATACTAATGCCATCAAACTTGCTAGCTAGTTACTTTGTTGTAATACTAATGCCAACAAATCACATATCTCAATGCTTAGTTACTTTTACTGTTTCCAGCGCATTGGTATAAGGTTAGCTTGGTAAACATTGTGGTGTACTTGAATTCAGTGTTTTTATATAACTCACTCTCCTAGTGTAAACATGACAGCCAGTGAATTAGTTTGAATTTTTACTTAACTTCTGTTAACCTGATGGCATAAAAGTTACTAAGAATTGTATAGTTTTGAGGGCTGTTTGAACAATTGATGGATGACAAACATGGTAAATTGATTTCTGAGCATTTTGTATAGTTTTGTTGTTGGTTTTGTTTGATTTGTTTTCTGACTGTTCTGGTACATGAGGTAAACTGCTGCGTCAATTCTGATTTGGTTATATGATTTTGTTTGGGTTGCTGAGTTGAAATGGTTTTCTGAACTGGTGATGATCCGTGTTGAATCAGTTTGCTGATCTGCTATACTAATCTGCTATTCTTCTGGTGCTGCTGTGATGTTGCTGCTGTTGCTGAGATGCTGTGGTGATGCTGCTGTGATGGTGATTGTTACGATGAGGTGTTGCGGTGTTGTTGTTGGATGTTTGCTGGTGTTGTTGATGTTTGGAAGGGTGCAGGACTTTTTGTCCAATCTGTAATAGATCAGGTTTTCATTAATGGGGGTTGTCATTAGGTGTAAGTTCGGGCAACTGCTGGTGTTTTGGATGGAAGGGTATGGAGGGGGTATTTTGTGTGATTTCATATCAATGTTATTAGTTTGTTATACTGGTGCCTGAGGGATGCCTCTTGTAAAACTGTAAATCTTTTAAAAAATTATAAATGAGTTTCAATTATTTTTGCCGTTGCAAATTTGTCGTTAAAAAGTAAAGCTTTCTCGACAAATAACTTGTTGGTAAATGTGTAGCCAAAAGTTTATTTTTGCCCACTCATATTGTGTTGCTAAAAGTGTATTTTTTGCCAATGCTAATTTGTCGTTGCCAAAACTAAAGCTTTATCGACAACCAAATCGTTGGCAAATGGTAACATTTACCGATGTAAATGTGTTGCTAAAAGTTACTTTTCCCCACTCATATTGTGTTGGTAGAAGTGTATTTTTTGCCAATGTCAATTTGTCGTTGTCAAAAGTAAAGCTTTAGCGACAAACAAATCGTCGGCAAATGGCAACATTTACCGATGTAAATGTGTCGCCAAAAGTTCACTTTTGCCGACGCATACGTTGTTGCTAAAAGTATATTTTTTGCCCATGCAAATTTGTGTCGCGAAAAGTGCCACACAGTCATCATATTTGAATGACTTTTACCAACGCAAGGTAAATTGTCGACGATGGATGGAGGCTTTTAGCGACGATTATGTTCGTCGCTAAAGGTATTACTTTTACCAACACAACGATAATTTCATCGGCAAAAACTTTTGCCAACTCACTTTTGCTTACGGGTTGCCAACGTAGCTTTGTGTGTCGGCAAAACTCTTTGCCAACGAATTTTCCCTTTTAGCAACATATTTTGTTGCGTTGCGAAAAATGCAATTTCTTGTAGTGCTTGTTGGTCCATTTCAAAGGCAAATTCGTCAATTTGATAAAATATAAATAAGTTTGACAAAAATAAATGTCAAAAAATTATTTTTAAATTGTTATTTCTACTCACCAAAGATAAAATTATATAAAAAATAATAAATATTTTATTTTTTTATTGTTTTACCAAATTAATTTTTAGTATGTGTTTGGATGATGATTATGTAACGAGTGGTTGTTTTTGTTGATATTTTCGGATGGTTATCATTTTACACTATAAGTTGTCACATTATTCTATCTAATTTTCTGCATTTTTTTTGTTAAAAATTTAAAAATTAATAAGATAACCTGTTCCGTTAAGATAATTCAAACTTGACACATGGAAGATGGGATAAAGTAAATAATTTAATGAGCTGACCTACGACCTGGTATAAAAACAAATAAATTAATGAGAAATGGAGAAACAATTACACCATCTTAAATAATTATTGTGATAAAATGATCATGATGCTCTCTATTTCATGTCTATTTCACTCCATTGAATGTTACCATCTCAAAAGATAGCAAACGAATGGTCCCAATGAAAAATCACATAAATTATTTAATGAGTCCATATAATATTCTTTTAGTTTCAGTTTTTATTTTCATTTATTTTTTTATAAATATTAGTCTTGTTAAGAAAGTAATAAATGATATTTAATTTTCTGCACTTGCATGAAAAATATAAATATAGGGCAAAAATTAATTATGATGTTTTTAAATAGTTAAAAAAAAAATTCATATGGACACAAGTACCCTATATTCATAAGAGAAAATTTTTTGAACTATTATTGAATAAAAAATATTTTTAAAAAATAACCTTTATATATTTTTTGTAGACGGTTCTAATACAGTGAGAATCCCAGCAACATTTTATAAAGGTACTGTTGGAAAAAATTTAGTTGCAAAATACTTTTCTTTGATTTAATTTTTAGAATTTGTATTTTGAATTTATTTTTGAAAAATTATAAACAAATTTGACAAAAATAAATAGTAATAACTATTTGAATTTTAAAATGTTATTTACGTTCCAAAAAAAAATCATATTAAATAAATTAGTGTTTAATTAAATTTAATTTTATTTGAAAAAAAAATCAGCAAATTAAATTTTCACTCCTAGATTTTTTGTGGAAGGTGTAACAAATGGCAATCCCTAGAAGGGAAGACAAAGAAAGCAAGATGATCTAGGTGAGAAGAACATGAAGCAAACCCAATAAGAGCTAGCTCTGGTATTGCCTCTTGTTGTTTTTATTTTGTGCTTGTAAATATATAATGATCTAATGTTGTGGTACCAGTAAAAATGGTTGTATGTATTTAAGACCAATAAATGGTGCAATTATTATGCTATAGAGTCTATAGACTACAATTGGAAGTAGGTAATTAGTATTTGTGTGCAGAGCTTCACAATTTACAAAGGCATTCTGAGTAAGAGAAATCCAAAGCACAATTATTAAAAATAAAAATCGGAGCATAGGAAGTGCAGAGCAAGTCATTTATGTGGCATATAATTTTCTTACTCAGAATTTTTGGGTCGATGATTGTGTGTTGGTGATTAATTTGAGCGAATCACACAAACAATCCTTGCAATTTACGATTCGTGTGACTTTGGCTTTTGACTTTTCAATTGTGATACATTTGATCTTGAATTTTGAATCTATTTACAAATAAGGTCAATAAAAGACCTTGTTGGTCCATTTCAAAGGCAAAGTCGTCAATTTGATAAAATATAAATTAGTTTGACAAAAATGTCAAAAAATTATTTTTAAATTGTTATTTCTACTCACTAAAGATAAAATTATATAAAAAAATAAAATATATTTTATTTTTTTATTGTTTTACCAAATTAATTTTTAGTATGTGTTTGGATGATGATCATGTAACGAGTGGTTGTTTTTGTTAATATTTTTGGATGGTTATCATTTTGCATTATAAGTTATCACATTATTCTCTCTATTTTTCTGCATGTTTTTTTTAAAAAAATTTAAAAATTAATAAGATAACCTGTTCTGTTAAGATAATTCAAACTTGACATATGGGAGATGGGATAAAGTAAATAATTTAATGAGCTGACCTACGACCTGGTATAAAAACAAATAAATTAATGAGAAATGGAGAAACAATTACACCATCTTAAATAATTATTGTGATAAAATGATCATGATTCTCTCTATTTCATGTCTATTTCACTCCATTGAATGTTACCATCTCAAAAGGTAGCAAACAAATGGTCCCAATGAAAAATCACATAAATTATTTAATGAGTCCATATAATATTCTTTTAGTTTCAGTTTTTTATTTTTTATTTTGTTTTTTTTTTAAATATTAGTCTTGTTAAGAAAGTAATAAATGATATTTAATTTTCTGCACTTGCATGAAAAATATAGATATAGGACAGAAATTAATTATGATGTTTTTAAATTGTTAATTTTTTTTTTCATATGGACACAAGTACCCCTATATTCATAAAAGAAAATTTCTTGAACTATTATTGAATAAAAAATATTTTTAAAAAATATCCTATATATATTTTTTGTAGACGATTCTAATATAGTGAGAATCCCAACAACATTTTTTAAAGGTATTGTTGGAAAAATTTTAGTTGCAAAATATTTTTATTCGATTTAATTTTTACAATATGTATTTTGAATTTATTTTTAAAAAATTTTAAACTAATTTGACAAAAATAAATATTAATAAATATTTGAATTTTAAAATGTTATTTATGTTCTAAAAAAAATCATATGAAAAAAATTAGTGTTTAATTTTTTTTTAAAAAAAATCACCAAATTAAATTTTCACTCCTGAATTTTTTGTAGAAGGTGTAACAAATGGCAATCCCAAAAAGGGAAGCCAAAGAAAGCATGATGATCTAGGTGAGAAGAACATGAAGCAAACCCAATAAGAGCTAGCTCTGGTATTGCCTCTTGTTGTTTTTATTTTGTGCATCTATATATATAATGATCCAATGTTGTGGTACTAGTTAAAGTGGCTATATGTATTTAAGACAAATGAATGGTGCAATTATTATGCTATAGAGTCTATAGACTACAATTGAAAGTAGGTAATTAGTATTTGTGTGCAGAGGTTCACATTTTACAAAGGCATTCTTAGTAAGAGAAATCCAAAGCACAATTATTAAAAATAAAAATCGGAGCATAGGAAGTGCAGAGCAAGTCATTTATGTGGCATATAATTTTCTTGCTCAGAATTTTTGGGTCGATGATTGTGTGTTGGTGATTAATTTGAGTGAATCACACAAACAATCCTTGCAGTTTACGATTCGTGTGACTTGGGTTTTGACTTTTCAATTGTGATACATTTGATCTTGAATTTTGAATCTATTTACAAGTAAAGTCAATAAAAGACCTTGTTGGTCCATTTCAAAAGCACAGTTGTCAATTTGATAAAATATAAATTAGTTTGACAAAAATAAATGTTAAAAAATTATTTTTAAATTGTTATTTCTACTCACTAAAGATTAAATTATTTTAAAAATAAAATATATATATATTTTTTATTTTTTTACCAAATTAATTTTTAGTATGTGTTTGGATGATGATCATCTAGCGAGTGGTTGTTTTTGTTGATATTTTTGGATGGTTATCATTTTGCACTATAAGTTGCCACATTATTCTCTCTATTTTTCTGCATGTTTTTTTGTTAAAAATTTAAAAATTAATAGGATAACCTGTTCTGTTAAGATAATTCAAACTTGACATATGGAAGATGGGATAAAGTAAATAATTTAATGAGCTGACCTACGACCTGGTATAAAAGCAAATAAATTAATGAGAAATGGAGAAACAATTACACCATCTTAAATAATTATTGTGATAAAATGATCATGATTCTCTCTATTTGTCACGACCCCAAACCGCCCCTAGTAGAATGGTGCCGTGATGGCCAGTAATCCGAGATTACCGAAGGCCAACTTACAAGGATCACACACAATCAGAGTATAATATATGGGGCTTGCAAGTGCGGAAGCAATATATTGAATCTAATTAGTCCATAAGAACTGTACATAAGTCAAATGAAATGGCATACGTCTTTACACAGCCTTACAACTTGAATATAAGCAAAATAAAATACATGTTACATCTTGATCAAAAGGCTTCTCAAGCCAACATATACAAAAGAATTTAAGTACAAGTCAAGAAGCATGATCTTCAAGATGTTGCAAAACACGAATCCAAAACACATCGGCAAACACATCTAGGTGTCGCCGCCGTCCTGCTCATCACCTACATATATATAGAGAGGGTGAGCTTGGATACTCAGTGAATGGTACAAATAATAAAGGGTTTACATGAACGATATCCGAGATCTTTAACAAAGCAATACATAATCATAGTTGTAACAAAACATGGG
This sequence comes from Camellia granthamiana, assembly GCA_036172215.1. NCBI lineage: Eukaryota > Viridiplantae > Streptophyta > Magnoliopsida > Ericales > Theaceae > Camellia > Camellia granthamiana. Next base: position 76,188,435 of record CM069913.1, on the reverse strand, counting down.
ACAAATCAAGTTCATTCAACAAATCCTTCAAGCTTCATCAATCAAAGTCTTTCGAGGCTTTCAAGTTTCAAGGGATGACATTTACAAAGGTTGTGCTACAAATGCTTATAGTCCCCTAGCACGTACGGACTTCCAAGAGGTTGTGCTACAAATGCTTATAGTCCCCTAGCACGTACGGACTTTCAAGGGTTGTGCCACAAGTGCTTATAGTCCCCTGGCACGTACGGACTTTCAAGGGTTGTGCCACAAGTGCTTATAGTCCCCTGGCACGTACGGACTTTCAAGGGTTGTGCCACAAGTGCTTATAGTCCCCTGGCACGTACGGACTTCCAAGGGTTGTGCCACAAGTGCTTATAGTCCCCTGGCACGTATGGACTTTCAAATTTGCCATCAAAACGAGATAATACTTGTCATACAAAATAGGAATAATCATTCATGCTTGATCAAATACTTTTCAAAACAAAGCAAAGCTTTAACAAAACTTTATAACATAACTTTATTAGAAATACCACTCACCTAGTTCTGCAAATGTCGGGGTTTCAAGCAAGGACTCAAGGCCTACAAGCACATAACAAGATCTACTGAATGCACTTTCAAACAAGCTTTACATGAATGCAAATGATCTCGGCATTCATTCAAGGTCAAGACAAACCAAAGAAAAACACTGTTTCTCACCTCGGGAGAATGTGCTGGGTACCGACCAGGTCTTGGCCGAGGTCCCACACCTCCTTGCTGAGGTGTGGTCCCGAGGGCCGCATTCAAGGGGACGAAGTCGGGAAAATCTGGGTTTCCCTTTTCTTAAAGAACATGACGAACATGTAAACATGAACATGAAGAAGATGAATGCAAGGATCATAACTTGCTATTACAAAATATGAGATTTCATGCTATGAGTTCGAAAACATGGACCTGGGCACCCATACTCAAAGATCTTACGGAAATAAACACAAAAACGTGAATCTTGATGTGAACTTTCGGATCAAAACGAGACTTTTCTTCAAGAACATATGAACATTATTTCCTTTTTCTAAAACCGAACTTTAAATCCATGCATGGCGTTCAAAACAGGTTCGATCATGCAATGCAGCTAGATGATCAATAAGAACAACAAGAGTAGGTTAAGATCCTAACCTCAAGACACGAATCCAACGGCTCAAACACTATAGATCAAGCTTGGAAGTCTACTCTTCTCTCAAGAACTCCTTCCTCTCCTCCTAGAGCTTCTCTCTCTAAAGGCAAGATTGATACAAAATGATATGTTTCTAGGTCTGTCGGCTGACTTAACCCTCAGCTCGGACACGTGGCGCTACCAGATTGGGCTACTTCAAAAGGTGACTGATTGACAAGACAAGACTATGACAAAGTGTGTCTAACAAGCTAGGTGGCAAAGCACTCCGGCAGGTAATGATCTCGGCTAAGTACAAGGTTTCGGCAAGAAAGGTAACAATGACATCTGTTTGCGTGGACAACACTTGACTAAGCTGTGCCACACCTTGGCCTAGATGTGCCACACCTCGGTCTAGGTCGTCTGCCCAGGGACAAGATTACTTGGGTTCAAGGATAACATCTCGGCCAAGATAATACACATCTCGGCCTTAGTGGTGAACACCTCGGCCTAGATAGTGACATCCCGGCCAATATGCCAAGGTGCGAGTGGAGGTTAACCAAAAGAGATTTCAAGATGGTCCTAGACACAAGAGGTTCAAAGGTGCGACCTAGGCTTAAGGTGACATCGGCTAGACTCACCAGGAAAGGAATAGGACTAACAAGCAATTTCATATAAGTACAAAGCAAGGCAAGAATCTTACTCTAGGTAAAACAAGTCAAATTCACTAATGCAAGCTTACCCAAGATGAGGCCATGCAGATGTTCATGCACAGGGCTAAGGCGGGGATGAGGGTCACTACACTATTTCATGTCTATTTCACTCCATTGAATGTTACCATCTCAAAAGGTAGCAAACGAATGGTCCCAATGAAAAATCACATAAATTATTTAATGAGTCCATATAATATTCTTTTAGTCTCAGTTTTTTATTTTTTTATTTTATTTTTTTTTAAATATTAGTCTTGTTAAGAAAGTAATAAATGATATTTAATTTTCTGCACTTGCATGAAAAATATAAATATAGGGCAGAAATTAATTATGATGTTTTTAAATAGTTAATTTTTTTTTTTCATATGGACACAAGTACACCTATATTCATAAGAGAAATTTTTTTGAATGATTATTGAATAAAAAATATTTTTAAACCAAAACAGTTTTGTCCTGTAACAACAATTTAATTTTCCAACAGTTCAGGATAGGGGAACATTTATAAAAATATGTAGTACTAAACTACTCATCTGAAAATGAAATAATATAATCCTAGAATAAAGTATGAAAGTCCAACTAGTGCCCTAAACAAAGTATTAAAACTACACGTCACTACTAAATCAAACGTACTAAAAGGAATAATAAACTAAGTAACCCCAAACTAAAGTGCACTAACACGACTCAAACTAGCTCACCGTTACTCTTAAATAATATAGCGGTCCCGGGTTTACCCCTTGTTGTACAGTGATCCGGACATGTGTCCGTGGATGTTGGTAGTTGAGTATTGTCTTGTTTACATCCTTTCCTACTTTGTATTTGAGTTATAGGATGTATTGGGCAGGTTTGTTACAGGTTGGTTGTGTTTGGAAACCAAGTGTTGCTGCCCAGAATTTTGGCTGGTCGCTCGAGCGAGGGTTTGGTCGCTCGAGCGAGGGTTGGTTTTGTGTCTGGTGGCTCGAGCCAGAGTGGCTTCGCTCGAGCGAGCGACTGCGTCTGGCTCAGACCTGAAGGTTGTGTTTCTTCGCTCGAGCGAGCTGGTTCGTCTTCGCTCGAGCGAGCGTCGTACTGCAAATCGAAAAATTTGCACTGTTGGCTCGAGCGAGCGTGTGTCTTCGCTCGAGCGAGACCAGTTTTTGTGTCTGGTCGCTCGAGCGACGGGGTCTTCGCTCGAGCGAGCCTGTTTATATCAGCAAGGCAGCACCGAACTAAACATCACTTTTTCTAAACTCTTTCTTCTTCAAACCCTTATTTTGAGAGCTTCTCTCTCTACACTTGCACTCTCTCTAAGAATTGATCTACCTAGGGTGATTTCCTACCCTAAGGCCTTTGTTAAAAAGCTAGAGGGTGGCTTGGGCTTCGTTTTAATCGGAACAAATTTGGTTTTGGAGCAAGTTGGGTGTTGGGCATCATCTCCTTTGGAGCTCATTCTTTGAGGTAGGGATATCCTACTCCTCTTTATGAGTTTTGTCTTTCAATTTTAGCATTTTGATATGTTGGAAGTTGTTGTGTAATTTTGGAAAACTTTGGGCCATTGTGTAATTTTATAAAAGTTGGGGGTTTTTATCTATGATAAACCTAGAAGCATGTTTGGTATATAAACATGGAATTAATGTTGAAACATTAGTGGAATTGGAACCTAAGGGTTGTGATGTTAATTATGGAGGATGTCCTAATTACATTGATTGATTAATTTGGATAATTAATTGTGTTGATTTGTGATGTATATAATTGTTGTTTATATGCATTGTGTTGTGTTGGAGGAGATAGGGGATGTACTCCACGGTTTAGGGGAAGATAGGGGATGAACCTCTAAACCGGATGTTGTTGGGAGGAGATAGGGGATGAACTCCGTAGATAGAGCGGGTATGCTTATCTAGAAGTGTTGACATAGCGGATATGCTTGTCGTTGGAAGTATTGATATAACTGTTATGTTTATCTTTGATGAAGTGAAAAGTGTTGGCATGAGTGTTTGCCTCATGTGTGATGTCTGGCCAGGTTCTGAGCCAAGGTTATGAAATGGCAAGTAAAAGAAATGAAATGGAAAGGAAAGGAAATATAGACTTAAGTGTCTTGGAACTGTGTTATGTTATGAACGAACGTAAAAGTGTTGGCCATCTATCAACTGTTAGTCTTGTAGTCAATATTCATAATTGGTTTAGTATATTTCTACTGGGCTGTGGCTCACCCTATATGGGAACATCATTTTCAGGTACAGGAAGCATGCCACCTCCAAGGACTTAGCTTGGGAGGCTAGTGGCGGACAGGCTTTTTGGTTGTCTTTCCTTTTGTTGTATTACATGTAAATTCAAGCCAAGGGCTTTATGTGTAAATGAGTTAGCACTCTACTTTTGTGTAACCAAGTGTTAACTTGGAAAGCTGTAAGCCCTTAGGGCATTTGCTTTTGTTGTTAACATGTAATACTTTCTGTAATAAAACTCTGATGAATGGAAGGATGTGGACTTTATATATATCATAGCATGTCTTCATTGTAGGGATTTATGTTATTATTTTGAGGGCGTTACAAATAATACCTAAGTTCATATTCTTCAAGGTCTCAAATTACACATGACCTGCGTTCAGATCAAAACTTAATTAAAAATAACTTTAAGATAAAACATAATTTTAAACGTTTGCTCAATTTATTCGCTTAATTTGAAAATTAAAAACTCACTCCACGCTATTCGAAAAATCCTAAAACCCACCAGATATTAGATAATATGTCCTAAGTTTCAAATCCAATTAGTTTTACTTGATTTACTTATCAAAATAATTATTTACAATTAATTATGCCCAAACATATTGTTTTTTAGCAGCACTTTAAAGAAATTAATGATTCTTTTAGTATACACGAGCAATTAATGCAAGACCAAAAATGCAAGAAACTAGACTCGTAACCGGTTCTAGTGACGTTGATTTGATAATTTTTGAATTTATACCCAAAGAGAATGACACTTTCGAATTTACTGTTTTACAGCCGTTTTCTGGACAGATTTGAACGCACCATTTAATATAGATTTAACTCCCAAAAATTATGAGAAAATTTTGATATGCAATTCAATATGTAATTAATCTACTGTAAAAATTTCAGTTCAAAATTCATTCTCTTACTATATTTTCTTAATTTTTAAAGTTTATAGCTATGTGTTGAATTTTATACTCATAAATATATATATATATATATATTTTTGGGTGGGTAATTCATAAATTAAAGACAAAAAACTTACACATTTACAAGGGCATACCCCAGGTAATACAATAAGACCTCACGCCCCACAAAGGTGGGGGGACTAAAAAAATAAAAAATAAAAAAAAAAACAAATGAAAACAACACTATAACATTACCTAACAGGGTTGCTAAAAATAAATTTAAATTTAAATTTGTCCATATATCATTTTTTAATCCCAAGTAACCCCTGCCATCAAAAAAATAGATGGAAACTTAGGAAGGATATATAGACAAATAAACAAAATAATTAACTATTTATTAACCAATTCGGCTCATAACAACGGCTGAACACCAAAACGATTGGCCACCATGTGAGAAGTGGCTGGCACCTTCTCGAAACACACCCCACCATTTGTAACAAAACCGTGGGCCAAACCACGCACGTGTATACACTCAATTCAGTATGAGCATGAACCGATTCACGTCGCATTTCAAAAGAGAAATGTTGGGGATCATGAAATTTTTTTCATAAAAATGATCATGAAAAATTTGTGACCCTTAGATTACCTTGATTAGTGTGTGATACTTTATTGTAGGTGTAATTCAAAGGTCACAAATCTTTTATGACCATTTTCATAAAAAAACTTTTCATGATACCTAGCATCGTTGATTCCAAAAATTAACTTCACTTCAAGCTATGCAAATAGCCGAAGTACACCACGTGAGCCCCTCAAAAAAAATCAAATAGGCCCCACAATCCACTCTTCACAATGCCACTAATATAATCAGCAGCTTGTTGAACAAAAGCAAACATGTGGGCCCCAAAACCAACCACAAGCCTAATATATATATAGCCATGTTTGGTAGAGCTGTGGGAAAGTGCTTATAGCTTATACCTAAACAGCTTATAGCTTATAACTTTCAGCTTAAGCTGATTTCCAGCTTATTCTTAAAGCATCTACTGCCCCACTCAAAGAATAAGCTGATTTCTGACTTTCACAAAGCTATAAGCTATAAGTTATAAGCTAAACCAAACATATCAAAATAGCTTAAATTAAGCTGAAAGCTGAAATAAGCTGTAAATAATTTCTGCCAAACAGGCACTATATACACCCAATCAACCATATAAAAAAACATCCCATGTGAGAAAAAATAAAACTACACGTGGGCCCCATAATCCCAAGATATTTCACCTTGGCATTTGAAATTGCACAGCCAGTAACAGCCGCCAAAACCACTTATAAATTGCACCCCCAACTTTATGTAATCATTTAATTCCAAAAAAAAAAAAAAAAAAATTCACATGATATTCACAAATAGTGGTGGCTAAGTATGTCTGCATATCCCACATTTCACTCACAAGCTCCACCATTACAAGCAAAAACACTCATTGAATATAACTGATGCCATATACTTGATTTTCATACATCCACCATGCCCATTACACTGTTCCGCACCAACTATTAACCTGATTGATATTCAAGCCACCTAATTAGTACCTTTCATTCCTTCTTGTTCCAAAGAGTGCACATAAACATCTATACAAAATAACTATATTTACAAAATGTTGATTTCTACCTTGGGGATAGAGTTATTCAGGCACCAAACTAGTTCTTCAATTTTCACCAAAAGTTACGCCTATCTCCTCTTCTCTCTAGACTTCATGGCCGCTAATTCAATATTGTGAGAGTTTAGGATTACCCACACACTTCAAATAATATGACTCCCGTAACCTCTTTCTTTTTTTTCTTTATTATTATTATTATTTATTTATTTTATAGTAAATCTTGGCTCTAAATTAGAGATTTCCACCATAAATTTATTGCAGGTTTAAAATTAATCAAAAGACCCTCCAACAATATTTAATTTGTACTTTAGGATTTCCTATGAAAATATTTGAGATTGTAAAATTATTATTACTTAATTGTTTATTTGATTTGTATATTCGGGTTCTCACATTCTCTCTCTCTCTCTCTCTCTCTCTCTCTCTCTCTCTCTCCCCCCCCCCCCCAAAAAATCCCAAAAGAAAAGTTTCGTCCTTGAAACTAACCTGAGTAAATCATAAGCATAGATGTGGGTACTTCTCACGTTCCCAAATCGCCTCTTCAACCAGATGATTACACCATAGTGCCTTAACCAATTTAATGCCCTTTGTACGCAACATTTTCTCTTTCAAATCCAAAATCTGAATGGGCATCTCCTCATACGAAAAATCCTCTCTAATTTGAAGCAGCTCATAATCTATCACATGCGAAGGTGTAACGCCCTCAAAATACAGCATAAATATTCCATTCATACGATCTATAAACATAATAAAATGGTATACTTCATTCATCAAAGTCTACATTACAAAAGATATTACATGCATTACACTTTCATAAATGTTCATCTTGAAAATATAACATATAACTCTAATTGATAACAACAAAATAAATGCCCTACGAGCTTATATCTTTCCAAGACATCGCTTGGTTACAACAAAAGTGAGTCATAAGCTCTTTACAATTAAAGCCCTCTCGGCTTGAATAAACATTTAACATCAAAAACAAAATAACAAAATGGAGCCTTCAGCTCCTAAACCTCCCAAGCTAAGTCCTTGGAGACGGCATGTCACCTGTACCTGAAAATGGTTTCCCAAGTAGGGTGAGCCAAAACCCAGTAGAGATGTACTAAAACAATATATGAGATTTAACTAAGATATAAGCATTAGATAAATGTTCAATACTTAAAACCAACCGACATCTTTTCATGTCCAAACAATAATGACATCAATATCTCATTCCATTTCCATTCATTTATTCTAATCGACTCACAAATATAATTCGTTGATATCTAAACAATCCCAAACGAGACTACAACTCATTTGTTAACACTTCAATAGCAATTATTATTCAAACACTTCAATTTTCTTGCCATTTTACGGAATTCACATCCAAGGGAATCGGCACCCATATACATATAAGATTTCAGGACTTCCACCCTGGACACTCTGGCCAACTTAGTTTTCAATGGAGTCCGTCCCCTATCTCCTCCCAAACAATGATACATATACAATGTATTTAAAAGCGTGTCATATACAATGATTACCAAAATTCACATCTTCAACAATTTAATCAATCCGTCATATTCAATGACATAATTCAAATGATTAGTTTCAATTTACCTAATCCTCATGCAGTTTCTACAACAATCATAGCTATCCTCCACCGATAGCCCAAAACAGATATTTCTAAATAGACAAATAAATCTATCAAATAGATAATTTGCCTAATTTTCCATAGGTGAGTGATTTGTCAAATCCAACTACACCATTCATTTACACATTCTCCCAATTTCATATTTCCCATACCAATTTCATTATTTATACAAAATAATTATTTAACATAAATTAGGGTAATTTTTTCCCTTTTCCAAATATCAACTACAAGTCTAAATTTCATCATTTCAACCTATATAATCCCATCTTCAATACCCTACATGTATTTTCATAACCCAAAATAGTAAACCCCTCTTTCAAATCTTAAGTTCAAACCCTAGTTTCACCCAAATGCTTCCAAATCCTACCATTTATACAAAATGACAAATACCTAGGTTAAAACTCATATCAAAGAGTAGAATATCCCTACCTCAAATTTAGGAGAGCAAAGGAGATGAAGAAGAAACTCAAAGATGCCCAAACTCAATTTTTGCTCTGATCAAGAGGAAGCCCATGAGATACTCTAACTCCTTAGATCATGGAGTATTTGTAGAGAGAGAGAGAGAGAGAGAGAGTATTTCAGAGAGAGACAACCGATTTAGGGTTTTTAGCAAAAAGAGATTCAAAAAGTGATGCAAAACTCTTCTGCTGCGAACTGATATACGCAGTCCTCGCTCGAGCAACTAGACACAACAAGTGACCTCGCTCGAGAGCAAGAAGCGTCGCTCGAGCGCAGAATGAAAAGCTTCAGGTCTGCCACAGATGCATATGCTCGCTCGAGCATAGAATACAAACCTTCAGGTATTTCACAGACGCACACCCTCGTTCGAGCGAAGGAACAAATAGCACAAGGCTCGCTCGAGTGCAAGAAGTCTCACTTGAGCAAATAACTTCACCAAACCCAGAAAAGCTGCGTTTGGAAGGAAACCTGAGAACTCCTAATTCTCACTTGAGCGCAAGAAACCTCGCGCGAGCGAAGAAGCAAATTACAAAAGGCTCGCTCAAGCGAGCGAGCTCGAGCGCAAGAAGCTTCACTCGAGCGAAGAAGCCAAAATCTGGGCAACAACAATCTAACCCAACTAACAACCAACCTGTTCCAAACTCACCAAACAAGTTCTAAAACTCAAATACAAGGAGTTAAAGGAGAAAAACAAGATATAGATACAACATTAAACCACGAAACCCGAGTCCGGAACACAATGAAGGTCCGGGCAAAACCGGGATCGCTACAGAAGGACTGTGCACATATTTTCTTAGCATAGACACGTGAAACACATTATGCACTCTTGCCAACCTAGGGGGGAGAGCAACAAGGTATGCAACTTCACCAACCATCTCTAATACCTCATATGGACCAATATATCTAGGACTCAACTTTCCTTTCTTTGCAAACCTGATGACTTCGTTTCATGGTGATACTTTCAAGAATACCATATCCTCCACATGAAACTTTAAATCTCACCTACGATGATCTGCATAACTCTTTTGTCTACTATGAGCAGCCAATAATCTCTCTCTGATGGTGATAATTTTCTGTGTAGCATCCTCCACCAAATCAGGTCCTAACATTTGCCTCTCACCAACCTCATACCAACACAAAGGAGACCTACACTTCCTCCCATACAAAGTCTCATAAGAAGCTACTCCCAAACTAGAATGATAACTATTATTATACACAAACTCCATGAGCGGCAAATAATCTTCCCAATTACCTCTTCACTCTAAAGCACAAGCCCTCAACATATCCTCAAGGGTTTGAATAGTCCTCTCCGATTGCCCATCTGTCTGAGGGTGATAAGATGAACTAAAATTTAACCGACTACCCATAGCTGACTATAACGCACCCCAAAACTTAGACACAAAATGAGGGTCACGATCTGACACTATTGACACAGGTGCACCATGCAATCTAACAATCTCCTTCACATACAACTCTGCAAATCGAGCTAGAGAATAATTCATCCGAACTGCAATAAAATGTGCTGACTTGGTTAATCTATCAACAACTACCCAAACTACATTGTGATTACTACTAGTATGAGGTAATCTGCACACGAAGTCCATGGTAACACGATCTCACTTCCACTCTGGTATAGGTAAGGGTTGTAGTTTCCCTGCGGGTTTCTGATGTTCTACTTTAACCTGTTGACCCGCCAAGCATTGAGTCACAAATTCTGCAATATCTCCCTTGATACCATTCTACCAAAAATGTTTATGAAGATCCCACTACGTCTTAGTGCTTCCAGGATGAATTCTGTAACTAGAACTATGTGCCTCCGTCATAATCTCCTTCCTCAAATCACCACCAACAAGAACACAAATTCGGCTACGAAATTTCAGCAACCCATCATCACTAACCACGAAGTCTACATGCTTACCCTCTGCCATCTCTCTTTTAATACGCTCGCATCGGGGGGTCAATCTCCTGAGCTAAATGAATCCGTTCTCTCAAGGTCGGCTAAACTGTCAATTGGCTACAATAAGCCCTATCACCAGGCGTAACAACCTCAAGCCTCAAACGTCTCATGTCTTCCACTAAACAACTCTTAATAGACAAAGCAGCTACATCACCAATTGCGACCTTCCTACTTAAGGCATCTTCCACCACATTTGCCTTTCCCGGATAATACCAAATATTCACATCATAATCTTTTAGCAACTCAGGCCATCTTCTTTGCCTCAAATTTAGTTCCTTCTGTGTGAAAATATACTTCAAACTCTTATGATCAATGTAAATCTCACATGATTCTCCATACAAATAATGTCGTTAGATCTTAAGAGCGAAAATCACTGCTACTAATTCCAAGTCGTGCATAGGATAATTTCTCTCATGTACTTTCAACTGTCATGACACATAAATAATCACCTTCCCATGCTACATGAGCACACATCCTAAACCCTGTCGTGAAGCATCACTATCAATCAAAAAATGACCCCCATATGCCGGCAAGGATTTGAGTTGATGTCAATCTCTGTTTAAACTCTTGGAAGCTATGCTCATAATCATCATTCCACTCAAACTTTACTCCTTTCCTGGTGAGATTGGTAAGTGGCAAAGCAATATAGGAGAATTCTTCCACAAACCGTCTGTAATATCCAACAAGCCCTAGAAAGCTGCGTACCACTATCACAGAAGTAGGTTGTGGCCAATCAATGATTGCTGCCACCTTCATGCTATCCACAGATACCATATCTTTACTCACCACATGACCCAAAAAGGATACACTACTCAACTAGAATTCACACTTCTTAAATTTTGCATACAGTCTCTTCTCCCTAAGGATCTGCAGTACTGCCCTCAAATGTTGTTCATGCTCCTCTTTACTCCTCGAATAAATTAGGATGTCATCAATAAACACTACCACAAATTTATCTAGCTGGGGTTTAAATACTCTATTCATCAAATCCATGAATGTGACTGGTGCATTTGTGAGACCAAAAGGCATCACCAAGAACTCATAATGCCCATAACGGGTTCTAAAAGTGGTCTTAGGAACATCATCACCCCTTACCTTCAACTGGTGGTAGCCTGACCTCAAGTCAATCTTAGAGAATACTTGAGCTCCTTGCAACCGGTCAAATAGGTCATTAATGCATGGCAAAGGATATCTATTATTCACTATGGCTTTGTTCAGTTCCCTACAATCAATACACAATCTCATAGACCCATCATTCTTCTTCACAAACAAAATAGGTGCTCCCCAAGGTGAGATGCTAGGCCTAATAAAACATTTGTCTAGCAACTCTTGTAACTGAGTTTGTAACTCCCTCAACTCCAAGGGTGCCATTCTATGGGGTGCTTTAGAGATAGGTGTTGTATTGGGGACCAAGTCAATGGAAAATTCTACCTCACGGTCTGGAGGAAAACCAAGTAGATCCTCTGGAAAAACATCAACAAATTCCCTCACTATAGGCAACTCCTCTAACTTCTGCTCTGGTTGTTCAGTTCTCACCACACAAGTTAAATAACCATGACACCCTTTTGTCAACATTCGATTAGCCTGAAGGGAAGAAATAAAACAAATAAAAGACCCTTTTTCCATCTCCCTGAAAGAAAAACTTATGTTGCCCCAGCATAGCAAAAACTGCCATCTTTCTAAAACAATCAACAAAAGCATGACGTTTCGTCAACCAATCCATCCCCAAAATCACGTTAAAATCCTTAATCTCTAAAGAAATCAAATCCACTGGAAAAATTCTACCATCTATCTCTATCTCACAAGATCTACATACATCCCCCAACACTACTGTTTCTCCTAATGGAGTAGACACATCAATACATGCATCCTAAGGCTCACAAGGAATAGACAAACAACGTAGAAACTTAGGTGCAACAAAAGAATGTGTAGATCCTAAATCAAATAAAACTTTGGCAGGTACAGATGATATAAGGAGTGTACCTTGCACCACAAAGGGAGCAACCTCAGCCTCCTCTCTAGTGAGAGCATAAACACGTCTTTGGGTAGCCGCTGAATTTTTCTCCTAAGTCCTATTCCTGGATGTCTGACCTTGAGTAGTCCTACTTTTGCCATTATTTTGCTTCTGGTTAAACCCATCGCTATTAAAAAGTCGTCTCTGCCCTTGCTCCTAAAATAACTGTGCTGCTGACTGACCTCCCAGTCCCTTGGACCTACATTGTGCAAAGAGATGCCCAGGTTTGCCACACTTGAAGCGCATTCGAGTTGTGCTATCACAATTATACCCAACAGAATGTGACCTACCACATCTATCACAAATCCTCCGATACTGCTGCCTCATGCCTTTGCTAGCCTGACCTTGGGTGTAAGGCTTCTTGCTAGGATTGCTACCACTACCACGCTACTCTACTTGCCTCTCCTCTCTAAGCCTCTTGTTTTGTGGTTCTTTAGCCTTTTGTTCCTCAGCTTTCTTTTCCTCTTCCGCTTCCTTTTCAACTAGTAATGCCTTGCATACCAATGCGGAATATGTCTTCATCTCCAAAATAGCTACCTTTGCATAGATCTCTGACCACAAGCCATTCTCAAACAACATCACACTATCTTTCTCTATGGCCACATGATATGGGGCATACCTAAACAACCTAGAACATCAAATATTTTCTCCATCTCTAGTACCCATGCCTCTGCCTCCATAGGGTCCACTACTCCGTGAAATTCCTGAGGTTTTTCCTTCATAAACCTCTCAAATAAGGAACCTCTATCCAAACTTAAAGTTGGTGGAACTGCTGGTTGTGGGGACAACATGATTGTTCAGTAATCCCAACAATGACTATAAAACCTATGTGGTTGGTGCAACAGGAACAACTCATGGTGTTTCAGAGACCATTGGCGCAAGAGATGGTATAGTAGGGGAAATAGTGCCCACAGCTGGAGCAGTAGTTAGCTCTACTGAAGGAGGAATAGAAACAAGGAAAACTATATGATTAGCAGCTGACTGATCAGTTCCAAGTGCTTTCACACTTTTTCTCCTAGGTGCCATCTCTTAACCTTCAAAATGAAATCAAGAAAGGCTCAACACAAGCTTCAACAAAACTAACTTAACCATACACTACTAAGGACCCTAGGGACTCGGACCTCATCTAAATGATGAAATGCAAGATATATAACACGATAAACTATAGCTCTGATACCACAATTGTCACACCCCAAACCTGGGTATGACTGGCCGTGGCCCACAGGGCCTTAGCCAAATGCACACGTAACCCTAAACATGAATCCATAATCACATTAAACCACTATACAATATTCCAGTAATAAATAACCAAAATTCAATCCAATGACATGCCACTAGTATAAACGGCAAAACCAATCTTAATCAATACCATCCAAACTTATGGGATATAAACAACCCACATATCAAAATAATCCTAAATACACCTCAATAAAAATAAAAAGAAATATGCCCAAACTTGACATAACAATCTAAAAATTAAATAAATAAATGTCCCAGAGGTCCATGCAATTAAGTCCCCGCTACGCCATGAGTCCACTCTAAGCCCTTCTAACACCTAGAAATGATAAACGACTAAGTTAGCTGATACCTCAATGAGTAGCAACATGGATAGTAAATACAGTTTTGAAAATAGGGTTTGATTCCAAAATAAGATATATATCACAGAAACTAGATTGACATACAATTTTGAAAATAGGGTTTAATTCCAAAATAAGATATATATCACAGAAACTAGATTGGCATACAGTTTTGATAACGATAATCTGTTTCAAAAAGAAGGTTCCACAATTCAACAGTTAAAATACTCATGTCTCTCAAGAACATGATAAATGACATTTTTCACTTAAACATATTACAACATGAACACCAAATATTTTCTGGGTACCAAGAATAACAAGTAACATGCCACAAAGTTCTCAAAGCAATAAGCCCGTTGGATCCAATATCAAACCAAGAGTCATCCTCGGGGTGGCAACCCGGGCCTTTTCTCTAAGACGATCTGATTGAAGGTCACCTAGCCTAGCCTAGGTCTTTTCCTTACAATCGTTGAGCACTAGAGTCATCACGGCCCAATAACCTGGATCTGTTCTCTAGTGGCCAGAGTCACCACACACAGTGGAATAATTTTCCTGGACTAAAATATACAAATGGTCCCGATAATCAATAAAATTCAGCTTCCTAAAACATGGTAGTTCACCATTATAAACATGAGACCATAACAAATAGTTTACGGTATGCCAAGTTTACACATGTTTCAGAAATAATTTAATTCCACTGATAATATAATAATTTATCAAAACAGTTTAGTCCTGCAACAACAATTTAATTTTCCAACAGTTCAGGGTAGGGGAACATTTATAAAAATATGTAGCATGAAACTACTCACCTAAAAACGAAATAATATAATCCTCGAATAAAGTATGAAAGTCTAACTAGTGCCCTGAAAAAAGTATTAAAACTACACATCACTACTAATTCAAACATACTAAAAGGAATAATAAATTAAATAACCCCAAACTAAAGCGCACTAACACGACTCAACCCAACTCACCATTACTCTTAAATAATACCTAAGTTCATGTTCTTCAAGGTCTCAAATTACTCATGACATGGGTTCAAATCAAAACTTAATTAAAAGTAACTCTAAGATAAAACAGAATTATAAACATGTTTGCTCAATCTATTCGCTAACTTTGAAAATTAAAAACTCACTCCACGCTGTTCAAAAAATTCCAAAACCCTCCAAATATCAACTACTATATCCTAAGTTTCAAACCTAATTGGTTTTACTTGATTTACTAATCAAAATAATTATTTACAATTAATTATGACCAAACAAATTGTTTTCTACAGCACTTTAAAGAAATTAATGGTTCTCTTAGTATACACAAGCAATCAATGCAAGGCCAAATATTTAAGAAACTAGACTCATAACCGGTTCTAATGACATTGATTTAACAATTTTTGGATTTATACCCAAAGAGAACGACACTTTCAAAGTTACTGTTTTACACCAGTTTTTTGGACAGATTTTAACTCGCAAAAATTATGAGAAAATTCTGATATGCAATTCAATATGTAATTAATCTACTGTAAAAATGTCAGTTCAAAATTCATTTGCTTACTATATTTTCTTGAATTTTAAAGTTTATAGCTATGTGTAGAATTTCATACTCATGAATTGCACCCTCAACTTTATGTACCCATTTAATTCTTCAAACTACAAAAAAAAAAAAAAAAAAAAAAAAAAAAAAAAAAAGAAAAAAGAAAAAAGAAAGATGATATTCACAAACAGTGGTGGCCAAGTACGCCTACCTATCCCACATTTCACTCACAAGCTCCACCATTACAAGCAAAAACACTCATTGAATATAACCCATGCCATATACTTGTTTTTTATACATCCACCATACCTATTACACTATTCCACACCAACTATTGACCAGATAGATATTCAAGCCACCTAATCAGTACCTTTCATTCCTTCTTCTTCCAAAGAATGCACAAAAATATCTATACAAAATAACTATATTTACAAAAAACTAGGTTACACGGGAAAAAGAAGATGAAATGCGACAACAATACCCATATTTGTTTCCCAATGGAGGAAACTCAAGTTTGGAGGACCAAACTTCCTAAGAGAGAGATAGTGACGACCCCAACTTGCATATTAATTTTATATATTATTTCAGTGAGCATTTTTGCATGATTATATGTTTAATTTGTGCTTATTTGTTTGCTTATGAAATATCTATTAGAATACCTACTTAGAATTCGAAATTGAAAGCCTAGACGAACTCAAATACCGAAATTGACTAGTTCAATAGGCTAATTGAAATATTTAGAACCATATGGTAAATTTAATTAAAATTTGACTCGGATGAAAATAATTAAAATAAATTAATTAGACTTTATTAGAACCAAGTTTAATTAATTAGCTCTAATCTAGTTTGATTAGCTTAACTTAATCTACCTATATAAATACCTTGATCATCACTTTTTCACATCTTTTCATTCAAAACCCTAGATTGAGACTCTCTCTCTCTCTCTCTCTCTCTCTCTCTCTCTCTCTCTCTCTCTTCTCTCTATCTAAAACTCACTCTGTCTCTCTATTTTTTTCACCTAGATCCGTTGGTTTTCTACCCTAGTGTCTTTTGGAAAAGGATAGAGCATCTCCAGAGCTCCATTTTGATTTGAATAGATCTTGATTTCGGCATCTTTAAAGTTCCTCCACTTCTTCCTTGGTCTTCTAAGCTTGAGGTAGGGACTTTCAACACTCTTCTATGATTTTTAACTTGGCTATTTGTTGTTGTGTAAATAATGTTGGGATTTGGAAGATTTTAGACAAACCTAGGGTTTTGGTTTAAAATCAAAAGAGGGGTTTTCAAATGAAAGTATTGAAAATGATAACGGGTGTGGATATGAGGTTGTGTTGTGTTACATTGGTTGATTTTGACACGTTAATTGGATTTTGGAAGGAAATGGGGTTTTTCCCTAAAATGTTCAAATAATTATTTTGTATAAATAATGAAATTGGTATTGGGAAGGTGAAATTGAATAGATGTTTACATAAATGATGGAATTGGATATGGATTACCTATCACCTATGAAAATTTGGATAATTTATCTATCTTGGAGATTGTATATCTGTTTAGAAATATCCGTTTTTGGGCTATCGGTGGAGGATAGCTATGATTGTTGTAGAAGTTGCAGGAGGATTAGGTGAATTGAAACTAATTGCTTGTCATTGAACATGACTGTGTTTTAATACATTGTATATGTATCATGTTTGGAAGGAGAAAGGGGATGAACTCTAGTAAATTAAGTTGGCCTGTCTATCCAGGGTGAAAGTCCTAAAAACAGCTTGTATACATTGGTGCCGATCCCGCGGACGAAATTTTCGTAAAATGGAAAATGAATGCGTTTGTATGATAACTATATTGTTTTGAGACCCAATGAGTTGTATCCTCAGTATTGATTAATTGTATGAAATGGATATGGATAATGAGATGAGATATGAAACTTGGCATATTATGACCTTGTAAATTAGAAATGATTTTATCACAGGCATTGTACATGCACATCATACTTATATCTTTGTTAAGATTTATAGATTGTGTTAGATTGTTTTTATTGGGCTTTGACTCACCCTATGTGGGAAAAATATTTCAGGTGCTGGTGATATGCTTCCGCCAAGGCAGTGACTTGGAAGGATTAGGAGCAATAGCTTTTATTTTGTTGTAATTATTTTGTATAGCCAAGGGCTTTGAATGTATTGGACTTAAAGTTCATTTTTGTTGTAACCAAGAACCTACCTTGGAAAGTTGTAAGCCTTTAGGGCATTTAATATTTGTTTTACTTCCAGTTTCTATCTCATGTTGTGATATATGTTGTAGATTCAGGGATAGACTCATGAATGTATAATTGCATATGTCACTCTCTTATACAACTGGATCTTATATGGTAGAAGGACTTTACACTCTGATTCTTCTTGTCATTTACTTATTATCTTGATTGCCATATTGTTTTATTTCAAGGCGTTAAGCCCTACATACATATAGGGGAAATGAGTGAGCCAAAACTTAGTGAATAGTAATATAGTATAGTGGTTAATGAATGAACACCTGCAAATTTTAGCAAACTCAACCATGCAAGCATTTGAACATAATATAGTTCACATATACATAACGATGACTATTATCAAGGCATTTTGATTCACAAGACAAGATGCCACAACAAATGGCAGAACTCAATTAGCAAGAGGTTATTGGCATGATTCCAAATAACAAACAAGTCCAAGATGTGATCGTATTAGATGATACAAAAGCATATGATGTTCATTCATAACAAATAATAATATGACTTTCTAAACATATCACATATTTGCATTTCAAAATATAACTTTAAGTACATAACTTTACTACACTACTCATAATTTGGCTCCTTGCGCGAGGCTAAATTCTTCAAAGCTTAACCTACAAAACAAGAACGAGACATTGAACCTTCTAAACACAACAAGTTTAATCATTTTCTACTTATCTTTTCCTTATTAACCTAACTCATTTTAAGTTGTCTTCAAAGTACTTTTGATCTTCATTATGGTTTAAAAAGGGTATGCGAGGGTCGAAGGAAACGACAAGAAAACAAAATGATGTTGTGCCCTACAAATCGCACGTGCGGTGGGACAGGGTCGCACGTGCGGGAGCATGTACAATTATTTCAGAGTACAAGATGTTGCTGGTTCTGTTGGCCGCACGTGCGGAACTGGGTAAATTGTTGCTGCTTCAAAATATATGTTTGTTCTAAGCTAAGTTCTTCCATTTCCATGCCTAGGGTTCAATCCAAATCACTCAAAAACATGTAATGGTAATGGAAAACATGAGTTTATGATTGTTTCATATATCAAAACATCAAAAATATGATGAAACTCCAAGCTAGAAAGATCAAAATCCTTGTCTTAGTTCTTTTTCCAACGTTTTCAAAACTTCTCTTTTCTTTTGCTTCAAAACATGGATTAAATCATGAAAGCTATTGAAAATCTTTAGAATATATGAAAATAAAGGTTCATATATATCAAGAACACCAAGTCTTCAATCAAAGAGTGAATTTTTCTAAGTTTTCCAACACTTTTCTTTCCTAGCTCAACTTTTCTTCCACCTCTTCTAAATTTTCCATTTCTCACTCTTTTTTATTCCAACTTCTTCCTATTTTTAGATGTTTAAAGAGTTTACTACAAGATTTAGGATTGAATGCTTACCTTGGAATGCTCTTAGATCGATTTTTGGTTGCATTCCTTGGAGTTCTTTTCTTTTTCTCCTTTTTCTTTTTTTCTCTTTCCCTTTTCTTCTTCTTCCCCATTGTTCTCACCTCTCCAGCACCTCTCCAGCAAATAGCTTATTTTCTTGATTAGAGTTAGAGGTTTTATTGTGTATAGCTAGGGCAAGGGTTGTAACATCCTTAAACCAATCATATTGCTTACTTATTAAGATTCCCTAATTATATTTAATTAATACCAATCCTACTTAGCAATACAACACATAACATGAAAAGGTTAGATTTATTAGACTAAGGTCTTTAAGCTCCTCACTTAAGGTTTTCGCACAGCCTATGTTTTCAACTCAAGTTCTAAACTACTCCCTAACTCAAAACACATAACAATTAATTCTAACACAAAACGAACAAGGTCCTCCATAATCCTTCTTCTTCCCTCCTAATACCACAAATCTCAAATGACATAAACATATGACATATAACAAGAGGGCATGAACAATTTAATATGCATGATGCATGGAAAGGTGTGGTTGTCACAATAATGGTATTATTCACTAGGCTTTAGCTCACCCATTTCCCCTATATATATGTAGGTGAACATTTGGAGCGTCAAGTTTAGTAAAGCTTCGGAAGTCCACCCTTTTGTGAAGATGCTTTGAAGTGCCTTCATGACGGGGCGTGCTTGGACTCAAGAGGAGTCGAGTTGTGTCAACCTTTTTGTTTAATTGTCTTTTGTTTTCTTTTGTTATTTGGGAACTAGTTACGTATAGATGTATGTATAAGTGTTTAACGATGTTGTGACATATCTATGTACTTATATCTTTGCAAAGAGGTTGAAGTTTTAAATATTTGTGAAATTTGCAAATATGCACCACTCGATGGACATAGTTATGTTTTAATATTGCTTTCGTAGTGCCCCATTTCACTACAAAAAAATACACTTTTGGCGACCAAAAAGTTCGTCGCCAAAAGTCCACATTTTCGTCGCCGAAAGTATTTCCCGACTAAATAATTTGGTCGCTGGATTTGTCGCCCATACATAGTCGCCGAAGGAAGTAGCGACTAAAAATCATTTTGTCGCCATAGGTAGTACAAAATACCGACTACTGTGTTAGTAGGCAAAAATAAATGGCATTGGCGACGAAAACATTCTTAGTCGCGGATAACTGACAACACCGACTAACATGTTAGTCGCTCAAACCTTTCAGTAAAGATTTTAACTCAACTATTTAGCTACTAAGATTTTTGTCGCTAAAAGAAACAATATGTACGGCGACGACATTATTAGTCGCTAATAGTGAAACTTCAGCTACTAATTTTTTGTCGCCCATAATTATTTTATGTTTTGGCGACTAAAATATTAGTCGCCAAAAATTTTTTAGGGTTTTAGCTACTAAAATAGGTTGTCGCCATAGCTGTTTGGACTTGTTTTGGCTACTAAATGTTTAGTCGCCAAAAGTCTTTTCAGCTTTGGCCACTACACTTTTAGTCGCCATATCTATTTTTTATTTGTTTTGGCTACTAAAAATTTAGTCGCCAAAAGATTTATTTATTTAGTCATCATTTTATATTTTTTTTTTCTTTGTTTAATTTTACTAAATTTCGTCCGAACCTATATGTATGCACCGCAACCTGTAATACGTATACAACCTGTATTAATCATCTACATGGTTCACTTAGAAGCATGAAACAAAAATGAACACCGGCTATAAATATTCCAACCACAAATAATAATGTAAACTTGCTATAACAAATGAACACCTGCTATAACATCATACATTCCAAATACGTTGCCAAAATTACGTCCTCCATACACAACATTTGTACTATATTATGCTTTGTAATGACCATTTGACAAGGTACAAATCACTATGGTAATATGTACCACGACAAAAGGTAATACAAGCTCCAAAAATATTATGTACCCCACCATAAATTATATGTACAATGCATCAAAGTTCCACGGCTCATTCATGCTATACCACCGGAGCAATTAATACAAGCTCCAAAAATACTTTGTACCCCGTCAAAAATTATATGTTCGATGCATCCACAGTCCACAACAAAAAGTATAGGACGACAAAAAACTTCCCAACTTTGCATAAGTGTATCTTCCGACAAAAAATTAGAAGATCCACATGTCAACACCAAAAGCCATCTACACAACAAAAATTACACCCATTAGTTCCATTGTAAACAAAAAGTTATAGCCATCTAGAAAACTCAAATTGCAAGGATGTCAATTGTAAATGAAATTATATGAATATAGTTTGCATTTAGTAATTTCAATATAGCTTTTGTACATGTTAACTTGTATTTAAAGTGCAAACAAATTTCCAAGTCAACCCCAACTCAAGTTTAGTCTAATGTGTAAACATATATATATTTTATTCATAACTATACATACATAAAGATCGTTATATAACATATATATTTTGCTAAGCTTTAATATATTTGTATAAGCTTTATGTATTTTTCACGCCAACTCCCAACGTACACGTATTAATTACGTCCCGTCTGTCCCCACAGGTCCTATTTGACACGAGGAAGCTACCCATGCCATCCCCGGAGTGCTTTGGGGGCTGCTCTCAAATTTCGGCCCCCGAAGCCCTTTTTTCGGCTAAGTTTATGGCGTTTATCACGCTAACTCCCAACGTACACGTGCTAATTACGTCCCGTCTGTCCCCACAGGTCCTATTTGACACGAGGAAGCTACCCGTGCCATCCCCGGAGTGCTTTGGGGGCTGCTCTCAAATTTCGGCCCTCGAAGCCCTTTTTCCGGCTAAATTTATGGCGTTTTCACGCTAACTCCCAACGTACACATGCTAATTACGTCCCGTCTGTCCCCACAGGTCCTATTTGACACGAGGAAGCTACCCATGCCATCCCCGGAGTGCTTTGGGGGCTGCTCTCAAATTTCGGCCCTCGAAGCCCTTTTTTCGGCTAAATTTATGGCGTTTTCACGCTAACTCTCAACGTACAGGTGCTAATTACGTCCCGTCTGTCCCCACAGGTCCTATTTG
This sequence comes from Camellia granthamiana, assembly GCA_036172215.1. Taxonomy (NCBI): domain Eukaryota; kingdom Viridiplantae; phylum Streptophyta; class Magnoliopsida; order Ericales; family Theaceae; genus Camellia; species Camellia granthamiana. The sequence continues at coordinate 76,166,032 of CM069913.1, read as the reverse complement.
ACACGAGGAAGCTACCCATGCCATCCCCGGAGTGCTTTGGGGGCTGCTCTCAAATTTCGGCCCTCGAAGCCCTTTTTTCGGCTAAATTTATGGCGTTTTCACGCTAACTCCCAACGTACACGTGCTAATTACGTCCCGTCTGTCCCCACAGGTCCTATTTGACACGAGGAAGCTACCCATGCCATCCCCGGAGTGCTTTGGGGGCTGCTCTCAAATTTCGGCCCCCGAAGCCCTTTTTTTGGCTAAGTTTATGGCGTTTATCACGCTAACTCCCAACGTACACGTTCTAATTACGTCCCGTCTGTCCCCACAGGTCCTATTTGACACGAGGAAGCTACCCGTGCCATCCCCGAAGTGCTTTGGGGGCTGCTCTCAAATTTCGGCCCTCGAAGCCGTTTTTTCGACTAAGTTTATGGCGTTTATCACGCTAACTCCCAACGTGCACGTGCTAATTACGTCCCCCCTGTCCCCAAGTTAGTGTTGGTTTTATTTGTATAGATTTATTATTAAGAATCACATATTCATTCTTCACAGTTACAGTTTTCAAATCAAAGCTCCTTTGTAATAGTTATATTGCACTAGTTATATTGTACTAAATCAAAATTCATTCTAATTTATCTTGGTTTCTTCAATTAGTCTTAAATCTCAAATCACATTCAATTGGACCTGGTTACCTTATAGAAATCAGAGTACGGTCCTTTGTGTAATGTATCAAAACACCATGTCGGCTGCTGCAATGTCTACTCACATTATGCCTCATAACCTATTCGAAGCACATCACAAACAAAATATTTGCATACCAACTTTAGAAAACAATTCTATGTTAATATGAACCATTTTTTTTGTACAACTTGCAGTGTGAAGAAAATTATGTTTACCGAATAGTAGGATGACCATTTGAACCTGGCAAGAGGGTTGTGAGCCGTGACACCACATCGTTTAGATGATTGAGTTGTACTTGTTGTGCCTCCCGTGCTTTTTTTTCTTCATCAACTTGTTTGATCAGCTGCTCTCTTTCCCTCGTAATTTCCTCCCTATCTCTTTCGCGCGCCTCTTTCTCCTTCAATAGCTCCTCCCGATCTCTTTGCCGCTCCTCTTTCTCCTTCAATAGCTCTTCCCGATCTCTTTGCCGCTCCTCTTTCTCCTTCAGCAACTCCTCGTGATCACTTTGACGCTGCTCACGAAGAACCTCCAGTTCCGCTCTCATTAACTCCATATGTTTATCACGTGCTCGTGCCGCACTAGAAGCTGTGGAAGAGGGTTGTGGGCCTACCCCACATCCACGCAAGTAATTTTTTTTTTCCCCGAGCACTTGCTTTGATATTTCTTCGTGGGTCAATGGCAACCCCGCAGCGGTGGCTGTGACTTGTAGATTCACCATATCATCCTGTAGAGATGGGAGAAGGAATTTCAAAAAACTTTATTAATTGATATGCATCACACTTGGTGTCAACATTCAATACTCACATGTAGCTCACCACATTTCGGGTCAATCCAATCTCCCGTCTTCTTAGACTTGTGTGCTTTCTTATAAAATTCGGGAAAATCTATATCCCCATCATCATTTGCCTGTTACGTTGGGAAAAAATCCATTGACGAATTAGTACATGGTAATATTCACAATCAAGAAGAATCAATCATACATTACATTACTAAATTAACTTCTCACCATTAGCGACATTGCTATAGGAAATGATCGCGATCCACTTGTATGATTATAGGGGAGCATACCCCTATTTGCTTTACCGGCCGCAGACCGTTTCTACAAAAATTAAAAAAAAAAAAAAAACCAAAGAACATGCTTTACTAAGTTTCAGTGAAGAAGTTTTACATATTAACACATAAATTAATTGCAATAATGGGCTTTCTAATTTTAAACTTGTTACCAAGTGAGATTCGTCTTTCCAAGCAACATCAATCAAATATTTCCAGTCATCCAAGCTCACTCCACTAGGCGGATGACTATAGGGGTCATCAACACCCTTTTCCTCAAGTTCGAGGAACTCTTGCTTTAGATTGTACCTCCAATCCTTGTATAGCAAATATGCCTTCCTATCAAGGATCTGTTGAGCTTGTTCATCATTTTCAAAATCATCGCCGATAACAAACTTGTCCTACAAACAGAAATACAGAATTAGTAGAACAATTAATTTAACCAATTACAAATTACATAATACAGACATTATAGCAAGATGAATCTCATACTAGCACCGCTTGGATGACCGCATCTTTGGTACTTTGATCAATTTTTATCCATGACTTCACGCTATGAAGAGGGCACAACCGTCTAATTTGAAGGCCCAACTCATTCGTCGCTGGGGTTGCATTCCCTCCTGTGATTGCGTTCAACACCCGATTGACATAGACGTGTAATTTCTCCCCTTTTTTCCTAGCAATTTTTTTCTGCACGCCTTTGCCTAATGTAGGTCCTCGAACACGAGTTGACCTCGTTGGCCCTGCTACAAAAGGGGAACGTAGTCAAAATTACAAACAATGGTAATGGGAACGTAGTCAACATTACAAACAGCCTACTGTTGCTGCCAGCTACTGTTTGGCTGCATACAAGCTTGGAAAATTATGCTACAACTTGGATAAAGTCTTGGTAAATTATGCATAAAGTCTTCGTAAATTGTTATGCCTACTAGTAATGTAAAAATCAGAAAGATTGTCGTGATAATAACAAGAGGAAATAATCAAAGATCCCCATCAAATGCATGAACGAATTGTGTCACATAGACTTTTATTTCATGTCAGTCATGTCCTTTTCTTTTCATGACACTAAATTGTAATGAAAAAAGAGATTATGCTTTGCTAATGAATGAAATCTTTGACAGGCTATTGTAATTATTCATGTTCCTATTCCTATTCGGGTTAATCGACTGATTCATTTACAGTTATGAAAAGGCAGCAAAGGTGTGGACCTGCTTGCATCACTTTGCAACATGTATGAGACCTCAGAAGATGAGTTAAGGAAAACAATAGAGAAGGCCAATGATTTAATAGAAGATACTTCTGGTTCATGTTTCGTTAGTGAAAATTTGTATTTCCTAGTATAGATGGTTTGATTTATTTTAATGACTATGATGATGCAACTCGTAACAAGAGTGAACTGGATGAGAGGGTGTTTGTTAACAAGGAAGATAGCTTGCTTGGTTCAGGGAGCTCGTTTAAATATTCTAAATAGTATGCTCTTACCCAATCCACATGGCTGCGTCTCCTCCACCACAGTTTGTGTATCATCTGGTGGTTGCGTCTCATCAGAGAACGTCATCGGGGTGCCAATCTGCTGTGGACATGCTTCAGATGTTGATATGTCGTTGCCACTTGTTGCTCTCTTCCGTCGGCCTGTCTTCAGTCCCGGAACCATTGTACCTACATTACGTACCAAACGTACATGACTAATAAAAAAGAAGCATAACAAATAGGTTGGTAGAGATGGATAACTCATAAATTTCAAGAATGACAAGGACAACACATAACAATAAGAAGTTGATTAGTGAAACATGAAAATATCCTGCATTTGTTAGATCTTAGGCACCTGGATCATAAAAGGAAAATACATACTTCCAAAGTACAATCAGTAAATGCATATCATGACATTTCAACATGTCTCAGTATCAAACCACATTATTCTTAGTTACAGCATGACATGGGGTAGCTTTAGAAAAACTGGAATACTACAAACCACATTATTCCTAGTTACAACATGATGTGGGGCTGCTTAAGTCTGCTTGCAGGAGTTTGAGAAAAAAGGGCTTCTAGAATTTTACACAGCAAGTACTAGCAGTTTTTGGTAATAGATTGAAGCTATTACGTAGGGGAAAGAGTTAGGCTCATAGTTACCAAAAAAACAATAATACCCAGGCAGTACAGAGGTCTGCCTTAGTGCAGCTTTGCAGGCTGTTTCGTTTTGTGCTGGGCTCAGGCAGTATAGAGGAGTCCCAGGTGTTGTCTGCTGATCGTTTTCTGCTGGGTGTGGTTCTGTTTCTTGGCTGGATGTAGCTCTGTTTTGCTCTCAATCGGACAAAAAAGTAACTCAACTCAAATAAGCTTTAATACCAACTGGGTACGAACCGGTGACGGTGACGGTGACGGTGGCGGTGCAGGGTACGAACCGGCTGGCGGCGGATAACAAGCTGTAGATGGTGGTGGCATAGAGTACATAAGGGTTTGGGCGGCAGGTGGCGCTACATATGGTGGAATAGATGGAGCATAGTTTGTTGCTGGCTTCTGCAATAACATAACAATGCCAATGTCAACAGGCTACAACATATATATATATATTAATGTTGGAATTCATGACAAATTCTTAATTGGGTACGAGCGGTTTTTACATAATTTACAAAGCAATAAAGTATAGAACATGGAGCTTACATTGGCACTAGAATAATGCAGTATGAGTCGAACTTCTCCTGCATGCCTGTGAAGAGGTTAGAAAGTCTGAAAATGTTAATGTTCATCTAGAAGGCATTTGTCACAATCTTTATGAACCAATCAACTTATACATTAATAAACAACAGGCCACATTCCACAACAGGAGGAAATCAAAATGAATATTACAGAATTTTTGGTTTAATTGATAATTTGAATAGAGTTGTTTGCCATGACATATTAGTTATGAATTTAGAATGCAATTGGGTTTAATTTCACCTACTCTTGAATCAGAGAAGAATATTTTAAGATCATTCAGATAAGCACAGCATGCTTGGGTGTTATGGAAGTGATACTAAATTAAGTATACCAGTCATCTTCTCCCTTTCCTCAAATAAAAGATGGAAAATCAAAGCTAGGGATATGGATCACAAAATTTCCAAACCCGTCTCCCTGTGCAGACAGAAACCTTCACCAACTAGGAGGGAAGGCCTTTCTTCTGCTTTTACTGGCAATATCTATTTGACTTTTCAATCTTCTTATTTAACAATATTTAGCATTTATATCTGGTTACTGTCCCTCATGCAGCATTAAGTGTTACAGTATTCACATTGGCTTCACCTCCCACCTCCAATTTGAAATTCTAGGCAGCTGGTTTACAGACTTAAAAGCTTATCATTGGATCCTAAGTTATTTGGTTCAAACTTGCAATGTTTGTCATGTGGGTCTAAGTGATGAACATGTGTTTATCTCAAAGTGTCCAAATCCAAAACATTTTAAAGAAATAATAAGACACGCTTGGAACTGTGTCCAACACGTTTCAGAAAGTGTCCAAGAAGTGTTTTGTCTGATGTGTCTGACAAGGGCAGACCACCCTCTTAGAAGTGTATATGCTTTGTTGCACAAAACTAAAGGATGAAGAAGACCCAAGAAGAAAACTTAATAGTCCATAAACAACTGAGAACAGTACTTGCAGCAGTGGTCTAAACAATCAGCTCATTATCAAGGAGAAGTTAGCTAAAATGATATGATAAATCAGCAGTGGTCTAAACAATCAGCAGTGGATATGATAAATTAAAGTTCAAAGAGAGAGAGAAGCACCAATAATCAATGTTTAAACTTCCTATTGAAATTGAGGTGTATGGGATGAAATTGAGGTGTATGAAATCTGTTCTTTGACCAGTGCAATTGGGTTTGACTTTTCTTTGTCATAAATGTTTCATATTGGTCCAAATGACAATTGTATGGCAAAAAGTGCAATCCGTGAGTGTGAACATTTCAAAAGATTGCTCAAGGACTCTCTCAGAGAGGCAGCATAATATCCTGCCCACTGCAGTATTTTGCCCAGGCAGGTTTTACTAAATTATTGGAAATCAACATTTAGCTAAGGAAGAACAGTAACCTTTTTACAACACATGCAATTAACTGCAAGGAAAACACCAATACATGATGAACAAAACTCAGGTAACAATTCTGTCATCAAGCTGAGGTAATAGAAATAGTCAGCTAATGCCAACGGTAGGTGGAACTTGATGAACAAAACTGGATAGGCTTTGAGCAAAACAAAAGTCTAAGAAATATCAACAAAATTGACAGTGCAAGTTTCCATAGATACTATAATATTAAATTCGGCAGTTGAAAACTCAACTAAGTTCAATGATGATAGAGAATCTGATTGCACATGTGCATGTGAGGTGGGTATTCTCCTTAACTTTCATCATCACTGTTATAATGGTAACTTTTCTTTAGGTTCCAACCTATCCACCTGAATGACATTACATATTGTTTTAGGACCATATTCTTCTTATGAGAGGATAGAATATGTGGAGATCATCCTTGTGCCAGCCAAATAATTTCTTGCCATTGAGAAAGATGCATTGCAACCCTACTGAGTCTGTCCATGATATTCAGAAATTTAATAACAATAAATCCAGACAACATGAAAACCAAGGAAGGCAACATGATATATATATATATTTTATATACAAAATGAAAATACAATGATTAAATTAAATCACCTTCACTCATACCTGATGTGTAATCAAATGTCAACAAGTAAAAAAACAATTGATATTCTAAGCGTCTAACCAACAAAGATAAGAACCAAGAAGAGGAAAACTTGACCTAGAATTTCCTAAAACAACATCAGACAACAAGGTCAAATTCAGTTTGTTGATCTACCTGATACGGAGTCCAATGCTAACAAGTCATAATCCGAAACAAGGCCAACCTGAACCAAGAATAGTTTTTGAACAATGTCAAAGCACAAAAACTACTGCATAAATGTATAGTAAAAGAATCTAATATGATGACAAATAAAGGGGCAAAAAAAAAATACCAATTTCCAGTTGTCATCAATCACAGGGAAACCAGTAATTCTGTTTTCAACTAGAGTTTCCAGAGCTGTTAGCACAAAGGCAGACATGTTAGAAAGGAAGAGAAAAAAATGTAAAGTAAACTAGAAAAACACTGTCGATAGTATGAGTTGATATGTTGAAAGGACTAGTGAGTTGATATGTTGAAATAATGGAAGAGATGTTGAAAGGACTAGTGAGTTGATATGGAAAAATACTCTGTAATGGAAGAGAGGTAAGTAAGTTTAGGGGCTCGATTAGCATTGCTTTTTGAAGTGAAGAAAATAGTAATAACAGATCGATCTCATGGATGAGCATAAGAAATCATTATTCTTTTATGTGGTGGCCCCAGATTTTCTGAACTAAGGCTGACTTTTGAAGAAATTATTTTCAACTATAGAAATCAACGACAGTGTAAACCTCAAGTTTTTTGTAGTGTGTTTCTTGATTGGTCATCAACACGCCGTGATGGGGTATGCGTTCATAATGTATATGTTTCACCGTTGCGGTCATCAAAGGTAGTTATATATTTTTTGAACTATCTTTGTCCTACTCTTCTTGAAATGTGTAGAGAGAAGTACTGAAATATCTGAGTTTTAATTCAGACAATAATCTAAGGGTCATGAAGATTATAGACTACAAAAACAAACCAATTTGGATGTGTGTAATTGTTTGAAAAGGAGAATGCAGATAGTTTATAATTTTAAACTTGCAATTCTTTAAGGTCCAAAAAATATATATTGAATTGAGGTGTTTCAAACGACAAGTACGTAACCCAATGTAGATGCGGAGCTGAAGTATATAACTTGTCTTTTGTTTCTTGAATAAAGTGGGCAGAGGCTTATTCTAATATGTTTTGGTGGATGGGAATTACGGATAGATGATGTCATTGTTTCTTATTGTATTATTACTTGCAAATAAAAAAAATTTAAACAAAATTACATAATAAATAAATAATAATAATTAAAAGCATTTTTTTAAAAAATCCATCAAAAGGGACTTGAACTTCAAAAGAAATTGGGTAAATGAGGACCGACAGGAGTTCGATTGAATCAAGCCTGTCAATCATCACCGTAGGAGAGATCCAACATTTTCACATGCTACGCCAACACCAACAGAGAAGAGAATTTTTAATGTGTATTTTGTGTGAGAGATCCCACATTTTCACATGGTTGTCTTTGGGCCAACGCCAACAGCAACAGAGGAGAGAATTTTCAATCTCTATTTTCTTGTTATGGAAATCAATCTTTCATATCGATTTTCTTTATAATTTAGATGTATGACAAATTATAATTTTATGTTGAAATATATTATTTGTTTATTATTTAAATGTATTAGAAATTATGATTTTATCTTAAAATATATTTTGTGGAAAAAAACACCCCACATGGTTGTGAACGTGGGACATCATGGGTCAGCCCTGATACCAGGAAAAGCAAAAAACAGAGGCACATTTATAATGAAAGGAGTAAATCAGGAAAAGCATCCAAAATCAACAACTGGGTACAAAAAAAAGAGGCACATTTCGAACTGATTTGGAACATTTTCGCCAAAACAGAGGCACATTTAAACGATACAAAAAATAATCCAAATCCCAAATCCAAATGGACAATCCGCAATTTCAACTACACCCATTCACGAAGTCAGGAAAAGCCCTAAAATTTTTGTACGAAATAAATGGAAAATGAAAGGACAAACACATATGAAACCCTAAAATTAATCGTGAGAGAAGGGGATGGGAGAGACATCGACAACCAGATAGAAGCAGATAGAACCAGATCGAGAGAGAGGGAGAGAGACGACAGAAACATACCTGTGATGATGATGATCGCCGATTTGCAGTGGTGCTGGTGGCGAGCGCCGGTGGCCTGCGATCGTGATGTTCGGCGGTGGTGAGCGACGGGTTTGGTATGTTGCTATCGGTGTGTGAGAGTGAGACAAAAGAGAACAAAAGACTGTGTGTGGAAATATGTACTGGGCGCCAAAATTATTTATTTTCCCTCTAAAAAAAATTCCGAACATTTAGCGACTAAACGGAAGTTTGTCGCCAAAATTAATGTTTGGCGACAAAAAATTGGTCGCCGAATATGATTTTTTAGCTACTAAATTCAAAAAGTCGTCGCCAATACTGAATATACAACGACTAAGCCAGACTGGTCGTCAAAAACCAATCAAAAAATTGTGTTTTTTTTAGGCGACAAAAAGTTTTAGTCGCCAAATAAACCATACGGCGACAAAATGAAACGTTGGTAGCCTAAACTGGTAAGAAATAGCGACTAAAGGGGAATTTGGTCGCCAATTGTAGTATATGGCGACTAAAGTACTTTAGTCGCTAAAATGGTTCAACGAATGCCGACTGAAGTTGATTTTTAGTCGATGAATGCCATGTTTTTGGCGACTAAAATTGGTTTGGTCGCCAATTTTAGTCGCCAAACATGTATTTTCTTGTAGTGTTTACTATTATTAATTTATCGATTTTGTCTTTGAGGACGGGAAATATGGGATTACTGGCCGTCATGACCTAAACCTCTAGGAGCGGGTTCGGGTCATGACAAAAACCATCAAACAGCATCGGATTTCAATGAAACTTGGCACACACAACCTCTTTTAGGCATACATGACTTGTGGAAGAAGACTCGAAAATGGTCCCAGGTTTGTGAGATGGAGCTCAATTCCCCATCAAGGGGAACTTGAATATAGTTTTTTATTTTTAGTTCTTTTAATAATATTACAAATATAAAATTTTTTATTATTTTTGTAGCTTGATTTTAATTATACTGTAAATAATTTGAATATTTGTTTGTTTACAGATGTAGCTCTACTGAGGAGGCGATGGCGATATATTCTCATGTCGAAATTGGAACATACTACCGATGATATTTGTTTCCATATCGATTTATTTTTTACTTGGCCAATAATCGGATATGGATACTAATTCAAGTTGTGTTGAATTTTTAGGTAAATTGAAATATTTGTTAAATTTTGGTTGAATTGAATATTTTGGTTAAATTTAGTAATGTTGTTTCGGATTATTATTTTCTTTTTTGATATTGTGAATTAATATTTGATTTAGCAATTAATATTTGTTTTAGAAAATATTAAAAATTGAAAGAAGATTTTGTAAATATTAATGCATTTTATCACTAGAAATATTAATAATTTATATAGTTAATAATTTGAATAAAATCTATATAATGATTTAGCCGTCATAAAAAGAAAATTCAATAAAATTAATAAAAAAAAAATCATATTAATTGTTTTGTAATGGTTAGTGTTACTGTTGCTAAAATTTTTGTCATTAAAGACCAGACTTATTAGCGACAGATAATGTTGCAGTCGCAAAATATATAAATATATAAATACATATATTTACTTTTTTGAGACCCTTACTAACTGTCACACCTAAATCGAAATATTTGTTAAATTTTGATTGGATTGAATATTTTGGTTAAATTTAATGATGTTTCAAATTGTTATTCTCTTGTTTGATTTTGTGAATTAATATTTGTTTTAGCAATTAATAGATGTTTAGCAAATATCAATAATTGAAACAAGATTTTTTAAATATTAACATATTTTATCCTAGGAAATATTAACAATTTGAATAAATTTTATATAATGACTTAGCTGTTGTAAAAAGAAAATTCACTAAAATTAATAATAAAAAAAGTCATAATAATTGTTTTTGCGACGGTTAGTATTACTATCACTAAAATTTTCGTCATTAAAGACTAGACTTATTAGCGACGGATAATGTGCAGTGCCAAAAAATATATATATTTTACTTTTTGAGACCCTTACTAACTGTCGCAACAGAGTTAAAAATTCGTTGCCAAAAAATAGCGACGCTTTTGTCATGCCTCATCCGTCGCCCATCCATTGCTAATACCTTTTACAACGATTTTTTTTTACTTTTAACGATGGTTTTTTTTCTGTCGCTAAAAGTCCTATTTTTTTTAGTGAACTGAGCTATAGCTGATCTGTATGAATCTCTAAACAAAAATAGTCATTCAAAAATACTGAAAAGAATCCTTATGGCTAACAAATATTAAAATTTGATGCACAATCAGGTCTGGGGAAATTACCTCATTATCTAGGAACATTGTTAGTACTTGAGAGATGCATCAGCTAATATATATTCTTGTAAAAACCACGATGTTAGTACTTGATTGTATCGTCGACTGAGAGAACACTCAATGCTATAGTCAATAATTTTTTCTCTGCAGAACATTAGAAAGTACTCAATGCTACAAATACTGAAAGTTATATAATAAATTATTAAAACATGCACATCTCAATTGAGGGACAATGAGAGTGAATGAGAGAAGAAAGAAGAGAGAAAAAGAAAACATGAAAATCGAGGGACAGTGAGAGTAGGCACGTGAGAGGAAAGAAAGATTCCTTCATTTTGTAGTTTTCCATCTCTACTGAAATTCGAAAGCATTTCTCACTGACCCGTAAATAAAAGCCCCAAAATACTAGTGGGATGTAATTTTCTAAGGTGAACTCGAGCGAGTTCAAAGGTTATTCAAGTTTAATTCGAGTTGTGCTGAGAGTTGTTCAGACTCGTCCAAACTTGAATTGTAACTTGAGATTATCTATCCAAACTGACCCAAGTTAGGCATGAATGTCTGAATTACATATAAATTTAATTTTTATTTTTGGGCAACTAAGTTTTTTTTTTTTTAATTTTTTAATTTTGTTTTCAATTAGACTCTATTAACATTTTTTTCTTTTTCATAAAATTATTAATAATATTAAACTAAATAATTTATATAAATGTGAGAGAGATAAGAATTGAAGAACGATGTGTCACTACGGTGGTTTTTTATAATTTCTTGGTGAGAAAAAAAATGTAAAGTTTTGTGTTGTGTTACTTGTGTATGTAATTATATTCAATATGATGCAACGATCTAAATTACTTTAATATTATTCAATAACTAATGATTCATATATATCTATTTAATATTTTTATAATTCGGATTTCAAGTTGCTCTTGTTGTTTGGTATTTTTGCCCAAACTTGCCAAAATTTAATTGAAACTATTATTCAAATCAGCACCGAATGCAAAAGTATTTTGCCTAAGCCTTAAAAAAAATTGAGTTAAGCTTGGGTTGCTTAGGTTGAAACCCCGCAAGTTGAACCTCTATAATTTTTCCATCATTTTATAGTCTAGATGAAACTCCCGAAAATAGAGACTGTTTTTGAGTGTGTAAATAATACATGCATTTTGATTGGTGCAGAATAGTATAGGGGCCACATTACTTCTTAGATATGGGATTCACATAAACTAATTATGTTGTGTATATTATTCACACACACAAAAAGGTGTGTCAACAATTCATTTTGCCTAAATTTGTAATTACAATTTATATTAATCACACAATAAAAAGGTGTGAACAATTTTGTTTTTTTCCAAAACATGATTACAGATCCTATTGCATTTACTAATATAGAGCTAGTAGCCTAGTGCTATGGTGTATCATTGACATAAAAGAATTACAGACAATGTATTTATGACATTTATCACATTAATTACGTCTGCAGATTTTATCATCAGAGAACACATGAGTCTATACAAATGTTGATTGATACATCATTATACGTGTGTATATATATATTGATAAAAAACACGAGACTTATTACATTGCACATTCGATAATAAGTTATGTAGTAAAATATATAAAAACACAAAATAGAACTCTTTTAAAAAGAGCCTACATATAAAGAAAAATCGATCTCCATGAAAGAAGGAAATCTCTCTATAGAGAGACATTATTGCAACACAAAAAAATAAAGTAAAAATAAAATAAAATAAAATATCAACACAACAATTACCACCAAACAAATACTACTAATCACCCTCATGATCCGTTCATTATTGCAACAGTAGCTATGGGACCTTCATTACCGCTTCGACGTTATAAAATAAAACATTATGGATCTAAGGCGGTCGCTTAACTTTTAAAAACGTGTTTATCAACGTCAGATCTTAGTCAAGAATCAAATTGAGATTGTACTGAATGTAATGTTGTAATAATTATTTATTTTTTTCGTCTTATTTTATTATCTAATATGTTTGTTTAGTTGTCAATCATATATTGGAGTTATATTTGAGTAGTGAGATTTATTACATTAATATTGTGTTGATAAGGATAATATCATACAATAATATGTTAAATATAACTAATATAATTATTTAATTTATCATTTAAATTATCATCACTACATTAATTTAAGGAAAATTGGTGAAAACCCCATCCCAAAGGGTGTAAGAAAAATAGTGTTGTTTTAACCCCAACAAATAAGAGTCTGAGCGTAATGATCCAAAAGATTCAGAAATAGATTTATGACCCTAGTATAATTTATATATTTTTTTAATATAATAATGACAACTCGCATAACAAATTAAATTTGATATAAAAATATAGGAAAAGATTATGGTACACGCCCTCTCAAATGGTGTGTACCATATGCATCTTGTAACTCAAAAAAAATGACATAATTTCATACTTTCTGAGTTAATAAAAAAAAAAAAAGTTATAACCAAACACTAAATGAGGTATTGCCAAAAGTCTCATGAGTCATAACTGATAAAATGTTGTCTTAATTAAAAAAGAAAATTTGTAATAACTAAAAATAAAAATTATATAACTATGAATGCATATGATATATCCCTTTCAAGAGGGTGTATAGTAAAATTTCCCAAAAATATAATTATTCTAAAATTTATTAATTCATAGAATAACTACAAAAAGAAAAATAGAATAAAGAAAAAATTACCTATCAATGGTACTATTAGAAAATTATTACATATTCTTGAAAAAGTTTATAACTTTAATCATTAATATGTATGAAATTTATCATTTATTTATAATCTTTTTTTAAAAAATCTACACAAAATTAAAATTTCTCCTAAAATACAAGTAAATGATAGAACCTATAGAGGGACAAAGTGGAGTTAGACTATTGTTAGGTCCCATTTGTTTTCAGAGGTAGATTGGAGGAAATTAATAGTGAGAAGATTAATAGTAAGGGGGTTATTAGTGAGAGAATTGATAGTGAGTGGATTAAGTAAAATTCTATTTGCTTTGATAATAGTTGTTAGTGTGGGGATTGTTAAATTATTTTTATATAAAATAAATGTAAAATAATAAAATAAAATAAAAAAACCATGGTTTTTACACAACAAAAAATACCAAAAAAAAAAAAAATTAAACATTAATGTTCAAAACGTGCTGCCCAACATGTAGTAGTAGTAGTAGTAGTAGTAATAATAATAATAGTAATAATAATAATAATAATAATAATAATAAAAATAAATTGCACTTGGCCGGTTGATTGGGAGACGTCTGACCGGATGATCGGTAACACCCAAAGCCAAACGGACCATTTTCCATTACCATCTCCCAACTCAGACTCCTAATCTATTCACCCCCGACCTTTCGTAGTCCGAAGGGGACTATGAATACGAAGCTCACTTTGCAAAACAAACATGATATTATTTTACTATTCCTCACTAACAGTTCACCTCGGACTGCTATAACCGGAAACAAACGGGGCCAAGTGATAATATGTATGTATGTGACGGGTGCATTAACAAGTGAGGAGACAAAAAGTGAAAAGTAAGAGACTAGAAAAGAAACGAACATGGAGACTGACGCGTAGTGCCTGCACATGTATTTATTTATTTAGATAAATTGTATTCACACTCTCTAGGTTTGCTTTTGATATACCTCGCATTTCAGAAATCACACTAAACCTTCTGTCAATGTTTATCACTTAACAGAGTTACAAAAAGAGAGAGAGAGAGAGAGAGAGAGAGAGAGAGAGAGTGAGAGTGTAAGAACTGTAATGCCCTCAATTGAAGATTTGATTTTACTATATTATCAACTTGCCCAACCATCACATTTTCTACAATCTTCATCAAGAGCTTTGTTAGTTGACTTAAAGGTCAACTAACGGAGGGCAATTTGTAATGAAACGTTAAACTTTAGGAAAGTGATGTAATTTCTAGAATATAAAGGAGAATTTGTATTAGAGTCAAACCTTAAGGAGTGTTGGTGTAATTTACCCTATTTATTTTTTAAATTTTAAATTTTAGAATAATGTTAGAGACTCGCATTTAATATCCCCAAATGTGTTTACAATGATGTCGCAAAGAAGTAGATCCCTACATGATTGAATGTATGACAAATCAAAATCAACACTCATCATTCCACATCATTATGGATGAAATTGTGAATATTTTATTAGAGGTTTCACATATTTTTTGAAATTTTATAATGCACACACCTTTTTGTTTGTGTATCATATAATAATTATGATTTTTATAATTTTTGGTTATAATTTATTGTAGTGGTGATTCTATATGACTCATTGTGGTGATAGTTATTATTTATTGTGGTTTTTACTTAAAAAAATGATATACAAGTCGACTTTGTAAACTAATTTTTTAGATCCAATGATATGTAAAAGATATGATTGATTGACGATTAGGAAAAATATAAGAGAGAGTATTGCTTTAGATATCCTAGTTGATTGCCACATCATTGGGCTTGAAAATTGAATATAATATTTGGACTTAAAATAGCAATGCTCTTTTTATTTTGATTATAACCAAACAGATTTTGATTATGTCTCCAATAGCGTTTGGTTATAATTTGTAATTGTGACCTATTGTGAGTTTGGTTATAACTGGTAATTGTGACCCATTGTGAATTTGGTTATAACATATTGTAATTATTATTTTTTGTTAGGATTCAATTTTTTTTTTAAAACTATGCCTCAAATAATATTTAATTATAACTTCTTGGGTCATGATTAAAAGTCATTTAATTATTCAGACCATAAATATAACACACCAAAATATTGTAGAAAATATGATCAGCTGGTTAAAGAAAACTAAAAATTAAGGAAAATGACAAAGATTGGGATAAACTTCTCCTTTTGTGTGTGACATTATCGTTTCTCGGGTTCGGGTATGGCAATAAGAAAGCTCCAAATTGACAAAAATGGCTACTTTGGCAAGGCATTACTGCTCTGTTCTTGTGCACAGCACAACAATATAATATGCATCTACATATCATGTGTACTCTGTCTCTGTCTCTCTCTCTCTCTCTCTCTCTCTCTCTCTCTCTCTCTCTCTCATATTGATATCCAAAGTAAATGCCTTGATCTTCTATAAATAGAGGTGACCATCTTGTTAGTTTCATATAGTTCTTGTATTTCTCTTTGTCTCTCTTTGCCTTGTTCTTCTTCCTCTCAACATGGTCCAGCCTTTTGTTGCTTTGTGGTTGTTCCTGCTTTATGTCCGTCTACAACTCACAAGCAACTATCTCGCTCGTTCCGACACTATATATCTTTGGAGATTCGATCGTTGATGGTGGGAACAGGTATACTAGCGGAACACCTTACGGAATTGACTTAAATACCACAACACTAATACGCTGGACCAATGACGAGACCATTGTTGATTTTGTTGGTAAATTGGATTACCTACAGCCTCAGACAGATTATAGAGAATTTATGATAAGGGGGTATAAGCGGAAGCAAATAAATTAACAGAACGTCCATTGAGCAGTGCTTATACTCTTGAATTTAGACATCATGCCATATACTGAAAGTTTGCATACATAGTTCATACATACAAAGACGATTCATGTAGATATATACAAGGAGTCAGCAACTTAAAGTTATATGCTTACAAAGTGTCCAAACAAAAATCACCAAAAGACTTAACAAAATTAGTCATCATAGAAGATCCCCAAAAAGACAAAAGGCTCCATTTTGGAGGTTTATCAAAGCAGGTCCACCAAAAATGACTCCTGAAGTTGACATAGGGCTGGTCTCCGAATTGATGACCTATATATATATATATATAAATACGGAGTGAGCGAGGCTCGGTGAGTAATAATAATGTAAGGAGGTTAAAATGAATGAGCATATGTCTTAAGAAATATAGATATATAACTTATATATTTATTATTCATGATCACATTCCAGAATGGCCTCAGGCCCACATAAGACGGAATGGCCTTGGGCCCAGCAAAATATGGAACGGCCTTAAGCCCAACGTAGCAACAGTTGTTCTGAACAACCTCAGGTCCAAACATTTCTTATCATAGAGTAGATGGATCATCGACATGTCTCCATCTTCCATATAAAACAGAACAACCTTGGGCCCACAATTCATAAGCGATCCATATTAAACATAACGGCCTCTGTTACGCCCCATTTTTTATGCCAACAGATACCATTACCAAATCCTTTATTATAACATAATTTCAGAGATCATGTGCGAAAATTCAATGCAACAACAAGTACTATTATTAAAGGTTCTCTCATTCGAATATGAAGTGAATGCAACATGAGATAAAAATAAATAAATTGCCCATAGGCTTACATCTTTTAAATTAAAAGAAAGGGTTTAACCCTCTTACATCAATGGCATTTCGCCTACAAATAAAAGGCCCCATGGCCAACACATAACGAAGATCCTCAATCTTGAAACCCTTCTAGACGTTCACCTGAAAAAGGATTAGCAACGTGGGATGAACATAAAGTCCAGTAGGGATCCCAATATGATCCTAAACAATAACAACATACAGATAGCTATGATCATGAATGCTTTAAATCATATCATATACATATAGTGACGGTTTATACAAAAATATACTTATATAGGAACTTTTCTCAAAATCATTCATTTTGTTTAACGACATAAGCATTTTACTTTTCTTTCTTCATATTACCTTTTTCAAAATTCATATGACAATAACTAGTTCCTGAAAACAATTTCACAAAGCCCGTTACATTTTCTCACACTTTCCGGACGTACACTTGGTTTGCCTTTTTGAAACATGTTCACAAGTATCCGATGTCCTTGACATTATTCACAATCTCGATACAGCACTTACGTCCGTTTCCAACACATTCACGTCTTTACATATATACATTCAGTACAAAGGGAAACCAACAAGCAACCAACAACTATCTACTCAACAAATGAGACAACTTGGCCTTCCAGAATCATAACCATCATAACTCATAATATACACGGATATACTGAGACAATAATGATAAACAAGTCTCGCTCTACCTGCCTTAAGCACGGTAAGCCAAGGGTACACTTTTCCAAAACAAAATGCCAAGTCAAGGATATACATTTCCATAACAAAATGCCGAGCCAAGGATACACCTTTCCATAACGAAATGCCAACTTACCAAACACCGGCTGGAAGGTAATGGTACCTCTGCCAAGTTCTCCAGGCGCTAACTTGAAGGTACTGGTACCTCTCATTTGAAGCGTGGCCAATTCTCCAGGCGCTAGCTGGAAGGTAATGGAAATGAGCAAAGAAATCCCTACTTTATTTCATCGCTTTCAAGAAAATCCATAATGAATATGGTTTTTATTCAATAAAATCTACCAGCGAAGTGAAAACAACCTTTCCCAAAGGACCAAGTATTGGAAGGAGCAAAGAAATCCCTACGTCTTGAAGCGAAGAGAAAACAACCCAAAAATCACCAGCGACGAAACCACGAACTACTTGGATCAATAGGAAGCCCTTGACAACATCTTCAACCTTTCCCAAAGGACCAAGGTGAAAAGATGGCTCTAGGTGAGTAGATCTGAAGATCTAAGTGCGAAAAGTCATGTTTTAGAGAGAGAAGAGAAAAATCACGGGTTGAGAGGTGAAAAGATGGCTCTAGGTGAGTAGATCTGAAGATCTAAGTGCGAAAAGTCATGTTTTAGAGAGAGAAGAGAAAAATCACGGGTTGAGAGGAAAAGATGAGGAAAAGAGGAGAAAAAGTAATGAGAGGAAAGTGGTTTGGGTCTATTTATAGTAATAGAGAATAGCCCTAAGGTCAATGAAAAAGGATAAGTCCAAAACCCCCAAAAGTAGGGCCCATTCGAACCCCAAAAATCTAAAAAAAAAAAACACGCAAGGGTCGACCCTTCGGGCAAGGGGGTCGATCCTTAGACAGGCGGGGGTCAACCCTAATTTCCAGCAACTAACACACAGATTCTGCAATATAAGAGGGTCATTGGTGTCGACCCTATATTCCAGTAACACTTCTAGAAACTTCACCAACAGGTAAGGGTCGACCCTTAGGAAGACTGGTATCGACCATTAGGAAGACTGGTGTCAACCCAAGAATAGAATTTCTAGGTCTCCAAGGAACTTTTGACAAGAACAAGTGCGAACAACCAAACCCAACAAGTTTAAATCGGTTTTCACTCATCCAAAACCAAGATACAACAACACCAAAGATCCCCAAAATAAAATAAAGGATTCAAATACACTTCCCAAAGTTTTAAAAGGGTACAAGTGCTACAGCCTCGGGCCGATCATATATAACAGTAATAGAATGACCTCGAGTCCATTTCATATGCCATGGTGGTCAAATGATCAATCATCTCAAACAAAACACAACTTGTATAAAGCATGTCATTCACCATCAAAAATACATAAGTCATAACATATCGTTACACTACTATTACTCATTGTGACTTTGGTCATGTAGTGGTCCTTTCTGGCAAGTGACCTACGCATTACACACATACAAACTTGATAAGCAATTTATTGTTTTCTTAGCCTCTTTTCTTAACCTTTCCTTGATTTGATCATTTTTCCATTTCGTTCAATTTCTATTTATCTTTAAGCAGTTCGGAGGGTTTAAACACGCTTCTTAACAGATTTAGAGGGTCAAAAAGGTGAACGAAGTTTAACAATTTTTCCCCTATTTTCCACACATGCAGAAGACCCCCACCGCACGTGCGAAAGGTGCCGCATGTGCCTTTATTTTAGAACCGATGCTTTGAATTGCCCTGTTTTCCACACGTGCGTCTAGGAGACCCACACGTGCGGTTCTTGCCCTATTTTTGCAGGTCGAAGATTATTCAATATTCAAGTTCCCAAACTCATTTCTAAGGTTCAACTCAACAAAATTCACTTGAAAAACATGATATATGAACATACTAAGAATGACATTCAAGCTCAATTAGATCATAACTACTTTAATCCCAAATAGAAAACCCTAACTTCCATAGTTGCTTCATTTTCTTTATCTTTTCATGTTGTAAATGCTTATGCTTTCATGAGTTCAAATTATGCAAAGACTCAAGATTAGAAAGCAATTTCTCACAATCTAACTCAAGACAAACACAAAATAAAAGAATCAACCCTTTAATTAGACAAACCCAAGGATTCCATGTTTATTTTCATGAGATTTGTTTAGTTAAGATCATAATCCAAAAACCCTAACTTTTATGAGTGTCAAAGTTTCATCTTAAGTCTTGATTTTAACCAATTGAAGAAATATTTAAAGTATTTTAGTTGATTTACACTTACCTTGAGCTAATTCTTTGAATTTCCCTTTCCAATTTCTTCAGTCTCCAAGCTTTAGGTTGAAATTCCTCTTTTCTCTCTCTTTTATTCCTCTAGCTCTCCTCCAGGATATATTTTTGTGTTGCAATCTAAGTTTTAACACTAAGGCTCATGTATATATATCCCTTGTCCAACTAAGGATCAGTTTATTTGAGCCTAACATAAGTTTAACTAACGGTTTAGCCTAATTAAATCCAATTAATTCTTTATGAATCAAATTTTTACAAAACTTCATATTATATTCTAAAATTCATGCTAATCATAACTATGTGGTCAGTTTTGGTTTCTAAAGTCTCTAGCGTTTTCAATTTTCAATCTGAAGGTCATAATTCCAATAGATTTTTCTACAATCGACAGATATAGTTCCATAATCATGTAATTCACACAATTAAACATGTAATTTCACATCAAGCATATAATCACACATATAATTAAAGACTTAAAGCATATAAGAGGGTCGGGTTGTCACAGTCTTCCCCTTTTAAGAAGTTTGGTCCCTCAAACTTGTTTTACCTCAAGTCGAAAATAACTCTGAATACCGTTGTTTTATTTCTTCTTCTCATCTCCAAATGGATTATTTCCCGTAGTGTTCCTGCCATTCAACTTTTACCATCAGAATTGTCTTGTTCCGTAGCTGTTTCACTTGTCGATCCAAATTTTGAATAGGTTTCTCTTCATAGATCATGTTGTTATCCAAAGCAATCTGATGGCAGTCTATAATATGGGACGGATCTTGAAGGTAACCTCATAACATTGATACATGAAACACGTTATGTATTTGTTCCATTCTTGGTGGTAGAACAATACGATAAGCAACTGAACCCAATCTTTCCAGAATTTGAAACAGACCTACATATCAGGATGCTAATTTCCCTTTCTTGACAAATCTTTTTTGCCCTTTCATCAGGGTAACCTTAACAAAAACATAATTACCAACTTCAAATTCTAAATCCCTTATTCTGTGATCCGCATAACTCTTTTTCCAGCTTTGGGCGGTTTTCAATCTTTACTAAATGATCTTAATTTTCTAAGTCATCAATTATACAATTTCAAGCCCAAACAATGATCTATCGCCAACTTCGTTCCAACACACTGGGGAGCGACATCTCCTTCCGTATAAAGCTTTATATGGTGCCATTTCTATGCTTGAGTGGAAACTATTGTTGTATGCAAACTCTACAAATGGTAGATAAGTTTCCCAGCTCCCCTGGAAGTCCAAGACACACATCCGAAGCATATCCTCCACTGTTTGTATTGTTCTCTCTGATTGGCCATCAGTTTGTAGGTGGAATGCCGTACTAAACCTCAACTCTATTCCCATTGCATCTTTTAAGCTTTGCCAAAATCTTGACACAAATTTCGGATCTTTATCGGATACAATTGAAACTAGAACACCATGTAATCGAACAATTTCATTTATATACACAGTAGCAAGTTTATCAGCATTATATTGAATTTTCACGGATAGGAAGTGAGCAGATTTAGTTAGTCTATCAATAATAACCCATATGGAGTTCATACCTCAGGGTGTTTGGGGTAAGACAACAATAAAATCCATAGTTATGTGTTCCCACTTCCACTCCAGGATTGGGAGATGTTGAAGTAAACCCGCTGGTCTTTGTTATTCCACTTTTACTTGTTGACATTGTAAACATTTGAAACAAACTCTGCAATTTTTTTCTTCATATTTGGCCACCAAAAAGTTTTCTTGAGATCTTGGTACATTTTAGTGTTACCGGGATGCAATGAAAATTTAGATTTATGCACTTCCTCCACCATTCTTCTTTTAACTTCTAGAACATTTGGGACACACAACCCATTTCAATACTGAATTTTCAAGGGTTCACCTAGGCCTTGGCTTTGTTTCTATCTTATCACAAATTTTCTTAAGAAACTCATCTTTCATTTGCCTTTGCTTGATTTCTTCAATAATTGCTGGTTGAGCTAACATTGCCACTAACACTTCTCCTTGTTCACGTAGCACAATTTTCATTTCCATTCTTTCCAACTCAAGTAGCAACTCTTTTCGCCCTGTGAGCAAACTTTTTCAAATTCCCCATAACCTTTCTACTAAGAGCATCTGCAACTGTATTAGCTTTGCTGGGGTGGTAATGGATTTGCAGGTCATAATCCTTAATGAGTTCTAACCACCGTGTTTGTCACATATTTAACTCCTTTTGAGTGAAGAAATACTTTAGACTTTTATGGTCGGTGTAGACCTCACATGTTGCACCATACAAATAATGTCGCCATAAAGCAAATACCACGGCGGCTAGCTCCAAGTCATGTGTAGGATAATTCTTTTCATGGGGCTTCAGTTAACGAGAAGCATATGCAATGACCCTTCCATTCTGCATAAGTACACATCCCAATCCTTTGTAAGAGGCATCACTGTAAATAAGGAACCCCTATGTACCAAACGGTAGAGCAAGAACTGGTGCTGTAGTTAACCTTGTTTGCAACTCTTGGAAGGCAGATTTCTTTTGTTCTGTCCACTCAAATGGAACACCCTTTTGGGTCAATTGGATAAGTGGCACTACAATCTTGGAAAAGTCTTGAATAAATCTCCGGTAGTATCTTGCTAAACCCAAGAAGCTATGCACCTCCGTCACATTCATAGGGGTTGGCCAATTCACAATGGCTTCTATCTTGTGTGGATCAACAGAAACACCCTCCTTATTAATTACATGCCCCAAGAACACCACTTCATGCAACCAAAATTCACATTTCTTCAATTTTGCATATAATTTCTTATATCTAAGTGTTTGAAGAATTAATCACAAATGGTTCTCATGAGCTTCAATGCTTTTTGAATAAATGAGTGTGTCATCAATGAATACAAACTACAAATTCATCCAAGTACGGTGTAAAAACACAGTTCATTAAATCCATGAAGGTCGCCGATGCATTAGTAACCCCAAATGGCAAAACCAAAAATTCACAATGCCCGTACCTAGTCTGAAAAGCAGTCTTCTCAATGTCTTCGACTCTTACCTTTAATTGATGATACCGGATCTCAAATCTATCTTTGAAAAGACTTGCGCACCTTGCAATTGATCAAATAAATCATCAATCCTAGGCAAGGGATACTTATTCTTTACAGTTACTTTATTGAGCTCCCGATAGTCAATACATAATCATAGTGTCCCATCATTCTTTTTTACAAAAAGAACTGGTGCGCTCCAAGGCGAGGTACTTGGTCGAATGAACCCTTTATCAAGTAATTCTTGTAACTGTACCTTTAATTCTTTCATTTCAGCCGGTGACATTCTACAAGGAGTTTTTGAAATTGGTTGAGTTCCCGGCACTATATCAATTACAAATTCAATTTCACAGTCCACCAACTCTCCTAGCAACTCCTCTGGGAAAAGATCCGAAAATTCACGGACAATTGGAATATTATCAACACAGATATCTGTTGGTTGTCCATTCAGAATGCTACACAAATATCCCTGACAACCCTTTTGTAATAATTTACATGCTTTCATGGCTGAGATCAAGTAAGGTGGAGGAATTACCTCATGTCCCGTCAAAATAAATTCAGATTGTCCTGGAGGTCAAAAAACAACTTACTTAGACATACAATCAATAGTCGCATGGTATTTACTTAGCCAATCCATTCCCAAAATTATATCAAAATAATCCATATCAAGAGCCATCAAATTAGCATAATTGAACATCCCCAAT
Organism: Camellia granthamiana; assembly: GCA_036172215.1. Taxonomy (NCBI): domain Eukaryota; kingdom Viridiplantae; phylum Streptophyta; class Magnoliopsida; order Ericales; family Theaceae; genus Camellia; species Camellia granthamiana. The sequence continues at coordinate 76,142,229 of CM069913.1, read as the reverse complement.
CGAGATCTCACATGCAGGATAAATAGAAGCACACAACTTGGAGCCCCCAGATGGTGAAGACACACAACACATAATGCAATGATTCCATAGGTCTATTCAAATTACTAGCAAATGTTTTCAAGACAAATGATTAGGTGGAACCCGAATCAAATAACACACGAGCAGGGTGACCATTGATAGAGAATGTACCTGATACCACAACCTCTGTATTTTGCACATCACCAAGAATAAGGGCAAAAACTCTTCCATGTCTAACATTATCCCTGGTACTGGTAGGTTTTGTAGCAATCTTTGTTGTTGGTGCTGGAGTTGAGCTAGGTGAACTTGCAATGGTTCTATTCACATTTTGTCGTTTTCTCTGAGGACAATCCCTCACTAAGTGGCCCATCTTTCCACACTTAAAGCAAGCCCTGGTCACCCGATAACAAATCCCGCGGCATCTTTTCCACATTCTGGACAAATTGGCGCTGAGTCATGAGTAGAGGTGGAAATACTAGAGGTCCCCAAATTCGGTTTCTTATTCTGTGATGACATCGTTCCCCTTTGTACTTGCGTACTCTGTCTCTTACCTTTCTACTCGGAAATTCGAGTTTGAGCAGCTATATTACCTTCAACCATTATCGCCCTTTTCTAGCACATCGACATATTTAGGCAATTTTAATACGTTGATCCGATCAAGAATGGTGTTTCGGAGTCCTCCCTCAAATTTTCTTGCTTTCTTGTAGTTCGTATCCACCATGTGTGGTGCGAAACAGGCTAGTTCTACGAATTGTGCTTCATACTCCGCTACAGTTTTGTTTCCTTGCTTCAAATTCTTAGACTCTGTCACTTTCTTGTCTCGTATACACTGTGGGAAATAGTTTTCATAGAAAAACTCCAAAAATCGAGCCCAGTTCAATTCTTGTTGTTCATTTCTAGTGAGCATCCACCATCTCCGTGCTTCATCTTCGAGAGTAAAAGCAGCAAGTTGCACTTTCTGTGCCTCAGTACATGGAAAGACTTCAAACAATTTCTCTATACCCAACATCCTTGCCTCTACTTTCATCAGGTCAATTCTCCCTTTGAACAATGGCGGTTTCATCTTCTTAAACTCTTTTGTGAGTGCAATTGTTCGGTCTTCGGCTTGGTGGTCTTGCACCACTAGTGGTGGTATAGGCATTGGTGGCAGTGGTGGTTGCTATTGTTGTTGCTGTTGATGTCTCATAGTTTCTATCATGTCCATTATCATTCTTTCCAACCTATCAAGCCGTGTGGAGGTAGACTCCTCCACTTCATTCGCCCTCGTCCTCACCATGATCTATATAACAGAAAATTATAACACACACAAGGAAAATATTTACAAGTACCTATATTTACAACATGCCTTATATCATTTTCCATGCCACTTCCATATCATATGCAGGCATCATGCATTACGATTGCTACTTAAAACTTTTCTAGACTCCTTACTGCTCAATGGGATCGATGTGTAAGTATTAACTCATGCACTGATACCAAACTGTCACGACCCAAACCCGTCCCTAAAAATTTAGATCATGACTGGCCAATAACCTCTTGATTACCTACGACCTTAGACAGATTATAGAGAATTCATAATAGCGGGGCCTGTCACGCCCCCAAAATATAACCATAAATTCAACCAAAATAAATATAACTAACTGCATGAGTCAGGATGTAATGTCCTTTCATTTCTTAGGATTAATAGTACAAAAGAGTTCAACATAAAATAAATGCCCTATGGACTTACACCTTTCCAAGTCTTGGCTTGGTTACAACAAAAATAAGACAAGCTCATACAATTAAAGCCCTAGGCTATACAAAAATGAAACAAAACAAAGAAGCTCTTGCTTCCTAAAAGCCCCTCCAATGCTATTGTCTTGGTGGAGGCATGTTATCAATACCTGAAAATATTTTTTCCCCAATAGGGTGAGCCGCAGCCCAACAAAAATAATCTAACACAATATATGAGGTTTAAGAAAGATTTAAGTACAAGTTGCATATACAATGCCAGGGATAAAACATTCACATTTTTATATAGTTATAGAATACCAAGTCCATATTTCATTTCATTTTCCTTTAATTCATTTCAATACATGAGCGAATTTAATTATTTTTCAATAACCCAAATGAGACTACAACTCAATGGTTCTACAATCACACCATTAACACACAAATACTTCAATCTGCCATTTTACAGAAATTTCATCCGCAGGATAGGCATTGTAAACAGCCCATTTTTGACGGCCCTTTAAGACTTTGATAATCTTGCAAGCACATCTGATGGCGAGTTTGATTGCTCACCGAATGCTCGAAGTCTGCAGCAGAACACCAAAGGCTTGAGTTTTCCAAACCCTGCATCTTTTTTTGCCTCATCTTTGGACCATGCTTAGGTACTTTCAGCATGAAATTATTGATGGCCTGCCGAACATCCTTGAAGGCTGTCGGCCATGGCTTTTGGCCTGCCGGCCATTGATGTGCCTTGCCGACCATCAATGAAACCTTGCCGGCCATCACTGATGGCCAGCCGACTATCAGTGTTTCTAGCAAATATTTTGTGATATTTTGTGCTAGCTGTATGCACAGGTTCATGCATCTTCCAACACGTGTGTGGTTGGATCTTTGTAAAGAAAATTTCCATCTTCTATATATATGACCCCTCTCTTGCATGTGGGGGGGAGGGGGTTAGAAAATTTTGAAGACAAAAATTCTCTCTCTCTAGAATTCTCTCTCTCTTTTGTTATTTGTGCCTTAAATTCTAGTTTCTCTACACCTTTGCCTGTCAACCCTTAACCAAAGTTGATCATCCTTGTGTTGAGGTTTCTTGAGACCCTCTTTAAGCTCTAGAAGAGGATTTTGGCTTGATTTAGCTTTTTTTGTTACTCAAATTGTACCTTGTCTTCAAGAGGTAGAACACTTGTATTTTACTCTTGTTTTAAATATTTGTTTTGCCATCTTTACATACTGTTTTTGAGATGGTTTTGACCTCTAAGAATCTATGTCTTTATGGTTTAAAAATGGTGGTTTAAGGCCCCTTTTGAGTTAGGGGTGGTTCACCCTTTTGCTACTTGGTTTGTTAAGCTTTTGTGCCATTTTTCAAAGCTTTTAAATCAACTCTTTTGGCCTTTTAACCACTGAATTTCAGAGGATTTTAAGTGGTAAAAACCATGTTTTGAAGTCCAAAATTGGAGGGGTTAGCCTCCCCTCCTTGTGCCTTGCTTGCATGCCTATTTAGCTTCATGTATAAGCTTCATGTTTTAGCCTTTTGTGGCTCAAGTCTAGCATGTTTTACACTCTATTTTGAACTGGTTTGCCACTATTTTGGCTGTTTGGTGCCATTTGAGCTTTATTTGGCATGGTTGTAGTGTAAATTCCTTCACTAGCTTATTGTTTTAGGCCATTAAACGTGAGTTGCTTGAGTTGGTTGCATATTGTAGTGTCATTTTGCATGTATTTTCAGCATATATAGCTCTGTCACATTCTCGTTTGTTTCACTCTTTCAATTACTTTTGAGAGTTGTTTCAAGTTTGGGATTCTTTAAGCTTGAGATAGAGTTTATGCTTAATGGTTTAATCCTCTTTGAGGGTTCATTATCAACGGCATGAACTCTCTCTTGCCTTACATCATCCCTTGATTGACACTTCTTTCTCTTTAGAGGACTTTCACCAATGGACTAAATCAATTAAAGAATGAGTTGGTAACTTAAAATGAGTAAATAAAAGTGATGAGTAAAACTTGAGCAAGATAAGCATATTGTGTTGCATTGCATGTGTTCAATCAGACGTTATATTAAACACAAGGAAGATAAGAGCATTTCATACTCAAAGTGATGAAATGAGCCAATCTCCTTGGTCTCCATTGACCTTGATCACACATCATAGGGTGATGGTCTTGAGTCTTGTTTTCTCATACAATGAAATTGTACTCATTGGTTCTTTGGCCATCATGCATTGAAAATGCTTGGTTGGTGGTTTTGGAGCCAAGAGTGCCACTCCTTGGAGATGTTTTGATGATAAGGAGTGATACACAATACATACAACCTGTGAAACTACTTCTTTCCTGCTCTGTGTTGTGCTCTGTTGCAGTAGAATGAAGTTATTCATCAGTGGCTGACAAGCTATACACTGATGGCCAGTAGCTTTTCACTGATGGCCGGTAGTGCCTTTTTGCAACAGGCACATGGCCGGCAGCCTCCATTAGTGGTCGGCCAGCCACTGATGTACTCTCAGAACAGTGCCCTTTCAACATACTAGAATTCAACTGTGCAAACAGAGGCAGTCAGTAGCAAAGCAGTGGCATTCTGGGTGGAAATCGAGCGCGCGCATGTGCATTTGATGCCCCTCCAATGCTATTATCTGTTTGATAGATTTATTTATCTATTTAGAAATATCTGTTTTGGGCTATCGGTGGAGGATAGCTATGATTGTTGTAGAAACTGCATGAGGATTAGGTAAATTGAAACTAATCATTTGAATTATGTCATTGAATATGACGGATTGATTAAATTTTTAAAGATGTGAATTTTGGTAATCATTGTATATGACACGCTTTTAAATACATTGTATATGTATCATTGTTTGGGAGGAGATAGGGGATGTACTTCATTGTTTGGAAGGAGATAGGGGATGGACTCCATTGAAAACTAAGTTGGCCAGAGTGTCCAGGGTGCAAGTCCCGAAATCTTATATGTATATGGGTGCCGATTCCCTTGGATGTGAATTCCGTAAAATGGCAAGAAAATTGAAGTGTTTGAATAATGATTGCTATTGAAGTGTTAACAAATGAGTTGTAGTCTCGTTTGGGATTGTTTAGATATCAACGAATTATATCTGTGAGTCGATTAGAATAAATGAATGGAAATGGAATGAGATATTGATGTCATTATTGTTTGGACATGAAAAGATGTCGGTTGGTTTTAAGTATTGAACATTTATCTAATGCTTATATCTTAGTTAAATCTCATATATTGTTTTAGCACATCTCTACTGGGCTTTGGCTCACCCTACTTGGGAAACCATTTTTAGGTACAGGTGACATGCCGCCTCCAAGGACTTAGCTTGGGAGGTTTAGGAGCTGAAGGCTCCATTTTGTTATTTTGTTTTTGATGTTAAATGTTTATTCAAGCCGAGAGGGCTTTAATTGTAAAGAGCTTATGACTCACTTTTGTTGTAACCAAGCGATGTCTTGGAAAGATGTAAGCCCGTAGGGCATTTATTTTGTTGTTATCAATTAGAGTTATATGCTATATTTTCAAGATGAACATTTATGAAAGTGTAATGCATGTAATATCTTTTGTAATGTAGACTCTAATGAGTGAAGTATACCATTTTATTATGTTTATAGATCGTATGAATGGAATATTTATGTTGTATTTGGAGGGCGTTACACCTTCGCATGTGATAGATTATGAGCTACTTCAAATTAGAGAGGATTTTTCATATGAGGAGATGCCCATTCAGATTTTGGATTTGAAAGAGAAAATGTTGCGTACAAATGCCATTAAATTGGTTAAGGTACTATGGTGTAATCATGTGGTTGAAGAGGCGACTTGGGAACGTGAGAAGTACCCACATCTATTCTTATGATTTACTCAGGTTAGTTTCGAGGACGAAACTTTTCTCTTTTTTTTGGGGGGGGGGGGGGGAGAGAGAATGTGAGAACCCGAATATACAAATCAAATAAACAATTAAGTAATAATAATTTTACAATCTCAAATATTTTCATAGGGAATCCTAAAGTACAAATTAAGTATTGTTGGAGGGTCTTTTGATTAATTTTAAACCTACAATAAATTTATGGTGGAAATCTCTAATTTAGAGCCAAGATTTACTATAAAATAAATAAACAATAATAATAATAATAATAAAGAAAAAAAAAAAAAAAAAAAAGAGGTTACGGGAGTCAGATTATTTGAAGTGTGTGGGTAATCCTAAACTCTCACAATATTGAATTAGCGGCCATGAAGTCTAGAGAGAAGAGGAGATAGGCGTAGCTTTTGGTGAAAATTGAAGAACTAGTTTGGTGCTTGAATAACTCTATCCCCAAGGTAGAAATCAACATTTTGTAAATATAGTTATTTTGTATAGATGTTTATGTGCATTCTTCGGAACAAGAAGGAATGAAAGGTACTAATTAGGTGGCTTGAATATCAATTAGGTTAATAGTTGGTGCGGAACAGTGTAATGGCTATGGTAGATGTATGAAAATCAAGTATATGGCATCGGTTATATTCAATGAGTGTTTTTAAATGTGGAATAGGCAGCGTACTTAGCCACCACTATTTGTGAATATCATGTGATTTTTTTTTTTTTTAGGAATTAAATGATTACATGAAGTTGGGGGCGCAATTTATAAGTGGTTTTGGCAGCTGTTACTGGCTGTGCAATTTCAAATGCTAAGGTGAAATATCTTGGGATCATGGGGCCCACGTGTAGTTTTATTTTTTCTCACGTGGGATGTTTTTTATATGGTTGATTGGGTGTATATATATATATATTAGGCTTGTGGTTGGTTTTGGGCGCCACATGTTTGCTTTTGCTCAAGAAGCTGCTGGTTATATTAGTGGCATTGTGAAGCTGCTGGTTATATATTAGGCTTGTGGTTGCTTTTGCTTTTGATTTTGATTTTTTTTGAGGGGCTCACGTGGTGTACTTCGGCTATTTGCATAGCTTGAAGTGAAGCTAATTTTTGGGCCGTGGAATTTTTGGAATGCGACCTGAGTCAGTTCATGCCCATGCTGAATTTTTGGAATTTTTTGAGGGGCATACCCTATGTTTTTTTATATGGTTGATTGGGTGTATATAAATTATAAATGCTAAGGTGAAATATCTTGGGATCATGGGGCCCACGTGTAGTTTTATTTTTTCTCACGTGGGATGTTTTTTATATGGTTGATTGGGTGTATATAACCTCTTTACTTTTACATAAGATCTCATTCATATAACCTCTTTACTCTGATGTTATTTACTGGGCTTTCGCTCACTCTGTATTTATATGTATGTGGGTGAGTAGCGGAATGTCTAGTCCCAATGAACTTGTGAAGTTTACCGAGTTTTGTGGAGTTAGCCAAGGATCGCCTCACGAATGAGGCTTTTGTCTTTTGATTTTTTGTTCTATTTTGTTGGTCATGTTTGACCATGTCTGACCATGTCTCTATGTAAGTTTTTGTTTTGAATGTTAATGACATAGGTATGATCTTGGACATGTGAAATCTGTTATATATGTATGGGTGTGAATTATTAATATATAAAAAGTTATTGTTTATGCCATTTGTGCACAACCTCATTGAATAATTATGTTTCTACTTCTGACTCCATATAATTAAATATGATTTGATTTCTATCTGAAACCGTATATAATCTCATGATTATTGACCGATTATGATCTAAATCTCTAAGGATAGATTCGGATCATGACAGAGTCCAAATTTAAACCCATAAAAATAAAAAGAATAGAGATGAATATAAAGAGAAGCATAGAGAGAAGTTTATTCCTAACAAAAATGGCCCTATGGTTCATTGGGCTGATATTCCCACCTATAAGAGATCTGCAACTGTGTCAGCCCATTTTATGAGGAGTCTGGATCCTCTCCTTGAGGAGGGTCCTTCATTTCCTACGTACAACGGCTCAGATGAGCCGTTGGTCATCCAACAGCTGAGATAAAAAAAAAAAAAAAAAAAAATCAAAAATGAAATTTCGTCCATCTCCCGCCCAAAACAAAAACACATCTCAGAGGCTATACATTCACGAATTCACATACACTCTCAGTTTCACTCAGCCGCTCGTCCACCGAGCCCACCCTCACCAGCGAACCGGCGACCAGTCCCAACGGCGAACCCACTCGTAACCCCGCGACGACCATAGCTCCACTGCTTACGCTTCGTAAACCCAAAACCTTTTGTCTTCCTAAAATTACTCATGTAGAGACCCAAAAAAAAAAATGACGAACCCTTCTGTGTGTGTGTGTGTGTGTGTGTGTGTGTGTGGCAGAGCCTGTTAGTTGATCATGTGTTACGGTCAGCAACGATTGGTATCAAAGGACGATATTAGCACCCCCTGGACTCATCCTCCGCCGACCTACGCCGCCGTGGTGGAAGACCTGAGGCTCCGCTTGGCCGACACGGAGGCGCGTCTGGAGCGAGCCAGGGCCCGAGAGGCCGATCTCAGCCGCCGTCTCGACGAGATGAAGCGCTTCGTCTCTGTTATGGAGATCCTCGAGACCTACCTCAAGCGACACTTTCTCCGCCAACAACACGACGTCGCTCGTCTCTTTTCTCCGCTACCCCCAAATTAACAACCTAACAAAACCCACCCACAAAATCTCTATTTTTTATTTTTATTTTTATACAGTTGCTTGTTATGTCTATATCTTCTGCCTTTTTCTTTTTTTAATTTGATTTTTTTTATGTTGTTGTTGTTGTGGGTGTTATGTTTGTAATCTTTCTGGTAATGATTTCTATCAATATTTTTTTGCAATTGTCAGGGTTTGCCAAACCTTTGATGTGGGATTTTGTTGAATTGCGGTTCTATAATGGAAGAGATATATGGCTAATGGAGTGCGTTTTAAACCATTGGGAATTTTTGGGATGACTTGATTGAGTTGTTTGACGGGTAATTTCAATCTGAAAATATTGATTGTTGAATGGGGTGATGTAGACTGGGTGAACTTGATGACTTAGATTTTCATAGTTGTATAATTGTATTGTTGGCGAATGTCTTGGACAGGACAGTGGAGTGGAGAATTTATGCTTGGACATTGCATTTTATTGGTTTGTAATTGCAGTCATGGTATTGTTTAGGCATAGCTGTTAATTTTGGGAAATGCATTAAATTGTGATGCTGGGAAACAAGTAGAACCAAGAGTTGAGCACAAGCACAATCAGGAACAAACTCAAATAACAAAATTCTCTCTTTGTCCTAGTTGGTGGGTTTGTTTTGACAATCATCAAAACGATGGAATTCTCTTATTTGTGTGTCTATGATTGTTTTGTTTTTGTTGCCCAATTCTTGCTTCTACATACTTCTTTGTATCAAACTGAGAAGTAACTAAATTTAATGTAGTGTTTGCTACCTTGGGAAGTAACTAAATGATTTTGATATTCAATCTTGATATTCTACAAATGATTTTCTTGTAGAATATGTGAGTGATGTTCCACTTTCTTGCTAAGAATTTGGAAGGGAAAAAGTAAAAAAAACCAAAGAAACAAGGAAAAACAGAGCAAAAGAAAATAAACCCACTTTTTTTTTGCTTTTTTTCCTTATTCCTTCCTCTGTTGTGAGTGGTTCGAACAATCAATTGGATCATATGCAAATGCCAATTGAACCAAGAGATGTTTATTGAACCAACTGCAAACTAGAGATGTTTAACAACCAAGAGATGTTTATTGAACCAACTGCAAACTAGATTGAACAAAAATTCAGCATCTATAAACAACAAATTCAGCACAATTTCAATGTGAATACTTGCCATAACACACATTTCAGCCTAAGTTCAGCAACTATAAACAAAAAACAATTTCAGCAAACTATAAACAAAAAATTTCAACATATTTTCTTCAGTTCCTATGAACAAAACACAAAATAGAAGTCATCTCAACCATTGCCTTCTCAACGACTGCCTTCTCAACCACTTACAAGCAACAAACCATTATTGCAACCTTCATTTGAAACCATCTCATCTCAACCATATTCAAGAGAATATTCAATTTTCATATCAAACCATAACAAAAGTTCCATTGCAGTACAACAAATCACAACCAATATTTGATTACAAAATATAAAATAATTTCATTTCAAACCCATGATTAACATCATCATTACAAAACAAAACATAAGAAATGTCATAACTAAATCTTTCAGAATGAAATATTTTGCTTAAGCATTTCAATCTTCAACTTCAGCCTCTTGTTCCATAATTTGGTTATCAACAGCAACCATGCTTTGATTATTTCTGTCAAGAGCAGCTATAATCTTCACCTTCCAGATTGCAGTATTACCATTTGGCCATCCCACAAAAAACTCCTTTGAAACTTCCACATAATAGCAATATGACTACTAGTTGAAGTAGCAGACCTATTTTGCAGCATCTCCAATAACACTGCAGCAGTAATAGAGAAAATCCTCAAAGATCCAAATAAGTTAAGTTACAAGATATTTATTTATTTTCTCAGCAAATCCCTCAATCCAAACAATCAAGCTGATTTTCACGACTAGAAGAAAGAAGCCAATAAAAACACAAATCACGAGAGCATTGTAAAAATCAGAAACTCAAAAGAGAAAGATGATTGATTACATTTGGGTTCACAGAGACAGAGGACTCTGAGGCGGGGAGGGGAGTTTGGAACCCTGATAGATGGAGTTCGCCGCCGGTGAGGATGGAGTTCGCCGTCGGTAAGGATGGGTTCACCGGTGAGGATGGGGATGGGTTCGACGGAGGAGAGTGGTGTGTGACAGTGAGAGTGGTGTGTGAGAGTGAGAGTGAATGAGCTGTGTTGTTGTTTTGTTTGGGCGGGAACTCGAAAACATTTCATTTTTGATTTTTTTTTTTTTTTTTTAATCTGAGCCGTTGGATGACCAACGGGCTCATCTGAACCATTGCAAGCAGGAGCTCAAGGAGGATCCCTCAAGGAGAGGATCTGAACTCATTTATGAGTAATGTATACAAAAAGGATTTGTTCTCCCCATTATAGAACCTGTAAAACGTGGAATAACGGAAATGATGTATGTCATAACAATTATGTCTGGCAAACGACATATAATGAATTTTTGAATTCTTTATATGTTTAAAAGTTTCCAATGCCAGTTTGGAATTGAGTTCTTAAAACAATTTTTGAATTTTTGAGTTTTATTTTTATTTTTAAATGTATAATTTAAATATATTTAAAAAATAAAATCTTTATAAAAAAATTTAGAAAGAATTCAATAAACATAAAAAAAAAAAAAATACAAAAATGTACAACAAAAATATGAATTTACTGAAATTTTTTAAAAAATTTCACAAATTTTCTTATTTTTCAGTATATATTTAAGTGGATAAAAAAAATGATTAATTTATTTTAAAAAAAATTCACTAAAAATCAAAAAATATGAATTAAAAACTCTTAAATTATTTTTGAAAACTGTAAAATCAAAATATTTAATGTTTTTTGAAATAATTGTTAAGGTAGGATAATGAAATCCAATTTTTCTCTCTCATAAAAAGAACATAGTGTAATTTTTTTTTTAATTTTTTTAATTTTTAAAGTGTGTAGCATACTAGCATTATTGAATTATTTAGAGGTGAACTCAAGACTTAACTCCTTTACGCCAACGACTCACATTCAAGTCCAGAAGACATCAACATCAAGACACGAGGTTAAGTCCAAAATTTTATTTTATTTTTTTGAAATTTTTTAATTTTTAATCATGTGGGATTGTTGATGATGTTTCAAACTTAATTGTTCCTTGTGTTCCTTTGTCATGCATTGATTTCTTATCAATTCCTTTGAGACTTTATATTCTAACATTTCCTTACAATTGTTACCAAATGATACACATACATATACCATGTGTCAAATTTGGCACAAGGTCTAGTTATAGTGAAATATGTCATGTCAACAAAGTTGCCATGAAACATTGTACATCTCTCAACGAAATTTTCAAAAAAAAAAAGAAAAAAAAAGCACAATTAACTCTACAAAAAAAAAAAAAAAGTACAGAAAAATATAAATTTTAGGACTTCAAATGGACCACGAAAAAAAACAAAAAGAAAATATAAGAAACAAATTTTCTTTTCTTTTCCTTTTTTTTTTTTTTTTTGGCAGTGTTGGAAGAGTAATGGTTGAAAAATAGTGGTTGAAAGAATGATAATTAATCTGAGCAAAGCTAGTTGAGCCAAAGAATAGCAACTTGATCATTGGAAAAACATTGTTAAATTATTCCTCAAAAAAAAAAAAAAAAAAAAAAAAAAACGAAAGAAAAAAATTTGTTAAATTATAAATTTTTTACATGATTCATTGCTAAAATATAACTTTAGCTATTGAATTTAGTTAGTGACCATTGGAGAAACTCTAACACTAAAAACTGATCCATGATAGCTAAGTTGATATGAATGTAGTTTTCTCTTGTTTCACGTTCTTTTTTTCTCTCTTTTAAAGACTACTTGTCGCCCAGAAACATCATCTACTTAAATACAAAATTGTTGCCAAAAACAAAACAAAAAAAAAAAAAAAAAAGGAAAGAAAAATATATTTAGTGCTTGTTTGGCTAAGATTTTGGGACTAAAAAAACACAAAAAGATAAAATAAGCTATATAACCCAATAAGACAAAATACCACTTTTACGCATAATCATTATACTTTTTCTCTTACAAAAGTCAAAAAAGGCCCAAAATAAAAATCAAACGAGGCTAAAAAAACCAGGCTAAAAAAGTCTCAGGCTAAAAAAGTTAGCTATATTAGCCAATGTGCCATCGCCAACCCCAGCCTTTGGAAAATTACACTACTAGCTCTATATTCATAAGTATTTGTAAAATGTGTCATTGGATTGTCTCTTAATTTTTTCAAAATCTTTCTATTAATTTTATATTTTATTAATGTTTCACAATGTATAATGAGATGATTTCTAACTAATTGTATGCTACTTAGCATCAATAAGATTTACTTAATTTTATTTATAGAATAGATGTATGTCATTTCTTTTTATTTTTATTTCAAAAATAAAAAGTACACTTACATTTTATTTACTATATATTGTCAACCAACAAAATAGCTTTACTAATATTTCACAACTTTAGAAAAGAATTAAAAAGAAAAAAAAAAGAAAAACTTAATTAAAAATAAATAAAATAATAGCAGGATGCTAAGAAAAATGAAGTGTAGATTAAGTGTAGAAGAATGAAGTTTAGATTAAGGGTAGATTATTTGATCACATCATTTAAGTGTCCATAATAACTTCAGCAGAGACAAGAGCTTGTTTTCATGCCATACTCTTACTACCATACCACTCATAATTAAAAATAAACTAGCAAACTTGTTGAACCCTCAATCCTTAATAAGCATGTCTCGAACAAAGATACAATTTGCAAATTCACTGGTGTGGCTGGCATCAAAGAAGAGATATTGACATCTGTTGTCACATGGTGTAGAGTTTGGGATGCAAGCTAGTTCCCCATTAACATAGGTTCCGCAACACGGATCTTTTACATCTGTAAACCCTACACAACACAACACACATGCAGGAGACGGAAATAGCTACTTTACAGCGAAATGATGTTAAAAATAATAAAAAGAAAAAGAAAAAATAATAATAATGACCAGAAATCAATTATTTGTCAATTGAAAAAATAATGAAAATAAAAACAGTTACCATATTTTTCAGTGTCTGCCAATATATCTTGAAAAAGATCATGGCTGTTGGCCAGAGTGAGGGTAGCATCAGGATATTCATCCTGGATATTTTTTAGTGTCTGAGGAAGTTGTGAGTTGTATGGCATGATATTTTGATTCATCTGTTCATCGCACTGCCCATTTCCTGTCGTGTTTATCACCGACGGCAAGCATCCCAGAGGACCTATGTTGTTCACCACTAGATTTCTGGCTCCAATGTTATATAGTGTCTTGCAATAATGAAAACATTAAAGGATGGTTAGGTTAGACTCTAACCCAATCCATAGCCATGGAAGCTATCATCTTTCACACTTAAATTACAGTTGATCATTGATTAATAGCAATAATATAGTGTTAAAAATCAACAATCTGATTTGAATGCAATTAGTTAAAAGTTTACCTGCAAATACCATTTAAACTGGACTAAGAGAGAATTTGCAAAATATTCAAGGCCGTTGTAACAACCCCCACTCCACTCTAGTCATGCTTGCATATGTATTACATGATCTTGTCCCAATATGTTGCATTGCATTCCTTGATTTGTTTTGCATAAGTGTTGCTTGAATTCTATATTCCCTCTTGGCGTATGTGTGTTCCGCCGAGGTCATCTTGAGCCTAGGTCGCCCTTTGATACTCTTACACTTAGGACCATCTTGGGATTTCTCTGGTTGACCTCCACCCGCACCCTGACATATTGGCCGAGATATCATTATCTAGGCCGAGGTGTTCATCACCATGGCCGAGATGTGTACTATCTAGGCTGAGATGTTACCCTTGGACCCAAGTGATCTTGCCCTAGACTGGTACGACCTAGACCGAGGTATGGCACATCTAGGCCGAGGTGTGGCATAGCTGGGCCAAGTGTTGACCTTTTCTAGCCGAGGTCATTGTCTCTTTGCTTGCCGAAGTCTTGTTGTCAGCCGATGTCATTACTTGCCGGAGTCCCTTGCCGCCTAGCTTGTTGAATACACTTTGTCATAGTCTTGTCTTTTCAATCAGCCACCTTTTCAAGCAGAACCAACCAACCATTGCCACGTGTCCGGGCTGAGTGTTAAGTCAGCCGGCAAGCTTAGAAATGTATCATTTTGTATCATATCTTGTTCTTGAGGAGAGAGAAACTCTAGGAGGAGTTTTAGAGTGAGAGAGTAGATAGCAAGCTTGATCCTTGGAGTTCAAACCGTTAGATCCGAGTGTTGAGGTTATAATCTTAATCTACTCTTGCTATTCTTATTGATCATCTAGCTGCATTGCATGATCGAATCTGTCTTGCATGTCATGCGTTGATTTAAAGTTGATTTTAGAAAAGAAAGTTGGTGTTCATGAGTTCTTAAAGAAAAGCTCTGTTTGATCCGAAAGTTTGCAACAAGTTACATGTATTTGTGTTTGTTTTTGCAAGATCTTCTAGCATGGGTACCCAGGTCCATGTTTTTAAACTCATAGCATGAAATCTCAGGTTTTATAATCATAGGTTGTGATCCTTGCATTCATCTTCTTCATGATCTTTATGTTCATGTTCTTTATGTTCTTGAGCTGAGGAAAACCCAGATTTTTCCCGACCTCATTTATCCTCGAATGTGGCCCTCGGGACCACACCTCGGCGAGAAGGTGTGGGACCTCGGCCAAGACCTGGTTGGTGCCCAGCATGTTTCCCCGAGATGAGAAACAGTGTTTGTTTTGATTTGACTTAGTTTAGAAGAATGCCGAAATCATTTGTATGCATGTGAAGCTTGTTTAAAAGTGCATTCAATAGACTTGCTATGTGTTTGTAGGACTTGGACTCACCTTGACGCCGACGTTCGAAGAACTAAGTGAGTGGTATTTTAATAAAGATATGTTATAAAGCTTTGATAAAACCTTGTTTTGCCCTGCTCGGGAATTATTTACAAGCATGAATGATTATTCCTATTTTGCGTATCAAATATTGTATCTCGTTTTGATGACATTCTCGGGAAGTCCGTATGTGCTAGGGGACTATAAGCATTTGTAGCACAAAGTTTGGAAGTCCGTATGTGCTAGGGGACTATAAGCATTTGTAGCACAAAGTTTGGAAGTCCGTATGTGCTAGGGGACTATAAGCATTTGTAGCACAAGTCCTTAGTGTCCGGGGACTATAATGCAACGACACCATTATTTTGAGATCTCTCTTGTCTTGTCTTGCCTTGCCACTGATGGTTTTACCGCGTGGGTTTGTTTGTCCGGAATGTCATCTCTTGTATTATATTGATGTTAGTAAGCATCCCCTGAAGCTTGAAAGATTTGATAGATGAACTTGATTTATCCCTTGTGTTGTTTTGTTAAAAGATCTCGGATATCATTCATGTAAACCCCTTTATTATTTATACCATTCACTGAGTATCCAAGCTCACCCTCTCTATATATATGTAGGTGATGAGCAAGGCGGCGACGACGCCTAGATGTCTTTTGCCGATATGTTTTGCCGACGTGTTTTGGATTATGTTTTGCAACATCTTGAAGATTATGCTTCTTAGTTTTATTTCGTTGTATTTTGTATTTGATGGCTGAGAAGCCTTTTGGTCAAGATGTAATTTTTGTACTTCATTTTGTTGTATTTAAGCTATTATAGGATGTATGACATTTCATTTAACTTAAGCACTGCTCTTATGGACTACTTAGCTTTTAATTTATCGCTTCCGCATTTGTAAGCCCCATATGTATACTCTGATTGTGTGTGATTTTTCATAAGTCGGCCTTCGGTAATCTTGGATTACTGGCCATCACGGCACCATTCTACTAGGGGCGGTTTGGGGTCGTGACAGCCGTGGTGGTTGTTAAAGTTTAAGATGTAGTCATTGGCCCCCAGGGAGATGAAAAATATGGAATTTGCAAGATACTCAGCGAGCTCTTGTGGATCTTCAATCATACATGGCAGATCTTCCTGGACAGTCCTGTTAAATGCCTCAATCTGTTTTTGCAAACTCCAGCAATCCTTCTGAGAAACCAAGAGGAATTAAACTAGGGAGAGGCTTCTCACCGGTCCACAATGGTTGGGTAAATTGTAAATATATACATATATTAAAAACAAAAAGTCTAAAAAAAATGCAGATTTAGAGAATTCACAAGAAGCAAGAAAAGTTGCAAATATTTCACCTCGGGTGGTTTGGTGTTGGGGAAGATACCACACCCAGCAGAAGCATAATTGATGCCGTCCCTGGCAGTCTTCCTTTGTGCTTCCGTCAAGCTCAAATACGGAGGGGGTAATGAAAGATTATATAATATCGCTTCACGAATCACATCACAACACAGAAAATTGAATTTAAAACATTTACTACTTATAATGAGAATAAAACCAAACCAAACGGAAGAGTAATATAATACCAATGAAATCAGCAATTGTTTTTCCATTGGTAAAATGGCCAGTGGGGGTGTTGTTGAAATCAATGCCATAAGGCAAAGAATTAGCCCTTGGAGCGTTGTGGATGTAATTGTTGTTGCCGGCATCAACAGTGGAGTCCCCAAACACGTAGAGAGCAGCAACCGAGTTGGAAATCGGAATGGCTGAAAAGCATGATGAATCCAACTTAGAACTTTCATCAGAATTGGCAGAGAGAAAGAGAAGAAAGAGAAGCACAGGGGTAAGTGCAGCCATGCCAATCTATGGTGGGGAAAAATAGAAGAGAATGTGAAGAAAATGGAACAAGATGGGTCTGGTATTTATAGACTGCCAGATAGTCTATAAACCCAAAAACAGATATGAGAAATTGAATTTTAGAATACTATAAGAAATTACACTTTTGCCAACTAAAATTTTGGTTGCAAAAAAGTTTTTTTTAATCAGCATAAGTACTTTTGTGACAAAAAATTTTATTCGCTAATACATGTGGTTGTGGAAAGTAATTCATGACTAAAAAAAATCATTAATCGAATTAATCGACAAAAACAAGTATTTGACGACTAAACTTTTGGCCGTTTGAACATATAACTACTATGACTAAATGATTAAAAACAAATATTTCCGACTAAACTTTTGATTGTTGAACATATAACTATCGTACTAAATCATTTGATAGCTAAAATATTAGTCGCTAAAAGTATTGTTTCTCCGATAAAAAACGTTAGTGTGAGTAACAATATTTTGAAATCGGACTGGACAGACTGGTTGAACCGTCGACCAATCTAAAAGTTCAATTCGGGTACGGTTCAACTACATCGATTGGGCTCCCATTTTGTCAAATGGCAAGCAAATATGCAAAATTGTATTGCTTGGGAGAATTGAGCATAGAACCAGATCGAAGTAGCATGACAAATAACTATCATACCATATTCAACTTTTATTTATATTTGATAAATATATATCTATATTACATTTTCTTTCAATCATTAATATAATTGATGTATTTTATATATAATAAATATATTTATGCAATTGTAAATTTATCTTAAATTTTTTTAAAAAAATTAAATCAATGTATCCTAATTCTTATGTTATTATAAAATAAATTTTAATATATTTATAAAAGAATTATGACGTTATGGTTTGATTCCAGTTTGGCTCAACAGTTGAACTAGTGATCTCCCCACCTAATCCTTTTTTCTGGTTCTCTTACCAACCTGATTTTTAAAACATTAGCGAGTACTGAAACACCGACTAACATATAAAATTAATTTCAATCATTCAATGTATTTTCTATCCTTTTTTTTTTTTTTTGGGTTTAACTGTAACGCCCTCAAAATCAATAACCCATAACATACACAATAATAAGATGCATTACTTAAGAAAATAAACCACAATTCATTCATCAGAGTATTACTAAATAAAGACATTACATCTAACATCCAAAATAAATGCCCTACGGGCTTACATCTTGCCAAGCCAACACTTGGACACAAAATCATGAGTTCTCACTCAAATACAAATAAAGCCCTAGGCTTGAATGTTTACATGTAATTCAAATAAAAACAAATAACTAAAGACAAGGCTTCATAGTCCAAATCCTTCCAAGCTAAGTCCTTGGAGGTAGTGAATCACCTGGACCTGAAAATGATGTTCCCTTATAGGGTGAGCCACAGCCCAGCATAAATATACTAAACCAAATATAAGCATTGAATAAAGCAATAGCATTCAATAGATAGTTAACCAGGATATTCAATTATAACAGTATACAGTTTCATGACACTAATGTATATGACACATTTACTCATTATTAGCAATATGGCTCAGAACCTGGCCAAACTTACAAAAGTGAATTATATAACATGTTCACATTACTTCCAATATCAACAACACAAATGAGACTCAGGCTCATATCAAAACACTTCATACTTCCAGTTTGATACACATTTTAGTGCTGTATCAATAAAAACACTTCAATATAAATAAGCACACATAAAAGTGATGCTAATGGAGTCCATCCCCTATCTCCTCCCAAACAAAATCCGGTTTAGAGGTCCATCCCCTATCTTCCCCTAAACCGTGGAGTACATCCCCTATCTCCTCCCACACAATGCAACGTATGTAAACACATAACATATACAACACACAATCAATACACATAATGTCTGTATTAATTCAATAGTCGAAGTTAATGACTTAACCAATGTGATTAGTTTCGGTTATCCCTAATCCACATGCAATGTCTACAACAATCACGACTATCCTCCACCGATAGCCCAAAACAGTTATTTCTAGACTGGAAATAAATAAATCAACAATACGATAGGCGAGTGATTTAAATTAATCAACTACCCCATTTAATCAATAAATTCCTCAATTTCATGAATTTAACTAATTTCCCCAATTTTCCTTAAATTAAACATACAATTCAATTTAATAAAACAACTAGGGTTTTTCCCAAAATTACCAAAATACCCCCAACATATTAAAATACCAAAACTTAGAACAAAACTCATAAGTTGGAGTAGGAAATCCCTACCTCGAAGAAAGAACCCAAAATTAGAAGACGGAGATGATAACCCAAACTCCAAAGTGCTCCAAAACCAAGATTGTTCAGATTAAACTGAAGCCCTCGACCCACTCTATCTTTTTAATAAAGGATCTAGGGTAGAAACACACTCTAAGTAGATTAAACCTAAGAGAGAAGGTGGGTAGGGAGAGAGAGAACTCGGAACTAGGGTTTGGAGTCAAAAAGAGGATGAAAAACTGATTAAAATCCCGCTGCTGCCCATTTAAACTGGACAGGCTCGCTCGAGCGAAGACTTGGTCGCTCGAGCGACCAGACACAAGAAATCCTCGCTCGAGCGAAGAAAATCTCGCTCGAGCCAAAAACTCGATGCTTCAGGTCTGCAACCCAGAAGCTCGCTCGAGCGACGAAATGCTCGCTCGAGCGAATACTCGAAAACATACACCTCGCTCGCTCGAGCGAAGGAAGCTCGCTCGAGCCAAGAAACACATCTCTCAGGTCCTAAGCCCAGACGCAGACTCTCGCGGCTCGAGCGAAGGACTAAAAACAACTGCTCGCTCGAGCGACCAACTCCTCGCTCGAGCGATGGTCCCAAAATTCTGGACAGCAACACTTTGTTTCTAACCCAACCAACCTGTAACAAACCTGCCCATTGCATCCCATAATTCAAAAATAAGAATTAAAGGACGATAACAACAACTATACAAAGACAGGATCTACGGAACTGAAGTCCGGATCAAATGGGAAAAGACCGGGGTCGCTATAACCTCCCCCCCTTAAAAGAATTTCGTCCCCGAAATTAAGCATAAGTTTTTGAAAAACAGGTTTTTCTCAAATTCCAACAACATGACATTACAATAATGAACAACTTGACCCAATACCGTCATTTCATCTCTTATCAAGAGGCATCTCACATTATGTATATAAAACAACATTATTACAACCTGCAACAATATTATGCATTTTCCTTTCAATCTCAACAGTTTCAATATCATATTCAATTTCATGATAGAACTCGAATTCAACAATATATTCAACATAATCAATGTTATACTAAACTTCCATTATAAGGCAAGTTTCAAAATATTAACATTAAACCAAAACATTCTCAATGCTTTCCAACTTAAGACATATATAAAGTTCTTAAGTTCAACAATATTACAAAATCTTAATACAAAATTACAAATCAATAAACATGTCCGGATATTTCTCGCGGACTTCCAATTCACGTTCCAAGTGGCTTCCTCCACCCCGTGATGTTTCCACAGAACCTTTACCAAAGGAATGGTCTTGCCTCGCAAAACTTGATCCCGTCTATCCAAGACTCGAATCGGTCTCTCCTCATACGAGACATCCTCGTCAACCACTAAATCAGTCCAATCCAACACATGTGATGGATCCGGCTCATACTTCCGAAGCATACTCACATGAAACACATCATGAACTCCGGACAACAGCGGTGGCAAAGCTAAACGATAAGCAGCTTCGCCAATCCTCTCGAGGATCTCAAAAGGACCAATGAACCGAGGGGACAACTTCCCGCTCTTCCCAAACCTCATCAATCCCCGTCTAGGTGATATCTTCAGAAAGACATGATCACCCACCTCAAACACCAAAGGTCTCCTCCTACGGTCGGCATAAGATTCTGACGACTCTGGGCTGTAACAAGTCTCTTACGGATAAGCTCAACTTTCTCCGTCGTTTCCCTCACCAATTCCGGACCCAACAGAGGTGCATCACCCACCTCGGCCCAACAAATTGGAGATCTACACGGTCGGCCATACAATGCCTCAAACGGTGCCATACCAATACTAGACTGGAAACTGTTGTTGTATGCAAACTCCACCAAAGCAGGTGCCTCTCCCACGATCCACTAAAGTCAAGAACACAACCTCGAAGCATATCCTCAAGGGTCTGAATAGTACGCTCGACTGCCCATCAGTCTGAGGATGATAAGCCGTGCTAAAGGTCAACTTAGTGCCTAAAGCACTCTGCAAACTCTGCCACAACCTGGCAGTGAAACGAGGATCTCTATCTGAGACGATCGTCACTGGGACCCAGTGCAACCTCACTATGTCCCGAATATATAAGTCGGCCAGATGCTCTACTGAATCTCTAACGCGCATAGGAATGAAGTGCGCCGACTTAGTCAATCGGTCTACAACCACCCAAATAGCGTCACTACCCCGCTTAGTCTTCGGAAGACCTACAACAAAGTCCATAGTGACATGCTCCCACTTCCACTCGGCAATAGGCAAGGGTTGCAACAAACCCGCTGGCCTCTGATGCTCAGCCTTCACTTGCTGACAAGTAAGGCACCTTCACACGAAAGCTGCCATGTCTCTTTTCATACCCCGGCCACCAAACTGGCGACCCAAATCCCGATACATCTTAGTACCGTCCTGGATGCACCGCAAGGCGCGAATGATGAAACTCTCGGAGTACCCCTTCCCTCTCGGCAAGACTCCGGCACAAACAGACGGTCTCGGTATCTCACACCTCAGGTCAGGGATACACCGTCAAACCCTTCTCAACCTTCCCACCGGAAATCTTCTCACGGAGGATTCTACCTCAAGTCACCCCTCTGAGCCTCTAACACTCGAGTCACAAGTGTAGGCTGCGCAACAACAGAAAACAAGGCCGCAGCCTCAACTGATTCGCCCAAAAGCAAATCGAACTCCCCAAGTGCACCCAACATCTCCCATTCTCGGATGGCTATACTAGCAACGTCACCAACAGATTTCCTGCTAAGGGCATCTGCCACAACATTGGCCTTCCCCGCAACATTGGCCTTCCCCGGATGATAATGCAACTCGAAGTCATAATCCTCAATAAACTCCATCCACCTCCTCTGTCTCAAATTCAAGTCTTTCTGTGTAAACAGATATTTCAGACTCTTATGATCCGAGAATACCTCGAACTTCTCACCATAAAGATAATGCCTCCAAATCTTCAAGGCAAATATCACAGCTGCTAACTCTAGATCGTGCGTAGGGTAATTCTTCTCGTGAATTTTCAACTGACGTGAACCATAGGCAACCACTTTCCCTTCTTGCATTAACACACAACCCAAACCCTCTCGTGAGGCGTCACAATAGACTGCATAACCCAACCCTCTCTCCGGAATAATCAAGACTGGAGCGGTGGTCAGTCTAACTTTCAACTCCTGGAACGACTTTTCACAAGTCTCACTCCATACAAACTTGACTCCCTTCCGAGTCAATCTAGTCAAAGGCGAAGCTAACCTGGAGAAATCCTTCACAAACCGACGATAGTACCCAGCTAATCCCAGAAAACTGCGGATCTCAAACACACTCTTAGGCTGTGCCCAATCTTGCACTGCCTCCGTCTTGGATGTATCAACAGACACCCCTTCCCCAGAAACTACGTGGCCTAAGAACTTCACCTCTTCTAGCCAGAACTCACACTTCCCAAACTTAGCATAAAGCTTATGGGCTCTAAGTAGCTCAAGCACCACTCTCAAGTGTTCCTTGTGCTCCTCCTCCGAAGGTGAATAAATCAAGATGTCGTCCACGTAGACGACTACAAAACGATCTAAGAATTCCCGGAAGATCCGGTTCATCAAATCCATAAACACTGCAGGTGCATTGGTGAGCCCAAACGGCATCACCAGAAACTCATAGTGGCCATACCGTGTACGGAATGCCGTCTTCGGAATATCCTCCTCCCTGACTCTCAACTGATGATAACCCGATCTCAAGTCTATCTTAGAAAAACAACGGGAACCCTTCAGCTGATCAAACAAATCATCTATACGAGGCATAGGGTACTTATTCTTAACCGTCACCCGATTCAACTTCCGGTAATCTATACAAAGTCTCAAAGCACCACCTTTCTTTTTAACAAAGAGGGCTGGCGCTCCCCACGGCGAAACACTAGGACGGATATAGCCCTTATCTAGCAACTCCTGGAGCTGAATCTTCAACTCCACTAACTCAGCTGGGGCAAAACGATAAGGTGCCATAGAAATCGGCGCCGTGCCGGGCACTAGGTCAATAGAGAACTCAATCTCTCGATGCGGTGGCAAGCCAACAAGATCCTCTGGAAAGACGTCCGAGTACTCACAAACAACCCTTGGCAACACAATTTGGGTCTCATCACACTCACTACTCAAAAAGCTAGCAAGTAGACCACTAAGCTCACTCCGCCCTCGCGAATCATACCCCGGTGGCAAAACACTACCAACCCGGTCCCCCAGAAAATGAAAACACTCCCCGCCCACGGTACAACAAGTGACCCTCTGGCGGTAGCAATCAATAACTGCCCGGTATGACGATAACCAGTCCATACCCAAATAACATCGAAGCTCTTCATGGGCATAACTACAAAAGGAAACGGAAGTCTATGATAGTCGACCTCTATATCACAACCCCTAACACCTTGTTTCAAGATCAATTCACCCCCAAGAGGTGACACTACACAAATAGGAGACGCTAACTGAGCTAACTCCAACTCCAAAACAGATGCAAATGCGGCAGACACAAAGGAATGAGATGCACCCGTATCAATCAAAACATTAGCAACCGAGTTGCAAAACAAGAAGGTACCTCTCACAACCGATGGAGCCGGTACAAGGTCCTGCGCAGTAACAGCATACACGCGCCCAGACGACCTCTGATCAACCTGCTCACCCCTAGGAGCATAAGACTGCTGCACAGACTGGGACGATGAAGCCCCCTGATTGGCCCTCGAGGCCTGACCCGACTGAGCTGGCTGCTGACCCTGAGTCTGCCTCAAACTAGATGCACTAGGTGTGCCACCCAACTACGGGCAATACCTCTTCATGTGCCCTGCCTGACCGCACTGAAAACAAGTGAGCGGCTGGCCTCTACCCTGACTCTGGCTCTGAGATCGAGCCGAAGAAGATGCTGCTCTCTGTACTCCTCCCCTCTGAGGACAAACTAGAGACTTGTGGCCCAGCTGGCCACACTTGAAACAGGTAATGTCTCCCTGGCTGCCTTTCCCCGAACTAGCACTCTGCACCGGAAAGGTCGATCTAGAGAAGCTACTCTCAGACTGCTGAGGGTTAAAACCCTTCTGTCTCCTGCCATCACTCTGGCCATCCTGACTCCTCTTGGAGCCTTCCTGCCCTTCCTCCTCTTCCTGCATCATGATCTCAGTATGGGCTGCAGCATCAACCAGACGCCCATAATCCCGAATCATAGACCCTACAACTCTCAGCTTGAGGCCACGCCTCAACTTCTTCTCAAACTCAATGCAACGGCGTTCCTCAGACGCCACCAACTCAGGTGCAAACCTGGACAAACTAGTGAATGAAGCCTCAAACTCGGCCACTGAAGAACTCGACTGTTTAAGCTGACAGAACTGGTCTCTCAGCTTCTCCCTTACTGCCGGAGATAAGAACCTCTCCTGGAAAGCATTCACAAAAGCCTCCCATGTACCTCCTATACGACCTTTGGTGAATTTCCACCACTGACCCGCATCCCCCTTCAGCTGGAAAGATGCCAAAGTCACCTTCAACCCCTCGTCTTCGATGCCAAGCATCTCAAACGTCTTCGTTGTCTGTTCGAGCCATTCATCTGCCTTAAGCGGCTCTTTAGGATCACCCACAAATTCATCCGGATTGGACCGGAAGAACTCCCTCTTCAGAAAAGAAGGTCCAGCATCTGCAACAACAACTTGGGCTGGATTCGCAGCCCTCAGAATGCCAACTGATTCCCTGAATGCCCCTGCTATCTCTCGGGCTAAAGCGCCCATAGCCTGCTGGCCTACTGGCTCGGCCACATTGGCCTGACCAACTCCCTCCTGCACTGCCGGAATCTCCTGTACTACCGGAATCTCCTCCGGCACAGGCACTTCCTGCCTACCCGGCCTACCACGCCTACCGCGTCCTCGTCCTCGTCCTGACATCCTATTAAAAGAAACAAAGACGTTAGCACATTAATAAATGTGTCGAAGCTAAACACTCGCGTCCTAATGCATTGGACAACAATAATTCACTCCACGTAAGCACATAATCACATAAGCACCTACGAATTTCATTCCCGGATAATGATAGTCCCAAAGCGTTACTATAGTTCCGGTTGGAAGCAGCAGTGATCAAGTGCCTTTCCAACAAGACTACTAGAAACTCAATGGTCCAATCAACATCCTAGAAACTACGTTCCATACCCACATAATCACATAAACATGTTATCAAGTAAACATATAACATTACACGAAGTCTCTATCAAACGAGACGAACCCATTGTGATACTAATCACTTCCCACGTACCCAAAGTATTCAAACCCGGTACGCTCTGATACCAAGTTGTAACGCCCTCAAAATCAATAACCCATAACATACACAATAATAAGATGCATTACTTAAGAAAATAAACCACAATTCATTCATCAGAGTATTACTAAATAAAGACATTACATCTAACATCCAAAATAAATGCCCTACGGGCTTACATCTTGCCAAGCCAACACTTGGACACAAAATCATGAGTTCTCACTCAAATACAAATAAAGCCCTAGGCTTGAATGTTTACATGTAATTCAAATAAAAACAAATAACTAAAGACAAGGCTTCATAGTCCAAATCCTTCCAAGCTAAGTCCTTGGAGGTAGTGAATCACCTGGACCTGAAAATGATGTTCCCTTATAGGGTGAGCCACAGCCCAGCATAAATATACTAAACCAAATATAAGCATTGAATAAAGCAATAGCATTCAATAGATAGTTAACCAGGATATTCAATTATAACAGTATACAGTTTCATGACACTAATGTATATGACACATTTACTCATTATTAGCAATAAGGCTCAGAACCTGGCCAAACTTACAAAAGTGAATTATATAACATGTTCACATTACTTCCAATATCAACAACACAAATGAGACTCAGGCTCATATCAAAACACTTCATACTTCCAGTTTGATACACATTTTAGTGCTGTATCAATAAAAACACTTCAATATAAATAAGCACACATAAAAGTGATGCTAATGGAGTCCATCCCCTATCTCCTCCCAAACAAAATCCGGTTTAGAGGTCCATCCCCTATCTTCCCCTAAACCGTGGAGTACATCCCCTATCTCCTCCCACACAATGCAATGTATGTAAACACATAACATATACAACACACAATCAATACACATAATGTCTGTATTAATTCAATAGTCGAAGTTAATGACTTAACCAATGTGATTAGTTTCGGTTATCCCTAATCCACATGTAATGTCTACAACAATCACGACTATCCTCCACCGATAGCCCAAAACAGTTATTTCTAGACTGGAAATAAATAAATCAACAATACGATAGGCGAGTGATTTAAATTAATCAACTACCCCATTTAATCAATAAATTCCTCAATTTCATGAATTTAACTAATTTCCCCAATTTTCCTTAAATTAAACATACAATTCAATTTAATAAAACAACTAGGGTTTTTCCCAAAATTACCAAAATACCCCCAACATATTAAAATACCAAAACTTAGAACAAAACTCATAAGTTGGAGTAGGAAATCCCTACCTCGAAGAAAGAACCCAAAATTAGAAGACGGAGATGATAACCCAAACTCCAAAGTGCTCCAAAACCAAGATTGTTCAGATTAAACTGAAGCCCTCGACCCACTCTATCTTTTTAATAAAGGATCTAGGGTAGAAACACACTCTAAGTAGATCAAACCTAAGAGAGAAGGTGAGTAGGGAGAGAGAGAACTCGGAACTAGGGTTTGGAGTCAAAAAGAGGATGAAAAACTGATTAAAATCCCGCTGCTGCCCATTTAAACTGGACAGGCTCGCTCGAGCGAAGACTTGGTCGCTCGAGCGACCAGACACAAGAAATCCTCGCTCGAGCGAAGAAAATCTCGCTCGAGCCAAAAACTCGATGCTTCAAGTCTGCAACCCAGAAGCTCGCTCGAGCGACGAAATGCTCGCTCGAGCGAATACTCGAAAACATACACCTCGCTCGCTCGAGCGAAGGAAGCTCGCTCGAGCCAAGAAACACATCTCTCAGGTCCTAAGCCCAGACGCAGACTCTCGCTCGAGCGACCAAAACCTGGCTCGAGCGAAGGACTAAAAACAACTGCTCGCTCGAGCGACCAACTCCTCGCTCGAGCGATGGTCCAAAATTCTGGACAGCAACACTTTGTTTCTAACCCAACCAACCTGTAACAAACCTGCCCATTACATCCCATAATTCAAAAATAAGAAATTAAAGGACGATAACAACAATTATACAAAGACAGGATCTACGGAACTGAAGTCCGGATCAAATGGGAAAAGACCGGGGTCGCTATAACCTCCCCCCCTTAAAAGAATTTCGTCCCCGAAATTAAGCATAAGTTTTTGAAAACAGGTTTTTCTCAAATTCCAACAACATGACATTACAATAATGAACAACTTGACCCAATACCGGTCATTTCATCTCTTATCAAGAGGCATCTCACATTATGTATATAAAACAACATATATTACAACCTGCAACAATATTATGCATTTTTCCTTTCAATCTCAACAGTTTCAATATCATATTCAATTTCATGATAGAACTCGAATTCAACAATATATTCAACATAATCAATGTTATACTAAACTTCCATTATAAGGCAAGTTTCAAAATATTAACATTAAACCAAAACATTCTCAATGCTTTCCAACTTAAGACATATATAAAGTTCTTAAGTTCAACAATATTACAAAATCTTAATACAAAATTACAAATCAATAAACATGTCCGGATATTTCTCGCGGACTTCCAATTCACGTTCCCAAGTGGCTTCCTCCACCCCGTGATGTTTCCACAGAACCTTTACCAAAGGAATGGTCTTGCCTCGCAAAACTTGATCCCGTCTATCCAAGACTCGAATCGGTCTCTCCTCATACGAGACATCCTCGTCAACCACTAAATCAGTCCAATCCAACACATGTGATGGATCCGGCTCATACTTCCGAAGCATACTCACATGAAACACATCATGAACTCCGGACAACAGCGGTGGCAAAGCTAAACGATAAGCAGCTTCGCCAATCCTCTCGAGGATCTCAAAAGGACCAATGAACCGAGGGGACAACTTCCCGCTCTTCCCAAACCTCATCAATCCCCGTCTAGGTGATATCTTCAGAAAGACATGATCACCCACCTCAAACACCAAAGGTCTCCTCCTACGGTCGGCATAAGATTTCTGACGACTCTGGGCTGTAACAAGTCTCTTACGGATAAGCTCAACTTTCTCCGTCGTTTCCCTCACCAATTCCGGACCCAACAGAGGTGCATCACCCACCTCGGCCCAACAAATTGGAGATCTACACGGTCGGCCATACAAGGCCTCAAACGGTGCCATACCAATACTAGACTGGAAACTGTTGTTGTATGCAAACTCCACCAAAGGCAGGTGCCTCTCCCACGATCCACTAAAGTCAAGAACACAACCTCGAAGCATATCCTCAAGGGTCTGAATAGTACGCTCGGACTGCCCATCAGTCTGAGGATGATAAGCCGTGCTAAAGGTCAACTTAGTGCCTAAAGCACTCTGCAAACTCTGCCACAACCTGGCAGTGAAACGAGGATCTCTATCTGAGACGATCGTCACTGGGACCCAGTGCAACCTCACTATGTCCCGAATATATAAGTCGGCCAGATGCTCTACTGAATCTCTAACGCGCATAGGAATGAAGTGCGCCGACTTAGTCAATCGGTCTACAACCACCCAAATAGCGTCACTACCCCGCTTAGTCTTCGGAAGACCTACAACAAAGTCCATAGTGACATGCTCCCACTTCCACTCGGCAATAGGCAAGGGTTGCAACAAACCCGCTGGCCTCTGATGCTCAGCCTTCACTTGCTGACAAGTAAGGCACCTTCACACGAAAGCTGCCATGTCTCTTTTCATACCCCGCCACCAAAACTGGCGACCCAAATCCCGATACATCTTAGTACCTCCTGGATGCACCGCAAGGCGCGAATGATGAAACTCTCGGAGTACCTCCTCTCGGCAAGACTCCGGCACAAACAGACGGTCTCGGTATCTCACACTCAGGTCGGGATACACCGTCAAACCCTTCTCAACCTTCCCACCGGAAATCTTCTCACGGAGGGATTCTACCTCAAGGTCACCCCTCTGAGCCTCTAACACTCGAGTCACAAGTGTAGGCTGCGCAACAACAGAAAACAAGGCCGCAGCCTCAACTGATTCGCCCAAAAGCAAATCGAACTCCCCAAGTGCACCCAACATCTCCCATTCTCGGATGGCTATACTAGCAACGTCACCAACAGATTTCCTGCTAAGGGCATCTGCCACAACATTGGCCTTCCCCGGATGATAATGCAACTCGAAGTCATAATCCTCAATAAACTCCATCCACCTCCTCTGTCTCAAATTCAAGTCTTTCTGTGTAAACAGATATTTCAGACTCTTATGATCCGAGAATACCTCGAACTTCTCACCATAAAGATAATGCCTCCAAATCTTCAAGGCAAATATCACAGCTGCTAACTCTAGATCGTGCGTAGGGTAATTCTTCTCGTGAATTTTCAACTGACGTGAACCATAGGCAACCACTTTCCCTTCTTGCATTAACACACAACCCAAACCCTCTCGTGAGGCGTCACAATAGACTGCATAACCCAACCCTCTCTCCGGAATAATCAAGACTGGAGCGGTGGTCAGTCTAACTTTCAACTCCTGGAACGACTTTTCACAAGTCTCACTCCATACAAACTTGACTCCCTTCCGAGTCAATCTAGTCAAAGGCGAAGCTAACCTGGAGAAATCCTTCACAAACCGACGATAGTACCCAGCTAATCCCAGAAAACTGCGGATCTCAAACACACTCTTAGGCTGTGCCCAATCTTGCACTGCCTCCGTCTTGGATGTATCAACAGACACCCCTTCCCCAGAAACTACGTGGCCTAAGAACTTCACCTCTTCTAGCCAGAACTCACACTTCCCAAACTTAGCATAAAGCTTATGGGCTCTAAGTAGCTCAAGCACCACTCTCAAGTGTTCCTTGTGCTCCTCCTCCGAAGGTGAATAAATCAAGATGTCGTCCACGTAGACGACTACAAAACGATCTAAGAATTCCCGGAAGATCCGGTTCATCAAATCCATAAACACTGCAGGTGCATTGGTGAGCCCAAACGGCATCACCAGAAACTCATAGTGGCCATACCGTGTACGGAATGCCGTCTTCGGAATATCCTCCTCCCTGACTCTCAACTGATGATAACCCGATCTCAAGTCTATCTTAGAAAAACAACGGGAACCCTTCAGCTGATCAAACAAATCATCTATACGAGGCATAGGGTACTTATTCTTAACCGTCACCCGATTCAACTTCCGGTAATCTATACAAAGTCTCAAAGCACCACCTTTCTTTTTAACAAAGAGGGCTGGCGCTCCCCACGGCGAAACACTAGGACGGATATAGCCCTTATCTAGCAACTCCTGGAGCTGAATCTTCAACTCCACTAACTCAGCTGGGGCAAAACGATAAGGTGCCATAGAAATCGGCGCCGTGCCGGGCACTAGGTCAATAGAGAACTCAATCTCTCGATGCGGTGGCAAGCCAACAAGATCCTCTGGAAAGACGTCCGAGTACTCACAAACAACCCTTGGCAACACAATTTGGGTCTCATCACACTCACTACTCAAAAAGCTAGCAAGTAGACCACTAAGCTCACTCCGCCCTCGCGAATCATACCCCGGTGGCAAAACACTACCAACCCGGTCCCCCAGAAAATGAAAACACTCCCCGCCCACGGTACAACAAGTGACCCTCTGGCGGTAGCAATCAATAACTGCCCGGTATGACGATAACCAGTCCATACCCAAATAACATCGAAGCTCTTCATGGGCATAACTACAAAAGGAAACGGAAGTCTATGATAGTCGACCTCTATATCACAACCCCTAACACCTTGTTTCAAGATCAATTCACCCCCAAGAGGTGACACTACACAAATAGGAGACGCTAACTGAGCTAACTCCAACTCCAAAACAGATGCAAATGCGGCAGACACAAAGGAATGAGATGCACCCGTATCAATCAAAACATTAGCAACCGAGTTGCAAAACAAGAAGGTACCTCTCACAACCGATGGAGCCGGTACAAGGTCCTGCGCAGTAACAGCATACACGCGCCCAGACGACCTCTGATCAACCTGCTCACCCCTAGGAGCATAAGACTGCTGCACAGACTGGGACGATGAAGCCCCCTGATTGGCCCTCGAGGCCTGACCCGACTGAGCTGGCTGCTGACCCTGAGTCTGCCTCAAACTAGATGCACTAGGTGTGCCACCCAACTACGGGCAATACCTCTTCATGTGCCCTGCCTGACCGCACTGAAAACAAGTGAGCGGCTGGCCTCTACCCTGACTCTGGCTCTGAGATCGAGCCGAAGAAGATGCTGCTCTCTGTACTCCTCCCCTCTGAGGACAAACTAGAGACTTGTGGCCCAGCTGGCCACACTTGAAACAGGTAATGTCTCCCTGGCTGCCTTTCCCCGAACTAGCACTCTGCACCGGAAAGGTCGATCTAGAGAAGCTACTCTCAGACTGCTGAGGGTTAAAACCCTTCTGTCTCCTGCCATCACTCTGGCCATCCTGACTCCTCTTGGAGCCTTCCTGCCCTTCCTCCTCTTCCTGCATCATGATCTCAGTATGGGCTGCAGCATCAACCAGACGCCCATAATCCCGAATCATAGACCCTACAACTCTCAGCTTGAGGCCACGCCTCAACTTCTTCTCAAACTCAATGCAACGGCGTTCCTCAGACGCCACCAACTCAGGTGCAAACCTGGACAAACTAGTGAATGAAGCCTCAAACTCGGCCACTGAAGAACTCGACTGTTTAAGCTGACAGAACTGGTCTCTCAGCTTCTCCCTTACTGCCGGAGATAAGAACCTCTCCTGGAAAGCATTCACAAAAGCCTCCCATGTACCTCCTATACGACCTTTGGTGAATTTCCACCACTGACCCGCATCCCCCTTCAGCTGGAAAGATGCCAAAGTCACCTTCAACCCCTCGTCTTCGATGCCAAGCATCTCAAACGTCTTCGTTGTCTGTTCGAGCCATTCATCTGCCTTAAGCGGCTCTTTAGGATCACCCACAAATTCATCCGGATTGGACCGGAAGAACTCCCTCTTCAGAAAAGAAGGTCCAGCATCTGCAACAACAACTTGGGCTGGATTCGCAGCCCTCAGAATGCCAACTGATTCCCTGAATGCCCCTGCTATCTCTCGGGCTAAAGCGCCCATAGCCTGCTGGCCTACTGGCTCGGCCACATTGGCCTGACCAACTCCCTCCTGCACTGCCGGAATCTCCTGTACTACCGGAATCTCCTCCGGCACAGGCACTTCCTGCCTACCCGGCCTACCACGCCTACCGCGTCCTCGTCCTCGTCCTGACATCCTATTAAAAGAAACAAAGACATTAGCACATTAATAAATGTGTCGAAGCTAAACACTCGCGTCCTAATGCATTGGACAACAATAATTCACTCCACGTAAGCACATAATCACATAAGCACCTACGAATTTCATTCCCGGATAATGATAGTCCCAAAGCGTTACTATAGTTCCGGTTGGAAGCAGCAGTGATCAAGTGCCTTTCCAACAAGACTACTAGAAACTCAATGGTCCAATCAACATCCTAGAAACTACGTTCCATACCCACATAATCACATAAACATGTTATCAAGTAAACATATAACATTACACGAAGTCTCTATCAAACGAGACGAACCCATTGTGATACTAATCACTTCCCACGTACCCAAAGTATTCAAACCCGGTACGCTCTGATACCAAGTTGTAACGCCCTCAAAATCAATAACCCATAACATACACAATAATAAGATGCATTACTTAAGAAAATAAACCACAATTCATTCATCAGAGTATTACTAAATAAAGACATTACATCTAACATCCAAAATAAATGCCCTACGGGCTTACATCTTGCCAAGCCAACACTTGGACACAAAATCATGAGTTCTCACTCAAATACAAATAAAGCCCTAGGCTTGAATGTTTACATGTAATTCAAATAAAAACAAATAACTAAAGACAAGGCTTCATAGTCCAAATCCTTCCAAGCTAAGTCCTTGGAGGTAGTGAATCACCTGGACCTGAAAATGATGTTCCCTTATAGGGTGAGCCACAGCCCAGCATAAATATACTAAACCAAATATAAGCATTGAATAAAGCAATAGCATTCAATAGATAGTTAACCAGGATATTCAATTATAACAGTATACAGTTTCATGACACTAATGTATATGACACATTTACTCATTATTAGCAATAAGGCTCAGAACCTGGCCAAACTTACAAAAGTGAATTATATAACATGTTCACATTACTTCCAATATCAACAACACAAATGAGACTCAGGCTCATATCAAAACACTTCATACTTCCAGTTTGATACACATTTTAGTGCTGTATCAATAAAAACACTTCAATATAAATAAGCACACATAAAAGTGATGCTAATGGAGTCCATCCCCTATCTCCTCCCAAACAAAATCCGGTTTAGAGGTCCATCCCCTATCTTCCCCTAAACCGTGGAGTACATCCCCTATCTCCTCCCACACAATGCAATGTATGTAAACACATAACATATACAACACACAATCAATACACATAATGTCTGTATTAATTCAATAGTCGAAGTTAATGACTTAACCAATGTGATTAGTTTCGGTTATCCCTAATCCACATGTAATGTCTACAACAATCACGACTATCCTCCACCGATAGCCCAAAACAGTTATTTCTAGACTGGAAATAAATAAATCAACAATACGATAGGCGAGTGATTTAAATTAATCAACTACCCCATTTAATCAATAAATTCCTCAATTTCATGAATTTAACTAATTTCCCCAATTTTCCTTAAATTAAACATACAATTCAATTTAATAAAACAACTAGGGTTTTTCCCAAAATTACCAAAATACCCCCAACATATTAAAATACCAAAACTTAGAACAAAACTCATAAGTTGGAGTAGGAAATCCCTACCTCGAAGAAAGAACCCAAAATTAGAAGACGGAGATGATAACCCAAACTCCAAAGTGCTCCAAAACCAAGATTGTTCAGATTAAACTGAAGCCCTCGACCCACTCTATCTTTTTAATAAAGGATCTAGGGTAGAAACACACTCTAAGTAGATCAAACCTAAGAGAGAAGGTGAGTAGGGAGAGAGAGAACTCGGAACTAGGGTTTGGAGTCAAAAAGAGGATGAAAAACTGATTAAAATCCCGCTGCTGCCCATTTAAACTGGACAGGCTCGCTCGAGCGAAGACTTGGTCGCTCGAGCGACCAGACACAAGAAATCCTCGCTCGAGCGAAGAAAATCTCGCTCGAGCCAAAAACTCGATGCTTCAAGTCTGCAACCCAGAAGCTCGCTCGAGCGACGAAATGCTCGCTCGAGCGAATACTCGAAAACATACACCTCGCTCGCTCGAGCGAAGGAAGCTCGCTCGAGCCAAGAAACACATCTCTCAGGTCCTAAGCCCAGACGCAGACTCTCGCTCAAGCGACCAAAACCTGGCTCGAGCGAAGGACTAAAAACAACTGCTCGCTCGAGCGACCAACTCCTCGCTCGAGCGATGGTCCAAAATTCTGGACAGCAACACTTTGTTTCTAACCCAACCAACCTGTAACAAACCTGCCCATTGCATCCCATAATTCAGAAATAAGAAATTAAAGGACGATAACAACAATTATACAAAGACAGGATCTACGGAACTGAAGTCCGGATACGATAATCAAATGGGAAAAGACCGGGGTCGCTATATTAACTGGACAATTGCTTAGCAACAATACTACAAATCCATAATTATCTACCTAGAATTTGCCCAGAAACAATAATCAATGGTTCAAATTCATTTCACTAGTAAACGCCACACTTCATCAATTTAATTTCCACCACACGTACTCATTCTGAGTAAAATCTAGATCCTTGATTCTAGGATCCCAAACTTTTCCATTGCTCAGTAGCCATTAACTACACTAAAAGTGTATTAACCTAGAAAATATCTTTAAGAAAATATTTAAGATCCACAAACAAGTCTCACATGTGTATCTATAATATTGTGATATTATACGTGCCAATTTTTAATTTGTTATACATCTAATAATATGGGGCCTCTCCCTCTTACCACATCATTGTAAATAGATTTATAGATTAAAAGTGTAGGTATGTAACATTTCTCTAGAATTTAAACCCCATATTTAAATTGATAGGGCCCCTCTCTCTTACCACATCATTGTAAATTTCACTAAATCAGACTTGGTCAACGAAATTTCACTAAATCAGTTCAGGTATGATGTCAAACGGTTTTAAAATAAATGAGTGTGATAAATGTGTTTTTGTGAAAAACACTAAAAAAGGATATGTCATTGTTTGCTTGTATGTGGATGACATGCTCGTTATTGGCAGCAATAATGAGATAATAAAGACTACAAAGAAAATGTTAAACACTGAGTTTGACATGAAAGATATGGGAGTAGCAGATGTTATACTTGGTATGAAAATCACAAAAACATATGTCGGATATGCCTTGTCTCAAGGTCATTATGTTGATAAAATACTTGAAAATTTTAATAAACATGACGACCATTTTACTAAGACTCCTATCGATGCTAATCTTCATTTAATGAAGAACTTAGGGGAAGGTATATCACAATTAGAGTACTCCCGGATAATTGGAAGCTTGATGTATCTCATGAACTGCACACTTCCTAATATTTCTTATGCAGTTAGCAAATTGAGTAGATACACGAGCAATCCATTGGAAGACCACTGCACAGCAATAATGAGGGTACTTAGATATCTAAGATATACCCGTGACTATGGTCTAAGCTATCATGAATATCCAGCGGTATTAGAAGGATACAGTGACACAAATTGGATATCTGACACTATAGACTCTAAGTCTACTAGTGGCTATGTCTTTACCCTAGGAGATGCAGCAGTTTCTTGGAAATCGTCCAAGCAAACACGCATTGCAAGATCCACAATAGAATCTGAGTTTATTGCTTTAGATAAAGCAGAAGAAAAAGTAGAATGGCTTTGTCACTTCCTAGAAGACATTCCAATGTGGCCAAAACCTATGTCAGCTATTTGTATTTATTGTGATAGTCAAGCAACCATGGCTAGGGCACAGAATAATATGTACAACGGTAAATCTCGACATATTTGACGTACACACAATACCGTTAGGCAACTGCTTTCAAATGGAGTTATATCCATTGAATACATAAGGTCAAAAGATAATATTGTGAATCAGTTAACAAAAGGTTTGACTAGAGAGCAGGTTATGAGATCTTCGAGGAGATGGGACTAAAGCCTATCACTTAAGAGTCACCTTAATGGCAACCCAACCTAGCTGACTAAATATCCCAAAATCTAGGTTCAAAGGGACAACCAAATTAAGAATGACTCAGGAAGATCACTAAGGAGACAATCTCCTACCCATTTCTATGATGATATAGTGATGTCTGCAACGATAATCATGATAAGGTTTTACTTTTAATGATTCTCATAACTTGGAAATCCAAGTGGGGTATAGCAGGATACTCTTAATGAGAATCGCCTATATGAGTATAAACTGGGCTGGCTTTATGAGAATTGAAAAGGCTGAATTCTCAAGAGCACTCATGAAAACCAGGAATTGTCTAGTGCCAAATGGGCACAACCGATAGAACTAAGTTGTGTTTGGAAATCAAACTGTGTGAAAGGTTGTTGTCTTGGTTTACACCAAAGACAGAACAGTTCAAGGCATTATGTCTACTGTTTGTTAGTAAATCTGATAATCTTTTACAAGGGAAGGTTCAGGGCCAAAGTTACCTCTCCTTTGCAGGATATTTCTAGTTTAGTACTTTTTGTGTCTGCATATTGTTGCATGTTCTTTTCATCAATTTCATTCATGTGGGGGATTTTTGGAGAAAAATGATTTTAAACCATTAATATTTTGAACTTTAATTAATGTAGGACCCACACATTATTTTAGGTGTGTCAATGTAGCAATTTTATTGCTTATTATGTGGTGAACAAGAGTCTGTTGTATGGTTGTTTTAATGAAAAATCGACTCATGAACATAAACTTTGTAAGGAGGGGATTACGGACTAAGATAGACTCAATCCAAAACACACGCATGCGGGTATGGGTTGGGTTGGGTTGGCACTTATAATTTTTAGAGAAAACAGTATTGGAAAAATATATATATATATAAATATAAAATTAAAAAAAAAAACTGAATTTTAATTTTTTCAAATCTTGGTCCAACAACTGAATTTCAGTTTTTCAAATCTTGGTCCAACGGTCAACTTCCTTGACCGAACAGTCACATAAGTGACTATTGCTTGCTATGGTTTGTGAAGTATATAATGGCAATGCAATCTCTCATTAAAACAAAAAAACAATCATTGATTGGATCCTAGGTTTTTGTCTTCTTGTGGCAATGGCCAAAATCATCTTCATCTTCATTATTATTATTATTGTTATTTTTTTTTAGAGTACTTACCACATATTTGGTTCGCAATACACATAGATTGTAGTACTACTTCTGTGTGTAGGTGATTGTTGTATTCTGGAGGCAGGATGTCCATAAATCTGAAGCACCAGTGGAGAGGCCGAATTTCTGTCGTAAAGACACAGTGTCCAAACACTAGCCTCAATCACACATCTGTTATTTATTTTGTGTTTAGTTTATAGTACTGTAAGTATTTTCCATTACTTGGTTTTTATTTATTGAATATTGAATTTCGTTTTTGATATTTATTTAAATTAATTAATTTACCGGGATTATTTTTCAACAAGAAGTTTGTTCCTAACAAAAATAAAAATGGAAATGGCTCATTGGGCTGATATTCCCACCTGGAAGAGATCTGCAACTGTGTCAGTCCATTTATGAGTAATGTATACAAAAAGGATTTGCTCTCCCCATTAGCGAACCTGTAAAAGTTGGCATAACGGAAATGATGTCTATCATAATAATTATATCTTGCAAACGACATATAATGAACTTTTGAATTCTTTATATGTTTAAAAGTTTCCAATGCCAGTTTGGAATTGAGTTTTTAAAATAATTTTTGAATTTTTGAATTTTTGAATTTTTTATTTTTATTTTTATTTTAAATAAAATCTTTATAACAAAAATTTAAAAAGAATTCAATAAATATTAAAAAAATATGAAAATGCATTAGAAGAAAAAAAATGTGTTTAGTGAAAAAATTTTAAAAATTTCACAAATTTTCTACTTTTTCAGTATATATTGAGATTAAGTGGATAAAAAAAATGATTAATTTATTTAAAAAGAATTCACCAAAAATCAAAAAATATGAATTAAAAACTCTTAAATTATTTTTGAAAACTGTAAAATCAAAATACTTAATGTTTTTCAAAATAATTGTTAAGGTAGGATAATGAAATCCTATTTTTCTCTCCCATATATATTTTCTCTTTAAATTATGTGTAGCATACTAGCATTATTGAATTATTTAGAGGTGAACTCAAGACTTAACTGCTTTACACCAACGACTCACATTCAAGTCCAGAAGACATCAACATCAAGACACGTGGTTAAGTCCAAAATTTTATTTTATTTTTTTGAATTTTTTAAATTTTTAATCATGTGGGATTGTTGAAGATGTTTAAAACTTAATCGTTCCTTGTGTTCCTCTGTCATGCATTGATTTCTTATCAATTCCTTTGAGACTTTATATTCTAACATTTCCTTACAATTGTTACCAATTGATACACATACATATACCATATGTCAAATTTAGCACAAGGTCTAGAAACATTCTACATCTCAACGAAATTTTCAAAAATAAAAAAATTAAGAAATAGCACAATTAACTCTACAAAAAAAAAAAAAAAAAAAAAAAAGAAGAAACACAAAAAAATATAAAATTTATGACTTCGAATGGATCACGAAAAAAAATTAGTAGAAAATATAAGAAACAAATTCTCTCTTTTTTTTTCTTTTTTCTTTTTTTTTTTTTGGCAGCGTTGGAAGCGTAATGGTTGAAAAATAGTGGTTGAAAGAATAATAATTAATCTGAGCAAAGCTAGTTGAGCCAAAGAATAGCAACCTGATCATTGGAAAAACATTGTTAAATTATTCCTCAAAAAAAAAAATGTTAAATTATAAATTTTTTACATGATTCATTGCTAAAATATAACTTTAGCTATTGAGTTTTGCTAACCATTGGAGAAACTCTAAGACTAAAAGTGATCCATGATAGCTAAGTTGAAATGAATGTAGTTTTCTCTTTTTGTTTCACCTTCTTTTTTTCTCTCTTTTAATGATTACTTGTCGCCCAGAAACATCATCTACATAAATATAAAATTGTTGCCAAAAACAAAAACAAAAACAAAAAAAAAGGAAGAAAAATATAGTTAATTGCGGACCTACAGTGGGACTAGGGTGCCATCGCCAACCCCAGCCTTTGGAAAATTACACTACTAGCTCTGTATTCATAAGTATTTGTAAAATGTATCATTGGATTGACTCTTAATTTTTTCAAAATCTTTCTATTAATTTTATATTTCATTAATGTTTCACAATGTATAATGAGATGATTTCTAACTAATTGATATGCTACTTAGCATCAATAAGATTTACTTAATTTTATTTATAGAATAGGTCATTTCTTTTTATTTCCTAGATATTGTCAACCAACAAAATAGCTTTACTAATATTTCACAAATTTAGAAA
Organism: Camellia granthamiana; assembly: GCA_036172215.1. NCBI lineage: Eukaryota > Viridiplantae > Streptophyta > Magnoliopsida > Ericales > Theaceae > Camellia > Camellia granthamiana. The sequence continues at coordinate 76,102,274 of CM069913.1, read as the reverse complement.
AGAATTAAAAAGAAAAAAAAATATTAGATTTATTTGTTTGTTTTTTTTCTCATAAAGTAATTTTTTCACAAACCTCATGTGAGAAATTATTCTCTATCGGTAATGTACCAATTATTTTTTCCTTTTTCTTTTTTCACACAATCACATTGGTCTCCCTAGACATAATTTCTCATTTAGGAAAATGTTTAAAACCCATAAAAAATCTCTCACAATGTGACCTACTATGATGTGGCATTATACATATAAACTTTTAGTTTGTCATTCTTCAGTTGTGTAGAGTCTATCTCTCTTGTCACATCATTGTAGATTGAATTAAGGATTCAAATTGTGGGTCTCTAATACTAGTCTTTTGTTTCCACCCATGAATATAGTGTCCATTCCTTGATTCTATTATTCTAAAACTCACCGTTGACATTTGAACTTTGAAAATTTTCTTAGATGCTTGTAAAATACCACATGACATTATTCCTCCACGTCACGCAAACTTATAGAATCAAAATAAAAAACAAATAAATAAAATAATAGCAGGATGCTAAGAAAAATGAAGTGTAGATTAAGTGTAGAAGAATGAAGTTTAGATTGTGTAGATTAAATAATCAAATCACATTCACCCAAAAAAAAAATAATCAAATCATTTGAGTGTCCATAATAACTTCAGCAGAGACAAGAGCTTGTTTTCATCCCATACTCTTACTACCATACCACTCATAATTAAAATAAACTAGCAAACTTGTTGAACCCTCAATCTTTAATAATAAGCATGTCTCGAACAAAGATACAATTTGCAAATTCACTGGTGTGGCTGGCATCAAAGAAGAGAGAGTGACATCTGTTGTCACATGGTGTAGAGTAATTTGGGATGCAAGCTAGTTCCCCTTGAACATAGGCTCCGCAACACGGATCTTTTACATCTGTAAACCCTACACAACACAACACACATGCAGGAGACGAAAATAGCTACTTTACGGCGAAATGATATTAAAAAAAAAATTAATAATGACCAGAAATTAATTATTTGTCAATTGAAAAAATAATGAAAAGAAAAACAGTTACCATATTTTTCAGTGTCTGCCAATATATCTTGAAGAAAATCATAGCTGTTGGCCAGAGTGAGGGTAGCATTAGGATATTCATCCTGGATATTTTTTAGTATCTGAGGAAGTTGGGAGTTGTATGGCATGATATTTTGATTCATCTGTTCATCGCACTGCCCATTTCCTGTCTTGTTTATCATCGACAGCAAGCATCCCAGAGGACCTATGTTGTTCACCACTAGATTTCTGGCTCCAATGTTATATAGTGTCTTGCAATAATGAAAACATTAAAGGATGGTTAGGTTAGACTCTAACCCAATCCATAGCCATGGAAGCTATCATCTTTCACACTTAAATTACAGTTGATCATCGATTAATAGCAATAATATAGTGTTAAAAATCAACAATCTGATTTGAATGCAATTAGTTAAAAGTTTACCTGCAAACACCATCGAAACTGAAATTTGTGGTCGTTAAAGTTTAAGGTGTAGTCATTGGTCCCCATGGAGATGAAAAATATGGAATTTGCAAGATACTCAGCGAGCTCTTGTGGATCTTCAATCATACATGGCAGATCTTCCTGGACAGTCCTGTTAAATACCTCAATCTGCGTTTGCAAACTCCAGCAATCAAACTGAGAAACCAAGAGGAATTAAATTAGGGAGAGGCTTCTCTCCAGTCCACAGTGGATTGGAACATGCAGTTGAACCGGTAGGGCTCATCATGGATCCCGTTTCAATTATTCGAACCGTTGAACATGTAGAACTCATCAAGTACTTCATGTATGTGAAAAATCACGTTGATCGGATATCGGTAGTCCTTTGATCGGAATACATTTTTGTCAATGGCAATATGATTTTAAAAATAAATTATTAACAAAAGTATATTCCGAACAAGAGGCTATCTATATCTGATTAATATATTTTTTGCAAGTTTGAAGTAGTCGATGAATTCTACATAATCAACGATTCAAATTATCGAAACGAAATCCGTGGTGAACCCCACGAATCCTACAACACACTCCAATCCACTATGTGGATTGCAGAAAAACCTCTCCCATAAAGTAACGTTAACAATGGTTGGGTAAATTGTATACATATATTAAAAACAAAAAGTCTAAAAAAAAAAATACAGATTTAGAGAATTCACAAGAAGCAAGAAAAGTTGCAAATATTTCACCCCGGGTGGTTTGGTGTTGGGGAAGATACCACACCAAGCAGAAGCATAATTGATGCCGTCCATGGCAGTCTTCCTTTGTGCTTCCGTCAAGCTCAAATACGGAGGGTGTAGTGAAAGATTATATAATATCGCTTCACGAATCACATCACAACACAGAAAATTGAATTTAAAACATTTACTACTTATAATGAGAACAAAACCAAACCAAACGGACAAGTAATATAATACCAATGAAATCAGCAATAGTTTTTCCGTTGGTAAAACGGCCAGTGGGGGTGTTGCTGAAATCAATGCCATGAGGCAAATAATTAACCCTCACGGCATTGTGGATGAAATTGTTGTTGCCGGCATCAACGGGGAGTCCCCAAACACGTAGAGAGCAGCAACCGAGTTGGAAATCGGAATGGCTGAAAAGCATGATGAATCCAACTTAGAACTTTCATCAGAATTGGCAGAGAGAGAGAAGAAAGAGAAGCACAGGGGTAAGTGCAGCCATGCCAATCTATGGTGGGGAAAAATAGAAGAGAATGTGAAGAAAATGGAACAAGATGGGTCTGGTATTTATAGGCTGCCAGATAGTCTATAAACCCAAAAATAAGATCTGAGAAACTGAATTTTAGAATGTTACAAGTTACGCTTTCTGCTGACTAAAATTTTTATTGCAAAAAAGTTATTTTTAATCAGCATAAGCATTTTTGTGACAAAAAATTTTGGTCGATAACCACTACAACAAAATTGATTTTTCACGACTTGCAATGCATGCCGCAAAAACTATTTCACGGCATGTATACAAATGCCATTATATGACATACTGTGAAAAGTTGAGTGTTATTTACGACATGCAGATAAAGTTGTAAAAAGTAATAAATTAAACATTAATAACATACTTTATATGTCGTATATAATTTTTTATGACATTTTTATCATGTCATAAATCATCCTACTTTCCATGGCATAATGTTAAATGTCATAGAAGATTATTTTTAACATATTTTTGGCAAACTTTGTATGTCATATATAATATTTTACCGTATTTTCTTGCATGCCATAAATCATCACGTTTCACAACATGATTTTGTAGGCCTTAGAAGGTCATTTTTAATATATTTATGACGTACTTTGTATGTCTTATATAATCTTTTACAGCATTTTCTTACATGTCATAAATCATTACACTGCTCATGACATAATTTTATATGACTTAGAATGTTATTTTTAATATATAATATATATACAAAAATATAACATTGCCTAACATTATGCAAATAGTAGCTTATAAAATGCAATATGTGAACAAACCAAGCAGAAAGCAACAACTACGAAGTAAGCAAAAAAATCTAATATCCATACACCAAACAACCTGCATACTAACTTCCATCCTCAACTTCTATCATATCAAGCTAATAACAACCTCAAACATAACAACCAAGAAAAGTATCCAAATCATAAGATTTACTAATTTCTAAAATATGACTTTAAACATCCAACAAGCATAACTACAAATCGTAAATCAATTATTATAATATTTAGTCCAAAAAAATGTATTGACTAAGCCATGCAACTGTACTTCCTATTACATCTTGAAGATCATCCATTGTCGTAGCAATTATAGCTTCACGCTCCTTCCTAATTCTTTTCTCAGCTTTTTTTGAATTCTGTGCAATACACAAGGAAAAATAAGAAATAATAGGGACAACAATTGGTTATAAATTCAATTTTATGTTAAATGAGAAATAAAGTACCTCTCCACTCATTTTGCTAGTTGACAATTTCATGATTCAACTGTTAATAAGAAAATGGGCATTCACATTAACAATCAGATCAACAACAAGAACAATTAGATCAACAACAAAAGAGGTAAAACACACCAACTACATAAATTGTATCAACACTACAACAAAACAGGGTACTAGGAGTAGATTGAGAGTACTAAGCAAAGCTCTAGTATTATTTGAATAAAATGAATAACATCAAATTTATAGCATGTTCTCATGCTTTAATAGCCCAAGTGTCTAAATGTAACAGAGCCTAGATGAAAACACTATATCAAATTATAGCTAGAGAGAGTCTTACATCCATGCTCTTCACTACATCGGGCAAACATTCATGTCATAAATTCACTCTAATATTGTATTTGGAACTAGGTAAAAGGAATTTTTTTTCAAAACTCTTGTCCCTTTAAAATAACATTTCCATATGTCCACCACTAATACACACAACGAAACATAATATCACCTAGCATAGTTTAATTAATTAATTTAGATATTTTATTGATGCAATTTCCACTTCCCAAAAAGTAATAGAAAAAAAATATCTTTTATTTTTTTAATTTATTTTATTTCCCCCTTTTCACTATGTGAATTTTTTTTTTTTTTTTTTTTTTTTTTTTTTTTTTTTTGACCAGCAAGAAAAGGGAAACTTTATTGATGAGGCGAGCAAATACAAGCAAAAATAAACATCAATAAAGAAGGAAAGTGCAAAAAACATCATAGCTAAACTCCACAATCCCAACTAGGTTGGCACCAAGAAGGAAGCACAATCATATGGTAGCACTAAACCCATAAATTGGCGAGAAACCAATCCAAAACAGAGAAACAAAAAGAAAAACAGTAAAAAACAGACCAACCACACCGCAAGGACAACCATCCAACTCTGCCAACTCCTTCCCTTGTAAAATCTTCCAGCAACTTCTAAACAATACACCATCAAACTCCTTGCCACAGGAAGAGGCACCAGTATTTAACACCCAAGGTAGCAACAAGCAGCACCAACAGCACCCAAGGTAGCAAAACAACAGCTATAACAGCATGTCAACCCAGCAAACATCAGCAACAGCATTTCAACCCCGCAAACATTAGCAACTGCATGACAACCCAGCAAGCAAACAACACAGAAGCTATAACAGGACTGCTAACAAACTGATAGGTGCACCAAGTACACAGCTACAGCAGCACACTACTACTGCAAACTGTTACTACACATGACAGCAAACACCAGCAACAAGAGAACCAGCAACTATAGGACCAGCAGCAGCAGTTCATAACAGCAAAAACACCAGCAGAGGGCTTCCCATAACAAGACCACAGCAGTGGGACTACGCACCCAGCAACTGGACTACACACACAACAGCAGGACTTGACAGCAAAACCAGCACAAGGCGTCCCAGAACACTGCCACCACAGTGCCCCAGTAAACACCCTTCACCTCAAGCAATGTCTGACCTGTTGAAGATTATGAACAAAATCATGCACTCCGTACTGCACACCTGGTAAATTGTTCTTAGCCCAAAATGCAATCCTGGTCTTCACAATGTCCTCCAAATCATCAAAATTAGGATGGCCACTGTTAAACAATATATCATTCCTCAACTACCAAATTGGCAAAATAAAATTAGCGGCACAATTTTCCACACCTTCACCTCTTTTTTCTTAACCAAAGCCCCTGCCCACCACTGAAACAAAGCCTCAATCGACCCAGGAATTACCCACCACATATCCCACCACCTTATATGTGAATGAGGAGTTGAGCCTGTAACATTACCTGATTTACACTAGTGGTGGCAAAGAACAATTACCAGTTCTTCAATTTCATAGATGTGACTTTAATTCTTCATTTACCAAAAAGAGAAGAATGATAATTCAGAATTTTAGATATAAAAGGTAAGTAAAAAAGAGAAAAGAAAACTACATACTTCACCCTTAATGAGGATGCTGTTTATGACTATCCGGGCAGGTCCCATTAAAGGCTTTGCGAACTTAGCAAGTAGCAGAATATTTATGTCAGTCCCAATTAAAACCCAAGCGCATGATTCACTGTCAAAATACAGTTTGACAACCATGAGCTTTCTTCCATTTACAAAAACTTGAAAAAGATAAATAAAGGAGTAGCAGGCTTATGAAAAAAAAACATAATGTATAATGGTCATAATAGTTAACCTCGAGGAACCACAAAAAAGTTAGGCAGCAGAACCACAAAAAAGCTCGGCAGCAGAATATTTTAGTAATTAGGGGTATGAAATGGAAAAAGGGTGGCATGGCAATGGTAAGACTTGCCAAATGAAAAGGTGTTAGAGAAACTTTTAGCTTACTCATAAAAATAAAAATTTCAAAAGTCACGGGTTGGAGCTCACCAGTTTATCAAATAACTTCCTCATTTAGCAGCCAACTTAAATAAATAATAAATTTAAAAATAAAATAATAAATAAATAAATAAACAGCTCTAGCTCAGCTACTGTCAAAGCAGGTCTAGAGTCTTACTGCACAGGAAGAAATTTCACCAATGGGGGTAACAAAGGTATAGTTGGACATGTCAGCATAGGAAACAAATAAGAGGATTAATTTCAAGCAGGTTGAAGTCAGTAATTTAGCACAATATAAACGCAAGGGCTTCAAAGCATTAAGCATTCTAAATTAGATATTTATTTTTTCTGATGAAATAGCATTCTTGTTTTCGTTATCTCTTCCCCAAGAATCTCATATTAGTTCATCAGGCAACTGTTTTAACCATGCATATAAGCCATATATTGCACCATCAAAATCCACTATTCTACCGCCCTCAAATAGTAAATAGCTCCATGTGACGTTCATTAAACAAATACAGAAACCAAAATCCCAAATGTCTACCCTTTCCAGAACCTGAACAGTTTGAACATCGTTCAGTTTTAGGAGTTGCTAGGTGCTGATCTCCACCGTTAACAGTTGAAACTGGTTCAACAAGGACAAGCACTCCTGACAAGGACAAGCACTCCTGAGCTTGAACAGCGAGCACAAGCAAGATATCCTGCATAAACTAGATGATCAGCACATAAGCACAGCAAGTATAGACTAGAACAAGCAAAAAGAATAGCTCCCTGGTATGTAAGATAGATGGGACCAAGAAAACTAGCACGCAGCGGCTTAAACAAATGCAGAGAAAACTTCTTTTAGTGGTCAAGAAGATGGAAGTAGGATAAAAAAAAGACAAAAAAGATGAAGGATAATTGGAATTATTCAAGAGAATCTCTTGATTCTACAATAAGATGCCAAATTAAGGAATGTAGACCATATATAAGCCTACAATAAATTGGGTCTTCAATGACGAATTTATTTTGTCGCCAAAGAGCTAATTTCGTCACTATAGATATTTGTGAGGAAATATTTTCCTCACTGGTTTCGTCATTGAATGTTTGTCGCTAAAAAGTATCGTGACGAAAAATAATTTCGTCACCAATGAAATTACTTCAGTAACAAAACTTTTTGTCACCAATAAAATAACATTTTGTCACCAAAAATCCTCATTTTCGTCACCAAATAATTATTCAGTACCATATTATAACTTTAGTTGACAAATAAATTTCACATGTTGATCATTGATGAGAAAATAATTTCGTCACAGTAAGATGTAAAGTTGACGAAATTTTTCGTCTCCAAACGTCATACATGGGTGACAAAATATATTTCGTGACAAAAATATATATCCGTGACGAAATTTTTAGTCACCAAACAACAAAATCAATGAAAACTTTCATATATAAGTTGCAATAAATTTCACAAAAAATATTTATTAGTGACGAATAATCACTTTGCCATAATAACAAGTACAAATGACGAAAAAAATTTGTCACTAAACTTGTCCCGTATTTTATATTTCAATTTAGATTATTATTTCACAAATATTCCTGTTCATATCCCAAAAGGCTTTTAAATGTACTAAGAAATCCACTAGCTATTATACACCGCCCCACAAAAAAACTCACTATACAATTTATATTATAAATCAAAATATATCCATCAAACAAATTTAATAATAATCCATTAAGTATAACAAAAAAACCATCAAAGCAAATCCCAAAATAAACTAACATGGAGTCCATAAAAAAAATCAACACTCGATCCTGATTTGTAGAAGTATCAGTTCAGGAAAAAAAAAATTCGACACTTGATTTTGATTTGCAAGTATGCTTCCAAACGTCATCAAAAACCAATCTGCAAAAAAAATAAACAAGAAAAACATTAACATATTATTAATTACATTGTATAGACCTCTCTATCCATGTCAATACAAATTGTGTATACAATCTGCACTCGGTAAACAAAATGTGATTAAATTCTAGAGAGGAACTTAATAATGCACTTAAGGAGCTGTGCATATAAGAAATGAACGATACCTATAGAATTGATAGCCACATGTGACAATTCGAATGAATGCCCTGAGACTAAAATTTAGTACTTATGGCCTATTACTGCAGTTCGTACTCTGTTTGATTTTCTCTTTACTCAACTATATACGAAGTCCAGAGAAGTTAAAGCAAGATATGCTAATTTAAGGGTGTAATATTCCAATTTTCATTAAATATATATCCCACTACCAAAAAGAGTGCTTCCTCTCTTATCAAATGCAGTGATAATTATAATGTATTATTCAATAACATAAGTAGTAAATGGACAGATATAGGGTCCTAATCACCAATTCACCATAAACTCATTTCTAGGCACTAACTTTAAGTTCAGAATCAATTTTCCTATTACTTGTACAAATGAAGTCTTAAGTGCCAAAATCTGGCACTTAGTAAAACGTTTAAATCTAAAGTTTGCAAGAATCCGCTGGTTCATAAAATTGCCCAAAATCAAGCAGCCAGTCAAAACTTTCCAACATAACAAGGAAATTTCTCAAGATGGGAAAACTAGGGAAACAAAATAGATTGCACAATTACTTAATATTAGTAAACGTAATTAAATAGATAACAAATTTATGGAGTAGGACTAGCATAATCAAGCCACATCAGCTAATAAACCTTTGCTAGAAATCTATTGACAATCCCCCCCCCCTTTCTATCTACAACAAATAACCTATCTGTTTACTGTATTTGGCAGGAAAGAAACTCTAGAATTTTTCAATCTATTAGCTCTCCTGTTGAGGTGTTTCAGAGAAGAATTGTCAACCCTGTAAGGTTTAGAATTCTTTCTGTGAAAGAACTTTAATAAGAATGCCGCTAGTGATTGGTTTATGGACAGATGGAGGCTCCCTTCCTCTGTACTGAAACTGAGGTGCTTTCTTATGGCTATGGCACTAACGCTCTAAATCTTATATGCTTGGACTTACTACTCTTGCAGGTCTCCTTAGGCTGTGGGTGCTTGTTGGCTGGAGCTGCTCCTTATTTCCTCTAATGAGCTTCTTTGTAGGTCCTGCTAGTACCTCTTCAGGGATGCTGAGGGTTGAGTGATGTGATATTTAGGTTGAGGGTTGAGTGTTGTGAGCCCAAAATGCTTATCCATATTGCATTGTTCTCATATGTTTATCTAATTGTTTTTTCTGCAGTGTCTAGCTAGTACTGCTTGTAAGGAGAATGAGGGTTGAGATTGGTGAGGCCAGATATGTTAGGTTACTGTATTTCTTGGATATTTGAGTGATGTGAGTTCCTATATGTGGGCTGAGTGAAAGTGAGCACATATGTTTTTACTAATTGTTTTCTCTACAGGTTGTCAAGCTGGCCTTTTGGTGAGGGAATTCTTTGGTTGTGCGTTGAGTGAATTCAGGATATATCTTTGTTGAGTGCCTCTTCCTTTGTGGGTTGAGTGAAGTGAGCCCTATATGTGTTGTGGTGTGTTACCTGCAAATGAAATAGAGTATTGTTCCAAAAGTATTGAATAATTTCTCCTTCACTATCAATTTAGGGGAAAAAATTTGGGACCTATCTATCTCTCTCCCCTCCCTCATGAATCTACCTCTTTGTCGTCAATAAAGTGGCTCTCTCCTCTCTTTGGAGTGTACATCTTTGTTATTATTACATTGGGCAAGTTATAAAATAAAACAAAGAAATATACAAGATTACAAGAGGCATTCCTAAGGCAAACAACAAACCAACCCAAAACAAAGAGGCACAAGAAGCTAACCCTAGCGAAAAGAACCAGCCAAAAAAAATAACTAAGCAACCTACCCAAGGAAAACAACAAACAAAACAAAGCCTAACAAAAAGATGCAGAACTCAATGCCCCACAAAGAAGCACCAGCAAAGCACTACTAAACTAAATTTTAGGCCGATTATCTTCCCTCTTATCAAACACATCTTTGGGAATGGGCGTAATACTTTCCTTTGGCATGATAATTGGCACACTTTAGGTTCTTTGTGGTCTAAGTTTGGTGAGAGGATCATCTATGATTCTGCTATTCATAGTGATTCTAAGGTCAGTGCTTTTATTGAGAAAAACTCTTGGAAGTGGCCTGTGGTTAGCTCTTGGGAAATTAAGGAGTTAATTGATAACATTCCTCTATCCCTTACATCCCAGTCAGGATGATGATAAAGTTCTGTGGACTCCTGCCCCCAACGGTGAATTCTCTATCAAATCTACTTGGAATTCTTCGAGGAAATCTTTTGCCAAAGTTCCTTGGGCTCATGTTGTTTGGGGCTCACGTATTATCCCAAAGCTAGCTTTGTTACTTGGATGGCTATTCACTGAAGGCTTAATACAGGGGATAGGCTTTATCTACTTGGTTTATCCCAACATGTGAATTGTGTCTTTTGCCAGAACACTTATGAAGATCATAATCATCTATTGTTTCACTGTCCTATCTCTGATAGAGTGTGGAGTCAGCTGAAATCTATGATTAATGAATCTTGGCCTAGTCTTCTTTGGCCTGAGTTGGTGGAACATATCTCTAAAGCTGTTAAGGGGAATTCTATGGGCACTATTATTTCTAAGCTTGTTTTTACTTGCACAATTTACCAGCTGTGGCTTGCTAGGAATAATAGGATTTTTAATAATGAAATGTACCCTAAAGAAGTGGTTATCAAGAGAATTGTGGATATGATCAGATATAGAATGATTTCATTGTCTAACTTGAAAGTTCATTCCACTCATAACTGGTTTCTAAGCAAATAGAGGCTGCCTCACTCCATCTTGAAGGACAGTCATGGTGCTGGAAGCAGCAGAAATATGAGGGATGGGAGTTTAGTATATGTGGGTTGAGTGAAGGTGAGCAGATATTGTGTGTTATCTAACAATCTTCAAATTTTTGCAGGTTGTAAAAAGCTGGAGTGTGAACTATTATATACCATTGAGAGTTGAGTGATAGTGGGGACTATATTCATACCTTTACTTGAGTCCACAGTGAGAGAGTTGCCTAATGTTTTCTTTTATTGGTATCTCTAGTTTCTCTGTTTTTTGCAGGTACATGGAAAGGCTATACATTGAATGGTGTGAGTGTTATAATTGTGGGTTGAGTGGTGTGAGACTTGATATTATGTGTGGTCAATCAATTTCCCAGGGTTGTGAGATTAAAAATTGTGGGTTGAGTGAAATTAGCTCATATATTGTGTGTTGGTTACTTTGTTGTATTCTACGGAGGCAGGCTTCCTGTTTGGTTGTACTTGATCCATTTTCTATATTGGGCAGGTCCTATTAATCTCCCAAGTCTGAAGTAGGATGGTGCAATTGTAGAGAGTGCTGGCACTAACATAGAGGATGGTTATATTGTGACTACTGTACAGGGTGTTATCTTGAAGTGTGGCTGCTGGACACACATGCAGAATGACAAGGCTTTTCTATTAGTTTGTATATATTATTTTGTCACTTTTGCTCTGTTACAGAGCCTTTTTGGGTCTACCCTTGCGGGATGTGCAAGGAAAAATTCTGGTATTTGCGACAACTCTTTTGGTTTGTTTGACTTTGTTCTTAGCCCACATATGCATAGTATGAGGCCCCTGAACAGGTTTATGCACACTGATTGCAACCAGATTTTATTTTCCTTAGGGTTTCTATTGTGGGTTTTTTTGTGGTACTTTGGTGATCCTTTTTGAGGGCCCACCTATGCATAGTTTTAGTTGTTTATCTCTGTGAGCCGTTGTTCTCTCTTTGGATTTAGCTTGCTGTTTCTGGGCAGGTTTTTATCGTCTGGTTATGTATAGTTCTTGCTAGGTCCTGGAGCATACCCCTTGTAGTTGTGTAAATTTTTTTGTCTTTATTTTATGACTTATTCACCCAAAAAAAAAAAGCACTACTAAACTAAAATAAATCAACCTAGCAGAAAAAATAAAACCACAAAAAAGAGAAGCCAACCAAGGAAGCAAGCCTTCTCAGCAGGCCAAACCATTCGCCAGAAGCAACACCACAGCAGGCCACACCAACCATAACAGCAGCCAAGCAAACCCACCAACGACAAGACATCCAAAAAAGTAGAAGGACCAACTGAAGACCCATTTTCCTACATCCAGCAGCTAGCACATACAAGAAATCAAGGCAAATGGGCAGCAGCAAACAAGCAACTTGGACTAGCAGTGCCATGGACATGGATTACCTAATGGAAGACGGGCTATGAACATGGCTAAGAGAAGCAGAGATTAACAAACTAAATCCACGTGCAGCTCACATGCATTCATGGGTTCTTAGATGGTTGGAACCTGGAGCACACAACAATAAAGGTTCAATTATCACTAATATATTGTATTTGTATCATCTAACCTCTTCTTTATTTGGAAAAATATGAGGCCAATGATTTGATTTCTTAATGACTTGTTATGGACTATTTTGATTGTGTAGGTCTCGGTTATTAATATCTAATCATTCCTTTGTCAAAATTTGCCTTATTGGAAATGTTTCTGATAGGATCTACCTCTACCATTGTTGCTGTAAGTGCTGCTAAGCAAAGATAAAATATGGGAACAGATTGATGCATTGAGAACTATAGTGGGATATAAAGCTGCACCCCATGCAATGTGCGCAGAGGAACTAAAAGCTCTCTACATCTTCACTGGAGTAGAGCCACCCGAGCCTATCTCATATAAAAACCAACCATTTGATCTTATGGAAGTCAATGACAAGCTTCTATTTCCCATGTCCATAGTTGGAGTGAAGTAGGTAGAACTATTTCTATGTATGTTATATGGTAAGGCTAAATGAAAAGAAAATAAATAAAAAGAAAACTCCACACAAATGTAGAGACCACATAAACAAAGAGAGATGGGGTTTGTGAAATTGTTAACAGAAGGAGACCTCAAAACAGCCTGCAAGGAGGAACTACTCAAAACGAAGATGCCCACAGCCAACTAAAACAAAGGCAAGAAATAATGGCAGTAGCAGAGCGTCAGGCATCTACAAGGATCCTCAAATAGCTAGGCATGGTATCCAAGAAGAATCAGGAGGCTAGTCCAGCTAGCAAGGATGATCACAGAAGCAAAGGAATCAACCCAACTCATAACCTCTAAGTAATCGATTTTATTTTTTTATGACTAACCTAAGTAGAAAAACCAATAAAATAAACAGATATTAAACAGATATTAAACAAACATTCAAATATAGAGAGGAGTTGAACCCTAATTTTATTAAAAATACTGATTAAATAGCTTATATGAATGACTCGGAAAAAGAAAACAAGATCAACTTCTTTCCTAAACTTGGTTGATTGCAAATTGCAATAGTGTTTTGGTCCAGCAAGCCAACAAGGATTTTGCTATATAACAAGCAACCATTATCTAATAGATAACAAACTTGTGTTGGGTCAATCTTAATTTACGGTTCATTATTAAAGTGCTAGTTGCATTTAAAAGTTTTCCTACTGATATACAAACACACTTCAGAACCTCAATTAAGATCTAGGAAAAAATGACCAAATTACAAGAACTATAATAATGAATTTCAAGCAAACCAGATTCAGACCCAAAAAAGCATGAGCACTTGGAGAATTTGAAGTGGACTGCACTCAAAGTCAATCTTTGCGGCAATATATACTTGCCTAATCATGTAATTTTGCGGCAGAATTGCTCTGGCTATAATATTTATCAGCAATATTACAAATTTTTTTAAAAAATACTTAGAAAACATTTAGATAAATATATATATATATAAATCACAGTCATTCTAGATAAGATTCACATCATACTAATTTTAAATGTATATCATATAATTCATATTCAAATAAAATTTCAGATACCTTTTTTTGTGTATATCATATATCATATATCAGCAATACTAATTTTATTCACAGATTCTTTCACAAAATAATTCTTTCCCAAAATTTTATTCACAGATTCATTAAATCATCAACCATATAATTCTTTCACAAAATTTTTAGATAATGTCTCCAACAATTCTACTCAAAAGTTAAACCGGAAAAACAAACAAAGAATGGGATCCTAGTTTCTGTTAGAAATGGAAAAAGTAATTGATGCATATATGTCAATCTGTTAATAAGCAAAGCAATCTTTTCTTCAGAAGAATAGAGAGAAAAAACAAACTCAGATTTGAAAAAAAAAAAAAAAAAAATGCAGCAAAAGAAGAAATGAAGGAATACGCATTACATGATTGAAAACTCATATTTGAATATCTCTTAAAAACCCATCACAAAACTCAGATTTGAACAAGATTGAAAACCCATTACAAAACATGTGAACAATACAAGGGAATATATATATATATCTTCTCTTTCCAGCCCTAGAAAACACAGAAACACCAAATCAAGAAGCAAAAGGTCCAAATCTAGAGACCCATTTCGTGAAAAACACTACAAAGAAACCCAAAACAGAGAATAAGAGAGAGAGAGCAGAAAAAGAGCAAGGAGAAATCACGTACCAAATCGGTGAGAGGAGAAGATGCGGCGGTTACCGGAAAGGCTCCTAGTGGCGGTGGCGACCGGCAAGGCTAATAAAGCGACGACGATGGCGATCGGCGTGGTGGAGGATCAAGAGGTGAGACAAATAATACCCTATTTTGAGAGAGAGAGATGACAAACAGAAAAAGAGAGAGACGATAACAGGGGTGAAAAAATTAATGCCCTATTTTTTTCATTGCGGCTTAATACATCAACATTTTCCCATCAAAATTGAGAATATTATTTCCTCATAAAAGATCTTAAAAATATTAAAAAAAGTTTGTGTCGAAAATATATTTCTCACAAATAATTTTATAATTAGTGATAAATTTTTTTCTTACCAAAAATCTCAAAATTTTGACGCCATACAAAAAAATTAGCGGGAAAATTTTTTGTAACCAAACTTAATTTTTTCCCGCCTAAAAAAAAGTATTTATTGATAAAAATAAATTTCGTCATCTATCATTTTTATTTTTTTATTATATGTGACAATTTATAAATTCCTCACTAATTATTTTTATTTAGTGACGAAATTTATTTTATTCACTAGTTTTCGTCACCAGAAGGCGCTGATGGAAGAGAACACGAGGCACTAAAGGAAACGGGCAAACGAGCTCAGAGATGCGACATCGACAACAGCACTGAAGGAGGAGAACGGGCGACATCGGCGATGGCACTAGAGAAGAACACGTTGAAGGAGGACTAACCAGTGTTTTGTTTTGAGAGAGTATGAGAGGAAAATTGAAAAAAAAAAAAAACAAAACAAAACAAAACAAAACAAAAATAAAAAAGAGGAAAGGGGACAGGGACAGGGACGGGGACGAGGACGGGGGAAAATTAGTAATTAATTTTTTTTCCGCCAATTTGTCAAAAATTTTCCTCTAAACTTAGTGAATTTGTATTTAGTGTAAAAATTTGTAGTGTAAAAAAAGGGGGGGAAATTTCGTAATTTTTTTATTTTTTGATATTTAAGCTTGGTTTGGCATGTACTAAATAAGCCAAAAAGTCAAAAAGTCACTATCTTATTTAAGTCACATCATCCTATTTAAATCACATCACCTCTCTAACACATTATATCAAACCCAACCCAAACCCACCAATAAGTCAAAAAGTACACTTTTTTAGTACATGCCAAACCAACCCTTAGTGTATTTTCAAAAAAATCACAAATATTATACTTTTTAAGTATATTTATGTTAGGCGTGTCTAAGAATTAAAAAAAAAATAGCTTAAAATATTTAAAAAATTCATTGAAATTATTAAACTACGGAACATAAAAAAGTAGAATTTTTTGAAACTATTTTCTGAAAATCAAAACCAAACAAGCTAATTACTGACTAAAATATATTTCTCACCAAACAATCTTAAAATATTTAAAATCAAGTTTTTCAAAAAAAAAAATGTAAAATTATTGATGACGAAAATATATTCCTCACTAATAATTTTATAATTGGTAACAAATTTTTTTTCTCACCAAAAGGCTCAAAATTTTGGTACCACCAAAAAAAATTAGTGGGAAAACCTTTGATGACAAAACTTAATTTTTCCTCACCTAAAAAGAAGTATTTATTGACAAAAATAAATTTCGTCACGAATTATTTTTATTTTTTTATTATATGTGACAAAATTTTATAATTGGTCACAAATTATTCTTATTTAGTGACGAAATTTATTTTCTTCACTACTTTTCGTCACCATAGGTTACTTTTGTTGTAAACACAACTTGATCTATATTGAAAGGGGTTGTTTGTGGTGTCCTAAATAAGTACACCTTTTGTCTTTTTGGACTAAAAAGTTGAGGAAAAAAATATGGATATTTGGGTTGACTTTTTGGTTTTTTTTGAAAAAATGTGTATTAAAAAATTGTATAAATAAGTGTATAAGGGAATAAAGTAATGGTATAGGCCGTACGGTTGGAAGCAGCGCTACAGAGGGTGTGTGAGATTGATTCTCTACTTTTCGAGCATAAATTGGTCGGTTCTGTTCGGCCCATGGGGGCCCACCACGGGTCTCGTTTTACTAATCGGAACTGTTCAATGTGTAGAACTCGTCGAGTACTATATGCTTGTAAAAAATCACATTAATTGGATATCGATAGCTATCTAATCGTGTTAGTTTTTTTTGTTAACTGTTACCTATAACACCATCCATTTTTATACAAAACTGATTTGATCATATATTTAGCAATATCCAATAGACGTGATTTTCTATAGACATATAGTACTAGACGAGTTCTACATATTGACGGTTCAGATTACCAAAACGAGACCCATGGTGAGCCCCCACGGGCCCAGCTCTACCATCCAATTTAATGAATATTTTACTCCCTATTTTTTTTCCCCAAGTCACTGACGGGCCCATCACGTCAGTACCTTTTGATTTGTATTTTTTTTTATTTGTATTATTATGTGGATATTATTTTTTTAATATTTTTTTTAGTAAATAGTGTTAACTTTTTGACTTTTTGAGTAACTTTTTGGCTTTTTGGCTTTTATAGTGTATGCCAAACAATGCTTGTAAACATAACCACAACAGATGTCTAGCAATCTCAAACTTACCAAAATACCCTTGACTCTCAAAACATAAGCCTCTAAAGACACAACAGAGTTTCAGAGTTCGATTGTGTAATGAATGTATTGTGTTAACATTATATACACCCTAAGCCTCTAAAATCTTCTAGACAAACTGCTCATGTGCACCTGTCCATAGTAGTCCAATCAAAGTCTATATAGCTTTACACTGTAATGGCTTCTACAAAATCCTTGAAAGGGTATATTCAAATGTGTAAGTGGCATGTGTAAGCTAGAGCAATAAAACAAAAGAGTTGTATCAACAAACCAGAATCACCAGAGATTTCATAAACACTAGTTATACTCATTACAAAATTCACTTACACACATACATGTTACATTTTAATAAAACAGTAAAATAGAAATCTGAGCTCATAGAGCACAAGATAAAAATTAAAATTAAAGATTAAAAAAAAATGCCAAGTACAATTCACTCAATCTAACAACAAAGTGAACAGCAACATTAGCTCGTATACCAAATTACATTCATAATACTACTCAATTCATCGAATTACTACCAAAATGCTGAGAGAGCAATAATAACCGACGATCATAAGATATCCAATAAGCAATTACACAATCAACATAACAAAAAAATGCCTGATTTGACTCGGTTCTCTCTTAACTACTTGTTCACCAAAAATTGATACACAATTCTCTCTACATCTGACTCAGATGCACCTATTCAAAATAAAGATAAAAAATGCAGCTAGATCTAGAGATCTAATCAATAAACAAAAGCATTAAATTTCAACATCGATACAATATATCATTGATTCTGAAATCAATCAACTCATAGTATTGTCGATAGCAATGACATTAAGGAAAGTGGAAGGGCAGCGCGAGGACGATGAGTTTTCGTTGACATCTTCGTCGGCAAGCAAAGCAGATGCTTGGCACATTGAATCAGCGAGCTGAGCCAATTCGTCAATCATGTCCATTGACTCAATGAATTGAAGAACTCGATTGAAGAGAGAGAGAGAGAGAGAGAGAGAGATGATTAGATCAAAGGAGGAGGAAGGATCGCGATGTATGTAGAGAGAGAAAGAAACCCTAGGTTAATACAAAATGAAAATGATAATGGAGAGAGATCCACTTATGATATTTGTGTTGCTAAGTAGTAGATTTTGGAAGGATAGAAATTTAAAAAATTTTGAAAATAAAATCATGCTTGGCAACAAAGTTGTTTTTTTATTCAAACTTACACTTCACAAATTGTTGAAGCCTTTCAAGCATCTATTCTTTTGAAATCTGTGAGTCCTAAATTTATGAAATGGTGTTTGCCTCCCACAGGTTGAATCAAGTTGAACACGGATGGCTGTGCTAGAGGGGATCCAGACAATGAAGGCTTTGGCAGATTGTTTAGGGATGACTCAGAAATTTGGCTTTATTAATTAAAAATAAGTTTTTTTTTTTTTATAAATAAAATTAATGTTACAAAAAATAGTTCATATTTGTGTGTGTAGCTTTTTTAGTAATTTTTTAGACAAGCTTTAAAGTTGTTTTTTTTTTTTTATAAAATTATAAATATACCCAAATAAGTCTAAAAAAATTATAGCAAAATTAGAGAGAGAGAGAGAGAGAGAGAGAGAGAGAGAGAGAGAGAGAGTTTGAGGCAAAAACATGTATAGATAGAATGAGAGGAAGAGTGGTGAATGGGGGCCTTAAAATAATGTTTTTAAGTTTTTTTGTTTTTGTTTTAGTTATTGTACGTTTTTAAATATTTGAAATAATTTTTTTTTTTACATTTTAAATTGAAAAAATTTACATATACTAAGAAGAAAAATATTTTTTTAATTTTCTAAAAAAAAATACTAAATTCAAAAAATATAAAATTTAATACATTTCATATGTATTATATTTTTTTTATAAATATTTTACTTTTTAACTGTATCTAGATTAGGTACATCTAAAAAATAAAATATAAATAAATTATTGAAAGAAGGGAAAATATCAAATCAAGGTAATTTAAAAAACAATAATTACAAATTAGTGAGAAGCAATATAAATATTAATAATTAAAATTATAAACTTTTTCATGAATATGTAATTTTTTTTCTAAAATTTCACCGGGTGCAATTATCTCTTAAAAGAAGACACTAAATTATAAAATAATGTATAAATTATTTTTTACGTTGTCCTCAATTAGAAAAATTTAAGGTGAGAAGCTTGGTTAGAAATTGTTAGTTATTTTTTAAAAAATAAATAAATAAATAATTGGATTGAAATTTTTTTTAATAAAAGTTTTCACGACATGCTAATGCATGTCGTGTAAAGTTATAATATTTTACGACATGAAATGTATGTCGCTTTAAATGTAAATATTTTGTGACATATTTTGTATGCTATAAAAATATGCATTTTTACGGCATGCTTTTGCATGCCATAAAAAAAAGCGTATTGAATTTTTTTTTTTTGGTAGAAGTTTTCACGACATGTTGCATGCTGTGTAAAGTTACAATATTTTACAACATGAAATTTGTATCTTCTTAAGTGTAAATATTTTACGACATATTTTTTAAGTCTCGAAAATATACATTTTTTACGGCATACTTTTGTATGCTACAAATATATGAATTAACAACTTACATGGTATGTATGTCGTTATTGAAAAACCATTAACAACTTTCAGAAGGAAAAAAAATGTCGTAGAGTATATTAATTATGACATGCATTTGATGTATGTCATAAAGTT
This sequence comes from Camellia granthamiana, assembly GCA_036172215.1. Lineage (NCBI taxonomy): Eukaryota > Viridiplantae > Streptophyta > Magnoliopsida > Ericales > Theaceae > Camellia > Camellia granthamiana. The sequence goes on along the minus strand of CM069913.1, from coordinate 76,082,235 downwards.
GAAGTTGTAAATAGTTAGTTTTGTTGTAATGAATACATGTGGTCGTGGAATGTAATTCATGACTAAAAAAAATAATTAATCGAATTAATCAACAAAAACAAGTATTTGACGACTAAACTTTTGGCCGTTTGAACATATAACTACAGTGACTAAATGATTAAAAACAAATATTTTGTGACTAAACTTTTGGTTGTTGAACATATAACTACCGTACTAAGTCATTTGGTAACTAAAAAGTTAGTCGCCAAAAGTACTGTTTCTCCGATCAAAAACGTTAGTGTGAGTAACAATATTTTGAAATCGGACTGGACAGGCTGGTTGAACCGTCGACCAGTCTAAAAGTTCAGTCCGGGTATGGTTCAACTAAATCGGTTGGGCTCCCATTTTGTCAAATGGCAAGCAAATATGCGAAACTATGTTGCTTGGGAGAATTGAGCATAGAACCAGATGGAAGTAGCATGATAGATAACTACCATACCATATTCAACTTTTGTTTATATTTGATAAATATATATATCTATATTACATTTTCTTTCAATCATTAATATAATTGATGTATTTTATATATAATAAATATATTTATGAAATTGTAAATTTATCTTAAATTTTTTTTAAAAAAATAAATCAATGTATCCTAATTCTTGTGTTATTATTAAATAAATTTCAATATATTTATAAAATAATTATGGCGTTATGGTTTTATTCCAATTTGGCTCAACAGTTGAACTAGTGATCTCCCCACTTGATCCCTTTTCTGGTTCTCTTACCAACCTGATTTTTAAAACATTAGTGAGTATTGAAACACTGACTAACATATAAAATTAATTTCAATCATTCAATGTATTTTCTAGCCTTTTTTTTTGGGGGGGGGGGGTTTAACTAGACAATTGCTTGGCAACAATACTACAAATCCATAATTATCTACCCAGAATTTGTCCAGAAACAATAATCAATGGTTCAAATTCATTTCACTAGTAAACGCCACACTTCATCAATTTAATTCCCACTACACATACTCATTCTGAGTAAAATCTAGATCCTTAACTCTAGGGTACCAAACTTTTCCATTGCTCAACAGCCATTAACTGCACTAAAAGTGTATTAACCTAGAAAATAACTTAGAATTTAAGAAAATATTTAAGATCCACAAACAAGTCTCACTAGTGTATCTATAATAATGTGATATTATACATGCCAATTTTTAATTTGTTATACATCTAATAATATAGGGCCCCTCCCTCTTACCACATCATTGTAACTAGATTTATAGATTAGAAGTGTAGGTATGTAACATTACTCTAGAATTTAAACCCTATATTTAAATTGATATTATTTGTCATGAAAAAATCTTCACATTTGATTATTGATTTTTGACAAATTTCGATTCTTTTATTTATTTATTTTTTCTAGGTTGTCGAACAAATATTATTTTGACCCAAGCCAAGGCAATGGTATGTACAAATACTGCCTGTCACTGTGTAGGGTTTATTGGTCAGTGCTTGTGCTGGGGTTACCTTGCCTAAGTTCAACAGTTAATGATTTTCTTCTCTCACACAACTTTTATCTATTTATTTATGTTATCTATATATATAAGAGAAAAAAAAGAAAAAAAAGAGAGTAATACATCTTCCATATAGTTTGGGTAGGGATAAGATCTCTTCCATACCTTATCTCTCTATATCTCTCTGTACTTTTTCGTATAGGTTTCAATCCGAACCCGTATCGATGATCCGAACTGTCTGTCTCGTAGGCCCAATAATAAAGGTCATCCATACAAAAAAAATTAACTTTATTAGAAAATTATAAATACAAAAAAAAAAAAAAACAATTACATTTTGTTTTATTAAATGAATGGCAAATATAATATAAAATTTAAATATCTATTTTACAAAACAAAATGTGATTTGTTTCCATATTTATAATTGTCCGATTTTCATGGATGACCTTCATTGCGGGGACTACGAGATAGACAGTTCGGATCATCAGTATAGGTCCGAATTAAAACCCATAAAAAGAGTGTGGAGAGGTATAGAGAGATAAGTTATGAAGGGCAGCTTATCCTGGTAGAAGGAGAGGTCCAAGAAATAATTTCCATTTTTAGTTAAGATCTCTCAGTATTATTATTGTAGTAGTTTAAGTCGTTTATCCTATCTTTTATATTGTTTAGGTGATTTTTAAACTTTAAAATTTAATAATATAAAATTTATATTTTTAGAATTCTATTGATAAGATCTTTCAAACAAAATACACGAGTAATATGAAATTCTATAAATAAAAAAAAAATTATATTCATAAAATTTCACTAACTTGGTCATTGAAATTTCATGGACCAATTGAAATTCACCAACCTAGGTCAGTGAAATTTTACTGACTTGGTTATCGAACTTTTAAAATTTCACTTACTTAAACAAGTTTTCTCATTGAAGTTTCATTGACTTTGATTGACTTGGTCATCGAAATTTCACTAATCAACTAAAATTTCACTAAACTAGGCTAGGTCAGTGAAATTTCAATGACTTCACTGATTTGGTCATTAAAATTTCATTGATTAACCAAAATTTCACTAAATCAGACTTGGTCATCGAAATTCACTAACTAATTGAAATTTCACTAACTTGTCTTAGGTTAGTGAAATTGCATCATTTATTTTATTTTATTTTATTTTATAGAATTTTGTATTCATTATGAATATTGTTTTACAAATCTTGAAGAAATGATTTCAAAAATACAAATTTTATAAATTAAAAAAAAAAACAACAAAGATTTAAGGGTATTTGGTATGATCTAAGAGGTGTTTTGAGAAGATGGTTAAAAGCTGTCTTTTTAGTTTTTTTGGCTTTTTTATGTGAAAGGTGACATGACCCAAAATTGGCTAAAAGTTGGCTTTTGGCTTTTTTTTGTATGTTCCCAAATGGCCCCTAAATAAGTATATTTTTTGACTTTTTACGAAAAGATGTGCAAACAAAGTAGAGAGGTGATGCGATCCAAATTTTGTTTTTAAAAAAAGGTGCTAATATAGGGGATGCCACATAGTGTCTTAGATAAAAAAAAAAAGTTACAGAATTTTCAAAATTTCAAATGAGTTAAAAAAGTTATAGAATTTGGTCACCATGTGTTTTGGAGGACATAAATTAATACATAAATTAGTATTGTCCTTATATTTCTAAAAAAAAAATATATTATCAGGGTTCTTAAATTGAAGACCAAAAAAGAAAAAATTTCAAAAAATATGCAAAATTTGAAATGAGTGTTTTAGATTTGTTTATATTGTGATTTACACCATGTCAAATTTAAATATACACCATAAAATTGGAAAAATATGAATTAAAGTATGAGATTGGACTGTCTCCAGTCCATATTCGGATAGGCTAGTCCAGCTCGGCCCAATAGGTTCCCTTTTGGGCCCTATTTCGATAATCTGAACTGTTTAAATTTTAGGATTCGTCGAGTATATTATTCTTGCAAAAAATAAGTCGATCGAATAACGGAAACCACGAATTTGAATCAATTTTGAATGAATGGTTTATTTTCTCACCGTCTATTTTTTTTTTTTTTTTTATACAAAACTGTTGGCTTTTTTGGCTTTTGAAGGCTAGAAATATAATTACAGTGTGCTAGCAACGATCAATAACTCTTACAAAAATAATAAATGTCAACCAATTAATCTGACAATTGCTTCAAAATTCTCTTAGCCCAATGAAGAGAACTTTTATTGGTGGCTTGTTTTAGGAGAAAATTCAGAAGTACTAATCAAAAGTAAAAGAAGGAGAGAACAGTGTTAGAATCGAATTTCATTAAGTAAACAAATGTTTACAATAGTACTTTCACACTTCCACAACTTCGAAGGAATTTATAGCCATGAACAGACTAACTTAGAATTACTTCTAAGAAACTGAAATGTAGGGCGCAAAAGTAAAGAACTTGAAAGTAAAGAATTGGAAAAATATAAAGTAAGTAAACTAATTTTTGAATCTGGTTCTGGGTCCTCTACTATCAGCTTTCTTCTCTATTTATAGGCCTTGGTAGTAACCGTCAAAGTGCCTGATAACTGTCGAAGTGGATGATAACTGTCGAAGTAACCTCCCTGATCATGGGACATGGCTCCAAGCATTTTGCCTTCACTGCGCCATTTCTTGCAGTTGAGCTTCCCTCTTGAATTTGGATTTAAATCTTCAAGAACTGTTTAGCCACGACACCTTGCTCTTTTTGATTGTTCTAGTACTTTGTAGATCCATTGCCATTGATATGATTTGCTACGTGTCCTCTAATGATTGGAGACCTTTACTAATTCCTCAAGTTACCCTTGATGGACCACGTGTCAGGCTGTGACTCACTAATACAAAATATATGGCCAACATTACCCCCCGCACTAATATAACCAATACTTGGTAATATTAGTGGATCGATGCCCTACTACCCACGTTCTAGGGTGTGCATGGTAATTAATTGTTCTGGAAGTATAATCGCTTTCAAGCAATGTTTAAAACACTAAACTTCCCCTTGTGCTTGAACCTTACTTCCACTATCTGTGTAAACGAAGAGATTGATTCATCCTTGATTGCTAATCAAACATGTTCATTCATTTATCAAGCATGTGAAGAGGTTTTGCACAATGATGGCCGATCTCGAAAGAACTCTCATGCATTTATTAGCCATACCTATCATCCTCCATTTATACAAGTTATGGAGGTTTTTGCAGAACATACACCTTTAGAACAAAAACTTGCTCATATGGACTTCGAAGGCTCTTCATCTGTCCCAAAGGTCTCTGCTTGGGATGAGGCTGCCTCCTCCTTTACTAAAACTACTGGTTAGAATGCCTGGCCGAAACCAACCCAACCTTAAACAAGCAAATTCACTATAGATTTGTTGAATTCGATGACCCTGCTTCAGTTTTTCCTTCTTCTCGTAGCTTAGTGTTATAATCCTATGTACCATTTGACCGCCTCCACTGCCTTGAAGACAATTTACTATCGGCAAGGTATACCTCCACCTAGCCAACCAAAATAGTGTGGAAGACTCCCCACTTAATCAAAGCTCTAGGACTAAGCCCTTCACACTTGGCCAAGAAGGAAAAACTCGGCTCTTTTGACTGGCTAGAGTGTGTGAAAGAGCCCCAGTTTCCTCCTTCCTTTGGAGTGGACCCAGTTGCACCTCTCCTTCCTTATAATCCTAACCGGATTAAGGAATTGAAGCTCACTCTCTTTGAGGACCAAGATTTTGCTCCCTATCAAGCCCCAGCTTTTCCTACTGCCTACTAGCAGTACAAAGCCCAAACTCTACTTACTACCTTCTCCCACCTATCCTTCAAAGTGCTTTAAGATGACACCCTTCACAGTAATATAGTCTCTCGAAGCCATACCCTCAATCTAGTGGCCCAAATATAACTTCATACCTTCCTGGACCAACTCCCTCTCCTTCTTAATTGCCGTGAAAATGCATTGGCCACTGGTGAATCGTTGAAAGAAATCTTTACCACTCGTATTCAAACCCAATACGAAACAAAGAATCTCCTTGAACAATATGAAGACTTCAAGAACCATGATTCAGCATACATAGAGGATGCTGATATGGATAGGATGGATAGGATGGATGAGATGGAGTAGGCATTGAAGCAAACAGAATTTGAGATGAAGGCCCAGCAGCTTTTTCACCAAATACGGGCACACCAGCTAGAGAAGCCCCAATTAGATAGGATAGAGGAAAGGTTAGAGAGAGAACATGTATTCATTGAGTTTTGTTGGACTAAGTTCCATGACCTCATAACCTTTTCCATTCCTTATTTTTACGAAGTTGCAAATGTAACCAAATAGGCCCCTCAATGTAATCATTTATTTATTCAATAAATTATGGGTTTCTTGCTTCCAATTACATGGTTTGTATTTGTTAATATGTATGACCTCAAACTCATTCTTATACTAGCAGATACTAGTTTTGAAGTAACCCATTTATCCTAAAGCATAGTCAAGTGTTTTGAAGCACAATCCCCTTCCCCAAAAGGTAGTAAAATATTCCCTCGAAGGAAATTTCCTTTTTAGAAAATTCAAAATTGTGTTTTCAAAACCTTTGAAATTAAAAAATGGGTTTATCTTTTCCAATTTCATGGTTTGTATTTGCTAATAGGCAAGCCTTTGATCTTAAAACTCATTAACATATTAGCAAATACTGGCTTCAAAGAAACTCATTCATTTTGAAGCCAAGTCAAACACTTCGAAGCACACTTTCTTTCCTTAAAAGGTAGTAAAATATTCATTCAAAGGAAATTTTCTTTGTAGAAAGTCCAAAAATGTGCTTTCAAAACCTTTGAAATTAAAATATGGGTTTATCTTTTCCAATTTCATGGTTTGTATTCGCTAATATGTAAGCCTTTGATCTCAAAACTGATTAACATATTAGCAAACACTGGCTTCAAAGTAACCCATTCATTTTGAAGCCAAGTCAAGCACTTCGAAGCACACTTTCCTTCCTCAAAAGGTAGTAAAATATTTCCTTCGAAAGAAATTTTCTTGGTAGAAAGCCCCAAAATGTTCTTTCAAAACCTCTGAAATTAAAATGTGGGTTTATCTTTTCAAATTTCATGGTTTGTACTTGCTAATATGCAAAAACTGATTAACATATTAGCAAATACTAGCTTCAAAGTAACCCATTCATTTAAAGCCAAGTCAAGCACTTTGAAGCACACTTTCCTTCCTCAAAAGGAAGTAAAATATTCTTTTGAAGGTAATTTTCTTGGTAGAAAGCCCAAAAATGTGTTTTCAAGACCTTTAAAATTAAAATATGGGCCCTAACTCCACATGGGTCAAATGAAGCTTAAATAGCTTAGAACTACTTGACCCGTTAGGTTAAATGGGTAAATTAGACAAGAAGGTATAAAGCCCTAATTCTTGTACTCTTACATATTCACTTGTCAATTTCTAACTCTTACTCTCACTCTTACTTCCCTCTGTGCTTACTTTAGCTCTTGCTCCTCCTACCCTTACTATTGCTTCTTCAATCCTTTCTTCTACTCTAACCAATAACTACCTCTTCCTTTGCAAACCTACTAGTTATTGAACATCTTTGTCCCTCGGTGGCCTTAAGAAGATGGATAAACAAAGAAATAGCCAAATATAACGAAGGCCACAGTGCAATCGATGGAAGGTACTTCATCCTTCGCTATCATGCAAAAGGTGAGTATATCCTTGGCCCTATCTTTACTGAGGCTCCTGCTGTAGTTCTCCTTTTGTACCCACGTTTGGAGGATCACTACCTTCTTTACGAAAGAAAATTCAACTAGGGGTTGGAGGGCCACTCGACCTTATCACTGTTGGCCCATATTGAAGACGAAATGGGAGGAATGGTATGATTGAGTCATCGAGGCTAGAGAACAAGATTTAGAGGACCTCTATATCCTTGATTCCCTTTGACTTTCCAGGTTTATAATTCCTAAGGATCCCTTCCTTATCCCAGCTGCTCTAACCCAATCTTGCAATAATGTCTTGCAATAATGAAAACATTAAAGGATGGTTAGGTTAGACTCTAACCCAATCCTTAGCCATGGAAGCTATCATCTTTCACACTTAAATTACAGTTGATCATCGATTAATGGCAATAATATAGTGTTAAAAATCAACAATCTGATTTGAATGCAATTAGTTAAAAGTTTACCTGCAAACACCATCGAAACTGGATTAAGAGAGAATTAGCAAAATATTCAGGGTCGTGGTGGTTGTTAAAGTTTAAGATGTAGTCATTGGCCCCCATGGAGATGAAAAATATGGAATTTGCAAGATACTCAGCGAGCTCTTGTGGATCTTCAATCATACATGGCGGATCTTCCTGGACAGTCCTGTTAAATGCCTCAATCTGTGTTTGCAAACTCCAGCAATCAAACTGAGAAACCAAGAGGAATTAAACTAGGGAGAGGTCCGTCCATAGTGGACTGGAGCATGCTGTTAGACCCGTGGGGCTCACCATGGATCCCGTTTCGATTATCCGAACCGTTGAATATGTAGAATTCGTTGAGTAATTCATGTGTGAAAAATATCACGTTGATCGGATATTCATAGTCCTTTGATCGGTATATATTTTTGTCAATGGTAATCTGATTTAAAAAATAAAATTATTAACAAAAATATATTCCGATCAAGAGGCTACCTATATCTGATTAATGTATTTTGCAGGTATGAAGTGCTCGATGAACTCTACATAATGAACGATTAAGACTATTGAAACGAAACTTGTGACGAACCCCACGAATCCTACAACACACTCCAATCCACTATGTGGATTGCAGAAAAACCTCTCCCATAAAGTAACGTTAACAATGGTTGGGTAAATTGTAAATATATACATTTATTAAAAACAAAAATGTCTGAAAAAAATACAGATTTAGAGGATTCACAAGAAGCAAGGAAAGTTGCAAATATTTCACCCTGGTTGGTTTGGTGTTGGGGAAGATACCACATCTAGCAGAAGCATAATTGATGCCGTCCATGGTAGTCTTCCTTTGTGCTTCCATCAAATTCAAATACGGAGGGGGTAGTGAAAGATTATATAATATCGCTTCACGAATCACATCACAACACAGAAAATTGAATTTAAAACATTTACTACTTATAATGAGAATAAAACCAAACCAAACCAAAGGGAGAGTACAGTTTACAGTAGCAAGTAATATAATACCCAAGAAATCAACAATAGTTTTTCCGTTGGTAAAAAGGCCAGTGGGGTCGTTGCTGAAATCAATGCCATAAGGTAAATAATTAGCCCTCACGGCCTTGTGGATGTAATTGTTGTTGTCGGCATCAACGGTCGAGTCCAACTTGGAACCGAGTTGGAAATCGGATTGGTTGAAAAGCATGATGAATCCAACTTAGAACTTTCATCGGAATTGGCAGAGAGAAAGAGAAAAAAGAGAAACAAAGGGGTAAGTGCACCCATGGCAATCTATGGTAGGGAAAAATAGAAGATAATGTGAAGAAAATGGAACAAGATGGGTCTGGTATTTATAGACTGCCAGATAGTCTATAAACCCATAAACAGATATGAGTAATTGAATTTTAGAATACTACAAGAAATTACACTTTTTGCCAACTAAAATTTTGGTTGCAAAAAAGTTTTTTTTAATCAGCATAAGCACTTTTGTGACAAAAATTTTTGTTCGCTAATACATGTGGTTGTGGAAAGTAATTCATGACTAAAAAAAATCATTAATCGAATTAATTGACAAAAACAAGTATTTGACGGCTAATTTTGGCCGTTTGAACATATAACTACTGTGACTAAATGATTAAAAAAAATGTTTGGTGACTAAACTTTTGATTGTTGAACATATAACTACCGTACTAAATCATTTGGTAGCTAAAAAGTTAGTCGCCAAAAGTATTGTTTCTCCGATAAAAAACATTAGTGTGAGTAACAATATTTTGAAATCGGACTAGATAGGTTGGTTGAACCGTTGACCAATCTAAAAGTTCAGTCTGGATATGGTTCAACTAAATCGGTTGGGCTACCATTTTGTCAAATGGCAAGCAAATATGCGAAATTATGTTGCTTGGGAGAATTGAGCATAGAACCAGATCAAAGTAGCTTGACAAATAACTACCATAACATATTCAACTGTTATTTATATTTGATAAATATATATCTATATTACATTTTCTTTCAATCATTAATATAATTGATGTATTTTATATAATATTTATGTAATTGCAAATTTATCTTAATTTTTTAAAAAAAAATTAAATCAATGTATCCTAATTCTTATGTTATTGTTAAATAAATTTTTAATATATTTATAAAATAATTATGACGTTATAGTTTGATTCCAGTTTGGCTCAACAGTTGAACTAGTGATCTCCCCACCTGATCCCTTTTCCAGTTCTCTTACCAACCTGATTTTTAAAACATTAGCGAGTACTAAAACACCGACTAACATATAAAATTAATTTTAATCATTCAATGTATTTTCTAGCCTTTTTTTTTGTTTTTTTTTTTTTTTTTTGGGTTTAACTGGACAATTGCCTAGCAAGAATACTACAAATCCATAATTATCTACCCAAAATTTGCCCAGAAACAATAATCAATGGTTCAAATTCATTTCACTAATAAACACCACACTTCATCAATTTATTTTCCACCATACATACTCATTCTGAGTAAAATCTAGATCCTTAATTCTAGGATCCCAAACTTTTCCATTGCTCAGTAGCCATTAACTGCACTAAAAGTGTATTAACCTAGAAAATAACTTAGAATTTACGAAAATATTTAAGATCCACAAACAAGTCTCACATGTGTATCTATAATATTGTGGTATTATACGTGTCAATTTTTAATTTGTTATACATCTAATAATATAGGGCCCCTCCCTCTTACCACATCATTGTAAATAGATTTGTAGATTAAAAGTGTAGGTATGTAACATTTCTCTAGAATTTAAACCCTATATTTAAATTGATAGGGCCCCTCCCTCTTACCACATCGTTGTAAATTTCACTAAATCAGACTTGGTCATCGAAATTTCACTAACCAACTGAAATTTCACTGACTTGTCTTAGGTTAGTGAAATTGCGTCATTTTTTTATTTTATAAAATTTTGTATTCATCATGAATATTGTTTTAGAAATCTTGATGAAATGATTTCAAAAATACAAATTTTATAAATTTTAAAAAAAAGAAGAGATTTAAGGTTATTTGGGATGATCTAAAGGGGTGTTTTGAGAAGATGGTTAAAAGCTGATTTTTTAGTTTTTTTGGCTTTTTTGTGTGAGAGGTGACGTGACCCAAAATGAGTTAAAAGCTGACTTTGGGCTTTTGTGGTGGCCGAGTAAATGGATTATTATTTTTATTATTTATGATTAGGTGCTCGTCAGATGGCCGAATACAAGTCGGCCATGCCGGGTCAGACAAGTGGAGAAGTCAAGTACGAACAAGTTATGGTGGCCATAGGAGTCGACTATACTCTTTCATATACGGAAGGCCCAGGGATAGAATCAAAGCCCAGGAAGTAGTGGGTCCATAGATGGCCCCTAGAGGGATCATTATAAAAGGAAGAGCCATGCTCAAGGAAAAGGGGTCGAGAAAAAAGTAATAGAGAGATGATTAAGAGGTTCTGTTTGGACGAAAGAGTATTTCAAAATCCATTTCACCACAATTGGCGTTGTCTGTGGGAATACTCAAGCACGTTCATGACAGACGTCCCCGACGATCCTCCGTCCGTAGCAGAGGATGTTACACCAAGTGTTACACCAAGAACCATGCTTGGTCCAGAGAATATCACTGCTCGAAGAGCCTTGAATTTTGATCCAGTGGTTCAATTTTCACCCTCAACCTCCATATAGGAAGCCATGCAAACAATCATGAATCAAGCAAAATGAAACAAACAGTGTTTGGAAGAGATAGCGGCTCACAATGAGCGCTTACGCAAAGAGCTGGCTCTGGAGTTAGCCAAATCTTAACAGACTGCACCATATCACAAGCGGAGCCGGTTGCCTGAACAGTAGAAGGGAACTCAACGACGTTGGCATCAGAAACACGATGGCAGCAGCACCTTCGACTCATCAGCTCAGGAACCTATGAAAAAGGGACATGTTGGTGTGTCCAGCTCATCTAAGGGAAGTCTATATGTACGACATAGACAAGAAAAGGAAGATGGTTCAGATGGGGAAGACAAGCACGATACTTTCATACGATGAATTGCCAAGGCTATCCTGCCAAAAAAATTTAAAGCCCCGACATTTACGTTGTATGATGATAAATCTGATCTGACGGACCACATTCGCTATTATAAATAGGCAATGACGTTACACGCTGATGATGAAGCACTTATGTGTCACATGTTTCCAAGCAGCTTAGGTCCGCTAGCAGTTCGGTGGTATTACAAACTTGAACCATCCTCGGTCAAGAGTTTTCATCAGCTCCAAAAATCTTTCCAGGCAAGATTTATCATCAATGAGGTCCAGCCTAAGCAAGCCGACTCGCTTTGGGCAATGCAAATTAAGCCAGAAAAAACTCTCCGTGAATATTTGGCGCGCTACTGGGAATGTTTCAGTTTGGTTGACGATGCCTGTAACGACTCCATGGCCATTACTATCTTCAAGATGGGCTTGCACCCTGATAGTCAGCTCTAGAGGTCGTTAACTAGACAACCTCTTAAAACACTGTGGGCTTTAATGAAGAAGGTTGAGGAATATTGCAATGTAGAGGATGATGCCCTTCACATCAAGGCCGGACAGAAGGTCGTGGAGATAGCTGCGCCTGTCTTGGTACAGTCGATAAGCATAGCCCCACCAGAAAGAAGCCATGAGCAACAAGGCAGGCCAAAGCGAGAAAGTCGTCGTAAACTGCGCCAATCGAAGGATCAGCACTCCTGCTGATCGAGCGAGCCACTCCTTGAAGGACCATCTTGAGCAGTTGGTGTAGGATGGTCGACTTCTTCAATACCTTCCCCACAAGATCACCCAACCTAATGCGATGGCTCTACGCCCGGACTCACCTCTGCTAGGCACCATTCATATGATATACTGTCTTCCGACGCTGAACGACATCCATACGATCCAGTCACAAGCATCTCAACCATGCCCATCCAAGTCATTCACACCAGCCAAACGGCCTCATCAGACCAGCAAGATTAGCTTCGACGATGTAGATTTGGAGGGGCTGATCCTCCTCCACAATGATGCTTTTGTTATCGAGTTGCGAGTAAACAAATTTGCTGTCGAACACATTCTGGTTGACCAGGGGAGCACATCAGAGATAATGTACTACAAGACATTTCTAAAACTTCACTTCACAGATTTAGATCTATTGCTGACAACGTACCCCTTGTTTGGCTTCAACACAAATCCAGAATACCCTCTGGGCAAGGTCACGGTTACGGTACGTGCAGACACTAGGATGCTCAATGTGGAGTTTCTGGTCGTTAAATTGCCATCGTCGTACAACATCATTATGGGAAGAACTTGGCTGCATGCAATGCCGGCCGTACCAAGCACCTATCACCAGCTACTCCGCTTCCCAACACAACACGACATTGAGCAGATCCGAGGCTCTCAAAAGTCAGCAAATGATTGCTACCTTACTGCTTCCAACAAAAAGCCAAGGGAGTTGGGGATCAATTCAATTGAAATTTCGGACTGGGAGAACCTCGAGGATAAGGAATTGAGGATCTCGTGCGGATTGAACTCGCGCATGAACCAAATAAATTCTTCTTGATCGGCGCCTGTCTGAATGTCGATGAACGCCAGGAGTTGATTTCGTTCCTAATCGGTAATAGTGATGTATTCGCTTGAACGCCTTATGAAATGCTTGGATTGGACCCTAGCATAGCACATCACCGTTTGAATGTGGACCCAAAGGTTAAGCCCATCATCCAGAAGAGTCGCCGATCGGTAGCCGAGCATACTTCGACCGTTGTCGAAGAAGTTGACAAACTCCTGGAGGTCAGCGCAATCCGCGAAGTGAATTACCCCACCTGGTTGTCCAACACTGTTGTCGTAAAGAAGAAAAATGGGTCTTGGCATGTCTGTGTGGACTTCACAGACCTGATTAAGGCTTATTCCAAGGATTGCTTCCTTCTCCCCAGAATCGACCAACTGGTGAACGCAATTGCGCATCATCAGCGTATGAGCTTCTTGGACACATACAGGGAATACCATCAAATGGCCATGCATCTTGAGGATCAGGAAAAAATGGCATTCCTCACCCCCCGAGGGGCACATATTGTTACAAAGTCATGCCCTTCGGCCTGAAGAATGCCGGGTTAACTTATCAGAGGCTTGTCACCACCATATTTAAGGAGCAACTCGGCCGTACCATAGAGGTGTACATCGATGATATGGTGGTAAAGTCCAAAGAAAAGCATGTCCACTTAGCTAACTTGACCACAACCTTTGACATCCTCCGAAAATACAGGATGAAACTTAATGCCTCAAAGTTTGCGTTCGGTATCGGATCTGGCACATTCCTAGGCTATATTGTGAACTATCGCAGAATAAAGGCTAACCCAAAACAAATTACAGCAATCTTGGAACTCGGCTCCCCTCAATCAGTCAAAGAAGTACAGAAGTTGATGGGGATAGCCGCGACCCTCAACAGATTCATTAGCCATTCTTCAGATCGTTGCCGACCGTTTTTTCACAACCTTCGACAGGGGAAACATTCCTTTGGACCCCAGATTGCCAGGCCACCCTAGACGATTTAAAAGCTTATCTCCGTTCAATACTGCTCTTGACAACTTCGTCGTCGGGTGACACACTCATCATGTACCTTGCGGTCTCAGATCGTGCGGTTAGCGTCGTACTACTCAAAGAAGAACTAGGAGAGCAACGGCCCATTTTCTACGTTAGTAAGGCAATGATGGATGCTGAGACACGGTACCTACTGCTGGAAAAGCTGATTTTGGCCCTGGTGGTGGCTGTAGACGCGCCCCGAACGTCCCGGGAAAATCCCATTTTGTTCATTGGGCTTGCTACAGTTCGGACTCAAATGTCACGGTTCTGAATCTAATCTCGCAAAGTGCATTGCAAGACCAATAAATCACCAAAGAGTCCAAATCCGGCAAATCGTTTTGAAAAATTAATTTTTAGAAAGAAGTGCCAAACATGGATTGCTTTGCCAGATACAGAGTCGCCACCTAAATATTTTATTTTTGGAAAATTTAGGAAACCCTGACTCGTGCCTAAGGCCACGTGTCCATCATCACCAAAGTTGCCCCGGCTCGGGAACTTGGGTACGATTGGGGAAGGTCATTTAATGAGCACCCCTGCTTGCCCGATCAAAGATCGGCCTGTACTAAACATGATATCTTGTTTTTGAAAACACATGTGCTCTTATTCTGGTTATTAGTGTAGAATTACTATGTGATGCGCACAGCATACAAGTATAGACTGGATCGCCTAAGTTGGAACATAACATCTCATGTTTGTTTTTGAAAGCAGTTTGCTGCTCACAAGTAAGCTACAATGCAGATTTTGCCACCCTCAAGTGGGCTTAGAAAACATGGTGATTTGCCACTCTCAAGTGGGCTTAAAACTCGCAGTCAATGAATTGTTCCAATTTAAGTAATCCAGCCTTCACCCACAGGCATTCAGGCAGTTATATCACATAAGCAGTTAGCCTCATGGCAAGCATGCTATCATGGCAGTCACTCACACACATGCAAGGATGCTAAAGCATAAACACTTATCGAGTACTCCGAGCCAAAACAAAAGCTATGTTAGAAATCAATGCATGATCCTAGCTATGTTAAGAATGCCTAATGCAACATATGCAAGAATGCAACTAAGATAGGCTCGGCTATTCTAAGATGGCATTTGAGATGCTACAGGTAACATGTGTTAGACTTGGAATTGAAATACGATGCAGTTAGTATGATGCGCCGAGCCCGGTGCATGCAATACAGATGAATGAATGCAAACATGCGAGCATAAGGATGCTAATTGAAACATGCCCTAGATCTAACCATCATAAGCTGGTAAATAAAAGGGAGAAAGACATGTGGTTAGAAGACATACATCACACACACGCACACTTACTACAACATTGCCCTCTCTCGGAGGGTTCGAATAAATAATACAGGATCGAATTAACTAATTATTACACAACACTAGCTAATTAACAATATTAACTAAACTAGCATGCAAACTATGTAAAATGGGCTGCCTCAGCTCTTGCTTTGAATGATGAAGGATGCATGCATGCTCGAGTCGCCTTGTCGAGAAATCCATCGCGATGCCCTGGCTCGCCTTTGTTTGCAATTGATCTCAGAAGCTTGCACAAAGCTCCAGAAGGCTGAAACTACACCCTGGGAATCCATGGGAAGGCTGCCGACCAGCTCATGGCCTTGGAGACCACCTACTGACCACCTTTTGTAGGAGAAACCCAAAAGGGTGGTCGGCCTGCCAGAAAAGCTGATCGGCCAACCAGTTTCTGCCCCTGGTTTCTGGTTTTTCTGCAACAAAGGCAAGAGAGAGCAAAGGCAAGGTATTTTCAACATATGTATGCATGACCACTCCCCCCCATCATTGCATAAGCTCTAGGGAGTGTAGTCCTCGATCCTCGGGCCACCAATCACGTATCCCGATGCATGATGGCCGAGGAGTCGGATTGCACGACTCAATGTGAAATGAATGCACATATAAACACCTAAAGCCAACAACTCTATCATGGGTAATCAAGAGTGTCGGTGACCAAGAATCGAGGCACGTTTCGTCACTTTGAGCATGAAACGTCCCTCGTTTCCCGTGTTTGGACTAAACCCTACTCCAAACACAATGCAACAAACAATGTATGGACAAACGCAACTCTAGCATGCAATCTAAATACAATGCAACTAAGCGATGCGAAGATGCATGGAATGACATGCAAGCATGCAAATGGCATACACAATGCTATGAACTAATCAATGGCATACTCAATGCACATGGATTATATAGCATGCATACACAATGCACTAACATACGAATGTTATGAACGAGGCATACGCAATGCAATGATCAAACATGCGATAAGATGGACTATAGGGCATACACAATGCAAGATGGACTTAAACCAAGATGGA
The DNA here is from genome assembly GCA_036172215.1 of Camellia granthamiana. Lineage (NCBI taxonomy): Eukaryota > Viridiplantae > Streptophyta > Magnoliopsida > Ericales > Theaceae > Camellia > Camellia granthamiana. The sequence goes on along the minus strand of CM069913.1, from coordinate 76,065,692 downwards.
TGGGCCTCGGCCACACCCAAATCAGTGGCCAATATGATGAAAATGAGGCAACAAGGTACATGCAAACATGCACAAATGCAAGGGACCAAACTTAAGGGACAAAGTGCAACTCTACCAAAGCATGACAAGGATGAAATATGGCATACAATGACACATGTTCCAGCTCTGAAATGACATACAAGATGGTCCCGAATCATGCAAACAACTCACCCGATGCATGTTGGATGGCACAATTACCGAAACTAGTGAAGTGCATTACACTAGAGGTATGCAAAGCGATGCCCAAATGACCAAACCAACCCCAAACAGTCCTTATGCAGACCCAAAACAGTGGCAAAATGGACTAAAATGATGGCTTGCAATGCACAAAAATGAAGCTCATGCAATAGCCCAAAAATGAGGCATACAAGCATAACTCTCAAACGCATTTAAAGAGTGGAAAACATGGGAATATGGCACAAGTATAAGCTCTGAAATAACATGTTCAATGATGCCAAAACATGAAAACAACTCAAGTTAAGCATGCAATAGGCTTCAAAACTCGAAGCTAGGCAAGGGTATTACACTACAAGTATGCAAGGAAAGCATTTTTCAACCAAGAGGCCTCAAAACAGAGCTAAGGCAGCCCAAAACAAGAACAAAATCAGTTCGGAGCATGGCCAAAATATGCTAGAATCAAGGGCCAAAACTTCATGCATTGTAAGCTAGTAGGCATGGTTTACACTACAAGTATATGAAGCATGTGAGGGACTACCAAACCAGCCAAAAATAGAGTCATGGCATGCCAAATGAAGGCCAAAAACCCACTGAAACATGACCAATACATGCAAGAATGACATGCCCCTTTGATAAGCCACAAAAGGGATTACTCTACACATGCAAGAGGCAAGTCGAGGGTGACCAAACCAGCCATAGACAGAGTATAGGAAGGTCCTAAAAGTCACCAAAAAGGCCCTGAACCAAGCTTTGAAAGTATGCAAATGTATGCTCCTTTGGAAGGCCAAATATGCTAGTAAACAAGACAACAACAGAGAGGGTCACCCCTCTCTGATTTAGGCCCTCAAAACCACATTCTAAACACTGAAAATCTGCTGGATTTCAGTGGCTAAAAGGCCAAGCAAAGATTAAATCAAAGGCCTTATAGCATGGCACAAAATAAGGCTAAAACGAGCATGCAAGAGGGTGAATGACCTTTAACACCAAAATAGTCTTAAACAAACATCACAAGGACTTTAAAACAAGACTTTTTTCAGTTGACAACAAAGCTTAAATATGCATGCAAGTATGGCTTATAGAATGATCAATATAGAGCTTAAAAAGAGGGAAAATGAGTTACCCTTGTAGCTCAGCAAAACCAACAGATTTCTCAGCCAAAAACTAGCCTTTTAAACTCCAAAAATGTCCTCAAAGAACCTCAGCCCAATGGTGGTTAACTTTGATGAAGGATGCCTAGGCAAACTAGAAGCATTTCTTTACTTTCAAGCACTTCTATGCACAAAATGGGCAAGGGAGTGGAGTATATAGAGAGAGAGGGGCAGAGATTCAGCCCTAGAAGTTGTAGAGAGAGAGAGAGAGTTTTTAGAGTGAGAAGCTCCCAAGCTTCTCCAAGAAGATTGTCCCATTTCAAAATGAGAGATATAGCCTCATATACAGCAAAAAGCAAGAGTTGGTTCGAAATATCTGATTATAGGACAGCTGGAGCTTGTGGAAGACAGCTGGAGGGAAAATATCTGAGAATTCTGGGCTTGCTAGGCATAAGTGGTCGGCCAGCCACTTTTTCTAGTCGGCCAGCTACTTTTTCTGATTTTTCAGGACAAAAGGTGGTCTCCCGAAAAGAAAACTGGTTGGAAGGTGATCTCCAATGCCAAAAACTGGCTTCCAAATGTCCAAATTGAAGCCCCAGAAGTTAGCTTTCCCATGGCACTAGCCTTGCATTAAAATTCAAACTGTGCAAAACGTTATGTCTGTTTTGGTGAAGCCGCGCAGTTTCGGTCTAACCGGATTGATGCCCTACTCCAACCAACCATATCTCCCCCATCCGGACTTGGCTTTAGGAGATTCTTTAGTGAAAAATGAAGCCCCGGAAGTAAGATTTCCAGCGGTGGTGGCCTCATAGCTAAAATCCAAGTGTATAGATAGATAGGCGTGATTTAGCGAAGACCGCTCGACTCTCTCTTAGTGATTCATGCCCATTTTCTTCTTCAACTTGGTTTCTTCCCTCTTCTCCAATTTTTCTCAACTCCAAACCCCTAAACAAGGTGTTTTGAAAGATTTTTCAAAGATTTCATCTCTCTTTCATTCATTTCCACTCTGTCCTTGCTCGGTTTACCGAAAAGCGTAACATTTAACGAAATGCGAGCGTCGGAACATCGTAGGAACTTTATTTTCAAAACATTTTGAAAGAGAGGGTTTCAAAGTCTAAAATCTTTTGATCAAGATTGTTTTGGTCCAAAAGGGGTATGAAGTTGGGATTTGACTCTCTCTCCTTGCTGAAGAAACTGAACCTTTCCCCTGCATACCTTTCTTCACCAAGTAAACCATCAATAGTGCCCAAGTCTTAAGGGTGGTCAAAAATGGGGTGTCTACAGTGGCCGCCAGGAAATAATGCACTATTTCTAGGCCCATACAATAACCGTGCTCATAGACTACCCTCTCCGAACAATACTTCACAGTACGGAATCATCAAGGCGCATCTCCAAATGGGCGTTAGAACTCGACCAATATGACATTCAATTCTCTTCCAGAATGGCTATCAAGGGGCAGGTTTTGGCTGACTTCATTGTTGAATTTACTAGTTGTCACGCCGACTTTAAGCCAGAGCAACCGACCTTCTAACCCCAATAAGAGTGGAGGATGTATGTTGGAGATATTTGGCAGATGTACTGCGATGGTTCATCCAACCAGCGTGGTAGCGGGGCCAGAGTAGTGATTACAACTCCTGAGGGTGACGTAATCGAGCAAGCGGTTAAGCTTGGCTTCAACGTATCAAATAATGAAGCCGAATATGAGGCTTTGCTTATCGGCCTTCGTAATGCACTTCAACTTGGTGCTAAGTGGTTACAGGTTTTTTGCGATTCAAAGTTGGTTATCAATCAACTGAAGGGGGAGTATGAAGCTAGGAAAGGCCGAATGGTAGCGTACATGAAGATTGCAAACTCATTACTCGTGAAGTTTGACCACCATGAGCTGAATCAAATTACCCATGACCAAAATGCCCATGCGGATGCTCTTGTTTGCTTGGCTTCTGCTATCAATTCAGATGTTAAGCGGACTATTAAGATGGGATTCGTCAGTGAGCCGAGTGTTGGTCTCCCGGATTTCATTTGCATCAATGTTATTGACCTGGGGCAGAGTTGGATGGATTCTATTGCCGCATTTTTATCTTTAGAACAGCTACTCGCAAACAAGAAAGAGGCCCATAAGCTGTGGAATAAGGCCCTACGCTACTACTTGGACATTCACGGAAAGCTCTACAAAAAATCTCTCTCAGGGTCGTATCTGGAATGTGTGCACCCAGACTTGGTAGAGGATTTCTTGGCTGAAATACATGAAGGCAGTTGCGGCGCCCATTTTGGAGGGTGTTCACTAGCCCACCAAGCTGTAACCCAGGGGTATTACTAGTCTACCATACGAACTGATGTAGAGAACTATGTAAAGAAGTGTGAGCAGTGCCAAAAATTCTCTCCCTTGACTCATCTACCTGCAGAGGAACTAAACTCCGTCACTAGTCCTTGGCCTTTTGCTCAATGGGGTTTGGACATCGTCGGACCACTGCCAAGAGCCCTGGGAAACAAACGATTCTTGATTATTGCAACGGATTACTTCACGAAATGGGTTGAAACAGAACCATTGGAGCACATCTGAGACGTAGATGTCAAACGTTTTGTCTGGAAGAACAGTATAATCCAATTCGGCATACCGCGAGCACTCATATCCGACAACGGCACCCAATTCGACTACGGTGCATATCGTGATGCTATGCGACACATACGACATAAGACCATACTTCTCCTCACCAGCCTATCCACAGAGCAACAGCCAAGCCAAGGCCTCCAATAAAGTAATCCTGGATGGAGTCAAGAAACGGTTAGAAATGGCGAAGGGCAAGTGGATTGAAGAGCTGCCTTGTGTACATTGGGCCCACCGCACTACTCTAAGGCGATCTACCGACGAAACACCGTTGGCCTTATGTTTTGGGACCAAAGCTATTATTCCCCTTGAAATCGGCCTGCCCACTCTAAGATCAAAAGCATTTGACACAAGACAGAAGGACGTGATGTTGGCCTTGGATTTGAATTTGATTGAGGAATGCCGTGATCGAGCTCTTGTGCATATGGTGCGCTATTAGTAGTAGCTCGCCAAGTCATGTAATCAGCACGTACAGCCGCGCCATTATGTCCCCGGGGAGTTGGTTCTCAAGAAAGTGCTTCCTGCCACTAAAAATTCGGCCGACTGCAAGCTAGGCTCCAATTGGCACGACCCATATCAAATTGACTCAATTGCTGGGGCAGGGGCATATCGTGTAATGCCCTGAAAAGTACACGCTATGATACACAGTAATAACATGATCATTTTACCCAAAAGAGGTCATGTTTCTCATTGAACTAAAAGTTTATCGATTACAATATACTAGATATATTTCCATGGTGCCCAAATTCATTTCTTAGTTCAATGAACTTGATAACTCAACAAAACATAAACCCCTAGGGCGTACAACATCACAAATTACATATAAAGGTTCAGTTACAATATCCCAAAATAAATACAAAACAACCAAAAAGCTTTTGGCTTCAATTAGTTTTTCCAAAAGAAAATGGAGCCAGTGCTTGAACCAATCCTTCAATGAGGCTGACCTTCATCTATTCCAGAAAAATAAATTAGGGTTGAGCTATATGCTTAGTAGGAATACATTTATCCAAGTATCTAATCCTTTGAATATGATAATGGCATCCATGAGATATATCATTATAATAAAATTTGTTACAACAGGAAAATGCCAACATCTCATAATGAAACACTATAAATCAAGTGGCAAATGCAACACATGTCATCATGTACACCAATTAAACCTCTACAATCATGGAAAATCAAACCACACTTTCCTCTGCATGAGTCCAGTTGAGAACAACCTTTACTTTTAAAGACAACCCCTACATTTGCCGGCTACTATACGGCGGGAAGTGAGCACCCTAAGAAAATCGTCCGTTTTTCCACTTTCGCTGGCTACTATACGGTGGGACTATGTGTACACCCAAAAAGCTTTTCCCATATTCGTCCAACGATAAGCCTAGATAGGGCATTTGGGCACCTTTTAAAACTCCCCGCACGGGTACTAACAAAACACCACCTATACTCATCACCGACACACACATGGACTCATGCATGCTCAACAATCAAATCACATTTCAATTCCACAATTGAACATCAAGCATCATCATAGATAAACAACGCATAAAACTCAAGGAAAAATAACATTTAAGTCACCATTTCTTTAACCACATCAATACCCATATTTCATCCCCCCATTATTCATCAATTTCCATGAATTAAGAGAAAATTTCATTATATTAACTAATTTCTATCCAATTGGGAACTTAGGGTTTTATCAAATTTGGGGGTTCTCACTCCTTGTCACCAATCTAGTTTCTCAACCACACTTCTATTCATATTAGAAAGAAAGAGATGAGAAATTTCAAACAATTTGATAGACAAAAGAGTGAATATGAGAAAAATGGGTTTAATCACACAAAACCCTCAATTAGTTCACAAATCACATCAAATGCCATAAATCCCTTCAATAATGAAGACAAACAAGGGTAAAAGTATCCCTACCTCAAAATCAAGCAAAGATCCAAGCTTCTACAAGAATCCTTCAAAAACCCACAATGTGATCGGTGGATAACAAAGATCTTCAAGTATACTTCACCTATAGCAAGAGATCTTGGGTGGATTTCAATGGTAGGAGAGGTCTTGGATGGTAGAAATTTAGGGTTTCATAGGGAGGGAGAGAGAGAGAGAGAGAGAGAGGAGATGAAGAATAGAAAAAGTGGTGTGTGAGAATGATCTAGAATCGTTATGTTTAAAAAGCTAATATCGCGATCCTCGCTCGAGCGAGACTTCCTACACTCGAGCGACCAGACACAATCAAAAGGCCTCGCTCGAGTGACAACCTCTTCCCTTGAGCGGAAAAAAGAGAAGCCTTATAAGTTTTGCAGTGCTACAGTGAAACTTCTGGAAGCTAGCATTCCACGCTCGAGTGAGGCTTTCCTCGCTCGAGCGAGCATGCTTGTAACTTAGCAAGATTCTGGGAGCAACAATTCTACGCTCGTGCGAAGGTTCCCTCACTCAAGTGACCCAGAAAACAAAATGTCACAATCTCTCCTCCTTAAGAAATTTCGCCCCTGAAATTAACCTCCATCACCCACCTGATGAAACATATGACAATCTCAATAAACGCACATACATACACTTTAGTTTTCTACCATCTTAATTGAACCATTCATCAATCCTTGACAATTTTAACTGTAAACATCACATATATATATATATATATCCACTTAAACATATGAGCTAATAACAGAAAACAACAGAAAATTGACTTATTTCTAATACAACCACAACTCAAGGCGACCTTGGCACGCTTGCAAATCCACCACAACATCCAATTTAAACATAGTACTACTTCGAACTCATGGTCAAAATAAAGGAAACGTTAAGAGTTTGTGGCTCAAGATTAACTTATTTAGTTACTTAAGAAAAACAAGAAATTTATTACATTACAAATTTGAGAATAGTTCGGGATATTTCTCGTGGACTTCGGCTTCTCGTTCCCATGTTGTTTCCTCCGCGCCATGGTGATGCCACAATACCTTGACTAGGGGGATCATCTTACCTCTCAACAGTTGTTCTCGTGTATCCAGGATTTGGATTGGCTTCTCCTCATAAGATACATCATCATCAACGTCGATTTCCGTCCAATCTAACACATGAGAGGGGCCGGGTTCATATTTACGGAGCATAGACACAATTGGCCAATTGGCCATCGATGAAAGACTCCGAATTTGGAGCACCTCTTGTGCTTGGCATGATCGGCCGAACAGGCCTCCGAATTTGGAGAGCGCTTAGCGTAATTGACCGTTGATTAGATACTCCGAATTCAGTGCAATTATTAACCTTTCAAAAATTGGCATGATGAAATCGGCGGAAGAACAAGTAATCAATTTTTTCCGTTTTATATTCTAAAAGTGCGCTTGCAAGTGCCAGACATCATATTGGGTCAAAGAGATAAACATGATATGCACTAAACTTCATTACACATAATTTACTAAAGTAAAAGCAAAAGAAGTACAAAGGTCTAAATCCATTAAGCTGCTCAAGCTCTCTCAGAAGTCGCCGCAGCCGCCCCATCATCAGCCTTTTCTTCATCGTCCATTTTCTCGGCGTCATAGGCCTCAAATGGAAATTTGTAATTTTGGTACAGGGGTGACACCGAGTCAATACCCGTAGCTTGAAGCACCTTGATCCATCCGTGTTTGAACCCACGGTTCTTACATTGACATAAATCATTGGCTAGCTTTTCCTTCATCTTTGCAATGCCGATTTTTTGTCCATCAAAGAAACCTTCCTCACAGGCTCGCGATCTTATGGCCTCTTTGGCAAACACAGCCGTTGTGTCTTGATCGGCAATAGCGTGATCAATCAGCCACTGGTTCATTTTATTGATAACAGTCATAGTTGCCGCTACAAAAGATTGTTTTTCGGCGACCCTGGCTTTCCGTCATTCACCTCAGCCTTCTCTGCATGATGTACCAAATCGCAAATTTAGCTGTCCTTCTGCGCTATCTCTTTCTGAGCGGCCCGCACGCACATGCTGGTCTCGTATGCACAATAGAGTCCTTTGAGGGACCCGTGGATACCCTATTTGAACACTTCATAGTCGCTTTGCCCTATCATGGACTGCTGAACTTCGGGCGGAAATATTTTCCTTGGAAAATCCACTACCACATTTAGCTCATGAATGATTGAGTCTGCCTCAGTTATGGGTTTGTTGCCAATATAGATAACGAAGCTTAGAGGGCATGGCGATCTACTCAACTTGTGTTGGCCAGACCTTTCGCTACTTTTTTTGCTGTGTCCCGCCCCTATGCGCTTTCTTCGCCTCACCTCTCATTGGCGATCTACTTTGATGATGGGGCGAGCGACGTCTCTTACGCTCCTCTGAAGCTACAGTACTCGCTCTAGCAGCATCTCCACCCTCTCTGCGATTCATCTCTGCCTCCAGTTCCGCCAAACTTTTTCCTTCACCTTTGCTGTTAAAAAATAACATGCTAGACATATGCATACACTGTTCGCTGTACAAGACTTCTGCCTCCACTCTGTTCGCTGGCCACTTCGTGGTTTGACAGTACAACATTTTTGGGGTTGTACATCGTCTATTTGACGACGCTCCCTACATTAATGACAGTGCAGCATTTACGTTGCGCCCACGGTTGCCAAAATACACACCTTACAGATACTTCGGCATTATGTGCGCCACAACGGCGGTGAAAACCCATGTTCAATTGGGGCAAGGCCAGATATGTGAATCTATTCGGCCTATTCCTTCATTCGCCAAATTTCTCCACTGCCCCACTTGACCATTAACACCACTAATCTATTCGACATTACGTGCGTCATCAACGGTGGTGGCAACCTATGTTCAACTGGGGCAAGGGCAGATATGTGAATTTATTCAGCCTATTCCTTCATTCGCCGAATTTCACAACTATCCCACTTGAACATTAACCACTGATCTTCCATTTATTCGGCACTACGTACGTCATCAACGGCAGTGGAAACCCGTGTTCAACTAGGGCAGGGGTAGATATGTGAATCTATTCGGCCTCTCCTTTATTCGTCGAATTTCTCCACTACTCAACTTGACTATTAAAGCTGCTAGTCTTGCACTTATTTGGCACTAAGTGCATTAGGCACTCCTACATTAGTTGAACATGGCCGAATTAGCTACCAAGGTTAACTTATACTGGGTAGCCTTTTTTATTCATCATTCATAAACTGTACTTCAAACATATGCCACTTATCAATGAAAATGACCAACTTCTACCAAAAATAGCATACAAGTACAAAGAAAGCTTCAAAAACAACATCCAAATGGCATCCTTACAGGAGAACAAAACAAAACAAAAGTACAAACAAAGCTAAATTAATTATCTTCAAATTCCACTAGATCGGATTCCAGGGGCTCCACCTCCAACTACTCATACGAAATTGGTTGATAAAGCGTTACGTTGGCAGCCGCTAGAGCCTTTAGCCAGCCATGCTTGAAGCTACGGTTCTCAAACTTCAGTGCCTCGTCTGCATATATCTCTTTTGCTGTTGTTTCTCCGGCTTCGAATGCTTTAGTCATATCAGCCTCCGCATGTGCCTACACCTCTTTCAATTTCTCCAACTCGGCTTGTAATTTGGTGTTTTCTTACTTGGCCAACTATAATTCGCGGTCTATACTGTTTGCCCTTTCTTCGGCAGCTCGAAAGAGCAGATCGACGTGTTTTGTTATGTCCTGTTCGGCATCCGCCCTCACATATTCTTCATCAGCTCTTTTGGATTCGACTTCTGCCTTCTACGTCGCCATTAGAAAGTCGGCCATAGCAGTTTCAACCTTGAGTTTTTCCTCTGCAAGTTCGCCTTCCAGAACGTTGAGTTTTTCCATGGCATCATAGTGTCGACAGTCGATTTCTGCGATTCTCCCCGCCGCCTACCATGTAAGGCCCCTGAAGTATGTATTTACTTTTAAGACCCTAATGATGAATTATTTTCTTAAAGCCCTCGTTTACTTGAATTAATTCGAATCTTGTCGGTTAGCAATTGCTATTTTTATTTTTATCGAAACAGAAATTTCTCTAACCAGATTAGGTTCCCTAACTTAATTTAATTCTACCTAGGTTGCATGTATTTAACTTCAAGCCCTCACTTTTTTTTTTCTTATTCAAAACTTGCCCCAAAATAGTACTTGTACCTTGTACCTTGGTATACCATCAATCTTGCAATATATATATAGGTATATATACACCTTGAGGGATGTGCCTAGGACCAAAATTAATAAAATAGTCACCCAACACACTCTCCCAAGGCCGGCCCTCCTAGGAAAGGAAGAGAGGAGCCTATTTTCAAAGACTATGATTAAGATATTCTAGGAAATCCAAACCTAGTGACCTAGACCTAGGTTGCAAATCTCAAAACTAGGTACCTTTCAACTAAAGATCAACTAATTGATGCCAAAACCTATGATTTAGCACCTTAGTTACTCCTATCCCATTTGACACCAACCAAAATCCTAGCTTTCCCATCCATTTTCAACTAAAGGGCTTTTATGTCCTTTTACACCAAATTGCCTATATATACCACACCCCCTAGCTTGCAAACTCACACAACACACTCACTCACACACACATTTTGGTTAGAGAGAGAGAGGAGAGCAAGGAAGAGAAGTCTAGAGGAGAAGAGGGAGGAAGAAGAGAGTTTCTTGTGCAAAGCTTAGAAGGTAAGCCACCAACACAACCTTCTCTTCATTTCCTTTTCTAATGCATATTCTAAAGTTTCTGAATAATGTTCCAGATCTGTTATTATCAAGTTCTTATGTCAAAAAAATGCTAAGGGTTGTGTATTGATTTCATCCCTCTTGTATTTTCCCCATTTTGGCACAAACCATCTTCTTTTTGTACAAATCTCTCAACTTTTCAAGGGCACTCTTTCAAAAAAAATTTCTGAGTTAAACATGTGATAGTTAGCATATTTTCTTCACAAAAGAAATGAAACTTTCCCATGGTGGAACCCCCCTTTTATAAAGTTTCTTGTTTTGGGCATTCTACCTTAAAACCTATTTTTGCAGTCAACTTTCAAAAATTCCAAAAAAATGTACACAAATATTCTGAACCTCTATTTTATGTCAAAACCTTCCTTTAGAAGTTATATTTCAACTAAAATTGGTTTCATCGAAAAAAATTGAGCGGTTTGCAAGGAAATCAAGTTTTTGTAACAGTCGATGGATCTGGACAGATTCTGGACAGTGCTGAAATACTTTCTAAATAATTTAGAATCTGGAAGAGCAACCCCAATTCTGAAAAAATGTTCTATAAACTAGATCGAATCCTCTATAAACCATAGGAAGGCCAAGCCGGTAAAGGGTCTAAAATAGCTCTTTCATTTTTATCTTTATGCGATACTAAATCTGGAAATTTTTGTTAGGTGTGGATATCTTGTACCTTTGAGTTCATGAGAATGTTTGTAGCTTATAATCATATCTTGACCTGATAATATATGTGTTGTGGTTATGTTAATTACCTTTCCCATCTTAAGAATGCATGCTTATATGGATATTATTGTTTTATAAGTTAAGCTAACCTTGTCTTAAAACACTTAATTCAACGGGAAACCTAATTGGGAGGGTACTGGGTTTTCGAACACTTGAGTAATGACAAGATGAGAAAATGTGATATATGGATTATTGGGATGCGTTCCCTTTCTGAAGGTTAAAAGTCTTGCGCAAGTGGTTTCGGAACCCTTGAACGGAGCGGTTGTATTCAGACCCTAGGTGGTTTGGCGTAAGGAGGGATTTGGGCAAGGCCCTATTTTTTTACCGTCTCTTTTAAGGCCCTGCGGTTGGTGCTACGTGGTATATAACCGTTGGTAGGCATCCGAGGTTAGTTCTGCAACAAAGTAGCAAAAGAGGGGGCATACCGAATAATCTGCGTCCGATTCTTGTGGTTGGGAGAACGGAATCTCTTTGGGGGATTTCTAGTTTACTGACATCTAACTTAACCATTTATTTATTTATTTATTGGAGTATCATGCTTTACTACTCGATGTTATATTTTGTGATTGTGTATTGGACTGGGAAAAAAAGGGTGGGGCGTGTGTGTGTGTGTTTACTGGGCATTCAAAGCTCACGGCATATCATGCCAGGTGACAAAGAGGAACTCATATCTAGAGATGTCGAACCTGAAACATTTGAAGACTTTTGGCTATCCTAGAATATTAGAAGTTTCATTTTGGATATTTTGTAAGACTCATATGAAGTATTCTTTTTGGGATGTAATGTAATGAAACAATCTTTTTAATCAAGTATATTGTGGTTATTATGTAATTACATTCTATGTATGAACCTTAGCGTTGCTTATGAGACCTTGTGTCAATGCCTTGTAAGATCTGTCAAAAAGGTAGTGCGCTGCCTAAGAAAGCCGGACTTAGAAGGGAGGCTATTTGACTCCTCCGGCGATCTAGGATCTTACTTGGTTATTGACCATAGGACTCACTAGTGACTTTCCCTTGACTGCAACCTATAGTGTAGAATCGGGGCGTCACATACCAAACATGATATAACAAAGTTAGTAGTCGGCATAAGAACGATGTATACAATCCGAAGCGACTTACCAATATTGTCGATTGTGCTGCCAATGTAATGAAAATAATGTTTGGCTCGGCATGAAAGGTGGCCCTGTCAGATGGAAGTGAAAGCACTGACGCAACACTTAATGCGATGGCAGGATCTTTGATGGCTGATTTGCTGGCCAGAACTGGCGAACTCTTCATCCTAGGCTGGATAATGAATGGCTTGGTCGTGTCCGGAGAAAATGTCTCCATCCTTTGCCGCTTGTCAACTGGTTTTTCTGATGATTTAGCAAGGGTTTCAGCGGGCCGTTTTTTGCTCTTTGCTCAGTCTGATCAGAGCCTGAAGTTTTCGTTTGTTGCTGACTAGGTACTTCGACAACTTCATCCACAATCAGCTGTGTAGTTTCTGGAACGGCCGTTGGAGGGGGAGTTTCCAGGACACCCCTAGTACTAGCTCTCCTCCTTGCTGCCATTTTTTCGGTATTCCTTCGTCTGGGGAATTGGGCAAGTGACTCTCTGCTCATCTCTTCAGACTCGGCCCCAGGAAAATCTCCTAATTCGGTGAAAATATCGTCTTTGGGAGAGGCAACTGTAGCTCGGCTGAACGTAGAGGGTTTGACATTACCCTTTAGGATAAACTGCTCAAAGGCCAACTCAAGCTCCCTGTTTAAATCTTGGTCTTCCAAATGGGCTTCTGCTCCAGAATCTTTGCCGTCTACACCCTCTTCTTCTAGATGGCCCTCGCGTCCAGCCTCCTCGGCATCTAAACCTTCGAGGCCAATATCCCTAAAGCTTTTGAAACTAGGGAGAACATGTGTCGTCAGTTGTTGTTCTCCCCTCGGCATGAGAATATGGTCGACGGCCGAAAACGTTGAGTAGGTGGGATCGTACTTTAACAGAACATGAGTGGTGCATCCTTGTCCTTGAAGATTTGAATGCCCTTTGTCTGCCGAAGGGATGGCTCTTTTTAAGTTGTTACTTGCATACAACAAACTGGGTCAGCTCCATATTTTTGAGCCGAATAGATCTTATTTTAAACCAATTGTTCAGCCACCTGGCTCACCTTTCCGTCTTGGCACAGGGTCTTGGCGATCCTCTCTCTCGCTAAATTCCCAATTGCCTTGAACGGCGACCATAACATCGTCAACTCTTTTTCCAGAGTTGGCAAGCATAGTCACCAAGTGGTGATCTATATCCTTGGCTCTAAGAAAATAACGGCCTTGACGACCGGTTGACTTCGCCATGACATAGGAATGCTGAATAGTCGGAATCCCCAGGTTGAGCCCAAGTAGGTGGTTCAGTTCTACCAAACTCATGATTATATGATAAAGGTTCACATTGGGTTAAGAAGGCAAGATACCCTAGTAGCGCAGGACTGTCCTGAGAAACGAGTGTAAGGGGAAACAGACCCTACTTTCAGCAATTGACAGAAGATAAAAAATGATGGTGTTTGCATCCGTCCTCTCCATATCAACCACACTGTCTGCAATGAGGGACAGTTGGACGTCGTCTGGAATGGAAAACGACGACGAAAAGCGGCGATTCGCTCCTCAGAGAGGAGAGCTTTCAGATGAGTTGCCATTCTAGACGGAAGGGAAGATACACAAACAAAGAAAATATAAAAAGGGACTGGAATGCGAACAAAAGAGAGAGAGAGAGAGGGGGGGACTTACAGGTTAGAGCGAAAGAGTGATAGAAAGCAAGAGTCGCAAATCGTAGGAGGCTTGTGAAGAAGGAAGAACAGAATGAGGAATGTCAAAGAGACAAGGTTCAACCCATATGGAGGGATAGTTTTTAAATCGCATTAAATGAATGTCAAAACACGAAGGGGCAGGAAGCAATGATGATATCATATCGCGTCTGTTTTGATGCATCAGCACTAAAAAGTGTGCGAGCGTCGTATTCCCAACTTTCGATGTCCGCCAAGTCTGTAAGCCGAGAAAGTAGACACCAACCCCGCCGAATAACGAATGTTAATTGGATGTTCGGGGGGCAATTGTGGTGGCCGAGTAAATGGATTATTATTTTTCATTATTTATGATTAGGTGCTCGCCAGATGGCCGAATACAAGTCAGCCATGTTGGGTTAGGCAAGTGGAGAAGTCGAGTATAAACAAGTTATGGCAGCCATAAGAGCCAACTATACTCCTTAATATACGGAAGGCCCAGGGATAGAATCAAAGCCCAAGAAGCAGTGGGCCCATGGATGGCCTCTGGAGGGATCATTATAAAAGGAAGAGCCATGCTCAAGGAAAAGGGGTCAAGAAAGAGTATTTCTAAATCCATTTCACCACAGCTTTTTTTTGTATGTTCCCAAATGGCCCCTAAATAAGTATATTTTCTGACTTTTTACGAAAAGATGTGCAAACAAAGTAGAGAGGTGATATGATCCAAAAAAAAAAAAAAAATGTGCTTATATAAGGGATGCCATATAGTGTCTTAGATAAAAAAAAGTTATAGAATTTTCAAAATTTTAAATGAGTTTAAAAAGTTATAGAATTTTGTCACCATGTGTTTTGGAGGACATAAATTAATACAGAAATTAGTATTGTCCTTATATTTCTAAAAAAAATATTATTAGGGTTCTTAAACTGAAGGCCAAAAAAGAAAAAAATTGAAAAAATAAGCAAAATTTGAAATGAGTGTTTTAGATTTATTTATATTGTGATTTACACCATGTCAAATTTAAATATACACCACTTCAATTTGGAAAAATATGAATTAAAATCTGAGATTGGACTGTCTCCAGTTCATAATAAGATTGGACAGTCATGTTTGGCCCAATAGGTTCACTTTTGGGCCCTGTTTCGATAATCTAAACAGTTTAAATTTTTGAATTCGTCGAGTATATTATTCTTGCAAAAAATAAATCGATTAAATAATGGAAACCATACATTTGAATCAATTTTGAATGAATGGTTTATTTTCTCACCATCTAATTTTTTTTTTTTTAATACAAAACTATTGGCTTTCGAAGGCTAGAAATGTAATTACAATGTGCTAGCAATGATCAATAACTCTTACAAAAATAGTAAATGCCAACCAATTAATCTGACAATTGCTTTGAAATTCTCTTAGCCCCAATGAAGAGGACTTTTATTGGTGGCTTATTTTAGGGGAAAATTCAGAAGTACTAATCAAAAGTAAAAGAAGGAGAGAACAGTGTCAGAATCGAATTTCATTAAGTAAACAAATGTTTACAATAGTACCTTCACACTTCCACAGCTTGGAAGGAATTTATAGCCATAAACAGACTAACTTAGAATTACTCCTAAGAAACAGAAATGCAGTGCGGAAAAATAAAGAACTTGAAAGTAAAGAATTGGAAAAATATAAAGTAAGTAAACTGGTTTTTGAATTTGGTTCTGGGTCCTCCACTATCAGCTTTTTTCTCTATTTATAGGCCTTGGTAATAACCGTCGAAGTGCCTGATAACTGTCGAAGTGGATGATAATTGTTGAAGTAACCTCCATGATTATGGGACATGGCTCCAAGTATTTTGCCTCCATTACGCCATTTCTTGTAGTTGAGCTTCCCTCTTGAATTTGGATATAAATCTTCAAGAACTGTTTAGCCATGACACCTGGCTCTGATCTATTGCCATTGATATGATTTGCCATGTGTCCTCTGATGAC
Source organism: Camellia granthamiana (assembly GCA_036172215.1). NCBI lineage: Eukaryota > Viridiplantae > Streptophyta > Magnoliopsida > Ericales > Theaceae > Camellia > Camellia granthamiana. Next base: position 76,049,671 of record CM069913.1, on the reverse strand, counting down.
TGGATACCTTTACTAATTCCTCAAATTACCCTTGATGGACCATGTGTCATGCTGTGACTCGCTAATACAAAATATATGGCCAACATTACCCCCCACACTAATATAACCAATACTTGGTAATATTAGTGGATCAATGCCCTATTACCCACATTCTAGGGTGTACATGGCAATTAATTGTTTCAGAAGTATAATCGCCTTCAAGGAACATTTAAAATGCTAAACATCCCCTTGTGCTTGAACCTTACATCCACTATCTGTGCAAACGAAAAGAATGATACATCCTTGATGGCTAATCAAACTTGTTCCTTCATTGATCGAGCATGTGAAGAGGTTTTGCACAATGATGGTCGACCTCAAAAGAACTCTCATGCATTTATTAGCCATGCCTATCCTTCTCAATTTATACAAGTTATGGAGGTTTTTGCAGAATATACACCTTCAGAACAAAAACTTGCTCATATGGATCTCGAAAGCTCTTTATCTGTCCCAAAGGTCTTTGCTTATGATGAGGCTACCTCCTCCTCTAACAAAACTATTGGTTGGAATGCCTAGCCAAAACCAACCCAACCTTTAACAAGGGAGCAAATTCACCATAGATATGTTGAATTCGATGACCCTACTTCGGTTCTTTTTTTCTTTTTTTTTTCCTAGTGGCTTAGTGGTATAACCTTATGTACCATTTGACCGCCTCTGCTGCCTCGAAGACAATTTACTTTCGGCATGGTATACCTCCACCTTGCCAACCAAAATAGTGCGGAAGACTCCCTATATAATCGAAGCTCTGTGATTGAGCCCCTTACACTTGGCCAAGAAGGCAAAACTTGGCTCTTCTAATTGGTTAGAGTGTGTGAATGAGCCCCAGTTTCCTCCTTTCTTTGGAGTGGACCCAACTGCACCTCTCATTCCTTATAATCCTAATCGGATTGAGGAATTAAAGCTCACCCTCTTCAAGGATCGGCATTTTGCCCCCTATCAAGCCCCAACTTTTCCCACTGCCTACCAATAGTACAAAGCCCAAACTCTGCTTGCTACCTTCTCCCACCTATCCTTCGAAGTGTTTTGAGATGACACCCCTCACAAGAACCTTCTATGGGCTTGTGATATAGTCTCTCGAAGCCATACCCTCAATCTAGTGGCCCAAATATAACTTCATACCTTCCTAGACCAACTCCTTCTCCTTCTTAATTGCCATAAAAATGCCTTGGCCATCGGTGAATCGTTGGAAGCGATCTCTACCACTCGTATTCAATCCCAATACGAAGTAGAGAATCTCCTTGAAGAATATGAGACTTCAAGAACCATGATTCAGCATACAGAAAGGTTGCTGATATGGATGGGATGGATAGAATAGATGAGGTGGAGAAGGCACTGAAGCAAATATAATTTGAGATGAAGGCCCAGCAGCTTTTTCACCAAATAAGGGCACACCAGCTAGAGAAGCCCCAATTAGATAGGATAGAGGAAAGGTTAGAGAGAGAACATGTATTCATTGAGTTTTGCTGCACTAAGTTCCGTGGCCTCGTAACCTTTTCCATTCCTTATTTTTAAGAAATTGCGAATGTAACCAAATAGGCCCCTCAATGTAATCATTTGTTTATTCAATAAATTATGGGTTTCTTTCTTCCAATTACATGCCTTGTATTTGTCAATTTGTACGACCTCAAGCTTGGGATTGCTCTAGTACTTCTCGAGCAAAGGTAGTAGAGCTTGAGCGAACTTTTGGTCCTTGCAAATATCTCTTTTGAGCTTGACAAATGCTGTAGGGCTGAAATCACCTCTTTAGCGAAGTAATGGAGCTTGAGCAAGGTTTTATTTTTCATAGCAACTCTGAATGCATTTTTTAAGTACTACAGAGGTTTATTTCTCACTCAAGCGAAGGTTGTGTCCCTCGACTGAACTTTTGGATCTTGTAATATTTCTATCTGAGCTTTACAAATACTGTAAGGCTGAAATCATCATTCGAGCTAAGTAAGGGGAGCCTAAGTGAGGTTTTGGTTTTCATAGTAACTATGAGTTTATCAAGTACCACAAAGGTTTATTTCTCGCTTAAGCGAAGGTTGTGTCGCTTGAGCGAGTTTAGAGTAAATTCAATGTCTCCTTTGACAATTCAAAGATGATTCTTCATATCTCTTGCACTTGATAGATCTATTCAAGGAGGGGTTTTTGTCTATATTTTTTACTTGGAGTTCAATCATTGGATGCCAAGACCATTGGTGTTTGAGGATTCGACACCAAAGAGGCAAATTTAAGATGTGGTTAGGTTGAAGATTCACAAGTATTCTAGAATAATCAAGCAAGGATTCGTTAGGAGATTGATTGGCTGAGTTAGCTTGTGTAATCTTGCTTTTCCTCTTAGAGGATTTTTTTTTTTTTTTTTTTTATTAACCTTTAGGCTCATGGTTTCTGTAATCACTATTGGAGGATTCCAATAGTACTTATTTTTCACGTTAAAATTGTTTGTGTCCTTTTATTGATTGTTAAGATTGAATCTAAATTAGTTCTCAATAGATTGATTTAGATCAATTTATGTTTTTAGAGAATTGTTATCACCACCATTTGTTTTTGTTTGGATTTGAAATGTAATTATAAATCACAATCTAGGGGCCTAGATACTTCATATAGGAATAATATATTTTGGTTCAAAATATGGACAACTCCAACTGGTACAAGCTAAATGGCAATGGACCAATTTGTAGAAAGATCTTGAACTTAATGAGAAACATAAATGTTAAACAACTAAGGCACTCAAGGGGATTCTTCAGAGCATTATTATTATTGTTAGTATTGTTGTTGTTGTTGTTTTACACATATGTTTGAAACTTTTTCAGTTTCCCAATTTTTTGTAGCCATCTACAATAAGGGACATAATGCAATCCGAATAGTATAGAATTATTTTATAATATGAAGTTGTAGAGCTTTTTTTAATTAATTTTAAAGATATATAAAGTAAATCAAATTAATAAAGTCTCAAATTTTTACATTATGTGTCATTGTCCGATACAAGGTTGCAACCGCACATAAAGATATCCATCACTGATGCACACAGTGATTTTAGACTACATTTGTGTCATCTAAACATTGAACCAAATATGATTCTGAGATTCATCATCAACATCTGAAGTGCACAACGAACCATTCTACAAGGGAAAAAAAATAAAATTAAATGATTAGATATTCATTTATATTAAGCCTATAAAAACTCGAATAAGCCTATTAAGACAATAAAATCTCATCGATATTACAATCATATACATATATGCTTCACTACAAGCTTAGTTCCATACTTACTTAGTGATGTTCATCAAGGCTTCCTTCCGCTATATCTAAAAAATATGTGTGTTGGAAATATAATATACTTGGTCAAATTACAAGCAAACATTTGGATTTAACATGCTAAATATACACATCACTTCTTACAATTGAATAACACTTTCTTTGAATGTAAAGTTGTAGCAATCCCAATTCTAGTAAGATAATGTGAATAACTATCCACTTACCTGGCATGAATTCACATCCTCACACCCACATAATAGTTTTCCATTTAAGAAGTCTACAGCTTCAAACACTGCTCCTCCATCTCTCCTCTACAATGACAAAAATGGTGATGATAATAGTTAAATATCTTTAATAACTCAACAGATAATCTACATATTTGAGCTACAAAATAATATGTTTGTCATAATTAATCTATACCTTGCTATAATCAACAGCAATGAAATTCGGCCATCGTTTACTGATTGAAGTATAACACATTTTAATTGTGCTGATAAGATCTTTGGTATTTATTTCCTTAGGTAATGTGGAGTCGAAAGCAGAATGGTGGTTTTTGTTATTCTTTTTTTGTTCTGAATCGACATAGTTGAATAACACCAGGGATTTACTAGTGTTGTTTAGTTTCAACGACCGCCCACGATTAGTATGCCTTCCATCACTTCCAACTGCAAATTTTAATTAAGAAAATACTCAAAATGATACATCTACAAGAACCCACTTAAAGTATATACTATTAACACAAAATGAACAAACCTAAAATTGGTTTTTCACATAAAAAATGAAGGCTTAAAATCAAAGAGCTGGAATGTGTTTCCTTACATTTATATTCAACCATGAAGTTCCATTGATATGCAATGCCTTCACTTTCTTGTTTAGATTTGGATGAACTAAAGACAACAAGCCTTTGATTAGCTCTAACCATGTCTTTGACTATTGGCCAATCTTCACCATATAAAGGCATTTTCGATAATGGAAACAAGTATTTTGTCAACCCAGAAGCATCAAAAACTTTTCCTAATGTATTCTTCTCAGGAACTCTGTCTTCTAGGATTAGTGTTACAATTTCATATGAATTTGAAGTTAAGAAGGCTTCAACTTCCTTAAAGAGGTCAAGAGCAGGACCCTATGGAAACAACCAAACGTACAATTTCTTTGTATAGTTTTTGATAGTTGAAAGATTTAAATATATGATTTTACAATTAAGGGGGATGAGGTAATATTTGAGAGAGATAAAGTATAATTAACTTAAACATTAATAAAAATTCTACTTTGCGTGAAGTTGTAATTTAAACAAGAGGTACTTACTTGGCTTATATGACTAGTCTTATAATCACATCCTTGGCATAACCATACATCCCCTTTAAAATCAAATATATTTAACATTAAGGCTCTAACGCCGCTCTGCACATAAGTGATTGTTTATCAGTATTAGAATACATTGTAGTTAATAAAACAAGACTAGATGTGATAGACTTACATTTAGTTGTTGTGTGATACTCTTGTCTTCGTCATCAGCATAAAATCCTCCCTTCGTGAAATATGACATTGTATATGTCGCATAAGAATTGTGACTTGTTAAGAATGCGAATTTGTTGAAAGGTAACGAATTGTTCTGTTGGAGAGAGAGAGAGAGAGAGAGAGAGAGAGAGAGAGAGAGAGAGCTCCACAATTAATTATGATAGTTTTACCATTTATTTATTTATTATTATTTATTTATTTAATTAATTATGACTGTGGAGCCTTCATCTCCATAGTCCTTCCAATCTAAGTAGTTATATGAACAAAACTAGCAAGCTCAACATAATTCAAAATAAGAAAAATAACAAATCAAATATAAATATTGATTTCTTTCAAAAATAGCCATATTCAATACCTAGCTATCCGAATAACTTCATTTTTTTTTCCCCAAATTTTTATACACTTTAATATTTTATGATTTTCTCAAAGTGAACAAAATATATTAATGTCAAACTTCATCAAATTAATCCTAGAGTATAATTTTTTAGGCTTTAAGATCAAATTTGCATTTTCGATACAAAATGTGAATTTCAAAGTAATAATACATACAACATTGTTTCCAACACTTTTCATTAATTCAAGTAAAATATCATTAATCATGAGAGGTGACCAAAGTGAACAATAACCAAGTAGCTAACATGGATCCATCATATTCAATGAAGAAATCATGTGAAATGTAGAATACAAACCCTAACATGCTCATATATAATGAAAGTGGATATAAAGAGGAGGTGAGAGATCAAGCCACGAAGTTTCGAGAACACCAAGCGTCTTCCAAGAGCACACTGATTCATCTCTGAAACATACTAATCTTTCACTAAAGTACACTATTGGAGCACCCAAGGCTTAGATCTTATAGTGAAATATCAAGGAGAATGAAAAGTAGGAACAAAAAAAAAAAAAAATTTCAAGGTAAAGGGTTAGCATTGCTCCTAGTTCAATAGAAAAATAAAATTTGGAGGACTCTATGTTGTACATCCCTTAAGGGTGATACCATATGCACCCTACCACAAATTGACATAACCTTACTACAAAATTTCGTGGCATCAACCACAAAATGTGTAATCTCACTACAAATTAGCATAACAAAAAATATTGTAACTAAGCCCCAAATATTTGCAACATCAATGACAAAATTTCACAAAATTTTGTAACATCAACGACAAAATTTTAGACATTTTATTATGCTAATTTGTGACGAAGTTATGCATTTTGTAATTGATGTGACGAATTTTTGTGGTAAAGTTGTGCCAATTTGTGATAAGTTGCATATGGTACGCACCACTAAGGGAGTGCACACCATAGGCTTTCCCATAATATATATATATATATAAAGGTTGCCATTAATCCTAGTTCAATTTCTTAATTAAATAGGTAATCCAATGTTCCAAATTTAATCTTAAATAAGCCAAAAAATTGCACTCATTGACAAAAATAAAGGTGTTTAGCACACATTTTCTGTTGGAACCTTCCACAACCTAGAAAGTTCACATGCTTATTACTTACAAGGTGTAAGAAGAAAAATACTAGTGAAAGGGAAATGCCAAAGCCTATGAAAAAGGAGAGAGGAGGGAATTCCGCCACGAGGGAAAAAATTGAATTCTCTTCAATAAACTATCCTCTATAAGTCTCACTTTCGATTTCCATAAAAAATCCCTCAAGCTATGTGTAGTTTCTACAATTTTAGAGACCCAAACATGTAGCTAATTATTCAATTCAACAAAATAATATCAAAGCATAAACATTATGTACTAGGTATAGAGAGTGCAATTCTCCAATCTCAAAGCATAATGGATGACTGTTCGAATGACGAAATAACTCTCATATGAATTTTAATAACTTGGGGTTCTAATTGTAACTAAATAAACTTATCTGGGCCTCAAATGTAATATTCCAAATTTTAAATTGATTCGATCCTAATAGCCACAATGTTAAAAGTTAAATAAATATATTTGTACAAGAGTAATTATATATATATAAACATACTATTTTATCAATTTTGCTATCACTACATACAAAGGTATCATGAGTCACATTAATAATGTGTAGGACCTATGGATTTTGTGTTGAATAATATAAAAATTTGGTATTAATTGGTTTATGTATAATATTTTTCTTTGTGCAAATAGTGTATAAATTGTTGAAAGGATGGGGGAAGAGAGAGACCACAATCTTAAATGGATTTGAGAAGACGGATTTTGCACATTGCTGATCAAATGTATTACTTGAGTTGAAGGAATAGAGTCCAACATCACAACCCTTATCAAAGCCCCATTTATCTTTGAGCTAAAAATAACAAAATAAAAAAAAAAAGAAATCAAATTGAACTCAAAAAGTAAATTTTGATATAATCGCATTCATAACTAATCAATATTACTTCTTAAAAATTAATTTCATTTTTGTTTTAGAGAGAGAGACAGGACCTGGCATTCACCGTTAGAAGAAGCAATGGAAGATACAATGACATTATAGAAAACTGATGCTACGATGAAACAAACAAATCTTGAATAACTCATTTTGTGAAGGAGTGAGTACAACAAATGCTGTCATATATAAACTTTGTAAATATTTGATCCAAGGGCGGTTAAGAAAATAATGACATTGATAGTAACATTCCTGGAAGCAAAACATCAATGCAATATTTTATTGTTTTTAAAAGAAACATATGGGAAAACATTAATGCAACATGAATAATTATTGTACGTTAAGTGACACATGATTATTTTAATAAAAAGAACTTACGAAAAACTATAAACAATTTGGTGATAAGGAAGATTGTTTATGTTTATTTAATCAAAACTAGGAATTTATTTGTGCAATGCATGGGATGATTAATTAAGTATTTTTTTTGAAAAATATATAATCCTACAAACATTAATTGCTTGACATATATATATATATATAATTTTGATTAAAAATGTAATTATTAAACTTGTCACAATCTAGATTTAAAAAATTTGAATCCCAACAAATAAACTCGAATAATACATAAAAAAAAAATATTAGTGAATATAATCAAATTATCTCTCCTGTATATATATATATATATATGTATAACATTCAATGCATGAGGTTCATTGTAACACCCTCAAAATAATATATAAAACCCATCATTCATGACATGCTACAGTATAAAAGAAATAAACATCTTTCTATATATCAGAGTAGTTCTTACAAAAGTATTACATGTTGACAACAAAAGTAAATGCTTTATGGGCTTACAACTTTCCAAGCCAACACTTGGTCACAAGAAATGAGTACTAACTCATATACATATTAAGCCATTGGCTTGAATTTACATGTAATACATCAAAAGAAAGTAAAACAGCAAAAGTCTGTCTGCCTCTAGCCTCCCAAGCTATGTCCTTGGAGGTGGCATGCTACGTGTACCTGAAAATGATGTCCCATATAGGGTGAGCCACAGCCCAGTAGAAATATACTAAACCAACTATAAACAATGACTAACATAACAGCATTTGATAGATGGTCCATACTAATATTCCCACTTATACCACATTACAGTTTCATGACACTCAAGTCCATGTTATATTCCATTTCTCACTTCTTTTTCAACTTTGCGTTTGAAAACAAGGCTCAGAACCTAGCCAAATAACTTAATGAGATTAGACTCATCTTTAAAACACCTTTGAAATTCATAATGGATACACACTCTGGTTCTGTATCAATATAACATAGAAATACTTCTATACTTCACAATTGATAACGATATACATTTTAGTGCTATATCAAATCAATTCAAACACTTTCATAACCCACACTTGATACACATTATAGTGCTGTATCAATGTCAAACCAAAATCCGGTTTAGAGGTCCATCTTCCATCTTCCCCTAAACCGTGGAGTACATCCCCTATCGCCTCCCACACACACAATGCATATATACACAGATCATATACATAATCAATCAATACATAAGGTTAATGTGTTAATCCATCTGTCACATTCGATGACACATCCAATTGATTAGTTTTAGTTTGCCTAATCATCATGCATTGTCTACAACAATCAAGACTATCATCCACCGATAGCCCAAAGTAATTATTTCTAAACAGAAAATAAATGCGCCAAATGGATAAAATATCAACATTTCAACTAGGTGAGTGATAAATGATCCAACTACACCTTTTAATCACATACATTCCCAACTTCAACATTCTCAATTCAATTTCTCATTTCTCAAAATTAATTATTTACAAATTAACTTATCAATGTAATTAGGGCATTTCTCATAATTAACAAAAAAACAACCCTAAGGTTCCATTTCTATCAATAACCCAACATTTACCTCATTTCTCCATGCTAAACATGCATCTAGGTTTATATAAGTAAAACCCCCATCTTTTGTAAAATTACACAATGGCTCAAACTTTCTCAAAATTACACAACAACTCCCAACATATCAAAATGCTAAAATTGAAAGACAAAGCTCATACGAAGGAGTAGGGTATCCCTACCTCGAAGTTTGAGCTCAAATGGAGATGAAGACCAACAACCAAAATGCCCCAAATCGCCAAACTTTCAGATTAAAACGAAGCCCAAGTCACCCTCTACCTTTTTAACAAAGGACTTAGGGTAGATTCACACTAGAGGGAGATGAAAATCTAGAGAGAAGACAAGCATAGAGAGAGAGGGTCTCAGATCTAGGGTTTGCAAAATGAAAGGAGATGAAAAGTGATGTTTTTCCCCGCTGCTGCCTATTGATATAACACAGGCTCGCTCGAGCGAAGACTTGGTCGCTCGAGCGACCAGACACAAAGAAATCTCGCTCGAGGCTCGAGTGTAGAAAGCCTCCCTCGAGCCAACAATTTAAAGCTTCAGGTCTGCAACCCAGAAGCACGCTCGAGCGCAAGAATGCTCGCTCAAGCGAAGGAACCCAAAACATACACCTCGCTCACTCGAGCGAAGGAAAGCTCGCTCGAGCCAAGAAACACAGCTCTCAGGTCCAAAAGAGACGTAGACGCACGCTCGAGCGCAAGACTTCTCACTCGAGCCACCAGACACAAAACTCAACTCTCGCTCAAGCTAAGGAACCCTGGCTCGAGCGAAGGACCTAAAACACAGAGCTCGCTCGAGCGACAAAAGTCTCGCTCGAGCAAAGAACCAAAATTCTGGGCAGCAACCGTTTGCTCCCAATCACTCCCAACCTGAAACAAACCTGCCCAACACATCCTATAACTCAAATACAAAGTATGAAAGGATGTAAACGAGATATAAACAACTGCTAACATCCATGGAACCAAGTCCGGATCACTGTACAACAAGAGGAAAAACTCGGAATCGCTATATTCATCTATTACATACATCATCTATTCAATATCTAGTTGGAGTGAATATATAGTATGTAATTCAAAATAAGAACATTCTATTATAAATGAAATGCCATTAGGTTTACATCAAGTAAAAAAGGGTTTACACAATAAAGACACTCGGTCTATAAAACAAAAAGGCCCTAGGCCAAGCATCCAAGAGAGCTCTCTCTAGCCATTGCACAAATTCTATGCCACTCAAGGTCGTGACACATTCTAGATACTCCATTTTGACTGATTGTAAGACTTGAGCTCCTTTTCTTTAAGCACCCAATGATCAAAGACCAGAACGCGCAAATCCTTCGATCTCTTCAACAAATAGCTTTATCCAGAAGCTAATCGCATCTTTTCACCCGTTTTGGCCAAATGTTTTCAGACTTTTAAAAAAGCCTTTTCCAAAATGCTTTTAGCCTTGCGTAAATCCAATCATTTTTATAATGTTAGAGCTCATCTTTCAACTTCAAAATGTTATGACTTTTAGTAACCGAACAAGGACAGAGTAGGAATAAGTGGAAATGAGGACAATCCTCTCAAAAAACCTTGTTTTCTCTATAAAATTGCCTCTGCCCGAAGCGTATGTAGACACCCCATCTTTGACCGTCCTCAAGACTTGGACGACATCGTTTGAACAACAGATGATTTCGCATGCACGTGTTCGTTTTGAGCCCCTGAAGTTCTTGGCGGAGTGCATTGCCTTCGGACCTCTTAACTTGTCTGTTTTGTGCTTGGTTGTGGACCAAGAGCTTGTTGCGGACCAAGAGCTTGTTGCTTTGAATCTGGAGGAGAGGGTGGCTTGTCGGCCATCCCCAATGTCCATCGGCCATGGCTTGTGCCTACCGGTCATCAGTGGTGGTCCGTCAACTACACTGATGGCCGGTCGGCTACATTGGTGGCCGGTCGGTTACTAATGATGGCCGACAGCCATTTTTCTCTTTTTCAGATATTTATTTGCCAGCTATGCCAGCTGTTGGTCATTGATGCTCATCTCCATACACGTGTATGGAGGGATGAATACAAGCCGTTGGCTTGTATTTCTATATAATGGGGGGTCGCTCCCCCATTTGTGAGGGGTTGGAAAATTTCAGATCAAATTTCTCCATCTCTCTCTAGAATTCTCTCTCTCTCCTCTTGTTTTGTGCTTGAAAGTGGGAATTCTCTACACTTTTGTTCTAAGACCCTTAGCCAAACACCTTCACCTTGGAGCTGAGGTTCTTTGAGGCTTTGTTTGAGCTCTTGAGGTTGGTTTTAGCTCCGAGTCTTTGTTGTTTGTTGCTGTGCTTCAAAGGTATAAGGCTTACCCCTTTTAAGCTTTGTTTTAGTTACTTGTTTGGTCAACTTTGCATGTTGTTTTTGGCCTAGTTTTCAACTACAAAAACCTCCGTTTTTAAGGTTTAAAAATGGTGGTTTAAGGCTTTTTTGGAGTTAGGGGTGGTCCACCCTCTTTTGTAGCTTGTTTGCTAAAGTATTGTGCCTTTTTTCAAAGCTTTGAAAACAACTTTTTTTGGCCTTTTAGCCATTGAAATTCATTGAATTATAGGGTAATTTTAGTGGCAAAAATTTGGTTTTAAAGTCCAAAATAGGAGGAGGTGGCCTTCCCTCCTTGTATCTTGTTTGCAAGTATAGATAGCCTAACATGTGAGCATGTTTCTCTACCTTTTTGTAGCTTAATTCAGGCATGTTTTAGGCTCTATTTTGGCATGATTTAGCTCTGTTTTGGGCTGCTTTGATCATATGAACCATATTTTGCATGGCTATAATGCAAATGCCTTCATTAGCTTAGTGTTTTAAGGCCTCTAACATGTTTTGCATGAGATGGTTGCATGTTGTAGCAACATTTTACATGTGATTTTAGTGCCTATATCTCTGTCACACTCTCGCTTATCTCACTCTTTCATTGCGTTTGAGAGTTATGTTTTGAGTCTTGCTTGCGAGCTAACAAATGAGCATATTTTTCTTGCCTTCTATGCTTCAATCTCAGCACATTTTAGCCACTGTTTTAGCATGTTTTAGCTCTGTCCAGAGCTGGTTTGGTCATTTGAGCTTGATATTGCATGCCTCTAGTGTAGTGCGCTTCACTAGTGTAGTGTTTATGGCTTTTGAACATGTCTTGCATGCATTGCTTGCATGATTTAGTGTCTTTAGCATGCCATTTCAGCATTGAAAAGTCTACAACCTCCTTTTATTCTTCACTTTTTAATTTTCTTTGAAAGTGATCTTGAGCCCCTTTGCAGACGCGGCCCGGGGAGGGGGGGCTCCGTGCTACAGTTCGGACTTGAATTGTCACGGTTCTTAATCTGATCTCACAATGTGCGATGTAAGATTGATAAATCACCAAAGAGTCCAAATTCGGCAAATCGTTTTGGAAAACTGATTTTTAAGAAAGAAGTGCCAAACATGGACTGCTTTGCCAAATACAGAGTCGCCACCTAAATATTTTATTTTTGGGAAAATTTAGGAAACCCTGACTCGTGCCTAAGGTCACGTGTCCGTCATCACCAAAGTTGCCTTGGCTCGGGAACTTGGGTACGATTAGGGAAGGTCATCTATGAGCACCCCCGCTCGCTCGATCAAAGATCGGCCACTACTAAACATGATATCGAGTTTTTGAAAACACATGCGTTCTTATTCCGGTTAATTAGCTAATCTTTACTATGTGATGCGCATAACAAACAAGTATAGACTAGATCGCCTAATTTGCAACAAAGCGTTGCATACCCGTTTGTTTTGGAAAATGGTTTGAGGTTTGCTACTCGCAAGTAGGCTAAAACACGGATTTCAATGAATTGTCCCAATTCAAGCAATCCAACCTTCACCCACAGACATTCAGGTAGTTATATCACGTAAGCAAATAGCCTCATGGCAAGCATGTTATCATGTTAACACTCACATACATGCAAGATGCTAAAGCATAAACACTCACAGTGTACTCCAAGCCAAAACAAGAAACTAGTTAGTAATCATACGTGATCCTAGTTCATATTAGCAATGGCTAATGCAACGCATACAGAATGCAATTTAGAATAGGCTTGGCTATCCTAAGGATGGCATGTGAAATGTGACAGCTCGATACACATATTCAAGTTGGAATCGAAATGCTATGCAATTAGTATGATGCGCCGAGCCTGGTGCGTGCAATACGAATGAATGTATGCAAACATGCTATCATAAGTATTCTAATTGAAATGTGCCCTAAAACTAACCATTGTAAGCTGTTAAATAAAAGGGAGAAAGACATGGGGTTGGAAGACATGCATCACACACACGCACGCTTATTACACAATGATGCCCTCTGTCGGAGGGTCCGAATAAATAATACACACCGAATAATTAGTCAACTACCTTAGCTAATTAAATATTACAGAACCCTTAATTAATTAACAAATTAGTTACAAAACAGTCTAAACATTAAACTAAAGAGGCCGCCGCAGCTCCGCCTCGGAATGATTCGATGATGCATGCTCGATTCACCTTGTTCGGAAACCCGTTGCCATGCCTCTATTGCCTCTGTTTGCACTATTTTATGACTCTGAAGACTGCACAAGTCCCAAATATGCTTCTGAACTACTCCTTGAGCATTGTGGGATGTCACTGGCCAAGAGAAAATACCACCGGCCATGGAAATATGGTCATCGACCAAAAGTGGGACCATCAGCTGGATTTTGGTAGTCGGCCGGCACTGAAAGTGGCCGACCGGCCATTTCTTCCTGCAGAACACTGGTTTTGCTGTAGCAGAGGACAGACAATGCATGGCAAGGAATTTACAAGCCAAATGTATACACGACCACCCTCCCTATCATGCTAAGAACTCAAGGGAGTATGGCTCTCGACCCTCGGGCCACCAATCACGCATTTCGATGCATGATGGCCAAAGGTGTCAAAGGTGCATATCGATATGGAATGAATGCTACACACTCTATCATGTTGGGTCAAGAGTGTCGGCGACCGAGGATTGAGGCACGTTTCGTCACTTTAAGTACGAAACGTCCCTTGGTCCTCATGTTTGGTTTGACACCCCAAACCAAACAAAAATGCAATGCATGTATGCCAAATGCAATGTGAAACATGCAATTAATGCAATGCAACATGAACAATGCAACTTAACATGCAAGCAACATGGTAATACAATAGGTATGCAATACTACAATGCAACCTAGGTATGTAAATATACAAAGTGATAGGCATGCAACAATGACACCAACCACAAGGATGCGACAACATGTAATGCGGTAAGCCTGCAACAATACATAAGTGCATGATCCATGGACTTACACTAAGGATGGATAGGTCTCAGCCGTACGAAAACAGTGGCCAAAGTGCCAAGAAATGATGGACAAAACACACCCAAACATGCACATGTAAAGGTCCAACACTTAGGCATAAAAAGAGTCGACTCTTAAGCACATTAAGAAGAGACAAATATGGACAAATGACAAGCATGATAAGCTCTGAAAATGTGCAAGGGAGGATGCCAAATCAACCAAGCCATGCGAGTTGGGCATGCAATAAAGCCCAAAACATGAGACTAACCAAACCCCAAAGAGCCAAGATAACTTAAAATAGTCTTAGGGCAGACCAAAATAAGACTAGAGCATGCATGGAACAAGGCCAAAACAAGCTAAGAAATGGGTGCAATATATAGGGCATTCAAGGCCACAAAGAGAGCATTCCACTACAACTACCTCAACCAAACATGGCATGGGTTATGCAATGAAAAACAGAGCTATAATATGTCAAGATAAGCCCTAATACCCACTTAGATGGCATCTAAATGACCTAAGTCTAGAGGTATGCACAATGACCCAAACATGGGGCATAAGACAACAACTCTTCAAAGCATTGAAAGGATGGAAAATGCAAGCATACAAGCATGGGACATGGACTGAAATAGCATGATAAGTGACTCCAAACCACTAAAATAGCCCAAGTAAAGCATGCTCATGACTCACACACCCAAAGCTAACAAGCTAAAATGCATGGTGGCTATACAAAACATGGAAACCATGACCAAATCAATACCAAACAGAGCTTAAACATGTCACAACATGGATAAAAGCTTCATGAAGTCAAGCTAAAACATGCAAGCATGATGGTCTAAATGCATGATACATGTTTAGGCAAATGAGAGGATTGCAAGGCAAGTGCATGATGCATGCAATAAGCCAACGAACCAACATGAAACAGAGGTATAACATGATCAACTAACACCAAATACCCACTAAAATGAAGCTAAAACACATTAAGCCAACATGCTACCTTTACAAGCCAACAATGCAAGCAAATGAGACATAAGGGGAGAGGGGTTTCCCTCTCCTTTACAAGACCTCAAAACCACTTCTCTACCACTGAAAATCCTCTAGATTTTAGTGGTGAGAAGGTCAAAATAAAAGGGTTCCAAAGCTCAAGAAGAAGGTCACAAAAAGAGGCCAAACAAGGCCTAAGAGGGGGTAAACAACCTCCAACCCAAAAGTAACCTTAAACAAACACCTTAAGCATGAAAATACAGAACTTTTATCAGTAATACACTAAGCTTAAAACAGCATACAAGATAGGCTAAAAGCTTAAGGCAAAATGGGGAATAAAAGAGGTAGTTCTCACCCTTGAAGAACACTTCAAGAACACCAACTCCAGCACCTCCTTTTGATCAAAACCAACTCAAAAACTCTAAAATCAACCCCTCAACACCTCAGTAACCAAAGTATAGTGTAACACTAGGTGCCTTAGTACAAAAATAAGAACAAAAACACACTTTTGAACACTATTACACACATAACTAGAGAGAGGGGGAGATATAGAGCGAGAGTGATATATATCTTGTATATCCCTTTTTGCTGCACCTCTGAAAGGGGAGGGGAGGCCCTCCTCTTATAGAAGATCAAAAACCAAGCTTCCAAGGGAAGCTAACAAAAGGGTGAAATCCCTCCATACACGTGTATCGAGGGCAGGGTTTGTGCCTACCAGCTGGCACAACTAGCATGCATAATGCCTAAAAAAGGCAAAGAAAAGGTCTCGGCCAGAAAAAGTGGCCGATCGACCAAAACAATGGCCGGCCGACCAAAAACAATGCCGACCGGCCAACACTGCTGGCCGATGGCAAGGAAGCAGGGCCGGTGGCCTCAAGCCATGGCCGGTGAGGTGTGGGGATGGCCAACAAGCCATTCCCTGCCCTCAGAAGCAAAAACACAAGTGTTTGGTCCACAACCAAGCACAAAACAAACAAGTCGAGAGGTCTTGAGGCAAGGCGCGCGGCCGAAACCTCCGAGAACTCAAGACGAACACAAACATGGATAGTCTTCGAGTGCCCAAACGATGACGTTCAAGTCTTAAGGACGATCAAAAATGGGGTGTCTACAGTTGCCCCTCTTTGACAGAACTCGAAAGTCATAACAATGACGGGAGTGAATGTCAAAGCCCAGAGATAACCCATTTTTGGCAAGGCCGTAGACTTAGACAAAGCATGCAAAATACAGATAAAGATATGCGCCCGAAGGTAGGGGCAAAATGCAAGAACAATGCACAAAGCCGAGCATAGCTTATGATCATGCAAAGAAAGATGTAACGAAGCATAACATGCAACAGTTTTAAGCTAGCATAAACCAAACTACATTACAATGCAGAGAGGATGTAAGAGAATTATTCAATTCTCGCTACGTCTCACACGGAGAATACAATACCTGCCCGGCTCGTTTGGTCGTGCCAGCTTCAAATGAACCGTACATACAATATCGTGCCTGTAAAAGAAAGAAACTTAACAGGTACAATATCGTTAGAAACATGCATAACAATGCAATTTAAAACTGCGTGACAATGCAAGTGAAGTGTGCATAACAATGCAGACAGAACATGCTGAACAACGTAAGTTAAAGACGGTGCGGAACAATGCAAGTTAAAAGGGGTTACAAAACAATGCATGTTAGAAGGGTTGCAAAACAATGCAAATTAGAAGGGTTGCAAAACAATGCAAATTAGATAGGTTTGCAAAACAATGCAAGTTAGAAGGGTTGCAAAACAATGCAAATTAGTGGGTGCGAAACAACGCGGGTTAGTAGGTGCGAAACAACGCAAGTTAGTAGGTGCGAAACAACACAAGTTAGTTGGTGCGAAACAATGTGAGTTAGTGGGTGTGAAACAACGTGAGTTAGTAGGTGCGAAACAACGCGAGTTAGTGGTGCGAAACAACGCGAGTCAGTGGGTGTGAAACAACGCGAGTCAGTGGGAGTGAAACAACGCACGTGACGAGCGAGACAACGCAAGTCACAAAGGAGGGGGGGTGCGAAACAACGCACGTGACGAGCGAAGCAACGCAAGTCACAAAGGGGGGTGCGAAACAACGCACGTGACGAGCGAGACAACGCAAGTCACAAAGGGGGATGCAAGACAATGCAAATGACGAGCGAGACAACACAAGCCATGAAGGAATGCAAGACAATGCAAATGACGAGCGAGACAACGCAAGTCATGGCGGAATGCAAGACAATGCAAATGACAAGCGAGACAACGCAAGTCATGAAGGAATGCAAGACAATGCAAATGACGAGCGAGACAACACAAGTCATGAGGGATGAAAGACAATGCAAATGACGAGCGAGACAACGCAAGTCATGAAGGAATGCAAGACAATGGAAATGACGAGCGAGACAACGCAAGTCATGAAGGAATGCAAGACAATGCAAATGTGGCGTGTACTACAACCTACAATGCAAATAAAACGTGCACAACAATGCGAGAAATGTGTGATTATCATAAGCAAGACAAAGACATTGTAATGCGACGTATTTAAAGCCGTTTCCGAATCTCATAAGATACAAAAGGATACGAAAAAGGATACACCTTGCGCGTACTGGACATTTTACACAGAAGGCACGGTTCGAGGCCAAACACGGAGGCCGTTTGAGCTTTAACAGCGTATTTTCTTGCACTTTCTTTCTTTTGCTCTGCTCAGACACTTTGTTGCCCTCTTTTTTGCTTTTCTGTTTTATTTTCCTTTTTGCTAGTTGTTTGAGCACATTGTACTGCCTCAGGCAGGTTTTTTTTTTTTTTTTTTTCAAAAAAAACTATGTACTTTTGCAAAAGATGATATGAAATGAAACAGCTATTTTGTTCAAAAAAGTGTTTACACTTGTACATTTTATGCACCGCATCGCATGGCATCACATTACATAACAATGTAAATGAGATCGAACTTTGTTTGAAAATTAAACACGTGCATCGTAATAATCAGGTAGTGAACCGACTAACGACAAAAACAACTCAATAAGCAAAACAAAGAACTTGATGAGCTAACCAAGTGCAAGTACAACTCGATAAGCAAAACAAAGACTTAAAGAATGTGAAATACAACTCGATAAGCAAATGGGCGTGACTTCGCAAAATCATCACCGGAAGGTACTGGAAGTGGTACCAACCACAAGTTCTCAGCATGTTCAACACATAAACAGCTAGGGGAACAAGAGGGAAGGCCACCGGCCAAAGGGAAAGGCCACCGGCCGCAAGAAATGACCCTCGGCCATAATTATTAGCCGACCGGCCAAAAATGGTGGTCGGTCGGCACTCTTTTTGGCCGGCAGGCCAAAAATGGCAAGAACTATCAGAATGCAGCCACCTGTCTTCCACTCAACACCTTATCCTCTACAAAAACCCCAGCTTCGTAGTTTTGCTCATTTCAACACTGTTTTGCACCAAATGGAAGAGTTCCTTGTCCAAAATCTCTCAAACTGGATTGCCAGCTTGGATGGCTTGGAAAAACTGAATCTCCGGGGTTTCGGCATAAATGCATTATTTACGTTGAGTCGCACCCCGCTGCGTTTTCCGTTTCTCCATGCCGTGGCAAGGTTTTGGAATCCAGTGACACATGTTTTTAGCTTTGGCGGGCAAGAGATGTGCCCCACTTTTGAAGCTTTCCGAGCTTTGATAGAATCCGAACGCGAGGAGGAGATCTTGCCACAGTTTCGCTTCGGCCACGCCCAAGCCTTAGGACGAATGTGTGGGCTCACTATGCATGATGCTCGGTCTTTGATCTGCGATGGGGAATTGGACATCCCCAGTTTGATTAACTGGTTTTCTGATGCTGGTGACCGCGGTGACCACCATTGGCAGGGTTTCCGACGACATGCCCTTTGCTTGTGCATGTTGTCTCACTTCTTGCTTGCCTCAAGTTTCAGGGGCTCCAGTGTCCGTTTGATCGAGGTTGTCCAAGGCTTAGAAGAGGGCAAGAGCTGCATTGCTATGACACTGGCTGAGACGTGATGGGCTTGGATGCCTTTTATCGCTGAGAGATGACCAGATTTGCGGGGAGTCCACTACTGCTGCAGGTAATGTTTCCCACCCTTCCTGACATATATATTGCTCACGTCACTCGACCTTCAGGCTCGATTTTTCTCTCAAAACCCTTTCCTCACTTTTCCCTCAATATACACCTCTCTATTCTTGAATCTCTCCTTTTTCATCCCTCCCCAGGTGTGGTTGATGGACAAGTTGCAGGTTGTGGACTCTTGCCCAGCATACTCAGCTCACGGCTATTTCTTTCGGCGACGTCTAGTCGATGCCCTTGATGAGGGATGGTGGTTTGACTGGATGTGCAGTTTATCCGCAGACCGTATTGCTTGGCGTTGTCCTTGGCTCAATCTACCGGCAATGAGCTACAGTATGTCCCGGCAGACCGGGATCCAGTTGATCGGCCTGACTCATTGTGTCTTCTATTTTTCTTTCCGGTTCCAGCGCCAGTTCGGCCATGATCAGATTTGCCTGGCAGAGGGGATGGAGTACCCAGCTGCATTTCTGGTCTGAGGCGCACAGCTAGCTCGGTATGCCACGACATGGAGGACGAGAGAGCTTCTAGCCCCCGCTCCCACTTTCAGTTACACCCTTTTTGATGAGTGCATAGATTGGCTCAATGAAGAGGCACAGATTGGGCCCAGCTTGGCATCAGAAGCTTCGACTAGCTCTGGGAGGGGATACGGACACCTAACTATTCCCCTGATTTATTTGCTTTAATCCAAACTTTCAAGTTTTCTTTATGAATGTAATAAAAAAAAGCAATTTCAATTTTGTATTCAAGAGCAAGAGAACTCTGTACTGAAATCAATGTAATTGAAGGTTGTGGGTACTAAAAATTTTCCGTCTTGGTCCAAAAATGGTCTAAGTTGTAAAAAGATTAATTTGAGCAAAATCAACTTTTATTAAAACTTTTCAAAACCATTTTTGATATGGATCAGAACTGGACACGCCTGAGATCTGTTACTGAGAGGCACAACCCCAGATTCCCAGCAACTGGAAAGTTGCCCCTAGTCTGAGTAACACTGTACCGGAGATTACGACCGAGGCTCTTGAATGCCGAATAGACAAAGATGACCGAGGTGATCAAATGGACAAAGTTGATCGGGGAAATGTTTATGGCTGGACTTCAAGCATAAAGTTGCCTACGTATCCCAAAGATGGGAATCAAGCCTTACATAGTTCGGCTCGGGTTCACTCGTGTATTAACACTCTCCTTTTGCGCTCTAACTTTTGCCAAGGCCGCCCTTTGCGGGTTTTCAACCTTGCGAGCTCAGTTTTTATAATTTCTAATTTTTTATGCTTTAACTTTTGCCTAGGTCGGCCTTTCGGGTTTTCGGCCTAGCAAGCCACTCAGGGATAATATTTCTTCAACTTGTCCATATTGATCGGCTGTGAGAACTCTAGGCCATCTAGGTCCATCAAAACGACAGCTCCACCCGACCAAATAGACTTGATGATGTAAGGACTAGTCCAATTAGGTCTGAACTTGCCCTTAGGGTCGTGGATGGGAGCTCGGTTGTCTTTGAGCACCAAATCTCCTTCCTTCAAATTTGTGGACTTAACCTTCTTGTTTGATGTTCTTGTTGGCAGCCTCAACTGTTCCATTGGTCTGCGGCCGATATGTAGACGACTTATGAAAAGTCATATTGTATTTCTCTAACAAGTCAATCACTTCCTTCTTGAAGTGGGAACCATTATCTGAAATGATCTTGTTCGGGACCCCGTAATGACAAATGATGTTGTTCCTGATAAACTTCGCAACATGTGAAGCCTTCAACACCGCATAAGATTGGGCCTCAACCCACTTTGTAAAATAGTCTATCGCGACCAGGATGAACTCATGCCCATTCGACCCCTTCAGAGTGACGGCCCCAATCACATCGATTTCCCAAACTGAAAATGGCCATGGTGAAGTCATATTGTACAGCTTCGACGGCAGAATATTCATACGATTTGCATGGATCTGAAATTTGTGGCATCGCCGAACAAAGCCGATATAATCCTCCTCCATGGTGGACCAGTAGTAACCCTGTCTAAAAATCTTCCGGGCTAGCATCACCCCGTTTATGTGTGCCCCGCACTCTCCTCCATGAATAGCTTCCATCAGGCGCTTTGATTCTTCAGCATCAACACACAGTTTATGCATTCCCAGATGACCTCTCTTGTACAGTTTACCCCCGCAGACAATGAACTGAGCAGCCATTCTTCTAATTGCCCTTTTGTCCTTGGCATTTGCCCTTGGTGGATACACCTCTTTTTCCAAGAAGTTCCAAACATCGTAATACCAGGGATTCTCATCTTGTACTTCATCTATGGCAGCAAGAAACTCATAAGCCGGCACAAACTTCTGGTCAATGATGATCGGACGCATCCGGACTCCGAAAGGGATGTCTATCATGGAAGATAGAGTTGCTAGTGAATCTGCGAACCTGTTGTTCTCTCTTAACAGATGAGCGAAGTTCAACTTCTCAAATCGAGGAATCAGCAAGTCCAAGGTCTGGTGGTACATTCTCATCTTTTCTTCTTTGACTTTCCAATCTCCCTTAGCTTGGGATACAACAAGGTTCGAGTACCCAATGACGTCCAACCGTTTTGCCCTTAGTTCTAGGGTAGCTTCTAAACTGGCAATACATGCCTCATATTATGCTTCGTTGTTCGAGACTTTGAACCGGAGTTTGAATGCTAAAGGGATACGGGATTTGTCGGGTGCTATCCCACACCCGTATTGGTTTGACGCTCCGTCGAAGTACATCGTCCAGGTTTCGTCTTCGACATACAAAATGGCCTCATCTGGGAATAAGTACTCAACTGCTTCATCCCCTTCAACTGGGTGATCGGCTAGGAACTCCGCTACCGCTCTCCCCTTTACTGACTTGCGAGTCACATATTTCAGTTCGAATTCTGAAAGTAGAAGCAACCAACGAGCTAGCCTACCCGTAAGTGCCAGTTTCTCGAAGAGATATTTGATGGGACCTAATCTCGAAACTAACATTACAGAGTGAGCTAACAGGTAGTGCCGCTGCTTCCTGGTAGCCCATACTAAGGCCAAACAAGCCTTCTCGAGTGGAGTGTAGCGGGTCTCGTAATCCAGCATCTTCTTGCTCAGATAGTAGATAGCTCTCTCCACTTTGTCCTCAGACTCTTGTGCAAGCATGTAGCCCATTGTAGTTTCAGTCACTGAAAGATACAAAATCAACGTTTTCCCTGGCTCAGGTGGTGACAACACAGGTGGGTTCTGTAAATATTACTTAATCTATTCAAAAGCAGCTTGGCATCGGCCGTCCCATTGGAACTTCGTTCCTTTCTTCAAGAGACCAAAAAGTGGTTCACAAGTCAAGGTTAATTTTGCGATAAACCGTCTTATGAATTGCACTTTACCCAGAAAGCCTCGCACCTCCTTTTCAATCCTCGGTGGTGGCATTTCTAAGATGGCCTTGATTTTGAAAGGGTCGACTTCGATGCCCCTTTGTGTAATCAAGAACCCCAGTATTTTTCCTGCTGTAACACCAAACGTACATTTCTGAGGATTCAGCCGCAACCGAAATTCTCTGATCCTTTTGAAGAACTTTTGCAAGGCGGTGTAGTGGCCCTCTTTTTCTTTGGACTTGACAATCATGTCGTCCACGTACACCTCAACCTCTTTGTGGATCATGTCATGCAATATCGTGGTTGCGGCCAGTTGATATGTAGCTTCAGCATTCTTCAACCCAAACGACATCACTCTGTAACAGTAGGACCCCCATAGGGTGGTGAAAGCAGTCTTTTCCAGATCTTCAGGTGCCATCACAATCTGGTTGTAGCCTGAGAAGCCATCCATGAATGAGAGCAACGCATGCCCCGCAGTAAAATCCACTAACTCATCGATATGCGGTAGAGGAAAGTCGTCCTTCGGACTGGCTCTATTTAAATCTCTGAAATCCACGCATACCCCATCCTTCTTCAACACTAGAACTATGTTGGCCAACCAAGTCGGGTATTTAGATACCAGTTGGAACCCTGCGTCGAGTTGTTTGGTGACCTCTTCCTTAATCTTGAGAGCCCAGTCCGGGCGGATTCTTCTGAGTTTCTGTTTAACAGGTCGGGCCTCGGGGTCAAGAGGGATTCGGTGCTGTATAATCTCAGGATCGATTCCAGGCATGTCTTCGTAGGACCACACGAAATCATCTTTGAAATCTTTTAATAAAGCGACTAAGCGCTCGCGCTCCTCTGAAGACAACGTGGACCCGATCTGGACCAGCCGCGGGTCCTCCTCAGTACCCACATTAACTGTAGTGATTTCATCAACTAGGGGTTTAACAAATCTCCCCTGCTCTTGATCAATTAAACGCTATAAAACCGGAGGAATTTCTTCCTCGTTGTTTTCATCAAAATTTTGAAAGTCCTGATTAATGCAATAAATTAAAGGCACAGAGAAGTAATTTGAAGCCACAGCCATTTCATTCTCATTAAGAATTTCCAAATCGTCAGATTCTTCTGTTACAACAGACTCAAAGGAGAAAGAAAAATATGACCTAGACAGGACTGTGGCATCTGGGTTATCACCCCCAGGAATACCGGACTCAGAGTCAAATGAGCTGGAACCTGATTCCGACTCCACAGACTCGGTGGAATCAGATTCCGGCTCACTACCTGACCCGATGCTGCTTGACAAAAATCCCTCTTCGTACTGCCAGATGAGAGAGGGTGCGATGGATGCATCCAAAATGTTTAACGGTGGGCTCGCAGTCGTTTCATTCCCGATCATGAATACCGAGAAGTTATCCCCCAAGCACTTCTGTTCGATCGGAGGATCTGAAAATAGACAAGCCAATGCTACCCCCATTTCAATTTCGGCGCTTTCAGAATCCACTTCCTTACACTGCTCAACCTCAGCTGACGGGTCTGTCTACTCTTCGGCAACATCATCCCTGGATAACTGCAGGTCGAAGAAGATCTCAAATTTCGGCAAGCGCCTCTTTTCAGCATTCAGCCATGGCTCTGGGAAGCCACAAAATGGAAAGTCCTCCCCCTCCCGGACAAAGCGTCTGTTTAGGGTACCCTGGATGGGTCAATGCATCAACTCAAAAGGCTTCCCTGCCTTCTTTGCTCCGGCTCTCCCAGCTATCTCCTTGCCTTTCCTCACCCAGTCCTCTTTGGTGGGCAGATAACCCAAGCCAAAGGTGTGTGGGTTGTGCGGCACTTCGGCCGATGCTGCAATGCCCTTCTGGCCACTCTTCCCTAATTCCATCCCAAGGATGTGCTGAAGCTTGTTCATGAGATATACTGACTGTGCGCTGACATACACCCCCTCGTCAACGGCTAAGATGTTTTGAACGACCCGGGCCTCGGCCAGGGTAAATCTAGATAAGAAGACATCCTCCGTGCCGTGTTTGATTTCCAAAATCAGTGTGGACACCTCTGGCGGCGGATGGATTGAGGAATTCCCCAAAACAATAGCCACCCCCTTCCCGTAGGGGTATTTCAGCATCTGGTGCAAGGTGGAAGAGACTGCCTTTACCTGGTGCAGCCACGGCCGCCGTAGGAGTAAATTAAAGGTTGCGGGAACTTCCAAGACGTGAAAGTCAATCTCATGTTGTCCTGGACCAACCTTAGTTTGAATTTGCACAGTCCCCTTCACCTCTCTGCTTGTGTTGTCATATGCCCTTATCACCTGGGTGGTTGGCGCAAAGTTTGTGGGTTTCAACCCGATTGCGTATGCTGTCCTTGCCGGGCACACGTTGATGGCAGATCCGATGTCGACAATAACCACCGGTATCCATTTGTTTCTACACTCCACAGAGATATAGGGTGGCTTGTTATGATTTTCACCCTCAGGTGGTAGTTCTTTGTCGGAAAAGGTCAACATCGGGGAAGCCCCTCCCGAAAAAACCAGTCCCACCAACTGCTCAGGCGTGGTGTCTATTGAGAGTTTGGCTTTGTCCATTGCTGAAAGAACATCCTGTCTATGTACTCTCGAAGCCATAAGTAGTCCCCAGATGGAGATGTCTACCTATATCTTTTTCAACTGTTTCAGCATAGCCTCTTCTTCGAGTAGCTTCTCTTTCTGCTTCTCCGCCTCCTTGTCCTTCTCGGACGCCTCGGGTTGATCTAAGTGCGGGGGCTTGAAATACCGCCCACTCCTAGTCATATGGTCAACTTCGCCAAGGTACCAGGTATCGTCCGGCTGGTTACTCCCCCAATCCTCATCCGTGTGGGCAAGACATAGGTCATCATCTTCCCACCACATGCCATCGGCAGTCGACAGACACCTGTCCAGCTCTGTTACAACTATTCTTGTGCCCGCAACGACTTATGTTCTTATGCTCGCAGCATGTTCTGTTCCTATACACACAGCATGTTCAGTCCCCACGGGGGCTTTGGCTTTTCTAGCTCTCTCAGAATCTTCGATCCCTTCTCGCTCAAACTGCCTCAATATAGCCTGTTGTTCAATTCCTTCTATTCTAAAACTGCTCATATCACGAGCGAAATTCTTAGCACCGGCGCTCTTCGGCCCTTCTGGCCACAATTGATGTCCCCATCCCTGACGGACTCTGTTCTGACTGCGGTTGCTCGACAATATCCGGCTCATCACTGAGCCATCCGGTAGCCTCTGTTGCTCCTTCTAAACCAAACCAGTTGACAATCACATCTCCCGGATCCTGTTCGTTGAAGAATTGACGGTTTGCAATGTCCTCCTCTAGTTCTGCCAAGTCATCCAGCCCTTGATTAAGTTGATCCTCCCTGACTACACTGATCTGTGCTTCCACCGGCAAATCCACTCTCGACTTAGCTTGGCCTACTGACGTAATGTAACCGCTCGGGTTGTACTCAAATCTCACAAATCCCTCAAGCTCTGAATCTTCATTTTCATCTGCTCCCAAAACAATCCCTGTTCCATTTTCAATAGCCACCGACTCGGGTTGGGTTCGAAAGATGTTCAACATGCACAAATCAGTGCTATCAGGTATGAACACCCCCGGCTTGGGTATGTGAGAGGGGGTGATAAATATACCAGGGTCGTATGACGCAACCCCAGTGTGGATTAGATTGATGCGTTTGGGAGGTGGAGCTTGGTTATGTGGTGGGAGAGGGTTGGTTGTGACATTGGTTTTTTCTGGAGGTACGATCACCCTATTATCAATGAGATCCTGAATCTCATGACGTAATCGGAAGCATTGGTCAGTATTGTGACCATGTTGTTAGTGAAATGCGTAGTACTTGGCTGGGTTATGAGAGAGGGGGAGTTTTTCTGGCAATGGCCGCGGCTCCAGGGGCTTCAAGTGCCCTTTTCTGATTAACACCCCCAGAGCTTTGGACAGGGGCATATATAGTGGAGTGAAGGTTCTTTGGCCTTTGGGTGCATATCTGGCTATCTGCGAGCTACTACTAGACGCACCGGTGAATGGTGTAGCTGCAAGGGTTCTTGGGCGATTGGTGGTGACTATGCTCACTTCTGAAGCTCTAGCAGCTACAGCACTGCTTGTGCCTGCATTCGTACTGCGGTTGAAAGTTCTCCTGGGCTGCTCTCTGTCATTGTCAATCAGGCCTTATTTCAAAACATCCTCGATCTGTACTCCCATCTCATGTAAATCTGAAAAGGTGGGGAAGGGGAGAACGATCATCTTCTGCATGAGCTTGGGCTGGAGGCTGCGCACAACCATCCGAATTGATCCTTGTCGGTGGGCCTAATGGTCATCATTGAGGCCTTGGCCCTCCACCGGGTCACAAAATCGGAGAAACTCTCTTTTGGCTCCTACCTAGTTGTCTCGAGATCACGGGTTATAATCTTGATTTGTGTATTATAGGAGTATTGAGCGACAAAAGCCTCGGCCATCTCATCCCAATTCCTCTTAACATCGTCTTCTAGTTTTGCATACCAGATGGCCGCTACACCCGACAGGGTCCGGCCGAACAAAGAAAGCTTCTGTAATCTAGTGAGGCCCATCGGCCTTAGTATGTCTGAAAACAGCCGCAGGTGCACCATAGGATCATCGGATCCATCAAATCGGTCAATGTGTGGCATCTTAAATCGGTTCGGTAGCGTCACGGCTGCGTCAGTATACCCATCCTCAATGTCCGGAATGGACTTCACACCTTGAGATTTCTTGAACAGCTTTTCGAGCTTGCTCACTTTTAATGCCGTGGGGTCCACCTCGAACTCGAAGGGAGAATCCGGTACATTGATAGGCGTGGGTGCCTTGGATAGTTGAGGTAGAATCGGGGGCGGAGGTGGCCCTGTTGGGATGTCCGTATCCTCCTGGACATTCTGGACATTCACCGTCTCCCCGGGTAATGGAACTCTCGGTGGGGGAGGAGCTTGGTATGAAGCAGATGTTCCGGCTTGCTGCTGCAGCCTGGTAATTAACTCTGCTTGTTGGGCCATGATCACGGCCTGTTGTTTGGCAAATTCTGCTTGACGAGCAGGGTCTTCTTGCATGGTTTTCATACTCTCCTGGAGCTGACGCATCATCTCTTCCATTCCTGCCATACTGTCCTGATCTGACTGAACTACCGATATGTCTGTCTCTGTAATAAACACGAAAATCTCAGCCTGACTACTCAAGGACCACTGCTCTAGCAACCACGGTACCGATACACTGCACTTCACTGACCTCCGTCTAGCAACCGGGGGTAAAGAATGGAACACTGGTTGTCCGTCTACCAGATCCTCAGATCGATGGAGTCTGCGACCTCTTGTCCAGAGTGCTTGGGGAATATCTACTTGGTCGGAAGCAATTGTGCTAAACTACCTAGCAAAAAGATAAATAAAGCATAATAAGGAAATAAACAACCATAAAAATGGACAACACAACGGCTTAAATAAACACAACACACAGTCGATATGACCACACACAGTTGGCATTTAAAAGCTGAAAATACTATTCTCAAACACTGATCGTTGTTCCCAAATCACTGCCTCAAATCTGAATCTAATACCCGCGGATATAACTAATTCCCAAACACTGATACTCATGTCCATAGGCCTGATGCCCAAACTTGCAAACTGATACATGCATTCTTGTAGAGGCCAACTCTAAAGTATATAGCAAGCAAATGAGAGCCAAAACACCCCTATGTTGGGGTAGGGTTTCCCTGTCCTATTTTGTCAGGAGCTAGGGTTTCACTACGCACATAGCGGTTTTAAACAACCTACAATCGGGTAAGCAACATGTCCTAGTTTGGAATAGTCACTATGGATTCCGATATGCACTAGGTCGAATGGTCAATGAGGGTACCCCGGCGAAAATCGGGGTTTGTGTTCCCATCGTGGCAGAGCCCGTAACCGGTCAGCCTTATGGCACGCAGCCTCCGGCAAACCATTTAGAAATAGCAGACGGCAAACACTGTGACTTAGGCACACCAATGCAAACGCAATGCAAAGAAACACATAAGTGTAGTCAAAACAAGATATCATGAGTTTGAGTCAAGTTCTCTAAATCCCCAGCAGAGTCGCCAGAAACTGTAGACGTACCCCGGGGGGGGCCACCGTGCTACAGTTCAGACTTGAATTGTCACAGTTCTTAATCTGATCTCACAATGTGCGATGTAAGATTGATAAATCACCAAAGAGTCCAAATCCGGCAAATCGTTTTGGAAGACTGATTTTTAAGAAAGAAGTGCCAAGTATGGACTGCTTTGCCAGATATAGAGTTGCCACCTAAATATTTTATTTTTAGGGGAATTTAGGAAACCCTGACTCGTGCCTAAGGCCACGTGTCTATCATCACCAAAGTTGCCTTGGCTCGAGAACTCTGGGTACGATTGGGGAAGGTCATCTATAAGCACCCTCGCTCGCCCGATCAAAGATCGGCCACTACTAAACATGATATCGAGTTTTTGAAAACACATGCATTCTTATTCCGGTTAATTAGCTAATCTTTACTATGTGATGCGCACAGCAAACAAGTATAGTCAAGATCGCTTAATTTGGAACAAAACATTGCATATCCGTTTGTTTTGGAAAATAGTTTGAGGTTTGCTATTCGCAAGTAGGCTAAAACACGGATTTCAATGAATTGTTCCAATTCAAGCAATCTAACTTTCACCCACAGGCATTCAGGCAGTTATATCACGTAAGCAAATAGCCTCATGGCAAGCATGTTATCATGTTAACACTCACATACATGCAAGATGCTAAAGCATAAACACTCACGGTGTACTCCAAGCTAAAACAAGAAACTAGTTAGTAATCATACGTGATCCTAGTTCATATTAGCAATGGCTAATGCAACGCATACAGAATGCAATTTAGAATAGGCTCGGCTATCCTAAGGATGGCATGTGAAATACAACTCCCTTGGCTTTTTGTCGGAAGCAGTAAGGTAGCAATCATTTGCCGACTTTTGAGAGCCTCGAATCTGCTCAATGCCGTGTTATGTTGGGAAGCAGAGTAGCTGGTGATAGGTGCTTGGTACGGCCTGCATTGCATGCAGCCAAGTTCTTCCCATAATGATTTTGTACGGAGATGGCAATTTAACGACCAGAAACTCCACGTCGAGCATCCTAGTGTCTGCACGTACCGTAACCATGACCTTGCCCAGAGGGTATTCTGGATTCGCGTTGAAGCCAAACAAGGGGTACGC
Source organism: Camellia granthamiana (assembly GCA_036172215.1). Taxonomy (NCBI): domain Eukaryota; kingdom Viridiplantae; phylum Streptophyta; class Magnoliopsida; order Ericales; family Theaceae; genus Camellia; species Camellia granthamiana. The sequence goes on along the minus strand of CM069913.1, from coordinate 76,019,718 downwards.
TGTCGGCAATAGATCTAAATCTGTGAAGTAGAGTTTTAGAAATGTCTTGTAGTACATTATCTCTGATGTGCTCCCCTGGTCAACCAGAATGTGTTCAACAGCAAATTTGTTTACTCACAACTCGATAACAAAAGCATCGTCGTGGAGGAGGATCAGCCCCTCCAGATCTACATCGTCGAAGCTAATCTTGCTGGTCTGATGGGGCCATTTGGCTGGTATGAATGACTTGGATGGGCATGGTTGAGATGCTTGTGACTGGATCGTATGGATGTCGTTCGGCGTCGGAAGACAGTATATCATATGAATGGTGCCTAGTGGAGGTGAGTCCGGGCGTAGAGCCACCGCATTAGGTTGGGTGATCTTGTGGGGGAGGTATTGAAGGAGTCGACCATCCTACACCAACTTCTCAAGATGGTCCTTCAAGGAGTGGCTCGTTCGATCGGTAAGAGTGTTGATCCCGCGATCGGAGCGGCTCGCGACAACTTTCTCGCTTTGGCTTGCCTTGCTGCTCATGGTTTCTTTCTGGTTGCGCTACGCTTATCAACTGTACCAAGACAGGCGCAGCTATCTCCACGACCTTCTGTCCGACCTTGATGTGGAGGGCATCATCCTCTACATTGCAATATTCCTCAACCTTCTTCATTAAAGCCCACACTGTTTTAAGAGGTCGTCTAGTTAACGACCTCCAGAGCTGACTATCAGGGTGCAAGCCCATCTTGAAGATAGTAATGGTCATGGAGTCATTACAGGCATCGTCAACCAGATTGAAACATTCCCAGTAGCGCGCCGAATATTCACGGAGAGTTTTTTCTGGCTTAATTTGCATTGTCGAGAGCGAGTTGGCTTGCTTAAGCTGGACCTCATTGATGATAAATCTTGCCCAGAAAGATTTTTGGAGCTAATGAAAACTCTTGACCGAGGATGGTTCAAGTTTGTAACACCACCGAACTGCTAGCGGACCTAAGCTGCTTGGAAACATGAGACACATAAGCGCTTCATCATCAGCGTGTAACGTCATTGCCTGTTTATAATAGCAAATGTGGTCCGTCAAATCAGATTTATCATCATACAACGTAAATGTCGGGGCGTTAAATTTTTTTGGCAGGATAGCCTTGGCAATTCATCGTACGAAAGTATCGTGCTTGTCCTCCCCGTTTGAACCATCTTCTTTTCCTTGTCTATGTCGCACATATGGACTTCCCTTAGATGAGCTGGACACACCAACATGTCTCTTTTTCATAGGTTCCTGAGCTGATGAGTCGAAGGTACTGCTGCCATCGTGTTTCTGATGCCAACGTCGTTGAGTTCCCTTCTACTGTTCGGGCGACCAACTCCGCTCGTGATATAGTGCAGTCTGTTAAGATTTGGCTAACTCCAGAGCTAGCTCTTTGCGTAAGCGCTCATTGTGAGCCGCTATCTCTTCCAAACATTGTTCGTTTCGTTTTGCTTGATTCATGATTGTCTGCATGGCTTCCTATATGGAGGTTGAGGGTGAAAATTGAACCACTGGATAGAAATTCAAGGCTCTTCGAGCGGTGATATTCTCCGGACCAAGCATGGTTCTTGGTGTAACATCCTCTGCTACGGACGGAGGATCGTCGGTGACGTCTATCATGAACGTGCTTGAGTATTCCCACAGACGACGCCAATTGTGGTGAAATGGATTTTGAAATACTCTTTCATCCAAACAGAACCTCTTAATCATCTCTCTATTACTTTTTTCTCGACCCATTTTCCTTGAACATGGCTTTTCCTTTTATAATGATCCCTCTAGGGGCCATCCATGGGCCCACTACTTCCTGGGCTTTGATTCTATCCCTGGGCCTTCCGTATATGAAAGAGTATAGTCGACTCCTACGGCCACCATAACTTGTTCGTACTCGACTTCTCCACTTGTCTGACTCGGCATGGCCGACTTGTATTCGGCCATCTAACGAGCACCTAATCATAAATAATAAAAATAATAATCCATTTACTCGGCCACCACAAAAGCCAAAAGCAAGCTTTTAACTCATTTTGGGTCACGTCACCTCTCACATAAAAAAGCCAAAAAAATTAAAAAATCAGCTTTTAACCATCTTCTCAAAACACCCCTTAGATCATCCCAAATAACCTTAAATCTCTGTTTTTTTTTTTAATTTATAAAATTTGTATTTTTGAAATCATTTCATCAAAATCTGTAAAACAATATTCATGATGAATACAAAATTTTATAAAATAAAAAAATGACGCAATTTCACTGACCTAAGACAAGTCAGTGAAATTTCAGTTAGTTATTGAAATTTCGATGACTAAGTCTGATTTAGTGAAATTTACAATGATGTGGTAAGAGGGAGGGGCCCTATCAATTTAAACATAGGGTTTAAATTCTAGAGAAATGTTACATACCTACACTTTTAATCTATAAATCTATTTACAATGATGTGGTAAGAGGGAGGGGCCCTATATTATTAGATGTATAAAAAATTAAAAATTGGCACGTATAATATCACAATATTATAGATACACGTGTGAGACTTGTTTGTGGATCTTAAATATTTTCGTAAATTCTAAGTTATTTTCTAGGTTAATACACTTTTAGTGCAGTTAATGGCTACTGAGCAATGGAAAAGTTTGGGATCCTAGAATTAAGGATCTAGATTTTACTCATAATGAGTATGTGTGGTGGAAAATAAATTGATGAAGTGTGGTGTTTATTAGTGAAATGAATTTGAACCATTGATTATTGTTTCTGGGCAAATTTTGGGTAGATAATTATGGATTTGTAGTATTGTTGCTAAGCAATTGTCCAGTTAAACCAAAAAAAAAACAAAAGGCTAGAAAAGACACTGAATGATTAAAATTAATTTTATATGTTAGTCGGTGTTTTAGTACTCGCTAATGTTTTAAAAATCAGGTTGGTAAGAGAACTAGAAAAGGGATCAGGTGGGGAGATCACTAGTTCAACTGTTGAGCCAAACTGGAATCAAACCATAACGTCATAGTTATTTTATAAATATATTAAAATTTATTTATCAATAACATAAGAATTAGCATACATTGATTTAATTTTTTTTTTAAAAATTAAGATAAATTTGCAATTACATAAATATATTTAGGGTTGGTTTGGGATGATCTAAATAAGTGTACTTTTTGACTTTTTATGAAATATGAGTTGGGTATGGGTTGGGTCTGAAGTGATGTGTTAGAGATGTGATGTGACTTAAATAAGATAGTGACTTTTTGACTTTTTTAAATCATGCCAAACAAGGCCTTATTATATATAAAAATACATCAATTATATTAATGATTGAAAGAAAATGTAATATAGATATATATTTATCAAATATAAATAAAAGTTGAATATGTTATGGTAGTTATTTGTCAAGCTACTTTGATCTGGTTCTATGCTCAATTCTCCCAAGCAACATAATTTCGCATATTTGCTTGCCATTTGACAAAATGAGAGCCCAACTGATTTAGTTGAACCATATCCGGACTGAACTTTTAGATTGGTCGGCGGTTCAACCAACCTGTCTAGTCCGATTTCAAAATATTGTTACTCACATTAACGTTTTTTATCGGAGAAACAATACTTTTGGCGACTAACTTTTTAGCTACCAAATAATTTAGTACGGTAATTATATGTTCAACAATCAAAAGTTTAGTCACCAAATATTTGTCTTTAATCATTTAGTCACAGTAGTTATATGTTCAAACGGCCAAAAGTTTAGTCGTTAAATACTTGTTTTTGTCAATTAATTCGATTAATGATTTTTTTTTAGTCATGAATCACTTTCCACAACCACATGTATTTGCGAACAAAATTTTTTGTCACAAAAGTACTTATACAGATTAAAAAAAACTTTTTTGCAACCAAAATTTTAGTTGGCAAAAAGTGTAATTTCTTAGAGTATTCTAAAATTCAATTTCTCATATCTGTTTTTGGGTTTAAAGACTATCGGGCAGTCTATAAATACCAGACCCATCTTGTTCCATTTTCTTCACATTCTCTTCTATTTTTCCCCACCATAGATTGGCATGGCTGCACTTACCCCTGTGTTTCTCTTTCTTCTCTTTCTCTCTGCCAATTCTGATGAAAGTTCTAAGTTGGATTCATCATGCTTTTCAGCCATTCCGATTTCCAGCTCGGTTGCTGCTCTCTACGTGTTTGGGGACTCGACGGTTGATGCCGGCAACAACAATTACATCCACAAAGCCGCAAGGGCTAATTATTTGCCTTATGGCATTGATTTCAACAACACCCCCACTGGCCGTTTTACCAACGGAAAAACTATTTCTGATTTCATTGGTATTACATTACTTACTACTGTAAACTATACTCTCCCTTTGGTTTGGTTTGGTTTTGTTTTATTCTCATTATAAGTAGTAAATGTTTTAAATTCAATTTTCTGTGTTGTGATGTGATTCGTGAAGCGATATTATATAATCTTTCACTACCCCCTCCGTATTTGAGCTTGACGGAAGCACAAAGGAAGACTGCCATGGACGGCATCAATTATGCTTCGGCTGGGTGTGGTATCTTCCCCAACACCAAACCACCCGGGGTGAAATATTTGCAACTTTTCTTGCTTCTTGTGAATTCTCTAAATCTGTATTTTTTTTAGACTTTTTGTTTTTAATATATGTATATATTTACAATTTACCCAACCATTGTTAACGTTACTTTATGGGAGAGGTTTTTCTGCAATCCACATAGTTTAATTCCTCTTGGTTTCTCAGCGTGATTGCTGGAGTTTGCAAACACAGATTGAGGCATTTAACAGGACTGTCCAGGAAGATCTGCCATGTATGATTGAAGATCCACAAGAGCTCGCTGAGTATCTTGCAAATTCCATATTTTTCATCTCCATGGGGGGCAATGACTACATCTTAAACTTTAAAAACCACCACGACCCTGAATATTTTGCAAATTCTCTCTTAATCCAGTTTCGATGGTATTTGCAGGTAAACTTTTAACTAATTGCATTCAAATCAGATTGTTGATTTTTAACACTATATTATTGCTATTAATCGATGATCAACTGTAATTTAAGTGTGAAAGACGATAGCTTCCATGGCTATGGATTGGGTTAGAGTCTAACCTAACCATCCTTTAATGTTTTCATTATTGCAAGACACTATATAACATTGGAGCCAGAAATCTAGTGGTGAACAACATAGGTCCTCTGCGATGCTTGCCGTCGGTGATAAACAAGACAGGAAATGGGCAGTGCGATGAACAGATGAATCAAAATATCATGCCATACAACTCTCGACTTCCTCAGGCACTAAAAAATATCCAGGATGAATATCCTGATGCTACCCTCAGTCTGGCCAATAGCCATGATCTTCTTCAAGATATATTGGCAGACACTGAAAAATATGGTAACTGTTTTTCTTTTCATTATTTTTTCAATTGACAAATAATTGATTTCTGGTCATTATTATTATTTTTTTCTTTTTCTTTTTCTTTTTGTTAGCATCATTTCGCCGTAAAGTAGCTATTTCCATCTCCTGCATGTGTGTTGTGTTGTGTTGTGTAGGGTTTGCAGATGTAAAAGATCCGTGTTGCGGAGCCTATGTTGATGGGAAACTAGATTGCTTCCCAAACTCTACACCATGTGACAACAGATGTCAATATCTCTTCTTTGATGCCAGCCACACCAGTGAATTTGCAAATTGTATCTTTGTTCGAGACATGCTTATTAAGGATTGAGGGTTCAACAAGTTCGCTAGTTTATTTTTAATTATGCCAAGTTTGGGAATACCCCAAAAAGCCAAAAAGCCAAAAAGTTACTCAAAAAGTTAAAAAGTTATCACTATTCATCAAAAGTCAACAATTACGGCTGCACAACTCTCAATTCAAATTTTCTTCTAAAAACCAATTTTCACAATTTTTTATTACACATTTTTCCATAAAAAGTCAAAAAGTTAACCCAAACATCCATATTTTCAACCTCAATTTTTTTGTCCAAAAAGACAAAAAGTGCACTTATTTAGTCTTCCCAAACAAGGCAGTATGGGATGAAAACAAGCTCTTGTCTCTGCTCAAGTTATTATGGACACTTAAATGATGTGATTATTTAATCTACACTTAATCTAAACTTCAGTCTTCTACACTTAATCTACACTTCATTTTTCTTAGCATCCTGCTATTATGTTATTTATTTGTTTTTTTATTTTGATTCTATAAGTTTGCGTGACGTGGGGAATAATGTCACGTGATATCTTACAAGTATCTAAGAAAATTTTCAAAATTTAAATGTCAACGGTGAGTTTTAGAATAATAGAATCAAGGAATGGACACTATATTCATGGGCGGAAACAGAATGCTCGTATTAGAGACTCACAATTTGAATCCTTAATTCAATTCACAATGATGTGATAAGAGAGATAGACTCTACACAATTGAGGAATGACAAACTAAAAGTTTATATGTATCATGCTACATCATTATAGGTCACATTGTGAGTGATTTTTTCTGGGTTTTAAACATTTTCCTAAAAGAGAATTTATGTCTAGGGAGACCAATGTGAAAAAAGAAAAAGGAAAAAAGAAATGGTACATTACTGATAGAGAGTAATTTCTCACATGAGGTTTGTGAAAAAATTACTTTATGAGAAAAAAACAAACAAATAAATCTAATAAGTTTCTTTCTTTTCTTTTTTCTCTTTTTAATTCTTTTGTAAAGTTGCGAAATATTAGTAAAGCTGTTTTGTTGGTTGACAATATCTAGGAAATAAAATGTAAGTGTACTTTTTATTTTTGAAATAAAAATAAAAATAAAATGAAATGACATACATCTATTCTATAAATAAAATTAAGTAAATCTTGTTGATGCTAAGTAGCATACGAATTAGTTAGAAATCATCTCATTATACCTTGTGAAACATTAATGAAATATAAAATTAATAGAAAAAAAATTAAGAGACAATCCAATGATACATTTTACAAATACTTATGAATATATAGCTAGCAGTGTAATTTTCCAAAGGCTGGGGTTGGTGATGGCACATTGGCTAATATAACCAACTTTTTTAGCCTGAGACTTTTTTAGCTTGGCTTTTTTAGACTTGTTTGATTTTTGTTTGGGACTTTTTTTTACTTTTGTAAGAGAAAAAAGTGTAATGATGGGTAAAAAGTGGTATTTTGTCTTATTGGCTTATATAGCTTATTTTATCTTTTTGTGTTTTTCTAGTCCCAAAATCTCAGCCAAACGAGCACTAACTATATTTTTCTTTTTCTTTTTCTTTTTTGTTTTGTTTTTTGCAACAATTTTATATTTATGTAGATGATGTTTCTGGGCGACAAGTAGTCTTTAAAAGAGAGAAAAAAAGAAGGTGAAACAAAAAGAGAAAACTACATTCATATCGACTTAGCTATCATGGATCAGTTTTAGTGTTAGAGTTTCTCCAATGGTCACTAGCTAAATTCAATAGCTAAAGTTATATTTTAGCAATGAATCATGTAAAAAATTTATAATTTAACAATTTTTTTTCTTTTTTATTTTTGAGGAATAATTTAACAATGTTTTTCCAATGATCAGGTTGCTATTCTTTGGCTCAACTAGCTTTGCTCAGATTAATTATCATTCTTTCAACCACTATTTTTCAACCATCACTCCTCCAACACTGCCAAAAAAAAAAAAAAATTTGTTTCTTATATTTTCTTTTTTTTTTTTCGTGGTCCATTCAAAGTCATAAAATTTATATTTTTTTGTGCTTTTTTTTTTTTTTTTTTTTTTTTTTTTTTGTAGAGTTAATTGTGCTATTTCTTATTTTATTTTTTTTTATTTTTGAAAATTTCATTGAGAGATGTACAATGTTTCATGGCAACTTTGTTGACATGACATATTTCACTATAACTAGACCTTGTGCCAAATTTGACACATGGTATATGTATGTGTATCAACTGGTAACAATTGTAAGGAAAGGTTAGAATATAAAGTCTCAAAGGAATTGATAAGAAATCAATGCATGACAAAGGAACACAAGGAACAATTAAGTTTGAAACATCTTCAACAATCCCACATGATTAAAAATTCAAAAAATTCAAAAAAATAAAATAAAATTTTGGACTTAACCTCGTGTCTTGATGTTGATGTCTTCTGGACTTGAATGTGAGTCGTTGGTGTAAAGGAGTTAAGTCTTGAGTTCACCTCTAAATAATTCAATAATGCTAGTATGCTACACGTACTTAAAAATTAAAAAAAAAATTACACTATTTTCTTATATATGAGAGAGAAAAATTGGATTTCATTATCCTACCTTAACAATTATTTCGAAAAACATTAAATATTTTGATTTTACAGTTTTCAAAAATAATTTAAGAGTTTTTAATTCATATTTTTTTATTTTTAGTGAATTGTTTTTAAATAAATTAATCATTTTTTTTTATCCACTTAATCTCAATATATACTGAAAAAGTAGAAAAATTGTGAAATTTAAAAAAAAAATTCACTAAATACATATTTTTGTTGTTCATTTTTGTATTAATTTTATGTTTATTGAATTCTTTTTAAATTTTTTTATAAAGATTTTATTTTTTAAATATATTTAAATTATACATTTAAAAATAAAAATAAAATTCAAAATTTGTTTTAAAAACTCAATTCCAAACTGGCATTGGAAACTTTTAAACATATAAAGAATTCAAAAATTCATTATATGTCGTTTGCAAGATATAATTGTTATGACAGACATCATTTCCTTTTTGTATACATTACTCATAAATGGGTGTGGAGAAGTGGTTTTGGAAATACTCTTCTGATCCTGGGGGATGCTCGGGATCCACCGATAGGCACCTGAAAGGAAATAAACAATCCGGTCGGGGATGCCGGAATTAGCACTCCGACGGACAAGTCAGTCTCAACACTCAAGATTGCTTGTATTCTAAGTTTAAACAGCTCAGTTCTCGCATACCTCCTTCTGGCTGATGTCTCTTCTATTTATATCTTTTCTTCTTTGGGCCTTGGGATTAGTTCCAAATCCAAACTCCTATTCGGCATTTTTTTGTAATAAACCGATCTTCAGTTGGCCCCTTGTTTAATCGGCTTTCTTAGTCGAATAAGGTTGGGTCCAAGTTTCCGTGGCATTGGCCGAATGCTTCGAATATCAATTCTTAAAGGCTCGACTATTCGGAATCTCTACGACATTCAATATCCGGCCTCCACAATTGCCCCCCAAGCACTCCACTAGCGACAGTTGGCTGGGGTGTTTGGCTTTGAACTCGAAGAGTCAGAGCCGAAATTCGGCGGCTATCCGTATTCCAACGCAAATGTTTGTCCACACGCTTCTCGGTTATCATTTCAACGTCCCGCCTCTTCGTACACTCTCATTTATTATGATTTAAAATTTCGACGTCTTTTCGAATAGATACACGCTTTTAGATGCCCGTCACTGGATTGCCTTCCGAACTAGCTCTGCGACTTCCTACTCTTCTCTATCTCATTCGCCACTTGTAAGTTCTCTCCTTCTTTGCTTTGAATCTCTTTCCTTGCTTTGTTTTTTGGCATAGCATAATCATATTGGCTGGGGAGAATGGCTAAACATTTAAAAGATCTCCTCCCACCGAATCGAATTTCTGGCTTCCGACGCCATTTTTCCATTCCTGATGATGTTCGTCTGTCTTTTGTGGCAGATGGCACCCTCGATATCGAGAGGGTTGATGAAACCACAATCGTCTTCCCTCTTCTATCAATCGCTGAGGGTGGGGTCCGTTTCCCCCTTCACCCACTCCTTAGGGCCGTGCTTTGCCATTGGGAGTTAATCCCTTCACAGCCCAACGTCAATTTCTTTAGAATTGTGATGGGGATTGTCGCACTAAACCACCGCCTTGGGCTTAACCTTGGTATCTCCGCTATTCGGCATTACTATGCCTTGGCCAAGTCTTCTAGTCGGCACAGGCGTTATTTGCTTAGAGCCAAAGACACCGACTATCAATTAGTGACTATGCTTTCCAGCTCTAGGAAGCAAGTCGATGATGTTATGGTCGTTGTCCAAGGAAACTGGGAATTCGGCGAAGGCGAAGATCGCTTTGATCGTATTCCTAAACGGAGGGGCGAACCAGGTGTCTGAATATCATCTTTTATTCATTTACTTGTTATGTTAAATTTGTAAGGCTTCATTTTTAGGACCTTATGGTTTTGCTTTTGCAGGGAATGATTTGAAGAAAATCTTGACCTCAACTGACGACGCTGTCCTTTCAAAAATCAAGACTGCGCTCAAGTACTTCGGCCGATGGAGTCTTCAAAAGCAGGGGAGGGCGGCCCACGTTCTGCTCTGTTACGAGCCGACTTATACGACCTTTTCGGCGGCGGAAAATATCCCAATTCCGATCGGTGAGAAGTTTCTTGTCGCCCGTATCTTGACTGACTTCAAAAATTTGAGGCAAGTCGGTTGTGAGGAATCAGATTCGGAGCGACCGGAAGAAGCTGAGGCCGCTGAATTAGACGAATCCGAAACAGAGGTTGACGAGGCTTTGAAATTAGCATTTGGGGAAGCCGGCCTCAATTCGGCTGATAATCCGTCCACTTCGGATCGAGAGAACCGTCCACTTGACGATATTTTTCATGGTCTGGAGGATCTTCCCGGCGCGTACCCAGAAGATATGGCTGGACCGAGCCTCACTAAGCTTGCCAAGAAAGCGAACGCGGAAAGGTTGGCTGCGCGGCGAAGGGCGGAGGAGATTCGGGCTGTCGAATCTCAGTTTCAGTCTCAATCCTTGCCCGTTATTGAGGAAGTGACGGTAAAAGAAGGAAACATCGAATCGGAACCCTTAGTAAAGGTCAGTGTAGAAGCTCAGCAAAGGATGGAGAAGCGCCCTACCGATGTCGAAGCCGGCTCAAAAGAAGATCGCGCCGACAAACGGCCTCGTTTGGAGGAATCGGATGTGATTGTCCCTTTTGTTATTCAGCTGAAGATGAAAAATATGTCGATCTTCTCCGATGCTTCGGTAATCAAAGATCCAGCGGTTGCACTTAGCTTGGCGACGTCCGTTTCACTGCCTGCTGATAAGGCGACTTTTCGAGCAGAGCCGGATCTGGTTGCAATCGCGTTGGCCGCGCAATCGGCTCTCTTGGTACATATCTTGACTCTGTCTTTTCTCCTTACACATCATTTTGGTTTTAACTTCTTGTTTTGCAGACCGTCGGAAGGATAGCCGACATGGGCCGTCGCTATCGTGATGCCGTGGAGCAGATTGGCCGTTTACAAGCGGAAATTGAGGGCCAAAGGAGTAGGGCGCAGGTCGAGGGCACTCGTGCCGAGGCCGAGTTGGAGAGAGCCCGCAATGCTGAAAATTTGAGATCAGTTGCCGAGGAGAGGGCGAATGCGAGCAACGCTGCGCTTAAATTGGCCCAGGAGGCGAATTCTAAATTGAAGGCTGAGTTGGAAGAGATGAAGGCGGTGAAGGAAATAGCTGACCTGAAGGCTTCCAACGCATTTGATGCCGGGAAGAAATCTGCTTATGATGAATACGTAGACGAAGTCCCCAAGTTTGAGAATCGAGGCTTTAAATACGGCTGGCTCAAAGCCCTTGTTGTCGCTAATATGTCTTTGGCTGCGCCAATTCCATATGAGCAAGTGGATGTTGGGTTGCTGGAGTCTGATTCCGATGGTTAATTTCAAAGGCGCTTGTTTTTTGTTTTAGGATTTGCGTGTATTTTTCAACTTTTTACAGTTTTTTGCTTAGTAATTTTCATATGTAAAATGGTTACAATTTGTGCACAATTTACGTAATGAAAATTCGTTTTGTACTTCGCTATTACTAATGAATGATTATGAAAATTCGTAATGAAAATTCATTTTTTATAATTGTCGGCTAAATGATTATGAACTGGCTGAATGGAATTCATTTTAAAAGCCAAAAATTAGTGAATGAACTGGCTGAATGGAATTCATTTTTAAAAGCCAAAAATTGGTGAATGGACTGGCTGCAGCACATCTTGATTGGCATGAGGCCAGGGTACGCGGCTGACTAGATTAATAAATCTGCCCTTGCCCCAACAGTGCATGAACTTCAAAGGCATTGATCAAAAATTGCCGTTTAGATTGTTAGGCCGTTTTAAAAGCCAAAAATTGGTGAATGAACTGGCTGCGGCACATCTTGATCGGCATGAGGCCGGGGTATGCGGCCGACTAGATTAATAAATTTTCCCTTGTCCCAACCAGTGCATGAACTTCAAAGGCATTGATCAAAAATTGCCGTTTAGATTGTTTGGCCATTTTAAAAGCCAAAAATTGGTGAATAGACTAGCTGCGGCACATCTTGATTGGCATGAGGCTGGGGTACGCAGCCGACTAGATTAATAAATCTGCACTTGCCCCAGCCAGTGCATGAACTTCAAAGGCATTGATCAAAAATTGCCGTTTAGATTGTTAAGCCGTTTTAAAAGCCAAAAATTGGTGAATGAACTGGCTGCGGCACATCTTGATCGGTATGAGGCCGGGATACGCGGCCGACTAGATTAATAAATCTGCCCTTGCCCCAGCCAGTGCATGAACTTCAAAGGCATTGATCAAAAATTGCCGTTTAGATTGTTAGGTCGTTTTAAAAGCCAAAAATTGGTGAATGGACTGGCTGCGGCACATCTTGATCGGCATGAGGCCGGGGTATGCGGCCGACTAGATTAATAAATCTGCCCTTACCCTAGCCAGTGCATGAACTTCAAAGGCATTGATCAAAAATTGACGTTTAGATTGTTAGGCCGTTTTAAAAGCCAAAAATTGGTGAATGAACTGGCTGCGGCACATCTTGATCGGCATGAGGCCGGGGTACGGGGCTGACTAGATTAATAAATCTGCCCTTGCCCCAGCCAGTGCATGAACTTCAAAGGCATTGATCAAAAATTGCCGTTTAGATTGTTAGGCTGTTTTAAAAGCCAAAAATTGGTGAATGGACTGGCTGCGGCACATATCGATTGGCATGAGGCCAGGGTACGCGGCCGGCTAGATTAATAAATCTGCCCTGTCATTTGGAGAGTAGCGTTAAGGAAATTGCTTTAGGGTTGCTGCAAGCGTCAGAAATAAATGGGGTGGGCTCTTCGCACCAGTAACTTCGCTTACCGTGTTTTCAAGGCAACTTGTTGCGAATGTTAAATAGAATTTTCTTCAACAGCAGAGGCGAAGGTCGAACTTTGGTTGAACTTGATACTGCGATGAATCGCGGCAGGGGAACTACCCGTACGGGAAGTGGGGCGTCCAAGGAACGGGAAAAATGTCAGACTTCAATCGTCGAAGCAGATCATCCCGGAAAGAGAGACAGCAACGGGGAAGCTCTCCGTGACCGCGACCCGGAAATGAGAACGTCGTAGCACCACGACCGTTGAGTTTTGCAGTTTTCGTGGGGAATAGACCGATGACGGAGGCGGACTCCATTATTAGGGACCCAGTAGTGGCGGTCGAGTTTGCTTGACAGATTTTTTCACCGGAGGTGCAGCAGTCGATGGTTGATTGACAAGATTTTGACGTTTTTCGAGAGGGAATCCATGGAGCGGTGAAGGGGCTGTACACCGCCTACGAAATTGGCATGCGCCTACACGTCGCGTGGCGTGAGATAGAGAAAATGGATGAACGAATTCGGAGCTCAGAAGGTCGCGCAGAGAAAGCCGAGCGTGAGCTTAAAGAGCTTAAGAAGGCTAAAGCCGATGAATCGTATGCGGCGGGCCAATCTAACCCAATCGTGGCGGAAAGGGTGACCCAACGGTTATTGAGTCATGCCATCGCCGACCGAGATACGGCAAGCATGTTTGCCGTAGAAAATGCGAGGTCCAAGGGTTATGAGCAAGGCTTCCATGCGGGCCGGATGGTTGGGATCGAGAAAACAAAAGAGAAACTTGCAGAAGAGGTCTGCCGATGCGAGAATCGAGGCTTTAAGCACGGTTAGCTCGCGGCACTTCAGGCCGTGGAGGCTCTCCGAGCAAAGGGTGTCAATTCGTCGTTGCCGCCATTCCAATATGATCTTTTGCCCTTTTCTTCTTATGAAGTCGAGAAGAGCGACGATGAGGGAGACGCCGCATAAAGACATTCGTTGTAATGTTCGATCGCGGATTTATGTAATCATTGGATGTATGAATAAAATGCTTTATTTTGATTGTTCCTGTTGCTTTATATTTATTCAACATACGTGTTATACGGCCTTGGCAATAAATCCGGGGGGCTTTTTCGGCCCAAAGACGTCATGCGCCGAAGGGGCTCCGAATCCGGAGACTTTAATTGGCCGATCGTGATATCCACGAAGGGCGCTCCGAATCCGGAGGCTTTTTCGGCCCAACGACTTCACGTGCCGAAGGGGCTTCGAATCCGAAGACTTTGATTGGCCAATCGTGATATCCACAAAGGGCACTCCGAATCCGAAGGCTTTTTTGGCCCAACGACTTCATGCGCCGAAGGGGCTCCGAATCCGGAGGCTTTTTCGGCCCAACGACTTCATGCGCCGAAGGGGCTCCGAATCTGGAGACTTTGATTGGCCGATCGTGATATCCACGAAGGGCGCTCCGAATCCGGAGGCTTTTTCGGCCCAACGACTTCATGTGCCGAAGGGGCTCTGAATCCGGAGACTTTGATTGGCCGATCGTGATATCCACGAAGGGCACTCCGAATCCGGAGGCTTTTTCGGCCCAACGACTTCATGTGCCGAAGGGGCTCCGAATCCGGAGACTTTGATTGGCCGATCATGATATCCACGAAGGACGCTCTGAATCCGGAGGCTTTTTCGGCCCAACGACTTCATGCGCCAAAGGGGCTCCGAATCCGGAGACTTTGATTGGCCGATCGTGATATCCACGAAGGGCGCTCCGAATCCGGAGGGTTTTTCGACCGAACGACTTTATGCGCTGAAAGGGCTCCGAATCCGAAAACTTTGATTGGCCGATCATGATATCCACGAAGGGCGCTCCGAATCCGAAGGCTTTTTCGGCCTAAAGACTTCATGCGCCGAAGAGGCTCCGAATCCGAAGACTTTGATTGGCCGATCGTGATATCCACGAAGGGCGCTCCAAATATGGAGGCTTTTTCGGCCCAACGACTTCATATGCCGAAGGGGCTCTGAATCCGGAGACTTTGATTGGCCGATCGTGATATCCACAAAGGGCACTCCGAATCCGGAGGCTTTTTCGGCCCAACGACTTCATGCGCCGATGGGGCTTTTCTGAACATTTGTTTTAGAACACTTTTCGACAAGAATCCTTGTATTATAAAAGTGGAATTTGTACAGGGTGAATCGTTTAAAACAAATCATTTCCCACATGTCGGGCTTTAATGATAAAATTTTCGCAAGTGCGTTGAGTTCCAAGGCCATGGAAGACTCCTTCCTAACATATCTTTCAGTCGATACGCCCCCGTTCCTGCAATGGAATCTATTTGATAGGGGCCGTCCCAATTTGGACCTAGTTTTCCATCAGCCAGCTTCCTATCAGCAGGAAGCACCTTCTTCAGGACCAATTCTCCTGGTGTGTAGCGGCGCAGCTGAACTCGTTGATTGTATGACTTGGCCAACTATTGCTGGTACCGTGCCATGGACGCAAGGGCGTGGTCTCTTCGTTCTTCGATTAAAATCAAATCCAAAGCCAGCATCATGTCGTTTCGGCCCGTATCAAAAGCTTGCGACTTGAGAGTCGGGAGGCCGATCTCCAGGGGTAAGATTGCCTGGTTGCCGAAGCATAGCTCAAACAGCATTTCTCCAGTCGATCTCCTCGGCGTTGTTCGATGAGCCCACAAAACACTCGGCAACTCTTTGACCCACTTGCCTTTGGCTTTCTCCAGCCTTTTCTTGATGCCATCCAAGATGGATGTTTTACAGGCTTCAGCCTGACCATTACTTTGGGGATAAGCCGGTGTAGAAAAATACGGCTGGATACCATACTTTTCGCACAGTTATCGGTAAACACCACAATCAAACTGGGTGTCGTTGTCTGAGATAAGGGCTCTTGGAATGCCGAATCATGTTATGATGTTTCTCCAGACAAAGCGCTTAACATCAGCATCTCGAATGTGCATTAATGCCTCCGCTTCGACCCATTTTGTGAAGTAATCGATTGCGACGATCAAGTATCGCTTGTTCCCTGGGGCCCTTGGCAATGGTCCTACAATATCGAGCCCCCACTGGGCGAACGGCCAGGGACTGATAATAGAGTTCAACTCTTCTGCGGGCAAATGCGTTAGTGGGGAGAACTTCTGGCATTGTTCACACTTTTTCCGCTCTCATTGTTGGCCAATAATACCCCTGCATTATAGCTCGATGGGCCAAAGAATGCTCGCCAGAGTGAGAACCACAACTGCCCTCATGTATCTCAGTCAGAAGCTCCTCGACTTTGTCTGGGTGCACGCATTCCAAATATGGACCAGAGAGGGATTTTTTGTAAAGCCCTCCTTGCGGATCCAAGTAGTATCTCATGGCTTTGTTTCGCAACTTGTGCGCTTCTTTCTTGTCCTCTGGAAGTTGGTCAGAAGACAGGAATGCAGCAATGGGATCCATCCAGCTTGGGGCAGATTCTATAACGTTAATCTGGACTTCCTCCAAAAGACCAATGCTTGGCTCTGGGAGGAAACCTACTTCGATAGTCCGTTTAATTTCCGAGTTGATGGCGGAGGCTAGGCAAGCCAAGGCGTCTGCATGGGTGTTCTGATCACGTGTTATCTGGTTCAACTCATAATGGTCAAATTTTGCCAACAAGGAATTGGCCACTTTCATGTAGGCCGCCATGCGGTCATTTCTTGCCACGTACTCTCCCTTTAGCTGGTTGATCACCAGTTTTGAATCACAAAACACAAGCAATCGCCGAGCGCCAAGAACGTGCGCGTTCCGTAAATCGGCCAAGAGCGCTTCGTAGTCGGCTTCGTTATTTGATGCATCGAAGCCAAGCTTGATGGCCTGCTCAATTATTGCGCCGTCGGGAGACATGATCACAACTCCGGCTCCACTGCCCCGCTGATTGGACGATCCATCGCAATACAACTGCCAAATATCCCCAATATAAATCCTCCAGTTCGGCTTCGGTCGAATTTCATCAAGCTTGAAGTCGGTTAGGACACCAATGAATTCGGCGACAAAGTCGGCAAGCACGTACCCTTTGATTGAGGTTCTGGGTAGAAATTGAATATCGTATTGGCCGAGTTCCAGAGACCACTTTGAAACTCATCCGGAAGCTTCTGCACTGCGTAGAACAGACCGGAGGGAATAGTCTATTAGCACCCCAATGCTATGACCCTGGAAGTAATGCATCAGTTTCCTGGCCGCCATGGCTAGGGCTAGGATGAGCTTTTCCAGCGGAAGGTAGCGTGTTTCGGCATTAACCATTGCCTTACTCACATAATACACCGGCCGTTGCTCTCCCAGCTCTTCCTTTATCAGCACGGCGCTGACGGCCTAGTTGGAAACTGCCAGGTACATAATGAGCGGGTCACCGAGAAAGGGCGTTGCCAAGAGTGGTACTGAGCGGAGGTAAGTCTTAAGGCCGTTGAAAGCGGCTTTGCATTCGGAGGACCATTCAAAAGCCTTGCCCTGCCATAGTGTATGAAAGAATTGTCGGCAGCGATCTGTGAAACGGCTGATGAACCTGTTCAGCGCAGCGGCCATCCCCATTAACTTTTGAACCTCTTTTACTGATTGGGGGGAGCTGAGCTCCAAGATTGCTGTGATTTGCCTTGGGTTAGCTTCGATTCCTTGGTGATTGACGATATATCCCAAGAATTTGCTAGAGCCGATTCCAAAGGCGCATTTGGAAGCGTTCAGCTTTATTTCAAATTTGCGTAGGATGCCGAATGTTTCTTTAAGATTGGCTATATGATTCTGCTTTACCTTTGACTTGACCACCATATCATCAATGCACACTTCCATTGTGCGACCGAGTTGCTTCTTGAACATGGTGGTAACTAGTCTCTAGTAGGTTGCCCCGGCGTTCTTCAGCCCAAAAGGCATAACCTTATAGCAGTAGGTTCCTCTTGGGATGAGGAATGCAGTTTTCTCCTGGTCCTCCGGATGCATGGCAATTTGATGGTAGCCTCTGTAAGCATCGAGGAAACTCATGCACTGATGGCATGCTATAGCATCTACCAGTTGGTCTATCCTTGAGAGAGGAAAATAGTCTTTGGGGCAGGCTTTGTTTAGGTCCGTGAAATCAACGTAGACTCGCTATGTATCGTTCTTCCTCTTCACAACTAAGTATTAGAGAGCCATGTGGGGTAGGTAACTTCCCTGATTGCCCCTACATCAAGCAGCCGGTCAACCTCTTCAATCAAGGCGGTAGTGTGCTCCGCGGCAGATCGCCGGCTTTTCTGAACGATCGGCTTGTACTTAGGGTCGACATTCAAACGATGCTCGAAAACAGTTGGGTCAACGCCTGGCATTTCATATGGAGTCCATGCAAATACGTCAAGATTATCGAGCAGGAAGGATACTAGCTGCTGTCTGTCGGCTTGATTCAGGGAGGCGCCGACCATGAAGAATCTCTCTGGATTTCCGTCAATCTCAATTCGGTCTAAGTCTTCCGTGGCTTTCTCATTCGGGAGCCGCCTGACATCGTTGAGGCTTTCACGATCCGGCACCTCGATGAAATTAACTTGCAAATCCTTTGGCGTCTTTCCGGAGAGGAGATAGCATGCATGTGCCGATTGCTGGGAACCACGGATCTGCTCGATGCCGTATTCTGTCGGAAAGCGCAGAAGCTGATGATAGGTGCTTGGGACAGCCCGCATAGTATGCAACCAAGTTCGCCCCATGATAAGATTGTACGGTGAAAGAAGCCTGACGACCAAGAATTCCATATCCACTGTTCGGGAGCCTGCTCGGACGGGTAGTATGATTTTCCCCAACGGATATTCTAGATTTGCGTTGAAGCCGAATAACGGATACAGAGCCGGAGACAAGTCTGATTCGTTTAAGCCAAGTTTGATGAAGGTCTTGTAATACATAACCTCGGAAGTACTTCCCTGGTCTATGAGAACGCGCTCGATAGTAAATCGGTTGACACGTAGTTCAATGACCAGTGGGTCAATGTGGGGGAGTGTTATACTGATAAGATTAGAATTGTCGAAGGTAATACTCGGAGCTTTATGCGGCCGTTTCGCCGGCGTGAGTTACTTCTAGGATACAGGGTGTGTTTGAATTGTATGCACGGCCGAGGGCGTTGGCAAGCTGTATATCATATGGATGACTGCAAGCAGAGGTGATTCCCGCCGAAGTACAATTGGTCTGGTTGCGCACGTTTGTACATGTTGCTGGGGCTGAACGTCACAGACCGACTCCTGAAGGTCTTTCATAGCATAGTGTGGGAGCCGAATATATGGCAAAACCAGAAGGTGCATACCTTCGAAGACTGATATTAATCGGTTGTATCTTACAAGAATGGGAAGCCGAATATAATATATATATGCCGAATAAGTGTAGATCCTTAGAGCCGAATAAGAGAAAGGACAATGATTGAAAAGTAGGCCCTGGCCCCAAGGATCAAAAGAAAAGCAAGTATAAATACAAGAACCACAGATTTAGAAAGGTATGTAAGAATCACTTCACTTAACTTAGTAAACAAGCTATCTTGAGTGTCTGAACTGACTTGTCCGTCGGAGTGCTAATTCCGGCACCCCCGACCGGAGTGTTTGTATCTTTTCAGGTGACTAGCTGAGGACCACTAGCGTCTCCCAGGATCTGAAGAGTATTTCCAAACCACTTCTCCACACATAGCTACTGTCATGATCGTGATTTTTGCAATATTCACACCGCCTTTCCTTTCTTGTCGTGTCGGGATTTTGAGGCACAACTTGTTTGGATTTTGCTACCTCCAAAGCCAAATCCTGATGGAGGCGCTTGTTCTCAGCAATCAAGTTTTCCAACCTCTGCTCATTTTGCTTCGCTTGCTCCATGATCGCTTGCATTGCCTCATGTGCTGGAGTCGAAGGTGAGGCGAAGTTAAAAACGCGTCTTGCTGGGATAAGCTCCGGTCCATGCGTGTTTGTTGGAGTGAAAACGTCTACCTACGTGTTTTCATCGGTGACTATTAGAGGGTCCTCTGTCACGTCCGCCATGGATATGCTCGAGTATTCCCACAGACAGTGCCAGTTATGGAGAAGTGGTTTTGGAAATACTCTTCTGATCTTGGGGGACGCTTGGGATCCACCGATAGGCACCTGAAAGGAAATAAACAATCCAGTCGGGAATGCCGGAATTAGCACTCCGACGGACAAGTTAGTCTCAACACTCAAGATTGCTTGTATTCTAAGTTTAAACAGCTCAGTTCTCCCATACCTCCTTATGGCTGATGTCTCTTCTATTTATATCTTTTCTTCTTTGTTCCTTGGGATTAGTTCCAAATCCAAACTCCTATTTGGCATTTTTTTTGTAATAAATCGATCTTCATTCGGCCCCTTGTTTAATCGGCTTTCTTAGCCGAATAAGGTTGGGTCTGAGTTTTCGTGGCATTGGCCGAATGCTTTGAATCTCGATTCTTAAAGGCTCGACTATTCGGAATCTTTACGACATCCAATATTCGGCCCCCACAATGTGCTAACACAATTGATGTGATAACCATGCTCCGTATTATGCTAATTGATCTTTACTATGATTGTGATTATGCGTTTGATATGATTTTGTGTGCCATTATGTGAATATATGTGGTTTTAAATTTCTATCTGTTCACCGTAGGAATATTTGTTCAACTTACTGCTATAAATTGAAAATTAAAGGCCTTATCGGTCACAGAAACCGAAATTGACTACGCCATTGTGATTGACGTAATTTTTAAAGCCTACGGTGAGATTTAATTGAAAATTGATTCGGATCAAAATAATTAGATTTAGAATGGTTAATTAGAGTGCCATTACTTAAACTTAATCAATGCGATTAAGCAAGCCTATAAATAGGCCAATATACACTTAAGACCCTCATTTGGTGAATTCAAAATCTGAATTTGCTCTCTAGAGAGAGAGTGTGTCGATTCTAGAGAGAGAAAGAGGGAGAATTGTGCATTTTGACTCAAAGATTGTGGATTGGGAAGCTACACTCAATAATTAACAAGAATTTGTTAAGATTGAAGCTTCTAGGTGAGTAAATTCACGAGTTTAAGTTGTGATTTTGTGAATTCATGTTAGATGATGATCAAAGACTTGAATTGAGTTAATTATGATCAAATTGAAGTCTAAAATGCACATACATGTAAGAAATTGCCTTGTAGATGCATATTTGAATGCAAAGCATGATGAACATGATGAAATTGTGATCAATGTGTGCATGCATGTAACAATTTGTTATGGGTTTTTATGTTTGTGTGTAAGATGTGTTAAATGAGTTGAATTGGAAGTCAATTAAGGCATGCATCCATGGAAAATGGGACTATGGGACTCAACTACATGTTTTGAAGATGGATTTGGCAAAGATTGTATGAATATGAAATTGATTCATGAAAATTAGACTTCATGATGTTGTAATTTGATGTTTATATCATGTTAGAAAATGTGCATGTAGAGTATGAGTCATCTTATGCAAGTTACATAAGTTTGAATGCAAGTTTGAGCTTCAAATTGGCTGCTGGAAAACCCAGAATTTGGCATGTCCGCTCGAGCGGGGTAATGGCCGCTCGAGCGTGAAATGCTAGCTCCCAGCAATTTTGCAGACATTGTCGTCCGCTCGAGCGGGGAGAATCACGCTCGAGCGTTCAATGCATATGTTTGACCCTCAACTTGAGCATCCGAATTAGCGCTCGAGCGTGAATATGAGGCAACCAGTACTTTTGTAGACCTAAAGGGTCCGCTCAAGTGGCCAAAGCCACGCTCGAGCGGGGAGCCCTGTTTCAGAAAGTTCGTAAAGATGTTTTGTGTTTCATTTTCCGTTCTCCTTCATTTCTAAGCACTCTTAGGCATGCATTGAGCATTGTGAATAAGTTAAAATGATAAGAAAGGAGCCTAAGAGGAATGCATATGTTAAGAGCGGATTGAATCGTTTGTGACCCATTATGTTCATGAAATGTGTAGGGTCGAGCACGAAAGCAAATCCACCGGCAGATCACTGTGAGTAATATCTTAGTAAAGATATTTTCAAGTATGTTACTTTCCAAATGCTACTTCTGTATAAGCTTCATGGATTTGTCGATTTGAAATATGAATGAGTATTCTATATGCCTAAAATTGTATAAGGCTATTTGATATGTTTGATATACATGAATGATATGAATGATTGGGCCAAAGGCCGTTGGACATGAATGATTGGGCCAAGGGTCGTCGGACATGAGTGATTGGGCCAAAGGCCGTCGGACATGAATGGTTGGGCCAAGGGCCGTCGGACATGACTGACATGAATGATTGGGCCAAAGGCCGTCGAACATGAATGATTGGGCCAAAGGCCGTCAGGCATGAATGATTGGGCCAAGGGCCGTTGGACATGAATGATTGGGCCAAAGGCCGTCGGACATGAATGATTGGGCCAAAGGCCATCGGACATGAATGATTAGGCCAAGGGCCATCAGACATGACTGATATGAATGATTGGGCCAAAGGTCGTCGGACATGAATGATTGGGCCAAGGGCCGTCGGACATGAATGATATGAGTGATTGAGCCAAAGGCCAGTTTAACATGAATGAAAGTATGAATGGGCCAGAGGCCAGTTTGACATGAATGAAAGTATGAATGGGCCAGAGGCCAATTTGACATGAATGAAAGTATGAATGGGCCGAAGGCCAGTTTGACATGAATGAAAGTATGAATGGGCCAGAGGCCAGTTTGACATGAATGAAAGTATGAATGGGCTGAAAGCCAGTTTGACATGAATGAATGTATAAATGGGCCAGAGGCCAGTTTGACATGAATGAAAGTATGAATGGGCTGAATGCCAGTTTGACATGAACGAAAGTGTGAATGGGCCAGAGGCCGATTTGACATGAATGAAAGAATGAATGGGCCGAAGGCCAGTCTGACATGAATGAAAGATAAATGGGCCAAGGGCCGTTTGACATGCATGGATCAGGCCCGAGGCCGTTTGATGTGTTTGGAACCGTAGTTACTTGACCTATATATATATACTAGGTAGAAATATGAATTGGGCCCAAGGCCGTTTGGTGCATGTCGTTCTAAACACTGTTCGTGTATCTTCTTTATTTGATATTATTCACTAGGCTTTCGCTCACGCTCATTCATGTGTCTGTAGGTGAGCCAAGGGAGGTCCAAACCTAACCTCAGTGAAGTTTGTGAGGAACAGTCAAAGTTTTTGGAGAGTCAGCCCAAACGTCTCACGCATGAGACTTATCTTCGCCTCTTTTGTTCTTTTGATATAGTTTGGTTATGTTGGCGAAAACATCGGATTACTTTTGTATATAGACTTTGGGTTTGACTGACTTAAACTCGAATGATTCTATATGTATAGAACTATGTATTATTACATATTTTGACGTGAGTTATTAACATGTATGTATATGGATTGTTATGATGTGCATATAAGCACGGCTCTATGGACGAAGTTTTAAATTTGCTTCTGTTTGGCCCCTTGACTCTGATGAGTTATGTCCTATTTGGTTTGAGGCCATAGGTAATCTCGTGATTACTGGCCGGTTATGTCCTTAACCCATAGGGGCGGGTTCGGGTCATGACAGTTGTAGATCTCTTACAGGTGGGAATATTAGCTCAATGAACCATAGGGCCATTTTTGTTAGGAATAAACTTCTTTTGATGCTTCTCTTTATATTCATCTCTATTCTTTTTTTTTATGGGTTTAAATTTGGACTCTGATCCGAATCTATCCTTAGAGATTTAGATCATAATCGGCCAGTAATCATGAGAATATATACGGTCCCGGATAGAAATCAAATCATATTTAATTATATGGAGTCAGAAGCGGAAACAGAATTATCCTATGAGGTTGTGCACAAATGGCATAAACAATAACTTGTTATATATTAATAACTCACACCCATACATATATAAGAGATTTCACATGTCCAAGATCATACATATGTCATTAGCATTCAAAACAAAAATTTATATAGAGACATGGTCAAACATGACCAACAAAAGAGAACAAAAAATCAAAAGACAAAAGCCTCATTCGTGAGGCGATCCTTGGCTGACTCCACAAAACTCGGTAAACTTCGCAGGTTCACTAGGACTAGACATCCCGCTACTCACCCACATATATATAAATATAGAGTGAGCGAAAGCCTGGTGAATAACATTAGAGTAAAGAGGTTATATGAATGAGATCTAATGTAAAAGTAAAATCATTCTCATCATATTAATTTCATATCACAACGGAATGAGCTCAGGTCCAATACATGACAGAACGACATTGGATCCAACATATACAGAGATACAAAGCAGAATAGATCATACTTGTTGGAATGACCACGGGTACAATGACCTCAGGCCAAATCAATTATAGCTGTATAATGACCATTGGATCAACACATAACAAATATTCAGACTTATTAGATATTCAGAACGACCTTGGATCCATTTTGTCAAATTTACAGAACAACCTTGGCTCCATTTCAGATATACAGAACGACCTTAGGTTCATCATATACATTCGTATTTCATCAAACACATTTGCAGATATCATGTTAATCAGGTAGATAGAAACTCATTCATACTTGTAAAATCATAGATTCGGAAAAACATACCACATTAGGACATTTAGAAAATAGAGTAAATAAGAAAATATCTTTATTAAGATATTACTAACGGTGATTCGGTTGCTCACACGTCCTTGCGGATGTGTCATGACCCGAACCCCCCCTATGGGTTAAGGACATGACCGGCCAGTAATCAGGGATTACCTATGGCCTCAAACCAAACCAGCCATAACTCTTCAGAGTAAAGGGGCCAAACGAAAGCAAATTTAAAACTTTGCCCATAGAGCTGTGCTTACATGGCATATCATAACAAACCATACATATACATGTTAATAACTCACATCAAAATGTGTACTAACACAAAGCTCTGTACATACAGGATCATTCAAGTCTAGGTCAGCCAATCAAAACTATATACAATCATAAACCAAAGTCCTCGCTAACATGACAAAATAAAACAAGATAGCAAAAGGGCGAAGACGAGTCTCGTGCGTGAGACGTAAGGGCTGACTCTTCAAAACCTTGGTTGTTCCACACAAACTTCACTGAGGCTGGGTTTGGACCTCTCTTGGCTTACCTACAAACACATGAATGAGCGTGAGCGAAAGCCCAGTGAATAATATCAAATAAAGAAGATACATTGGAACAATATACATCAGACGGCCTTGGGCCCAATTCATATTTCTATCTAATACATACGTATACCAATTGACTGCAATTCCAAACACATCGGACGGCCTCGGGCCCAATCTAGTTGTGTGAAACTAGCCTTGGGCCCATTCATTCCATCATTACAGATCATACTGGCCTCTGGACCATTCATTCTATCATTCAGATCATACTGGCCTCTGGCCCATTCATTCTACCATTCAGATCATACTGGCCTCTGGCCCATTCATTCTATCATACAGATCATATTGGCCTCTGGCCCATTCATTCTATCATGTCAAACTGGCCTTTGGCCCATTCATTCATTCACGTCAAACTGGCCTTTGGCCCATTCATTTGGCATAGCAAACATTGTCCACCAATCGAATTAACGAACTTATAAAACTTACATAGAAGTAAGCAATTGGATAATAACGTATTTCAGATATCTTTGTTAAGATATTACTCACAGTGATCGGCTGGGTGGTTTGCCCTGGAGCTTGACCCTACATATCACATAACACATATGGGTCACAACCGATTCAATCCGTTCTTAATTCACATATTCCTCTTTAGGCTTCTTTCTTATCCTTTTGACTCATTAATAATGCTCAATGTATGCCTAAGAGTACTTAGAAGTGAAAGAGAACAGAAAACGAAACACAGAAGGCCCTTTTCAAAATTTCAGAAAACAGGGTCCCCGCTCGAGTGTGGACTTCCCCGCTCGAGCGGACCCATGAGGTCTGCAAAAATACTGGATGCATCAAATTTACGCTCGAGCGTGAATTCGGGCGCTCGAGCTGAAGGTTTGTCTACATAGCTCCCCGCTCGAGCGTGAACTTCCCGCTCAAGTGGACACCTTGCCTGCAAAAATATATTGGAAGCACGAATTCCACGCTCGAGCGGAGGTTCTCCCGCTCGAGCGGACATCAAATTTTCTAGAAAATCCAGAACATGTTCTTGAGCTTCAACTTGATATTCAAAGGCTCTAAATGCATGCTTTTGGCTCAATCTTCACATATACATATACTAACATGGTATAAATATCAAATTACATCATTTTGAAGCTCAATTTCACAAATTAATCACATGCATGTCCCAAATTACACAAACTCATTTCCAACATGACAAATTCATGCATTCAACACTTACACCCCTATGAATTGTACATGCATGTGACATCTTACTCTCATTCTCAACTTATAGGGTGCAAATGGTGATTACAAACATGAGCTTTAACCAAAATTCTACATGGATCATGTATTTCAAGCTCGACATGCGAATTCAAAGCAATTACATACATGCATGCATACATTGACCTTCAATTCAACATGATCAACTCAATTCATAGTCTAACTCACTAATTAATCTTTAATCCACAAAATTACAACTCAACTCATGAATCAAAGGGTTGATTACTCACCTAGAAGCTCAATCTCCCCAATGTATGCTTAATTCTTGAGTTAAACCTTCCAATTTATCAAACTTGAGCCAAACACATAATTCTCCCTCTTATTCCCTCTCTAGCCGACCCTCTCTCTCTCTCTCTCTCTCTCTCTCTCTCTCTCTCTCTCTTAGAGTTGATATCAGCCAAATGAACACAAAAAAGAAGAATTGAGAGTGTAATGGCCCTTATATAACCCCACTAAGTCACATTAATTTAGTATTAGATATTTGAGCACTTAATTGATTAATTAAATCAATTTATTTTGATCCGAATCAATTTCCAATAAAATTTCACCGTAGGCTTTAAAAATTATGCCAATCACAATGGCGCAGTCAATTTCGGTTTCTGTGGCCGATAAGGCCTTCAATTTAATTTTCAAAGCAGATAATCAAATAGATATTCCTATGGTGAACAGATAGAAATTCAAAACCACATATATTCACATAATTGGCACACAGAATCATATCAGACACACAATCAAATTCATAATAAGGGCCAATTAGCTAAATACGGAACATGGTTATCACAGTCTTCCCCCCTTAAGGAAGTTTGGTCCTTCAAACTCATTTTAACTTCGTCGGGAAACAAATATGGATAGCGTAGTCGTATTTCCTCCTTTTTTTCCCATGTAGCATCCATCCCATAGTGTTCTTTCCATTCCACTTTCACCATTGGGATGAACTTGCTTCTCAATTGTTTCACTTACCGGTCAACAATTCGCTCCGGCCATTCGACGTATTCCATATTTTCATTCAAAGCTACCCGGTGATAATCAATCACATGGAACGGATCTCGAATTGACACATGAAACACATTATGGATTTGCTCAAATCCTAGTGGCAAAGAAACTCTATAAGCAACTGGGCCAAGCCTTTCTAGAATTTGAAACGGCCCAATGTAACGGGGCGATAGCTTGCCCTTCTTTCCAAACTTGACTTGGCCTTTCATTGGAGATACACGGATAAACACATGGTCACCAACCTCATACTCAAGAGGTCTTCTCCGAACATCTGCATAATTCTTTTGTCGGTCCTGAGCTGTTTTGAGCCTTTGCCGAATAGTTTTGATCTTCTCAGAAGTGTCTTGCACAATTTCAGGCCCAAGTAAAGCTCTATCCCCGACTTCTGTCCAACAAGTTGGTGATCTACACCTTCTACCATACAAAGCCTCGTATAGTGCCATACCGATGCTAGAGTGGAAG
The DNA here is from genome assembly GCA_036172215.1 of Camellia granthamiana. Lineage (NCBI taxonomy): Eukaryota > Viridiplantae > Streptophyta > Magnoliopsida > Ericales > Theaceae > Camellia > Camellia granthamiana. The sequence continues at coordinate 75,991,891 of CM069913.1, read as the reverse complement.
CTGTTATTGTATGCAAACTCTGCAAGTGGCAAATAATCTTCCCAACTCCCCTGAAAATCCAAGGCACACATTCTCAACATATCTTCTAACGTCTGTATGGTCCGTTCTGATTGCCCATCTGTCTGTGGGTGGAATGCAGTACTAAACCTTAGTTTTGTCCCCATAGCTTCTTGCAAACTTTTCCACAATCTAGATACAAATTTCGGATCTCTGTCTGACACAATAGATACCGGAACTCCGTGTAAACGGACAATCTCATCAACATATATTGTAGCCAATCTATAAGCATTAAATGTAGTTCTAACAGGTAGAAAATGTGCAGATTTAGTTAGTCTATCAACTACAACCCAAATAGAATCCATACCTCGAGAAGTCCGAGGTAGGCCAACAACGAAATCCATAGTCACATGTTCCCACTTCCATTCAGGAATAGGGAGGGGTTGAAGTAGACCGCCTGGTTTCTGATGTTCTGCTTTAACTTGCTGACACTAAAGACATTTGGATACATATTCTGCAATCTCTTTCTTCATCTTAGACCACCAATAACTTTGTTTCAAATCCCGATACATTTTGTTATTGCCCGGATGCATAGCGAATACTGACTTGTGGGCTTCATCTAAAACCCTCTTCTTCAATTCCGGTACATCTGGGACACACATTCGGTTTCGGAACTTTAACATTTCATTTTCGATACTAAACTCTGCCTTCGAACTTGTCTCAAATTCATCAATCACTTTCTTGAGGAATTCATCCTCTTTCTGTTTTTTTTTAATTTCCTCAATGATTGCCGGTTCAGCTGAAATAGTGGCTATCAATCCGCTCTATTCACACAATACCAATTCAATTTCAGACTTCTCAAAACCTTGCAAGATTTCCTTCTGTTTAGTAAGCAAACAAGCCATGCTCCCCGTTGATTTTCTGCTCAAGGCATCAGCAACTGTGTTAGCTTTCCCGGGGTGATACTGAATTTCAAGATCATAGTCTTTTATCAGTTCGAGCCATCTCCTCTGTCGCATGTTCAACTCCTTCTGTGTAAAGAAGTACTTCAGACTTTTGTGATCCGTGTAGACTTCACACTTTGCCCCATACAAATAATGCCGCTAGATTTTCAAAGCAAAAACAACTGCGGCCAATTCTAAATCATGTGTTGGGTAGTTTTTCTCGTGCAGTCTCAACTGTCGGGAGGCGTAAGCAATAACCTTTCCGTTCTGCATTAATACACAACCCAAACCTTTATAAGATGCATCACTGAAAATTACAAAGTTTTTCGTACCTGAGGGCAATGTCAAAATCGGTGCAGTGGTCAATCTCGTTTTCAATTCATGAAAGGCAGATTCTCTTTCGTCATTCCATTGAAACGGTTGCCCCTTGCGTGTCAACTAGGTAAGAGGTACAGCTATTTTTGAAAAATCTTTCACAAACCTCCTGTAATACCCAGCTAAGCCCATGAAACTGCGGACTTCTGTCACATTAGTCGGTGTAGGCCAATTCACAACTACCTCTATTTTCTGTGGGTCCACTGAAATTCCTTCCCTGTTGATCACATGCCCTAAGAAAACAACTTCATCCAACCAAAACTCACATTTCTTTAGTTTAGCAAACAATTTCTTCTCCCTAAGTATTTGTAAGACAGTTCTCAAATGATGTTCATGTTCAAGTTTATTCTTGGAGTATATCAAAATGTCATCAATAAAAACCACAACAAATTCATCAAGGTAGGTTTTAAATATTCGGTTCATTAAGTCCATAAATGCTGCCGGAGCATTAGTCACTCCAAATGGCATGACAAGAAATTCAAAGTGACCATACCTCGTTCTAAATGCGGTTTTCTCAACATCCTCTGCCTTTACTTTCAACTGATGATACCCAGATCTCAAGTCAATTTTGGAAAACACTTGCGAGCCCTGCAACTGGTCAAATAGGTCATCAATACGGGGTAAGGGATATTTATTCTTTATTGTTACCTTGTTCAATTCCCAGTAGTCGATATATAAACGCAAAGTTCCATCATTCTTTTTCATAAACAGCACTGGTGCACCCCAAGGTGAAGTGCTAGGTCGGATAAACCCCTTGTCAAGCAGGTCTTGCAACTGTTCTTTCAATTCTTTCATTTCGGCAGTAGCCATTCTGTAGGGAGTTTTAGAAATGGGTTGGGTTCCTGGCACAGTCTCAATTGTAAACTCTATCTCCCTATCCACCAATTCCCCTGGTAGTTCATTTGGAAACACATCTGGAAATTCTCTAACAATAGAGATGCTATTCAATTCAACATTTACAGATTGTTCAACAACACATAACACAAATAACCCTGGCACCCCTTCCTGATCAGTTTACATGCTTTCATTGCAAATATCAAATAAGGTGGAGGCACTACCCTGTTACCCACAAACACAATTTCTTCCTGTTCTGGTGGTCTAAACACTACCCGTTTGGTCACACAATCAATGGTGGCACAATATTTAGTTAACCAATCCATGCCCAGAATTATATCAAAGTGCCTAAAGTTCAAGGGTAACAAATCCACATATAGGATGGCATTCCCAACACGCATATCACAAAAACGGTATACAGATTCACATAATACAAATTCCCCGGATGGAGCAGATACACATAGCAGATATGGCAATAATTCTAGAGGTCTACTCAATCTAGATGCAAATGCATGTCACAAAAGAGTGTGTTGATCCAGAGTCAATTAACACAAAAGCATCCTGGTTACATATAGAAATAGTACCTGAGACAACAGCGTTGGTATTCCGTGTATCGCCCGGAACAAACGCAAAAACTCTCCCTTGCCTCACAGTATCTCCGGCTGTAGTAGATCTCATAGTATTTCCTGGTTTTGGGATCGATGCAGTGGAACTAGCAGCTATCTTCCCATTGTTCTGATTACAATCTCGGGCCATATGCCCTTCTTTTCCACATTTAAAATAGGCTCCCGACACACGGTAGCAAACCCCACGGTGCCTTTTACTACAAATGTTGCACATGGGAGATGTATCTCGGGAAGAATTCGAAGTACTCGAAGAGCCCGTGTTTTGCTTTTTGAGAAATTTCTTCTTTGAAAAGAAGCCTTGCCTTTTGTTGCCTTTCCAGTCAATTGTTGACTTAGTCTGTCTAGCTATGTTAGCTTCTGATATGATGGCCCGGTCTAGCACCCCAATGTAGGTTTCTAGCTTCAAAACATTCACCCTTTCTAAAATATCGCTTCGAAGCCCACCCTCAAAATGCCTTGCCTTCTTGTAATCCGTATCAATCATATTTGGGGCAAACCTAGCCAATTCGGTGATTTTGGCCTCACACTCAGCTACAATCATACTGTCTTGCCTAAGTTCCATGAACTCTGAAACTTTCCTGTCGCAGACACATTGCGGGAAGTACTTATCATAGAAAATCTCCAAAAATTTTGCCCAGTCAGCATCTTTATAATTTTCACGCATTAACATCCACCATCTTCTTGCCTCGTCTTCTAGCATAAAGGTAGCTAGAAGCACCTTCTATGTCTCCGAACAAGGGAACACTTCAAACAACTTTTCAATGTCGATGACCCATGCTTCGGCTTTCAATGGATCTAGTCCCCCATGGAACTGAGGTGGTTTCATTTTCTTGAACTCTTTGGTGAGAGCTATGATTCAGTCATCATTCTGATTATCTGGCACGGGTGGTGCCGGAGGTGGAGGTGGAGGATGTAGCTGCTGCCACTGTTGTTGCCACTCTCGTTGTTGCCTCATTGTCTCTGCCATTTCCAGAATCAATCTTTCCATTCTATCCATTCTGACAGTAGAGGATTCCTCTAACTCTTCACCTCTTGTTCTCACCATCTGATTAAACTTGCATTATACTTTATACGAAAGATACATAGGTATGCATATACTAAAGAGCATACATATTCAAATAATTTGCAATGCAAGCAATCACAAATTTATAGCACATAATCGTTCACATCACAACATATAAGCGTATTCTGGATGCTTTCAAATTCATACTTATCAGATGAATGCATCCTAGATCTTTTCTAGACGCTTATTGCTCATTTGGACAAGTGTGTGAGTTATTAACTCGTGCTCTGCTACCACTCTGTCACGACCTGAACCCGCCCCTATGGGTTAAGGACATGACCGACAAGTAATCAAGGGATTACCTACGGCCTCAAACCAAACTAGACATAACTCTTCAGAGTAAAGGGGCCAAATGGAAGCAAATTTAAAGCTTTGTCCATAGAGCTGTGCTTACATGGCACATCATAACAAACCATACATATACATGTTAATAACTCACATCAAAATGTGTACTAACACAAAGCTTTGTACATACAGGATCATTCAAGTCTAGGTCAGCCAATCAAAACTATATACAATCATAAACCAAAGTCCTCGCCAACATGACAAAATAAAACAAGATAGCAAAAGGGCAAAGACGAGTCTCGTGCGTGAGACGTAAGGGCTGACTCTTCAAAACCTTGGTTGTTCCACACAAACTTCATTGAGGCTGGGTTTGGACCTCTCTTGGCTTACCTACAAACACATGAATGAGCATGAGCGAAAGCCCAGTGAATAATATCAAATAAAGAAGATACATTGGAACAATATACATCAGACGGCCTTGGGCCCAATTCATATTTCTATCTAATACATACGTCTACCAATTGACTGCAATTTCCAAACACATCGGACGGCCTCGGGCCCAATCTAGTCGTGTGAAACTAGCCTTGGGCCCATTCATTCCATCATTACAGATCATACTGGCCTATGGACCATTCATTCTATCATTCAAATCATACTGGCCTATGGCCCATTCATTCTATCATTCAGATCATACTGGCCTCTGGCCCATTCATTCTACCATTCAGATCATACTGGCCTCTGGCCCATTCATTCTATCATACAGATCATATTGGCCTCTGGCCCATTCATTCTATCATGTCAGAATGGCCTTTGGCCCATTCATTCATTCATGTCATACTGGCCTTTGGCCCATTTATTTGGCATAGCAAACATTGTCCACCAATCAAATTAACGAACTTATAAAACTTACATAGAAGTAAGCAATTGGACAATAACATATTTCAGATATCTTTGTTAAGATATTACTCACAGTGATCGGCTGGGTGGTTTGCCCTGGAGCTTGACCCTACACATCACATAACACATATGGGTCACAACCGATTCAATCTATTCTTAATTCACATATTCCTCTTTAGGCTTCTTTCTTATCCTTTTGACTCATTAATAATGCTCAATGTATGCCTAAGAGTACTTAGAAGTGAAAGAGAACAGAAAACGAAACACATAAGGCCCTTTTCAAAATTTCAGAAAACAGGGTCCCCGCTCGAGTGTGGACTTCCCCGCTCGAGCGGACCCATGAGGTCTGCAAAAGTACTGGATGCATCAAATTTACGCTCGAGCGTGAAGTCGGGCACTCGAGCTGAAGGTCCATGTACAAAGCCCCCCGCTCTAGCATGAACTTCCCCGCTCGAGCGGACATCTTATCTGCAAAAATATACTAGGAGCACGAATTCCACGCTCCAGCGGAGGTTCTCCCGCTCGAGCGGACATTAAATTTTCTGGAAAATCCAAAACATGTTCGTGAGCTTCAACTTGATATTCAAAGGCTCTAAATGCATGCTTTTGGCTCAATCTTCGCATATACATATACTAACTCGGTATAAATACCAAATTACATCATTTTGAAGCTTAATTCCACAAATTAATCACATGCATGTCCCAAATTACACAAACTCATTTCCAACATGACAAATTCATGCATTCAACACTTACACCCCATGAATTGTACATGCATGTGACATCTTACTCTCATTCTCAACTTACAGGGTTCAAATGGTGATTACAAACATGAGCTTTAACCAAAATTCTACATGGATCATGTATTTCAAGCTCAACATGTGAATTCAAAGCAATTACATACATGCATGCATACATTGACCTTTAATTCAACATGATCAACTCAATTCATAGTCTAACTCACTAATTAATCTTCAATCCACAAAATTACAACTCAACTCATGAATCAAAGGGTTGATTACTCACCTAGAAGCTCAATCTCCCCAATGTATGCTTAATTCTTGAGTTCAACCTTCCAATTTATCAAACTTGAGCCAAACACATAATTCTCCCTCTTGTTCCCTCTCTAGCCGACACTCTCTCTCTCTCTCTCTCTCTCTCTTAGAGTTGATATCAGGCAAATGAACACAAAAGAGAAGAATTGAGAGTGTAATGGTCCTTATATAACCCCACTAAGTCACATTAATTTAGTATTAGATATTTGAGCACTTAATTTATTAATTAAATCAATTTAATCTGATCCAAATCAATTTCCAATTAAATTTCACCATAGGCTCTAAAAATTACGCCAATCACAATGGCGCAGTCAATTTCGGTTTCTGTGGCCGATAAGGCCTTCAATTTAATTTTCAAAGCAGATAATTAAACAGATATTCCTACGGTGAATAGATAGAAATTTAAAACCACATATATTCACATAATTGGCACACATAATCATATCAGACACACAATCAAATTCATAATAAGGACCAGTTAGCTAAATACGGAACAGGGTTATCACAGGATGATCCTACACAATTCATAAACATATACACATTGAATCACATTGCTCATTTGAATCATTCTCTAACTTATTCTATTCTCATAGACTTCATTCTAACTCTTTAATTCATTTAGGATGCCCAATTCATGCTTAATAATGTTCAGAAAGGAATGAGAATACATATGTGATCAGAAATATGTCTTTTCAAAATATGCTGACACAGAGCACTTCGCTTGAGCGCAACATTGGTTGCTCGAGCGAACCACATGGTTTGCAAAAATACTGGACTGTCCGAATCTAGGCTTGATAATCGCTCGAGCCAAGGTGCAAAATAAAAAGGCGATCACTAGAATGGTAACTTGGTCGCTCGAGCCAACTGCAAATGTCTGCAAAAATACTAGATGTAAAAGATGTGCGCTCGAGCGATAGTTTGTTCACTCAAGTGATTTGGTCGAATTATGGGTTTTCTAGTTGCTCAAGCGATGTGGTCGAATTCTGAGTTTTCCAGAATACAGTGGAACTTCAAAACATGTATTTTCAAATCAAAAGCTTGCATGGCTTGTACACAACCTCCCAAACACTTAAAAACTCTTCTATGAACATGGATACAAAACCAACTCTCAAAACTCATGGTCAAACTTCATGAATTCAAACTCAAATGATTATGCATGTAACATCTAACTCCAAATTCCTTTCCAAAGCTTACAAAACATAGAGATTAGCTTCAAAACAACTTAATTCTTGAGTGAATGTATGATATGATCCTCAATTCAAACATGGATAACAATATTATGCTCAAAATGACGGAAGTCAACAAAATTATTCATGCACATATGATCTAGGTCCAAATTCTTCATTTTTAGACCATTCTCTTGTGATTAATCTCATAACTTCTTGAATACACATATTTGTTAACTTAAACTCATGAATTAAGGTTCAAAAGCTCACCTAAGCTCTTGAATCAAGCTTTCTCTAGCCAATTTTTTAGCTCTCCCTCACAATTCCACAATCTCCTAACCAATGTTCCAAGTTTTCTTGTTTCTCTCTCTCGAACTTGCTTTTTCTCTCTCTAAGATGAAATTTTAGATTTGTTGATTGAATAATGAGCTAAATCAACACTTCATTCATATTTATAGACTAGATTAACTTAATTAACTAATTATGGATTAAGCAAAGTAATTAAAGCTTAGATTAATTAATCTATGGCTTAATTAGATCTAATTAATTTAATTCGAATCAAAATTTTAATTAAACTTCTTATTAGACTCTAAAAATTATGCCATTCATATTAAACTAATCAATTTCGGTTTCTGACATCATTATGACCTTTTCATATTATAATACAAATCACAACAAAATTTCCTACGGCTAACAGATATAAATTCAAAAATTATATTATGCACATAATTAGCGTTCAAATTCTCACTAAGCACTTGAATAACATTCAAAATCAATGATTAAAAGCAAAATATGTAACGGGGTTGTCACAATCTTCCCCCCTTCAAGAAGTTTGGTCCTCAAAACTTGCGTTACCTTCTGTCGAAAATAACTCCAGATACCTTTGCTTCATCTCATCTTCTTTCTCCCAAGTTACTTCCGTACCATAATGTTCTTCCATTCTAGCTTAACCATAGGAACCGCTTTTAATTCTCCATTGTTTCATTTGTCGGTCGATGATTTGTATTGGCCTTTCTTCATATTCCATATTATTGTCGAGAGCTATCCGATGATAATCAATAACATCGAACGAATCTCGGAGGCAAACCCTCAACATCGACACATGGAACACATTATGCACTGGTTCCATCCCTGGTGGTAGAGCAATTCCAAATGCAACTGGGCCTAGCCTTTCCAATATCTGAAATGGCCCAATATATCGGGGTGACAACTTGCCCTTCTTGCTGAATCTTGACAGGCCATTCATTGGAATCACACGAATGAACACATGATCAGTGGCTTCATACTCAAGAGCCCTTCTTCTATGATCTACATAACTCTTTTGTTGGCTTTGTGCAGTTTTAAACCTTTGCTAAATGACTTTAATCTTTTTGGTGGTCGTTTGCACAATCTCAGGACCAAGCAAAACTTTATCTCCAACTTTTGTCCAACAGACTAGAGATCTATATTTCCTGCCATACAAGGCTTTATACGGTGCCATATCGATGCTAGAATGAAAACTGTTGTTGTAAGCAAACTCTGCCAACAGTAAGTAGGTTTCCTAACTCCCCTTGTCACGACTTGAACCCGGCCCTAGAGGCTTAGGCCGTGACTGGCCAGTAATCCCAGATTAATTCTGGCCTCAAAGACAAAACTGATAATAATAATGATATTGGGACGTTGCAGAAGCAATATACAAATATAAACATGTCCATCGAGTAGTGCATACATGAAAGTCCGTATTAAATTTAAACTTCAACCTTCTCATAGATATAGACACATAGAGCGTCAAAACATCTTAGCACACTTGTACAAAATTATCCATACACAACAAGTTCCAAAAATAAAAGAAAACAAAACGAATTAACTTGATCTACATGGTTGACATAACTGGCCTCCAATGAGTCCAAGATTGCCCCATCACGGAGGCACTTCCAAAATGGCTTGACTGAATGGTGGACTCTTGAGGTTGCTTTACACTTGACACTCCATTTGCTCACCTACACAAACATATATATATATATATACAAGGAATAGGGGAGAGCTAAAGCTCAGTGAGTAATACTAGTATAAAGAGGTTAAATGAATGATGTCTATCACTGTGCAAAATCATATCACATGAATTCGAAGCAAAACATAAGTGAGTACTTGTTGTATCAAAGTTCACAAATCATATTTATATGTGGTACATCCAAAAGTGCGACGAAGGGCCCGAAGGCATAACGAATGGACCATATAGGTCTAATAAAGGGACCATATAGGTCAAGCAAAGGCATCACCTGGGTCAACATCAGAGATCTCTAAGTAGATTTCATTAATCTATCAACAATAACCCAAATAACACTCTTACCTCTAGGTGTTCGAGGTAGACAGACAATTAAGTTCATGTTATAGGTTCCCAATTCCATTCGGGAATAAGAAGAGACTGAAACAAACCTATAAACCTATTGGTTTCTGATGTTCAGCTTTCACTTGTTGCCATTGAAGGCATTTGGAGTTGTAGTCGACAATTTCCTTTTTCTTGTTTGGCCACTAGTACACTTGTTTCAAGTCTTGGTACATTTTGGTATTCTCCAGATGCATAGCAAACATTGACTGGTGAGCCTCTTCTAAAATTCTTCTTTTCAATTTTGTATCATTAGGAATACAAAGTCTTCCTTGGAATTCAACAGTTGTTCTTCGGTAGAGAACCTCAGTTTAGGCTTTGTTTCAAAATCATCGCACATTTTCTTGAGGAACTGATCTTCCCTTTGTTTCTGTTTAATTTCCTCAATAATAGCTAGTTGCGCAGACATTGTGGCCAAAATATTGTCCTTCCCATAATACACAACTTCTATCTCAAGTCTGTCTAGATCTTGTAAAAGCTCTTTTCAGTCAATAAACAGACAAGCCGAGGGTCCCATACTCTTTTTGCTCAATGCATCAACTACAGTATTACCTTTACCCGGATGGTAGTGAATCTGTAGGTCAAAATCTTTAGTCAGCTCAAGCCAAAACCTTTGTCGCATATTTAGTTCTTTCTGTGTAAAGAAATACTTTAAACTTCTTTGGTCTGTATACACATCACATTAGCCCCATACAAATAGTGGCACCAAATTTTCAATGCAAATATAACAGTAGCAAGTTCTAAATCATGTGTTGGGTAGTTCTTTTCATGTGGTTTTAGTTGTCGGGATGCATAAGCAATTACTTTGCCATTCTACATTAAAACACAACACAAATTTCTATAAGATGCATCACTGAAAATTACAAACCTTTCAGTACTGGATGGTAAGGTAAGAATTGGAGTTGTAGTTAACCTCGTCTTCAGTTCTTGAAATGTGGATTCCCTCTGATCAGTCCACATGAATGGTTCTCCCTTTCAGGTCAATTGTGTCAATGACACATCAATTTTAGAGAAGTCTCTGACAAATCTCCGATAGTAACCTGCCAAACCCATAAAACTACGATTTCTGTTACATTAGTCGAAGTAGGCCAATTAACAACTGCCTCAATTTTTTTATGGATCAACATATATCCCTTCTCTATTAATAACATGCCAAAAAATGTAACCTAATTCAAGCAATTATTTCTCAAGCAATTGTTTACCCTTAGTGTTTGAAGAATTATTCTAAGGTTTTGTTAGAATTATTCTAAGGTGTTGTTCATGTTCTTCCCCATTCTTTGAATAAATCAAAATGTCGTCAATAAAAACTACAACAAACTCATCCATAAATGATTTAAAGATTCGGTTCATCAAATTCATAAAAGCTGCAAGTGCATTGGTAACTCCGAATGGCATAACTAAAAATTCATAGTGTCCATACATGGTTCGGAAGATAGTTTTCTATGTCTTCAGCATTAACTTTCAATTGGTGGCATCCCCAATCTCAAGTCAATCTTTGAAAATACCTAAGCCCCCTGTAACTGATCAAGCAAATCATCAATCGAGGCAAAGGATATTTATTTTTAGATGTACAATCAATGGTTGCATAATATTTAGATAACCGGTCCATACCCAAGATAATGTCAAAATGAGTCATATCTAAGGGCAACAAATCAACATATAATGTGGCATTCTCAAGCAAGATTTCATATGCAGGGTAAACAGTTGAACATAGCATAGATCCCTCTAACGGTGATGATACACATAGTATATATCTCAAAGTTTCCAACGGTCTATTCAATCTAGGCACAAATTGCATAGAAACAAAAGAGTGTGTAGATCCTGAATCAATCAAAACATACGCATACTGTCCACAAATAGAGAGTGTACCTGAGACTACAACTTCTGCATTTTGAGTGTCTCCCGGTACAAGAGCAAAAACCCTTATGTCTCTGATTATCCCTTGTAGTAGTCGGAATTGTGGACATTCCCTTGCTATGTGTCCTGTCTTCCCACACTGGAAAGAAGTCCTAGTAGTCTGGTAACACACACCCGGTGCTTTCTTCCACAATCTGGACAAACAGGTGTTGAATTACCACTCTGACTTGAACTACCTGAATTTCTCAACCTTGCTTTCTTAGTTGTTGTTGAGGCTATCCCTTTGTTCACATTTCAATTCTATCTTTTACCTTTCCACTTAAAATTTCTGTTATGGGTAGCCAGATTTGTCTCTTCCATGAGAGCTCTGTCTAAAATATCAACATATTTGGATAGTTTCAACACATTAATTCTGTCAAGAATTGCATCACAAAGACCTCCTTTAAATTTTTTGGCGTTTTATAGTCTACGTTGACCATGTGTAATGTAAACCATGCTAGTTCAACAATCTGGGCCTCATACGCTGCCACTGATTTCTTCCATTGTTTCAACTGTTCAAACTCTGTTACTTTCGTATCTCGAACACACTGCGAGAAGTACTTCTTGTAGAAAATCTTTAAGAACTAAACCCAGTTAATTCCCATGTTGGTATCTCGTACTAACATCCATCACCTTCTTGCTTCATTTTCAATAGTAAAGGTGGTTAGCAATACCTTTTGTGTCTCTATGCATAGAAACACTTCAAATAGTTTCTCGACTCCCAATACCTGGGCCTTAGCCTTTAGCAGATCAATTCCCCCATGAGACAAGGGCGGCTTCATCTTTTTGAATTCTTTAGTGAGAGCAATGGTTCAGTCATCTGTTTGATGATCTTGTTTCGGTGGTACAAGCATTAGAGGTGGGGGTGGTAGTTACTGTTGCTGTCATTGCCATTGTTGTCTCAGGCTCTCAACTATATCATACATCATTCTTTCCATCCAATCAAGATGGTTAGAGGTAGAGTCCTCCAATTCATTTGCTCTTGTTCTTACCATTATCTATATAAAACCTATATTATAACAAATACATTGTATGCACACTTTCACATATACACATTTTCAAAAGTTATCTCATATTGACATTCAAATGCAAATGAATGCAATTTTTAAGTCTTTTCAAGACACCTTATTGTTCAATGGACTAATGGGTGAGGTATAACTCGTACTCTAATTCCAAAACTGTCACGACCCAAACCTGTCCCCAGAGGCGTTGGTCATGACCGGCCAATAATCCCAGATTACCTTCGGCCTCAAAGACAAAACTGATAAAAATAACCATCTCGGGGCATTGCGGAATCAATATACAAATATAAACAAGTCCATCGAGTAGTGCATACATGAAAGTCCGTATGAAATTTAAACTTCAATCTTCTCATAGATATAGACACATAGAACAATAAAACATCTTAGCACACTTGTACAAAATTATCCATGCACAACAAGTTCCAAAAATAAAAGAAAACAAAATGAAGTACCTTGATCCACATGGTTAACACAACTTGGCTCCAATGAGTCCAAGATTGCCCCATCATGGAGGGACTTCCAAAATGGCTTGACTAAAGGGTGGACTCCCAAGGTTGCTTTACGCTTGACGCTCCATTTGCTCACCTACACACACATATATATATATATAAGGGATGGGGGTGAGCTAAAGCCCAGTAAGTAATACCAGTATAAAGAGGTTAAATGAATGATGTCTATCATTGTACAAAATCATATCATATGAGTTCGAAGCAAAACATAAGTGAGCACTTGTCGTATCAAAGTTCACAAATCATATTCAAATGTGGTACATCCAATAGTGCGACGAAGGGCTTAAAGGCATAATAAAGGGACCACATGGGTCTAACGAAGGGACCATATAGGTCAAGCAAAGAGATCACTTGGGTCAACATCAGAGACCTTTATGCACATATAACAAAAGGCAATGGTATTATTTCCTCCGGGCGAGGGCCTCATAACGAACGGCCACGGTATTGTCACCCCTAGGCGTGGGCCATATAGCAAAAGGCCACGGTCTTGTTACCCCCGGGCGAGGGCTTGATAACAAAGGGCCATGGTAGTGGTATCCCCAGTTAAGGGCCACACTAAGGATGCCACAATTACATTTCCAAAGGGACAGTCATTCATTTGTGTCAAAACAACATTTCAAAATAACATTGTTGCAGTAACTCAAAAATACATTTCAACATATCTTAACAAAGATACTGCTCACAGCGAGCGAGTACTGATGGTCGACCTCGGTTGACCACCTACATAAATTACATAACACAAATACACATTGAACACACATTCAAAACAAGTATCAAATCTTAATTTATTCTCTTACGTGTGTTTCTACCTTATCTCATGATTAAGGATGTTCAAATAATACAAAAGGATGTCTAAAAGGGCATGAGGATGCAAATATGCACTTACAAGTGTTAGTCAGAATTTACTGAAAACAGGGTCTTCGCTCGAGCGCACACTTGGTCGCTCGAGCGATGTGGCCTGCCTGCAAAAGTACTGGATGCTCGAATTATACGCTCAATGGTGGTCACTCAATGATTGCTCGAGCCAAGTGCTGAACAAAGGTAGGTTTGCTCGAGCGCATACTTGGTCGCTCGAGCCTACGGCCAAATGTTTGTAAAAGTACTAGATGCCTTTGTTTTTCACTCAAGCGACAGATTCTTCGCTCGAGCGAACTGGACAAATTCTGGGTTTTCCAAATTTGTGTTTGAAGTTCAAAATCTTTCCTTTCAAGTTCAAAGTTTGCATGGTTGGTCTCAAAAGCTTAGAAACACTTTACAAAACATGAATTGTTAGAAAATATGAAACCATGATCTCAAATTCTCTTTCAATTCTTCAAAGCAAAACCTAAAATGCCATGATCTTACCATGCATGTAGCAAACTCGACTCTTTTCTTTACAAAACATGATTATATGAGATGTTGACTGCAAAATCATGAAGAACCTTAAGAAATAACTCATGTAAGTCCCATACATGTATGAATTTGTGGAAAACCAAGTTCAAAAGTGAAGAATTAAGCATGCATGTACACAATTCTCTTAAACTCTCTATGATCATTGTGATTCATGCTCATTCCTTTCAAATACATGCAAATGATCCTATAACTTGGTGAATTCATCTTCCTACATGGTTTATCTTCATGAATTATGGGTAGAGATCATACCTAGAGCTTGAATTGGCCTTAGTTAAGCTTAATCTCTTCAATCTCTCTCAAACTCCCTTGAATTCTCTTCTCTCTCTCTCTCTACAAATGTTGAGTTCTCTCCCTAACTCTGAATTTTCAACACAAAGAGTTGAAGAAAATGAGCTCCTAAGCTCAATTAACATATATATCAAGGTGGATCAGGCTTAACTAATTAATTGTGATCAAGACTAATCAATTGGGCTTAAGTTTAATCAATTATGATTAATTTATTCTAATTATTTTAATCCGAATCAAATTTTAATTAAACTTACCATGTGGTCCTAAAAATTCCAACTAGCCTATTGAATTAACTAATTTTTTTGTTTTTGAATCCCTTTGGGCCTTCAATTACGAATTCTAAGTCGACAATTTAATAGATAATTCACAAATAAACAGATAAGTATCAAATAAACACATAATCGTACAAATTATGCCTAGTAAAATAATATGTAAAAATGATACGGAGGTCAGGGTTGTTATAGTCTTCCCCCCATAGTAAGTTTAGTCCTCCAAACTTAAGTTACCTCTATTCGGAAACAACTCTGGGTAGCATGGTCTCATTTCATCCTCCTTCTCCGACGTTGCTTCTTTTCCATAGTGTTACTTCCATTCAACTTTCACTATAGAAATGGATTTATTCCTCAACTGATTGACTTGCCAACCAATTATCTGAATGTGCTTTTCTTCATAGTTCATGTCATCATCAAGTGCTATTTAGTGGTAATCTATGACATGGAATAGATCTGTAAGGTATCCATAGAGCATTGATACATGAAAAGACATTGTGCATTTGTTCCATTCTCGGCGGTAAAGCGATACGATAAGCAACAAGGCCAAGCCTTTCTAAATCTGAAATGGCCTAATGTAACGCGAAGTCAATTTCCCTTTTCTACCGAATCTTATTTGCCCTTTCAATAGTGTTACTCAAATAAACACATGATCTCCCACTTCATATTTCAAATCTCTCATTCTCTAATCAGCATAACTTTTCTATCGGCTCTGGGCAGTCTTGAGTCTCTGTTGGATGATTTTTATCTTGTCAGTTGTTTCTTGCACAAGCTCAGACTCATATAAAGCTCTATCACCAACCTTGGTCCAGCAAACTAGAAACCTACACGTTCTTCCATACAATGCCTCATAAGGCGCCATGCTGATACTTGAGTGGTAATTGTTGTTATAAGCAAACTCAGCCAATGGTAGGTAAGTTTCCCAACTGCCTTGAAATTCTAAGACACATACATAAAGCATATCTTCTAATGTTTGGATTGTTCTCTCAGTTTGCCCATCGGTTTGCTAATGAAAAGCTGTGCTGAATATCAATTCTATGCCCATTGCCTGTTGCAAACTTTACCAAAATCTCGAAACAAATTTAAGATCCCTACCTGACACAGTAGATACTAGAACCCCATGTAATCGAATGATCTTATCAATATAAATAGTGGCAAGTCTATAGGCATTAAATGAAGTTTTCAGAACAGGAAAATGAGCAGATTTCGTTAATCTATTGACAATAACCCAAATAGCATTCTTACCTTTAGGTGTTCGAGATAGACCGACAATGAAGTCCATGGTTATATGTTTTCACTTCCATTCTGGAATAGGAAGAGACAGAAGCAAACCTACTGGTTTCTCATGTTCAGCTTTCACTTGTTGGCATTGAAGGCATTTGGAGTTGTAGTCGGCAATTTCCTTTTTCATGTTTGCCCACCAGTACACTTGTTTCAAGTCTTGGTACATTTTGGTATTCGCCAAATGCATAGCAAACATTGATTGGTGAGCCTCTTCTAAAATTCTTCTTTTCAATTCTGTATCATTAGGAACTCAAAGTCTTCCTTGGAATTTCAACACTTGTTCTTTGATGGAGAATCCCGATTTAGGCTTAGTTTTAAACTCATCACACATTTTCTTGAGGAACTGATCTTCCATTTGTTTCTGTTTAATTTCCTCAATAATGGCTGGATGTGCGGACATTGTGGCCAAAATACTGTCCTACCCATAATACATAACTTCTATCTCGAGTCTGTCAAGATCTTGCAAAGCTCTTTTCAGTCAGTCAACAAACAAGCCAAGGTTCTTGTACTCTTTTTGCCTAACGCATCAGCTATTATATTAGCTTTACCAGGATGGTAGTGAATTTGCAGATCATAATCTTTATTCAGTTCAAGCCAACGCCTTTGTCGCATATTTATCCTTTCTGGGTAAAGAAATACTTCAAACTTTTGTAGTTTGTATATACTTCACACTTAGCCCCATACGAATAGTGGCACCAAATTTTCAATGCAAATATGACGGTGGCAAGCTCCAAATCATGTGTTCGGTAGATCTTTTCATGTAGTTTTAGTTGTCGAGTTGCATAAGCAATTACTTTGCCATTCTACATTAAAACACAACCCAAACCTCTATAAGATGCATCACTGAAAATTACAAACCCTTTAGTACCTATTGTGTAACAACCCCGAACTGTGATTAGCCACTAAACCATGATTAAGGATGCCTAATAAGTGATTAAGAGGATATCATGTGTTAATTGCATGTATTATATGTTATTTGCATTTGTATCTGTTTGTCGTAGAAATATTTGTTAGTGTTTCTATTCTGTTCTGTGAATCGAAGGCCGTATCGGCATCTGATCACGAAATTGACTTAGGTTATGTATTATTTGGAATTTTTAGAATTTTATAATAGGTTCAATTTAAATTCGATTCGGAACGAAGTAATTAGAATAAAATAATGTCTATTAATTAGTCACTAATTAAGCTCCATAATGAGCCTATACAAGGCCACTTCCAACACCTTTGATACACTCTTACACCCTCATTTCTTCATCCTTGAGACAACAAATGTGAGGGAGAGAGAGACCAAAAGAAAAGAGTGAATTCAAGGAGATAAAGATAGAATTGTGATAGAGTGCTAGAAGAATTGAAGGTTTAGCTTATAGGAGCTCAAGAATTTGTTGATTATAACTCAATTAAAGACCTTAGGTGAGTAATTGACTTTTAATCTTGTATCTAAATTGTAACGCCCTCAAAATAAACCCATTGCATATATAATATTGACATGCATTGACATAAGAAAACAAAACATTATTTCATTCATCAGAGTATTCTAATTAAAAGACATTACATGTAACAACGAAAGTAAATGCCCTACGGGCTTACAGCTTTCCAAGCCAACACTTGGACACAAAATGTGAGTACTAACTCAACTACAAATTTAGCCCTTGGCTTGAGTTTACATGTAATATCAAATAAACAAAATAACAACTAATCTAAACAGAGTCTTCAACTCCAAATCCTTCCAAGTTAAGTCCTTGGAGGTAGCATATCACCTGGACCTGAAAATGATATTCCCGTATAGGGTGAGCCACAGCCCAGTAGAAATATACTAAATCAAATATAGGAATTGACTAAAGCAATAGCATTCGATAGATGGTTACCACTTAAAATCAATTATAACACAATTCAGTTTCATGACAATAATGTCCATGACATGTTTCACTTTCTGTTATTATTCAACTTTTCATTTATACAAACATGGCTCAGAATCTAGCCCAACTACAAAATGAGACTACATCTCACATCAACATTGCTTCCAATACCAACAATTCAAATGAGACTAAGGCTCATACTGAAACACTTCCATAAATCAATAAGTACACATATTAGTGGTACTAATGGAATCCATCCCCTATCTCCTCCCAAACAATATCCGGTTTAGGAGTTCATTCCCTATTTCCTCCCAAACCGTGGAGTACATCCCCTATCTCCTCCCAAACAATATGCATATACAATGTACTAAACACTTGTCATAGACAATATTCAATTAACACACGTATTTGCTGTATTAATTCAACTGTGATATTTAATGACTCATTCAATGTGATTAGTTTCAGTTTTCCCTAATCAACATGCAATGTCTACAACAATCACGACTATCCTCCACCGATAGCCCAAAACAGTTATTTCTAAACAAGAAATAAATGTATCAACAAATATAATCTCATCATTTTCATAGGTGAGTGATTGAACTATCCAACTACACCATTTAATTCCATAGTTCCCCAATTTCATGAATTAAACTTAATTCCACAATTTTTCCAAATTATAATACAAACCCAAGTTTTTCCCAAAATTACCAAACGACACCAACATATCAAAATAACCAAAACTTAGGACAAAACCTATATGATGGAGTAGGGTATCCCTACCTCGAAGTGAAGAACTCGAATGGAGAAGATGACGAAAGTCCAAAGTGCTCCAAACCGCCAAACTCTCAGATTAAAGTAAAGCCCTCGTGTCCCTCTATCTTTTTAACAAAGAACCTAGGGTAGAAACACCCTAAAACTAGATAAAACCTAAGAGAGAAGGTGAGTGGAGGGAGAGAGAACACGGACCTTGGGTTTTGGACTAAAAAAGAATATGAAAAAATGTATTTAAAACCGCTGCTGCGTATTTATATAAAACAGGCTCGCTCAAGCGAAGGAATGGTCGCTCGAGCAACCAGACACAAGAAATACTCGCTCGAGCGAAGAAAGTCTCGCTCGAGCCAAAAACTCAAAGCTTCAAGTCTGCAACCCAGAAGCACGCTCGAGCGAAGAACTCGAAAACATACACCTTGCTCGCTCGAGCGAAGGAAAACTCGCTCGAGCCAAGAAACACAACTCTCAGGTCTTAAGCCCAGACGCAGTCGCTCGCTCGAGTGAATAAACCCTAGCTCGAGCGAAGGACCAAAACAAAGATCTCGCTCGAGCGACAAACTGCTCCACGGAACCTAAGTCCGGATACAACAACCAACTGGGGAAAGACCGGGGTCGCTATATAAATCATTAATGAAGAGAATTTAAGGAAACCTTGCGATCAAGTACAAGAATTGAGCTAGAATTTAAGAATTTAAGTCATATCATGCATGCATGTGCATTTCATGAAGTTTTAAAGTTATTTTTAAATGAATTCTTTCATGCATGTGGTAATTCTAGTTTGGTTTTAAGAATTCATGACTTTTCATACCATTTGACCTCAATTGATCTTGCTTTGGAAGGTCTAAGTTCAAAGGATTACATGCATGTTATGTTTTCCAAGTTTCAAGTTTGATTTTGAACAATTGGTATGCTTTTGGGTCTTGATTTCATGAAATGATCTTTAATTCTCAATGTTTTCCAAGTATAGACTTGTTTTCTTAAGTTTTAGACCCAAAATATGTGTTTTGAAGCATTACATTCGAGTTTTGAAGCTTGGTAGCAAATCTAGAAATCCTAGAATTCTGCCTCACTGCTTGAGTGACAGAACCTGTGCTCAAGCGACCACTCTTTGTTTTGTACTTCCGCTCGAGCAACCACAAGTTGGCTCAAGCGTAAAATGCATGCTCCCAGAAGTTTACAAGTTTTTGCAGAACGTTCGAGCGACCAAAGTTGCGCTCAAGCGAAGACCTCAGTCTCATGTTCGAGCGACCATCGAGCGACCGTTGAGCGGAAAATTCACACAACCAATACTTTTACAGAGTTTATAGACTGCTCGAGCGACCGAAATTCCGCTCGAGCGACCATCCTTATTTTTGAACCTCTGCTCGAGCGAAGGAAGCTACGTTCAAGCGAGGACCTTGTTTTTAGAAAATTCGACTAAGTGTTAAACAACATGTTTTGGCATCCTCATTGCATCCTACGCATTCCTAGGCCATGATTAAGACGTAATAATGAGAATAAGGATTAGAAACACACCAAGATAAGAAAGAACTAAGGTAATGATTCCGGGTGTGTAATTCAATACATATCCGTTCTATATTTGTGTATTTGTGTAAGTCACCGCCATTAATCGCCTGATTTGTCTGTCATATCTGTTTTGCTGTTAGAGCCATCTGTGAGTAATAACTTTGTAAAGCTATGTTCACGTTTAAGTATTTTCTTATATGCTATGATATGACAAGAAATGATCTCTTTTTCTAAAGTGTTATGTTCCGTATCAATGAATGATTGTCCATATATTGAGAAGTATTTGTGGTATCCTTAGCACATGGTCCTTGCCCGGGGATAACAATACTGTGGTCTATGAGCACAAGGCCCTTTCCCGGGGGTAATAATACCGTGGTCTTGTGGCCCTCGCTTGGGGATAACAATACCCCGTGGCTTAAGTATGTTATATGTTCCCGGTACCTAAGGTTCCTCTATGGAACTGGTCAAGTATGACCCTTAATGCTCTGTATCTGATCTGTTAGCGCTAATAGGTGTACCACGTATAATCATCTTTGAAATTGAATAAGTACATGCTTCTGAACTCTGAATAAGAATATGAATTTGTTTCTTCTTTCTGAATCTAATATGGGACATCATTCATTAAATCCTTTACTCTGTTATTATTCACTGGGCTTTTGCTCACTATTTATATTATGTATGTAGGTGAGCAGGCGTGTGACCAGGCCTAAGCTGCTGCCTCCTAGAGAGTTTTGGGTTAGCCAGCCACCTTGCCTCCTAGAAGGTTCACGTTTGAAGAAGTCAAGTTTTTGTGAATCATGTTAAGGATGTTTTTGTTTTGTTTTGCTTATCTGTACACTGGACTAAGTCTCTTTTGATAATACTTGTACGATGTTGCATGACTTATGATCGTTTGACGTAACATATGTGTATATATATACAAGGTTTTTAATTATCTGTTCCATGTATGTCTACACAGCTTAATAGATGTTGTATTTTGTATATTTGCTTCCGCAGTTCCTCTATTTATATGATATTCAGGTCAGAGGCCTTTGGTAATTCCAGGATTACTGGCCGGTTATGACGCTAAAGCTATAGGGATAGGTTTGGGTCGTGACATGACGGTAGCCACATTCCAATTGTTCACATTCCAATTCTATCTTTTAGTTTTCCACTCAAAATTTCTATCACGGGTAGCCAGATTTGTCTCTTCCATGAGAGCTCTGTCTAAAATATCAACATATTTGGGTAGTTTCAACACATTAATTCAGTCAAGAATTACATCACAAAGACCTCCTTCAAATTTTCTGGCCTTTTATATTCTGTGTTGACCATGTGTAATGTAAACCGTGCTAGTTCAGCAAGCTGGGCCTCATACGCTGCCACTGATTTATTTCTTTGTTTCAACTGTTCAAACTCTATTACTTTCATATCTCGAACACACTACGAGAAGTACTTCTCGTAAAAAAATCTCTAAGAACTGAACCCAGCTAATTCCCCTGTTGGTATCTCGCACAAACATCCACCACCTTCTTGCTTCATCTTTAATAGTAAAGGTGGTTAGCAATACCTTTTGTGTCTCTGTGCATGGAAACACTTCAAATAGTTTCTCGATTCCCAATAGCCAGGCCTTAGCCTTTAACGGATCAATTTCCCCATGGGACAAGGGCGGCTTCATCTTTTTGAATTCTTTAGTGAGAGCAATGGTTCAGTCATCTGTTTGATGATCTTGTTTCGATGGTGCGGGCATCGGAGGTGGGGGTGGTGGTTACTGTTGCTGCCATTGCTCTTTTTGTCTCAGGCTCTCAGCCATATCATACATCATTCTTTCCATCCGATCAAGACGGGTAGAGATAGACTCCTCCAATTTATTCCCTCTTGTTCTCACCATTATCTATATAAAGCCTGTATTATAACAAATACATTGTATGCACACTTTCACATATACACATTTTCAAAAGTTATCTCATATTGACATTCAAATGCAAATGAATGCAATTCTTAAGCCTTTTCAAGACACCTTATTGTTCAATGGACTAGTGAGTGAGGTATAACTCGTGCTCTGGTGTCTGCTTTTCCTTTTCCCTTAAAGGTCTCCAATTTTGTGGGGCTTAAAGGTGGTCTTTCAATCCCCTCTAGAGAAAGACGTTGGCATTGAATAGAAGAGGAACAGGCTAGTTACTGCTGTAATTCAAAAGAAAGAAGTGCAAGGGCAATGCTAGCATGAAGGATGTAAAACACAAAGGGGATCATAAAGAGCTGAAGAGGATTACCAGTAGTTGTAATGGTGGTAGCTGGAGAATTGTGAAGAATGTGATGTTCCGCAGTTCTACTTTTCCTTACAGCCTCTTTTTGTACTGCCTTAGCAGTAGTAGCCTCCTCACTTGAGATTCTCTATTGCCTCTTTTTCTCTTACCTCTGGAACGCAATGACCTCCTTGGCCCGTCCTTCTCTACTGCGTTGGCTACTGCTTCTTGTGCAAAATCCATAATAAGTTTGGCAATAGGTGACATGGAATTCTTCCTCACTTTTTAGGAGAATCTTCTTTTTCTTCTTCATCTTCCTCTAAAGGAACCCCAAGTAACACTTCTATAGGCTCAAGCTTGAGAGGGGCCTTTCTTTTCTTTAATTCCCGTTGTATTGCCCTTGAGAGTGACAAGGGCCTATGCTCGCTGAGGTGAGACCTTTAGCAAAGCCCCTGTAGCAGTAAAAGGAGCATTAAGGTTAAGAAAAGTGTAAAAGAAGGAAAGAAAGTCAAAAAAAGAGGTAAAGCATGTACCTTTCTTGGTGGCAGCCCTAGTAATTCTGAGTGAAAGAGTTTGAACAGTAGGGGCGGAAGCAATGGGTATGCTAACCCCCTTAGTTTTGGCTTGCCCACCATGGATTCGCACATCCAGCTCTTTTAGTAAGTCTAGGGTGGGAGTGGCAAGCTGTACCTCCATGTTGGTTGTCCACTAGTCTTGAAATCTTTGCATGACCCCACTATGGCTAGTGAAGGACATGAATTCAAAGCTAGAAAAGTCCTTTACAAACTTGACCATTGCTGCATTTAGCCTAGTTTTTGGCCCCTTCAAATCTCTGGCATTAAGGTCAGAATTGGAAAGGCTATTGAAAGGAACTGGGATCCTCTGGATAAGCCTAAACTGCCTTGCAAGTTGGGTAGGGCAATAAGCCTTGGCGATGCACTTGTAGGCCCTAGGGTTTATAGTGCCGAAGAGCTCCTTTGGAATTAAGATAGAGGTCCACATTTCCTTATGAATAGGCCTGGAATAGGTCACATCAACCAAAAAGGCCCTTAACCATGCCGGCCTCACATCAGCATCGAAGGGGCAAAAAAATGAAGGTCAAATAAAGGCTGGCAAGTTATGGGAGTAAGAAAAATAATAAGCAAAACTGGAAGGGTACAAAGAGAATCTGGCATACTTCTCTCTGTAGGTGGTGGGCTCTTGCACCAAAACTTTTAAGCAGCAAGAATGGAAGTCAGTAAAGTAAACAAAAAGCTAGAGTTAGAGAACCCAAATAGGGCCTCCTTGATTGGGTTCTAGAGACCTTTCACAAAACTGGGAACAAACTTTATATACATGGCCTAGAACATAAGAAGCCAACGCTATACTCTTCTTCGAAGCCAGAGCCTTGGTAAGATGAATAAATTCAGGCATTATTTTTAGGATGAAGTATAAAAAAGAAATTTACAAAGCCAATAAAGAATAAAAAGAAAAGAATTCTCAGTTGGTCGCTGGACCTTCCTTATTATTCTCAGCTTCTATGAACTCACTGTAAGAAGGATTCAAAGCAAGAGTAGAGAAGGAAACCGCAAGGTCTGAGTAATCAGAACCAAAGGGGTCACCAATGGGTGAAAGCCTTAGAAGATGGCACATATCAAAAATAGTGGGGGCCATCATACCACAACGAAATTGAAAGAAATTGAAAGTAAAATTCCAAAAGCAAAGAGCAGCTGGGATAAGGAAGAGATCCTTAGGGATTATAAACTTGGAAAGTCGAAGGGAATCAAGGATATAGAGGTCCTCTAAATCTTGTTCTCTAGCCTCGATGACTCAATCATACCATTCCTCCCATTTTGTCTTCAATATGGGCTAGCAGTGATAAGGTCGAGTGGCCCTACAACCCCCAATTGAATTTTCCTTCGTAAAGAAGGTAGTTATCCTCCAAACGTGGGTACAAAGGGGGAACTACAGCAGGAGCCTCAGTAAAGATAGGGCCAAGGATATACTCACCTTTTGCGTGATAGCGAAGGATGAAGTACCTTCCGCCGATTGCACTGTGGCCTTCGTTATATTTGGCTATTTCTTTGTTTATCCATCTCCTTAAGGCCACCAAGGGACAAATATGTTCGACAACTAGTAGGTTTGTAAAGGAAGAGGTAGTCATTGGTGAGAGTAGAAGAAAGGATTCAAGAAGCAATAGCAAGGGTAGGAGGAGCAAGAGCTAAACTAAGCACAGAGGGAAGTAAGAGTGAGAGTAAGAGTTAGAAATTGACAAGTGAATAGGTAAGAGCACAAGAATTAGGGCATTTATACCTTATTGTCTAATTTGCCCATTTAACCTAACGGGTCAAGTAGTTCTAAGCTATTTAAGCTTCATTTGACCAATGTGGAGTTAGGGCCCATATTTTAATTTCAAAGGTCTTGAAAGCACATTTTTCGGCTTTCTACCAAGAAAATTTCCTTCAAAAGAATATTTTACTTCCTTTTGAGGAAGGAAAGTGTGCATCGAAGTGCTTGACTTGGCTTTAAATGAATGAGTTACTTTGAAGCTAGTATTTGCTAATACGTTAATGAGGTTTTGCATATTAGCAAATACAAACCATGAAATTTGAAAAGATAAACCCATATTTTAATTTCAGAGGTTTTGAAAACACATTTTGGGGCTTTCTACCAAGAAAATTTCTTTCGAAGGAAATATTTTACTACCTTTTGAGGAAGGAAAGTGTGCTTCGAAGTGCTTGACTTGGCTTCAAAACGAATGGGTTACTTTGAAACAAGTATTTGCTAATATGTTAATCAGTTTTGAGATCAAAGGCTTGCATATTAGCAAATACAAACCATGAAATTGGAAAAGATAAACCCATATTTTAATTTCAGAGGTTTTGAAAGCACATTTTTGGACTTTCTACAAAGAAAATTTCCTTCGAAGGAATATTTTACTACCTTTTTGAGGAAAGAAAGTGTGCTTCAAAGTGTTTGACTTGGCTTCAAAATGAATGAGTTACTTTGAAGCCAGTATTTGCTAATATGTTAATGAGTTTTAAGATCAAAGGCTTGCATATTAGCAAATACAAACCATGAAATCGGAAAAGATAAACCCATTTTTTAATTTCAGAGGTTTTAAAAACACATTTTTGGATTTTCTAAAAAGGAAATTTCCTTCGAAGGAATATTTTAGTACCTTTTGGGGAAGGGGATTGTGCATCAAAACACTTGACTATGTTTTAGGATAAATGGGTTACTTCAAAACTAGTATTTGCTAGTATAAGAGCGAGTTTGAGGTCATACATATTGACAAATACAAACCATGTAATTGGAAGCAAGAAACCCATAATTTATTGAATAAATAAATGATTAAATTGAGGGGCCTATTTGGTTACATTTGCAATTTAGTAAAAATAAGGAATGTAAATGGTTATGAGGTCATGGAACTTAGTCTGGCAAAAATCAATGAATACGTGTTCTCTCTCTAACCTTTCCTCTATCCTATCTAACTGGGGCTTCTCTAGCTAGTGTGCCCTTATTTGGTGAAAAAGCTGCTGGGCCTTCATCTCAAATTCTGTTTGCTTCAGTGCCTTCTCCACCCTATCCATCCTATCCATCCCATCCATATCAGCATCCTCTCTATATGTTGAATCATGGTTCTTGAAGTCTTCATATTGTTCAAGGAGATTCTTTGCTTCGTATTGGGTTTGAATACGAGTGGTAGAGATTTCTTCCAACGATTCACCAGTGGCCAATGCATTTTTATGGCAATTAAAAAGGAGAGGGAGTTGGTCGAGGAAGGTATGAAGTTATATTTGGGCCACTAGATTGAGGGTATGGCTTCGAGAGACTATATTACAAGCCCATAGAAGGTTCTTGTGAGGGGTGTCATCTCAAAGCACTTCAAAGGATAGGTGGGAGAAGGCAGCAAGCAGAGTTTGGGCTTTATGCTGCTAGAAGGCAGTGGGAAAAGTTGGGGCTTGATAGGGGGCGAAATGCCGATCCTCGAAAAGGGTGAGCTTCAATTCCTCAATCCAGTTAGGATTATAAGGAAGGAGAGGTGCAGCTGGGTCCACTCAAAGAAAGGAGGAAACTGGGGCTCATTCACACACTCTAGCCAGTCAAAAGAGCCGAGTTTTGCCTTCTTGTCCAAGTGTGGGGGGCTCAGTCCTAGAGCTTCGATTAAGTAGGGAGTCTTTCGCACTATTTTGGTTGGCAAGGTGGAGGTATACCATGCCGAAAGTAAATTGTCTTCGAGGCAGCGGAGGTGGTCAAATGGTACATAGGATTATAACACTATGCTACGAGAAGAAGGAAGAACCGAAGTAGGGTCATTGAATTCAACAAATCTATGGTGAATTCACTCCCTTGTTTAAGGTTGGGTTAGTTTTAGCCAGGCATTCCAACCAGTAGTTTTGGTAGAGGAGGAGGCAACCTCATCCCAAGCAGAGACCTTTGGGACAGATGAAGAGCCTTCGAAGTCCATATGAGCAAGTTTTTGTTCTAAAGGTGTATATTCTGCAAAAACCTCTATAACTTGTATAAATGAAGAATGATAGGTATGGCTAATAAATGCATGAGAGTTCTTCCGAGATCGGCCATCATTGTGCAAAACCTCTTCACATGCTTGATCAATGATGGAACATGTTTGATTAGCAATCAAGGATGTATCAGTCTCTTCATTTGCACAGATAGTGGAAGTAAGGTTCAAGCACAAGGGGAAGTTTAGTGTTTTAAATGTTGTTTGAAGGCAATTATACTTCCAGAACAATTAATTACCATGCACACCCTAGAATGTGGGTAGTAGGGCATCGATCCACTAATATTACCAAGTATTGGTTATATTGGTGCGGGGGGTAATATTGGTCATATATTTTGTATCAGTGAGTCACAGCCTGACACGTGGTCCATCAAGGGTAACTTGAGGAATTAGTAAAGGTCTCCAATCATTAGAGGACACGTGGCAAATCATATCAATGGCAATGGATCTACGAAGTACTAGAACAATAAAAAAGAGCAAGGTGCCATGACTAAACAGTTCTTGAAGATTTAAATCCAAATTCAAGAGGGAAGCTCAACTGCAAGAAATGGCGTAATGAAAGCAAAATGCTTGGAGCCACGACCCATGATCATGGAGGTTACTTCGATAGTTATCATCCACTTCGACAGTTATTAAGCACTTTGACGGTTACTACCAGGGCCCATAAATAGAGAAGAAAGCTTATAGTAAAGGACTCAGAACCAAATTCAAAAATCAGTTTACTTACTTTATATTTTCCCAATTCTTTACTTTCAAGTTCTTTACTTTTCCGCACTGCATTCCAGTTTCTTAGGAGTAATTCTAGGTTAGTCTGTTCATGGCTATAAATTCCTTCGAAGCTGTGGAATTGTAAAGGTACTATTGTAAACATTTGTTTACTTAATGAAATTTGATTCTAACACTGTTCTCTCCTTCTTTTACTTTTAATTAGTACTTCTGAATTTTCTCCTAAAATAAGCCACCAATAAAAGTCATCTTCATTGGGGTTAAGAGAATTTTGAAGCAATTGTCAGATTAATTGGTTGACATTTACTATTTTTGTAAGAGTTATTGATCATTGCTAGCACACTGTAATTACATTTCTAGCCTTCAAAAGCCAAAAAAGCCAACAGTTTTGTATAAAAAAAAAAAAAAAAAAATTAGACGGTGAGAAAATAAACCATTCATTCAAAATTGATTCAAATGTGTGGTTTCCATTTTTCGATCGACTTATTTTTTGCAAGAATAATATACTCAGCGAATCCTAAAATTTAAACAGTTCAGATTATCGAAATAGGGCCCAAAAGTGAACCTATTGGGCCGAACTGGGTTGTCCAATCCGAATGTGGACTGGAGACAGCCCAATCTCATATTTTAATTCATATTTTTCCAATTTTATGGTGTATATTTAAATTTGACATGGTGTAAATCACAATATAAAGAAATCTAAAACACTCATTTTAAATTTTGCATATTTTTTGAAATTTTTTCTTTTTTGGTCTTTAGTTTAAGAACCCTAATAATATATATATATATATATATATTTTACAAATATAAGGACAATAGTAATTTCTGTATTAATTTATGTCCTCTAAAACACATGGTGACAAAATTCTATAACTTTTTTAACTCATTTAAAATTTTGAAAATTCTATAACTTTTTTATCTAAGACACTATGTGGCATC
The DNA here is from genome assembly GCA_036172215.1 of Camellia granthamiana. Lineage (NCBI taxonomy): Eukaryota > Viridiplantae > Streptophyta > Magnoliopsida > Ericales > Theaceae > Camellia > Camellia granthamiana. Next base: position 75,963,097 of record CM069913.1, on the reverse strand, counting down.
CCCTATATTAGCACCTTTTTAAAAAAAAAAAAAATTGGATCACATCACTTCTCTATTTTGTTTGCACATCTTTTCGTAAAAAGTCAAAAAATATACTTATTTAGGGGACATTTGGGAACATACAAAAAAAAACCAAAAGCCAGCTTTTAACCGATTTTGGATCACGTCACCTTTCACATAAAAAAGCAAAAAAAACTAAAAAGACAGCTTTTAACCATCTTCTCAAAACACCCCTTAGATCATCCCAAATACCCTTAAATCTTTGTGTTTTTTTTTTAATTTATAAAATTTGTATTTTTGAAATCATTTCTTCAAGATTTGTAAAACAATATTCATGATAAATACAAAATTCTATAAAAAAAAAAAAAATTTAAAAATGATGCAATTTCGCTGACTTAAGACAAGTCAGTGAAATTTCAGTTAGTTAGTAAAGTTTTGATGACCAAGTTTGATTTAGTGAAATTTTGGTTAATCAATGAAATTTTAATGACCAAATCAGTGAAGTAATTGAAATTTCACTGACCTAGCCTAGTTCAGTGAAATTTTAGTTGATTAGTAAAATTTCGATGACCAAGTCAATCAAAGTCAATGAAACTTCGATGAGAAATGTAACGGCCTCAAAATAATAACATTAATCCCAACAATATAGACATGCTATGATATAAAAAAGGTCCACATCCTTCCATTCACCAGAGTATTATTACAAAAAGTATCACATGTTAACAACAAAAGCAAATGCCCTAAGGGCTTACAGCTTTCCAAGTTAACACTTGGTTACACAAAAGTAGAGTGCTAACTCATTTACACATAAAGCCCTTGGCTTGAATTTACATGTAATACAACAAAAGAAGAGACAACCAAAAAGTCTGTCCGCCACTAGCCTCCCAAGCTAAGTCCTTGGAGGTGGCATACTTCCTGTACCTGAAAATGATGTTCCCATATAGGGTGAGCCACAGCCCAATAGAAATATACTAAACCAATTATGAACAATGACTAAAAGATTAACAGTTGATAGATGGTCAACACTTTTACATTCATTCATAACATAACACAATTCCAAGACACTTAAGTCTATATTTCCTTTCATTTCCATTTCTATTCCTTTTACTTGCCATTTCATAACCTTGGCTCAGAACCTGGCCAAACATTACACATGAGACAAACACTCATGCCAACACTTTTCACTTCATCAAAGATAAACATAACAGTTATATCAATACTTCCAACGACAAGCATATACGCTCTGTCAACACACTTCTAGATAGGCATACCAGCTCTATCTACAGAGTTCATCCCCTATCTCCTCCCAACAACATCCGGTTTAGAGGTCCATCCCCTATCTTCCCCTAAACCGTGGAGTACATCCCCTATCTCCTCCAACACAACACAATGCATATAAACAACAATTATACACATCACAAATTAATACAATTAATTATCCAAATTAATCAATCAATGTAATTAGAGCATTCTCCATAATTAACATCACAACCCTTAGGTTCCAATTTCCTTAATGTTTCAACATTAATTCCATGTTTCTATACCAAACATGCTTCTAGGTTTATCATAGATGAAAACCCCCAACTTTTGTAAAATAACACAATGGCCCAAAGTTTCCCCAAAATCACACAACAACTTCCAACATATCAAAATGCTAAAATTTAAAGACAAAGCTCATAAAGAGGAGTAGGATATCCCTACCTCAAAAGATAAGTTCCAAAGGAGAAGGACTCAAAACCAAAATGCTCCAAACACCAAACTATTCGGATCAAAAGAACGCCCTCGACGATCCACACCCTTTTTGTGAAGACCAAAGGTGAGCAAAACACCCTAGCTAGATCAATACTTAGAGAGAAGTTAAGGTTTTTGAGTGAGAAGCTCTGAAAATGGCGTTTTGGGTAAAGTAAGAGAGAGAAGATAAGTCAAAAAGTGATTTAAAATGCCCAGTCCCACTCAGTTATACGACAGGTCCGCTCGAGCGTAAGACACTCCGCTCGAGCGTAAAGACACAAAAACAAGGTCCGCTCGAGCGCAACATTGTCCGCTCGAGCGCCAAGACACAGACACAAAGTTCGTCCGCTCGAGCGTAGATACCAGCCCGCTCGAGCTCAGGTCTCCCCCTCCCAGAACTCTCACCAAAAACACACTGTCCGCTCGAGCGCAACATCACCGCTCGAGCGCAACCAGCTCGAGCGCACCAAACCCGCTCGAGCGTAGGAACCACACTTGCAGAAGTTTTGCAGGTGCACGAAATACTGGATGGGTGCATTCTCCGCTCGAGCGCCAAAATCCCCGCTCGAGCGTACAAGCAACAACAACCTCTCCGCTCGAGCGTAAACATCTCCGCTCGAGCGGACCAGCCAAAACCTGGGCAACTAGACTTGGTTCCTAAGCTCAACCAACCTGTAACAAACCTGCCCAACACATCCTATAACTCAAATACAAAGCAAGAAAGGATGTAAACAAGACAATACTCAACTATCAACATCCACGGACACACGTCCGGATCGCTATACAACAGGGGTAAACCCGGGACCGCTATAAGAAAACTTGTTTAAGTGAAATTTTAAAAGTTCGATAACCAAGTCAATAAAATTTCACTGACCTTTCACTGACCTAGGTTGGTGAATTTCAATTGGTCAGTGAAATTTTAATGACCAAGTTAGTGAAATTTTATGAATATAATTTTTTTTTTTTTTTTTTAGAATTTCGTATTACCATGTATTTTGTTTGAAAGATCTTATCAATAGAATTCTAAAAATATAAATTCTATATTATTAAATTTTCAAGTTTAAAAATCACTTAAACAATATATAAGATAGGATAAACAACTTAAACTACTAAAATAATAATACTGAGAGATCTAGAAAAATGGAAATTATTTCTTGGACCTCTCCTTCTACCGGGATAAGCTCCCCTTCATAACTCATCTCTCCATACCTCTCCATACTCTTTTTATGGGTTTTAATTCGGACCTATACTGATGATTCGAACTGTCTATCTCGTAGTCCCCGTAATAAAGGTCATCCATGAAAAAAATTAGCTTCATCGGACAATTATAAATATGGAAACAAATCACATTTTGTTTTGTAAAATAGATATTTAAATTTTCTATTATATTTGCCATTCATTTTATAAAACAAAATGTAATTTTTATTTTTATTTTTTGTATTTATAATTTTCTGATAAAGTTAATTTTTTTTGTATGGATGACCTTTATTATTGGGCCTACGAGATAGACAGTTCGGATCATCGATACGGGTTCGGATTGAAACCTATACAAAAAAGTACAGAGAGATATAGAGAGATAAGGTATGATAGAGATCTTATCCCTACGCAAACTATATGGAAGATGCATTACTCTTTTTCTTCTCTTTTTTTTCTCTTATATGTGTGAGAAAACAAAATCATTAACTGTTGAACTTAGGCAAGGCAGCCCCAGCACAAGCACTGACCAATAAACCCTACACGGTGATGGGCAATATTTGTACACACCATTGCCCTGGCTTGGGTCCAAATAATATTTGTTCGAAAGCCTAGAAAAAATAAAAATAAAATAAAAGAATCGAAATTTGTCAAGAATCAATAATCAAATGTGAAGATTTTTTCATGACAAATAATATCAATTTAAATATAGGGTTTAAATTCTAGAGTAATGTTACATACCTACACTTCTAATCTATAAATCTATTTACAATGATGTGGTAAGAAGGAGGGGCCCTATATTATTAGATGTATAACAAATTAAAAATTGGCACGTATAATATCACATTATTATAGATACACTTGTGAGACTTGTTTCTGGATCTTAAATATTTTCTTAAATTCTAAGTTATTTTGTAGGTTAATACACTTTTAGTGCAGTTAATGGCTGCTAAGCAATGGAAAAGTTTGGTATCCTAGAATTAAGGATCTAGATTTTACTCAGAATGAGTATGTGTAGTGGAAATTAAATCGATGAAGTGTGGCATTTACTAGTGAAATGAATTTGAACCATTGATTATTGTTTCTGGGCACATTTTGGGTAGATAATTATGGATTTGTAGTATTGTTGCCAAGCAATTGTCCAATTAAACCCAAAAAAAAAAAAAAAAAAAAAAAAGGGCTAGAAAATACATTGAATGATTGAAATTAATTTTATATGTTAGTTAGTGTTTCAATACACGCTAATGTTTTAAAAATCAGGTTGGTAAGAGAACCGAAAAAGGGATCATGTGGGGAGATCACTAGTTCAACTGTTGAGCCAAATTGGAATCAAACCATAACGCCATAATTATTTTATAAATATACTGAAATTTATTTAATAATAACATAAGAATTAGGATACATTGATTTATTTTTATTTTTTTTTAAATTAAGATAAATTTACAATTTCATAAATATATTTGTTATATATAAAATACATCAATTATATTAATGATTGAAAGAAAATGTAATATAGATATATATTTATCAAATATAAACAAAAGTTGAATATGGTATGGTAGTTATTTGTCATGCTACTTCCATCTGGTTCTATGCTCAATTCTCCCAAGCAACATAGTTTCGCATATTTGCTTGCCATTTCACAAAATGGGAGCCCAACTAATTTAGTTGAACCGTACCCGGACTGCACTTTTAGACTGGTCGACGGTTCAACCAGCCTGTCTAGTCCAATTTCAAAATATTGTTACTAACACTAACGTTTTTGATCAGAGAAACAGTACTTTTGGCGACTAACTTTTTAGCTACCAAATAATTTAGTACGGTAGTTATCTATCTATCTATACTATATATATAACCAAATGTAGTGTTTTCTCAAAAGGCTCCAAAAACCTATTCCTAAATTCTCATAATTTTAGAAAAATAAAAAAATACGTGGCACCTCTCTTCACTTCTCTTCCTACTATTCAGGCCTTTTCACTCCCTTTCCCTATAATAAAATATAAAATAAAAATAAAATAATAAAATATTCATTTATATCCATATTTATCTATATCCATCACCCACAACTCCCACATCTATATTCATCCACATCCACCCATAGAAATATTTGAATTTTAAAATTTCTCCCCATAGATAAACATATAAAAATTTATAAAAAAATAATTTCATGGTTTACAAATAAAGATAAAGATTAAATAATTGATTTACATAATTAAAATAATAAATTTAGATATATATATATGATTTATTAATCTATATCTATAAAAAAAAAAACAAAACAAAACAAAAAAAAACAAAAAAAAAAACATATATATCCAAATATTTGTTTTGATTTAATAAAACAAAACAAAAAGCTCGAATTTTCCACAGCGCTATGAAGCTATTGGACAATTCTGTTCTTCTTATTTCCCTTCAATTAACAGGCCTTACATGATGATGAATTCATTGGGTACTCTAAGGGGTGATTTTGGCATTTCGACGAATGAGTTACAAGATGGAAAGGCCAGAGATTCAACGACAGACTCTCTAGAGTCACTTGATTGCTTACTTTCAGCAACCAACAGCAACACTAATACATCAGCTGGAGATGATCATGGGATCTCCATGATATTTCCACTATTTACGCATTTTCACTCCCGTTCTTCTTCCCCTCCAATTAACAGGCCTTACATGATGATGAGCTCATTGGGTACTCTAATGGGTGATTTTGGCATTTCGACAAATGGGTTACAAGATGGAAAGGCCAGAGATTCAACGACAGACTCTCTAGAGTCACTTAATTGCTTGCTTTTAGCAACCAACAGCGACACCGATACATCAGCTGGAGATGATCACGGGATCTCCATGATATTTCCATGATTCAGACATTTTCACTCCATCTCCCTATAATAAAATATAAAATAAAAATAAAATAATAAAATATTTATTTATATCCATATTTACATATCCATCACCCACAACTCCCACATCTATATTCATTCATATCTATCACCTATACCTCCTATAACTCCTACACACACATTTCTGTATTCAATTTATTTCATATTTTAGTCAAATTCAATTATTCTCTTTCATCTATCCATTTTTATTTTCTTTTATCTACCTATCTTTTCTCAGACTAACTCATCCTCTTCATTATTATATTTTGCAAATTTAATGATCTGCGAAAATCATATTATTTTCTCCATTATTACATTTTCTAAGTTTGATGATCTGTAAAAATTATTACAAGGTTGGTGTAATATTATTTCGTACTTTATATCTTTGTGTATATATATTTCTTTTTCCTAATATTTTTCAATTCATCTACACATCTTTTCATCTTCTCTATTTTTATGCTCCTAATATTATTTCTTATTTTATATGCATTTTTTTCAATGTTTATTATTTGTGTGTACATATTTCTTTTTTCCAATATTTTTCAATTTATTTACACATCTTAATCATATTCGCTTTGTTTTCTTTTTCCTAAATATTTTTCAATTCATCCACACATCTTTTCATCTTCTCCATTTTTATACTCCTAATATTATTTTTTACTTTATATGCATTTTTTCAGTGTTTATTACTTTTGTGTGTATAGATTTTTTTCTCAATATTTTTTAATTCATCTACACATCTTTTCATCTTCTCCATTATTACATTTTGCATAGTTTGGGCTTACTTGCTTTTTAATTTGTGGTTTGCATTTGTTCTTCAATTTAATCAAATTTGATTTGTTTCTTCTCATATAACAGTGTTGACATCTTCTTCAACTTTTATAAATCCTTTATTTTACGTATCAAAAATAGTTCACCTAAACTCAAGAAAATTAGATGTCTATCACATAACTTAAATAAATTAAAATAAATCTCACTCTCAATTAAATAAATTAATAAAAAAATATAAACCTGGAAATATGTTTTCAATGTCTATCACATTATTTTTTTGAAAAAAATTCACAAAATCTAAACCCACAAAATATATATCTATATATAAATTACAAATATCCAATGTCTATCATATTATTTATAAAAAAAATATTGAATATCTGTAACTTAAATAAATTAAAAACATATATACAAATTATAAATATCTAATGTCTATCATGTTATTTAAAAATAAAAAATAAAAAAAAAATCCATGAGTCTTATTCATACAATTTACGCATGCATATCCATCACCCATAATTCACTCAATCAGATATCTATCACGTAAAATCCAATACAAATCCACAAAAAACACTGCTTTGTGTTTATTTTGTAATTTTTAAAAAAAAATCTTAAAGTAAATCTAAATAGAATCCTCTTTTTCTTTTGTGTTCCCCCCTGCACAACAATAATTTGGTTATGTTATCTTTTTCTTATTTTAAAATCATTGTGTTATAATTTTTTTTACAAAAAGTTACATTAGCTCCTCAATAGATGGATGTTGTGTAGTAGATTTTTAATTTTTTTTTTAATATATCTACCATAAACAATGATACTTATTGAGATTTTTTACTCTTTATCTTTTGTATTCCAGGTACCATCAAGCTTGCTTATCTTATTCTTTATGTAATTGTATGTCAAATGTGTTAAATTCATTATGCAGATAAATATACGGCTTCCTCTAAATTTGCATCATAGCTATTGTTTGGCCATGTAAAATGCCATAAATGAATTTCAAAATGTACTGCATGAAGAGGATCTACCAGTAGAAAATATTGACGATTGGAAAATCAAAATATGTTAGGCAATGCAAAAATTATGGAAAAAAAATAAGTGAAAAATATTTGATGGAAACAATATTACCATCGAGCTAGAATAAAGTAAAGGGAACAAATTTTGAAAAATTTATATAAACACTCTTCATAAGGTAATATATCTTCTTCTCTCTTTTTTTTTTTTTTTTTTAAGTTCATTTGTATGTAAAAAAATGATAACATTTTTTTTCTTCTTCTTTTTGTTTTTAGCAGGCACTTTCTGGGACATTTGGACATGATGAGCAATATTTATTGAGTTTTAATTTATCAAATATAGATAGATTTAATTTATGACATTCAGTTTATTATTAGTTTTTTTAGAATATATATGTTTTAAATATTAGGTTTATTGAGAAACATCTTATTTATTGTTAATTTCATCAATTAGAAATCAAATTTATTATTTTAAGAAAAATATATCAGTGGGATGATTATAATATTTTGTAAATATTTGTTTTGAAGTATTATTGTCTTTACTTATAAAATTTGAAAAGATGATCCATATGCATTATGATTATAATTTTATGATTTAAACTAGAACTTAATACATTATTAAAAAATTTATACATTATTAAATCAATCCCGTGCATGGCACGGGTTTACCGCTAGTATGTTCAACAACCAAAAGTTTAGTCACCCAATATTTGTTTTTAATCATTTAGTCACTATAGTTATATGTTCAAACGGCCAAAAGTTTAGTCATCAAATACTTGTTTTTGTCGATTAATTCGATTAATGATTTTTTTTAGTCATGAATTACATTGCACGACCACATGTATTCACTACAACAAAACTAACTATTTACGGCTTCAACTTTACGGCATACATCAAACGCATGTCGTAATTAGTATACTCTACGACATTTTTTTTTTTTTTTTGGGAAGCTTTTAATGGTTTTTCAATAACGACATACATACCATGTAAGTTGTTAATTTATATATTTGTAGCATACAAAAGTATGCCATAAAAAATATATATTTTCGAGACTTAAAAAATGTGTCGTAAAATATTTACACTTAAGAAGACACACATTTCATGTTATAAAATATTGTAACTTTACACGACATGCATTAACATGTCGTGAAAACTTCTACACAAAAAAATAAAAATAAAAATAATAAAATAAAATAAAAATTCGATCCAATTTTTTTTATGGCATGCAAAAGCATGCCGTAAAAATGCATATTTTTATAGCATACAAAATATGTCATAAAATATTTACATTTAAAGCGACATACATTTCATGTCATAAAATATTATAACTTTACACGGCATGCATTAGCATGTTGTGAAAACTTTTATTAAAAAAATTTCAATCCAATTATTTATTTATTTATTTATTTTAAAATAACTAACATTTTCTAACCAAACTTCCCACCTTAAATTTTTCTAATTGAGGACAACGTAAAAAATAATTTACACATTATTTTATAATTTTGTGTCTTGTTTTAAGAGATAATTGCACCCAGTGAAATTTTAGAAAAAAAAAATTACATATTCATGAAAAAGTTTATAATTTTAATTATTAATATTTATAGTGCTTCTCACTAATTTGTAATTATTGTTTTTTAAATTATCTTCATTTGATATTTTCCCTTCTTTCAATAATTTATTTATATTTTACTTTTTAGATGTGCCTAATCTAGATACAGCTAAAAACTAAAATATTTATAAAAAAAATATAATACATATGAAATGTATTAAATTTTATATTTTTTTGAATTTAGTTATTTTTTTAGAAAATTAAAAAAATATTTTTCTTCTAAGTATATGTAAATTTTTTGAATTTAAAATTCAAAAAAAAATTATTTAAAATATTTAAAAACGTACAATAACTAGAACAAAAACAAAAAACTCAAAAACATTATTTTAAGGCCCCGTTTACCACTCTCCCTCTCATTCTATCTATACATGTTTTTGCCTCAAACCCTCTCTTTCTAATTTTGCTATAATTTTTTTAGACTTATTTGGGTATATTTATAATTTTATAAAAAAAAAAAACAATTTAAAAACTGGTCTAGGAAATTACTAAAAAAGTTACACACAAATATGAACTATTTTTTTGTAACATTAATTTTATTTAAAAAAAAAAAAAACTTGTTTTTAATTAATAAAGTCATATTCCTGAGTCATCTCTAAACAGTCCGCCAAAGCCTTCATTGTCGGGATCCCCTCGAGCACAACCATCCGTGTTCAACTTGATTCGAGCACCATTTCATAAATTTAAGACTCACAGATTTCAAGGGGTACTTACCAATTAGTCCTATTCACTAGACGTATTTACCTACAGGTCCTAACTAATAAATTTAACACTATAAAAATAAGAGAGTGATAAATTTATCACTAAAAATTTATTCATAAAAAAAAAGACTGATAAATTTATCACTATAAATTTATTCATAAAAAAAAAGACTGATAAATTTATCTTTATCACTTAATAAATTTATCAAAATAGGACTAAATGGGTATTAAGTCTCCAAAGTATGACCTATTGGGTAATAAATCTCCAAAAATATGATCTATTAGTAATTTACCTATTGGGTAATAAATCTCCAAAATATGATCTATTGGTAATTTACCCAGATTTCAAAAGAATAGATGCTTGAAATACTTCAACAATTTGTGAAGTGTAATAAAAAAACAACTTTGTTGCCGAGGCATGATTTTATTTTCAAAATTTTTTAAATTTCTATCCTTCCAAAATCTACTACTTACTCAGCAACACAAATATCATCGGTGGATCTCTCTCCAGCATCATTTTCATCTTGTATCAACCTAGGGTTTCTTTCTCTCTCTACATGCATCGCGATCCTTCCTCCTCCTTCGATCTGATCATCTCTCTCTCTCTCTCTATTCAATCGAGTTCTTTAATTCATCGAGTCAATGGACGCGATTGATGAATTGGCTCAGCTCGCTGATTCGACGCACCAAGCATCTGCTTTGCTTGCCGACGAAGGTGTCGACAAAAACTCATCGTCCTCGCGCCGCCCTTCCACTTTCCTCAATGTCGTTGCTCTCGACAATACTGTGAGTTGATTGATTTCAGAATCAATGATATATTGTATCGATGTTGAAATTTGATGCTTTTGTTTATTGATTAGATCTCTGGATCTAGTTGCATTTTTTGTCTTTATTTTGATTTGAATAGGTGCATCTGAGTCAGATGTAGAGAGAATTGTGTATTGATTTTTGGTGAACAAGTAGTTAAGAGAGAACCGAGTCAAATCAGGCATTTTTTTGTTGTGTTGATTGTGTAATTGCTTATTGGATATCTTATGATCTTTGGTTATTATTGCTTTCTCAGCATTTTGGTAGTAGTGCCTCAAGTTTTGTTGATTCGATGAATTGAGTAGTATTATGAATGTAATTTGGTATACGAGCTAATGTTGCTGTTCACTTTGTTGTTAGATTGCTTGAATTGTACTGTCCTTGCGAGAATTGTAATTGGCATTTTTTTTTAATCTTTAATTTTAATTTTTATCTTGTGCTTTATGAGCTCAGATTTCTATTTTACTGTTTTATTAAAATGTAACATGTATGTGTGTAAGTGAATTTTGTAATGAGTATAACTAGTGTTTATGAAATCTCTGGTGATTCTGGTTTGTTGATACAGCTCTTTTGTTTTATTGCTCTAGCTTACACATGCCACTTACACATTTGAATATACCCTTTCAAGGATTTTGTAGAAGCCATTACAGTGTAAAGCTATATAGACTTTGATTGGACTACTATGGGCAGGAGCACAGGAGCAGTTTGTCTGGAAGATTTTAGAGGCTTAGGGTGTATATAATGTTAACACAATACAATCATTACACAATCGAACTCTGAAACTCTGTTGTGTCTTTAGAGGCTTATGTTTTGAGAGTCAAGGGTATTTTGGTAAATTTGAGATTGCTAGACATCTGTTGTGGTTATGTTTACAAGCATTAATATAGATCAACTTGTGTTTACAACAAAAGTAACCTATGGTGATGAAATATAGTAAAGAAAATAAATTTCGTCACTAAATAAGAATAATTTGTGACGAATTATAAAATTTTGTCACATATAATAAAAAAATAAAAATAATTCGTGACGAAATTTATTTTTGTTAATAAATACTTCTTTTTAGGTGAGGAAAAATTAAGTTTTGTCATCCAAGGTTTTCCCGCTAATTTTTTTTTTATGGTGCCAAAATTTTGAGCCTTTTGGTGAGAAAAAAATTTGTCATCAATTATAAAATTATTAGCGAGGAATATATTTTCGTCATCAATAATCTTACATTTTTTTTTTTGAAAAACTTGATTTTAAATATTTTAAGACTATTTGGTGAGAAATATATTTTAGTCAGTAATCAGCTTGTTTGGTTTTGATTTTCAGAAAATAGTTTCAAAAAATTCTACTTTTTTATTTTTCATATTTTAATAATTTCAATGAATTTTTTTAATATTTTAAGCTATTTTTTTTAATTCTTAGACACGCCTAACATAAATATACTTAAAAAGTATAATGTTTGTGATTTTTTTTTTTTTAAATACACTAAATATCAAAAAATTAAAAAAATTATGAAATTTCCCCCCCCCCCCCCCCCTTTTTTTACACTACAAATTTTTACACTAAATACAAATTCACTAATTTTAGAGGAAAAATTTTGACAAATTGGCAGAAAAAAAATAGATTACTAATTTCCCCCCCCTCCCCCTTTTTTATTTTTGTTTTTTTGTTTCGTTTTTTTTTTTTTTTTTCCATTTTTTTTGCTCTCATATCACTCTCTCAAAACAAAACACTGGTTAGTCCTCCTTCAACGTGTTTTTCTCTAGTGCCATCGCCGATGTTGCCCGTTCTCCTCCTTCAGTGCTGTCGCCGATGTCGCATCTCTGAGCTCGTTTGCCCGTTTCCTTTAGTGCCTCGTGTTCTCTTCGATCAGCGCCTCCTGGTGACGAAAACTAGTGAAGAAAATAAATTTCGTCACTAAATAAAAATAATTAGTGAGGAATTTATAAATTGTCACATATAATAAAAGAATAAAAATGATAGATGACGAAATTTATTTTCGTCAACAAATACTTTTTTTTAGGTGGGAAAAAATTAAGTTTGGTTACAAAAAAATTTCCCGCTAATTTTTTTGGATGGCATCAAAATTTTGAGACTTTTGGTAAGAAAAAAATTTATCACTAATTATAAAATTATTTGTGAGGAATATATTTTCGGCACAAATTTTTTTTAATATTTTTGAGATCTTTTATGAGGAAATAATGTTCTCAATTTTGATGGAAAAATGTTGATATATTAAGCCGCAATGAAAAAAATAGGGCATTAATTTTTTCACCCTATTATCATCTCTCTTTTTCCATTTATCATCTCTCTCTCTCTCTCTCTCTCTCTCTCTCTCTCAAAATAGGGTATTATTTGTCTCACCTCTTGCTCCTCCACCACGCCGATCGCCATCGTCGTCGCTTTATTAGCCTTGCCGGTCGCCACCGCCACTAGTAGCCTTTCCGGTAACCGCCGCATCTTCTCCTCTCGCCGATTTGGTACGTGATTTCTCCTTGCTCTTTTTCTGCTCTCTATCTCTTAGGCCTCGTTTGGCAACAGGCCGGTTTAGCCAAAAAGTCAAAAAGTTACTAAAAAAGCCAAAAAGCCAACAATCCATACCAAAAAGTAAAAAATTCTTTTTTCGCTCTACTTTTTGCACATCTTTTCGTAAAAAGCCAAAAAGTCATCCCAAACATACTAGTTTTTTTTAGCTCATATTTTAGCGAAATAGCCAAAAAGTTAGTAAATTAGCCTGTTCCCAAACGAGGCCTTATTCTCTATTTTGGGTTTCTTTGTAGTGTTTTTCACGAAATGGGTCTCTAGATTTGGACCTTTTGCTTCTTGATTTGGTGTTTCTGTGTTTTCTAGGGCTGGAAAGAGAAGATATATATATATATTCCCTTGTATTGTTCACATGTTTTGTAATGGGTTTTCAATCTTGTTCAAATCTGAGTTTTGTGATGGGTTTTTAAGAGATATTCAAATATGAGTTTTCAATCATGTAATGCATATTCCTTCATTTCTTCTTTTGCTGCATTTTTTTTTTTTTTTTCAAATCTGAGTTTGTTTTTTCTCTCTATTCTTCTGAAGAAAAGATTGCTTTGCTTATTAACAGATTGACATATATGCATCAATTACTTTTTCCATATCTAACAGAAACTAGGATCCCATTCTTTGTTTGTTTTTCTGGTTTAACTTTTGAGTAGAATTGTTGGAGACATTATCTAAAAATTTTGTGAAAGAATTATATGGTTGATGATTTAATGAATCTGTGAATAAAATTTTGTGAAAGAATTATTTCGTGAAAGAATCTGTGAATAAAATTAGTATATATGATATATGATATATGATATACACAAAAAAAGGTATCTGAAATTTTATCTGAATATGAATTATATGATATACATTTAAAATTAGTATGATGTGAATCTTATCTAGAATGACTGTGATTTATATATATATTTATCTAAATGTTTTCTAAGTATTTTTTAAAAAAATTTGTAATATTGCTGATAAATATTATAGCCAGAGCAATTCTGCCTCAAAATTACATGATTAGGCAAGTATATATTGCCGCAAAGATTGACATTGATATACACAGATAGACACAAGCACGTTATATATGCACATGTTTGCTTTGAGTGCAGTCCACTTCAAATTCTCCAAGTGCTCATGCTTTTTTCGGTCTGAATCTGGTTTGCTTGAAATTCATTATTATAGTTCTTGTAATTTGGTCATTTTTTTCCCTGATCTTAATTGAGGTTCTGAAGTGTGTTTGTATATCAGTAGGAAAACTTTTAAATGCAACTAGCACTTTAATAATGAACCGTAAATTAAGATTGACCCAACACAAGTTTGTTATCTATTAGATAATGGTTGCTTGTTATATAGCAAAATCCTTGTTGGCTTGCTGGACCAAAACACTATTGCAATTTGCAATCAACTAAGTTTAGGAAAGAAGTTGACCTTGTTTTCTTTTTCTGAGTCATTCATATAAGCTATTTAATCAGAATTTTTAATAAAATTAGGGTTCAACTGCTCTCTATATTTGAATGTTTGTTTAATATCTGTTTATTTTATTGGTTTTTCTACTTAGGTTATTCATAAAAAAATAAAATCGATTACTTAGGTTATGAGTTGGATTGATTCCTTTGCTTCTGTGGTCATCCTTGCTAGCTGGACTAGCCTCCTGATTCTTCTTGGACACCATGCCTAGCTATTTGAGGGTCCTTGTAGATGCCTGACGCTCTGCTACTGCCATTATTTCTTGCCTTTGTTTTAGTTGGCTGTGGGCATCTTCTCTTTGAGTAGTTCCTCCTTGCAGGCTGTTTTGAGGTCTCCTTCTGTTAACAATTTCACAGACCCCATCTCTCTTTGTTTATGTGGTCTCTACACGTGTGGAGTTTTCTTTTCATTTAGCCTTACCATATAACATACATAGAAATAGTTCTACCTACTTCACTCCAACTATGGACATGGGAAATAGAAGCTTGTCATTGACTTCCATAAGATCAAATGGTTGGTTTTTATATGAGATAGGCTCGGGTGGCTCTACTCCAGTGAAGATGTAGAGAGCTTTTAGTTCCTCTGCGCACATCGCATGGGGTGCAGCTTTATATCCCACTATAGTTCTCAATGCATCAATCTGTTCCCATATTTTATCTTTACTTAGCAGCACTTACAGCAACAATGGTAGAGGTGGATCCTATCAGAAACATTTCCAATAATGCAAATTTTGACAAAGGAATGATTAGATATTAATAACCAAGACCTACACGATCAAAATAGTCCATAACAAGTCATTAAGAAATCAAATCATTGGCCTCATATTTTTCCAAATAAAGAAGAGGTTAGATGATACAAATACAATATATCAGTGATAATTGAACCTTTATTGTTGTGTGCTCCAGGTTCCAACCATCTAAGAACCCATGAATGCATGTGAGCTGCACATGGATTTAGTTTGTTAATCTCTGCTTCTCTTAGCCATGTTCATAGCCCGTCTTCCACTAGGTAATCCATGTCCATGGCACTGCTAGTCCAAGTTGCTTGTTTGCTGCTGCCCATTTGCCTTGATTTCTTGTATGTGCTAGCTGCTGGATGTAGGAAAATGGGTCTTCAGTTGGTCCTTCTACTTTTTTGGATGTCTTGTCTTTGGTGGGTTTGCTTGGCTGCTGCTATGGTTGGTGTGGCCTGCTGTGGTGTTGCTTTTGGCGACTGGTTTGGCCTGCTGAGAAGGCTAGCTCCCTTGGTTGGCTTCTCCTTTTTGTGGTTTTATTTTTTCTGCTAGGTTGATTTATTTTAGTTTAGTGGTGCTTTTTTTTTGTTTGGGTGAATAAGTCATAAAATAAAGACAAGAAAATTTACACAACTACAAGGGGTATGCTCTAGGACCTAGCAAGAACTATACATAACCAGAGGATAAAAACCTGCCCAGAAACAGCAAGCTAAATCCAAAGAGAGAACAACGGCTCATAGAGATAAACAACTAAAACTATGCATAGGTGGGCCCTCAAAAAGGATCACCAAAGTACCACAAAAAAACCCACAATAGAAACCCTAAGGAAAATAAAATCTGGTTGCAATCAGTGAGCATAAACCTGTTCAGGGGCCTCATACTATGCATATGTGCGCGAAGAACAAAGTCAAACAAACCAAAAGAGTTGTCGCAAATACCAGAATTTTTCCTTGCACATCCCGCAAGGGTAGACCCAAAAAGACTCTGTAACAGAGCAAAAGTGACAAAATAATATATACAAACTAATAGAAAAGCCTTGTCATTCTGCATGTGTGTCCAGCAGCCATACTTCAAGATAACACCCTGTACAGTAGTCACAATATAACCATCCTCTATGTTACTGCCAGCACTCTCTACAATTGCACCATCCAACTTCAGACTTGGGAGATTAATAGGACCTGCCCAATATAGAAAATGGATTAAGTACAACCAAACAGGAAGCCTGCCTCTGTGTAGAATACAACAAAGTAACCAACACACAATATATGAGCTAATTTCACTCAACCCACAATTTTTAATCTCACAACCCTCGGAAATTGATTGACCACACATAATATCAAGTCTCACACCACTCAACCCACAATTATAACACTCACACCATTCAATGTATAGCCTTTCCATGTACCTACAAAAAACAGAGAAACTAGAGATACCAATAAAAGAAAACATTAGGCAACTCTCTCACTGTGGACTCAAGTAAAGGTATGAATATAGTCCCCACTATCACTCAACTCTCAATGGTATATAATAGTTCACACTCCAGCTTTTTACAACCTGCAAAAATTAGAAGATTGTTAGATAACACACAATATCTGCTCACCTTCACTCAACCCACATATACTAAACTCCCATCCCTCATATTTCTGCTGCTTCCAGCACCATGACTGTCCTTCAAGATGGAGTGAGGCAGCCTCTATTTGCTTAGAAACCAGTTATGAGTGGAATGAACTTTCAAGTTAGACAATGAAATCATTCTATATCTAATCATATCCACAATTCTCTTGATAACCACTTCTTCAGGGTACATTTCATTATTAAAAATCCTATTATTCCTAGCAAGCCACAGCTGGTAAATTGTGCAAGTAAAAACAAGCTTAGAAATAATAGTGCCCATAGAATTCCCCTTAACAGCTTTAGAGATATGTTCCACCAACTCAGGCCAAAGAAGACTAGGCCAAGATTCATTAATCATAGATTTCAGCTGACTCCACACTCTATCAGAGATAGGACAGTGAAAAAATAGATGATTATGATCTTCGTAAGTGTTCTGGAAAAAGACACAATTCACATGATGGGATAAACCAAGTAGATAAAGCCTATCCCCTGTATTAAGCTTTCAGTGAATAGCCATCCAAGTAACAAAGCTAGCTTTGGGATAATACGTGAGCCCCAAACAACATGAGCCCAAGGAACTTTGGCAAAAGATTTCCTCCTAGAATTCCAAGTAGATTTGATAGAGAATTCACCATTGGGGGCAGGAGTCCACAGAACTTTATCATCATCCTGACTGGGATGTAAGGGATAGAGGAATGTTATCAATTAACTCCTTAATTTCCCAAGAGCTAACCACAGGCCACTTCCAAGAGTTTTTCTCAATAACAGCACTGACCTTAGAATCACTATGAATAGCAGAATCATAGATGATCCTCTCACCAAACTTAGACCACAAAGAACCTAAAGTGTACCAATTATCATGCCAAAGGAAAGTATTACGCCCATTCCCAAAGATGTGTTTGATAAGAGGAAAGATAATAGGCCTAAAATTTAGTTTAGTAGTGCTTTGCTGGTGCTTCTTTGTGGGGCATTGAGTTCTGCATCTTTTTGTTAGGCTTTGTTTTGTTTGTTGTTTTCCTTGGGTAGGTTGCTTAGTTATTTTTTTTGGCTGGTTCTTTTCGCTAGGGTTAGCTTCTTGTGCCTCTTTGTTTTGGGTTGGTTTGTTGTTTGCCTTAGGAATGCCTCTTGTAATCTTGTATATTTCTTTGTTTTACTTTATAACTTGCCCAATGTAATAATAACAAAGATGTACACTCCAAAGAGAGGAGAGAGCCACTTTATTGACGACAAAGAGGTAGATTCATGAGGGAGGGGAGAGAGATAGATAGGTCCCAAATTTTTTTCCCTAAATTGATAGTGAAGGAGAAATTATTCAATACTTTTGGAACAATACTCTATTTCATTTGCAGGTAACACACCACAACACATATGGGGCTCACTTCACTCAACCCACAAAGGAAGAGGCACTCAACAAAGATATATCTTGAATTCACTCAACGCACAACCAAAGAATTCCCTCCCCAAAAGGCCAGCTTGACAACCTGTAGAGAAAACAATTAGTAAAAACATATGTGCTCACTTTCACTCAGCCCATATATAGGAACTCACATCACTCAAATATCCAAGAAATATAGTAACCTAACATATCTGGCCTCACCAATCTCAACCCTCATTCTCCTTACAAGCAGTACTAGCTAGACACTGCAGAGAAAACAATTAGATAAACATATGAGAACAATGCAATATGGATAAGCATTTTGGGCTCACAACACTCAACCCTCAACCTAAATATCACATCACTCAACCCTCTGCATCCCTGAAGAGGTACCAGCAGGACCTGCAAAGAAGCTCATTAGAGGAAATAAGGAGCAGCTCCAGCCAACAAGCACCCACAGCCTAAGGAGACCTCCAAGAGTAGTAAGTCCAAGCATATAAGATTCAGAGCGTTAGTGCCATAGTCATAAGAAAGCACCCCAGTTTCAGTACAAAGGAAGGGAGCCTCCATCTGTCCATAAACCAATCACTAGCGGCATTCTTATTAAAGTTCTTTCACAGAAAGAATTCTAAACCTTATAGGGTTGACAATTCTCCTCTGAAACACCTGGACAGGAGAGCTAATAGATTGAAAAATTCTAGAGTTTCTTTCCTGCCAAATACAGTAAACAGATAGGTTATTTGTTGTAGATAGAAAGAGGGGGGGGGGGGGGGGGGGGGGGAGATTGTCAATAGATTTCTAGCAAAGGTTTATTAGCTGATGTGGCTTGATTATGCTAGTCCTACTCCATAAATTTGTTATATATTTAATTATGTTTACTAATATTAAGTAATTGTGCAATCTGTTTTGTTTCCCTAGTTTTCCCATCCTGAGAAATTTCCTTGTTATGTTGGAAAGTTTTGACTGGCTGCTTGAATTTGGGCAGTTTTATGAACCAGCGGATTCTTGCAAACTTTAGATTTAAATGTTTTACTAAGTGCCAGATTTTGGCACTTAAGACTTCATTTGTACAAGTAATAGGAAAATTGATTCTGAACTTAAAGTTAGTGCCTAGAAATGAGTTTATGGTGAATTGGTGATCAGGACCCTATATCTGTCCATTTACTACTTATGTTATTGAATAATACATTATAATTATCACTACATTTGATAAGAGAGGAAACACTCTTTTTGGCAGTGGGATATATATTTAATGAAAATTGGAATATTACACCCTTAAATTAGCATTTCTTGCTTTAACTTCTCTAGACTTCGTATATAGTTGAGTAAAGAGAAAATCAAATAGAGTACGAACTGCAGTAATAGGCCTTAAGTACTAAATTTTAGTCTCAGGGCATTCATTGGAATTGTCGCATGTGGCTATCAATTCTATTGGTATCGTTCATTTCTTACATGCACAGCTCCTTAAGTGCATTATTAAGTTCCTCTCTAGAATTTAATCACATTTTGTTTACCGAGTGCAGATTGTGTACACTATTTGTATTGACATGGATAGAGAGGTCTATACAATGTAATTGATAATATGTTAATGTTTTTCTTGTTTATTTTTTTTGCAGATTGGTTTTTGATGACGTTTGGAAGCATACTTGCAAATCAAAATCAAGTGTTGAATTTTTTTTTTCCTGAACTGATACTTCTACAAATCAAGATCGAGTGTTGATGTTTTTTTATGGACTCCATGTTAGTTCATTTTGGGATTTGCTTTGATGGTTTTTTTGTTATACTTAATGGATTATTATTAAATTTGTTTGATGGATATATTTTGATTTATAATATAAATTGTATAGTGAATTTTTTTGTGGAGTGGTGTATAATAGCTAGTGGATTTCTTAGTACATTTAAAAGCCTTTTGGGATATGAACAGGGATATTTGTGAAATAATAATCTAAATTGAAATATAAAATATGGGACAAGTTTAGTGACGAATTTTTTTTCGTCATTTGTACTTGTTATTATGTGAAAGTGATTATTCGTCACTAATAAATATTTTTTGTGAAATTTATTGCAACTTATATATGAAAGTTTTCATTGATTTTGTTGTTTGGTGACTAAAAATTTCGTCACGGATATATATTTTTGTCACGAAATATATTTTGTTACCCATGTATGACGTTTGGAGACGAAAAATTTCGTCAACTTTACATCTTGCTGTGACGAAATTATTTTCTCATCAATGATCAACATGTGAAATTTATTTGTCAACTAAAGTTATAATATGGTACTGAATAATTATTTGGTGACAAAAATGAGGATTTTTTGCGACAAAATGTTATTTTATTGGTGACAAAAAGTTTCGTTACTGAAGTAATTTCATTGGTGACGAAATTATTTTTCGTCACGATGCTTTTTAGTGACAAACATTCAATGACGAAACCAGTGAGGAAAATATTTCCTCACAAATATCTATAGTGACGAAATTAGCTCTTTGGCGACAAAAAAAATTCGTCATTCAAGACCCAATTTATTGTAGGTTTATATATGGTCTACATTCCTTAATTTGGCATCTTACTATAGAATCAAGAGATTCTCTTGAATAATTCCAATTATCCTTCATCTTTTTGTCTTTTTTTTATCCTACTTTCATCTTCTTGACCACTAAAAGAAGTTTTCTCTGCATTTGTTTAAGCCGCTGCGTGCTAGTTTTCTTGGTCCCATCTATCTTACAAACCAGGGAGCTATTCTTTTTGCTTGTTCTAGTCTATACTTGCTGTGCTTATGTGCTGATCATCTAGTTTATGCAGGATATCTTGCTTGTGCTCGCTGTTCAAGCTCAGGAGTGCTTGTCCTTGTTGAACCAGTTTCAACTGTTAAAGGTGGAGATCAGCACCTAGCACCTCCTAAAACTGAACGATGTTCAAACTGTTCAGGTTCTGGAAAGGGTAGACATTTGGGATTTTGGTTTCCGTATTTGTTTAATGAATGTCACATGAAGCTATTTACTATTTGAGGGAGGTAGAATAGTGGATTTTGATGGTGCAATATATGGCTTATATGCATGGTTAAAACGGTTGCCTGATGAACTAATATGAGATTCTTGGGGAAGAGATTACGAAAACAAGAATGCTATTTCATCAGAAAAATAAATATCTAATTTAGAATGCTTAATGCTTTGAAGCCCTTGCGTTTATATTGTGCTAAATTACTGACTTCAACCTGCTTGAAATTAATCCTCTTATTTGTTTCCTATGCTGACATGTCCAACTATACCTTTGTTACCCCCATTGGTGAAATTTCTTCCTGTGCAGTAAGACTCTAGACCTGCTTTGACAGTAGCTGAGCTAGAGATGTTTATTTATTTATTTATTATTTTATTTTTAAATTTATTATTTATTTAAGTTGGCTGCTAAATGAGGAAGTTATTTGATAAACTGGTGAGCTCCAACCCGTGACTTTTGAAATTTTTATTTTTATGAGTAAGCTAAAAGTTTCTCTAACACCTTTTCATTTGGCAAGTCTTACCATTGGGCCATGCCACCCTTTTTCCATTTCATACCCCTAATTACTAAAATATTCTGCTGCCGAGCTTTTTGTGGTTCTGCTGCCTAACTTTTTTGTGGTTCCTCGAGGTTAACTATTATGACCATTATACATTATGTTTTTTTTTCATAAGCCTGCTACTCCTTTATTTATCTTTTTCAAGTTTTTGTAAATGGAAGAAAGCTCATGGTTGTCAAACTTTATTTTGACAGTGAATCATGTGCTTGGGTTTTAATTGGGACTGACATAAATATTCTGCTACTTGCTAAGTTCGCAAAGCCTTTAATGGGACCTGCCCGGATAGTCATAAACAGCATCCTCATTAAGGGTGAAGTATGTAGTTTTCTTTTCTCTTTTTTACTTACCTTTGATATCTAAAATTCTGAATTATCGTTCTTTGCCACCACTAGTGTAAATCAGGTAATGTTACAGGCTCAACTCCTCATTCACATATAAGATGGTGGGATATGTGGTGGGTAATTCCTGGGTCGATTGAGGCTTTGTTTCAGTGGTGGGCAGGGGCTTTGGTTAAGAAAAAAGAGGTGAAGGTGTGGAAAATTGTGCCGCAAGTTTTATTTTGCCAATTTGGTAGTTGAGGAATGATATATTGTTTAACAGTGGCCATCCTAATTTTGATGATTTGGAGGACATTGTGAAGACCAGGATTGCATTTTGGGCTAAGAACAATTTACCAGGTGTGCAGTACGGAGTGCATGATTTTGTTCATAATCTTCAACAGGTCAGACATTGCTTGAGGTGAAGGGTGTTTACTGGGGCACTGTGGTGGCAGTGTTCTGGGACGCCTTGTGCTGGTTTTGCTGTCAAGTCCTGCTGTTGCTGTGTGTGTAGTCCAGTTGCTGGGTGCGTAGTCCCACTGCTGTGGTCTTGTTATGGGAAGCCCTCTGCTGGTGTTTTTGCTGTTATGAACTGCTGCTGCTGGTCCTATAGTTGCTGGTTCTCTTGTTGCTGGTGTTTGCTGTCATGTGTGGTAACAGTTTGCAGTAGTAGTGTGCTGCTGTAGCTGTGTACTTGGTGCACTTATCAGTTTGTTAGCAGTCCTGTTATAGCTTCTGTGTTGTTTGCTTGCTGGCTTGTCATGCAGTTGCTAATGTTTGCGGGGTTGAATTGCTGTTGCTGATGTTTGCTGGGTTGACATGCTGTTATAGCTGTTGTTTTGCTACCTTGGGTGCTGTTGGTGCTGCTGTCTATTGGTGCTGCTTGTTGCTACCTTGGGTGTTAAATACTGGTGCCTCTTCCTGTGGCAAGGAGTTTGATGGTGTATTGTTTAGAAGTTGCTGGAAGATTTTACAAGGGAAGGAGTTGGCAGAGTTGGATGGTTGTCCTTGCGGTGTGGTTGGTCTGTTTTTCACTGTTTTTCTTTTCGTTTTTCTGTTTTGGATTGGTTTCTCGCCAATCTGTGGGTTTAGTGCTACCCTATGATTGTGCTTCCTCCTTGGTGCCAACCTAGTTGGGATTCTGGAGTTTAGCTATGATGTTTTTTGCACTTCCCTTCTTTATTGATGTTTATTGTTGCTTGTATTTGCTCGCCTCATCAATAAAGTTTCCCTTTTCTTGCTAGTCAAAAAAAAAAAAAAAAAAAACACATTCACATAGTGAAAAGGGGGAAATAAAATAAATTAAAAAAAATAAAAGATTTTTTTTCTGTTACTTTTTGGGAAGTGGAAATTGCATCAATAAAATATCTAAATTACTTAACTAAACTATGTTAGGTGATATTATGTTTTGTTCTTTTATGTGTGTGTATTAGTGGTGGACATATATTTTAAAGGGACGAGTGTTTTGAAAAAAAATTCCTTTTACCTAGTTCCAAATACAATATTAGAGTGAATTTATGACATGAATGTCTGCCTGATGTAGTGAAGAGCATGGATGTAAGACTCTCTCTAGCTATAATTTGATATAGTGTTTTCATCTAGGCTATGTTACATTTAGACACTTGGGCTATTAAAGCATGAGAACATGCGTTAAATTTGATGTTATTCATTTTATTCAAATAATACCAGAGCTTTGCTTTGTACTCTCAATCTACTCCTAGTACCCTGTTTTGTTGTAGTGTTGATACAATTTATGTAGTTGGTGTGTTTTACCTCTTTTGTTGTTGATCTAATTGTTCTTGTTGTTGATCTGATTGTTAATGTGAATGCCCATTTTCTTATTAACAGTTAAATCTTGAAATTGTCAACTAGCAAGATGAGTGGAGAGGTACTTTATTTCTCATTTAACATAAAATTGAATTTATAACCAATTGCTGTCCCTATTATTTCTTATTTTTCCTTGTGTATTGCACAGAATTCAAAAAAAGCCGAGAAAAGAATTAGGAAGGAGCGTGAAGCTATAATTGCTACGACAATGGATGATCTTTAAGATGTAATAGGAAGTACAGTTGCATGGCTTAGTCAATTCATTTTTTTGGACTAAATATTAGAATAATTGATTTACGATTTGTAGTTATGCTTTTTGGATATTTAAAGTCATATTTTAGAAATTAGTAAATCTTATGATTTGGATACTTTTCTTGGTTTGTATGTTTGAGGTTGTTATTAGCTTGATATGATTGAAGTTAAGGATGGAAGTTAGTATGCAGATTGTTTGGTGTATGGATATTAGATTTTTTTGCTTACTTCATAGTTGTTGCTTTCTGCTTGGTTTGTTCACATATTGCATTTTATAAGCTACTATTTGCATAATGTTAGGCAATGTTATATTTTTGTATATATATTATATATTAAAAATAACATTCTAAGGCATATAAAATTATGTCATGAGCAGTGTAATAAAAAAATGTTGTAAAAGATTATATACGGCATACAAAGTACGTCATAAATATATTAAAAATGACCTTTTAAGGCCTACAAAATCATGCTGTGAAACGTGATGATTTATGGCATGCAAGAAAATACGGTAAAATATTATATATAACATACAAAGTTTGTCACAAATATGTTAAAAATAATCTTCTACGACATTTAACATTATGCCATGGAAAGTAGGATGATTTATGACATGACAAAAATGTCGTAAAAAATTATATACGACATACAAAGTATGTTATTAATGTTTAATTTATTACTTTTTACAACTTTATCTGCATGCCGTAAATAATACTCAACTTTTCACGGCATGTCATATAATGGCATTTGTATACATGCCGTGAAATAGTTTTTGCGGCATGCATTGTAAGCTGTGAAAAATCAATTTTGTTGTAGTGGTTATTGACCAAAATTTTTTGTCACAAAAATGCTTATGCTGATTAAAAATAACTTTTTTGCAGTAAAAATTTTAGTCGGCCAAAAGTGTAACTTCTTGTAACATTCTAAAATTCAGTTTCTCAGATCTGTTTTTGGGTTTATAGACTATCTGGCAGTCTATAAATACCAGACCCATCTTGTTCCATTTTCTTCACATTCTCTTCTATTTTTCCCCACCATAGATTGGCATGGCTGCACTTACCCCTGTGCTTCTCTTTCTTCTCTTTCTCTCTGCCAATTCTGATGAAAGTTCAAATTTGGATTCATCATGCTTTTCAGCCATTCCCATTTCCAACTCGGTTGCTGCTCTCTACGTGTTTGGGGACTCCACCGTTGATGCCGGCAACAACAATTTCATGAACAATGCCGTGAGGGTTAATTTTTTGCCTTATGGCATTGATTTCAGCAACACCCCCACTGGCCGTTTTACCAACGGAAAAACTATTGCTGATTTCATTGGTATTATATTACTCGTCCGTTTGGTTTGGTTTTATTCTCGTTATAAGTAGTAAATGTTTTAAATTCAATTTTCTGTGTTGTGATGTGATTCGTGAAGCGATATTATATAATCTTTCACTACCCCCTCCGTATTTGAGCTTGACGGAAGCACAAAGGAAGACCGCCTTGGACGGCATCAATTATGCTTCTGCTGGGTGTGGTATCTTCCCCAACACCAAACCACCCGGGGTGAAATATTTGCAACTTTTCTTGCTTCTTGTGAATTGTCTAAATCTGTATTTTTTTTTTAGACTTTTTGTTTTTAATATATGTATATATTTACAATTTACCCAACCATTGTTAACGTTACTTTATGGGAGAGGTTTCTCTGCAATTCACATAGGCCATGTTTGTTTGGGTGGACATGAGCTTGGAATTGGACTAATAGTCCAATAAAATTATTAATCCGATGTTTGGTTAAACAATTAAAGTACGGACTAATTATTTTAAACTTGCCTATTAGTTAAGATAGGATACATAATCCAACGAATTCGTAGTCCTAGGACTATTAGTCATAGGAATGCTAATCCAGTCCGCCCAAACAAACATGGCCATAGTGGATTGGAGTGTGTTGTAGGATTCGTGGGGTTCACCACGGATTTCGTTTCGATAATTTGAATCGTTGATTATGTAGAGTTCATCGAGTACTTCAAACCTGCAAAAAATAGATTAATCAGATATAGATAGCCTCTTGATCGGAATACACTTTTGTTAATAATTTATTTTTAAAATCATATTACCATTGACAAAAATGTATTCCGATCAAAGGACTACCGATATCCGATCAATGTGATTTTTTACACACATGAAGTACTTGACGAGTTCTATATATTCAACGGTTCGAATAATTGAAACGGGATTCATGATGAGCCCTACCAGTTCAACAACATGTTCCAATCCACTGTGGACGGGAGAGAAGTCTCTCCCTAATTTAATTCCTCTTGGTTTCTCAGTTGGATTGCTGGAGTTTGCAAACACAAATTGAGGTATTTAACAGGACTGTCCAGGAAGATCTGCCATGTATGATTGAAGATCCACAAGAGCTCGCTGAGTATCTTGCAAATTCCATATTTTTCATCTCCATGGGGACCAATGACTACACCTTAAACTTTAACAACCACCACGACCCTGAATATTTTGCAAATTCTCTCTTAATCCACTTTCGATGGTGTTTGCAGGTAAACTTTTAACTAATTGCATTCAAATCAGATTGTTGATTTTTAACACTATATTATTGCTATTAATCGATGATCAACTGTAATTTAAGTGTGAAAGATTATAGCTTCCATGGCTATGGATTGGGT
The DNA here is from genome assembly GCA_036172215.1 of Camellia granthamiana. NCBI lineage: Eukaryota > Viridiplantae > Streptophyta > Magnoliopsida > Ericales > Theaceae > Camellia > Camellia granthamiana. The sequence goes on along the minus strand of CM069913.1, from coordinate 75,936,099 downwards.
TAGAGTCTAACCTAACCATCCTTTAATGTTTTCATTATTGCAAGACACTATATAACATTGGAGCCAGAAATCTAGTGGTGAACAACATAGGTCCTCTGGGATGCTTGCCTTCGATGATAAACAAGACAGGAAATGGGCAGTGCGATGAACAGATGAATCAAAATATCATGTCATACAACTCTCAACTTCCTCAGATACTAAAAAATATCCAGGATGAATATCCTAATGCTACCCTCACTCTGGCCAACAGCTATGATTTTCTTCAAGATATATTGGCTGACACTGAAAAATATGGTAACTATTTTTCTTTTCATTATTTTTTCAATTGACAAATAATTAATTTCTGGTCATTATCAATTTTTTTTAAATATCATTTCGCTGTAAAGTAGCTATTTTCGTCTCCTGCATGTGTGTTGTGTTGTGTAGGGTTTATAGATGTAAAAGATCCGTGTTGCGGAGACTATGTTCAAGGGGAACTAGCTTGCATCCCAGATTACTCTACACCATGTGACAACAGATGTCACTCTCTCTTCTTTGATGCCAGCCACACCAGTGAATTTGCAAATTGTATCTTTGTTCGAGACATGCTTATTATTAAAGATTGAGGTTCAACAAGTTTGCTAGTTTATTTTTAATTATGAGTGGTATGGTAGTAAGAGTATGGGATGAAAACAAGCTCTTGTCTCTGAAGTTATTATGGACACTCAAATGATTTGATTATTTTTTTTTTTTTGGGTGAATGTGATTTGATTATTTAATCTACACTTAGGCTTGGTTTGGGGTACACTAAATAATACAAAAAGTCAAAAAGTCACTATCCTATTTAAGTCACATTATCTTATTTAAATCACATCACCTCTCTAACACATTACATCAAACCCAACCCATATAAGCCAATGGCCTCGTTTGGGAAGTGGCTATTTTAGTAGGCTATTTGGCTTTTTGGTTATTTTAGTAGGCTATTTTAATTTTGTGTTTGGGAAGATGAGATAAATTTTTAGTTGAGTTGTTGTCTTGGGAAGTGTGTTGAAATGATGTTTAAATATAAAATGACAAATTTATCCCTAAAAATATATTTTTTTAAATTGATTTCAAGGGATAAATAAGTAATTTCAGCAATGATGGAGATGTTTGACACTTGACAGTGTAGGCCGGCCCTACACTGTCACCTGTGCAGAGGCTATTTTTTTTTTTTTTTTTTTTGAAAATCTGTAACAGGTTGCTACAGTGCTTGACTTTTGGGTTAATTTTCTAAAAGAGGCTATAATAGCCTAAACCTCCGTTTGCCAAACACCCCCAATAAGTCAAAAAGTGTACTTTTTTAGAACATCCCAAACCAACCCTTAATCTAAACTTCATTCTTCTACACTTCATTTTTCTTAGCATCCTGCTATTATTTTATTTATTTGTTTTTTATTTTGATTCTATAAGTTTGCGTGACGTGGGGGAATAATGTCACGTGGTATTTTACAAGCATCTAAGAAAATTTTCAAAGTTTAAATGTCATCGGTGAGTTTTAGAATAATAGAATCAAGGAATGGACACTATATTCATGGGTGGAAACAAAAGACTAGTTTAGAGACTCAAAATTTGAATCCTTAATTCAATCTACAATGATGTGACAAGAGAGATAGACTCTACACAACTGAAGAATGACAAACTAAAAGTTTATATGTATAATGCCACATCATTGTAGGTCACATTGTGAGAGATTTTTTATGGGTTTTAAACATTTTCCTAAATGAGAAATTATGTCTACGGAGACCCATGTGATTGTGTGAAAAAAGAAAAAGGAAAAAAGAATTGGTACATTGCCGATAGAGAGTAATTTCTTACATGAGGTTTGTGAAAAAATTACTTTATGAGAAAAAAAACAAACAAATAAATCTAATAATTTTTTTTTTCTTTTTAATTCTTTTCTAAATTTGTGAAATATTAGTAAAGCTATTTTGTTGGTTGACAATATCTAGGAAATAAAATGTAAGCGTACTTTTTATTTTTGAAATAAAAATAAAAAGAAATGACCTATTCTATAAATAAAATTAAGTAAATCTTTTTTTTTTTATAACTCAGGTATCCCCAACCCTCCGATTTTTAGGGAAGCCAGGACTAATCCTGAGGGGTATTTAGCCGGTGGGAAGCCGGACACCCTTGCGCAAACTGCTGCAGGCACTCACTCAGTGGGGAATCGAACCTGGGACGTGCGCCTTACCCACACAACCCAGGCAACGCCCTAACCACTGGGGCAACCTGCCCCACCTAAAAATTAAGTAAATCTTATTGATGCTAAGTAGCATATCAATTAGTTAGAAATCATCTCATTATACATTGTGAAACATTAATGAAATATAAAATTAATAGAAAGATTTTGAAAAAATTAAGAGACAATCCAATGATACATTTTACAAATACTTATGAATACAGAGCTAGTAGCGTAATTTTCCAAAGACTGGGGTTGGCGATGGCACCCCAGTCCCACTGTAGGTCCGCAATTAACTATATTTTTCTTCCTTTTTTTTTTGTTGTTGTTTTTGGCAACAATTTTATATTTATGTAGATGATGTTTCTGGGCGACAAGTAGTCTGTAAAAGAGACAAAAAAAAGAACGTGAAACAAAAAGAGAAAACTAAATTCATTTCAACTTAGCTATCATGGATCATTTTAGTCTTAGAGTTTCTCCAATGGTTAGCAAAATTCAATAGCTACAGTTATATTTTAGCAATGAATCATGTAAAAAAATTATAATTTAACATTTTTTTTTTTTGAGGAATAATTTAACAATGTTTTTCCAATGATCAGGTTGCTATTTTGCTCAGATTAATTATTAGTCTTTCAACTACTATTTTTCAACCATTACGCTTCCAACGCTACCAAAAAAAAAAAAAAAAAAAAAAAAAAAAAAAAAAAAAACAAGAAAAAGAATTTGTTTCTTATATTTTCTATTATTTTTTTTTCGTGGTCCATTCGAAGTCATAAAATTTATATTTTTTTGTGCTTCTTCTTCTTCTTCTTCTTCTTTTTCTTTCTTTTTTTTTTTTTTTTTTTTTTTTGTAGAGTTAATTGTGCTATTTCTTAATTTTTTTATTTTTGAAAATTTCGTTGAGATGTAGAATGTTTCATGGAAACTTTGTTGACATGACATATTTCACTATAACTAGACCTTGTGCTAAATTTGACATATGGTATATGTATGTGTATCAATTGGTAACAATTGTAAGGAAATGTTAGAATATAAAGTCTCAAAGGAATTGATAAGAAATCAATGCATGACAGAGGAACACAAGGAACAATTAAGTTTTAAACATCTTCAACAATCCCACATGATCAAAAATTAAAAAAATTCAAAAAAATAAAATAAAATTTTGGACTTAACCACGTGTCTTGATGTTGATGTCTTCTGGACTTGAATGTGAGTCGTTGGTGTAAAGCAGTTAAGTCTTGAGTTCACCTCTAAATAATTCAATAATGCTAGTATGCTACACATAATTTAAAGAGAAAATATATATGGGAGAGAAAAATAGGATTTCATTATCCTACCTTAACAATTATTTTGAAAAACATTAAGTATTTTGATTTTACAGTTTTCAAAAATAATTTAAGAGTTTTTAATTCATATTTTTTTATTTTTGGTGAATTGTTTTTAAATAAATTAACCATTTTTTTTTTATCCACTTAATCTCAATATATACTGAAAAAGTAGAAAATTTGTGAAATTTTAAAAAAAAATTTCACTAAATACATTTTTTTTTTCTAATGCATTTTCGTCTTTTTTTTAATATTTATTGAATTCTTTTTAAAAAAAAATTTATAAAGATTTTATTTTTTAAATATATTTAAATTATACATTTAAAAATAAAAATAAAACTCAAAAATTCAAAAATTATTTTAAAAACTCAATTCCAAACTGGCATTGGAAACTTTTAAACATATAAAGAATTCAAAAATTCATTATATGTCGCTTGCAAGATATAATTGTTATGACAGACATCATTTCCATTATGCCAACTTTTACAGGTTCGCTAATGGAGAGAACAGATCCTTTTTGTATACATTACTCATAAATGGACTGACACCGTTGCAGATCTCTTCCAGGTAGGAATATCAGCCCAATGAGCCATTTCCATTTTTGTTAGGAACAAACTTCTTGTTGAAAAATAATCCCGGTAAATTAATTAATTTAAATAAATATCAAAAACAAAATTCAATATTCAATAAATAAAAACCAAGTAACGGAAAATACTTACAGTACTATAAACAAAACACAAAATAAATAACAGATGTGTGATTGAGTGTCACGACCCAAACTGTAACAACCCTCACTTTACTCTAGTCATACTTGCCTTTATTACATGATCTTGTCTTGATATGTTGCATTTGCAAATCTTGATTTGTCTTGCATAAGTGGTACTTGCATGCTTTGTTCCTTGTTTGGTGCGTGTTTAGCCGAGGTCATCCTAAACCTAGGTCGCACCTTTGAACCTCTTACGCTTAGTACTATCTTGGAACCACTTTGGTTGACCTTCCCTTCTACCCTGGCGTCTTAGCCAAGATGTCATCTAGGCCGAGATGTTACCACCTAGGCATCCTAGATCTTGATCCTTGCACCTAGTGGTCTTGTTCTGGACTGGTATAACCTAGGTCGAGGTGTGGCACATCTAGGCCGAGGTGTGGCACATCTAGGCCAAGGTGTGGCACATTTGGACCATGCGTTATCCATCCTGGCCGAGATCATTGGGATCCCTTTTGCCGGAGCCGATGTTTTAACCCGAGATCTCCCCTTGCCAGAACGCCCATACCACCTTACTTGTTTTACTCACTTTGTTATACCTTTTTGTCTTGTCATTCAGTCACCTTTTTGAGGAAACCCAATCCGGCGCTGCCACGTGTCCCAGTAGAGGGTTAAGTCTGCTGGCAGTAGAGAAAACATATCATTTGCTACAAATCTTTGTTCTTGAGCAGAGAGAAGCTCTAGGAAGAGGAAGGGGAGGTTTAGAGTGAGAGAGTAGATTTTCAAGCTTGATCTTCACACCTTTAGCCGTTAGATTCATGTTTTGAGGTTAGAATCTTGATTTACTCTTGTTGTTCTTATTGTTCATCTAGCTGCATTGCATGATCGAGCATGATCCATAAGTCATGCATTGATTTAAAGTTCGGTTTAAAGAAAGAGAAATGTTGTTCTTGAGTCCGGTCTTTTTCCCATTTGATTATTGTATCCGGACTTGCGTTCCGTGGATTCCGCTGTTATATTTGTTGTTGTTGTCCTTTAATTCCTTATTCTCGGGTTATAGGATGTGTTTAGCAGGTTGGTTGCAGATTGGTTGGGTTTAGAAACCAAGTCTGCATGTTCAGTTTTTGGCTTGGTCGCTCGAGCGAGCTTATCTTCGCTCGAGCGAGGTCTTCCTTTTTGGTTCGTCGCTCGAGCGAGCCTTTCTTGGCTCGAGCGAGGATTGCGTCCAGTACCTAGACCTGAACGCAGTGTTTCTTCGCTCGAGCGAGCTTTTCTTCGCTCGAGCGAGGTCAGTTTCTTGTGTCTGGTCGCTCGAGCGACCAGGTCTTCGCTCGAGCGAGCCTGTCCAGTATTTAAACACAACAGCGGGATTTTTAGGGCAGTTTTTCATTCTTTTTGATCTCAAACCCTAAAGTCCGACTTTTCTTCTTCTCCAAACACCTTTTCTCCTAGGTTTGATCTAGTTAGGGTGTGTTTCTACCCTAGTTCTTTTACAAATAAGGTAGAGGAGAGTGAGGGCTTTCATTTAATCTGAACAAACTTGGATTTGGAGCACTTTGAAGTTTTGGGCATCATCTTCATCTTCTTCTTTTGAGTTATATCTTCGAGGTAGGGATTTCCTACTCCATTTATACGTTTTAATCCTAAGTAGTGGTATTTTGGTATGTGGGGGTAGTTTGGTAATTTTGGGAGAAACCTTAGGGTTTGTCATAGACTAATTTATATAATTAATTTAAGGGAAGATTGTGATATTGGGTAAATTCATGAGATTGGGGAATTTAGTGATTTAATGTTGTATTTGGTTAGTTTAAATACTTACCTTGAGAATGTTGAAATTACATGTGTTGCTATATTTATTTCTTGTTTAGAAATAATTGTTTTGGGCTATCGGTGGAGGATAGCCATGATTGTTGTAGACATTGCATGCGGATTAGGCAAAATTGAAACTAATCATTTGGTTAAGTTGTCGAGTATAAAGGTTGGAATAATACATTAAATTTATGTATTGATTTATTGTGTATATGACTTTATGTTTATATGCATTACTTGTGTATGGAAGGAGATAGGGGATGTACTCCACGGTTTAGGGGAAGATGGGGGATGTACCTCTAAACCGGTTAATGATTATGGGAAGATAGGGGATGAACCCAGGGTTGCTGCTTATATGCGCGCCTATAGCAGAGATACAGCTCATATGCTTATCTATTTGATATGATACATCATCAAAATATGTATCTGTTGGGAAGTATGGAAGTGAATTTGATTGTGATTGATACAATACCAACTTGTGTATTTGTTATGTTATATGAGAGGTTTAACTTGATGTGTTATCCCTGTTGAATTGGAAAGATTGATAATAAGAGATGAAATCCCCGTTGAGTTATTTGGGCCAGGTTCTGAGCCATAGTTGGAAGGTGAGTTATGCCATAGACAAAGTGTCATAGGCAGTGTAGACATTTGTGTCATGAAATTGTAAATGGATTATTTTGTGTTAACCATGTATCAGATGCTACTGCTTTAGTTAATCCTTATGCTTGGTTTAGTATTTCTCTACTGGGCTGTGGCTCACCCTATATGGGAACTTCATTTTCAGGTTCAGGTGGTTCACTACCTCCAAGGACTTAGCTTGTGAGGATTTGGACTCGAAGACTTGTTTTATTTTATTTGTTTTATTTGAACTTTATGTAAACATTCAAGCCTAGGGCTTTATTTGTATTTGAGTTAGAACTCATGGAATTGTGTCCAAGTGTTGGCTTGGCAAGATGTAAGCCCGTAGGGCATTTATTATGATGTTTTATTTCGTAATACTCTGATGATTGAAATAATATAATGTTTTCTTTTAATAATGCATGTCATGTTTTATATTTAATGGGTTAAATTTTGAGGGCGTTACAAGTTATGATTTTAGCATTCATGTTCATGTTCTTCATGTTCTTGATCTCCAAAGAGAAACCCAGATTTTCTAGACTTCATCTCCTAAAGGTGGTCGTCGAGATCACACCTCGGCCATGAGGTGTGGGACCTCGGCCTAGACCCGGTTGGTACCCAGTATGTTTTCCCGAGATGAAAAACAGTGTTTTAACTCCCAGCATGTTTTGCTTTGTTTTGACTTTGTTTTGAAAGAAATGCCGAGATCATTCCCTGTCATGTAAAGCTTATTTTAAGAATGCATTTCATATCCATCTTTGAGCATTCCTTCTTGTCCTCTTGAAGTGCATTCAATAGACCTTGCCATGTGTTGTAGGATTTGGACCCTTGCTTTGACCCCGGCATCCGAAGAACTAAGTGAGTGGTATTTTTAAGAAAGCTATGTTATAACGTTTTGATAAAGCTTTGCTTTGCCTCGTTTTGAAGAAGTATTTGTTAAGCATGAATGATTATCTCTATTTTGTGTATCAAGTATTAGCTTTGTTTTGGATGACATTCTTGGAAAGTCCGTACGTGCTAGTGGACTCTAAGCTTTTGTAGCACAAGTCTGTACGTACTGGTGGACTCTAAGCTTTTGTAGCACAAGTCCGTACGTGCCAATGGACTCTAAGCTTTTGTAGCACAAGTCCGTACGTGCTAGTGGACTCTAAGCTTTTGTAGAACAAGTCCGTACGTGCTAGGGGACTTTAAACTTTTATAGCACAAGTCCTTACGTGCTAGAGGACTCTAAGCTTTTGTAGCACCTTTGTTAACGTCATCCCTTGTATTATTGATGCTAGTGAGCATGTCTTGAAACTTTGAAAGATTTGATAGATGAACTTGATTCGCCCCTTGATTTTGTGCAAGTTATGATATGTATTGTTTCGACAAGTATCTCGGATATCAATCATGCAAAACCTTTATTTCTAATATCATTCACTGAGTATCCAAGCTCACTCTCTCTATATATATGTAGGTGACGAGCAAGAAGGCAGTGACGCCTAGATGTGTTTTGCTGATGTGTTTTTGGATTCGTGTTTTGCAACATCTTGAAGATTATGCTTCTTGGCTTTGTATTTCATTTCTTTTATATATGTCGGCTTGAGAAACCTTTTGATCAAGATGTAAAATTCATACTTTATTTTATTTGTATCCAAGCTGTAAGACTATGTTAAGATGTATGCCATTCCATTTAATCTATGCACCGCTCTTATGGACTAATTAGATTTAAATTTATTGCTTCCGCACTTGTAAGCCCCATCATTTGTATACTCTGATTGTGTGTGAATCTTGTAAGTTGGCCTTGAGTAATCTCGGATTACTGGCCATCACGGCACCATTCTACTAGGGGCGGAATGGGGTCATGACAGATTGGTATTAGAGCACGAGTTCCTTATAGTATGTTATTCATACGCTTTGAGTCCTAAAGAGCATAGGATTTTCCTTAGAATGATATTAGGATTGCATCATATTGCTTGCTACTTGACAAGGTGTGCATTATCTCGACAAAATTATTTGTTGTCTGTATACATGTTTATTTGCTCATTTTGTTTTAAAGTCATATTTTGCATACTCTTAGCATCATGAGAAGGGGTAGACCTCCAATTGGCCGAGATCATTCTGAGGATAGATTGGATAGGTTGGAGAGATTGGTTAAAGGTTTGGTCCGTGAGTTGAGACAACCTAGACCTCAAGACACTAGTACTACTTCTACCCAGGCCGAGCAGACAAACGGACGACATGCAGTTCCACCTCCTCCAGCGCCGCAGGTGCCTCCACAGCAAGCTTTATATGGGGACGGCACCATAGCCTTGATCAGAGAGTTCAAAAAGATGAAATCGCCGAGATTCCAAGGGGGTATAGAGCCGATGAAAGTCGAAGCGTGGGTTTTGGAATGGAGAAGCTGTTTGAGATTTTTCCCAATACCGACGCCCAGAAGGTGTCATTAGCAGCATTCACGTTAGATGACAACGCACGAAGATGGTGGATGATGATCCGAGAAAGTAATCCAGGTTTGACTTGGGCTAGATTTTTGGAGTTGTTTTACAACAAGCATTTTCCCCTTAGTGTCCGAGACCGCAAAACCACAGAGTTCCAGACTCTGACACAAGGCAACAAGACAGTGGCGAAGTACGACCGTGCATTTATCGAGTTGGCGAGATACGCGCCTCATATGGTTGATGACGAATACCGAAAGGCTAGGAAGTTCGAAAGTGGGTTGCGTGGACCGATACAGGACTGAGTAAATATGCTCAACATGCCGACTTACGCCGGAGTACTAGACAAGGCCATCCTAGCAGAAGCCAACTTAAACCGATACTAGAGTTCAGGAGAGAGCCAGAGGAAGAGGCAGAATTATGATAATTGCCGAGTTCCATTTAACACCAAGAAAAAGACGAATGTGGGCAGCTCCAGCAACTCGAATCAAGAGGGTGATACTAAGCCGACGTGTGCAAGTTGTGGAAAGCCGCATTCCAAAGTTTGTCATTGGGCATCAGGAGCCTGTTTTGAATGTGGTGAAATGGGTCATCGTGTGAAAGATTGTCCGTAGGCAAGGACTGATGATGGTAAGAAGGATGGGAGTACCTCGGGCTCTGCACAGAGAAAAAACATCGGGAGGGCACAGACGAGACAGGGCAGAGTTTTTGCATTAGTGCCAGGAGACACCCAGAGTGCTGAGACAGTAGTGTCAGGTACCCTTCCCATTTGCTCTCAAGATGCTTACATATTAATTGATTCGGGTTCTACACATTCATTTGTATCTGTTAAGTTTGCCGAGAAGTTGAATAGAGAATTAGAACCCCTTGGTTATGTGTTATCTATATCTACTCCATCTGGGAGAACTATGACTGTTGCATCCATTTATAGGGCGTGTGTTGTTGTGATTGAGAATGTAGAGTTATTAATTGATTTGATGCCGTTGAACATAAGTCACTTTGATGTCATATTGGGGATGGATTGGTTAGTAAGGAATCATGCATCCATCGACTGTGTTTCCAAAAGTGTCACATTGAAACCCTCGAACCTAGCTGAGGTTACGTTTCAGGGAAGAGGAGTAGTATCCCCACCCTACTTGATCTCATCCATGAAGGGCTACAAGTTGATTCAAAAAGGGTGTCAGGGTTATTTGTGTAGTATACTAAGCAATCTGAATGGAAACGTTGAGTTAGCCGACATCCCGATTGTTACAGAATTCCCCGACGTCTTTCCAAATGATTTGCCTGGCCACCTAGTCGATGGAGAAATAGAATTTACTGTTGACGTCATGTCAGGAACCCAGCCTATTTCTAAAGCACCCCATAGAATGGCCCCAGCCGAGCTTAAGGAATTGAAGCTGCAGTTACAAGAATTGTTAGATACTTTATTAGGCCGAGCACTTCACCTTGGGAAGCCCTAGTTCTGTTTGTTAAGAAAAAGGATGGTACCCTTCGCCTTTGTATTGATTACCGAGAACTGAACAAAGTGACCATTAAGAATAAGTACCCGCTGCCGAGGATCAATGATCTGCTTGACCAATTACGAGGAGCATGAGTCTTTTCAAAAATTGATCTCAGGTTGGGCTACCATTAGCTCAAGGTTAAAGCCGAGGATGTTGAGAAGACTGCTTTTCGGACAAGATATGGCCACTACGAATTTTTGGTTATGCCCTTCGGAGTAACTAATGCTCCTGCAGCATTTATGGATCTGATGAATAGAGTCTTCAAGCCGTACCTAGACGAGTTCGTGGTTGTTTTCATCGATGATATATTGATCTATTCCAAGAGTGAAGTTGAGCATGAGAAGCATCTGAGACTTGCCTTACAGATTTTGAGGGACAGAAAGTTATATGCCAAGCTTAGCAAGTGTGAGTTTTGGCTTTCTAGCATTTCATTTTTGGGGCATGTGATTAATGAAGAGGGTATCTCTGTTGATCCAAGTAAGATTGAAGCCGTCGTGAATTGGCCGACACCGTCCAATGTGTCCGAGGTTTGTAGTTTTCTGGGTTTGGCAGGTTATTACAGGAAGTTTGTGAAGAACTTTTCAAAGATTGCAATACCTTTGACGCAACTAAATCAGAAAGGAGTGGCGCATGAATGGACCGAGGATAGGGAATCAGCCTTTCAGTAGCTAAATACGAGGTTAGTCACAGCACCAGTTCTTGCACTGCCAACAGGTAATGAGGAATTTCAGATCTATAGTGATGCTTTGTATAAGGGTTTGGGATGTGTGTTAATGCAAGGGGGTAAAGTCATAGAGTATGCATCTCGTCAATTGAAACCTCATGAAAAGAATTATCCTACCCATGATTTAGAACTAGCAGCCGTGGTATTTGCTTTGAAGATTTGGCGTCATTACTTGTATGGAGCTTCTTGCCAAGTTTTCACAGATCACAAGAGTTTGAAGTACTTATTCACCCAGAAGGAATTAAATATGAGGCAAAGAAGATGGCTCGAATTACTGAAGGATTACGACATGCAGATTCAATATCATCCAGGTAAAACAAACTCAGTGGCCGACGCGTTGAGCAAGAAGTTAGTTGGGAACCTAGCATATTTGTCAATGACTTCAGTAGAACCGACTGTCATTGAGGAAGTGAAGACCGGGCAAATGGAAGACAGATTCTTCAGGAAGGTGATTGATGAGATTGTCACTAAGCCGAGGTTAGGGTATACCGTCGAAAATCAAGTACTCAAGTTTGAAGGAAGATTGTGCGTGGCCGACGTCCTAGAGTTGAAAATGAAGATTTTACAGGAAGCCCATGGTTCCAAGTTTGCCGTTCATCCAGGGAGCACCAAGATGTACCAAGACATGAAGCAGACCTTTTGGTGGCCAAACATGAAAAGAGAAGTAGCAGAGTTTGTATCTCAATGTTTGTATTGCTAGCAAGTGAAAGCAGAACATCAGAGACCAGCAGGACTTCTTCAACCTTTGTCAATTCCTAAGTGGAAATGGGAACACATCTCCATGGATTTTGTGGTTAGTTTACCGAGGACACAGAAAGGTATGGACTCGATTTGGGTTATCGTCGACAGATTAACTAAGTCAGCACATCTTGCTTGTTCAGACTACATTCAACGCTGACCAACTTGTTGTACTGTATATGAATGAGATTGTTAGACTTCATGGAGTGCCGATGTCCGTTGTGTCAGACCGAGATCCGAAGTTTGTTTCTAGATTTTGGCAGAGTTTACAAAGAGCCTTGGGAACCAAGTTGAAGTTTATCACAGCCTTTCACCCCCAGATCGATGGACAAATAGAAAGAACGATTCAGACACTCGAAGATATGCTCAGACAATGTGTGTTAGATTTCAAGGGAAGTTGGGAAGTACATCTACCGTTAGTAGAGTTCGCTTACAACAACAGTTATCAAGCTAGCATTGGCATGGCGTCGTACAAAGCCTTGTACGGAAGAAAGTGCAGACCGCCGATATGTTGGACCGAAGTAGGAGATAAAGCTTTGATTGGCCCCGAGCTAGTTCAAGTTACAATCGAGAAGATCAAGCTCATTCGACAAAGGATCAAAACTGCTCAAAGTCGACAGAAGAGTTATGCCGACCAGAGAAGAAGAGAGTTGGAATTTGAAGTTGGGGATCATGTATTCCTGAAGGTTTTGCCGATGAAAGGAGTTTCAAGATTTGGGAAGAAAGGTAAGTTGGCACCTCGTTACATTAGACCGTTTGGAATTCTTGAGAGAGTTAACCCAGCTGCCTACAGACTTGCTTTGCCATCAGAACTAAGTCAAGTTCACAATGTATTCCATATTTCGATGTTGAGGAAGTATATTCGGGATCCACTGCATGTGATTGAACATTCCAGGATTGTGATTAATGAAGATTTGGGTTATGAGGAGAAGCCCATATGGATTCTTGATAGACAAGTAAAATAGTTGAGAAGCAAATCGATACCGATGGTAAAAGTTGAATGGAAAGAGCATTATGGCAAGGATAGGGACCAAAACTTCTTTAAGGAGGGTAGGATGTAACAACCCTCACTTTACTCTAGTCATGCTTGTCTTGATATGTTGCATTTGCAAACATTGATTTGTCTTGCATAAGTGGTACTTGCATGCTTTGTTCCTTGTTTGGTGTGTGTTTAGCCGAGGTCATCCTAAGCCTAGGTCGCACTGTTGAACCTCTTACGCTTAGTACTATCTTGGAACCACTTTGGTTGACCTTCCCTTCCACCTTGGCGTCTTAGCTGAGATGTCATCTAGGCCGAGATGTTACCACCTAGGCATCCTAGATCTTGATCCTTGCACCTAGTGGTCTTGTTCTGGATCGATATAACCTAGGCCGAGGTGTGGCACATTTGGACCATGCGTTATCCATCCTAGCTGAGATCATTGGGATCCCTTTTACCGGAGCTGATGTTTTAACCCAAGATCTCCCCTTGCCAGAACGCCCATACCACCTTACTTGTTTTACACACTTTGTCATACCTTTTTGTCTTGTCATTCAGTCACATTTTTTAGGAAACCCAATCCGGCGCTGTCACGTGTCGCAGTAGAGGGTTAAGTCTGCTGGCAGTAGAGAAAACATATCATTTGCTACAAATCTTTGTTCTTGAGGAGAGAGAAGCTTTGGGAAGAGGAAGAGGAGGTTTAGAGTGAGAGAGTAGACTTTCAAGCTTGATCTTCACACCTTGAGCCGTTAGATTCATGTTTTGAGGTTAGAATCTTGATTTACTCTTGTTGTTCTTATTGTTCATCTAGTTGCATTGCATGATCGAGTATGATCCATAAGCCATGCATTGATTTAAAGTTCAGTTTTAAGAAAGAGAAATGGTGTTCTTGAGTTCTTGAAGAAAAGTCTTGTTTTGATCCAAAAGTTTGCATCAAGTTCCATGCTTTTGTGTTTGTTTTCATGGAATCTTTAAGTATGGGTACCCAGGTCCATGTTTTCAAACTCATATCATGAAAACACAGATTTTGAATAAAGAAATTATGATTTTAGCATTCATGTTCATGTTCTTCATGTTCTTGATCTCCAAAGAGAAACCCAGATTTTCTAGACTTCATCTCCTGAAGGTGGTCGTCGGGATCACACCTCGGCCACGAGGTGTGGGACCTCGGCCTAGACCCGGTTGGTACCCAGTATGTTTTCCCGAGATGAAAAATAGTGTTTTAACTCCCAGCATGTTTTGCTTTGTTTTGACTTTGTTTTGAAAGAAATGCCGAGATCATTCCCTGTCATGTAAAGCTTATTTTGAGAATGCATTTCATATCCATCTTTGAGCATTCCTTCTTGTCCTCTTGAAGTGCATTCAATAGACCTTACCATGTGTTGTAGGATTTGGACCCTTGCTTTGACCCCGGCATCCAAAGAACTAAGTGAGTGGTATTTTAATAAAGCTATGTTATAACGTTTTGATTAAGCTTTGCTTTGCCTCGTTTTGGAAAAGTATTTGTTAAGCATGAATGATTATCTCTATTTTGTGTATCAAGTATTAGCTTTGTTTTGGATGACATTCTTGGAAAGTCCTTACGTGCTAGTGGACTCTAAGCTTTTGTAGCACAAGTCCGTACGTGCTAGTGGACTCTAAGCTTTTGTAGCACAAGTCTGTACGTGCTAGGGGACTTTAAACTTTTGTAGCACAAGTCCTTACGTACTAGAGGACTCTAAGCTTTTGTAGCACCTTTGTTAACGTCATCCCTTGTATTATTGATGCTAGTGAGCATGTCTTGAAACTTTGAAAGATTTGATAGATGAACTTGATTCGCCCCTTGATTTTGTGCAAGTTATGATATGTATTGTTTTGACAAGTATCTCGGATATCAATCATGCAAAACCTTTATTTCTAATATCATTCATTGAGTATCCAAGCTCACCCACTCTATATATATGTAGGTGACGAGCAAGAAGGCGGTGACGCCTAGATGTGTTTTGCCGATGTGTTTTTGGATTCGTGTTTTGCAACATCTTGAAGATTATGCTTCTTGGCTTTATATTTCATTTCTTTTGTATATATCGGCTTGAGAAGCCTTTTGATCAAGATGTAAAATTCGTACTTTATTTTATTTGTATCCAAGCTGTAAGACTATGTTAAGATGTATGCCATTCCATTTAATCTATGCACCGCTTTTATGGACTAATTAGATTTAAATTTATTGCTTTCGCACTTGTAAGCCCCATATGTATACTCTGATTGTTTGTGAATCTTGTAAGTTGGCCTTGGGTAATCTCGGATTACTGGCTATCACAGCACCATTCTACTAGGGGCGGAATGGGGTCGTGACACAAACCCGCCCCTATGGGTTTAGCACCGTAACCGGCCAGTAATCTGAGATTACCGAAGGCTTGCTTAATAGTAATACAATAATACAGAGTACAGGGGCTGGCGGAAGCCAAAACAGTAATTAAAAGATGTCCAATGAGCTGTGACAGTCTGTATGCAAAAAGACTTTTCATAACATAGTTACATTTAGTACCAAAATAGTATGTACAATATATACAATCATATACAGATATTCAGGTCAGGGACCAAATCCCTGACACAACGGTACAGTACAGGTACAGTCAGTCTATACATTACAAAACAGAGGCAAAAGGGGAAGATCAAAAACACCCCAAGACAGCCTAAGCTTGATCACACTTGGAACCTCGTAGTGAGGCACGTTGGTTGGCTTGACAAAAAGGGAGTTAAACCCAACGCTCCTAGCTCCGATCCGGTGCCTGGACACCTACATAAATATATGAGCAGTGAGCTAAAGCCCAATGAATAACATATGCGTAAAGAGGTTAAGAATGAATGTCCTTTCAGTATTTAAAATAGTCATTTATATCAGTATAACAGTTATTCAGTCATAGCAGTCATCTGTGGTACATCCAATAGCAAAGCAGTACAGTAGGTCTTAACAGACCGAACAGTCAATTTATGGCCATCATAACAGTAAACAGTAGTGGTTCCAACATGGGAACCGACAGAGATCTCTGTGACAGTAGCAGTACAGTAGCAGTAGCAGTAGCAGTAGGTTGCTATGGATGCCATGAATACAGTTCATAAATTGGACAAACATTCATTTAGTAAACAGTGATATTTCATAAAGCAGTTCAGTCATTCGTTCAGAAAGTAATTTCAATTGAACGTATCTTTACAACATTGTTACTCACAGAGTTCTGGGCTACAGATAAGCTAGAGCGTCCTTAGATGCCAACCCTACACAGTTACAGAACGAACACACACTAAGCTACACAGTTGGGAAATAATAACTTAATCCCTAGTTTGCCTCGGTGTGGTTATATATCACTATCCTCATTAAGATGCCTTAAACTAGGCCTAGTAATGCCTAGGATGAAATGAGGATGCAAAGATGTACTTAAAACAACTTTTCAAATTTTAGAAAAATAGGGTCCCACTCAAGCATGGGTTTCCCCGCTCAAGCGGACATGCAGACAAAAGAGCCCCGCTCG
Source organism: Camellia granthamiana (assembly GCA_036172215.1). Lineage (NCBI taxonomy): Eukaryota > Viridiplantae > Streptophyta > Magnoliopsida > Ericales > Theaceae > Camellia > Camellia granthamiana. The sequence goes on along the minus strand of CM069913.1, from coordinate 75,919,575 downwards.
AGCATCACTTCCCCCGCTCGAGCGGACTACAAAAGTACTGTATGCTCAAAATTCACGCTCGACGGGCGCTCGACCCCCGCTCGAGCGTGTGACTCAGGTCCCCGCTCGAGTGTGCATTCCCCCGCTCGAGCGGACTGTAAAACAATGCAAAGTGCTGGGAACACGCATTTCCCACTCGAGCGTCACTTTCCCCGCTCGAGCGGACTGCATGAACTCAGCGTGTACGCTCGAGCATGGAGTTCCTCGCTCGAGCGTGAGTTCAAAATCTAGAATTTCCAGATTCGAACCTCAAGCTCAAAATCAAGTTTTACAACATCAAATTCGATCATCTTGGGCTAATTTTCTGGAAAACACTTGTAAACTCATAGTATTACATGTTTCAAAAGTCAATTTGAGAAATCAAAGCCCAAAGGTAGTTCAATTAAACTCATTTTCAAACAAAACTTCAAGAACATTAATTAAATGTAACATGCATGGATTTAAACAACTTCAAGGCTTCAAATACTTGCTCCAAAGAGCCAATTCCTTCAAAATCAAGATGAATTCATGGACTATAACAATAATATGGACATGCATGCAAGAATTTCCATGAAAACAACTTTAAACTTCAAGATATGCACATGCATGCATGAATTAAGCCTCTATTCAACAATCTACAACCAATTTATGATCTTAAGCTCCTATTCACCATGAACCATGCAACAATTAACTTGAATTCACAAACAAGAAGGTAAATGTCCTACCTTAGGTCTTGAATGCAAGATATGGGAGCTCAATTATGCAATCCACTCCTCAATCCTTCCAAATTCAAGCAAGAGCTCTTAGATGAAATCAATTTCTCCTTTCTCACTCTCTCCTACGGTTTGCTCAAGTTATGGGCTGATGAATTGTTGTATCAAAAAGTGTATGAAGTGGAGAGGGGTGAGCCTAGATCAATCCACTAGATGGCAAAAATGTAGATAAGTCCAACTCTTGCAATTAATCATTATTTAATCTAATTTAAACATACCAAATCACATTTCAATTAAATATACCCTAAAATTACATAAATTCTAATTAGTACAAAACACTAATCAATTTCTGGTTCGGCCGCCGATAAGGCCTTCAATTTGCAGTTTAAAACATAAAACGTGAACAGATCATTTAACAGTCAACAGATAGAATTGCATTCAAACTAACACATTCAATCAATCAGTTCAGAATTTAAGTTAATTAGTCAATTAACATGCTTAATCATAGATTAGCACTAATCAGTGGTGTTATCAGTAAACAGTGGTGAGGGTTGTCACATTGAGGCTAGTGTTTGGACATTGTGTTTTTACGACAGAAATTCGGCCTGTCCATTGGTGCTTCAGATTTATGGACATCTTGCCTCCAGAATACAACAATCACCTACACACAAAAGTAGTACTACAATCTATGTGTATTGCGAACCAAATATGTGGTAAGTACTCTAAAAAAAAATAAAAATAAAAATAAAAAATAAAAAAATAATAAATGAAGATGAAGATGATTTTGACCATTGCCACAAGAAGACAAAAACCTAGGATCCAATCAATGATTGTTTTTTGTTTTAATGAGAGATTGCATTGCCATTATATACTTCACAAACCATAGCAAGCAACAGTCACTTATGTGACTGTTCGATCAAGGAAGTTGACCGTTGGACCAAGATTTGAAAAACTGAAATTCAGTTGTTAGACCAAGATTTGAAAAAATTAAAATTCAATTTTTTTATATTTTATATATATATATATTTTTCCAATACTGTTTTCTCCAAAAATTATAAGTGCCAACCCAACCCAACCCAACCCATACCCGTATGCGTGTGTTTTGGATTGAGTCTATCTCAGTCCATAATCCCCTCCTTACAAAGTTTATGTTCATGAGTCGATTTTTCATTCACTCATTAATGGTTTTAACAACCATACAACAGACTCTTGTTCACCACATAATAAGCAATAAAATTGCTACGTTGACACACCTAAAATAATGTGTGGGTCCTACATTAATTAAAGTTCAAAATATTAATGGTTTAAAATCATTTTTCTCCAAAAATCTCCCACATGAATGAAATTGATGAAAATAACATGCAACAATATGCAGACACAAAAAGTACTAAACTAGAAATATCCTGCAAAGGAGAGGTAACTTTGGCCTTGAACCTTCCCTTGTAAAAGATTATCGGATTTACTAACAAACAGTAGACATAATGCCTTGAACTGTTCTGTCTTTGGTGTAAACAAAGACAACAACCTTTCACACAGTTTGATTTCCAAACACAACTTAGTTCTATCGGTTGTGCCCATTTTGGCCCTAGAAAATTCCTGGTATTCATGAGTGCTCTAGAGAATTCAGCCTTTTCAATTCTCATAAAGCCGGCCCAGTTTATACTCATATAGGCGATTCTCATTAAGAGTGTCCTACTATACCCCACTTGGATTTCCAAGTTATGAGAATCATTAAAAGTAAAACCTTATCATGATTATCATTGCAGACATCACTATATCATCATAGAAATGGGTAGGAGATTGTCTCCTTAGTGATCTTCCTGAGTCATTCTTAATTTGGTTGTCCCTTTGAACCTAGATTTTGGGATCTTTAGTCAGCTAGGTTGGGTTGCCATTAAGGTGACTCTTAAGTGATAGGCTTTAGTCCCATCTCCTCGATGATCTCATAACCTGCTCTCTAGTTAAACCTTTTGTTAACTGATTCACAATATTATCTTTTGACCTTATGTATTCAATGGATATAACTCCATTTGAGAGAAGTTGCCTAACGGTATTGTGTGTACATCAAATATGCCGAGACTTACCGTTGTACATATTATTTTGTGCCCTAGCCATGGTTACTTGACTATCACAATAAATACAAATAGCTGACATAGGTTTTGGCCACATTGGAATGTCTTCTAGGAAGTGACGAAGCCATTCTGGTTTTTCTTCTGCTTTATCTAAAGCAATAAACTCAGATTCTATTGTGGATCTTGCAATGCATGTTTGCTTGGACGATTTCCAAAAAACTGCTGCATCTCCTAGGGTAAAGACATAGCCACTAGTAGACTTAGAGTCTATAGTGTCAAATATCCAATTTGTGTCACTGTATCCTTCTAATACCGCTGGATATTCATGATAGCTTAGACCATAGTCACGGGTATATCTTAGATATCTAAGTACCCTCATTATTGCTGTGCAGTGGTCTTCCATTGGATTGCTCGTGTATCTACTCAATTTGCTAACTGCATAAGAAATATCAGGAAGTGTGCAGTTCATGAGATACATCAAGCTTCCAATTATCCGGGAGTACTCTAATTGTGAAATACCTTCCCCTAAGTTCTTCATTAAATGAAGATTAGCATCGATAGGAGTCTTAGTAAAACGGTTGTCATGTTTATTAAATTTTTCAAGTATTTTATCAACATAATGACCTTGAGACAAGGCATATCCGACATATGTTTTTGTGATTTTCATACCAAGTATAACATCTGCTATTCCCATATCTTTCATGTCAAACTTAGTGTTTAACATTTTCTTTGTAGTCTTTATTATCTCATTATTGCTACCAATAATGAGCATGTCATCCACATACAAGCAAACAATGACATATCCTTTTTCAGTGTTTTTCACATAAACACATTTATCACACTCATTTATTTTAAAACCTTTTGACATCATACCTGAATTGATTTAGTGAAATTTCGATGACCAAGTCCGATTTAGTGAAATTTACAATGATGTGGTAAGAGAGAGGGGCCCTATCAATTTAAATATGGGGTTTAAATTCCAGAGAAATGTTACATACCTACACTTTTAATCTATAAATCTATTTACAATGATGTGGTAAGAGGGAGAGGCCCTATATTATTAGATGTATAACAAATTAAAAATTGGCACGTATAATATCACAATATTATAGATACACATATGAGACTTGTTTGTGGATCTTAAATATTTTCTTAAAGATATTTTCTAGGTTAATACACTTTTAGTGTAGTTAATGGCTACTGAGCAATGGAAAAGTTTGGAATCCTAGAATCAAGGATCTAGATTTTACTCAGAATGAGTATGTGTGGTGGAAATTAAATTGATGAAGTGTGGCGTTTACTAGTGAAATGAATTTAAACCATTGATTATTGTTTCTGGGCAAATTATAGGTAGATAATTATGGATTTGTAGTATTGTTGCTAAGCAATTGTCCAGTTAAACCCAAAAAAAAAAAAAAAAAGGCTAGAAAATACATTGAATGATTGAAATTAATTTTATATGTTAGTCGGTGTTTCAGTACTCGCTAATGTTTTAAAAATCAGGTTGGTAAGAGAACCAGAAAAAGGATTAAGTGGGGAGATCACTAGTTCAACTGTTGAGCCAAACTAGAATCAAACCATAACGTCATAATTATTTTATAAATATATTAAAATTTATTTAATAATAACATAAGAATTAGGATACATTGATTTAATTTTTTTTTAAAAAATTTAAGATAAATTTACAATTACATAAATATATTTATTATATATAAAATACATCAATTATATTAATGATTGAAAGAAAATGTAATATAGATATATATTTATCAAATATAAATAAAAGTTGAATATGGTATGGTAGTTATTTGTCATGCGACTTTGATCTGGTTCTATGCTCAATTCTCCCAAGCAACATAATTTTGCATATTTGCTTGCCATTTGACAAAATGGGAGCCCAACCGATTTAGTTGAACCATACCCGAATTGAACTTTAGATTGGTCGACGGTTCAACCAGCCTGTCCAGTCCAATTTCAAAATATTGTTACTCATACTACGTTTTTTATCGGAGAAACAATACTTTTAGCGACTAATATTTTAGCTACCAAATGATTTAGTACGGCAATTATATGTTCAACAATCAAAAGTTTAGTCGCGAAATATTTGTTTTTAATCATTTAGTCATAGTAGTTATATGTTCAAACAGTCAAAAGTTTAGTCGTCAAATACTTGTTTTTGTCGAATAATTCGATTAATGATTTTTTTTAGTCATGAATTACTTTCCACAACCACATGTATTTGCGAACAAAATTTTTTATCACAAAAGTACTTATGCTGATTAAAAAAAACTTTTTTGCAACCAAAATTTTAGTTGGCAAAAAGTGTAATGTCTTATAGTATTCTAAAATTCAATTTCTCATATCTGTTTTTGGGTTTATAGACTATCTGGCAGTCTATAAATAACAGACCCATCTTGTTCCATTTTCTTCACATTCTCTTCTATTTTTCCCCACCATAGATTGGCATGGGTGCACTTACCCCTGTGTTTCTCTTTCTTCTCTTTCTCTCTGCCAATTCTGATGAAAGTTCTAAGTTGGATTCATCATGCTTTTCAGCCATTCCGATTTCCAACTCGGTTGCTGCTCTCTACGTGTTTGGGGACTCGACCGTTGATGCCGGCAACAACAATTACATCCACAAAGCCGCAAGGGCTAATTATTTGCCTTATGGCATTGATTTCAACAACACCCCCACTGGCCGTTTTACCAACGGAAAAACTATTGCTGATTTCATTGGTATTACATTACTTACTACTGTAAACTATGCTCTCCCTTTGGTTTGGTTTGGTTTTGTTTTATTCTCATTATAAGTAGTAAATGTTTTAAATTCAATTTTCTGTGTTGTGATGTGATTCGTGAAGCGATATTATATAATCTTTCACTACCCCCTCCGTATTTGAGCTTGACGGAAGCACAAAGGAAGACTGCCATGGACGGCATCAATTATGCTTCGGCTGGGTGTGGTATCTTCCCCAACACCAAACCACCCGGGGTGAAATATTTGCAACTTTTCTTGCTTCTTGTGAATTCTCTAAATCTGTATTTTTTTTAGACTTTTTGTTTTTAATATATGTATATATTTACAATTTACCCAACCATTGTTAACGTTACTTTATGGGAGAGGTTTTTCTGCAATCCACATAGTGGATTGGAGTGTGTTGGTGGATTCGTGGGGTTCACCACGGGTTTCATTTTGATAATCTAAATCGTTTATTATGCAGAGTTCTTCGAGTAATTCATACCTGCAAAAAATACATTAATCAGATATAGGTAGCCTCTTGATTAGAATATATTTTTGTTAATAATTTTATTTTTAAAATCATATTACCATTGACAAAAATATATTCCGATCAAAGGACTACTGATATCCGATCAATGTGATATTTTGCACACATGAAGTACTCGACAAGGTCTATATATTAAACGGTTCGGATAGCCGAAATGGGATTCATGGTGAGCCCCACGAGTCCAACAACATGCTCAGGTCTACTGTGGACCGGTGAGAAGCCTCTCCCTAGTTTAATTCCTCTTGGCTTCTCAGAAGGATTGCTGGAGTTTGCAAACACAGATATTTTTTAGTGTCTGAGGAAGTTGAGAGTTGTATGGCATGATATTTTGATTCATCTGTTCATCGCACTGCCCATTTCCTGTATTGTTTATCACCGACGGCAAGCATCCCAGAACAGATGAATCAAAATATCATCTGGGATGTTTGCCGTCGGTGATAAATCAAAACATAGGTCCTCTGGGATGCTTGCCGTCGGTGATAAACAAGACAGGAAATGGGCAGTGCGATGAACAGATGAATCAAAATATCATGCCATACAACTCTCAACTTCCCCAGACACTAAAAAATATCCAGGATGAATATCCTGATGCTACCCTCACTCTGGCCAACAGCCATGGTCTTCTTCAAGATATATTGGCAGACACTGAAAAATATGGTAACTGTTTTTCTTTTCATTATTTTTTCAATTGACAAATAATTGATTTCTGGTCATTATTTTTTTTTTTTCTTTTTCTTTTTATTATTTTTAACATCATTTCGCTGTAAAGTAGCTATTTTCGTCTCCTGCGTGTGTTGTGTTGTGTAGGGTTTACAGATGTAAAAGATCCGTGTTGCGGAACCTATGTTAATGGGGAACTAGCTTGCATCCCAAACTCTACACCATGTGACAACAGATGTCAATATCTCTTCTTTGATGCCAGCCACACCAGTGAATTTGCAAATTGTATCTTTGTTCGAGACATGCTTATTAAGGATTGAGGGTTCAACAAGTTTGCTAGTTTATTTTTAATTATGAGTGGTATGGTAGTAAGAGTATGGCATGAAAACAAGCTCTTGTCTCTGCTGAAGTTATTATGGACACTTAAATGATGTGATTAAATAATCTACCCTTAATCTAAACTTCATTCTTCTACACTTCATTTTTCTTAGCATCCTGCTATTATTTTATTTATTTGTTTTTTATTTTGATTCTATAAGTTTGCGTGATGTGGGGGAATAATGTCACGTGATATCTTACAAGTATCTAAGAAAATTTTCAAAGTTTAAATGTCAACGGTGAGTTTTAGAAGCGTAGAATCAAGGAATGGACGCTATATCCATGGGCGGAAACAAAATACTAGTATTAGAGACTCACAATTTGAATCCTTAATTCAATCCACAATGATGTGACAAGAGAGATGGACTCTACACAATTGAGGAATGACAAACTAAAAGTTTATATGTATCATGCCACATCATTATAAGTCACATTGTGAGAAATTTTTTTTATAGGTTTTAAACATTTTTCTAGAAGAGAAATTATGTCTAGGGAGACCAATGTGATTATGTGAAAAAAGAAAAAGGAAAAAAGAAATGGTACATTATTGATAGAGAGTAATTTCTCACATGAGGTTTGTGAAAAAATAACTTTATGAGAAAAAAACAAACAAATAAATCTAATAAGTTTCTCTTTTTTTTTTCTTTTTAATTCTTTTCTAAAGTTGTGAAATATTAGTAAAGCTATTTTGTTGGTTGCCAATATCTAAGTAAATAAAATGTAAGTGTACTTTTTATTTTTGAAATAAAAATAAAAAGAAATGACATACATCTATTCTATAAATAAAATTAAGTAAATCTTATTGATGCTAAGTAGCATACAAATTAGTTAGAAATCATCTCATTATGCATTGTGAAACATTTTTTTTTTTTTTTTTTATTTGAATGGCAAAAGAAATCTTTATTGATGAGAACATACAAAGTATAAAAAAAACATCAATAAATTGGAGCTTGGAGCTAGCTCAATCTCCAAGCTCCAGTTGGTGAGAAACTAACAAACAAAGCAAAAGCAACAAAGCCAACCAACAAAACAACCACTAGATGCAGCCCCTGAAAAGCAAAACAGAAGAGCAGAACAGTAGCATCAGACCATCACACCCGCTTATTAGTCACCAAAATCACCAAGATAGTGCTGAGCAAACCATAAGCAACCAGCATAAAGCACCAAGACTAACACCAAGACTGACATCAGAGTAACATATCAGCAAAGGAAAGCATACTAACAGATAGTTCAACGAATACACCCTCTAATGAGGCACCAATACTAAGCAGCCACAGAACTTCACAGCAGAAAGCCAGAGATCACCCAACACTTCAATCAAAGACATCTCCACTGCTTTATACACCAGAACTTTACCAAGATCATCCCATGATACTGATAACCTGTTATGTTGCATAAACCCACCAAATTCCAATTGCTGAGTGGCCTTCAAATCAAGACAAAGCTGAGATCCAGAGAAATAACAGCTGCTGATACACCAGTGGGAGCTGCTGCTGGAACTCCTAAGCCAGATTGGTGAGAAAAAAGGGTGGTGCAATATTGGTGAGAAACCAATCAAGGGGAACCAAAAGAGAGAAGGACAGACAAAAACAGAACAACCAAAAAACCAGCAGCAATATTGGGGGGAGATGGTTATCTTAGATACATTGTGAAACATTAATGAAATATAAAATTAATAGAAAGATTTTGAAAAAATTAAGAGACAATCCAATGATACATTTTACAAATACTTATGAATATAGAGCTAGTAGTGTAATTTTCCAAAGGTTGGGGTTGGCGATGGCACCCCAGTCCCACTGTAGGTCCGCAATTAACTGTATTTTTCTTTTTTTTGGTTTTGTTTTTGGCAACAATTTTATATTTATGTAGATGATGTTTCTGGGAGACAAGTTGTCTTTAAAAGAGAGAAAAAAAGAAGGTGAAACTAAAAGAGAAAACTACATTCATATCAACTTAGCTATCATGGATCAGTTTTAGTGTTAGAGTTTCTCCAATGGTCACTAGCTAAATTCAATAGCTAAAGTTATATTTTAGCAATGAATCATGTAAAAAATTTATAAATTAACATTTTTTTTTTTTGTTTTGAGGAATAATTTAACAATGTTTTTCCAATGATCAGGTTGCTATTCTTTGGCTCAACTAGCTTTGCTCAGATTAATTATTATTCTTTCAACCACTATTTTTCCACCATTACGCTTCCAACGCTGCCAAAAAAAAAAAAAAAAAAAAAAAACCAAAGAAAAGAAAATTTATTTCTTATATTTTCTATTAATTTTTTTTCGTGAAGTCATAAAATTTATATTTTTTTTGTGCTTCTTCTTCTTTTCTTTTTCCTTTTTTTTTTTTTTTTTTTTTTTTTTTTTTTTTTTTTTTTTGTAGAGTTAATTGTGCTATTTCTTAATTTTTTTATTTTTGAAAATTTCGTTGAGATGTAGAATGTTTCATGGCAACTTTGTTGAGATGACATATTTCACTATAACTAGACCTTGTGCTAAATTTGACATATGGTATATGTATGTGTATCAATTGGTAACAATTGTAAGGAGATGTTAGGATATAAAGTCTCAAAGGAATTGATAAGAAATCAATGCATGACGGAGGAACACAAGGAACAATTAAGTTTAAACATCTTCAACAATCCCACATGATTAAAAATTAAAAAATTTCAAAAAAATAAAATAAAATAAAATTTTGGACTTAACCACGTGTCTTGATGTTGATGTCTTCTGGACTTGAATGTGAGTCGTTGGTGTAAAGCAGTTAAGTCTTGAGTTCACCTCTAAATAATTCAATAATGCTATGCTACACATACTTTAAAGAAAAAAAAAATTTAATAAAATAAAATAAAATAAAATTTTCTTATATATGAGAGAGAAAAATAGGATTTCATTATCCTACCTTAACAATTATTTCGAAAAACATTAAGTATTTTGATTTTACAGTTTTCAAAAATAATTTAAGAGTTTTTAATTCATATTTTTTGATTTTTGGTGAATTGTTTTTAAATAAATTAATCATTTTTTTTTATCCACTTAATCTCAATATATACTGAAAAAGTAGAAAATTTGTGAAATTTTTAAAAAAATTTCGCTAAATACATTTTTTTTTTCTAATGCATTTTCGTATTTTTTTTTAATTTTTATTGAATTCTTTTTAAATTTTTTTTATAAAGATTTTATTTTTTAAGTATATTTAAATTATACATGTAAAAATAAAAATAAAACTCAAAAATTCAAAAATTATTTTAAAAACTCAATTCCAAACTGGCATTGGAAACTTTTAGACATATAAAGAATTCAAAATTTCATTATATATCGTTTGCAAGATATAATTGTTATGACAGACATCATTTCCGTTATGCCAACTTTTACAGGTTCGATAATGGGGAGAACAAATATTTTTTGTATACATTACTCATAAATGGGCTAACCCGATTGCAGATCTCTTACAGGTGGGAATATCAGTCCAATGAACCACAGGGCCATTTTTGTTATGGACAAACTTCTCTCGATGCTTGGATCTCTTTGTATTCATCTCTATTCTTTTTATTTTTATAGGTTTAATTTTGGACTCTGTCATGATCCGAATCTATCCTGGGAGATTTATATCATAATCGGCCAGTAATCATGAAATTATCTATGGTCCCAGATAGAAATCAAATCATATTTAATTATATAGAGTCAGAAGCGGAAATAGAATTATCCAATGAGCTTGTGCACAAATGGCATAAACAATAACTTTTTATATATTAATAACTCGCACCCATACATATATAAGAGATTTCACATGTCCAAGATCATACATATGTCATTAACATACAAAACAAAAACTTATATAGAGAAATGGTCAAACATGACCAACAAAAGAAAACAAAAAATCAAAAGACAAAAGCCTTATTCGTGAGGCGATCCTTGGCTAACTCCACAAAACTCAGTAAACTTCACAAGTTCACTAGGACTAGACATCCCGCTACTCATACATACATATAAATACAAAGTGAGCAAAAGTCCAGTGAATAACATCAGAGTAAAGAAGTTATATGAATGAGATCTAATGTAAAAGTAAAATCATTCTCATCATATTAATTTCATATCACAATGGAACGAGCTCAGGCAATACATGACAGAACGACATCGGATCCAACATATACAGAGATACAGAGCAGAATAGATCATACTTGTTGGAACGACCACGGGTACAATGACCTTGGGTCAAATTAATTATAACTATATAATGACCATTGGGTCAACATATAACAAATATTCAGACTTCTCAAATATTCGGAACGACCTTGGGTCCATCTTGTCAAATTTACAAATATACATGGATGCTGATCCCGGGAACGAAATATCCGTAAAATGGCAAGATGGAAATCTATACATGGGTGCCGATCTCGCGGACAAAATACCCATAAAATGGCAAATGAATGTAGATGTGTTGACTTTGAAAATGTTAACTACCAAGTTGTAGTCTCGCTTGAGATATTGAAGAAAACGAATGAAATTGGTTTATGTAGCAAAGTGAAACAAAAGGGGAATAAAATGAGCTATGAACTTGTTATGTTGTGAATACAAGAGATAATGAATGTTTTAGCCTTAACATTGTTTATGCTTACTACTCTTATACCTCTGTTAAATCTCATATACTGTGTTAGATTATCTTTACTGGGCTGTGGCTCACCCGATTTAGGGAAAAACATTTTCAGGTAATGATGGTATGCCTCCACCAAGACAATAGCTTTGGAGGGTTATTTGGGAAGCATGAGGGCTTCTTGTTTGGTTTCACATTTTGTATAGCCTAGGGCCTTAATTGTAAGGGCTAGTCCCACTTTTGTTATAACCAAGTTAAGACTTGGAAAGGTGTAAGTCCGAAGGGCATTTATTTATGTTAAACTCTATTGTAATAGTAACTTTGTATAATGAGAGAACTATTTGCTCTGATGTATGTTGCCTTCTTTATATATGCTTATGGGTTATATTATGGTTATATTTTGAGGGCGTTACAACTTGGTATTAGAGCGTACCGGGTTTGAATACTTTGAGTACTTGAGAAGTGGTTAGTACCACAATAGGTTTGTCTCGCTTGTTAGAGACTTAAGTGTGGATATTATATGTTTATATGATAATATGCTTATGTGATTATATGGGTATGGGATTTGGTTCCTAAGATGCTGATTGGGTCTACGGGTTTCTGGAAGTCCTATTAGAAGAGCACTTGATCACTATTGTTTCTATTTGGAACTCTAGTAATGTCGCTGAACAGTCACTATCTAGGAATGAAATTCGTGTGTGTTGAAGTGACTATGTGCTTATATGGAGTGAATTATAGTTGTCCATCGTGTTAGGACGTGAGTGAAATAGCTTCGGTACATTTGCAAATATGCTAATGTCTTTTGTTACCTTTATTAGGATGTTAGGACATAGTCGTAGTGGTAGACGTGGTAGGCCCAGAAGGCATGAGATGCCTATACCAGAGGAGATTCTGGTGCAGGAGAAAAGAGTTGGTCAGGCCAATGTGGCCGAACCTATTGGTCAATAGGCCATGGGCGCCTTAGCCCGTGAAATGGCCGGAGCATTGAGGGAATCTATGAACATTCTCAGGGCTGAGAATCAAGTCCAGGCCCAAGCAGCTGAAGCAAGGCCGTCTTTCTTGAAGAAAGAGTTCTTCTGATCGAATCCAGACTAGTTTTTGGGTGATCCCAAGGAGCCAATGAAGGCTGACGAGTGGCTGGAGCAGATGACGAAGACATTTGAGATGCTCGACATTGAAGACAGAGGTTTGAGGGTGACCTTGGCGTCCTTCCAATTGAAGGGAGACGCGGGTCAGCGGTGGAAGTATGCGCGAGGGCACATTGGAGGGACTTGGGAGGCTTTTGTTGATGCTTTCTAGGAGAAGTTTTTGCCTCCCACAGTTAGGGAGAAGTTGAGGGATCAGTTTTGTCAGCTCAAGCAGTTGAATACACCAATGGCCGAGTTTGAGGCCATCTTCACCAATTTGTCGAGGTTTGCACCAAAGTTAGTGACGACTGAGGAGCCCCGGTGCCTAGAGTTAAAGAAGAAGTTAAGGACCGGACTCATGTTTAGAGTGGCTGGATCCATGATCAAGGACTATGGGTGCCTTGTGGAGGCTGCAGCCCATCTTATGCATACTGAGGAGGAGAGAATGAGGGGCTCCAAGAGAAGTCAAGATAGTCAGGGGGATGGTAAGAGGCAGAGGGGTTCTAACCCTCAATAGTCCTAGGGAGTGCATTCGAGGTCTACCTTTCCAGTGCCGAGTTCGGGTTCTGGAAGAGGTGGTCAGGGAGATATGACTTGTTTCAAGCGTGGTCAGTTGGGCCACAAATCTCCAGCTTGCCTGCAGAGAGGAGGAGGGCAGTGAGCAGCTTCATCTTCGGCTCGTTCTCAGGGCCAGAGTCAGGGTAGAGGGCAGCCGCCTACTTGTTATTAGTGTGGTCAAGCTGGGCATTTGAAGAGGTTTTGCCCACAGTTGGGTGGCACACCTGGTGCATCTGGTTCAAGGCAGACACAGAGTCACCAGCCAGCACAGTTAGCACAGGCCTCCAGGGCTAATCAGGGAGCCTCTTTGGCTCAATCTGTGCAGCAGGCTTATGCTCCGAGGGGTGAGCAAGTGGATCAAAGGCTTACAAGGCGTATGCATGTTGTTACCGTGCCAGATCTTGTACTGGCTCCATCTATTGTGAGAGGTACCTTTTTGTTTTGCAATTCAGTTGCTAGCATGTTGATTGATACGGGTGCATCTGATTCATTTATTTTGTCTGCATTTGCATCAGTTTTGGGGTTAGAGTTGACCCAGTTAGCATCTCCCATTTGTGTGCTGTCGCCAATTGGTGGTAAAGTTATTCTGAAACAGGGGTGTCGAGGTTGTGATATAGAGGTCGTCGGTCATCGACTTCCATTTGCATTTGTTTTGCTTGATATGACTAGTTTTGATGTTATCGTGGGTATGGACTGGTTATCGTCATACCGGGCCGTTATAGATTGCTACCGTCAGAGGGTTACTGTATGTACCTTGAGCGGTGATTACTTTTATTTCTTGGAGGACCGAGTGGATAGAGTCTTATCACCAATGTATGATCCGCGCGGTTGGAATGAACTTAGTTGTCTACTTGCTAGCTTTCAGAGTAGTGAGTGTGATAAAGGCCAGGTTGAGTTGCCAAGGGTGGTTTGTGAATACCCTAATGTTTTTCCTGAGGATCTTACTAGTTTACCACCTCACCGAGAGATAGAGTTCTCTATTGATTTAGTGCCTAGCACAACACCGATTTCTATGGCACCATACTGGTTTGCACCTGCTGAGTTGAGTGAGTTGAAGATTCAACTCCAAGAATTGTTAGATAAGGGTTTTGTCCACCCTAGTACTTCACCTTACTTCACCTTGGGGTGCGTTGGCTCTCTTTGCTAAAAAGAAAGATGGAGCGTTGCGATTTTGTATTGATTACAGAAAGTTGAATCGGCTTACTATTAAGAATAAGTACCCAATGCCCCGTATAGATGACTTGTTCGACCAGTTAAAAGGGTCTTGTTATTTCTCTAAGATAGACTTGAGGTCGAGTTACCATCAGTTGAGGGTAAGGGAGGAGGATATCCTGAAGACGGCATTCTGTACGTGATATGGCCATTATGAGTTTCTGGTAATGCCTTTTGGGCTAACCAATGCACTGGTTGTGTTTATGGATTTGATGAACCGAATCTTCCGAGAATTCTTGGATCGTTTTGTGATCATCTTTGTGGACGACATTTTGATTTACTCATCATCTGAGGAAGAGCATGAGGAACACTTATGAGTAGTGCTTGAGTTGCTAGCCCACGAGCTGTATGCTAAGTTCGGGAAATGTGAATTCTGGCTAAGAGAGGTTAAATTCTTAGGCCATGTGGTATCCGAGGAAGGGGTGATTGTAAATTCATCCAAGATAGAGACAGTGCAAGATTGGGCACCGCCTAAGAATGATTTTGAGATCCGTAGCTTCTTGGGGTTGGCCGGGTATTACCGTCAATTTGTGAAGGACTTCTCTAGGCTAGCCTCACCTTTGACTAGACTGATGAGGAAAGGAGTTAAATTTGTGTGGAATGAGACTTGTGAGAAGTCGTTCCAAGAGCTTAAGGTTAGACTTACCACTGCTCCAGTCTTGTTTATTCGGGAGAGGGGTTTGGGCTATTCAGTTTATTGTGATGCTTCACGGGAAGGTTTGGGCAGTGTATTGATGCAAGAGGGGAAAGTGGTAGCCTATGGCTCGCGGCAGTTGAAAACACAACAGAAAAATTACATTACTCACGACTTAAGAGTTAGCGGTGGTGATCTTTGCCTTGAAGATTTGGAGGCATTATTTGTATGGTGAGAAATTCAAAGTATTTTCTGATCACGAGATTCTGAAGTATTTGTTTACTCAAAAAGACTTGAATCTAAGGTTGAGAAGGTGGATGAAGTTCATAGAGGATTATGATTTTGAGTTGCATTATCATCTAGGGAAGGCCAATGTCGTGGCCGATTCCTTGAGTAGGAAATTTGTTAGTAATGTGGCTTGTATCGCCATTCGGGAATGGAAAATGTTGGGTGCTCTTGGGGAGTTTGACCTACACCTGAGTGAGTCCATTGAGTCTGCGACTTTGTTTTCAGTAGTCGCACAACCTATGCTTGTGAACCAAATGCTAGAAGCGCAGAAGGGTGACCTTGAGGTAGAATCCCTCTGAGAGAAGATTTCCAGTGGGAAGATAGAGAAGGGTTTGAATGTGTACCCCGACCTAAGTATGAGATACCGTGACTATTTGTTTGTGCCAGAGTCTTACCGAGAGGAGGTACTCCGAGAGTTTCACCATTCACGCCTTGCGGTGCATCCGGGAGGCACAAAGATGTATCACGACCTGAGTCGCCAGTTTGGTGAAGAGGTATGAAGAAGGATGTAGCCGTGTTTGTGTCAAAATGCCTTACTTGTCAGCAAGTAAAGGCCGAGCACCAGAGGCTAGCGGGTTTGTTGCAACCCTTGCCAATAGCCGAGTGGAAGTGGGAGCATATCACGATGGATTTTGTTGTGGGCCTTCCGAGGACTCAACGAGGTAGCAATGCCATTTGGGTGGTAGTTGATCAGTTGACCAAGTCGATGCATTTTATTCCTATGCGCGTAAGTGATTCAATAGACTATCTTGCCAACTTATATATTAGGAACATAGTAGATTGCACGGGATCCCTGTGATGATTATTTCGGATAGAGATCCGCGTTTCACAGCTCAGTTCTGGCAGAGTTTACAAAATGCCTCGGGCACTAGATTGACCTTTAGCACTGCTCACCATCCTCAGACTGATGGACAGTCTGAGCGTACTATTAAGATTCTTGAGGATATGCTCCGAGGCTGTGTCCTTGATTTTAAAGGGTCGTGGGAGAGGCACATGCTCTTAGTGGAGTTTGCCTATAACAACAATTTCCAGTCGAGTATCGACATGGCACCATTTGAGACCTTGTATGGTCGACCGTGTAGATCTCCAGTGTGTTGGGCCGAGATGGGTGATGCACCTTTGTTGGGACCAGAGTTAATTTGGGAAACGACGGAGAAGGTGGCACTTATCCGTAAGAGGTTGGTTACAGCCCAAAGTCCCCAGAAGATATCACCTAGGCGGGGTCTTATGAGATTTGGGAAGAGTGGGAAGTTATCCCCTCCGTTTATTGGCCCCTTTGAGGTCCTTGAGTGAATTGGGGAGGTTGCCTATTGTTTGGCGTTGCCGCCACAACTTTCCGGAGTTCATGACGTGTTTCATATTAGTATGCTTCGGAAGTATAAGTCGGATCCATCGCATATGTTAGATTGGACCGACTTAGAGGTAGACGAGGATGCCTCGTATGAGGAAAGACTAGTGAGGGTCTTGGATAGACGGGACCAAGTCTTGCGAGGCAAGACGATTCCCTTGGTTAAAGTTTTGTGGAAACATCACGGAGCTGAGGAAGCGACTTGGGAACGTGAATTGGAAGTCCGAGAGAAATATCCAGATTTGTTTGCTAATGTATAACTTTGTATTAAGATTTTAATAGTTGTTGATGAAAAGTATATAAACATTGTATATGTTTTATATTATGGGAACATTATATATGTTATGGGCATTTTGAAAACACGGATTCGATATAAGCATTGTATATGTCTTCAGAATGTGGAATATCAATGAGTATTTTACCATTTTTGGAAGCATTGTATATGCCATGTAAATTTCTTGAAAATTTGGATTTTGGCCAAGCATTGTGAATGTTTTGGGAAATCGGAAATTTCATATTAATATGGGAGTTGTATATCGAGTCAATGAGGATGGATGATTGGGGAGTGGGTCATGGTGATTAACTTGTAAGAATAACTTTGTTTTGAAAGATCTAATGTTGATTTTGAACTTAATTTGTAATTTCAGGGACAAAATTCTTTAAGGGGGGGAGGTTATAGCGATCCTTGATTTAACCCGGCTTTTATGGTGTTCCGGACTGGGGTCTTGTGATTTAATGCCGTTATTTATGCCTTTTCCCCCTCTCACTCTTTGAATTTGAGTTTTGGAATGTCTTGGGCATGTTTAGAACAGGTTAGTTGCTAGTTGGTCTAGAACCTTGTTGCCCAAAATTTTGGTCTTCCGCTCGAGCAAGCCTTTTTGCGCTCGAGCGGGGTTTGCAAACATTCAGTACTTTGTGCGTCTGCAAAATGCTGGGGAAGTGTTTTTCACGCTCGAGTGGCATTTCTTACGCTCGAGCGGCTGTCTAAAGTCTGTAAAAATTCTGGAAATGTATATTATACGCTCGAGCGGGTAGTGCCTTGTTGTTGTGTCTTGGCGCTCAAGCGGACTTTCTTGCGCTTGAGCGGGACAAATTCATGTGTCTGATGCTCGAACGTCAAACTCTCCGCTCAAGCGGACTGTGCGTATATCAGATCGTAAAAGTGACTTTTTACATAACTTTTTCATCTCTTTTCATCCAAAACCCTAAAGTTAAGAGCCTCTCTCTCTAAAACTCACCTTCTCTCTACATATTGACCTAAATCCTTTGATCTCTACACCCTTGAGCCTTCATTAAAAAGATAGAGCTCCTCAAGATCTTCTCTTTTACCCGATTAAAGTTGGATTTCGGCATTTTTGGGGTTCCATCCTTGCTTGGCTCATTTTTACTCTTTGAGATGGGGATCTTCTACGCTTTATTATGGGTTTTAACTTAAGTATTTTGTAATTGTTTAACAATGGTGGGTTTTGTGGTTACTTTGAACACAAACCTAGGGTTTGGGTGATATTTAAAAGAGGGGTTTTTGGTGGGAATGAAATAAAAGAACATAGGGTTTGAAAATGAAGTCTTGTTGTGTCAAAATAGTTGATTTTGGTACTTGGTTGAGATTTGGGGAAAGAAGGGAAATTTTCCCTAGAATGAGTATTATATTTATTTTGTATAAATAAATGATATTGATGTTTTAAACATGGAATTGGACATGTATGGAGATGGATAGTGAAATGAAATGGATGATGTGTCTCATCTTTCAAAATTTTGAATAAATTATATGTCTTGAGAATGTATATCTGTTTAGAAATAACTGTATTGGGCTATCGGTGGAGGATAGCTTTGATTATTGTAGAAATTGTATGTGGATTAGGTGAATTGGAACTATCCCATGGTTAACTATCACTGAATATGATTATGTTGTTGTAGACACCCCATTTTTGACCGTTCTTAAGACTTGGGCGCCACTGATTGATCATTCGATGGTGCAGGCTATGCAGTGCAAAGGTTCAATTTCTTCGGCAAGAGGAGAGAGTCAAATCCAAACCTTACACCCCACTTTTGGACTAAAATATTTTAGACCTTAAAGCCCTCTCTTTCAAAACATTTTTGAAAACAATTCCTATGATGTTCTGACACTCGCATTTTGTTAAATGTTGCACTTTTCGGTAAACCGAGCAAGGACAAAGTGGAAATGAATGAAAGAGAGGTGAACTCTTTGAAAAATCTTTCAAAACACCTTATTTAGGGGTTTGGAGTTGAAGAAAAGAGGAGAGGAGAGAAGAAAACTAATTGAGAAGAAGTTCGGCATGAATCCGAGTAGGATCGAAACTGAGCAGTCTTCACTCAAAGAGGCATAACTTTTTTCACAATTGGAATTTTCATATGAGGTTTCACCATTGGAAAGAATACTTCCAGGGCTTCACTCTAGGCTCAAGAATTACCTGCAAAGGAGTCCATATAAAGGAGTTATGTCCGGTTGAAGTCAGGCCTAAAAAGCAGATTTTTCTGGCCAATTAGAGGTGGAGAATGCTGGCCATAAATGGGATTTTTTGGCCATGTGCCGGCCATGAATGGCCTATGCCGGCCCCCTTCCATCCAAGAGTGTCCCATGTCGGCCAACAATGATGTAGTGCCGGCCATTGATGCAAAAAGGCAGTTTTCTGCAGATATTTTACTTCCAACTGTTCCAGCTGTCCTTTTTGGGATATTTTCGACCTGAAGCTGCATTTTGCTATATATAGAGAGGCTTCTCTATGGTTTTAATGGTTAGAACAATTTAGGAAGGTTTGGGAGCCTCTCTCTCTAAATCCTCTCAGTCTAGATTCATCTCTCTCTAAAGCCTTTGTGCTTGGAAGCTTGCATACATCCATCTTCAACCTATCAACCCTTAACAAGAGTGGTTCATCTTTGGGCTGAGATTTGTTGAAGCTCTCTTGAAGCCTCCTTGGATCTCCTTAAGGTGGTTTTGCTTGGTTTTGTTGCTTGAATGTTGTCTTCCCTTCAAGAGGTATAAGACTCACCTTTTAAGCTTATTTTCATACTTGTTTTTGCCATCCTTTTGTGCTATCTTTGGGGTGGCTTTCAACTGCAAAAAAACTCTGTTTTTAAGTCCTAAAAATGGTAGTTTGAGCCTATTTTGTGTTAGGGGGTTGTCTCTCCCTTTTGTTCCTTAGCTTGTGTAGCTTTTTGTGCCATCTTTCATCACCTTTAAAACCAACTTTTTTGGCCTTTTAACCACTGAATTCCAGGGGAATTTCAGTGGTGAAAACCATGTTTTGAGGTCCAAAATAGGGGGGGTGGCCTCCCCTCCTTGTGCTTTGTTTGCATGTGTTGATAGCCTAACATATGAGCATGTATTTCTACCTCTTTGTAGCTTTATTCAAGCATGTTTTAGGCCCTATTTTGATCTACTTAAGCTCTGTTTTTGGCTGGTTGAGTCACCTCATGTTTGCTTCTTACACTTGTAGTGTAATCTTGCTTACTAGCCCAGTGTACTTGATGATTTAGCCTATTATTCTAGCATGTGTTGGCTCCACTCCAGCATGTTTTTGGCTCTGATTTAGCATGCTTTAACTCTGTTTTGAGTGGTCTTGGTTCTTTGAGGCTTGCCTTGTATAGCTATTGTAATAACCCGACCCTCGTACATGTTTTCTAGTATGCTTTCAGTCCCCTATTCTGTGCATTTGTATGCTTATAGTGAAATTTCATGTGAAATTAAGTTTAATTAAGTGAATCTTATAATTATAGATTCATATCGGTCGAATAAGAGAAAAATTTGTTGCAATTATAATGTTTGGATCAGAAATTGGAAGCTTTAAATTGACCTTATATTTGAGATCAGCGTAATTTTTAAGTCTTAAGCATTTTTGTGAAAATCTAATTCGGAATGATTGAACTGATTAAATTTTGTTTTATTCAACATTTAGATATATATATCTATCTCAACCATTGACTTCATATTCTTGAACTCAAAAATATCTCCTGAGAGAGAGGTAGAAGAGGAGAGTTAGAAAAAAAGAGGAGAAGTTCACCAAGGGAGGAAAATTGGGAAAATTGAGAGGGGTTGTGAAGATTTAAGTTCAAGGTAGGTTTAATCCATCCCTAAGAACCTCTCTAACTGATTTGAATTGAATTTCAATTTGTGTTCATGTAAACTAGGGTTTGTGAGTGAGGTTATATATGTGATAATTGCCTAATTGGGGAGGTGTTCTTTTTGTTTGTTTATTTTGAATTGAGTTGAGCTTCATGGGAAGAAATTACACTTTATTTTCTTGGTATTGCATGTTGAGCTCATTTATAGAATTAGATGATTATATATATATAATTGAAGACCAATTGAGTTGTGTATGTGAATTGAAGGAGAGTGAAGTCTTAATTGAGAGTTGTGATTTATGTTAGTATAATATTATATTATCCTATTGTGTTAAATTCCTTGATTTGGCAAGTTGTAGTGTAATTGCTTTGTTGAATTTTTGGCTTGATTTTGGACTGCACAAACAGGGCAGAATCGCCCCACGTGCGGGGCTCACAGCCGCACGTGCGGGAAGCACTACCGCACGTGGGGGGCCCACAGCCGCACGTGCGGAAAACAGGGGATTTGGGACTGAAGCTACTGGAAAAAAGGCACGTGTGGGACCTCAAAGCCGTACGTGCAGGAACCACTGCCGTACGTGCGAGGCTCACAGCCGCACATGCGGCCCATGCTGGAAATTTCTGTTTACTCTATTTCGCCTGTTTGACCCTTTGGTGTTATTAAAATCTGTATTTGATGCCTCTTCAATGTTTGTAAATTCGTTTGAAGCGAAACGAATCAGATATTGTTTACATCGGAGAATGAACTAATTTCTGAACTGCGCGTGTGTGTAGGTCACATTCCGGGAGGAACCATCGCTCCGCCACCACACTGTGAGTAATAGTAGTGTAACGATAGGCTATGCTTACTTCTCATGCTTATGATTTATATATGGTTGTCAAGAATGACATATACTACTGATATTGTGCTCTGACTGAATTGACGAACATGATGAAACGGTGGCATTGATATGGACCTATGGTCATTCTGTATAAAAGTGGGCCCAAGGCCGTTATGATGTGAATTGCTCTGTCCCTATTAATGTAGTGATACATTTTCCTTCTGTTCATCGTTAAAATTAATGTTCTGTTATTCGCGAGAAAAACTATGTCGACTTACAATAAACCATGGGGAAAATCTATGTGCATTATTGGGTAGTACGTTTTGCTTACTGTTGATAGTTAATATTAACATTCTGTTATCTGTAAGTTAACTGTATTGATTCATGATGAACAAATGGAACGTATGTACATCATGGAACTACGATATCTTTGTGTCTCTGGAATCGTTCAATCTGTTAATATCTGGGCCAAAGGCCAATCTATTAATATCTGGGCCAGAGGCTAATCTGTTGATATCTGGGCCTAAGGTCGGTCTGTAAATTCTGTTGGGCCTAAGGCCATTCTGTTCTGTGAGATACTAGGCTTGAAACCACTCTGTATAAAGATTGGGCCCAGGGCTATTCTGGAAATATTTACAGGAAAAGATTAACCATGTGACCTCTATACTTATATACATTATAATTCAAGTTTATTCATTACATTGTTTAAGTACTATTATTCACCGAGCCTCGCTCACTTTGTGTTATGTCTGTCTCTATAGGCAATCAACCTGGAGGTCGGTCTTAGTCCAGCTTTGGTCACTCCTTTTTGGTCAAGCAGTATGAAGAAGCTTATGTGTTTTGTGGCGTGTCCTTAGTGACCCCTAGTTTGGCCTTTAATCTTTTAATTGGTCGTGTATAGCCTTCTTTACCAACATTTTTGTTGTATGCCCACATGCGAGGCTGGTTCTATACATATGTCCATATATGTTATTGTGTGACTGCAAATCTCTACTTCTCGTATATCTGTCTATCATATTTGGAACTGTTTAATGGCACATTGAGATCCTGGCATATAGGTATGAGCTTGATGGATATTAATTATATTATTTTATGTTATTAAATGCTTCCGTTCAGGCCCCATATATTGTATGTATCGAATTAACTGTCCGTTTCTGAAGTGAGCATGCCCAAACTGGTAGGGGCGTGACAGCTATAGTGTAAATGGCCTTTACTAGCTTTGAGTTTTAGGGCCTCTAGCATGCTTTGTTTGTGATGTTTGCATGTCATAACATCATTTTACATGTGATTTCAGAGCATATATCATTGTCACACTCTCACATATTCCACTCTTTCATTACTTTTGAGAGGTGTGCTTTGTGCCTTATTTGTGAGCCAACATACAAGCATGTTTTTCTTGCCATCTATGCTTCAATCTCAGCATGTTTGAGCCACTGATTTGGCATGATTAAGCTCTGTTTTGAGCTGGTTTGATCACATGAGCTTTGCTTTATATGCTTGTAGTGTAATTGTGCTAAATTGCCTAACATGTGTTATTGTTTTGGCCTCTTAATATAGCTATTCTTAGCTTATTTCAAGTATGTTTTAGAACTCCATTTAGGGTGTTTTAGGACTGTTTTGGACTGTTTGTCCCTTTTGAGTATTGTGTTGCATGCCTCTAGTGTTGTGTCCTTCACTAGCCTTAATGTTTTTGGCTTCTAACATGTTGTACATTAGTTGTTTGCATGTTAGAGTCTTGTTTTTCATGCCATATCAGCACTGAAATATCTGTCATCTCCCTCATTTCTTCACTTTTGATTTGCTTTGAGGGATGGTTGGTCTTAAAGTTGTATTTTAGCTTGGGATTGAGGCTTATGCTTAAATGGCTTCAACCCTCTTTTAGGGGTTCCTCCTAGTCAAAGGCATGGTCTCTCTCATGTCTTAAGTCATCTTTGGATTGACCTCTTTCTCATTAGAGAACTTTCACATTTGAACAAATCAATTAAGGGATGGTTTGGTAACTTAAAATGTGTAAACAAGAATTGAGTCAGCATTGTTGTTTGCATTGTATTGTGTTCAGTCGGATGTTATATTGAACACAAGGTGGATTGGTCCATTTCATACTCAAAGTGATGAAATAAACCAATCTCCTTTGTCTCCATTGCCTTTGATCTCTTATGATGAGGTAATGGACTTGTGTCTTTGTTTTGTGCATTCATTGAATTTGTGCAAGTTGGATCCTCGGCCATCATGCATTGAAAATGCTTGATTGGTGGCTTTAGACCCAATGGTGCCACTCCTTTAATGTTTTGAGATGACAAGGAGTGGCATAGTACAAACATGTCCCTGGAAAACCTCCATTTTTTCTCTGTTTTGTGCTCTGTTGCAGTTTGGTGTTACAGCACACCAGTGGCCGGCAGTTCTTCATTGTTGGCCGGCACCCTTTCATTGTTGGCCGGCAGAGGCACACTCTTGGCCGGCAGACGGCCGACAGCCACCATTCATGGCCGGCAGGCCACTGGTGCACTCCCCAGCATTGTTTTGGTAAGGTTCAGCAGAAATTTCTTGAAGACACCCTGCAAACAGAGCCTCTAAAGAGCAAACTGGAGAGCTTTTCGGGACGGAAACCGAGGCATGCATGTTCAACTTCTTCAAACAGAGCTGAGGCAGTATAAGTTTAGAGCTTTACTTGTTAGTTAGCATTTGAATTTGTAATTTGATTAATTAGTGTGCTAATTAGTTAAGTGTTGTAATAATTAAGTAGTTTAGCTTAGCTATTTCTTTATTCTTTTTGTGTAATAATTAGTCTAATTAGTTTAATTAGATTAGTTAGTGAGCTTAGCTTAGATTAGCTTAGCTCAATTATTCGGACCCTCCGTTGAGAGGGCATATTGTTGTAATAAGGGTGCGTGTGTGTACGCATGTCTTCCAACCCCACTTCTTTCTCCTTTTTACTTAACCGCTTTCGATGGTTAGTTTTAGGGCATTTTTCAATTAGCATACCTTATGCTTTGCATGTTTGCATTATTCATTTGTATTGCATGTATCAGACTCGGTGCATTATTCAAACTGCATTGTATTTCAATACTTACTTGAATACGTGTTTCAAAGCATGTTATCAAATTGTTGCATTCATATGCCATCTTAGATAGCCGAGCCTATTTAGTTGCATTATTGCATGTGTTGCATTAGGCATCTTGCATAGCTAGGATCATGCATGATTCTTAATTAGCTTTTGTTTTGGCTTGGAGTACACTGTAAGTGTTTACACTTTAGCATCCTTGAATGAGTGTGAGTGTTGCCATGATAGCATATTTGCCATGAGGCTATTTTCTTATATGATTAACTGCATGAATGCCTGTGGGTGGAGGCTTGATTGCCTGAATTGGAACAACTCGATGATTGTGAGTTTTAAGCCCACTTTGCAAAGTGGCAAAATCATGTTGTTTTAAGCCCACTTGAGGGTGGCAAATCCGCGCTTTAGCCTACTTGCAAGTAGCACTTTCAAACCATTTTCGAGAAACAAACATGAGTTGTTTTGTTCCAATTCTCGTGATTGAGTCTATACTTGTATGTTGTGCGCATCACATAGTAAAGATAGCTAATAACCAGATAAGAACACATGAAGTTTATCAAACAACATATCATGTTAGTAGAGGCCGATCCTTTGATCAGGCGAGCGGGGGTGCTCATTTCAGGACCTTCCCCTCTCGTGCCCAAGTTCCCGAGCCGAGGCAACTTTAGTGATGACGGACACGTGGCCTTTGGCACGAGTCAGGATTTCCTAAATTTCCCAAAATAAAATATTTAGGTGACGACTCTGTAATTTGGCAAAGCAGTCCA
The DNA here is from genome assembly GCA_036172215.1 of Camellia granthamiana. NCBI lineage: Eukaryota > Viridiplantae > Streptophyta > Magnoliopsida > Ericales > Theaceae > Camellia > Camellia granthamiana. Next base: position 75,893,964 of record CM069913.1, on the reverse strand, counting down.
TGTTTGGCGCTTTTTCATTCAAATTTGATTTTTCAAAACCAATTGCTGGATTTGGACTCTTTAGTGTTTATCAGTCTCACATTGCACTTTGTGAGATTAGATTCAAAACCGTGATAAGAGTCCAAACTGTAGCAAGCCAAATTCGCGCCCTCTCCGAAAGGGGGGCGCGCAAAGGAAGTCGGGTCTACAGTTGTGAATACATTGCATATGTATGTACTTTGGGAGTGGAAAGGGGTTGTGCTCTATACGTGATTATGTGTTTATATACATTGTATATGTATGTTTGTTTTGGGAGAAATAGGATAGACTCCATTATAATTAAGTTGGCCGGAGTGTCCTGGGTGAAAATCCTGAAATCTATACATGGCTGCCGATCCCGCAGACAAAATATCCGTAAAATGACAAGATGGAAATCTATACATGGGTGCCAATCCTGCGGACGAAATATCCGTAAAATGACAAATGAATGTAGACGTGTTGACTTTGAAAATGTTGAACTACTGAGTTGTAGTCTCGCTTAAGATATTGAAGAAAACGAATGAAATTGGTTTATGTAGCAAAGTGAAACAAAAGGGGAATGAAATGAGCTATGAACTTGTTATGTTGTGAATACAAGAGATGATGAATGTTTTAGCCTTAACATTGTTTATGCTTACTACTCTTATACCTCTGTTAAATCTCATATACTGTGTTAGATTATCTTTACTAGGCTGTGGCTCACCCTATTTGAGGAAAAACATTTTCAAGTAATGATGGTATGCCTCCACCAAGGCAATAGCATTGGAGGGTTATTTGGGAAGCACGAGGGCTTCTTGTTTGGTTTCACATTTTGTATAGCCTAGGGCCTTAATTGTAAGGGCTAGTCCCACTTTTGTTGTAACCAAGTTAAGACTTGGAAAGGTGTAAGCCCGAAGGGCATTTATTTATGTTAAACTCTATTGTAATAGTAACTTTGTATAATGAGAGAACTGTTTGCTCTGATGTATGTTGCCTTCTTTATATATGCTTATGGGTTATATTAAGGTTATATTTTGAGGGTGTTATAGTTCAAAAGCTCACCTAAGGTTTTGAATCAAGCTTTCTCTAGCCAATTTTTGAGCTCTCCCTCACAATTCCACAATCTCCTAACCAATGTTCCAAGTTTTCTTGTTTCTCTCTCTCGAACTTCCCCCTCTCTCTCTCTCTCTCTCTCTCTCTCTCTCTAAGAACAAAATTTTAAAATTTTTAAGTGAATATTGAGCTAAATCAACACTTCCTTCATATTTATAGACTAGATTAACTTAATTGACTAATCAAGGTTTAAGCTAAGTAATTAAAGCTTAGATTAATTAATCTAAGGCTTAATTTAATTGATTTAATCTAATTAATTTAATTCGAAAATTTTAATTAAACTTCTTATTAGACTCTAAAAATTATGCCATTCATATTAAACTAATTAATTTTGGTTTCTGACGCCATTAAGACCTTTTCATATTATAAAAGAAATCACAACAGATTTTCCTACGGCTAATAGATATAAATTCAAAAATTATATTAAGCACATAATTGGCATTCAAATTTTCACTAAGCGCTTGAATAACATTCAAAATAAATGATTAAAAGCATAATATGTAACGGGGTTGTCACAGCCTTCCCCCCTTTAAGCAGTTTGGTCCTCCAAACTTGCGTTACCTTGTTGTGTTGAAAATAACTCAGGATACATTTGCCTCATCTCATCTTCTTTCTCCCAAGTTGCTTCCATACCATAATGTTCCTTCCATTCTATCTTAACCATGGGAACCACTTTAGTTTTCAGTTGTTTCACTTGTCAGTCGAATGATTTGTATTGGCCTTTCTTCATATTCTATATTGTCGTCGAGAGCTATCTGATGATAATCAATAACATGGAACGAATCTCGGAGGTAACCCTTCAACATCGACACGTGGAACACATTATGCACTGGTTCCATCCCTAGCGGTAGAGAAATTCCAAATGCAACTAGACCTAGCCTTTCCAAAATCTGAAATAGCCCAATATATTGAGGTAACAACTTGCCCTTCTTGCTGAATCTTGACTGGCCGCTAATCGGAATCACACGAATGAACACATGATCACTGGCTTCATACTTAAGAGCCCTTTCTTCTATGATCTGCAAAACTCTTTTGTTAGTTTTGTACAGTTTTAAGCATTTACTGAATGACTTTAATCTTTTTGGTGGTCGTTTGCACAATCTCGGGACCAAGCAAAACTCTATCCCCAACTTCTGTCCAACAGATTGGAGATCTACATTTCCTGCCATATAAGGCTTTATACGGTGCCATATCGATGCTTGAATAAAAACTGTTGCTGTAAGCTAACTCTGCCAATGGTAAGCAGGTTTCCTAACTCCCCTTGTCACGACTCAAACCCACCCCTAGAGGCTTAGGCCATGACCAGCTAGTAATCCCAGATTACTTCCAACCTCAAAGACAAAACTGATAATAATAATGATATTGGGACGTTGCAGAAGCAATATACAAATATAAACATGTCCATCGAGTAGTGCATACATGAAAGTCCGTATGAAATTTAAACTTCAACCTTCTCATAGATATAGACACATAGAACATCGAAACATCTTAGCACACTTGTACAAAATTATCCATACACAATAAGTTCCAAAAATAAAAGAAAACAAAATGAAGTAACTTGGTCCACATGGTTGACATAACTTGCCTCCAATGAGTCCAAGATCGCCCCATCAGGGAGGCACTTCCAAAATGGCTTGACTGAATGGTGGACTCCTGAGGTTGCTTTACACTTGACGCTCTGTTTTCTCACCTACACAAACATATATGTATATATAAGGGAAGGGGGTGAGCTAAAGCCCAGTGAGTAATACCAGTATAAATGGGTTAAATGAATGATGTCTATCACTGTACCAAATCATATCACATGAGTTCGAAGCAAAGCATAAGTGAGCACTTGTTGTATTAAAGTTCACAAATCATATTTAGATGTGGTACATCCAAAAGTGCGACGAATGGCCCGAAGGCATGACGAATGGCCCGAAGGCATAACGAATGGACTACATGGGTCTAACAGAGGGACCATTTAGGTCAAGCGAAGGGATCACCTGGGTCAACATCAGAGATCTCTAAGCAGATTTCGTTAATCTATCAACAATAACCCAAATAGCATTCTTACCTCTAGGTGTTCGAGGTAGACCGACAATGAAGTTCATGGTTATAGGTTCCCACTTCCATTCTGGAATAAGAAGAGACTAAAGCAACCCTGTTGGTTTCTGATGTTCAGCTTTCACTTGTTGCCATTGAAGGCATTTGGAGTTGTAGTCGGCAATTTCCTTTTTCATGTTTGCCCACTAGTACACTTGTTTCAAATCTTGATACATTTTGGTGTTCTCCAGATGCATAGCAAACATTGATTGGTGAGCCTCTTTTGAAATTCTCCTTTTCAATTCTGTATCATTAGGAATACAAAGTCTTCCTTGGAATTTCGACACTTGTTCTTCGATGGAGAATCTCGGTTTGGGCTTAGTTTCAAAATCATCGCACACTTTCTTGAGGAACTGATCTTCTCTTTGTTTCTGTTTAATTTCCTCAATAATGGCTGGTTGTATGGACACTGCGGCCAAAATACTGTCCTACCCATAATACACAACTTCTATCTCCAGTCTGTCTAGATCTTGCAAAAGCTCTTTTCAGTCAGTAAACAGACAAGCCAAGGTTTCCGTACTCTTTCTGCTCAATGCATCAACTACGGTATTACCTTTACTGGGATGGTAGTGAATCTACAAGTCAAAATCTTTAATCAGTTCAAGCCAAAGCCTTTGTCGCATATTTAGTTCTTTCTGTGTAAAGAAATACTTTAAACTTCTATGGTCTGTATACACTTCACACTTAGCCCCATACAAATAGTGGCACCAAATTTTCAATGCAAATATAATGGCAGCAAGTTCCAAATCATGTGTTGTGTAGTTCTTTTTGTGTGATTTTAGTTGTCGGGATGCATAAGTAATTACTTTGCCATTCTACATTAAAACACAACACAAATTTCTATGAAATGCATCACTGAAAATTACAAACCCTTCAGTACCGGATAATAAGGTAAGAATTGGAGCTGTAGTTAACCTCGTCTTCAGTTCTTGAAATGCGGATTCCCTCTGATCAGTCCACACGAATGGTTCTCCCTTTCAGGTCAATAGTGTCAATGGCACATCAATTTTAGAGAAGCCTCTGACAAATCTCCGGTAGTAACCTGCCAAACCCATAAAACTACGAATTTCTGTTACATTAGTCAGAGTAGGCCAGTTAACAATTGCCTTAATTTTTTGTGGATCAACAGATATCCCTTCTCTATCAATAACATGCCCCAAAAATATAACCTAATTCAAGCAGTTGTTTCTCGAGCAGTTGTTTCTCCCTGTGTGTTTGAAGAATTATTCTAAGGCTTTGTTAGAATTATTCTAAGGTGTTGTTTATGTTCTTCCCCATTCTTTGAATAAATCAAAATGTCATCAATAAAAACTACAGCAAACTCATCCATAAATGTTTTAAAGATTCGGTTCATCAAATCCATTAAAGTTGCAAGTGCATTGGTAACTTTGAATAGCATAACTAAAAATTCATAGTGTCCATACCTGGTTCAGAAAATAGTTTTCTCTATGTCTTCAGCCTTAACTTTCAACTGGTGGCATCCCCAATTTCATGTCAATCTTTGAAATACCTAAGCCCCCTGTAACTGATCAAGCAAATCATCAATCGAGGCAAAGGATATTTATTTTTAATAGTTACCTTGTTGAGTTCCCGATAATCAATACATAAACGGAGTGTCCAATCTTCTTCTTCACAAACAACATAGGTGCACTAAACGGTGATATGCTTGGTCGAATGAACCCTTTATCAAGTAATTCTTGCAACTGCATTTTTAGTTCTTTCATTTCAACAGTTAATATTCGATACCGAGTTTTGGATATAGGTTGAGTACCAAGCATCACATCAATTACAAATTCAATTTGTCTATCAACTAATTGTCCAGGCAACTCTTCCAGAAACACATCAGAAAGGTCATTCATAATTGGAATATCAAAAATACCCTTGACAACCATTGTTAATCAATTTTCGTGCTTTTATGAAATTAGTTATAGTGGGGGAACTACACCTTTCCCCTCAAAATAAAATTCATTCTATCCTGGAAGTCGGAATATCATATGTTTAGATGTACAATTAATGGTTACATAATGTTTAGATAACCAGTCCATACCCAAGATAATGTCAAAATGAGTCATATCTAAGGGCATCAAATCAACATACAATGTGGCATTCTCAAGGAAGATTTCACATGCAGGGTAACAGTTGAACATAGCATAGATCCCCATGACAGTGATGATACACATAGTATATATCTCAAAGTTTCCAACGGTCTACTCAATCTAGGCACAAATTGCATAGAAACAAAAGAGTGGGTAAATCCTAAATCAATCAAAACATAAGCATATTGTCCACAAATAGAGAGTGTACCTGAGACTACAGCTTCTGCATTTTGAGTGTCCCTCGGTACAAGAGCAAAAACCCTTCTGTCTTTGATTATCCCTCGTAGTAGTCGAAATTGCATTGGCCTTTACATGTGGTACCGATGCGGTTGAACTTGTAGCTCCCCGATTATCACGTTGCCATGGTTGCGGACATTCCCTTGCTATGTGTCCTGTCTTCCCACACTGGAAAGAAGTCCTAGTAGTCCGGTAACACACACGCCGGTGCTTTCTTCCACAATCCGAACAAACAGGTGTTGAATTATCACTCTGACTTGAACTGCCTGAATTTCCCGACTTTGCTTTCGTAGTTGTTGTTAAGGCTATCCCTTTGTTCACATTCCAATTCTATCTTTTACCTTTCCACTTAAAATTTCTGTTACGGGTAGCCAGATTTGTCTCTTCCATCAGAGCTCTATCTAAAATATCAACATATTTAGGTAGTTTCAACACATTAATTCTGTCAAGAATTGCATCACAAAGACCTCCTTCAAATTTTCTGGCCTTTTATAGTCTGTGTTGACCATGTGCAATGTAAACCGTGCTAGTTCAACCATCTGGGCCTCATACGCTGCCACTGATTTCTTCCCTTGTTTCAACTGTTCAAACTCTGTTACTTTCGTATCTCGAACACACTGCGAGAAGTACTTCTCGTAGAAAATCTCTAAGAACTAAACCCAGCTAATTCCCCTGTTGTTATCTCGCACTAACATCCACCACCTTCTTGCGTCATCTTCAATAGTAAAGGTGGTTAGCAATACCTTTTGTGTCTCTGTGCATGGAAACACTTCAAATAGTTTCTCGACTCCCAATACCCTGGCCTTAGCCTTTAGCGGATCAATTCCCCCATGAGGCAGGGGCGGCTTCATCTTTTTGAATTCTTTAGTGAGAGAAATGGTTCGGTCATCTATTTGATGATCTTGTTTCGGTGGTACGGGCATTGGAGGTGGGGGTGGTAGTTACTGTTGTTGCCATTGCCATTGTTGTCTCAAGCTCTCAGCCATATCATACATCATTCTTTCCATCCAATCAAGACGGTTAGAGGTAGAGTCCTCCAATTCATTCGCTCTTGTTCTCACCATTATCTATATAAAACCTGTATTATAACAAATACATTGTATGCACACTTTCACATATACACATTTTCAAAAGTTATCTCATATTGACATTCAAATGCAAATGAATGCAATTCTTAAGTCTTTTCAAGACACCTTATTGTTCAATGGACTAGTGGGTGAGTTATAACTCGTACTCTGATACCAAAACTGTCACGACCCAAACCTGTCCCCAGAGGCATTGGTCATGACCGGCCAGTAATCCCAGATTACCTTCGGCCTCAAAGACAAAACTGATAATAATAACCATCTCGGGGCGTTGCGGAAGCAATATACAAATATAAACAAGTCTATCGAGCAGTGCATACATGAAAGTCCGTATGAAATTTAAACTTCAATCTTCTCATAGATATAGACACATAGAACGTCAAAACATCTTAGCACACTTGTACAAAATTATCCATGCACAACAAGTTCCAAAAATAAAAGAAAACAAAATGAAGTACCTTGATCCGCATGGTTAACACAACTTGGCTTCAAGGAGTCTAAGATCGCCCCATCATGGAGGGACTTCCAAAATGGCTTGACTGAAGGGTGGACTCCCAAGGTTGCTTTACACTTGACGCTCCATTTGCTCACCTACATATATATATAAGAGAAGGGGGTGAGCTAAAGCCCAGTGAGTAATACCAATATAAAAAGGTTAAATGAATGATGTCTATCATTGTACAAAATCATATCACATGAGTTCGAAGCAAAACATAAGTGAGCACTTGTCGTATCAAAGTTCACAAATCATATTCAAATGTAGTACATCCAATAGTGCGACGAAGGGCCTAAAGGCATAATGAAGGGACCACATGGGTCCAATGAAGGGACCATATAGGTCAAGTAAAGGGATCACTTGGGTCAACATCAGAGACCTCTATGCACATATAACAAAGGGCAACGGTATTGTTTCCTCCGGGCGAGGGCCTCATAACGAACGGCCACGGTATTGTTACCCTTGGGCGAGGGCCTGATAACAAAGGGCCATGGTAGTGGTATCCCCAGTTAAGGGCCACACTAAGGATGCCATAATTACATTTCCAAAGGGACAATCATTCATTTGTGTCAAAACAACATTTCAAAATAACATTGTTGCAGTAACTCAAAAATACATTTCAACATATCTTAACAAAGATACTACTCACAGCAAGCGGGTACTGATGGTCGACCTCAGTTGACCACCTACATAAATTACATAACACAAATACACATTGAACACACGTTCAAAACAAGTATCAAATCTTAATTTATTCTCTTCCGTGTGTTTCTACCTTATCTCATGATTAAGGATGTTCAAATGATGCAAAAGGATGTCTAAAAGGGCATGAGGATGCAAATATGCACTTACAAGTGTTAGTTAGAATTTACTGAAAACAGGGTCTTTGCTCGAGCGCACACTTGGTCGCTCGAGCGGTGTGGCCTGCCTGCAAAAGCACTGGATGCTCAAATTATACGCTCGATGGTGGTCGCTCGATGATCGCTCGAGCCAAGTGCTGAACAAAGGTGGGTTTGCTCGAGCGCATACTTGGTCACTCGAGCCAACGGCCAAATATTTGTAAAAGTACTAGATGCCTTCGTTTTTTCACTCAAGCAATAGATTCTTCACTCGAGCGAACTGGACAAATTCTGGATTTTCTAGATTTGTGTTTGAAGTTCAAAATCTTTCCTTTCAAGTTCAAAGTTTGCATGGTTGGTCTCAAAAGCTTAGAAACACTTTATAAAACATGAATTGTTGGAAAATATGAAACCATGATCTCAAATTCTCTTTCAATTCTTCAAAGCAAAACCTAAAATGCCATGATATTACCATGCATGTAGCAAACTCAAATCTTTTCTTTACAAAACATGATTATATGAGATGTTGACTAAAAAATCATGAAGAACCTTAAGAAATAACTCATGTAACTCCCATACATGTATGAATTTGTGGAAAACCAAGTTCAAAAGTGAAGAATTAAGCATACATGTACACAATTCTCTTAAATTCTCTATGATCATTGTGATTCATGCTCATTCCTTTCAAATACATGCAAATGATCCTATAACTTGGTGAATTCATCTTCCTACATGGTTTATCTTCATGAATTATGGGTAGAGATCATACCTAGAGCTTGAATTGGCCTTAGTTAAGCTTAATCTCTTCAATCTCTCTTAAACTCCCTTTAATTCTCTTCCCTCTCTCTCTACAAATGTTGAGTTCTCTCTCTAACTCTAAATTTTCAGCACAAAGAGTTGAAGAAAATGAGCTCCTAAGCTCAATTAACATATATATCAAGGTGGATCAAGCTTAACTAATTAATTGTGATCAAGACTAATCAATTGGGCTTAAGTCTTATCAATTATGATTAATTTATTCTAATTATTTTAATCCGAATCAAATTTTAATTAAACTTACCATGTGGTCCTAAAAATTCCAACTAGCCTATTGAATTAACCAATTTTTTGTCTTTGAATCCGTTTGGGCCTTCAATTACGAATTCTAAGTCGACAATTTAATAGATAATTCACAAATAAACAGATAAGTATCAAACAAACACATAATCGTACAAATTATGCCTAGTAAAATAATATGTAAAAATGATACGGAGGTCAGGGTTGTTACAGTCTTCCCCCCATAGTAAGTTTAGTCCTCCAAACTTAAGTTACCTCTATTCGGAAACAACTCCGGGTAGCATGGTCTCATTTCATCATCCTTCTCCTACGTTGCTTCTTTTCCATAGTGTTACTTCCATTCAACTTTCACTATAGAAATGGATTTATTCCTCAACTGATTGACTTGCCAACCAACTATCTAAATGTGCTTTTCTTCATAGTTCATGTCATCATCAAGTGCTATTTAGTGGTAATCTATGACATGGAATGGATCTGTAAGGAATCCATAGAGCATTGATACATGAAAGACATTGTGCATTTGTTCCATTCTCGGCAGTAAAGCGATACGATAACCAACAGGGCCAAGCCTTTCTAAAATCTAAAATGGCCTAATGTAACGTGGAGTCAATTTCCCTTTTCTGCCAAATCTTATTTGCCCTTTCAATCGTGTTACTCAAATAAACACATGATCTCCCACTTCATATTTCAAATCTCTCATTCTCTGATCAGCATAACTTTTCTATCGGCTCTGGGCAGTCTTGAGTCTCTGTTGGATGATTTTTATCTTGTTAGTTGTTTCTTACACAAGCTCAGACTCATATAAAGCTCTATCACCAACCTCGGTCCAGCAAACTAAAGACCTACACTTTCTTCCATACAATGCCTCATAAGGCGCCATACTGATACTTGAGTGGAAATTGTTGTTATAAGCAAACTCAGCCAATGGTAGGTAAGTTTCCCAACTGCCTTGAAATTCTAAGACACATACATGAAACATATCTTCCAATGTTTGGATTGTTCTCTCGGTTTGCCCATCAGTTTGCTAATGAAAAGTTGTGCTGAATATCAATTCTATGCCCATTGCCTGTTCCAAACTTTGCCAAAATCTCGAAACAAATTTAAGATCCCTATCTGACACAATAGATACTAGAACCCCATGTAATCGAATGATCTCATCAATATAAATAGTGACAAGTCTATAGGCATTAAACGAAGTTTTCAGAGTAGGAAAATGAGCAAATTTCGTTAATCTATCAACAATAACCCAAATAGCATTCTTACCTGTAAGTGTTCGAGATAGACCGACAATGAAGTCCATGGTTATATGTTCTCACTTCCATTCTGGAATAGGAAGAGACAGAAGCAAACCTACTGGTTTCTCATGTTCAGCTTTCACTTGTTGGCATTGAAGGCATTTGGAGTTGTAGTCGGCAATTTTCTTTTTCATGTTTGGCCACCAATACACTTGTTTCAAGTCTTGGTACATTTTGGTATTCCCCGAATGCATAGCAAACATTGATTGGTGAGCCTCTTCTAAAATTCTTCTTTTCAATTCTGTATCATTAGGAACTCAAAGTCTTCCTTGGAATTTCAACACTTGTTCTTCGATGGGAAATCCCGGTTTAGGCTTAGTTTTAAACTCATCACACACTTTCTTGAGGAACTGATCTTCCATTTGTTTCTATTTAATTTCCTCAATAATGGCTGGATGTGCGGACATTATGGCCAAAATACTATCCTGCCCATAATACACAACTTCTATCTCAAGTCTGTCAAGACCTTGCAAAGCTCTTTTCAGTTAGTCAATAAACAAGCCAAGGTTCCCGTACTCTTTTTGCTTAACGCATCAGCTATTGTATTAGCTTTACCCAGATGGTAGTGAACCTGCAGATCATAAGCTTTAATCAGTTCAAGCCAACGCCTTTGTCTCATATTTATCCTTTTTGGGTAAAGAAATACTTCAAACTTTTGTGGTTTGTATACACGTCACACTTAGCCCCATACGAATAGTGGCGCCAAATTTTCAATGCAAATATGATGGTGGCAAGCTCCAAATCATATGTTCGGTAGATCTTTTCATGTGGTTTTAGTTGTCGGGATGCATAAGTAATTACTTTGCCATTCTACATTAAAACACAACCCAAACCTCTATATGATGCATCATTGAAAATTACAAACCCTTTAGTACCTAATGTGTAACAACCCCAAACTGTGATTAGCCACTAAACCATGATTAAGGATGCCTAATAAGTGATTAAGAGGAAATCATGTGTTAATTGCATGAATTATATGTTATTTGCATTTGTATCTATTTGTCATAGAAATATTTGTTAGTGTTCTATTCTATTCTGCGAATTGAAGGCCTTATCGGCATCCGATCACGAAATTAACTTAGGTTATGTGTTATTTGGAATTTTTAGAATTTTATGGTAGGTTCAATTTAAATTGGATTCGGAACGAAGTAATTAGAATAAAATAATGTCTATTAATTAGTCATTAATTAAGCTCCCTAATGAGCCTATATAAGGCCACTTCCAACAACTTTGGTACACTCTTACACCCTCATTTCTTCATCCTTGAGACAACAAATGTGAGGGAGAGAGAGAGACCAAAAGAAAAGAGTGAATTTAAGGAGATAAAGATAGAATTGTGATAGAGTGCTAGAAGAATTGAAGGTTTAGCTTATAGGAGCTCAAGAATTTGTTGATTATAACTCAATTAAAGACCTTAGGTGAGTAATTGACTCCTAATCTTGTATCTAAATCATTAATGAAGAGAATTTAAGGAGACCTTGTGATCAAGTACAAGAATTGAGCTAGAATTTAAGAATTTAAGTCATATCATGCATGCATGTGCATTTCATGAAGTTTTGAAGTTATTTTTAAATGAATTCTTTCATGCATATGGTAATTCTAGTTTGGTTTTAAGAATTCATAACTTTTCATACCATTTGACCTCAATTGATCTTGCTTTGGAAGGTCTAAGTTCAAAGGATTACATACATGTTATGTTTTCCAAGTTTCAAGTTTGATTTTGAGCAATTGGTATGCTTTTGGGTCTTGATTCATGAAATGATCTTTAATTCTCAATGTTTTCCAAGTATAGACTTGTTTTCTTAAGTTTTAGACCCAAAAGATGCGTTTTGAAGCATTACATTCGTGTTTTGAAGCTTGGAAGCAAATCTAGAAATCCTAGAATTCTGCCTCACCGCTCAAGTGACGGAATCTGTGCTCAAGCGACCACTCTTTGTTTTGTACTTCTGCTCGAGCAACCATAAGTTGGCTCGAGCATAAAATGCATGCTCCTAGAAGTTTACAAGTTTTTGCAGACCGCTCGAGCGACCAAAGTTGCGCTCAAGCGAAGACCTCAGTCTCATGCTCGAGCGACCGTTGAGCGGAAAATTCACACAACCAGTACTTTTGTAGAGTTTATAGACTGCTCGAGCGACCAAAATTCCGCTCGAGCGAAGGAAGCTACGTTCGAGCGAATACCCTGTTTTTAGCAAATTTGACTAAGTGTTAAACAACATGTTTTGGGATCCTCATTGCATCCTACGCATTCCTAGGCCATGATTAAGACATAATAATGAGGATAAGGATTAGAAACACACCAAGATAAGAAAGAACTAAGTTAATGATTTTGGGTGTGTAATTCAATACATATCCGTTCTATGTTTGTGTATTTGTGTAGGTCACCGCCATTAATCGCCCAATCCGTCTGTCATATCTGTTTTGCTATTGGAGCCATCTGTGAGTAATAACTTTGTAAAGCTATGTTCACATTTAAGTATTTTCTTAAATGCTATAATATGACAAGAAATGATCTGTTTTTCTAAAGTGCTATGTTCCGTATCAATGAATGATTATCCATATATTGAGAAGTATCGTGGCATCCTTAGCACATGGCCCTTTCCCCGGGATAACAATACCGTGGTCTATGAGCACAAGGCCCTTTCTCGAGGGTAACAATACCGTGGTCTCGTGGCCCTCACTTGGGGACAACAATACCCCGTGGCTTAAGTATGTTATCTACTCCCAGTACCGGAGGTTCCTTTATGGAACTGGTCAAGTATGACCCTTAATGCTCTGTATCTGATCTATTAGGGCTAATAGGTGTACCATGTATAATCATCTTTGAAATTGAATAAGTACATACTTTTAAACTCTGAAGTATAGGGGCAGGTTTGGGTCGTGACATGACAGTAAGGTAAGAATTTGAGCTGTAGTCAATCTCGTCTTCAGTTCTTGAAATGTAGATTCCCTCTGATCAGTCCACACAAACGGTTCTCTCTTTTGGGTCAATTGTGTCAATGGCACAACAATTTTAGAGAAGTCTCTGACAAATCTCCTGTAGTAAACTGCCAGACCCATAAAACTACGAATTTCTATTACATTAGTCAGAGTAGGCCAGTTAACAATTGCCTCGATTTTCTATGGACCAATAGATATCCCTTCTCTATTAATAACATGCCCCAAAAATGTAACCTTATTCAACCAGAATTCATATTTCTTAAATTTCCCAAGCAGTTGTTTTTCCCTGAGTGTTTGAAGAATTATTCTAAGGTTTTGTTAGAATTATTCTAAGGTGTTGTTCATGTTCTTCCCCATTCTTCGAATAAATCAAAATGTCATCAATAAAAACTACAACAAACTCATCTAGAAATGGTTTAAAGATTCGGTTCATCAAATCCATGAAAGTTGTAGGTGCATTGGTAATTGGGAATGGCGTAACTAAAAATTCATAGTGTCCACACCTGGTTCGAAAGGTAGTTTTCTCTATGTCTTTAGCCTTAACTTTCAACTAGTGGCATCCCGATCTCAAGTTAATCTTTAAAAATACCTGAGCCCCTGTAACTGGACAAACAAATCATCAATCGAGGGAAAGGATATTTATTTTTAATAGTTACCTCGTTGAGTTCCCGGTAATCAATACATAAATGGAGTTTCCCATCTTTCTTATTCACAAACAATACAGGTGCACCCCATGGTGATGTGCTTTGTCGATGAACCCTTTATCAAGTAATTCATGCAACTGTACTTTTAGTTCTTTTATTTCAACAGTTGACATTCAATACAGAGTTTTGGATATGGGTTGAGTACCAGGCATCACATCAATTATAAATTCAATTTCTCTATCAACTAATTGTCCAGGCAACTCTTCTAAAAACACATCAGAAAAGTCTTTCACAATTGGAATATCATCTAAAACAACATTTAAAGTTTTGACATCAAAAATACTACAAAAATACCCTTGACACCCCTTGTTAATAAGTTTACGTGCTTTTATGGCAAAAATTAAGTATGGTGGGGGAACTACACCTCTCCCCTCAAAATAAAATTCATTATGTCCCGAAGGTCGGAATATCACACGTTTAGATGTACAATCAATGATTGCATAATATTTAGATAGCCAGCCCATACCCAAGATCATGTCAAAATGAGCCTTGTCTAAGGGCAACAAATCAACATATAATGTGACATTCTCAAGCAAGATTTCACATGTAGGGCAAACAGTTGAACATAGCATAGATCCCCCTAACGGTGATGATACACATAATATATATCTCAAAATTTCCAACGGTCTATTCAATCTAGGCGCAAATTGCATAGAAGCAAAAGAGTGGATAGATCCTGAATCAATCAAAACATACGCATACTGTCCACAAATAGAGAGTGTACCCGAGGCTACTATTTCTGCATTTTGAGTGTCCCCCAGTATAAGAGTAAAAACCCTTCATTATCTCTAATTATCCCTCGTATTAGTCGAAATTGCATTGGCCCTTACATGTGGTACCGATGCAGTTGAACTTGTAGCACCTCGATTATCACGTTGCCATGGTTACAGACATTTCCTTGCTATGTGTCTTGTTTTCCCACACTGGAAGAATCCCTAGTAGTCCAATAACATACACCCCAGTGCTTTTTTCTATAATCCGGACCATAATCCAGACAAACAGGTGCTGAATTACCACTCTGACTTGAATTGCCTGAATTTCCCAACCTTGCTTTCTTAGTTGTCATTGAGATTGTCCCTTTGTTCATATTCAATTTTTGTCTTTTACCTTTCCACTCAAAATTTCTATTATGGGTAGCTAGATTTGTCTCTACCATGAGAGCTCTATCTAAAACATCAACATATTTGGGTAGTTTCAACACATTAATTCTGTCAAGAATTGCATCACGACGACCTCCTTCAAATTTTCTAGCCTTTTATAGTTTGTGTTGGCCATGTGCGGTGCAAACCGTGCTAGTTCAGTAAACTGGGCCTCATACTCTACCACTGATTTATTCTCTTGTTTCAACTGTTGAAACTTTGTTACTTTCCTATCTCGAACACACTACGAGAAGTACTTCTCGTAGAAAATCTCTAAGAACTAAACCCAGCTGATTCCTCTGTTGCTATCTCTCACTAACATCCACTACCTTCTTGCTTCATCTTCAAGAGTAAAGGCGACTAGCAATACCTTTTGTGTCTCTGTGCATAGAAACACTTCAAATAGTTTCTATATTCCCAATACCCCGGCCTCAGCCTTTAGCAGATCAATCCCCCCATGAAACAAGGGTGGCTTCATCTTTTTGAATTCTTTAGTGAGAGCAATGGTTTGGTCATCCGTTTAATGATCTTATTCTGGTGGTACAGGCATCGAAGGTGGGGGTGGTGGTTGCTGTTGCTGCCATTGCTATTGTTGTCTTAGGTTTTCAGCCATATCATACATCATTCTTTCCATCCGATCAAGACGATTGGAGGTACTCCTGCAATTCATTCCCTCTTGTTCTCACCATTATCTATCTAAAACCTGTATTATAACAAATACATTGTATGCATACATTCACATATACACATTTTCAAAGTTATCTCATATTGAAATTCAAATGCAAATGAATGCAATTCTTAAGTCTTTTCTAAACACCTTATTGTTCAATGGACTAGTGAGTGAGGTATAACTGATACCAAAACTGTCACAACCTAAACCCGCCCTTAGGGGCTTAGGCCGTGACCGGCCAGTAATCACATATTACCTCCGGCCTCAAAGACAAAACTGATAAGAATAACGATATCGGGGCTTTGCGGAAGCAATATACAAATATAAACATGTTCATCGAGCAGTGCATACATAAAAGTCCATATGAAATTTAAACTTCAACCTTCTCATAGATATAGACACATAGAAAGTCAAAACATCTTAGCACACTTGTACAAAATTATCCATACACAACAAGTTCCAAAAATAAAAGAAAACAAAACAAAATAACTTAATCCCCATGGTTAACACAACTTGGCTCCAATGAGTCCAAGATCACCCCATCACGGAGGTAGTTCCAAAATGGCTTGATTGAAGGGTGATCTCCTGAGGTTGCTTTACGCTTGACACTTCATTTGCTCACCTACCTATGTATAAGGAAAAGGGGTGAGCTAAAACCCAGTGAGTAATACCAATATAAAGAGGTTAAATGAATGATGTCTATCATTGTACAAAATCTAAGAAAAGCATAAGTGAGCACTTGTCGTATCAAAGTTCACAAATCATATTCATATGTAATACATCCAATAGTGCGACGAAGGGTCCCAAGGCATAACGAAGAGACCACATGGGTCTAACAAATGGACCATATAGGTCAAGCGAAAGGACCACTTAGGTCAACATCAGAGATCTCTGTGCACATATAACAATGGGCCACAGTATTATTTACTTCGGGCAAGGGTCTCATAGCGAAGGGACACGGTATTGTTACTCCCAAGCGTGGGCCACATAGCAAAGGGCCATGGTATTGGTATCCCCAGGCAATGGCTACACTAAGGATGCCACAATTACATTTCCAAAGGGACAATCATTCATTTGTGTCAAAATAACATTTTTGTAGTAACTCAAAAATACATTCAACATATATTTACAAAGACACTACTCATAGTGGGCGGGTACTGATGGTAGACCTCGGTTGACCACCTACAAAATCACATAAAACAAATATACATTGAACACAAGTTTGAAACAAGTATCAAATCTTAATTTATTCTCTTACGTGTGTTTCTACCTTATCTCATGATTTAGGATGTTCAAATGATACAAAAGGATGTCTAAAAAGGCATGAGGATGCAAATATGCACTTAAAAGTGTTAATCAGAATTTGCTGAAAACAAGGTCTTCGCCCAAGCGCACACTTGGTCGCTCAAGCAGTATGGCCTGCTGCAAAAGTATTGGATACTCGAATTTTACGCTCGATTATGGTCGCTTGAGCCAATTGCTGAACAAATGTGGGTTCGCTTGAGTGCAAACTTGGTCACTCGAGTCAACGGCCAAATGTTTGTAAAAGTACTAGATGCGTTTGTTTTTCGCACGAGCGACGGATTCTTCACTCAAGCGAAATGGACGGATTCTAGGTTTTCCAGATTTGTGCTTAAGGTTCAAAATCATTCCTTTCAATTTCAAAGCTTGCATGGTTGGTCTCAAAAGCTTAGAAACCCTTTACAAAAAACATGAATTGTTGGAAAATATCAAACCATGATCTCAAATTCTCTTTCAACTCTTCCAAACAAAACCCAAAATGCCATGATCTTACCATGCATGTAACAAACTCAACTCTTTTCTTTACAAAACATGATTATGTGAGATGTTGAGTGCAAAATCACGAAGAATCTTAAGAAATAACTCATTGAAGTCCCATACATGTATGAATTTGTGGAAGTTCAAAAGTGAAGAATTAAGCATGCATGTACACAATTCTCTTAAACTCTCTATGATCATGATGATTCAAGCTCATTCCTTTCAAATACATGCAAATGATCCTGTAACTTGGTGAATTTGTCTTCCTAAATGGTTTATCTTCATGAATTATGGGTAGAGAGCATACCTAGAGCTTGAATTGGCCTTAGTTAAGCTTAATCTCTTCAATCTCTCTTGAACTCCCTTGAATTCTATTCTCTCTCTCTCTCTACAAATGTTGAGTTTTGTCTCTAACTCTTAATTTTCAGCACAAAGAGTTGAAGAAAATGAGCTCCTAAGCTCAATTAACATATATATAAAGGTGTATTAGGCTTAACTAATTAATTGTGATTAAGACTAATCAATTGGGCTTAAGTCTAATCAATTATGATTAATTTATTTTAATTATTTTGATCCAAATTAAATTTTAATTAAACTTACCATATGGTTCTAAAAATTCCAACTAGCCTATTGAAATAACCAATTTTGGTTTCTGAATCCATTTGGGCCTTCAATTATGAATTTTAAGTCAACAATTTAACAAACAATTCACATACAAACAGATAAGTATCAAATAAACACATAAGCATGCAAATTATGCCCAGTAAAATAATATGTAAAAATGATACGGAGGTTGGGGTCGTTACACCTCTGAAAGTCTAAAGCACAAATTCAGAGCATATCTTCAAGGTCTGTATGGTTCTCCCTGATTGTCTATTGGTTTACAGATGGAAAGCGGTACTAAACCTCAATTCTATTCCCATTGCCCTTTGAAGACTTTTCCAGAATCTAGATACAAATTTCGGATCCCTATCTAAAATAATAGATACTGGAACTCCATGCAAACGAACAATCTCATCGATATAAATAGTGGCAAGTCTATAAACACCATATACAGTTCTCACAGGTAGGAGGTGTGTAGATTTAGTCAACCTATCCATAATACCCCAAATAGAGTTCATACCTCTAAGTGTCCGAGGTAGACCAATGATGAAGTTTGTGGTTATATGTTCCTATTTCCATTCCAGAATAGGGAGAGGTTGAAGCAATCCCTCCAGCTTTTGATGTTCGGTTTTGACTTGTTGACATTGAAGGCATTTAGACACATATTCTGCAATTTCCTTCTTAATGCTAGGCCACCAATAACTTTGCTTCAAATCCATATACATTTATTGTTGCTCGGATGAATTGCGAACTTGAACTTGTGACTTCTAATATTCTTTTCTTCAAATCAAAAATACTTGGAACACACAGTCTCCCTTGAAACTTCAACACCTCATTTTCAATACTGAATCCTGATTTTGGATTCGATTCAAACTCGTCAAACACTTTTTTGAAGAAGTCATCCTCCCTTTGCTTTTGTTTTATCTCATCAATGATTGTCAATTGAGTTGAAATAGCGTCTATTGACCGACCCATTCATGTGACACCACTTCAATCTCGGATCTTTCTAAATCGTTCAATAGTTCTCTCCATTCAGTGAGCAAACATACCAAGTTCCTTGTTGACTTCCTATTCAAAGCATCGGCTACAGTGTTAGCTTTACCCGGATGATACTGAATCTGAAGATCATAGTCTTTAATCAGTTCTAACCATCTCCTTTGTCGCATGTTCAATTCTTTTTTAGTGAAAAAGTACTTCAAACTCTTGTGGTCAATGTAGACTTCACACTTTGCTCCATATTATTAATGGAGCCAAATCTTCAAAACCAAAAACAACGGCGGCCAATTCTAAGTCATGAGTTAGATAATTCTTTTCGTGAGGTTTCAATTGACGAGAAGCATAAGTTATCCCTACCTCAAGATTAGAAGAAAAGAGAGAGCAAGGTTTGAAGTTTGGCGGAGCTGAAAATGATATCTCCTCCGATTAAAACGAAGCTTTATACGAGCTCTACCTTTTTCTCCAAAGAGCTATGGTGGGGAAATCAATGGGTGAGGATGTATTTGAGATTTCAAGCAAGAGATAAAGAGTGAAGAACTAGGGTTTTAAAATGTTTTAGAGAGAGAAAGAAAGCAAATGAAAAGTGATTCAAAAACCCCTTTTTCTGAACTAATATATGCACAGACCGCTCGAGTGACCAAAACATCGCTCGAGCGTTAGACATAATAAGTGACACTGCTAGAGCGACCAAAAACAAAGCTCAAGTGCATAATGACCCTCTTCCAAAAGTTCAGACCTGCAAAAGACCGCTCGAGCGTAAGAAACACCGCTTGAGTGAAGATACTCTACTTTTAGAAGTTTTACAAACCAGCAAAATGCTAGAAGATCTCAAAGACCGCTGAAGCGAACAAGTAGAAAACTAGACAACAACTCTTTTGAAAAAACTAACTCTCAACCTGTTTCAAACACAACCAATAGTCAACCCAACCACCAACAATATGAAAAGAGTATGAACAACAATTAAATACACAAAATCCCGGACCTAGGAGTATGAAATGGGTCGGGTCTAAACTGGAACCATTATAGTTATCATGGAAAATAAGAAGAGAACATGTTTCCAATGTATAGAAAGGAATTTTAGAAGTGAGGGTGTGGTGAAGGTAAGGTTGCAAAATTTTTGAAAAGTAATTTCTTCATTAAGGTGGGGATGGATATATTCTATGAAATTTTGGCATGATTTGTGAATTGGGGAAAAACTTTCAAGGTTTTGTTTCCTAGATTATTCATGTTATCAAGTCAGAAACAAGCTTTGGTAGCAGAAATTTGTAATTGAAAATTTTTGGGAGAGAAATGGAACATGTTGATTAGAACAGTTCTCTTTCAATGGAAGAAAGATCTTTTGGGGGATTTACGGAGAAAGTTGGAACCTATTAAGTAATTTTTGTATGCTGATATGATATATGACATGTGGTACCTTTCATTATTGTGATTGGTTTTGATAGTAAAGTCTACTATATTTCTATTGGGTGTTTTGAGAACAATAGATGGTGTATACATTTGTAATTGGTAAAATGTAATATCACGTGATACTCTATTTGTATACAAAAATTTCTCCTACTTGTGAATGTAAAGGACCAACTTATCTGGAAGGGTGATAAGCGGGGTATGTTCTCAGTTAAATCTGCATGCAATTGTTATGAGAGGTGTTTGGGTTTTGAGAAGGAGTTTGTCAAAATTTGTTGGAAGAACGGCTTACCACCGAAGATTCAAATGTTATGCCGGCAAGCATTATAAGGGAGATCACAATAAAAGATTTGCTATTGAAATCAAAGTTGTTAAGCATATAATTTAACCATCTAAATTTGTATTGTTTTGTTTTCTTAGGACAACAACGTATATCATATAATATATTTATTACATATAAAACAAAACAAAAAATTCACAAAGTCACTTTGGCTTGTGTACCATTCAATTTCGCTAGAATTACATTTTGCAGTTGATATTGTCTGGTATTTAGGGAACTGACCGATACTTACTAAGAAATTAGCCAGAACAGTATTGTTCTATTTGTATTTCGTTTTCTCTCTGGTGTAGTATGTGCCGGTTGGTACCAACCGGTACAATACGAGATTGACAATTATGATTCAAATTAGGGACATTTCTTGCGACTTTTTTGACGACAACTATTCTTTCTACGGCGATTAATAGTGATGTAAAAAAGCAGAGAGAGAAAGTAGATATTAAAAAATCACAAAGGTAAAAATAAAAATAAAAATAAAAACTCTTGTAAAATAATGATTTATACTTCTCACTAATATACTTTCGGAAAAATTACAAAAAAAAAATCCTATGATTTAATCATTGTAACAAAATAAATTCGGAATTTTTAATTTTATCAATTTAAATCATATTTTCTAATTTATTTTTAATCTAAACCATTTGTCTATTTTCGATAAATAAAATTGACGAAAAAAATGACATTTTAGTCATTAAACTTAAATAAAAATGATATTTTAGACATTTTATATCCACTTATATTTGAGTTTAATGACTACAATATCATTTTTTTCATCAATTTACTTATTGAAAATAGGCCGTTGTTTTAAATTGAAAACAAATTTTAAAGAAATAAGATTTAAGGTCTCGTTTGGGAACATATTATTTTAGTAATTTTTTTACTTTTTGGCTAAAATATGAGGTAAAAAAAACTAGTATGTTTGGGGTGACTTTTTGACTTTTTACGAAAATATGTGCAAAACGTGGACAGAAAAGGGAATCTTTGACTTTTTGGTATAAGTTATAGACTTTTTGACTTTTTTAGTAACTTTTTACTTTTTAGTTAAAATGTTAACTTGCCAAACGAGACCTAAATTGACAAAATTAATAGCTTAGAGGTTATTTTATTACGAGAATCAAGTATTGAGCGGCTTTTTGTAAGTTATTATTTTTTTTATTAATCATATTTATGTCACTAAAACAGATCCATCATTAAATTATGATGGTTAAAGTGAAAAAGTGATTTAAATATAAAAGGATAAAGTATAATTTATTTTTATTTTTTTTTTTAAAAAAGGGAGTTCATGAGAAGCACGTGAGGACACCCATAAGCAAGTCTTGCTTAACAATAAATATATTCACATGACTCGTAAGAGTGGCATTTTATACAAGTAATATTATAAATTTAAATTTAATTATTTAAAATTATTGTTTTATGATTTTAATCAAAATCACATAACTCCGATCTAAAATAAATTGAGAATACTTGGATCTTTTTTAGGAAGTAACTTATAAGTCAATTTATTAACTTTTTAAACTTATTTAAGTCACATTTTTTTTCTACTTTTTATATATTTTTCATAATAAGTAAAAAAATAATTTATTTTACACTTCTCAAAACAATCCTTCAACGTAACAGTTTTCATTTTATATTATTTATCTATCAAGAGGGGTGCTTATATTTAATTACTCACGTATTTGTTTATTTATATTTAAGAAAATTCTAATATACATGTTCTTTAAAATGGTGAATCATATGCATTTCTATTTTTATTTTTTATTTTAATTATAACTAATTTTATTATTTAATTATGATATCATTTTAATTTTAATTTTAATTTTAATTTTTTTAATCATGACTCATATTATATTTAATTATGACATTTTTTTATTTTTTAAATTATGACATAAAAAATATTATTAAGTTTTATTATTTTACGAAAAGTTGTAGTAGTTAGCGGGTGGAGTGGCGGCGGCGACAGTGGTCGCCGGAGAGACGAATTAGAGACCAACTCCCAACCCAAACCCCAAATCTCAATTGTGGCAACAACTTGAATACAAATCTCAGCTATTATTCAACGATCAACGGACTTTTTTTTTCATAATCAATCTTCTGGGAGGTATTGGCTAATAGATCTCTTGCTATCTCTCTCTCATATTTTTGAATTGGGTTGCTTTCTCTTTCTTCTTCTTGTTGTTTTCATCATCTAGTAAGGATTTTGAGAAATTCGCACAGGACATAAGCACGTAAAATAATCATAGCACCCATTTGATAATACCATGAAATCAGCAGCAGCAAAGGGTCATCAACATGAGGAAGAAGAAGAGGACGACGACGACGACAAAGACCTTCTTTCCAAGAACAGAGGTACCTACCTACCTACTACGTCTTTCTTTCTTTGTGTGCTTGAGCTGAGATGATTTCTTTTTCTGCCTAAAGCTAAGCATACTGGCATGGCTTCTTGGGGAGACCCTTTAGTTGTATAAGGATTTTTTGCTTCATTTTTCTTTTTTTTAAATTTAATCTCAAATTAAATGTTATTATTCTGGAATTTGATTGTGAAAACAGATGGGAAGAACAACGACAAGGTCAATTCAATACGCTCGAAGCATTCTGTCACAGAGCAGCGCCGTAGGAGCAAGATAAATGAGAGGTTTGTTTTGAATAGTTGATATATATATTTAGTTTTTCCTCTGCACCCTTTTTGTGTACGTTTTGTTGATGCATTCAATTTAATATAATTTGGTGAAGCTGAGTTCAGTAGACTCTTTATTGGTAATTCACTTGTCGCAGCTTCTTTGGGCTACGCATGGAATATATTTGTGATGGGGAAAAGAAATTTCATTTGGGATAATCAATAATGAAAAGGCCACATATTTGCGGCTTAATTTTTGTGATGTAAAGACTTTATGCACTACAATATCAAGCTCTCTATAAAGGTTAGGGATGTATCCTCGGATTGATTTCTTTATTTCTTTTATACTAAAATGTAGCTGTTAGTAGACTTAAACTGAAGTAGGAAGAAAAACCTTGACTCAGTTAACCAATTTCACACTATATGGAAGTTGTCTAATGTCAACCAATTTCGCCCCCGCCCCCGCCCCCGCCCCCGCCCCTGCCCCCTAACGGGGGATCGGGTTTCCCCGACCCCGCAAATTCCCCAGCCAAAACAAAAAAAAAATTCAATTTCATCTCATCATCATCAACATCAACAACAACTACTACTAGATCTGTAGAAAATTGAATCTGTTTTTAGTATTTCTCATCATCATCATCATAGATCTGTAGAAAATTTAAAACCATAACAAAAAAATTATGTTTCAACAATAAAAAATCTATTTCATCAATAATCATCCTCAACATCAACATCAACAACAACCAGTGTGTGTATATATATATATGTATATTTATTACGTTGGAGAGGAGAGCCGAGCAACAGTTGTGGCTTGAGAAGCCGCTTTCGCCACCCACAAAGAAGCCATGGCTAAGAGTTTGGAGATGAGATCGAAAACAAACACGAATGCCAGACCAGAAGATGACGATGGTGCAATCATCACGATAGCAGCAAATCGCTGCTGCTCAAATCTGGAATAGAGGGAGAAGAACGAGAGAGAGAGAGAGAGAGAGAGAGAGGTGGTGCTTCGATCGGCAACAGTGGGAATCGAAGATGGGTGGGGAGAGGGGAGGAATAGAGGACGGCGAGGAAGAGAGAGATGAGAAACCACAGTAAACTGTGTGTGAGGTAGGGTTTGGTTTATTGTGTATATATATATATAAGGGGTATAAAAGTAATTTTACTTCAGGAAAATTCGGGGACGCGGCCGGGGCCGTGCCGGGCTTGAACACTGATCACCGTCCCCGGCCCGAAACAGATCGGAGATTGATTTTCAAATACCATCTTCTCTCCGTCGGGAGTATTTTTCAGGAAAAACCACTCAAATCGGGGTCGGGGTTGGGGATCCCCGTCGGGTTGGTTTCAAATGCCATTCCTAATCTTATATATGTCAATGTCTACATATATAAATATTAAAAAAAAAAAAAGGATAAATGCAAATTTTTATGTTACTGTATTCGTATATTATTAATCTATAATGCTATATTACTATCGAATTCTTTAATTTTCTAACATGTATCACTTTAGTAACATAGTTATATCTGTTAGGAAAAAACTGCAGAATTGTGTATTGTTCTCCTATCAATTTATGTTCAATACATAGAAACAAGTGTCCACAACAAACACTTTTAATAATAAATTAAGACTTTGCAAAATACCTCCATCCATCACAACAATAATTGAACTTTTTTCCCCTTACAAAAAAAATACATTATTGAGGGAAAATAGATTTTGAGATTCATAACAATATGATATTACCTCAAAACTCGTACTCATCAAAATATTTTTATTACGATAAATTATAATGGTGAGTAAGAAGAAAAACAAGAAAATGGTGAAACAAAAACGACAGAAGATCTATTGCAACATGCTCTCCAAGCAAAGTTAGACGAGCTGAAGTAGAAATTGTCCTATTTGATGTAAAGTTCAAAAAAAACAATGTACCTCAAGCGCACGTTTTAAAATCAAATGATGCCTAAACATTATCGCAGTAACTCAATGATGCAGAAAGTAAGTACATCAAATAAAAAGTCTCGATCAATTTTTGTTATATGCTGATTACTTACAGATGCCATAATAAATTATGTAACTTGACAGCTTCATGAAAGTGACAAACACTTATAAGCATGGATCTATAAATATCGTAAAAATAATTATGAAATTCATATATCGATCAAAATATTAAGTTACAATATCATTCCATTTTTTAAAAAAATTATTCCACATTTTCTACATAAATGAAAATATACTAATGACTAATGTTATTTTTTTCATCATGCAAGATATTCATGGCACAAGAAACGAGATTCAACAACTCTTGATGTATAAAAATATATTACATTTTGATATTAATGCATTCTTACACCAATAGTATGCAAATAATATGTAATAATGGGTTTAATGAATTTGTATTATAAGATAAACTATTAAACAAAATTGTATAATTGTGCAATTAATTTCATACCTTCAATTGTATTACAAGTACGGATTATGAAATTGAAGTGGGAAGTTGATAGAAAAAGATTTGTGTAATACTATATATTTAAAGGATCTGTTTATTGTGTATGGTTTAAGATAAAATTGTGATATTAACAATCTAGCTATATATTAATGTTTATGTTTATAAAATTTTTCATGTATCATTTAAATTCTCCAGCCGAGTATGTATTTATTTTCTTGCTTATTATATTTTGGACAGATCAATTTACCCATACAAGTCTCTATACTTTGTATACATGTCACATACTAATTTATGAGATGCATAATTACAGTACTAATGCCTCGTTTGGGAACAAGCTATTTTAGTAACTTTTTAGCTTTTTACGAAAAGATGTGCAGAAAAGTAGAGAGGTGATGTGACAACTTTTAGTAACTTTTTGACTTTTTGGCTAAAATAGCCACTCCCCAAACGAGGCCTAATAGTTGATGAAAAATCGTGTGCCGCGTGTAGCGCACGTGCCCAACCACTAGTATTAAAAATAAGGTCAAAAATCATAAATCTAGCAATCGTACTTACGATCCTACTGTGATCCTATACGATCCTACTTGTGATCCTACTATAATATCCATCCTACAACAATTTGGATCGTTTTGACAATTTAGGATCGTAGACGTCTTGACTTTGGAATAATGGGTTCTACATCTTTAAAATGAAGGATGAAGAAGCCCTTGAAAGGGTCTTAGGTGGTGGTCCTTTGTTGCAGGAAAACTTTTAATCGGTAAAAGATGGTATCCAGGCATCGTTATCAAAATCGCAATCCATTTATTGACTGCCCATGACTTGAATAGGAAGCTTTTTCCTAAGAAAATGTCCTACCAGAACAGGTTGCCATTGACAAATCCCCTTACTACTGATTTCAAGGAGCACGGGAACATTGGCCCCTTGCTTGACAAGTCCAATGTTATGAAGTTTAATTTTACCAGACTCCTGCTCTATTTCGGGTTTAGTAAAAAGAGAGCTCCAGCTTGAAAATTTTTGTGTTACTTACCCTGCTCGGAGCAGAGATTGTGCTATGTTAGTGCCAACAACACTTGTAGCACAAGGTTCGCCAAACCAAAAGAGACTGCTTGGAAGCATTGTTTTTTCATAATGGCTTGTGCTAGTCATGACTTTACATGAAGGACAAGTTATAGTGAACAACAATAAGAAGTTTTAAAGAACAACTTGGCATAATAATTAAGGATTTAATGAAAGTTTAACTGTCTTTCAATATACAGAAGAAAATATCATTCATGAGATGTTAATTTTGTTATGTATTTCCTCTTGAAACTTGAGTTGGAAGTTATATTATAGATGAGGGTAAAGGGAATCAGTGAGGTTCACCAGTGGCACTTAATGAGAAACGATTTGTTAATCATGACAACAAAAGTGAGAATTTGTAAGTTGGGGAAATATTGCCATTAATTATAATGTTTTTTCTTCACTTGCAAAAGTTGCAAGAAATTGACAAATGAATAAACTCAGCTTTCGTTACCCTGAGGGGTTGGCCTAGTGGGTGCAACTTGGGGCCTGGTGGTGTGCTCCGTCCAGGTCTCAGGTTGAACTCCCACTAGGTGCTATCAACTCCCACCAGGTGCTATCAACTCCTTGGGGCCATGCCCACGGACTCTGCCCCAATATTTGTCCGATCCACATGCAGGGGCGCTTTGTGTGGGTCCTATATTAGTTGGAGTCATAGAAAATATAAAAATAAAAAAATAAATAAAAAATTAAACTCAGCTTTTGTATGTTGGGAAAAATATAGTTGGAAGTTTTTATTTTATACTATATTGGGTGTAGACAATTTTGTAGGTTAAAATTGTAATGTGCCTATGGATAACTAGTGAATTCTGCATTGTTGTATTACGAACTGTTTATACACCCTTTTCTTAAATTTTTATTTTTATTTTATAGTTAGAAACATTACAAGGATGTAGTTTTTAAAGATTCATCAGTATGTTTATGGAAGACTTTATTATTTTTTGGGTATAATCTTGCTCCGTAGTTATCAGTTGCAATACTGATTACATGAGAGCATGATTAATTTTAAGATATTGGATTATCATATTTTTGCAACTAAGGCTCCGTTTGTTTCACCGTAAAATATTTTTCACGCAAAATGATTTTGTCCAAAAATAAATTTTATTGTTGTTTTCCAATGTTAGGTTAGCACTTAAAATATTTTCTACAACAAAATCCCTAATATAGAACCAATTATAGAATAAATTTTAAAAAGAAAAAAAATAAAGGAAAATGATATTTATACATAATTTCCATATAGAATGAACACAAATGATGTGGCAATGTCATTCTTACAATTATGAACTACAGTAATGAGAATTTTAACTTTTAATAAGTGAATATGAATGTGACACATCATTATATATAAAATTTTCATTGCTAAATAGGGGTGATCGTGGATCAAGTTGGGTTGGGTTGGGTGGCATTCCCTCCACCATCCGTCCAAAATTAGGCAGATTGGAAAAAATCAATCCGCATCCGTCCACCGGTTTGACAAATGCAAATTGAACGGGCCATATGGGTTGGCGGATGGATGCGATTGGTTTGACAGTTTGGGTTTTACAAATTTTGGACATTTTTTTGAATTATAAGTCATAACTTTTACAATCTCTAATAACTAGTAATCTAAAAAAATATTTATTAGTTGTCTATAATAGGCCATGACATCAAGCATGCATATTTTTTAGGTGTTGTTTTTCATTTTCACAAAAATATATATTTTATTGTTTCTACTCTATGTTGTTATTTATTAGAAGTTTCTTTCTTTTTCTTTTTCTTTTTTTTGAACTTTATCTACGGGCGGATCGGGTTCATGTAGGTGCGGGATGGTTGATCTGCCATCCGAACCGCATTTGTCCGCTGAAAGACACACATCTGCCCAAAATCAATTGGGTTGGGTCGGTTTGGTTGGGTTGGACGGATCTATGATCACCCCTATTGCTAAAGAATAAAATAAGACAAGGATTGATTGTAACAAAAATAACAATTCCAAAATCTGATTTTGATCAATTGTTCAACCATAATATATCTATGTGTATAGATATATATATATATGTAGACATACGGAATTTTTAAACATATATCATTTTATGCTTTATGAAGTAAAATGTTTTAATTAAAAATATTTTACTTACTTTTTGGCCAACCAAACAACGGAAAAGAGGTAAAAACAATTTGTGTAAAATATTTTACGGCGAAACAAATGGAGCCTAAGAGTATTATTCACAATATTCCAGCGCCCCCACCCTCCTAACATTTGTGTTTGCTCCCCACTCTCACTTCTTTTTCAAATGATGGTTTTGTTTTCAATCTATTCAATAACAATGGCAGTTTTTGTGAGTAGGCATCTTGTCAGTCTGACTTTAAGTTTTCTCATTGATCATAATAAGTTCTTTGTTTTATTAATTGTACTTTATTATTGTTTCACCTCATTGTTGTTGGATCATATTGATTGTTGTTCTGAAACAAGTTTTGGATTGGGGAGAAAAAAAAATTAGAGTTGGTTAGACTATGTTAGATCAATTACTAAAGCATCTTTCAGTGAATTTGTTCATCCTCAGAATTTGGGCAATTGAGAATGAAGAGCTTGGAGAGTCTAAACTTTTTGCCCCCCTTTGCTCTCATAAGGAATTTTGGCCTACTTTTTATGAGTTGGGACAGGTGTTTTTCAATATCAAAAGAAGTATATTTTTGTATGTATAATTCATGTTGTTAATAACTAAAGCTATAATAACGGAAAATGTTTTACATTTAACAAGATGCATATGAGGTGGTATTTTTACCCTTCGGTAATTAGGAATTTATTTTATTTTTTGGAGTATTTAATGTAAAATTCATGTGAAAACTTTTGTAGGAGTTGGATTCCAGTTTCAAAAGTTATATTGGGTTAGATGCTCCCTCTGTCCCATTTTGATAGTCCGTTTTGGTAATTCAAACGTTTTAGGGGACATGTAATCATTGCATTTGAATTCAAATTTTAAAGCACTTATTTCAGTAATGCCCTTCCCTTTTCAATTTTAATATATTTCTAGCCATTTAAAAATAGTAGTTTTGGAAAACTAAATCAGTGTGTTTGGATTAAGTTTTTGAAAACTGAGTTTTTTGGTTTTTGTGTTTTTAGTGAATATTTTTAAAATTTTAAACATTTTTTTTACTTTTTTAGATGCACCTTACTTAGATATATCTAAAAAGTAAAAAATTTGTGAAAAAATATTTTAAAAAATTAAAAAATACATAAAAATACAAAAAATGTACTGAATTCTCGTTTTTTTTTTTTTTTTTTTGTATTTTTGGTATTTAGTGAATTTTTAAAAGGTTTTTTTCACAAATTTTTTAATTTTTAGGTATATTTATGTTAACTATGTTTAAAAAGTAAAAAAAAATTGCTTAAAATATTAAAAAAAAATCAGTAAAACAAAAAAACACGGAAAATAAGAAAGTAGAATTTTCTGAAAAGTGTTTTTTGAAAAACCTAACCAAGCAAGCTGATATATTTTTTATTTTCAAGTAGGACTAACATTTGGGACATCCTAAAATGGAAAAAAAAAAGACTAACAAAATGGGATAGAGAGAGTATCTTTTTTTAGTTTATTCCTTTTGAAGTTTAAAAAGATGGGTTGGAGAAAGGTCTTGAGATGTAGGAATGTGATAATGATTTCATATACACATATATCTTATATAAATTCCAATAAGAATATGGTTGATAAAAACCTGATGGAGATTTAAATGTGTATCCAGATTTCAGATGCTGAGAGATCTCATACCTCATAGCGATCAGAAGAGAGATACAGCATCATTTTTGCTGGAGGTAGATCATTTGATGTAGAAAACATCTTTTTATTTGTTTAGAATCGTTACAGCGAACTGATCACTTTTTTCTGCATGCAGGTGATTGAGTATGTTCAATATTTACAGGAAAAGGTACAAAAGTATGAGGGATCATATCAAGGGTTGAATTCAGAGCCCACAAAGCTGATGCCATGGGTAAATTTAGACACTTGACCTTTAAAACTTATCAATTTAAAAGGTTCACCTCCATGGTCATGTGTGGTTGCATGCTCATTTGAAGCTGCTAGATACTCATCTTATACTTTTAATGTCCCATGTTTGTATGGAAGTTCTGATAAACATTTGGTTGTACTAGCAAGAGCATAAAATGAAACAAATTACTGAAATCCTTTATATAAACAAAATATTTCTTTGTTTAGTAAGTACTTTATTATATGGCTCTAATTATGATAATTAAAATATTTTAATGAAAGCATGTGTACGCCTTTGCAGTGCCAATTATTGATATAGTGATGATTTGAGTTAAAAGTTAAATGTCCTCAATTTATAAAAATCAGAAGCTAAAATATGAATACCAAAATGTAAAAAATCAAAAAATATTTTTTCCATGGTTACATTGTAATTAGAACCAGCATCCTGATTTTAATTTTTTGAAAGAAACTCACACACACACACACAGAGTTGCATTACTTTTCCTCAAGCCATGTTTGTTCTTGGCATAGTGATAATAATGCTCTCATGGACTGTATTACTTATCAAAACAAAATGTTCTCATGGACCTTTTTTTGGGATCAGAACTGCCAGTGCTTTTTGGTCTGCCTTTTCACAATATATGGTTGCATTTGGATTTTGTCCTTCTTCCTTTTGCTTGATACCCGCTTTTTCTACCTTATTTTCTTTCCTCATTCCTTGGTTCTGAAGTGGCAACAAGTTGGGTTGATGATGACTTTAACTGCCTCCACTGCTTTCCAAAGGCGAAGAGGATTTGGAAAATGCCATAGCATATTGGGTTTTATGTTCTTCTTGATATATTCCACAGGTAACATAGTAAGTTTCTGTCAATGCTTTTGCTTGAAACAGAGAAATAGTCATTGGCGCATTCAGAGTTTTGTTGGACGTACTCAAGCCATAAAGAATGATTCTGGTCCATGTTCAACCTTTCCTGGGAGGTTTGATGAGAATAATATCACTACTTCTATTTCTCCAGCCATACATCCAATTCCAAACCCACATAATCCAATTGAATCTGACCACCCTAGTAGAGATCCCTCCGGCAAAACAGTGGAGCAGCAACCTGTGTTAACAAGCAAGTCTACAATCACGCCCCTCATGCCTATGCCTTTGCAGGCAAGTGTGCCTGCTTCTGTCCAAGGTGACGATGTGATCCTCCATCCTCTTCAGAGACCAATTTCTGATGCACAATCAATTGAGTGCCCAATCATGAGTGATGCATTAAGTCAACAAGAGGAGTTGATGATTGAAGGGGGCACAATTAGCATAACAAGCATTTACTCTCATGGGTGAGTAATTACATCACTTATATCATCTTTGAGTATGTTCATTACCAAATTCAGTTTTGAATTTCTCACCTTGTTCAATATCTAAATATGACTGGTTGCATTGAAAGTTCGTTATTTATTTTATTTGTTTAGGTATTGACACCTCAAAATCCTGCTTTTAACTTCAATATTTGGTTATATTTATTTTAGTTATGAGACATGTTATGATTGTAATTTACTGTTTCAGGGAAGCTGTTGTAGGCTAAAAAATCTTGGTTTTACATTTAGTTTTTTATTTTATGGGTAAATTACCTAAGCTCCCTTGAGGTAAATTACCTGGCTAATACAGTAGTACCTTTGGGGGGTGTTTGATTGAACAGACTGCATAAGGAGGGGGAATTGCAACGCAATGGACTGTTAGTCCTGAGATAAATAGTCCCTAGTCTATTTGGGTGGAAATGATATGTATTTGACTATTAGTCCAACTTTCACTTTTCTAAGCAAGCGATGGTCTAGTAAGTCTATTGGACATGGAGTCCAATCCCACGAAACAAATGTCCCCTTGGGGTTCTTAAAATTATATCCCTGCCCTAAAGTTTATAGTCATGTTACATCTTGTCCACTTCACTAGTTCGCCATTAGGTCAATTAACAGTTTGTGTTGATGTCAATGATTAATTTTGTGAAGATACCAATTTAAACCCAAATTCTCTCTCACTTCGCTTTGAACTGCAGGCTACCTGCCAACCCCCTCTCTACCACCACCACCACTGTTCTGTACAACCCCACCCATAACTTCAATCGCTGTGACCCTGAACCCTCCACTAAAAATCCAAACAGCCCCAATCCAAACTGTTGACACTCGTGGGAATACCTCCATCAACTACCCAAACCACCCAATCCCTCGGACATCCACCACCCATAGTTCTGTGTTCCACCCAACCGGGCTAACACCAACAACTTTTATTAGCTCATAGCACTCCTATACCCATCACTATTGACTACCACCCTCCAGACTCCTTACCATGGAAATCATCAACCACCACAAATAAAGTAGCGCTTGCTATCAACGTATCATGTTACCAACAACCATCCATTTGCCAAACTCAACAATCCTCGTTGCAATGCAAGGAATTCTGGCAACTATATTGCGTTCGCACACACGCACAAACAGATCAATAATAGTGAACAGTGGAGATGATAAGTCTCAAAGATAATTTGGGTCTAGAAGGAGATGACGATGATAATCTAAGAAGCATGGACACTTCTAATAAGATAATGTATCGTGTTCGACATCAACACAGAATGACCCTCGTAGAAGATTTCCAACATTTAGACATATATAAGACACATTATAGGTGTTAGTGAAATAGCTTGGGATCCAATGATAAAACAAAACAATGTAAATTTATACCTATTCTCATCCTTTAGACTGTAAAATTCTTGGAATTAAATATTCATATATATGGCATACAATAATTATTTATTCTTATATATATGACATATAATATAAGAAATATATAAAATAATATATTTTGCACGTGCCTCCCACGTATCGTGTCTTACATTTTTTGAAATTTTCGATGTTGTCATGTTCATATCGTGTCATGTGTCCATATTTGTGCTTCTTAGATGATAATGAAGTTTACTTTAATTAAAACTATGTTTCATTGGGTTCCACATATGCGATCCTTCATTGATCAATTAGAAGAGGTCCAAATGGGGAAAAACTTTGGTATTGGTGGATGATGTTGGTGGGTTATTTGAGAAAGATTGCAAAAAGAGTGGTTGGGTTGGTAGAGAGATTGATGGACAAAGGATGAGAAGAGAGAGGAAGGTAAGAAGATGAAGAGGAAGAGGGTGGGAGCTATGGTGGTTGCCAATGGGAGTGGTTGGGGGTTATTGGAGATGGGGGAATGCGTGGTTGAGGGGGAGAAAGAATAGAGAAAATGGAGAAATGAGAGAGAGAAAAGAGTTGAGGTCAGTTGTGGGGGTGGGTGGGGAAAGGAGAGATAATGGAGCAACTGAGCTGGGGGCAATAAGCTAGAAGCACAAACACTTTTAAGAAAGCAGTGTGTCCATGCCATTTACTTCAATTAAGACTATGTTCGATTGAGTTCCACATATGGAATCCTTCCTTGATCAATTAGAAGAGGTCCATATGAGGAAAATCAGTGAGGGGTATTTGGTATTGGTGGTGGTGGATGACGGTGGTGGGTTGTTTGAGAAAGATGGCAAAAAGAATGGTTGGGTTGGCATAGTGAGATGGACGAACAAACGACGAGAAGGGAGAGAGGAAGGTAAAGTTGAATTTTGTAATAAGGCAATAAGGTTGAAAATGGAAAAATAATAGAGACAAAAAAGAGAAAAGAAAGAATACAAAGGTTCAACGATATTGGCCTACATCCACACACACACAGCCGTAAAGGGCTACATCTTTCATTCACTCAACTTAATACTCTTATCTACGTGATACACCATAGATATAGAGTGGGAGATATAATCAAATTCCTTCAGTTAAAGAATTGAAATAAATTGAAGATACAAAAAATCATAATAAGCATAAAGCATAAGATCTCCATATATTCTAATATCTTCCATATCTTTCGATATCTTTGACAATACAATCTTATTTCCAACAATCTCCCTCAAGTTGGAACACAGAACGGTTGAAGTGAAGTATCCAACTTGAACTCGAAAATAGTGTGATCATTACAAACAACTACAATGAAGTTGCCAAAAGACAATAACAATTGTAATAACTCCTTCCATTGAACATAGCAAGGAATCAACATCTTGCAATAAAGAAACGTGCATTGAATCAATCATAATGGCAATAAGAGAAACCAATCGAGAAAGAGAAAGCAGCAAGGCCAAAGCAGCCCACAAACAGAAAAGCCGAAAAACAACATCCCACAAAGAATGCTACCGAACACACTAGTAGCCCAAAAATAAAAAAGAACCAAATATGTGTTTACCACATGAACACAAGGACGCCAAAAGGGTAGAAAAGTAGGTGGAAAACTCGGCGTATCACATAATAATGCTACTGACTCCACCGGCAGCCCCAAAATAAACAAAAATCATAAAGTTTGCTTACCACATCAACAAACTAGTAGTCAACTCAAGGGAGAGGGGAAAACACCTTGATAACAAAAAATGTGGAGTGAGAAAGCACTCCATAGAGAAACATGCTTAGGATTTAGTAAGCTCTGATACCAAGTTGAATTTTGTAATAAGGTAATAAGGTTGAATATGGAAAAATAATAGAGACAGAAAAGAGAAAAGAAAGAACACAAAGGTTTAACGTGGTTAGGCCAATATTGGCCTACATCCACACACATAAAGCCCTAAAGGGCTACATCTTTCATTCACTCAACTTAACACTCTTGTTTACATGATACACCATATATATAGAGTGGGAGATACAATCAAATCCCTTCAGTTAAGGAATTGAAATAAATTAAAGATATAAAAAATCATAATAAGCATAAATCGTGGGATCTCCATATATTCTAATATCTTCCATATCTTCTGATATCTTTGACAATATAATCTTATCTCCAACAAGAAGAGGAAGAGGAAGAGGAAGAGGGGTGATCAGGGAGGAAAGGGTGGGGGCTATGGCGGTTGCCAATGGGAGTGGGGGTGGGGTTATCGGAGATGGGGAATGTGAGGTTGAAGAGGAGAAATGAGAGAGAAAAGAGTTGAGGTCAGTTGTGGGGGTGGGCGGGGAAGGGAGAGATGATGGAGCAATTAAGGTGAGGGCTATAAGCTAAGAAGCATAGACACTTATGAGAAAGTAGCGTGCCCACATCGAACACGTGTTGGACACTAATCCAAATGTGTCCTCTATTTTTTATTTTTTTACTTTTTACGATCTGAACATGTTTCAAGCACTAGGTGACACACATGTTCATCGCTTAGACATAGATAACTAATTATAAGTTTGAACAAATTAATTTGGTATATAATGATAAAAGAAAAACAATATAGATTTATAATAATTAGTGTTATTTTACATTTCTGTATTATCTTTGAATGATATATTCATAAATATATGATAAATTATATTATATAAAACTATATATTGTGTGTATCCCCACATGTCGCTTACTACATTTAAAAAATAATAATAATAAAATTATCTTGTTCGTGTTGTATCGCTTGTCAGTGTCCATACTTAGTAGATAGTAAGGTAATTTTATATTTTTTGTTAAACACAAATAGAGAGGTCAGTATAATTTCCAAAATGTCAAGAGGGAATCTGTATTAGTCACTAATCTCAAATGAGGTCAATGCAATTTGTCTTTTAATTTTTTTTATTTTGTCATATCGCTAGCTTGTTTGCTTCTACTAATAATAGTTTTAGGATGATCCATGACATCCATTAGCCTAATAGAAAAAGGAAGATCATTTGTTATCTTAGCTACACTGGTTGGAAATTTTTTGTCTAAGGGGTTGCACAGTTTGGGGTTGGAGCTTAGGTTCAAAATGTTGTATCTGCCCCTAGCAAATGGGTAGTCAGACATCTGAGCTATCAAAGTCATGAAGTTGTTTAGGTCAACGTCCTGTTTGTTTTCATTCTAATCTGTTCAATATATTGTGAAAGTTTGTGAAGATCATCTCCTTTTTGACATCCATCAGTTTATTTTCTCTTATGCAGTGTTGGTTTAGAAATTGTGGAACTTTTATGAAAGAATGGGTATTACTATCACTGGATCTTAAAAGTACGAGCAGTATCAATCTGTAGCACGTTGTTGTTGTTGTTTTCAATATGTGTGTGTGTGTAATATTGTACTGATGTCTGTTTTTTGGGTAATAGAACAGTGGCTTCATAACTAAAGAAGGTTCATGTATGTTATTCATCTGAAAGTGTAATAACACAGTCAACTAACTTATGGATGGTGTATAGAGGGAGGCTATTTTTTTATTATTTTATTTTTAAGTTGTTTTAAAGTACAAACAGATGTTTTCAAATTTGCGGCATTTATCCATATTTTGAAACACAAGCCCCAATCGTAATCAGATTTCATCTCATTTGAAAAAATGTAAAGATCTGTCTAATGCTTTCAAACCAGGAGAATGTTGAATAGCAGCATTTTTATCCAATGCTCATGGTAGGGTTTCATGCTAGTTTTGTAAACTGGTGACTAACGGGAGATTTGCTGTTAAATAGGTTACTAAATAATCTAACACAAGCACTGCACAGTGCGGGTGTTGATCTGTCCCAGGCCACTGTCTCAGTGCAGATTGATCTAGGGAAGCGAGCAAATAGATGAGTGACATCTGGTGTGCCCATTGCTAAGGTAAAGGTATTTCATTCCCGTTCCCAGCATTAGGGGTTGCACAGATAGATATGCTTGATTTGACCATTAAGAACAGAATTTCATTTCAAATATTGGACTAGACTGTATATGTTTCATCATCACCACCTTGCACTTGATCCCCATTCTTTTTGCTTCTCATAGTTCTTCGGATAGTACAACAGGAGAACATATTTTCAAGTGATAGGGATTGTAATATTTTTGTGCAACTCACATATTCTTTTATTTTGCCTCTGGCTTGTAAACAATTAAGTGGAGTTTCGTAATTTCGCACTTCAGATATCTCTCTCTCTGTCTCATTTTGATTGGTGTGTATAATTATCCTTTTGTTTCTATCCAGGATCCTGAGAATACCCCTTCTTCCCATCAACCGTTCGGACATTTTAGGGATGCAAGCAATGGTGAAGACCTAGATCAAGAACAAAAGAGGCTGAAGATATAAACTAGTATGGTGCTACCTCGAATCTTCATTTACATTTTACACTCATTTACATGTCATCTCCTGGTTTATGAATTCGTCACGTGTACATGCCGTGTTTTCTCTTCTGTTTTTTTTTTTTTTTCTGTTCGTTTTCCCCTCAGTTTTTTGGGTTTTGTGTACACTATAATAGGTTCCTTGATTTTTTTTTTGGTAGATAGCATTCCCTCTGTTTCCCTTAAATTAGAAGTAATTGAAGAAATGTCTCTGATAAACATTCCCTCTGTTGATTGTATTCATATAAATGTTTCTATGTTCTTTATATTCAAAACCTGTTCTATTTGATATCTAGTTGCGTTGCCTAAACATTCTATGCGAGTATTTTACTTTCTAAGTGCATGTAAGAAGTATATTCTGTTGGATGAGAAGCATCTGAATCTGGGGATGTAATTGTTGATTGGAATAGGCACATTACTTAAAGATGATTCATGCTAAATCTAGATGTGAAACAGAAAGAGAAGTTTTCTCCAGCTTTGGGGGGAAGTTTTCTCCAGCTGCTGCCGTATTGAGCATTTTTTTTTTTTTTTTTTTTTTTTTTTGTAGTTGTCTATACTTAAGCAACAATGGAGACTCTGCATTTTTGCTAAACAGGGTTTGTTTTTCCTTTATGATTATTTATTTTCTTTTCGGTAATTATTGCATTGACCTCTATCTCTCTCTCTCTCTCTCTCTCACGCGCGCGTGCGCGCAAACCTGACAACATTTGAATCTTTAAATCTTTTTGTAGGTAGGGGTAGCCTGGGCTGGGTTAGGGATGGGCTGGCACTATATAGTAGGTCTAAAGTCTGGTTTTGCTCGACATTGGGCTTAATTTTGTTGTCTTAAGCCTGGCCCAAAAAATCTTCTTAATTCAAAGTTTGCCTACTTAATTTTGTAATATGATCATTTAATAGTATCACTATGAATATAATATCTCAGTTTGTTGCCACTTTCACATCATTTTGGACATAAATGCAAGATAAAAAAATAAAAATAAAAATAAAAATAAAAAATTTGGTGGTATATTGTTTTTCCTTTTAAATGTAATGTTTGTTGGGAAATTTATCTTCAGTCATCTTGAAGAGATAGAGGGGTTTAAAAGCAATTATCTGTTGTGTGCTCATTATTTGTTGTTATTGAATCACCTTGCTTATTTTTGTGATTGAATGGCTCAGACATGCTGTTACAAGAATGACACAGAGATTAAACCATACTGAGAAAACAATATCTTCCTGTAAATAAATAGATAAATAAATGATAAGTTGGAGATCCAAACCAAATTGAAATGAAAATGGATTTTTTTTTTATAATAGTTGGTTGATAGATAGAAGAAATCTTCCCACAAAATTAAGCCAAAGTGAATCCATAGGCTATACTGTTAAAGCAAGATTTCTATATGGTACGCAGTAATTTGCAAATACATAATAATAATAATAGAAAAATGTTTGAGAGCCCTAATTTCTGTGGCTCAAATGGCTCAAAATTGTCAAAACGACGTCGTTTTGGCAATTTTGATGTTGTTTTGTACTCAAAACAACGTCATTTTGACAAATTCGAGCCATTTGAGCCATAGAAATTAGGACCCTCTACCATTGTTGATAATAATAATAGTAATGTACATAGAATGCAGTATTATCTTGGTGGAGTGTGAGATGAATGCATCACTTTCTGTGTTTGTATATTTTTTCATTCGGGTATTTGTACTCACTTTCAATATTCTGTCAAGGGTTTCATTATTATGTGTTCTTACTGGCTAGCTTGATATAAAAATACTATAATAATTTTTATAAAAAAAAATAAAAAAAAAAATCCTTTGGTCCTCTGAAAATTTGTTTGTCATGTTTTCATTGGTTTGTTCTCTTTCTCTGTGGTTCTTTCATTATATCCTTCCTCAAGTCCTCTTCTTGTCAAAACAAAGAAATAAATAATATAACTACAAAAACATCATTTTACATGCATGTTTTAGAAAAAGGTATTTCCATTCCTTTGGCCCTTATAGGTCTTCTTGTTAAAAAACTTATGCTATGAAAGTAGATTTTATTTTTATTTTTTTATTTATTTTTTTTTTTTAATAAATTCCTTTTCGTGACCTATGTTGTGTAAAGAACACCTATTTTGTATCAACATCGCTTGATAAGTTCCTTATCACTTTCACATATTCTAATATGATCGATTAAAAGCTATATGAAGATATGAAAATTGATTGATTAAAAGCTACAAAGAGCATACCTTTGTTGTGCTTGTAATAGGTATTTCCATCTATATGAGGGGGTTTGAAAACGTTGCTTGAAAAGTCAAAGACCGCCAGAAGAGTTGCCAGAATCTTCTAAGGCTCGCCGAAAAATTTAAATGTCTGTGGAAATTTCGAGTCTCCTAGAAATAAGTGGCGAGGTTAAGATTCTTCAATGATCACAACTTGTTGCAATATCTAAGAGAGAGAAAATATTGTATTATGTGTATATTCAAATAAAATTTTTAAAAAAAATAAAATATTGATAGATTTGAGATAAATAGATTGCAAAGTCCAGATGAGAGTACAAGGGCGTTTGAGATAAATCAAAAGCTGGAGCTAATATCAGGATATAATTTATGGTCGTGTCGGACCGTTGTAGAAAAAGAACGGGTGTTGAACTAGCAAACGTGACACACACGTAGCTTATGACGTAGTGTTAAACAATGATGGCAACAAATAAAGAAGTGCACTAGAGGACATCTTGGAAAGGAACAAAAAATGCGCCTAGGGGACCACTTAGGTGGTGCACCAAGGGGGCGACTTAGGTAGTGTGCCAAAGGGACGGCTTAAGAAGGTTTGCATGCACCAATGGGACGGCTTGGATGGTTTGCATGGTGCATAACCATACTTACCATAATGTAGGTGTAATACCTCCCTCCCCTCCCCCCCCCCCCCCCCCTCCCCCCCCCCCCCCCTCCCCCCAAACTCAAATAGATTTGAAGATATAAACCTATTTGAAGTTGAAGCAAAGGGAAAGACATAATGGAGCATAAAAGATATTTTTTTTCATAGTATATAAACAAGATTTTTTTTATTATTTTTATTATGAAAAAAAAAATAAAAAATCGGATGGGTGGGTGGAAACAAGCCCATGTAATGATGAGAATAAAAAATAAATAAATAAATGTGTAAAATAATGAAAGTGGAGAACAAAGCTTATGTAATAAAGTAAGGAGGAAAATAGAAAATTAGTAGTTATATAACATATATGTTGGTTTTGCCGTTGAAGCTAATGAAGAAAAAATAATAAAACACGTAGTATGATATTGAGATGGTGATGGGTTTGTGGACAGCACTGTGAGATGGCGGCGATGGCTGTAGTTGGGAGATGCAGCGGAACTTTGGTCGGTGATGGAAGAACATAAAGAAACCAGTGGACAAATGAGATCATCATGAAATGATACTAAAAGAAAAATATAGCAATGGATTGAGTTGAGATCCGGCGGGCGGCCAAGGCAAAGCTGCCGCCCGCCAATGAAACGAAATTACTAGATACTTAGTCTAACTCTGATACCATGTTAAAATATCTAAGAGAAAGAGAGAAAACGAATATTATATTATGTGTATACAAGACTTCTTTATATAGAAAGAGAGAAATGTAAGTACAGTAATGAATATAATATGATATGTATGATAGATAGAATATACAGTTATTATATTTAACACAACTAATAGAAACTCACATAGAAAAGAGATGATAGAAAGAAAAGGTTAGGTAAAGAATGCGACAAAGAAGCTAGAGAGAGATAATCATAGCAAACTCCCATAAATCTCATTTTCACTCTTAAGAAAGAAAGATGAGAACTCCCAATGACTCTCTCTCTCTCTCTCTCTCAAATTCCTCCTCCTTAAAGCTATGAGGAGTGCTTTATATATAGGCAACTCAAGTGGTGAAGTCTCATGTGCAAGGCACATGAGGGAAATATTCTCTCTAACTACTTTGTCCAAGTAGGTGACCTCTCCGAGGATGAGAAAAATCCCAAAGATGAGATCAATCCCTTGACGAACCCCTTTTCTTAGTCATACCGAACCAATGC
This sequence comes from Camellia granthamiana, assembly GCA_036172215.1. Taxonomy (NCBI): domain Eukaryota; kingdom Viridiplantae; phylum Streptophyta; class Magnoliopsida; order Ericales; family Theaceae; genus Camellia; species Camellia granthamiana. The sequence goes on along the minus strand of CM069913.1, from coordinate 75,851,886 downwards.
TCCCAACTATCCCAAATGGTCGAGGTAGTCCTAGAGGCCCCCCTGCCGCTAATATTGTTGAGTCTCATGAGCCCCTCAAGGTCGTGCCACTTCGACCTGGGTATAGGCTAAATTGATCGATGAGTGAATTCATCTCTACCCACCGTCTTTGGGATTCTGGCCCTTTGTTTAGGCTCTAACGCACTCATATTTCTAGAGGGTTGATCCCAGAATGCTCCAAGTTCGCAAAAAGAAGGAGTCTGTAGGTTGCAATCGAATCCGTTTGAAACCTGAATGCATCAGATCTCTAAGCTTGCTCAATGCCCTTTTGAGTACAGGCCCGATTAAGTCTCTAGATTTGTGGATCCAAACCTTTTCAAGGCTTAGAGCAATCTGGCCCGTTTGATGGTAATAAATCCAGACCCACTAGTTTTGGACTTTCTGATTGGGCCTAATTAATTTAATGGGCTCAAACTAAACCCCTCTTACACTATCTACCATGCTTTTTGCATCAACCCCATTAATGGAACCTTGTGCTAGTAGTTTGATTCTCAATTATTCTGAGCTAACTTTTCTTTTCTTTTATTATTATTATTATTATTTTTTAAATAATCAGTTGAATTTGAATTTGAATTCTAGAGTTTCCTCTACAATAGCTTCCACGTATATTGTTTATAAGAACAAACTTACTTGACTAGAATTAAGGACAAAAGTATTAAATTTGTAATATATTTCTGGAAAGGCATATTGTTCCTTTTTTCTGGTGTTTGTTTTTAAACTTGAAAAACATTTTATTGCTATGTAAATAGACATAAATTGGGCAATCCTTGTGTGTTCCAACTATCAGTACATATGGAATAATTTGCACAATTTTCATTACAGGGTACTCTGTGATTGGCCTGCCTGCATTTTTACATTTTTACATATATATTTATATATATGAAAGTGAATGTAACATGTAAATAAGGTGAATCATCAATGCACATGACAGTGACAATGACCATTACATCAAATCTGTGATGGTTTTGTTTTAAGTGGAGGGTGAGGGTGAAGGTGGAGCCAAACATTCTTGTGGGTTGGACCAGAAGTAGTCCTCGTCCTTTGGTTTTCCAGGAATCACAACTCTATCCGCCGGATTCCCCCACCTGTTTGCATGAGCTTCCTTCATCACAACTGAAAACTCTTCCCACTTTAATTTTCCTTTGTTGTACTTGTCTGTCAGATTCACCACAATCTTTCTGTTTGGATCCAATGTTTTCTTGAATCCCAGGAACCTGACAATTCAATACAATACATTACACAACACCATCTTAGATGGAACAAGTAGATCATTTTCATATGGAAAATGCTATTCCACCAAAATTCATAAACAAATTTTATACCAAAATGATGTGACAGTTTTATTTTGGTAATTAAAGACATCTCAATGGCTTCTTTGTTTTAAAATGATAGGCTCAAAATCCAGTCAAATCATTCTGTATAGATTTTCTGTTTGTATATCACTACTCGTTTCAAATACTCCACACGCAGGTATATAACTATAATTGGTCAGGCTTCTATATCTGTGTGTCAAGTGCATTGAACCTGAGAGGCCTGGGGAGAGAAGCCATTTTCTTATTAATAAATTGAAGCATTTCATTTCACTGTAGTAGATACCTTCTATGGCCTTCAACAACTTTTGCCATGTTGCCTCCATATGTTGGGACAAATATATCACTCTCAACTGAAACAATATAATCCAATGCCGCCATTTGAGAAGAATGGTTCTGGAAGGGCAATAGCTCTGAGGGTTTAAGTAATGTTTCCTTCTTCACCTGTTTCGCACATCACATAAACCCAAACAAATTTTAATGTCAAAAACTCTCAAACCCTATTAAAAGTCAGATAGATTGTACACAGCTGGTAGCTGTTCTCGAGGCTTGAACTCAAACTTACTAACCAAATTTGGAAAAGCCGCTGCTAGACTCGCCAACCTTGTCTTTCCTCCATATATATCTCCAGCAGCAATATAAATCTGGATGTTTGGATCAATGTCCAGTGCTCGCAATGTCAAAGCCGCTTCCTCCGGAGTCATAGGGCACAGCCCTGCTTTTCTTTTCTTTGTAGAGTTTATGACCTTGTCTTTCCACCATGGATAAGCATACCTGTTAATATTAATATTAACATACAAAATTTAAGCAAAAGAGACGTATACATATTTGTCACAGATCAAACAATTTTTTTAAGCAAAAGAGATGTATACATATTTGTCACAGATCTAACAAATTTTTTTTTTTTTTTTCTTTTTTTCTCCCCAACAATCTCACCTCATTTTTGTCAACTCTGCAACCTCTGTAGCATTGCAACCTTCGGTACAACCAGAGAATGCCAACATGTCCATTTCATATCTAAGGTGAAGAACTAGAAATGGACCCTTTTGCCGTAGAAGGTCAACTATCTTTCTACCCAACTTCTCTATGGCAGGAGTGAATCTTAGGGCTTTGTAATTTGCTCGACACCGTAGCTTCTGAACCTCCAAAGGAAGCCCGTTGTTGGCAAGCCGAGCATCGGTCTTAGTGAGGTGCAAAAGTTCATACTCTTCTATTTGAGAAAGAATCTACACAATAACAAATAGTTATTTGTCATAATAATAGGACTCTATACACATGCTCGCACCGGCAAAACTCATGCTCAAACCATGGTACTAAATATCAGTCAAAACATGTCATCAAAGTTTTTTACCTCTTGCTACTAAATATCAATAGAAATATTCACAGTTGATTGCAATTGATTATTTTAAACAATTCATGACTGCATCATCTGATTCCTGATAAGTATTGTTTGATACTTTTATGCTGTGTTTGGTTGGGAGATTTAAGGAAGGATTTGGAAAGGGAAATGGAAAAGATAAGTGAAATGTGAATAAAATATACCTATATTTCACCTAATTTTACACACCTTTTCCCTTTCCCTTCCCAAATCCCTTCCCAAATCCCCCAACCAAACACAAACACAGCATTAATATTATTACACTACAATTGATATTAATTTGTCTCTCGATGCTGCTCAAACAAAATATATATATATATTATTAGAGCTCGGGTACTAACCGTGTTACTATAATAGGACATGTTAGACCAGCTAATTGGTGGCATGGAGTAAAATGTGCCCATCTCCACTATTTTCTTCAGATTTGAAGGCAGCTCTCTCTGTATCTTAACCTTGTCTCTTAAGGACGTGATGAAGTAATCCACGTCGAATATATCCTTGAACTCACTTCCATATCAAGTAAACTACGTGAATGAATCGTTGAGATAAAAATAAAAAGGAAAGCTGGACTAATTCACGAATTAAAGCACTTGGAAATTATTTCAAATATCAAACAATATTCAATATGATATAGTTTTACCTGTAATCATTCCAAAAGGAGGTTTTGTCAAGTTCAGGAACTATTAGTGTGACATTTATGTAGCTTGCAATAGCAACCATGTCACAAATCTGTACCAAAATGAGGTTTAATTACTTAGCACATACATATATGCAACAACAACAACAATGTACAAGATAGCAGGGTAGAGCACCCATATGCTATATTGGAGAGAGAGAGAGAGTTTTGTCACTCACTCCGGCTCGCATTTGGTTCAGTCCTCCATTGCTTGAAACCATCAGATATCCATTACTCTTGTAAAGCCCTGAAGGCAATGATGACGTTTAATTAAGGTGATAAACTTACATATACGCAAGTAAATTATATAAACAACAAAAATTATACTAATAATGGTATATGTAGAGTACTGACTTGCAGATGGAATAGAAGAAGAAGAAGACCAGTGCTGCACCACCCTGAGCCACCTTGTCTGATTCAGTGCTGCTAGCTGCACTGCACAACCCCAAAATCAAAACTACCGTCGTCACCCAAATGGCCCACATCTTTATTTGAGCCATTAATCGCGCTCTAGAGCAGCCATAGAATATTTCAACTTCTCAATTTTGATCTTTCCCAAGTATTTCAAACCCATCTTATCAAATTCTTTCTCATTTAACGCCTCATCTGTCTCACAAACCTTGCACCCAGCCATCACTAAATTATCTGTACTAACAAATGTTCAAAAATTAATATGGCTACAAACCACGATTTTGTTACTTAAAACTTAAACTATTTTATGAACTTTGAACCTTTTTTTTTTTTTGGGTGCTTTTTCTTCTCCTCTATATGTATTGAAAAAGTTAAAAAAAAAACCTTAATTGAAAGAAAGGAAATACAGAGGAAAGAGTTGTGGTGTTTTTGAAGAGACGAGAAACGTGAATAAGAGAAGAGGTTTTCCGGCAGCTACTGCCAACGGAAAGTTGGTGGTGGAGTTGGCTGATACAGATACAGATACAGAATGGTGAGGCAATATTGCTGACCTTTTAAAGAGGAGGAGGCGAGAGGTCTGTGTGCAAGCCATGGTGTTGAACAAGCCTTCATTATTATTATTATTATTTGTTGTCGTAAATAAATTGTGGCAACATCCATTGCTCTACACCATACAAGTAATGTCCTCTTCACTACAATGAATTATATTATGGCTTGTAACCTTACATGTTCCACGTATGTTCAAATTACAATAACATGCATGTACACAATTAAATGTATTTCGATTTCTTCAAAATACCTATAAAAGTTCCGTTCCATGTTGAGAAAAATTGTTCACAAGTTCACTCAAAATTGAAATTTGTAGACAAAATTTATTTTAAATATGACCCAAAACAACCTATTAACTTCAGGGTTACTTACCGATCAGTCCTATTAACTAAACTTATTTGTCTACATGTCCTAACTGATAAATTTATCACTATAAATTTATTCATAAAAACAAAGAGATTGATAAATTTATCACTATAAATTTATTCATAAAAATAAGAGACTAATAAATTTATCACTTGATAAATTTATCAATAGAATTTAATGGGTATTAAGGCCTCGTTTGGGAACAGGCTAATTTAGTAATTTTTTGGCTATTTCGCTAAAATATGAACTAAAAAAAACTAGTATATTTGGGATGACTTTTTGGCTTTTTACAAAAAGATGTGCAAAAAGTAGAGAGAAAAGAGAATCTTTGACTTTTTGGTGTGAGTTGTTGGCTTTTTGATTTTTTTAGTGACTTTTTGACTTTTTACCTAAAAAAACCACTTGTCAAACGAAACCTAAGTCTCAAAAGTAGGACCTATTGATAATTTCTCATGAACTTTAAATTACATCCTGCACTTCATTTTATAGATAAAATTCTGGTTAAGCTTCCATGCTAATTACAATCAATAAGACTAGGGGGGCCTCCCTAATATATTCGAAAATTTACCAATTACCCACATGGCAAACCACCTCAAAGTGTAGGTTTTTCACGAAAAATAGTGTTCCAATTAATTAGGTTATCAAAGGGCACTTTAGGAAGAAGTTAAAAAAGTTAATTTTTTGATTTTCTAGTTTTTTTAGCCAAAAAAGTCAGTTTTTTTTGCCAAAAAAGTCCCAAAGCACCACCAATTTGTTATTAGGGCGAATAACACTAATAGTTTCTATAGTTTGGATTCATGTCACTTTGATCTCTGACTTATCAATTGTAACACATTTAACTATCAATTTTGAATCTTGTTTCAAATAAAAACAATTGAAGATATCATTACTCAATTTCAAGGGTAAAGTTGTCAATTTGATAAAATATAAACTAATTTAACAAAAATAAATGTCAAAAAAATATTTTTGAATTTTTAAAAATAATTTCTACCCATCAAAGATAAAATTATATAAAATTGATAAATCTTTTAGACATTTATTTTTTTTTTTACCAAATTAATTTTTATTACATGTTTAGATGATCATCATGTAATGAGTGGTTATTAGGCTTTTAATGTGTAATCGATATATTTAATATATGAAATATTTGTAGCTTTGAATTTTTTGATTTAATGGATTGCTTTAATATTGATATCAAAGTTGCCATCATATTTGACTTTTGAAAAAAAAAAAATAGTAACTAATTTAATGAAAATATAAACAATCACCCATTACATGATCGTCATCTAAACACATAATAAAAATTAATTTTGTAAAAAAAAATTAAATAAATAAATGTATAAAAGTTTTATCAATTTTACATAATTTTATCTTTAGTGGGTAGAAATAATTTTTAAAAATTCAAAAACATTTTTTTGACATTTGTTTTTGTCAAATTAGTTTATATTTTATCAAATTGAGCACTTTGCTATTGAAATTGAGAAATGGTATCTTCAATTGTCCTTATTTGGAATTAAATTCAAAATTCAGAGTCAAATATGTCACAATTGAAAAATCATGGAGCAAAGTGATATAAGGCTTAAATTATAGGAAACGTTACTGTAATTTGCCCTCATTATTACTATATGTCTTAAGATTGTACCACCATAATATACAGAGCTAAAAAATAAAACAAAATAAATACATGCTCTAAATATATATATATATATATATATAATTCTATTTGGTTGAGTTTTAGAATCTCTGTTCTAATTTTTTTTTCCTCCAAAAATTAGAAATTATTTTGAGAAAAATAAATACTAAAAAACACATCTTAAAATTTTTTAAATTATTATTTATCAAAAAAAGGAAAATCATATAAACAGAATGAGTCTTTTTATTTTTATTTTTATTTTTACCAAACTAATTTATGAATCGATCAAAAAAAACTAATTTATGAAATTTTTTAGATTATTTTTCTTTCTTTTTTTTTTTTTTTGGTTGAAAACTCAAACAAACAAATTGAATCAGAACCTAGGTTCATTGATTTTTTAATCAAAAGAAAAGAAAAAAAGGTTAATATTTAAGGATGAATTTATTCTTTTTATAAATTATTTATGTGAGGCTTAACTTAATTAATTGGTAATCACTTATTTATGTGAGATTTTTTTCCTTTCGTTTTTTTGCTATGTACGTGAGTTTTATTAATAATTACTTATTTAGATTCATATGAATTTGTTCTCTCTTTATATGAGTAGTATAGATTGATAACTTAATTAATTGAATTATGTTCGGGCTAAGTTATTTTATATATATATATATATATTCTTTTAAATAAAAGAGTAAATTATAAATACGTGTCTTGATATTTGTTTAAAGTACAGATTACCCCCGTGGTTTAAAAAATTACAAATAACCCTTTATTAGAATTTTTTATTTAATAGAATTAACTAAAAAAATGAAATTCATAATTACTCTCATATGCAATAATAAGATTACCTAAATTATTAATTGAAACATATTTTTAACATCATTAAAAACTATTAATTGACTTGATGATTTATTAATAAAATGGACGATTTGTTATGAAATTAAAAATCTCAAAGATGGAATGTAATTTCCAGAATCATAGGAAGCGATTTGTATCTTAATCAAATCTCAAAAAGTGTATTTATAATTTACCCTAAATAAAAACAACCTCCACATTGAGGTGGGCAGTTGGTAAATTTTTAGGTGTTTCCCTAGACTATTTGGAATTCAACTAGAACTATTGTCCAAATATTTCAATTATGGGTAAAATTGTGGATAATTTTTTTTTGGGTATGTAACATAACTAACCTTTTATCATCTTTTGCAAATTGAAAAGAGCGGATCCTACACTAAAACAAATAAAAGTTTTAAAGACTAAATTTTTTTTTCAAAAGTTATATAAAAATAAAAAAAAAATTATAAAAAATATTTGAGGATCAATTATCACTAATAAATACACTTTTAAAGATAAAATAATTTGATTCCGAAAAGATTTATTGTTTGAGACAAAAATATTTGTCAAAAATTATAGTAATTCATCATTAAATGTTTAATTTCATCACTAAAAATATAATAATGACACCTATAATAAAAATATTTTGTCTCTAAAAATTAATTCTGTCTCTAAAATATTAATTTGTTGTTTATATTCTCATCAAATTAGTTAAGCGGGTCTTTGCTTAGGATCATCAGATTCATATGCAAATGTAATGATATAGTACTCTTCAAGGAGTTAATAATTTTACCGTGACATTACGCATTGCTTGAAGTAGATTTTCTAATGCTGTGTTTGGTTGGGGGATTTGGAGAGGAATTTAAAAAAGGTAAGGAAAAATGTGTGTGAAACTAGGTAAAATATAGATATATTTTATTCACATTTCACCTAACTTTTCCCTTTGCCTTTCCAAATCCCTCCCCAAATCCTTCAACCAAATACAGCGTAAGTGAAATTAGTATTTTTTTCCATTCTCAGGAGTAGATTCAAATCTATCTCCACACACCATTTATTCTTCCTACAGAATTTTTTTAGTGTTCACACTTGTAAATTTATTTTATCTTTAATTTTACTCATTTCACCTGTAACCTTACATGATGTATGCACGCATCAATACAAAAATTCAACACATTATATACACAAACCACATAAAATATAAATCCACACCACACCCCTAAACATAAACCTAAATTGTGTTATACACACACGGTATTTTTCAAAACTCCACAATACTCGAGCGATTGAAACACAACAAAGCAGCATCTAAAGCAAAACATTCTCCGATATTTTCTAAGATATATGATTTTCAAAAATCAACAACTTTTAATTATTATTTTACTATTATTCTACAAAAATTAGGGTATTATTTTACTATTTTTGTTATTGTTTGTATTGGCTTGGAAAGAGAATAAAAACCATTAGTACTGGTTATTCGAATAAATTTTAAAAATTTAGCAATCAACAATTAAATAAAATTATAATTTTCAGTTCTATATTTCTAAATAAAATTTAAATTTTCGTCATATAACAAAAGAAAAATGTTCGGTTCTGTACTTCTGAATTAAATATATTTTTTTAATCTGTATTACTGTTGGCTATATATTTTGTAAAAGCCAATAACAATTCGACACGTGGCAGAATAAGGGTATTATGGGAAGATGATTCATATCTTCAATCCTGATCGTACACGTGGCGATGACAATTGGTTCTCACATGATCCGAGTAGCACCAGATCAATAAAGAAACGAAAGATGACGTGGCCTCAACGGTTACTCATATTCAAATTCAAATATAAGAGGGAAGTTTAACTGCAAGTGATGGCGTAGTGGAACTACTTCTAAGGCAGCATGATCAGCAATCATGGAGGAGCAGTTCGACGGTTTGAAGTGCAGTTCGAAGGTCATCCTTGGCAAGTATAAATAGCAAGGAAGTCCCCAGAAAAAACCCCCAGACTCAGATCATACAAACCAGTCATTTACTTTATATTTTCTTTCCCAGTTTTACATTTCCTGCACTTTAAATACCTGCACTTTAAATACTTGTCCTTTAAATATCTGCACTGCACTTCGATTCCTAGGAGTAGTTTCAAGTAGATTCAAGTAGACTGTTGCTGTAAACCTCTTCGAGGCTGAGTTTGGACTATTGTAAGTGTTCATTTTTAATGAAATACTGCGATTGTTCTTCATATTGCTTGTTATCTTTCTTAATTTCTCCTAAGTCAAGCCACCAGTAAAAGTCCTCTTCATTGAGGCTGAAAGAACTAAAAAACACAATCGTCTGATAAATTGGTTGGCAATTATAATTTCTGTAAGGACTGATTGATCCTTGCTGGCACGCTCGCATTTACAAAACTATCCTTCGAAAAGCCAAAAAGCCAACATATATTTTTGGCACGCCCGGTGGGACATAATTTAAAATGGCTAGAAGAAGACGACAAGGAGAAAATGAACGTCTGGAAGAAGGCGTAGAAGGAGAGGTAGAAATACCTAATCTAGAGGATAATGTGATAACACATCCTGTGGAGGCTCCTATGTTATCAGAACCTATGGTCGAACAGACCAGTACTTCTGGACAAGAACCATATGTTCATAATATTGGACGAAACCAAGGAATTGGAACATCCACCGTTCCATCTACTCAGCCAACAAATCCGTGGGATGGCTTAGTAGATGCTATGGGACAACAATTAATGAACACCATGGAAAGGTGGGCAACATCCTTTTTGGATCGAATGAGTAACCACCAACCAACAAATACAAGACACACAGAGGAAGTTTTAAATGTCCCTCAGCAAAGATTGGCTAGAGAAAAACAGCCTATGCAAATTAATGGACAATCTAATGGTCAGACTAGTACTCAGAATTATGAAAGACCATCGCCTCAGTCTTGGTATGAACCCATTTCAAGGCCTGTAGTAGGCCAAAATGCCTCAGTACCCAACAATGAAGCCACACATGTTGGTGGATCTGGGCAAGTACAAGAAATTGGCATGAGAGTGGTTACAAATCCCATGTTCGAAGCCATACCTGGCACTAGGGGATATAATAATCCTTTGTTTGAATTTATACCCGGGGGGTTGGAGAGTTTTCCTGTAAACGGAAGGGACACAACACCTGTTCCAGCACCTTTCGCAGGTCCCTTCGCAGGACAGGCTCAAAGGGGTTACCCATATCCCCAACAGCAACCTGTACCACAGGGGCAACCAGTCCCAAATGTACCACCTTATGGACCAAGAGGGCCACAAGCACAAGTTTGTCCACCAAACCCTGTGTTTGTTCCTCCAGTACTGGTTCAGCAGGCACAGAATATGGTCCCTAGGGACCAAATTGTTGATATTGTTAGGGAGATGTGTGGACCGATGGCTCGGGGGGTCCAGACTCCTGTATACAGAAAACCATACCCAGAATGGGTAGATAGGGTACATGAATATCCAAGAGGATTCAGAATACCAGATTTTACCTTGTTCTATGGAACTGGAAATCAATCAACAGTAGAGCACATTGCCAGATTCGCTGCTCAATGTGGTGAATTCACTAATCATGATTACATGAAACTGAGATTATTTCCAAATTCCCTGACTGGGGGAGCCTTTGTATGGTATATCAACCTTACACCTGGCTCCATTCAAAATTGGCAACAAATGGAAGAGGCATTTCATGCCCAATTCTTCCAATCGGAGCCAGAGGTGTCCATGGCAGACTTGGCAAGATTGAGTCAAAGGCCTGAAGAAAAGGCTACTCAGTTTATTGCCAGATTTAAAAGGGCTCGAAATAAATGTAGGGTCATCCTTCCAGAGTCAGAATTTGTAAGATTGGCTCAAAACGGTTTAGAGTTCAGGCTTCGAAAGAAATTTGACTCAACTGAATTTAGGGATTTGGTCGAATTAACCTATAAGGTGTCTCGATATGAAGCATTACTAGAGGAGGAACAAGATCGAAATAATGCTTCGTATAAGACGTATTATAGAGATCCCAATTATGAGATTGATGCAGCAGAGATTGTGGGCAAAGAACCTGTAATCTGTGAAGCATTAATTCATAAGGATACAACCATCGACCAACAGTTTAAAAAGAAAGACTTTCACCGAAAGTATTCTTTTGACTTAACAAAAGCAGATGACATTTTTGATCATTTGCTTGCAGCCAATTTCCTTAAGTTACCAAAGGGAGTTAAACTGCCATCTCCAGAAGAACTTAAAGGAAAAGTGTACTGTAAATGGCATAATTCTTGGTCTCACTCAACTAAAACCTGTATTGTTTTTCGAGACAGGATCCAAGAGCAAATTCGAAAAGGAAGTTTGAAGTTCCCAGCCAAAACAGAAAAAGCCATGGGAATTGACAGCAACCCATTTCCAGAAGTTGGAGAAAGCGCGGCTAATGTGGTTGTACCAAACTTTCAGAATCTATCTCTGCAGGAATTGGAAGAGGTCAACGTGCAAATGCATATTGCCAACCAGACAACTGCCAAGAAGGAGATTGGAAACCCACCAACTATTGGACAAGGTTTCTCACGTCAGAGGGAACACTCTGATGAAGAAGCACTGGACGATGATTCTCTCGAAGCAGCTGTAGTGCAGAGGATGTGTCCTAGATGCAGATTAAGTTACAAATGGTTAAAGGGGCTTCCAATTGATGGGAAGCAATACTATAAGGATGTTCAGAGACGTCCTAAATCAACCAATGCTCACAACAAAAGGCCGTATCCGGCTGGTGACAGGCAACGCCCATTAGTGGTGGAACCTGTAGTGGACAGAATGCATGCTAAAGGCAAGAGGCCTGTGTATGAGTCTAGGCCACCTAACTACTACAGAGTAGAAAGCAGCCATTCTGAAAGAAGATTGGAGAGGGGTCCAGGTTATGGGAGTAAAGCCAGAGATTGGCCTTTTAGACCAACCTTGCGAAGGACAGAAAATGGCTCTTTTCATCGAAGGACTGAATCAGGTTCGAAACATGAAGTCAGAGCCAAGCATTTACCTTCACAGCCAGCTTCGAAGATGGTTTCGAAGGTAGAAGGAAACAGTTCGACATCTGGATCAGTAAGCTCGTGGGTACCAGGGGTCCCAGATTGGTTTGTAATGCAGAACAAACCTAGGGAGGCGCCTACTCAAAGGGATGTTGGAAACCAAGGCAGGATGGTCAAGCCTCCTTTGGTGGCCCCAAACAATTGGGTATTACTTAAACATCCAAAGACAAAGGAACCAGACATGGTCCCAGTCATTTCCAGATCACAAAGAAGGAAAATTCAACGCAGGTATACCCAGTACCAGCAAGATCTGAAAGAAAGTGGAGAGAGTTCTTCACAGGTCAAGACAGAAGGAAAGAAAACTTCGAAGTCAGATCATACTCCAAAGCCGACTCTGCAAAGCAAAGTGGTTTGTAGCAGAGAACAATTGGCCCAAGTTCATTCTGAACTAAAGGCCAGGGAGAAGTCTAGTTTGGCAGGATTGGAGAAGGCTCTGATGGAAAGTGATAGTGAAGTGGGAGACGAGATTGACATGAGCCAAAAGAAGGAAATGGCAGAAGAAGAAATGTTCGAAGCCTTCATGGCTGAACATACATTTCTGACTGAAGAACCAGTTGAAAAGGATCCTTCAAAGGGATCAGTTATCAATGAAATACCAGAGTGCAGCATGGAGGATGCTGCTGAGGACACTGAGCAAGGTAACCAAGAGGGGAAGAAGGTACAGTCAGCCATTCAGTTTGGCTCATTTCCCCCTGTATCAGTCAATATGGTACACATACTACCTCATGAATTCCAGGTTGAAAATGAGGGTCATGGTGACCAAGACATGGATCCAATTCCTGTGTCTAGTGAGGAGTCACAAGTGAGTATGGTACAGGATGCTCATGAAACGGCTACTCCAATGGAAACTGAGTATGAGAGCGAGGAAGAAGTGAGCATCAACCTCTCATACCCTTTTGAATATCCCTCAAATTCCATGACCCAGCATGTCAAGCCTTTGTATATCAAGGCTTTCTTTGATGGGATACAGCTAAACCGAGTCCTGGTAGACAATGGGGCAGCAGTGAACTTATTACCGAAATCTTCTTTGAAGAAACTAGGGAAAAAGAATCCCAGGTTGATCCCAACCAGCACGACTATTGCTGGTTTTGCTGGAGATAAACAGATGGCTCAAGGGATTCTGCCTATTAATTTGAGTGTGGGAACCAGGGATTGTATGACAGCATTCTTCGTCATCGACAGCAATGCCAAATATAATGCCTTACTTGGGAGAGATTGGATCCACACCAACAAATGTGTGCCTTCCTCTTTGCATCAGAAGATCATGATGGCCTTGGGTAATGGAGAGACAGAGGAAATTGATGCAGATCCTCAACCCTTCATAGCCTGTGCAGACTTTGCAGAGGCCAAGTTGTATATTGAGGGAGTAACGCCACTCAGTATACTGAGGAAAGCTGATGGCTCAGCCGAAGTGACGGCTGATGAGGAAGTGACACACCTAAAGCACTTAGTCCAAGAGAGTGCTGATGAAGAGGCTGTCGTGAAAGATGACAATGATGCCTGGTTATAGGCAAAGAGATGAAGAGCAAGAAGCCAAGTCTTTGGCTCTGGTTAAATTCTCACCATTGGACGTAGAAGCAATAGTCCAGAAAGTACAGGAGCAAGAAAGAGAAGCCATGATGATTGGCTGTAAACAAGAGCAGTTACAGGTCAGAGTTTTGACCCTTGGGAAATATTGCGCATTGGACATTGAGACAAAGGTCCAGGAGATACAAGAGGAGGATGCCTTATGGACAGATTTTGTTTATGAGGAAGAAGGTAAGGATGTGGAACCAGAGAACTTGCGAGTGGAGCAAAGCAAGAAATATGCTTCGAAGGTAGAAGGAATCAAAGAGGAAGCTCTAGTAAGTTCTCAGACACAAGACCCCTTAGAAGAAGTGAATTTAGGGGAAGGTTCTGTACAACAGCCAACCTACATAAGTGCTTGTTTGAACGTTCTGGACAGAGACCAGTTATTGGTTGTTCTAAAGAAATACAAAGATTGCTTTGCGTGGTCTTATAATGAACTACCAGGATTGGATAGGTCATTAGTGGAACATAGACTCCCTATGAAGCCAAATTTCAAGCCATACAAGCAGAAACCGAGAAGGATGAGTCCAGAAGTAATTCAGAAGGTCAAAGAAGAGATCCTTAGACTACTTAAAGCAGGCTTTATTAGGACAGCCAGGTATGTTGAATGGCTATCTAATATTGTACCTGTAGTTAAGAAGAATGGTAAAATGAGGGTATGCATCGATTTCAGAAACTTAAACCTAGCGACTCCCAAAGATGAGTACCCTATGCCTATAGTGGACCTACTGGTAGACAGTTCAGCAGGGCACCAAGTTTTGTCAATGATGGATGGGCATTCTGGTTATAACCAAATCTGCATTGCGGAGGAGGATATCCACAAGACAGCATTCAGATGTCCTGGAAATATTGGCACCTTCGAATGGATTAAGATGCCATTTGGCCTGAAGAATGCTGGGGCAACATATCAAAGGGCTATGAACACCATCTTTCATGATCTCATTGGAGGGTATCTAGAGTGTTATATTGACGACATTATAGTGAAATCCCAGTCCATGAAAGAACATCTGTTTCAGTTGGAAACAGCTTTTGAAAGAATGAGGAAGTTCAAGCTAAAACTCAATCCTCTCAAATGTGCCTTTGGTGTATCATCTGGAAACTTCTTGGGTTATGTGGTGCACAAGAAAGGAATACAGATTGATCAGAACAAAGCCAAAGCCATCATCAAAGCTAAGCCTCCATCAAGTAAGAAAGAATTACAAAGGTTCCTTGGGCAGGTTAACTTTCTTAGAAGGTTTATTTCTAACACTGCTGGGAAAACTAAAGCATTTTCTTCCTTGTTAAGGCTGAAGGATGAAGAAGAATTTGTTTGGACAACAGAGCATCAAACTGCTTTCGAAGGTATTAAAGCCTACTTGGCCAATCCTCCAGTACTGATGCCACCAAAGGGAAACAAGCCCTTGAAGTTGTATATAGCTGCAGCAGAAGATTCATTGGGAGCTTTCTTGGCCCAGGACAATGAAGAAGGCAGGGAACAAGCTGTTTATTACCTTAGTAGGTTTTTAAATTCTTGTGAATGTAAATACTCAGCTGTCGAAAAGCTGTGCCTTGCTTTGTATTTTGCTGCAATGAAATTAAGATATTATCTTTTACCTACAACTGTCTTGGTGATTGCAACCACAGATTTGGTTAAGTATATGTTGTCAAGACCTATGTTGAGGGGAAGAATTGGCAAGTGGATACTAGCCTTATCAGAATTTCATTTAGAATATGTCCCTCAAAAGGCAGTAAAAGGGCAAGTCTTAGCCAATTTTCTAGCAGACCATCCATCTCAAACAGAGAACCAAGAAGTAATGGAACTTGGCATGACCAGTGTTGAGCCATGGCAGATGTGGTTCGATGGATCGAAAGCCAATGGTTTAGTTGGAATTGGTATTGTGATTAAATCTCCACAAGGGGTAGAAACCACACATGGTTTCAGAGTGGACGAAGTTACTTGTTCCAATAACCAGGCTGAGTACGAAGCCTTAATAGTGGGGCTAGAGATCCTTATTGGATTACAAGTACATGCAGTTGATATATTTGGAGACTCTCAGTTGGTGGTTAACCAAGTAAATGGGATTTTCAAGTGTCAAAGCATAAGTATTTTACCATATTATGTTGTTGCATTACATCTGCTTTCTCAATTTCAAGTAGCAAATGTAACCCATGTTCCAAGATTCTTGAACAATAGAGCTAATGATGTGGCTCAGAAAGCTTCGAACTTCAAGAGCAGGGATAATACCCAAAGGAGCATAGGCCAAACAACATATCAAAAATTGATACCACCTCTGAATAAAAGGAATGTAGTCTTAGAAGTCAATCATAATGACTTGCAAGAACAAGATTGGAGGCATCCAATAATGCAGTATTTGGCTGGTCCATCTTCGAAGGCCAGCAGAAAAGTTAAATTGCAGTCTATGCAATACATCATGTATGGTAATGCTCTTTATAAAAGGGGGGGAGATGGCCTATTGCTGGAATGTTTAGGCCCAAGAGAAGCATTAACAGCTATGGCTGAGGTTCATGAAGGCATTTGTGGTGCTCATCAACCCGGCGTAAAGATGAGATGGTTGCTTCGAAGGCATTCTTACTACTGGCCAACTATCCTTAAAGACTGCATAGAATATGCAAAGGGCTGCCAGGCATGCCAAAAGCATGGCACAATAAGGCATGTACCCATAACTGACCTACATGCAGTAGTAAAGCCCTGGCCATTCAGAGGATGGGCCATGGATATGATGGGAAAAATACACCCACCTTCTTCGAAACATCATTGTTTCATTTTAGTGGCTACCGATTACTTCACTAAGTGGGTCGAAGCTAAGCCATACAAGGCTGTAGACCAAACAGAGGTTATTGGGTTCATTAAAGATCTGATCCATAGATTTGGCATTCCACAAACCATAACAGTTGATAATGGGACTGTGTTCGATGGGAAAATGGTGAAGTCTTTTGTGGCAGAGTTTGGAATTAGCCTTGTTAATTCCACACCCTATTATGCACAAGCTAATGGTCAGGCCGAATCATCCAATAAGTCCTTAAAAAAGGGAATACAAAAGGTTGTGGAGGATAATCCTAGGGATTGGCATAACCTGTTGTTGGATGTGTTATGGGCTTACAGAACCTCTCCTAGGTCAAGCACAGGGGTTACTCCTTATGCCTTGGTATATGGGCATGATGCAGTTTTACCTGTGGAAATCAATGTTAAATCTTTAAGGGTAAGATGCCAAGATCAGTTAAATCCTGAGCAATACCATCAAAGCATGTGCTTGGAATTAGAAGGCATAGATGAAGCCAGAATTTTGGCATTAAATAGCATTCTTTTCCAGAAGAAGAAAGCAGCCAAGAATTATAATAAAAGGGTCAAACACATTGGCTTTGATGAAGGTGATTTGGTATGGAAAACAATACTCCCAATAGGGATTAAAAGCCATAAGTTTGGCAAATGGTCACCTAATTGGGAAGGACCATATCAAATTCATAGAGTTCTGCCTTTTGGGGCATATCATTTAAGAAATTTGAATGGTTATGTACATCCCAAAAAGATTAATGGCAGATATTTAAAACCTTATTTTCCAACCATTTGGGAAACACAAGGAATAACATAAAGCATCAACTACGAAAACATAAGACTACTTAAATGATAGACAAAATTTGTTCTTTTATAAAGAATTAAATACATTGTGCCACAGATTGGCCCAAAAATCATTACAATGTCTTAATTGTTTTTGTACAGTGGACTTCCTATGGCTAAGTGCTGGAAACAGTTGAATAGCTGTAGCCATGTCTTCTTTTCGGTCAGCTAGCTCTTGGTTGGTAAGTTGCAATTTGGTATCAGTTCGAACCAAGGCTTGGTTTACTGCAGCCAACTCCTCTTCAAGTTGAGCTTTTTTCTCCAGCAGTTGGATTCGAAACTGGGAGACAGAAGAGTGTTGTTCCTTGAGATCTGCTACTTTGGTATGCACTTGAGAAACAAAACTCTGGTCTCTAACCAGCTTCTCATCCGCAGTCTTAGCAGCATGACAGATGTTGAGATAAAAATCAATAGTAGCTGCAGCCTGAGATAGATGATTTGAGACATTCATGCTGGACTGTTCAGCAATGTTGCAACACTGAAGAAACCCATTTCTAATGATAGGCCTTTGAAGAGCCTCGAAGGGAATCCTCGAAAAGGAAGTTAGCAGTTCCAAACATGTGTCTAGATCTATTGAAGGTGCAGGAGGCTTGCTGCTGGGAGAAGGACTCTCGAAAATCTCCAGCAAGGAGTTAGCCAAGACTAATGGCTCAGCTTCAGCACTAAATGTTGGAGAGGTAGAAGGTACATTGAAAAGACTAGCGAGTCTTCCTTCGAAGATGTCTACCTCATCCCTAGACATGAAGGGCATAGAAAGTATTGTGGTGGAAGACACAAAGGGCTGCATGGGGATGGGAGAAATGGATGGAGCATCTTTGGCAGCCTCTATGGTTTTAGCCACCAATGAATCTAGTGAAGAGGGGCTGGAAGTGGACATAGGTGATAAATTATGAACTGGAGAACTACCAGTACCCTCTGTGGGAGAATCAACTGGAATATCCTTGGAAGAAGGAAGAGCAAGGCTCGAAGAAGCATACTGAGGCGGGTTAAAAGCCAAAAAAGGAAGATATGGTTCTAGACCAAGGAAAAGAGATGGAGGAATGATGGGGCTCAAAGAAGGCACATCAAATGTAGGCCTTGAAAGTGGGAGTGCGATTTGAACGACCCTCACATTCTGCATTTGATCGACCTCAATTGAAATTGAGGGAGGCCTCAATGGAAAGATGAATGCAGTGGGTGTTGCTGCAAGAAGAAGGAACGAAGAGCAATGTCATAATCCAGCGTCAAAGTTAACAAAAGAAAAGCAATGGAAGTGTGAAGGAAATTACTTGTCTCAGAAGCATTAGCACTTATGGGAGAGCTGCGGAGGAAGTAATGTTCAGCAGTTTGTTGCTTTCTTGCCATTTCCTTGTGCAATGTATCAGCAGCAGCAGCCTCTTCTCTTAAAACTTGTTGCTGCCGTCTCCTCTCAGCCCTCTCGAAGACAATTATTGCCTTGGAATGTTCCTGCTCCACTGCCTTGGCAGCCGCTTCATGAATGGGGTCTTTAACCAAGGTAACAGTTGAAGCGGTCACTTTCCTTCTCTTTCTTATTGCTTGGGCAATTGTCTCGAAATCAGAATCTTCATCAAAATCAGAAGGAGAGACATCGAAGTCAGAAAGAGAAACAGTAATTTTTCTTCTCTTTTTTCTTTGAATTGGCTTTGTTTGCTCCTCAATTGTCCTCTCAACCCCTTTAGCTTGAGGCTCAGATGCCCCAAAAATAAGCTCCTCTTCTGATTCTTTAGTAGCTGTCTCCTCTTGGACCAAATCTGCTACTCTTTTCTTCCTCATCAAGGGTGGCTCGTGTTCTTGGTCTTCTTCCTTTTCTTCTTCTTCTTGTGCTGCAGTTGTTTTCTTTTCAGGATCAAGCAGTTTCCTCTTCTTTTGCTGTTGATCACCTTCATAGAAGAAGAATTAAAGATAAGACAACCAGTGTTGTATAGAAGACCAAAGGAAAAGGAAGACAAAGGTATATACCTCGGGTGATTCTAGCAGGAATCGAAGCAGCAGAAGTGGATCGAGTTATAGCAGGGGCTGCAGCTGAAACAGTGGAAGAAATGGCAATCTCAACTCCCTTGGGCTTAGGTACATCTAGCATCTTTAGTAAGTTATGAAGTGAGATAGCCAGATAGACTTCCATGTTGCTCACCCACCAATCTTGGTATCTCTTCAAGGCAGTACCTTGAGGAGAGAAGGGGATGAACTCAAAATTAGCCAAGTCGTCCATAAACTTGAAGGTTGCCTCTTCCAGCCTTGACTTCCGAACCTTCAAATCCCTCTTGGTAAGGCTCAGATTAGTGTTGCTGCAGAGCGGAATTGGAACTCCTTGTGTGAGGCCAAATTGTCTAGCAAATTGGGCAGGACAATAAGGCTCAGCTATGCATTTATAAGCTCTAGGATTGATGGTCCCTATGAATAATTCTCTGGGAAGCAGGAAAGAAGCCCATATCTCCTTGTGAGCAGGCGAGATACAGAGCTTGTCACTTAGGAAATTATTCAACCAAGTCGGGCCAATACTGGCTTCGAAGGGACGGAAATAATGAAGAGGAGGAGCGGCTGGTAGCTGATGAAAGAAAGAGAAATAAAAGGCAAAAGTGGAGGGGTAAAGTGAGGCATTGGCTAATCTTATGCCATGGGTAAAAGAATGTGACCCAGCAAATTTGAGGCATTTGGATTGCAAATCGGTAAAGTACGCGAAAAGCCAAAGCTGAAGGATCCAGAATGGCCCCCCTTGGTTAGCATCTAAGGGTTTTTCACAAAAGAGAGAACAGACTCTATATACATGGCCTAAGACATACGGAGCCAAGGCTACCCGTTCTTGCAAGATAAAAGCTTTAGCGAGAGGGGCAAATTCCGGCATGATTCTTTGAGAAGAAGTGCAGAAGAGAAATTTGCACAGCCAATATAACAAAAAGGAGAAGAATTCCCTATCGGTTACCAAACCCTCTTTCTTATTCTCAGCTTTGACAAAATCGCTATAAGATGAGTTAAGAGAGGGGAGGGAGAAAGGGACTGTCAAATCAGGAAAATCTGGTGTAATAGGAGCACCAATGGGGGATACTCCTAGAAGATAACAAATGTCAAGGACAGTGGGGGCCATCATCCCACATTTAAACTGAAAGAAATTGAAAATGGGATTCCAAAAACATAAAGCAGCAGGAACTAGAAAAGGGTCTTCTGAGATAGTTACCCTAGATAGTCGAAGAGCATCGAGAAGACAGAGCTCTTGTAAGTCCAGTGCCCTAGCAGGGACGACTCGGTCGTACCATTCTTGCCACTCTGGCCTCATCGTGGGCCAACATCGGTGAGGGCGATTGATTCTCCAGCCCTTCCAGTCGAGGCTACCTTCATAGAGAAGCCGTTGATCCTCCAGACGAGGGTACAGGGCAGGGAGTTCAGCAAGGACCTCCTTGAATATGGGCCCAAGCACATACTCTTGCTGCACATGGTGACGAGGGACAAAGATACGCCCATCGATAGCACTTTTTTCCCCGGCCTTGTACTTCTCACATTCAGCATCAATAAGCCTTTTCAAGGCCACAGATGAGCTCACACGCTCTATGGATGGGATTTTTGATGAGGAAGAGGCCATTGATAGTATGCTTTTTCGGAAAGTACAGAAGGGAGTAAGGAAAAGTGAGAGATAGATGAGGGTTTGTATGCGTAAGTGAGCAGAAGGGTTTCAAAAGCCTTTGTGTCCGGAAATACATTTCATAAGCCGTTAAGTACTAAAAACGGACGAATACGAAGAGTTCCTTCTAACATTGATAATTTCTGGAGGGAAGAGCACATTCCGGACGCTGATGCCAGCTTCGAAGCAAGATATTTGGCTTCGAAGCCGAATTTTGGCGCTAAAATTCAAACAACTATGGCTTCGAAGTACGGAAGCCAGCTTCGAAGCGTACTCATGTTCGAATACACTGGACTGTCCGAGTATTGGTCTACTTCAAGGGGTTTTAGGGCCCGTTTATCAAAGTAATGACCTTCAAAGCAAGTCTTCGGATCCTTTGAAGGATGAGGAGCACTGTTCGACGCATTGAAACCAATATTTGGTTTTATTACATATAAAAAGAGGAATTGCTTTTGAACCAGAACAATGTGGATTACTCTTCGAGGCAAACTAGTTAATTTGAAATTGATTGGTTACATTAACCATGATCATATATTGGCTATAGTTAGTTCTGAAGGGTAATGTTAATAAGTTCAGAGCATTGATTCCAGGTAATAACAGCCAGAATTGTCAACAACACCCCATAAACTGACATGTTGGCTCTTTTAGCGTTTCATTAGACAATTAAATCCAGATTCGAAGGATGAGATTGTTTAATTCGAAGCTATGGGTTGGCTTTTAAAGACAAAAAGGAACAAAATCAAACAATGACAAATGTAAAAAGACTTTGTTTGTACTAAAGCCAAAACAGTTACATCAAGTGACCCTATCTGGGTACGAATTCTAGCTCATAAAAATAAGGAATAGAATAAATAACAAGGTCATGGAATTTCATCCAACAATGATCAATAAATTTTTGTTCTTTCTTTATTATTTCCTCTATCTCCTCTAATGTTGGCTGCATAAGTTGATGTGCTCTTACTTCATAATAGAGCTCTTCAGCCTTTATTTCGAAAGCTTCCTCCCTCAGTGTTTGTTCCAGCTCATCTATAACCAAATCGTCCCAATACGCAGATTCTTTATTTCTGAAGTCATCGAACTCTTCGAGGAAGTTCTCTGCTTCGTATTGAGCATGAATTCGTAGGGATGAGAGTTGATCCAAAGATTGCGTAGCAACCAGAGAATTTCGATGCCAATGGAGAAGCACTGGAAGTTGGTCCAGAAATAGGTAAAGTTCTGCTTGGGCGATGGGGTTAAGGATATGGCCCCTGGTCAAAATATCACAAGCCCATTGAAAGTTCTTGAGAGGGGTATCATCCTCAAGAACATTGAAAGGCAAGTGAGAGAAAGCCGCTAGCAGAAGTTGAGCTTGTTTCCGCTCAGTTGGAGAAGGGGATAATGGAGGGTTGTAAGGTGAAAAGACTCTGTCCATTGGAAGAGCAAGCCTTAGTTTCTCTATCCAGGTAAGAGCGGGAGGAGAAGAAGGAGTAGAGGCTTCAAATTCAGAAGATGAAGAAGAAGGTGTGGATGTCTCTATTGTAAGAGATGGCGTGGGAGTGGAAGGAACAAAGGCATTAATGTAATCAAGCCAATCAGAAGAACAAATCTTCGCCTTCTTGGCTAAGAATGAAGGACTGTATCCTTGTGCTTCTTCCGGGCGCCGGGTAGGATGCATTATCTTTGTAGGCATGGATGAGGTATACCAGGCCACGAGCAGATTTTCTTCTAAACTACGTCGAAAATCAATGGGCACGTAAGGGTAGACTACTGAACTTCGAGCGAAGGAAGGAAACTCCAAGGGATCAGTAAACTCAACAAAATGATGGTTGATGCGCTCCCTTACATCATAAGTCTCAGAGGACGACCAGTTTGTCCAACTAGAAGTCCCAGACGATGAAGAAGTTATAGCTTCATCCCATGCAGAGGTGTGCAAAGAAGAACTTCCCGAATCCATATTTGTAACTTATCGAAGCAAAGATTTGAGGGTAGTTTGTTCAAAGTACAAAGGGATGCTAGAGGAAGAACTTCTTGTATTTACGGAGTTGTGAATCGAAGGGTTAATGGCAATATGCGCATAGTCCAAAGCTTGATAATTCGCAAAAGCCTCCACAACCTGAATATGGAAGGGCGGATAAAGATGGCTAACGAATGCGTGAAGATTCTTTCGAGGGGAAACAGCATTACTCAATGGCTCTTCGTATGCTTGATCAGTAGAATGAGAAGTTGATTGAGCCATAATCCGTTCGGATGCTAAAGATATTGAAATATTCAATAATTTGAGAGTTAATGCTAATGATCACCAAATGGGTGACGGTTATGTTTCCCGAAAGTAGATTCCGTGCACATTCCAAAAACGCGGGAAAAGTTTTTAATCCACTAATATCACCAAGTATTGGGTATATTAGTGCGGGGGGTAATGTTGGCTATATATTTTGTAAAAGCCAATAACAATTCGACACGTGGCAGAATAAGGGTATTATGGGAAGATGATTCATATCTTCAATCCTGATCGTACACGTGGCGATGACAATTGGTTCTCACATGATCCGAGTAGCACCAGATCAATAAAGAAACGAAAGATGACGTGGCCTCAACGGTTACTCATATTCAAATTCAAATATAAGAGGGAAGTTTAACTGCAAGTGATGGCGTAGTGGAACTACTTCTAAGGCAGCATGATCAGCAATCATGGAGGAGCAGTTCGACGGTTTGAAGTGCAGTTCGAAGGTCATCCTTGGCAAGTATAAATAGCAAGGAAGTCCCCAGAAAAAACCCCCAGACTCAGATCATACAAACCAGTCATTTACTTTATATTTTCTTTCCCAGTTTTACATTTCCTGCACTTTAAATACTTGTCCTTTAAATATCTGCACTGCACTTCGATTCCTAGGAGTAGTTTCAAGTAGATTCAAGTAGACTGTTGCTGTAAACCTCTTCGAGGCTGAGTTTGGACTATTGTAAGTGTTCATTTTTAATGAAATACTGCGATTGTTCTTCATATTGCTTGTTATCTTTCTTAATTTCTCCTAAGTCAAGCCACCAGTAAAAGTCCTCTTCATTGAGGCTGAAAGAACTAAAAAACACAATCGTCTGATAAATTGGTTGGCAATTATAATTTCTGTAAGGACTGATTGATCCTTGCTGGCACGCTCGCATTTACAAAACTATCCTTCGAAAAGCCAAAAAGCCAACAATTACTAAACCATTTATATATATTTGCTTATATAGTTATGAATTATTTGCATATTTTCTGAATGAGAATTTAATTTTTTTTCATCCTCTCTATTTATATATTTTCAGTCTAATGTGTATGTTTTTAAAATATGTATACTAAAAAAAATCTATATTCAAAAGGGTCCACTGAGAAAATTTAGTTTTAAAGTTGGTGGGTGTATCGATCTCTATATTAGTCATTTTGTTTAATAGCAAAATTGAAAAAAAAAATTAATTTATTAAATATGTGCACAAAGATAAATGATGTTTACAAGTAAAATTATTCATTTTTTAAAATCATGTTAGAGAAAAAAAAAAAAAAAAAAAAAATCCCTAGAATCCAATTTGACTGATATCTAATGAGGGTGATTGAGATGGGGTCTTCAATTTATTGATCTCAATATCAGGTCATTGCTATTGGTTGTTTCATTCTATTTATTATAATAAGTACCCTTAATTAAATATTTCAATATCATTGATTGGAAAATTTGTGCAGTCATCATTAATAAATCTAAAGAGAAATACAAGAAAAAGAAATTTTATAATTGGTATTCAATAGTCGTTTTCAAAAATTAACTTCTTTCTCAGTCTGTTCAACTTTGTAACTATAGTTTTGTTTTTGTTTTTGTTTTTGTTTTTGTGTTTTTTGTCATAGGAAGAACAACATCAACAATAATAGGTTCGGTTTGAGAAAGAAAAGATTTTAGAGATTTTTGGTTTTTGTAATTTATATAATAGGTAGAGTCATAGTTTTTAAATGACAATGTCATCACTATATTGTTGGTATATTAATTGATACATGTAAATTGTAACACAATCTAAAATATGTATGTAGAGACGAAACTGTGTGTAGACTTACAGGTCCTGGCCCTGGCTTTGCACAAGATACTCTGTTATTGTATATAAATTTGGTTCAACATACAAGTAACTTCTCCTTTGTGGCCCCCTCTTATTTAATGCTCATGTTTTTAACTATTCTTTTTAACAGTTCTTTATTTTACAATAATGGCCTTATTTGGTAGAGCTGTGGGAATGTGCTTATAACTTATGCCTAAACAGCTTATAACTTATAACTATGAACATAAGCTGATTTCTGACTTATAAATTAAGCATCTCCTGCCCTACTCAAAGAATAAGCTGATTTCTGACTTTTAAAAAGTTATAAGCTATAAGTTATAAGCTAAACCAAACACATCAAAATAGCTTAAATTAAGCTGAAAGCTGAAATAAGCAGCTTTAAGCTGCACCAAACAGGCACAATATCAACATCCCTATGATGTATGGGAGAATGCTACATGTATGCCCATGTCACAAGAAATGTATGAATTTTTGTCATGAAAGTTAAAAATATTTGTAGTGTTATTTTGTGATAAAAATTATTTATAATGAATTTATGGTGTGCACCTTTAAAGTCAAAGTGAAAATTATGAGCCATTATAATTATGTTATGAACATACGAACTATTTGTGCTGCGAAATATTACAAACTATTTTGGTGAAAAATGTTACGATTTGTTAGGATTATATTACGTATATTGTGATACGTGTATATGGTAAGCACATTTCTAAGGATGCACACCATAACAACTCCCTAATATATTAGGTTCTAAAATATATTTTTAATTATATTACTCATTTTACAATAAAAAATGATAAAAAAAATAATAATAAAAAAAATCATAAACGAAATTAGGTTGACAATCCTGATCCTACACTAAGCTAATCATTATTTCTTGCCACAATAATGTAAAAACCCTCAAACATAAGTAATATTATCACGTGATATTACCGTTATATAAAATATTTACCAAAAAATAAGAGCTTATCTACTTCCAATTAATAGCATAGAAAATCACATGTTTAATTGTATGAAAATATCAGTGTGTTTGATTTCAATTTCACGAATTCAATTTTTTGAAAATTAAATTTTTTATTTTTTTCGTATTTTTTTTAGTGAATATTTTTAAAATTTTAAGCAATTTTTTTAGATGCACCTTACTTAGATGTATCTAAAAAGTAAAATATTTGTAAGAAAATATTTTAAAATATTAATAAATACTCAAAAATACAAAAAATGTACTGAATTTTCTTTTTATATATATATATATTTTTGGTATTTAGTGAATTTTGTAAAGGTTTTTTTTACAATTATTATACTTTTTAAGTATATTTATGTTAGGTGTATCTAAAAATTAAAAAATTGCTTAAATATTAAAAAAATTCAGTAAAAATAAAAAAAAATACGAAAAATACAAAATTTTAATTTTTAGAAAAGTAAATTCTAAAAATCAAAGCCAAACCAAGTGATTTATTTTTAAATCTAACTGCACTTGTCTTTCTATTAAATCCATCTTCATGTTTTTTTACCCTCACTGATCGAATAGCGTACCCTGTATATATATGATAGATAGTGTACCCTGCATATATATAGTAGATAGTGTAGTTTATTAAATGCTAAATCAATTTTGTAAATGCGCAATTATAATGAGATTTCAGATGGGGATTATATAACTACCAAGACCATACCCCTTTTTTTTTTAATCGGAAAAAAAAATTTCATTGTAAAACCGATAAAAAATCAAATCAATCTTATTTAGTGGTACTAAAAGATTTCATAAAGAGATAACAAATTTCCGTCAAAAGAAGAATTCTAACCTCCATAGAAGAGGAGAAAAAACCCTCACAAATGAGGGACATAACCTCCACACATATAGGATTATTACAGCAAACAATAAAAAAATAAAAAAAGCAAATTAAAACAACCAAATCCAAGTCGTCAAATGCATCCAAAGCTCCATTACACTGCAAACTTCAACTTGACTAATACAACAATTCTGGTTTAGACCCAACACGTTTATTGTTTTGGATCCGGAATTTCTTATCTTAAATGGTTGTTCATACCCTTATACATTCTATTTTTGATTGAGTTTGGTTATTCGGATGTCATTGTTGCGTTTGGAACAAGTTGGGAGTCCGTTTTTCAAAGGAGTCTCAAGCAGTCTTTAGGAACTTTCAGTACTTTTGCAAGCCTGCAAAAGTACTGAGAGGGTGGTGTTTTTAGCTCAAGCGGTCTTGGCTCGAGCGGTTAGCCTCTATCTGCAAAACTTCTGGAAGGTGTCACTGTGCGCTCTAGCGGCAAGTATGTTCACTCAAGCAGTCTTACTCATTGTGTCTGGTCGCTCGAGTGGTTTGCGCGTATATCAGTCCGAGAAAGTCACTTTTTGAGTCATTCTCTCATATCTCTCTCTCTCTCTCTCTCTCTCTCTCTCTACACATTTCAAAACCCCAAATTTTCTTCCTCTCTCTCTAAAACTCATCTTGTACCTTTAAATACACTATCATCCATTGATCTCTACACCGTAGTCTCTTTGATAAAAAGGTAGAGCTCACCTAGCGCTTCATTGTAATTGGAACAAAGTTGATTTTCGGCTTCGTTGGGGTTTCTGCACTCTCTCTCTTCTTGCCTTCTAGCTTTAAGGTAAGGATTTCTCCACACTTTTGTATGGTTTTTAACTTGGTTATTTGCTTTTCTGAACAACATTGTGATTTGGGAATTTTTGGATAAACATAGGGTTTTGACTTTAAAATCAAAAGAAGGGTTTTCAAAATGGTTTCTTAGAAATGATTGTGGGTTTGTAAATGTGGTTGAGTTGTGATAAAAATGTGGATTTTTATCCTTGGAATGGATTTATAAACAATAGGGGATTTTCCCCTAAAATGTGAATATTTGATTTTGTAAAGAGAAAATGGAAATGATGATGGATTTTATGAAATTGGAATGATAATAATGATGATGATGGTGGAGTTGGATATGCATTATCACTCCCATCTTGAAATTTTGGAAAATTTATCTTTATTGAAAATTATCTATTTGTTTAAAGACATCTATTTTGGGCTATCCGTGAAAGATAACTATGATTATTGTAGAAATTATACGAGAATTAGGAGAATTGGAACTAATTTCTCATCCACTTGCATTAAGTATTGTTGCATATTTAACACATTGAAAATGTATATCGTTTTGAGAAAAATGGGTGAATACCTTGGTGAATCTGAGTAGAGCGTGTGGTTGTGGTATTATTATTGGCCTGTGTGTCCCTAGTGAAAGTCCAGAAACTCGCGCGGTTGGGTGCTAAGCCTTCCGGTTAGTACCGGTAAAAATGACATTGGTAGTGTTTGTATAGCTTGCTTGCAGACACGTACCTAGAGATTCCTCGTACTTATATGCACTGTCCTGTTTTCTATTGTAAAGAAAATGTTTCTATGAATTGTAATATAAACCTGGCACTGCATGGTTTTAAAAAAAGATATAAAATGTTTTGGAACAAGCATTGCACATGCATTCACCTTATAACTTTGTTAAAATTCATACACTCTATTAGAGTATCTCTACTGGGCTTTGGCTCACTCTATGTGGAAAACCATTTTCAGGTGCTGATGATATACCTCCGCCAAGGCCGTAGCTCGGAAAGACTTGGAGCCAAGAGTTTCTTTTCGTTACTGTTGTAATTATTTTGTACAAACCTAGGGCTTAAACTGTATTGAGTTAAAACTCACTTTTTTTTTTAACCAAGCACCGTCTTAGAAAGTTGTAGCCATTAAGTCATTTATTTATTTGTTTAACTATTCTTTCATATCAATAATTTGTGGCACATGCTATAGATTCAAGGTTAGGAGTTATAAATGTATAATTGCATGTGTTATCTTTTGTACAATGGAATCATATGAATGGAAGGGTACTATATTTAGAATTGTATTGTTATTTAATAATTGTCATGGGATAAACTATGATTATTATTTCGAAGCGTTACAACTTGGTATCAGAGCTACCGGGTTTGAAGACTTTGGGATCGTGGGATGTGATTTTTACCACTATAGGTTATCTCGCTAGTTTGTGTTAGAAGTAAACCTAGTATGTTATGTGATAACATGCTTATGTGACTAGATGAGTATGAGATTTAATTTTTAAGATATTAATTGGGTCTACGAGTTTCTAGAAGTCCTGTTAGAAAAGCATTTGATCACTGCAATTTCTAACTAGAACTCTGGCAACGTCGGGGGACGATCATTATCTAGAAAAAAAATTCGTCTGTATTTATGTGACTACGTGCTTATGTGAAGTGAATTAATTATTGTCTACTGCATTAAGACGCGAATGAGTTAGCTTTGGCACATTTGTAAATGTACTAATCTCTGGTATTACGTTCATTAAGATGTCAGGACGTGGACGTGGCGGTGGTAGGCGTGGCAGGCCTAGACGGTAGAAGGTACCATTACCGAATGATATTCCGACACAAGATGAAGGAGTTGGTCAGGTCAATGTGGCCAAACCAGTTGGTCAGTAAGCCATGCGTGCTTTAGTTCGTGAGATGTTTGGAGCTTTGGGGGAATCCATGGACATTCTCAGAACTAAGAATTAAGTCCAGGCCCATGTCACTAAGACAGGGTCGTCTTTTCTTAAAAGGGAATTCTTCCGGTCTAATTCGAATGAGTTTTTGGGAGATCTAAAAGAGCCACTAAAGGCGGATAAGTGGCTAGAGCAGATGGTGAAGATGTTCGAGATGATTAGCATCGAGGGCGACAGGTTGAGAATGACCTTGGCATCCTTCCAGTTGAAGGGAGATGCAAGTCAACAGTGGAAGTACACACGTGGGCGCATTAGGGTGACTTGGGAGTCCTTTGTCAACGCCTTCCAGGACAAGTTTTTGCCTCCCACTATTAGGGAGAATGAGAGAGCAGTTTCTAAAGCTCAAACAGTTGAACACATTGGTAGCCGAGTTTGAGGTTGCCTTTACCAGTTTATTGAGGTTTGCACTAGAACTCGTAGCGACGGAGGAACGCCATTGTATTGAGTTTGAGAAGAGATTGAGAACCGGGTTTCTTTTCAAAGTGGTTGGGTCCATAATTAGGGGCTATGAACACCTTGTGGAGGCGACAGCTCATCTTGAGACCGTGGTTCAGTCGGAGAAGAAGCAGATGAAGGGCTCTAGGCAAAGGAGTCAGGAAGTTCAAGGGGAGACTCAGGACAACAAGAGGCAGAGGGGTTCTATCCCACAGCAGTCCTAGGGAGTACAGTCTAGATCCACTTTTTCGGTACCGAGTTCGGGTTTTAGAAGAGGTGGTTAGGGAGGGATCACTTGCTTTAAGAGTGGTCAGCTGGACCACAAGTCTCTAGTTTGCCCACAAAGAAGAGGAGGGCAACAGTTTGCACCGTATGTGGCTCGTCCTCAGAGCTAGAGTTAGGAGAGAGGGCAACCGCCTACCTGTTACCAGTGTGGGTAGTCAGGGCACGTGAGGAGGTTTTGCCCTCAGTCAGGTGGCGCATCTAGTGTGTCTGGTTAGAGGCAAACATAGAGCCATCAGCTTACATCGTCAGCTTAGGCCTCGAGGGCTAATCAGGGAGCCTCTTCGGCTCAATCAGTGTTTCAGACTTATGCTCCGAGGGGTGAGCAGGTGGACTAGAGACCTACAGGACGTGTGTATGCTATTACCACACCAGATTTGTTGCTAGCACCTTCGGTAGTGAGAAGTAACTTCTTGTTATATAATTCTATTGTCAATGTGTTAATTAATACTGGTGCATCCCATTTTTTCATTCCGTCTACATTCGCATCAGCATTAGGGTTAGAAGTAGCTTAATTAGCATCTTCACTCAGGGTAAAGTCACCTATTGGTGGTAAGGTTGTGTTGGACCAGAGGTGTCGAGGTTGTGAGATAGAAGTTGTCAGTCGTCGACTTTTCTTTACTTTTGTGTTGATTGATATGTTGAGCTTTGATGTCATTTTGGGCATGGATTGATTGTCATTCTATCGGGCCATTATAGATAGTTACTGTCAGAGAGTTACGGTGTGCACCTCGAGTGGTGATTGTTTTTATTTCCTGGGGGACCGAGTTGATAGAAGATCCGCGCAGTCGGGGCGAGCTTAGTCTCCTTTTTGCTACATTCTTGGGTGTTGAGAGTGATGTGGATGGAGTAGAGTTGCCGAGGGTAGTTTGTGAATACCTGGATGTCTTTCTCAGGGATCTCACTAGTTTACTATCTTACCATGAGATTGAGTTCTCTATTGATTTAGTACCTGGCATGGCACCGATTTCCCTGGCACCGTATAGATTTGCACCTGCCGAGTTGAGTGAGTTAAAGATTCAACCCCAAGAATTAGTAGATAAGGGCATTATCCGCCCTGATACTTCGCCTTGGGGAGCACCGGCTCTATTTGCCAAGAAGAATGATGGCACATTGCGACTTTATATTGATTATCAGAAGCTGAACCGAGTAACTGTTAAGAACAAATACCCATCGCCTCCTATAGATGACTTGTTTGACCAGTTGAAGGGGTCTTGTTGCTTTTCTAAGACAGACTTGAGATCGGGTTATCACCAATTGAGTATGAAGGAGGAGGATATCCAGACAACGACATTCCGTACGCGGTATGGCCATTATAAGATCCTAGTGATACATTTGGGTTAACCAAAGCACCAACTTTGTTTATGGGTGTGATGAATCGAGTCTTTTGTGAGTTCTTAGACCTTTTTATGGTTGGCTTTGTTGACGACATCTTGATCTACTCACCCTCTGAGGAGGAACACGAGAAACACGTACGGATTGTACTTGAGTTTCTTAGAGCCCACAAATTGTATGGTAAGTTCGGGAAGTGTGAGTTCTAGTTGAAAGAGGTAAAATTCTTAGGCCATGTGGTATCTGAGGAAGGGGTGACTGTAGATTCTTCTAAGATAGAAGTAGTGCAAGATTGGAAACAACCTAAGAATGCCTTTGAGATCCAGAGTTTCTTGGGGGTATTACCGTCATTTTGTGAAAGATTTCTCCATATTAGCCTCACATTTAACTAGATTGACGATGAAGAGAATTAAGTTTGTGTGGAGTGAGACTTGTAAAAAGTCATTTCAAGAGCTTAAGATTAGACTTACCACTGCTCCAGTGTTGACTATTCCAGAGAAAGGTTTGGGCTATTCAGTGTATTGTGATGCATCCCGTGAAGGTTTGGGTTGTGTCTTGATGCAAGGGAGGAAGGTTGTAGCTATCCTACTCATGACCTAAAGCTAGCAACAGTAATCTTTGACTTAAAGATTTGGAGACATTATCTGTATGGTGAGAAGTTTAAGTTATTCTCCGATTACAAAAGTTTGAAGTATCTGTTTTCACAGAAGGATTTGAATGTAAGACAATTAAGTTGGATAGAGTTTATGGAATATTATGATTTTGAGCTACACTATTATCCAGGGAAAGCCAATGTAGTAGTTGATACCTTGAGTAGGAAGTCCATCAGTAATGTAACTAGTATTGCCATCTAGGAATAGGAGATGTTGGGTGCTATCGGCAAGTTTGACTTGTATCTTGGCGAGCCCGTTGAGTTTGCAGCCTTATTTACTATAGTTACACAACCTACACTTATGAGCCGAGTTATAGAAACACAACAGGGTGATCACGAGGTAGAGTCTATCCGAGAGAAGATATCTAGTGGGAAAGTAGAGAACGGCTTGAACGTGTACTCTGACTCGAGTGCTAGATATCATGACCGTCTTTTCGTGCCAAAGTCTTGTAAAAAGGAGGTACTCCGAGTGTTCCATTATCTGCGCCTTGCGGTACATCCGGGAGGCACAAAGATGTATTACGACCTTAGTCACCAATTTTGGTGGAAAGGAATGAAGAGAGATGTAGCCTTGTTTGTTTCGAGATGTCTTACTTGTCAATAAGTGAAGGCCAAGCATCAGAGGCTAGCTAGTTTGCTACACTCCTTGCCTATAGCCAAGTGGAAGTGGAAGTATGTCACGATGAATTTTGTTGTGGGTCTTCCGAGGATTCAATGAGGTAATGACGCAGTGTGGTTGATAATCGACCAGTTAACTAAGTTAACACATTTTGTACCTATGCACACGAGTGACTCGGTAGATTACCTTGCTGACCTTTATGTTAGGTACATAGTTCGACTTCACAAGGTCGCTGTGACTATCGTTAAGGATAGAGATCCGCGCTTTCACGGCTCAATTATGGTAGAGCCTACAGAATGCCTTGGGCACTAGGTTGACTTTTAGCACCGTCTATCATCCTCAGACTGACGGGCAGTTAGAGCGTACCACTCAAATCCTAGAGGATATGCTTCAGGGTTGTATTATTGATTTTAAGGGGTCGTGGGAGAATCACTTACCTTTAATGAAATTTTCCTATAACAACAGCTTTCAGGTGAGTATAGATATGGCTCCGTTTGAGGCCTTGTATGGCTAACCATGTAGATCTCTAGTGTGTTGGGCCGAGGTGGGTGACGTACCTATGTTAGGTCCTGAGTTAGTTCGGGAAACGACGAAGAAGGTTGCACTTATTTGTAAAAGATCAGTTTCGGCTTAGAGTCGTCAGAAGAGTTATGCCAACCGTAGGAGAAGGTCGTTATCATTTGAGGTAGGAGATCACTTCTTCTTGAAAATATCACCTAGACAGGGATTGATGAGGTTTGGGAAGTATAACGATCCCGGGTTTTACCCCTTGTTGTACAGTGATCCGGACTTGGTTCCATGGATTTTAGCAGTTGTTTATATCTTGTTTACATCCTTTCGTACTTTTTATTTGAGTTATAGGATGTATTGGGCAGGTTTGTTACAGGTTGGTTGTGTTTGGGAGTAAATGGTTGCTGCCTAGAATTTTGGTCCTTCGCTCGAGCGAGAAGTTTGTCGCTCGAGCGAGCTCTTTGCTTTTGGTCCTTCGCTCGAGCCAGGGTTTCTTCGATCGAGCGAGAGTTGAGTTTTGTGTCTGGTGGCTCGAGCCAGAGTTTCTTCGCTCGAGCGTGAAACTGCGTCTGGTTCTGGACCTGAGAGTTGCATTTCTTGGCTCGAGCGAGATTTTCTTCGCTCGAGCGAGCTGGTTATTCTTCGCTCGAGCGAGCGTTCTGTCGCTCGAGCGTGCGTCTGGTTACAGACCTGAGGGTTTGAATCGTTGGCTCGAGCGAGACGTCCTTCGCTCGAGCGAGTTAGGTTTCTTGTGTCTGGTAGCTCGAGCGACCAACTCTTCGCTCGAGCGAGCCTGTTTTATATCAGCAGGCAGCAGCGGGGAAAACATCACTTTTTCATCTTCTTTCTTTTTGCAAACCCTAGATCCGACTCTCTCTCTCTCTATACTTGTCTTCTCTCTAAGGTTTGATCTATCCAGAGTGAGTTTCTACCCTTAGTCCTTTGTTAAAAAGATAGAGTGGGTTGAGGGCTTCGTTTTAATCTGAAAAACTTGGGATTTGGAACACGTTGGTTTTTGATCTTCATCTTCGTTTGAGCTCAAACTTCGAGGTAGGGATACCCTACTCCTCCTTATGAGCTTTGTCTTTGAATTTTAGCATTTTGATATGTTGGGGGTTATTGGGTAATTTTGAGAAAGTTTGGGTCTTTATGTAATTTTCCAAAAGAAGGGGTTTTACTTATATAAATCTATATGCATGTTTAGCATGGAGAAATGAGGTAAATGTTGGGTTATTGATAGAAATGGAACCTTAGGGTTGTTTTGTTAATTATGGGAAATGCCCTAATTACATTGATAAATTAATTTGTAGAAATTAATTTTGAGAAATGAGAAATGAGAAATTGAATTGAGAATGTTGAAATTGGGAATGTATGGGATTAAAGGGTGTAGTTGGACCATTTATCACTCACCTAGTTGAAATGTTGATATTTTATCCATTTGGTGCATTTATTTTCTGTTTAGAAATAACTGTTTTGGGCTATCGGTGAAGGATAGTCTTGATTGTTGTAGACAATGCATGATGATTAGGCAAACTAAAACTAATCGATTGAGTATGCTAACAAATATAGCAGTCGAAATGGTACATTAACTATATGTATTGATTGATTATGTATATGATCTACGTTTATATACATTGTGTGTGTAGGAGGAGATAGGGGATGTACTCCACGGTTTAGGGGAAGATATGGGATGGACCTCTAAACCGGATTTTGTTTGACATTGATACAGCACTACAATGTGCATCAAGTGTGGATTATGGAAGTGTTTGAATTGATTTGATATAGCACTAAAATGTATATCGTTATCAATTGTGAATCATAGAAGTATTTTCTATGTTATATTGATGCAGCACCAAAATGTGTATCCTTCGTGAAGTATGGAAATGTTTTATGTGTTATTGATACAGCACCAAAATGTGTATCCATTATGAATTTCAAAAGTGTTTTAAAGATGAGTCATAATCTCATTAAGTTATTTGGCTAGGTTCTGAGCCTTGTTTTCAAACTCAAAGTTGAAAAAGAAGTGGGAAATGAAATGTAACATGGACTTGAATGTCATGAAACTATAATGTGTTATAAGTGGGAATATAAGTGTGGACCATCTATCGAATGCTGCTATTTTAGTCATTGTTTATAGTTGGTTTAGTATGTTTCTACTGGGCTGTGGCTCACCCTTATGGGACATCATTTTCAGGTACAGATAGCATGCCACCTCCAAGGACATAGCTTGGGAGGCTAGAGGCAGACAGACTTTTTGGTTGTTTTGCTTTCCATTGATGTATTACATGTAAATTTAAGCTAAGGGCTTAATATGTATATGAGTTAGTACTCATTTCTTGTAACCAAGTGTTGGCTTGGAAAGTTGTAAGCCCATAGGGCCTTTACTTTTGTTGTCAACATGTAATACTTTTGTAAGAACTACTCTGATAAATAGAAAGATGTTTATTTCTCTTATATTGTTGCATGTCAAGAATGATGGATTTTATGTATTTTTTTGAGGGCGTTACAGGAAGAGTGGGAAGTTGTCTCCTAGATTTATTGGCCTTTTAAGATTCTAGAGCGTATTGGGAAGGTAGCTTATCGTTTGGCCTTGCCGTCTCAGCTTTTCGGGATTCATGACGTGTTCCATATATGTATGCTCCGGAAGTACGAACCTGATCCTTCACACGTGTTGGATTGGACTGAGTTAGAGATAGATGAGGATGCCTCATATGAGGAGAGACCGGCTAGAGTTTTAGATACTCCGGACCAAGTCTTGCGAGACAAGACAATTCCATTGGTAAAGGTGTTGTGGAAACGCCACGAGGTTGAGGAGGCAACTTGGGAGCACAAGGCAAAAGTCCGTGAGAAGTATCCATATCTTTTTGTTAATGTTTGAAAATCTTGTTATATTGATTAAATGTGAACATTGTATATGTTTTGAAAGAGTGAATTGTATATTCAGCATTGAAAACTTGCTATCATTGTTTTGAGAATGAATGACCGGTGGATGGGTCATAGTTATGAGTCGACTTGTTATTATTGTTGTAATTGATTTAACATGGTGTTATTTTTTGTTAAAAAATTTTGAGTATGAAATTCCTTAAAGGGTGAGGTTATAACGATTCTGGTTTAGACCCAACCTGTTTATTGTTTTGGATCCAGGATTTCTTATCTTAAATGGTTATTCACACCCTTCTACATTCTATTCTTGATGGAGTTTGGTTATTCGGATGTTGTTGTTTGCGTTTAGAATACGTTGGGAGTCTGTTTTTCAAAGGAGTCTTTGCCTAGATTTTGGTCAGTTCGCTCGAGCAGTCGTTTGGTCGCTCTAGCGGTAACTTTGTTCGCTCGAGCGGTATCACTTATTTTTTCTAGTCGCTTGAGCGGTATTTTGGTCGCTCAAGCGGTCTACGAGTATATCAGTCTGAGAAAGTCACTTTTTGAGTCATTTTCTCATCTCTCTCTCTCTCTACATTTCAAAACCCCAGATTTTCTTCCTCTCTCTCTAGAATTCATCTTTTACCTTCAAATATACTATCATCCATTGATCTCTACATCCTAGTCCCTTTGATAAAGAGGTAGTGCTCACCTACAGCTTCATTTTAATCGGAACAAAGTTGATTTTCGACTTCGCCGGGGGTTTCTTCACTCTCTCTCTCTTGCTTTCTAGCTTTGGGGTAGGGATTTATCCACACTTTTGTATAGTTTTTAACTTAGTTATTTGCTTTTCCAAACAATATTGCGATTTGAGAATTTTTGGATAAACCTGGGATTTTGGCTTTGAAATCAAAATAGGGGTTTTCAAAATGGTTTCTTGGAAATGATTGTGGGTTTGTAAATATGGTTGAGTTGTGATAAAATGGTAGATGTTTATGCTTGGAATTGATTTATAAAGAAAAGAGAATTTTTTTCATAAAATGTGAATATTTGATTTTGTAAAGAGGAAATAGAAATGATGATGGATTTTACGAAATTGGAATGATGATGATGATAATGATGATGGTAGAGTTGGATATCCATTATCACTCCCATCTTGAAATTTTGAAAAATTTATCCTTATTGAAAATTATCTATCTGTTTAGAGATATCTGTTTTAGGCTATTGGTGGAGGATAGTTATGATTATTGTAGAAATTGTATGAGAATTAGGAAAATTGAAACTAATTTCTCATCCACTTTCATTAAGTATTGTTGCATATTTAACACATTGAAAATGTATATCGTTTTGAGAAAAATTGATGAATACCTTAGTGAATCTGGGTAGGGGGTGTGGTTGTGGTATTATTGTTGGCTTGTGTATCCTTAGTGAAAGTCCAGAAACCCACGCGGTTAGGTGCCAAACCTTCCGGTTAGTACCGATAAAAATGGCATTGGCAGTGCTTGTATAACCTGCTTGCGGACACGTACCTAGAGATTCCTCGTACTTATATGCACTGTCCTGTTTTCTATTGTAAAGAAAATATTTCTATGAATTGTAATATAAACCTGGCACTGCATGGTTTTGAAAAGAGATATAAAATGTTTTGGCACGAGCATTGCATATTCATTCACCTTATAGCTTTGTTAAGATTCATATACTATTAGAGTATCTCTACTGGGCTTTGGCCCAATGTGGAAAACTATTTTCAGGTCCTGATGATATGCTGCCGCTAAGGCCATAACTTGGAAGGACTTAAAGCCAAAAGTTTCTTTTTGTTATTGTTGTAATTATTTTTATACAAACCTAGGGCTCAAACTGTATTGAATTAAAACTCACTTTTGTTGAAACCAAACACCGTATTGGAAAGTTGTACCCATTAGAGCATTTATTTATTTATTTAACTATTCTTTCATATCAATAATTTGTGACACATGTTATAGATTCAGGGTTAGGATTAATAAATGTATAATTGCATGTGTTACATTTTGTACAATGAAATCATATGAATAGAAGGATATTATATTCAAAATTGTATTGTTATTTAAAAATTGTCATGGAATGAATTATAGTTATTATTTCGGAGTTTTACAACTAAGAAGTTGGCATTAGCAGGGTGCAAAATTAGGAATTTTATGCGGGAGGAGCCAACATATATGTATAAAAAATACTGAATTAGCTTTGATACAATATTAATTGAATATAATTTTTTGCAAAAGAAATATTTTACAAGAAAATTAAATAAATCTAAATTTTTTTTTTCAGTTTTGAACTATTAGATTTCAGTGAACAATTGGTTAAATCACTATTTTAAGCTATTTTATTGATTGATATAATATTGTAAATAAAAAGTAAAAAATGCTTAAGACTCCTAAAACGTAACCCT
Organism: Camellia granthamiana; assembly: GCA_036172215.1. NCBI lineage: Eukaryota > Viridiplantae > Streptophyta > Magnoliopsida > Ericales > Theaceae > Camellia > Camellia granthamiana. The sequence continues at coordinate 75,813,122 of CM069913.1, read as the reverse complement.
TAAATTTACACTCAATGATGTTGAATGTTACATGTTAATTGATTTGTTTAGATATCAATCAGTTAAGGCCTAATCCTCCAGCCATGTCATTGCAAATAAACTTAAAGGTGAAATTTTACGTTCTGTAGCATTACTCATAAAAAAAAGTATACATACTATTTAATTTTTAAAATTTTAAAAATAAGTGACGTATATCTTTTGTATTACTAAAATTGACTCAATAACATTGATACTATTATTTAAAATGTGAAATAATTAGCGATCATTTCATTAGATATTGTAAAATATTAATGAAATAAAAAGTTAGTATAATAATTCTTATAATATTAAAAAATCATCCCATTATACATTTTATAAATACTCATAAATATAAAATTATGAATAAATTTCAAAAATCGGAGTCGTCGGCTTCTACACAGTTCTGCCCTGGGTATTATTGATTCCAACCTGTATTAGGACTTCCATTGCATGCATATGAGAAAGGAATTGGGGCGCCTGCTGTGCACCCAGCACAGCAGACACTATTGCGGTTTTATGGGCTTATTTCGAAATTCGTTTTGATAATTTAAATTGTTCATATTTTAGAGTATATCGAGTAGAACATATTTATAAAAAAATTAAGTTAATCAGATATCGTTAACCCTTTCATCTACTCACATTTGCATTCATTTTATCACTTTAAATTACAATATCATTTATTTTTGAAGATACAAATGTGAGTAGATAAAAAAGTTAACGATATCCGATTAACTTAATTTTTTACAGATATATTTTACTCGATATATCTTAAAATGTGAATGGTTCGAACTATCAAAACGGATCCCAAAATAAGTCCATAAAGCCGCATGGCAGTGCTTATTGTGTTGGGTGCATCACAGGTATCCCAAATCCTATAACAAAAGCTAGCCTCATATTCATAGAAACACCCCCCTCCCAAAGTGAGACTAAGGCCTCATTTAGGAGCATGCTTTTTTAGTAATTTTTTGACTTTTTAGCTAAAATGTGATGTAAAAAAACTAGTATGTTTGGAATGACTTTTTAACTTTTTACGAAAAGATGTACAAAAAGTAGAGAGAAAATGAAATCTTTGACTTTTTAGTATGGGTTGTTGACTTTTTGATTTTTTTAGTAATTTTTTTGACTTTTTAACTAAAAAAATCACTTGTCAAACGAGACCTAAGAGAAGTTAGTACCCGCTGTAACAAAATTAAAATTTTAAAACAAAATTAAATTTTTATAACTTTGTAATGCATGTTGTAAAAACTCTCGTTATTAGCGGGTTCAAATCATTTGTTCCCTTTCATGTCCCCAACCTACATAACCATTCCAATGTTGCCACGTTGCTTATTTTAAAACCAAAGTACTAACAACTTAATAACTCAAAAGCCTAAACTAATTTTCAAAATTACCCAAATAGCCTCTCTCTCTCTCTCTCTCTCTCTCTCTCTCTCTCTCTCTCATGCATTTCTTTATACCAAATAATCTAATTCGATCACAACCCAGAAAAAAACATTGCAACGTGATTGTATTCTCCACGATAACCTAGGAATTCGTTTTAATTATGAAGATGATATTGATATTGCAATTGGAAAAACACCCACATACAATATCGGTCATATTAGTTTTTACTAGACAATAAATGAAAAGAGAAACACCATGCATAACACGAAACAAAATAAGGCAAAGCACATTCTTTTAAGAATGCATAACACGACCTTGCATTTGTAGTTAAAAACAACAATGTGAGGACAGGGGCTTAGTCCAAATTGGAGAACGAGTTCACCAAACAAGCCACTAGAATTCATCCTCAGCCAAGATCAAAGATATATATTGTATTAGCTGTTGTTTCATTGAATTTGTTTCACTCGCCCCACAAGGACCAACATCAAAAGAACACTCATTCTCTTTTCTATCAAGTGGATAGGTATAAACAAAAAGAAAAGGAAGACAAAAGGATTAGATAATCATCTTATTTGAAAAGATCAAAAAGGGAGGCTGACTAAGTAGGGGGAAACGGGATACTGATGTGCCCCGCAATTATTGTTGTGCTCTTTGTGAGAGGTCGTCCCAAGTGTTTTTTGATGATCTGAACTGTTCATATTGTAGGGTTCATCGAGTAGATCACCAATACAAAAAAATCAAATTGATTAGATATCTGTAGTTCTATAACCAAAGTATATTTGTTTTTATAAAAATTAACGATTAACATAACTTTCATAAATTTTTAAAGACAATTAGGACCTAATTATGGGTCTATGAATATCTGATTAATTTGATTTTTTACATGAATAATATTCTTGACTAACCCTACAATATGAATGGTTTAGATCATCGAAAAACACTCGGAACGACCTCCCACAAAGAGCACAACAACTATTGTGCTTTAGGCACAGCAGTATCCCCGTTTCCCTAATTAGGGACATACCCTCCAAATAGAAAGAATTTCACGACTGACAATATGCATACGGAATTTAATCACTTGCTATTTTCTCTATACAAGGGACATGCCCTCCAATTAGAAAGAATTTCACGACAGACAACATACATGGATTTTGATTGCTTCTTGTTTTCTCTATACAAGCCAAATGTCTACATTTTTAACTCTAGAAGGATCATTCTTTTGTAATTTTACATCTAATTTTTTTGGTAATTTGATCAAGGAGGAAAATGGGTTGAATTTGAAAATGGTTAACAATTATTTACTCTAGTAGCTCAACTATCCTAGAAAATGGGACACTTGGTTGTCCCCTCGCTTGTCCACTTCACATCCTTCCGTTCTATCCTGCTGCCATGCTGAGGAAAATTAGAACTAACCACCAACCACCACTTATACTCTAGGAGGCAAATCAGCCACCTCCTGGTTTACCAAGTCAACCTTATCCAATCAATAACCATCCAATAATATGGGTTGACCCAACTTAAACATGGCTCTTACAAATCGACCTGAATCTGAATCCAGATTCGTTGTCCCCTTTTTGCCATGTGGCAGCCTCCTATTGCCCGTGTCAAATAGGCTACAAAGACCTATGCAGATCATCTTCTCGACTTTGTGATCCATCTAATTCACATAATTGAAGCAAAAAAATCATTTTTGCAGTTTTTGGCTTGCAAGCTAAAAATTCAAACTTCATAATTGAATTGTCATGAAAAGATGTTTGAAACCTAATAGGTGAGCATAGAGGGGAACAAGTAGAAATATATGCTAGGAGTTAAGCTCAACCATGCAGACAAATGAAGAAAAAGATTAATTATGGATACAATTCTTGGGCAAAGAAATAAATAAACCAAGGTTTTAACGCTGATAACAAATTAAACCCTAAGTTTTTAATTACTTCAATTTAAATCCTAAGGTTTCAATTTGATAACAATTTAAACTATCCCTCCTCCGTTAAAGACACTAACGAAAATGGTTAAATTTGTCAATTTACCTTCCATAATTATACACGCACACTTACATACATCAGATATATTATATACATAGACACATACATATATTACATACACCATAATCTTTCAGCATTACCATTGCCAAAATCTCTTTCCTCAGAAAGCCATTAATCAAAACCAATCAACAATCATCTTTATCACTAATGGTCAGACAAATCAATAATCTAATCCCATTATATATACTATGTTCCTGCCATTGCCTAAGATTAATCTTCAAGAAGCATACGAAAGAAAGGGGAGATAATTGCTTTCCAAAATTGGTGGTGTGGTTATGATGTCGTAGATAAAGGGAATCTAGATTTGGTGTGATTAAGTCAAAGTCAAAATTTACATAAAGGAAAAAACAACAAATAAGCTATTGCCACGTGCATTTTCAAATTCTTTTTCTGTTATAAACAACTTACGAAAGAAGTTCAAAATCTCAACTTCTCATATCGATCATCAGGCGGTAACAAGAACGTACCATTGTTATGAGTCTCCATATATACGAGTCCTTGAGATTGCAAGTTTGCTGTGACCACCTTAACCTCAGATGAACAGTGTTGCAAGCCCATAGTTCTCATCCACTATCATGGCCATGGTCCCATTCTGTACATAATAAAACAAAATCAACAGTCTAGAGAAAAAGTCAATAAATTATAGCAAATAAACCAAAAGCATATATCAAGTGCCTCGTGAAAGATAGTAACATGTTCAAAAAACAAAATGGTTTGAAATTTTCAAAAATAATTTTTTGAGTTTCCGATTTGTATTTTTATATTTTTTATAATGTTTTTAAAATATTTAACCTTTTTTTTTTTTTTTTTTTACTTTTTAGATCCACTTATTCTTGATGTACTTAAAAAGTATAAAATTTGTAAAAAAATCTTTAAAAATTATTGAATACAACAAAATATGAAAATATACTAAATTTTTGTATTTTTTTATATTTGGTGAAAAGTATTATACTTTTTAAGTGTAACTATATTAGGTGTATCTAAAAAATAAAAAATTTGTATAAAATATTAAAACAATTCACAAAAAATAAAAAAATAAACAAAAAATAAAAAAAACTCAATTTTCTGAAGAATGAGTTAAACCAAACAATCTTGGTGCTCAAACCTGATAGACAGCCTCCAGAAATTAACAGAGGAAATAAATGGAATCTCAATTGTCAGAGAGCCAGATGTTCAGCTATCCCCATCAAGGAATGCACAAGGGAAAACAACCGGAGGATCTTAGAAGTCTCATGCTTAAATTTACTGCAAAACCTAAAGCATCCCATGATCCAAGCTTCCCATAACTTTCATCAAAAAAGCATATTCGTAAGTTGTTTCCTCGCATTGACCGAAACGGCCTCCTTCACCAAAATGTCCTCCACTCATATTTGTCTTCAGGATGACCGAACGAGAACAGCTTGAACAAGTAATATCTCGTACTTTGGCCACCCATTTGGCAGCTTCCCAAACACCAACTCTGAGAATGATTAACAGATGCTACCAGTATAAGTTTGTTGATATGTAAGTATGCAAGCATGTGAATTGTTTGTATGAATATACATATAACTGTATGCTGTACGCAAATGTTTTAAGCATAAGCTCAGGCATGAGATATATAGATTTGCCTTGAGTCCTGAAATGATGCTGTGACGAGTACTGAAGGACAGCAAACTCCTCCAGGTATATTTTCATACGGAGAATACTGCAAGATAGACTCCAACTGGGATTGTATCTGAGGATTCCCAAATTCTTCATAGTCCAAAATGGTGAGAGGCAAACTGGGATCCAACAATGTATTGCATATATCAAGAAATGGAACCTGGTACAAATATTACAGAAACATGATTATTCCCTTTAACAAAAATCAGTGCTTAAAGTCAAACAAGAAGAGAAGAAAATAATGCTATTTAGCAGGATTAGATACCATCTATGAAGCACCGACACTTCAAAACAAGTATTTTATCTGTGTCGGACACATAGACACTTTGGGGACACATCACATGACGTGTCCCCTTATTTAATTAATTTATTTTCAGGGGACAAACTAGGGACATGTCTTATCCCCCATTTTATTTAGTACTTTTGATGAATGTTGAATGTCGAATGTCTATTATTTTTTTCTTAGATTTAAATGCTTAATAAATTATCCATAAAAAATACATAAACTCTTAAGCGTTAATTTAAAAGTGCTTTTTTTTATAATATATATTTAGAATTAGAATTAATTTTTGTTAATATTGATTGTTTGTGGGTGTAATATTAATCTAGATAGCAAATAGAAATATATAAAAATATATTTTATTGCCGTGTCTCCGCCATATCTGTATCCCCATTTTTTTTGAAATCGTCACGTCCCGTGTTTGCATCCATGTCCGTGTCCGTGTCCATATCCGCATCCGCATCTGCAGCCGTAACCGTGTCCGTGCTTCTTAGGATACCATGCTCCCTATTACCAATGCTAAGAGACAAAATAAAATCCCAAGGAGAGAATTGTAATGGCCATATTGATTTTCCTTCCCCAAGGATAATGTAGAGAGAACCCCTTCCAAAATATGTTACACAACTACATAGCCCATGGGCAAAATATGATTCAATCATAGTTCTTTTCCATTTTGGTTTTCCCTTTTCTTTATCTTGACTAGCAAGATTAGGTATCAATATTGAAACTGATAATGATAAATTTGGTTACCTTAGAACATAAGAATCGACAAAGGATAGTTTGGAATTTTTCTTTACAACCATAATAAAACCCCAAAAAGGTATCCTAACTCTTTTTTTACCTCCGTGTTTTAACCAAACATGCAGAGAATAAGGATCCAGGTTGGCAAAACCCACATATTCTAGTCCAATCTATAACACCGAATCAGATTTCTGAAAATGAAATAGCAACTACTTTCCAGTAGGAGCTTACCTTCAAAATGGCAGCTCGAAACAATTCTGGATATGTATTGATGGCTGCCCCCACAAGGAGACTTCCTGCACTACATCCAACAGCACCAAGCTTATCTTTGTGAACATAGCCCTCATCAACCAGGTACTTTCCACATGACAAAAAATCATATACAGAGTTCAATTTGTGCATTCCACTGCCAGACTTGTGCCAAGAAGGATCAACGCCGCCGCCGCCCCTGCTTGCATAAAAACATGAGAGTGAACCAAAAGTCATATACAGAGTTCATGAACAAGTTTGTTTCAGGCAAAGAAGTATTGAATCTTGATATGGCTAGGCTTTTAGCAAAATAAAAAGTCTGTTAGTCAATATAGGCATGAACTGTACTTCGCAATCTAATAAAAATTACAGTTATTTTTGTGTTAGTGTTGATGAGTGTTGCACATAGCATGAACTAGTCTTGAACGGAAACGTGGAACGCCACATGCTCTCTAAAATGTGGCGATATGGGTAGACTTCTTAATTTGACATCCAATATATTTTAGTGTATTCTTATTTAATTAATCATTCAACACAGTTCTCTGAGTATTATGAATTTATGACACATTGTTTTACATTTTGTCAATCCAAAACTCATCTCCATCTTGGTTTAGTTCATTATATTTGACTTTTTCTCTATCAAGGAGAATTTTTAATGAAAAACATAGAAAAGATTATAGGATCACTTTGGATAGTCAAATTCAACATTTTAGAATGGAAGTGTACCAAAGTTTTGGAACATGCGTTCAAAAACATAAGTCACCAGGTTATTAGCATTCTCTAGTAATACTACTTGCACCCCTTTCTTTAATGGCTTTTTAACGAACTGTCTTTATTTTAAAACCAAATACATGTCCATAAAAACATCAAAACACATGCCACAATAGAGGCTCAGCAAGAGGCTCAAGTTTAATCATCACACGTTCCTCAAACAACATGAGTCAATTATGACTGGGATTTCTCTAATCAACTCCCAATTATTTAGGGTTGGCTTTGTTGTTCTACTTTGCATTCCATAAGCAATAGCCATTGTTTTTAGTCTTCTCCCTACCCCTACAGCATCTTCAGCAGAAGATCCTACGAAAGATTTATTCATTGGTTGTCACCCTACACTCTCTGGGCTTGTGACCGGCAGTATAATACAGGGAGTTTTTGCAATGAAATTAACATTTCCTGAATAAGCCTGTAAATAACTAAAAGATGTATGCCCAGTTTGGTCCCCATAGATGGGAGTCTGGCAGGGGTAGATTGGGTACAGATTTGGCATTATTTGCACAAAGTGGTTGCCTCAGGTTTGAACCCACACCCTCAAGGCTATAAATAAACTACCAAATCAAAATCCCCTATTGACTGGTTTGACTCTTTTCAATCTTTGTCAATGCACATAGAAAACATAAATAAAACATAACATAACATCCTTGATATAACCGACCTTACATCAGCAAATGCCACGACCCAACCACGATCCAACAAACTTAGACGATCTGCACACCAACTTTTATCAAGAACTTCCCCATACGCTCCATAGCCTAGTACAAGCCCAGGAGACTGATCTGTTTGGTGTGTGTTTTTGGAGTACAATATGGTCAGAGGAACACTAACACCATCATGGGAAAGGACTTCCTTTCTTTCACACAAATATGCATCAGAGAAGTCCTTGCATGTCCACACTTCATTATTCTGGATAAATTTCTCCTTGTCCTTTGAGGTGTCTAGATTCTCATTAACTTCTCTGTCAGAAGTCTGAGAAAATGATCCAGTAGTAGTAGTAGCTGGAACACCTAGTACCTCCTCTTGCTGCACAATTGAGAATGTACGTCTCGACATGTCATAATCAACAATTACGTCAGGCATCTGCGGTTCATAAAAGAAAAGAATTAAAGATCAAGGAGTTGCCTCAATTGGAACACCAATCCCTTTATCTATGTCACTTCTGCAACTGTTGCAGGTCAGAATCAAAGACAATATGCCTCACAACAAGTGATTAACTTGTTAATAAGAAATGTGCTTGTACTAGGTGTTTTCAACCTGGTGGTAGTGAAAAATTTACTAGGGTCCAAACGTGTGGTATTTCAAACATTAAAGCTAGTACCTAGAAGTTATATTTTACCTATCAATTTACTGAAAATACTAATGTAAGTAAGCTGAAAAAATGAAAATGAAAAAGAAATAGCAGTCATACTTGTTGCAGCCAAGCTCAATTGTAGCTTTCATTTTCAGTTGGGGTTTAACTGAAAATGTTGCTACTGAGCACCTAAGCTACCCCAAAATTTATTCAGATTTAGGTTCAACTAATTCTTCATCAACACAGAACATGAAACGTCAATTGAATGAATAGCCCAAGCTCTAAAATAACAAGAAAATTCTTGGGATTGACAAAATCTCACATTGTGGAAAGGAAACAATTTTTTTTTTGTGGCAAATAATCAAACTTTATTAGAAAAGCTTCAAGGCAATGCAACGAATACAAAAAGTCAAACCCACAAAGGGCACAGAAACTAACTAATCAAACTATCCACAAAATATGGAAAGGAAACAAATCACAATCCAAACAGCCCCATCCAAATCACAAACTGAAAGAGAACTAGTTTTCACAAGTTACAATGCTTAAAAATACAATTGAATTGAGAAATCTGGATTAATTCAAATATCCTTTTTTAAATTATAAAGGGACAACAAATAAAGGATGAACATCAAAGTCTGTGATTTTGAATCTTGACAACAAGAGGTACCACTTCCCATTAACTAAACCACTTCGTGATCTCTGTTTCTGAACCTGAAAACAGCTGTCTAATTTATATGGACAAGATCATATCATAACAGTTAGGTAGTATTTGGTTCATTCGAATGAAAGTGGAGTGGAATGGAATGACCATTCCCTAGCCTCCCTACGGATTGAATTACCAATGGTAAATGATAATTGTTAGAATATATGTTAGGATCATTCTATTATTTGTTTCCTTATTTAGATTATATTTTGATTCCTTAATTAGTGCCTTAGGACTTTCTTATTCAATTAGCTGTTATTTCCTTATTCCATTATTTCCTTATTTGTGCCTCCAAAGTTTCCATTATAAGCTACCTATTATCACTATAAAAGGGGGTGATTGTCTAATCATTCTCTAAGTTAGTTTTCTCTCAAATAAACATGGTATCAGAGCCAAAACCCTAAACCCATCACCCACACAGCCACCAACCACCATCAATACACCACCCGACCACCACCCGTCACTACCCAACCTATTCCAGACCCTGTTGGCTCCAGCAAAAGACCTCCAGCTGCTGTTCAGGGCCTGTCAAGCTCTTCTGTCTCTTCTCTAATTGGTCTCAAACCTGCCGACACACATCATAGGGTTTTTCAGCTCAAATCGACACCCATCTAGGTATCTTTAGGCTTCTTCCATGGTCTGGTAGGTGCTTTGGACTTCCCTCTGGCCTTCTCCTGTGTGTTTCGAACTCTCTGTGATAACATCTAAGTGTTTCTCCACATCATATGTCCTGATAACACTCCTTGGTTCATCCTCTTTATTACCACTGTGTTTTTTTCATTGTGGTTGAAACCAAGATTGCTATTTTGATTGAAGTTTCACCTTTTTTTCATCATTTTACTTATTCTTTGGGGTGGTAAATGGCCCCATTAATCGAAGTGTTATGCTCCCATAGTCGTTTGTGTTTGAGATTGCTTGCCCATTCCATTCCCTCTTTCCATTATTGTGATTAGTGCTGTGTTTTTTGGTCAAGATAGTAGCATAAACATGGCTGACCCATCTAGTGAATCCACTACTTCTCACCCATCTAAAAAGGAGAATCTCAGTCCAGTTATGACTACTACTTCTGAGAACCTGAACCCTAGCCTCAAAATCACCACCTCTCTCTTTAATAGTCAGAATTACCTTGCATGGTCTCAGTGTCTGACACTTTTTCTGAAGAGTATGGGGAAGATGGGATATGTTGATGGGAGAGTTCAAGCACCAGATATTTTTAATCCTGGCTATGATCAACGGAAGATTACCAACTCTTTGATCATGGGGTGGCTCATTCATTCCATAGTCCCTGAGATTAGTGAAGGTTATTTATCCATGGAGACTGCCTAGGATGTTTGGGAGGCAGTAGCTGCATATTCCCGGAAAGGGAATTTTTCTCAGTCGTTTGAGTTGCGTTGGTCTATTGAGTGCTCAGTATAAGGAGAACAAACAATTCTTCAATATTACACATTTCTAACTAATGGTTGGAAACGCCTAGATCATCTTCTGGATTACATGCCTGTTTGCACAGTTGACTCGGTTACCAAAAGTTTCTTGCCTAGGAGAGAGTCTTCAAGTTCCTAGAAGGCCTCAATGTGGAGTTTGACCCGGTTCGGAATCGTGTCCTTGGCATGGATGTTCTTCCATCTCATGTGCAAAATGAAGAGAGTCATCATTCTGCTATGTTACCACCAAATTCTACAGACCGCTCAGCATTACTTTCTGCACCTTCTCGGGATGGGGTTGGTTTGTCACTTACTTCTTCTCATCCTTCCAAGAAGGATATGATTAGTGTCGCCAGTCGAGGCATACCCGTGAGACTTGTTGAAAGCTTCATGGGACTCCATCAGGGGGTCGAGGAGATCGCTCTGGTCATAAAGGCAGGCGTTCTAGTTAGTCAAGAGGATGTGGGTCTCACTCTCGTGCTCATCAGTCTAGTGCTATAAAGATGCATGCTATGAAGCATGGACACACCAAATTTCAGGCCGTGACGGTGTCTAACATGGGGATACGCCAGGGTCACGTATGGGACACGCTGGATGGCGTGTCCCTTTAATTTAATTATTTTTTTGGAGGGGACACGGCGGAGACACGGCGAGGACACGCGTGTCCACCAAATCTGGACACAAAGAGCAAAAGAGAAGAGTAAAGGAGAAGAATGAAGGTCAAGAGACAAACCTGGACTTTGATCTAATCGACCTCTATGACTTCGACCACCGTAAGCCGTCAACCTCAACCTCGACCTCCATCCAGTTGACCACCGTAAGTCTCTCTCTCTCTCTCTCTCTCTCTCTCTCTCTCGCCTACCCTCTCGCTCGCGTCTCTCGCTCTCTCTCTCTCTTGCTCTCACATCACTCGTCTCTCGCTCTCTCTGCTCTCGCGCCTCTCGCTCTGCTTTGATTCATATGCATAATATATATATATGTATTTATTTAATGTTAATAAAAAAAAACATATTATGTATAATATATATAGATATATGTATTTATTTAATATTAATAAAAAAAGACATATTATGTATAATATATATTTAATATTAACAAAAAGACATATCTTATATCTTATATAATATATATATAATATAATATATACTTATACATATTAATCAAAAAAAAAAAAAGAGTAGATAAAATAAAATAAAATAAAATTAATAGAAATATATTTATTTAAAAATATAATAATTAAATAAAATAAATAACTTGTATTAAAACAAAAATATTTATAAAAAAAAAATTTTGCAATGTCCCTAACCGTGTCCGTGTCCCCATTTTTTTTAAATTGTCGTGTCCCGTGTCCGTGTCCGTGTCCGTATGCGTGTCCGTGTCCGTGTCTGTACTTCATAGGACACATGATTCAGCTCCGGTTATACAAACTTCTGATCTGGTCTCTAGTATGTCATCTTTTTGAGTTTGAAGATGCTCTGCGCAATCTGCTTGATCGTCGATCTCCTGTTCCTCCAGGTGCATTTCTGCTTCTTCTTCGTTTGCCCGTTCAGGTAACTTAGCCTCTTCTTCTAGTGCTTTCTTATCCCATAAGGCCTTGCAATGGATTATTGATTCTAGTGCCTCAGATCATATGTCTAGATCTTCTGATCTCTTCTCAGACTATACACCAGCCTCTGGTCAGGATAAAGTTAGGATTGCTGATGGTACTATTTCTTTGGTCTTCGGAAAAGGTTTAATTCGTGCCACTCCTTCTCTACCTTTGTATTCTGTTTTATATGTTCCTAATTTTTCTGTTAACTTATTGTCATTGAGTCATCTTACTAAAGATTTGAATTGTGGTGTAACTTTTTTCCCCGATTCTCATCTTTTTCAGGACCTTATCACAAAGAAGACGATTGGCAATGGTAGAACAGAAAATGGTCTTTATATCCTCAATTAGTCTGACCAGTAGGCTTATCATTCCATCCCGTCTCCATCCATCAAGGAAGATTTATGGCTGTGGCATCGACGTCTAGGACATCCATCCTTTTTATTAGTTAGACATTTATTTCCTTTTGTTTTTATCAAAAATAAAGTCTTTGAGTTTCATTGCGAGTCCTGCCAACTTGGCAAACAACATCGAGCCTCTTTTGGTCCTAGTAATAATAAAAGTTCAGTTCTTTTTCCTTTAATTCATTCGGATGTTTGGGGCCCCTCTCGTGTGATGTCAATGAAAAGTCATCGATGGTTTATTACTTTTATAGATGACAGCTCTCGTGCTACTTGGGTGTACCTCATGAAAGAAAAAAGTGCAGTTTTTTTTGTATTTCAAAACTTTCATAAGTTGGTTAGTACCCAATTTGGGGCAGTTGTCAAAATAGTCCGTTCTGATAATGGGCACGAGTTCATTGATTTTGGGTTGGCAAAATATTTTTCCATTCATGGCATTATCCATCAAACATCTTGCACTGACACCCCTCAACAGAATGGAGTTGCCGAGCGCAAGAATGGTCATCTCCTTAATATGGCTCGCTGCATATGTTTTTCTATGGGCGTACCTCGGGCCTTTTGGCCGAGGCTGTTCTCACTGCAGCATATCTCATTAACTGTCTTCCTACACAAGTCTTACAAAAAAAAGCATCTCTTCAAGTTCTCTTAGGTTCTAAATCTCTGTTTTCCATTCCTCCAAAAACCTTTGGTTGCGTGTGTTTTGTGCACAATCACTCTCCTTCTCGAGGTAAGTTGGATCCTCGTTCTCTCAAGTATGTTCTTAGGTTACTCTTCTACTTAAAAGGAATACAAGTATGTGTTATCATCCTCCCCCTCGTAAATGGTTTATGTCTATGGATATCACCTTCTTTAAGTCTCAATCTTACTTGTCCCATCCAGTGTCCTAATCATCTCTTCAGGGGGAGTCTTGGAGTGAAAAGAATCCTATTGCTTCTATTATTCCTGACCTAATACCGCCACCAGTGGTACCTATTATTGCTCCTATTGTTCCTGGCTTAGTACCACCTCTAGTGATATCTATTACTAGCAATACAGAATTCGATGTTGCCAAGAACAGAGAAGGGCAAGTCTATGTCAGGGATAAAAAAAGACAGAAAGTTATTGGACACAATAGACCATTTCTGATCAATCACTGTTGTCTCCTTCTCTTGATGAAGGTCCAAGTAACCCTGAAACTCCTGATATTACTACCTCTGAGTCTGAGCCTACTGATCTTGATATCCCCATTGTCAAGAGAAAAGGTGTGAGATCTTGTACTCATCATCCTATTTCTAACTTTGTGTCTTATTCTTATTCATCCTCTTCATATAAAGTCTTTGTGTCAAAAATTTCCTCTGTTAGCATACCTAATCATTTTCAGGATACTCTTATTATTCCTGAGTGGAAACTGGCCATGGTGAAAGAAATGAAAGCACTTCATAAGAATGGCACTTAGGATTTGACTGAGTTACCTATGGGCAAACGAACTGTGGGATGCAAATGAGTGTATACTATGAAACACAAGGCAGATGGTTCAATTGAGCAGTATAAGGCTTGACTTGTGGCAAAGCGTTTCACTTAGCCCTATGGAATAGACTACCAAGAGACATTTGCTCCTGTTGCAAAAATGAATTCAGTCAAAGTGCTCCTTTCTCTGGCAACTAATCTAGACTAGTCACTTCATCAGTTTGATGTAAAAAATGCTTTCCTGCATGGTGACCTAGAAAATAAGGTGTATATGGGCATTCTTCCTGGCTTTGAAACTCTTCAAACTAAAGGTAAGGTGTGTCGACTTCGAAAGTCATTATATGACCTCAAATAGTCTCCTAGGGCTTGGTTTGAGAGATTCACTCAAGCGATGCTAAAATATGACTTCAAACAAAGTCAAGCTGATTATATTATGTCTGTTAAACATTCCTCTCATGGTAAGACTACAGCTCTCATTGTATATGTGGATGACATAGCGCTTACAGGAGATGATGTTGAAGAAATCCCTTTGTTGAAGAAGTATTTGGCCAGTGAGTTTGAAATCAAAGACTTGAGGAACCTGAAATACTTTCTGAGGATTGAAGTGGCTAGGTCCAAAGATGGAATTTTCATCTGTCAGAGAAAATATATCCTTGACTTGTTGAAGGAAATAGGAATGCTTGGAAGAAAAACCTGTGACACACCACTGGAACCTAATCAGAAACTTTGTGATGATAGTTGGGGAGCAGCCGTTGATAAGGGGAGTTATCAGAGACTAGTGGGTCGGCTTATTTACTTAGCGCATTCTCATCCTGATATTGCTATTGTCGTTAGTGTGGTTAGCCAATTTATGCATGTTCCTCATGAAATACACTTGGTGGCATTTATGAGAATTTTGAAATACTCAAAATCTTCTCCTAGAAAAGGTCTTTATTTTTCCAAATATGATTATCTTACTGTGGAAGCTATGGATGCTAATTGGGCAGGATCAATAACTGATAAGAGGTCCACCTCAGGGTATTATACTTTTGTTGGAGGCAATTTGATTACTTACAGAATGTGGTTGCCAGGTCTAGTGCAGAAGCTGAGTTTAGAGCTATGCCACAAGGTGTGTGTGAGCTCTTATGGATCAAGTTGTTATTGCATGATTTGGGAATTGACTAGAAAGACTCCATGCGTCTATATTGTGATAATAAAGTCGCCATCAACATAGCTCACAATCCTGTTCAACATGACAAGACAAAGCATGTTGAGATTGATCATCACTTCATCAAAGAGAAGTTCACTAGTGGCACAATACGTACTCCATTTGTGAAGTCTGATAAACAACTTACAGATATTCTCACCAAGGGAGTTGGCAGTAAACCATTTCATGATATTCTTTGCAAGTTGGGCATGAGAGATATATTTGCACCAGCTTGACAGGAAGTATTAGAATATATGTTAGGATCATTCTGTTATTTGTTTCCTTATTTAGATTATACTTTGATTCTTTAATTAGTGCCTTAGGACTTTCTTATTCTATTAGCTATTATTTCCTTATTTGTCCCTCCAAGGTTTCCATTGTAAGCTACCTATTATCAATATAAAAGAGAGCGATTGTTAATCATTCTCTGAGTTAGTTTCCTCTCAAATAAACAACAATTCTATTTACAATGCATTTTCTATCATGTTTTTAGTTTCCATACCCATTCCACCTTCATTCCAGTTTATTAATTTGCATTATTATGATATATCAGTTTGTTAGTCTTTCACCAAGATCAAAGTATACCATGGAAATATGAACTAATAAGTTCTGGGCAAAGCTCAATCAATGTGGACAAGACCATGCGGAATTAACCTCTATGTGTGTGCGCGCGCATGCATATGTTATGTATATATATGTGTAGTGTTTTGCTTATGACTCTGTCATTCTTTGTTTAAAAACTCAAGCAAGCCAAATACTGCATCGAAAGTTGGTTAGAACTAGACAAAGTTTCATAATTTTTGAAAAAATAAAATGCTAATTAACTTTATCACCACGAAAGACAACTTCAATATTAAGTTACCACATATGTTTTTAGTTTTCAGATTGGTTCTTTTACCTGGACACCTTAACCACAAATGTACCGAAGTCTATTTATACTATTTCGTGAACACAATCTGAACCAAATGCCACTAGAACTATTCCACAAACCAAGTCTGAACCAAATGCCACTTGAACAAGCACAACCAAACCAAGAGTGGTTTAATCCATTGGTTCTTGGGTTCAACAGCAACTCCAGGAATTTATGGGGATGGGGTCACTTGATTTCGTAATGATTGCTGAGTTCTACAAATTTTATGAGGGAAAAAAAAAAAACTAATTAACATTTGAACTTCTCCAACTTTAAGTAGAATAAACTTGAGGAAATTACCAACAAAAAAAAAAAATTCTTGTAGCAAAGAAATTCCTAAATTTTTTATTTTTTCAATTTAAACCCTAAAATTTTAATTTGTTTTTAATCTAAATCATCAATCTACCTATTTTTGTTAAGTAAAAGTGAACAGAAAAATAGCATTTTAGTCATTAAACTCAAAGAAAAATGATATTTTAGACATTTTATGTATACTTATATTAAGTTAAATGATTAAAACATCATTTTCCCATAAGTTTTACTTAACAAAAAAGAGACATGTTTTAGTTTGAAAACAAATCAAAAGATTATGGTTTATAATTTTCCTAATAAACTTTTAATAAAGTCTTCATTAAAATAAATAAAAATAAATAAACTTTTATAATTGCATTCAATGAGGTGCCATTTTTTGAAATCATTGCATGATGAATGGTTGGATGCGGGTTTGTCCATAAAAGAAACGTGTAAGAGAGGGATTTTGGGTTCCTAAAAGTTTTGACTTCTAATGACTGGGTCTGTATTTTATTTTTTTGTTGGGATCAATTGGTTATTAACCAAAACTTCTAAGGTAAAAAAAAAATAATTCAAAGCTTGTTGGCAGGCTGATGGGTGAATGGGACCCCATCGCCTGCCCTGTGTCATTGCCTCTGGTTGGGTTGCACTTGTTAGATAGCGTAATACACGTTGTTGGGGTACATTTCCTAATAGTTTAGGCTTTTGGGAAAACAAGTGTCTTAACATGGTATCAGAACTCAGGCTGAGCGAGATCCTGGGTTCAAGTCTCTTCTTTGGGATTTCATATTCTTTCCCCGTTTGGTTTCTTCTTCTCCATTTGTTTTTTTTCTTTTTGCTTCCCCTTATGTTTGGTTCTTTGTTTGTCTCTCCACGTGCAAAATAGAATTGCACGTGAGCGAGGGTTTTAGATAGCTTGATATACATAGTTGGATTCATTTCCTAATAGCTTAGATTTTTTGGGAAAACTGGTAACTTTACATCACCAAACCTGATTGCACCCCTTTTAACATAGGTTATTAAGGTGACCAACATAACTAAAACAAAAATGACTGTTGAAAGAAAAAGGCGTCACATATTCCTACTGCAAATTTGGCATTGAATATCCAGGTTCGGCTTGTTACAGCACAAAGATAAACACACACACACACACACACACACACACACACACACAGACCAAAGCATTAAAGCTACAGTGTGTTAAATATTCAGAAAATTGTTTTCATTGTTAAATAGATTAGAAGTTATACCACTGGAGGTGAAAGCACAACACGGTATACTGAGCTCATGAAGTCATGATTTGAACCTGGAGTGAATGTACACAAATTTGATGGCAGAGGAAAAAACCAAGGAGCAAGATCGTCAACCTCCAAACATTTCTGCAAAACAGGTCAAAAAGAATTACAAATGAAGAACAAATTATCTCTCTCTCTCACAACCACACACACGTGTCGCAACTGGGAATTGAACTCTGCACATATCCTCCGGAAGTGGCAGCAGACAGCGTTCATGATGCAAACTAGCTCAAAAATAGAGGAAACAGAAGCAGATATAGGACCTTGTAATTAGAAATGCATAATCCCCTCACATGAATAATTTATCGCAGCAGTATGTAGAAGTAGCTGGCTATGATATTTTCATGAGAACAGGAACAGTGGAATATATTGTTTCATATTTATAATAATAACCTTCCAAAGCAAATAGAGAAGAATGCCTTCACACTAACATTATTATATCTGTACATTGTCACCACTCAATAATAATTTTTCTTCCCGTCTCTTTTTAAGTTTTAGCTTTGAAATCGTGATCAATATCTAGCCACTAAGAATAGAATTGCTCTCTTTGCACTACGATTTCAAATGGTTACATGCATTCCACTCAATCTTTATTTAAATTTGCCTTTCTATCTGTTTTGTACAAGTAATCTTTAATATTATCAATATCTTGTTTTGATTCACTTATTGAAACGTGAGAATGAAACAAAGTAGAGATTTCAATACCTTGCAATTGACTTCTATAGGCATATTGATGGAACATATCAGAGAGGAGTCCTTTTTGTCAAGATAAAGCACCAGATGTCCATTGAAAATGTCCATGTCTCGTAAGCTGCTATCTTCACTTGGTAAAATGATAGTCTAATATGAAAAACAATAGAAATAAAAAATATATATATAATAATAATCATGTTGAAAATATATATACAAGTATATTATACAGGTTGGATTGAAGATAAAATTTCATCACCAAAAACAAAGCAACATAACAAGCTAACTACATTCTTTATTTTCCAAAAAAGAAAATCAAGAGTTTGAAAACATTTTACTTGATCTATGGGGTATATTGCCAACTCAAATAACCACACTCCTTATATCTAGAACATCCACCCAAGATGACCACTCTCACGACATTAGACATATTGCCTTAGTTCCAACTTCCAACTAACTACAGTTAAGACACAACAATCCTTGTAATTTAACTTCATCTGATGCCTTCACATTTCCCATCAATCATTTTTGTCCATTGAAGTCTGTCGCTTGATTTTAACCGTTGATTTTCATGTCTTTGACACAGCCTTGAACTAGGCTCCTTTCCAGCAACCTAAATTTGAAGAAAAATGTATGCAACCTGCAAAAGGCTATTACAAACAAGGTTGCTCATGTGACAAATATGCAATCATTGCAAACCTTCAAAAAGCCTTCATTCTTGATTATTCAACACATCCACCAATCCAAACTTGAATTCTGAAATACAAGGATTGTTTGCAAATAGAGTTATCATGCCTACCATTTCCTAATTTGATAACAGCTCAAGGAAAATTATAATCAAACAGTTTCAAACTTACACATCATATATGCCAAAGAAATAATTGAAGACTAACCTGCCAATGTAAGTAATCCAATCAGCTTGCCAAAAAAAAGGACCCAAGCACTAAAACCTTCCACGAAACTGGAAACTATCTTACATGTGTTGCAATAGACTAATAATTAGCAAACCCCCTCCCCCAAATTATTTTCCTATTTACTAATTTAAGAATTAATTCTCTACTACCTCTTAAGTGGGAACTCTACAATTACTTCAAATGTAACACCGCAAATGATGCATGTGCCAGGACCACATCCATATCCATCTTTGAATACAATGAGCCCTATTAGCTATCTCATTACATAAAATACTTAAAGTAACGCTTAGAAATGAATAGTTAGGAAGATTTGAACATGTGAATTTCCTTGTTAACGAGTAAGAGTTAGGAAGTAGTCACCTCTTGAACTTAGTAAGAAAGTATGTACCACACCGAAAACATTTTTAGGTAACATGATCGAATACTTACCCTAATTTAATTACCTTACAATGCTCTAGAGATAGAAATATGAATTGCTAAGATGAAACCTTAGATGATGAATGCAATTGGTACGGAATTTAGAAGGAATACATGTGTTAAAACTAGAAGACCTAAAAGCTAGAACACATTTGGTTAAGGTACTTTAAGTGTAGAAATTTTAATGAATACTTGAGAGTTAGGGATCACTTTAAACTTGAAATTCAAATGCGTAAATGTTTTAGAAACCTTAATTGAGGAGCTTGATAGTCTAAGTCTAATGAGTAGAGTCTTTCAGACATTTTGTCAAAAATTACGCAGGATTAATTAGACCTAATTGATGTATCAGTCTGGAATGTAGGGGACTGCTCAAGCAGTGAAGTGAGGCAGCCAGCATCTCTCTCTGCAGGTCTGAGATTCTGAGTAAGGGGATTTTCCGCTCGAGCAAAGGAGTAACTGCTCAAGTAGTCTTTCCTCTCACACCGCTTGAGTGGTCTATTTGGGATCTGTCGATTTAAAAGTCACTTTTGGCCCGATTTTCTTCACTTTTTCAGATATTTTCTCTCCTCTCTCTCTTTTTAGCCATTTTTGAGCTCCAATTCCATTAAACCTTGGGTTTCATGTCTTTACAGTGAGAATCTCACCCTAATTCCTTATACCAAAACATAGAGCATAGCGAGGGTTTCCTTTTAATCTAAGCGAATCGTGTTTTCGTCAAAGTTGGATTTTCGGGCCTTCTCCTCTTCTTGCTTTAGGTAGGGATTTCTTTACTTCTTTTCAATACCTCTCTATAGATAGATGTGTGGTACTTTCTATTAGATGAAAACATGAGTTCGATGTGAGATTTTTCAAAAGGTGGCATGTAGGAGAAGTTAGGATTTTGAACTCAATATGTTCGAGTTTATGGTTTATAGTTGATAATGGAGATTTTGGGACAAACGGAAAATATCAAAGAGGTTTAATATAAAAAGCCCTAATTTTGGTTATCTAATGAATTTGGGATAAATTGTTGTTTTAAATAGTTGTTGGATTATATTGATTAAAGTGAACTAAAAAGGTAAGATGGGTGGATAATAAAATCAAATGGTTATTATGAATTGATTCATACAATGTTATGGAAAAAGGGAGAGTTAAATGAATTTTTGTTAATTTTGATTATGTCATAAACATTGATGATATGGAAATGTAGAAGTGTCTTGATGATCACATTGTGTTGTTATAAGAAATATTGTTCCTTTCATCTTGTAGGGGTTTTGTCCTTGGCCATCGATAGAGGATGGTATTGATTGTTGTAGAATAGGTTATATGTGTAATGTGATGTCAATTTAATTTTATAATTGAAATGATGGAGTATATGAAGAGATGGCGGATTGAAGTTCTTGAAAGAGCGTCCGTTTCTTTCCGGCTTGTGACCTGTAAAGCGTGACGCATTGACAGAGGTTCAGCTTTCCTTCCGGAGTAGCATCCGGTAAAGCGTGTAGAGTATTGGGCTATATGGAGGTTCCTCTTTTCTTCCGGCTAGTTACCGGTAAAGCGTGGCGCTTTGAGATACGTGCTAGATTTCCTTCCGGAGTAGCACCCAGTAAACTGTTTTAGAATGGCTTGACGAAGCCGGTTGTTAATTATGCAATATTTGTGTTTAGTTTTATGCAAATATGTGTGATATGGTAGATTGTGTTAGAGATATAAATGTGTGTGATTGGAATAATTGTGTAGTAAATGAGAGATTATGGTTGTCTGTATGAAAGGTGTTGGTAGGTTCCATTGGTGCCGCATGGATTATAAAAGTTGGCAGGTCATAGTATAATTATCGTGTCAGGGTTAAAAGTTAGAATGAGTGTATGATTGATTGATTGATTTAAAAACCTTTTTCCCAAAATAAAGGAGTTTCGAAGAATTTCTCGAGTCGTAATTTTGATGATATGAAAAGATAACAAATGAGTTTTCCTTCAAATGTCAAATGAGATTCTAGAGAAGAAATTATATATGTATGTATGTTTTAGTTTGGATATAAAAGGGTAGATCATCTATTTAGTTATCACCAAATTGCATTCATGATCACATATATCTATAAATCTTATTGTTTTAAATTAATGTAAATCCCTACCAGACCTTGTGTTCATCCCAATCGTTAAACCATTTTCAAGTGTGGAGTCGGGCGTATCGTCGAGACTCAAGAAGATTGTTTTATCATGTATTATGATTTGTTTATTGTGAGTTAGAAGTCAATGTATTGCAAAGGGGATTATATTCTTGTTATTGTAATTATTTTTATTCTAAGATTTTCAATGCAAGCCTAAGGGCATGCGTTGTAATAATTGTGTGAATAGTCTATCATAGCACTTATGTGCACTTATGCGCGAGAAGACATTAATTATTTCATCCAACATATTTTGCTTCTATAATTATATTATGGAAATGGACTTTAATAATAGAATTTGATAATGTATTCGGTCAATAAAATTTAGGGCGTTACAATTGAGATTAATTAGACTAATGATGATTAAGAACTAATTGAGGGATTAGGATAACACTTCATCCTTGAGAGACAAGTGTCCCACTTCTTGATTAAATAAAATATATATATACATATACAAACAAAGATAGGGTTTAATTCTAGGGGGACAAGTGTCCTCCCTTATATAATAATATAAAATTGAGAAAACGAAGAGAGAGAGAGAGTTGCTGGAATTCTCTGAAAATGAGAATAAGAATAAGAAGAAACCATAGAAAGGGCTTCAATCCTTGGACCAAAAATTCAATAAAAATCACCAGAAAGTAAGGTTTTCAACGTCTTTCACATGATATATATTACCCAACAAACAAATGATTTGGGTTGAGTTTGAATAAAGATTTAATGGAAGAGATGGAAGAAAAATGAATTAGAAGCTAGGGTAAAGGAAATTTGGGTAAAATCCACCATTTTGCATGATTTAATCCTAAGTTTTTGTGTAGAATTCTTAAACCATGTATTCAATATTATTCTTACACCTTTGTAAAAATAACAAGTTAGGAAAGGAATTGGCTTAAAATGATTAAGACAAAAGTGAGCAACTGCTATTAATTCGACCATATTTCTTTGTATAGTTGGAATTTGGATGAGACCACCACCATTAGAAACTAGACTTCCGGAGCTTAAATTTAGACTCAAGAATCGCCGAAAACTGAGTTTGGATGAGGGAGATAAAACCATTTGAAGTCAGATCATGAAGGTTGTCACGCCAGTGACCACACATGCGGCCAACACAAAATTCAGCGCTGCATAAGCTCCGCATGTGTGGCCAGCCGTTTTGCTTCCATTTTACCTTTTTGACTTACAAGGCCTCGTTTTGCTTAATTGGAACATGAAATTAACTTGAATGAGACTTGGAAACTGACTAGAAAGAGTGTAGTCAAAGAAATGAATTGAACCTAAGCTAGCACACACTTGGATTAGAACCGAAAAGCCAAGTATTATATCGCCTTAGACTGTATTTCATTGAATGCTTGTATTGTGCTTGTGTAGGTTGAATATTTCAAAGTTATGCTCAAACTTATGTTTTGGATAATCAAACTATGATATCTTTGATATACGTTGAAATGTTTCATCATGAATGGATATCCTATGTTTTTCTGACAACTATATACATATGGCATCCTCGGATTAGTCCTACTCATTTGGAGACCGTAAGCATGCCAATGACTGTCAATTGAGATCTCCTCCGCCACCTGCAGGTAGGCTTGTTTATTCGGTATCCAGGCCAATTAACCTGATTCATTTTGATTAAAGTTCGTGAAATGATACGCTTTGAACCGTATGGAATTTTTATATGAATAAACTATTGTTTTGGAAAAAGTTATTGATTGGGCTTTGGCTCACCCCCTCTCTCTTATATATGTATGTAGGTGAAAGAGACAAGTCATGGAAGGTTTTGCTTCTTAAAGTTATATGTAAATGTCTGTGAGAAGAAAAATTGTACTTAGCTTTGGAAGAAATGCTATTTTGAAAAGTTGTACTCCTTGTGAAAGAATTAAATAATGTAATCAAGAATGATGAATGTTTCATTTCAATAGTTCTGCACTACTCTGAATTGATGTTTCAAATGGACTCAATTAAAGAAATTAATGGCTTTCAGAACTTAAAATGAAAATTTTGCCCCAACTATCACAAGAGTCCAACTAGTTTTGTTTAGTTAGGCCTTCGGTAGTCTACAATTACAGGCCAGTCACTTCACTATCCTGTTTAGGTTAGGATGGGGTCGTGACATCAAAGACTTACGCGCATGTTTTACATTCTACATTGTTATATGAATCTTTACAGTGATATTTACATGACAATGCTTGGCAAAGTATAGAAAATTCCATCTTGGTGTATACATACACAGAAGAAAATAAAATTTACCTGCCAATTACCGAAGTGTGTGTCTTTAACTTGGCATCTACCCAAGTAATAATTTTCATTTGGTGACTCCTTATCCTCACTCAAAGAAGCGTTGGTTAGAACATAGAAAAAACCGCAGTGATGTTCCAAAAAGTACTGTACACCAGGGACACGCTTACATAAGCTTCGTAATCCACCTTGTATATTGATTGCATCTATGGCATAAACCTGCATGAAACCACCAAGATATAAATATGCAAGGAGATAAAATATTTACACGCACATTAAGAAACAAAAATAATACAGATAAGTTCCTTCCTCAGATGAAGTTCTCGAGTTAGAATTCACAGTTATGAACTTGCCGTCCTTTGTGCTTGTGATGTCCACACAGAAGCTGGAATCATTTTCTGTAAATATTGGAACATCAACGACAGAATCTGATCCCAGATTTGTGCATAGCACCCTGGTTAACTAACAAATACGTGAGAAAATACCCAGAATGAAAAGTCCAATTTAAAATAATAAGAATAAAAATAAAAAAGAGTTAGAGACTTTGCCTGTAGGGTCGTTGGTTCTCGTCCGATACTGTATAAAACAATGTACGACCATCTCGAGCCCATTCCAAGCTAACAACCCCATCAACCCTTAATTTTGGAAGAATATACATCGTTCTAAGGTCTTTCACTTGAAGTATGAACTTTTCACCACCAGTTATATCAAGTGTGTATGCAAGGAGGTTGTGGTCTGGTGACACACGACATGTGCCCACATGAACATACCCTAGGAAAGTGAAAAAAATATAAGAATTTTGAATATAATTTACAAATTAATATTTAGAAAGAAATTGGCATGTGGATATCAAAAGGATGGCAATGATTTAATTTACAAAATATATTTATGATCCACAAGCATGGAAATGATTCCAAATCAAGAGTTTGAGACCAACGTGAAGAACACAAACACAAAGATGTAATCAATCAATATGCTCAAATGATATGCGACATGTGCCCTCGTGAACATTCCCTAGGGCAGTGAAAAAAGAAATTATAAGAATTTTGAACACAATTTACAAATTAGTACTTAGAAAGAAATTGGCATGTGGATATCAAAAGAATACTAATCTAAAATTTAATTTACTAAAATACATTCATGATCCACAAGCATGGCAAAGATACGAAAATAAGAGTTTGAGATCTACATGAAGAACACAAACACAAAGATGTAATCGATATGCTTAATGTTGGCTTTAATGTTTACATCTGACTACACAGAATTTTGTTAAATAAAATATGGCAAGTCAAGAACACATGTTTTATGCTAACTTGAACTCAACAGAGATAACTGAAAATAATAATAATCAAGGAATTCATGCCCATATAATCAATCAATTGAATGTCAAGTTTCACACCAATTTGTATTACCCTATTCCTGTACTACATATACAAAAAAGGCACCTAGGCTTCCTGTACTAAAATATACATAAGAAGCAAGACCGCCAATGTACATACAAAACCTGCAAACAATAAATAATTCTTCTTGCAAATAAAATTGTAAGAAAGAAACTAACCATATTGTTCTGCAATTTCATTCCAATCAAGTAAAATTTCCTCCCTCCCAAATCCTCCTCTCACGTAATTGACAATAGTCTCCACCCAACCTTTGTTTTCAGTTGCTAACCTCCTACATAGAACCGGGTATTCCTTACCCACTGGAATGTATTGGTAGTACAACCTGGTCAACCGAAGAAACAACCAATTTATATATAACACCACTATCAATGCATGAAAAGTGTTTTCAAATTAGTGATAAGTATCTTGTATTCTTCATTTCTTTTTTGTTTTTTTTTTCTTTTTCTTGTACCCGAAGGACATTTTTTAGCAAGACCCTTTTACATAAGATAGGTAAATGCATATCTACATATACATAAGAGCATCTCCAACCTTTACCTAAATCTTGACTCCAACTTAAATTTGAGTAAAACGCCACTAAAATCCCCTCCACTCCTTTATTCAAGCATACACGAAATTGAGCTTTATTCAAATCATAGGAGACCGATTTCCTTTATTCAAATTTCTATATAATAAAAAATAAACACATATGTGTCCCAAATTCTCATTTACTCCAACTCCTAGCATCGATTCAAAACTCGACACTTGTAAGCAGGTGGATGAGTATTAGGCCATCTCAAACCCTCAATTTATAATTTTACTCAAATTAAGCACAATTGAATTGCACCACAGGCTAATCTTCATATTTATAGTATATAAACAAACACAATCACAACTCATCAACTAATCTAGAAAGCAAAGCAATGAAAGAAATTTATATATACATAGATATATAGAAGCAGAAATATGAAATGGGGTTTTGAAGGGAGGAAGGAAATGAACAGACCAGGGTCCCCAACGTTGAGGGGGAGTGGAAACCTGGGGTGGCATTCGGGTTGTGATCTCAGAAAACAGAGTGTGCTGTAGTTTGAGGGTATCAGCCATGAAAGCTCGAGCATATGAGTTTTCTTGGTGGAGGTAATCAATGAAATGAGGATCGTTGGTGTTGCGCATCCAATGGTAGGGGTCTTCCAAAGTCCTTCCATGGACTGAGACTGATAAAGGGACTTTCTTTGGGGAAGACGGAGGAGGAATCACTGTCACTGAGATGGGTTGGCTTCTTCTTCTGCAGCAGAGGGAAGAGAAGAAAGAGCAAGAGCGGAGAGTGAAGGACAATAAACTCCACTTTCTAATTGACCTGCCGCCGCTCACGACGCCCAAACCCATGGCTACATCCAATCCAACCTCCCCTTCCAACCTGTTTTATAGCTGACGGCAGCAGCGGCATTTTCTGTTAATAATCGTATTTTTCTTATTTCCATTTTTATTGAAGGCTCGCGTAACATGAGTCTTGCTAAAGTACTCGAATATTGAGAGGCAAATTTGTTTTGGATTTGTTTAATCCATCTTCTAGTCGGTCATTCGGTTACTTACCTAGCAAAGAGGTTGGTAGTTACAATTGATAAGGTTATAATCGTAATAGACAAGTGTGAGAACATAATTTTTGAATGACAACACGTGACCGAGGTATTACCGAAGTGCTAGCCGAGGTGCCACGTGTCCTAGTTATGACGCCGAGATCATCTCGACTAGGCCGAGGTTATCTGCGAAGATATCGGAATTCAGGATAAGCTAATAAGGGATAAGAGTCCTAGAATGAGAGATAATTTCAGTTTGGGTAAAGATAAAACTCTTAGAGAGTTTATCTCAATCCTACTGGAAGTCCAAGATTAGCAGTAATCCTAAGTCCATTGAAGCTAGGTTTCTATTGAGACTAGGTTTGTGTTGGCTATAAAAGACAGGCACCCCCATGGGTCTAAAGTATACTTTTTATGCACTGAATAGTGAGTTAAGCTCTTTTGCTATATTTGAGAGATAATTGACTTGATCGTCGGAGTGCCCCCGGGTGGACGAGCCACCGCCGGAATCTTTTTTTTTGTAACAGGTCATTCGGGCTTAATCTATTCTGACAGTGTTATCCAGCTGAATGCTTAATTGGCAGTGTGGTCGGAAATTGACACACACAATTTAGCGCCGTTTGTGGGAAATAAATGAGAATATATGGCCAACGACGGACAGAAGAGAAGGTTGGGAACGGCACTCCTACTGGGAGTGGGAAACCTATTGACCTTGACGTCGAAGAAGACAACTGCAACAAAGAGACTCGTGATAAGAATCACGGAGGAAAGGACGTCGGCCAGAAGGGCGGCGTACCGAAGAAATCAGACCGGAGCGGGTATTATAACGAGCACGACCTCCAGGTATAGAAAGATAGATGTCTGCGGAGGGACGACGAGATGAAAGGAATAGCGGACAAATTGGCGGACCTGCAAAAGGTCATCAATTTCATGATGCAGAATAACGTCATACAGCCACCGTTCTCGTTACAAGATACGCCGATTCCATCGGCCAATAAGGTGCCCAGAAAAGGGGATAGAAAACGGTTCCTACAGTCCCTCAGCACGTCGGGGATGAAGGCGACAAAATAAGAGAAGGGAAACAGCTCGCCGAAGTGAGGCCGAGGTAACAATAGATCTAACAAACAAGAGACCGAGGACATGTTTAACACTTGCTGAAATTGTTAAAAATTTACAAGTTGAAGTTAAACCGAGGAAATGTTTAACACTTGTTGAAATTTTAAAAATTTATAAGTTGAAGTTAAACCGAGGTCATGTTTAACACTTGTTGAAATTTATGAAAAATTTACAAGTTGAAGTTAAACCGGGGTCATGATTAAAGGAAGGAATGATATAGGTTCCATCACCTTAGGATGCCGAGGTAATAGAACCTAGGGGGCAGTTGTGGGGGCATAAATTTTGAATGACAACCCGTGGCCGAGGTGTTACCGAAGTGCCAGCCGGGGGATGCCACGTGTCCTGGTCATGATGCTGAGATGATCTCGACTAGGCCGAGGTTATCTGCGAGAATACCGGAATCCGGGATAAGCGGATAAGGGACAAGAGTCCTAGAATGGGAGAAGACTTCAGTTTGGGTAAAGATAAGACTCTTAGAGAGTTTATTCTAATCCTACTAGGAGTCCAAGATTAGCAGTAATCCTAAGTCCATTAGGACTAGGCTTCTATTGGGACTAGGATTGTGTTGTCTATAAAAGGGAGGCACCCCCATGGGTCTAAGGTATGTATTTTATGCTCTGTCTAGTGAGTTAAGCACTATTGGTTATCTTTGCGTGATATTTTACTGACTTGATCATCGAAGTGCCCCCGGGTGGACGAGCCACTGCCGAAATCTCTTATTTCTGTTGCAGGTTGTTCGAGCTTAACCTATTCTGCCGGTGTTCTCTAGTAGAGTACTAAGTTGGCACTGTAGTCGAAAATTGACACGCACAACAAGTGTTTCACCCAGTTGTCTAAGTAGTCGTCCTGTCGATCGTCCGGTGACCACAAATTCACGCCATTCATGCCTGAAGCTCTCGAGGCCTGAAGCATTAGTCATCATTTTATTAAGAAAATTTGTATAATTATGTGTTAATTTTATTTGTATCTATTTGTTTATAAAATATTTATTCAAGTGGTTATTTTGAATTAGAAATTGAAAGTTTAATAGATTCAGAAATCAAAATTGACTAGTTCAGTAAGTTAATTAAAATATTTAGAATTATATGACAAGTTTAATTAAAATTTGATTCAGATTAAAATAATTAGAATAAATCAATTAAAATTGATTAGAATTAATTAGATTTAAGCTTGTTTAATTAGACTTAATCCAACTTAATTAGTCTAACTTAATCCACCATATATATATGTTATAAACATGTTATTGAGCTCATAAACCACACTTGGCTGAGATTTGGGAGAGAGAGAGAGAAAAAAAAATCAACTCTAGAGAGAGAGGAGGAGGATTTGAGGAGAATTGAAAAGGAGATTCAATAAATTGCTAGATTTGATCAAAATAAATACTTTAGGTAAAAGTTACAACCATAATTCTTGAAGATAACCCCATGCAGATGTAGAATTCTTGAAGTATATAAGATCATTTGCATGTAATTGGAAAAAACATGTTGGAATGAACTTGAATATGGTATAAATGAGTTAAATTTGAACATACATGTACATTTCATCATCTTTAAGTCTAATTTTCCAACAATTCATGCATGCATGAAATGTAAGAAACAATTTGAAAATATAGTTTGGAAAAAACAGTCTTTTTCTAAACTTTGATCTAATTTTTAAGTGAGACCTATGCGCCAAAGTTGGCGGGTCCATGTAGCAACGCGTTCTTTGCCGCGTAACGATTCACATCATATATTTGATTGCTTAAAATCATTATCAAGTGAATGGAAAATCGATGCCAAAATGAGTTCCATGGAAATAGCCTCCATTTGGGAAGTGGGTTGACTTTTTGACTTTTTTGGCTATTTTAGCCTGAGCTAAAAAGCTTAGTTTAGGAAGGAGTTTTTGGCTTTTTTGACTTTTTTTGTGAGAGAATAGTGTAATGATTATGGGTTGGATGTGATGTTTTGTTTGTTGTGACTAAAATAGCGTATTTTGTCTTTTGTGGCTAAAATAGCTCCAAACCTCCTTGCCAAACGGAGCCTATGTTGGTGAAGTTTCAATAAAGAATAGGTTAAGATTTGTCCTACATTGGTTTGGTGGGCAAACTTTGTGTGGGTTTATAAGCCCTAGGTTTGGAACTTGAGAAGAGGCCCAAGGGGTACATAAGTTTTGTAGAATGGTGAAATTATGGGTAAAGTGGGTTAGACCCACTGAACCCAAAACAAACACACGTTCGCGCCGCCCTCACCCTTTGTAACGCTCCAAATTTCTAACACAAACGATAGTATAACAATCATGGTTCTTTCAAGGAAAACCAAATATAAATCTCCAAACTTACATTACATGATACAATAGTTCTTCATGCAACAATGCATCAATCCAACAACAAGTAAATAAACAAATAAATACCTCCAAGGGTTTACAAGTTTCCAAGGTTTGAGCCTGGTTACGCAAAACGGTTATTCAAACCCACACACATACAACCCTTGACTTACCCACAGAGTCACAACAAAATGAGAGTCTTGTACTCTCAACACACATTTCATCGCCTTTAGTTAGGTGGTATCACCATGTCTTTTCCTGCACAAAAATCTCGTAGGGTGAGCATAAAACCCATAGGAAATCCTTAACAAAATATATACATTTTATACAAGTCTCAAGAGATGAAATGCACATGCCATGCTATGCTCTTTTGAAAGAAAATCACATCTTCATCTTTGAAAACCCTCATGCTCAATGATGTCATGCAATTT
Organism: Camellia granthamiana; assembly: GCA_036172215.1. Classification (NCBI taxonomy): domain Eukaryota; kingdom Viridiplantae; phylum Streptophyta; class Magnoliopsida; order Ericales; family Theaceae; genus Camellia; species Camellia granthamiana. The sequence continues at coordinate 75,782,268 of CM069913.1, read as the reverse complement.
TAATTCTTCAAAACTTAACAATTCATTTCAAGAGCGGTAAATACGACTCTGGTAATCCCTAGGTCGGTATCTGCAAGTAGACTATACAAGTACTACCAATTTGTCATTTTTACAGGTATTAACCAGAAGGCTCGACCCCTATCCGCGCGGGTTTTCGGTCTTTCACCTTGGATTCTCAGGCCAACTTATTCAATATCATCTGCACCACATATCAAGACTTACCAACGTATTTACCCCAAAACCATTCCATGAAAACTTGTTTCTCAACAATCTTTTATCAATGCAAGTTTTCAAATCAACTTTCAAAGTTTAATGTAATCAAATGAATTGATATGCCAATAACACAAGATGAATATAAATACTTTTATTCCAATTCATCATCCAAGGAATAACACAATTCTCTCTTCTCAAGTATTCTTAACAATTAGTCATTTCAAGACTATTTCAACATTTTGGACAATAATTTCCAAATTGAACAATAATTCTCATATTCCCTGAAATTCATCATTTATATAAATATAAATAAGAAATTTTCTAAACATCCATTTATTTTGACACACAAAATAAATATAACAATATCATTCATGGATTTTCAGTCTCTTTAAAAAAATTCTCAAATTCTAGGTTTTCTCACCAAAACTATACAACTCTAATATTTTGAAAAAAACTTTCCAAAATCATTTTTTCTTCAATCAACGAAGATCAAAACCCATAAGATCATTTTAAAAGAGTAAGAGACAAACCCACTTTCAAAATTGCTCAACTTCTTGAATCAACAATTAATTTTCAAAGCTATCGAAAGATGATTTCGAAAATCATATAGATCTTGCAAAAACATACATATAACTCTAAGAAAATCTCTACCTCAAGTTTTGAAGAAGAAATGAGATGAAACCCCCAAAATCAACGGTGTCGAAACTCGATCTTCACCGCACACAACGAAACCATCGAGAAGTTAACCAACTTTGATGAAGAACCTATGGCAGAACTCTAATGAATCTTGAGAAATCAAGGTTTTGATCCAATTTGGCGTAGGGAAAAGTAGAGACAAGGGAGATATACAAAAGTGATCTGAAATATTAGATTCACGAACTGATATAACATGGTCCGCTTGAGCGTCGAATACACATTCCCAGTACTTTTGCAGACAGGTCAAACTTCTGGAACCAAACATTCTCTGCTCGAGCGCATAAACGGCCGCTTGAGCGGACAAGCAATTTCGAATGCATTTTGTATTTTTGCTTCAGGGGTGCTACCCTTCGACCCCGCTAGGGCACTGCCCTCAGACCCGCCAAGAGGCGCTGCCCCTTGGACCCCCGCGAGCTGACCTGGCAGCTTGATCTTGATCGGCCTAGTCGAAGTGGCAAAACATGAAAGAAGGACCGAAACCAGGATCGCTACAACCTTCCCCTCCTTAAAGAATTTCGTTCCCGAAATTTCAAATCAAACTACCCAAACAAAGGGGTTTCTAGCGATTAAAGTCACGTTATTTCATTTTCAAATCACAATACTAACTCTCGACCAAATTCCACCATGGTTATCTCATTAACAACAACCTCCCAAATATGTATAAATATGAAATTTCCTAAAAAGTTGTGATACCCCTGTTCCGTATTATGCTAATCGGTCCTTATTATGAATTTGATTATGTGTCTGATATGATTTTGTATGTCAATTATGTGAATATATGTGGTTTTGAATTTCTATCTGTTCACCGTAGGAATATCTGTTCGATTATCTACTTTGGAAATTAAATTGAAGGCCCTATCGGCCACAGAACCCAAAATTGATTACGTCATTGTGATTGGCATAATTTTTAGAGCCTACAGTGAAATTTAATTGAAAATTTATTTGGATCAAATTAATTAGATTAAATTAATGGGTTAGTGCTCAATTATTTTACATTAGAATAATGTATTTGAAAGGGGGCTTTTAGAGGCCATTATACACCCTCACTTTGTTCCTTTTTGAGCTTATCATCCGAAATTCCTCTCTAGAGAGAGAGAGAACCGGATTTAGAGAGAGAGATGGTTTAATTTTGAAGATTTTGCTAAGAAGCTCAAGCTTTGAAGGGCTAGGCTCAAGAACTTGCTCCTATTTGGAAGATTGAACCTCTAGGTGAGCATTTGAGCATAAACTTATGAGTATAAGTTGTAAATTGTGTATTCAAGCTAGTTGGGTAATCAAAAGCAAGAATTGAAATGAATTTGAAGTTAAAATGAACATGCATGTGCATAATTGTTACAATTTTTGGTGTTCTAGCATGTAGCATGTTAAATATGAAGAATGGAGCATCAAACCTTACATGCATGAGTAGTTTTGTGTAGCTACATGATTTGGAACATCGTTTGTACCATTTGTAACAGAAATGAAGTCAAAATTTGACATGCATGCATGATTGAAGAAGTTATGGAATTGGTATGAAGTTTGAATGTTTGGATTTTGATCATACGAAAGAAATGTCAATCTATTTAGGAATTAAATGATGACTTTGAACAATTTGGGGTCATACTTTTATACTCTCATGAAATGTAATGTGTTTGCATGTTTTTGAACTGAAATCATGTGTTTTGGAACCTTTGAATGTCAAATTTCAGCTCAAGAATGTGTTCTGGAAAACCCAAAATTTTTGACGTCCACTTGAGCGGGGAATACGTGCTCTCAGAACTTTTTGCAGACATGGTGTCCGCTCGAGCGAGGAAGTTCATGCTCGAGCGGGGAGCTATGTAGACAGACCTTCAGCTCGAGCGCCAGACTTCACGCTCGAGCGTAAATTCGAAGTATCCAGTACTTTTGCAGACCTCATGGGTCCGCTCGAGCGGGGAAGTCCACGCTCGAGCGGGGACCCTGTTTTCTGAAATTTTGAAAATGCATTATGTGTTCCGTTTTCCGTTCCCTTTCACTTCTAAGTACTCTTAGGCATACATTGAGCATTGTAAATGAGTTAGAAGAATAAGAATTAAGCCTAAAGAGGAATATGTGAATTAAGAACAGATTGAATCGGTGGTGACCCATATGTGTTATGTGATGTGTAGGGTCAAGCTGCAGGACAAATCAATCAGCCGATCACTGTGAGCAATATCTTAACAAAGATCTCTGAAATATGTCGTTGTCCAATTGCTTACTTCTATGTAAGTTTTATAAGTTCATTGATTCGATTGGTGGACAATGTTTGCTATTGATATTTGAAACTTGTCGTTTGTCCAATTGTTTATTTCCTTATAAGCCTTATAAGTTTGCCAGTTTGAATTATGGACAAATGTTTGATATGAATGAAAGAATGGGCCAGAGGCCGTTTTGACAAGAATGAATGAATGGGCCAGAGGCCGTTTTGACAAGAATGAATGAATGGGCCTGAGGCCGTTTTGACAAGAAAGAATGGATGAGCCTGAGGCTGTTCTGACAAGAATGAATGAATGGGCCTGAGGCCGTTTTGACAAGAAAGAATAGATGGGCCTGAGGCTGTTCTGACAAGAATGAATGAATCGGCCTGAGGCCGTTTTGACAAGAAAGAATGGATGGGCCTGAGGCCGTTTTGACAAGAATGAATGGATGGTCCAGAGGCCGTTTCGACAAGAATGAATGGATGGGCCAGAGGCCGTTCTGACAAGAATGAATGGGTGGGCCAGAGGCCGTTTTGACACGAATAACAGTTTGACATGAATGATAGTTTGACACGAATAACAGTTTGATATGAAAGTATGAATGGGCCAAAGGCTAGTTTGATCTGAATGATACTAAAGAATTGGGCCCGAGGCCGTATGATGTGTTCAGAACCGCAGTTACTTAACTTACATATGTCTATGTATGTATGTATTAGTTAGAAATACAAAATGGGCCCAAGGCCGTTTGATGTATATTGTTCCAATATATATTCTTTATTTGATATTATTCACTGGGTTTTCGCTCACGCTCATTCATGTGTTTGTAGGTGAGCCTAGAAAGGTCCAGACCCAGCCTCAGTGAAGTCTGTATGGAACAACCAAAGTTTTGAAGAGTCAGCCCTTGTGTCTCACGCACGAGGCACATCTTCGCCCTTTTCCATTCCGTGTATTTCGTTATGTTGGCGAGGACTTTGGTTTACGTCTGTGTATAGTTTTATTTCGCTGACTTAGATTTGAATGATCCTGTCTGCACAGAACCTTATGCTACTATACTTCCTGTTGTGAGTTATTAACATATGTAAATGTGGAATGTTAGGATGTGCATATAAGCACGGCTCTATGGACAAAGTTTTAAATTGCTTCCATTTGGCCCCTTTACTCTGATGAGTTTTGTCTTATTTGGTTTGAAGCCGTAAGTAATCTCGTGATTACTGGCCGGTTATGGCCTTAACCCAGAGGGGCGGGTTCGGGTCGTGACAAAAGTAATGGCAACTATCAACAACCTTATGCTTAAAACAACAACGCATATATCAACATGTAGTTAACAACTTTAAATACGTTTCCTTCAACACTAGGGAATATTACAAAGAAAAGCAACTTAAGCATTTTCAAACAAATCTGAATATTTGGAGATGACTTCTGCCGCCCGTTCCCACGTCGCTTCATCAACCCCATTTATGTCTCCACAACACCTTTACCAACGGTATAATTTTGCCCCGTAGCACTTGCTCCTGGGTATCTAATATTTGAACCAGTCGTTCTTCGTAAGAGGCATCCTCATCTACCTTTAAGTCAACCCAATTAAGAACATGAGAAGGGTCGGGTTCATACTTCCTAAGCATAAATACATGAAATACGTTGTGAACTCCCGAAAGTTATGGTGGTAAAGCTAACCGGTATGCCACTTCTCCAATTCGCTTTAAGATTTCAAAAGGCCTAATGAACCTTGGAGATAATTTATCACTCTTACCAAATCTCATCAAACCCCGCCTAAGTGAGATTTTTAAAAACACATAGTCACCAACTGCAAAAGATAAAGGTCGTCTCCTCTTATCGGCATAACTCTTTTGTCGGCTTTGGGCCGTAGCTAACCTCTTCCAAATGAGAACAACTTTCTCGGTTGTCTCTTTAACAATTTTCGGACCTAGTACCGGTGCATCACCCACTTCAGGCCAACAAACCGATGATCTACAAAGTCGGCCATACAAGGCCTCAAATGGTGCCATCCCAATACTAGCTTGATAACTATTGTTATAAGCAAACTCAATCAATGGCAAGTGCCTTTCCCAAGGCCCCTTAAAATCAAGGACACAAGCTCTAAGTATGTCCTCCAAAATCTGAATGATACATTCCGACTGTCTATCGGTTTGAGGATGATAAGCGGTGCTAAAAGTCAACTTAGTTCCCAACGCCTCTTGAAGGCTTTGCCATAACCGGGCAGTAAAACGAGGGTCCCTATCCGACACAATAGTCACAAGGACTCCATGAAATCGAACTATCTCTCTAATGTACAACTCTGCCAAGCGTTTAACTGAGTCGTTGGTGCACATCAGAATGAAATGTGTAGACTTAGTCAACTTATCAACAATCACCCAAATGGAATCATTGCCTCGTTGTGTTCTAGGAAGCCCAACTACAAAATCCATGGTAACACGCTCCCATTTCTACTTGGCTATCGATAAGAGTTGTAACAAACCCGCTGGTCTTTGGTGTTCAGCTTTCACTTATTGACAAGTAAGGCACTTCGATACAAATAAAGTGACATCCCGTTTCATATCCCTCCACCAAAACTAACGACTAAAATCATGATACATTTTAGTGCCTCCCGAGTGTACCGCAAGGCATGAGTGATAGAACTCCCGAAGTACTTCCTCTCTACAAGATTCTGGTACAAACAAACAGTCTAGGTAACGTACACTCAGATCTGAGTGAACGTTCAAACCTTTCTCTTCCTTCCCATTGGAAATCTTAACACGGATTGATTCCACATCATGGTCTCCTCGTTGTACCTTTATGACCTTACTAACCAAGGTAGGTTAAGCATTCAAAGTAAACAAGGTAGCACTCTCTCAGCACTCACCGAAGTGCAAATCAAACTTGCCAATAACATCTAGTATATCCCATTCCCGAATGGCCACACTTGCCAAACTACTCACAGATTTTCGACTCAAAGCATTGATCACCACATTGGCTTTCCCCGGATGATAGTGTAACTCAAAGTCATAATCCTCCATAAATTCCATCCACATCTGTTGTCGTAAATTCAAGTCTTTTTAAGAAAACAAATACTTTAGACTCTTATGATCAGAGAAAACCTTAAACTTTTCACCATACAAGTAATGCCTCCAAATTTTCAAGGCAAAAATCATTGCCGCTAATTCTAAATCATGGGTGGGGTAATTCTTCTTGTGAGTTTTCAATTGTCATGATCCGTAGGCCACAACTTTTCCCTCTTGCATCAAGACATAACCAAGTCCATCCCCGGACGCATCACAATAGATAATGTAATTCAAACCCCCTTCTGGAATTATCAAAACCGGTGCGGTAGTTAATCTAGTCTTAAGCTCTTGGAATGACTTTTTACAAGCCTCACTCCACGCAAATTTGATACCCTTTCTAGTCAACCTAATCAAAGGTGCAGCTAGTCTAGAGAAGTCCCTTACAAAACGTCGATAATACCCCGTTAATCCCAAGAAACTCCGGATTTCAAAAACATTCTTAGGTTGTTCTCAATCATGTACGACATCTATCTTTGAGGAGTCCACAGTCACTCCCTCCCTAGACATTACATGCCCTAAAAACTTCATCTCCGTTAACCAAAACTCGCATTTTTCAAATTTGGCATACAATTGGTGCTCACTAAGTAAACCCAGCACTACCCGCAAGTAAGTCTCGTGTTCCTCTTCAGAGGTTGAATAAATCAAGATGTCGTCCACAAAGATGACCACAAAACGGTCCAAGTATTCCTAAAAAATTTTGTTCATCAAATCCATAAAGAAAGCCAGTGCATTGGTCAACCCAAAAGGCATTACAAGGAATTCATAGTGGCCATAATGAGTACAAAAGGCCGTCTTCTGAATGCCCTCCTCCCGTACTCTCAACTGATGGTACCCCGACCTCAAATCTATTTTTGAGAAGCAACGAGACCCTCTAAGCTGGTCAAATAAATCATCTATTCTGGGTAGGGAATAGTTGTTCTTAATTGTAACTCTATTCAACTTGCGGTAATCAATACACAACCGCAATGACCCATCCTTCTTCTTCGCAAAGAGAGCAGGCGCTCCCCAAGGCGATGTACTAGGGTGAATGAAGCCCTTGTCTAAAAGTTTTTAGAGTTGAATCTTCAACTCATGCAATTCGGCGGATGCAAATCTATACGGTGACATGGAAATCGGTGTCGTGCCAAGCACTAATTCAATGGAGAACTCGATCTCCCGATGAGGTGGTAAACTAGTAAGATTTTCTGGAAAGACATCCGAGTATTCACAAACTACCCTTGGTAACTCAACACGAGCCCCGTCACTCTCACTATCCAAGAGAGTTGCAAGAAGGCCACTAAGCTTGCTCCTACTACGAGGGTCAACAACTGGCGACAAGGCTCTATCAACTCGGTTCCCCAGAAAATAGAAACGATCACCACCCGAAGTGCACACCGTAACTCTCTGACGGTAACAATCAATCACAGCTTGATAAAAACACAACCAATCCATGCCTAAAATGACATCAAAACTCGACATATCTAGCAACACAAAAGCAAACAGAAGTCGACGCCCATCAACTTCTATTTCACAATCATGACAACCCTGGTCTAAATCAACTGTACCCCCAATAGTTAACTCTACTCTAAGTGGAGGCACTAACCATACTACCTCTAACCCCAATGCAGAAACAAATGCAGTAGATATAAATGAATGAGACGCACCCGTGTCTATCAATACATTAGCCAAAAAATTACACACAACAAAACTACCTTTCATAACTGAGGATTCTGGCAACTGCTCTGGCACGGTAACAGCATACACACACCCTTGTGGCCCCTGATTAACTTGCTTCCCTCTCGAAGCATAGGCCTGTTATACTGACTGAGCTGAAGTGGTTCCTTGATTAACTCGCGAAGCTTAGACTGAGTGAGCCTGCTGGTGGCTCTGAGTCTGCCTTGACCCTGATGCACCAGATGCACCTCCTAACTGTAGGCTAGTTCTCTTCATATGCCCCGGCTAACCACACTGATAATAATTAAACCCTTGACCTTTATTCTGAGATTGAGACTGACTTTGAGATCGGTTAGGTGGTGGTAACATTAACTGCCCTCATCCCTTCTTTGGGCATGAGAATGATTTGTGACCCGGTTGGCCACACTTAAAACACGAGAAGCTACTCGATGCACTTTTTCCTGGACCTGCACTAGGCAAAGGAAAAGTGGATCGAGACTGCTGTGGTTGGGACTGGGATGGATAGGTGTTCCTGTTCTTCTTGTTCTGCCTATAGTCTTCTTGAGACTCTTGGCCCCTAGACCTTGAACTCCGAAGCCTCTCCTCCTCGGCTTGTATAGAAATTTCTACGTGTGTCGCCGTCTTCACAAGATGGTCATATTCCCGAATCGTATTTCCGACAAGCTTGAACATAATTTTTTTTTTCAATTTCTTTTCAAATTCAATGCAACAGTGCTCTTCTGTTGCCACCAACTCTGGTGCAAATTTGGACAAACTAGAGAAGACCACCTCAAACTCGGCCACGGGCATGTCGAGTTGTTTGAGGTCTTTAAACTCTTGCCTTAATCTCTCCCTAGCAGTGGGAGGTATGTACTTATCTTGGAAAGCAACCGCAAAGGCTTCCCATGTCGGCTCCACTCTACCCTTGGCATATTTCCACCATTGACCCGCGTCTCCCTTAAGGTAGTAACTCGCTAGAGTCACTCTTAGTTCACTATCTTCGATATGAAGCATCTCAAATGTCTTCACAGTTTGTTCGAGCCACTTATCCGCTTGCTTGGGCTCAAGACCAGCATGGAACTCATCCAATTTGGCCCGTAAGAACTCTCTAGTAAGGAAACTCGCCCTTGACTCCGCCGTGTTCTGTCAGGCTTGATTCTCCACCCTCAACAAGTTCATAGACTCCCTTAAAGCCCCTGCCATTTCTCAAGCTAGGGCCCCCATTGCGGTTTGACCCGCTTGTCCCACCTGCTCGACCACATTAGCTTGGCCTGTTTGCTCGGCTATATTAGCTTGGCCAAACCCTTCTTTTTGTACCAGAACCCTATGGACCAGTACCTCATGCACACCTCAGCGAGCCCTACCACGCCTCCCGCCTCTACCACCACGGACTTGACCCCTTATTGACATCCTAATAAAGGACACAAGAGAAATAATTTAGCACATTAACTCATATGTGCTCGTAACTTGACTCATACGTTTGACTACAACAATTCCATATATTTCTCTACCATATACACAATTCAATTTCACTCCACATAAGCACTTAGTCATGTAAACACATACGGACTATTCTTTTACAATGAAATCTGTCCCATGAAAAATCAAAAATTCTTAGTAGAACGAGTATTGATCAAGTACCCTTCTAATGAGACCTCAAAGAATTTAACAGGCGCAAACAACATCCCAAAAATCTAGTCCCATACCCATTTAGTCACATAAGCATGTTATCATATTGTCACAGAATGCATAACACTTCCTAAACATGCTAAATGAACCCATTGTGGTTAAACAACCACTTCCTACGAGCTTCAAGTATCCAAATCCAGTAACTCTGATACCAAGTTGTAACGCCCCAAATTTCTAGCCCAAATGATAATACAACAATCATGACTCTTTCAAGGAAAACTGAATATAAATCTCCAAACTTACATTACATGATACAATAGTTCTTCATGCAACAATACATTAATCCAACAACAAGTAAATAAACAAATAAATACCCCAAGGGTTTACAAGTTTCCAAGGCTTGAGCCTGGTTACACAAAACGGTTATTCAAACCCACACACATACAACCCTTGGCTTACACACAGAGTCATAGCAAAATGAGAGTCTCGTACTCTCAACACACATTTCTTCACCTTTAGTTAGGCGGCATCACCACACCTTTTCCTGCACAAAAATCTCGTAGGGTGAGCATAAAGCTCATAGGAAATCGTTAACAAAATATATACATTTTATACAAGTCTCAAGAGATGAAATGCACATGCCATGCTGTGCTCTTTTGAAAGAAAATCACATCTTCATCTTTGAAAACCCTCATGCTCAATGATGTCATGCAATTTTAATTCTTCAAAACTTAACAATTCATTTCAAGAGCGGTAAATACGACTCTGGTAATCCCTAGGTCGGTGTCTGCAAGTAGACTATACAAGTACTACCAATTTGTCATTTTTATTGGTATTAACTGGAAGTCTTGACACCTATCCGCGCAGGATTTCGGTCTTTCACCCCAGACTCTCAGGCCAACTTATTCAATATCATCTGCACCATATATCAAGACTTACCAACGTATTTACCCCAAAATCATTCCATGAAAACTTGTTTCTCAACAATCTTTTCTCAATGCAAGTTTTCAAATCAACTTTCAAAGTTTAATGTAATCAAATGAATTGATATGCCAATAACACAAGATGAATATAAATACTTTTATTCTAATTCATCATCCAAGGAATAACACAATTCCCTCTTCTCAAGTATCCTCAACAATTAGTCATTTCAAGACTATTTCAACGTTTTGAATAATAATTCTCATATTTCCTGAAATTCATCATTTATATAAATATAAATAAGAAATTTTCTAAACATCCATTTATTTTGACACACAAAATAAATATAACAATATCATTCATGGATTTTCAGTCTCTTAAAAAAAAATCTCCAAATTCTAGGTTTTCTCACCAAAACTATACAACTCTAATATTTTGAAAGGAAACTTTCCAAAATCATCTTTTCTTCAATCAACGAAGATCAAAACCCATAAGATCATTTTAAAAGAGCAACAGACAAACCCACTTTCAAAATCGCTCAACTTCTTGAATCAATAATCAATTTTCAAAGCTATCGAAAGATGATTTCAAAAATCATATAGATCTTGCAAAAACATATATATATAACTCTAAGAAAATCCCTATCTCAAGTTTTGAAGAATAAATGAGATGAAGCCCCCAAAATCAACGGTGTCGAAACTTGATCTGCACCGCACACAACGAAGCCCTCGAGAAATTAACCAACTTTGATGAAGAACCTATGGCAGAACTCTAATGGATCTTGAGAAATCAAGGTTTTGATCTAATTTGGCGTAGGGAAAGTAAAGAGAAGGGAGATATACAAAAGTGATATGAAATATCAAATTCACGAACTGATATAACATGGTCCACTCGAGCATGGAAAGCCCCGTTCGAGCGTCGAATACACATTTCCAGTACTTTTGCAGACAGGTCAAACTTCTGGAACCAAACATTCTCTACTCGAGCGCATAAATGGCCGCTCAAGCGGATAAGCAATTTTGAATGCATTTTGTATTTTTGCTTCGGGGGCGCTGCCCCTCGACCTCGCCAAGGAGCGCTGCCCTCTAAACTCCCGCGAGCTGACCAGGCAGCTCGATCCCCGACTGACCCAGTCAAAGTGGCAAAACATGAAAGAAAGATTGAAACCGGGATCGCTACACCCTCTGTCCGGATATGCTAGGTTGGGCTTGTCCGGCGCAATACTAATTCTTTTTGGGCCAAAAATATTTTAGTTTATTTTTTATTTTTATTTTGGAAAATAAATTCTGACCGTTTTAAATTCAAATTTCGGTTAGAAAAATTCAAATTTTGGCTTGCACCTCTTCAAACCTTTTTGTACAGCTCCCATACCTGTCCGAACAAGTTCATATCTGCTCAATTCAAACCCAAACAAGTTCATACCTGTTGAGTTCAAATCCGAACAGGTTTTTATCTGTTCAACACTATTCCAAACAAGTTTTTACCTGTTCTAAAAGGTCACAATTTCTCCTATAAATAGTTAGTCCCTCATTTGGATTTTGCACTGAATATTTTCGTTCTTGTTTCTGCTAGATCATTTCATCTTGGGAGATAGACATCCATAATCTGTTTGCACTCGAGAGAGGACAAATCTGTCTTAAGGAGACAGTGTTAAACACTGGACTTGATCATTTTCAAAAAATATTTTCTGTAAGTATTTTCCTGGTTTTATTTTATTTCCTTCCTCCTACTCTATTTCCATTTTCTGTTTGGTTTTTGTAACTAAACAAATTTTGGTAAATCTTTCTTTTTAATTTATTTCTTATGTGTTCTTTTTGTTGTTAAGTACACAAACAGAATTTAATTTTAATACAGTGAAGATTGTCTAACAATTTTAAGACAGAACTTGTTTCTTTAATAAGTCTTCGTTGTATTAATAAAATTCATTTTATAAACTTGTTTTATTTCAATCCAATAAAATAATTTTTTGGTTTTTGTAACAAGGAAATTATTGTGTTGTATTTTATTTTTCTAGTTTTAGTAACTAGAAAAGTAAAATTATTTTGTGTTATAACTTATTTTCTAATTTTAGTAACTAGAAAATTAATTAGTGTTTTTGTTTTGGTTTTGGTTTTGGTTTTTTTTTTATTTATTTTTGTAATCAAATATTATGGCTTTTGAAATTAGTGCTCCAAATCCGATTGTTCAATGACTCTAGTCCTTACTCAAAACCATGTTCAAGTTCCAATGAGTCATGAAGAAAAATTGAAAAAATTTAATGGCACTGAGTTTAAGAGATGGCAGCAGAAAATGTTGTTCTATCTTACAACTCTTAATCTTGCCTAGTTTCTCCATGAAGATGCTCCAATGCTTAAAGAGAATGAAAGTGATCAGCAAGTTGTTGTCGCGGTGGATGCGTGGAAGCATTCAGATTTTCTATGTAGAAATTACATCCTCAATGGCCTAGACAACATGCTGTATAATTTTTGCATCCCTCTGAAAATAGTAAAAGAATTGTGAGATTCTTTGGAGAAAAAATACAAAACAGAAGATGCCGGCACAAAAAAATTTGTTGTTAGTAAATTTCTGGATTTTGTTATGGTAGACTCCCAAACGGTAATTTCTCAAGTTCAAAGTTTTCAATTAATTTTGTATGATATTCATGCTGAGGTATGTTTCTTAGTGAGTTTTTCCAAGTCGCTGCATTGGTGGAAAAATTGCCACCGGCTTGGAAAGATTTCAAAAATTATTTAAAACATAAACGCAAAGAGATGACCTTGGATGAACTAATTGCAAGACTGAGAATTAAGGAAGATAACCGTAAGGTTGAAAAGATGAATGGTAAAAATCTCATTGAGTCCAAGGCTAATGTAGTGGAACAAGTGTCCAAACTACATAACAAGAAGAGGAAATTTGCTGGAGATGGTCCTAAACAAGACAACAACAATGGCAATAAAAAGTTCAAAGAAAATGCTATAACTATGGCAAAACTGAATATCGTGCCTTTGATTGCCGACGCCCTAAGAAAGATCGCGGAAGTACAAGCAAAACGACCACCAATCAAACCAATGTGACAGAAGTCGATTACATTTCTAACAGGGTAAATAACATGAATCTCTACTGTGGTGTTTGAGGCTAATTTGGTTGGAAATCCCAAAAAGTGGTGGGTCGACACTGGGGCAACTTGACACATTTGCGCGGACAAAAAGATGTTCACTGCTTATAATGAGGCTGCAAATGGTGAGCAACTATTCATAGGGGTTCTAGAAGTTCTAGGTGCCCTTCTTCTCGCAGCTTTTTCAAAGCTTGAGAGAGACTCATGTAAAGAGGATGGAATTTTCGGGCTTTGGGCCGAGTTGAAGTGGTTGGTTTTTGGCCATTGAGGGAAGTGGTGATAGTGTCTACTTCTGAGCATTTCACAGCTGTGCTACCATCAGTAGTAGCATTGGAACTGCGAGCAACATAACTCTTCAAAGGCTCATTATCTTCTGCAAAGATCCCTTGTCTGATGGCATCCTCGATTTGAACCCCCATTTCATGAAGGGCTGGAAAGGTAAACAGAGGTAGAACGACCATCTTTTGCAGCAACTTGCCATGCAGATTCCGAACAATCATCCTGATCTGATCTTTGTCAGAAGGTTTTGTAGTCATCATTGAGGCCTTTGCTCTCCATCTCGTCACGAACTCCGAGAAACCCTCCTTTGGCTCTTGGCGGATGACTTTAAGATCACGAGTTGTGACCTCAATCTGTGTGTTGTAGGAGTATTGAGCAATAAAGGCCTCAGCCAGCTCTTCCCAGTTCTGTTTCATAGAGTTCTCCAATTTTGCATACCAGATTGCGGCTATCCCAGATAGCGTTCGGCCGAATAGTGACAATTTCTGGGCTGTGGTCAAACCCATTGGCCTCAAGATATCAGAAAACAGTTGGAGGTGCACCATTGGGTCTTCAAAGCCATCGAATCGATCGATATGTGGCATCTTGAACCGATCCGGTAATGTCACCACTGAGTCGGTATAACCATCCTCTATATCGGAATAGAGTGGGCCCCCTGAGACTTTTTGAACAATTTCTCAAGCTTGCTCACTTTTAATGCTGTGGGGTCCGTCTCGAACTCAAAGGGGGAGTCTAGTAGGTTGGTGGGTGTTTTAGATAGCTGGGGTAGAACCGGGGGCGGAGCTGGCCCGCCTGGAATGTCCGTATCATCCTGGACGTGGATTGCCTCCCCGAGTATGGGAACTCTTAGTGGGGGAGGAGCCTGGTGTGAAGTAGATACTCCAGTTTGCTGCTCTAACCTGGCAATTGTCTCTGCCTGTTGGGCTATGACCACAGCCTGTTGCTTGGCGAATTCCACTTGACGGACAGCGTCTTGCTGCATGGCTTTCATACTATCCTGGAGCTGGCGCACCATCTCCTCTAAGCCTGACATACTGTCCTGATCTGATTGAACCACCAGTATATCTATCTCTGCAGTAGACTCGAAATCTCAACCTGGTTGTTCAAAGACCACTGAGCTAGTAGCTGTTGTACTGGTGGTCTGTGCCTGACCGACATTTTCACCTTGCTCTGGTAAAGGAACACTGATTGCCCTTGAACTGAATCTCTGACCCAACAAAGTCTATCAACACAAGTTCGATGTACCCGGGGGATATTGGAGCCTTCTGAAGCTATGGTTCCAAGAATACTGTAGACACCCCATTTTTGACCGACCTTAAGACTCAGACGTCACCAGTTGAGCGCTCGGTGATGTTGCATGCTGTGCTCGTTCAGAAGTCTCAGAGTCGCGGCCGTGCGCCCTGCCTCCGGACTTCCGAATTCTCTCCTGTGCTTTGTCTCGGTTTGTGAACCAGACCCGGTTTTCTCTGTTTTCTTTCCTGAGGGAAGGGAGTGGTCCTGTAGACTATCTCCCGGTGGCCGTGAGCTACTTTTCGTGGCCGTAGGCCATTTTGCCCATTTCGGAGCCCGGTTCCCGGTTTTCGGGGCCGTTAGGCCGTGTGCCTCGGCTCGGGACCGCCCAACATCTCCGCTTTCTCCGATTTCTGGCGGAGACCTCTGTTTTAATGTTCCGAGGAACACTGGGGCCCCTGATGCCCACTTCGCAGCCGAACACCACTTCCGGTGCCCGGCGACCCATTTTCGGGACCCCGAACCGCGTGATTTGGGCCCCGAGCATTCATTTTGCATCAGCCTTCTCCGGTTTTTGGCGGAGACCTCTGTTTTAATATTCCGAGGAACCCTGGGGCCCCTGATGCCCACTTCGTGGTCGTGTGCCACTTCCGGTACCTGTAGCCGGTTTTCGGGACCCCGAACTGCGTGTTTTGGTCCCGAGCATTCATTTCGCATCCATTTTCTCCGGTTTTTGGCAGGTATCTCTGTTTCATCATTCCAGAGGACACTGGAGTCGCAAATACCCACTTCGCTGCTGAACACCACTTCCGGCACCTGCAGCCCATTTCCGGGATCCCGATTTGCTCGGTTTTGGCCCCGAACATTCATTTCTCATTAGTTTTTGTTCAAACTTGGCAGGTACCTCTGTTTCAACATCAGGAAGATCACTGGGGGGGTGAGAAGCCAGTAATTATCCCAGATAACCAGTTTCGCTCCTCCAGAGCCCGTTTTGCTCACTTCCGGGCCAATGTTGAACACCCTAGGGGCATTTTCTTCCAAACAAAGCTACATATCTGTGATGAGGGCATCTGGGAGGACACTTTGGTATGGTGGTCGGCCAGCAATTCATGGTTTCATTTCTGGGCCTCTCCTTCAAGCTCTATGTTGTGACTCTTGGCTCAATGTTGCCAAATTCAAACCTTGGATCCTTGTTCTACACATCTTGGAGGACACTTTGGCATAGTGGTCGGCCAGAAATTGTTGACTTCATTTTTGGACCTCTCCTTCAAGCTCTATGTTGTGGCTCCTGCTTCAGAGTTGCCAGATTTCAACCATGGGGCCTTGTTCTACACACCTTGGAGGACACCTTGGTATGGTGGTCGGCCAGAATTTCTCCTGTTCATTTTCTTGGGGTGGCCGGCCGGCCATGTAGGGTGGCTGGCCGGCCATGGAGGGTGGCTGGCCGGCCACCTTGCAAAAAAATACCTGGCCGGCCAGATTCTTGCTTTCCAGCCTGTCCCAGCTGTCCGGATATCTTCCAGCATATCCCGGGGCATCCGGGGATATTTCGGGAGGGAAAGATTGGGTGCTTTCCCTCCCCTTTTACACCCCATTTTCTTGCCTATTTGAAGGGCCCTCCCTCTCCTTCTTCAAGGTTGGAAAATTTTCCTTGAAGAAGAGATCTCCAAATTCCTCCATTCCCTTAGCTCAAAACTCAAAAAAAGCTTCAAGTGTCAAGGCCATTTCTTCACCAACCCTTAGCTCCACCATCAACACTACCACTCCAGCAGCTAGGAAGTGAATTTCAGAGGTTGAGGAGCTACAAATCAAGGCCAAGAATCAAAGAAAGACAAGTCTTCAAGGGTGAGTATTCAAAACTAACTTTTAGGGCTTTTTCTTGGTTCATTTTTATACTCTAATTGGTTGAGAATTGGGGGTCCGACCCCTACTGCTTTTGTGCTTAAAATGAGCCCCTCTACAACTTTGTAGAAGGACTCAACCTCATTTGGTGTTTGTATACACTAGTTCCTTCAATATTCTTCAAGTTGGTAACATTTTTGCATGCTAAAATTGACCTATTTGTGTTGTTTTTTGGGGGTCTGACCCCTACTGCTTTTGTGCTTAAAATGAGACCCTCTACAACATTGTAGATAGGCTCAGCTTCATTTGGCCTTTGTATATACCACTTCCTTCAATATTCATCAAGTGTGCCACTCTTTTGCATGCAATTTTGACCTATCTCTATTTGTTTTTGGGGCTTCGACCCCTACTGACTTTGGTCTTATTTTGACCCCCTGTACATATTCCATGAAGAAAGTTTTGTCATTTGGTGTGTGCATTGCATGTCTCTTGTTATAGCATATTCGGAGCCTATTTTGCATGGATCTTTTAGCATATTTGTGTTCTGATTTTGAGGATGTCATCTTCTGCATATGTGCTTATTTTTAGCTAATATTCAATGTTGTAGAAGAAAGTTTGTCCATTTGGGGTTTGCATATATCACTTGTCTCAATACCCCTCTTTTGGCCACTAACTTTGCATGCTTTATTTGATCTATCTATGCTTGCATTTAGGCCATGTTTATTACTGAAAATGTGCCATATTTGGGACTGCCTTGCTACTGTTCTTGCTGCCATGATCATATTTTGCATGTATAGTATGGCTATAGGCCATTTCGGGGCTTAATTTCGCATTTTCGGGATGAATGCATGCTTCGAGTGTCATTTCGAATTGTTTCGGGGCTGTTTTCCCGTTTATTTAAGTGCTGAAATTCCATTGCCATCATTTCCCATGCCATTTGTGTCATTTTTGCATTGCCTCGGTTTGCGTGCCAATGGGCACGCACTTCGAGGCACCTCATTTCTAGCATTCCGGCAGCCTATGTGAGCGTGGCTGAGGCTATCTCATGTTGGCGTAAGCCCAATTTGCATTTTCATGCTTGTATGCCATTGTCTCGGTTTGTGTGCCCGTGTGCACGCATTTCGAGGCACTTTGTTTTTATCCGACGGCCTCCTATGTGAGTGAGCTGAGGCTCTCCCATGTTGGTGTAAGCCCATCGTTGCATTCCGTATGCCATTTCGTCTCATTTTATCATTGCCTCGGTTTGCGTGCCTGTGGGCGCGCATTTCGAGGCGCTTCAGTTTTATCCGATTTGCATCGCATATCGTCGCCTCGGTTTGCGTGCCTGTGGGCGCGCATTTCGAGGCACTTCAGTTTTATCTGATTTTTCTCACTTTATCATCGCCTCGGTTTGCGTGCCCGTGTGCACGCATTTCGAGGCACTCTGTTTTATCCGCTTGGCATTGCGTATGCCTCTGCCTCGGTTTGCGTGTCCGCGGGTACGCATTTCGAGGCACTTCGATTTTATCCGATTTTCTCATTTTATCATTGCCTCGGTTTGCGTGCCTGTGGGCGCGCATTTCGAGGCGCTTCAGTTTTATCCGATTTGCATCGCATACCATCGCCTCGGTTTGCGTGTCCGCGGGCACGCATTTCGAGGCACTTCGGTTTTATCCGATGTTCTCATTTGCATCGCCTCGGTTTGCGTGTCCGCGGGCACGCATTTCGAGGCACTTCGGTTTTATCCGATTTTGCATCGCACATCATCGCCTCGGTTTGCGTGCCTGTGGGCACGCATTTCGAGGCACTTCAGTTTTATCGTATTTGTATTTCATCATTGCCTCGGTTTGCGTGTCAGTGGGCACGCATTTCGAGGCCCCTCATTCTTATCATTCCGGCATCCCGTGTGAGTGTGGCTGAGGCCCTCTCATATTGGTGTAAGCCCATCATCGCATTTGCGTGCCAGTGGGCACGCATTTCGAGGCATATCTTTTTTATAGCATTGTGCATGCTAGGTTGTATGTTAGTTGCATTTCATGCATATCATGTGTATTGCACGGGAAACGAGGCGCGTTCCGCACTCCGAGTGGCGGAGCATGTCTCAATTCCCCAGTCACCGACACTCCGGATTACCCATGATGGAGTTAGGTTTTTGTTGTAGCATTCATCTGCATTCATCCCATATTGAGTTGTGCAATTCGGTTCCTCGGCCATCATGCATCGAGATGCGTGATTGGTGGCACGAGGATCGAGGCATGCATATATTTGTGAAATACACTGCTATGCCCTTTTCTTGCTCTCCGTTGCAGCAAAATCAACAATCAACAACTTTTCGGAGGTTGGCACGCATTTCGAGAAAATTGCAAACAGAGGCTAATCGGGGCATCCCAGTGGATTTCCGCCCGAAGCAGCCCAGCATACACCATTCATCAGGAGCAAGGCAGTCCCTGGCTTGCATGCCAGTTTTTTTTTACTTTTCTGTAATTAATTTGTTAATTAAATAGAAAATTGTATATTTATTCGGACTGTAATATTCTTTCATTTGGGACTGTATGATTATTTATTCGGACCCTCTGCGCGAGGGCAAAATTGTAATAAGGGTGTGTGAGTGTGATGTATGTCTTCCAACCCCCATTTCTTTCTCCCTTTTATTTACCCGCTTTGGATGGTTA
Source organism: Camellia granthamiana (assembly GCA_036172215.1). Taxonomy (NCBI): domain Eukaryota; kingdom Viridiplantae; phylum Streptophyta; class Magnoliopsida; order Ericales; family Theaceae; genus Camellia; species Camellia granthamiana. The sequence goes on along the minus strand of CM069913.1, from coordinate 75,762,806 downwards.
GATATAAGGCATATTTCAATTAGCATACAGTATGATAGCATGTTTGCATCATTCATCTGTTTTGCATGCATTGGGCTCGGCACATCATACAAACTGCATCTGTATTTCAATTCCAAATTGAGTACATGATAGTTGTAGCATTCCACATGCCATGTTTAGAATAGCCGAGCCTGCTATAGTTGCATTTTGCATGTGTTGCATTAGGCATTTCAGCATAGTTAGGATTCATGCATGGATTTCTAATCGGTTTCTGTTTTGGCTGGGAGTACTCTGTAAGTTTTATGCTTTAGCATCCTTGCATGTGTGTGAGTGACTGCCATGATAGCATGCTTACCATGAGGCTATTTGCTTATGTGATATAACTGCCTGAATGCCTGTGGGTGGAGGTTGAGTTATTTGAACTGGGACAAATCACTGATTGTTTGTTTTAAGCCCACTAGATAGTGGCAAAATCACTGTTTTCTAAGCCCACCTGAGGGTGGCAAATCCGCATTTTAGCCTACCTGCGGGTAGCACCATCACACCATTTTCAAACAAACAAACATGAAGTGTCTAGTTCCAATTCAGACGACTCAGTCTATACTTGTTTGCTGTGAGCATCACATAGTAACCTAGGCTTAATAACCGGAATAAGAGCATACAATGTTTTCAAAATCAGATATCATGATTAGTAGAGGCCGGTCTTCGACCGGGCGAGAGGGGGTGCTCACGATGTGACCTTCCCTAATCGTACCCAAGCTCCCGAGCCAACTTTGGTGATGACGGACACGTGGCCTTTTGGCACCGAGTCAGGGTTTCCTAAATTTCCCATTTTAAAAATATTTAGGTGGCGACTCTGTTATCTGGCAAAGCAGTCCATGTTTGGCACTTCTTTCAAAAAATCTGTTTTCTCAAAACGATTTGCCGGATTTGGACTCTTTGGTTCGAGATTTGGAACCGCAACAAAAATCGAGTCCGAGCTGTAGCGAGGTCCCCCGCGGGCGTTGTTACAGTTTCTGGCGACTCTGCTGGGGATTTAGAGAACTTGACTCGAACTCATGATATCTGCTTTTGACTACACTTGTGTGTTTCTTTGCATTGCATTTGCATTGGTGCGCCTAGGACACCGTGTTTGCCATATGCCATTCCCGAACGATTTGCCGGAGGCTTGTCTTGTCAAGTCATGTCCGTAAGGCTGATCGGCTCTGGGCTCTGACAGCATGGGAACACAAACCCCGGTTTTACCGGGGCACCCTTTTTGACCATTCGACCTAGTGCATATTCGGATCCGTAGTGACCATTCCAAACTAGGACAGGTTGCTTACCCGTTTGTAGGTTGTTTGAAGCCGCTGCGTGCGTAGTGAAACCCTAGTTCCTGACAAAATAGGACAGGGAAACCCTACCCCAACATAGGGGTGTTTTGGCTCTCACTTATCTGTTATGTGCTTGTTAGAGTGTGCCTCTACAGGGAATGCATGTATCAGTATGAGTTTGGGCATCAGGCCTGCGGGCGTCAGTTTTTGAAATTGGGAATCAGGCCTGCGGGCATTATCCAGTATTTGGGAATCAGTTGTCCGCGGATATCAGATTCAGTTTATCAGAACAGTGATACAGGAATATTGACCAGTATTTGAGGACAGTGTATAGCCAGCTTACCAACTGTGTGTTGTTGTATACTCGACTGTGTGTGGTGTATTCAATTTAAGCCGTTATGCTGCCCGTTTTATTTCTGGTTATTTATTTCTTTTTCGCTTTATTTATCTTTTTGCTAGGGCAGTTTGTAGCACAATTGCTTCCGAACCCGTCGATACCCCCCAAGCAATCTGGACACGTGGTCGCCGACTCAACCGATCCGAGGATCTAGTTGACGGACATCCAGTGTTTCACTCGCTACCCCCTGTTATCAGAAGAAGGCCGAGGAGGCGCAGTCCGTCAGAACAAAGATTACTGAGACAGCAGTCTGTTTTAGTAGCAAATAGTCGGGTTGAGCTTCCTGTTTCTGCTATAGAGATACGCCTGCCGGTTCTTCAAATGGAACAACAGAATACAGCTATGGAGGCGATGATGCGCCAGATGACTGAAAGCATGAAGCAAATGCAAGATGATGCTCTCCGCCAGGCGGAATTTTCCAGACAACAGGCCGCTGTCATGGCCCAACAGTCTGAGTTGATCACCAGATTACAACAGCAGAACGCAGCGTCTGCCTCAAATCAGGCTCCTCCTCCACCCGGGGCCCCATTACCTGAACAACTACCTGCTGGCCAGAATGCCCCTCCAAACCCGCAAAATGCCCAGGCTGCCCAGAATACCCTCCCGAATCAACAGAACATTCTGCCAAACCCCCCAAACATTCAAGAGGACACGGGTCTTCCAACGGGGCTGGCTCCGCCCCCGCTTCTACCACAACTGTCCAAAAACATTACACCTAACCACCCGGACTCTCCATTTGAGTTCGAGGTAGACCAGACAGCTCTGAAATTGAGCAAGTTGGAGAAGCTCTTTAAGAAGTCTCAAGGGGTGAAGGCCATCCCAGATATTGAAGACGGCTATACTGATGTAGCCGTGACATTGCCGGAGAGATTTAAGATGCCCCAGATCGATCGCTTTGATGGATCCGGGGACCCTATGGTTCACCTCCGGCTATTCTCAGACGTTCTAAGACCAATGGGCCTAACCCGACCGCAAAAGCTTTCTTTGTTCGGTCGAACCCTGTCGGGTGTGGCATCCACTTGGTATTCAAAGCTGGAAGACCAGGTGAAAATAAACTGGGATGAGATGGCTGAGGCCTTCCTTGCACAATATTCATACAACACGCAGATCGAGATCACAACTCGTGATCTCGAGACAACGAGGCAGGAGCCCAAGGAATCTTTCTCTGACTTTGTGACCCGGTGGAGGGCGAAGGCGTCAATGATGACCTTAAGGCCAACGGACAGAGACCAAATACGGATGATTGTGCGCAATCTCCAGCCGGCGTTAATGAAGAAGATGATTGTAGTTCCCTTCCCCACTTTCGCAGATCTGCATGATATGGGGATGCAAATAGAGGATGCGATGAAACAGGGTCTGTTTGACCAAGATCGGGATCAGCCCCGGAGAACTTTCAACCGTGGTAATAATGCAGGCCCGAGTGGCTCTTCCAATACCAAAACTTCAGAGGTCGGAATGGTCACCACCACTCCCCTTCCCCAACCAAGGTCCGCAGCGGCCACACCGTTTTCTGATGCCTCTGGGAGCAGTAATCAAGCCCCAAGATACCCACCCAGGGGTCAACGAACCTTCTCCCCACTCTATATGTCTTTGTCTAAAGTCCTCGGGGTTCTAGTCAGAAAGGGGCACCTGAAACCCTTGGAACCGAGGCCTCTACCAAATCCACTCCCCCCTTCCCATAACCCAGCCAAATATTGCCAATACCACCAACAGCATGGTCACGACACCGACCAATGCTACAGGCTGCGTCATGAGGTTCAAGATCTCATTGACAAAAACATCATTCTACCTCCCCAAGGACCCAACGTCACAAACAACCCACTCCCCAAACACAACCAAGATCCACCAAAAAGAGTCAACCTCATCCACACTGGGGTCGCTTCATATGATCCCAGTATCTATATCACTCCCTCCCACCTACCCAAGCCGGAGGTGATCCTCCCTGATAGCATGGACTTGTGCATGATGGACACCTCTACACCCCAACCTGAGCTAAAGGTGGTGACCACCGAGGATGGAACGGGGCAGGCTTCTGAGGAGAGCAAAACAGTTGAGTCTGGGATGGAGCAAACTGAGAATTTAGCTGGCAGAGCTTATGATCCGAGTGGGTATATCTTGTCAGTGAGCCAACCAAAGCTGAGTGCAGGGCTGTTGCCAGAGGCTGAATTGTGTATGATCCGGGGGGATAAACCTGAATCAGCAGGGGATGATTTGACAACGGTGGAAGAGGACTTCGCCGACCTCCAGTTTTTCAACGATCAGGAATCAGGGGATGCATCAGTCAACTGGTTTGAATACGAGGAGTCAGCAGAAGTCGTCGGGTGGTTGGATGATCAGCCTGATATTGTACCATCTGTGGCCGGAAGGGCCGAGGATCAGATTGAATTGCCGGAGAGCGCCGGTACGAAGAATTTCGCTCAGGAACAAAACATTTTGAAAACCGCACAGTTGTTGTTGGAGGAACAAGGAAAAAGGTGGGATTCTGAGAAAGCCCGAAAAGCAAAGAACCATGAGGAAGTTGAGAGTGCTGCGAGCACGAAAATTGAACATGCTGTGAGCATGAGGAATGAAAATGCTGAGAGCATAAACAAGCCGGAACCAGACAGATGTTTGCTAGATGCTAATGGAATGTGGTGGGAAGATGACGACTTGTATCTTGCCCACACGGACGAAGACTGGGCAGGCGGCCAACCAGACGGTACCTGGTACCTCGAAGAGGTGGACCATATGACGAGAAGTGGGCGGTATTTCAAGCCCCCACATCTTGATCAACCCGAGGCATCAGGGAAAGATAAGGAGGCAGAGAAGCAGAAGGAGAAGCAGGTTGAAGAAGAGGCTGTACTGAAGCAGCTAAAGAAAATACAAGCAGACATCTCCATCTGGGGACTGCTTATGGCTTCGAGGGTGCACCGGCAGGCTGTTTTATCTGCCATGGACAGAGCTAAACTCTCCATTGAAACTACGCCAGAACAGCTAGTTGGACTAGTCTTTCCGGGAGGAGGTTCCCCGGCGTTGACTTTTTCAGACAAAGAATTGCCGCCTGAGGGCGTGGATCATAACAGACCTCTCTACATCTCTGTAGAATGCAGGGACAAATGGATTCCGGTGGTGCTGGTTGACACCGGGTCCGCTATCAATGTTTGTCCGGCCAGAACGGCGTATGCAATTGGGTTAAAGCCTGCGGACTTCACGCCGACTACTCAAGTAATCAGAGCTTACGACAATACAAGCAGGGACGTCCTGGGGACAGTGAAAATCCAAACCAAGATTGGGCCTGGACAACACGAAGTAGATTTTCATGTCTTGGAGGTCCCTGCATCTTTCAACATGCTTTTGGGGCGACCCTGGTTGCATCAGGTGAAGGCCGTCTCATCTACTCTACATCAAATGGTGAAGTACCCCTACGGAAAGGGAGTAGCCATTGTTTTTGGGAATTCGTCGATCCATCCCCCTCCGGAGGTATCTACGCCAGTCCTTGAGATTGAACACGGCATGGAGGACCTGTTCATATCGGGATTTACTTTGGCTGAGGCCCGGGTAGTACAGAATATCATGGCTGTGAATGAGGGCTTGTATGTCAGCGCTCAAGCCGTATACCTCATGAACAAGCTACAGCATATCCCTGGGATGGGATTGGGAAGAAGCGGCCGGAAAGGAGTCGCAGCGTTGGCCGAGGTGCCACATAATCCACATACCTTTGGATTGGGTTATCTGCCCACCAAAGAAGATTGGGCAAGGAAAGGAAAGGAAATGGCTAGCAGAGCCAGAGCAAAGCAGGCCGGGAAGCCTTTTGATTTAATGCACAGGCCCATCTGGGGTACCCTGAACGGACGCTTTGTCCGGGAGGGGGAAGATTTTCCATTCTGTGGCTTCCCAGAGCCATGGTTAAACGCGGAGAGGAAGCGCGTACCAGGCTTCGAAATCTTCTTCGACCTGCAACTATCCGGGGATGACGTTGCCACAGAGCAGACAGACCCAACAACTGAGGTTGAGCAGAATAAGGCAGAGGATTCCGAGGGCACTGAATTGGAAATGGGGGTAGCACTGGCAAGTCTCCTCTCTGATCCTCTGATCGACCAAGATTGCTTGGGGAATAACGCCGTGGTTTCCATGATTGGAGATGAAATGGCCGCGAGCCAACCAGCAGCTATTTTGGACGCATCGATCGCACCTTCTCTCATCTGGCAGTACGAAGAGGGATTCTTATCCAGCAGTTCCGGGTCAGGTAGTGAGCCGGAATCTGATTCCACCGAGTCTTCTGAGTCGGAATCAGATTCCAGCTCGACTGAGTCTGAGTCTGGTACTCCTGGGGGTGTCAACCCGGATGCCAAAGTCCTGTCCAGGTCGTCTTTTTCCTTTTCTTTTGAGTCTGTTGTAACAGAAGATTTGGATGATTTGGATGAACTTAATGAGAATGAGGTGAATGTGGTTTCCGAGTACTTTTCTGTGCCTCTAATTTATTGCTTAAATCAGGACTTTCAAAATTTTGATCAAAACGACGAGGACGAAGTTCCTCCGGTTTTACAACGACTAATTGAGCAGGAGCAAGAGAGATTTGTCAAGCCCTTAACGGATGAAATCATTTTTGTGAATATTGGTACTGAGGAGGACCCGCGGCTGGTCCAAATCGGGTCCACGCTGTCTTCAGAGGAACGCGAGCGCTTAGTCGCTTTATTAAAAGATTTCAAAGATGTTTTCGCGTGGTCCTACGAAGACATGCCTGGGATCGATCCTGAGATTGTACAGCATCGGATCCCCCTTGACCCCGAGGCCCGACCTGTCAAACAAAAGCTCAGAAGGATCCGCCCGGATTGGGCTCTTAAGATCAAGGAAGAGGTCACCAAGCAAATTGACGCAGGCTTCCTGCTAGTCTCTGAATATCCGACTTGGTTGGCCAATATTGTTCCGGTGCCAAAGAAAGATGGCAAGATCCGGGTGTGCGTAGACTTCAGGGATTTAAACCGAGCCAGTCCGAAGGACGATTTTCCCCTACCGCACATCGATGAGTTAGTGGACTTCACAGCAGGGCACGCTTTGCTCTCATTCATGGATGGCTTTTCAGGGTATAATCAGATAGTGATGGCGCCGGAGGACAGAGAAAAGACTGCATTCACCACCCCGTGGGGGACATACTGCTATCGGGTCATGCCGTTTGGGTTGAAGAATGCTGGGGCTACTTATCAACGGGCCGCGACCACAATACTACATGATATGATCCACAAAGAGGTTGAGGTGTATGTGGACGACATGATTGTCAAGTCCAAGGAAAGAGAGGGCCACTACGCCGCCTTGCGCAAGTTTTTCCAAAGGATCAGAGAATTCAGGTTGCGGTTAAACCCTCAGAAATGTACGTTTGGTGTTACAGCGGGAAAAATGCTGGGGTTTCTGATTACACAAAGGGGCATCGAGGTCGACCCTTCCAAAATCAAGGCCATCCTAGAAATGCCCCCACCAAGGACTGAAAAGGAGGTGCGCGGCTTTCTGGGTAAAGTGCAATTCATAAGACGGTTTATCTCAAAATTAACCTTGACTTGTGAACCACTTTTTGGTCTCCTGAAGAAAGGAAAGAAGTTCCAGTGGGACGGCCGATGCCAAGCAGCGTTTGAGCAGATTAAAGAGTATCTACAGAACCCGCCCGTTTTATCACCACCAGAACCGGGGAAACCGTTGATTTTGTATCTGACAGTGACTGAGACCACGATGGGCTGCATGCTTGCACAAGAATCAGAAGATAAGGTGGAGAAAGCCATCTATTATTTGAGCAAGAAAATGCTGGAATATGAGACCCGATATACACCACTGGAAAAGGCTTGCTTAGCTCTGGTATGGGCTACCAGGAAGCTGCGGCACTACCTGTTAGCTCACTCTGTAATGTTGGTTTCACGTCTCGATCCCATCAAATATCTTTTCGAGAAACCAGCGCTTACGGGTAGGCTAGCTCGTTGGTTGCTGTTGCTCTCCGAATTTGATCTTACATATGTCACGCGCAAGTCAGTAAAAGGAAGAGCAGTGGCAGAGTTCCTTGCCGACCATCCGGTCGAGGGGGATGAAGTAGTTGAGTATCTATTCCCAGATGAAACAATTCTGCATATCGACGAAGAAACTTGGACAATGTACTTTGACGGAGCGTCAAATCAACATGGGTATGGGATAGGAGTGTTGCTGATAGCACCCGACAATTCCCGTATCCCTCTAGCCTTCAAACTCCGGTTCAAAGTCTCAAACAATGAAGCAGAATATGAGGCGTGCATCGCTGGTTTAGAAGCAGCCCTGGAACTAGGGGCAAGACGGCTGGACGTCATTGGGGACTCGAATCTTGTTGTGTCTCAAGCTAAAGGAGACTGGAAAGTAAAAGAAGAAAATATGATAATGTATCACCAGACCTTGGACTTGCTGATTCCTCGGTTTGAAAAGTTAGACTTCGCTCATCTACTAAGAGAGAACAACAAGTTCGCAGACGCCTTAGCAACTCTATCATCTATGATAGACATCCCGTGTGGAGTCCGAATGCGTCCAGTCATCATCGACCAGAAATTTGTACCTGCTTATGAGTCGATTGCAACCATAGATGAAGTTCAGGACGAACACCCTTGGTATTACGATATCTGGAACTTTTTAGAGAAAGAAGCATACCCGCCAGGGGTAAATGCCAAAGACAAGAGGGCAATCAAAAGAATGTCGGTTCAGTTCATCATCTGTGGGGGTAAGCTGTATAGAAGAGGCCATCTGGGAATGCATAAACTGTGTGTGGATGCAGAAGAGTCAAGGCGTCTGATGGAAGCCATCCACGGGGGTGAATGTGGTGCACATATGAATGGGGTGATGTTGGCACGGAAGATCCTTAGACAAGGTTATTATTGGTCCACCATGGAGGAGGATTGTATTGGTTTCGTCCGGCGATGCCACAAATGTCAGATTCATGCAAATCGCATGAACATTCCGCCGTCAAAGCTATACAACATGACTTCGCCATGGCCATTTTCTGTCTGGGGAATTGATGTAATTGGAGCTGTTACGCCGAAGGGGTCGAATGGGCATGAGTTCATCTTGGTAGCGATAGATTATTTTACAAAGTGGGTCGAGGCCCAATCCTACGCAGTGTTGAAAGCTTCACACGTTGCGAAATTCATCAGAAACAACATCATCTGTCGCTACGGGGTCCCAAATGAAATAGTTTCTGACAATGGTTCCCACTTCAAAAAGGAGGTGATTGACTTGTTGGAGAAATACAATGTGGCTTTTCATAAGTCGTCTACTTACCGGCCACAGACCAACGGAGCAGTTGAGGCCGCCAACAAGAACATCAAGCGCATACTACAGAAGATGGTGGAAACCTATCGGGATTGGCCAGATAAGCTGCCGTTTGCTCTGTGGGGCTACAGGACTTCAATCAGAACTTCAACTGGGGCGACTCCGTATTCATTAGTTTATGGGATGGAGGCCGTTCTACCTATTGAGATTGAGGTCCCGTCTTTGCGAGTGTTGGCCGAGTGCCAGATAGCCGAAGCAGATTGGCAGCAAAACAGATTTGAGGAACTCATGCTTTTCGATGAAAGAAGGTTGAAGGCACTGTACCATGTTCAGGGTTATCAACGCAGAATCGCCCGGGCTTTCAACAAGAAGGTTAAGTCCAGGAACTTGAAAGAAGGAGATTTAGTACTCAAGGACAACCGAGCTCCTATCCACGACCCAAGGGGCAAGTTCAGACCTAATTGGACTGGTCCTTACATCATCAAGTCAATCTGGTCAGGTGGAGCTGTGGTTCTGATGGATCTAGATGGCTTGGAGTTTTCCCAACCGATCAATATGGACAAGTTGAAGAAATACTACCCCTGAGAGGCTCGCTAGGCCGAAAACCCGAAAGGGCGACCTAGGCAAAACTCAGAGCACAAAAAATTTGAAATTATAGAAACTGAGCTCGCAAGGTTGAAAACCCGCAAAGGGCGGCCTTGGCAAAAGTTAGAGCGCAAAAGGAGAGTAAAAATACCCGAGCGAACCTGAGCCTGAACTACGTAAGGCTTGATTCCCATCTTTGGGATACGTAGGCAGCTTCATCTTGAAGTTCAGCCACAATCTTTTCCCCGATCAACTTTGTCCATTTTGATCATCTCAGTCATCTTTATTCATCAGCATTTATTGTGATCTCCGGTACAGTGCTATTCAAACTAGGGGCAACTTTCCGTTGCGATGAAGTGCTGCGGCACCATTCAAACTAGGGGCAACTTTCCAGTTGCTAGGATCCGGGATTGTGCACCTCAGTGACAGATCTCAGGCGTGTCCAGTTCTGATCCATATCGAAAATAGTTTTGAAAAGTTTTAATAAAAGTTGGCTTTGTTCAAATTATTTTCTTACAACTAAGACCATTTTTGGACCAAAAGTGGAGAATTTTCAGTACCCCAACCTTCAATTTCATTGATTTCAAAAACAGAGTTCTGTTGCTCTTGCATACAATTGAGGTTGCTTTTTTTTTATTACATTCATAACGAAAACTTGAAAGTACTAATAAAGCAATAAATCTGGGGCACAGTCCAGTCAGGTGTCCCTGCGCCCCCTCCCAGAGCTAGTTGAAGCCTCTGATGCCAACTTGGGCCCAACTTGTGCTCCTTCGTTGAGCCAATCCCAGCGCTCATCAGACCAAGTGCAACTGAAGACGGGGGCAGGGGCCAAAAGCCCTCTAACTCTCCAAGCAATGCGGTCTGCTGATAAATTGCACATCCAGTCAAACCACCAGCTCCCATCAGGAGCATTGACTAGGTGTTGCCAAAAGAAGTAGCTGCGGGCTGGATAAGCAGGGCAAGAGTCCACAACTTGCAACTTATCCATCAACCTTATCTGGGGAGGGATGAAAAATGAGAGATTAAAGAATAGAGAGATGTGCGATGAGAGAAAAGTGAGATAAGGGTTTTGTGAGAAAAATCGAGCCCGAGGGCCGAGTGATGTGAGTGAACATATATGTGAGCTTGGATGGGAAACATTACCTGTAGCAGTAGTGGACTCCCTGCAAATCTGATTGTCTCCCGGCAGTAGAAGGCATCCAGGCCTATCAATTTTGGATACATTCCATTCTTCAGGTAGTCCATCCAAAGTACATCGTGTTGTATTTTTGCTTATCGAGTTGTTGTTTTTGCTTATTGAGTTGTAAGTTTTGTCGAGCTGTCGCATTTTGTGTTTTGAGTTGTTACTTTTTGATTACACAATTTTGTTAAGTCTTGTCGATTGAGTCGTTAACATTGTTGTACTTTGTTTATTGAGTTGTAAACTTGCTAAGATTCTGTTTTATTTCTTAGTGAGTCAATTTGTTTTCATTTGTTGCGTCGGTTCACTACCTGACCCGGTAATACATGAGGCACATTTTCATTCAATTCCACTTTGTGCAAATAATGCGATGCGATGCTAAGAATTTCAAATACAATATCTTTTCAAAAGCTGTTTCATTTCATCATGTTTTACAACAAAGTAAAGGTACAAGTTTTACAGAAAATAAAACTGCCTAACAATGTGCAAAGTGCTACAAACTACTAGCTAAAAAGTAGAATAAAGCAGGAAATAACATCAGTGCCCTCGGGAGCGGGAATGGGGAGGCCCTCTCATCCTCTTCTGCGGGATAATCTCTACCTCATCATCACCATTTGAATCGGAGCTGTCGTCCTCCGGATCCCCCTCAGGCTCGTCTCCACTCCCGGAACCAAGACCGGAGCCTCCTCCTCCAGGAGATGTGTCTGACACATGATCTGCGACCTCCTCCTCGTCGTCCTCAACAATGGGTGCCCTGCGTCTGCGAGACGACCCTCCTCCTCGAGCTCCTCGGTGAGGCCGAGATGGCCCAGCTCCTCGAGGCCCAGTACCTCTACCTCTCTGAAAAGGCCCGGGAGGCCCACCTTGTGTCGGAGCATAGACTGGAGGCATCTGAAAATGCAAAGTGCAATACATCAGTTCAAACATAAAAAGCAGGTGCAAGTACAGTATGGGAGTGGGGTGTGTGCTAGATGTGTTCTACACAGCCTATCAGTGCAATGGAATGTTTAAAGCCAGAGCATTAACAGAAATATGATAAATGCAAGAAAGATGAAGGGTACCTGGAAGCCCATGATGGACATCTGCGCCTCTCTGCGCAGGACCATCCCCTCGAGTGAGGCCACCACTCCGAGCATCTGATCTATGTAATCCCGAGGTGGCTGCAGACACAAGCTCAACTCATCAATTGATAAACAACTGTCAAAATGTCTGTGTGACAAATGAAAAATGGCAGAACATACCGGTGGTGAGTCAGGATCACTGACGTATCTGTGACCAGGCGCCGGAGGCTCCATGGGGATCGGAATCGGGGAGGTAGCCCCATACTGCCAACACGTCAACTCAGTCGGCATCTCTGGCCATCCAGGGTGATCAAGAGTCGGAGGGATCGGAGGAATCGAACTGCCTCTACCTCTAGATGTGCCAGCCCTGCTAGAAGAAGGGATGTCTGTAGCACGAGCGTGACTCGAAGATGGTGCGCCAGCGGGCCTCCGTGCCGGAGCCCGTACTCCTGTCAAGGGGGGCATCAGATATATACGGCGGTAGGTGGAGTAGCTCCCATCAACAAGATGTAATAACGCATCACTGCCCTGCATAGCACTACTGACCTCCTCAGGAGATAATCTATCAGCAGTCCGCATGGTGTCTGGAGGCACAGCAGGAGGGTCCTGAGAATTTCCCCCCCATAGCTGGCGCTGGAAGCGTTCCCCCAGGAACCAAACTCTACCCACTGGTCCCTCGAGCAGGAACCTGTACTGGGAACTAGTCGACCCCCCGGGGTACTGATCCTCGAGGTCATCGCCGAAGATTGCCCAAGGCTGCCAGGTGATCTGCGGATAACCAGTGCATAAGTCAATCAGAAATCAGAACATACAAAGCAGATCAAAGATGAAAATGGAAAAGGAACTGAGAGTTCTAAAATACCTCTGTCGCTCGAACAGTGTCAAAGTACTGCCGCAGAGAGAAGAGAGTCTCTCGAGGCCTCGACAAATGCTCGCCCTCAAACATCAGTGGGCTGTGCGTTCGCTTCAAATTGGAACTGTGTGTTCTACTCAACATCAGTGGGCTGCGTGTCCGCTTCAAATCTGGGCTGTGTGTTCAGTACATCAAGTTTGGAACTGTGTGTTCTACTCAACATCAGTGGGCTGTGTGTTCACCTCAAATTGGGACTGTGTGTTCTACTCAACATCAGTGGGCTGTGTGTTCACCTCAAATTGGGACTGTGTGTTCTACTCAACATCAGTGGGCTGTGTGTTCACCTCAAATTGGGACTGTGTGTTCTACTCAACATCAGTGGGCTGTGTGTTCACCTCAAATTGGGACTGTGTGTTCTACTCAACATCAGTGGGCTGTGTGTTCACCTCAAATTGGGACTGTGTGTTCTACTCAACATCAGTGGGCTGTGTGTTCACCTCAAATTGGGACTGTGTGTTCTACTCAACATCAGTGGGCTGTGTGTTCACCTCAAATTGGGACTGTGTGTTCTACTCAACATCAGTCGGCTGTGCGTTCGCTTCAAATTGGAACTGTGTGTTCTACTCAACATCAGTGGGCTGCGTGTCCGCTTCAAATCTGGGCTGTGTGTTCAGTACATCAAGTTTGGAACTGTGTGTTCTACTCAACATCAGTGGGCTGTGTGTTCACCTCAAATTGGGACTGTGTGTTCTACTCAACATCAGTGGGCTGTGCGTTCGCTTCAAATTGGAACTGTGTGTTCTACTCAACATCAGTGGGCTGCGTGTCCGCTTCAAATCTGGGCTGTGTGTTCAGTACATCAAGTTTGGGGCTGTGTGTTCTACTCAACATCAGTGGGCTGCGTGTCCGCTTCAAATCTGGGCTGTGTGTTCAGTACATCAAGTTTGGAACTGTGTGTTCTACTCAACATCAGTGGGCTGTGTGTTCACCTCAAATTGGGACTGTGTGTTCTACTCAACATCAGTGGGCTGTGCGTTCGCTTCAAATTGGAACTGTGTGTTCTACTCAACATCAGTGGGCTGCGTGTCCGCTTCAAATCTGGGCTGTGTGTTCAGTACATCAAGTTTGGGGCTGTGTGTTCTACTCAACATCAGTGGGCTGTGTGTCCGCTTCAAATCTGGGCTGTGTGTTCAGTACATCAAGTTTGGGGCTGTGTGTTCTACTTTCAATTAGTGGGCTGTGTGTTCGCTTCAAATCTGGGCTGTGTGTCCAGTGCATCAAAGTTTAGGGCTGTGTGTTCTACTTTCAAATCTGGGCTGCGTGTTCAGAAATCTGAGCTTTGGGACTGTGTGTTCTACTCAACATCAGTGGGCTGTGCGTTCGCTTCAAATTGGAACTGTGTGTTCTACTCAACATCAGTGGGCTGTGTGTTCTACTCTCAATTAGTGGGCTGTGTGTTCGCTTCAAATCTGGGCTGTGTGTTCAGTGCATCAAAGTTTAGGGCTGTGTGTTCTACTTTCAAATCTGGGCTGCGTGTTCAGAAAATCTGAGTTTTGGGACTGTGTGTTCTACTCTTAGTCAGTATGTGCTGTGTGCTCATTTTCAACTTCGGGCTGCGTGTTTGGCGAATCAATGTTTGAGCCGTGTGTTCAGTTCCTAACTAATGTATACTATGCGTTCACAATTATTCAATGAGCTGTGTTCACGGAATTCAAGTGGCTAAGTCACATGCTCAGGATGCAAGTACTATGTCATAAGCTAAACTATGTGTCTAAGCATGGCAGGGGAATGAAATGCACGAGGAATACAGAGACTAAAGTAAAATACCTCTGCATCATAAGAGAGGTGCTGCTCTGGCTCTCGTAAGAGAAGATCCCTTGGTACTCGGTCGTTGAACTCAGTGAAATGACGAAAAGTGGCCCGCGGAAGCCTATGAACCGCTGGGGCATATCGATCGGGAGTGAAAGGGCGAACTCTCGGAGGCAATGCCATAATGTCAAAGTCATCTCCGGCGCCGGGAAAACCTCCGCCGTGAGGGAAATGGCCCGCCATGTCGAGAAATCTGCAAAGAGGAGCAAAAATGAGCAAAATGGGCCAAAGTTGGAAAAAGTCAACAAAAGTCAACTCTCGGGAAACAGAAAGTCAACAAAAGTCAACCCCCCGGGAAAATTTTCCAAATAGTAAAACAAAATTACCTCAAGTGGTGAAAATGAGAAGAGAAGCTCCAAAGTCGAAATTTAGTCGCTTCAAAGTGCTTAAATCTGAAAGATTTCGCAAAAACAACTTGCGTGGGAGGCCGAGGGGCGCGTAGATAATGCAGATCTGAGAGGTAGAATGGCTTAGAGAGCAAGAGGAGAGAATTCCACACTTGGGGGTGTGATTTCGGATTGAATGGAGGTGCATATATATAGAAAAGGTCAAAATGACCATTTTGCCCCTGCTTTTGGCAGGTGGCCGGCCGGCCACCTAACCTGGCTGGCCGGCCCCTCTACCTTTTTGCCCTGGCCGATGGCCTCTCCTAGGGCAACCACCTGGCCGACCATGTCCCCTACCCCCTCCCCTACCTCTCTGCAAATTTTGAGGAAAATCGGAGTTCCCGGGACCTGAAAAAGTTGAAGAAAAGTGCACTTTCTGGCGCCGAATTGCTCCGCCGGAACTTTAACTGCAATTTCTGATATGTGTCTCGTCGTTATTCATCAGAATCAGAGTGTATCCTTTCTAAACATGTTGTGAACTCTCCGGGAGTTGAATCAGAGGCCGCGATTGAGTTGCCGTCACCGAACTGCGCATTTTCCGGTTCATCATTTCATGTCAAATGGGCATCCTGGTTTATGTTCGTTGTGCTTCATTGGGCTTATAATTTGCATTGGCATGAATGTTTCGCATGATTTCTTGATGTGCCATACTTTTGTGCTTAAACACGCGTTGACACGCACGCACTTTTCTCGCGTTATGTTGCATTCGTTCATCGACACTGTGTGTGTCAAGCTTTTGGAACTACAGGAGTCACATGGAATATATGTTGTTGCATATTGTTCTTGTTGAATTTCTCTCTTTTGCAGGCACGATATTGTATGTACGGTTCATTTGAGGCTGGTGCGACCAGACGAATCGCGCAGGTATCGTATCTTCTCCGTGTGAGACGCGACGAGAATTGAATGATTCTCCGCATTCTTAACTGCATGAAATGTAGTTGTTCGCCTTGCATTCTAGCTTAAAACTGTTGCATCTATTTGTCAATACTTGCTTCATTACAGCTTGTTGCACTTGCATGATCACTTGGCTCTGTGCATGTCGTTTTGCATTTTGCCCCCTGCCTGCGGGCACGTATCTCTGTTCATTTCGTTTGATTGTCTAAGTCTTCGGCCTTGTCAAAAATGGGTCGTCTCTGGGCTTTGACATTCACTCCCGTCATTGTTATGACTTCCGAGTTCTGTCAAAGAGGGGCAACTGTAGACACCCCATTTTTGACCGACCTTAAGACTCAGACGTCACCAGTTGAGCGCTCGGTGATGTTGCATGCTGTGCTCGTTCAGAAGTCTCAGAGTCGCGGCCGTGCGCCCTGCCTCCGGACTTCCGAATTCTCTCCTGTGCTTTGTCTCGGTTTGCGAACCAGACCCGGTTTTCTCTGTTTTCTTTCCTGAGGGAAGGGAGTGGTCCTGTAGACTATCTCCCGGTGGCCGTGAGCTACTTTTCGTGGCCGTAGGCCATTTTGCCCATTTCGGAGCCCGGTTCCCGGTTTTCGGGGCCGTTAGGCCGTGTGCCTCGGCTCGGGACCGCCCAACATCTCCGCTTTCTCCGATTTCTGGCGGAGACCTCTGTTTTAATGTTCCGAGGAACACTGGGGCCCCTGATGCCCACTTCGCAGCCGAACACCACTTCCGGTGCCCGGCGACCCATTTTCGGGACCCCGAACCGCGTGATTTGGGCCCCGAGCATTCATTTTGCATCAGCCTTCTCCGGTTTTTGGCGGAGACCTCTGTTTTAATATTCCGAGGAACCCTGGGGCCCCTGATGCCCACTTCGTGGTCGTGTGCCACTTCCGGTACCTGTAGCCGGTTTTCGGGACCCCGAACTGCGTGTTTTGGTCCCGAGCATTCATTTCGCATCCATTTTCTCCGGTTTTTGGCAGGTATCTCTGTTTCATCATTCCAGAGGACACTGGAGTCGCAAATACCCACTTCGCTGCTGAACACCACTTCCGGCACCTGCAGCCCATTTCCGGGATCCCGATTTGCTCGGTTTTGGCCCCGAACATTCATTTCTCATTAGTTTTTGTTCAAACTTGGCAGGTACCTCTGTTTCAACATCAGGAAGATCACTGGGGGGGTGAGAAGCCAGCAATTATCCCAGATAACCAGTTTCGCTCCTCCAGAGCCCGTTTTGCTCACTTCCGGGCCAATGTTGAACACCCTAGGGGCATTTTCTTCCAAACAAAGCTACATATCTGTGATGAGGGCATCTGGGAGGACACTTTGGTATGGTGGTCGGCCAGCAATTCATGGTTTCATTTCTGGGCCTCTCCTTCAAGCTCTATGTTGTGACTCTTGGCTCAATGTTGCCAAATTCAAACCTTGGATCCTTGTTCTACACATCTTGGAGGACACTTTGGCATAGTGGTCGGCCAGAAATTGTTGACTTCATTTTTGGACCTCTCCTTCAAGCTCTATGTTGTGGCTCCTGCTTCAGAGTTGCCAGATTTCAACCATGGGGCCTTGTTCTACACACCTTGGAGGACACCTTGGTATGGTGGTCGGCCAGAATTTCTCCTGTTCATTTTCTTGGGGTGGCCGGCCGGCCATGTAGGGTGGCTGGCCGGCCATGGAGGGTGGCTGGCCGGCCACCTTGCAAAAAAATACCTGGCCGGCCAGATTCTTGCTTTCCAGCCTGTCCCAGCTGTCCGGATATCTTCCAGCATATCCCGGGGCATCCGGGGATATTTCGGGAGGGAAAGATTGGGTGCTTTCCCTCCCCTTTTACACCCCATTTTCTTGCCTATTTGAAGGGCCCTCCCTCTCCTTCTTCAAGGTTGGAAAATTTTCCTTGAAGAAGAGATCTCCAAATTCCTCCATTCCCTTAGCTCAAAACTCAAAAAAAGCTTCAAGTGTCAAGGCCATTTCTTCACCAACCCTTAGCTCCACCATCAACACTACCACTCCAGCAGCTAGGAAGTGAATTTCAGAGGTTGAGGAGCTACAAATCAAGGCCAAGAATCAAAGAAAGACAAGTCTTCAAGGGTGAGTATTCAAAACTAACTTTTAGGGCTTTTTCTTGGTTCATTTTTATACTCTAATTGGTTGAGAATTGGGGGTCCGACCCCTACTGCTTTTGTGCTTAAAATGAGCCCCTCTACAACTTTGTAGAAGGACTCAACCTCATTTGGTGTTTGTATACACTAGTTCCTTCAATATTCTTCAAGTTGGTAACATTTTTGCATGCTAAAATTGACCTATTTGTGTTGTTTTTTGGGGGTCTGACCCCTACTGCTTTTGTGCTTAAAATGAGCCCCTCTACAACATTGTAGATAGGCTCAGCTTCATTTGGCCTTTGTATATACCACTTCCTTCAATATTCATCAAGTGTGCCACTCTTTTGCATGCAATTTTGACCTATCTCTATTTGTTTTTGGGGCTTCGACCCCTACTGACTTTGGTCTTATTTTGACCCCCTGTACATATTCCATGAAGAAAGTTTTGTCATTTGGTGTGTGCATTGCATGTCTCTTGTTATAGCATATTCGGAGCCTATTTTGCATGGATCTTTTAGCATATTTGTGTTCTGATTTTGAGGATGTCATCTTCTGCATATGTGCTTATTTTTAGCTAATATTCAATGTTGTAGAAGAAAGTTTGTCCATTTGGGGTTTGCATATATCACTTGTCTCAATACCCCTCTTTTGGCCACTAACTTTGCATGCTTTATTTGATCTATCTATGCTTGCATTTAGGCCATGTTTATTACTGAAAATGTGCCATATTTGGGACTGCCTTGCTACTGTTCTTGCTGCCATGATCATATTTTGCATGTATAGTATGGCTATAGGCCATTTCGGGGCTTAATTTCGCATTTTCGGGATGAATGCATGCTTCGAGTGTCATTTCGAATTGTTTCGGGGCTGTTTTCCCGTTTATTTAAGTGCTGAAATTCCATTGCCATCATTTCCCATGCCATTTGTGTCATTTTTGCATTGCCTCGGTTTGCGTGCCAATGGGCACGCACTTCGAGGCACCTCATTTCTAGCATTCCGGCAGCCTATGTGAGCGTGGCTGAGGCTATCTCATGTTGGCGTAAGCCCAATTTGCATTTTCATGCTTGTATGCCATTGTCTCGGTTTGTGTGCCCGTGTGCACGCATTTCGAGGCACTTTGTTTTTATCCGACGGCCTCCTATGTGAGTGAGCTGAGGCTCTCCCATGTTGGTGTAAGCCCATCGTTGCATTCCGTATGCCATTTCGTCTCATTTTATCATTGCCTCGGTTTGCGTGCCTGTGGGCGCGCATTTCGAGGCGCTTCAGTTTTATCCGATTTGCATCGCATATCGTCGCCTCGGTTTGCGTGCCTGTGGGCGCGCATTTCGAGGCACTTCAGTTTTATCTGATTTTTCTCACTTTATCATCGCCTCGGTTTGCGTGCCCGTGTGCACGCATTTCGAGGCACTCTGTTTTATCCGCTTGGCATTGCGTATGCCTCTGCCTCGGTTTGCGTGTCCGCGGGTACGCATTTCGAGGCACTTCGATTTTATCCGATTTTCTCATTTTATCATTGCCTCGGTTTGCGTGCCTGTGGGCGCGCATTTCGAGGCGCTTCAGTTTTATCCGATTTGCATCGCATACCATCGCCTCGGTTTGCGTGTCCGCGGGCACGCATTTCGAGGCACTTCGGTTTTATCCGATGTTCTCATTTGCATCGCCTCGGTTTGCGTGTCCGCGGGCACGCATTTCGAGGCACTTCGGTTTTATCCGATTTTGCATCGCACATCATCGCCTCGGTTTGCGTGCCTGTGGGCACGCATTTCGAGGCACTTCAGTTTTATCGTATTTGTATTTCATCATTGCCTCGGTTTGCGTGTCAGTGGGCACGCATTTCGAGGCCCCTCATTCTTATCATTCCGGCATCCCGTGTGAGTGTGGCTGAGGCCCTCTCATATTGGTGTAAGCCCATCATCGCATTTGCGTGCCAGTGGGCACGCATTTCGAGGCATATCTTTTTTATAGCATTGTGCATGCTAGGTTGTATGTTAGTTGCATTTCATGCATATCATGTGTATTGCACGGGAAACGAGGCGCGTTCCGCACTCCGAGTGGCGGAGCATGTCTCAATTCCCCAGTCACCGACACTCCGGATTACCCATGATGGAGTTAGGTTTTTGTTGTAGCATTCATCTGCATTCATCCCATATTGAGTTGTGCAATTCGGTTCCTCGGCCATCATGCATCGAGATGCGTGATTGGTGGCACGAGGATCGAGGCATGCATATATTTGTGAAATACACTGCTATGCCCTTTTCTTGCTCTCCGTTGCAGCAAAATCAACAATCAACAACTTTTCGGAGGTTGGCACGCATTTCGAGAAAATTGCAAACAGAGGCTAATCGGGGCATCCCAGTGGATTTCCGCCCGAAGCAGCCCAGCATACACCATTCATCAGGAGCAAGGCAGTCCCTGGCTTGCATGCCAGTTTTTTTTTACTTTTCTGTAATTAATTTGTTAATTAAATAGAAAATTGTATATTTATTCGGACTGTAATATTCTTTCATTTGGGACTGTATGATTATTTATTCGGACCCTCTGCGCGAGGGCAAAATTGTAATAAGGGTGTGTGAGTGTGATGTATGTCTTCCAACCCCCATTTCTTTCTCCCTTTTATTTACCCGCTTTGGATGGTTAGATATAAGGCATATTTCAATTAGCATACAGTATGATAGCATGTTTGCATCATTCATCTGTTTTGCATGCATTGGGCTCGGCACATCATACAAACTGCATCTGTATTTCAATTCCAAATTGAGTACATGATAGTTGTAGCATTCCACATGCCATGTTTAGAATAGCCGAGCCTGCTATAGTTGCATTTTGCATGTGTTGCATTAGGCATTTCAGCATAGTTAGGATTCATGCATGGATTTCTAATCGGTTTCTGTTTTGGCTGGGAGTACTCTGTAAGTTTTATGCTTTAGCATCCTTGCATGTGTGTGAGTGACTGCCATGATAGCATGCTTACCATGAGGCTATTTGCTTATGTGATATAACTGCCTGAATGCCTGTGGGTGGAGGTTGAGTTATTTGAACTGGGACAAATCACTGATTGTTTGTTTTAAGCCCACTAGATAGTGGCAAAATCACTGTTTTCTAAGCCCACCTGAGGGTGGCAAATCCGCATTTTAGCCTACCTGCGGGTAGCACCATCACACCATTTTCAAACAAACAAACATGAAGTGTCTAGTTCCAATTCAGACGACTCAGTCTATACTTGTTTGCTGTGAGCATCACATAGTAACCTAGGCTTAATAACCGGAATAAGAGCATACAATGTTTTCAAAATCAGATATCATGATTAGTAGAGGCCGGTCTTCGACCGGGCGAGAGGGGGTGCTCACGATGTGACCTTCCCTAATCGTACCCAAGCTCCCGAGCCAACTTTGGTGATGACGGACACGTGGCCTTTTGGCACCGAGTCAGGGTTTCCTAAATTTCCCATTTTAAAAATATTTAGGTGGCGACTCTGTTATCTGGCAAAGCAGTCCATGTTTGGCACTTCTTTCAAAAAATCTGTTTTCTCAAAACGATTTGCCGGATTTGGACTCTTTGGTTCGAGATTTGGAACCGCAACAAAAATCGAGTCCGAGCTGTAGCGAGGTCCCCCGCGGGCGTTGTTACAAATACCCTAACAAAAGAGAAAACAGACAGCATCTCAGCCTGATTTCACCTGAACAGATATGAGCATAGTTGAATGAGTGTGCTCTCTACTGAATTCTGCCCAAAATTCTGCCGGTAAACTGATACCCTCAAGTAAAACTGATTCTTCCAAATACTGATGCCCGCAGGCCTGATACCCAGACTTGCAAACTGACACATACAACCTGTAGAGACACATTCTGACAGCACGTATCAAGTAAGTAAGAGCCAAAACACCCCTATGGAGGGGTAGGGTTTCCCTGTCTTATTTTGTCAGGAGCTAGGGTTTCACTACGCACGCAGCGGTTTCAAACAACCTATCGGGTAAGCAACCTGTCCTAGCTTGGAATGGTCACTATGGATCCGAATATGCAATAGGTCAAATGGTCAAGAGGGTGCCCCGGTAAAACCGGGGTTTGTGTTCCCATACTGGCAGAGCCCGTAACCGGTAAGCCTTATGGCACGCAGCCTCTAGCAAACCGCTCAGGAATAGCAGATGGCAAACACGGTGTCCTAGGCGCACTAATGCAAATGCAATGCAAAGAAACACATAAGTGTAGTCAAAACAAGATATCATGAGTTCAAGTCAAGTTCTCTAAATCCCCAGCAGAGTCGCCAGAAACTGTAGACGTCCCCGAACGTCCCGGGAGGGATGAGTCCCGTTCTGTTCATTTTGGGCTCACTACAGCTCGGACTCAAATTGTCACGGTTCTCAATCTGAACCAAAGAGTCCAAATCCGGTAAATCGTTTTGAGAAAACAGATTTTTGAAAGAAGTACCAAACATGGACTGCTTTGCCAGATATAGAGTCGCCACCTAAATATTTTATTTTGGGAAATTTAGGAAACCCTGACTCGTGCCTAAGGCCACGTGTCCGTCATCACCAAAGCTGCCTCGGCTCGGGAACTTAGGTACGATTGGGGAAGGTCACTTTGTGAGCACCCCCGTTCGCCCGATCAAAGATTGGCCTCTACTAACCATGATATCTAGTTTTGAAAACATTATGCGTTCTTATTCCGGTTATTAGCCTAGATTTACTATGTGATGCGCACAGCATACAAGTATAGACTGGATCGCCTGAATTGGAACAAAACATTTCATGTTTGTTTTTGAAAGATGGTTTGCTACTCGTAAGTAGGCTTAAAATGCAGATTTTGCCACCCTTAGGTGGGCTTAGAAAACATGGTTTTGCTACTATCTAGTAGGCTTAAAATCCACAGTGAATGAATTGTTCCAATCCAAATAATCCAACCTTCACCCACAGGCATTCAGGCAGATATATCACATAAGCACATAGCCTCATGGTAAGCATGCTATCATGGCAGTCACTCACACACATGCAACGATGCTAAAGCGTAAAAACTTACCGAGTACTCCAAGCCAAAACAGAAACTATGTTAGAAATCCATGCATGATCCTAACTATACAGAAATGCCTAATGCAACACATGCAGTAATGCAACTAAGATAGGCTCGGCTATTCTAAACATGGCATATGGAATGCTACAGCTAACATGTATTTAACTTGGAATTGAAATACAATGCAGTGAGTATGATGCGCTGAGCCCGGTGCATGCAAAATAGATGAATGAATGCAAACATGCTATCATACTGTATGCTAATTGAAACATGCCCTATTCTAACCATCATAAGCTGGTAAATAAAAGGGAGAAAGAAGTGGGGGTTGGAAGACATACATCACACACACGCACACTTATTACAGTTGTGCCCTCGCTCGGAGGGTCCGAATAAATAATATATAGTCCAAATAAATAGTACAGTCCGAATAAATACAAAACCCTAATTAATTAACAAATTAATCTAGGAAAATAGTAAATTTGCATGCAAGTCTATGGACTGCCTCAGCTCTGCTCCGGATGATGGATGATGCATGCTTGAGTTGCCTTGCACGGAAATCCATTGCGATGCCCCAATTAGCCTCTGTTTATAGTTAAGCCCGGAATACTGCACGAAGCTCCAAAAGACTGCCGGTTTCTGATTTGCTGCAACAGAGAGCAAGAAAGGGGCATGGCAATGTATTTTCACATATGTATGCATGTCTCAATTCTCGTACCACCAATCACGCATCTCGATGCATGATGGCCGAGGAGTCGAATTGCACGACTCAATGTGAAATGAATGCACATGAAAACATAACAAGGCCTAAACTCCATCATGAGTAATCCGGAGTGTCGGCGACCGGAAATTGAGACACGTTCCGTCACTCGGAGTACGAAACGTCCCTCGTTTTCCGTGCTTGGGCTAACTCCTATCCCAAGCACAATGCAATATGCATGACATGCATGAATGCAATCCTAACATGCAACCTAGCATACGCAATGCTATGAGATGGCATACACAATGCTCGATGTAACATGGCATACACAATGCTCTATCAAGCAACCTAGCATACGCAATGCTATGAACTGAAATGGTATACACAATGCATGATGGACTTACACCAATACGAGTGGACCTCAGCCACACTCACATCAGTGGCCATTAGATGAAAATGAGGCAACCAAAATGCGTGCACACATGCACGCACACCGAGGACCGAACCTAAAGCATAAAATGCCACTCTACCAAAGCATGGCAAGGGATGCAAGATGGCATACAAACATGTAATTTCAGCACTAAAACGTGATGCTAAATGACCCCGAAAGATGGAAATATGGCACCCGATGCATGAGATGAGCCCCGAAACTCAAAACTAGGCACATGTATTGACTTATAGCTATACAAAGCATGCATTATTTGACTATGAAGCATAAAGACAGAGCCAAGGCAGTCCCAAAAAATGAACATTTCTAGTTCAAAGTATGGCCAAAAAGTGTTCACATGAAGAGCTAAGGCAACATGCAAAATTGGCTAGTAAGCATGAGTTGTATTACAACTATATGATGCACATGAAATCTTACCAAACCAGCCAAAATCAGTGAACAAAACATGCCAAAATATGCCCAAATAACCACTGAAATATAGCCAATGCATGTAAAAATGAGGGGCTCCTTTGGAAGGGCATACAAGGGGTTATTAAGCACATGAATCAATGACACTTAGCATAGCCAAACCAACTCTGGAAATGAGTTATGAGGGTCCTAAAACCCACTGAATAGGCCCTAAAATTGGTCAACAAAGCTTGCAATGAAAGGCCCTCTTGAAAGGCCTTGAGGAGGGTTGTTCCACACATGCATGGGGGACATAAAATATGGCCAAAAGGGCCTTGGATAGAGCCAAGGCAGACCTCAAAACCCTCAAAATGAGGTCTGAAACAAGACTTCGATGCATGAAAAATAGGGTCTCTTTGGAAGGCCCAAAAGACCACCAAACAAGACAAGGAGAGAGGGGGTCACCCCCCTCTAATTTTGGCCCTCAAAAATACATCTAAGCCACTGAAAATCCACTAGATTTCAGTGGCTAAAAGTCCAAACCATGGCCAATGCAAGTGCTCTAATGCATAGCCCTAATCATGATGGGATGAAGCATGCACAGGGGGAAGATGACCCCAAACAGAAAAGAGACCTTAACCAAACTTGAAGAGGAGATTAAAATAAGATCTTTTTCAGTTTATGACAAATCTCGAAAATGTTCACAAGTAAGGCTAAAATATGATGCAAAAATAGCCCTAAAAGAGAGATAGAGGGTAAGGGGAGGTAGATGGCCTCAAACATCAAAGAGCTCTTCAACAAAGTTGAAGAGGGGCTCAAAATAAGACATTTTACAGTTTAGGTCGAAGCTCATAAATGCTCACAAATAAGGCTAATATATCATGCAAAATAAGCCCTAAAAGAGAGATAAAGCAAAAAGTGGGAGTAGAAGACCTCAAACAGAAAAAAGTTCTTGATCAAACATGAATATGAGCTCAAAATAAGACTATTTTCAGTTCAAGTCGAAGCCCAAAAATGCAAGCAAAAGGAGCTAAGATATAGAGCAAGATAAAGCTTCAAAGAGCGGGAAGATGACTTACCATTAAAGCTCAGCACCAAAACAGGTCCTTCTTGGACCAAAATCAGCCTTAGGAGCTCCAAATACACTTCCAAGGACCACCTCTTCAAGATAGGCAAGTTTGATCAAGGGTGGAGGCTCAAGAAATGGGAAGAACACTCACTTTTGGGCACTTATATGCTTCTATACACACAATATAGGAAGAGAGAGAGAAAGAGAGAGAGCTGAGAATTCTAGAGAGAGAGGAAATTTTTTTAGTGAGAGAAGCTCTCAAAATGTTCTAACTCTCCTAAGTTGTCTCTCCCTCCTAAATGTGCTCTAACCCTCTAATATGAAGAGAATAGCTTCCTCAACAAGCTTGGGTCGAAAATATCTGATCTGGGATAGCTGGAGGTTGTGGAAAGTAGCTGGAGGGAAAATATCTATCAATTTTGGGCTTTCTAGGCATAAATGGTCGTCCGACCACCTTTTATGGTCGGCCTGCTACTTTTCCTGGTTTTTCAGGACAAAAAATGGGTCTACCGGAAAGAAAGGTGGCCGGCCAGTGATTGGGAAGTCCAAAGGTCATCGGCCAGGTATCCAAATTGAAGCCCCGGAAGTTAGCTTTCCAATGGCGCAAACCTTGCATTAAAATTCCTCCTATGCAAAAAGTTATGTCTGTTTTGGTGAAGCTGCGCACATTCGGTCCAACCGGAGTGATGCCCTACTTCAACCAACCATATCTCCCCCATTCGGAATTGGCTTTAGGAGATTCTTGAGTGCAAAATGAAGCCCCGGAAGTCTTCTTTCCATGGTGGTGGCCTCATAGAAGGATTCCAAGTATGCAAATGAATAGGCCCGATTCAGCGAGGGCTGCTCGACTCTCTCTTAACAATTCATGCCTGTTTTCTCCCCTAACTGGGTTTCTTCCCTCTTCTCTTCTTTTCTTCAACTCCAAACCCATAAGTATGGTGTTTTGAAAGATTTTTCAAAGATTTCATCTCTCTTTCATTCATTTCTACTCTGTCCTGCCTCGGTTTACCGAAAAGCGCAACATTTACCGAAATGTGAGCCTCGAAACATTGTAGAAACTTTATTTCAAAAATGTTTTGAAAGAGAGGGTTTTAAAGTCTAAAAACCATTCAAAATAGCTTTGGTTCAAAATGGGGTGTAAGGTTGGGATTTGACTCTCCTCTTGCCGAAGAAATTGAATCTTTGCCCTACACACCTTTCTCTACAATGTAAACCATCAGTCGCGTCCAGGTCTTAAGAGCGGTCAAAAATGGGGTGTCTACAGTTGCCCCTCTTTGACAGAACTCGGAAGTCAAGAAGTGACAGGAGTGAATGTCAAAGCCCAGAGACGACCCATTTTTGATAAGGCCGAAGACTTGGACAAACAAACAAAATACAAATGTAGTTGGTTGAACCCTCAGGCTGCCTACGTATCCCTTTGTATGGAATCAAACCAGCGCAGTTCAGGGGCAGGATGCAAAATGATATGCAGAAAGATTTTGATAATTGGACTTATACGCTACGTGAAGCCGGTTTGATAATTGGACTTATACGCCGCGCGAAGCCGGTTTGAAAATTGGACCTATACGCTACGCGAAGCCGATTTGAAAGTTGGACTTATACGCTACGCGAAGTCGGTTCGAAAATTGAGGATTCATGCAATGCACTGTAATGACTAAAATGCAACATGATAGCTAGGAAAAGGGAGGTACTTTACAGGGGCAATTGGCAATGACTTACCTCGGCAATGTCCTACCTCAAGCTGATGTGGGAATCTTCCTCTTCTTCTTGGTTGAACCATAGTAATACTTTTCTCCCTGGCTATGGTTGCAGCTTTCCTTATTCTCCAACAGGGTGACATACTAGGTTGGCTCAGTATCCAGAATTGAGGCGCATACACATGCTATCTCAACCTATGGGGCTACCATACAGATTTCAAGCCGAGGATACACCCCTGGGTATTTAAACCAGACTTTAGTCTCGGAAATCCCGAACCTTTGCATTCTAGGCATGAGCCATTCGAACTCTAGTTTCCACCGTCTCAGTTGGTCTCCTAGGAACTCACCGCTAACACAGACAGGTGGCTATACCAGACCATTGGAAGTCGTTCGGGCACGACAAACACCAAAGGAATTGCACCTTTAGAGGATTTAAGGTCTCCTAGACCAGGGAGTGCACAAGACAGTGCGAATAAAGATGCAGGATTTAAGGTCTCCTGGACCAGAGGATGTAAGGTCTCCTAGACCAGACAATAAAATAGATACGATGCAATGGATGTAATAGATGTGATGCAACAGAGAGTACAATAGATGCAAAATGGTGACATACGCCAACCACGCTGGACTCGTGAGTGGAGGAAGAACAAAGAAAATCAAACAGGAGCGCATTACACGCAACCTAAGATAAATTCCAAACACGCTGAAATCGTGTGAGGAAGAGATCAAAACAACAACCGCCCAGGTGCGCGCACAACACAACTTGAGATAAAATCCAAACACGCTGAAATCGTATGAGGAACAGGACACTCAAACCACGCTGAAATCGTGAGAGGAGGTCCAAAAACAACCCGCCCAGCGCGTCTACAACGCAACCTGGGATAAATTCCAAACACGCTGAAATTGTGTGAGGAAAAGAACACTCTAGCCACGCCGAAATCGTGAGAAAAGGTCTGAAAACAACTGCTCAAGTGCGCACACAACGCAACCTGAGATAAAATCCAAACACGCTGAAATCGTGTGAGGAAAGGGACACTCAAACCACGTTGAAATCGTGAGAAGAGGTCCAAAAACAACCCGTCCAGTGCGTCTACAACGCAACCTAGGATAAATTCCAAACACGCTGAAATCGTGTGAGGAAAAGAACACTCTAACCATGCTGAAATCGTGAGAAGAGGTCCGAAAACAACGGCTCAAGTGTGCGCACAACGCAACCTGAGATAAAATCCAAACACGCTGAAATCGTATGAGGAAAGGGACACTCAAACCACGCTGAAATCGTGAGAGGAGGCCTGAAAACAACCGCCCAGGTGCGTACACGATACAACTTGAGATAAATTCCAAACACACTGAAATCGTCTGAGGAAACGGGCACTCAAACCACGCTGAAATCGTGAGAGGAGGCCGAACAATCTGCCCAGTGCGTCTACAACGCAACCTGGGATAAATTTCAAACACGCTAAAATCGTGTGAGGAACGGGACACTCAAACCACGCTGAAATCGTGAGAAGAGGTCCAACAAACCATCAAGCGCGTGCTCGGCGCCACCTGAGAAAGTCCCAGAGGACAATGATCCTAAACACAGCTCGGCGTAAAAGGATAAATGATACAAGATAACACAAGATGCAAATAAACGCAATAAGTGCGATGATACAGTACATGTTACAAGTAATGTGGAGCATGATGCTAAGGGAATACAATAAACAGACAAAACGGCACTCTAGAAAGCACCTCATGGAGTGAGTGGCGGTAAACCGCTTTACTCTGACGGGGAATGGTACTCAGGGAGAGCACTTCTGATCGCCATTTTGGCTTGCAACAGTGAAACAGTCAACACAGTATTTTGTTCACTTTGAACACACAGCTCGTATCAGCACACTGCTCATTTCTGAACATACAGCTCATAACACAGTATTCGGTTTACTCGGCACACAGCTCAGTCTAAACAGACAGTCCGATCTGAAAAGACGGGATGCAAAAACGGAACCTATAGAAGTTGAAACAAACTTAGATGCTCTAAATTTTCCCTTTTTTCTTTTGCTTTGCAGTCTGGAACCCATATAGCTTCAGATAGGTCCTAGTTTTACTGTTCTCACATGACCTGGGTCGAACCTTGCGTTTTTTTTTTTAAAGAACAAAATCTTGTTCTGCACAAATGTGGAGAACGACACGGCACTCCTAAGCACAAAACGATTCATTTTGAAATTGAGAAATGAATTCTTAACCGGGTATTGAGCCTACAACTGACCACAGCCAAAACGACTCAACAACGGAAAACAAAGGTAGAACAACCTAAACACAACTCAACAAAGGAAAAACAAGGTAAAACAACCTAAACACATTTATTGACACTCAAATGACGCAAAACAAGAATCGAGACAAACAAAACACACAGACACAACACTCAGCTGTGTTACAAAGGCAAGATACCTCTTGGTGCACGAGGAGTCAGTTTCTCCGGGTATTGTTTCCTACCCTTTCTTATTTGTGATTCTCACATCACTCGGCCCTCAGGCTTGGCTTTTCTCACAAAACCCTTTTCCTCACTTTTTCTCTCAGCGCGCATCTCTCTATTCTTTAATCTCTCATTTTTTATCCCTCCCCTGGGTGGTTGATGGATGAACAAGAAGTTGCGGGCTTTTGCCCCTAGCATTCTGCTAGATTCTCTTTCTTCTGCGCACAGCTAGTGAATTCCTCCCACAGAGGAATTGCGCTATAACTGGGTGTGTAGCAAATCTGCAGCTGACATCGGTTGACGATGCTCTGCTGGGGAGTTTGGACGTGATCAGATCTGTCCAGATGACGGAGTGGAATATCTGGCCCCATTCCAGTTCGTGCTTCGCACTTGGCTTGATACCTTATTGCTTGGAGGATGTGAGAGCTTTCTGCCCTTTTGCTGTTAGCTTCAGTTGTGCCCTCTTCTAGCAGGTAGAGTGTCCTTTTTGGCAAGTACGTTGACAATGGGGAAAGACAGGAAGCCTGACTCAACTGTGCCCCTAGTTCATCGTTTTGACCATTTTTTTTCGTTTTCTACTAAAACAATTTTAACCAAAATGAGAGTTAGATTAACGCGCTTGTTCGACTTTCTGATTCAAAATCATGCAAGTTAGGTTATGAGCACTGAAAATTTTCCCTTTTTGGGTCCAGGAAAAAGGTCCAGTTTTGGAAAAAATGGAATAGTTTTTGAGAGAAAATCAGCCAACCTCAGTAAAAATTCTCAAAAACTGTTTTTGTAATCGGCCATTGCTCAACGAGCATAGAACCCACTCTCGAGATGCACAACCTCAGATCCGAAGGAAAATTGCCCCTTGCTTGAAGAGAGCTGCATGGCAACGGAAAGTTGCCCCTTGTTTGAACAGCACCGCGGCGCATTGAATGGCAACGGAAAGTTGCCCCTTGTTTGAATGGCACCGCAGCGCATTATAGTCAGTCCTCAAAGTGACGAACACAACCAAATTCTCGAATACAGAGAAGGCGAAGATGATCAAAACCATTACATGGGCACAATGAAATTGAAGTGTTTTACGGCTGGACTTTAGAACAAAGTTGCCTACGTATCCCAAATATGGGAATCAAGCCTTACGTAGTTCGGGGTGTAAGGTACACTCGGGTATTAACCTCTCATTTTGCGCTCTAACTTTTGCCAAGGCCGCCCTTCCGGGTTTTCAACCTTGCGAGCTCTGTTTTTCTTTTCTTTTCAATTTTTTATTTCTTTTCTTTTTTATCCAATTTTTTTTATTTTTCTTCATTTCTTTTTTGTTCTTTGCATTTTTCTTTTTTTTGTTTTTTTCTTGCCCTAACTTTTGCCTAGGTCGCCCTTCCGGGTTTTCGACCCAGCGAGCCTCTCAAGGGTAAAAGTGTAGCTTTGTCCATGTCAAATGATTCTGAGATCTCGAAGCCACCTGAATCCAAGAGAATGGCTGTTCGCTAATGATGTAGAAGTCCATCCAATTGGGGGGCTGAATCTGCCTCTAGTGTTGTGGATTGGAACTCAGTTGTCTTTTAGCGATACCTTCTTCTTTCCTCCCTTCTGGGGTTTGGCATTCTTGCCGATCTTCATTGATTTGCGGAGCGATCCATTTTGGGCTCTTCGAGCATGTCTGATATTTTTGCCCCTAGTTTGAGGGGCGCTCCTAATCTAGCTTCGCAAGCTTCTTTTGTCGCCGCTAATTCACGAGCTGCTTTTGATCCGGCCACACAGGCCTTACATTGTAGTTGACCGTTGAACATTCTGAATCCAAGTTCAAGTTTTGAAATCAAGAGGGGTGAAGTCTCGAGGCTGAGAGCGATCCTAGGCTGCACAATCTCAAGAGCGATTCCATACAGGTTTTCGCAGGACCGCGCAAAACATTTTTTTGAAATCTTTTAAGAAAGCGACCAGTCGCTCGCGCTGAAGACAGTATAGAACCAATCTGGATCAAGCCAGGATCCTTCCCAGTACTCACACTAACAAGCATGATTTCATTCATTAAGGGCTTAGCATGCCTCTCTTTCTCTGAATTGATCAAATTTTTGCAAAACCTGAGGAATTCCTTCCTCTTCATTTTCACCGCAGTGTTCAAAAAAGTTTTGAAAAACTTAGGTCAATACAATAATTTCAAGGCACAAGAGAGCAGGTGGAATGCACTGCCGTTTCATTCAAATCCCGGCACAACTAGCACACGGCAGAAGCAAACACAAGAGTGCGAAAATTACTGCTGTTTCATTTCAGATCTGTTGGCATTGCTGGCTCCAAGGCAGAAACAGACTCAAAAGAAAACGAAAAGACAAACACAAAACAAGTAAGTGATGTCCGAGGTAACACCCCTGAAATCACCCGACTCCAACAAAACAGGACTGACTCGGTACAGCAAGATAGACCCGATTGACTTGGTACAACAATACTGACCCAACTGACTCAGTAAGAAAAGACTGACTTTATACAAAACAACAAGATTGACTCAATACCCAAGTCAGAAAGCACAAAAACTGGTGTTTGCATATTGCTCAGAGCAGTGCGTGCCATTCCCACGTCTGGAGTTAATTGAGTGCCGCCCGCAGGTGATTCATTCCCCGATCACATCACATTATCCCCCAAGTTCACTGATCTAGTGCCGATAGACTTTGCTGAGCTCGGCGGGAGGATGACCCTGTTGTCAAATAGATCCTGTATTTCATGGCGAAGACGGAAGCAGTTGTCGGTAATATGGCCAATTTGCTGATGGTACGCGCAGTACTGGGTAGCATCATGCGTAGCCGGAAGAGGGTTCGGGAGAGGCTGAGGCTCAAGGGGTTTGAGATGGCCTTGTTCAACAAGGATTTGGAGAGCCTTGGACAAAGGCATATAGAGGGCATGGAAGACCCTCTGTCCTCGGGGTAGATACTTCGAGGTTTGTGGATTTTTGTTGGACGCACCAGTAAAGGGATTGGCAGGCGCTGACTGGGTTTGCTGATTTCTTCCGAGCACGGGATTAGAGCTGAAAGGAACATTCTTGGTACAACGGCCCTTCTCCCGGCTTGCCCTTGATTCAAACTGCCCCCAACTTGAGTGGCAAAAATGTCGTCCACAGTTTTTGCAACAACTGCGAGTACTTGCTCTTTGTTCAGTTCCTCGGCTTTCAAAGCCTCAGCAGCCAACAGAAGATGTTCATGGGGATCCATGTCCGCCCCTATCTTGTTCTTTCCATTCGCCTCCACTTTGCCAAGGGATTGACATTCCTCAAATGCAGCCCGTTCCAAGACTGGGGAGCCTTTTGACATGAACTCCCTGGTATGTGATGACGGAGCCAAAACTCCAAAGGCCAGATCTGCCACAGTTCTCTGAAGATCTTCGATCATTCTCTTCAGCTCAGAAGTAGTGGGCTCATGGGTTTGGGATGATTGGGGTTCAGATGCACAACATGCAAGTATAGACTCAATCACAAGTATAGACTCAAACCCATGATTCTGGTTATTAATCTAACTTACTATGTGATGAGCACAACATGCAAGTATAGACTCAATCGCAAGAATTGGAACAAAACAACTCGTGTTTGTTGTTTGTTTTTGAAAATGGTTTAAAAGTACCACCCTCAAGTGGGCTTGAAACATGATTTGCCACTTCGCAAAGTGGGTTTAAAACTCACATTTGATGAATTGTCCTAATTCAAGTAATAAAGCCTTCATTCACAGGCATTCATGCAGTTTAGCATTTAAGCAAATAGCCTCATGGCAAGCATGCTATCATGGCAATCACTTACACACATACAAGTATGCTAAAGCATAAAACTTATAGTGTACTCCAAGCCAAAACAAAAGCTAATTAGAAATCAATGCATGATCCTAACTATGTTAACAATGCCTAATGCAACACATGCAATATGCAATTAATAGGCTCGGCTAGCTAAGATGGCATATGAATGCAACAATTTGATACATTTATTCAAATAGGTATTGAAATACAATGCAGTTTGAATAATGCGCCGAGCCTGGTGCATATAATACAAATGAATGATGCACACATGCAAGCATAAGGTATGCTAATCAAAATATGCCCTAATCTAACCATCAAAAGCAGTTAAATAAAAGGAAAAAAGACGTGGGGTTGGAAGACATGCACACACGCATGCACACTTATTACAACATTGCGTCCTTGCGAAGGAGAGTCCGAATAAATAAGCTAAGCTATACTAAGCTAAGCTAATTATTACAAACCAACTAATTAACTATGCTAGCTAATTAATTATTACAACACAATTAAATAAATAGCTATGCTAAGCTAATTAAAATATTACAACACAAATTAAACTAATTAATTACAATACATGTATTAATCAGCTGCCACTAACTAATAAAGCAATAATGTGGCATTGCAGGCGAGGGAGACATGCATACTCGGTTGGCGTCATACCGGAAATCCATCGACTTGCCGTCGGTTATCTCTGTTTGCACTTGTCTTAATCTCTGAACATCGAACCAACATTCCAGATTACTTTTGCTTCAAAATAGGAACACTTTGCACAAAAATGGACTGGTGGTCGGTTGGCCACAAAAAGTGGCTGCCGGCCACTTCAACTGGCCGGTCGGCTAGTGAAAGTGGTCGGTCGGCTACCTCAAGTGGCCGATCGGCCACCTACTTTTCCAGGCTTCTGGTTTTGCTGCAACAAAGAACAACAGAGGCACAGTAATGTATTTGCAAGGAAATGTGTGTACTGCTACACTCCTCATCATTTCTCAAGCTCAAAGGAGTGTGGCGCTCGGCTTTCAAGCCACCAACCAAGCATCTCTATGCATGATGGCCAAAAAACCAAGCTTGTACAGCCTTAGTGAATGCGCACATAAGACTCAAAGTGCCTCCGCCCTATCATGCATGATCAAGGGAGTTGGCAACCAAGAAATGTGACACGTTTCATCACTTTGAGTATGAAACGTCCCACATTTCTTGTGTTTGGATTAACGTCCGATCCAAACACATGCAATGCAAACAACATGCTTATCTTAGTCATGTTTTACTTGGCCTGTTTTGTTTATACATTTTAAATTACCGATTAATCGTTTAACCGATTAAGTCCAATCCGAGAGTCTTCTAATAGGAAAGATGGCCTAAGCCACAAGCACCTTAAGCATGAAAGAAGTCTCATGCTTTTGGTTAGTAGAAACCCTCAAGAGAAAGCTAAAACCATTAGGCATGAGAACCTCGATTCCATGTTTAAGTCAACAAGGGGCTTAAGACCATTTTCAAAATCAAATTCAAAAGTGAAGAATAAAGGGCTGGCATAGTACGAGTTAGCAGAACATGTTGAATCCATGGTCACAGACAAGTCGGCCATATCAGGTCACATAGAAACTTTTTTCTCTTTAAGTTCTTGATTTTTCTCCAAACACAACACTTTTATTTATACAAAAAAATATACTCGTTGGAAGTAGAATGCTCCTTGCTGACGTCATGGATTACATGGGCACGCTCCTTGATTTCAAATAGACAGCAAACGATAATGTTTGAAAAAATGATAAAAGTAAAACAAACTTTTTTCTTTTTTTTCAAACATGGAGCCACCGTTTTTCTCTTGTAGGCAATTTTACCAAAATAATATAATACAATATTCACAACTTTAAATTTAAACAAGCAAATGATTTACTCCATCTTTTTCTTCTTGTTTTATTATAATAATATAATACAATATTTATAACTTTGAATTCAACCAAGCAAATGATTTGCTCCATCTTTTTCTTGTTTTATTATAATAATATATATATATGTGTGTGTGACATGATATACTCAATGTAGTGTAAAAAATCTAATTGCTCACGTGATGTATCTTATTTATATTATATGTATTATATATATAATATTCTAATCAGTAAAATCTCTTTAAGTAATATTTATGATAGATTTGAACATATATACCTATGGGCTCACCTTTTTCCGTGCCCAGCCTTTCGAAAAGGGTTTGAAAAGAAGGCCTCACAGTTTGGACTCCCGCGGTTCTGAATTTAATCTCACAAAGTGCAATGTGAAATTGATAATCACAAAAAGTCCAAATCCTGCAAACCTTTTTAGAAAATCGATTTTAAATCAAATAATGCCAAAATTAACCTGCTTTGCCAGATACAGAGTCGCCACTTAAATATTTTATTTTTGGAAAAATTTAGGAAACCTTGACTCGTGCCAAAGGCCACGTGTCCGTCATCACCAAAGTTACCTCAGCTCGGGAATTTAGGTACGAGAGGGGAAGGTCCTGAAATGAGCACCCTCGCTTGCTCACCCGATCAAAGATTGGCCTCTACTAATCATGATATGCTTTCTATAAACATTATGTGTTCTTATTCCGGTTATTAAATTAGCTTTACTATGTGACGCACACAAGCAAGTATAGACTAGTTTGCAAGACTTGCAACAATTCAACTCATGTTTGTTTGCAAAAAGTGGTTTGAATTTGCCACCTCAAGTAGGCTTAAAAAATGCGGATTTGCTACCAAATATAGTGGGCTTAAAACATGATTTGCCGCTTCAAAATGGGCTTAAAACTTACATTCATGGAATTGTTCCAATTCAAACAACAAGCCTTCATTCACAGGCATTCATACAGTTTACCATTTAAGCATATAGCCTCATGGCAAGCATGCGAAACATGGCAATATGGTAATCACACTCATGCAAGTATGCTAAATCATAAAACTCACCAAGTACTCCAAGCCAAAACAAAAACTAGTTAGAAAAATGCATGATCCTAACTATGTAAGATGCCTAATGCAACACATGCAATATGAAATTAATAGGCTCGGCTACTAATATGGCATATGATCAATTTGAACGACATGCGATTAACACATATTCAAAGAAGTATTGAAATTGCAATGCAGTTTGAATGATGCGTCGAGCCTCGGTGCATGCAAGGCAAGTGAATGGATGCAATCATGCAAGCATAAGGTATGCTAATTGAAAATGTCCCTAATCTAACCATTGAAAACGATTAAATAAAAGGGAGAAAGACGTGAGGTTGGAAGACATACACACACGCACGCACACTTATTACAATATTATGCCCTCGCGAATGAGGGTCCGAATGAAATAAGCTAGCTAGCTACATTAATTAAACTAACTATTACAACATGAAACTAATTAACTATTTTAGTTAACTAATTATTACAAACTAAAATTGAATAATTAGCTATGCTAAGCTAATGAAAGCAATTCAACTAATTAACTATCTAAGCTAATTAAATAATTACAACATTTGTATTAACTAGCTATTTTAAACTAACTAAAGCA
This sequence comes from Camellia granthamiana, assembly GCA_036172215.1. Classification (NCBI taxonomy): domain Eukaryota; kingdom Viridiplantae; phylum Streptophyta; class Magnoliopsida; order Ericales; family Theaceae; genus Camellia; species Camellia granthamiana. Next base: position 75,725,911 of record CM069913.1, on the reverse strand, counting down.
ATTAAATGGCCTCGAGGGCGAGGGACACATGCATGCTTGGTTGGTTTCCTCCCGGGAATCCACCGCCTTGCCATTGCAGCTTCTGTTTGCACATGCTTGAGCACCAACAGTGTTGCCAACTTCCAGAAATCCTCTGCTCCAACTCAGGAGCACACTGTGCAAAAATTTCATTGATGGGCGGTCGGCTACCATTGGTGGCCGTCGGCCACCCCTTCCCTGGACTTCCTTTTTTGCTGCAACAGAGAGCAAACAGAGGCAAAACAGTGTATTCTCAAGGTTTGTGTATACTGTTACTCTCCTTATCATCACACAAACTCAAAGGAGTATAACTCTTGGCCCTTAAACCATCAACTAAGCATTTTCCATGCATGATGGCCAAGGAACCAAGCTTGTACAAACTTAATGAGTGCAAAACAAGACTCAACAAAGCCACAACCCTATCATGCATGATCAAGGGTAATAGTGACCAAGGAAAGTGGCACGTTTCATCACTTTGAGTATGAAACATCCCATTTTCCTCGTGTTCGAATTAACGTCCGATCCGAACACATGCAATGCAACACGAAAGATGCTTTATCTTACCTCTTTTACTTGTTCATTTTATTTACTCATTTTAGATTACCAATCCATTCTTTAATTGATTAGTCCAAAAGTGAGTGTCCTTTAATGAAAGATGTGTCAACCAAGTGATGATTTAAGACAAGAGAGGGGTTATGCCTTTGATTAGTAGAAACCCTCAAAAGAGGATTGAAACTATTAAGCACGAACCTCGATCTCAAGCTTAAACACAACCCGAAGGTTAACCAACCCTCAAAGCAAATGACAAAGTGAAGAAATGCGGGAGGTTGCAGAGATTTAAAGCGCTGAAATGGAATGCAAAACAACACTAAAACATGCTTTCAACTCGAAAGAATGATGATCCAAGCATTAAAACATCAAACTAATGAAGGAATTAACCCTACAACTATGCAAAACAAGTCTCAACTGATTTAACCAGCCCAAAACAGAGCCAAAATAGGTCAAAGCAGAGGCAAAAACATGCTGAGATTAAGCTAAGTTAAGCTAGAAAAACATGCTCACGTGTAAAGCTACCTAGGCATGCAAACAAGACATAAGGAGGGGAGGCTAACCCCTCCAATTTTGGACTTCAAAACAAGGTTTTTACCATTGAAATAACTCTGATTTTCAGTGGTTAAAAGGTCCAAAAATTTTGATTTAAAGGTGATGAAAGATGGCACAAAAAGCTTCACAAGCTAAAGAACAAAAAGGGAAGACAACCCCCTAACTCACCAAGACTCAAACTACCATTTTGATGCCTCAAAAATTTTTTTTTTATACTTCAAAAACAGCCTTAAAACAGTTGAAAAAGATAGCAAAACAAATATGCACAATAAGCTTATGTGAGGTAAGTGCAATACCTTTGAAGCAAAGTGCAATTCAGCCACCAACTTAAGCTCAAATCCCCTTCCAAGGCTCAAACAAAGCTCCAAGGGACCTCAACTCAAAGGTGAGAGTGTTTGGTTTAGGGTTGATGTGCTAAAGTGTAGAGAAACCAAGCAAGTGTATGCAAAATAACAAAAGAGAGAGAGAGAAAGAGAGAGAAATCTAGAGAGAGAGAAAGAGATTTTTAATCCAAAATTTCTAACCTTTTAAAATGGGGGAGGACACCCCCTATATGTAGAAAATCAAGGTTTGAGCTTGAATACATCCTACCATACACGTGTATGAAGATGCAATTCAGTGAGTAACAATTGGCACAGTTGGCAAACAAATATCTGAAAAAATGAGACTGGTGGCCGACCGACCACCAACATAGCCGACCGGCCACCGCTGATGGCCGACCGACCACCAACATAGCCGACCGGCCACCGCTGATGGTCGACAGGCACATGTTATGGCCGATAGGCTGTAGGGCTAGCCAACAGGCCACCCTCTCCTCCAGACTTGAAACAACAAGCTCTTGGTCCACAACCAAACACAAAGCAGATAAGGTTCAAAGGCTCTAAAAACAAGGTGCTCGGCCAAGAACTTCGGGCACTCAAGACGAACACGAGCATACAAAATCATTGAGTGTTCAAACGATGACGTCCAAGTCTTGAGGACGGTCAAAAATGAGGTGTCTACAATACCCTTTTTAAATTTCTATATATGTTGTAGAGATTTTAAAATAAATATAACCTACCACTCCATGTGGATATATCACTTTTGTCAAAAGAAGACAACTCATTAATATCAAATTTATCAAAATAAGACAACTAATCAACATCAAATTTGTCAAAAGATGAATTGTGATTAGCCTAAATTTTCAAAAAGTGAATAGTAAAGTTTTCAAAAATATTTTTTATTTAAATAATATTTAACAAATGTATCATACAATATATATTTTAAATAGATAATATTTTGTGTCAAATAATATGTATATTAAAAAATTCAAAATTTTCAAATAATATTTTAGACATCATCAAAATTAAACAATATGATTAACAAGCTCCAAGCCAGCTGTCCTTTTTCAGATATTTACAATGTCGACATCAAAATTCTATAAATACAGCACCTGTTCTCAGTGTTTGGGGTTAAGAAACTTAGTAAGCAAGCCTTTTTCAAAGATATCCAAACATTTCATACCCTCTTGATATAGATACACTAGATATACACCATTGAAGCTTGATTTTGAAGCTTTTTGCTGAGATTTTGACCACTATTTCAGATACTTGGAAGTGTTTAGCTTGTGGTTTGTGAACCAAGAAACTCTTCCTCTTCTCTAGAGGTTGATTTTTCAACTCTTTCCATTTCATTTTCTTTTAAGCTTCTTGTTCTCCATTTAAATATTTTTGTTTTCAAAATATTTTGGGCTTTAAAATGTGATTTAAACCTCGTTGAAAGTGGAAGGGGTGGCCACCATTCTATAGACTTGTTTTCTAGTGTTGCTCTCTTGTTGTTCTTCATGTTTTTGCTTCTTTTCTTTCATTTTCAGCACTGTTGTAGGTAGATCGTGATTAAACATGAACTGCATATATGTGTTTAAAGCTTATATAGATAATTTAATTCTTGTCTTGTCTCATATCTTTTTTCTTGGAAGATATTGCAAAGCTCTCTTATAGTTCTTTCTTTGTAGCATGAAAATGGATGTTTCATCCATGTTCCATGAGTAAGAAGATGAGCTTGCAATCATCTCTCCATATCTTTCATTTCTTGATTTTACTTAATTTAGTTTTGCTTTTGCTTTAAAGCTATATGAGAGCTTTTTTTATTAAGACCATTAGAGACTCTCTTCTAGTTCTTTTGAAGCATGGAAATTGAGGTTTCAATCCATCTTCCATAAGTAGAAAGAGGAGTCCCTTTGGTTTTCTTAATGATGAAACCTCTTGTGTATGAGCTTTGCCTCCAAGAATGGCACATTCTAAACCTACTCTCTCTAAGCTTGAGTATTCACTTATTCTTGTTTTCCATAAGATTCAGTGGGTTTTGGCCATATCTTTGATTATATCTTTCATAATTAGTTTTAGTTAGCTTTGTATCCATTTATTGCCATCCCATTGCTGCACTAATAATCATTTAATTATCCTTGGGATGTTTGATGATTTGTGAAGCAAACCTACTCTCTCATGGAGAATTTTCCATGACAAAAGAGAGAAGGAATAATGAACATTTGTTGGAAACCCCCTATTTTGCTCTGTTCCAGTTCTGATTGTAGCAGATCCTCCTCCAGAATCAATAGCCAGCCAGCCAGCCAGTCCCCTATATAGCCGACCACTTCTCTAGGCCGGCTGACCATATTTTTTTGTACGACTGTGGTGTTTTTTCAGTGAAACAAAGCAGATCCTGAGGCCCAAAACAGAGTCATTTTTCAAACTGTGAATAGAACAGCCTCTGGCAGTGAGCAGTGGGGGTTTTCAAATGATGTTCTAGGTTGTGCGTCCCGATTCCTCGTCTTTCGTTTAATATTAGCCACTTTGATTCGTTTGTAATTAATTAGTTGCTTTCATTCGGACTTGTAGTAATTATTTAGTTTATTCATTTGTGTTTGTAATAACCATTCGGATCCTTTTATGCGAGGGTAATTTTGTAATATTTGTATCTCTTCTAACCCCTATTTCTTTCTCCTTTTTACTTACATGCTTATCATAGTTGTATATAGCATTATGTTTTCATTTCATATCATTGCCATGCATTAAGGTTCGGTTCATCATTATTGAATATCATTGTCATTACTTACTTGAATACGTGCGTTACTGCATGCTTTGAGTTAATTTATAAGACATGTTAATAAGCCAAACCTAATAGTTGTATTCTTGTGTGTTTTGCATTAGTTATGTGCATTGTTAGGGTTATACATTTTTCTAATTATTTTATTTTTCTTTTTCTTTGTCTTACCTCGGAGTACTAAGTGAGTATTTTGGTTTTAGCATATTCATGTGTGTGATTGTTGCCATGCTTAACATCTTACCACGAGATTACGTGCTTACTCGAAATGAACTGTTTGAATGCCTGTGGATGAATGTTATTTTACTTGCATTGGGGATGATTTTGATCAAATGTATGTATGAGCTCATTTTTTTTTTTTCATTTTGAGTTGTGTGCACTCAAAATTCTTTTAACGAAAATCAAATAAAATCAAGTCATTTCCAAAGTAAGCGAAACAGTTTATACTTGTGTGCCTCACATAGTAAGTTAACATAATAAAATCAGAAAATGAGCATATAATGTACATAAAATTCACATCATGATTAGTAGATGCCGATCTTTGATCGGGTAAGTGGGGTGCTGAATTCATGACCTTTCCTTCTCATACCTAAGTTCCCGAACTGAGACAACTTTGGTTATGATGGACAAGTGGCCTTTAGCACAAGTCACAGAGTTTCCTAAATTTTCTAAAAATATTTAGGTAACGACTCTGAAATCTGGCTATACAGTCCACTTTTGGCATCTCTGATGATTAATGAATTTTCTAGGATTTGTCGGATTTGGATTCTTATTTGTTTTCTGTTTCACATTGTATTTGTGAAACCAAATTTAGAATCACGGGAGTCCGAACTGTAGGCCTATCGTACCTGCAGAGACTAAACCCCTCCAAGGAGCACGAAAAACCAGTTAAAGTTGGTTATGAAGAGTAATAAATTTAGGGTTTAGAAAGATGAAATATGTATAGTTAGAGGTGGGAGTGGGGGTGAGGGTGGGTGTCTAATATTGCAGAGTGTTAGTTCTTATTTAATAGGTGGGTGTTTCGATGTCTTTTAATGTAATTTTACTTAAAGGTATAATTGTAATAAAAAAATTATAAATTAGAGATTCCAAAAAATTTATGTAGGAGTTAATAGGGAAGCTTCTGTTTGCACATACTCATTACACTCTATGCACATCCTTCTTAATAAATAACTTGTTCGGAAGTAGCATTCCGAAAATTATCATTTTTTTCGACAGTAGAATTTCGATTTTTTTTTCATTTTTTTGACATTCAACTTGCGAATATGTTTATTTGAATTATGTGTGATATCCATAATAGGCCTTATTTGGTAGGGCTTATTTCCAGTTTATTTCAGTTTTTAGCTTAATTTAAGCTATTTTGATGTGTTTGGTTCAGCTTAACAATACGGCTTATAACTTTTTGTAAGTAAAAATTAACTTATTCTTTGAGTGGGGGAGGAGAAACTTAATTTATAAGTCAAAAATCAGCTTATGTTCACAGCTATAAGTTATAAGCTGTTAAGTTATAACACTTTCTCACAATTCTACCAAACGGGGCCATAGTAATTTCACTTGAAAATAAAATTGTAATAAAAATAATTATCATTAAATATGTGAACAAAGTGGAATGGATGTGTACAAATAAAAACTCCCCCGGTTAATAGTGGAAGCATCTATTTACACACACCAAATACCCTCTTTGCACACACTTAATGATATTTAATCTTATTACAATTTTATCCCTAAATGAAATTACTATTTTAGACATCTACCCAATTCAAAAGTCTCAATGCACACACATCCATCACGTTGAAGCTCCAAGTTCAGCACTCATTCATTAAGCTGAAGTCAATCATCCATCACGTTGGACTCACAGAGCATCACTTATTCTTCATTCATCATTGTTCTGGAGGATTTGCGTTGGAAATGAGCAGAGTCGGATTTGCCTGTGGAGGATATCCAAATGAGCATCACTTTTTTTTTTTTTTCCAGCGTCGTTCGGATAACCAGGGTCGTATTGTATTATTTGGTTCGGAAATTGTCACACCCCAAACTCGCCCCTAAAAGTTTGGGCATGACCTATTCGAAAATGGACACTAAACCTGTTATACCTATCATACGGGGCCTGAACGGAAGCATTTAATAATAATATAAAATACATAGAATAACATCCATTGAGCTATTACTAACATGCCAAGATCACATACACGTACTCAGCTCCTTTACTGAGCGTATAACTAAACCTTATTAAAGAAAAGGGGTTATATACATACATTTTCACTTGGATAGACAATTAACCAAAAATTTAACAAAACTTTACAGACATGCATGGGCTTGGTCCGGGTGCCTGGACACACTGAGGTTGACAAATGAAAGGCGATCATCAAGGGTTAAGACTGACCTCCAAGGTGGTCACCTACAGAACAGACATAACACAAAGTAAGCCAGGCTCAGTGAATAATAGTACATAAACAAAACGATGCTTAACTTGAAACATGATATGTTAATGCGTGTGAAATTGTAAGATTGACATAGTTAGTCTGATTCTGTATTAATTTCATAACAGCCTTAGGCCCAGTCTTGAAACATAATAACTTGAAACATAATATCTTGAAGCATAATGGCTTTAAGCCCTTGAATATCATAACATTAAACTTTCAAACGTGTTGCGTAAAGCCCTTGAAAATGTAGTGGCATAAAAGCCCTTGAAACATGTGGCACGAGGCCCTTGAAACATATGGCACGAGGCCCTTGAAACTTGTGGCATAAAGCCCTTGTAACATATGGCACTAAGGCCCTTGAGATATTGGCATAAAGCCCTTGTAACATATTGGCACTAAGGCCCTTGAAAGTGGCATGAAGCCCTTGAAAATGGCATAAAGCCCTTGTAACATATTGGCACTAAGGCCCTTGTAACATATTGGCACTAAGGCCCTTGTAACTTGTAATGACATGTTGCCCTTGAAAATGTATGTAAACTTGTACCATACTTAAGCTTGTAACATGCATAGACTTAAGCTTGTAACATGCATAGACTTGTAATATACTTGAACTTGTACCATGCGTATACTTGTAACATGCTTGAACTTGTAATAGACATGAACTTGTAACATGCGTACACTTGAATACTTGGAGACTTGTAATATACATGAACTTGTATATGCTTAGAACCATACTTGAAATAGAACATACTTGTCAAAGATAGAATAATTCACATCCTTATGCGGATCACATAATAATGTTAAACATTTACATGCATGTTATAGGTTCTTAACGACCTCAGGTCCATAAGTAACACCATAGAATAATCTCAATTTCAGACAGATACTTGGCTTAAAGATAAACATGATTCCATTTATGCACTAAGAACGACGTAGTTTACCTATAGATAATAAAGAATTAGTATTCGTTATTAATAAAACCGAGTTATTCCAAAGTCATACCGATGTAGACCAATCTTTCAACGTTCACATTGACTGTCAATCATCATAATGTTCGTGTAACATGTTTGTGTAACACTTACAAGAAACAGAGCGTTAGTGATAATAATTGTCAATGATAAATAAAATATATATCTTCGTACTATTACTCACAGTGCATTGGTGAAGCATTTAGTTCTCCCGAAGCATGTCCTACACACATATGAAGTCACACATTAATTCTTTAAATCATTTCCCCTAATTTCCTTTCTCATTTTAACATGATTTACAATGCCTATAACAAAGTTCATTCGTAAATCTTTTTAACATTATTTCGGAACATCTCAGAAATCCAATTAAACTTGTACACGTATAATTCAACCCACCAATTCCATAATTCTATTTTCAATTTGAGTAAAATCATTCTTTATCATCACAATTTAACCTAGGGTTTTCGAGAACATAAAGTTTGCCATAAAAATTCCTACTTCTCATACCATGACCTTACATCCCAATTTCCTCATTGATTATACATCTAAGGATCATACTCCACCACCTTAACCTATCAATTGGACCCTCAATGCTTCAAATCCGAAATCCCCAAATCCCATAATTTACTCTATATGCTCAAAAATACAAATTTGTACATCAACACAATGGAAATACCACAAATCTATCTCTTAATGTAAGTATTGAAGAGTATTAGAATCCTTACCTCAAGAATCAACAAAAGAGCAAGCTTGAGGAGAAACCTTCGCAAATCCAAGTTCCAATCGGTTAAAAACATTGATCTTTTCGTAGGCTCCATTCTTGATGTAAAAACCATGGTGGATTGTTACTCAAAATAGACGAAATCAAGGTTTTGAGGCTAGGGTTTCGGAGGATTTCGGACTTAGGAGAAGAGGAAAGAAGAGAGGGGAAAGAAAATGTAGAAAAAGATCTCAAAATCCCATTTTTTAAGCTGCTGTCCCGAAAACTCCGCTCGAGCGGACCTATTCCCGCTCGAGCGGACCTACTCACAGCACAGATTCCAAAACTTCAAACAGGTGTAACTCTCCCATCCGGACTCCGTTTTAAGTCGTTCTTGTGTCCAAATTGAAGCCCCGGAAATAAGCTTTCCAATGGTTCTAACCTCATATCCAAATTCAAAGTGTGGACAAAGAAAAGGGCAAAAGAGTGGCAGCTGTTCGTAAACGAATTATTCAAATTAAGGTTTTTTGGTCCAATCTTACTTTACCATCATATTATCATCTCAATCAATACCCCAAAATAAGGTAAGAACATTTCAAATATACTAAGAAGAACGTCAAAAATGAGCCCACATGCTTCAGAATCAAACTTAACCAGGCAACCCGCTCGAGCGCGCAAACCAACAAAGCCGTTCGCTCGAGCGTCAACTCTCCCGCTCGAGCGGGAAATCACAACTGCCAGAACCTCAGGCTGTCTGCAAAATTGCTGGGAACCCCAAAAGTCCGCTCGAGCGGCCACTCCTCCGCTCGAGCGGAGGGAAGAATTTCTGGGTCGTCACAGAAATCTACAACCGAAATAATTATTTACTTTCGGAAGTTGTTGTCCGAACAAAGTTATTAATTTCGGAACTTGTTGTCTGAACAAAGTATTTAAATTCGGAAGTTGTTGTCCGAACAAAGTTAACCTTTACAACATTCAACTTTCGAAATTTAAAAAAAAATTCGGATAACTACTTCCGAATGAAGTAAAATTTTGTTTTCCCATTTTATATTCCAAATTTGCAAACTGCAAACTAAATTTACAGTTTCGAATTGCAAATTTATGTTTATAATGCCATTAAAAATTTGTAATGTTATACAAAATGTAAATGTTTAAAAATTTGTAATGTCAATTCACATGGATTTTATGTTTCGAATTGCTCACCAAATGTAAATGTTTGATAATAAGAAAATATCACTTACAAAATCAACGGCCATTGTTATCATTCCATTCTAAAAATAAAATGTCATTACAATGTCATTACAATACCATTGTTGCCATTCCATTGTAATAAGAAAAATGTTAACCACTGTTACCATTACAACAATATCATCTTACAAAAATTACCAAAAAAAATTCATCAACACGCAAATAACATGTCACGACCTCATCCTCGCCCACGCCCTTGTCCCCGTTCATGGTCAACATCCAATTCACGACGTCGTCTATTTGAAGCAGTAGGTGGGACACGTTGTTGATATTCAAAATCCATATTCTCTGCAAAAATTAATATACCCAAAAAAAAAAAAAAAAAAAAAAAATGATTCAAAAGTATTACCATGGATGCTTCAATGGGTACTAACATGGATGCTTCAAATATTGAGATTACCACAAATGTAAAATAATACACAAAAGAAGGGAGGAAAAAAAAAAAAAAAAAAAACACTGTTCAGAAGTTGCAATCCGAAAATATATATACTGTTCGGAAGTTGAAATTTGAAACAAAAAATTAATTTCGGAAGTTGATTGTTGTTTGAATTTAATGTATTCGGAAGTTGACTGCTGAAATAATCAAAAAGTTTCGGAAATCTACTGTTGAAATAAATCATCAATTTCGGATTCCTACTTCCGAACAAATTCCTCAATTTCGGAAACCCAGTTCCGAACGGTTTGTTCACGATCCGTGGGTCTTCGTTCGTTTTCAAAATGAAAAAAACAAAACAGCTTGGTGGATGAATTGCTTCAATGTATTTGCACACCTGGGTTGCACATGGTAAGCTTCTATGTGATGGAATGCTTCAATGTATTTGCACACGGTAAGCTTCAATGGGTGTGTATATCCTCAAGGTTGAAAATGGAGCTCAGCTTCAATGGGTGTGTGTAGCTGGGTTTGGAGTCGGGGGTGTGTGTGTGTGTGTGTGAGGGTAGATGTGGAATGAACTGTGTGTGTAGTGAGTAAACTAATTAGGAATTAATTTTTTTGGTGTGTGTAATGAGAAGGATGTGCAAAAAGAGTATTTGGTGTATGTAAATAGATGGTCCCGTTAATAGTAATACTTTTTAGAGAAAAGATTTGTGCCTCGAAAAATTTGTGCCCCGAATGCCCCGAGAGAGAGAGAGAGAGAGAGAGAGAGAGAGAGAGGAGGCTCGCAGCCGGCCGCCCCCTGGCTTTGCTTCGCCGCCTCCGCCGGCCATCGCCTCTGCCCGATCGTCGAGCCCCGCCTCCGCCGTCGCCCTCCGCCGGCCGTCGCCTCTGTCCGATCGTCGCAGGCCCGCCTCCATAGCCGTCTCCGCCTCTGCTTCGCCGCCTCCGCCCGCCTCCTGCCTCTTCCCCCTGCATCTGCCTCCGTCCCCTCGCCCCCGCTTTCTCCCCCGCCTCTGCCTCCCCTCTCTTTCTTCTTCTCTCCTTCTTTCTTTCGTCTTCTTCTGAACTTCTGATTGCAAAAAAAAAAAAAAAAAAAAACAAGCGACGTCGTTTCGGGGCATTCAGGCGAGCTCGATTCGGGCTCTCAATCGCGGTTGTACTTTTTAATATAAGACACTGTGAAATGACCAAAATATCCCTACATACACAAAAACTTATCTGTTCAAAAATCTCTCCCCTCCTCCTCCTCTTCCTCTCTCTATCCTAGGGTTTTCTCCCTCTCCACTGTCTCTCACTCTCGTCACCACATATACCGCTGCCCCCATCTCCGCCGCGGCGGCAGCGGTAGCGTCAGTGGCAGTGGCGAGTTTTAATGGATCTGGTCGTACTCTTTCGATGGCTCCGAAATCGTTCATGAAAGCAATGCCTCACGCTCCACCGATCTTCCTCTTAAGGCTTCTCCACCTGCTCGCCGCCATGACTCTGAAGTTCATATCCATGAAAGTTAGAGAGAGAAACTGTGAGGTTCATATCCATGGAGGAGCACCACCGCGACGTCGATGCTGGTACTAGAGGAGCAACACCGTGACGTCGGAGGCGGCATTTTGGAGCGAGATATCGGCGCCGAAGCTGGCGAGAGTAAGGCGGCGAATGCATCGCTGAGACGGAAGGCCTAGGCCTTCGAATCCTCAGAACTTGAATCCAACAAGTAGCAGAGATTGAGCAACAAAAGAAAAAAAAAAATCCAAAGGGTTTCGTTAGAAAACAAGTCAGAAATTTTCAGATCTATTTTTTTTCCTTTTTTCTAGAGAGAGAGAGGGGGGGGGGGGAGGAAGACGAAGGAGGGGTTTTTGTGTTCTTGGTGGTTTCTGGGTTGTTGAAGAACTGTGTTGTGGGAGATGAGGTAAGAGGTGAAGAAATAGCAGGAGAGAGAAAACCAGAGAGACGCTGGTGGGTTTGTTTTGTATTTGTTTATTTATTTATTTTTTTCTAGACCCTTAGTAGGGATGAAAGCAGGGATGTAGCAGCACTGTATTTTTATACAGAGCTTCTCCTCTACCATTTTTCTCAAAAAAATGCTTCTCTCTCTGGGTCTCTATTGATCAACGTCACGAAGTTCTGTCGTTTTCCCCTCTGCTTCCCTCTCACTCTCAGTGCCTACGGTTTGTGCATTAGGGCACAATGCCTCTAGCGATTTTGGGACCATTTATCTCAATTTGATCAGGCATCTCTCTCTTACTGTTCGTGATTTTCTGATCATATAATCTTCATTTTTGTTGTTCCCAGTTTATGTATTGCTCTCTGTTTGTTTATATGTGTTTCAACTTCCATCACAGGCATTTGAAGGTTAGCTTCTAATCCCACTCTTTTAGGTTGTGTTTGGTGTATGGATTTGGGGAGGTATTTATAAAGGGAAAGGAAAATGGTGTGCAAAATTAACTGTAAGTATATTTTATTACATTCTAATAACCTATTTCCTTTCCCTTTTCAAATTTTTCTCCAAATCCTTAAACCAAACACCGCCTTAGTTTTACTAATTGCTAGTCATCCTTGACATTTTTTTAATAAAAAATGAAAAACATTTTATTATTAAATGTTGATGGAAGGATTACATGAATAAGCATCATGTATTCATGGTCCAAGCCAAGCATGTATAATTGCAAAAAAGAAAGAAAAAAGAAGCAAAAAGTTGACAAGCTGCCAGCCCTTGACATGAAAAAAGAATCAGCAAATATACTCACATCATATGCTGAAGAATAAAATCCTCTGGGCATGTTTTATTAGTAGGATTATAGCATAGAATTGGGATTGTTGGTCCACGGACTCACAATTACATGTTTGATTGCAAATTTTACTAACCAGATTACATGTACATCAGACATTGAATAAAAAAAATAAATACATAATAAATGATTATTTAACTAATTTAATTAGAAAACTAATCCTACACTAATTCATGGGATTATTAACCCTTTCAATATTAATCTTGTTAATCAAACAAGGCCTCTCTGTTTGCTTTTATCCAGAATGCAGCACTGTCCTTTACTAGATAACCACCTCTGGTTGAAGATAACTTCATTTCTAGTTAACCATAAAGTCCAAATAACAGGAACAAAAACAAAAAACAAAACAAGGATTCCTAGATTAATTTCATCAAATCCTTAGAGAAGTTTCAAAACTACCAAGATCCTAACATCTCCAAATTCATAGGATAGGACATATACCCAACAGATACCCCTCCACTATACTAATTCACCCCAAACTCTCCTCAACAGAAAAGATAGAGTGAGTTGAAGCCTTATTTTTAGAGTTACAAAGCACAAAATATGTATGTTAACAAACTGAAAATCTGTATGTTTGGTATAAAGGCCTTCCAAACAGCTTTATTAAATGCTTATTATTAATTGAACCTCCATGCATCACACTTATTCATCAGAGTTCTTCAATATTAAATGCTTGTCATTAATCAAACTTTTATTTGGTACTATCTCTTGTCTTGCTGTAGCTATAATTCATGTTTTTGATCAAAAAGCCAGAGCTTATTACAATCTGCAAGGGCTTTGACTACTGAGACGTCAAGTAAAGAATATACTCAGGTAAATATTAGGTATGCTTGTAGGTTGATTTCTTTCATGAGGGAGTTCTGAAACTTATTACCTTTTCTCAAAAAGGGTTTGTAGACCTATTGCCAAATGGTTAGGATGTGAGACTTTGTTAAGTTAATTTGTTAATTGAAAGCTTTTCTGTCTTCTATTAACTTTTTAGAAAAAGTACTTACTGTCAAGTCTAGACATGTTATACAAAATAGCACAGGAATTACTTCAATTTTTTTTTTCACAACATAGAAACATAAAGTCATCAAAACCTGACTATGTGAAAGTATTTTGTTCATGACAATGAGTATGATTAATTTAATGAACCCTTTTTTTTTTTTTAATAACTCTTTGTTGTTAATTTGTAATTCTATGTTCAATGAGGACTTTTTTTTTTTTTTTTATATATATAAATTTTCTAGATGCATATCTGCACATGTATGTATGTATTTATATTTGTAGGTGTATACATGTGTATAGATATGTAGATGTACATTCTTCTCTCTGCTGGGATTATATCGTGTGGGATCCATTTTCTATTAAAGTGATGAATTGGAAAAATGAGTTGGTCTAGATGCTTTGTTAGAAAAACTAAGAGGCTGCCAAAATTGGATTTTGGTTGCCTAGGTATTTTGTGAGGTCTTTGTGGGAACTAAGCACGTCACATCACATGCACATTCTGTGCCCAAAATTCAAGGATTAGCGGATGTGACCAGCCAGTAACTTATCTGTTTAATGCATTTTGGAAATAAGTATTTCTCTTTGTTTGGATCATGAATGTAGTGATTTATAGAGGGAAAAGCAAAGGGGTTTAGGGTTTGTCACATTTCCCTTTTTCTTTTTCCTTTTCACAAATTCTACTTAAATCCAAGATCCAAACATCTTTAATTTTAAGAAGAAATCCAGAATTGCAACATTGTTTGCAAATAATTTCATTTGGAAGCAAAGAAACCATATGGTGCACAATCACTTTTAATTTGTAAAAATATGCCGAGAAGAGATGTAATGTACCATACTTCATTCAAAATAAGAGAGGCTGGTTCAAAATTGTTACTTGGACTAGCAGATTTAATGATTTGCTGATTAACTAGGTTGGTTGATCTATGTGTTAAGTTCACACCTTGATGGTGAAGCAACATGCTATTAAGAGTAGTGTTGTTGCTGATAATAGTTGAATAGCAATAATATTGAGATAATACTGATTTGCGTTCTTTTATTTATTTATTTATTTTAAATAGCTTCCTTTATCCATTTTGTGCTTGTCAAAATTTAAAACATTGTTTTTGCAATGTTTCATTAATGGTTTTTTTTTTTGTTCTTCCCCTTTTCTCTTTTTTCTTTTCCTTGAAACATCATTTCAAACTTTACATTCATATGTTTAACTTTTTGCTCTATTTCCCAGTTTTACTTTTTTTTAGTCTAGAGTTAAATTATATAATTATGTTTTCTTAAATTTGCAGAATGGAAACAAGGGAAAAGACTTCTAAAGGATAAAAGCTTGAAGCTCTCCATCCCAGGCATCACAGGCTAGCTCCCAAACCCACTCGTTTTACTTTTGCTAGTAATCCTTGACCTTTATATATATAATATCAATAGAAGAAAAAAAAAACATTTTATTAAATAAAAATCAAAAATAAGAATTACTAGTAAAAAAGAAAGAAACTAGAACCAAAAAGTTGGCAAGCTGTCGATCTTTGACATGAAAAAAGCATCACCAAAACAACTTTCTAATACACTATCTTATCCTCCCAAGCTATGTCATCCTCTGGTTTTATCCATGTGTTGGTAGATTCATGAATTTCAAGTGATCATCAATGCTTAAGAATAAACCCTCTATGTTTGCTATATCCAAATGAAGCTCTAACCAGATTAGGAATGGCAACGGGGCGGGGCGGGGCGGGGCCGGGGATGACCCTCCCCGTCCCCGATCCCCGACAGTAACAAAATCCCCGGCCCCGGCCCCGATCCCCGGCGGGGAACCCTTCACCTCCCCCGTCCCCGTCCCCTAACGGGGTTCGGGTTTCCCCGACCTCGAACAATCCCCTACGAATCTGTTCAACACACATACAAACACAAGAACAAAAAAAAAAAAAAAAAAAACTATATGTACACAGATCTGTTCAACACACACACATTCAACACACACACAACAGATATAATATTCTTCATCAACAACAACATACAACAGATATAATATAGATAACAACTTGGAAAAAAAAAAATTTGTTCATCAATCAACAACAGATATATATATATAAAGAGAGAGAGAGAGAGAGAGGGGGGTTTCACGATCTGTCCATGGTCCGTTGATCAAGACATCGATCGGTGGCTTCATAGTCCTGGTCATGGTCGTGGCTTCAGATCGGTGGCAACGGAGGGATCGGTGGTGATGGTGGCTTCCGATCAGTGGCTTCACGGTGGTGTACGACGACGGTGGTAGCGAGAGAGAGAGAGAGAGAGAGAGAGAGAGAGAGAGAGACGCTGCGAGAAAGGAGAGCGGTGAGTGAAGAAGATCGGCGGTGGAGGGGAGTGGCGAGTGAAGATCAGCGGTGGAAAAGAGTGGTGAGTGGAGATCGGCGGTGGAGTAGAGAGAGAGAGAGAGAGAGAGAGAGAGAGAGAGAAATGAGGGATTCTTTTGGGTGTACAAATGAGGGATTCGAAATAAGAGAAAAAGGGGCTGAGAGAGAATGAATGGTTTATAAATATAATATATAATATATATATACGGGCTACCTTCGGGGATAATTCAGGGCCGGGCCGGGGCCGGGGTCGGGGTTGGGAAACCTATCCCCGTTCCCGGCCCGAAAATTATCGAGGATTTAATTTTTGATACCATCCCCGGCCCTGCGGGGAGTAATTTTCGGGAAAACCGTTCTAATCGGGGTCGGGGGGTCGGGTTCCCGTCGGGCCGGGTTTGAATTGCCATCCCTAAACCAGATATAGGATGGCTAAAGAATAAAAATAATGCAAGAGAAAAGAATAAACCACACCCAAAAGAAACGAAAATAAACCCTAAACTCAATACCAATAGTCTCAATTCATTATTCATAGCTAAATAACCCTACTACATAATAGCCTATTCATAGGCATCTAAAAACCCTAATTAAACACTCCAAATAATTAAATCCTAACTAATAACCTACCTAATATTCTAATAGTGTAATAATTCCTAAAATTTTAAATTTCCAAACTTGCTTGATTCTTTCCTCATCTGACACCTTTTTGGTCCACATCAATGAGATTTTGTGAATGTGGAATGTTTAACGTTAATTATTATGGGTTGTGGAGTGTCGTAGGCAAGGGGCATTTGCTAGTCCATCAATAGCACAGAGTATTTTGTTAACTAATATTTTCAATTATAATGATTCAGATGTTTAAATAAATTTGACAAAGATGCATACCTAAAATTGTGTTGGTAGTTATCAAAATTATTATTTTATCATAGCAGTTGTGAATTTTAATTCGTCATCAAATTTGTTTTCAATGTTGCTATAAATCTAAAAAAGGAGACCCAATAAGACTCTATCAAATTTCAATATAATTCAAGTAAATTAGACTGAAGTTCATCACGACCTTCTATTCTTCAAAAAAAAAAAAAAAAAAAAAAAAGAGAAAGGAAAAGAAAAGAAAAGGAAAGTTGTTGATGCATGCCCAACCATTGCTGCTCTATCTGCAAAAATGTTCAGGCTTTTTATAAAATTTAAACAAATTTGTCCCATACAAAGTCCCAAACATAATATTTTGTATTTCATGATCGTAGCACCTCAACTGCAGTTAATCACTTCCAAAAACACATGGCCAAGTTCAAAACACACAACGAAATGCCAAAAAAATAGGAGGATGAACCAACTGAAAAATGAATATTGATCTGCAGAAGAATCAGGCAAGTCACAACTTATCTAATTAACCAAACTAGAAATGACAAGAGATCGAACATTCTAAAATCCTCTAAAATATGAGTGGAAGAAACTAAGAAAGATCCAAATGGTTGTCCCTTGCATAAATATAATTCTGAATGGAAGATTATCTAAATAAGACACACATCTTGTACTGTGTCTTTTCAACACAAATATAATTCTGAATGGAGATTATCTAAAGAAGATGTATCTACTACATAATGTATTCTATCTTTTCATTGGACAACTCAATAATCTACCCTCTAGATCACAATTTTTTTTTTGGGATGTGATACCATACATAACATAAATTTGTGCATTTCATTCATGCTCAAATACACTAGCAAATAAAACAATAAATAATCGTTTAGTTTTTTTTTTTCTTCTATAAAACTCTTTGAATTCTAGTGTGTAGTAAACTCATACGCTAGATTGTTTCAACGAGTAAGTGAACGGTTCAGATCATGGAGGTCGGCCCCAAAATGGGCCTATCAAGCCTAAACACTCTCTCAAGTTAAGGTAGCTAACTTGAGAGAATTCAAATCCCTAAGATTACAATATCAAATGGGATAGAGTGCACATAGCATCATAGCTAAACCTCCCATCCCAACTAGAAAGAAACAAATCATGTACAACTACCCTAACCTAAACCCAAGAAAAATGTAGTCAAAAAAGTCAAGGAATGGTTTGGCAAAAAAAAAATGGCGTCAGAGAAACAATACACAACATGGAAAATTTTACAATTTTGATTATTAATATATATAAAGTTTTCTATTGATTTTTAAATAATTTTGCAAAATTACACTGATGTGATAATTTCCCTAAAAAAAAAAGTAATTTTTGTTAAAAAAAAGTCAAAAAGCAAAAAAACTACAGTAATAAGCTAATTTGCTATCAGTTAAAATAATCATATGTTACATCAACTTTTTCACTAAAAAAAAAATAGTTTATTTAATAATTTCTTAGATATATTAACTTTTTTATCTCTTAAAAAATCTAAAAAGTCGCAAAAAAGTTACCTCAAACCAACTCAAAAGTTAGAATCAACAACACACCATAAAATTAAAAATAAAAATAAAAAACAGAAACAAAACAAAAACAAAACCGAGACACCCATTACATCCAAGCATAAACAGATTGGAGCTCAAAGAATATCAGACAATGTCAACAAATTCAACAATGACACAATCAATTGGGAAACTTTGTGTAAATCTATCAAAGTGAGACTAGTTCTTTGGATTAAGTACAATATCAGACAGGTGGATGATTCTATTAATGACCTGATTTATAGGTTGAATTCCATAAGGGGAAGATGATGTAAGGCTCGAACAGTGAGTAGGTGCATTGCTATGTGTTGGGTGTATGGCAGTGAATCCTTTTCTGCTTGTAATTGCCTCCTTGATTAATTCTCTTTAATCATTGGGTTGTTGCCTTGTGGTTTGTGCTGCAAATGATTGGACATGATGCTTTGTGCCAAACTAGTTGGGATGAAGTTTTTGTGCTTTTATTTTTGGATTTTTTTCTTTATTGATGTATGAAGTAAGGTTTTGCTTTGATTTGTTATCAATAAAGTTCATTTTGGAAATAAATAAAGAAAAAAAGACACCAGACAATACAATCATCAAAATAAAGAAAACTTAATGCTCATTCAAATCTTAAACTAATAAAAATAAGTGCACATAACTCATACACCCACTTTCTCAACACCACAAGTATCTATACTATTATATTGTCTAAAAAAAACACTGGACATTAATCTACTATTATTTGGTTAAACAATATTCGATTATATAATACAGAAATTGCTCCACATTTTCTGGATATGATAGTCTCGATAGGACGACATTCTTGTCTTGGAAAGACTTGAATTACGAATAATTTTGGTATACTTGTTTAACCCCAACGCATACCCCATGAATTTTGTATCAACCACAAGTTGTTCACTATGTCCTTATCAATACCACATTTGATAAGCAAAATGGCAGGATAGTCTGGCTTAACACCTCTAGTTTAAAATTTCATAGATGATTCATATATACCCTACCATACAAATAATAATACATAATCACTTTATAGTTTTTGAACGGTTCAATGATCAAAACAACTGCACCAATAGGTTGTTTCTTGCATATTTTATCCCATCATTATTTTCTTTGTCTAAGTTCTTGAAGCTTTCAATCAAATCGGGCTTTTTATAACCAAAATAAATAAATAATAAGTTAAAGCAAAAAGGTCGTAAAAAAAATTATGAAATATATATATACATTTATTGTATCATTCTTTTTATCCTGACATTGTTGTTTTTCGGCTTTGAATGAGTAATCAATCTAACGCCTTATGCCATATTGTTTGGCATACCGAAAATCTTCATTGATCGAGTAGATATAACATGTTTCATTTTCTTTATCGACGTAATTTATCAGTTCCTATGGTAATAATTTATATAGCTCATGTTATATAGTGATTCAATAGTTGCGCATTATCGTGACCTTGGTTTTTCCAAGCCAACTGTGCGGCTTTGACACCCTGCCTACCTAAGTCAACTTACTTGGAAGAGAGATGGGAAAGATTCACACAAGCTCTTGTAGAATGCTTTGCTTGGTAATAACTTGGATTACACTTCCCTAATATGGTTTGGCCAAATGAGGTATCCCTTTATATAGGCATCCTAGCCTCTTAGGAACAATCTAGAATATACAATTAATGTTTTCCATTCTTAGAACTATCTAGAATCTATGGTAAAATATATTGGGCGTTTGGCAATAGGTTTTTTTTTGGCTTTTTAGGCTTAAATAGCACTAAAAGACAAAATAGACAAAGATAGTCAAAAAGATAAAATGTCATATCAAACCCATAATCAATTTATTTTTTCTCTCACAAATATCACATTTAATTACAAAAAAAAATCTAACCATGCCAAATACACTATTTTAGCCTACTAAAATAGCTAAAAACTAAAATAGTCTACTAAAATAGCCAACTTTCCAAACACCCTTATTATATACAAGAGAATTATATATAATATTCCCACAAGCTCTCAAGTCTTTAGGAAGGTTTCAGAATCCTCTCCATTAGCCTCAATGGCTTGAGCCCTGCTTTGGTTGTGATTTTGTACTTGGCAGACTATAGCCTAATAAGTTGGCAATAAAAACAAAAACAAAATTGTAGAATAAATTTATTAGAAAAAGTATTGAGATTTAATTGTCTTATTACAACGATGTTGATTTTGAATTTCATTTAAGAAACGTACTTTGAATTTCATTTAAGAAACGTACTTCTTTCCACTTAACGCATGTCGCAATATTAGAAGACATAGCCTATACATCAAAATAAAAAACAAATTGAATAATTACAGTATAAACTTGACATAATCAAGATGTGTACAAATTTAACCAATAAATACTTTTGCAAGATTCAAACCTAAAAACACCCATTACCACTATGTTTATGCCAAATCTTTGCAATTCATTCTTTTATAGTAACTTTATTCAAACAAGGTTTATTTATTTATTTATTTGATTCACAAAGGAGATAAATTTTATTATTGGAAAAATGAAAGAACAAATAGTTTATAAAGAATATAACACCAATTACCAAGTTAAAGGGGACATGTTGCATCATAGCAAATGCATTCTAATGAGATTGGTATCTGAAAGTCAGCGAAATCATATGCAATCCCGAAACTAAACGCAAAGTAGTAGGCAAGATGCTAACAAAGAGAAAAAGGTAATCCGCAAGGGCAAGTGAATATAAAAAACACGAAACAAAGAAAAATCACCCATAGGTAAATAACATATAATGTATCAAAAAACACTAAACAAAGAAAACTCGGCCATATGCACCTTATTACATATTTTTGTGACAAATATTGCGTAATTTTTTGATAAAGTTACAACAATTGTAGTTCAAAAATGAATTATGCATTTCAAGTGTTACGCATTTGTGGTTCAAAACTTTTAGATGAAAATGCAAAAAATTGTCACAAAATGCGTAAATTCATTTATGAACTATAAATTGTTGTAACTCTATAAAAAAATTACGTAACATTTGTCATAAAAAGATGTAATAAGGTGTGTATGATACACATCTTTGAAGGGTGTGTACTGAAGCGATTTCTACATTATATGCCATTTACCTATGGATGGGTTCTCTTTGTTTAGTGTTTTTGGTATTCAATTGCCTTCGGGGATTGACTCTCTCTTTGTTAGCATCTTGCATGCTACTTCTTCTGTGTTTGGCTTCGAGATTGTATATGATTTCGTTTGCTTCAAGTACCAATCTCATTGGAATGCATTCGCTATGATCCAACCTGTCCCCCTTAACTTGGTTCTTGGTGTTATATTCCTTGTAAACCGTTTGTTCTTTCACTTTTCCAATAATAAAATATATCTTCTTTGTGGATCTAAAAAATTAAACCTATGGTTTAGTCCTTGTTTGAATAAAGTTACTATAGAAGGATGAATTACAAAGATTTAGCATAAACATAGTGGTAAAAGATGCTTTTAGGTTTGAATCTTGTAGAAAGTATTTATTGATTAAATTTGTACAAAGCTTGATTATGTCAAAGTTTATGCTGTAATTATTCAATTTGTTTTTTATGCTGTAATTATTCAATTTGTTTTTTATGTTAATATATAGTCTATGTCTCTTAATAATGCGATGTGTCAATTGAGGAAGGTTTCTTAAATGAAGTTTGAAATCAACGTTGTAGTAAGATAATTAAATCTTGATACTTTTTCTAATAATAAATTTATTATACAATTTCATTTTTCAAAGATACATGCTTTGTTTTTGTTTTTGTTGCCAGCTTCTTGTTGGGCTATAGTTGCGTGTTATTACAACCCACTGAGTTGCCTACACAAAATCCCAACCAAAGGAGAGGCTAATGGAGGATTCTGGAACCTTCCGAAAGACTTGCGAAGTTGTGGGAATATTTTATATAATTCTAGATCTTGTATATAATATTTTAGAATAGATTCTAGATGAGGTTGTGGAAGGCCCTGAGAGGATTTCACACACAACCTTAATTGTTCCTAGGAGGCTAGGATGCCTATATAAATTGTTTGGCCAAACCATCTAAGGGAAGTGAATACAAAGCAAAGCATCCTCCAAGAGCTTCTCTCTCTAGAAAGTGTTTCGCTCTCTAGAATTCCTCAAATATGTGTGAATCTTTCCTAGTTTTTTTTCAAGTAGTCTAACTTAGGTGGAAATCAGGCGGGTGTCAAACATCTAAGGCCGCACGGTTGGCTTGGAAAAACCAAGACCGTGACATTGCGCAGTTATTGAGTCATTATATAACATGAGTTATATCAGTTAGCACCACAAGAATTGATAAATTGCATCAAGAAAGAAAATGAAACGTGTTATGTTTGTTCGATCAATGAAGGTTTGCGGTATGCCAAACAATATGGCATAAAACGAGAGATTGATTGCCTATTCAAAGCCAAAACCAACAATGCCTGGACAAAAAGAAGGATACGGTAAATGTATATATCAATATATATATATTTTTGTTTTATGATTTTTCTTATAACTTTTTTGGTTAACTTATTATTTATTTATTTAGATTAAATAAAGCCCAGTTGGATTGAAAGTTTCAAGAATTTAGACGAAGAAGATGAGGATGAGATAAAGTAGTAAAGAAACAGCCTATTGGTGCAGTTGTTTTGATCATTGAACAATTCAAAAACTACAAAGTGATTATGTATTATTATTTGTATTGTAAGGTATATATGAATCATCGGATGAAATTTATATTGGAACTGTTAAGCCAAACTATCATGTCATTTTGCTGATCGGATGTGGTATTGATAAGGGCATATTAGACAACTTCTGTTTGATGCAAAATTCATGGGGTATGTGTTAGAGTGTAAATGTCTTCCTGAGAGAACAATGTCAACCTATCGAGACTATTTTATCCAGAAAATGTGGAGCAATTTTTGTGTACTATATGATCAGAAAATAGTAGATTAATGTAGTAGGTCGTCAAGTGGTTTACAATATAATAGGGTAGATACTTGTGGTGTTAAAGACAACATATTTGTATGAATGTGTGCACTTATTTTTACTTGTTTGAGGTTTGAATGAGCATGTAAGTTTTCTTTATTTTGATAATTGTGTTGTCTGATTTATTTATTTATTTTTATTTATTCATTCCTATTTTATTGATAAGAAATCAAGGTGAAATCTTACCTCATACATTAATAAAGAACAAAATCAGGAAATCAAAGTACAAAACTTGCATCCCAACTAGGTTGGCACAAAGCTCATGTCCATAATTTGCAACACAAACTGCAAGGCAACAAGCCAATGGTTAAAGAGAATTTAACCATGAGGCAATTATAAGCAGAAGGATTTCACTGCCATACACCCAGCCCATAGCATTACCCATACTCACTTTTCAAGTTTTAAGCTCATGCCAAGGATGTTTAATCATCTTCACCTTATAGAATTCAATATATAAATTAGGTCATTAACAAAATCATTTACATGTCTGATATTATATTTAACCCCAAGAGCTAGTCTCACTTTGATAGATTCACACAAAGTTTTCCAATTGACTGTGGCATTGTTGCCATTGTCTGATGCTTTTTGAGCTCCAGTCTATTTATGGTTGGATGTAATAGGTGTGGATTGAAGAGACATCTCTCTGTCTTTGTTTTGTTTTTGTTTATTTTTTTTTTTCTTTAATTTTTTGGTGTTGTTGATTCTAGTTTTAGGGTGGGTTTGGGGTTAACTTTTTTGTGACCTTTTAGATTTTTTAAGAGTAAAAAAGTTAAATGTATCTAAGAAATTATTAAATAAATTATTTTTTTAGTGAAAAAGTTGATGTAGCATCTGATTATTTTAATTGATAGCTTATTAGTTTTTTTTTGCTTTTGGACTCTTTTAACAAAAACTAATTTTTTTTAGAGAAATTGTCACATTAGTGTTATTGTGCAAAATTATTTACAAATCAGTAGAAAAATTTATATATATTAATAATTAAAATTGTAATATTTTCTATGATTGTGTATTATTTTACTTTGACTCCCATATGTTTAACTGGCACTAAACCATTTTTTGACTTTTAGCCAACATTTTTCTTGGGTTTAGGTTAGGGTGTTTCTTTCTAGTTAGCAAGTTCGGATGTGGAGGTTTAGCTATGATGCCATGCGCACTCTATCCCATTTGGTATTGTAATCTTAGGGATTTGGATTATCTCAAGTTAGCTATTTTAACTTGAGATGTCTAGGCTTGGTAGGCCCATTTTGGGGCCGACTTCGGTGATGTGAACCGTTCACCTTTTAGTACTTATTGAATAGAATAGTCATGCAAAAAATTAAGATGATCAGATATTTACAAATATATATTAAAATCACATTTGTTTTTTAAAAAAATGGATGAGAATTATAATTTCAAGAGTAAATTATAAGAGAAGATTTTATTAGAGTACCTAATCTAATTTATCTTCTACAATATGATTTATTTAGTGTGAATTCTCAATGAACGTAATAATTATAAATGTGAATATTCATATTTCAACAAGTTGTGAATTTTTAAAGTGTAAAAGTTGGTGTGCATATTCATAGGTTTTTTTTTTTTAAAAAAAAAATTCATATTTTTCAAGCATTAACGTTTTTCTTATTCATAGTGTGAATATTCACACTTTTTAAAAAATCACATTTTTATTCACAAGAAGCGTAACATTCACATATTATATTTTATAAATTACAAAAATATTTAATAAAAATTTTGAACTCGCACTTTTTACTCTTCAAAAATATTTAATAAAATGCTTTTGTGCCAACCTTCTTGCCTAGAAGCTAGAAGGAATCAGTCTTAAAGGGGGGGCGAAGTGACGGATGAAATTCCTTTTTTGAGTGACTACCCTAAGAAATCGAACTTATGCTCAGTTCTCTTGTTCTTGTTTCATAAGCAAATGCGGCAACCCGGTGGTATAATGAGCTCTCTCTCTATGGATGTTGCTTCAGTCATTGATAGAGAGGAATCACCTAGCCTAGCATTAGAGCAGACTAGCTAGCCCTCCTTGGGCAGATTACTTTTCATAGCTATGTTTTGTAGCTTTGTTCCGAGAAGGAGACTTGCCTTATCAAATGCGGGATTACCTGTTGATGTGGTAGATGAGGTCTTTGCTTTTTCCTGTTAGAGAATGAGTTGCTAAAGAATGAGTTGTTAGCCTTATAGAATGCGCTGCACATCTATCATTCTATAGTAATGTCGGCTCTCTCAGGGTTGGTGGTTTAGTTGTAGTAAGGGCAGTAGGATTAAGATTGATTGAGTGAAGTAGGGTTCGGTGAAATATTAAATAAAAGTAGGACAGATCCCAACATCTATGAAAGAAGTCGAGTCTTTAGCCTTATATGAAACCCTGTCTTTCGAAAGGGGAATGAAATACAATGCCCTATCATTCATATGACACCAGGTCCAAGAGGGATTCTGGTGAATCTATTGGAATGGTGCTATTCATTGGATTTTTGATGGGGATGCATTGTATTTCAAAGTTGACCAAGAGTATGCATTGTATAACAGGGCTGGCTATGGTTGGGAGTCTCATGCCATTTTGCACATTGTTGACATATCTACAGTGCAACAACCTAATTCAATGTTTATGAGATGGCAACAGACTACTGACAAGCTGACACAAACCATTGGGTAGAATTTGCTTGTGTTTACATGGCTCGAAACATATCATCACGTTCTGCAACCAATGTCTTGGTGGCCCATCATTCCTAATTAGGTAATTTTGTAAACCATGTCACTTACCGGTTGTAACCCTCTACTAGTTGCAAAAATAAATTTGTTCATACAATTTAACCTCACTATTCTATATATAACAAAACGTGTTGGCCTGGTGGTCAAGTGCTGGAGTATGGGGTTGTGCTCCCTCTATGGTCTTAGGTTTGAAACGTTTTGGTTTAAACAATTTCTTGAGACTAGTTCATATGGGGCTTTACCCTGATTTTAATCGGGCTTCCTGCTAATGGATGTGGGATACAGAGCTATAAGAAAAAAACAAAATAAAACAATAATTGATTCCCTCGATTATATGTTATATTTAGTTCTCATAATTTGCTTGCAACCCATCTTTCTTTATATATATATATATTTAAAAGAAATGAAAGCTGCAATTTTTTTGTTGTGATTATGTGCATAAAAGACCCCATTTTAAGTTATCGGCTAGGGCCGAAGAACTCAAAGTTAGAAGAATTTTTTTTAAAAGAGAAATTGCCAACAAAAATATAATAAAACTCGCATACATATGGTGAGATTCATATATCTAACCTCTTTAAGGATTTGGCCAACACTATATTGAAATTTGAAAATTGAAATTATGGTAAGTCCTTCCCCAAGATTAAAATAAGAACATGATTTTAGCTGGGATTGGTTTCTCTCCAGTCTTAATTTGGATTGGAGGGGTTCCGTTTCGATGATCTGAACTATTCGTTTTATCGTGCTCTACATTTATATCATCCATAAAAAAAATGAGGTCAATCTGATATTCATAGTCCCTTCAGTTTATAAAATTTGTATCTAAAAAATTTAACAGTTAGTGTGTTTTAAAAATAGACCATCTATTTTTTTGGTTACAAATTTAATAAAATGAAAGGACTATGAATATCGAATTAACTTGATTTTTTTTTTCCGGATGATATACATGCATGATCCAATAAAAAGAACGGTTTAAATTGTCGAAACGGGGCCCGTAGTGAGCCCCACTAGTTTGGATAGTCCTCTCCAGTCTAGATTGGACTGGAAAGAAGCCTTACCTTGAAAGAAATGTCGCAGAAAACCATGACACAACTCAATTGTAGGAAAGAATGAAAATTTAAAAATAAAAATAAAAGAAACCAGAAGATCATTCCCACTCTGGTTAACTCAAAAATAAAAAAATATAGAAGAAATAAAATCAATACAAGTGATATCTAAAACTGATAGTGGAAATATTAATGTATTGTTTGGTTTCTATAATAACATTATTGCGAAGAAAATGTTTGATAATTTTGTGTATCAATGGGTTATTGTGTATATCAGAAATCGAATATAACATGATCAGAAAAATACTCACCAAAACTGTGAACAATAAAAATTAATATGATGGAAATTCAAAATCTAACGGATGGTGATCGAGTTTTGTGTTTGATACAATATGCTCAAGACGAAATTTCCCCCGCACCACAATCCTCACAAGTTTGCATAGACATCCATCACCCATGATGCAATGATCGGGAACCTCGCAGAAGTTACACTTCAATTTGCGAGTTTGGCAAACCAATGTAGTGCGGTACTCTCTTTAAGAGAAGAACATAGTGCAAAAAAGAGAAGCCAAGATGATTTCGATGCCAAATGAATGAAATGGAGGGTTGTCTTTATAGACGAATCCATGGTTCTTCGAATAGCCATTGTGACTGTTTGGATGCAAGAGAGACCTCTGCCATGGAAAAAGCTTCAATAGAACGGACATGATTGTTCTCAAAACGTGTTCAAATCTGGATCACATCCAATTTGGTTTTGATGCAAGTAAACAAAATAATAATAAATTTATTTGAATAAAAAATTATTTTTAATTTAAATAAATTTTTCTTGCAATCATGTTTGCTTTTTTGGAACAATTTCACATTCACCTTTTAATTATTTTGTGCAAGCTAATACAATTAATTAAGGAACAATCATTCTCAAACACAAGAGTATCGACTCAATGTAGTGAGTAGCAACCCACGAGAAGTATATAGTTTAGAAGTTCTTGTCTAACTTTATTGTAACTAATGACCTTTCCCACTACTATGATTCCTCATCATTTTCTACCCATACAGTAGAAAGTATATTGTATGCCTAAGTCTCGATTAGTTTTACCCAATGATTGTACATCATTTAACATAGAACCAACCATCATGTCGAGTATGGGATAGAACAAAATTTATCCAAGTATCTCACTGAAGAGATTGTGACTTGTAATTTCCATTTTGTTCACACATTTTAATTGATATAGAATAATTAGGCGTACCATATGTGGTGGCAGATGCTTCAAGGCTATCTTAGATCACTTTAGAAAAAGAAGAATAGACTACGCACGCGTAGGGGGCAAAGAAAGTCAGCTGTAGGGTGTTGCTTAGTCAGAAAAAAAAAGGCTATGTTTCCGGTAGTGGATAACAGTGGTCCACGCCGGCAGATTTTGTTTCTTGGTGACCGATCTTTCGAGTTTGAGGAGGTGTCGGTGGAATCGCTTGGCCGTCGAGGTGTGTCGATTGTTGAGCGGGGTCTTGGGCTTCGTCGAGCTGTAGTGGTATATTGGTTGGTGACGAGATTGAGGACGGCTTCGCAAGACCCCAGTGATTTGCGCTTTCTGGGTTGCCTTACTGGTGGCAGTCGGACTCTGGCTGTCTGGGTTCGTGGAGAGGAAAGTGGTGGTTCATCGTTTCAACTAGTGGTTTTGACAGGGAAGCAGAGGGAACAAATTTTTATTCCATTGTCGGATTATGGGGATGGTTGGAATGGCGTGGCTCTCGTCCTTGAAGGCTTTCGGTTGGCGTTTGCTGGTCTATGGTATGGCACGATTACATCACACTCTGAACCTTCGCAAGTAGCAACACGGGGAGGGACTGGAGGGGCTACGGCAGTACGGTGTACCGCAGAGTTAGACTGGTTCCGAATGTTGGACAGATCGTTGGTGGGTAAAGTGGGGCAGTTGGGCGGAAAAGGGATGAGTTTTGCGGCAATGTTTGATTGGGTTCAGCGTTGGTGGAAGGCATCTGGGATGGTGGAGGTGCGTCCAATCGGTGGTCAAGCTTTCTTATTTGTTTTCACGTCGCGAAAAGAGGCAGAGTGGGTGTTGGGCCGGAGGTGGATTGCTGATGGACGGGATTTGTTGTTGGAGTGGTGGTCACCCCTTGCTCTATGCTGTTCAAAGGACATATTGTCGCCGGCGAAGAGTGTCTGGATTCGAGTGCTGGGTTTGCCCCTTCGTCTTCGTGGGGACGACGTATATCGTGTTATTGGTGATCAGTGTGGTGGTTATGTCGAAGCGGAGGAGACATCTGTGGACCTGGGTGTCGTTCAATTGCGCATCCGCAGTTCTGAATGCATTCCGTCGTGTGTGGTTGTTCGGTGGGGATCATGGAGGTTTTCTTTACCAGTATGGGCGGAGGAGGGGCCTTCGGTGGAGTTGGGACTGCCGGCGATGGTGGGTGGTGCTACGAATGTGACGGATAAGGATGGGCTAGATTCGGCTCGATCGAATCGCGAAGAATTCCGAAGAATTGAGGTGAAGGAATATTTACTGTGATTTTGGGGAAGATGCTACGGTTAGGGCTGGACAGAGCCATCTGGGTCTTACCCGTTCGTTAGGGGGGTCAACAGAAGGCACGGGTGGGCTTTGCTAAGACTAAGTTTTAGAATGTTAGAGGTGGGCCCAAA
Organism: Camellia granthamiana; assembly: GCA_036172215.1. Taxonomy (NCBI): domain Eukaryota; kingdom Viridiplantae; phylum Streptophyta; class Magnoliopsida; order Ericales; family Theaceae; genus Camellia; species Camellia granthamiana. Next base: position 75,696,090 of record CM069913.1, on the reverse strand, counting down.
CAGAAGTGGGCTACTAAAAATTTATTTAATAATCATAGGCCTTTCTCTACACTTGTGAGCCCACGTTGGAATGGAAGGCCTACTACACAAATTTTACAATCGAGGGGGCCTTTTCAAACTTTGAGCCCAAGCAGGGTTGGAGGGGCCCAAACTGAGGCAGCCCAAGCTAACCCATATGTTAGTCGGGTCTTCTCCACGATACGTGATGGTTTCGGGCCGAATCCGTTTGACGGGTCGTCGCCGGTGGCATGCGTGTCGATGGGTCTTATCGACCGGTTGCCGACTGGTCCTCGGCAGTCGTCCAGCTTGGGTGTCGGCTTTGGTTAGCATTTCGTTCCACAGGAGGCCGTGGTGGGTTCGGATGAGGTTACGAAGCTCTCTCTTGCTACAGGGACTGCCGCAGTGGGCGTTTCTGCGGTGCGACTGCAACAGGGGGTTAGTGAGCAGGGTCGGGTGGAGACGGATTCGTTTGACACACTGCGTTGCTCGTCTGAGTCGCAGTTGGGTAAGGAGTTGGTGGTTCATTGCGAATTTGTAGGTGACGATCTTGGGTCACGGCGGGTGGCGAAGGAGGATGGATTTAGTTCCTCGGCTGCAGATGGTGAGGTCGATCTAGCTATGGCGGTGCTTGAGGGTGTTTCAGACGATGTTGAACAGCGTGAGCTTCCTAGTACTGATGGGCTGGCTTTGGTACTTCAACCTCTTGCTATGGAGGGTGGTGGGTCAGACGATTTGCAGGGACAACATCAAAATATGTTCCACAACAGTGGTGGATTGGACGGTCCGGAGGTTCCATCTTCTGCGGGTGTGTCGAATTGGGTGTTGGAGCGTATTGGGGAAGTCAGCCGCTGTCTGGGTGTGTCGTTTGTGGGCCATGAAGAGGAGGCTATGAGATTATTTGCAGCAGTAGAAGCATCTTGGCGCCAGGGAGCTCCTAGTTCGGGCGTGGGTACATTGTCTGTTTCCCCCGGCAAAACGCACCGGGAGCTTAAGAAATTGGAGTGTACTGTTAATTATGATCATAGGAGACAAACTGTTGGACGAGGAGCTAGAAGAGAGCGTGGTGGACCACTGTTGTTGGAACGAAGTTAAAAATTTTATCTTGGAATGTGCGGGGTTTGCATGACAAGGATAAAAGGGTGGCAGTGAAGGCTGTGTTGCGTGGAGCCAAGGTGGACGTAGTGTGTTTACAAGAAACAAAGATGGAAGAGTTGGGATTGGAGTTGATTCGGGAGGTATGGGGGGGCGGTTTGTGGATTGGGCTTTTTTGCCGTCTGTTGGAACGGCAGGGGGGGTTCTTCTTGCTTGGGATAAGAGGGTGGTGGTGAGAGAGGAGGAGGAGGTGGGGGGTTTTTCGGTGTCCTGTTTGTTTCGATGTGTGGAGGATGGTTTTTGGTGGGCCTTTATTGGGGTGTATGGTCCGGTGCAACATTCGGAACAGGAAGGGTTTTTGGAGGAATTGGAAAGTATGGCGTTTCGATGGGATGTTCCTTGGTGTGTTGGGGGAGATTTTAATGTTACTCGTTGGCCATCGGAGAGGTCAGGGACCAATCGAGTCTCGGAATATATGAGGTCTTTTTGTTCTTTGATTGATTCTTTGCAGTTGGTTGATTTCCCTGTTCAGGGAGGGAGCTTCACTTGGTCAAATGGGCAGAGCATGTCTCTTATTGATCGTTTTCTAGTGACTGGAGGATGGGAGGAGCATTTCTCGAAGGCAATCCAGTTACGACTTCCTCGACCAGTGTCTGATTATTGGCCTATTGTGCTAGATAGTGGGGGAATTCGTTGTGGTCCTACGCCATTTCGGTTTGAGAATATGTGGCTGCAAACAGAGAGTTTTTTGGATGTGGTGCGTGGTTGGTGGAGTAGTTATGTTATTTCTGGTTCTCCTAGTAGTGTGTTGGCTCATAAATTGAAATTGCTTAAGGGAGATTTGAAGATTTGGAATAAAGAGGTGTTTGGCCATTCAGAGGGCCAAAAAGCGGGGGTGGTGTCTTCGCTCCGAGCTTTTGATGAGCTAGAGGCGCAAGGGGGTTTGTCCATTGCTGATAGTGTTCGGAAGGAGGCGGCTAGACAGGATTTTGTTCGTATTTCTCGTATGGAGGAGGTGTCCTTTAGACAAAAATCTAGATGTTTGTGGTTGAAGGATGGGGATCGAAATACGAAATTTTTTCTTCGGATGGCCAATGCACATCGGCGAGTTAATCAAATTACTCGGATGTGGGTGGATGGCAGACAACTTTGTGCGGATTTGGAGATTCGGGAAGGGATTGTGGGTTTCTATCAAAATTTGTTTCGGCAACAAGAAGGGGAGTGGCGGCCAAGTTTGGACGGGGTTCAGTTTGATATGATTTCGGTGGAGGCTAAGGAGCGTTTGGTGTGTGCTTTTACGGAGGATGAGTTGTTTGGGGCTTTGCAGGCCATGAGTGGTGACAAAGCTCCGGGTCCTGATGGATTTTCATTAGCCTTTTTCTAGCATTGTTGGAGTGTGGTCAAGGGTGATGCGATGGCAACTTTCGAGGCGTTTTACCGTTCTGGCCAATTTGAAAAAAGTTTCAATGCAACTTTCTTGGCTTTGATTCCAAAGAAAGGGGGGGCTGAGGATGTTCGTGACTTCCGGCCTATTAGTTTGTTGGGCAGTGTGTATAAAATCTTAGCTAAAGTTCTTGCCATTAGACTTAGAGGGGTTTTACAGGCTGTGGTATCTGAGTCTCAGAATGCGTTTGTTGGTGGTAGGCAGATTTTGGATGCTGTGTTGGTTGCCAATGAGTGTGTGGATTCTCGGATTCGACAACAACGTCTCGGTCTGATTTGCAAATTGGATATTGAGAAGACATATGACAACGTTAATTGGGATTTTCTCATGTATATGTTGGATCAGATGGGTTTTGGGGACACTTGGTGCCGTTGGATTTAAGTTTTGCGTTTCGACTGTGCGGATGTCTGTCTTGATTAATGGATCTCTAGCAGGTTTTTTCCCGACGTATCGGGGTCTTCGGCAGGGGGATCTGTTGTCACCTCTGTTATTTATTTTAGTGATGGAGGCGTTGAGTAGATTGTTGGATAGAGCTGTGCGTGGGGGTCGCCTGGGGGGCTTTGCTGTTGGATCATTGTCTGGGGTGTCTCTTGTTGTATCTCATTTATTATATGCAGATGACGCTCTGATCTTTTGCGGGGTTGATGTCGAGCAGGTGGGTCATTTGCGGTGTGTGTTGTTATGTTTTGAGGCAGTATCGGGCCTTCGGGCTAATTTGCGGAAGTCGGAGCTTATTCCAGTTGGGGAGGTTGCGAGGTTGCCGGTTTTAGCTGTTGTCTTAGGATGTAGGATGTCAGTTTTGCCGGTTAGTTATTTGGGATTGTCGTTAGGTGCCTCTTTCAAGGCAAGAGGGGTGTGGGATGGGGTGGTGGAGCGTGTTCAGCGCCGTCTGGTGGGTTGGAAGAGGTAGTATTTGTCGAAGGGTGGTCGGTTGACGTTGATTAAGAGTGTGTTGAGCAGTATTCCGACCTATTTTACGTCGGTCCATGTTATTCCTGTATTAGTCGCGCATCGGTTGGAGAGGCTTCAGCGGGATTTTCTGTGGGGTAGTAGTGCTGATGAATTTCGGTATCATTTGGTTGACTGGGGGAGGATTTGTTAACCTAAGCCTGTAGGGGGGTTGGGAGTGAGGAAGTTGGTGACTTTTAATCGGGCTTTGTTAGGGAAATGGTTGTGGCGGTTTGCCTTGGAGACGGACAGGTTCTGGCAGAGGGTGGTGGCTTCAAAGTATGGGGTGGGGAGGGGGAATTGGATTTCGGGAGATGTGCTCACCCCATATGGCTGTGGGCTTTGGAAAGAGATTTGGATGGGTCAGGAGGAGTTTTGGAGGTGGGTAGTTTTTAGGGTGGGCAATGGGTTGCGGGTGCGGTTTTGGAAGGATAGGTGGTGTGTGGGGGAGTCTCTGGCAGTCCGTTTTCTGTTGATTTTTCATATTGTGGTTGATCGGGAGGCGACGGTGGCATCTTATTTGGGGGTGGCGATGTGGTGGTGTGGGATATTCAGTTGCGGCGTGCGGTGCATGATTGGGAGGTTACTCAGTTAATAGAGTTGTGGGCTGTGTTATATGGGTTGGGAATAAGTGGGAGGGGTCAAGATGTTATGGAGTGGACTGGGGTGGGGGCAAAGAGGCGGTTTTCAGTTGCATCTTTCTATAAAGGTTTGGTGGGGGATGATGGTTTTGTTTTTCCTTGGAATAGTGTTTAGTTACCGGGTGTTCCGTCTAAGGTGGTTTTCTTTATATGGACGGCTGCTTTAGGCCGGAATCTTACTTTGGACAACTTAATGCGGCGTGGTCATGTTTTAGTGAATCGGTGTTGCATGTGTTGTGCTGCTGAGTCGGTGGATTATTTGTTTCTTCATTGTTTGGTGGTTTCCCAGTTGTGGGGTTTTATTTGTTCTCTTTTTGGGATTGCTTGGGTTCAACCTAAAGGGGTGTTGGATATGCTTTGGGCGTGGCGGGGTGTTAGGTTTGGGCGTCGACGGCAGCGAGTTTGGGCGTTGGCGCCGTTTTGTTTGATGTGGCTTGTTTGGTTGAAGCGGAATCGGTGTACTTTCTTAGACGATGCTCATGGGGTTGTTTGGTTACAAAATCGTCTTTTAATGGTTATGTATAGTTGGTTGGAGAGGAAGGTTGTTCCAGACTTATTTGTTTTTTTGGATTTTCTAGAAGATGTAATTGGTTAGCTTTGTTTATGGTTAGTTTTCCCCTAATTGGGGATGGCGTTTCTGTATTGGTTTGCATCATCTTGATGTGTTTTTAATAAAGTCTGGTTTTATTTATCAAAAAAAAAATATTTTTGGTATGAAATCCACATATTTGGGTCGCTCATATTTTATGTATTGTTCACACAAAACATAAGTGAACAAAGTTATTTTCGTAACTTGGGGAGGGTTACAACTGGTAAATGACATGGTTTGCAAAATCATCTAGTTAGGTATGATGGGCCACCAAGACATCGGTTGCAAAATGTGATGATATGTCAAGAGGCATGTAAACACAAGCAAGCTCCACCCAATGGTTTGCACCATTCCAATAGATTCACCAGAATCCCTTCAGGACCTAGTGTCACATGAATATATCTCAATCTAGTAATAGGACTCCTCTCATAAGCCTCCAAGTGCTCCAAACACTAAAAACCTTTTCATGAGGACATCTTGATGGATCAAAAGCTAAACTTGGGCCTTCAAGGCAAAGCGAGATGGGTATCAGGAAGTGTAGTAAACTGCTTGGTGGTAGTATTGACTATTGAAGACAGGATAGCACCATGCACATAACAGTTACACTACCAACTCTGATTCTCAATCAATGCACTATATCAACAAAATACACAAAGAAGCAATTCGGTGATTTTGCTAATGTCATTCAAGCAGAAACCCCACTTTAAATTCATGTGAAAAACATGCAGGACATTTCTTTCACACAAAACACCTAACAAGGCATAGGCACAGTAAACGGACATCAATCAGTTTGACACCAATCTTTCATCACATGAAAACAACTTCTGTAGACACCTCGCACACTTTCCAATTCAACAACATGCATATCGGGCATCTCCAACATTTAGGATGCTTTGGGCTTGCATTGTTTTACATGTTTAAAGTAAAATATAACTTTGCAATCTACTTTAGATGACATTGTTTTAAAAATACTAGTTTAGTTATCAGTTTAGAATATTAGTCTAGACATATACTAAATCAAGTAACATAATTATCAATATCCACCACATGTACAAAGATTCTAATATTAGATTCATTTTGTTCACACAAACGCACTTCCAACGGCCCATTGGGACTCCATGTGCATATTACCTTCGTGAAATCTTCAACCACACCTGTAAGTAACCAAAATATACTATCGATACTAAAATAGAAGCATCTAAAGTGACCACTTGTTCACCAATGTTGATTACAGAAAACACTTTTATGGCTGTTCAGTTTTCGATGTGATCAAAACAAATATGTGAGTACTTGCAACCTCAACTCTTATGTTGTGTTTGGATCATGGATTTGCATAGGAATTTGGAGAGAGGAATGAAAATGTAAGGGAAATGTGAATGAAATATAAACTAAATTTTTTCTCCATTTTCTTTTTCCTCTCCAAAACCCTACCTAATTCGATGATCCAAACACAGTGTTAGTGTTCAGCTATTGCTTCAGCCTACTCTAAACTTGCAAGTTATTAGTCTAGATTTTATTCAACATATGGTACAACATAGTGCAGACATTTGTTTAGACTATGGCCCTATGGGTAACCCATTATACAATTCAGACAATTTTCACCATTTTGCATACAAATTGGTGTTGTCTCTCAGAATCTAATCATTTGTAGTTGTATCAACTTTTACTCACCCATCTCAACATTTTCAGCTTTGAAACCATGTCAGAGGACAGGTGACTAAGATAAATGTAGAATATTTTGCACCCAAGGAGGATGGGGAAAATTAAGGTTACTCCACTGTCATGTGTCGAGGTAGATGGATGGAATGATTGCCTGGTGGTGGGTTACTTTGTTAATAAGAAGTTATGTTTGTGTTGTTAATTCTATTGCCGAAAAACTATGGGGGAAGAGTGGTTACTTCATTGATAAGAAGTTGTCTTTTTGTTGTTAACCTGCCCAAAAACTATAGGGGAAGAGTGGACTGATTCATGTTATGTCTAATGTGAAGGGTTTCTTCTTCTTTCGATTCAGTTTTGGAAGGGAGGCCATAGCATTTTGGAGGGAAGCTAATGGTCCTAAAGCGATGGGACTACAGACTCAACTTGTTGGAAGGAAAGTCAAATAAAAGTGCCTAGGCTAAAATTCTTCAATGTCCCCTTAGAATATTGGGATGAGCAAGGGTTAAGCCACATTGCAAGCATGATGCAAATTCTAGCTAAATCGCAAAAGAGAATTACTTTTGCCAAAATTTATGTTGAGATTGAAGTGGGTAGTAAACTGGTGGAAAACTTTGACCTGGACAACAGGAATGAGAATTTTGAAGGGGTAAAAGTGTACCAATGGGTGCTCATCCAGTCTTTGGTTTATGCTGTATTCAGGAATGACTGGGGAAAGAAACCAAAAGTAGAATGGAGGCACGTACAGAAGCCACAGGGGAGGCCATAGCCAATGATGATCATAATGCCCAAAATGTGGGCAAAGATGACCTAATTCCAATAATAAAGGGCAACCATTGGAGCAACGACAAAACTCAAACTGGGATGTAGCCAATTTGTTAAATGGGGAACATTATAATGAGGTAGGTTTTGATCAAGACCAAACTATCTATACCGTACAGGTGATACCAGGCGATTCAAACAGCTGTGAAGTTCTAGCAAATACTTTTGACAACCTGGAGATGTAGGAAGCTAATTACAAGACCCCAGGCCCATCTATTCCCGATAAAAAGAAATGGGGAAGGCTTTATCTTCAACTTAACAATAAGAGTAAGAATGGGAAGGAAAGTTGACAGTAGTATAACATTAGCAGATACATACACCACAAATAAACTTGAATTCCTGGTTGGTATAAATGGAACACCAACTTAGAGATATTTATTAACAAGTAATACAAACAAATGAATTTTTAAGAACTAAGTAAACATTATGTTATTAAAACTAGTTACACTTGAGAAATTGTGTAAATGTTCTGCATTGAAATTATAGTATACAATAGTTCTTCACCACAATATATATAGACAAATACATACAAACATGCAAGAAAGAATGAAAATCCAAATTAACGTACAGATAATGAACTCTTTCTAACTGCACTTAAAGCTACTCAGGTCTAAAGTTTTATCTTCTGATTACATAATGACAGCTTATTTATTTTTGTTTTTAATACTTTCTTCCTTTGGTTTGCTAAATCAGTTCAGGATATTATTCAACATGCAGCGGTCATTTACTTTTCTTCTTTCTATATGGGATACATGGTCAAGAACAATAAAACTTCAAATACTACTCTTTGAACACTACTAGAAATATAAAACATCCCTATTTGCTTGATCAACTATGGATAGATAAAATAAAAATAATTGTCATGTGAGGTTGTGACTCATAAAATTTGTTCACTTACCATCTCAAAAAACTGTCGATGTAATCATTTGCAATTTTGCGATTTGGATACATACCCAAGGAGGCATAGAACTAACGATGATCTGTGCATCCCGCTAAAAATGAAATTAAAAGAAAAATATTAGAAGCTTAAACTAAACCCAGCATTGTTGAAACAGACGAAAAGAAGGAAGACAAAAAACAATTTGCAGTTGCATTGTGTAATTAAAATGCATACATGTTAAGAATCTGACGCATAAGCTCAAAAAGGCAATGCATTAACATGAAACAATGATCCATTTGAAACCATTTATACAAAAAACTAAAAAATAAAAAATGATCCATTTGAAACCATAAATAATATATGGATGTGCTGAAGAAAAAAGGCAAAAAAGTATCATTAGTGCTAGAAAACTATAAATTAATTGTCAACAAACAGTCAACATGCTTATAGTAGCGCATAAATTAATTATTCACATTCTCTCTGCTTTTCGGCATATCTATTTGAGCTCGATTCATATTCTACACACATATTTCTGTCATAGAAATGTATTGATATTGAATCGATCAATTACCACACAAGTCCAGTATCACCACAACCACTAGGCATAATCAGTGGCCAGCACTTTGCCATGAACTGGAAGAGATTACCCTAATATGTTGTATGCAATCATTCAATGAAATGGCCAGAGTGAGTCAAAACAACAAAAAATCAGTAATGTACTGCCGTTTGTGTTAGAGTTTGCCATTGTCTTTCTCTTCTAGAGCTGAAGAAGTGAAAGCTTCTATAAACTCTCATTAAGGCCTCGTTTGGGAACATGTTTTTTTAGTAATTTTTTGACTTTTTGGTTAAAATATGAGTAAAAAAAACTAGTATGTTTGGGATGACTTTTTGACTTTTTACGAAAAGATGTGCAAAAAGTAGAGAGAAAAGGGAATGTTTGACTTTTTGGTATAGGTTGTTGATTTTTTGATTTTTTGAGTAACTTTTTGATTTTTTGGTTAAAATAGTCACTTGTCAAAAAAGGCCTAAGTTCTCTATGTTGTGAATATTTTTGTATGTCTATATATATACACGAACTACCTTTCTATGGTGAAGTGGCTCTCTGCGTATCTCAAGAAAAGGAATGTTTTGAATTTAATAATGGAGTTTCACAATTTTCTCTGGAAAATTGGTAATCACATCAAATTTGACCTGAACAATGGGATGGGGATTTTGAAGGGATAAAAGTGTACCAATGGATGCCCACAGCCAATATGCCCAAAATGTGGGCAAAGATGACCTAATTCCCAGAATAAAGAGCAACCATTGGAGCAAGGACAAAAATCACCCAGGATGTGGGCAATTCGTTAAATGGGGAACATTATCATGAGGTAGGCTTTGATCAAGACCAACCTATCTGTACCATACAGGTGATACCATCCTTTATGGGGGCCAACTCAAACAGCTGTGGAGTCCAGCAAATACTTTTTGACAACTTGGAGACAGAGGAAGCTAATAACGAGACCCCATGCCCATCTATTCTAGATTTTAAAAATAATAAATAAATAAAATTAAAAAAAAAAGGTGGGGAAGGCTTAAATGCAAGGGGGCTTCCTTAATTTTCCTGTACATAATAAAATGTATCTTTATTTTGGGCTCTTGGAAACTAAAGTCAGAAGTGTTAATAAGGATATGGTCTTCGAATCTATGAATGGACGCGGGGGAATGTTGTCCATTTATAATGATCCACTTTGTAAAGGATATGGATACTATGGAATCAAGATATGCTGAATGTAATGTGCATTAGTGCGAATGGCCAGGCTATTCATTGTCATGTTAGTGCCAGAAGAAAATGGACTGGTAAGTTTCTGCCATGTATGGTGATAATGTTGGGTGGACCACACAAAGACTCTTTAGAGTCATTATTTATTATATATTTTGCTTGTAAAGCTTCCCAGAGAAACTTTGGTTTATACCTGCAAGTCAAAAAAAAAAAGAAAAAAAAAAGAAAAAGGAGTAAAAGAGACTTTTGTCTCTAATGTTTTGTACACAGCAACAAAAAAGAAACAGAGGTGTCGAGAGAGAGAGAGAGAAGAAAAAGGAGAGAAAAGTTAGGGTTTCTATCATAGCTCAAATAAAGATTGGATGGTCATTTCTTGCCTAATCTTGATGAAATTTTAGTATGTTGTTCATGGAATCAAACTCTACATTTTGATCGGAGTGGATCTTGTCAAAACTCTCTTGGATTGGTAGTTTAGGATATCCATTTTGGTAAGACCTAAACTTTATATTTGGTTGATTTTGTTGAAATCCACCTTTAAGGTGATGATATAAATATTGTTAGTGATCCAAGAATATATCTTGATGATTGTATACCTCTAGTTGCGACTAAAGATGAACCATTGTAACTTCATTATTTTATAGTGGAAGTTGATTCGGAGTTGGACCAGTGGACGTAGGCACTTTTGTCGAACCACGTAAATTTGGTGTTTTTGTGATTGTTTTGTTGCCTTTAATTTCAGCCATATTGTTGCTTGTATTTTGTGGTTTGTTGTCCATTTTCTAATTATACAAGAAGGGAAAAACATAGGAGTTTTCCCAACAGGTGGTATTAGAGTGGACGTTTCGTGCCTATAAAGTGTTTGATAAAATTCTTGTGTAAATTTTAGAATGGAAGATAATTCGGGGGCTATGATAAAATTGACCTTTTCGAATTATGCGATTTGGAAACCACGAATGGAGGATGTCCTTTACACTTGTATAGACTAATTTATGATGAAAGTAAAAGGCTGGAAAATATTAATGTTGAAGATTGGATGATAGTGAATAGGAGAATTGTTGCTCAAATTTGCCATTGGGTTGATCAAAGTGTGTTTCATCATGTGGCTCAAGAAACAAATGCTCACACTTTGTAGAAGAAATTGGAAGCCATGTATGAGAGGAAAACTGCGCAAAACAAACTTCTTTAATTAGTAGGCTTGTAAACTTAAAATATAAAGATGGGTGCAATGTTGCGGAGCATATGAGTGACTTCTAAGGTTTGATCAATCAGTTGACAACAATGAAGATTGTCACACCCCAAAATTTTAATTGCTCAGAACATTACCAAAAGTCTTTAATTTAGGTCCTTTTTTTTGTTTTTTAATACAAATATTTATTACCCTTGAGTAATAGAAACATAATAATACATGTTCTCTCCCTCAATGAATACAACAATAGCAATAATACAAGCCAAGCTCCCGCTGCGAAGCTACAAATAGATAATTACAAACATCAAGACACATCATTCATTTCCTTCACATTTACAATGAAATTACACATAAGAGGTTCATGGACTTTTGACTCTTCAACTAATGAATTTGAATTCTCTTCCTGAAGAAAAATAAAATGAGGGATGAGCACTAATGCCCAATAGGAAATCTCATAATTTTAAAGTAATAACTATCACATAGATAAAAATGATCATGCATGCAGGGTGATACTATATAGTAAGGTGACATTTTGTAAGTTGAAAATATTATACGTAGAGTATCTTTTTCTTAAAATTTCAATTGAACATTTAAGAAAACTCCCTGCCATAAATGTTGTCTCTCATCATTAGGAAGTCATAAATTCTCTTTGAAAATAAGTACACTTAAAAAAGAACATCATTTTAAATTTATTAACCTGATTCCAAATTATTCCTCATTTCATTTCCATTTTAATATTTCTCATTTCATTTCCGTTTTTCCCTTATACTATTTCCAATTACTATAACTCCATAACATCAAAATCCAAATTTCATTATATTCAAAAAGACGATTCTCATACACTCAACTCCCACTTGTCTAACAATTACATCACATTAACGTTTGCATTATCAATTAAAGTTCAAACATAACACAAGAATAACAAACCCTTTTTAATTCAATTTCTCAATTATTTACAAAACAAAACTCATAATATTCCCTTATAGTTAGAAGCAATCCAACGAGTTCATCATCACCAACCCCTAATCCAATTACTATTTCATTTTCTATTCTTTCAAATAATTTCATATCAAATACCGGATCTATTAACAAGTCATCTCCATGAGTCACATGCTTTACCAGTCACAAGCCGGAAGGAATGTGAAACCTCACGCTTTACCGGTCAACAGCTAGAAGGAACACGGAACCTCACGCTTTACCGGTCACAAGCCGGAAGGAATGCGGAACCTCAACATATTACACACTTTACCGGGCGCTAATCCGGAAGGAAGGCAGAACCTATTTCAAACGCCACGCTTTGTCGGCTCAAAATAGTGCGGGAAATAGACCCCAAGGTAACATCGCAATCCATCATTATAATTAGTGGCCAATGCCAACACATCTTCCATTATTCCCGTAACACATTCATTCCATTATTCCCGTAGCACATTAGTTCAATACACATTCACCATATGTTAAAATTCCATTTACATAACAAGTACACAATATGTTCCACCACCTTCTCTATTATCCATCAGATCATTCATTGTTTTTGTTACAAAAATATAACAATACATCCATAAAGGTATAAAGATTCATCTTTAAAGTGTTTACAATTCTTGGGTTCAAATTATTTATTTACTTTTTCATATTATTATCAAGTCTTCAAATTTAATTTTCACAACACATTGATTATCAATTACTACCTAAGGCTATAAATTAAATCTCCAACATTAATTTCTTTGATACAACTCCTTCATATAACACCATCATATTTCACAATCTCTCATTTGTCATTATTCACATTTATCTTAACCCAACCTAGACTTAACACAATTTAACATAACCCAATGCAATTCAACATAACACAATAAAATTCTTAAATATTCACTTCATCATTTTATCACAAATCTCATATCATCCATACCATTAACAATTCATTTACCCAAATTTGGTTTCATATTATAACATATTTTAAAAGATCAACAGTAGGAGTTCAATCATAATTTTTACATGAATTTCCAAACACTTTCAAAATTCAATTAAACTTGTATATGTGAAATTTAACACCTCAATTTCATAGTACTACTTTCAATTTAAGTAAAACCATCATCTATCTTCATGAACCAAACTAGGGTTTTTAAGAGAAATTAAAACTTTTCACAAAAACCCTTTTTATTTCAACTCTTCTATTACTTATACACCCAAATTCATAAACCAAAATCATAACACAACAAGTAAACCCCAACACTTCAAACTCTAAACCCCCAATCCCATAATTTATCACAATATGCTTAAAATATAAATTTTGTATTTGTATAAGGGAAATACCACAAATCTATCTATAAATGAGAGTATTGAAGGAGAATTAGAAACCCTTACCTCAATGATCAAGCAAGAAAGCAAGGCTCTATGAGATTCCTTCATAAAATCAAAAATCCAATCAGTGGGAAAATGAGATCTTCATGTATTCTCCACTTTTTGGTAAGTGATCTTGGCCAAATCTTTGAGAAATGGAAGGTATTTGGGTCAAGAATTCAAAGGTTTTCGGACTTAGAATGAGAGGAAGGAAGAGAGAAAAGAAAAGTGGAGAAAATAATCTAGAAAGGCACTTTTTAAACTGCTGAATTCGCGTAGTTTGCTCGGGCGCAACCTCCTGCGCTTGAGCGCACTTGCTTTCAGCACAGATACTAAAACTTCAAACATGCATAACTCTCTCGTCCGGACTCCGTTTTAGGTCATTCTAGTGTCCAAATTGAAGCTCCGGAAACAAGCTTTTCAATGGTTCTAGCCTCACATCTAAATTCAAAGTGTGGAAAAAGAAAAGGACAAAAGAGTGATGACTGTTCATATGAAAATTATTCAAATCAAAGTTTTTGGTCCAATCTTACTTTGCCATTATGTTACCACTTCGATCAATGTGTCAAAATAAAACAAGGAGGCTCCAAATACAATAGTAAAAAATTCAAGAGCAATCCCATTGGTCCCAAAAGTATAAGATGTTACGCTACGCTCTAGCGAACAGATTCAGACAAGACAGACCGCTCGAGTGACAACTCCTGCGCTCGAGCGTAAATCACTCACTCTCAGAATCTCTAACAGACCTGAAAAAGTACTGGCAACCTCACAAGACTGTTCGAGCGTCAACTCTTACGCTCGAACAGAGAGAAAAATTTTGGAGTGCTACAAAGATAGTGTTGGATAATTAGTTGCAAGCATTGTTCATGTTGAACTCCTTACCTGATAGTTGGGAAACATAGATATGGTGAAAGATAGCATGTTCAATGAAGAAGCTAGAAGAAATGAGCAAGGTACTTCTAGTGAGTCATAAGCTCTTGTTGAAAACAGGGGAAGAAGTAGAAACAGAAAAATCTACAATCGCGACAAGTTAAGAGACAAGTCAAGGGACAAGTCTAGAGGAAAATCTCAATCCAGGAAAGACATTGAATGCTATCATTGTGGCATGAAAGGGCATATGAAAAAGGAATGCCAAAAGCTTAAAAGAGAGTAGAACAAAGAAAGAGGTGGTGAGAACAATGGTGATAAAAAAACAACTGCACTTGCTTTTAAGGATGGTGATATTATTGTTGTTAGTGATGATGACTATGTTGGGCTCACAAGGTATGATCAGTCCAGTTGTGTGATTGATTTAGGTGCTTCCTTCCATGTTACTTCACATAAGGACTTCTTTACATCCTACACACCTAGTGACTTTGGCAATGTGAGGATGAGAAATGATGGTGTGTCCAAGATTGTGGGAATGAGAGATGTTTGCTTGGAGACCAACACTGGTTGCATGCTTGTTCTTAAAAATGTAAGACATGTTCCAGGCATTTTTCTTAACTTGATTTCCACCTGGAAACTTGATGATGAAGGCTACAAAAATCAATTTGGTGATGGAAAATGGAAGCTCACCAAAGTTTTCTTGATAGTGGCAAGAGGAAAGAAGTGTTCCACTCTTTATATGATGCAAGCAAAGCTAAGTAAAGGCGATGTCAATGCAGTTGAGAAAGAGATCTCTACAGAGCTATAGCACAAGAGGCTTGGTCATATGAGTGAGAAAGGCATGCAAGTTCTAGCCAGGAAAGATCTCCTTCCTGAGGTAAAAGGTTCACAACTCAAAACTTGTGTTCATTGTTTAGTCGGAAAACAACATAAATTTTCTTTCAATAGATTTCATGCATCTAGAAAATCACATGTTCTAGATTTTTAGTATACTCTGATGTTTGTGGGCCAATCAAAGTTAGTACGCTTGGTGGTACACGTTATTTTGTCACTTTCATTGATGATCATTTTAGAAAAGTTTGGACTTATGCTTTGAGAACTAAAGATTGTGTGTTGGAAGCATTTAAGCTTTTTCAGGTTAATGTTGAAAGGAAAATTGGGAGATCTTTGAAGTGTATCCGGTCAGATAATGATGGTGACTGCAGGGGTCCATTTGAAGAGTACTGCAAGAAGATTAGTATCAAGCATGAAAAAACTATTCCCAAGACACCTCAACAAAATGGTGTGGCAGAGAGAATGAATAAAACGATTGTGGAAAGAATCAGGTGTATGCTCTCTCATGCAAAACTGCCTAAATCCTTTTGGGGTGAGGCAATGAGGATTGCGGTTGATCTAATCAACCTTTCTCCTTCAGCTCCACTTAATGGTGATATACCAAACAGAGTTTGGACAGGAAATGATGTTTCTTATAGGCATTTGAAGGTGTTTGGGTGTAGAGCATTTGTGCACATTCCTAAAGATGAGAGATCGAAGCTTGATGGAAAGACAAAACAGTGCATCTTTCTTGGATATGGCCATGAAGAGTTTGGGTACATTTGTGGGATCCAATGGACAGAAAGATAGTGCGGAGCAAAGATGTAATCTTCTTTGAAGATCAAACCATTGAAGACCTTGATAGAGGAGTTAAGAAGCCAACTTCCACAAATGAGAATCCAATAATCTTGGATCCAGTGCCTCCACCCACGGTGCATAATGATGACGGGGGAGATGTACAAGAAAATGTTGGTGATATAGTTAGTGATGATGCTATGGATTTAGAAAAAGCAAAATGATGAGCAAGAGGAACAAACACCCCCTGAACCACTAAAGAACCACAGTTGAGGAGATCTTCTAGAGAGTGTCAGACTTTAACAAAGTACTCTCCTAATGAGTATGTGATGCTTACAATTGGGGGAGAACCGGAGTGCTACCAAGAAGCTACAACTCACAAGTATAAAGGGGAGTGGTTGAAAGCCATGCATGAAGAGATGAAATCCTTACATGAGAACCACACTTATGAGTTAGTAAAATTGCCTAAGGGGAAAAGAGCACTCAAGAACAAATGAGTCTACAAATTGAAGACAGAAGAAGGAAACTCACAGCCTAGGTACAAGGCAAGATTGGTGTTGAAGGGTTTTAACCAGAAAAAAGGAATTGATTTTGAAGAAATCTTCTCACCCCTAGTGAGGATGTCATCTATACGAGTTGTTCTTGGTTTGGCCACAAGCTTGAACTTAGAGGTTGAATAGCTTGATGTGAAGACAACTTTCCTTCATGATGACTTGGAGGAAGAGATCTACATGGAGCAACTTGAAGGGTTCAAAGGAAAGGCAAGGAGAACTTAGTTTGCAAACTAAAGAAGAGCTTATATGGGTTAAAGCAAGCACCACGACAATGGTACAAGAAGTTTGATTCCTTCATGGTTAATTATGATTACAAGAGGACTACTTCAGATCATTGTGTGTTTGTGAAGAGATTCTCAGATGGCGATTGCATCATTTTGCAGCTTTATGTTGATGACATGTTGATAGTTAGGCATGATGTGAGCAAAATTGAGAAGTTGAAGAAAGAGCTTAGCAAGTCCTTTGCTATGAAGGATTTGGGTCCTGCGAAGCAAATACTTGGCATGAAGATTACTCGTGACATGAAGAATTGTAAGATTTGGCTATCACAAGAGAGGAACATTGAGAAAGTACTTGAAAGATTTCACATTGACAAGGCGAAATCAGTGAGTACTCCACTTGCAAATCACTTCAAACTTAGCTCGAAGCAATGTCCAGCAAGTGAGAAAGAAAAAGATGAAATGAAGGGAGTTCCCTATGTATCCACCGTTGGTAGTTTGATGTATGCAATGGTGTGCACCAAACCAGATATACCTTATGCTGTTGGCGTTATGAGTAGATTTCTTTCCAATCCTGGAAAAGATCATTGGGCTGCAATGAAATGGATTCTCAGGTATCTTAGAGGCACTTCCAAGATGTGTTTATGTTATGAGTGGTGTATGCACGGGCGCTGTTCTTGTCGCCCTGAATTGTGGAGTTTGGACCTTGTACTAGAAAGGACTCTTAGGAACCTTAGAGCCTCTTCCCATGTTCCTAGGCTTGAATAGCTATATCCATACTTTGAGCCATTAGAGATGGCGAACCTGAATGTCCCAAATGGGCCTAACCGGACCCTTAAGGATTACTTCACACCTATTGCATATACATCACCATCATGCATTCAGTTACCTGACACCATCGTTGCTCATTATGAGATTAAATCCAGTACTATCCAAATGCTCCCATTATTCCATGGATTAGCTCATGATGACCCTTACAAACATCTGCATGAATTTCTAGAAATTTGCTCTACAATAAGGATCTAGAATTTCACCAATGAGCCCTTAATGTTGCGACTGTTTCCATTTTCACTGAAGGACAAAGCCAAACATTTGCTGAACTCCATACCTACTAATTTTGTCACAACATAGGACCAGTTACAGCAGCAGTTTTTGGAGAAGTACTTTCCCATTGGTAAGACCAACCAACTCAGGCAAGCCATCACCAATTTTGTTCAAATTAATGGCAAGCAATTTCATGAAACATGGGAAAGACTTCGTGACCTTCTCCAACAATGTCCCCACCACCAAGTGCCTGATTGGCAACTTGTTCAAACATTTTACTATGGCTTAACTGAGCCTCACCGCCAAATGGTGGATTTTTCTTGTGGTGGGACATTCATGTCAAAGAATGACACCGAAGCATGGCAACTATTTGAGAGCCCAAGTGATAATTCCCTTTACCATGCCTCCGCAGCCCAGCAAGTCCGGCAACCAATAGTTGAAGCCTCGAAAAGAGGGAACATTTATGAGGTAGGGCACAATGTAGAGTTAGCCCAACAAGTAGAGGCATTGTCTCATAAAATGGACCAATTATTAGCTTTAGAACATGCCCCAATACCGCAAGTTCAACCTCAATTTCATGAGGCATGTGTTATTTGTGTGAGCCCTACTCATGACTTGAGTGAGTGCTCTTCGGCATCATAATTTCTGAAGTTAGTCCAAGAGTATATGAACGCGGCTCAAGGTTTCTCCAACCCGAGTAATGACCTCTATTCTAACACATATAATCTGGGATGACGGAACCACCCTAACTTTTCATGGAGACCTCCTTCACAAGGCACCTCTTACAACTTTCCACCAACATGGTAGAATTTTAATAATTTTGCCAACCAATCTTCCTACTGCCCACCACAACCTTACCAGCAATCATAACCCCCACTTGTTCCTCAAGGCAACTCGGTCTTTGAGACTTAAGTATTGGAAGTTCTTTAAGAGCTTAAGGGGTTAGCACTAGTAGTTCACTCCAATACTCACTCTTTTGCCAAGCTAGAGGCCTAATTAGGTCAAATGGCTAACAACATAAATAGAAGAGAGGAGGGAAAATTATCAAGTCAGACTGTGGCTAACCCTAAGGGTCAATATGGGACAGAGGGGTTAAGTGGGAATGGAAAGCACCATGAACAGGTGCAAACAGTGATCACTTTGAGAAGTGGGAGGGAGTTAAAGTCTCGACCATTTGTGTATGATACAACAAGGGCTAAAAGAGGTGACCATGGTGGTAAACCCAATGAGAGCAAGGGTGAGGGAGAAACATAGAGAAGGGATGACTTAGTCCCTAGTTCTTCACATGAGTCTAAGGCACCCTTTCCCCAATGCCTTGATGCACCGTCCCCTTTTAATAAGAATGCGACATCCATGGAAGCAATGATGGAGGTTGTAGACGTCCCCGAACGTCCCGGGAAGGATCCCGTTTTGTTCAATTGGGCTTACTACAGTTCAGACTCAAATGTCACGGTTCTTAATCTGATCTCGCAAAGTGCAATGCAAGATTGATAAATCACCAAAGAGTCCAAATCCGGCAAATCGTTTTGGAAAACTGATTTTTAAGAAAGAAGTGCCAAACATGGACTGCTTTGCCAGATACAGAGTCGCCACCTAAATATTTTATTTTGGTGGGAAATTTAGGAAACCCTGACTCGTTGCCTAAGGCCACGTGTCCGTCATCACCAAAGTTGCCTCGGCTCGGGAACTTGGGTACGATTGGGGAAGGTCAGCTATGAGCACCCCCGCTCGCCCGATCAAAGATCGGCCACTACTAAACATGATATCAAGTTTTTTAGAACACATGCATTCTTATTCCGGTTAATTAGCTAGAATTACTAGGTGATGCGCACGACACACAAGTATAGACTAGACCGCCTAATTCGGAACAAAGTATCGCATATCCGTTTTGTTTGGAAATGGTTTTGAATTTTGTTACTCGCAAGTAGGCTAAAACACGAATTTCGATGAATTATTACAATTCAAGCGATCCAATCTTCACCCACAGGCATTCAGACAGTTATATCACATAAGCACTTAGCCTCATGGCAAGCATGCTGTCATGTTAACATTCACATACATGCAAGATGCTAAAGCATAAACACTTACAGTGTACTCCGAGCCAAAATAGGAAACTAGTTAGAAATCATGCATGATTCTAGTTCATGTTAAGATGGCTAATGCAACACATGCAAAATGCAACTAGAATAGGCTCGGCTAATCTAAGAATGGCATGTGAAATGCGACAACTTGATACACGTATTCAAGTTGGAATTGAAATACTATGCAGTTAGTATGATGTGCCGAGCCCGGTGTGTGTAATGCGAATGAATGTATGCAAACATGTTGACATAAGTATGCTAATTGAAACATGACCTAAAACTAACCATTAAAAGCAGGTAAGTAAAAGGGAGAAAGACGTGGGGTTGGAAGACATTTACACACGCACGCACACTTATTACAAAACTCGCCCTCTCGACGGAGGGTCCGAATAAATAATACAAACCGAATAATTAATCAACTACCCTAGCCAATTAAATATTACAAAACCCTTAATTAATTAACAAATTAATTACAAAAAAATCTAAGTATGAAATTAAAGAGGCCGCCACAGCTCCGCCTCGAAATGATTGGATGATGCATGCTCGATTCGCCTCGCTCGGAAACCCGTTGCCATGTCAACTGTTGCCTCTGTTTGCACTGTTTTATGCCTCTAAAAGCTGCACAAGTCCCAAGGCTGCTTCTGAACCACTCCCTGAGCACTGAGGGATGTCACCGGCCAAGAAATGGGACCACCGGCCATGTAAACATGGTCATCGACCAAAAGTGGGGCCATCGGCCAAACATTGTTAGCCGGCCGGCACTGAATGTGGCCAACCGGCCATTCCTTCCTGCAGAATTCTGTTTTTGCTGCAGCAGAGGACAGACAGTGCATGGCAAGGAATTTACAAGACAATGTATGCACGACCACCCTCCCTATCATGCTATGAACTCAAAGGAGTATGGCTCTCGACCCTCGGGCCACCGATCATGCATTTCGATGCATGATGGCCAAAGGTGCCAAGTGTGCAAATTAATATGGAATGAATGCAACAAAACATATGAATGCCTAGAACTCTATCATGCTTGGATCAAGAGCGTCGGTGACTAAGGATTGAGGGACGTTTCGTCACTTCTAGTACGAACGTTCCTCGCTCCTCGTGTTTGGTTTGACACCCCAAACCAAACACGATGTAATGCATGTAACCAAGCACAATGTAACATGGAAATGCAAGTATGCAACAATACTATGCAACCTAAACATGCAAGCATGCAATGTGATGAGCATGCAACACCAATGCCAATAACAAAAATGCGATAACATGCAATCTAGCAAGCATGCAACAACATGCAATGTGACAAGTACGCAACAATACACAAATGCATGATCCAAGGACTTAAACTAAAGATGGATAGACCTCAGTCATGTCCAAAATCAGTGGCCAAAACACCCAAATCAAGGGACCAAAAGGGGAGGCATGCGCACACATATATTGGTCCATAAGCTAGACCACAATGCACAATATTCAAACATGAGCAGGATGGGATAAACATGAGAATATGACGATGCAATAAGCTCTGAAATCATGTCAATAATGATGCCAAATCATGCACATAGGATAAGCATAACATGCTAATGGACTTAAAGCTCAAAGCTAGCCAAGGTACTTGAACTATGGCCATATCAACCAAGCCTCAAAGGGCCAAGGTGACCCAAAACAGTCCCAAGACAGGCCAAAACAAGGCTAGAACATGCATGGGATGTGGTCAAATCATGCTAGAAAGGTGAGCACAAAACAAGGCGCATACAAGGCCAAAAAAGGGGGAATTGCACTACACCCATTACAACCAAACATGTCATGACTCAATCAAGGAAAATCAGAGCTATAATATGCCAAAACAAACCCTAAAACCCAATGGGATAGCATCCTAAAGACTTAATCATGGAGACATGCATAATGACCCAAACATGGAGCATAAGACACTAACTCCTCAAAGCATTGAAAGGATGGCAAATGCAAGCATACAAGCATGAAACATAGACTGAAATACTATGACAAGTGATACCAAATCACTGAAATGACCCAAGTAAAGCATGCTAATGATTTACACACCCAAAGCTAGCAAGCTAAAATGCATGATGGTTATACAAAGCATGGTAAGCATGACCAAGACAACCCCAAAAAGAGCTTAAGCATGGTGAAACAAGGCTAAAAACTTCTCAAAGTTAAGTTAGAACATGTAAGCATGATGGTCGAAATGCAAGAGGCATATTATGCAAACATGCAAGGTTACTCTACAAGTATGTGAAGCATGCAAGATAACATCAAACCAACATGAAATAGAGTTAAGAAAGGCCCTAAAAACCACTAAAAAGTGCTGAAATAGAACCAAGACATGCTAAGTAAACATGCTACTCTTATAAGCCAACAACACAAGTAAATGAGACAAAAAGGGAGGGGGGTGTCCCTCCCCTATACAAGACCTCAAAACCACTTCTCCACCACTGAAAATCCTCTGGATTTCAGTGGTGAGAAGGCCAAAACAAAAGGGTTCCAAAGCCCAAAGAGGAAGGCACAAAAAGAGGCCAAACAAGGCCTAAGAGGGGGGAGTCAACCCCCAACACAAAAGTGACCTTAATGAAACATCTCAAGCATGAAAATACAGAACTTTTTTCAGTAGGACACTAAGCTTAAAACAGCATGCAAGTATGTGTAAAAGCTTAAGCCAAAATGGGGTATCAAAAGCAAGTTGACTCACCCTTGAAGAACACTTCAAGAATACCAACTCCAGCACCCTTCTTGGATTAAAACCAACTCAAAAACTCTGAAATCAACCTTCTAGTGCCTCATCAACCAAGGATAGTGTAATGCTAGGTGTTTGTGTGCAATAGTAAGAACAAAACACACTTTTGAACTCAAACACACACACAAATCTAGAGAGAGGGAGATATAGAGAGAGAGGTATATCTAACTTCTATATCAGATGGATCAACCTCTGGAAAGGGAGGGGAGGCCCTTCTTTTATAGAAAATCAACTTTGCCAAGCTTCCAAGAGAAGCTAAACAAGGATGAAATCCCTCCATACACGTATATGGAAGGCAGAGTCTGTGCTCACCAGCTAGCACAGCTGGCATGCACAATGCCTGAAAAAGGCAAAGAAAAGGGGTTGGCCAGAAAAAGTGGCCGATCAACCAAATCAATGGCTGGCCGGCCGGCCGACCAACCATAGTGCCGATCGGCCAACACTCTTGGCCGATGGAAAGAAAAAGGGGCCGATGGCCTCATGCCATGGCCAGTGGGGTGAGGGGATGGCAAACAAGCCACCCTTTTCCCTCAGAAGCACAAAACAGACAAGTTGAGAGATCTTGAGGCAAGGCGCGCGGCCGAGACCTCCGGGAACTCAAAACGAACACAAACATAGATGATCATCGAGTGTTCAAACGATGACGTCCAAGTCTTGAGGACGGTCAAAAATGGGGTGTCTACAGAGGTTTTTAGACAAGTTAAAATCAACCTCCCCCTGTTGGAGGCGATTAAGCAAGTACCTTCCTATGCTAAATTTTTGAAGGACCTTTGTATGCAAAAGCGTAAATCTAGGATACACGTGTCCCAAAAGGTCGTATTCATGGAGTAAGTAAGCTCTATCTTATTGAGTGACACACCCCCCAAGCTTAAAGACCCGGGTGCCCCAACCATTGCATGCATTATAGGGGACCATTTCATTGATAAGGCTTTGTTAGATTTAGGGGCTAGTGTCAATTTATTATCATACTCTGTGTACGAGGAATTCAAGCTTGGCAAGTTGAAGCCCACTACTGTCACACTTCAGTTGGCTGACCGGTCCCTTAAAGTGCCACGTGGCATGATTGAGGATGTGCTAGTAAAGCTCGATAGGTTTTATTTTCCTGTTGGTCTTTTGGTTTTAGACATGGAACCGGTAGTCAGCTCTAAGAAACAAATCCCGATGATCTTAGGTCGACCTTTCTTGGCTACAGTTAATACATGTATTAATTGTCGTACCGGAGTTATGGATGTTTCATTTGGGAATATGCAAGTGAAACTCAATGTTTTGCAAGCATCCCAACAACCCAATGAAAGAGAGGAGTGCTTATTTGTGGATGTTGTGGGGGAGATAGTAGAGGAGGCTTTACCCTCCATTCTTATAGAGGACCCTTTAGAGGCTTGTTTAGCTCATTTGGGGTTTAAGGATTTTAATATTAACAGGTCAGTTGATGAAGTGAATACTTTAATTGATTATTTTCCTACCTCGGATTTTCTTACGTGGAAAGCCCAGTTTGAGCCCCTTCCTCCTCTGTCTAGAGAGCCTGCCATACCATCTCTAGGCACACCACCTACGCTTGAGTTGAAGCCACTCCTGGCCACACTTAAGTATGCATTTTTTGGGTCTCAGGATACTTTACCGATCATAATTGCATCTGACTTAACTGCTGAGCAGGAAAGTCAATTAATGAGTGTCCCATAGCACATCAGAGTGCTATAGGGTGGTCGGTGGCTGATTTGAGAGGGATAGATCCCTCCGTGTGCATGTATTATATACATCTAGAGGAGGACACTAAACTTTCTCATGAAATGCAACGGAGGCTTAATCCTAATATGAAAGAGGTAGTAAAAAAAGAGGTGTTGAAATTTTTGGATGCGGGTATTATATACCCCATCTCGGCTAGCAAGTGGGTGAGTCCCACATAAGTGGTGTTCAAGAAATCGGGCATCATTGTTGTTGAGAATGAGCAAGGAGAGTTAGTCCTCACATGAACCATTACTGGGTGGCGAGTGTGCATTAATTATAGGAGACTGAATTCCATGACTAGGAAAAACCATTTTCTATTGCCATTTATTGACTAAATTCTAGAGCGGTTAGCAAGGCAGAGCTACTATTCAGTGTGTTTGGTTTGAGTTTTTTGAATTAAGTTTTTTGAAAAATGAGTTTTTTGGTTTTCGTATTTTTTTTTTAGTGAATATTTTTAAAATTTTAAACATTTTTTTTACTTTTTTAGATGCGTCTTACTTAGATGTATCTAAAAAGTAAAAATTTGTGAAAAAATATTTAAAAAAATTAATAAATACATAAAAAAATAAAAAATGTATTGAATTCTCGTTTTTTTTTTTTTTTTTTTTTGTATTTTTGGTATTTAGTGAATTTTTAAAAGGTTTTTTTTATTTTTTTTTACTTTTTAGGTATATCTAAAAATTAAAAAAATTGCTTAAAATATTAAAAAAATTCAGTAAAAAAAAAAAAAACACGAAAAACAAGTAGAATTTTTTGAAAAGTGTTTTTGGAAAACTTTAACCAAGCGAAGTGAAGTTTTCTTGATGGCTATTTTGGTTACAATCAAATTCCTGTGTATCCTGTTGACCAGTAAAAGACCACATTTACATGTCCTTTTGGCACTTTTGCCTATCGTCGAATGCCTTTTGGGCTTTGCAATGCACCAGCGACCTTTCAACGGTGCATGATGGCTATCTTCTCTGACATGGTGGAGAAATTTTTAGAGATCTTCATGGATGACTTCTCTGTGTTTGGGCCGTCTTTTGAGGAATGTCTCCAAAACTTAACTAAAGTCTTTGCTCGTTGTGTGGAGACACCTTGTTTTGAGTTGGGAGAAGAGCTATTTTATGGTTCGGAAGGTATTATGTTGGGACACATTGTGTCTCCCCATGGTATAGAGGTCGATAAGGCCAAGGTCGACTTAATCTCTGGCTTGCCCCCACCTACTTCCGTGTGCTAAGTGCGCTTATTCTTAGGGCACGCGGATTTTTACCGTCGATTTATCAAAGATTTTAGTAAGATCTCACACCCTTTGTGCACTCTATTGGCCAAGGATGCCCCATTTGTCTTTGACAAAGCATGTTTGGTGGCATTCAAAACACTCCAGGTTGCACTTTCTACTGCCTCCATCATGCAATCCCTTAAGTGGTCCCTTCCTTTCGAGATTATGTGTGATGCATCTGATTATGCCTTCGGCATCGTCTTGGGCCAAAGGGTGAAAAAGTGCCTCATGTTATATACTATGCTAGTCGTACTCTTTCTGATGCTCAAACTACACTACCACTGAGAAAGAATTATTAGCTATTGTCTTTGCACTTGATAAGTTCCGATCCTACCTCCTAGGGTCCAAAGTCATTGTGTTCATTGACTACGCTGCTTTGTGGTACTTATTGTCCAAAAAAGAGACCAAACCTAGGTTGATTAGATGGATTCTACTTCTTCAGAAGTTTGACCTAGAAATCTAGAACAAGAAGGGGTCCGAGAATGTTGTTGCGGATCATTTATCCCAAATCCTTATTGAGCACATGAGTGATCCCTTAGCCTTGCACGACTCGTTTCCGGACGAGCAACTTTTTGCGGTGTCACAAGTGACCCTCCCATGGTTTGCTCACATAGTGAATTACTTGGCAGTCGGTCAAATTCCTAAAACTTGGTCTAAGCAAGACAAAGACTGTAACGGCCCGAAAATAATTACAGTAATTTGACCCAACACAACTTAAACCAAGACAACATAATCGAAATAGTAAACGTCCGTTAATCTGAAGTGTTATACAAAAAGTGACACATGCGATATATATTCATAAATGGTTTATCTTGAATCTACAACATGTGTTACAAGTAGTAAAGAGGGATGAAAGCTAAACACATATTTGTATGCCCTAAAGACTTACATCTTTCCAAGTCATTGCTTGGTTATAACAAAAATAAGACTAGCTCAATACAAATAAAGCCCTTGGCTATACAAAAGAAATACAAAAAAAAAAAAAAAAAGCTCTTGCTCCAAGGTCCCTCCAAGCTATTGCCTTGGTGGAGGCATATCACCAACACTTGAAAATGATTTTTCCCAAATAGGGTGAGCCAAAGCCGAATAGGAACGATCTAACACAATATACGAATCTTAACAAAGATATAGGTACAAAATGCATATACAATGCTTATGATAAAACATTCATATTCTACATGATCATAAAATGCCAAATTTTCCATCTCAATCCATTTACTTCAATTCATTTAAAGCTAATTTATTCCATCTCAATTCATGAGTCGATTTTATTATCTTCCAAACAACCCAACTAAGACTACAACTCAGCGGTTCTCAAATCAACACAATTTCACACAAACACTTTAATTTTTCCATTTTAGGAAAATTTCGTCTGCAGGATCGGCACCCATGTATACACGTGGTTTCGGGACTTTTACTCAGGACACATAGGCCAACTTAATTTCAATGGAGTCCATCCCCTATCTCCTCTCAAACATTGGAGTACATCCCATTTCTCCTCCCAAACAATCATACATATACAATGTATTTAAAACATAGTCATATTCAATGACAACTAACAGGGGATTAGTTTCAATTCACCTAATTCTCATGCAATTTCTATAACAATCATAACTATCCTCCACCAATAGCCCAATACAGATATTTCTAAACAGATATTCAATCTCAAGACAGATAATTTATTCAAAATTTCACAGGTGAGAGGTAATGCATATCCAACTCCATCACTCACAAATATATTAATCTAATTTCACATTTTCAATATCAATTCCATTTATTTGTACAAAATAAATATTTGAAACATTTTAGGACAAACTCCCCTCTTTTCCAAACATCAACCCAATTGCCAAAATTGACTATTTTGTCACAATATAACCTCATATTCAACCCTCATAACCATTTATAACACATCTACTTAGAAACCCCTCTTTTAATTTTAAACCCTAAGCCCTAGTTTGCTTAAAATACTCCTAAGTCCTACCATTGTTACACAACGACGAATAACTAACTTAAAAACCATATGAAAGTGTAGAAAACCCCTACCTCAAGGAGAGAAGATGAGCAAAGCAAAGATGAAACTCCAATGACGCCGAAACCAAAGTCTATTCAGATCAAAACGATGTCCGTGACGTGCTATACCTTTTTATCAAAGGGGGTAGGATGGAGAAACCACTAGATCTAGATGGAAATGTGAGATAAGGTAAGTTTAGAGAGAGAGGGTCTCAATTTTAGGGTTTGGAAGGAAATGGATTTGAAAAAGTGATATAAAAAGTCATTTTCGCGAACTGATATACGCATAGTCCGCTCGAGCGTGAGAAGTGGCGCTCGAGCGTCAGACACAAAAAGTTGTTCCGCTCGAGCACAAGAAGTGACGCTCAAGTGCCAAGACACAATCAAAAGAGCATTACCGCTCGAGCCCAAGAAAGGCTGCTTGAGTGCAGAATACACACATTTAGTAGTTTTGCAGACAACAGGCCAACGCTCAAGCGCAAGAAAGGTTGCTCTAGCGCCCATCCGCTCGAGCGTAGGAAACACCGCTCGAGCGTGGAATACACTCTTCCAGTAGTTTTGCAGACTTGCAAAAGTACTGAAAGTTTACAAAGCCCGCTCGAGCGTAAGAAGTGTCGCTCGAGTGGAGGACCAAAAATCTGGGTAACAAAGGTTTGAAAACCAAGCGACTAACCTATTCCAAACACAACCACAACAATCCCAAAGCCAAATTTAAGGGGAATACAAGGGAAGTCAGATATAAACAATAGTATAAAATCATTACACCCGAGTCCGGGATGCAATAGGAGTCGGATAAAAACCAGGATCGCTATAAAGACCGATTTTTCTCACAAGTCAAGCACTATTTCTGGGAAGACCCGAAATTGTTCAAGTATTGTCCGAATCAAGTGATTCGGCGTTATGGGCCTGAGATTGAAACCGATAACATTCTTACCTTTTGTCACTCTCATGCATGTGGCGGCCATTTCAGCGGGTAGAAAACGACCGCCAAGGTTTTTCAATGTGGGTTCTACTGGCCCTCTATCTTCAAAGATGCCTATAACTTTTGTAGAGCTTATGTGCATTGTCAACGAATGGGCTCTATGTCACGACGAGATATGATGCAGATGACTCCTATTTTGATTGTTGATATTTTTTATGTTTGGGGCATTGACTTTATAGGTCCCTTTCTACCATCTTTTGGATTTGGTGGTCCTGGACTATGTCTCCAAATGGGTTGAGGCAGTGGTCTCCAGAATGAATGACCACAAAGTTGTGG
This sequence comes from Camellia granthamiana, assembly GCA_036172215.1. NCBI lineage: Eukaryota > Viridiplantae > Streptophyta > Magnoliopsida > Ericales > Theaceae > Camellia > Camellia granthamiana. Next base: position 75,667,364 of record CM069913.1, on the reverse strand, counting down.
TTAAATTCCTCCACGAAACCATTTTTTGTCGTTTTGGGTTCTCACCTGCCATAATTAGTAACGGTGGCAAACATTTTTGCAACCGATTTTTCTAGGCATTGGTGCACAAATACATGATCACTCACAAAGTTGGCACTCCTTATCATCCCCAGACTAGTGGTCAAGTAGAGGTTTCTAATAGGGAAGTCAAATATATCCTCGAGAAAACTGTGAGGCCTGATAGGAAAGATTAGTCCACTAGGTTGGTTGATGCACCTTGGGCCTATCGCACTGCATATAAGACATCCATCGGGATGTCTCCATATAGGATTGTGTTCGGAAAACTGTGCCATCTCCCTGTTGAGTTAGAACACCGGGCTTTGTGGGCCATTAAGAAGTAGTTTTGATATGGCCAAAACCGGTGACCATCGAAAACTCTAACTCAATGAGTTAAAGGAGCTCCGCAATGATGCATACGAGAGCTCCAAAATTTGCAAGGCTAGGACTAAGGCATTTCATGATAAATACATTTCTCGTAAGTCCTTCGAGCCTCACCAAAAAGTGTGGTTGTTCAATGCTAAATTGCGGTTGTTCCCGGGTAAACTCTGATCTTGGTGGGATGGTCCATATGAGGTTATCGAAGTATTTCCGCATGGGGCAGTTGAGATTAAAAATCCTCAAGATGGTACGACCTTCAAGGTAAATGGCCAAAGATTGAAACATTATGTGGATGGTATTGAGAAAGGGGAGATGATTAAGGTTGTCCACTTGACGGACCCAATATATCTTCTATTGTAATTGAGAGAGGGGAGATGATTAAGGTTGTCCACTTGACGGACCCAATATATCTTCCATCGTAATTGTTTTGAGTCTAGGAAACTTAAATCCTCTAAAGGTGTAATTCCTTTAGTGTTCGTGGTGCTCAAACAGCACCTGACTGTCTGGTATAGCCACCTAACTGTGTTTGTAGTGAGTTCCTAGGAGACCAACTGAGACGGTAGAAACTAGAGTTCGAATGGCAAAGCCGAGAATACAAAGGTTTGAAATTTCCGAGACTAAAGCCTAGTTTAAATACCCAGGGGTGTGGAGATTGCTTCAAAACCGTCCCAGCTTAAACTCTGTATGGCAACCCCATAGGTCAAGTTAGCTTTATGCACCTCGATTCTGGATACCAAATCAACTTAGTCTGTCACCCTGTTAGAGAATAGGGAAAGTTACAAATATTGTTAGGGAGAAAAGTAGTACCCATGGTTTTCGCATAAAGATTATACCTTTGTTGAGCATTTAGATGTTTTCAAAGTGCTATATTTATTTCCAATGTGCAATGAAGGTAGAAATGGTTTGAATTTTTTTCAGTTGTAATTGGGTTTCATAAAAAAAAAAAAAAAAAAAAAAAAAAGACCGCACGTGCGGTCCACATGGGTGCATGAGCAGCCAGTCCCAAAATTGGGCGCCCAAGCATACGAACGGCCCAAGCCCAAAACCATTTTGCTTGAGTGCTGCTGGAGCGGCCCAATATTCACTACATGTGCAGCCCACAAGGGCGCACGAACGGTCCATCCCAAAAAAAAAAAAATGAGCACACGAGCAGAGACCTAGACCGCACGAGCGGCCCAAGCCCAAAACCATTTTGCTTCACAGCCGTTGGAGCGGCCTAATTTTGCCGCTAGTGCGGCTCATAATTCACTGCATATGTAGCACACATGGGCGCATGAGCAGCCTATTAAAAAAAATTAATAAAAAACAATTTCGTGCAGATGTTTTTTATTTATTTATTCATTTCTTTTTATTTACTTATTTTATTTCTCTTTTTTCAAAAAAAATAAAAAATAAAAAATTGCTGAAACCCCAAAATCGACCACCGCACGTGCAGCCAACTTCGGCGCACGTGCAGCCAACTTCGGCGCACGTGTGGCCCACCCTTAAAAAAAAAATTCTAAGCATCAAAGAAACTGACCACAGCACGTGCAGCCATTTCTGGCGCGCGTGCAATCCAAAAAAAAAAAAAAACAAATAATAATAATAATAATAATTATTATTATAATATAGCTTGTGGTTGCCTATATTTTTTTTTATGTAGTTATTTAGTTTAGTTGTTTAGTTAGTGGTTCTTATTTCTTTAACTTTAATTTAATTGTTAGTTTAATTGGTTAGTGGTTTAATTTTTATTTTTTTGTATTTTTTAATTTAATTTAATTTAATTTTCTTCTCTTTTCCTCTAGTAACTTATTTTTTGTATTTTTTTTGGGCCGACAAACATATTGCCCATGACATACCCTTTGATGTGGCCTTCTTTTGGCATGATCAACCCATTACGTGGAGTGTGCAACAACTTAAAGACAGGGGTCTACTAGGCATCTGCAACGTCATTGAACCAGCATATCCTCGTATTGTGCGAGTATTTTATCTGAACATATATATCAGTGATGAAGCCTCGGGAGCCCTTCTTTCCAATATTGATGGGATGGAGTTAGCGGTCACACCAGTTCCAATGCTGAGGTTCTAAACTGCTCAATGGACACTATCAATACAGAGCAGTTCCTGATGTTCACTCGGGAACTCACAGTCCCGGCCTTAGTGATCGAATTCTATGAGGGGTGACAAGATGAGAACAACCCTACCAGCATCCGTTGGGCTAACTTACCACGCTGCCTTTTCTTTCTTGATGTGGTTCTCAAAAAGAATGTCATACCTCTAGGTCACAAGGAAGAGCGGCGAGGGGACTTCCTCTGCGCCTTGCATCGATTTGATTTTTGGTTTTGGGTCAACATCCCTTTATTGATCTTCAACCAAATGGCCCGTATACTGAACGAAGTCAAATTGCGCAACACCAGAGGCGATTCTACATGGGCCTTCCCATTCGCTAACCTCATTACAACACTCATCAACTACCAAGGGATTTACCCACTTGACTCCAATGAGGTTTAGCTTTAACCGCTAACGCTATATGCTAAACCCAATGGTGCCAAACCACTGCTCACCTGCCGCCTTCACTAGTTCTCCCCGATGTCCCAGCCAATCCTAATGATGATGTTCCGGCAGAGCTTGCCACCGCCACCGCCACCGCCACCGCCACCGCCACCGCCATTTCGTATGACGCGCACACAATAACATGCTATTTTTGATAATCAAGCCGCAATTAATCAATTTGTGGTTGATCTCTGAGCAGACTATCAGGTATATCGGGATTACTCGTTAATGCCCGTCAGCTCGAGTATCAACAGTCAGTTGCATCTCTGCAAACTGACTTCTACGCATACCGAGAGTTGAGCCAATAACGTTTTGATCAGCTTGGCGCTCAGGTTCATGATGAGGCATTCGAGACTCGGACGTTGATACATGCCTTATTTGAGCAGTACTTCCTACCACCGCCAGATCCAAATCAGTGATATATTTATTTTATTTTTCTTTTCTTTTCTACTGTACAGTCTAAAAAAAAAATTGTGTGTGTGTGTGTGTGGTTTGTCCCTACCTCGGTGGATGTGTGCCTACGCCTTATGGTAATATCTTATCTCTCTCATTTTACTATCTACTTTACAGTTGCTTACATTGAGGACAATGTTGTATTCTAGTTGGGCGGTGAAGGTATTTATTCTTACAATTCATGTTTGTACTTGTTGCACTTGATTGCACCACTTCACTTGATGTTCACTTTTGCCAATATGGTGGTGATATAAGCATATGTTAAGTGGAAAACATAATGGACTTGTATGAAAAGGGTTTATTGGGTAAATACTCGCATGTGATGTTTACACTAGGAGAGTTGTTTGTGTTTGTGGTATTAGTACACTGGTCGTGAGTATTCATTGATCCATATGAACACACTTTCATAGCGATGACCTCTCTATTCTAATCCTTGGTGTAGATCATTGATAATGGCTAGTGTTGCAGAAAAGAATAAATGAGTAGCCTTGATTCTCAAAAAAAAAAAAAAAAATTAAAATAAAATAAAAAACTTGACTTGTTTGGGTTCGTAGCCTTTTTAACTTGAGTTATTAAACCCGTAGGGGTGTCTCTACACCTAGTGCCCTAAAATTGTCTGGTTTGAGAGTCATTGGCCCAATATTTGCTACATGGGTTAATTAGAAAGCTTGAGGGACCTAGACATTGCACAATTAAGGACAAAAAATGACTTGTTCGGAAGCTCGAGTTATTAAGCCCGTAAGGGTGTCGTCACACCTAGTGCCCTAAAACCGTCTGGTTTGGGAGTCATTGGCCCAATACTTGCTACATGGGTTGATTAGAAAGCTTAATGGATTAGGGCATTGCACAGTCTAAATATATATATATATATTTGAGAATCCTAGTTACAAAAGTTTAGTTTTTTTGTGTATGTTGGGTGTTATTATGAGTTACACTGGGCTGTTATAGTGGACAGTTAACTAGTTATGGGGACTGCACTTTACACCAAGGGCACTGATGATGTGTTTACTAGCATTCGCAAGTACAAGGGACTTAACTTTTGTAATAACTGAATTGTAGTTCTTGCTCAATAGATTCCTTCATACTTATCCACTGTACCTTCAATAACTCATCATGTCTTAATATCACACTGTAGTTGGCACATAAGTTAATTGATAATTGGAGTAGTGTGATTACTTATTGTTGTTGGGCAGATGTGAATATGTTAATGTTTGTGGGTATTGTTTCTGGAAACCCTCACAAGACTATACTCATCCAATTTGGGTAACTTTATGGTTTAAAAGCTTGTTGCATATGCTAAATGCAATTGTGATCCCTATGAAAGTAGCTTAGAGTATTTTATTTTTCTTAGTGTTTATTTTTGATATGTGAAACGATCCATCAACTATACCAACACTAAATTGTACCAACTTCTTTAGAATATTGGTAAGTCTAGGTATCGATCCACAGGGATAAACAGGAAATTAAACTAATTTAATTGTTAAATTTCTAAATTAATTTTGATGAAAAAGATGGTTATTCATAACCTAATGATAATTAAATTAAATAAAGCGAATAAACTAGCAATTATAATTAAAGATGAAGTTGCTAATTTTCGAAAAAAAATCTAGGGTAATGAATTCACTACTAATTGCATAAATAAGGGTTCAATTTGAAAATCAATTATGTGACAGTTCGAACTAAATAATACTTCACAACTACAAGTTCAAAGTATTGATCAAGAAAATTAACACATTTAATTTATAGGCACGAACCATCTCAAGTAGTACGAGTCATTCGCTCTAAACTAGGGTAGCAACACGACTCATCCCTCGTAGTATGGCTCGTCTCATACCTTGAACATGAAAGCACAGAAAACTATTGCATGGAAAGCATTCAATAATCACATAAATAAGAATACTGGAAGAAATAATGGAAAATTATATTTGAAAACTTCTTGAGAATCATACAACTATTCAAACCATTATATAAAAGAAAACCTATTTACTTGGCCAGGGTTTCATCAAAACCCTAGAAAAATGAGCCTAGCCACTCATGGAGGCATGGGAAGAAGTAAAAGAAGAAGAAGCCTCCATGAAAATTGCCCTTGAAGCTTGAGAAATCCCTTCCAAACCTTAGCCTCTCATTTTCTCTGAAATAATTTCAAACCCTAAGAGCAGCCTATTTTCTTCCTTTTCCTAGTAGAACAGACTGAAATTTTCGTGCACACAACCCTAGGTGGGCAGCTCGATTTCTGCTGGAGCGGTGGTGGGCCGCACGTGCAATGAGGTAGTAGGCCGGGAATTTTCACTACTCGCACGAAGAATCTGCTTTTGCGTCACTTTTTGCTTGAATTTGCGTGTTACTTGCCAAATCTGTACAAGTGCACAAAACACACCATCTCCACCAAATAAACAAAATTCAAAGACTATAAATGTAACTTAAACGGCCTCAATGTGGTACCTTTCAGCCTACATCAATGATCATCCACAAGTAAGGTGTACAAAACTATTTAGTGAAATTCCTTATTACAATTTATATTAACTCCACAACATTTCCATTTAACAAGGCCATCTGAGGCTATAACACCAGGAAAAATTCATTTTCCAAATCAAGCTCAATAGCTGTCATATCACAATACCCATCACCCTTACCGTGATGCCACAACAAATACATACGCCACATTTATATAACAAGTATTAATAAAAATAGCACCAGCGTTATCAACACAACGAAACCCAAGAAAGTTCATCAATTTAAAGTTCCAATGTATCATAAACATTAACATAAGTTATCTCCTCCTAAAAGGCATAACATACTCGCAAAACGATGACTCCATAATACGTTACTCCAACCTAAGGAGTTCCACTAACATGTAACAAGCTCCAAACAAGCTTCAAAACCACCGGCACAAGACTGCACTCTTGTCAAGTCACTCTAAGGCACTCACAGAGTTACAACCCTTCTTACTAAATGCTCAGCTAGATTGAGTATGACTATTTGTCCACCAGACCCCGACATCCCTACATCTCAAACACTAGACCGATATGGTCAAAGGCAATCACACAATTTCGGACACAAAATGATCTTCACCAATGCCACACTTGTCACCCGAAAATACAACTATTCTTCATTCTAAGAAATACTTCTAACACCTACCCACAAAATTCTCTTTCCATTTTTATATACTCCATCCAATATCTAATAATACCACAACACAACCACTACCCTTATCATAATTGATAGGACCACAACAAACTCACTGACTAAGAAAACCATAACACTAAACCACACACACGAAAGTGCCATTCTCACTACCTCGAAATATGAATTTCACTCCCTCGAAACATCCTCACCTAACTTGCCAATTCTACCAAAATCCCAAAGTCTCACATTCTCTTAGACTCAACACATTCAAAGCCTTATAACTTGGCCCTTACGATACCACCACACCAATCAAAATAACCCACGGATTTCCCGATCTCAACAAACAACTTCTAAACTGAACAAGACTCATAGGCCATCACATAACCATCTCATAAATTAACATTAGGTGTACAACAACACTGGGATTATCAATCCCATTAATGATTTCTCATTACATATATAAAGAGTCTAAAATCCATCATAAACCTCCAACACATGAGGAATAACAAACAACAATAACATATATATACAACATATAATCATGATGCCTTAGCACCCAACAACACATTTGTGAACAACAAAATGTTAAAATATTATACCACTGGTCTCTAATACAAAAGCCCCTCTTAAGGTAATACTATTGTGAAGGCTGAAAGGTCAACCCTCGCAAAGCTCTTGAAGTTTGACCTGCCTGGTTCTGGTATCGATACTGTCTCCGACTGGACTGAAGAGATTGAGTTTGACTAGGTTTTGAAACACCCGAAGAATTCACACGCAAAGGGCACAAACGTCTAACATGGCCCAGATGACCACAATCAAAACAAACAATAGACTCCCTACTCTGAGACTGGCTTGAAGTCTAAACCTCACTAGGCCTCCAAACCGACGAGTTCAAAACCCCCAACAAAGACAGGGATAGAGCCTGAGATTGAGCATGCGCTCGTCTTCACCTCTTATTGAGCCTAGAGTGGTTATGAATTGTAGGAGTTGCCAAAGTGGCCTCCTCCCTAACTTGACCAACACACAAAACCATGGCCTCCACATGGTCCGCAACCTCAACTAAGGCATAGTAATTCTTCCACAGAGATCTAGCTACCTTCTCTCAGATATCATTATGCAACTGCCTCTCAAACTCATAACAACGGTGCTCCTCTGTTGCCACCAACTTTGAAGCAAATCTCGACAAACTAGTAAACTGAATCTCAAACTGTGCCAAATGAGTAGCATCTTGGCGCAACTTGACAAATTGTTCCCTTAACCTTTCCCGAGCGGAAGGAGGGAAATACTTAGCCAAAAAGGCCTCCATGAAAGCAACCCACATGTTACCTACAGTGTTCTTAGCATACTTCCACCAATAACTCGTGTCTCCCTTCAATTGAGAACTCGCCAAAGAAATCCTCAACCCCTCATCCTCGACTCTGAGCATATCAAGAGTCTTGGTAATCTATTCCAACCAATCTTTCACCTCTAACAACTTAGCCTCCCCAAAAACTCTGGTGGATTGGAGCGAAGAAACTCTTTAGTACGCTAGAGGGTACGCCTGTTGTCACCCTCATTGTGAGCTAGAGCATCATTCACCGCTCTCACAACCTCGTGTGCAATCTCCTCGCTGACAGCCGATGCTACAACGACAGGTGCTAAAGGAACCGTTGTGCTTCTACTGGCACTCCTATTATCAATTCGTCCTCTATTCCCTTGTGCAAACATCCTATAAAACCCAAAACAAAACCAATCTTATTGCACAACACAATAGCCTTCCGGAGGCACACACTTACCACTGCTAGGCTATAAGACACACTTAGCTCCAACACACCCAATTCTATTACAAATAAACAATTAAACACAATCACGTAATTGAATCAAGTCCACAAAGATAGCTACTCGTCCCGGAACTCTCAAGGAATTCTTATCAAAAGCCATGTTGATCAGGCGTGTTTCCGATAAGACCTCAAAGCAAGTTCACCAGATACAAGTGCTATCCAAGAAACTTAACCCCATGCTCACATAAATACAACACATAAAGTCTTAATACTTATCCTAACTATATGCAGACGTCCTCACCAAGCATAGCAAACCCGTTGTGGTAAAAACCAGTTCCTACGAGCCTAAAGCATTTGAACCCGCCTTGCTCTGATACGAAGTTGTAACACCCCACTTTTTATTTCACAGATAACATTACCAAAAACCCTTATTATAAAACAATTTCAAAGATAAATAAATGAAGATTCTTTTATTCATATACGTAATGAATGCAACATGTGACATAATTAAATAATTTGCCCGCAGGCTTACATCATTACATAAAAGAAAAAGGGTTCAACCTTTTTACAACAATGGCATTTCGCCAGCAGATATAAGGCCCATGGCCAATAGATAAAGAAGATCCTCGATCTTGAAAACATTTCTCGTCATTCACCTGAATAAGGATTAGCAATGTGGGATGAACAGAAAGTCCAACAGGGATTCTAACATGATCCTAAACAATAACAACTTATAGATAGCTATGATCATAAATGCTCCAACTCATACTATGTAAATGGTGTCACGATTTCTACTAAAGTATATTTACATAAGTATACTTTTTCTAAAATCATCCAATTCGTTCAACAATTCAGATAGTTCACATTTCCTTCTTGTTTTCCATTTCCACAATATCACATAACAACTGTTTTGTTTTTGAAATACATTAACAAAAGTTCTGATTTCCTCTTTTTACTTACAAACTCAATACGTAACCTACGTCCATTTCCAACATGTTCATCATCTTTCCAGGACTTAAGTCCAAAGTTAAAAAGATACTTTTAACAGTTTATTTAGTACGCTCACATGTATACATAACATCCAATACGAAAAATGAAAACAACAAACACCCAACAATTGCTTACTCAACATATAAGACAACTTAGGCTTCGTGAACCATAACCATCACAGCACATGATATATCCAGATACACTGAGACAATAACAATAATCAAAACTCAACTCCACCCGCCTTAAGCACGGTAAGCCAATGATACACCTTTCCCTAACACAGGCCAATTTACCAATCACCAACTAGAAGGGAATGAGACCTCTACTAATTTGCCAAACACCCACTTGAAGGTAATGGTACCTTTGCCATATTGGAAGGAAATGGTACCTCTGCCAAGTTCTTTAGGCACTAGCTAGAAGGTACTGGTACATTTTATTCTAAGTGCAACCAATTTCTCCAGGCACTAGCTGGAACGTAGTGATACCTCTCATTTTTAGCGCGTGTACAATTCCAACCATCATAATATACCACAACATAAATAACCTGGGTGTACTACATACACATAATTTGTTCAACATCACAATGTCATCCTCCACCGATGACCAAGGACAAAACCTCTAAACATATGTATTAAATACATGTGAAACAATAATACAATTCTCACGAGAACTTAAGTCCCACAACAATTATAATAGTAATATTTAAAGGTTTCAAAACCCAACCTCAAGTTCATTCTTAATTTACAAAAGATTATAATTTCATTTTCTTTCCAAAACCAATTTCTATATTTCATTAAAATCCACATCCATGATGTCAACGTCAGAACCCGATTCCACTCAACATAATCAATCCCAATTCACTACAAGAAAAATCAGTTTTGGCGACTAAAATTCAATTTTTCGTCGCTGAAAGTAGCACAATTGGCGACTAAAATGGAATTAGTAGCCAAAACTTTTGGCGACTAAAACAGTTTAGTAGCCAAATGTATAGTTATTGGCGACTAAAAATCAATTTAGTCGCCGATTATATGGGTTTTAGCGACTAAAGGTTTTTTAGTAGCCAAAAGTGAAGGTTTTTGGCGACTAAAATAATTTAGTAGCCAAAAGTATAGGTTTTGGTGACTAAAAAATAGTTTGGTCGCCGATTATACGTGTTTTACCGACAAAAATAAATTTTGTAGCCAAAAGTGAAGCTTTTTGGCTACTAAAAAAAATTTAGTAGCTAAAAGTCTACAATTGGCGACTAAAATTCAATTTAGTAGCCAAAAGTGGAGGTTTTTGGCGACTAAAAACAAGTTTAGTCGCCAAAAGTGGTTACTTTTAGGCGGAACTTATTTTTTTAGCAACTAAAAAATAATTAGTAGCCCAAAATTATAGAATGGGCGACTAAAAAATAGATTTAGTTGCCAAAAGTTGCCTCCATTTTTTTTTTAGTAAATAATTTATTTTTTACATAAATTATATTGAATAAAAATAATTATATTTATATATATAGTTTTATATTAATACGGGTCAATATACTATATAAATAATATATATTACATATATATTCATGTGGTGTTGTAGTGGCATAGTGGAGGGAATGTGTTGCTAAAGGTGTAGAAGGTAGAAGGTCCGTGGTTCGAATCTCAAAAAAAGTAGAACAGTTAGTTTTTTTTTTTTTTTTTCCACCGAACAACCTTTGGCGACTAAAACTATTGGTCGCCAAAAGTGTTTCTTTTGGCGACTAAACAGTTTCGTCGGCGTTCATTGACTATTGGCGACTAAAACATTAGTCGCTAAATGTATAATTTTAAAAAGTGGAATTGACTATTGGCGACCAAAACTTTGGTCGCTAAAGACCTGTGTTTTTGCCTACTAAAACCTTTTTGGTCGCCAAAACCTCCGGCGACCATGTTTTCGCGACAAAACCAGCGACTAAAAAATTTAGTCGGGGAAACTAAAAACAAGGTTTTTGGCGACTAAAAGTGGACTTTTGGCGACTAAAAATTTAGTCGCCAAAGGTGATTTTTCTTGTAGTGATTAGTCCCATCATCATGGTTAACTCTCCACTTTAACAATTTACACAAGCCATATTAAATAAAGCATAACTATTATTCAATTTTACCCTTTTCTAATTCATTAAGCTAATAATATTAAATTAGGACTTTTTCCCTTCTTCAGCATAAACACGTTAAACTACTCTCCAATTAACCAAAACAGCTACTAGTTACCAATTAGAAATCCTACATTATCAAACCCTAGATCCCTCTTGCATGCTTTTCAAAAATTCATAATAACTATACTTTTTATGCAATAAAATCTACCACATATCTATCTATAGACGAAGTATTGAAAAGGAGTAAGGAAATCCTTACCTCAAAGTAGAAGACAAAAAGGAAACAAGGGGTAGAACTTCATGGAACTGAAAACTACAACTTCACTAATTAAAATGAAGCCGTTGACATGCTTAACGTTTTTCTTCAAATGACTAGGATGAGAAAACCAATGGATTGAGAGTATTTAGAGCTAGAAGGTAAGAACTTAGAGAGAGTGTGTGTATGGATTTAGGGTTTTGAAATGTTTAGAGAGAGAATGAGATGAAAAAGTGACTCAAAATGGCCCTCTCTTGAATTGATATATGCACAGACCGCTCGAGCAATCAAAACACTGCTCGAGAGAACAGACACAAAAACTGACACTGCTCGAGCGACCAAAATCACCACTCGAGCACACCCCCTCCCAGAAGTTTAGACCTGTAAAAGACCACTCAAGTGCAAGAAAGATTGCTCGAGCGAACAGGCAAAAATTTGGGCAATAATTCATTGAAAAACTGACTTCCCAACCTATTCTAAACACAACCAACACTCCTAATAGCCAAATTCAACAAGCAATAAGATGGAAATGAAATGAACAACAATTAAGTACATGGGTCCTCGGATTCAAAAGCAAGAAAATAGGTGGGGTCTAAACCATAATCGTTATATTTCCAATCATTATTTAAAGCCACAATGTATAATCAATAAATGCATATGATGCATGAGTTTCAAATTCTTAGTTTTCCTTAGGGTGGTTTTCAATTCACAACATAAATTCAAAAGTGGAAGAATTCTCCAACTCACAATCATCCCCATCACATGGTTATTTATTAAGAATTTCTAAAATCTCATATTCCAACATCAACGTCAAGCCACTACACCCAATTTCAAAATACAAGAGTCAATTGAACAATATCTCCTTTTTATTGAACCAATTTGAAAAACTAGGGTTTTAAAAAAATTTGGGCTTTTCACTCTTATATCATTTATAAGCAAATCCTCATCATCAACAACAATAATCATAAAAAATGCACATAAACTCTTCCAAAAATCATGAGGTATAGCCTTTTTTCGTCAAACTCATTTTATTTCCCAATTACATTTCACAAATCTTAATATCTATATTATATTGAAAATACCATATATGTGTCTCAAATCAAAGATATAACAAGTTAAAAGTACCCCTACCTCAAGATTGATGACAAAATATGAAGACCCAACTCTAAGCTTGATGAAATTGCAAAATAATCGGTAAAACTCTTGGTCTAAGCTTGTTCTTCAACCCTCTTTGAAGATTTAAGGTGGATCTTGGTTAGAACCATGAGAAACCAAGTGTTTTTAGGTTTAGGGTTTGAAAATAGGTGATAGAGAGAGAAAAGATATGGAAAAAGCGAGAGAAAAGTGTTTAGATCGACTTTTAAATGTGTTGTCCCAAACAGACCGCTCAAGCGAACTTTTCATCGCTTGAGCGAAGTGCTCAAAATCACAAATACCTCTAAAGCAAATCTTCCACCACTTGAGCGATAAACACAGGGTCTCAGAAGTTTTGTAGAGCTACAGTGAAAATACTGGAAGCCTCAATTCTACGCTCGAGCGATCATTATACCGATTAAGCGGTCCCGCCTGCAAACAAACAAGATACTGGAAGCCTCGCATCTCCGCTCGAGCGACCGATTGACTGTTAAAGTGGTTACCTAGAACAGTTTGTTACATTGGGTATCGGTAGCTATATATTTGAATCATATTTGTTTTAAAAAAAGTGGACAACAAATATAATTTTAAGAATAACCATCTCTTAAAAAATATATATATAAATTTGATTCAAAGATTAGCTACTGATGTCTGATCATCTTAATTTTTTACTTGAATATTCTACTCAATGAGTCCTACAAAATAAATGGCACAGATTATCGAAGCAGGACCTATGGCGGGCTCCATGAATCCCTCAAATTCTTTCATGTTGAAATCCCAACACAAGAGAAAGTCAACCCTTTAAAATAAATGATAATGTTAGAAAAATTTTAAAATGTTAAAAATAAATTAATAAAAAATATCTTATATTCTTTTTATTGTTATTATTAATTTAAATTTATTGTTCATTTTCATAAATGGTGTGTAAGTATAAAATGCACAACCATTAAAAGTCACAATAAAATGCATTTTCTCACACATTTACATCCCATGCGTGGTTATCATAATTATGATTTGGATCATAAGAAGTTAAGATTCTATGATTCTAATTGGATCAAATGATCCAGATCACACTAAGATTTTAAATTGACTACGATCATAATCATAAAATTGTATAGAATCACACAAAGTTCTCAATTCTACTACGATCCTGATCCTACCCCCCCCCCCCCCAAAAAAATCTTATTATTTATTTGTTATATATGTATGTATGTGTATCTCTATATAAGAAATTTGACTATCATTCTCCTAATATCTCCTTTAATTTATTCAAATATTTCTTTATTGGTTTCAAAATTATTTAATATAAATTATCATTATGGATAATTTATCATTATATTTTACTACGAAGTAGAATATTACGATTTTTTATCTGATTCACATGCTCCTCCCAACAATCCTACTTAGGATCTCGATCTTAATAACTTTGATCCATGCACATCATTTATGCATGAATGTTTGTGTAACGCCCCCAAAAAAATAACATCTACCTCATGATATTAGATCGAAAAGCATGAGTTTATATAATATTAACCTTTCATTAATTCTATTTTCGTGTACAAAAGATGACATATGCATGTATACATTCATAAATCTTAGATCCTGAATCTATAGCATATGACATGTGTAAATGAATTGAAATAAAAGAAAGTACAAGTAAGTTTATGTCCTAATGGCTACATCTTTCCAAATCATTACTTGGGTACAACAAAAGTGAGTTAAACTCAATATATAGAAAGCCCAAGGCTTGTACAAAAATAATTACACAAAAGAAATAAAAAGAAGCTCTTGGCTCCAAGTCCTCCCAAACTATGTTCTTAGTGGAGGCATATCATCAACACCTGAAAGTTGTTTTCCATGTAGGGTGAGGTAAAGTCCAGTAGAGATACTTGAACACAATATATGAAGCTTAACGAAGTCATAAGGTGAAAGCATATGCATGCCATTTGCCAAACATTATATTTTTCCATCTCAAAACAATGCAATGCCAATATTATATATCAATTCATGAAAAATATACTTTATATCATAAAAGAGAGCAGTGCATACAAAACACTGGGAATCTCTAGGTACGTGTTCGCCAGTAGGCTATACAAGCACTACCAAACCATTTGACTAGTACTAACCGAAAGGATTGGCACCTAACCGTACGGGTTTCTGGACTTTCACCAAGGACACACAGGCCAACATAATAAACCACAACCATACCCCTTAACGAGATTCACCAAGGTATAAACCCCTTTTTCTCAAAATAATCCATTGTTAATATTAAGTATGAAACAATGCTCAATGCAAGATACATGATACATGAGTAATTAGTTTCAATTTGTTGGAATATTGGTTGTTTATAAGCTTATTTTGGGCCAACTTTGAGCCCAATTTTGAGTGAGCCCCAAACGTCTTTTGGGGTGGGTCCGAAGAGGTGACGTGTTTCTTGCCACATGGCAAGTCACACGGTGAAGACGGTTCGTCAAAACCATTTATGAGCGAATGGGCACTTGACGTCGTTTTCCGGTTTGTGGAATTGGACTTTTAAAGAACTAAATGTGGGTTTCCTTGTAAGGCTTGTCCTACATTGAAACTTGAAGAGAACTTATGTGTGTATATAAGTTCTAGGTGGCAACACTTGGGTTGGGCCCCAAAGGGCATCCCAAGTTTGTAAAAGAGAGGAGTTATGGACAAAGTGAACCTTAGCCCAAACCACCACACGCGCGCGTGACGCCGTCGTCCGACCGAGCCGTGTCGGCCGCGGGTGTGGGTTGTGGGTCGGGTCAGTTCTAACATTAATTTTTTTTCCAGAAATTCTTTATGAAATTAAATTCAAATTTGGTACCAAAATTGAATTTAAATTTTCTGTCCATGTTTTACCTCCTTCAATCCGAAAATTCCAAATAGTTTAACTGCTGGAAACCGCTCAAAACTATTGCAGTTACACAGTTTTGAAACTGCACAGTTCATACAGTTCAGACAGATCTTCATTCCAGCAATTATCTATTCAAATAGTGTTTGCACCTGTTCATTTGAAACCATACCTATTCAGTTCAAAAATTACACCTGTTCAGCAGTTTATTTTGCCTATAAATACTAGTATTGTTCCAGCAGTTTAGGATCTAGAAAAAACAATCTGAAAAATACATTTTCTTGCTGTCCAGATTTTTATCTGTTTGCATTATTCTTCATATTATTTTAGGGAAAAATTCAGAGAGTTTAGAACACAGGTTTTGTTCACCGAACAAATTGTTTGGAGTGCTACTATAATTTGTGAAGATCATTGTATCCTGGGAGATAGACGCCATTTGTCCGTAAGCACCGTAGCGAGACGAATCTATCTTAAGGACAAAGTGTCACACACTCGACTTGATCTTTTAAATATTTATTCGGCTCGGTAAAATAAATTCAGTACGTAATTTATTTTATTTGTTTGATTTGTTTCAATTTATTTATTTTACACAGAAGGTTGTCCAACACAATTAACCTAATCCTCATGCAATTTCTACAACAAGCAAAACAATCCTTCACTGATAGTCCAAAGAAAATATTTCTACTTAATAGATAATTTTCCAACAGTAGATATAATCTCATAAATTCCAAAATGGGAGCGATAATACATATCCAACTCCACTCTCATCATCAACAGAAACATTCATTTTATCTTTTCAAAATCCACCATTTTTTTTTTCTTTCATGAATCAAACAATCAATGATTTCCTAACAAAACTCCATTTACTTTCAATAATCACATTTAATGAAGAAATTTCTAACATTTCAACACACCCCAACAACATTTGCACCCCTACAACCTTTCTCAAGAATTCATTTGAAAACCTCCTCTTTTATATTTCAAAATCAAACCCTAGATTTAAACCCAAAATTCCCAAATCACTAAACCTTTTTAAAAAGAAAATAACCAAGCTAAGAATCATACCAAAGGTTCAAGAAATCCCTACCTTAAGAGTAGAAGATGAAGAAAGCAAGGGTTGAAGTTTGACGAATCTGAAAACAAGATCTACTCCGATTAAAACAAAGCTTTTAACGAGCCCTACCTTTTTCACTAAGGAACTATGGTGGAGAAATCAAAGAATTTGGGTGCATTTGAGGTATTTGGGAAAGAACTAGAAAGAGGGAGAGTGGATAAATTAGGTTTAGAAGTGTTTTAGTGAGAAAGAGAGAGAGACAAATGAAGAAGTGACTAAAAAAGGCCTCTTTCCAATCTGATATACGCACAAAGTGCTCAAGCAACCAAACCACCGCTCGAGTATCAAACACAATAAGTGACATTGCTAGAGTGCACAATGACCTCCTCCCAGAAGTTCAGACCTGCAAAAGACCGCTTGAGCAAAAAAAAGACCGCTGGAGCTAAGATCACCCTATTCCTAGAAGTTTTACAGAATTGCAAAAATATTGAAGGATCTCAAAAACCACTTGAGCGACCAAAGCACTGCTCGAGCGAACAAGAAATGAAATGGACAACAACTCTTTTGAAAAAAATGACTCCTAACCTGTTTCAAACACAACCAACAAATCTAAATAACCAAACTCAACTAACAACAAGATGATAAGGGTATAAATAACAATTAAAGGTACACAATCCCAGATCTAAGAGCAAGAAAAAGGGTCAGGTCTAAACTGGAACCGTTATAATTTGGAATTTGGACATAACTATTCAAAGTCAATATAATTGGTAACAATGTTGATGTTAAATGTGTTTTTAACCACCCACAACCACAACATTTGTTTTGTAGGCCCCTTTGTTTAAACCAACAAACAGGAGTATGAACATTTTTTTGGTACTAAAGGAAATTATTATACTTATTTGTGTCCAAGAAGATGCCATTGCATCAAGTGGTATGGTTTGAATTCTTATATTCATTTGTGTAATTTAAAGAAAAGTTTCAAGGTATCAATTTGAATCTTTGAGCCTTTGCTTTATACTAGTGAGAAGATCGCGTGCTATCGCCCAATACATTAATTTTTATTATTTTTTTTTTGGTTACCTTGTTAATTTGAATTGTTAAAAAATATTCTTAGAAGTTTTGTTTTTTTTATAGGAGGAACTTTATAGAAGTTAAAAAAGGTTATGACGGTTTCGGTTTAGTCCTGACCCTTTTCATACTCTTAGATCCGGGATTCTGTACCTTTAATTGTAGTTTACGCCTTTATCATCTTGTTGTTAGTTGAGTTTGGTTGTTTAGAATTGTTGGTTGTATTTGAAACAGGTTGAGAGTTAGTTTTTCAATAGAGTTGCTGAATACAACCGTTCCATTCAAGGGTTCCAAAACAACCACTTGCGCAAGATTTAACTTACCAAAGGAAACGCATCCTGCTAACCAGTAACTTCTTCTCATAATAATAATCGGGTGATCGAAACCCCATTAGCTACCCCATTAAGTTTTCCGTTAGATTAATCGTTGTAATTAGTTAGTACAAGCGAGAAGGAAAATAAATTTGCATAAGTGTAAGCATCATCAAAGGACAAAAATACATAGCCATGACATGTATAATATCATACCAAGGCATGATTATATATAAGTGAGCACATTCATAAGGTCAAGAGCACAAAACATTAATGTAAATAGAATTTCTAGATTCAGAGTCACTTAAAGATCAAGATTAAAAGAACTATTTTAGATTTTTCCCAAATCCGGCCTTCCTATGATTCGTATAGAATTTTATCTAGTTTTCAGAACATTTTTCGGAAATGGAATAGCTTTTCTATATTTTTAGTTATTTCAGAAATACTCCAGCTCTGTCCAGATTCGTCGACCGTTACGAAAATTGAATTTTCTCACAAACCACTCACTCTTTTTAAATGAAACCAATTTTCCTTGAAATATAACTCCTTAAGGAAAATTTTGACATAAAACATCGGTCCAGAAGATTTTTTTACATATTTCTAGAATTTTCGAAAGTTGGCTGTAAAACAGATTTTTCTGGCACAGTTCTTGAAAAAAGAAAGTTGGTGAGAAAAGAGGTCAACTAGGAGAAATTTTCCACTTCTCTTGTGATGAAAACATGCTAAATAATATGTATTAAGCTCAGATATTTAAGGTGAAGGTGTGCCTTTGGAAATTTTGAGAGATTGATATGGAAAAAAGGTAGTCTTATACCGATTAAGAGAAATATAAGAAGGGTAGAATCGAGACTCAATTCCTTTCATTTTTAACACAAGAATACTTTGGTTGGAATTGAATGGGATGTCTTGGATTTAGTTTGAGTCCAATGGAATAGTGGAAGTTTAGAGGCCTTAATTAGGTTTCTAAACATGATCTAGTTAGGGTTTTCCTCTTAATCAAACCAACCTAGTTATATATATACATGTATATATAAAAGTTTGTACCAAGTCAAAGATATTTTCCATAATTTATGCAAATTTGTCTCAAAAAGTACATTAATCGTATTTTCAAGGTGATGGCCGGCCATGTGAGGTAGATTTGAGGGACTTGTTTATATATATATATATTTGTGTACAATTGTTGGAAATTGTAAAATATAATGTTTAAAAAAAGATTTTAGGGTACAAGTGTATATATATAAATATATAATGGTACTTGTTTGGGGTCTTTGTGTTAGTTAATAAAAATGTGAGGGCTTTGGATTTAATTTGTGAATTGGAATATTTATTTAGTATAGAATTAAATTGAATTAGGGTTAGAAAGTCTAATTCGGTCTGTATTCTTGTTTAGATTAAAAGGGCTATCTACCGACGAACATGATGAAAACCGAAAAATCTAAGATTTTCGAGTGGTAATTCCACATTTAGGGAGTCAATTAATCAGTTTTAGAGTATTAGAATTGATTCTTAAGTTACCGAAATTGATTAGGGTTTGCTTGGTTTTAGTTGGCACATGTATTTTGGTCCTAGGGTTGGAATTGCAATTAATTAAGAAACTGAGGGACTTCAAAGAAATAATTTAAAAGTA
The DNA here is from genome assembly GCA_036172215.1 of Camellia granthamiana. Classification (NCBI taxonomy): domain Eukaryota; kingdom Viridiplantae; phylum Streptophyta; class Magnoliopsida; order Ericales; family Theaceae; genus Camellia; species Camellia granthamiana. The sequence continues at coordinate 75,647,678 of CM069913.1, read as the reverse complement.
AGGAACTTTTAAGAAAATATAATTTTTAGGGGCCTCACATAATCTACTAATAAGAGAAAGGAAGATGGAACATAGAAAATAGAAGAAATCTACTCTATACATCATTAAGATGAGCATGAAATGCTCAAATCCATGTAACAACGGATAGAGGGAGTATATCTCAACCATTTTCAAATAGAAAGCTCATGTTTGGCTTCCAAGAAAATGCAAGAAAATGATGGAAAGTAAAGACAATGAAACTAAAAAATGAAAATAGGATTTGGCTAGAATCCAACTATACAAGCCCAATATTCAACTAGACAAGAAAGAGATAGAGCGATAGAAAGTGTTTCGTTACCAAGAAAATAGGAGAGAAAGTGCTAAGAAAGTAAAGATGATACAATCCAAGCAAATATGGGGGATTTGGCAAGAATCTCCAATCCAATCATGCCCAATCAAACAATATTCTCCAACAATAACAATAAATAGAGGGTGTTTGGAGGAAAAGAGATAAATAAAAAAAATGAAAAGAAATTGTTCAAAAGATAGAGAGTACCTCTTTGCTAATGCTCCAAGCAAATGAGGATAGAGCCTAGGTAATGGAAAATCCTCTTCAAGCTTTCCTCAAGCCTTCAATGGTGCTCCAAGTCCTTCAAACTAAACTATGGAGGAAGAAAGAGAAGAATTGTCTTTATTCTTGCATGAGTGAGAGTGAAAGAGAAGAAGAATCAAGCAAAGAGACAAAGGACTAAAGACTAAGGACCAAAGGCCCTTTTTCTCTACCCAAAGGAGTGTATTTATTGGCTAAAAAGCCTCTGGAATATGCATATTGCACAATATCTAGAGAATGAGCGAATGGAATCTCCCAAGATACTAGGGACCATCTTCTAGAAACAGTGTTGTGCCGCATGATTTCTATGGCCGCGCAAATTTCTCATGGTCGCAGGAAAACCTATGGTTGTAGGAAAATAAGAAAGTTGCGGCCGGTAATTGAAAACCGCGGTTCAACTATTTCTAGAGTATTCTCCTTTTTTTCATTGATTTCAGCTTTGTCCTTACTCATTTTTTGGAAGAAACAAGATTTTTTAAGAAATGTGAAGTTTAGACTTAGTTGAATGATTGAAATGGCATCTCTAAAATCATTTTGAAAATAATCTTATAAAGGTTTGAAAGCATTTTGGCCCAAAACGGGTGGTTAGGAACTCTCTCTCCCTCCAAAAGTTGTTCTGAAAGGATCAAAGCAAGATATTTTTTGTTTTCATCATTAGAAAGTTTTGGAAGACACCCAAGTCTTAGGAATGGTCAAAATTAGGTGTTTACAGTTATTCATCTTTGACAAAACTCAATCGATCACTTCATGACGTGTGTGAATGTCAAGAGATGACTTTTTTTAATAAGGCCGTAAGACTGGGGTAAAGTAACACAAGCATACAAATGCAATTGGTTGGACCAAAAGGGTTGCTTACGTATCTCTTTTACTCACCCCCCAAAAAAAATTACATATCTAGATATTGGTAATTTCAAAAAAGTTTAAGTGCCCAAAATCTTACTTAGAAAGTTAATGTATACAGTAGAGTTCATACCTAAAATAAATTTAGAATACATATTTTACTTTCTTTTATAGTAAATTTTTGTATAAAAATTCTGGATACATATTATTCATTGCACCAATTTCATCATGCCAATATTCTCTCGTGTTTTAAAGTGAACCGGATAAAATTAAATTTCTTGTTCATCTAAATATAATCAACTTTATTTTATTTTATAAATCTAGAAATATTTGCAAATGAATCGATAGACCAAACAAAAACACACAAAAAATGAGTATACGGGTCTCTTGGGCGAGAACCGAGTATCCTAACCAACTAGACTACAACAGAAGATGCATTTTAATGTGATTAAATATTTATCAAAACACGAAATTACTAAGATGCCTAATATGTAAAGACTGAATAAAAATATCTAAAATTATTTTGAAATATGTGAAATGTGTATTGTAAATAAAATTAAACTTATTTTGTTTTTATAAACATTCGACTCCCAAAAGTATTAAAACACAAAAGTACATAAAATTGGTTGTATGATATTATTCTTAGAACAATTGGAAGATGAATCATCTTTGCTCCACTCGGTAAATTTCCCAGAAAAAAAAAAAGTTTTAAAAAGAATTACAAAGATCGACATTTATTTATGATTCATACTCATCTCGAAAACCCTTTTTCTTTTTTCTTTTTTCATTTTTTAGGATTTTTTTTTCAGTTTCTTAGAAAGAATAAGTGACGGCATTCTACCTAAATAGTAGACCCAAGTAATAAATAAGAGAATACTTAAGATCTAGCCATAGAAATCGTTCATTTGGAATTTTTTTGAAAAGCTAATCATAATTATTGTTATGATCGATTCAACCATTGATAGAAAAGATATATACATTGGTTATATTTCAACTCTTCAATAAGTTTAGTAATGAATATAACAATCCTATTAAATAAATCAAATGTGAACACATTTTACAACTTGTAGAGTATTTGAACCAAACTTGAACAATCTATTATTCAGCTAGGGCTTGGCTCATTTATGGCCCTAGTTCCACAATAACAAGCATCAATAGACTGGCAAACAATGTACAACAAGTGAACACATAAAAAGAGATGAAATGAGCGAAGGATTCAACAAAGACAAGCCTGAAATCTTTAGTGACTGAATGGTGGGTATTTATTCTAGAGTACACAACAAAAGCAATATTATATCATCCGTCAAATTTTCCTTATTTGTTGGTTTCTTTTTTCTTCTTGGACTTAATGTCATCATCATCGGGTGCTTGTAGAATCATCGACTGGATGCCAAAATTGGTTGAAAAACCATAAAGAATCAGCTTCAACAGCATACCCATCTTGATTACGATGCCAACTATAATAAGCATGTGTCCGGTTCTTGATATCAAAAATGGCATGACCAAAACTAGCCTCGCGAAAAGCTGAGTATGTTGGTTGTGGCTCCGTCATACTGCAACACCACAAAATAACGCATTTTAAGCATTTAATTTTCTTATGCCAAAATTTGGAGGCAATCTTATCAAAGAAAAATCAATTCGATTATATATATATGTATGTATGTATGTATGTATTAATCTTACTTGGTTGCTAAGCCTTCAAGATTTCCACCATCACCAATGGTTATGTATACAGGGGCAGATTGGTCTCTTACAGGAGAGCAGATGCCATTTACAATATTGTAAGCAATGTTGGAAACACGTTCCTATGATGTATACACATTAGTTGTCAAACAACTAGAAATATTGAAGTGTTGCATAAACAGGGAGAGAATGCCAAAACAATTAAATAAATCAAAATTTTCAAACTTTCATCAGGTCAACCAAAAATTTCAAGGGAAAATATAGTTTTTCCCTTGCCTACGCTTGATTAGAAAGAACAAATGGTGGAAAGTAAAGTGAAAGAAAAGAAACGAAAAATAAAATACATTTTCTTACTAGCATTTGATTATGATGAAATTTTTAAGAGAAAAAGAGGGCACTTTGAAATTTCTTATACTTTTTGTATTTTTGGCAAAAAATTAAAATTGAGAAAATTAGTAATAAATCCAATATAGCAATTGCACAAGGCATTAGGTCTAGTGGATATTTTTTATTGGTGAGAAGTCTACCATTTGTGAAATAGTTTAATCCTTTTATTTGTTTTGAATGATATTTTGGTTTCAATTTTACCCCTTAATTTATCTATTGACTTTTTTTATCCGTGGACTTTCGTTGACTATCTGTTTAAAATTTTTCTCTATTTGTACAAAATTTTTGTTCCCATATCTATTTTGGGGGTGGTTTGGGATGATCTAAATAAGTGCACTTTTTGAATTTTTTATGAAATATGGGTTGTGTATGCGTTGGGTTTGAAGTGATGTCTAGAGAGGTGATGCGACTTAAATAAGATGATATGACTTAAATATGATAGTGGCTTTTTGACTTTTTACCTTTTTTAAGTTATGACAAACAAGGCCAAATTTTTTTTTCCTATTTGTTGAAATCTTTTATTCAAGTTCTTTTCTATCTGTTCAAATTTATATCTATCCGTTCAAATTTTTGGACTATTTGTTCACTTTTTCCCCTTATCTGTTCAATTTTTCTATGTTGTTTCCCTCTTCACTTCTCTTTTCCCTATCTATCTGTTGAAAAAGAAAAAATATATATCTATTGCAATCATCATCAACAACAATAACATCTCTCTTACTTTTCATCTTTCTCTTTCTCACTCTATCTGTAGGAATGAACCAAAAACAAAAAAAAACAAAAAAAGTAAAGACAGAGGATCACCAATTTGTTTCATCATCATCATTGTCATCATCATCAACAACAACAACAATCAACAGATAATAAAGAGGAAAAAATATACATAGAACTGCATCTCCACCCTCTATTTGTCCAACATCACAATATATATATATATATATATGACGAGAGAGAGAGAGAAAGGAAAAGCACAATACATATACTATACAATACAAAACGAAGCACCAAGAACTGACTAGCTAAGTTTTCATTTTTTGTAACAAAACAAAAACTGAAGAATGAAAAATTAATAGAAAAAAAAAAAAAAAGGAAGTTTCTCTGTATATACTATGTGAATAAAATCAATATAATTTTATAATATATATGCATATATATGTGTGTGTTTGTGTGTGTGTGTGAGAGAGAGAGAGAGAGAGAGTTTCTGAAGAAAGTGATCAAAAATCATTACAGATCTGTGGTCACAAATATTGGCGGCGATGGCAACGATAGAGGTGGTGGCGGCGGTGACGATCAAGATCCATCGTCGATCAAGATCCGATTTAGAAAATAGAAAAAAGATGATCCAAATCCAAATCACCGACGTTGACACCATAGAAAGAAGATCCAGATCATCAAGAATGATGAGGCGGTGGTTGGTGGCGGAGATGGTGGGGCTCCTCTGCAGGCAACGGCGATGGCGATGGCGATGGCGATGGCGATGGCAACACTTGGGCTCAAGAGTTGAAGGAAGCTTTTGCCCTAAACAAGAAAGGTTTGATCTCTTTGGTGTTGCCGATCTTTGTCAAAGGCGGTGCTAGGGTTCCAAGAGAGAAGATGAAGAACGAAAGAGAGAGCAAGAGAGATGAGGGAGATCGGCGACATGAGAGAGAGTGAGAGAGAGAGAAGCACAGCGGTGACAAGTGGTGGCTGTCATCAATGGCAGATCGAGGCAGCGACGGCAGATCGAGATTAAAGGAGAGAAATCTGAATGAGTGAGAGGAAGAGAGAGATGAGAGATGGTTTGTGGGTGAGATTTGTGTTAGGATTTGGTTTATATATACATAGGGTATTTTGGTCATTTTATCTAAGTTTGTCCTTATGGACAAAGTGTTTAAGCTCCTGGACTTTTGGGCAAACAAAATTGAAATTTAAACTTTTAAGCCGAGTGCCCATTAAAATTTCAGTTGCCATGTGGGTCATACAAAAAAATTAACTTCCTTGTCGATTCTCTACGACTTTCATACTAAACAAACTCAGAATTTGTTCCATTTTTTCCCCTTTCTCTCACTTTCATTCTAATCAAACTAAGCCCTAAAATATTCTTGCACTTTTGACGATATTATAATTTCATTGATTATGCGATATTTAAGGTGGAACAAAATTGTTGCTGAAGCAGAAGCTTAAAGTGCCTATCAAAGTCGGAAAACAGGACACTAGTAATTGTTGGGAAGGAATCTCTCAAAGGAAACACTACCAGCAACTCCAAAATAGTAATTTTATAAGAATTTATAGATGATAAAAGTGCTCTTACCGATCGTTCATAGGCATGAACATGACCAGCAAACACAACATCAACTTTGTACTTTACAAACCACGGCTCGTACATCACTCTCATAGTTTCCCCTTCCATGTAATGATAGTTGTAGCTATTATACCACGGGGCATGCATAAGAACAATCAACCATGGCGTCTCACTCCTGTTTACTTTTGGAAGCTCCGCCTCGAGCCATTTGTATTGAGGAGTGTATTTGCCTAAAAGCAATCAGTAGATAGACAAAATAAAGAAATGTACAAAACATCATATTGAATAGAACATAATAGCATTTCCCTTAATTGAATTCTGTTTTGATCAATGTTCTAGTTAAACATCAGTCCATATCTATGCATTGGACTTTAAGCAACTACACATGCATGGGTTTGGGATATAATTTGCAGTAATAAAACATTGAAAATTTATAAACATCCTTACCATATGCCGAATATGAAGACAGAACGATGATGTATGCTGACGCTCTCTTGATTGAGTACCAAAAGGGTGCGGTACTATTAGATGCTTTGTAAGGGACACGATAACGATGAGTATAAGGCTTAAAGGGTTTTGTTTCACCCTGCAAACAAAACAAAGAAAAAAAAGAAAACACTCTTTTGTCACATTACATTTCTCTTCAATACATTTTGAAGCTTAGCAAAACATAAGCACAAGATTTGGAATATAAATCATAAAGCGAAATCTTATTGTACAAAATAAGGTTTAATTTCATGCTTCACCCTACTGAATAAAACTTGGTTTATGCCATTGGAGATATCTTGGATGTAAGAACTTCCATATGAGAAAAAATTCAATCTACGAATGAAAAGTCAATAATATTTGTACTGAGAATAACTTACGGACAATGAAATTTCTCATTAGATAAAAAAGAAATCATAATGTGAATACTTTCCCTAACATATTGTGTGATGCTTACAATTTCAGGTGCAAAATCGATCTCGTGATTTCCTACAGTCCATATCCAAGGTTGATAGGCTGCACTTCTCTCAGTGAACCTTCCCCATGTATCCCATCTGACATTATCATGATTTGGATAGTTATCAGCATAAGAGAGGTCCCCCATAAACAACATTGCTTTTCCTTTTGTTGGGTTCAATTCATAATGAGTAAGAGTCATGTTTGAATCATAACTCTGACCCAGGTCCCCTGCAAAGGTTGATCAATAGAGTCAACAAATGATAAATGTAAAACAAAACACAGGTAACAAATGTGTATGTGTTATGGTTTTATTTAGTTTCTCTTAAATACACCCTTTTCCCCAAAAACATATAGCGAATGTGTGCATTTTTTGAACTGTTCAAACAAAAGCTAGGACAAAAGAATATACACATTGTTGCACTACCAACCAATTACTTAATCAAGTTTGAAACAGCTGATTTTATTGGTGTTGAAGATTTTCTGTGTGTGCTCAATTCATGTTTGGTAGATATGGTCAACAATTTGGGAATCAAGATTAGCTGGTTTTGGATGGCAAGCACATCCCTCGTAGAAAAGGATTTTGTTTTTACCAAAAGAAGAGCTTCTTATTAACCCACCACCAACTGATTCTTTGATCAAATTAGACAATATTTATTTTACCTGTGTAAAAAATATTCTTTGAGTTCATCTTCTCCCTTCTTTCTCCTTCTCTGCTCTACATCACACATTTTTTCAAAATCATCTCATGCAACTAATTCTAGATAAATAGTTTCTCTGTATCCATCCGATGTCGGCCCATTGCTTATGCTATTTATTTATCCATCCAATTAAGAGTATTAAAAAGCCTAACAGAATTGGAACCAAAGTTTCCAAAGGCGTATGGACAAGTGCGAAACATGCCAAATATCAAACACTAAATTTGTTACAACCACCATTGTACAATTAAGAAGAGTTTACCTATGAGACCAAATGTATATGGGACATCCGGGCCAACCTCAGGGGGAGTTGTAAACCAGAAAGTTCTTGTTGTGTGTCCAATCCCTACTTCATAGTAATATTTCGTGTCAAACTGCCAACAAAACAACAAATTGAATCATTTCTATTCTCAATTGTAACTCCTTATTTCCATCAACTTACCCAACACCCTAATTATCTCACACACAACTTTGCAAATGCAATGTAATCAACAAATATAGCTTTTAAAAAAGGGTGACCAAGCGCACAAGACTCCAGCTAAAATGGGGTGTAAGGAGGATAAACTGTGAGCAGCCTTACCCCCATTTCTAGATAGGCTGTTTCCGTTTCTCAAACCAGCACCACCAAGACGCTAACGGCAAGCCTTACCGTTGGACCATATAGCAAATGAAGTATAAAAATGAATGGGTAATTAAAATGGAATAATACCCAGGGAACAAGAATATCAAAATGATTTAAAACACACCTCCAAATTTTTAATGGTGCAGTGGTGAATGTAACCAGAAGTATAATTGTAGAATTTGTAGGTAACAACAGTGCCCTTGGCCTTGTTCTTGTGCTTGCTATTCTCACTCCAATATAGGACTGTACTTGAACCAGGATCATCCATGGTAACCCATGACACTATCAGCCCCTCCCCTTCATGATCTCCTTGTGTTATATGAACCTATTACAGATCACCCAGAAGTCAAAATACACAAATGAACATAATTAAGTTACTAAAATGAAAAAGAAAAAAAAAACACAATCCACTAAATTTTTCAACAAGAAAAGGCAAATTAAGAGTAAAGAAGATCAAAACTATACATAGGGGGAGAGCTGTGTAATTTACTAGGGAAAAAAAATAATTAAAAATGTCCCCAAAAAAACTGAATATTGGAACCATTTCCACTCATCCACCCCCACCCCAAGAAGACCAATTCCAATTCAATGATAATTCAAATTATAAAAAGCATACACATGATTGAAAGTAATCAATAGGGCTCCATTTGGATGAATCAATTTCAAATGAAGGTGATTGAGGTTAAAAAAAAAATTGAGCTATTCTCCTTAAATGAATAGTAGTCCCAAATTCTTTCATTTAAAATCAACCAATCACAACACAACTCAAATGAGATTGTGACGAGCAAGTGAGATAAACAGAGAACAAAGACAGACCTGTTGAGGGGCATTATAACCAGGAGGCACACGGAAGACATCACTTTCAAGGGGCATATCAACAGTTTTCTCAACTTGCCTCACGAAAGCACTTGTGGTTCCTCCATTACACAAAACCACTGCATTTACTAACAAACCCAACACACCAAGAACAGAACCCAGAAAAAACCTTACCAAACCCATATGTTATCTTATGCACTTCTTCAAAGTTGAAATCCCATCTCCTTCACCAATCCTTCACATATATACATTTGGGAGTGTAAGTAGAATTGAATTAGTAGCAGGAGGTTGGGGTTTTCTGCAATATTCTAGCCACTTGCAAGATTTGACAAAAGAAGCCATGAGATAATAAGTAAGATAAAGAGAAAATGGACATGTAAAGTTGACTTGTGCGAGGAATCCAAGAATGAAAGCCGAGTCGTTTGACTGTGACAATGTAAAAGAAAGAAACGGGATAATAAGAAAGACAATTTGGGTAAGAAGTAGGCAAGAAACACAAGAAGAAAGGGCCAATTTCCTTGATTGTGCCAATTTGATAACTCTATTCTCATTCTCGGGTTGGTTTTTATTTTTATTTTTAGGCGTCATTTGCCAACATCAGATTTTAGTCTAAAATTTAAAAAATTATTAAAAAAAGTCAAAAAATTAACAATTTATATTAAAAAGTTAGAATTTTTTTTTCTACTTTTGTACATCTTTTTGTAAAAAATTAAAATTTATTTTAAACATATTAATTTTTTTTACATCATATTTTAGTCAAAAATTCAAAAAGTTACTAAAAAAAATATTCCCAAACGAGGCCTTATTGTAAGGTAAAACCGCTTTACCAATGTTGTTTTATGAAAAAAAAAGGCTTTACCAATACCCTTTTTTGTGAATAAAAAAATAATAAAATTTCCCTATACAAAATCGACTTTTCAAAAGCCGTTTTTACTTAACGTGTAATTAATTCTGAATTAATTAAAAACGGTTTTGGTAAAACGATTTTTTAGTAATTTTTTTCCAATTTATATTTTCAACATAAATATTATTTGCTAAAAATATTTTTAATAGATAAAACGGTTTTAGAAAAGCCGTTTTATAATACGGCTTTACGAAAACTGTTTTTATAAAACGACTTTACGAAAAGCATTTTTTGGAGAATATTTTCTATTTAATTTTTCATTTCTTTTCAGATTTAAGTGAGTTCAATGGTAGTAAGGAGTGGGTTGTTCACAAAAAATAGAATTTATGGGACGACACGACGTCAAAGGAAATTGTTGGGGGATCAGTAGAGAGAGATGGGGTCCTTCGACTGAAAAGGGCCAGAGTAAAGTTGAATTACAGTCACAAAAAAGATGGCTGAAATATTCACCAGGCGATTCTTGGAAGAAGTCGAGTAAGAATAATGACCACACTGATAGGAAAGAATAGGTGGTTGGTGTCATAACCCAATCCCGCCCCTATGGATAAGGTCATAACCGGCCAGTAATCATGAGATTACCTGCGGTCTCGAACCTGATTAAACATATTTTAATAGAAATGAGGGGCCAAACGGAAGCAGATTTAAAAATTTTTGTCCAATGAACTGTGTTTACATGGCAAAGCAAAACACTTTAGAAGTAGTCTATAATAACTCACACACATATGCATAGAGTTAACATCATATATTCACCCAGGAACTTTCAGATATGCAGCCAGCCAAACAAAACTTATGTACATAGGTGATCCAATGTGTTCACTAAAATAGCAGAAAAGTAAACAAAAGATCAGAAGAACAAAAACAAAGTCCGTGCATGAGACATTCGGGTTGACTTTTCAAACTGACTTCCTCTCACATTCTTCACTGAGGCTGGGTTTGGACCTCTCTTTGCCCACCTACATACACATAAATGAGAGTGAGCGAAAACCCAGTGAATAATATCAAAATAAAGAAATTACATGAATGAAATTCGTAACAGACATATCCAACAACCTTAGGCCTGTTCATGTTTCTGTCTAGTACATCAAACGGCCTCAGGCCCAAACATATCAAATGACCTCGGGCTCAATTCATTTTTTTATCAAACGGCCTCGGGCCAAATTCATCCATGTCAAACGGCCTTTGGCCCATTCATTTATGTCCAACGGCCTTTGGCCCAATCATTCATGTTATGTGCATTTCATACTTGAAATCATAAGCATGTCGTAATCATAATCATATTCCAACGGCTTTATCCAATCATTGGCATGACGAATATCCAATTCAATTTAACAATTCTGTAGAACTCATACGTAAGTGAGCATTTGGAAAGTAGCATACTTAAATACATTCTTATTAAGGTATTACTCACAATGTTCTGCTGATGGATTCGCCTTTGCGTTGGGCCCTACACAATTTACAACATATCGGGACACAAGCGATTCAATCCGTTCTCAAATTGTTTATTTCTCTTAGGCCTCTTTCTTATCCCTTTAACTCATTTACAATGTTCAATGCATGCCTAAGAGTGCTTAGAAATGGAAAAGAATGGAAAAAAGAGCATAAAACAACTTTTCAAAATTTCTGAAATAGAGCTCTCCGCTCGAGCGCAGCTTTGGTTGCTCGAGCGGCCCCCTTTGGTCTGCAAAAGTACTGGTTGCTTACAATTTATGCTCGAGCGAGACTTTTGACACTCGAGTGAGGAGTCTTGCAAAACAAGGTACGCTCGAGCGTAGCTTCGGTTGCTCGAGCCGTTGTGCAATTTCTGCAAAACTTCTAGGAGCTCGACTTTCACGCTCGATCGACACTTTCCTCGCTCGAGCGGACAAGCCGAATTCTGGATTTTTCAAAACTCTGTTTAAAGCTCAAATCACACTTTCAAAGGCCCAAAGCTTACAATTCTCGTACCAAAATATGGAAAAACATTACCGAGTATGTAAACATGGGTAATTTGAAACCAATTGTCCAAAAATCATGATTCATATTTCAAATCATCACAAATTCTTTTGAAATTTCAAAACTCATGCAACTAGGTCTCCAATCTTCATAAATCAGGTATGCATGTAAAATATTTACTCCAATTCCACTTCGAATGATACAAATGATACTCAAGGTCATAAGGCTCAACAAAACCATGCATGCATGAGTAATTTGACACTTAATGTTTACATACTTAACATGCCAAAAGCTCAAATGTATATAAAGCTCACATGCATGTCGATACAAACTTCAATTTCATCATATTTAGCTCAATTCTTGTTCTTGGTTACATACCATGCTAGAATTCATGCAATTATGAGCTTAAACCCAAGAAATTGAGTTCATTACTTACCTAGGAGCTCTAATCTTCCAATTCCTAGCTAGTTCTTAAGTTATCTTCCTCAATCTTCAAGCTCCTTTCCCAATTCTTCAAATTTTGCCTTCACTCTCTCACTAGAGCTGTCTCTCACTCTCTCTCTAGAGTGTAACTTCAGATTTTGAGCTCATAATGTGAGCTTAAGTGTGTTTGGCCCTTATATATACTAAGTGGTTAGTTTAGACTAATCTATCTTAATTAAGGTTAACCAATTGAGTCTAATTCAATTAGTTTAATCCAATTATTTGATCTGATTCAATTTTTAATAAAACTTCACCGTAGGCTCTAAAAATCATGCTAAGCATAAAAATACAATCAATTTCGCTTTTTGACGCCTTTATGGTCTTTAATTAAATTTTATAGCAGAGAATCAAACAGATTTTTCTACGGTGAACAGATAGAAATGCGGAAACACATATAATCATATAAATGGCTTTCAAAATCATATTAAGCACATAATCACAATCATAATTAAGATTAATTAACATAACACGGGACAGGGTTATCACAGTTGGCAAAAAACATAATTTGGGAGTTGGTAAGACAATCTCAAAGCCAAGTGGTTGGTCCAATTGGGGGGGGGTAATGCAGTTCAGACAAATGGCGTGCCCTGTTCAACGGCACAGAAAACAGAACAAGTAGCTCAATCAAGAGCTTCCCTTAACTAGGCTTCTTCAAATAGTGATGGTCTAGGTAAAGAATTTCAATCTCTGAAACTCAAGAAGATAGAGTCACCATTCAATTCTGAGAAGTCCAATGAAGATGACGACTCTGGTAAGGAAGGAGGGTTGATAGAAAACTAAACTTGGGGGTTGGAGAAACAAGCTCAAAGGCAAGTGGTTGATCCAGTTGGGGGGACTAATAAAGTTCAGACAGACAAAGTGCCCACAATAAAGGCACAAGAAACAGAATGGGCAGCTCCGTCAAAAACTTCCCTTCACTGGGGCTCTCCATCAGGATAGCAATAAGAGTCACTATTCAATTCCTAGAACTCCAGTTAGAATAAGGACCACACTGATGGGAAGTCAAGCAATGAGGGGTTCACAAAAAACAACATTTGGGGGTTGAAAAAACAATCTCAAAGGCAAGTGGGTGGTCTGCTGACACCACAGCTCTGGGAAGGAATGAATGCTTCACAAAAATCAAAAATTGAGGGTTGAAATAAAAAGGAAAGTCGGTCGCCCGATAAGAGGGCCAATACAGCACAGACACAGGATAAACTCTCTACTAGACCACAAGAAGCATAACACCCATCTCAGTCCAAAACAAACGTTGCTTGGGGTTCATGGGATGAGGGCCCAGGTACAATACAACTACAATCTCAAACAAGACAACATAAAGAATCTGCTGTCAATATATGGAGTCCCAAAGAAATCTAATTTTGAACTTCAAAATCCTCAATCAAAAATGAAAACCCTAATTTATACAAAACGAACCTCATTGAGGATGATAGAAGGGAGAGGTGTGAGGATGTTTTTAGGTTTTCGTCTTCTTTGTTCTTGCTACAGCTCTTGTGGTGGCATTCATCTTCTTTGCCTCCTCCGCAATGCTCTTTGCATCTCTCTTTATCGTTGTTTGTTGAATTGCAGCGTGTGTGTGTTTCGGACGGTGGCCTTCGTCTTCTTCACCTCCTCCGCAGTGCTCTTCACGTCTTTCTATTCGTCGTTGTTTGTTGAACTGTGGCATGTGTGTGTTTTGGGTTGTTGGAGCATATCACTTTTAACCCAAAACAAAACCAACAAATATATATATATATATTTGGTGAAAACAGTTTTCGTAAAGCCGTATTATAAAATGGCTTTTCTAAAATTGTTTTATATATTAAAAATATTTTTGGCAAACAATACTTATGTTAAAAATATAAATTGGAAAAAAAAATTACTAAAAAAATAGTTTTACCGAAATAGTTTTTAATTAACTCAGAATTAATTACACATTAAGTAAAAACAGCTTTGAAAAGCCGGTTTTGTGTAGAGAAATTTTATTATGTTTTTATTCACAAAAAAAGGGCATTGGTAAAGCTGTTTTCTAGAAAACGGCATTGGTAAAGCCATTTTACCCTATAATGAGAATAAAGAAAAAAACTCACCCTAGAGTGGAAATAAAGTTGTGAGAATGGCATAGTCAGAAAAAAAAAAAAAAAAAAAAAACACCAAGAAGAAAGAAAGTGGTCTCCCTCTCCCTCTCTCTCTCTAATAATAAGCATACAATACCATCAGAGTATACACAGATTTAAATTTCTCCCTAATAATAAGCATACAATAATACCATCAGAGTACGCACACAGATTTTTTTTTTTTTTTTAAAATTTTAAAAAATTGTTAAGAGTCACAAAAATTTTATCAATATTTTTATTAAATATCTTATATAAATATAATATATATATATATCAACTCATATAATATAAATTCTACATGAAATATTTAATAAAAATATTAATAAAATATTTAAAATCCCCAACTTTTTTTTTTTTTTTTGAACTCATCCCCAACCTTACTCTACAGAAAGAAAAATGTTGTTAGCATCCATCTATCAACACAACAAAACAAAACTACTTAACAGAACCCATGGGCCATGCTCTAACGAAAAGTAACAAAAAGTGAAAGTTAAAAAATATCAAGAGATTTTTGTTGGGCACATCCCCTTCAGAGACAGACAGGCTATCACGGTTTCACACCAATTGCCTTTTATTTTTATTTTTGTTGGTTTTTTTAATTAAATTATTGAAGATAAAATTTGTATCCATTTAATAATCAATAGTGATATGGATTTTATCTAAATAATTCAAATTGTTTAATTTTTATTATTTATTGAATAAATTATTTATAAAAACAAAACATTACAATCAATATGATATGTATAGTAATATATTTGAATAGCATTTATATTTAATAAAATGGACAGCTTGTTTTTTCAAATTATAATTATCATCCATTTTTATTAAATAAATGTGATTTAAATATGTTGGTACGAATATGTGATCAACCTTATTTCATATATAAATAATTTACTTGACAGATATATCAAGATAAACCATTTGAATTATGGAAAGCCTTCAACTAGACCTAGAGGCAAGACACCCCCTAATTCAATGATAACATCTTTTCATACATACATATTCAGCCTCTAATTTTACTCCCTTAATTCCACCTCCAATGATGTGGAATTAGGAGATGCTAAAGATAATAGGGAGAGGAATGCAAGCCCGCTTCACATAGGGGTGGGTCCCGTCATTTGTGGTGAAATTGGGAGATCAAAATTAAGTAGATATAGTACTACTGATTCATCTTCTAATTTTGTTTTCTCAATTTCACTCCTAATAATGTGAAATTAGGAAAACTAAAGATGAGAAGGAGATGAGTAAGTTACGTCATTAAAAGTGGAATTGCAAAGACAAAATTAAGGAATAAAGCACCACTCAATAAAATTACATAATTATAATTATTGAATCAATTTAATTTTTTTTTATTTATAAAAATGATTGACATATATATAGAAGCTTACTGTGTGTGTTATTTTCTGACCACACTGCCAAACAGGTACTCAGCTGGAGAACACTGGCATAAAAGATTGCGCCCGAACGACCTATAACAGAAAGAAAAAGACTTCGGCGGTGGTTCATCCAACCGGGGGCACTCCGACAATCAAGTCAGTTATCTCTCAAAGATAGCAAAAGTGCTTAATTCACTATTCAGAATATAAAAAGCATACCTTAAACCCACGATGGTGCCTTACTTTTATAACCAACACTGACCTGATTCCTGTAGAAGCCTAGCTTCAATGGACTCTGACTCAATGCCTATCCAGGACTCTCAAATAGATAAAGATAAATTCCCTAAGAGCTTTATCCTTATCCTGGCTGAAGTCCTCTCTCATTCTAAGACTCTTGTAACTTATCCGCTCATCTCGGATTCCGGTTTCTCTGCAGATAACCTCGGCCTAGCTAAGATTACCTCGGTGTCAAGTCAAGGACACATGGCACCTCGGCTGGCACTTCAGTGCCACCTTGCCACGTGTTGCTATCCAAAAAATATGTCCCCACAACTGCCCCCTAGGTTCTATTACCTCGGCATCTTGAGGTGATGGAACCTATATCATTTGAACCTATAGCACGTCGGTTAAACTTTCTCTAGCATTCATTACCGAGGTTATCACACATCGACTTCCATATGATAAACACTTCTGTGTGTTCGCATCAACGTTTTAGAACCAAGAATCAAGTTTGTTCAAGTTTATCTAGCCGAGATCGTCCTCCTAGCCGAGATCGTTGCTTCATTAAATCAAGAACTCCCAGAGTTTTCACATCTGTATTAGTTGTCACGCACGGTATTTCAACCGTTTTTGCCACGCGTCCTTTCCCTATCGATCCATACCTGACACGCGCCATTAAGTCATGTCACATTTGCGCGCATCGCCTGACAGGCACGTCGTCCAAGGCACATTCATTGTGGTTTGCCGCCCTTTCATGTTTTTGACAAAATTCCTTCCCTCTCTCCTTGCCGTTTCACTTTTGCATCTTCGTTTTTGTTTAGACTTTCTCTCTCTAATTTTCTCTCCCAAATCCTCCATTTTTCGTTCTTGAAGCTTTCTGCAACTACTTCACTCTTTCCCTCCGGCGAGGCTTTTGACATTCTGCCACTCGTACCACCTGCATTCAACTCCGGCGTACCTCACACCGGCTCCATTTTCTTCGGTGAGTTACTATTTTCCCCCTCTCTAGTTTTTCATACTCTGTTGCCTCTGTTTACTTGCTATGACGAACACATTTATGTTCTTCAGTCTCTGTTTGTAATTTAAACTTTCATCACTTGCATGTTTGAGCACGTTCTGTCTTGCAATTTTTTGTGTTTGTCCAATTTAGTTCTTGATTCTTGACCTTTATGTACAAATTGCACACACACTCGCTCAACTTTGCCACTGTTCTTGGCCTTGCACACCTGCACTAACTTATTCAGTGTTCTTTGAATTCTTGCTCGTTTTCTTGAGTCTAAATCATGCTCCTGCTTCTGTTTTCTTGTTGTTTTCTTCCAGATTCTTGCCTTCAATCCTTGTGTCCGTAGTCTTAGGTTTGGGACTTGTTCTAGCACTTACAAACTTTAGGAAAAATTGAAACAAATCCCCTTTAGATCCTCAAAAACCCCTGCCCCAGCATTCGTTTTAGGTTTTGCCGAGGTCCTTAAAACCCTAACAAACCACTTCCTTTTGCAATCCAACACTTTCCCCTTAAGCCGACGTCATGGGTATGTGGAGGTGGAAGGTAAACACCCCAGTTAAGCTAGAATATTTCATGTAGGAGTTTGCCATCCCTGCCGATGTCCACCTCAGGTTGGCTGGGGAGGAGGACTCCATCATGCCCAAGGACGACTCCATGCCCTTTCCAGTCGCAGCCTTCGTAGAATGTGGACTTAGGCTTCCTCTCGATATTCTATTCCGAGAAGTCCTTCACTATTACAAATTGAACCCAATGCAGCTAGCCATTAACTCTTACCGAGTTATCAATGGTATAATTGCCTTAGCCAAAAGAGAGAATGCTAGGGTTTCCCTTGCCGACATCCAATACTGCTACACCATGTGCTTCCTTAAGTCAGAAAAAGGCTATATTTACTACCTTAAGCCGAGGTCAATAGAATACAAACTCATTGCCGACCTCCCTGATTCCAACAAGGGTGCCAGGGACGATTATTTCATCGTCTCGGGCAACTGGGAGTTCCTTCCAAATGACGATCTCCACCTCTACCCTTTAAGTCGTACACTATTCAGAGAGGGAGATGGTAAGAGCCAAGTGTTACTTTTACTTACTTTCAAGTCTTTTTTACTTGGATATTTTTGTATATTCTAACGTCTGTTTGGTTTTGTTTTGCAGTTTTTCCTCAGCCCCCAAAGGACTTCCGCAAAAACTTTTTTCCCAGTAAAGATTTTAAGAAGTTGCTGGACTTGCCTGTTAATCAGCGCAAGGCTCCTTTGTTGCTCAACTTTATCCCGACGTACAAATCTGTACTTCTCGACGTCCCAAGAAAAAGAAAAAGCAAGTCTCTTCCATCAGCAGCAACTCCTCAAGCCAAATCATCAAGGCCTGACCAAGGATCAACATCTGGTCCTGTGGAACAACCATCAACCTCTGCTCCACAACTAATCCCAACTTCTCAACGCCAACACCAGCGTCGAGCTCCATTGTTCACACCGGCAGGCAGGACTCGAAACCGAAGATGCCTAAGTGCGGAGGCGTCCTCTTACAATCCAACCAACCCACCAATAGCTCTACCAACAATCCGCCTTGGCACTAGAGTTACCGTTGCCATCTCTTCCGACGAAATGGGTCGCAAGAAGGCAGTTACTGATGATCTTCTGGCTGATATCCCAAACGTCATCGCCGTCCAATCTCCATTTTCCCAATCTTAACCCAAACCAAAACCAAAGAGGCTGAAGAAAGCCCAACCCAAGGCAACGATGACTCAGATTGACACTGAGGATACCTTGCCAATTTTGAAACTGGCCGAGGGCGAGAAGACCTCATTTGCCGCCGAGAAGAGGCCCGCTGAGGGCTGAACCATCTGAATCCACTAAGTCAAAGAGGCCGAGATCGGATTCTATGGCCACCTCGGGTTCTCTCAAATCCGATGCCCCCTGTGCCCCCTCAATCACAATTGAGGACAAGCCAGTCAGAGCTGGTGACAGCGCCGATGATATCGAAGTCGGTGTTGCCCGCTCTACTACCTTGCTCCTTTCCAAAGACCTTGACCGCAACGCCGAGGTCAGCGAATATGAAAATTTCGCTATGATGTTACAGCACTCCGTAAAAGTAAACCCCTAACACTTGGTATTTTTCATCCTCTGTTTTTCCATACTTAGAGAATTTTTTACTAACTTTTGTTTTATCCATTTCTTCTAGGCGATCTAGCACGCCCACTCCTTCGCGATACAAGCTTTTGACATCAAGAAGGAGTTGGTCAATAAGACCAAAGAGGTTGCAAACTTACTAAAAACCGTTAATAAGGCCGAGGCCAAGATGAAGACTTTGATAGATCAGGCCAAGGCAGCAAAACAAGCCCAAGAAGAGGCCGAGAAGAGGGTGGGCACTGCTAAGGCCATTGCTAAGGTGCATGAGGCCGAGAAAAAAGTGGTCGAGGCAAAGACCGCCGAGGCCCAGGCCGAGGTCATTGCTGCCTTAGCCACAAAGGACGCCGAGATCAAGGCGGCGGATGAGAAAGCATACACCGAGGGGGTAGCCGACATTCGTGAGGACTACAAGAAGCAAGTGAAACAAGCATGCAACAAGGGTTTCACCCTTGGTTGGATGGCTGCCTTAAAGAAGTTGGCTGTCCCCGAGGAATCTCCTCTCAAGAATGCCAGCAACCTCGTCCTACCATTCCCTCCCTCTCCAAGCCAGTCCGAGGACGAAGCTGAGTCCGAGGATCAGGCTGAGGCCGAGAAGAACAAAGGAACTGCTGGGGCCAAGTCCCCAACTTTGAATGAGCAAGTCTTGGACTTGACTCAAGATGAGGAGGATATGGTCTCAAAAGATGCTACCCCTGAGAAGACAACATTTGACGCACCTATCGCCAAGAAGAGCATCGACCAGACTCTTCAAGAGATCGATGCCGAGCTCACAGCTGAGAAGGCTGCCGAGAAGAGTTCTCAGATGTCTTCTGAGCCCCACACCGATCTAGCTGATGATGCCGAATAGTCTAATCTTGAAGCTTTTTCTCTCTACTTAAAACTTTTTCTTTTTTGAACAATGTTTAGCTCTTCTTTGGCCGATGCGCCTTTTTGTAATCTAAACAATTTTTCTTCAATGTCAGGCCGAAGTGCCTTCTTTCCTTATCTGAATGCATTCTCTAATTTGTTCTTTCAATGTGATTATAAGTTTGTATGCTTTCTTTTACTTGTCTTGTATGATTCCATACTTAGAATATTTTGTATCTCTTTCAAAGTACACCTTAACTGTGTAATCTCTTCGGGGTAAAATACCTCGGGTATACCTATTGACTTGTTTATCTTGGCCTTGGCTTAACACTTGAAAACATTTTGTAGAAAATATTTTCACAAGTGTTTACCTTAGTACTTCACTTTTTGTTAACAAGACTTCGGTCTTCCATGGCAATCTCGGCAAGTTCGTAGAACATAACCTTGGTTTAACTTGTAAATTTTCTTTAAAATTTCAACAAGTGTTAAACCAATGACCTCGGCTCAACTTCAACTTGTAAATTTTTCTTAAAATTTCAACAAGTGTTAAACCAACTTTAGCATGTAAATTCTAACTTCCAAGCATTATTTTCCAACTCTCTGCCCCCTAATGTAAACTTAAGTTTTCACTTTTGTTCACATTAAGTATGTACCTATGATCTTGTCGCCGAGATCTGATTCGAACAGAGACTGGCTGAGGTTGTCAACCTCGGTCTCTGTTGATCCAACTGATATGTATTTAGTGTCATTCAAAGTTTTCATTCTATTGACACAACAAATCTAGGTTAATTCAACTTAGTTCAACTTGATTATATGCAAGTATAATTCAACTCTGCCATATTAGAAGTCTAAGTTATTCGTCATGTTTCAATTAGAAACATTGCCAACTTAGTTCAACTCTATTATATGCAAGTATAATTCAACTCTGTCATATAATGAGTGTAAGTTATTCATCATGTTTCAATCAGAAACATCGCTAAATGACCGGTCAATCCTTTTACACAAGTTTTGAAATCAAAAAATCGAGCTAAAATTTTATTAATTACTTCAGCTACTAACAGAAAAAATTAAAAACAAAAGGAAATCTTAATGATAGAAAAAATTCAGGTTACAAGTATTCCAAGGTCTTGGCAATTCTTTGCCTTCACTGTCTTCAAGCCGATATGCCCCATTGCCCAAGATCGAGATGATTCTATAAGGTCCCTCATAGTTTGGGCCAAGCTTGCCCTCTCTGGGATCCTTCTTGTTGCCGACAACCTTTCTCAAGATGAGGTCCCCAACTTGGAACTCCCGTGGATTGACCTTTTTGTTGCAAGTCTTGGCAAGCTGCTACTGGTATGCCCCAGTTGAATTACTGCTTTCTCCCTTTTTTCTTCCAATAAGTCCAGATCTCGGGCTAAAAATGCATCATTAGTTCCATTCTCTACTCCTTGGATTCTGATCCCTGGGATGCCGACCTCCAGTGGAATTACTGCCTCTATGCCATAAGCCATGGCAAATGGGGATTCCCCAGTTGATCTTCTCGGCGTAGTCCGGTATGCCTAGAGTACAATGGGCAACTCATCCACCCACTTTCCCTTTGTTGCTTCCAACCTCTTCTTGATCCCATCCAAGATAACTTTATTGGATGCTTCTGCTTGTCTATTGCTTTGAGGGAAACTTGGAGTGGAATAGTAGTTCTTGATCTTGTATTTTGTACAAAAGCTCTTGATTAGCTTACTGTCAAACTGTGTTCCATTGTCTGCTATTATTGCTCTTGGGATCCCAAATCTGGTGATGATGTTCTTCCATATGAAGTTCTTTACATCAATGTCCCGAATCTTTGCAAGGGGTTCACTTCAACCCACTTGGTAAAGTAATCTGTTGCTACTAGTAGGAACTTCCTTTGTCCAGTTGCTTGAGGCAGTTATCCAACAAGATCCATGCCCCATTGGGCAAATGGCCAAGGGCTGGACACTGGGTTCAAATCTGTTGCTGGTTGGTGTATCAAAGGTGCAAACCTCTGACACTTCTCACATTTTCTGACATAGGCTTCAGCATATTTCTGCATATAGGGCCACCAGTACCCCTGAGTAATGGCCCTATGGGCAAGTGACTTACCCCCAGTGTGGCTTCCACATACTCCTTTATGTATCTCATACAAGAAGTCTTCAACTTGTGAAGGATGTACACACCTTAAAAGGGGACCAGTAAAAGATCTTCTATAGAGATGGCCCTCTGCTGTCAGACTGAATCTTGCCGACTTCAGTTTGATCTTGTGTGCTTCTTTATGATCATCTGGCAGCTTTCCTTCTTTAAGGAATACTATTATTGCATCCATCCAGCTTGGTCCCATTTCCACACACATTGCTTCATGCTCTGTGTTAAGTGGTTCTACACTAGGACCTAGCAAGTAGTCAACCATTATTGTCCTTGCCTCTCCTGGTTTCATTCCACTAACCAGGTTGGCCAAGGCATCAGCATGGCTGTTATCATCTCGGCCGACTTGCTGTAGTTGGCAATTTTGGAACAATGTCATCAGTCTGTCCACCTCCGTTACATAGGCCATCATCCTTTCATCTCGGGTTGCAAATTCGCCTGTTGCCTGGTTGACGATATGCTGGGAGTCACAGAAGACCATTACCTCATCGGCTTCCATTACTGCTGCCAACTTTAATCCTGCAATTAGTGCTTCGTACTCTGCTTCATTGTTTGAGGCCTTAAACCCCAAATGAATGGATTGTTCCAACATCTGCCCATCCGGTGATATTAGCACTACCCTTGCCCCCGCTCCTTGTCGGTTTGAACTTCCATCAACAAATAGGCAGAAGGAGTCGCCGACGTAAATACTGCAGGGCCTGAGTTTCTCTTTTGTCCTCTGTTCGGCTATCCCCAACTGGGTTTCTCCTTATTCACTTGGGCATCGCGTACCTCGGCTCAACGAAGCTCGGTTTATGATGGCGCCTGGTGTGAACTCGGCCACAAAGTCGGCCAAAACTTGGCCTTTGATTGCTGTTCTGGGTTTGAATTCCAAGTCATATTGGCCTAACACCACTGCCCATCTGGCTATCATGCCTGTCAGATCCCCTTGCTGTAATAGGGACTTTAGAGGATGTTCAGTTAACACCACAATCTTGTAGGCTTGAAAGTAGTGATTTAGCTTCTTAGAGGCCATTACTAAAGCCAGTGTTAACTTCTCCAAGGGCAGGTATCTGGTCTCTGCATCTGCTAGGGTTTTATTTACGCAGTAAACTACCCTCTGTTCTCCCTTATCTTCCCTGATTATTACTGCACTTACTGCATGCTTTGAGACCACCAAGTATAAGAACAGTTCCTCTCCAAGTACTGGATTTGAGAGAACTGGAGCTGTGGTCAAGTATTTTTTCAAGTCGGCCAAGGCAACTTCGTACTCCTCCATCCATAAGAAATCTGTGGCTTTCTTTACTAGACTAAAGAAAGGTTTGCGTTTATCAGAACTTCTACTTATGAATCTGTTTAGGGTTGCAGCCCTTTCAGTCAACATCTGCACTTGCTTTGCCGACGTTGGGCTCTCTAACTCCAGAATGGCCTTGATTTGATCCGGGCTTGTCTCAATGCCCTTTTTGGTGACCAAGTATCCTAGGAATTTCCCTGACCCAACTCCAAATGCACACTTCGATGCATTGAGTCGGAGCCGAAATGTCCTTAGGATGTCAAAGATTGTCTTTAGGTCGGCCAGATGATTTTCAGGTTCCTTGGTCTTTACGACCATGTCATCAATGTATATCTCCACAGTTTTGCCAATTAGATGTCTGAATATCTTAGTCACCAATCTCTAGTAAGTTGCTCCTATATTTTTCAACCCAAAAGGCATCATTCTGTAGCAATATAGCCATTTTGGGGGTGATAAACGCAGTCTTCTCGTCATCTGCGGGGTACATAGCTATTTAATGGTACCTCCTGTAAGCGTCCAGGAAGCTCATCATTCCATACCCTGAAGTGGCATCCACCAATTGGTCAATCTTGGGCAGTGAAAAACTGTTTTTGGGACAAGCCTTGTTCAGGCTGGTGAAATCCACGCAGACCCTCCACTTTCCGTTCTTTTTCTTTACAACCACCGTGTTTGATAACCATGTCGGGTAATTTACCTCTCGAATGGCTCTGGCCTCCAGAAGTTTATCCACTTCCTCTTCTACTGCCTCAACATGCATCAACATCGGCCTTCTCACTCGCTGGATGACAGGTTTAGCCGACCTGTCCACATTCAATCTATGGCAAGTGACCTCGGGGTCAATGTCAGGCATCTCGTACGGTGTCCAAGCAAACACCTCAAGGTTTGCTCTCAAGAATGCCTCTAGTTCCTTTTCTTACACCTTGGCCAAGCCTGAGTCGAGAAGGAAGAAGCGCTCTTCATCCCCTTGCTGGACCAAGATCTTCTTCAGGGCTTCCTCACTTTTCTTGGTTTGTTCTTTGCCGACGTTCTCAAAGACCTCCATGTCTTCATCTTCAATCTTTGCTGCTTCTGCTTCTCGTATGTTGCAGGTGGATTTCATTGCTACCATGGAGCAATTCTTTGCCTGCACTTGATCCTCTCTAACCTTCTCAATTCTATGCTCTGTTGAGAATCGCAATATCTGGTGCAATGTTGAGGGAACAGCCCCCATTGCATACAGCCATGGCCTTCCCAAGATAGAATTGTAAGAGGAAGGAGTGTCAATTATTGTGAACTCAGTTTTTACCTTCTTGGTGCCAGCCTACACCTCCAAACTTACTGCCTCCAAGGGCCATGTCGGCGTTCCATTGAACCCGACCATTGGACCATTGGATTGCTCCAGATCATCTTGATGAAGGCCAAGCTCCTTGTAACATTTGACATATATGATGTCACAAGAGCTGCCCTGGTCGATCAGAATTCGCTTTACCTAGCATTCTTCAATCTGGAGGGATATTACCAAGGTATCGTTGTGTGGATGTTGTACCATCTCCAGGTCATCTTCAGTAAAGGACACCACTGGTCCCTGGCACTCGTTTGCCCTAGGTCTCTTCTGCCTGACCTTATACACACGTTGCAGGTGTTTTACCTTCTGAGTTTCCCCCCGTATCTCGTTTTCATTCACCTTCGAGTGAATCACATTGATCACTCAAGGTCCGCCTGCCTGTGGTTGTAGCGCTGGTGGGGGTGGTGCTGCTGGTGCCTGAGGCAGTCTCGCTTGCTCTTCCCTTGTCCTGGTCTCATCTATCAGGTCTCTTAAATGACCCTGTCTTACCAGGTCTTCCAGATGTGCCTTTAGGGCCCTGCACCCTTGAGTTAGATGCTCATCCTCATTATGGTAGGCACGATATTTCCCCAAACTTCTTCCCCATAAATTCACCAAGAAGCTTTTTTGGTGCTTTGTAATAGGGTTGATTCCGAATTCTTTCCAAGACTTTGTAGACCATAATTCGGAATACGGTTGTGACTGCCTGTGCAGCCCTTAGTCCTGTTTCTGGTTTATTGTATCCACCATTACCTTGGTCTCACTTCGGCGAACTGTTTTTTTTTTCTTGTTTCGACGCCTTTGTCCCCGGCGTGTCCACCTCAGCCCTGGCATACTTTTCTATCCTGGCCAGAAGTTCCTCCATACTTTTTGGCAATGCCTTTGCCGATGATTTTCGCGGCAGGTAATCATCTTTCAGGCCGTTCTTAAAAGACACGACCGCCACCTCTTGGTTGCATCCTAGTATCCGGTTGAACACCTCATAATACCTTTTGGCATAGGCCCTGAGGCTTTCATCCTCGCCAATTCTCAGAGGCATCAGGGCGTCCACCCTCAATGGCTGTAGTTTGTTTGTCACAAATCTAGCCACGAACATCTCGGCTAGGCCTTCCTAACTTTTCACAGTTCCTTTCAGCAACTTGTGAAACCAGTCTGATGCGATCTCTCCAAAGGATGAGGGGAGCACCTTGTAGAGCAATGGTTCGTTCTCGGTGTATATCTGGAATCCGACGTGAAAGTTAGGGTCAGACTTACCGTCGTATATCTGGCATCTCGGCATATTAAACCTCTTCGGGGCTTCAAACATGTCTAGTTCTACCGAGAATGTTGTTCTTGGCTTGACCGGTGAGGTTACCTCGGCATCTTGTCGCTTCCTCTGGAGGTAATCCCTCAGATCCTCCTTAGTCCGTCCAAGAGCTCGGCTATCAATGGATTTCAGCCTTTTTGGCACGCCACTCTTGGTGTCGTTATGAGTCTTCTTAGACTGTAATGACCCCCAAAATGTATGGCGTAATTATCAGTAATTACTTATGTGCTTATATGAATTAATTAAAGAATATCTGTTTGAATTAGAAGAATATCTTTTGAGATGACAACTTGGGGACTGAAATTGATGACCGTAATGGGTTCAGAAAACGAAATTGAGCATGCCTATGTGATACCGGGAATTTTTAGAACCATTTGGGAAAATAAATTGAGAACTGAATTTCGTCTGAATCGCTAAGTCTTGTTTGGCTCAAGCTTATGGTACAATCTATGTATATGCTATATATGATTTAAGATAAGGATGTTGACCCATGTTTTGACTCAACAAAAGAGGAAAGAAAATATCTAAGAAAGAGAGAGAGAGAGAGAGAGAGTTAGTTCGTGAGAAAGGGAAGAAGAAAGGGAAGAAAAGGGGAAATCAAGCTTAAATCTTCCTCAATTAAAGAATCAAGGTAAGGATCTTCTCTAAATTCTTGAAGTAAGGTTGATGCATCAATGATCTCATGATAAATAAGTGGATTGAAGGGGGAATTATGTTTAATTTGAGCATACATGGCATATTGTCATGAAATTCATGTTTTAGTCATGTTTTCCTTGCATGATTTTCATCTTTGAGGGAGAAACTCCATGGATATTAAGAACGAAGCTTTTGTGAGCATGTTTTATGATTTTTCATCTTAAATCAAGGTTTGATCTTGTGCATGATGCATTTGGGTTTTGTTTGGAAGTTTTGAAGCTTATTTTAAAGTGTTTTCAAGTGTTTTTGGCCTTGAATTTTATGATTTTGGAAGTTGATTTTGCAAAAATGGAGGCCACGGTTTAGCAGAAAATGGACTGGTTTTCACCAAGATTTTCGAAGTCCGCTCGAGCGGGGGTTTTGCCGCTCGAGTGGGAATTTCGCACATCCAGTATTTTTTGTCACAGTTTGCAGTCCGCTCGAGCGGGGGTTTTGCCGCTCGAGCGGGGACCTATTTTTCAGAAATTTCGCAGAGTGTTCCAATGCATGTTTTGGCATCCTCATTACATTTTTAGGCATTCCTAAGCCTTAATTAAGTTAAGATAATGAGATTATGAGATGGTAGCACCATTAAGGGATTACATGCAGGTGTTTACTCTATGTGTCAAGAAGTTATGCTATAATGTTTGTGTTTGTAGGTCAAACCTCGAAGACCGTGTAACCGGTTTTGGAAACCCACTGTGAGTAACATTCTGTAAAGATATGTTAGTATGATCTATGTTTAAAAGTGCTACGTTATGTTATGGTTTTGAAATGATAAATGTTTTCTGTGAACGAATGTCCAGTTTGCGAATTTAGTATGGCATCCATAGATAGTCCTAAGTGGACCAGTTTACGAGATCTCGGTATGTGTTTAATCGGTGTCCGGGACCGGTTACTCTAGTCGTTGGACGACAAATGTTATGTTATGTTCTATGGAGTATGCCATTATGTATGTTCTGATATGAGATGATTATGTTTATGCATGATTTATTTTACGGACATATGAAATGTGGAATTCGTTCACTACCCCTTTACTTTAATGTTACTTGCTGAGCTTTAGCTCATTGTTTGTATATATGTATTTATAGGTGAGCATTCTGGGAGTCAAGCCTAGGCGGGGTCTTGACTGAGCCGCCGTTTTGAAGCCTACCTGATGTTTTGTGTGCCTCCGAGCTGGGGCTAGGCCTGGAAGGCCGTACGAGCTTTGTTTTTGTTTTAACTGTGGCACGTGCCTATGTTCGTCTTGTATATGATATTTTTGTTTCATGTTATGTAAAGTTAGTGGGTACATTGACATTTTTGGCATGTAATGTATGTTCATATAAATGCACAGCTCTTTGGACTATAGTGTTTTGTTTTGGCTTCCGCGAGCCCCGAATATTTATGTTTTGTTCAGGAAGGCCTGTGGTAATCTAGGATTACTGGCCGGTTACGATGCCAAACTTTTTGCGGCGGGTTTGGGTCGTGACAGAATGATATCAGAGCGCACGAGTTAATTTACCCACACACGTGTCCATATGAGCTGTAGAGCGTCCTAGAAAAGAAATAGAGCATGGCATAAACATGTGTGCATGTGTGTGTGTGTTTTTGAGATATAAGGAACAAGAATTGTAAATGATGAGACAACAGAGGAACCACTATGTTGAGAATAAAATGTTCTATCTGTTATGGGTTCTATAGACCAATGGAGACCACCAATGCAAGGAATGTAGATGATACAGAATCTTCTAATGCCAGAATAGATCGGTTAGAAAGAATGGTAGAAGCTTTAACAGGGTTGGTGAGACAACAACAAGAACAAAACCAACAACAACAGAGACAACCATTTCCGCCTCCTTCTCCGCCACCTGTTCAAATGGAACCGATCAATAATGATGATATTATCACTTTGACACAGAAATACAAGAAACTGAAACCACCAGAATTTGTAGGAGGAATCGAACCATTAAAAGCGGAGGCATGGGTACTTGAAACTGAAAAGATTTTTGAAGTGTTTCCATGTACTGATGTGTATAAAGTTTTGTTGGCAACATTTACTCTGAAAGAAGAAGCTAGAAGATGGTGGATGCTCGTTCGAGGTGAGAATATGGATTTGACTTGGGATCGATTTAAAGAGATGTTTTATGAAAAGTATTTCCCACAATGCATGCGAGACAGGAAAGTATCTGAATTCGAATAGCTGAAGCAAGGCACCATGTCAGTAGCAGAGTATGAAAGTAAATTTATTGAATTAGCCCGTTATGCTCCTCATATGGTTGATACGGAGTACAAGAAGGCAAGGAAATTTGAGGGTGGCTTACATGTTGAGGTGCTTGACCGGGTAAATGTGTTGAAGTTAGACAAATATGTTGATGTACTTGACAGAGCCTTGATGGCTGAAACAAATATTGCGGCCTTGAAAATGTCTAAATCGACAACAATGACTGAAGCAGACAGTAAGAAATTCAAGAAACAGAAAGTGGAAACAGTTAGTGAATCAATGACATCCGTGAATGAGAATTTGAATACAAGTTTTAATGATAATGCAAAAAGGGGAAGTAGTGGCAGTGTAGGTGTACCTACTTGTAAAGAATGTGGAAAGCAACATTGGGGTGTTTGTCGCCGTGGATCTGGAGTCTGTTTCAAATGTGGACAAAAAGGACACTTAGCGAGAACTTGTCCACAAGCTTATCCGAGTAATGAGAGACCCATTGCTAGTGGAGTTAACTCAACGATGACACCGAAGACAGGTACAATATCTACTCCTGAGGGGAACACTTTGAGACAAAGAAGGGTTTTCACCCTAGTTTCAGAAAAGACACCGAATAGTGGAAAAGCGAATACAGGTATGATTTTAATTATCTATTATGATGTTAGCACTGTTACCTATGCGATGGAAAATATTGAACATGTGACTGTGACGGAACAAATCATACGTAAATTATGTTAAATCAATTGAAAGTGAACGACATGAACTAAATTGACTATGACTATGATGAAACAAATTTACCTTTGCGATTATCTTTGCTATGGATTATTATACCTACGTTACTACCTCTGCGTTGAACGCTATGGAGCTTGCTAGTTGACTTCAGTCCTATGTGCAAGATTTGCTTCTTATGTGATTGAGATTTCTGATTGAGATTTTGCCAGGATAAGCAAAGTTTGGAGGACCAAACTTCCTAAAGTGGGGAGAATGTAATGACCCCCAAAATGTATGGCGTAATTATCAGTAATTACTTATGTGTTTATATGAATTAATTGAAGAATATCTGTTTGAATTAGAAGAATATCTTTTGAGATGACAACTTGGGGACTGAAATTGATGACCGTAATGGGTTCAGAAAATGAAATTGAGCACGCCTATGTGATACCGGGAATTTTTAGAACCATTTGGGAAAATAAATTGAGAACTGAATTTCGTCTGAATCGCTAAGTCTTGTTTGGTGCAAGCTTATGGTACAATCTATGTATATGCTATATATGATTTAAGATAAGGATGTTGACCCATGTTTTGACTCAACAAAAGAGGAAAGAAAATATCTAAGAAAGAGAGAGAGAGAGAGAGAGTTCGTGAGAAAGGGAAGAAGAAAGGGAAGAAAAGGGGAAATCAAGCTTAAATCTTCCTCAATTAAAGAATCAAGGTAAGGATCTTCTCTAAATTCTTGAAGTAAGGTTGATGCATCAATGATCTCATGATAAATAAGTGGATTGAAGCGGGAATTATGTTTAATTTGAGCATACATGGCATATTATCATGAAATTCATGTTTTAATCATGTTTTCCTTGCATGATTTTCATCTTTGAGGGAGAAACTCCATGGATATTAAGAACGAAGCTTTTGTGAGCATGTTTTATGATTTTTCATCTTAAATCAAGGTTTGACCTTGTGCATGATGGATTTGGGTTTTGTTTGGAAGTTTTGAAGCTTATTTTAAAGTGTTTTCAAGTGTTTTTGGCCTTGAATTTTATGATTTTGGAAGTTGATTTTGCAAAAATGGAGGCCACAGTTTAGAAGAAAATGGACTGGTTTTCACCCAGATTTTCGAAGTCCGCTCGAGCGGGGGTTTTGCCGCTCGAGTGGGAATTTCGCACATCCAGTATTTTTTGTCACAGTTTGCAGTCCGCTCGAGCGGGGGTTTTGCCGCTCGAGCGGGGACCTATTTTTCAGAAATTTCGCAGAGTGTTCCAATACATGTTTTGGCATCCTCATTACATTTTTAGGCATTCCTAAGCCTTAATTAAGTTAAGATAATGAGATTATGAGATGGTAGCACCATTAAGGGATTACATTCAGGTGTTTACTCTATGTGTCAAGAAGTTATGCTATAATGTTTGTGTTTGTAGGTCAAACCTCGAAGACCGTGCAACCAGTTTTGGAAACCCACTGTGAGTAACATTCTGTAAAGATATGTTAGTATGATCTATGTTTAAAAGTGCTACGTTATGTTATGGTTTTGAAATGATAAATGTTTTCTGTGAACGAATGTCCAGTTTGCGAATCTAGTATGGCATCCATAGATAGTCCTAAGTGGACCAGTTTATGAGATCTCGGTATGTGTTTAATCGGTGTTCGGGACCGGTTACTCTAGTCGTTGGACGACAAATGTTATGTTATGTTCTATGGAGTATGCCATTATGTATGTTCTGATATGAGATGATTATGTTTATGCATGATTTATTTTACGGACATATGAAATGTGGAATTCATTCATTACCCCTTTACTTTAATGTTACTTGCTGAGCTTTAGCTCATTGTTTGTATATATGTATTTATAGGTGAGCATTCTGGGAGTCAAGCCTAGGCGGGGTCTTGACCGAGCCGCCGTTTTGAAGCCTACCTGATGTTTTGTGTGCCTCCGAGCTGGGGCTAGGCCTGGAAGGCCGTACGAGCTTTGTTTTTGTTTTAACTGTGGCACGTGCCTATGTTCGTCTTGTATATGATATTTTTGTTTCATGTTATGTAAAGTTAGTGGGTACATTGACATTTTTGGCATGTAATGTATGTTCATATAAATGCACAGCTCTTTGGACTATAGTGTTTTGTTTTTGCTTCCGCGAGCCCCGAATATTTATGTTTTGTTCAGGAAGGAAGGCCTGTGGTAATCTAGGATTACTGGCCGGTTACGATGCCAAACTTTTTGGGGCGGGTTTGGGTCGTGACATAGACCTTTCTCCGTTAGTTGCATCGAAACAGAGTTCCTTCCCCTGAACATGCCGATGTTCTTTGGGGTCAGCCTCTTTGGTACGATGCGTCCTCCGAGAATCTCTCTTCATTGACTCTCCTCGCCCGACCTCCCTTGAAGGCCGGTGAGAGTGTTCCTTGGTAGTCGTGTGTTGGAGGACTACGGGGACTGTTTTCTGCCCTCCCTTCTGGGCATTGTTCTTGGCCGCTGAAATCAGCGTATCTTGTAACGGGAATGGTGGCTGCATGACGTTGTTTTGCATCATGAAGTTGACGATCGATTGCAAGTTCGCCAATTTGTTCGCCATTCCCTTCATCTCGCCGTCCCTCCGCAGGCATTTATCTTTCCATAT
Source organism: Camellia granthamiana (assembly GCA_036172215.1). Taxonomy (NCBI): domain Eukaryota; kingdom Viridiplantae; phylum Streptophyta; class Magnoliopsida; order Ericales; family Theaceae; genus Camellia; species Camellia granthamiana. The sequence continues at coordinate 75,615,628 of CM069913.1, read as the reverse complement.
CTGGAGGTCGTCCTCGTTATAATACCAGCCTCGGTCTGACTTCTTTGGTACGTCGCCCTCCTTGCCGACATCTTTCTCCCCGGGATTCCGATCCCGAGTTTCTTCGTTACAGTTATCCTCCTCCGTGTTAGGGTCAATGTGCTTACCACTCCCAGTAGGGATGTCGTCCCCAACCTTTTCTTTCTGTCCGTCGTTGGCCATCTATTCTCCTTTCGTTCCCACAGACGGTGCCAAATTGTGTGTGCTATTTTCTGATCACATTGCCAAACAGGTACTCAGCTGGAGAACACTGGCAGAATAGATTGCGCCCGAACGACTTGTAACAGAAAGAAAAAGACTCCGGCGGTGGTTCGTCCACGCAGGGGCACTCCGACGATGAAGTCTGTTATCTCTCAAAGATAGCAAAAGTACTTAATTTACTATTCAGAATACAAAAAGCATACCTTAGACCCACGAAGGTGCCTTACTTTTATAACCAACATTGACCTGATTCCTGTACAAGCCTAACTTCAATGGACTCTAGCTCAATGCCTATCCAAGACTCTCAAATAGATAAAGATAAACTCCCTAAGAGCTTTATCCTTATCTTGGCTGTAGTCCTCCCTCATTCTAGGACTCTTGTAACTTATCCGCTCATCTCGGATTTTGATTTCTCCGCAGATAACCTGGGCCTAGGCGAGATTACCTCGACGTCAAGTCTAGGACACGTGGCACCTCAGCTAGCACTTCGGTGCCACCTTGGCCACGTGTTGCTATCCAAAAAATATGGCCCCACACTTACAAAAATAATATTTAAGTCGACAAGTGGACTAAAAACAATCAAGCGGCAGATTTGTTATTTGAAAACAGGCCTTTGCCTTCTATGCAAAACTAGTGTAAAATTTTTGCTATGTACAAACAAGTAATAAAATATGATATATAATATTAAATATGTTAAAAATTAATTAAATATTATGATATTAATTTATATAGTTATTTAAATAATAGATTTGAGTAATTTTACTATATTTATATAGATATGTAAGACTAATTAATTTTTTTGAAATGCACTCAATCGAAGAAACTCAATTGAAAAGGAAGAGTAAGAGCGAAATTCTATGAATATATAAAAAAAAAAAAGAAAAAAAAAGAAAAGTTTTTAAGATTAAGATAGAAAGAGAAAATTAGATAAATCTTCCAAAAAAGAATAAACTCAACTGAAAATCAAAAGCGAAAGTAGATTCTGTAAATATAAAATAAAGATTAAAAAAATCAAGTCTCAATTTGAGGATGAACTATAAGAATATAAAAAGAGAAAATTAAATAAATTTTAAAAAAACGAGGTAGAGAGAAATTCAGTAAATATCAAATGAAGAATGAAAAAAAGAAATCAAGTTGAAATTTAAAAATAAAATAAGATAAACCTGAAAAAAAAAATTAATATAACTCTAATAATAGAAGAATAGCAAAAGAGGGTAGTAGTTTAACAATTGGATACGAGTGAATTGTCATTTATAGTTTTTTAAAATTTGTATAAAAAGAAAAAAAAAAACTTCAAAAATAAAAACTGATGTGTAGTAAGTTAAAAATTAGATAAGAGTTAAATACACCTATAGTTTTTCAAAATTTAAATTTTGTGTAGTTAAAAAAATAAGCATTTCTGATATCTTATTATAAAAATTTTAACTCTGTTTTGTGTTTACTATTAATAATTTTTAACAATTTTTGTATTCTAAAGCTACTTAATTAAAAAAAATTTAACGGATAACCTTTTTATTTCTTAATTTTGTTTTGTGTCAATAACCTATAAATTTTAAAAAATTTGTATTCTGAAACTACTAAAAAAATAAAAAATAAAAGTACCACTTTTCTTTTTAAAATCTTTGAGTTTCATTTTAATTTTGTTTTGTATTAATAACCTATAAATTTTAGTAATTTTTATATTCTGAAACTACTAAATAAAAAATAAAAAAAATATCTCTCTTCTTTTTAAAATCTTAGTTAATTTTATTTTTACTTTGTGTTAAGAGCCTATAAAATGGCCTTGAGAGTGCTATGCAGGAGTATAAATAAATAATCAAAAAATAATTTTAAAATTAAATAATAATATAAAATTTATCTAAAATGATTTATAGCCAATTAAATTTTATTTATTTTTATCAGAATTACATAGAAATGATTTGTATATTTATGTCAACGTAACCTTCACCAAATCATTAAAAATTGTCTTGATCTATATCTAACTTGTGAATCATTTGACCTATTGATAAATAAATATCTATAAGTATTTTTTTATTTTTTAAATAAGAAATATGAACATATTTTATGCATATCTATTAAAAATTTTGAACTTAGGTAAAAAATTATATATTTATGTTAATACTATGAAATAAACAGTTACATATATTCATATATTAAAAAATTATCTACGATAGAGCCGCCCTAAATTATATGTCATATTTTAGCTTTAATCTTACACTTAATCTAAAAAATTAACAACTAATTAGTAAAAATATTTGGTAATAATAAATATAAACATTATGTATAAATTATATAATAATTTATCGATTTGTGGCCGGTATGACTAATTTGGGGGTTCCAATATTGGATTAAACATTCAATGGGCCAATTTTTGGGCTCGTTTTGATGTTTCGAATCGTTAACATTTTAGAATTCGTTGAGTATATCATCCATACAAAAAATCAAGCCAATTAGATAACGAAAATCATGTGTTTGGATTAATTTTATATGAACCGTTTATTTTTTCACCGTTTATTTTTTCATACAAAAGTGATAAAAACAAATGGTTGTTGTTATCTGATCGACTTGATTTTTTACATGGATGATGTACTCGACGAATTCTAAAATATAAATGGTTCATATTATTAAAATGAGGTTTGAAAATGGGCTCACAAGGCCAACATCACCTCTCCAGTTCGATGGAAGACTGGAGAGAAGGCCAGGCCATGTTAAAAATTAATAATGTTTAAATTTTAAGTTAATGAAATTAAATATTTTCCATATTTGTATATATGAATGAATCAAAATCATGCATTAGCGCAATCTTAGGGAAGCAAGAAAATAAATTTGGTATGGTAAACATAAATTAAATAATTTGAAATGATAATTATGGTGGCATAATTTAAGGGTTTAATATAAAACTCTGTGAATTTAATTATGAACTAATTAAAATCCAACACATAATGACAATATTTTCATTATTAAAAAAAATTGAGTTGAGAGTTTGAATCTTAGAGAAACCCTATTAACGTTTATTGTATATGAAAATAATAAGATTTGATATTTACGTTGAGTAGTAATAGCAATAGTGAGAGGAAAAAAAAAAAAACATGTTACGAAATTTTAATTATATAAATTATTTATGCTTTATGGTGAATAATTTAAAATATTTTAATAGAAAATATTTTACGACGAAATATTTTTGAGTATGTGAATTATTAATTTTTTTAATTGAAAAACTCCTTTTTTGAGTGTGTGATTATTAATTATTTTTTCTTAATCGGAAAACTCCTTCCTCTTTTTATGGTAGGAACAAAAAATACACATTTTGTTTGAAAAAAAAAAGTGTTAGTATGTGATTTATTAATTATTATTTTTAATTAAAAATCAAGAAATTTAAATTTAGCACTTAGAGTTGTTTTAGTTTTACTTACTAAAAATATCATTTTGCTTATATATGCTTCGTTTGGGAAGTTATGTTGGTTTTTTTGGCTATTTTAGCCTGGGATAAAAAGTTCGTTTGGGTTAACTTTTTTTACTTTAATAAGAAAAAAATTGAGATGATTATAGTTTGAATATGACATTTTATCTTATTGACTTTAGTCTATTTTATCTTTTTGTCACTAATTTAACCATAAAGCCAATCCAACTCACATCCTAAATGAGGCCATTATATATAAATATATAGATAGATAGATAGATTAGACTGCATGGTCTTCCTCTTCTATTATATAGATTAATTGAGAATGGCTTCCCTCTGGTTCTTCATCAGATTGGAGAGTAATGTTGAATCTGTGAGGGTCTATTACGAGTCCCGTTTCGATAATTCGAATCGTTGAATATGTAAAACTCGTCGAGTACTATATTCCCGTAAAAAATTACGTTGATCGGATATCGAAAACTATATGATCAAATCGGTTTTGTATGGAAAAAAATGGACGGTGAAAAATAAACCGCTGACAAAAATCTGATTTGATCACATAGTTATCGATATCCGATTAATATGATTTTTTATAGGAATATAATACTTAACGAGTTCTATACATAATCCGATGAAGGACTAGAGAGAAGCCATTTCGTTATTAATTACTCGTGTGAAAGGTAAAATTTGATGTTTTCACGCCAAAATATTTTACAAATTTAAGATAAGGGGGGTCTCTGATTGCAACATAATAAACAATGAATTAAATCTTCTTGTTAACAGCCAGTACAGTAGCATTTGGCTACATTCATTTCATAAAAATGAATTCGGGCCTTTGAATTGAAGGGTGTGGATTTACCTGAACAATCAGAATTCCACTAGCGTGTATCTATTTTATATTTTGTTTTTATAAGTTATATGGTATTGATTATACTGTGGTTATGAGCTGTAGGTTCTGTTTGGTAGGGCTTATTTCCAGTTTATTTCAATTTTTAGCTTAATTTAAGCTATTTTGATGTGTTTGGTTCAGCTTAACAATACAGCTTATAGCTTTTTGTAAGTCAAAAATCAACTTATTCTATGAGTAGGGGAGGAAAAACTTAATTTATAAGTCAAAATTCAGCTTATATTCACAGCTATAAGTTATAAGCTGTTAGACTATAAGTTATAATCACTTTCCCACAGCTCTACCAAACAGGCCCATAATAATGTTAAAATTATGAAAAAATTAATGTCATGACTCATTACGACTACAGGTAATATTAATCATAAATAATCAAAAAACAAGTTATGATCATGACCCATTGATTTGGTGATCTAGCTCAGTAGGGAGCAAATTTTTATCATTAGAAGTTCAATCATTAAAATCTAAAGGGGTTTTGTCTGGTGTCTAACGTTTGGCTCGAAAAATGAAAGTTGGATTAATAGTTCGGCAGGACTGATAATTCCTCACATTTGAGATAATTCAATCCCATAAAGGAGGGATGATGGGAGAGAATGGAGGAGATGGGGGGTTAGTGCGAGACAGAAAGAGCTGGATTGAGCAGAACTACGAATTTGGTTTTTAAATAATGAAAATGACCCAACTATATAACATATATTTCCTTCAAAATTTTTTTTTTTTTTTTCATGCAACGATATAAAACAAATAAAATAATAATAATCAGTGTGTTTGGTTTGAGTTTTCTAAATTAAATTTTTTGAAAACTGAGTTTTTTAGTTTTCGTGTTTTTTTTTTGTTTTTAGTGAATATTTTAAATATTTTAAATATTTTTTTTTAGTTTTTTAGATGCACCTTACTTAGATGTATCTAAAAAGTAAAAAAATTATGAAAAAATATTTTAAAAAATTAATAAATACGTAAAAATACAAAAAATATACTAAATTCTTGTATTTTTTTATATTTTTGGTAGTTAGTGAATTTTTAAAAGATTTTTTTACAATTTTTTTACTTTTTAAGTGTGTTTATGTTAGATGTGTCTAAAAAGTAAAAAAATTACCTAAAATATTAAAAAAATTCAGTAAAAACAAAAAAACACGAAAAATAAGAAAATAGAATTTTCTGAAAAGTATTTTTTGAAAAATGAAAACAAGCAAATATTTTTGTTTTTTAGTGAACAACTTTCACATTTCTTTACAATTTTTTTAGTTTTTATATACACTTATATTTGTGAAGAAACTTGAAAGAAGTTCATCAAAATTTTTTTTTTTTAAATGGAAATATATTATTATTATTATTATTATTATGACAAACAACAGATCAAATTTAATCAGATCTTCAACAACAAAATGATGGAGATCCATTGTCATGTACACACGACGATTGTGTTATGGCTATATCTCAAAGGCGAAGAGGGCTACAAAATCCAAGATAGCAGATTAACATTGAAAATGGCCAAATTTGAAGTCATTGAAGATGGCATCAAAGGAGGACGATGATGTGAGGTGAGCAACGACAAGGACGAGACAAGGACGAGAGAGGAAAAGGAGAATAGTGCTGTAGGTCATTGACAACAATGGTGTGTAGATTGGCGACATGGCTGAATGATGACAGTAACGGGTAGATGGTGACGACGATGGCAACAGTGGATGGTGCCAGCGATGATGGCGGTCGATGGTGGTGATGTGAAGCTTTTGGAGATATAGTAGGAAGAAAGAGAGAGAAGAGAAGAGAAGAGAAGTGACGCGGGACAACTTGATGACTAGACTAAAATATTAGGGCAACATAGGAATCTCAAGACTTATTAGTGCATTTAAAAAGTATATAAGACTTGTGAAAAGTTTGTTTCGGAATTAACTAACTTTCTCAATGCATTTTTAATTTCTTTTTATGAAAATACATAATTTCCTTTTCTTTTTTTTTCAAATGAGTTAACTTCTTTATATTTACTTCTTAATTTTTGTCACACTCTGCTTTTTATTACCCAAATATTATTACCATGTCCATTAACATAAATCCATTTCCACTAAGAACAGGCAGAACTATACATGCATTGCCTCTATAAACGATTCAAGTCCTCTCAATTGTACATATATAGAATATAACATAAATTATAGGGAAAGTTACCAATAAATCCTAAATGTTAAAATTGTACTCCATTTAGTCCTAACTTTTTTTCTTTTGATCTATTTGGTCCTTTCTATTGCTGAATGACGTAAATACCACTACATATTTTTCTGAACGCTTGAATAGGTGATGGTGTGGTGTGGCACAACCTCATGTTTGTGTGTTTTCGAAATTTGTGTTCGACACATGTCACATTGAGTGATCGGTGGGTGTCACACATCAACAAAGTGCACTAAAGCTCTTTATGCTTTTTGCCTTGGCATAATGTATGTCACGTGACACACAGTGTTTGGCACGTGTCATATTAAGGGTGATTGGTGGGTGCCACACATCAGCAGAGTGCACTAAGGCTTTATGAGGGTGATCAGTGGGTGCCACACATCAACAAAATACACTAAGGCTCTTTATACTTTTTGCCACGTGACACACAATATTCGACACGTGTCATATTGAGGGTGATCGGTGGGTGCCACATATCAACAAAGTGCACTAAGACTCTTTTTGCTTTTTGCCTTGGAATAATGTATGTCACGTGACACACAATGTTTGGCACGTGTCATATTGAGGGTGATCGGTGGGTGCCACACATCAACAAAGTGCACTAAGGCTCTTTATGCTTTTTGCCTTGGAATGATGCATGTCACGTGACACACACAAGGAAGGGTATATTTGACCACTCAATGTTACCAAACAAAGGAAATAGGATCAACTGGTAAGATATTCCACCACTAATAGGACTAATCAGAACAATAGAAATAACCTTAGGACCAATTGGTAAAAGTGTTTGTCAGATAGGATTTATTGGTAAATATCCCTAAATTATATTTAAACAAAATATCTGTGAGCTTACATCTTTACATTAAAAGTAAGGGGTTTAACCCTTTTACAACAATGGCGTTCCGCCTACAAGTATAAGCCACATGGCCAACAATTAAGGAAGATCACCGATCTTGAAGCATCTCTCAACTTGCACTTGAAAAATGATTAGTAACGTGGGATAAATATAAAGTCTAATAGAGATTTCAACATGATCCTAAATAATAACAACATACAGATATCTATGATTATGAATGCACCATGACGTACAATATAAATGTTAGACATATTTGATTTTGATGATTGTTTTTATTTTTTTTCAATTCTGTTTTTGATTTATTTGGAAGAGCAAAATAGATTGAATACTTATAATTTATTCCATCGCATTTTCATCTATGTTTATATCCTAATCATGCCTTTCTTGAGTTCAAAATAAAACTTAAACATGTACCAAACCAATGCACCAGATCAACAGAGCAGCAGAACTCAGAAGCCAAAACCGACTCACGGCAGTCGACCGGGCCGCACTACCAAGTGGTCGACCGGCCAAGGCAATTTTCGGCGATTTTCTTCTATAGCTTTGGACAGGTAGGGATGACTGGGCAGACATCCAGGGGAACGTCTGGGAGAACAACTGGCCAAGGCATTTCGGCCCAGTTTCATCCTATTTCAGTTCTGTTCAGCAGTATACTTGACGATCGTGGATGACAACCTCAATGACCAAGACTCCATGGGACATCCAGGCAAACATCTGGGAGGACATCCGGACGGACGACCCACAAACACAGAACTTCACTTAGGATATCTGGGTGGACGTCCACTATGCAGAGAAGTTATATATATCAGACAGATGCTTAGAAAAGAAAACAAAGGTTTTTCATCAGAGGACCCATCATTTAAAGGGCAAAACACACATGGATATCAGGGGATATCTTAGCAATGAATTTTATATCATCCTCAGCCATCTATAGTCACTCCATTTTGATGGCCCCTAAGACTTGGGCGCTTCATTCCAAACACTCGATGATGACATGTTATACTGTACAATCATTCGGATTTTCAAAAAAAGAGTTCAATTTTGAGCTTCAAACCCAAACCTTGCACCCCATTTGGATCAAAATGCTTTTTTTTTTTTAGCCTGACTACTCAAAAGTAGCAAGACCAAAAAAAATGACCGGTAGGCCACATCCGTTTGGCTGGCAGGCTATTTTCTTAGTCGGTCGGCCATGTTTAGCTTACCAGATATTTTGCAGCAGCCAGCTGCTCCCATGCATGAGAGTTGGCCAGCTACTCTCTTTTGAAGATATTTATGTTGAAAGGCAGTGGAAACTCTATAAAAACAACACCTCACTTCAGAGTTTAGGGTTAGAACAATTTCCCAAAGGCTTAGATAATTGCCCAAAGCTTCTCTACCCTCTTGAAATATAGATACACTATAGATATACCATTAAAGCTTGAACTTGAAGCTTTTTGCTGAGGTTTTAAACATAATTTCAGATACTTGAGAGTGTTTGGATTAGAGTTTGTGAACCAAGAAACTCTTCCTCTTCTCTAGAGATTGATTCTTTAACTCTTTCCATTTCCCTTCATTTCAAGTTTCTTGTTCTTCATTTTAATACTGATTTTCAGAGTATTTTAGTTTTTAAAATGTGATTTAAACCTTGTTGAAGGTGGAAGGGTTGCCACCCTTCTATAGGCTTGTTCTCTAGTGTTGCTTTCTTGTTGTTCTTCATGTTTTTGCTTCTTTTCTTTCATTTTTAGCACTATTTTAGGTAGATTTTGATTAATTATGAAATGCATATATGTGTTTAAAGCTTATATAGATAGTTTGATTCTTGCCTCATATCTCTCTTCTTGGAAGATATTGCAAAGCTCTCTTCTAGGTCCTTTCTGTGTAGCCTATAAATGGATGTTCCATCCATGTTCGATGAGTAAGAAGATGAGCTTGCAATCATTTCTCCATAGCTTTTATTTCTTGCTTGTACTTAGTTTAGTTTTGCTTTTTCTTCAAAGCTACATGAGAGCTCTTTCATTAAGACCATTAGAGACTCTCTTCTAGTTCCTTTGAAGCATGGAAATAGGGGTTTCAATCCATCTTCCATGAGTAGGAAGAAAAGTCTCTTTGGTTTTCTTAATGATGAAACCTCTTGTGCATGAGCTCTGCCTCCAAGAATGGCTCCTTCTAAACCTATTATCTCTAAGCTTGAGTAGTCACTTACTCTTGTTTTCCATGAGATTTAGTAGGTTTTGGCCATATCTTTGATTGTATCTTTCATAATTAGTTTTAGTTAGCTTTGTATCCATTAATTGCCATCCCGTTGCTTCACTAATCATCATTTGAATACCCTTGGATGTTTGATGATTTGTGAAGCAAACTTACTCTCTCCTGGAGAATTTTTCATGACATGAGAGAGAAGGAAGGATGAACATCTTTTGGAAACCCCCTATTTTGCTCTGTATTAGTTTTGATTGCAGCAGATCCTCTCCTAGAATAAATGGCTGGATGACCAAAGTTCTGTATGGCCGACCACTTTCCAAGGCCAGCTGACCCCATTCTGTAGTGCTTTTTCAGTGAAACAAAGCAGATCCTGAGGCCCCAAAACAGAGTCATTTCAGATTGTGAACAGATAAGCTTTTGGTAGTAAGCAGTGGGGGTTTTCGGAGGATGTTCTTGCCCATGTGCACGTGATTCCCCACCTTTCATTTAATTCCTCTAGATTTGCTGCTTTGATTCATATTTGTAATTAATCAGTTGCTTTCATTCGGATTTGTAATAATTAATTAGTTCATTCATTTGTGCTTGAAATAATTAGTTAATTAGGCTATTTGGACTTTCTTGTAATATGTAACACTTGATGTATGTCTCTCAACCCCCATTTCTTTCTCCAATTTATTTATTTACTTACTATAGTTGTATAGCATCATGTTTTCTCTATCATCGCCATGATTTGCATCTATCTTTACATGCATGAGGATTTGGCTCATAATACTATCATTGTCATTTTTACTTATTTGAATACGTGCGTTACCGCATGCCTTGAATCGATTCATATGTCATCTTAAGAAGCCGAATTCTATAGTTGCATTCTTGTATGTGCTGCATTTTTTTTCTTTTTTTTGGATCGGTAAATGTTAGTTGTTAGTTGTTAGATTAGCACTTATGAGAGAAAATCTCCCCACCCTTGGCAAAGCACCTAAGTGCTTCCACACCCTTAATTCAATCCCCCTGAGGGGAATTGAACCCATGACTTCCTTGGGACTAAACCCTAAGGAAGGCATGGTGGCCAACGCCTAGTCATGTACATAGTTAGGGTCATGTATTATTTTAAACTAACTTCTTCTTGGCTTTTCTCGGAGTACTAGGTGAGCGCTTTTGGCTTTAGCATATTCATGTGTGTGATTGTTGTCATGCTTAGCATCTTACCATGAGGCTACGTGCTTACTTGAAATAAACTGTTTGAATGCCTGTGGATGAAGGTTATTTTACTTGCATTGGGGATGATTTTGATCAAATGTACATATTAGCTCATTCCTTTCATTTTGGGCTGTGTGCACTCAAAACCCTTTTGAAAATCACATAAAATTAAGTCATTTCTAAAGCAAGCGAAACAATCTATACTTGTGTGTCTCACATAGTAAATGTTAGCACAATAAAATCAAAACAAGAGCATATAATGTACATAAAATTCACATCGTGATTAGTAGAGGCCGATTATTGATCGGGTCAGTGAGGTGCTCAATTCATGACCTTCCCCGCTCATACCTAAGTTCCCGAGCCAAGACACTTTGGTTATGACAGATAAGTGACCTTTGGCACAAGTCACGGGTTTCCTAAATTTTGCAAAAATATTTAGGTGGCGACTTTGAAATCTGGCAATGCAATCTATTTTTAGCATCTCTGATGATTAATGGATTTTGTAAGATTTGCCGGATTTGGACTCTCATTTATTTTTCTATTTCACATTACACTTGTGAAACCAGATTCAGAACCACGGGAGTCCGAACTATAGGGCAATCATATTTGAGGAGACTAGACTCCTCCAAGGAGCGCGAAAAACCTGCTACACCATCACCATCCCATCTCTTCAACAAGGAGAAGAGAATGGGCACTGTCAGAACAAACAGAGCACAAAACTCTATTATATACAGAGCTCTAAACAAGCAAAGACGAACAACCAAAAAAACAAAGAGAGACATACAACGTGCTATACATATTTTGATTCTTCATCAATTACACATTCTTTATCTCTCTGATTCTCTGAAGAGTTCTTCAACTGAGATTTCTTTCTCCTTCAAAAAAACATACACAGTGCCTTAGCTTTAAGCTTATCTTACTTATATGAGGTTTATAGAAAACTCAGAGCTTTAATATTTTATATCTTTGAGAGATTATTCTTGTTGCCTTCTTTGAAAGCAAAAACACCTTCATATCAATCTTGTAAGAGTGTAATACACTCAGGTTTCTTGATTCTTTGATAGTGATTGTGAATCATCTAAGGTTTGCAAGGGTTTGAGGACTTGGAAAGTCTGTATAAAATCTGTGTAGGATTGCTCCATTTGTGAAGAGGTTGCTAGCACCTCTGTGAAGTTAGAAGATAGTGGAAAATCTCAAGTAAAGCTTGAGGAGTGGATATAGGCTTGGTTGAAGCCGAACCACTATAAATCTGTTTGCTTTCTCTTTTCTAATCTCTTTTATTTTTCTTCATTGATATAGCTAACTGATATATCTACTGTGTTGATTTTTGTCATTGATATACCTGTCAAAGTATTTGCTACATTAAGCTAAACATCTAAGGTCTTCTGATATAGCTATCTGTTGTCCTCTTTCATTGAGTGTTAGTTATAATTACTTATTTATCTATATCATAATATGTTAAGTAAAAAATCATTTACTGCATTTTGTTTAGCTACTCCACTAATATTTTCTCCTTATGATCAATCAAGTCATCTACCTTCCACTAAATATATATATATATATGTTACTTGTGCGTCTTAAGCTTCTAATCAACTTATTCATATATTGCATTAGTTGTTATCTATACTTCTAAAATATTTCTTTATTAAGCTTGATCGTTAACTTAATAAGCTTCCTATCATCAATTATTTGTGCTATACTAGTTGTAATTTTTATTGGGGTATTATTATTTTTATTTGAAGAAACCTAATTCACCCACATCTTAGGTTGCTTTTGGATAACAATAAATAATGTGGCAATTTAATATTCAAAATATACTTATATAAGTACATTTTCTCCAAAAATATCTATTTGAACACTACAAGGTGTAAACCATTTATTTTCTTTCCAATTATTCAGTTAAATTCACAAAAAAAAAAAAAAAAACATTCTTTCACAGCACAACATTATTTTCTTAAACCTCTACGTTAATATAAAAGAATTTCGTCTCCACATTTGTTTTGAAAACACGTTCACATATACGAGTCATAACCCAATTCCATAGCTCAACTCACTGCACACATTTATGCAACAACACATCTATTATCTTCCCTAGACATAGGCCCAAGGGCAAGGAACACCCATAACAAAAATATCGAGAAATATATATTCTAAATATAATTAATTGAATGTAATACATACTTACATTTCCACCAGCCTATAGCACAGATGGCAAATAATACAACCCACATAACACATAACGCTTTACCGGTATAGCGATTCCGGTTTTGATCCGACCCTTGTTGTATTTCGGACTGGGGTTTCATGATTTAGTATTGTTGATTATATCTTGCTCCCATTGATTTTCCTTAAATTTGGCTGTTGGGTTGTAGTGGTTGTGTTTGGAACAGGTTGGTTGCTTAGTTTTCAAACCTTTGTTGCCCAGAATTTTACCCTTCCGCTTAAGCGGCACTTCTTGCATGCGAGCGGGCTTTGTGAACTCTCAGTACTTTTGCAGGTTTGCAAAACTACTGGGAGAATGTATTCTATGCTCGAGCGGCGTTTCCTACGCTCGAGCGGGTGTGCGCTCGAGCGGCCATTATTGCACTCGAGCAATGTTCTTCTATCTGCAAAACTACTAGGAGTGTGCATTTTGCGTTCAAGCGGAACAACTTATTGTGTCTGACGCTCGAGCGTCACTTCATGTGCTCGAGCGGATTGTGTGTATATTAGTTCGTAACAGTCACTTTTTACATCTCTTTTTCATCTCCTTCTTTCTCTAAAACATTTCAAAACCCTAGATATTAAGCCTCTCTCTCTAAAACCTATATTCTCTCCAAATTTTCACCTAGATCCGTTGGGTTCTCTACCTGTGTGCCTTTGTTAAAAAGGTAGAGTGTGTCGAGAGCTTCATTTTGGTCCAAACAAGATTTGGTTTTGGCGTCTTTGAAGTTCCTCTATTGTTGCTTTGGTATTCTAAGCTTGACGTAGGGACTTTCTACACTCTCCTATGATTTGTAACTTAGTTATTTGTTGATTGTGTAAGGAATGTTGGGATTTTGAGGATTTTAGACAAACCTAGGGTTTTGGTTTAAAATCAAAAGATGGGGTTTTTAAATGAATGTATTAGAAATGGTTATGGGTATAATATGAGGATGTGTTGTGTTAAATTTGTTAATTTTGACACATGGATTGGATTTGGGAGAGAATGGAGTTTTGCCCTAAAATGTTTAAAATAATTATTTTGTATAAATAATGAAATTGGTATTGGAAATATAAAATTTGATGGATGTTTATATCAATGGTGGAGTGGGATGTGTATTGTCTCTCACCTATGGAAATTTGGATAATATATCTGTTTAGAAATATTTGTTTTAGGTTATCAGTTGAGGATAACTATAATTGTTGTAGAAATTGCATGAGGATTAGGTGAAGTAAACTAATCTCTTAACTGTTGTTATTGAATATAATCGTGTTTTAATACTTTGTATATGTATGATATTTGAGAGGAGAAAGGAGAATGTACTCTATGTTTGGGAGAAGAAAAGGAATGGACTTTATTGAATTAAGTTGGCTTGGATGTCTAGGGTGAAAGTCTCGAAAATCGCGCGTATACATGGGTCCTGATTCCAACGGACGAAATTTTCGTAAAATGACAAATTGAAGTGTGTTAGTGTAATGGTTGTATTGATTAGATAACCACTGAGTTGTAGCCTCAGTTGGGTTGTTTGGATAACAGTGAATCTGATTCATGAGTTAAAATGAAATGAATTGACTTGAAATGAGTTAAGATAAAATGAAATGAGATATAAAACTTGGCATATTATGATTTTGTAAGTCGTGAACGGTTTTATCACTAGCATTGTATATGCACATCATCTTTATATCTTCGTTAAGATTCATATATTGTGTTAGATTGTTTCTATTGGGTTTTGGCTCACCCTACTTGGGAAAAAAAATCATTTTTAGGTGCTGGTGATATGCCTTTACCAAGGACTTAGCTTGGGAGGATTGTGGAGTTGAAAACTCACTTTTGTTCATTTTGTATTTATGTTTTTGTACAAGCCTAAGGCTTGATTTGTATTGAATTTCTGACTCATTTTGTTGTGACTGAGCACAGTCTTAGAAAGATGTAAGCCATTAGGGCATATGAATAGCTGTTTAGCTTTCCTTTCCTATTACCTCTTGTAACACATGCTGTAGATTCAGGATGAACGATTTATGAATGTATATTGCATGTATCACCTTTTATATATTAACTCTGATTAATGAAAGCTTCTTATTCTAATCATATCATATTGTACTAGTGTTTGGGATTTGGTTTATTGCAATTATTTTGGGGGCTTTACAACCGGCCTCACCCTAAGGGGAACAACCCCAAGGTTACACTTTACCGAGCGCAAACCGAAAGGAAGAGGAACCTATCATAAGGCGCTACGCTTTACTGGCTCAATACGGAGAGAAACGAACCTCCTTTTTACCGGGCGTAAACCGAAAAGGACGAAGAACCTCTGTCAAGGCGCTACACTTTATCAACCTCACCTGGAGGGAAACGGACCCCCAAATAATAACATAACAATAGCACAACATACTAAACTACATAATACCGTACAAGTGTAATGCGTACACATCATCTACTGAATAACAACGATGTCAACCTCTACCGATGACCAAAGACAAAACCTCTAAACCAATAAATAGTGTGGGGATATATTTTCTGAGTACCAACACGTGGCAAGGTGACGCCGACGTGTCAGCCGAGGTGCCACGTGTCTTGGTCATAACGCCGAGGTGATCTCGGAGAGGCCGAGGTTATCTCCGAAGATATCGGAATCCGAGATAAGCGGATAAGGCACAAGAGTCCTAGAGTGGGGGAAGACTTCAGTTGGGTAAGGATAAGACTCTTAGGGAGTTTATCCCAATCCGACTGGGAGTCCAAGATTAGCAGTAATCCTAAGTCCATTAGAGCTAGGCTTCTATGGGGACTAGGACGGTGTTAACTATAAAAGAAAGGCACCCCCGATGGGTCTAAGGTACGCAATTTATATTCTGAACAGTGAGATTAGCACTATTGATTATCTTTAAGAGATATACTGACTTGATCGTCGGAGTGCCCCCGGGTGGACGAACCACCGCCGGAATCTTCTCTTTCTGTTGCAGGTCTGCCAGGTGTCATCTATTCTGCCAGTGTTCTCCAGCTGAGTACTGAGTTGGCAGTGTGGTCGGAAATTGACACACACAATTTGGCGCCATCTGTGGGAAAGAAAGGAGAATAGATGGCCAACGACGGACAGAAGGAAAAGATTAGGGACGACACTCCTGCTGGGAGTGGAAGACCTATCGACCTTGACGTCGAAGGAGACAACCGCAACACAAAAAATCGTGACCAGAATCACAGCAACAAAGACGTCGGCCAGGATGGGAACGTACCAAAGAAGCCAGATCAAAGTGGGTACTACAAAGAGGATGACCTCCAGGTATGGAAGGATAGATGCCTGCGGAGGGACGGAGAGGTAAAAGAGATGGCAAACAAATTGGCAGACCTGCAGTCGGTCGTCAATTTCATGATGCAAAATAATGTCATGCAGCCACCATTCCCGTTGCAGGACATGCCAATTCCAGCGGCCAATGCCCAGAAGGGAGGGCACAAAACAATCCCCGTAGCCCCTTAGCACAACGGGAGCGAAAGACACTCTCACCGACCTTCCAGGGAGGTCGGACGAAGAGAGTCAAGAAGGGAAGAATCACGGAGGACGCATCGCATAAAGGAGGCAGACCCCAAAGGACATCGGCATGTTCAGGGGCAGGCGCTGTGCTTTGACACAACTCATGGAGAAGGGTCAAAGAGGGCTCACAACGAAGTTGAGAGCAGTGCACCTAAAAGACTGAAATCAGGAGATAGCCGAGCTCCTGGGCGAACAAAGGAGGACTTGAGAGATTACCTCAAAAGGAAGCAACAGAATGCATATGCCGAGGTAAATTCCCCAAATAAGCCGAAGACACTATTCTCGGTGGAGTTGGACAGGTTTGAGGCACCGAAGAGATTCAGTATGCCGAGGTTCCAAATATACGATGGTAAGTCAGACCCTAACTTCCACATTGGATTATACTTAAACTCAATAGCATTGTATAATGGGAACGACCCGTTGCTCTGCAAAGTGTTGCCCTCATCCTTCAGGGAGATTGCATCAGATTGGTTCCACAAAGTACCAAAAGGAAGCGTGAAGACTTGGAAAGGCCTGGCCGAGATGTTTGTGGCCAGGTTCGTGACAAACAAGCTGCAGCCATTGCGGGTGGACGCATTGATGGCTTTGAAGATCAGTAAGGATGAAGGCCTTAGGGCCTATGCAAAAAGATACTATGAGGTGTTCAACCGAATACCAGAGTGTAATCAAGAGGTGGCGGTCATATCTTTCAAAAACGGCCTAAAAGACGACTGTCCACTGCGAAAATCTTTGGCAAAGACATTGCCAAAAAGCATGGAAAAACTCATGGCGAGAATCGAGAAATACGCCAGAGCCAAGGATGATACATCGGGGACTAAGGAAACCAAGCATGAAAAAGGAAACGGCTCGCCGAAGCGAGGCCATGGTAACAATGGATCGAGCAAGCAAGAGGCAGAATTGAGGGCTACACAGGCAGTAACAACTGTGTTTCGAATCCCAATTCACAAAGTCCTAGACCAAATTCAGAACCAACCCTATTTCAGAGCACCAGCGAGGGCACCAGGAAAATTTATGGGAAGAAACCTTGGCAGGCGTTGCGCTTACCACAATGAAGATGGGCATATGACTCAGGGTTGCAGAGCCCTGAAAACACACTTGGAAGACCTGGTGAGGCAAGGCCATCTGAGAGACCTTGTCGATGAGGCCAGGACAAGGGAAGAACAGGCAAGATTGCCTCAGGCAGCAGCAGCCCCGCCTCTCCCAGCACAGCAACCTCAGGCAGGAGGACCTCGGGTAGTTAATGTAATTCACTTCAAAGGTCAACGAAAACGAGATTCGAGGGGAGACCCAGAAGGTAAAACACCTACAGCATGTCTACCAAGTCGGGGAGAAGAGACAGCGGGCAGAGGAATACCAAGGACCAGTGGTGTCCTTTTCTGAAGCTGACCTTCAGATGGTGCAGCATCCGCATAATGATGCCTTGGTAGTATCCCTCCAGGTTGGGGAATGCCAAGTAAAGCGCATCCTGATTGACCAAGGTAGCTCTTGTGACATCATGTACGTTCGATGTTACAAGGAGCTTGGCCTTCACCCAGATGATATGGAGCAGTCCAATAACCCAATGGTCGGGTTCAATGGAACGCCAACATGGCCACTGGGAACAACCAGCTTGGAGGTGCAGGTAGGCACCAGGAAAATAACAACAGAGTTCATCGTAATCGACACACCCTCCCCTTACAATATCATTTTGGGAAGGCCATGGTTGCATGTAATGGGGCCTGTTCCCTCGACATTGCATAAACTATTGCGGTTCCCAACAGAACATGGGATTGAAGAGGTCAGAGGAGACCAACTGCAGGCAAAGAATTACTCCATGGCAGCAATGAAATCCACCTGCAGCATTCGAGAACCAGAGAAGGTAGAGATCGAAGACGAGGACCTGGAGGTCCTAGAGGATGTCAGCAAAGAGCCAGCCGAGAAGAGCGAAGAAGCACTAAAGAAAATCCTCGTCCAGGAGGGGGATGAAGAACGCTTCTTTCTTTTCGGCTCGGGTTTAGCCGAAGAAGCGAAAAAAGAGTTGGAAGTTTTTTTAAGAGCAAATATTGAGGTGTTCGCATGGACACCTTACGAAATGCCAGGCATTGACCCCGATGTCACCTGCCATAAGCTGAACGTTGACAGGTCGGCCAAACCTGTAATCCAGCGAGCAAGAAGACTGACGTTGGTACACGTCGAAGTAGTGGAAGAGGAAGTAGACAGACTTCTCGAGGCCAGGGCCATTTGAGAGGTACATTACCCGACATGGCTATCAAACACAGTAGTGGTGAAGAAGAAGAACGGTAAATGGAGGGTCTGCGTAGACTTTACCAGTTTAAACAAAGCCTGTCCCAAAGACAGCTTCCCTCTACGCAAGATTGACCAGCTAGTGGATGCCACTTCGGGGCATAGAAGGATGAGCTTCCTGGATGCCTACAGGGGGTATCACCAGATAGCTATGGACCCTGCGGATGAAGAGAAGACTGCGTTTATCACTCCCAAAGGGCTG
Source organism: Camellia granthamiana (assembly GCA_036172215.1). Lineage (NCBI taxonomy): Eukaryota > Viridiplantae > Streptophyta > Magnoliopsida > Ericales > Theaceae > Camellia > Camellia granthamiana. Next base: position 75,596,500 of record CM069913.1, on the reverse strand, counting down.
TACTGCTACAGAGTGATGCATTTTAGGTTGAAAAACGCAGGAGCCACTTACCAAAGACTGGTAACCAAGATGTTCAAACACCTGATTGGCCGAACAGTGGAAGTTTACATTGATGACATGGTTGTAAAGACCAAGGAACTTGAAGGTCATCTGGCCGACCTGAAAGTAGTCTTTGACATCCTAAAAACATATCGGCTCTGACTCAATGCAGCCAAGTGTGCATTTGGCGTCGGATCTGGTAAGTTTTTGGGATACCTGGTGACCAGAAGGGGCATTGAGGCCAGCCCAGACCAAATTAAGGCCATCCTGGAGTTGAAGAGCCCGACGTTGGCAAAACAGATACAAATGCTAACTGGAAGGGCCGTAGCCCTGAACAGGTTCATCAGCAGAAACTCAGACAAGTGCAAACCCTTCTTCAACTTAGTGAAGAAAGCCATAGACTTCCTATGGACTGATGAATGCGAAGCCGCTTTGGCCGACCTGAAGACGTATCTGACCGCAGCTCTAGTCCTCTCAAACCCAGAACCCGGAGAGGAGTTGTTCCTATACTTAGCAGTTTCAGAACATGCAGTAAGCGCAGTGGTAATCCGAGAAGAAAAAGGGGAGCAAACGGCTGTTTATTATGTAAGCAAAACCCTGGCCGATGCAGAAACAAGGTACCTACCCTTAGAGAAATTGGCACTGGCCTTAGTAATGGCTTTAAAGAAGCTGAACCATTACTTCCAGGCCCATAAAATTGTGGTATTAACTGAATACCCCTTGAAGTCCTTGCTGTAACAAGGAAACCTGACAGGAAGAATAGCCAGATGGGCAGTCGCCTTGGGCCAGTATGACCTGGAGTACAGAACCAGAACAGCAATCAAAGGCCAAGTTTTGGCCGACTTCGTGGCGGAGTTCACGCCGGAATCCATCGAACATCGGGCTCCGTTGAGCCAAGGTGAACGATGTCCAAACAAGCAAGGAGGAGCCCAAGCAAAGGCGAAAGAACAAAGCAAAGAGGAAAAACTCAGACCCTGCAGCATTTACATCGGCGATTCCTTTCGACTGCTTGTTGATGGGAGTTCCAACCGACAGGGAGCAGGGGTAGGGGTAGTACTAGTATCCCCAGATGGGCAGATACTAGAACAGTTAATTCGTTTGGGGTTCAAGGCCTCAAACAATGAAGCAGAATATGAAGCACTCATTGCAAGACTGAAGCTGGCAGCGGTAGTGCAAGCAAATGAGGTAATAGTTTTTTGTGACTCACAACTGATAGTTAACCAGACAACAGGCGAGTTTGCAGCCCGAGATGAAAGAATGTCGGCCTACGCAAAGGAGGTCATCAGATTGGTAGCCTTGTTTCAGAACTGTCGACTACTTCAGGTTAGCCGAGATGATAACAGCCACGCCGATGCATTGGCCAACCTAACTAGTGCAATACAACCAGGAAAAGCAAGGACAATAATGGTTGACTACTTGTCGGGCCCGAGCATCGAACCACTGACCACAGAGCGTGAAACAATGTGTGTAGACATGGGACCAAGCTGGATGGATGCAATTGTTGCATTCCTGAAAGAAGGAAAGCTGCCAGATGACCACCCAGGGGTATTGGTGGCCCTACATGCAGAAAGACGCAGAGGCCTACGTCAAGAAGTGTGAAAAATGCCAAAGGTTTGCACCTCTGATACACCAACCAGCAGCAGACCTGAACCTAGTATCCAGTCCTTGGCCGTTTGCCCAATGGGGCATGGATCTCGTTGGACAACTACCCCAAGCAACTGGACAAAGGAAGTACTTGCTAGTAGCAACGGATTACTTCATCAAGTGGATAGAAGCTGAGCCCTTAGCCAAGATCCGAGATGTCGATGTAAAGAGCTTGATATGGAAAAACATAATCACAAGATTTGGGATCCCAAGAGCAATAGTCGTAGACAATGGAACACAATTTGACAGTAAGCTAATCAAGAGCTTCTGCGCAAAGTTCAAGATCAAAAACTATTTTTCAACCCTAAGCTTTCCTCAAAGCAATGGACAAGCAGAAGCATCTAACAAAGTTATCTTGGATGGGATAAAGAAGAGGCTGCAGGCAGCAAAGGGAAAGTGGGTGGATGAACTACTAAGTGTAGTCTGGGCATATCGGACTACGCTGAGAAGATCAACGGGGGAATCCCCTTTGCCATGGCCTATGGCACAAAAGCTGTCATTCCACTGGAAGTCGGCATCCCTGGGATTAGAACCCAGGGAGTAGAAAATGGGACTAATGATGTAGTCTTAGCCCGAGATCTGGACCTACTAGAAGAAAGAAGAGAGAGCTGCAATTCAACTGGCAGCATACCGGCAACAGCTTGCCAAAGCTTACAATAAAAAAGTTAACCCAAGGGAATTCCAAGTTGACGACCTAATCTTGAGAAAAGTCGTCGGCAACAAGAAGGATCCCAGGGAGGGCAAGCTTGGCCTAAACTAGGAAGGACCCTAGAATCACTTCGATATTGGGCAATGGGGCATATCAGCTTGAAGATAATGAGGGCAAAGAGTTGCCAAGGCCGTGGAACACTTGCAATTTGAAATTTTTCTATCATTAGAATCTGCTGTCATTTTGCCGAAGTAAATAAATAAAGTTTTAGCTTGTTTATATATGCTTATATACTTGTGACTGATAAAGATACATAACGTTGTTTCTGGAATGCATGTATAATGAGAACCCAAGTGGAACTTAGGTTCACATCAGGGGGGCAGAGAAAAGAGAGATGATGTTTAACACTTGTTGAAACTTGAGAAAAGTTTACAAGTTGAAATCAAACCGAGATGATGTTTAACACTTGTTGAAACTTGAGAAAAGTTTACAAGTTGAAGTTAAACCGATATGATGTTTAACACCTGTTGAAACTTGAGAAAAGTTTACAAGTTGAAGTTAAACCGAGATGATGTTTAACACTTGTTGAAACTTGAGAAAAGTTTACAAGTTGAAGTTAAATCGATATGATGTTTAACACTTGTTGAAACTTGCGAAAAGTTTACAAGTTGAAGTTAAACCGATATGATGTTTAACACTTGTTGAAACTTGAGAAAAGTTTACAAGTTCAAGTTAAACCGAGATGATGTTTAAACATTTGTTGAAACTTGACAAAATTTTACAAGTTGAAGTTAAACTGAGATAATGTTTTACACTTGTTGAAACTTGCGAAAAGTTTACAAGTTAAAGTTAAACCAAGGGAGTATTAAGCTAAGTACTTATGTACTTGCCGATGTAAACTAAGGTATTTCACCTTGAGAAGGTTGCACAAGACTACGGTGCTTCTTGAAGACACGAAATTATTCTAAGTATGAAAGTCATACAAGAAACAATAAAGGGAAGACAAACATGCAAACATTCAAGAAAGAAGAAAGTTGTATTCATTAAAAGGCACATCGGCCATATGAAAAGCTTACATTGTCTCAAAAACAAAGAAGTACAAAGTACAAAGCGCAGAAGAAAGAGAAAAACATCAAAACTAAGATTCCTCAGCATTAGTAACAGGCTGGGTCTGGATCTCGGAAGACTACTGGGAAGACATCTCGGCTACCTTCTCGGCCGCAAGCTCAGCATCAATTTCTTGAAGGGTCTGATCAAGGCTCTTGTCGGCGAGAGGCACGTCCAATGATGCTTGCTCAGGGGTAGCTTCCTTAGGAACCTCCTCAACCCCCTCATCTTGAGTCAAGTCTAAGACTTGCTCATTTTGAGGAAGAGACTTGGCCCCAGCAATGTCTTTTGACTTCCTCACCAAAACCTCCTCCTCGGACTCAGAGTCTTCGTCGGCGAATTGGCTTGGAGTTGGGGGGAACGGCAGAGGAAGGACATCGGCATTCCTGAGGGGGGAGTCCTCAGGGACATCAAGCCTTTTCAGTAAGGTCATCCAACCAAGGGTGAAGCCCCCTGTTGCATGCCTGCTTCACTTGCTTTTCGCAGTCTGCCGTAACATCGGCCACCCCTTCGTTGTAACCCTTCTCGTCGGCGGCCTTGACTTCGGCCTCTTTGGTGGCCAGGGCGTCTTGAAGCTCCTTTTGGGCCTCGGCCATTTTATCCTCGGCCTCTTTCAGCTGGGCTTGAAGGACTTTGTTTACCGCCTCAGCAGCACTAACCTTTTTTTCAGCATCGTCCTTGGCTTTGATAGCATCTTCGGCTTGATCCTCTAAGATTTTCATCTTTGATTGTAAGTTCTTATTAGTTTTCTGAAGACTGGTGATCTCCCTCTTTTTCTCGGCCAGCTTCTCCCAGTTCTCAAAAGATTGTACTGAGAAAGAATGGGCATGCTGGATTGCCTGAGAAAGAATACAACAAAACAGAAGTTATTACAAAATCTTCTAAAGTATAAAAAGAAAGAAAAAAAGAAAAACGACCAAATAAAGGCACTTACTTGAATAGAACGCTGAAGCATCAGAGCATAGTTTTCATACTCGCTCAACTCGGCGTTTCGGTTAAGATCGCCGGGAAGCAGCAGAGCGGTACTCAGGGCAACACCGACATTGATGTCATCGGTGCTATCACTGGCCATAATTGGCTTGTCTTCCAGAGTGATTTGGGGGGCCCAGGGGGCATCGTGCTTTGAAGACCCCGAAGTGGTTGCAGTAGATGACCTCGGCCTCTTTGATCGGATGGACTCGGATGGCTGGGCCTCGGCGGGCCTCTTCTCGGCAACAGATGTGGTTTTCTCACTTGAAGCCAATTTTGAAATTGGCAAAGCATCCTCAGTGTCAACCTGAGTCACCTTTGCTTTGGGCTGAGCCTTCTTGATTCTTTTTTGTCTCTGCTTTGGCTGAGGCTGGGTTTGTGCAGCCTGAGCGTCAACATCAGTAGGAATGTTGGCCAAAAGATCCTTGGCAACTGCTTTTTGGCGGCCCATCTCGGTAGGGAAAACGGTTCGTCGCCGGCGACGGCGACGGCGACGGCGCTGGGATATCGGGATCAGATACGGAGAAGAGGTTGACGGCTGCTCGGCTGGATCAGAGGTTGATCCTTGGTCTGTTCGAGATATGGGCGCGACTTGTGGAGTTGTGGCAGAAGGTGGAGAAAGGCTTTTCTTCTTCTTTTTTGGGACGTCGGGAAGAGCCGACTTGTAAGTAGGGATGAAGTTGAGAAGCAGAGGGGCCTTTCGCTTATGGACTGGCAAATCCAAGAGTTTCCTCAAGTCTTTGCTGGGAAAGAAAGACTAACGGAAGCCCTTTGGTGGCTGAGGAAGAGCTGCAAGAAAAAACAGACATTAGAAACGAACAAAGTATTGAAGACTTTAAAAAACAAGTTAATATGAACACAGGGCTCTTACCATTGCCCTCTACAAAAACTAAACGAGGAAGAGGGTAGAGATGGAGGTCCTCATCTGGAGCAAACTCCCAGTTCCCCGAGGTAATAAAGTAATCATCTCCAGCTCCCTTGTCGGAGTCTGGGAGGTCGGCTACGATTTTGTATTCTGTGGATCTCGGCTTGAGGTAGTAAACATAGCCCGTGTCTTTTTTGAGGCCACACATGGTGTAGCAATGCTGGATGTCGGCTAAGGTAATCCTAGCGTTTTCTTGTTTGGCCAAGGCTATGATACCATTAATAACTCGATAGGAATTGATGGTGAGTTGCATCGGGTTCAACTTGTAGTAGTGAAGTATCTCACGAAAAAAGGTATTGAGTGGAAGCTGAAGTCCGCACTCAATGAAGGCTACCACAGGGAAGGGCATAGAATTAGTTGTAGGCATGATGAAGTCATCCTCCCCAGTCATCATTCCCTTTGGATCCTCCCTAAAGTATTCTAATTTTGTCGGGGTGTCTACCCTATGTTTCCACATACCCATAACGTCGGCTTAAATGGAAGTATCGGATTTCAGGAAGAAGTATTCTTGGAGGGTTTAAAGGACCTCGGCTAAAAACCTAAAAGTGTACTATGGTAAGGGTTTATACGGATCCAAAGGGAATTCGTTTTAGTTTTTCCTACAGATTGTGGGTTCTACAAGCAAGTCCCAAACCTAAAACTATGGAGATGAAGATTGAAGGAACGAATCTGGAAAACAGAAAAAAAGGGATCCGTTTCAGAAACAAGAATGGTGATGAAGCCATCAAGAAATCAAGACAAAAAGTTTGCACAAGTGTATCAGGCCAAGAACAGTGGCAGAAATCAACTGGTATGTGAACAGTGCGAGTGTTAAAGACATGGGCAAAGAGCAAAATTATGAAATAAACATGCTCAGATACATGATTTACGAATCAAATATTTAAGTAAAACGGCAATGGCGACTAATGATGAAACAGAATTTCTTGGAGCACAACAAGAATTAAAACCAGAAGGAATGGTGACTTACCAGAAAAAAGAAGCCGATACTTGAGATCGCTGAAGTCAAAAGAACGGCGACAGTGGAACAGATTGGCAAGAACTTTGCTGGAAGAAGTGAAACAGCGGTGGCAGCAGAGCTTCAGAGCTTAGAACAATGGAGGATTAAAGAAAAGCTAGAAAGAGAGAAAGAGTTTGAATAAAGACGATGAAAAGTGAAAAGACAAAAGGGGGAAAAAAAGTTTTGTTAAAACTTAAAATGGCGGCAAAACAGAATTAATGAGCCTCGAAATGTGAATTTGTCAGACGGCGCATATAGGCACGAGACGACTTACAAGCGCGTAACAAGTACGATCCAGTAAAGGGAAGGCATGTGGCTTAAATGGTTGAGTTGTTATGTATAACAGCTCATACGCATGAAGAAGCTCTTGGAATTCTTGATCTTTAAGAAGACACGTCGGCCTATGATGATTTCAGCTTAAGCCGATGTACTGGCACTATGTACCGATATAGGTTCCATCACCTCAGAATGCTGAGGTAATAGAACCTAGGGGGCAGTTGTGGGGATATATTTTCTGAGTACCAACACGTGACAAGGTGACGCCGACGTGTCAGCCGAGGTGCCACGTGTCTTGGTCATAACGCCGAGGTGATCTTGGAGAGGCCGAGGTTATCTCCGAAGATATCGGAATCCGAGATAAGCAGATAAGACACAAGAGTCCTAGAGTGGGGGAAGACTTCAGTTGGGTAAGGATAAGACTCTTAGGGAGTTTATCCCAATCTGACTGGGAGTCCAAGATTAGCAGTAATCCTGAGTCCATTAGAGGTAGGCTTCTATGGGGACTAGGACGGTGTTAACTATAAAAGAAAGGCACCCCTGATGGGTCTAAAGTACGCAATTTATATTCTGAACAGTGAGATTAGCACTATTGATTATCTTTGAGAGATATACTGACTTGATTGTCGGAGTGCCCTCGGGTGGACGAACCACCGCCGGAATCTTCTCTTTCTGTTGCAGGTCTACCAGGTGTCATCTATTCTGCCAGTGTTCTCCAGCTGAGTACTGGGTTGGCAGTGTGGTCGGAAATTGACACACACAAACAGATAAACAACTCATACAATATAAATCCATAACTAGTTCCACCTTTTCAAATAAACCATTTCTCATTTTTATTTCATGAAAGAGTTAGACACGCCATTTTATTTCCAAAACTAAATCCTTTGTTTCAAAACCATCAACTACGTCCACTCTTGGTCAAAACTTCATCTTTTCCTTCAACCAATCCAATTCATTGCGTGAATGTGCAATTCTCTTCCTTTCACCGACATCTAGCCTATTATAGTACCAGCTCTTCGTCTTCTCTGCCTCTTCTTATACTAATGATGTCCCCACAGTTCGTCGATTACCAAGTACAATTACAATACAAAGTTAATCAAAAACCACTACTAAACCCAATTAAGTTTCATTTTGATAATTATACCACTATTCCAATTATTTAACACATAATTCGGTTGTTACACATATTCACCCCTTTAGGATCAATTAAGCCATAATGATAAATTTGGGTTTTTCCCCACTCTCAACACAAACATGCCCAGCTCTCTCTCAATTAACTGAAACACCTGCAACTCATCCAATTCAAACTCCCAAAATCCAAACCCCAAACCCCAAACCCTTATTATGCTTGTTGTAAAATTTCTAAACAAGCTTGTTTTTAAATGCTATAAAAATTACCACATGTATATCTATAATGAGGTATTGAAAAAGAACAAAGAAATTCTTACCTCTTGAAGTGAAAAGGAGACAACCCAAAAATCATCGGTGACGAAACAACGATCCACTTAGATTAAATGGAAGCCCTCGCCGAGTTCTACGTTTTACTCTAAAGCACTATGGTAGTGAAATCAATGGATTAGGGTGTATGGGAGGGGTTTAAGCAAGAACTAGAGAGAGAGAGAGAGTGAAGAAATTAGGCTTATAAATGTTTTAGAGAGAGAGAGAAGATGAAAAAGTGACAAAAAAACCCTTCTCACTGATCTGATATACGCACAGACCACTCGAACGACCAAAACACCGCTCGCGCGCCGGACACAAATAAGTGAGACCGTTCGAGCGCACAATGACCACCTCTTAGAAGTTTTGCAGACTGCAGAATATCGCTCGAGAGTAGGAAAGACTGCTAGAGCGAACTTGAAGAAAACAAACATGATTTCCTTTGAAAAACGAACTATCAACCTGTTCCCAACATAACCAACAACTCTAAACTCAACAATAACAAGACAAGAAGGAGTATAAACAACGATAAAGATTATCGAATCCCGGATTTAAGAACATGAAAGGGTCGGGTCTAACCTAAGCCATTATAATCTCTCCCTCTTAAGAAATTTCGTTCTCAAAATTTAAGAATACACCGCAACAGAAGGCAAACCAACCACAAAATAAATACAGCCACCAATCCAAGGCTAGATCCATACTTAGGATAAATTCCTGGATCCTGGTCCAACACCTCGGAGTCCCAAAGACACCCGAGAAATAAAAATACAAGAAAGATGTCACAAATGATTCTTCGACCCGCACAACTCGTTGGGGTCTACAACATGAGAAAACAAACAATGGACTCTACGTGCATCCCACAGGTGTCAACCATCACTGAGTACTCAACACCCGAGTACTAAGAAAAAGAAAACTACCCTCACAACAAAACTCTCGACCAACTCTCACAAAAGAAGAGGATTTACCACGAAAACACGGCCCAAAAGACAACGCTTTGGCACAATAAGCCCCAACAATGCCAAACTCCCCTAAAAAATAAACACCTAAACACACGACTAGCAATACAAGCTAAGTCACTATACGAACCAACCATGAAAAGTGACATAATTCACAACACATTCATGTTTACAAAAAAAAAAAAAATTCCTCATTTTGAAAATCTCTCTCTTGTATATAATTTTTTTCTTCTAAAAAGTGCTCAAACTTGCACCACCCACAATCAAAATACATTTTCAATTTTCACATAAAACTTAAAATTTTGCAACCATCCTCCAAAAACGAAATAAAGTGTTATTCAGAACACATAATTATTCACATTTTCATGATTTGTTTTATTCAGTTTTTATTAAATCAAATAAACTATGCATCGAAATCCTTTATTACCACTTAGATTAAATCCACAATATTATAGTTCAACAATGCCATTTGAGGCCACAACACAAAGAAAAATTCATTTTTCCAAATTCGTTTCTGAATATAAAACAACTAGTAAAACTTAATAGTTACCCAACAACACCCATCACTCTTATAGTGATGCCACAACACCAAAACAACATTTCTATAACAACAAATTAATAGAAATAACAACCGTGCTAATAATACAAGAAAACACAAATAAAGTTTACATATTCTTGGGAGCCTCATCCTATCACCATCTTAACAATCACACAACGACGCAAAAATGCTCACAACACGAAGGTCTCAACATGTAACCCTAACCCAGTTACCACCACCTCACACCAACGTCATATTTGCCTACTCAAAGAAGCTTAAGTTTGACTAGACCCTCAAAAAAATGAGTCCGAAGAACCAAACGTGGATTGAGGTGTTAACTGCGCCTGTGCTTAAGATCTCGCCCATCTCCAATTCTTACTAGGTTTACTACCTCTCCGAGCAGTCGGAATTGCCGATATACTCTCTTCCTCTTTATCTTGACCAACACTGAGATTAACGACTTCCACGTGAGCCACTACCTCTACAAGGGTGTGATAATCTCTATACATAGCCCCATCAATCTTTCCCCAAATATCATCACACAACCTCCTCTTAAACTCAAAATAATGTTGCTCCTCTGTTGCGACCAACTCTGGAGCAAACCTCGACAAACTGGCGAACCCCGTCTCAAACTCTGCCAAAGAAGTATCCTCCTAGTGCAACGCAACAAACTAGCTCCTTCAGTCTCAAACTACTCCCTTGTGTAGACATCCTATAAACCAAAAACAAAACCAAACTTAGTGAACAACACAACGACATTCCCCGACGCACACACTCATCCACCACCGCTAAGCTACAAAACACACTAAACTCCAAAATCACACGTTCCTATTCACATAAACAGTTAAACATTTAATCACATAATCAAATCAAGTCCACAAAGATAGTTACTCGTCCCGGAACTCTCCAGGAATTCTTATCAGAAACCACATTGATCAAGAGTGTTTCCAATAAAACCTCAAAGGAAGTTCATCGACTACCAGCATTATCCATGAAACTTAAGCCCATGCTTACAAAAATGCAACACATTGAGTCCTAACACTTATCCTAACCATATGCAAACATTCTCACCAAGCATAATAAACCCATTGTGGTAAAAAACACTTCCCACGAGCCGAAGGTATTCGAACCCAGTTAGCTTTGATACCAAGTTGTCACACCCAGCTTACCCGAACAATATTACCATGTCCATTAACATAAATCTATTTCCATTAAGAACAAGCAGAACTATACATACATTACCTCCATAAATGAATGAAGTCCACTCAATTGTACATATATGGAATGCAACATAAATTACATTTAAACAAAATGTCAGTGGGCTTACATCTTTACATTAAAAGTATAGGATTGTGGCCAACAATTAAGGAAGATCACCGATCTTGAAACATCTCTCAACTTGCACCCGAAAAATGATTAGCAATGTGGGATGAACATAAAATCCAGTAGAGATTCTAACATGATTCATAATAATAACAACATACAAATATCTATGATTATGAATGCACCATGACGTACAATATAAATAATGTGACAGTTTAATATTCAAAATATACTTATATAAGTACATTTTCTCCAAAAACATCCATTTGAACACTACAAGGTGTAAACCATTTATTTTCTTTCCAATTATTTAGTTAAATTCAAAAAAAAAAAAAAATCATTCACAAAACACAACCTTATTTCCTTAAATCTCCACGTTAATATAAAAGAATTTTGTTTTCACATTTGTTTTGAAAACACGTTCACGTATACGAGTCATAACCCTCTTCCATAAATCAACTAACTACACACACTTATGCAACAACACATCTATTTTCTCCCTTGGCTATAGGCCTAAGGGCAAGGAACACCCATAACAGAAATACAGAGAAATATATATTTCTAAATATAATTAACTGAATGTAATACATAGTTCCATTTCCACCGGCCTACAACAGATAGAAATGATACAACCCACATAACGCATAATGCTTTACTGGCCTCATCCGGAGGGCACGCTTTACCGGCTTAATAAGGAGAGAAACGTACCTCATTTCACACTTTACCGGGCACAAACTGGAAGAGACAAGGAACTTCTGTCGAGGCGCCACACTTTACTGGCCTCACTCGGAGGGAAACACAACAATAGCACAACATGCTAAACTACATAATACCGTACAAGTGTAATATGTACACATCATTTACTCAACAATAACAATGTCAACCTCCATCGATGACCAAAGACAAAACCTCTAAATCGATAAATAGATAAACGACTCATACAATATAAATCCATAACTAATTCCACTTTTTCAAATCAACCATTTCTCATTTTTATTTTATAAAAGAGTTAGACACACCATTTTATTTCCAAAAACGAATCCGTTGTTTCAAAACCATCAACTACGTCCACCCTTGGCCAAAACTTCATCTTTTCCTTAAACCAATCCAATTCATAAAGTACAACTACGACACAAAAGTTAATCAAAAACCACTTCAAACCCAATTAAGTTTCATTTTGATAACTATACCACTATTCCAATTCTTTAACACATAACTTGGTTATTACACATCTTTACCCCTTTAGGATTAATTAAGCCCATAATGATAAATTAGGATTTTTCCCCACTCTCAACGAACATGTCCAGCTCCTTCTCAATTAACCGAAACAGCAGCAACTCATCCAATTCAAACTCCTAAAATCCAAACCCCAAACCCTTATCATGCTTTTTGTAAAATTTTTTAACAAACTTGTTTTTAAAAATTACCACATGTACATCTATACCGAGGTATTGAAAAGGAGCAAAGAAATTCGTACATCTTGAAGTGAAGATGAGATAACCCAAAAATCACTAGCGACGAAATGACGATTCGCTCAGATTAAATGGAAGCCCTCACCAAGCTTTACGTTTTACTCCAAAGTACTATAGTAGTGAAATCAATGGATTAAGGGGTATGAGAGGGTTTTAAGCAAGAACTAGAGAGAGAGAGAGTGTGTGTGAACAAATTAGGTTTAGAAATATTTTAGAGAGAGAGAGAATATGAAAAAGTGACAAAAAAACCCCCCTCCCTAATCTGATATACGCACAGATTGCTCGACTGACTAAAACACCGCTCGAGATTCAGACACAAATAAGTGAGACTGTTCTCCTATAAAATAATTGATAAAAGAATATTTTTATTATCAAAATATTTTATATTTTTATATTTTAGCACATTAAACAATATTTTTATATTTTTATATTTTTTTAATTGATAAAAGAACAATTACAATCAATACCTCCACAAATAGCGACAACTACTGGACCAAATGCTTTATTGATAATTTTCCCTACTTAAAGTGGATGGGCTAGTGGTTGTCTTGCAAAATATTGTTTAATGTGCTAAAAATATAACTTTTTGTAATTAAATTTTAAATTTTATAATTCGTTTTCGAAGTCGCTCTATTCCGCTATAGTTAATGTATATATATATATTTTAACCTCTAATGAAATATCAAAATAAAAATGAGTGTGAAAAATATTTAAAATATGAAATTTATTATAAATTAATAGTTATACATGTAAAAAAATATTATATAAAATTAATTTATGTTATATATAAAAAGCATTATATAAATTAATATTATATATTATATAAAGATTAAAATATTTTTCAATCAATCAATTCTTAAAATTGCTCAAACCATAATTAACAATTCACCTACCCCCACCAATCTACCATTGTATTTATAATGAGTGGTGCTATTAGCACCCCAAGAATTAATTTAGACCCTCTATTTCTTTGAACCTCCATTTATAATTTTTAGAACCCTAAAAATTTCTTTACACCCCCCAAATAATATCAAAATTATCCTTAAACATTACACCCAATTGAATGGACACCCCCACACCCAACAAAAAAACAAAAAAAAAACCCTAACAAAACCTTATCATTTTCAAATCCACGAACAAGAAGAACAAGAAGAAGAAGTGTAACTCTGACTCTGGTATGCTCTGCCTGTCTCTGTCTCTGTCTCTCTGTCTCTCTCTCATCCGATTGTGGCCAGAATAAAAATATGGTTTGTAACCCCTAAGGAATCTAATAAAGATTAGGTTTGATTTGCAAGATGAAGGGTCATCAAGGATAAAAAGACGAAGTAAGAGAGGAAAAGAAAATAGAGAAATCCGATTGTGGCCAGAATAAAAATATGGTTTGTAACCCCTAAGGAATCTAATAAAGATTAGGTTTGATTTGCAAGATGAAGGGTCATCAAGGACAAAAAGACGAAGTAAGAGAGGAAAAGAAAATAGAGAAATGTAGGCTTTCTTGCCCAACTATTATGTCAACCTATTTATCTAGACCTCAATTTTTGTGTATCTAGGTTTCTTGCCCCAACTCTTATTTAAATATCCATACTCTTGTCAAATTTTGTACCATTTTGTGCAGTTTACATATGAACTATCAATATTTGTATTTTGTATTTTCTGAATTTTGTTGTGTAACATAAGCATTAATCATTAAAATTCATTGAAAAATATTATATATAATATATATGTATTGATATTCTAGTAAGTGAAATGATATCCATAACAATAACGCATTATTTTACATGACAAATTAGGTGTCAATGCTTTACATCTAGGATCAATTATTACAAAATTAAGATATAGAAAATAAAGGAGGGATAATCATTTGAGATGGTTTGACAAAATGCAATAGAGATCAAACAATGCGCCTGTTAAGAATTCAGGTTTGAGAGTGCCAAAAGACAAAGGGGTAGGTTGAGAAGGACATAGGTTGAGTTGGTTCCAAAAGAAATGATTAACTTAAACTTGACTGAAGATATGGTTTTTAAAAGAAAAAATTAGAGAAAAATTACACAATAAGTAAACCCCAAATAATTGGGAGTCAAGTCAGGCATGTTGTGAATTTCATTCCATTGTACATGTTTGAGGGACACTAATTTTAGATTTAGCATACAGCTATAACATATATAAGGAGCCCAATAAGAATGGTACACTATTTTATTCTCTTTCATTTCTCTCTTCTCACTCTCTGCCTTTCATCTCTGCTCCTTATTACATGAGAATGTAACAAGAAATTAGGACTAAGGTTTCTTGAGTTAAGATTTATGTGAAATTCATTTGAAAGTGCACTGACAGCTTCTGTTTTTGATGTTTATGAGCTTGGGATATTCTGTTTTTTTTTTAAGTCAGGGATGACACATAGTTGAGTAACATGATTTGGAAAACTTGAATTTTAGAGACCAAAAGAAGAAAAAGAATCATATGACCTAACTTGCTTTTGATCATAGACACAGCTACATTGCACTGTATGACCACAAACAAGCTAACTTTCTTTTCATATACAACATGTCTGTTGTTGCATATAATCATATTATTTCTTTTCATTTTTTCCTTCCCTAATAAGTATATTTTCATTTTTTTTTAATTACTATACTTGTCTTACGTTGTAAACTATTGTGTCTTCCAAATGATGTAGCTAACTTATGGACATTAACAATACAACTCGAAAGCGGCAAATGACATCTTTGAGGCGTAACACAACCCAAGTACCTCAAAATGTCGGTCGGAAACGTCGTGCTCGTAATGTTCAAGTTGATGAATTTGATGGTGCTGAATCCATTGTCAATGATATTGGTGGCAATGAAGAGCAAATGAACATTCCTACCGTTGACCACCACACGGACATTCCTGATGTTGACCATCCCACGGACATGCCTGGTTCAAGTGAAGAGCTTGCTACATCTTTTCCCGGGGGCCCAATTGATCCTTCAATTCTGAAAAATTTTAGTTGTCATGTAGCAGCCAAAATTTGGAATAATGAGGTATAACTTACAAACTGTTGTCTTATTTTAATCATTTCAATAAAAAGATTCAGAGATACATGACGCCGTTGTGATATGCAATGATGCAGGAACGAGATTTGTTGAGATGCTTGAACCATGGCTCTAAGGTTGCCGATTGGTCTTTAACATCGGAAGCAGTTGACAACTCTAAATTTGTGGACATTATTAAACATTCAGGATTGTATTCTTTAACTAGTTGCTTATACAAATTTGTGAACAAGTTAGCTGTATCTGCCTTTGTTGAAAGATGGCAACTTGAGACTAATAGTTTCCACATGCCATTTGGTGAGATGTCTGTGTCATTAGATGATGTAAGTACCATATTAGGAATTCCTGTGATTAGTACATCTGTTTTAACTAATAAGTTATCACGGGATGAAGCTGCAAAGGTGTTGGTTAATTCATTGGGAGTGTTAGAAGATGATGCAGTTGTTGAGTTGAAGGGAGCGCGAGGCCAATCAGTGCGATTGGAATGGTTACATGAAAAATTTCAGTTAGTTTTAGATGCAGATTTAGATGATTTTATTCATTAGGCAGCAAGGGCATATTTATTATTCTTGCTAGGTTGTACCTTGTTCATTGACAAGACTACAAATCGTGTTCCTGTTGTGTATCTCCAGCTGCTCGAGAATTTGAATTTAGTTCATTTGTATGCTTGGGGTGTAGCTGCATTACCTTTTTTGTATCGGCAATTGGGTATAGAAACAAAGTCTACTGTTAGACAAATAGCGGGATACATGACATTATTGGAGGCTTGGATCTACAAACATTTTATATATGCTAGAACACATCCAAATTTAAACTATACAGAAAACCAGCCTCGGGCTTATCGTTGGATTCCTTGCACACAATCTGGTTCGTCGGTTGTCGTGTTAAAGTCATTGCGAGAGGAGCTTGATAGATTGGAGGCTCATGAGGTAAAAAATTAATGTGTAATTCCTTTGTGTCATTGATCTTTTATAGAGAACTTATGATTTTGTGTATTGTTTGTAGGTTATTTTTTATCCATATATTGGTAAACGTGAGAACGATCCATTTGCTGAAGTTGCTTACTACACTAGATTGCTAAAATGCATGGATATTGTTGAACCTTATTATCCAGATAGGTTTTTGAGACAGTTTAGAAGGGTGCAAAATATTCCCCTGCCTCCACTTGCTCCACTTTCACGAGGATCTACCGTTGGCAAGTATTGTCTTTCGTACAAATATGTGGATCAGATTACAGAGTGGAGTGCAGTGAGCCAGTTTTACATCCATGGGATTGCACGCCCAATTACATGGATTGGTATTGTCGCATTTCCCATGTCACTATTCAAAATCTGGCACATCGATCTCCATACGACCCTCGTTCTGAGGCATCAATAGCTGACAATGACTCACAATGCATTGCAAAATCCTTGACTATAGCACATCCAATAATGCAGTTGGATTATGTTGAAGTCATTAGTGCTCCGGAGTCTCTGTACAATGCATTCAAACAAGTGACGCAATTATTGGAGGGCCAACACATAGATGAAGAACAACACTCCCTACCAGAACATCACTCTCCACCAGAACAACACTCCCCATCGGAACAACAACAATCCGTCGGAGAAAGTTTGGTTTATCGTCGTCACCTTCGTCCTCGCCCTTGCTAAACTGACACTGGACACAATTGAAAATTCATGATCATTTGTAGGATGCTTTGGATGTTTTGTTATTGCAATAACTGTTTTGTTATGACAATGAATGTTTATGTGTATTTTCGTATTAGTATGGATGATTATGGACCATCCTTTTGACTTAGTAATATTATGGATGATTTTGTCATGGTTGCTTTGGTATACGACAGAAGTTATGTTTGCATCATGGTTTTCAGTTAGTAATTTCATTAATGCTTTTGAGTTATATATGCCGTGTTTGATTGTTATGATTGCTTCAAATTTATTGTTGTGTTTTTATCATTATATATACATCATCATTGAGTTTAAGAAATTTCCATGTTCGGGCTTGTACTCCCGAACATTACTTAGTTGTTCAGGAACACGTTACCAAACACATAAGTAATGTTCGAGCCTATACTCCCAAACATAAAAGAATGCAAACTTTTGGGAGCTTTAAGAATTTTGATTGTTGAAAGTGTTAAGAAGTCTCTATGTTTGGGCCTGTACTCCCAAACATTACTTAGTTGTTCGGGAACACGTTATCGAACAAATAAGTAACGTCCAGACCTGTATTCCCGAACATAAAAAAATGCAAACTTCTAGGAGCTTTAAGAATTTTGACTGTTGAAAGTTTTAAGAAGTTTCCATGTTCGGGCCTGTACTCTCGAACATTACTTAATTGTTTGGAAACACGTTACCGAACAAATAAGTAATGTCCGAGGCCTGTATTTCCCAATATAAAAAAATGCAAACTTTTGGGAGCTTTAAGAATTTTGACTGTTGAAAGTATTAAGAAGTCTCCATGTTCGGGCCTATACTCTCGAACATTACTTAGTTGTTCAGGAACATGTTACCGAACAAATAAGTAATGTTCGGGCCTATATTCCCGAACATGAAAAAGTGCAAACTTCTGGGAGCCTTAACAATTTTAACCGTTGAAAGTGTTAACAAATTTCTATTTGGTCAAAGTTTAATATTTTTGATTAAGAAAGATAAGTAACACCAACCAGTTTCATGAATAAATAAAATTGGAATTCTTCAGATAATAAAAAAACATGTTATAAACATGCACTAAACATGCACATCTACTTCGCTAGAACTTCATATGTCTACATCTAACTTTATTGTCTCAGTTGTCGCTACACTTGATCCTACGAGTAAAGTGAGATGCTGCACTTGGACATTGTAAGCTGTCTCCCATCCTACTGCAGCAGGTAAATGGTAACGTCACCAATTCGTTGCTATAGATGGCACTAGGTGACCATGCACCAAGAAGACCTACAAATATGAAATAATGGTAAATTACAATTTACTATTGTTTTGCTAATAACGAAAACAAATTTGTTTCAATAATGGGTCTCATAATGAGTACCTGAACGAAATGGTTGTTGTTGACGAACCCGATACATATCTCCTTGCGAGATGCAATCGGCATTGGGATTGTTCTAAGAGGGAGAAAAGTGAGGCATTGTTGAGAACATAAGTGAAATAACACAACATTGTAAAAAGATGATATCAGACGACCCATGTCAGGCATTGTCATCCAATGACTATATCCAGCATTTGATTCAAAATATGCTAAAGTATTAGTTAACTCATCAACTCTTTCTTGGCCCCCAAAAAAACGCTTGTAGTGATCTATATGGGCATGTAATTCTTGTAGTAAATCTTTCCTCACTTGTAACCATCCATCTTCCCCAAATCCCATCAATCCAACAATGGTTCGGAATCCACAATTTTCATCAGCATCAACATTCTTCACGAGTTGAATATATGGCCTCAGACTTGAAGGAAATTCACCTACAAAAGACAAATTGGTTTTTTTGTTGATCTATGTGGGTATACCTACACACGTATAATCCATTGCCAAAGTTACTTAATACATGTTGTTATACAGGTATAAACATAATTAATCGGTTTGCAAACTCACATCTTTGGTTGCTGCATTGATTTTAATTTCTTTGGACACGTATTTTTCCTCAAACCTATACTTGGTGAATAGCTGTCCTGTGCAGATGAAACAAACTCAAAGGCAGAGGGCTCAAGACGAGTAGAAGTATCAATCTTCAAGGATGGTCGACCCTGTGGGTTAAGCTTCACTTCAGGTTCAATCAAGAATGTACTCTCAGGTGTATGTATCTCCATCAACTTTTTTAACATTGGAACCTGCATAGTTCGATTTACCTCTTCGTAACGTCGAGCAAACATACCCAACTCGGACTTGCAATCCGAAAATAAATTTAATTTTTTAGGAGTATTAAGCATGTCAATCTTGGACCAATGTTGATCTACAAAAGTTAGAGGAATTGGTCGGTTTTCTCTCATATAATCTGCTATTTCATGCGCACATGGTAATCCATGTGTACGCTGAACAACACAAGCATATGTAACAATGTCAATGCCAACAAAAGATGCTCGTTTGGACTCTACTAATATCATTTCCAATGCTACAATAGACACGTTCCCACGAAGATCTTTAAATTGAGTAGGCTATAAATTATGTTACACAGCTGTCTTGCTCTTCTCAAACAATGATTTGATGTCAGTGTGTTGCAACTCAAGCAAATTGTGTATCCTTGACCAATTTGACTGAAAACTCCCTTGACTTGATCCAAGATATCTCTTGAGCTTTGCATGTGAACTCTCTACCCTATATATGTAAACCATTACCATGGTAAAATAGGAAAATATACATTTTTTTTTTTTTGAAAATAATTGAATTTACCTGTTCGTTGTTGAATTCCCCAAGTGCGTGTACATGTAGCTACAAATCTCTCCTTATATTTATCAAACCAAAAAGACGTGACATATTGAAGTGCCTCTGCACAAAAGGCGAACTCATTTTGTAGCAATACGAGTCGTTGCATGTACACTTCTTCAGAAGATGACATAACCAACATATTCCAACTTGTTATAAACATATCCCATTTCTCCTTATTCTCAAACAATTTTTTGCATTTGGCCAACACATTTTTATTAATATGCTATCTACATAACAAACTTGTAGCTTGTGGAAATATCGTTGCAATAGCATTCATTAGACTCAATTCTCTATCTAAAACAATAACATTAGGAAGACTATTGTCATGACCCAACCCCGCCCCTATAGGTTAGGATCATAACCGGCTAGTAATCGTTAGATTACCTACGGCCTTAGACAGAAAACAGATTTTTAAATAATCATATGGGGCCAAAAGCGAAAACAGACTTAAAAATTTTGTCCAATGAGCTGTGCTTACATGATAAAGCAAAACATTTCATAAACAATCCATAATAACTCACATATAAAAATAGAGTTAATATCTTATACATCCAGGAACTTCAGGACATGCAGTCAGCCAAACAAAACAAACTTATATGCATGGATGATCCAACGTATTCACCGATAAAGCAAAAGTGTAAACACATGAACCAAAATAAAGTCTCGTGCGTGAGTCGTGCGTGAGACGTGCGGGCTGACGCCACAAAACTTGACTTCCTCTCATATCTTTTACTGAGGTTGGGTTTGGACATCCCTTTGCTCACCTACACACATATAAATGAGAGTGAGTGATAGCCCAGTGAATAATATCAAAATGAAGAAGTTACATGAATGAAATTCATAACAAACATATCTAACGGCCTTAGGCCCATTCACGTTTTTATCTAATCACTACAAGAAAAGTGGTCTATAACAACGTTTTTGTTATGGCGTTTTTTTAAAAAACGTTGTTCCAAAACGATTTTCAAAATTTTTTGTAAGCAACTCATTTAAAAAAACACGCGTGCTGAGTGTATTAACATATTTCTCCTGTTTTAGCCCACGCGTTTCTCAGAGTCCCGAGATAGATCTAGGGTTTTCTTCATCACACCTCTTTCGTATGGTGAAAGTTCATTAGATTGAGCATCGTAGGCTCCGATTCACGATCGTAATCTCTATTTGGCTCTCTCCATCTTGGCTCAAAGCTCTCGATCAGTCCGATTTGAAGATTAATTTTGTGAGTCTCATTCTCTGATTTTTTGATTTTGTTTATATACGAACTCAGATCTGTATCTACGACCTCAGATCTGTTTGATATATATATACACTAATTCATGTTAAAAAGAACACAGATCAATTATCGATCGATCGATTGATCTACGATCTCAAAGCATATTAACATCCTCAAATTGTACTCGCTTTGTCTCTCGATTTTTTTGATGACCCTGTTTTTAATTTTGAATTTGTGTTGTTTTGTATGAATTTGCAGGTTGAGAGATCCAAGTATCCGTAGGTGCCCTGAAATTTGGGATTCTGAAAGTGTTTCTGTGGAGAAAAAGAAGAAGAACAATGAATGCAGAGCTTTTAGAAATTCATCCCCGTGAACTCAAGTTCATATATGAGTCTTATCAATCTCGAACATCTGTTTTCCTAGTCTCTCAATTCCATACATTGATTTTGTTAATATTAGTACATATTACATTTTATATGTACTCTGTGTTCACTTACCAATTGGTTATCTAAAGCAATCTTTTTGAATAAAGAGTACAATTCATTATTGATGCATTATTTTTTTATTTTGGGAAAAAAATAAAAAGAAAAATAAAAAATTGCCATGACTTTGTTATCATGTTAACAAGATACCAAAAATGAGAACAAATGGTTTAATTTCTTATTGGGAGCGAATTTGTTTTATTTCAACATATTATTTCATTTTTGTTTGTTGTGTTTCGAATTTCAAACTAATTGATTAACATGCCCTAATATTATTCCTTTTTTTTCTTTTATAGTTGAATTGAAGAAGCAGTCAACGTGCTCTGTTCGACTCTTCAATAAGTCCAACAACCATGTTGCGTTTAAGGTACAAACAAATTATGTTTTATTTGCATGAGTAGTACTAGTGAAATATTGCATTTTCCAAATGGAATGGTGGGTGGAAATATAATCTATGGATTTTTTGGCAGGTTAAAACTACATCTCCAAAAAAATATTCTGTGCAACCGAACATAGGCATTATTAAGCCAAAATCAACTTGTGAATTCACCGGTATGTCTTGTAACTTTTATTGTAAGTGAAAGTTAATGTATCATAAGGTTTTTCAGAAAAAAGAAGAAAAATGAATAAATACTTGCTGTATTTTCTAAAGCACACATACAAATTGGTTACCTATATATATTCGTATCAACAATTAAGGAGTGCATACTTCTCATTTTATTAGTAATTGAATTGAAAAAACTTTATTAAAGGGTATTTGAAATTAGTTGGATAGCAGTAACTGATGGGGATCCATCATTCATACCTATGTGAGGCAAGGACGGAATATATTTGGAATTGATTTATTTATTTGAGCTTTATTTTAGGATTTCTTATTTTAGGACAGATGATCTGGAATATGCATATAGACTATTGTCATGGAGTGATAATTCAAACCTTGAATTAAAATTGTGCAGATGTTTCATAGAAGGCCGCATGCCAAGCTATTTTAGTTTAAAAGCATAGGGGGTTATCCTGGGGTGATCATATTAGGCATCATTGTTGTTGGAATGCTAGTTGATAAATACACTGATGATAGGGGTGTTGGTGATTATGGAGACATGTGAAAGGTAAGCGATATGAATTTGCACTGTGCTTTCTTCTTCTTGGTGATTATGGATGACATACAAGGTTAGAAGTCCAGATTTGGTGCTCTATTTATTATTTTGGTCTTTGTAGAACCTTTGATTTTTCCCAACTCTTCAATTCTAGTTACTTTTATTAGACTCATGATTAAATACACAAATTTATGCTTTATGCTAAAAATCTGTTTGGATTTTTACTTCTTTTTTTTTTCCCCCTTTTTCTTGCTAGTTATGTTTGGAGATTAATTTCCTCAATAGAGCTACTGTGGATAATTTCACATGCGGATTCTGATGTTACCATTTCTTTTCCAAACTCATGTTCAAATGTTTTCATTTTTTTTTTTTTTGGGGGTTGAAAATGTTAAATTAGAAAAGAAACTAAAGTCTGGAAATTTAGTCCATTCAATAGTTTCAACTTCCAACTAGAAATGATGAATTCTGCCATGGGATGGTTGAAGGAGTGAGGAACTGTAACTGTTGAGAGTGGTCCATTTTGCTTGATTTTGAGTCCTTCAAAGGAGAGAAATAAGAGATCTTTTAAAGGGGTATAATACCCAACGGATGGGTTAAAATGTCCAATTTTTTGAGCTTATTGTATAGTTGTTCAACTAAATAGATAAACTTTTCTTTTGATGCTTTTAATAGAATTTATAGCTAGTTCAATCGGCAAGTTTCATATATATCTTTTGTTGTTGGATGATACTCTTGCATACGTGGTAGTTCTTTTGTGGAGTTTAATATATATTTATCGATTTCCTTTTCCTTTGTGTGGGGAGATTTGAAACTAAGACTTACCCCATCCTGTCCACCCCATCCATTCATCATCTAAGCCAAGTAACTGTATTATTTTGATTTCATGCAGTTGTGAAGGAATGTGCATGAGGTCGTTTCATGCCACTATTGAAGTTGGTTCTGAATCCATGTGTGAATCTCTCTGCCTTTTTGATGAACTAGTAGATGTACGCTATCCTTTCGTTTCTACTTTATATATTTTTTTAGCTTGCATTGTTTTGGTTGTTAATGCTGTTTGATAGATTGTTGGCACATTTTGAAGTACATGTGATGTATGTATTTTACAGGCAATACAAAAAAATTTCTATGAGAACTATCAAAAGAAACAGCACCAGTGTTTCTTTTGTGGAGAATTAGGTTCTTCTGATAAATTGTCTGGTACAGAGGTATGAGTTCTTTTGGAAAATTGAACTAATATTTTAATGTTGACTTTACATTTTCCCCATTGGATCTTCATAGAATTCTTTTTGGTTAAGTTTAGCTATTATCATTATAAAAATTGAAGGTATTCCATCAAGAGCAGAATTTAGCCACTTAGTGTTTCTAGAGCAACATTTAAAATAATCTTCTTGGTTAAATTTCAACAAATATTTTGAAATGAGATAGAATAATTATTTTACATTATTAATGAGTCAATCAATCCCTGGAGATGCTTAGTGTGAAGTTATATTGGATGATTTTGTGTTGCATAATTCTCCTCCCCTCTCTCCCCTCCCATCCTTCTCCTCTTTTATGGTTTTTATTTTCCATGAAACTTATATCTTAGTCTTCATAATGCTGTCTGTATTCTTGGCTCCTCTGATCTGCTAGCTTGAGTTCCATCAGGGTGTCTAGATGCTTCTTGGGATAGTTTGGCCTTGCCCTTTGTATTTTGGATCACATCTTTGGTTTTATGTTCCTTATTCTTCATGCTATTTTGCTAATTTTATTTGCTTTTTAAAGAGATTTTGATGGTGATCAAATTTTTTATTTTTTTCTATTTGTTCTAGAAGTCTGGTTGTTGGGTTGTATTTTTGTTTTTCTTTTCCCAAAGACAGATTAGAAATTTGAGTTTATTTATGAGTCTATTTACTTCTATTTTCCTGATTTGATTTTAATATGTATTTCTGGATTATTAATTCCTTCTAGTTTTCTAATAACTGATTAGAATTCCATAATTGAGGTGAATATATTAGCATGCCAATTCACATTTCTATAGTGAGTTATGTTGTTTGACTTTCTTGACCTCATTGTGAACAGTGATTGGATCTGCATCTGATTTGCCCAAAATTTTACCTTCTAAATGCCTTGTAGGTCTTTCCCTGTATTTCTGCAACATGTGGTCTCTTTTACCATCCACATTGTGTTGCAAAACTGCTCCACAGTGAGAGTGCGGCTGAGGCAGAAGAGCTTCGGAAGAAGATAGCTGCTGGGGAATTTTTCACATGTCCCATTCATAAATGCATTGTCTGCAAACTGGGTGAAAATAAGTTGGATCCTGATTTGCAATTTGCAGTTTGCAGACGTCCCAAGTCGTACCACAGAAAATGCTTGCCGAGGTAACCATTTAAATGTTTCCACAATGTTCCACCTATTTCTGAATGCTATCATGAAAACGTATGGTCTAATTTAACTACTAGTTTTCAATGGTTGATGCTTGGTTTACTTTGATTAGGAATATTACTTTTGAAGATCTGGAGGATGAGGGCATCCTGCAAAGGGCTTGGGAAGGTCTTATTCCCAACCATATTTTGATTTATTGCTTGTAAGTGCCCTTGTTCTTTTGCTCATCTCCTTTATTTTTTTAGCAGTGGCTTGCAAATTAATTACTTGAAATTTTCTTTTTACTAGAGAACATGAGATTGATGATGAAATTAGAACTCCAATTAGAAACCACATAAAGTTCCCGGATGATGGACAAAATAAGGAAAGACAAGCATTAGAGCTACTCTTGAGCAAAAGGAAAGTTCTGCAGAAGAAGAGAACTCTAGCCTCAACAGATGCTTCCAGAAAGAGAACTCTTGGGAAGGTACAGAAAGGGGTGGATTTGTCTTCAATTACCACAGTGGATGATTCTTCAAAGAACAGTGTGAGAAAATTGACTGGATCCAATTATTCAAAGAAACAGAAAGTGGGGGATACAACCAGAAAGCCTCTGAACAACACTGGCTCTACAAAAGTCAGTAAGTCCTTCATTGATGGAAACAGGTTTTCCTTGGGGAATAGTGTGTACAACTTGATCAGAATTATTCAAAGAAACAGAAATTTTTTATTTTTTTAATTTTTCATAAGAGCATTTAAATATCCAGGTGTGCTGATTGGTGAATTTCATTTTTTTTTCTTTTTTAAAGATTGGGATGAATTTTATAACTTAAATATGCTTTATATGCTTTTTATGAACATGTACAGTCTAATTGTTCTCTGTAAAATATTGAATTTGATGGTTCTATCAACTTTTATTCTTATTTTCTGGTATGATGTGTTTTGTGCAAATTGGAATGTGAATGGAATGTAAATAACCACCTCATAGCATATTTTATATTAATTAAATTAAGAAATAAAGGAAAAAAAGATGGCGTTTTTGTTCAAAACGCCACTATATACTGTGACATCATCAATTATATTTGGCTGAATTATTTAAGCAGTTAAATAGTATACCGGCATTTATGAAAACGTCACTATAAGTATCAGTGACGTTTACAAAACGCCTTATACCTATAGCGACGGCCGTATCAGCGACGTAATGTAAAAACGTCGGCATAGCTTTTGGCGTCGTTTTTACCACTTATAGCGGCGTTTTTTAAACGCCGGTAAAGGTAATTTTTCCTGCAGTGAATATATCAAATGGCCTCAGGCCCAAACATATCAAATGGCCTTAGGCCTAATTCGCTCTTATCAAACGGCCTCAGACACAATTTGTTTGTGTCAAACGGCCTTTGGTTCAATCATTCATGTCAGACGGCCTTTGGCCCAATCATTCATGTCAGACAGCCTTTGGCCCAATCATTCATATCAGACTATCATTCATGTCAGACGACCTTTGGCCCAATCATTCATGTCAAACGGCCTTTGGCCTAATCATTCATGTCAGACGTATTTATGTGTGTTTCATACTCATGATCATGATCGTATTTGTATTCACTTAGTCTTAAGCAAAAGATTGACATTTAGAATACTTATTCTTAATTCAAACATACAAATCCATAAGGCATGTACAGAATTAACGTTTGGGAAAACAACATACTTGAACATATCTTTACTAAGATATTACTCACAGTGTTCTGCCGGTGGATTCGTCCTTATGCTCGACCCTACACAATTCATAACACATATTGGGTCACAAACAATTCAATCCGTTCTTTAATCTATTTATTTCTCTTAGGCTTCTTTCTTTACCTTTTAGGTCATTTACAAAGCTCAATGTATTCCTAAGAGTGCTTAGAAATGAAAGAGAACGGAAAACAAAACACAAAACCATTTTTTATAATTTTAGGAACAGGGCTCTCTGCTCGAGCGGACCCCTTTAGTCTGCAAAAGTACTGGTTACTACATTTCTATGCTCGAGCGTGACTCTTTCCACTCAAGCGGATATCAATGTCTACAAAAGTTCTGGAAGCCAACATTTCACGCTCGAGCGGCGCTTTCCTCGCTCGAGCGGACATGCCGAATTATGGAATTTCTAGAATTGCATTTGAAGCTCAAACTTAGCATTCAAAGGGTCTAAAACTCATGTTCTTGATACAAAATCATGGAAATCTTTATACAATATGAGGTCATAAGAAAATTGAGTCTAATTTGTCCAAAATCACAATTAAATTCCCAAATTATTTTCACATTTTTTTTGACAACCCATACCAACTTCATATCTTTAAAACTCATGCAAATTAATTTCCATATCATTTTGAAATATACATGCATGTGAAATATAGGCTTCACTTTTAACTTAAATAGTACAATTGATGATTAACTTCATGAAATTCAACATTATCATGCTTACATGTGCCAAATAGCCTTCAATTCATTATAAAATGCATGTTTGTACTCAAATATGGAAACTCATGACAATCCTTCACATGCATGTACATACAAACTTTACGTTCATCAAATTCAACTCAATTTATGTTCTTCATATCAAACCCAATTCCAAACTCACAAATTCTAAAATATGAATTAAACTTTCAAAATATAATCTCAAAACTTGGGTTCATACATGACTTGTCTAGAAACATACAAACTCTTAATTAATCAAGAAAATATGATCAATTTTAGATCATTTACATCAAAACTCTTTTAATTTAAAATTGAACTCATTTGTTCATGAACTCATAATTTTCCAAAACTTAGTTCTCATTTCATCAAAATATGTAATCAATTATTATAAATCCATGATGCATGTACAATTAGAGTATTAAAACTTGTAGAATTTGTCCATGCATGTAGAAATTAGACTCAAACTCATGCAAGATATTCCAAAATCAAACCCAAAATAATTAATTCCCAATTTAACTTCCATAAATTTGAACCTAACTCTATTTCTTCATCATCTTGCTAATTTCATTTTAATTGCATGGAATTGAATCTACTTACTTCTTTAATTTCAACTTCTGGATAATTTATCTACAAGATTTGAGCTTTGATTCCTCATCTAGAGCTCTTGATTATGCATGCAATTTCCAAAATTAAATTAAAATGATGAAACTTAACATAATTTTCCATAATTATGTATGTAACTCATTTCTTGCTCAAACCCAAATTTCTCTCTAATTTCATGAACATGATTCCAAACCCTTCTCAATCTCAAGCATAAAAAGAAGATCCTATATAAATCAAGCTTGAATTTCATACCTCAAATTTTAATTTCAGCAATTAGATTTGATTTCCCCTTTAAATCTTCTTCTTCTCTAGCTTCCTTAATCTTCTTCAAAATTCCCAGCAAGAATCTAAGGAATTGAACTCTCTCTCACTCACGATTCTCTCTCTCTCTCACGATTCTATCAACAATACGAAGCACAAGAATGCTCTCACCAAATAATAAATAGATTTTCCTATTCTCTCTCCTCATGCACACATATAAAACTTGAAGGTTATCAACACTTACACACACATGTTCACTTCTTAACATTGCACAAGCACGCGTGCACACACTTTAAGCTTCCAGCACAACAATAATACACACACTCTCAGGCTTCTCTGCACACACACACACACACTTCTTAGCACATACACCCACATATATTCTCAAAATCTAAATCATTCTACAATTTAATTTATGGTTAAGATTAATTTAATTAAATAACACTTATTCTTAATAAATCTTGATTAACACATAATTAAATTAATTACTACTAATCGTAAATTCCACATGATTTAATTTATCGAATTTGACTTACTTTAGAGCCCAATTAATTATATTTAAAATTATCAATCTGAATCAGATTTTTTTTAATCAAACTCCCAAAAACTCCAAATATTAAATTAAACTTATTGTCATCATCAATTTCGATTTCCCAAACCATTTAGGTCTTCAATTTCTAACCAAACTCCAAATTTCCGTCAATAAATTACATATTCAAATTGGACACCCCATAAATAAATTTAATTCATAGTAATCACAATTCTCAATCCTCATAATTTAACTAACTTAATTAACTCCAATTCGGACCTAATTAATCGAATCTCAATTTTACTAAACTGAATCGAATATTTAATTAACTCCCAAATGGGTCTGTAATTAAAATTAAATTGATTCAACTTCTTAGTTTCGCTTCCTTAAGCCATTTGGACCTTTAAAATAAATCTTCAATAGAATCATATACGAATTAGATTCCACAATTCTCACAAATCCCAAATTAAATTAGAATAACGGCTAATTAAAATCCCAAATCTACTTAATTAACCAAATATGAAATATTATACGTGACGGGGTCATCATAACTATTCTCATCAATCAAACTACGCAAAATACCAAGTGCTCATGCATAATTATCCTCGCTCTCATACTGGAGGTATGCAAAACCCACAGAGAAAGTCTTTTTAGTGGATGTTACTCCTACAATCTCTAAAAGTGGCAAACGATATCGATTGGTTTTATATGTACAATCCATTAGTAACACATGTGGGAATGCGCACATGGTAATCCATGTGTACGCCGAACAACACAACCATATGTAACAATGTCAATGCCAACAAAATATGCTCATTTGGACTCTGCTAATATCATTTCCAATGCTGCAATAGACACGTTCCCACGAAGATCTTTAAATTGAGCAGGCTTGAAATTATGTTGCACAACTGTCTTGCTCTTCTCAAACGATGATTTGATGTCAGTGTGTTGCAACTCAAGCAAATTGTGTATCATTGACCAATTTGACTGAAAACTCCTTTGACTTGATCCAAGATATCTCTTTAGCTTTGCATGTGAACTCTCTACCCTATATATGTAAACCATTACAGTGGTAAAACAGGGAAATATACATTTTTTTTTTCCTGAAAATAATTGAATTTACCTGTTCGGTGTTGAATTCCCCAAGTGCATACATGTATCTGTCCATGCAGCTACAAATCTCTCCTTATATGTATCCAACCAAGAAGATGTAACATATTGATGTGCCTTTGCATAAAAGGCGAACTCATTTTGTAGCAATACGAGTCGTTGCATGTACACTTTCTTCAGAAGATGACATAACCAACATATTCCAACTTGTTGTAAACATATCCCATTTCTCCTTATTCTCAAACAATTTTTTGCATTTGGCCAACACATTTTTATTAATATGTTATCTACATAACAAACTTGTAGCTTGTGGAAATATTGTTGCAATAGCATTCATTAGACTCAATTCTCTGTCTAAAACAATAACATTGGAAAGATTATTCTCATCCATCAAACTAACGCAAAATACCAAGTGCCTATGCATAATTATCCTCCCTCTCATACTGGAGGTATGAAAAACCCACAGAGAAAGTCTTTTCAGTGGATGTTACTCCTACAATCTCTAAAAGTGGCAAACGATATCGATTGGTCTTATATGTGCAATCCATTAGTAACACACGTGGGAATGCACGTAGCAAATCCAAACTAACTGGATGTGCAAAGAACAAATCGGTAACAGTCTCAGTATCTTTACGGTTCCTATGCCATTTTATGTATTTGTTCACCGCTAACTGACCCAATAGTAGCTGCATTTTCAGATCTCCCATTTTATGTAGTTGTTTTCATTGTGGAAACATTTTCACTATTGCGTTGTTTAAGTGTGACTAATATCTCATTTGGTCGTACCATACTTTTCGACATATCAACCAACAAAGAAGTTTCCTCATATGATAACCTTCCAGCATGAGAATGACCTTCAAGACAAATCGCGACAGGATGATTATGCACACCACATATCACGATCAATGTCCAATCATCGTTTGTATCTAATTTTTTAGCTTTTAACATAAAAGGACAGTCACATTTTTTAGTACCGGTAAGCTTCAATTTTTTTTTCCTTAGGTCTAGTGTTTTTCCTAATGTCCCTATAACATCCACTTCTCTTACAAGCAAGAGTTGGTCTTGGTTTCTTACGATGAGTACCACCCGCATCTGATTTCTTCACAACAGTAACCAAACCATTTTTCCTCCCAACATCACGTGCCCACCGAATTAATTCATCTCGAGACTTGAATATCTAAAATTGTAAAAAAAAAGTAATGATTTTGTTACCAATATACACATAAAGAAATAAATTAATGCACATTAACAATATATATGTGAAAAATATTCATATACAATTTTCAATACGTTCATATATTACCTCGTGAGTCACAAATTCATTACTATAATCTGTTATGAATTCTGAGCCAACTTTGCTGCTTTTATTTGACTCGCCATCATCCTAAAATAAATAACAATACAAATTAAATTTCAAAATTTGATCGGTAAAATAAGTCCGAACCTATGAATAACGTTTGGTTACATGCTTCCGAACAAATAATAAATGTTCGGTTATCGATTCCTGAACAAATAAACAATGTTCGAGTCTGTGCTCCCGAATTTCGGTCAAATATTCGGGAGCTCAGTCTCGAAAAAATGACGAACATATTTTATAATTTTTGTCATTTTTTTCAAGAAACTTATCCTTATAAACCCAATCTCCTCTGAATTAAGAACAACATCAAAGTTATGAATCTCCTCTGAGCTTTTATTGTCGTACACCTCTTGTTTTATGGAATTGTAGTTGTCTCGAAAAATCAAATGGTTGCCACCGTTAATGCCAGAATATTGTTGCCAAAGGATTTTCAAGATTTTAAGAGTAGGTAAGTTTTGAAAGTAAGTTTTGAAGGTAAGATTTGGGAAAGATGAATGAGTGGTGATGAAGGTGGGTGTTCACATAAATCCTAATTCATGATATAATGGGTGTGTAGATTTAATTGTAATATCAGTGTCTCAAAATTAATAATGCCATTTTTAATAATTGTATTTAAAATTATTATTATAATAATAAAAAAAAACTAAAAATTAGAAGGGCCAACATCTAATATAGCATCACTCATTTATAATTTTACACTACACCGCGCACACGCCGAGTCCCGAGCATCCAAATCTTCAAAGCTTAGGAATTGAGGTGAGATTACTGGTGTCATAAATTTGGGCCCTTATCTAGGGTTTGCGCGCTACAAAAATCGGCGGCCTCTCTGGTCAATCTTGAAATACAAATACACACACGCCGGTTCGAATAACCCCGACCATGGGGCCTGCAGTAACAGCAAGAAAGCTCCTATTACAGTACCCACTCATCAATCTCGCATCATCATCATCATCATCATCATCATCATCATCATCATTATGTAAACCACTATTACTACAATCGCCATTTTCACGTCTCCACTCTCTTCTCGGTGTTACCAATTTATCAGCTACTACTGGCAATTACCGCAATAAAAAGAACAAAGTGAAGCAAAAGATGAAGGAAAAAGCAGCAGCAACAGCAGCAGAGGCGGTGGTGAAAAGGCGAACGCGATCGGGAAAAGAGTTTGACGAGAAGACTTTTATGCGTTACGGAGACAGTGCCACCCATATCCCGGTGATGCTAGGGGAAGTCTTGGACGTCTTCGCCTCCGTTCCCCTCTTGTCCTTCGTCGATTGTACCGTTGGCGCCGCCGGACACTCCTCCGCTGTCAGTACTACTACTACTACTTCTATTTACTTTCCTTCGCCTCATTTTCTATCTACTTTCCTTAGTGATTCACTATTAGTCACTCACTCAGTCCCTCAGTCAATTTATTTGGACTTGGGTGTCTGCTATGCATGAACTGGGATATTATTAACTGCATTTCATTTCTTACACTTGTGAAACTATTTTGGATGAATAATGCGATATGTATCAATTAGTGTACTAAATGATGTGACATCATTTTAGAAGTTTTGGAAATTTGTAATTTGTATAATAAATAGGGTCAGTAATAATGTCATAATACTAGTTGGTATACTAATTAGTAGACGTAGGACCACCGATTCTTGATTTCTGCCAAAACCAACCATTCTTTTGTGTGTACAGAATTTGGGTATTTGTGCTCAAACTAAATTCTCGTAGGGGGCAATATGATACTTCTCACTAATTTAGGGCCCTATTTGTATAGGGGTTAAAACGATACCTCTCAATAGTTTAAGGGTTCTTCATGTAAATAATCCATTATAAATCATTTCAATAAGCACAATCAAATATAAAGAAGTCATTTTTTAAAATGCTATCAAATAGGATAAAAAACAAGAATGGTCTAACAAAAGGACAAAACAAGAATATATATGTATATATGTATGTAACACTAATAGAAAAAGAGTAGCAACCAAGAACTAGCAAAATAAAAACCCATAGCAATGTTAAAACTGGTGCAAAATTAAACCCGCCCCAACAAGGCAGCAATTGCCAACAACTTCAATACAGAGAAACAAAAAATGAGAGAAAAGAAAGCAAGACTTGTGTAGGTACACTAGTCGTTAGAATTTTTGAGTAAGAGAGGAGTTCAAAGTAATAGAGAAGTCTATGTACAAAGCTACCCTTGAGTATTTTTATTAAGGAGTTGGACTAATTGACTATTTTTTAATATTTTATTAAAAAAAAAAGAAATTAAAAATAGATTTTTATATATTGGAGATAGCTCGACATAAATACAGTGTTATTAAAGGCACGCCTAGGCATGTGTCCAGGCCCAAGTCCCATCCAGGCCCAAGATTTGTGCCTTGTAATGTTCCAAGCCAAGTGACTTCGATAAGGTGCGCCTAGGTGTGCGCTTAGGCGTGTGCCTAGGCCCAAGTCCCATCCTGGCCCAAGGTTTGCGCTTTGTAGTGTTCCAAGCCAATCAACTTTGATAAGGTGCGCGATTGGTCCAAGGTGTAGTAAGGCTCAAGGCTTGTGTCTTGAGGGCTTTTTTTTATACACTAGGATTGCAGCACAACTCATTTCCCCTAAGCATGACTCGTCTCACGATTTGTATATAGAAGCAAGCAAAACAGCTGTATGATCATGCATTCTTGATCACAAAAATCAAATACATAAATCGGATGAAAACGTTTCTTGAATAAAAGATCCTTAACAATCACATAGCGATTATCCAAATTCAAAGAAAAACTAAAATCACAATACTTTAATACAAGTTATTTGATTAGGATTTTATCTCAATTCTCAAGAAGAAGATTAGTTGCCTATGAAGAAGGTGAAGAACACCATAGGTATGGAGAACTCCATCCTTGGAACCTTGGATTTTCTCTCTCTTGCCTCTTCTGCCTCTTTTTGATATCTCTCGAATAAGACCCTATTTTAAGAAGGCTAAGTCATCCCTTTATATTCCCATGACTATTAGGGTTGGAATGGGCTAAAAAATAGTATCAAAATATGCTTTTCATCACAAAGGCCCGTATAACCTGCACAATACACAAACTTATTAAAATCATTAAATAATAATTGATATAGATTTAACTAGTGTAGTTTAAGGAACCTCAATGTAGGTATTTTGGCACTTATCACTATGGAAGTCTGTTTGGTATTATTTTGGTTTTTGTATTTTTAAAAACAAAACTGATGAAAATTTAAAAAATGTTCATCATTTCATATGATTTTCATTTAGGGATAGAGGGTTAGTATTTGAGAGGTACAATACAACAACTAGGTAGAAGTGCTAATCAGTTGCTTCAATCGTTGAGGAGAGATGATTTGTGATGAAGGTTTGGGTGGGTGGTGGTGGTGGGATGGGAGAAGGTGAAGGAGAGATGATTTGTGATGAAGGTTTGGGTGGGTGGGTGGTGGTGGGATGGGAGAAGGTGAAGGAGGAGTGGTGGGAGAGCATTTGCAATTTTTCAAATTAAATGGAAAAATTTGTATTTTTAATAAACTTTAAGAGTGTAATTTTAATTTTAAACTAAAGTTATTATAAAGTAGATTTTGCGCCGTAGAATAAATATCCTAACCAATTTTGCAAGAAAAAAAATATGATAATAATGTCTCATAATATACATGTTAAGAGAGCTTGAAAGTATTATATATTTTTTTGTGGTTAACCAAAGAACTTAATTTAAATGTAGATCTACTTTGTTTTTGACGTTCAGACTTTTATGTAATGAACATTTCACTAAACATATAATGTACTTTAGTTTATAGTGTAATTAAAACTTCATTATTGAATTAATTCAGTAGTTCCAATGTTCACTTCAATTCATAACTAAGCGTAACAGTGTAACCAACAAAAACATGAAAGAAACAAAAAAGCTTACCATCACTATCTTTTTCGTCTCTCCTAGATTTGCTTCCATCGTTGTTAACTTCGATCTTGAGAAGTCATAATCATAGTCATCACTATTTACAAACCTTGGCTTCTCGACAACTTCATTTGCAGGAGTAATAGCTTCTCCGTTTGGCATCCATGTTGTGGTAATTGTATTACACCATGCCCAAAAATTACAGCCTTTATTCTCATGACATACGTAATGTAGTTTTCAATTGATGTCTTTTCAAAATCTTACCACTTTTATTGTTACCTGTCTCCCACATCCACATATTCTTGTATCGAACCTAAGGTCAAGTGTTTCCCCACCGCCCATGTTGGTTAAAGAAGACACCAAGGTTTGTTCTTCCTTTTTTCCAACTTCTCACAATTCTTTTTATCACACCACTTTTGGAGGGAAAAGCTTGTTTCCATGCATCATGAGCACATAAGACACATTTTGTCAGTTTGCGTGAAAAATGTAACATGGTGGCACTTCAGTCAAAACCATATGACAAAAAATTAGCTATTTTTAGAAGGCATGTTAGTAATATACTCCTAGACCATACCACTAGGGGTAAAATAGATTTTGTCCATTTATTTATCTATTTATATTGTCCATTTCCTTCACAACCACAAGCAAACCTCTGTATAATTTAAGAAAGATATAGAAAATGTAGCAAAAATCACCACCATCCCCACAAAAAGGAAGAGATGACTAAAAAAAGGGGGATGAGAATTGCATTGTGCATATCAAACTATGGTACAGTGGATGTATAACTTACCGGCCCAGTCCTTCTCTGGGGTGTACAAGTTTCGCTCCCTCAGAACAATCAATTACAGTCCTGTTAGTAAAAATTATGCTAGGTCTGGATCGACAGCAACCAAGCAATAATCTTAAACTAAACAATTAAATAGGAGCAATCAAACAACTGTGTTATTGATTCGAATGCCTCAAAAGAATGAGGACTTCTTTGGATCAACTGATGGTAACAAAGTAAACAAGTAAAACAGACTTTTTTTTATATCAACTAATGGTAACAAAGTAGATTAGACAAACAAAAGTAATTCCAGATTGAAATCACCAGAGTTCACCCAATTACAAAGTACAAACTACAAGAAACTACTCCTAAGTTATAGCTTGAATTACTCCTAAGTCTAAAAACTAGGTTGTTGTATTGTTGTTGATGTTCTTCTCCTTTGCAAACCTTCTGGCCTTTATAGTTCTTTCCCACGCCCCCATGATTTCATCAATCTACAATTGTTGCTGTGTAACTGCTGTAACTGCTCTCTCACTTCCAAGCCTTCAAATCACGCCAGACCTTCACTTCTATCTGTCGAACTGCCTTCCTTTCAAGTTGCCATGTGTCTACAAGTCTTTCTAATCTTCCCTCGATAGAGAAAGACTCCCACCTTGTTCATGCTTCCTTTCGGAGGCCAGCCACTAAGTCCATGATCTCTGTCAGTAATTGTTCTACCATTCAAGTTTACCCACATGCAATAATCAACTTCTAGTCGATGTCTTTTGCCTTCTGATGCTAACAACACACTCTAAACTTGGCCACGTGTCCTCAATCGACTGGACCACCTGTCGATAGGATCTGGCAAAAATAGGTGCAAACAAGTCCAGAACAATGACTAGAAATTACTAGCCCATGTCATTCCTATATGTATCCTAAGCTTCCATACAATCTTAATAAGAGAAATTGGTCTTAGTTAGGGTGTTTATGTTAGCAAAACTATGAACTTATGAAAATTTGGACACTACATAATACTACAACTATACTTCAATTAAGGTTTGAGCAATGAAATTACATAAGTTAGATGGGAAAAACTAGACTAGATACTTCATAGCATCTACCGCTTTTCATCAAGGATGCATGGGTGTGCTTTCCAAAAGCTCTGCTCAATTATATTACAGTGTTCCATGACAACTCGCTTCCACAATTTCCTGCGAGGACCATTATTGTACGTCACAGCCTCATCTCCCTGCATACAAAATGAAATTCTCAGCTCTACAGAGCTGTAAAGTAGTTAACGGAGACTGCCAAGCTAGGAGGTTCCATTCACTTGGTCCCATTTCAAAGCTTGGTTAGTTTCGGCCAAAAACATTTTCCTTTCTTTGGTTGCAATCTTGAAACTAATGTGTTTGTGGTGATGTTGGTGTGGCGGAATGGCGCTAGTGGGGTGGTGGTACACTGGTAGTACAGTGGTGGTGTTTTTTGAGACTGTCTGGAAAACATTTTCCACCTTTGAGAAGTAGATAAATAAGCTTGTTTTCCATTGATCATGACCTTGTGGCCAAGTGGCAGGGAGTTAGCACTTTGGTGCTTGCAAAGGCGAGGTAAGGAGTTGAACCCCCCCTATAAGCCAATCTAGCAACTGACTTTTGCCCCGAAAGAAAAAAAAAAGTTTTGCTTTGAGTTAAGCTCAATTCAGCCTTGAACTAACTTTTTGGATTTTGCAAAGCATTTGGATTAGTTTGATGCATAGAAGTTTTGCTTTTTTGCTTTGTACATGAGTGACACCCTTCGTGCCTCTTTTTGAATACAATACACTTTTTACACATAAAATTTAAAAAAAAAATTAAATTCAAATCTATCAAGTGAGCAGGTGGGAAACATTGACC
Organism: Camellia granthamiana; assembly: GCA_036172215.1. Classification (NCBI taxonomy): domain Eukaryota; kingdom Viridiplantae; phylum Streptophyta; class Magnoliopsida; order Ericales; family Theaceae; genus Camellia; species Camellia granthamiana. The sequence continues at coordinate 75,558,771 of CM069913.1, read as the reverse complement.
TTGGCATTGGATTGATAATGTACAACATTCAAATCTATCAAATGAGAAAATAATAAAAACCTTATTCAAAAAGAGGGGGAGAGAGAGAGAGAGCTTGTCCCAGAAAACAGATGATCCTTGATAGAACATGATTGGTAATGTTTGGTAGTCGATATTGAAAAATCTAAAAATCCCCAAGATGTTTATTTGTGATTATGTATCAATTTTAACTAGTAAATAACAATTCCAATTAAACAATCAAAGACAAATCAACACAATGATTTAACGTGAAAAACTACAATTAGTGCGTCTCCAATTGTGATAAAAAACCACGGGCAAAAGTCACAAAACAATCTACTAAGAAGACAAAAAAGAATTACACAATTGTACCCTCAATTATCTAGTGAATCCACGCCCAAATTAAACAGACCCCTCTATGCTCTTCCACCACCGTCTTCATCTCGAAATTGTCTTGTCCAACGTTGAATCCAAAACGCCAATGTGGAAACCACGATGATGAGCCACTCCAGAATTGACCAAAGCTTCAGGTCCAAATTTCACGGAATCCACCAAAGAACAACGCTCGAGCGGACTGACTAAAATATGTGTTTTAGAACAAGGGTCTACGCTCGAGCGCAGGCTGTTTGTGTGTAAAAATACAACTCCCAGTACTTTTGCAGGCGAGTAAAACTTCTGAAAGGATTGCTTCTCCGCTCGAGCGCATAATCGGCTGCTCGAGCGGTCAAACAACTTCGACTGCAATTTTGCTTTTTGCTTCGGGGGTGCTGCCCCTCGACCCCGCCTAGGCGCTACCTCGGCCTCACCATGGGGCGCTACCCCTTGGAACCTCACGAGTTGATCGGGGCAGCTCGATCCTCAACATAGTCAGCGAAGTGGCAAACAAAATAGGATTAAGATCAGGCACAATTCGGGTTGGATTTGCATCTAAAAACTTATAGCCTCACTTACAACTGAACGGAGTTTTGTCAAACGGGATTGCCAAGAACAAAAATCTAACAGATACCAAATTGTTGGACAAGCAAATTATTTTTCTCTTGTGTTTGAGTATCCTGTGGATTAAGAAGAAAAATCCATGGTTAAGTGCACTTCATTTTTCATGCCATTTGTTCACTGGTTCTACACCAGGATGGACGAAGCTACAACTTACATGAATGCTTCTAATATCATGTATAATATAAGTGGCATGACACGATATCAAGGTGATTTAGATTTTTAGGAGATTCATACTAAATTACAATCTATCTTATTCTTCTTTATTTGTACATACCTTCCATTTCATCCAACAAATTGGAGGAATATCTGTTTGTCTTTTTGGACAAATTAACATTCTGGCTAATTTTACTTTCGACCTCTTATGTTTCAACATGCAACATTTACCTTTCATGTAGAGCATGGATCAAAGGAAAGTATGACTTGTTCACCCAAAAAAGGATCAAAGGAAAGTCCTTTTTTCATTACATGTAACCATTATGCATGGAAAGTCGAATATTTTATTTTTTTGGGGTAATAAAAACTATGGTTTGCTAAATTAAAATATAAAATGAAAATAGACATCCAAGGCTAGAAGAGTATAATATCATTTTGATGTAATTGTTTGGTCATGGAGTCGTATTGGCACAAAATGAAATTGTTGCATAAAACCACTGTCTAATTGGGAATTATTTTTAGGTTTTATTTATTTATTTATTTTTTGAGAACTTTTTTTTTTATTTTTTTATTATTATTATTTAAGAACATATAAAGTAGTTGTATTAAAATAAAAGCAAACAACAAATGAATCAAGAAAAGAAAATCAATAAGACCCTATATGGTCAAACAAACCTAACAAGAATTACAAACAACAAAAAAACAAAGCTGCTAAAACATGGCTATGATCTAGGGAAAATTACTGATCTACTCAAGATGTGGTTTGGAAAAGCAAGATCTGCATCGAATTAAGCATGATTTGCATCAAACTTGCTGTCGTTGTCAACGTCGTTCCTATCACTGTTGCCCAACTCTGCCACCACTGACGCCAAACTTTGGACAAATCTCTTTTTAAAAAATTTAAATCTAAATATAATATTGTATGTGGGGGTTCGAGAAAGTCGTCGAAAAACTCGAAGGCTCATTGGAAAACTTGAAGATCGCCGAAAAACTCAAGAATTCTCTAGAAATAAAAAGTGAGGCTTAGATTCTTCAATGATGGCCATATAAGAACTCAAGAGATGGAGATAATGGAGGATAAAAGATTGGGTGAAGAAGAAAGCAAAGAGGTTAGAGAGAGAATAATGACATAGCTCCCGTGGATCTCCCACTTCACCTTCTGAAGAACTAAGAATTATGAAGAGTTCTCTAAGTGAATTCTCATTCTATTTTGAAAGCTATGGGTGAGTGCTTTATATAGGTAACTCCTTCACGAACGCTTCTCCCAAGTCACACCTAACCATTGATTCCTAATCATCTTAAAGGGTCAGGGGTAGCCCGAGAGGATACCTTGTTGCAGAAGGGTCAGGAGTAGTTCAAGAGAATGCCATGCCGCAAATATTGCCAAGTCTCATGGACCCCCAGGTCATGCCAGCTAGACCTACGTATAGGCTAGTTTAATTGAAGAGTGAATTTATCTTTTCTAGATTGTGTCTGAATCTGTTCAAAGCCAAATGCTTCGGATCTCTAGGTTTTCTTAGAACCCTTTCGAGTTCGAGCTCAATAAATCTCTAGGTTCGTGGATTCGAGCCCTTTTGAGATAGAGATGGGTCTCCTCCAAGGGTTTCATTTCTTCTAAAAGCAATGGTTAATTCTCTTGGACGCCCATATGCTCCGGGTCTTCTTGGATAGGCTTGTTGGGCTTTTCTTAGAGATATAATCTTGTTGGGCCTCTCCGGCCCGGTTGGTTGACTTTCTTTCGGACCCATTTTGATGAGATTTGCTTGGGCTCATTTGGCGATAAATTCTCCAGGCCCATTGGTTTTGGACTTTCTGACTGGACTCCGATTGGGCCCACTTGATTCCGAGCCTCAAGTTATCCCCTCTTATAAATCTTAATCTTTTGAATTAGTAAAACGATGAAGCCATAATGAATCCCTTATACAGACAAGTTAAGATCTTCTTGAGTGATTTTTTGTATAACTGTTGTATCTTCAACTTTTTACTATTGTACCTTCAATTTTTATAAAATTAAATCTCAACCATTCTAAAAATCACACAAAGTCTCCATTAGAGGAGAATTAGAAGAATGGAGGCTAATAGAAGAATCTAGAGCTTCTTAGAAGCTCAAGAAAATATGAGAATATTGTACAGAATTCAAAAAAGTGTATACGAAGTTTTAGAATAGATTCTAGAGAGTTTTTGTAAGCTTATAAAAGGCTGCATGAAACTTCTACATGCCATATTTAATAAGTGTTCTAGAATACTCCCAAAGTTGCCTATAAAATCATATTTAACAAGTGTTATAGAATACTCCCAAGGTTACCTACAAAAAGAGTGAGGGCTCATTTACTTCACATTCAACTTGGGTGTAAATGCATATTTTGTACTCTTAATTTATACTTTATTTTATATTATATTTTATCTTATTATATTTATTTTTATGTTTATATGTATTCCAAATAGAGAGTTGAGTAGATCACTTATACAATTGTATGTATATCAATTGAAAAAAAAAAAAAAAAAGGTCAATCCGATAATCATAACATATTCAATTTGCTACGTTTGTCAACAAAAAAGTAGACGACAATTGTGTTTTTAAAAATAGACCATTGATTTTTTTGGTGACAAATGTAATAAATTGAATAAGTTACGATTATCAAATCGACTTAATTTTTTATTTTATTTTTATGATTGATATACACCAAAAGTCCAACAAAATAAATGATTCGAATCATCAAAATATGATCCGTGATAAACTCCATGAATCTGAACAGTGCCCTTCAAACCGGATCAAGGACGGGAGAGAATCCACCTCCTAAAATTAACTACTCTATTTTTTTATTAAATCTCAAATGAGATGAGATGAGTTTAATTTATTTTATTTTTTTTTACCTTGCCCTAATTTGTTTGAAATTGTCACCGTCGTCTATCTGTGGAATCATCCTCGAGCGGTGTGAGTTGTCTTGTCAGTTCACAAAGACAGTGACTAGGATTTCAATTATATAGGCCATATTTGCTGTATTTCTTGCTCTAGGGGAGTGATTTGTGAGTTTTGGAATTATGTATAAGGGTATAAGGATATAAGTGAAACCCTAAATTTCACCAAATTCACCCGCCGCCGCAGCTCTCTCTCTCAGACATTTGGCTGCCGTGGCGAACTTCTAGATTCATACATATCTCTGTTTTCTAGATTCATACATATCTGTTATTATTAGATTCATAAGAGTTAAATTGCTCATTTTGAGTTATTAGATTTCCTTTCTCATTTAGTTGATGTTTTGTGTCATCATTTTGTTTTTCTTTAATTAAGAGGATCACTTTGTTTACGGTCGTTGTTTTTGATCTCTTCATATATCTGTGCTGAAGAATTAATTAACTCGTTTTGGCATGAGAAGTTTAATTTTCAGAAGTTTTTATGAGTGAAAAAGTTCTTGATCATTATGAAGCTTTTAACTGGTAATCCGAAGGGTTTATCAACATAGGTTGTTAGGTTTTAATATACAAGTGTTGAACAGAAATGTTTGCAACTTTAAATAGAAGGTTGTGGTGTATATAAAATCTTTAGTTTATTGGCCTGTCATTGATTCTTTGTAGACTATGACTACAGTCCGCACTTATGTATGGAATGTTGAATTGTCTTCTTTACATGCAGCAACTGCTTTCCCAAAATTGAACAGGGCAGTTGCTTAGTTTTTTTGTTTGTATTCATGAAAATTTTTGTTAGACCTCGAATATTTGATGTCATTGAATACATGTAAATACTTTTTCGTGTAATTTTATGGATAAGTCTTTCTATGCACATGATTTTACCAGGCATTGCTTCTTTGGATTTTGTATTTAATGCACAGTGTACACTCCGTGTGGGTGGGAACCTCTTGTTTCCTGGTGAAGGTACCTATTGTAGTTGCTATTTTTAGACTAGCTATGTTATTCGATTGTCCTCTTTTCTTGGTTATGTGTATGTGATTACATGTCAGTTTGGATTTGGAGTTTTTAATAATTTTGATGATAGTGGCATGTTTGTATGTTGTATAATGTGATGATAGAGAGTAGAAATGTTGTAGAAAAGTAGCTATTTGTATTTGTTCTTTGTACTGTTTATACTTCTTAAGCAGTATGCATGAGCTTGTGGTGTTCTGCTTGCATAAGTCCCTTCTGTCTTCATTTGCTTGCATGTAGTGCCTTTCGTATATGCTTTGTTAACAAGGCAAAATGCATGCCGTTTCTGTTGTAGTGTTATTGTAATGGTGTTGACTTTCGAGGGCCCTTGCAATTCAAAAATCATGTTTTTCCATGTGAAGCTGTGTCATAGAATGAAAAAATGAAAAATTTGCTTTATTAATCTTATTATTGGAATTGTTTTAGTTTTCAAATATCACTTAGATTACTTTTTGAGTAAAATAATTTCTGAGTTAAACTCAACTGAAGACAGATTAATAAAGCAAATTTTATGACATAGCTTAACAAGATTAATAAAGCAAATTTTAAAACTATTTTAATAAGACAGATTAATTATTTTACTTAAAAAGTAATCTAAGTGATATTTGAAGACTAAAACAATTCCAATAACAAGATTAATAAAGCAAATTTTTCATTTTTTTATTCTATGACATAGTTTCACATGGAAAAACATGATTTTTGAATTGCAATGGCCCTCGAAAGTCAACACCATTACAATAACACTACAACAGAAATGACATGTATTTTGCCTGGTTAACAAAGCATATACGAAAGGCACTACGTGCAAGCAAATGAAGACAGAAAGGACTTATGCAAGCAGAACACCACAAGCTCATGCATACTGCTTAAGAAGTGATAAACAGTAAAGAACAAATACAAGTAGCTACTTTTCTACGGCATTTCTACTCTTTATCATCACATTATACAACATACTAACATGCCACTATCGTCAAAATTATTAAAAACTCGAAATCCAAACTGACATGTAATCACATACACATAACCGAGAAAAGAGGACAATCGAATAGCATAGCTACTCTAAAAATAGAAACTACAACAGGTACCTTTACAAGGTAACAAGAGGTTCCCACCCACACGGAGTGTACACTTTGCATTAAATACAAAATCCAAAGATGCAATGCGTGGTAAAATCATGTGGATAGAAAGACAGACTACATAAGAGGCAATCATCCATAAAATTACACGAAAAAGTATTTGCATGTATTCAATGACATCAAATATTCTAGGAGATTATGGAGGTCTAAAGAAAATTTTCATGAATACAGACAAAAGAACTAAGCAGCTGCCCTGTTCAATTTTGGGAAAGCAACTGCTGCATGTAAAGAAGACAATTCAATATTCCATGCATTCTTGGAGTGCGGACTGTAGTCATAGTAAACAAAGAATCAATGACAGGGCCAATAAACTAAAGATTTTATTTACACCACAGCCTTCTATTTAAAGTTGCAAATATTTTTGTTCAACACTTTTATATTAAAACCTAACAACGTATGTTGATAAATCCTTTGGATTACCAGTTAAAAGCTTCATAATGATCAAGACCTTTTTCACTCATAAAAACTTCTAAAAATTAAACTTCTCATACCAAAATGAGTTAATTAATTCTTCAGCACAGATATATGAAGAGATCAAAAACAACAACCATAAGCAAAGTGATCCTCTTAATTAAAGAAAACAAAATGACTACACAAAACATCAATGAAATGAGAAAGGAAATCTAATAACTCAAAAGGAGCAATTTAACTCTTATGAATCTAATAATTATAGGTATGTATGAATCTAGAAAATAGAGATATGTATGAATCTAGAAAATAGAGATATACCTCTTCTAAAGAAGTTTGCCATGGCAGCCAAATGTCTGAGAGAGAGAGCTGCTACATTGGGTGAATTTGGTGAAATTTAGGGTTTCTCTTATACCCTTATATATAATGGTATTTTGAATTTGTCTTTATTATAGATTCCTTCCTCACATTCTGGAAATTACATTGATCCCCTTATCAGTGTTTGTCTTTCAATGGGAGTATTAGAAAAATTAAATTTATTGTATTACCCTTGCATATTTATGCTAAAAGACATGAATACCCTTACTATATTTATCGTCTCTTTTCCTTATCTACACCTTAAAATCTCTCATGGTGACTAAATTTAGTTGGACATTGTATTATTTATCATTAATCCATTAGTTTAAAGAATCTCACATTTCATGTCCCTTTCTAATGCATTTATACACATTCGACAGTACCTTGGTTTTGTTTGAAATCTGACCATTGATATGATGCAGCTATAGCAGATAACTCTTATTACACATGCCAATACATTGGGCATTCAACTCCGAATCAATGGTAGAAGAAAAATTAGCCCTAATTCTTAGTCTTTGAAGAACACTTTGTTGCTGCATGCTTTCATCATCCAGTCAGGCAGCTCCAAAAATTCTTCTTCATGTTGTCTTCTTCTTTTTCTCTTCTTGTGTTTCTGTCTCATTCTCTTCTCTTCTTCTTGTCTATGTTGTTGTCTTCTCTACTTTTCTTCTCTATGTTGCTATCTTTTTCTTCACATGGCTATAATGCCGTTGCCTTCTTCTGCTTCCATCTTCTTATGCTTATTCTTCAGTCTCCTTTTCTTTCTCATCATTTTTTAGACTGATCTATATTTTTCCCCCTCTTCTTATTCTTCTTCTGCCCTCTCTTTTTATTCATGTTTTATGTTAAATTTTGAATATTGTTTGTTTGTCTGTTAAAATAGTATTATTTGTTGGTATTTATATTTTTAAATGTTTAACATTTCATTTTGCTCATGTTGAACTCTAAATTATTTGCTTATATATTAAATTATATGTTTGTTTACATACAAGGTGCGCCTCACTTCAATGAAGCTTGCGCCTCGCCTTATGCCTTAGGCCCCAGGAGACCTTGCCGTCTCGGTGCGCCTATCGCCTTTAATAACACTGCATAAAGCAATATTTGATAAAGCTCGATTACAATACTACTAAATTTTGTCATATAGTTAATTTGAGGGGGTTGAACCCTCGGGTGCCAACCCTATAATATTAAATTATCTTACTAATTGCTATATAATATGGACTTTTTTTCCTTCAATTTTTTGGGGGAGTATCATGGGACTTAAGGATTGGCTTGATTTGGTTTGGTTTGGTTTGGTTTTTGGGGTTGCATTCACCCCCTTATGCCCCTCTTGGATCCATCATTGCATTCATGAAAAGCGTGAAGTGCTGCTGTGGGGGACTCACCAACTATGAATAGATCTTACTTATGGGTAAGAGTAGGAACATCTATTAGTTTGTATTGTGTGTGTACTTGTTACAGAAGGCAAAACATCCCCTTCCAAAACATTCCCCTTGCCTGGGTGTTGGGTTCTTGTGGGTCCCGCTCTATTTACATCATGTTCAAAAAAAAAAAAAAAAAAAAAAACAGTGAGCTTGAGACTGATTTTAATCAGGTTTTATGGTTGAAGTTGCGAAACAAGTATAGGGGACGAGTAGGGCTTGTATAGGGTAATAAATGGGTAAGAGTTTAAGTATGAAAATATGAGATTTTGGAATTGCTTTGGGCGCTGTTAAAGTTTAGAAAATACGAGAGGGAAAGTGGGAGAGGAAGAAGATAGGTCTAGGAATCACTCGAATAAGATAGGTGTAGGAATTACTCCTAGAATCCCTTAGGCATCACACCTAGGGTTTGATTGCATCTCATAATTCATAAGAAAAGCTTAAAAGCTCTAAAAATTCTGTAAATATCAATTTTATTGAATTAGAAGCATTACATGAGTTTATATAGACTTGGAGACTTCTTTTTTTCAATTAGGACTCAAAAATAGGAAACTACTAATATTTTGACCTCCAAAACCTATCTAAGACCAAATAAGAAACTAATTAAATAACTTGACTCACAAGACAACCCATGGGCGACCCCTGCAGTCCATGTCAATAGATATAAAAATTATCAAAATACCCCTAACTTAAAAACTCTAAAAAAACATAAAAAAATTATAAAATAAGATTGTAATAACAGAAAAAACATAATTATATAAGGTTCCTATCAATTTCTTTTTGGAATCATGCCAATGTCCAAATATCATTGCTTCTTTGAATTTAGCCTTGCTTGCTTGTTTGTTTGTTTAGTTGACTAATTGAACAGCAAGACTTGGCCATGTAACTGCTTCAGACAAGACACACAACATATATTGGGCTAATATCACTCGACCCTCAAATGGTGACAAACATTTCCTTACTATTTCCTGCAAAAATGAGAGAGAGAAGCAGTTGTATGATAAAGAATGTATCCTCACTACACTCAGCCCTCAATATCTGGCCTCTCTTCATTCAACCAACTAGCACAGACAGAGTTGTCCCTTTGTACAGAGGATTGTACTGGGGCTGTGATTTTTTAATCTTCAACAGCTCCCAGGTTTGGGCTGTTGGCCATCTCCAAACATTATCATTCCTAATATCTTTAACTTTAGCAAAAGGTGACATCCCTGCATCATAGATGATCATCTCCCCAAACCTAGGGAATAAGGTGTAAGATATCTGAATGAATGAGTATATTCAATTGTGTATCATACGAAGAGTACATCATCTTATATAGAACTCTAATCCCTAAGACTAGAAAGGAAATACGATATTTACATAATCACAATCATTCTAAATTCTTAAAATAGAAGATATACAATATATGCAATATATTCTCACACCTCCACTCAAACTCAATGTGTTTTAGCAGAAAACTTTGAGATTTTGTCAAGAAGATGCTGAAACCGAGTAGTGGTGTGAGTTTTGGTAAAAAAGTTAGCAAGTTATAGAGCTGAAGTGACAAAAGGAAGCGAGATAGAACCAGACTGCAGATCCTGACAAACGAAGTGACAATTAATCTTAATGTGCTTCGTTCGCTTATGAAAGACAGGGTTGTGGCAATCTGAATAGCACTTTGGTTGTCACAGTAGAGAGAGGTTGGAAAGGACTGAGGGAGTTCAATAAGAGACAACAAAGCCAAATAATTTCAGTAGTAGCATGAGCCATAGCATGGTACTCGGCTTCGGCAGTAGAACGACAACAACAGTTTGTTTCTTGCTTTTCCAAAAAAACAGGGAATCGTCAAGAAACATATAGAAACCAGAAGTGGATTTGTAATAATTAATATTACCAACCCAATCAGTATCAGCATAAGCCACAAAGTCTAAGGAAGAAGTAGAAGATAACAATAAGCACTGAAAGATAGTATTGTGAAGATAGCGAAGAATCCAAATCAAAGCAGCCCAATGTGTAGAGTGAGGATCAAAAACGAACTGGCTAACCACATGAACAACATAGGCAAGATCATTATGAGTAACTGTCAGATAGACTAAGCAACACATAAGCTCTCGGTATAAAATAAGATCATCCAGAGGGACACAATCAGTAGTGTTGAGTTTTGCATTAAGCTCAATGGAGGTATAAAAAATCTTAGTGTCAATAAGACCAGCATGGTGAATAACCTTATTGGCATACTTGGCCTGAGATAGAAAGTAGCCATTGGGAGAAGAAGCGACCTCAATGCCAAGAAAATGCCGCAATGGGCCTAGATCCTTCATTTCGAAGGTGCGGAAGAGATGTTGCTTGACTTAAAAAATAATAGAAGAGTCAGGGTTAGTGATGATCATATCATCCACATGCAGTAATAGGGTAACAAAACCAACAGAGGTGTAGAAGAGAAACAAAGCAGAGTCCTGAGCACAAGGATGAAACCCAAGCTCAATAATAGCTGTTTGAAGTTATTATACCAAGTACGAGGAGATTGCTTCAAACCATACAAAGCACGCAGAAGACGACAAACCTGTCTAGAGGAATGGTGGAGGTCAGGGAAAGGATGCATGTAAACTTTCTCAGTGAGATCAAACTAAAAAAGAGGCCAATGACGAACAACAACAACAACAGAGATCAAAGTAAGGACAGTAGTCATCTTGGCAACTGGGGGCAAAGGTCTCCTCATAATCAACACCATACTCTTGTGAGAAACCTTTAGCAACCAAGCGTGCTTTGTAGCGCTTGACCATCAGAATGAGTCTGGACTTTATAGCCTCATTTGCAACCAACCTTGTTAGCGGGCAAAGAAATCAATTTCTAAGTAGTAGTCTTATGCAATGTAGACAACTCATCCTCCATAGCTCGAATCTAATTAGGATCTTAACAGGCTTCTTTGTAAGACCAGGGTTCTGAAAAAGAGTGAGTAGCGTACAAAACTGTGTAGTATAAAGGAGAAAAATATGTTTTAGCAAAATCAAGTTTGACTACTTGTTTACGGATGCGAAGGAGATACTTGCGGTTGGCAAGATTAGAGTTTTTAGAAGCAGGAGGATTAGTAGCAAGGGCAAAGACAATCTGTGAAGGGAGAGTCTTGCGATGAGAATAGACAACAACGGGAGAGGAGGAGGAGCCGGAGGGGAAGGGGGAGTAGGAGGAGAGAGAGAACATACTTAGGGGGGTCAGTAGAGAGTACTCAGCAGGAGGGGTGGTAGGAGGAGAAAAAGGAATAATGATGCAGACAACGCTGGATTTTGAAAACAGCGGTGATTTGATGGCCTAAGCAGTGAGTAATTTAGGATTTTAAAAGTTAAATTGAAGGCTAATAGGTAAGGGAAGGGATTAGGATTGATTTGGGGGTGATTGGATAGGGTTTTGAGCTTGTAAAGTGCACTTTTAGAGGGCTGTGAATAGTAATCCAAGAATAGTAAATTGAAACTGAAAAGAAAAAGAAAGAAGAGAAGAAGATAGTTCTAGGTATCACACCTAGATTCCATAAGTATTATACCTGGGGTTAGGGTTGCATCACACATACCCAAAAGAGGTTTCAAAGCTCGCAAAATTCTATTAAATATCAACTCTATTGCATTAGAGGCATTACGTGATTTTATATATATTTTGGAGACTTCCTAAACCAACTTGAACTAAAAAAGAAAACTACTATAATATCTTAGACTTTCAAAGCTAATTTAAGACCAAATAAAAAACATAAGTAAAAACTAATTAAATAACTTGAACTATAAGACAATCCATGGGCGACCCACACAACCCATCTTTAGAAATTTTGCAAATTACCAAAATACCCTTTGCTTAAAATTGTAGAAAACATAAATATAATTATGAAATAATTCTATAATAATACTAGAAATATAATTATAGAAGATTTCTATCATTTTCTCTATGAAATCATGCCAATGTCCAAATATCATCGCTTATTTAAATTTAGCCTTCCTGGAGCTTCTTATACTCTGTATCGTTCTCCGTTAGTTAGAAAAAACTCGACCTTGAGTTTTGAAGTGTTGGAGTATAAGAATCCACAAGCTTTGAAATTTCATCCAGGACTTCACATTAAAATCTTCAAGTTGGCAACATCGTTTCTTCCTCATTGGAGGTAACAATGAAAGCAATATGATATTTTCAACTCTAAAGCTAATTTTTTTTGGAATAACAAAATCAATTGAAGTAGAAGGTGAACCCTTGAATTGATCAAAGTGTTGAATTGCCCCATCATCCATGCCATTCTCTTTTGGCTTTGCAATATGTTGCTTACAATTAATTTGAATGCTATTGCTTGCATCAACAACCAGGGATTCAATGTTCCCAACCTTTACCTCAACCAAAATGTCGTCATGCAATTCAATTTTGCAATCCTCTTGTGACTCTTCTATGTGCTGGACATCAGTTATGGGTAGAGGCTCATTAGATGAGTTTGTCGGCACCACATCAAAAAATTCAAGTAACACATTAGTGACCTTTAAAGGCATATTTTGCTCGGAATCAACCATTGCTTGCTTTAATTTTTCATCCTCTATAGCTTGTATGGTATCCAAATCTTCAATTTGATCTCTAGCCTCTTCTTGAACAATTTGAGAATTCACTTGTAGCGTTTTTATCTCATGAATGGGAGCCTTTTTATCCTTAATAATTTGGTCTTCTTTTTGTTTTGGGCAAAATCTGATTGTTTTCTTTCACTTTTGACTTAAGTTGCGCATCTTTGACAACAATTTTTGGTTTTAGTGCTACTTGTGATGCATGTCTCACACAACTTTGTAGTAGTTGTAGCAATCCTCCTTTCGTACTAGGCTTCAAAGCTGCAGATTTCTTCGTAAATTTTATGAAAAAATCAAATTGCATAGCTGTTTCAATCTTAGTTGCACGAAGCGGGAGCGGGAGCGGGAGCGGGAGCGGGAGCGAGAGCGTGGAATCGTAGACATTCCAAGAATCGTTTAGTTAGGAGCGTTTGTATATATTTTAAATAATATATAAAAATATATTGTAAGGTTATATTTTTTTATGGGACTTTACATGTCATAAATAAATAAGAAGTATAAAAAATTATATGTTAAAATATTCTAGTTATATACTTTTATTAGAATATTTTTAATTTATTCTAAAATATTTTTATTATTTTTTTATCAATTTATTCTAAAATATTTTTGTTAAAAATTATTTATTTTACGTTATTTTCTTAAAAAAAATAACATAATAACATTAATTCAATAAATATAATATATAAATAATTACACATAAATTTATAAAAATAATATATAATATATAAATTAAAACAGATATATATAATTTATAAAAGTTATATATAATATATAAATAAAAACATATATTTATATAAATTTATAAAAATAATATATAATATATAAATTAAAACAGATATATATATAATTTATAAAAGTTATATATAATATATAAATAAAAACATAATTGATAAAAGTTATATATAATATATAAATAAAAACATATATTTATATATATAATTTATAAATATATAACTTATAAAAACAAAAACATATATACGTATATATATATCTATCTATCTATCTTTGATCTGAGAAATGACGATCAGAGAGAGGGAGAGAAGTCGACTCGCGAAGATCAGCGAAGAGAGAGACGTCGCGAAGACCAGCGAAGAGGAGAGAGAAGTCGTGATGGCCTGTGTGCGACTCGCGAAGATCAGCGAGGAGGAAGGTAGAAGTCTGCGATGGCCTGTGAAGGTCTTGCGATGGCCCACGATGGAGCTCCGACTGAGAAGAAGACAGATTCGTATCAGATCGCGTTTCTCTTGCCTCAAAATCGCGATTCTTCAACGACTTTGAGTCAGAAGCGCAGAATCGCGCTTCTGAGGAAGAATCGTGAGCAGCATGGACGATTCCTGCTACTAAGGTTTCAATAGCATTTTCGAGATCTTCCAAATATGCACGAGATATCGCTTCTTTAATTCTCGATCTTTAGCCACTTTTGAAACGAGCAAGTCATCCATTAACTTTCTACCACTCCAGGTTCGATAAATAATTCCTTGTATCTTCTTGCATAATCAATCACACGCATGTCATCAAGAGCATGCAATTGATCAAGAAAATCATCTTGAAGATCCCTTAGATGAATTTTTTCTCTATGAAGCGCTTTTCCCTCTTCCCAAGTCAATCCACTTGTATTGGATTTCCGACAATGTGAAAACATCATGGCAGAACCTTAAGCTCTGACACCAAACTGATGCAGGATAACACTGGATTTTGAAAACAAAGGTGATTTGATGCCCTAAACAGTGAGTAATTTAGGGTTTTAAGGGTTGAATTGAAGGTTAATAGGTAGGGGAAGGGATAAGGATTGATTTGGTGGTGATTGGATAGGGTTTGAGGTTGTAAAGTGCACTTTTGGAAGGCTGTGAACAGTAATCCGAGAACAGTAAATTGAAACAGAAAATAAAAGAAAGAAGAGAGGAGGATAGGTCTAGGCATCATACGGAGATTCCATATGCATCACAACTAGGGTTAGGGTTGCATCACACAAACCCCAACAAGGCTTCAAAGCTCTCAAAATTCTATGAAGTATCAACTTTATTGAATTAGAAGCATTACATGACTTTACATAAACTTTATAGACTTCCTAAATCAACTCGAACCAAAAAAGAAAACAACTATAGTATCTTGGATTTTCAAAATTAATTTAAGATCAAATAAGAAATATAAATAAAAATTAATTAAATAACTTGAACCATGAGACAACTCATGGGCGACCCACACAACCCATATTCAGAAATTCTGCAAATTGCCAAAATAAGTTTAAAATCGTAGAAAAATATAATTATAAAATAATTCTGTAATAATACTAGAAACATAATTATAGAAGATTTGTATCAGTTTCTCTATGAATTCATGTCAATGTCCAAATATCATCGCATCTTTAAATGTAGCCTTTCTTGAGCTTTTTATACTCTGCATCAAATAAGCTTATGGGGAATAGTAGAGATGTACTCATTAAGAGGGATCTTAGGGAAATGGGTTAATGTGAACCAAATTCTCTTTGGATACCGGAGCAATGATAGGAGGGAGGAAGAGGAGAGTAAGATAGACGTTTGAAAAATGCAACATAATGAGAGACATAAAGGTGACAAGAAATAGGGTCGTAACAGTGATAGCCTTTATGAGTAAGACTGTAACCCAAAAAGACATACAGGATAAACTGGGCAATAAGTTTGGTCCTATCTTTATGAGGAAGAAGGATGAAACAAGTAGACCCAAAAACACGGAGAGAATAATTGGAAAGTTGAGAATGGAGCCTCATAAGGAGATCAACCAGAAAAAAGGGGAGTGAGCATATTGGTTGAGAAGAAAAACAACAATAAGAACGGCTTCGCCCTAAAATAGAGTTGGAATAGAGGCAGAGAGAAGAGACTTAGTTGTCTTAAGGAGATGACGGTGTTTACACTCAACTTAACCATTTTGGGCGGGTGTATTAGTATAGGGCGTTTGGTGAATGGTTACCCAATTTGGCCAAATATTTACAGAACTTTGTTTTAAAATATTCCCCACCCAAGTTAGATCGTTACATTTTAATAGTAGACCTAATCTGTATAGTGACTATAGACTAAAAAGTACAGTATATCTGGTAGCTATGAAGCATAGATACAGACATGTGACACGATATATGGCACACAAATTTTTAAAAAATGGGAGACACGACGTGCTGGGGACACGTTCAATATATATAATTAAATTTATTTATTATATATCATAAAATTATAAAAAATTAGTTCCTATAATAAAATTAATAAGAACATATCATTAAAATTAACAAACAAATTTGTTCTTATAAACTAATCAACAAAAAAAAGAAAAGAAAAGAATATAAATAAATAAGAATGACAAACAGAGAGAGAAGACAAAAAAAAAAAAAAAAAAAAAAATAAAAGAGAGAGAGAGGGGTTAGAATCAACATAAAAAGAAAAAAAAGAAAAGAGAAGTTGAAGAGTGGCAGAACAAAAGAAAGAGAGCGAAGAAGAAGAAGATCAAAGAAGAAGAAGATCGAACGAAGAAGAAGAAGAAGAAGATCAAAGACGATTGAATGAAGAAGAGAATCGAGCAACATACCTTCAATAACAGCAAGAGCAGCAACCAGCGAGCAATAGAGACCAGCAAGCATCGACTAGTGACGAGCCTTTCTCTCAGTCTTTCCTTTTCTCTCTGTTTGACATCTAGGTTAGCAATTGATTTCATTGGTTTAATTTTTGTTTTTTTAACAAATTGACCCCCACTTTTTCACTCCCGGTGTCCTGAACGTGTCCGCCTGCAAAAAAATAAAAAGGGGGACACTTTTTGCAGCGTGTTGGACACATGTCCACCGCATGTCCGACATTGATACGCGGCCCTCGGAGAGGTGTCCGTGCTTTATAGTCTGATAGAAATTAGATTTATGAGCCATAAAAATAAACCCAAGTATAGCAGGTGCAATCATCGACAAAAGAAACATAGTAAGCAGAACCTTCTTTAGGGAGAACATGAAAGGGTCCCCAAACATCAGTATGTACAAGAGAAAATGGGGTAACGGAAATAGAAATACTTTTACTAAATGGTAATGCTGTCATTTTGGCAAGTTTACACCCTCGACATTTGGTAATTTGACTAAAGAGAAATTTTACCTAATAACCCTGACTAAGCTAATGATCGTAAATGGTCAATAGACAAATGGCCTAATCTAGAGTGCTACAAATAAAAAAGACTTGACTGAGAATTTAACTGAAAAGAGGAAAAAGCAGCTGGAGAGGTGGACAGAGGGAGATACAAGCTTTCTACCATATAGAGGTCCCCAACTCTACGACCGATCCCAATTTGCTTCTTGGACTGCCAATCTTGCACACAACAGATAGAAGAAGATCTGGATTCGTGGTCCGATCAACGCTAACATCATAATCAGAAGCATCAAGCTGACTGATTGAGAGTAAACTAACAAATAATTGAGGAGCATAAAGGATGTATGGTATAGTGATAGTAGACATAGTAAAGGGTAGAATAGACCCAACATATAAGACAAACGTAACAGCCTCATTGGTAGCATTAATAGTAATAGGAAATGGATGGGAAATACAATTATGAAGTATGGAGAGATGTGGAGTCATATGATATGATGAGAAGCACTAGAGTCAAATATCCAAACTGAAGGAGAAATACCTAAAGAAGAACCAAGCAAACCTGAATGAAGAGAGTTGAAAGCGGAGGCAGATGGGAATGGCTGAGAGGTTGACGAGATATGCTGAAGTTAAGCAATCTAAGCACTCAAGGAAGCCAAATTAGGATCTGGAGCCGAAGCAAATGTAGTATAAGCGGCGGGAGGCTGAAAGGTACCCTGAGTAGGAGCTTGAAATTGTGACTGAGGCTGCTGAGAAGACGTACGTCCCTTGTTAGGACAATTGTACTTCCAATGGCCCCTTTGATGGCAGAAAGTACTCATCTGAAGCCAGGGGCCCTTTCTTGGGCTTCGCAGTGGTCTGAAGTTGATGAGGAGGTGGGGGTCGATAGTAGTGGAGGTTGAACAGGAGCCATAAAGACAGATGGAGACAAAGTCTAATTGGCCATCTTAAGATAGGTTTCCTCAGAGAGGAGCTCATGAACAATAGTATCCACAGAGGAAAGAGGAGATTGGTGAAGGATGCCACCACAGATAGCCTCATACTAAGGGGAGAGAGCCATTAAGAATTGCACTAAACGACCCTGCTCCCGAAACTCAACATTAAGCATCTAGTACCTTGAGCCTAGGTGGTTCCATGAGAGCCAACTGATTCTAGAGCTTAGTAGCAGGAATTGTGGAAGGGACTCACGTTTCTGAGGAAGAAGCACGATTTTGCTCTTCCAAGGAAGAATCGCATAAGAATCGCGATTAGGGCTGAGACTAGGGCTTCGATCGTCTTCGTTCCTCTCTTCTTTCACTGTCAATCTCGATCGTCTTCGTCTCTCAGGGCTTCGATCGTCTTCGTCACTCTCTTCTCTCACTGTCAATCTCGACTGTGTTTGTCTCTCTCTCTTCTGTCAGTCTCGATCTCCTCTTCGTCTCTGTTTGCTTCTCTCTCTTCGTCGTCGCCCTCTCTTCGTCTCTGTTTTACTTCTCCCTCTCGATCCATTTCCCTCTCCGTTTTTATATTTGTTTTATATAATATAAATATAATTTATCATATATAATATATATATAATATAATTTATAAATTATAATATTTATCATATATAATATAATTTGTCATAAACAATATAATTTTTTGTCTAAAATTAAAAATTATTTATTAGAATTTATTATTTCGTAACTTTTTAACATATAATAAATAAAATAAATCATCTAATTGTTTAAAAGAGATCTGTTTAAATCACATGTAATAAAAAAAATCTTAAAAAATTTCTAAAACAAAGCATCTAATTTTTATTTATTATTTATTTTAACATAATTTATTATTCCTTATTTATTATAATAAATAAAATATAATTAATAAAAATAATACATAAGCGCTCCTAATTTACGACTCCTCTAAGTGGCCACGTTCCCCTTCCCCTGCTCCCGCTCCCGCTCCCGCTCCTGCTTCGTGCAACTAAGTTCTAGAGACCTGCCATCTCAATATAGAAGTCTTGAATAGATTGATCCCGCTAACGAGCATCCTGAATAACTTTTTCCAACTCATACTGTTTGGCAAAGTTGGACTGCTGATAAACACTCGGTAAATAATGTCACACCTCCTTGGCAATTCTGTATTTGGAAAACATCATCCCAATACGGTCATCTACAGAATTATGAAACCAGGTCAGAACTTGGGAATTATCACAATCTTAAGTGTCACAAGAAGTCAGATATCCTTTTGTTTTCGGATTTGATAGACGAGGAACAAAACCAGAAACATAGCCCCATTTATTCTGACCAAGAAGAAAATTCTTCATAACGTTAGCTCAATAAGCGTAATTGGCACCAGTGAGTTTGCATATGATGGCTTGGATTTTGGTGTCCGACTTGTAATAAACCAAAGACTAACAGGTTGAAGTATAATAATAATCAAATAAAAGATGGGTCAAACTATAAATAAGAGCTTTTACCAAATAACCAGCAATGAGAGAGAACCACGGACACACACACACAAAGGAGGTCCACGAGCTTTTGGTCACTCGACCTAATTGAACCAGACAATCCACCTAGATGGGCAACTGAACAAGCCCAGATGGGTCAGACGAGCAAGGAGAGTTAAACAACTCGATGGATTGTGATGAATAGATGCGACGATCAGATGGGTTAACTTCCAACGAACCAGATGCACAATCTCGAATTAGAGGGTCGAAGGACCAGACGGCAACCTCAGATGGGATGAACCAAAGAAAGAGAAAAGTCGAGCGAGAGAACAGTTCAACCAAGTTGATGTTGTGACCTAGGAGACCGATCAAGAACGATGAACCAGAAATCAGAGGCTAGGGTTCTTAAATTGGCTTTGATATCATGTAAGATATCTGAATGAATGAGTATATTCAATTGTGTATAATACAAAGAGTACATAATCTTATATAGAACTCCCTAAGACTAAAAAGGAAATACAATATTTACACAATCACAATCATTCTAAATTCCTAAAATAGAAGATGTACAATATATTCAACATATTCTCACATAAGGGTCCCAGATGATGCCAATTATCATACCACAAGAAGGTATTCTTACCATTGCCAACAACCTGTTTGAAGTGGGGAAACAAATGGGTCCTAAGACCCATACTTTTTTTCAAAAAAGAATAAACACAAGATTCAAAGGTATACTTTTCTGTTTAGTCTATTTTTTTATTTCTAGTTCTGAAGTAGGAATTCCGATTTTCCTCATCGACCTACTTAGAATAATAAAAGTTTATTCTTTCTTCTCTGTTTATATATCTATAAAAGAGCAGATACAAGGTCTTTAGTCAAAATTAATGAATCATTGAAACTAACTGACAAAGTTTAAAACATTTTGGTAATTTAATTTTCTGAATTATTATTTCGGTGAATCACTATATATACTTCTATATATCTCCCGCTTTCAACTCAATCTATAAAAGTTTTTAATTGGGATATTAACTATGAAAAATGTGTCAAATTTAACTGCAGCACTTTCCTGTAGACCCAAGAAGGGTCACTAGGCATTTTAATATTCCAAAAACATTTACCCTTCAACAAGCAAGACTTAACCCATTGGCACCACATAGATTGATCTCCCCCCCCCCCCCCCCCCCCCGGAGATAAAAAACCTGACATGCTTAGAAACAACAGCTCTGTTCCAAATTTCCATAGATTTGAAACCCAAACCACCCTCATTTTTAGGGAGATACATATTGACCCAGGCTTCCTTAGCCCCAGATTTCTTAAGATCAGTGCCAGACGAAAAGAAACCTCTCAGCAAACTTTCCACCTCTTTGATAATTCGATTACCTTTTTGGGGATAACAAAGAGTGAAGACCAGTACACTTGCATAGAGAAAAAGCATGGCTCTAATCATCTCAGCCCTCCCAACATAGGACAAATATATATATATTTTTATTTGTGTTACTGGTTATTGCTGAACTACCTACCAAATAAAAGGTTATTGCTGAACTATTGCTCTTATTAATTTTGAACTATTTTTTCCCTCTATACTCTTGAATTGCTGGTTACATTTTTCCCTATAATTCTGAAATACTGTTAAATTACTTGAATTTTTTGTTTATATTGAGTTATCTTTTTTTATTATTATATTTTTTTAATGACAATGTGCTCCTCACTTTGGTGAATCCCTTGCCTCGCCTTGCGCCTAGGCTTCAATAGACCATGGTGTACCTTTTGCCTTGAGTAACATCTAATTCAACACTACATTACCTTTGAAATTGATTCAATTTTGGCATTCAAAGCTGTGTAATCGTCCTTTGTTCTGTATAGGTGCATAAATTCCATATATCTGATGTATGCTTTGGCTGAAATAAAATGCATCCAAGCACACCCTAATGTCTAGGGTTTGCTTCTTGATGGTTCGTTTAGCACATCCAAAATAAATACTAAATTGAATTCTAATTCTGTAGAACAGAGGTAAGTTTAGGTGTCGATTCACAAGGACAATTGTGATATCAAACTAATTTAATTGCTAGGTTCCTAGATTAATTTTGACAAAAAGATTGATGGATGTTAAATTGAAACGAGAATTAAAATAACAATTCAAAATTAAATTAACAATAAATATTAAGGTTGAAAATATGATTTGGGAAAAATCCTAGGGTAATGAATCCGCTGCTAGTTATATAAATAGGATTTAAAGCCAAGAATCGATTATGATAGAATTTGAACCACCCAATGTTTCACAATTACAAGTTTGAAACATTGATTAAGAGTATTGTCGCGTTCAATGTACAGGCACGAATCATCTCAAGCAGTACGAGCCGTTCGCTCTAAACTACGGTAGCAACACGACTCGTCTCTTGTAGCATGACTCGTCTCATGCTTTCAACACGAACACAATGAAAACGAATGTATGGAAAGCATTCAATAATCACAAAATGTAAAATACTTGAAGAGATGAAAAGAAATATTATTAAAAGCTTCTAAAACATCCATACACTTGTTTAAACTATTACACAAATCAAACTCAAGGAATATCCCTATTTACTTGGCTAGGGTTTCATCAAAACCCTAGAAAGAGAAGCCTAGCTGTTCATGGAGTGGAAAGATGAAGAAGAGGTTGAAGCGACCATAGACGCATGACCTTGAAGTCCCAAGTCTTCTACAGTCTTGTTTTGGCCTCTTTGGATGAAAGCCGCATGTGCGGTAATACTTGTCCGCATGTGCGGTGTATGTTTGTTGCTCAAAACTCCGCTTTTTGGCTCGTTTTTCACTTTTTGGCGTGTCCAACCTGATTCAGATAAGATATTTGTAAAATATACCAAGTTATATAAAGATGAGGGTTTAATAAATCTCAATTACTGGCCTCAATGGTGTACAGTCAGCCTCAATCACTTCCCAACTATTTCTTTCATTTTTATGAGTTACTCGGCTGTTTTTTCCCCCCTCTCTTTTGCAGTTACTTTCTATTAATTTTAATTGAACTCTCACAGAATAGGTCTTATTTGTCTAGTTTTAAACTACTCTTACAGAATGGGTCTTATTTATCTACTTTTTTTGTTTGTTTGCTTGCTTGTTAGTAAATCTTTGTAATTCTTGTTTTAATAACAGATAATTCAGGCCCATACTGAAATGCAGCTATATATTGGGCTGGATGTTGATCCTGATGCACTTCAGAAGGCTCAAGCTCAGATCAATACAATATTGCATGGGGATTCTAGTGATTCGACTTCAAAATTGAAAGGACACACCTTTTTGAAGAATTATAGACATATCAAGTTTGTGCTGCGTGAGGTTGATGAGAAACTATTAACCCCCGGAGTTAATGGGATCTTAATGGACCTAGGAATGTCTTCCATGCAGGTTTTGTTTTCTAATACCTGTCAGATGTGAAAATTTACGAGTTGGTGCCATGTCCAGCTGTTGGCCTTCATGACAAAGATGCCTTTGCTTGTTCTTTCTCTTTTCTTGTGTTTTATCTATTTAAATGTTTCATCTGTGTCTCGGGGAGGTGAGGGAAGGGAATGAGTTACTGATATGTGTCGTTGTATTCCCATATGTTTACTGTATTTGGGGTGGATGCAGGTCTTTCAAAACATTATCAACTTGTTTTATTATTAACTTTATAACTAACTTGTTCTCAACTGTCTAGTTGCTAAAATAAAAAATGTTAAATTTTATCATTTTTGTTTAATTCACTTATTGTCTGGGTATAACACAGTTGAGTTGTGGCTTTCTTTTTGCAGTCCAGATGTTCCATCCACATTGAAACGTACGGTTCTCTTTTGATATTTCCCCTGTTTTTGTGCAGGTGAATAATGCTCAAAGGGGGTTCTGTGTACGTAGTAATGGACCACTTGATATGCGAATGAATCTTAGTAGCAGGAATCGTCCATGCTGCTCACGATTCTTCCTCAGAAGCGCGATTCTGCGCTTCTGACTCAAAGTCGTTGAAGAATCGCGATTTTGAGGCAAGAGAAACGCGATCTGATACGAATCTGTCTTCTTCTCAGTCGGAGCTCCATCGTGGGCCATCGCAAGACCTTCACAGGCCATCGCAGACTTCTACCTTCCTCCTCGCTGATCTTCGCGAGTCGCACACAGGCCATCACGACTTCTCTCTCCTCTTCGCTGGTCTTCGCGACGTCTCTCTCTTCGCTGATCTTCGCGAGTCGACTTCTCTCCCTCTCTCTGATCGTCATTTCTCAGATCAAAGATAGATAGATAGATATATATATACGTATATATGTTTTTGTTTTTATAAGTTATATATTTATAAATTATATATATAAATATATGTTTTTATTTATATATTATATATAACTTTTATCAATTATGTTTTTATTTATATATTATATATAACTTTTATAAATTATATATATATCTGTTTTAATTTATATATTATATATTATTTTTATAAATTTATATAAATATATGTTTTTATTTATATATTATATATAACTTTTATAAATTATATATATCTGTTTTAATTTATATATTATATATTATTTTTATAAATTTATGTGTAATTATTTATATATTATATTTATTGAATTAATGTTATTATGTTATTTTTTTTAAGAAAATAACGTAAAATAAATAATTTTTAACAAAAATATTTTAGAATAAATTGATAAAAAAATAATAAAAATATTTTAGAATAAATTAAAAATATTCTAATAAAAGTATATAACTAGAATATTTTAACATATAATTTTTTATACTTCTTATTTATTTATGACATGTAAAGTCCCATAAAAAAATATAACCTTACAATATATTTTTATATATTATTTAAAATATATACAAACGCTCCTAACTAAACGATTCTTGGAATGTCTACGATTCCACGCTCCCGCTCCCGCTCCCGCTCCCGCTCCCGCTCCCGCTCCCGCTTCGTGCAACTAAGGAATGAATCCTCGGGTAAGAGCTATAATATACTTTGTATATTTTATATTTGTATCTACATAATTTTCTAGGTTATCTTCTTTGAGCAAATAGACGACGAAACTGTATATATATATATATTTTTAATCTGCAACAAAAAGAAATTGTATTAGAGACTATGAAGCATGGATACTCCAAAAAGGCTGCATACGAGTATCGGATACGGATACTCGTCCGATATGTGGGGATACAAATCGGATACGGCTAAAAAGTATCCCAATTTAAATATATATATATTTTAAAATTTCGGATATGGCTTGGATATGTGGGAGATACGTTCCTGGTACTTTTTGTCACATCCCAAATCCAGGCATGACCAGCTGTGGCCCACAAGGACTAAGCCCAAGGCACACATAAGCCTAAACACGAACCCAATATCACAAAGAATAAATGTAACAATAGTCTAGAAATAAATAAATCAAAACCCAATCCAGTGACAAGTCACAAGTATGAACGGCAAAACTAACTCTAATCAGTACCATCCAAACAATGGGATATAAATTGCCCACATAACAGAATAATCCTAAATGAACCTCAATAAAAAAACATGCACAAACTTTTAAGGATTATATAATCCTAAAGTTCAACTAGTGCCTTGAACCAAGTACGAAAACTACATGCCACTAGTAACTCAAAAATACTAAAAAGAATAAGAAACTAAGTAACTCCAATCCAAGCTAAATCACACTATTACGGCTCAACCCAACTCACCCTTACTATTAAATAATATCTAAGGTCATGTTCTTCAAGGTTTAAAATTACCCAAGACATGGGTTCAGATTGAAACTTAATTAAAAGTAACTTTAAGATAAAACATAATTTTAAACAAGTTTTCTCAATCCATTCGCTAAATTTGAAAATTAAAAACCCACTCCACGCTATTAGAAAAATTCCAAAACCCTCCAGATATCAACTAATATATCCTAAGTTTCAAACCCAATTGGTTTTAGTTGATTTGCTTATCAAAATAGTTATTTACAATTAATTATATCCAAATAGGTTACTTTCTGCGGCATTTTAAAGAAATTAATGGTTCTCTTAATATACTCGAGCAATGAACGAAAGGCCAAAAATGTAAGAAACTAGATTCGTAACTGGTTCTAATGACGTTGATTTGAAAATTTTCGGATTTATACCCAAAGAGAACAACACTTCCGAAGTTACTATTTTGTACTAATTTCCTCGACAGATTTGAATGCATTAGTTTATATGGATTTTGAATCCCAAAAATTATAAAATAATTCTGGCATGAAATTCAATATTTAATTAAGCTATTGTAAAAATTTTAGTTCAAAATTCATCCGTTTGATATGGTTTCTTGATTTTTAAAGTTTGTGTTTGTGTGCAGAATTTTTAGACTACAATTTACATCGACTACGTTGCACTCTCACAATCCAACCCATTACCACCCAAACACACCTTCAGCCCTTCACTTTGCCAAAGACACACATGCAAGCCTCCAAATAACCTCTGCACACATGCCATACACTGTACATGGGCACATTATTTTTGTTTCTCTCACGGTACTTTAAGAACAACCAAAACAGTGCCAAACGGCACATCACAATAAAGAAATAAGGAAAAAAAATGTAGAAGAAGAGACAACAATTAAAAGATTAGTCTACCATGAAGAATTTGCTATAGATTCTGATGAACCCTAGTGACAACCCAACGCTGCTTCTCTTTCTTTTAATCTCACAGCTAATGCAACATACATTATACTAGGGTTTTGTTTTTCTTTATATATAGAAGGGTAAATTACACTCAACTCTCCTGAGGTTTTTGACAATTATTGGGACTTCCCTTATAATTTCAATAATTGCAGAAACCTCCCTTATTTTTTCTAACATTGTCAAGATTCTCCCCTCCCGTTAATTTAAGCCAAACGATGTTAACTTGGTTGTGCAAATGACCATAATACCCTTTACACTTAATACCCTTTAATTGTAATTTAACTATATATTAAATTATCATTTTATTTCTCACAAATTTTTTTTTTTTTTTTTTTTTTTTTGACTTTGTATTTTTTTTTCCACTATAAGTTTTGAACTTTTATAAGTTAAAAAAAAAAAAAAATCAACTATTAATGAAATTACGAAAGAGTATCCATGTTTCTTATTTGAATTAATTTTGAGATTTAATTTAATAAAAATAATTTAAATGAAAGAAAAAAAGATGGAGATATTAGATTTTAGATGTAATAAATAACAAATTATTTGAGTATTTTTTATTTTCAAATAATTTTTTTCTTCAAGTAAAATTCTATTTTAATTAGATGTAAGACATGATAAATTTAAATATTTTATTATTCTCAAATAATTTCTTTATCTTTCATTTCTTATCATCTAATTTTAATTTATTGTAACGTGATTAGATATTTTTTCACTTTTATATTTATTTTAAAAAATTTTATTATTAAGGTGAGAAATATTGACTTATTTTTTTAATGATAATTAAAATTTGAGAATAATAAAGGATTATGAAAAGATAAAATGATAATTTTTTAAAAATATATTTATGAGGTAACATTTGGTAATTTTTAGAAGTCAATTTTTTTTAGTATAAATATGAAATATTATTATGTTTATTTTTCTTAAAAAAAATTTAATATACAAATATGTTTACAAAAGAACAGAAAAATTCATGTTTCGTAAGTTTCTATAGTATTTGGTGATGCTAGTTAACATTGATGAAAGAGAAAAAACGATGAAAAAAATAGAGAGGAGAACAAATAATAATAATAATAATATATTTTTTTTTATATGGTGTTGCTATTTGCTGTAGTGACACTATGAAAAAATAAATGAGAAAATAAATAGAAAGAAAAATGAAAGAAATAAAATAAAGAAAATGGAAAGAGATATAATTTCTCCAAATATGTATTTTTCATATGGAAAAAAAAAAATCAAATATCTATATGTATTTTTAAATTTTTATTCAAACTATAATTTCTCAAAATAATTATTTATAAAATTTGTCTTTTTAAAAATAAAATATCTTTTATACTTTGTTTTGTAATTTTCAAATAAATGATTGAATTTAATCTAGTATAAGGTTTAATGGTGATTAGTTTATTAGCTCTTTTTTTTTAAGGTAAGGTAATGTTTTTGGTTATTCTACTAGATATATGCTTGTATTAACAATTTAGAATTTTTTTAAATATTGTATTGAATTTAATAATTTTGTTTACTAACATTATTAAAATAATATATGGGTCTTTATTAATTTTTTGTAAAACCTCAGGGGAGGTGAGTGAAATTTACTATTCGAATATATAAGGGCAATCTTGGAATATTTTACTCATAGTACATGACGTTAGCATATTCTGTTAAATAAATTAGTAGAAAATTAACAGTGAGGGAATCTTAATTATAGTTTCAAAAGTAAGGGTGGTTTCTGTAATTATTGAAACTACATGGGAGATCCTTGTAATTGTTAGAAACCTCAGGGGAGGTGAGTGTAATTTACCCTATATATAGTTAACACCCCCCTCTTATTTATTATTATTATTATTGTTATTATTAGCTTTTAAAATTGTGGACTTCCATAACAAATTTATTTGTAGTTTAAAATTAATTAAATTACCGTCCAATGGTATTTAATTTGTACTTTAAGATTGACAAGCAAAATGGTTGAGATTGTAAAATTATTATTATTTAATTATTTATTTTATTTCATATTTGGGTTCTCACATTCTTGGGATACAGTGGGGGCAGAAAACGTAATTTTGAAAACTTTTTGTGGGTCAAACCATAAATAAAAGAAAATCAGATCCTCAAATTGACATATAACCATGAACCAAAATTACCAAAAACCAGTGAGAAGAAAATCCATAAGCTTAAATTGACAAATCGAAGCTGGTTCCTTCTATCTCGATCGACAAATCGAAGAAGTATTGAAGCAAAAATCTGATCGACCATAGCGACAACAAGAAGTTCTCTCTCTCACTCTCATTTTCTCTTTCTCTGTCTCTCTCACTCTTCTCTGTCTCTTGTTCTCTCGCTCTCGTTGTTCTGTTTATCTGTCTCACTCTCTTATGTTTTTTCTCACTCGTTCTCGTTCTTTTTCATTCTTTTTCCCCTACATTGTTTTAATGTTAGTATTTCTTTATCAAGTTTTTAATTTTAGGAACATGAGTTCTTTGGGAAGTTATGGTTCAACAAGTGGATGTAGTATACCAATTGAAGGCTCTTAGTTTAATAGAATTCTCTCTAGTTTTTTAAATTTGCTTTTGGTGTTAGTCTGTATTTTAGTTTTGGATGTTTTATGAATGTTTGAAAACTCCTAGCTTAATAGGAATTCCTTTATTTTTTTATTAATTTGTTTTAGGTTTTATTTTCATGCATATTACATTATTAAAATTATAAAAAATAATTTTTTTACCGAACATATCCCCGTCGTACCTATATCCTCCTACCTTTTTAGATTTTGATGTATCTCCGTATCCATATCGTAACATAGTCATATCCCGTATCCGTATCCATGTTTCCTAGATTAGAGAACTTGCGGAGGGGCTCAATCCTTGAACAACCAAAGAAAAAGAAAGAAAGAAAAAGTAAACAAGAAAAAAGTACAAAAATAGACCTAGATCCCAACTAAAAGCCATGAAACATCCACAAGTACAAATAAAAATTCAAACAAGCGTAAACTTTGCAAAACAAACTTTTCATCATTTGCCATTGATTTCCACTTCCCTCATCCATTCTTTTCCAATAACAACATAATCAATATTTGGATAATTTTCCTTAAACTCCCTCTTGAAATTTTTGTAAAGACAAAAAAAGAACCAACAAATTTCTTTCTCTCATGTTGCCCCCTTAAAGCCTCACTCTTTTTTGAATCGTAATTAATTGAGCATTGCAATGTTTTAATTTCTTTCTAATTCCTAGATGATTTGCCCCTACCCTTCTTCCATTTTTAAATCAATTTGTTCACTTTAGGAAAAGCATGCCATCTAATAATTTATTACTAACTTGTGTGCACCTTTTGATGGGGATCATAAAGGCATTGGATAAAGATTTAGGGATTTATTTTGGCATTGTATTATTTTTAATGAATTTTCTTATTTGATTAAGGTTTTATTGTTTTATTAGGATTTGATTAACTTTAATTTGATTAGAGTTTCCTAGGATATGGCTTTATGTAATAGTTTTTGAGATTTGTTTATTATATAATTTGAATGATTTGAATAATTGATATTGAGATTTGTTTTGGGATTTGTGATACCCAATTTATTCTTCTTCTCCAGTCTTCTTGTTGCTACATCAATTTTGGTATTGGAGCCCAACTTTGATCTATCATTTTGTTTAATCGGCTTGGTTACCTTCTTGGAATGACTTTGTTGATATAACCCAAAAAAAAAAAAAAAAACTTCAGAGGTGGCTGTGAGGAAGGGGAATATAGAGGTAGGTTTGAATGGAGGAAAGGGATGAGGGCAATATAATAAATTTCTTGTAGCATAAGGGTAGTAGTAGGGTCATTTTAATTTTTTGGTTAACATTGTAAATAGATAAACTCTGAAAGAATGTGTAATATGTATATTTCCAAATATGGGGGAAATTTGTATTCTAGTAAAATCTTGGAGGATGTATTTATAATTTACCGCCTTTTTAAATTGCGAATTAAAGGATGCTTTATGCCCCTCTCTCTAATAATTTTATATTTTCAACAAAATATTAAGAAAAAATGATGACTTTATAGAATTAGTGATTAAAACAGGAGCGATGAAAGAAATGCAACGTGCAAATGTTGTATACAGTCCAACAACTATGATACCATGAGAGATATGAAACTATGTTAGATGGACTCGGGCACTGGTGCGGGTGTGGGTGTGTATCTAATGGTTGAACCTATCAAAATTTAAGGGTATGCACACCTGGCAAATAATAGTCATATTTTTAAATTTTAATCTATTATGTGAGATAAAGTTGTATTATATGTAATATACAGTGTCAAAAAGGCAATTTTACTTAAAAAATGTCCGACGGAAAGTATTGGACACTTATCTCATACCTTTGTCCAAAAGTCACGTGTCTGACACAGATATTTGATTTGTTTTGAAGAGTCCATGTAAAATAGATATGTAGTGCTACTATTGAAAAAGGAAGATGTGGACAGTGATGCAAGAGAAAACAAAAAAGAAAGTGATTATGTCTCATCTAAAGAACCTTGTATATATCTTAGGAAAGTCAATTATTAAATTCTCTTGTTTGGCTCACACTCTTTAGTGTTGTAAAACTTTTTTAGTCAATGGTTATAGACCTTATCTGGTTGTGTGAAGTCATGTTATCCTTTGACTCTCTTATCATTTTTATTGTTGCTGCAGAAGAGATGTTGTATCTTGAGCTTCACATGCTTAAAAAAAAAAAAAGTACTAATTCAAGAGTTGTATACTTATGTGTGATTGGTGCAGTTGTTCAAATAATTTGGGTAAGATATGCCTTCAATCTATGCCAAGGGCAATCTCAACAGTATTCGGGACATTTACAATGAGGCCTTTTGAGTGCTAAAAATGCATATGTATGCACATGTGATTAATGCAATAGTTGATGAACAGTCATTCCCTTTTCTTTCCTATGTTTACTATTGCTGACTCAGAAACTTGTCCAATCATCAGTTGCTAAATTCCTGTGACAGTTGCTTTGCTATTTTTAATTTTTTTCATTTTGTTTTTCAAATTTTCTCTCTTTATTTTTCCCCTGTAGCGTACTGTTTCAATGTGATATTATTATGCCCTTTTTCCTCAACTTCTAGCAGCAGAATCTCCATACATTTATCTCAATTAGCTGATTGGAACAGGAATATGACAGGCAAGTCTTAAAGCGGAAGACATACTAAATTCTTGGCCAGATGTTGACGTGGGGAGAATCCTGCGGGAGTATGGGGAGGAAAGCAATTGGCACTCCCTTCGGGATCAAATTGTTAAGGCCCGTCAAAAGGGTGGATTGCATTCTACTGCCGATCTAGTAGATCTTATTCGGAATTCAACTTCCAGGAGGAAAGGTGGGCTTTTGTCTTTTATTTTTATCTTTTTGACTTTGTAGTTTTGTTCTGCCTTTACCTATCCATATATTCCTCGTAATATTTAGATTCTTATTGTAGACATTTTCAAACACGTCATGCTTGCTGCCGCTCATGATGCCCTTCTGGGGTCATTTGACAATAGGCTAAATTAGTCAAAAAGTCAAAAATTCACAAAAAAAGTTAAAAAGCCATACGAAAATGTCAATTTCATTTTTATTCTCTATTTTTTTGCACATTTTTCCGCAAAAGCCAAAAAACCATTCTCAAACACAAGCTTTTTTCACCTCATATTTTGGCTTGTTTTTGTGAAGATGGAAATAAGCAGCTTTTTGGCATATTTCCTCGCTTTTTGGCTTAGTCACAAAATCATTTGGGAAGTGCTAAATAAACAGCTCTTTTGTTTTCTTAAAAATTATTATTATATGTTGTTACATCACTTGTAAAATTGTAAATTTACCATATTACTCATGCATTATTAATGCGTTTTTGTCAAAAGCCATACAAATGAGAGTACTTTGGTAATTTCACTCGCTGGCTTATTTCTCACTTCCTAAATGGATTTTTTGTGAAATAAGCTGGTTTTTGGCTTTTTGGAAATAAGCCAAAAGCTTGCCTTCTTCTTTGTCAGCGAAAAAGTCACTAAAAAGGCCCAAATCAACCCGCTGGATTCTTTGATTGTCTCCATGCATGGGATGGGAATAAGATTTCATTCAGTACATCATTATTTGTCTAGACATCCTACTGCTGTGCTGCTAGCACAAATTGTTATCTACTACATCCAAGATTGATGAATAAATTATGTTATATTTGAATTGCATTCAACAGGAGGGAGGCAAGGCTGGATAAAGACAGCAACACGAGTGTTTCAAGCTCTGAGGATAGCTGTTAATGATGAACTAAACACATTAAAAGAAACGCTTTATACTTGTTTTGATTGCCTTGCACCTGGGGGTAGGCTTGCTGTAATCTCTTTTCACAGTTTGGAGGATAGGATTGTGAAACAAACATTTCTCAACATTATTAACAGCGACAGAGGTGATGAAAACAAAGAAGTGAAATGCACAAGGAGTTTGAAAGAAATCAATGATGACGATGATGATGATGATGACAACGATGATGATAAAGAAGCATGGATTAGACAGTGGATACGAGGATCAAATGGAATAATCCTCACAAAGAGACCCATAACACCATCAGAAGAGGAAGAGAGATTCAACTGCCGGAGTAGGAGTGCTAAACTAAGGGTGATTCAGAAAGTTTGAAGAATAGTTAAAAATTTTAGGTGCAGCCTCCAATTAGCTAAGTGAATTACCTTTTTGTAATTTCCCCAAATCTGAATAACCCTTTGGTTATTCATTCCTTATCCATCCTCATTGTCATTCTCATTGGTATTACTTGGAAGACATCATTACAAATAAGAGCTTATTGAAACTCATACCTTAAACCTAACGCACACTTTTTTGTCGATATCTAATTGACTTCAAATGGTCTTCTCATTCTCTCTAACTGCTGGAATTATTAATGGATAAAATCAATTACGTTCTTCATCTTCAACTCCTAGAAATAGTAAGTGATATTGAAGCATGAATTTCAGAAGCTCTGTAATTTGATGTAGTCAATTTTCTTTATGGAAAATGATATAAAAGTCCACTTTCTATATTCAATGATGTGTAAAAGAGATTATTAATTGATGATTAGAGAAAATATGAGAGAAAGAGAGAGAGATAGAGTTGTAAATATTCTAATAGATTACTACAACATTGGATTTAAAAAAGTGCGTTTAACTTTAGGTTAGAGTAGCACTATTCTTTGTTTATTAATTTTGCCCAATTATTTTTGGTAGGTTTTTGAATTAGAAATTGTATTTGCTGTTGGTAAATATTCTTGCAGAACGATAGACATAAAGCAAAGGCGGGAAAATAAATATGTTTGAATTATTTTGAATAGGGAATCTTCGTATTTAATCACGGGGCAGTTTTGCTATTTATTTGGTACCAGAACACATTTGTCTGTATAGAGGAATATGCTTTTGCAGTGGGATATCTATTGTGGTGAACTTGTTTTTTAGTACCTTGTTTTGTCTCTCCTTTTCAGTCTTTTTTTTTTTGGATTGTTTTGGTATACAATGTTGTACTCCTTAGAAGAGTATCCCGAGAATTACGGGAAGTTCACTCAAATGTGTGTAGATTGTTTTTTGATGTGGCTTATAGAATTGTGGGAAGAGAGGCAACGGTTAGCTTCGGCGAAATTTGTTCATGGGTACGAGGAGTAGAGGGAAAAAATATCAAAGCTAAAGTGTCTGAACAGAAGGGTTAGCAGAGGTAAGAGAATTTGCAGAATTTGTAGGATAAAAGATTTAGAGTGTTTTATAAAAAATGGAAGGAGGAATGAGCAGCCAGTATTGGACTCCTCTTGCGTACCGGAGGTAAAGGACATTGGCGGCCAGTGGATATAAGCGGAGTTACTGTGGTCGTGCACCTTTTAAGGCGGTGTATGTTCGCCAATGGTATGTTTAGAATATTTCTCGATAAACAATTAAGGAACGTTAAATTTGATAATAAAGGTGTGGCGAGATTGCTTAATGGTATTGAGTTGGGTAATAAGAGATGTGACTACCAATCAAATAAGATCGTGGTTAAGGATATAAAATTAATTGAGAATGTTCAATTGGGGCAAGATGTTAAAGACGAAGCTGTGGTCCACTACGTTTTGTTTTTCGTCATAAGTGATAATAGTTCGTCAGATTTTGTCCCCACACCTGATAAGATATTTATTGGAGTTGACGAGGGTAATCCTGAGACCTGGATTGTTGACCCTAACCAGTTCGACCGGTTTCGGATGCTAAAGAAAATGAGATTTAAGCTCGTTGATGGCAAGGGCAAAGAGTACGTTCGTCACGGGATAGAAGTTGTGGACCGGTTCTTCCTAGTTGATGTTTGGACAGACTACAAAGATATACTGTTGGGAAATGTTGGACAAGGATCAACATCACTAGTGTCATCACCACGTCTGCATATATCAATCTTAGACAAACTCAGATGACCTCTGTGTTCATGAATACCAGAACCACTTTTCCCAAAACTTCCTAACAACAAATCTCTTCGTTTCTCCGGTAAATCCATAGACTTAGTCCGTGTCAGAATTGGAATGGCCTTCGTTGGGGCACAATGCCAAACATCAACATTATCATTAATATATTTTTTAGATAACACAACAATTGATGGGGCCCTCATCTGCGCATCTTCTAGTATGTCACTTGTAGAATACTTCAAATACCCCTTCATTTTACAATACTTAATCCCCTTTTTAATATTCGAATTTTCAAGTTGATACTTCACCATCCATGTCACCTGTTTGTCGTTAATTGAACAATAACCATTCCCATAATAGACTAACTCGTATTGACAATCCACAGGAAAAAGAAACCACGTCTGCAGACTATCATTACCATCTAACCTCCTGTCATACACATTTACTCTGACCAACCCACTGGCATTGGGTGCATAAATGGGGGAATATTTTATCAACCTCAATACGCTTTTGTTTGTATCTCAACCTCAACTGGGAAAGTAAATTAGGCAAAGCAAGTTCAATACAACTGAAATCACTTGCTGAAACACTTTCAACAACACTAGTTTTTATATTATCCACCTCTATTCAAAACCTGAACATTACAAATAAAAATACATAAATTATAATCCTAAACAATCTTAAAGTACATTTGACTCCTTAACGTAATTTTGCATTCTTTTCCACTAACAGTGGCAGCTACTAAATATATGGCACCCTTTTGAATACTTCCAACATTTTCCAACAGCGTATCTTTGTAATCCATCCAAACATCAACTGGGAAGAATTGGTTCACAACTTCTGTCCCGTGACGAACGTACTCTTTGTCCTTGCCACCAACAAGCTTGAATCTTATTTTCTTTAGCATCCGAAATCGGTCGGACTGGTCAGGATCAACAATCCAGGTCTCAGGATTACTCTCGCCAACTCCAATAAATATATTGTCAGGTGTGGGGACGAAATCTGACGGACTATTATCACTTATAACGAAAAACAAAACGTGGTGGACCACAGCTTCGTCTTTAGCATCTTGCCCCAATTAAACATTCTCAATTAATTTTATACCCTTAACCATGATCTAGTTTGATTGACAGTCACATCTCTTATTACCTAACTCAATACCATTAAGCAATCTTGCCACACCTTTATTATCAAATTTAACGTCCCTTAATTGTTCATTGTACAGCTGCAACTTCCTTACTCCCTCTTAGTCTTCTTAATATATCGAGGAATATTCTGAACGTACCGTCGGCGAACATACACCGCCTTAAAAGGTGCACGACCATGGTAACTCCGCTTATATCCACTGGCCGCTGGTGTCCTTTACCTCCGGTACGCAAGGGGAGTCCGATACTGGCTGCTCATTCCTCCTTCCATTTTTTTATAAAACACTCAAAATCTTTTTTCCTACAAATTCTGCAGATTCTCTTACCTCTGCTAACCCTTCTGTTCAGACACCTTAGCTTTGATATTTTTTCCATCTACTCTTCGTACCCACAAACAAACTTCGTCGGAGCTGACCGCCGCCTCTCTTCCCACAGTCCTATTTGCCACGTCAAAAAATGATCTACACACATTTGAGTGAACTGCCTGTAATTCTCGGGATACTCTTCTAAGGAGTACAATATTGTATACCAAAATAACCAACAAAAACAAAAGACTGAAAAGAAGGGACGAAATAAGGTACTGGAAAATAATTTCACCACAATAGCTATTCCACTGCAAAAGCATATTCCTCTATTCTATCAAATGTGTTCTAAGACCAAATAAATAGCAAGACTGTCCCGTGATTAAGTACGAAGATTCCCTATTCAAAATAATTCAAACACATTTATTTTCCCGCCTTTGCTTTATGTCTATCATTTTGCAAGAATATTTACTTTACAAACACGTAAACCACTAGAAAAGTGACATGTGTATAGCACTGTTTGGCAAATGAATCAAAATTACTCACACCACTCACACTTGGGCCTGGGTGTGACTTCCTTTTAACCCCATCCATACACGTATCCATAAGTACAAAAATGGACGGCCCAGATCAGCGGGAGGGGGAGGGGGTGTTGGTAATATCAATACAGCGCCCCCCGGTCACGCCCCTCACACCATTCACACCGGGGTTTTTTAACCAATACGGAGGCCTTGTACTATGCACAAATGTGCATATGCCCAATAATGCTTTTGATTCGAAAATTTATTCTATTTTATTTTATTTTTGATGCATTTGTCATCTTAGTTAACATATTTAGGGGGCTGATAATATCACAATCCTTGATTTAAAAAATAATAAATAAATAAAAATTGACCTCGCCTGCTATGGAGCCTTTAGGTAAATATAGTTTTTTTTTTTTTTTTTTTTTTAAGGGTTTTTCACATGAGGTCCTATATGTAAAACTTATATACTATGGCCCCAATCATATTTTATTATGGGGTTGCTATTAACTTTAAAATAATTTCTTAGGACCTTCGATTGCTTTGAACTCCTATAAAACCCTCCAATTTTTCACTCTTTACTTTCATTCACTGTAGTTCGAGGCATTGTTCCAAAATTGGAAGCCATTTATCAAGTTCAAAGCATCGTCGCCCTTCCAAACTTGAGATTTTTCTGTGAATCTTGTTTTGGGGATTTTTTTTTTGTGGTATAAATGTAGTTAGTTTTAGGGTTTCAAAAAGTGTTTTCGTTGTTTTTTAAGGTAAGTTTTGAATATTTCTTCTGAAAAAATGGTTTGCCAAAGAATTGTCGATTTAATTGACAAAAGGGCAAATTCGTTCTGTTTGGATATTTCCTGCAGAGCGAAATATTTTTTTTTTGGATACCTTCTGCTGAACATTTTAAACTGTTTCGGTACTATGTAGTAGAACAAAATGGACTATTTCAGTGTTGTATAGTGCCTAATACATTGTGTGTGTCTCATCTTTACAGAGTTAATGGATGTTTGGAAACTTTCGCGTTTGAGCAAAAGCATCCGTAATGCACAACCTGAACATGATGTTAGTGATGATGAACATGAGGCAAATGAAATGTAGGACGATCACACATAGATGCCTAATTATAACGACCTCGAGGACATTGCTGATAATGAACATCTACAACTTTGTATTAAATCAATAATTAACAAATGCACATAAATAATCGATAAAGCAAATAATTGTTTTGTTTTTTAAAAAGTTATTTACTAAAGGAGTACATTATCTTTGTGGGTGACAAATTCATTAGTATAAATGTGACGACCCTAACATGCATATCATTATGTGAAATTTGAATGTTTAAATGTGTGATATGTGTTTAATTTGTATTTATCTATTTGAATAATGAAATATCTATTAGAATGTCTGTTTTGAATCAGAAATTGAAAGTTTAGGTGACTTTAGAAATCGAAATTGTTAACTTTAATTAGTTTCACTCAATATTTAGAACTTTTTGGAAAGTTCAATTAAAATTTGACTTGGATAAGATAATTAGAAACAATCAATTAGATATAAGTTAGATTAATAAATCTTAAACTTGTTTAATTAGCCTAATCTAATTTTACTTATATATATATATATAAGTTATGTGAGAGAGAGAAAGAGAGAGAGAGAGAGTTTGAACTCATTCTTGAGTATTTTGCTGGGGAATTTTATGGAGTGAGAGAGAGTTCAAGTTCTAGAGAGAGAACGACTTGAATTTGTAGAATTGAAAGGAAAATCTTAAGATTTTGCAAGAATTCATCAAGTTAAAGACTATAGGTATGAAATTGAAGCCTAATTCATATAGATAATCCATCCATCTAATGTATTCATGAAGTATTTGAGATCAATTGCATGTAATTTGAAAGAATTAGCTTAAAGATGATGACAAATGAATTAGACATACATGCATGCATAATTATGTAATGTTTCTTCAAGTTGAGCATGATTTTTGTTACTTATGTTGAATTCGGGAGTTGAGTTACACATGCATCATTGATTTCTAAAGTTTTGAAGGTTTTACTTAATGAATTTATGAGTCAAGTTCATAATTTGAAAAACAAGAAGAAAAGAGTCTGAAAATCTTGCATGCATGGAATTTTTAATTTCAAATTTGTTAAATTGATGAAGTTTTGAGAAATAGAATTATGAATGATCATGTATATGAGTTTTCTATAGAGTTTTTTTGATTTTGAGCAGGTCATGCTAGACCCTAGTTTGAATTTGCTTTTGGACCATTTTTCATTAAGTTTTGAAAAACCAGAATTTGGCCTCATCGTTCGAGCGATGAAGTTACCACTTGAGTGCACATTGTGAGCATTCAGTATTTTTGTAGAGCTTTGCTAATAGCATGAGCGACCAAGAGTCCGCTCGAGCTAACTCAGTTTTTCCTTGCATTCCGCTCAAGCGATCAAGTCTTCGCTCGAGCCTACATTGAGACCATCTTGTACTTCTGTAGACCATGCAGACTGCTCGAGCGATCAATGGTCCGCTCGAGCAAACACCCTGTTTTCAGCAAATTTTGAAGAATACTCTCATGTGCAGATTTTGACTCTCATATTCTTTCGAGTATCCTTAGACATTGTTTAAGCTTCATTAAGAAAATAATGAGTTAGAAACTGTGATAACCCAAACTGTATTATGCTTAATTATGCATGTGATTATGTGTATGATATGAATTTGTATGTTTAAGTGTGTGCACTATGTATTTTGGAGTTATATCTATTGAA
This sequence comes from Camellia granthamiana, assembly GCA_036172215.1. Lineage (NCBI taxonomy): Eukaryota > Viridiplantae > Streptophyta > Magnoliopsida > Ericales > Theaceae > Camellia > Camellia granthamiana. Next base: position 75,519,571 of record CM069913.1, on the reverse strand, counting down.
TGTAGGAATATTTGTTGCAGTTACAACGTTCAACTAATATTGAAAGCCTTAAGGCGCCAGAAACCAAAACCGAATTTATATCTGTGTTTGGCATGATTTTTAGAGCCTACTGTGAAATTTTATAAAATTACAATTCGTAATGATTTAATTAAGTTAATTAGCCTAAGTTGTATATACGTATATAGCTATCTTGAGATCATCTCATTTGCTAGAGAGAGAGGAAGAGGAGAAGCTAGGGATTTAGAAGAGATTCAAGGGGCGATTTGAGCAAAGGTATGGAAATTTATTTAGAATCTTTGTAAATAACTCATCTTTTACTTGAAATCAAGAGGAATTTGAAGATTCAACACTAATATGAGTTAGGGTTTTGGGATGTGTAATTGTTTGAACTAAATTCAAGAAATGGAACCTTAATCTCTTTAACCTTGTTTGATTTGAGTTCAATCTTGTGAATGATTCATGAAATAAGCTCTAGATTGTTCATACAACAAAGATTTGTTGAAAGATCATCCATGTTTATATGTATTTTGAGCTTGATTATGTAATTCATGAATGTATGAAAAAGATGTGACCTTGATTTTGTCATTGAAGCAAGATTGATGTGTTTAAGTTTTAATTACACTTGAATCAAGTTAGTATATCATGTTTTTGAGTTAGTTTTGCATGAATTTGGGCTTGAAAAGGAGTATGGAAGATTACACTTTGTGTCATTTTTGGACTGGGCTGAGTTACCCAGAACCACACGTGCGTCTAGGAGTCTCGCACGTATGGAACAGAAGGTGAAATAGGAGCTTGACTTTTTCTTTAATTGCACGTGTGGCTGCATGTGCGACACCTTCTGTATGTGCGGTGGGGGGCTTCCGCACGTACGGAAAACATGGGGAAAATCTATCTTTTTTTTGTTAACTTCTCCGACCCTCTAAATTTGTTTATGAGCATGTTTTGACCCTTCGCAATGCCTAAAGATGAATAGAAAACAAACGAATCGTAAAGCGAATAAATAAAGGGAAAGGCTAAGAATTGAATGTGTTATGTTGTGTAGGTCACCTACCAGAAGGACCGCCGCATAAAGATATGTTCTCAATTACTTAGTTTGATCTGTGAACGGTGATTTATTCCGCTATTGTGTTTGATCGAAATGAATGGGTTTTATGAACGTTATATGACATATGCAATGTGGACCTAAGGTCGCTCCGTTATATTATGATATGTTTAGGCCCGAGGCTGTTTTGTGGGCCCAAGGCCGTTCTGTTAATGATGTGATAACATATGATTGGACCTGAGGTCATTCTGAACAGCTATTAATATGTGGGCTTGAGGCCATTCTTTTATATGATGGGCCTAAGGCCGTTCTACACTATGTTGGGCCTGAGGGCATTCCGTAATGTAATTATGAATATTGTGGAAAACTTATGCTCATTCCTTTAAACGTCTTTACTATATTATTGCTCATTGAGCTTCGATCACTCTATATTATGTATATATATGTAGGTGATCAGTAGCATGGAGCCCAACCTTAGAGTTTGCTTCAGGAGTTATTTTATGAACTTGTTGGTCGAGTTTCCAAGATGGAACTTTTGTCTTTGACTCACATTCTGATATGACTTTTGTTTTGATTTTTCTATAATGGTCTTGGGATATGTAAACCATATGTATGGAGCTTATTGTACATAAGTTTTATATGGGTAAGTGAATGTGTGAATGTGCTATGAGATAAGCAAAGTATGTTCCTTTTTGATCATATTGGCATAGCTCAATGGACTTCTTCATTTGTGATATGCTTCCGCTTATGGCCCCATTATTCTAATTATTTTGCATGTTTGTATGAGGCCGTAGGTAATCAAGTCATTACTGGCCGGTTATGGTCTAAACCTCTAGGGGCGGGTTTGGGTCATGACAGAAACCCACCTAAGGATTTGGATTAAAGAGAAGGCATTTGTTTGAATGGTGCGTTTCAATGTGTGTTTGTTATGTGTTTTTGTGTAGGTTGGACACCCGAAGTCTACCATTATTCAAGCCCACAGTGAGTAATATCTATATAAAGATATGTTTGAAATGTGTTTCGAAAATTGTTACATGAATAGTATTATGAAATCTTATTTTATATGAATGAATGATGATCCTTTTTGTTAAATGTATTCGTGGCATCTTTTAGTGAGGCCCTGCCTAGGGGATATAATACCATGGCTCTTCGATTATTGGATTTACAGAGATCTCTGATGTTAGACCCGAGTGGTTCCTTTGTTAGACCTTGATGGCCCTTTGTTAGATCTTTATGGTCTCTTCGATAGACCTTGATGGTCCCTTTGCTTAGACCATGATGGTCCCTTTGAATTAGGCTTTTTGTCCCCTTTGTTACTCTATTGGATGTTACCATATATAATGCTTTGACAATGGATTTTGTTATGGCAAATGCTTTGTTTGAATTCGTTATATGATTCATTTTGGAATAGAAGACATGTTTTAAATATGTTAGACTTTATTCATTAACCTCTTTATTTTGGTATTACTCATTGGGCTTTAGCTCACCCCCTTCCCTTATATATATGTAGGAAAGCATTTGGATGGTCAAGCTTAGAGTTGCTTCTGGGGGTCCGCCTTTTTGTCAAGCCAATTGTGGAGTGCCTCCGTGTTGAGGTGTTTGCTTGTTCTCAAGAGGAGTCAGGCTTTTGTTAATCTTTTTGTTTAGTTTTTGTTTTGTAAGATGGGCATGTTTGTATGTATAAATGTTGAAGTTTAAACTTATTGTAAATATTATGGGTTGTGGATGACATGTTTATATATATTGAAGTTCATCATGTAAGCACAACTTAATGGACTTGTTTTATTATCGTTGAATGTTTCTGCTAAGCCCCATTTATTAATAAATGATTTTCTTTTATCTTTGAGGCCATAGGTAATCTATGATTACTAGCCTGTCATGATCTCTAGGGGCGGGTTTGGGTCGTGACAATAAATGACAAAATCAGAACAACCCTTGCTACATTGAAGCATCACTCTAAAAAATCATACATTAATGATCTTTTTTTTGGGCTAAATTAGTTACAAAATAAAATAATGAAATATAAATGTTTACAAGGGCCATGTCCTAGGTTACTACAATGCCATACAATTTGCAACGCCACCCCCTTAAATTAGGGGCTAACAAAACAAAAACATAGATCCTAACGTAATTTGTTGCCAATGTATTTTAGCCTCTAGTTGCTTCTACCATTAAGAATGCAGACAAAGAAACTATGAGCTATACATTGGGGATACATTGGCAATACCATAAAGAATACTAACAAAGAAACCAAAATTACTCTTTTAAACATAGTCCATCCAAACAAGAATGTAAGAAACTATAATCATTTATTTTCTTTTGTCTCCTAAGTGAGAAATTCTAATAATTTCTTTTTCTCATCTCTTAATCCAAATAGAGTATTAAGGTTAGCATGTGGTAATTTTATAAACAATTAGTAATTAAATTTTTAATTGCAAATAGTATAATTATGATTATATATATTATTTTATGCCACATCAATGCCATGTCACACATCACATCAACCTGGCTAGTCACTCAGGGACACTTTGGAGGATGTGTAGGATCTCTTGGAGGGTATTTGATGTACTTGACAGTTCACCCTCTCGTCTTATTCACAAAATGTGCAGTGTGAGGTTCAACATCTAGCAAATCTGTAGAAAATCCACCAATCAAGCGAAATGCCAAATAAGGATCACATTACTAGATTTAGAGTTGTAACCTAATCTTTTTGGAAAAACTAAGAAACCCTGACTCCTACTAATGTAGGCTATTGCCTGTGACAACTAGATAGTTTGATTTCGGAGTTTAGGTATGAGAGGGAAAGGTCATGAATTGAGCACCCTTGCTCACCTGATCTAAGATCAGCCTCTACTAAATCTTAATATGAGATTCATTGCTAAGATATCTCCATATTCCGATTATTAATGCTAACCTTATTACGTGGGACATACAAGTATAGACCAAATCACTTACTTTGGAATATTTCAATCTCCTACATTTTGAAACGGGTTTTGAAAATGATAACCTCAAGCAAAAGGAAGATAACTCATATGCAAAGATATTGAAACAATTCTAAGTTACGCAAAATGACCTCCAAACAATAAGCAAACATAGAGGTCTCTCAAGTAAGCACAAAGTCTCATGGTAACATGCTGGATGTATTAAAAAGAAAGAATGCACAAAACGGGATGCAAAGATAGAAAGGAAGCTCACCAGTACTCCTCAACATCAAGCCAAGTGCAAAAAGGGTTAGAAAACATGTATGATCCTATATGTGAGAATTTAAAATGCGGGATGTGAAGAAAAGAAAAGACTTATCTAGTACTCATCACCATCAAGCCAAGTGCAAAAAAAGGGTTACAGAATATGCATGATCCTAGATGCAAATATCTAAAAAAATGCAACGATACTCATAAAATGAATCCTATAAGGCTAGTTGCCACTAGAATGTCATGTGAATAATCTCAAGCATAGGAATACGCACAATCCACATAGTATCAACATCTAATAAAATATAATGAACTAGACCCTAATGCATGAACTAGCCTATGATCATAAGTAAGAAAAGAAAATGAAAAAAAAGAATGAAAGAAAAGAAAGATATATGAGAGAGAGAAAAGAAAGAAATACATAAGACAACTAATAATAATAAGAATCGTAAGTAATAAAGGAAGGAGAGAGAGAGAGAGAGAGAGAGAGAGAGAGAGAGAGAGAGAGAGAGAGAATCAAAAGCATAATGCAAGAAAGAGAAGCAAATAAGAGAAAAGGACTAAAGAATAAAGAATAAACAAAGGAAAAAAAAGGTGTGAATTCGTGGCATGAATCTATCCCAAAATCCATGGAAAGGGGCATGAAGCAAAGCAAAAGGCCTTAATCCATGAAATATAACCAAATAGGATAAATCTAAGCCAAAGCTTGGGAAACAAAAGGGAACAAACGAAGAAAATGATAGAAATCTATGCCTCTATGAAAAACACCCAATTCCATAGGGTAAAAGGGTGTAAAAGGGTAGATTCCAACCATTTTCAAAGAGAAGAACTCAAAAGAAGCTAATCTATCAAAGATAAAGACAACATAATATTTAAAGAAAATGGAAAAATCTCCTTTTCCTATTCATGAAGATGAGCATAAATGCTCAAATCCATATAATTGTTACACTTCGTACTTCTTCGACTAGTGGGGTTGCTCTTTACACTTTTATTATTATGCCCGGATCCTCTTCAATTCATTTAAAGTATTGATTAGGGTGGTATCATAATGGTAAAGTAAGATTGAACCAAAAACATTGATTCAGATAATTGTTCCATGAGCAGTCTTCACTCTTTTACCTTTTTCTCTCTCCACACTTTGAATTTGGATATGAGCATAGAACCATTGGAAATCTTGTTTCTGGAGCTTCGATTTGGATACAAGAACAACCTAAAATGGAGTCCGGACGAGGGAGTTATGCTCGTTTGAAATTTGAGTACTTATATTGGAAGCAAGTTCACTAGAGTGAACTTTTGACCGATCGAGTGGTTTGTGCGGAATTCTGAGATTCTGGGAGCTTAATTTCACCGCTCGAGTGGTCTATTTGAAATTAGGCACTTTAAAGTCCCTTTTTGGCCCAAACTTATCACTATTTCTTCCTCTCTTCTCTCCCTTTCCTCCAAACCCGAAACCCTAGACCTCCAAACCTTGATTTCATCTATTTTTCACCAAGAATCCACCATAGATCTTGCATTAAAGATGAAGAACAAGTGAAGACCGACTGGATTTTGGATTTTTTGAAGGAATCTTCTTGATCTAACTTCTCTACTTTTATCTTTGAGGTAGGATTACTTTTAATCTTGTATCTCTTTATTTTGAGAATGTTTATTGGTGCTATTATGACATTGATGCTATAATTTAAAGTTTGAGTTTACAAAATTGGGGTTTGTTTCAAAAATGGAATTTTCTCTACATTTTGTTAAGATTTCTATTAATGGCTATGGATTATGAAGATTTTAGTTGGGAAATAACATTTAACATGATTTAGGGGTAAAAGCCCCAAATTGATGAAAACCTAGTTGTAAAATTTGGAAAAAAGATGAAATTGATTTTTAATTCTTTAAAATTAATGAATGGAATGATGATATTTTGAATATGTAATGATTGAGACTTGTGAAATTGAAGCTTCTTGAGATTTTTCTTGAATTATGATTATTGTCCTTCATTAATCTATTAAATTACTAGAGTGGTGTATATTACCCTTTATCTAAAGAATGTATGAATACTTGGAAATCTTAGAAATGTTGTTTAAGGGGGTGGTAAATAGCATGTGAGTCCAGGTAGGGAGTTGATTTTTGGAAAGAGTTGTATGTTGTTGGTACCCACATAGGGGGAAGTTTAGGTGCCCAATTGCCCTGTCTTGAGCTTATTGCCGGACGAATATGGAAAAATGTTTTTTTGGGTGTCCACTGATCCTGTCGTATTGTAGTCAATAAAAGTGAAAAAACAGATGATTAAGCCCATTTCTTGCCGTATTAATAGCCGGCAAATATGGGGATATTTTGGATATAAATCTATATATATGTATGTATTGGAACTTTCTTTAGGGACTTCATGGCGTATTTACTCCTTGGTGTTGAAATGTGATTTTTCATGAAAATGATAATATCTAAGTTTCGTTGCTTAAACCTTTAACATGAGTTGAACAAGAAAATGTTCTGCTTGTGATAATTCCATATGGATTTTTGAATAATTAGATACTTTGTTAAAAGTATTTTTGCGGGGCATCTACCTCATTTCTGTCTAATAATTTTAGGAATCGGTGATGTGCAACCACCCCTATGAGATGGAAGTGGACTCTTTTGTTTTGTTGGGGCACGAAGGCTCATGGATGTGTTATGTGGAAGCTCCGGGTGTCACGACCCCATTCCGTCCCTAGTAGAATGGTGCCATGATGGCCAGTAATTCGTAATTACCCAAGGCCAAATCGCAAGGATTCACACACAAACAGAGTATACATATGGGGCTTACAAGTGCAGAAGCAAATAAATTTAAAACTAAGTAGTCCATAAGAGCTGTGCATGAGCTAAATAGAATGACATACACATCATGGTTTTACATCTTAGATACAAAGAAAATGAAGTACAAATTACATCTTGACCAAAAGGCTTCTCAAGCCGTCAAATACAAATACAAGGAAATATAAGCTAAGAAGCATGATCTTCAAGATGCTACAAAATGCGAATCCAAATCAAGTTGCAAAGCACATCTAGGCGTCACCGCCATCCTGCTCATCACCTACATATATATAGAGATGGTGAGCTTGGATACTCAGTGAATGGTATAAATAATAGAGAGGTTTGCATGACTGATATTCAAGATCTTTAACAAAACAATACATAACATATCTAGTATAAAATCAAGGGATGAACCAAGTCCATCCATCGAATCTTTCAAAGCCTCAAGGGATGCTTACTAGCATCAATATAGTACAAGGGATGACATTCCCGAAAAACAAGCCCACGCGGAAAACCGTCGGTGGCAAGGCAAGGCAAGGCAAAACAAGGGAGATATCTCAAAGCAATGGTGCCGTTGCATTATAGTCCATTGGCACTAAGGACTTGTGCTACAAATGCTTAGAGTCCCCTAGCACATACGGACTTCCAAAACAATAGTGCAGTTGCATTATAGTCCCCTAGCACTAAGGACTTGTGCTACAAATGCTTAGAGTCCCCTAGCACATACGGACTTCCAGAAATGTCATCAAAACAAGATAATACTTATTGCAACTAGGAATAATCATTCATGCTTACAAATACTTTCCGAACGAAGCAAAACAAAGTTTTATCAAAGCTTTATAACATAACTTTATTAAAAATACCACTCACATAGTTCTTCAAACGTCGGCGTCAAGGCAAGTCCAAGTCCTACGAACACATGGCAAAGTCTATTGAATGCACTTTCAAACAAGCTTCACATGCATACAGATGATCTCGGCATTCTTCAAAAACTAAGTCAAATCAAAACAAAACACTGTTTCTCATTTCGGGAAAACATGCTGGGCACCAACCAGGTCTTGGCCGAGGTCCCACACCTTTTCGCCGAGGTGTGGTCCCGACAGTCACATTCGAAAGCAAAGTCGGGAAAATTTGGGTTTCCCTTTGAAGAACATGAAGAACATGAAGATGGAGAAGATGAAGAACATGCATGCTTAACTCACAACTTGTTATTACAAAATCTGAGATTTCATGCTATGAGTTCGAAAACATGGACCTGGGTACCCATACTTGTAGATCTTATGAAAACAAACACAAAAACATGGTTCTCGATACAAACTTTCGGATCAAAACAAGACTTTTCTTCAAGAACACATGAACACTATCTTCTCTTTCTAAAACCAACTTTAAATCGATGCATGGCATGCAGAACAGGTTCGATCATGCAATGCAGCTAGATGATCAATAAGAACAACAAGAGTAGATTAAGATTCTAACCTCAAAACTCGAATCTAACGGTTTAAACTTCAACGATCAAGCTTGGAAGTCTTCTTTCTCACTCAAAAACTTCTCCTTCTTCTTCCTAGAGCCTCTCTCTCTAAAAGACAAGATTTGATACAAAATGATATGTCTTCTCGACAGTCACTGACTTAACCCTCTACAGGGGCACGTGGCGACGGTTGGTTGGCTCTACTAAAAAAGGTGACTGACTGAAAAGACAAGACTATGACAAAGTGTGTTTAACAAGCTAGACGGTAAGGCACTCCGGCAGATAATGATCTCGGCTAGGAAGGACAACACTTGGCCAAGCTGTGCCACACCTCGGCCTAGATGTGCCACACCTCGGTCTAGGTCATACCAGTCCAGGAACAAGATCACTTGGGTTCAAGGATAACATCTTGGCCTAGATAATACACATCTCGGCCTTGGTGATGAACGCCTCGGCCTAGATAATGACATCTCGGCCAATATGTCAGGGTGCGAATGGAGGTCAACCAAAGAGATTCCAAGATGGTTCTAGGTGTAAGAGTATCAAAGGAGCGACCTAGGCTTAAGATGACCTCGGCTAAAACTTACACCAAGCAAGGAACAAATCATGCACAACATTTAAGCAGAACAAGACAAGATTTACAATGCAAGCTTAATCAAGACAAAAATCATACAAAGCATGTGAGCATGACTAAAATGAAGTGAGGGCTGTTACACCGGGCATATGTGTTTTGGAACTGTGTGTCCATTTGTTGTAAACAAGGCCTTGCCTAGATGTTTGTACGCCATCAAGGCATTATTATTTTTATTCTCTAGTTTCTCAAACTATGTAAATGTTGTTATTACTAAGAAAAGAATACAAAAATTTGAAATATTTGATATGTAGTTCATTGGAAAAGAGGACTTTTGTGATTAATGTTATTGTTTGGTTTGGAAAGATTTCGAATTAATCTTGTTATGAGAAATGTTTTAATGTAATTAATTTGAGGGCATTAGAAATTGGTATTAGAGCTAACTAGGTTTGAATACTTTGAGCTTATGGGATGTGGCTTTTACCACAATGGGTTTATCATGCTAGAAAGGGACGTTAGTTTACCTTGTATGCTTATATGGGTATAGGGTTAAGCTTTTAGGATACAACTTGTGCCTCTTTCATTCATTGAATTCCTTTCGGAAAGGCACTTGATAATGCTTTTTTCCACTTGGAAGTCTTTGAGCACCGTGGTACGAGTTGATATCTTAGACGAGTGATCCATATGAGATCTATGTGACTATGCGCTTACATGGTTTGCCTTATGTGGTGTAGATATATGTCTAGGTGTATGTTTAACTCGTGTGCGACGTGTGGGAAACTTGTGCAGAGTATTAAACAGTGAGTTAATTTTGTCTTGACCTTGAGGATGTTTCTCCCAAGAAAAAGGGGTAGGATAGACTACAAGGGCCAGACTGATGGTTCAAGATGATTTAGAATTTACATTGGATCATAAGCTAAATAATTTTGTAGAATTGTGTGTGTAAGTGTGACCTTCAAATGGTGGAGACTATGATGCACAACAAATGGTTTGTCATTATGAGGAGTAGCTATTTCTGAAGTCTTATATCAAATTATGGAAGTGAGCTATATAAAGGATTTTGGAGGTAGAGCGAGTTAGAAATTAGACTAGTTGTGGTAGTACAGTGTTGAGGCTTTAATGATAAGTGAGGTGACTTAAAAGTAAAATGTCTTAGAGTGATGATGTCAAAATAAGTAAAGCTAGTTCTAAATTTCTTTGGGATGGACTAAGTTAATTGTGGTTGGATTGCTCTAATTGTTTGATTGACTATTTATGAGCATTGTGTTGGGTCTTAGGCCAATTATCTTGGTATGTATTTAGAAATAGGTGTGGTCTTAACATTAAAGAAATTGTAAAGTGTAGTAAGAGATGTGTTTTTCAGAGGGTTTATCTAGTTTAGAATCTTGTAACAAGTTCTAACGAAGTAGGTAAATAATTTTGGGATGAGAATGAATTTAATTTTAGTTGCATTGTGTGATTAAATTTCTAGTGATGGAAAATAATGACCTATGAAATTGTGTTATGAGTATTGAAAGTAAGGATATGTAGGCTAGTTTTGAATGCCATTGGGACTAGTAGGGTAAATTATTTTGGAGTTGTTGTTGATGTACTTGAGTGTAGTAGATGGGTGCTTACCAAGATGATAAGTAATTGTGTTAACAAATTAGTGTTCTTAGAGAAACTGTTTTTAGATGAAATTGTGAGAATGTTATGATTCAATAGAGATTGTGACTAGTTGCTTTAGGATAGTTGATGTGACTGTAATTTGAACATGTAAATTTGTGATTGACAAGAAGAATTAATGTTAATTTTTAAAGTTACCCTTAGCCAAAAGTTACAAACTGTGAAGACCAAAGATATACATGAGTATTCTGAGTTAAGTTCGGTGTGTGTAATGACAATGTGGTTCAAGAAAGTAAAATGGAGGTTTATTTTGTATCCCTTATCCTTTGACCATAAGTTGTCCTGTATCCTTGATGTGAAATTTGTGATTCCCTTGTATTGGTCCTTTGTTTCCCTATAAGGGTGGTGAGAATTTTGTTGTTGATATATTATTCTGGTACTGTCAGTGAGTTTAAGTTGGGTGTACTTGAGCTTAAGTGAAATTAAGAAGTGTTTAGTTTTACTTGATAGATGTCGATTTCTTATTTTAATTTTATTCCATCGTGTTTTGTAGTGAAATTATTTTAGAAGAAGTTATTTAGCAGACCCCTTGTCGGGGAATAAATTGGTACGAAGTACTTTTGTTAATTTATTAGTCATGAAAATTATTTTGGAATGATCGTTGTTGATAGAGAAAATCTCTTAGAGTGAATAAATGGCATTATAGCTTGTGGTAGTATCTTTAGAGTTTGAGTACGAGTGAGCTGACTAGAGACTTCGGAGGAAATTTCAAAATAACTATAACTATGAGTATTTGTTGGTGTAACATTTTGCCTTGAGTTGCGTAGGCTTTTGTGGCAGGTTTGATATGGTAGTTGGTGTCGTTGTTTTGTGACATGAGCAGTTGCGAGAATTAGATTTTATTTTCATTTTGATAAGTTGCAGTGAATAACTTCCCACGTTAAATTATTTTTCAAGAGTGGAGCAACTTTAGTTATGATTGGATTGAAGTACTGAAAATATGATTTTGTTCGAATTTTGTATTAGAGGCGTAGTATTATTTTGGTGAGAGATATATATTGAATTTCGTTTGGAGAGATTTTATTGTAATATGAGATTAATTTATTTATTAATAATATAAATATTTGTTATTGAATTCAGGTTGATTTTGTGGGACATCATAATATTAGTGCTGTATGGAGTCGTGTTACAGCTTCAGAATTAGTATTATGGTTTTTGATTCCAAGGAATGTAGTGTGTTGTGCGAGTATAGGTAGGTGATGCAAGTGTCGAAGGTTTCCTTAGGTAGTGTGTTAATTATTGTTGTAGCATTAGGAGAGGTTGACAGGGAATCACCTCAGAACTTATCTAAATTCTAGAAATGAGGTGTGTGGATGGAAATTGATTCTTTGGTGAGTGTGTGTCAGTCAACAGAGTGACAAGTCGTGCAAATTGCTTGGTAATTGTTTGTAGTTGGTCGCTTGTGATCCCCAAGATGGGGTAGTTGCAAAAAATTATTTTTGTGAGGTTGAAATTTGTAACGATAGTTGTGGGGGAATACGACTTCCCAAGATTATTAGCAAAACTTATCCGTTTGTTTTATTTAACCTTAATACTATTATATTGAATTGTTCTTGCCTGTATGATTGTGATGGAGTTGTGACATCGCTGTGCTAGTGATGGGATCATTGGTTAGATGATGTTTGGGAGTCACCGATTGAAATATGTTTGAGAACAGAGTTTTCTTATTGGGTATGACCTTATTTTTGCCAGAATTGAGAATTTATTGTTATGGATAAACTAGTGAGTAAAAGAGAAATAGTCATTAAGAGGGCGTATCGAATCTTATGATGTGTATAACCCTTAATTATTTCAGAAATATATATAGATTTCTTTTGAAACCCTTCACTTTTACAATTCACTTGTATGTACCTAAAATAAATTTTTTTTGGGGTTTTTTTTTGGTTTTTTTTTTATTATAAAACTTTCTACCAAGAATAATCTCTTTTAATTGCAAAAGTCATAAAATATTTTTGGGTGTTTTGGTTCTTAAGTATTTCAAAAATGCAATCGAGTAATGTGTAGGCATAGAATACTAGATGTGTTGTAAGAACGTAGTTCGTGGTGTTTTGATTTTGTTAGGTTGTGTTTCATCGAAGGCCATGATTGGCGGATGGAACTCTTATTAGAACCTTTTCTTCCTCATAAGAGGGGGTTGAGGACTTATGAAGTGGTGTGAGGTAATCGTTTGAAAATCTAGTTGCCGAGCAATCGATAGTTGTTTCTTAGGGTGTGAATGTGACGTGAGAGCTTATCTTTCTAAGATTTTAGGTCGTTAGATAACCGAGAGTTATTCCCTTGAGTTTGAGTCAGTTTGAGACACGAGTACTATAGGGTATGTTAGTGACACCTCTTGCTTGACTTTTGTTTCGTAGGATCGATGCATTCTCGTGGTTCGTAGAGGTAATTCTTGAGAATGAGTTGAAAGAGAGACATACCACTTTCGAATTGTTGTTTACATCATTTGGGGTTTTGTCAGAATACCAGTGTCAGACTGAAATATGAAAGTTTCTTTTAGATTTCAAATTAGTTTTTGGAGTGGCAATTGTAATTTTATTGGGAGTTATTCTACCCCTTGGCGAAATTAGGTTCAGACACAATTTAGAAAGTAAAATGGAAACATTTTCAAATTGCTAAAACAGTGTGTGTCATCCACCACGTCTGGAACAAAGATTTGTGCAATCAGTAGGTGGTCCATCCCTGATCATAGCAATAATCATAATATCCCCTCGAGTTTATTGGTCCCATGCTAGTTTCAAATTCTATCATAGATTCAGCCAGTATCAGACCCAAAACTTCTCTAATGCTTCTTTGTTGCATGATCAATCCATAGCTCAAGAAAAACCATAAGGAGGGAAGTACATGCCTGTGAGATTATCTCTCATAATGCCCAATTCTGGCTCCAAATAATTTGCCACCACAGAGAGTTTTGGGATTTTGGTTGGGATTGAGGTGCATATATCATGAATAAATCAGTGCTCTATGGAATAAGCACCTCAGGTTTGGGTAGATGGGAAGGTGTGATGTACATGTTGGGGTTGAAGGTGGGTGGTAGTGTATGGATAAGGTTGAGATGGTGTCATGACCCAAATCTGCCCCTAAAAGTTTGGTTCATAACCGGCCAGTAATCACATGATTACCTACGGCCTCATACAGAAAACAAAAGTTTTTAATAATGGGTCCTTAAGCGGAAGCAAATATTGATCAGGATAAACTCCCATATACATATCATGATTTCCAAACATAACTTGTATATATAGGAGTCAACAACATTAAATTTACATATTCATAAACCCATTTAACAAGACCAAACAAAAGACTCAACATAAAACATAACACCAAAAAGACAAGAGCTCCATCTTGGAGGCTTGACCTAATAGGTCTTCATAAGTGATTTCCTGAGGTTGACTCTAAGGTTGAACTCCATGTTGATCACCTACATTCATATACAATAGGGGTGAGCAAAGCTCAATGAGTAATAACAATGTAAAGGAATAATAAGTGAGTTAAAACCATAAAAAGCATTTAATGTAAAACAATAATTTTTCTCAAAATTTAAATGAACAAGGGCTTTCTTCATATTCGAATTTGACAATCGGTCTTGGGTCCAGTTATACAAAATGGCCTCAGGCTTATCATATTACAGAATGGCCTCAGGCTCAACATATTGTAGAACGGCCTCGGGCCCCACATATAGCAGAATGGCCTCAGGCCCACATATAACAGAACGGCCTCGGGCCCACATATAACAGAATGGCCTCAGGCCCACATGTCACATTTATTATTATTCATTCTATACCATTCATGTTAGCGCTCCATAGCATTCGTAAAGCATTAATTGAGACTCATTAATCTCACAATACAATTTCAAAAATATGTATACATGTATAACATCCATATTGTTTCAAAATAATAATTAAGAACATATCTTTACAAACTTATTACTCATAGTGATATTGGCCGTGCAGTGATCCTTTTGGAAGGTGACTTACAAAACATAACACATATACGAATTCGGTAAACAATTCATTTATTTCTTAGCCTTTTCCTTTATTTAATCATTTTACGGTTCGTTCATTTTTTGTCCAGCTTTAGACATTGAGGAGGGTCAAAACATGCTCATAAACAGGTTCAGAGGGTCGAGGAGGTTAATAGAAATTGATAGATTTTCTCACTGGCTTCCGCACGTGTGGAAGCCCCTCATTGCACGTGTGGCTCACACGTGCAATAAAAGTAGAATTCTTGGCTCTGTTTGTTCTGGGTTCCGCACGTGCAGCTGTGAGCTCTGCATGTGTGGTTCTGGGTTTTCCTAAGCAGTCTAAAAATTGATGAAATTCCAAGTTTCCAAACTCATTTTCAAGGCTCAATTCATGCAAAACCACTTCAAAAACATGATCTACTATCATTATACAAGTGTAGTTTCAACTCAAACACATCAATCTTGCTTAAAGTTCAAAATCAAGATCTCATCTTTTCCATAATTTCAAGAATCTCATGTTAAAGCTCAAAATACATATTATACACATGGATGATCCTTACACAAATCTTGTTGTATGAAAACCCTAGAGCTCATTTCATGAAGTATTCAATTGAACTCAAATCAAACAAAGTTAAAGAGATCAAGGCTCAATTTCTTCAATTTAGCTCAAATAAACTCTCAACTCAAAACCCTAACTCATTTAGGTTTTGAATCTTCAAATTAATTCTTGATTTTAAACAAATGATGAGTTAATCCAAGAGTTCGAGTTGAGTTTTACATACCTTAAACCAATTCTTGAGTTTTCCCCTTGAATCTCTCCCAAATCTTTAGCTTCTCTTCTCAATTCCTGGACTCTCTTCTTTTTCTCTCTCTAACTCTCTAGCAAGAGTTGTTTATAATAGATGATCTCCAGGCTTAAATGAAAACTCACTATATATATAACTTAGGCTAATACAACTTAGGTTACCTTAATCTAATGTTTATGCTAATTAAACCAAGTTAATTCATTCCGAATCATATTTTTGCCAAACTTCATAGTAGGCTCTAAAAATAGTGCGAAACACAGATATAAAGTCGGTTTTGGTTTCTGACGCCTTTAAGGCTTTCAATTGTCAGTTCAAGGTTGTAATTTCAATAGGTTTGCCTTTGAACAATAGATAAAAATTCAAAATCATATAAATCACACAATTAAACATGCAATTTCACACCAAACACATATCCACAAATCTAATTAAAGAATTAAGGCATAATACGGAGTAGGGTTATCACAGTCTTCCTCTCTTTAGAAAGTTTAGTCCTCCAAACTTGTGTTACCTGTATGTAAAAGAAGTCATACATTTCTGTCCCGTTACATTTCTCTTTTCTCTTAAGTAACTTCCTTACCCTTCAATGTTCTCATCACAATCATCCAATGCACTTTCATCGAATGGTTATTAACCCAAATTGTGATTCGTCCTAGTTAATATTGTTATAAAAAACGATTCAGTAACATATAGTAGATCTCGAAGTCATCCTCATAACATGAAGCCACAAAACATGTTAATCACAGCGTACCACTCTCACCCACCACACTACTCCAATACTTTTATTTGGTTAACCGCATATCTTTTAATAATTCACAAATTTCCACATAACCCACATGTCTCTGAATAGTAGAGGTTTGATCAAAGATGAGATTCATGATCTCATTTAACTTTAAATAAATCAAAATACTTCTCCATTTACATCCCATATGAAATCTTCTACCTAAATAAGTGGTGATACAACATTGTTACAACATGAATAATAAATTTAACTTTTCGGTCCACCAATTCCTTTGCAACAATAATCTAAACATTTGTTCTTATACGAGTCATAAACCGTCAATAGCACATTAAAAAGGGTGGGGATTTACTCCATGGGTTCCACAAGAAAGGAAAACTAGTTAGGTTCGGAGGGCGAGCTCAACTCGTTTAGACATATAATTGACGTTTTGTTTTGGTAGGTAGGAAAGCTATTCGTACATAACATTGCATCCTAATAATCCATATCTAAAACACTAAGTCGCAATCAAAGCATCACATTCCCAAATGATGTAAAAGTCTCCTGGCCGACGAAGAAACACTTATTATGCATTAGTGATTGAATTGTGTTTTGAACCTGTCAAGATATAAACATTCCGCTCATAATTAGTTTAGGTTCTCGAAATAGATGTCTTAGTTATTGAAACGTTCTCATTCTAATTATCTTTAACAACCTTAGATTAAGTTTCAACTGCCTATACAAATGAAGTCTAAATCAGTCAAATATAAGACTACTAATTCCAACTTAATACTTCTTGCATCTCTCCTACCACAAAATTTCCAAACACATTCTTTGATTCCTTGTTGGCTAGCATTACATTGGCATGGTCAATTTACGAGGTTCATCATTTCTGTACTCTTTCAAATTCTCTTGTGCGCACATAAACATATATCTATGTGAGCATATTTTAATCATTTATCAGTTACAATTCCAACTTGATGTTCATGATTTTTTTTCCCAAATAAATCGAACTATTGTTGCTATTATTATCTTATATGAAATCTTCAATATAAATTTGGTATTCAGTGCAACACTAATATCAACCACAGTTTCGGCCCTTTTAATTCCATTGACAATAATAAGCTTGACATTCATTCCTATGCAATTTATAACCATATTTCCAAAGAAAGGTCATTAGTGTAGCTGGACTTTTCGTGCTCCCTTTCAGAAGATGAATAAGCCCTACAGTATCAGACTCCTACGGTTCTGAATCTGATCTCATAAGTGCAATGTGAAATAGATAAACACCAAAGAGTCCCAATCCAACAAATCTTTTTGAAAAATCGATTTTGAATAAAAAATGCCAAAAATGGACTGCGTTGTCAAATACAGAGTCGTCACCTAAATATTTTTGAAAAATTTAGGAAACCTATGACTCGTGCTAAAGACCACGTGTCCGTCATCACCAAGATTGTCTCAGCTCAGGAACTTAGGTACGAGAGGGAAAGGTCATGAATTGAGCACCCCCACTCGCCCGATCAAAGATCGGACTCTACTAATCATGATATGAATCTTATGTACATTATATGCTCTTGTCCGGTTTATTAGGCTAGCATTACTATGTGATGTGCACACACACAAGTATAGACTAACTTGCATGAATTGAAATATTTTGATTCATGTTTGTTTGCAAAATCGTTTCGAATATGTGCCACTTGAAAAAGTGATCGCATATAAACATTACTCAAATTATTCAAATTCAAGCAATTAGCCTTCATCCACAGGCATTCAAGCAAATTTATCAAATAAGCATTAGCCTCATGGCAAGCATGCTAGACATGGCAACAACCACATTCATGCAAATGCTAAAGCGAGTAAAGGCTCACCTAGTACTCCAAGCCAAAAACAATGATAGAGTTTAGAATAATGCATGATCTTAACTTATGTAATATGACTAATGCAACACATGCAATATGCAATTATAAATAGGCTCGGCTACTTAACATGGCATATGAAGCAATTAAATAGCAGCAGTCTAAGCATGTATTCAAAGAAGTATTGAACTAACAATGCAGTTAGAATGATAAATCGAGCCTCGGTGCATGCAATACAAGTGGATGCAAGGCATGAGAGATGCTAAACAAAACATGATGCCCTAAACTAACCAACATAAGCTAGTAAATAAAAGGGAGAAAGACGTGGGGTTGAAAGACATACATGTTATTACAACATTGCGCCCTCACATAGGAGGGTTTGAATGAATCAACTAGCTAACTACCTAGCTAATTAAAAGCTAAGTTAATTATTACAAAACAAATTAAATTAGCTAAACTACTTAACTAATTATTACAAACCGAATTAACTAATTAATTAATTACAATTACAAATCAAAATGAACTAATGAATACAACATGAAAGAAGCGTTAAGCTAGCTATTCTAATTATTCCGCCTCGGGAAACAAGGAATGCTCATGCATGAATGGTTTCCACCCGAAAAAGTCACTGTTTCTGCTGCTGAATGCCTCTGTTGCATAGTAGAATACATGCACTGATTTCCACCTCTAGACCAACTCTGTTCTGCTTTAAAAAAACATTGCTTGATTTTGCATTGGTTGCCGGTAGAGGGCCTATCATCCACTGATGATGGCTTGCCGGCCATTGCTAATAGAACTTCCCTGCTACAACAGAGAGCAAATAGAGCAGAGACAGTGTATTCTCAAGGGTTTGTTTGCACAATTTACCCCTCCTTATCATTTGAACAGCTCAAAGGAGTAGTAAACTTGGTTCACAAACCACCAATGGATGCAATTTCATTACAAGATGGCTTATGAACCAAGTGTGCAAATTCAATGAATGCAATAAAACAAGACTCTCAAAACCACCTCCCTATAATGAAAGATCAAGGGAAGTAGTTGACAATGAATCTTGAACCATTTTCATCACTAATGAATATGAAATGACTCAAGACTCAAGGGTTCAATTAACGTCCAATTAAACCCGAACAAGTTATTATCTGGTACTCTTTTTAGCCTCAATTTTATTACTTCATTTTAGTTTACCAACCATTCTTTGATCAATTGAGTCCAAAAGGTGAATTTAAGTCCTCTAATGGAAAGAGGGCTCAAACCAAGAGTTG
This sequence comes from Camellia granthamiana, assembly GCA_036172215.1. Lineage (NCBI taxonomy): Eukaryota > Viridiplantae > Streptophyta > Magnoliopsida > Ericales > Theaceae > Camellia > Camellia granthamiana. The sequence goes on along the minus strand of CM069913.1, from coordinate 75,500,259 downwards.
TTTTGGGCATGAAAGAGACATCATACCGTTGGTAATGAACCCCTAAAGGGATTAAACTATTAAGCATGACATCTCAATCTCATGCTTAAACAAACAAGTAGTTTGAAACCACTTTCAAAGCAAAACAAAAGCCAAGAAAGGAGGGAGGTTGAAGAGGTGATTAAGAGTGATCACAAGTATGGAAAGCCAATAATAAATGCAATCAACTCAAATAAGATGGTGTCTAAGGCCTAAAACACCAAACTCATGAGGACAATTACAATACAAGCATGCAAAACAAAGCTCAAATGCAACAAGCACTTAAAAACAATGCTAAAAAAGGCCTAATACAGTTCTAAAACATGCTGGAATTAAAACAAAAATAGCTAGATTAATAAGCTAAAACATGGATCATGCTAGACTAGTAAGCAAGACACTAGGAGGGGAGGCTAACCCCTTCAATTTAGGACTTCAAAACATGATTTTAGCCACTAAAATAACTCTAAAAATCAGTGTTTAAAAGCTCAAAAAAAGATAGTGCAAAGGTGTGAAACACAAGGGTAAAGGCGTTGAAAGCAAGGTGTAAAGAAGGGTGAACCACCCCTCAACCTTTATTGGCCTTAAAACCCAAGTTTCAGCCCCAAAATACAGAGTTTTTACAGCCCCAAAATAGTGGGAAAATAGTAAGAAAAATAGTGAATAAAACAAGTAAAGAGACAAAATTTTATACCTTTTGAAGAAGAGGTCCCTTCCAAACAATAAAACAAGGCAAACACACCCTTAAGAGCTCAAACAAGGCTTAAAGATACCTTAACTCAAAGATGGAGAGGTTTGGTAAAGAGTGTATAGGCAAAGGCGAAGGATATGTAGGCAAAGGTTAAGAAATTAACAAGAGAGAGAGAGAGAGAGAGAGAGAGAGAGAGAGAGGAAAAATTTTGCTCCAAAATTTTTCTAACGTCTAAACATGAGAGGGAGGTCCTCTATATACAGAGAAACATGCACTTCCCTCAAAACCATCCAACCATACACGTGGGAGCAGATACATGCATCTGTGCAAACAGTTGGTACAGCTGTCACAAAATATCTGCAAAAGCCATTGGTGGTTGGCCGACCATCACTGGTGGCCGACAACTAGAAGTGATGGCCGGCAGGGGTGTAGGGTTTGATCCAAGGTTTTGGCCAAAAACAAGGCAATAGGGGTGTAGGGTTTGAAATGCACAAAGCTATGGCATTTCGTTGAGGACTTCGAGCACTTGACAAGCATATGCACTCATCATTGGGTGTGCAAACAATGACGTCTAAGTAATAAGGGCTATCAAAAATAGGTTTTCTACAGTTGCCCCTCTTTGACAGAACTCAGAGTCATGAAATGGCGTGAGCGAATGTCAAAGCCCGAAGACGACCCATTTTGACAAGGCCGTAAGACTTGGACAAACAATCAAGACAAAAATAAATGGTTGTGCCCGTAGGCTGCCTACGTATCCTTTTTGCCAGTAATCAAACTAGCGTAGTTCTGGGGCAAGATGCAAATGATATGCATGAAGAAAACTTTGAAAGCTGGACTCACACGCTTCGCGAAGCCTGCTATTTTGAAAACTCATGATCATGCAAGATGATGCAATAAGTAAGACAACGAGATAATAACATATGAACAAGCAGCTTCAAGCTTAAAACCAACACAGGTTCCATGCAAAAAGATCTATAAAACACAATCTAACCATGCCAAAACGCGAGCCGAGGAAAGAAAACATAACTTAGGGTTACGTCTCACGCATCCTGAGAAACGAAAACCGCTCGGGGTCGCGTTTCACACGTCCTGAGATAAAAAACCGCTCAAGGTATCATTTCATGCATCCTGAGAAATAGCGGAAAGCCGCTCGGGCTCGCGCTTCTTGCATCCCGAGATACGAGAAAAACCACTCGGGCTCGTAGTTCACGCGTCCTGAGATAAAGCACGCCCTGGGCCGCGCTTCACGTGTCCTGAGATACAAGAAAAACTGCTTGGTCTCGTACTTCATGCATCCTGAGATACATGAGAAACCGCTCGGGCTTGTGATTCACATGTCCCGAGATAAAACACACCCAGGGCCGCTCTTCACGCATCCTGAGATACAAGAAAAACTACTTGGGTTCGTACTTCACGTGTCCTGAGATAAAACACGCCCAGGGTCGCGCTTCACGCGTCTTAAGATACAAGAAAAACTGCTCGGGCTCGTGTTTTATGTGTCCCGAGATAAAACACGCCTAGGGCCATGCTTCACGTATCTTGAGAAACTAGAGAAACCGTTTGGGCTTGCACTTCACGTGTCCCGAGATAAAACACGCCCAGGGCCGCTCATCATGCATCATGAGAAACCCGAAAAACCGTTCAGGCTCGCGCTTCACTCATCCTAAGATAAAACACATCTAGGGCCGCGCTTTACGCATCCTGAGATACAAGAAAAATTGCTCGGGCTCGCGCTTCACGCATCCCAACATAAAACACAAGAGCTATGTAATAGATGCACGAAATGAATAAATGCAATAGATGCACAAAATGATTGTGTGTGATAGATGCACAAAGTGAATGACTCAATATAGTGACAACACATATTCCATGCAAGATGGTCAACTGACGTATGATTTTAATTGAAGGCATATTCTATGCAAGAAACGAAAGCATATTCTATACAAAAATTGACAGCATGTTCTATGCATGAATCATGAATGATGCAAGACATGAATCATGAATGATGCAAGACATGCGTGTAGCATACATATATGTGAAAGTGCATATTCTATGCAACGGAAAAGCATAAATATGTAATTCAACAAGACAACTAAAACCAATATTCGGTGACGACCTCCGATCTACCTCTTGGAGATGTTGCAACATGTTCACAAAGGATACACCTCGTTTATGTTGGCCAGTGAGGAATATCGTGCGCCAAAACACAATTTTGAGCTCCCTTAGAAACAATCTGGTCCCAAAAGTAAACCTTCCCTACACTTCTTGGGAAACAAAGACACAAAACAACATTAGGACACAGAGGAAGGCCACTGGCCACCTGCCGGCCATCAAAACACCTTGCTGGCCACCTGCCAGCCACTCGTGGTAGTTCGGGGCATTTTGGTCTTTCTGCGCGTGGGTCTTTAAGTATAGACCAAGACTCATTTCCACACACCCACACTTCCGAAAACCCTCTCTCTCTCTCTCTCTCTAGGTGCTTCTTCTCTCTAGATTTGTGCTTTTCACGTGTTTTCCAACACCCGACGCAAACTTTTTTTTGTAAAACCCTCTTGATTTTCAACATTTTGAACCAATCACATTTTGATTTCGACGCTTTTTCTTGGATTTTCACCACTTAGGCTTGTTCCCCTCGAGTTTCTCGGGTTCCATAAACTTTCTCGGGCTTTGACTTCTTCTCCCATTTTCTCTCTCCTAGGGTTGACTTTTTCCAAGTTTACCCTATTTTCTCCATTTTTCTTCACTTTTCACCCATTTTCCAGATGGCAGATAAGATTCCACATGACAGGGCTCTTTCAGAGGTTCAGCCTGCAGTTTCACCCGTTGTCGAGGTAAAAAGGCCGGTAGTTTCCAAGGCTGACGAGGTGGCTGAGGGCATTGAGACCGACCTCGAGGCGGAATTTGAGCCAGAGCCGTTACCATTTGATCCAGCGAGATATCATCCTCGCATGCACATCTTACCGCATAGAGGCATTAGGCACTTCAACGACTTTGCTTGCAGTGTACTAGAGGACCTCCTGCTGAGGGAGCCGGCCTCCCACATTTCACCCAGTGCTACTAAGGTATGAACTCTGTTTTCCTGAATTCTTACCTTTCTTATTTCTTGCACTGCCTTTCATTTGATTGCACTTTTTCATCTGATTCATCTGTTCTTTGCCACAAGGAGTTTCCCATGCCTATAGGGGGTACGGAGCTACGACAACGAGGGATTGTTATGATGAGCTCCCTGCTGGAGTCCGTGACATTCTCGATGAGATCGACTTCAGCCTTTTCTACTTTGGCCTGACATGTGTCATTGCAAGCCATCCCATTTTAGGAGTGCTAGTGGAGAGGTGGTGGGACACCACCAACTCTATCCACTTCTCTACTATCGGGGAGATGGCGATGACTCCCTATGACTTCGCTATGATCACAGGCTTAGGAGTAGAGGGCGATCTAATCCCTTTTGACAACGATATGGGGGGATGAGAGGTTGCCTGGATCGATCTGTTGGGAGCACGCCCACCTCTATACCGGCCAGCTATGGTGAGGTATAGTTGGTTTGCTGAGCAATATTGAGGGAGCGAGCCCGAGACGCTGGAGGAGATGGAGTAGTATGCTCAGGGCTTCCTGATGTTTGTCCTCGGTACCACCTTGTTTTTGAACAGGTGGAACACCATGGGCTTATATCTGTTGAGCGCCTTGGTGACCCTTCATTGGGTACTCCTCTACGACTAGAATGGAGCTGGTTTCGCCACTCTATATGGCTATATGAGCTCTACCTCCCGCATGAGGGGAGAGCAGATCGGAGACTATTGGCGAGCTTGGGAGGTATGCATTTCAGTTTTCTCTTTGCACTTTACACTTTCTACTTCACATTTTTTGCTTTATATCTGTGCAACACTTGTGCTTTCTGCTTTGCACTTTCTGCATCTGTTCATGTTGTGTGCTTTCTGCTTTGTACTTTCTATATCTGTTCATGCTGTGTGCTTTTTGCTTTGCATTTTTTGCATCTGTTCATGCTATTGATCATATACCACTGCACTTTCCTTGCAACTATTGGTTTATGCATATTTTCCAGCCTTCACTCCAGAGCCTATGGAGGAGCTCCTCTCAATGGTTCCCTATTCAGGCAATATGATGGCTGGTGTCAGCGCCGGAGTCGTGAGTTCTTTATCTTCTTCCGCCATTACTTTGACACTGTGACCGCCTACAAGGTAACCCAAAACACAGTCATTTTTGCTTTACAATTGTTCTGATCCTTATTTAACAAGTGACGGCAACTAACTATCTGTACATTCCCTGTTTGCAGATCGTGTGGCAGCCCTGGGCCATGATGCCAGCTGGGGTGCCGGACCAGTACGCGGGAGTGTGGGGCACATCGTGCTTTCGGATTCTGTTGGAGGGCCCAGTTTGCCAGGCCTGGTTCTTGAGTGAGAGATTCGTTCGCCAGACCGTGGGCTTGCTGGATCCGATCGTTCCGATGCTGCCCCTGGAGTCCATGAGGTCAGCAGATAACCTATTTGTTGACGCAATCATACAATTCATGGTGGGCTTGGATGCTAATTTCTTCAGAGACAATGGTGACTATGCGACCTTTATTCAGACCCACCTTATGCCTCCTCTGATAGGCACTCATGGAAGCGAGGGGGCAGAGGCTCCTGCAGCAAGCAAGGCGGTTTGAGCGACTAGGGCCCATGCTAGAGGGGCTTCCCCTGTTGAGTAGACTATTTATTGGCCAGAGCTTCCCACTACGCTCACATGCTGGAGGCCTATCGGGACTACTTATTAGATTTCGATTGAGCCTGCAGAGGCTGGGCACGAACTTGTCGAAGTTCGCGACTCATCCCAGGTATGGACCACACCATACCATTTACACCTCACATTTCATTTCAGATATGTTTATTCCAGACATTGATCACCCAAATACATTTGCAGATATCTATAGAGTATACGAGGAGTTGTCTGGAGCTGGTGGCTTCCTTGATGGACATGGTGCAGAGGAGGGAGACGCTACTTGGTCTCCATGGCATCCAGGTAATTTCCTTCAGTTCAACACTTCATGCTATCATATTTCCATTGATACATTGGCATTTCAACCGTAATCTTTCCCAAACTGCACTGATACACTGCATTGGCACATTGTACTCACACACTGTACTTATACACTGTATTTGGTTTCTGTATACTACTTGTTCTGCATACTATGCTTGCATTTGATACACACTATAGCTGATATGTTGACAACTATTTTTTCAGATTCCATCTGTACCGATGGCACCAGCAACAGTAGTGCCAACACCGAAAGAACCTCCTCCATTAGTAGGGAGGAGAGAGAGACAGGCCCCAGCTCGCAGCCGAGATGTGAGTCGTGGTCGAGGCAGAGATAGGGGCACCCGAGGCCAGAGCAGCCTTTCAGAACCTATTTTGAGCGATGATGATGCTGAGACCAGTGACTCTGAGGAGGCAGTGAGTCAGCATTTTGAGTCATCCGAGAGTGGAGACAATGGTGCTGGCTTGGGATTTGAGAGCGAAGGTGACGCTAAGGAGGGCTCTGAGGCAGGAGCGGAGACGATACCCGCTCTGATTCAGAGACTGATTCGAACAACAGTGCCGATGGAGATAGTGCTCTCGAGTCCTCCCATCTGAGGAAGAGGACAAAGAGGGCCTCTCGGGCTTGAGGCGACTGGCTCTAATTTTCTTATACTTTTGCTTAGTTTCTTTTTGTTTAGTAGCATTAGCACATTGTATAGCTTTAGATAGGTTTATTTTCTTTCGAAACTTGTACACCTCTTTTATAAAAACCATGATCAGAATAAAACCTCGCAATTTTTATGGGAAGTGTTGTTATTTTTGCATCATGAGCACCATATTTGCATGAAATGGACAATGAATCGAATTGGCCAATGAAAACTAAACACTTGTATTGGCACGACGTTCTTAATCTGATAATGAGCCGACCAACAACCAAAATACAAAATACAACTTGATAAACAAAGCAAAAACAACTCAAATACAAATAAACAAACTTGCTAAAACCAAAAAGATTCAAAATAAGAACTTAAAACACAAAGATCAAGACAAAACACAAGCTTCCAGCACTGCCTAGCACACAGGTGGATGGCAGGCCAGAAAAGAAGGCTGTCGGCCAGAGATGGAAGTTGCCAGCCACCAGCATAAATAACCTACAGATTGTTGACAACTAGCTTCCACTCACAGCCTTATCTTCTACAACACGTTTAGCTTCGTGATTTTTTCTTCAGAACTTCATTTCAGCTGCAATTTCTTCCACAAATGGAGCCATTTTTTTTCAAAAAGTTCTCGGATTGGATAGTGACTTTAGACGGTACGAAAAAGGTAAATTTTTGGGGTTTCAGCATAAATGCACTTTTTCTGTGGAGTCGTACTCCACTTAGTTTTCCATTCCTTCATGCCGCGGTTTGATGTTGGGGCCCGATTACACATGTCTTTTGCTTCGGGAGACAGAAAATATGTCTGACAATTGAAGAATTTCAAGCATTAATGGAATCCCAGCTCGATGAGGAAATCATGCCTCAGCACCAATTTGCCACACCCAAGCTTTGGGATGGAAGTGTGGGCTCACTCTGCATGAGGCTCAATCTTTGGCCCACAATGGAGAGCTAGACATTCCCAGCTTGATTCATCGATTTTCCGATATTAGTGATAGAGGCGACCTTCTCTGGCGAGGTTTTTGGCAACATGCCCTCCGCTTATGTATGTTTGCTCATTTCCTTCTTGTTCCTAGTTTTGGCGGATCTAACATTTGATTGATCGAAGTAGCCCAATGTTTGAAAGAAGGCAAGAGTTGTATTGGTTTGGCGCTGGTCGAGACTTTGATGGGCTTGGATGCCTTTCATCGGTGAGAGATTGCTAGATTCATGGGGAGTCCACTACTTCTTCAGGTATTGTTTTCCACCCTTTCTCATATGTGTTTCGCACATCACTCAACACTCATGCTCTATTTTTCTCTCAAAGCCCTTTTCTCACTTTTCTCTCAGCATACATCTTTCTATTCTTTAATGTCGCTTTTCTTTCATCCATCTCCAGTTGTGGCTTATGGATAAGCTGAAGGTAGTGGACTCTAGTCCTGAGTACTTAGCCCGAGGTCATTTTTTTCGCCACCGACTGGTGGATTTTCCCAACAAAGGGAAGTGGTGCCACTGGATGTGCAATAGGTTTGCTGCTGACATAGCTTGGCGTTGCCCCTGGCTTAATCTGACTGAGATGAGTTATAGCATGACTCGGCAACCTGGCATACAATTGATCGGCCTCACACACTGCGTGTTCTATTTTCTTTTCCGATTTAGACGTCAGTTTGGGCATGATCAACCCCGCTCAGAGGAGGGGGTAGAGTACCGAATTTCATTCCCTACCCATGGTTCACACTTGGCTAGGTACCTTATTGCTTAGAGGACGAGAGAGCTTCTGGCCCCTGCCGCTAGTTTCAGTTATGCCCTTTCTGGCGAGTGTTTGCCTTGGCTCGAGGATGAGGCATAAACTGGGCCCATTTTGGCTTCAGAAGCTTCCACAAGCACGAGCGGAGGACATAGGAGCACTTGACTCACCTATGCCCCTAGTTTATTGCCTTGACCTTTCTGTTCAAGTTTTTTCAATGTAATAAAAGCAACTTTGATTTGTATCAGAGAGTTGGAGAACTTTTATGTTGAAATCAATGAAATTAAAGTTGTAAGCACTGAAAATTTTCCTTTTAGTCCAAAAATGGTCTAAGTTGTAAAAGGTAAAATTTTGAACAAAATCAACTTTTATTAAAACTTTCCAAAACCATTTTCGAAAAGGATCACCACTTGACAAGCACGGAATCAATCCTCAAGATATACAACCCTGAATCAAAAGATCATAAACTGCCCATTGATTGAACACCGTTGCTCTGCATTATAACCAGCTCTTCTCTCAAAATGAAGATCATAACCGAACTGTCAAAGTAATGGATGGACAAAGATGACCTGATCAGACACATGGACAGGACAGTTGAGTTGGAGATGAGATGATTATGGCCGAACTTCAGGATGAAGTTGCCTACGTATCCCAGAGATGGAAATTAGGCCTTACGTAGTTTGGTTCAGGTTCACTCGAGTATTAACTCTCTTCTTTTGCACTCTAACTTTTGCCAAAGTTGCCCTTTAGGGTTTTCAACCTTGCGAGCTTAGTTTTTCTTTATATCTAATTTTTCATGCTTTAACTTTTACCTAGGTCGCCCTTTCTGGTTTTCAGCCTAGCGAGCCTCTCAGGGATAGTATTTCTTGAACTTGTCCATGTTAATTGGTTGTGAAAATTCTAGGCCATCTAAGTCCATGAGAATAACAGCTCCACCCAACCAGGTTGCTTTGACGATGTAAAGACCAGTCCAATTGGGTCTGAACTTGCCCCCTAGGGTCTTGAATGGGAGCTCAGTTGTCTTTCAGCACCATATCTCCCTCTTTGAGATTTCGGGACTTAACTTTTTTGTTAAAAGCCCTGGTAATTTGGCATTGATAGCCCTGAACATGATACAATGCTTTCATACTTCTTTCATTAAATAGCATCAAATCTTTAAATCTGCTCTGTTGCCAGTCTGCCTCTGCTATCTGACACTCAGCCATAACTCGCAGTGACGGGACTTCGATTTCAATTGGAAAAACAACCTCCATCCCGTAGACAAGAGAATAAGGAGTTGCCCCTGTAGGCGTCCGGATTGAAGTTCTGTAACCCCAGAGTACGAATGGCAATTTATCTGGCCAGTCTTTGTAGGTCTCCATTATCTTATGCAAGATGTTCTCGACTTTTTTGTTGGCGGCTTCAGCAACTCCATTGGTTTGCGGCTTGTATGTAGATGACTTATGAAAAGCTACATTGTATTTCCTCAACAAGTCTATCACCTCTTTTTTGAAGTGGGAGCCATTATCTAATATGATTTCATTTGGGAATCTGTATCGGCAAATGATATTATTTATGATAAACTTGGCCACATGCGATGCTTTCAACACTGTACAGGACTGGGCTTCCACCCACTTTGTAAAGTAATCAATTGCCACCAAGATGTATTCATGCCCATTCGACCCTTTTGGTGTGACTTCACCGATGCCGTTGATTCCCCAGACTAAGAAAGGCCATGGCGAAGTCATGTTGTATAGTTTCGATGGGGGGATATTCATGCGATTAGCAAGAATTTGGCATTTGTGGCATTGCCGAACAAAACCAATACAATCCTCCTCTATGGTGGACAAGTAGTAACCTTGCCTGAGAATCTTTTGGGCTAACATCACTCCGTTTATGTGTGCTTCGCATTCTCTTCCATGAATAGCCTCCATTAGGCGCTTTGATTCCACTTCTTTGACACACAACTTGTGCATTCCCAGATGACCTGTCTTATACAGTTTACCTCCGCAGATGATAAATTGGACGGCTATTCGTCGTATTCCCATTTGGCCTTGGCGTTTGCTCCAAATCTCCTTTTTCCAAGAAGTTCCAAATACTGTAGTACCAAGGGTTTTTGTCTTGCACTTCATCTATTGCGGCAATAGTTTCATAAGCTGGGGTGTATTTCTGCTCAATGATAATCGAACGCATCCGGACTCCAAGTGGGATGTTTATCATAGAAGTGTAGACCTCCCATTTTTGACCGTCCTCAAGACTTGGATGTTCTTGCAGGTACATCCAGTGACGAGTTCGATTGCTCGTCGAATGCTCGAAATCCGCAGTGGAACGCTACAGGTTTGAGCTTTCCAATCCTTGCATCAATTCTATCTCATTTTTGGACCATGTTTTGGTCCTTTTAGCATGTTATTTTTAATGCACTGCCGACCATGGATTTTGGCCTGCCGGCCATTGATGTGCCCTACCGGCCATCAATGAGCCCCTGTCGGCCACTAGTGTATCAGTAGATATTTTCTGATATTTTGTGCCAGCTGTTTGCACAGGTTGGGCCATCTTCTTGTACGTGTATGGCTGGATCTCTTTGAGGGGATTTTGTATCTTCTATATGTAGAAGCCTTCTTTTTGCATGTGGAGGGTTGGAAATTTTGAAGACAAAAAAATTTCTCTCTTTCTAGAATCCTCTATCTCTTGATATTTTATGCCTTAAAGCCTAAATTCTCTACACTCTTGCATGGGAGCCCTTGATCAAACTTGATCACCATTGTGTTGAGATTGTTTGAGGTCCTATTTGAGCTCTGGAAGAGGATATTGGCTTGGTTTGACTTGCCTTTGTTGCCTAAATAGCATCTTTTCTTCAAGAGATAAGGACACTTGTATTTTAAGCCTAATTTAAACACTTGTTTGGCCATCTTTGCATGCTGTTTGGAGGCTGGTTTTAACCTCTGAAAATCTCTATTTTTATTGTTTAAAATAGTGGTTTGAGGTTTGATTGGAGTTAGGGGAGGTCCACCATTCTTGTAGCTTGCTTGTTAAGTTGTTGTGCCATCTATCAAAGCTTTCTAAAACAACTTTTTTGGCTCTTTTAGCCACTGAATTCTAGGGGATTTTCAGTGGTAAAAACATTGTTTTGAGGTCCAAAATAGGAGGGGGTAGCCTCCCCTCCTTGTGTCTTGTTTGTAAGTGTAGATAGCTTAACATGTGAGTATGTTTTTCTAGCTTTTTGTGACTTGATCTCAGCATGTTTTTGCTATTATTTTGGCATGTTTTAGCTCTATTTTTAGCTGGTTTGGTCACTTGAGGCTTGCTTTGTATGCTTGTAGTGCAATTGTGCTTAATAGTCTAGTTTGTGCTATGTGTTGGCCTTTCATTCTAGCCTTTTTTAGCTTACTTCCAAAACGGGACTGTCACTGGAACCTCCTCTATAGGCTCTGGAGCAAGAGCCGAAAAGTATGCGTACACCCATAGCTGTAGGGAAAGTGCGATGATAAGCAATCAATACAGTATGAGCAGATGCAAAAAATGTGAAGCATAAAGCATACAATATGAGTAGATGCAGAAAATGCGAAGCAGAAAGCATACAATATGAGAAGATGCAGAAAATGCGAAGCAGAGAGCATACAGCATATGAGTAGATGCAAAGAATGTAGAATAGAAAGTACATGTGTTGATCAAATGTAAAGCAAGAAATGCTAAGTAGAAAATGTAAAGCGAAAAGGAGGAACTAAGCTGTGTACCTCCCAAGCCCGCCAGTAGCCTCCAATCAAGCTCCCACTCATGCGAGAAGTCAAGTTCATATATCCGTACAAAGTGGTGAGGTCGGCTCCCCCCCAATCATAGAACTGAACTCGATGGAGCACTACCAAGGCGCTCAGCAGATATAGGCCCACGGTATTCCACCTGTTCGAAAACAAGGTGGTACCGAAAAGGAACATGAGAAAGCCTCTGGCATACTGCTCTGTCACCTCGATCGTCTCGGGCTCAGTCCCTCTGAACTACTCCTCAAACCAGCTATACTGGACCATGCCTGACTGAAGTGTCGGTGGATGTGCCCTTAGCAGCGCGACCCATGCTGCCTTCTACTCCCCCATGTCAGGCTCGAGAGGGATCGGATCACCCCCTACGCCCAAGCCAGTGATCATGGCAAAGTTGTAAGGGGTCATCATCATCTCCCCCATGGTGGAGAAATGGAAGGAGTTGGTGGTGTCCCACCACCTCTCCACTAGAGCCCCTAAGAGAGGACGACTCGCTACAACCTGAGTCAGGCTGGAGCAGAAGATACCGAAACCTGTCTCATCAATAATGTTGTGAACCCCAGCTGGGAGCTCATCGTACCAGTCTCGAGCGGTCGTCGTACCATAGCCTCTAACTGAGTGGGATCCGTCTTGTGATAATGCATGAGATGCAAACAGTTTAGGTGATGAAAAGTACAGTCAAATAGGTCAAGCAATGATAGTACGGTCAGATCAAGAAAGTGCATGAGATGCAATCAGATCAAAACAGTGTAAGAAATATAAACAGTTAAAGGTAATACTGCAGAAAAGACAGTTTTCGTACCTCTGCGGTGATGGCCGACAAATGAGATGCTGGCTCTCTCAATAGGAGGTCGTCTGGTGCGTCCTCAGCAAAGTCAGTAAAGGATTTGATGCCTCCTGAGGTAGGCACTATGTGAGTCTGAGGATGATACCTCGTGGATTGATGGGGCATATACTTAGCGGTAATAGCCTCGGCTCGGCCTCTAGCTTAGCCTCAAAGTCTGCCTCGAAGTCTACTGGAGGAAGCTCGGGGAGAGCCCCCTTATGAGGAACATCATCCGCCATCTGAAATAGGTGCCAAAATGAGCAGAAATGAGGGAAATGCAGAAAAAGGGTGAAACTTTGAAAAAGTCAACCCTAGGGAAGAGAAAAAGTCAAAGAAAGTCAAAGATGGGAAAAGTGTACCAATCTTGAGAGAAACTCGAGGGGAATGAGCCTAGAATGATGGAAATGAGGAAAGAAGCGTCGACATCAAATTCTGATCGGTTCAAAGTGAAGAGAACTAGAGGGTTTTAGCGAAGAAAATGTTTTTAGGGTGTTGGAAAACGCGTGGAACGCATGGATCTAAAGAGAAGGAGTACCTAGAGAGCAAAATGAATGATTTTCGTGCAAGGGTTTGTGGGGAAATGAAGTCTAAAGTTGTGTACTTAATGACCCAAGTGTGAAAAGTCAAATTTGCCCAAATCTGCCATCGATGGCCGTCAGTGGCACATCGATGGCCTGTAGTGGTGCATTGGTGGCCGGCAGGGCACACCAGTGGCCCGCAGGTGGCTGGCGGCCTCCCCTAGTGGCTGGCAGGGGTCCACAAGTTTTCCCTACATCTTTGGCTTTGTTTTGTGTCCTTGGATTCCAAAAAGTGCAAGGTGTGTTTAGTGTTTGATTCAGAATGCTTTTGCGGAAGCTCAGAATTGCGTTTCTAGTGCGCTATGGTCGTCACTCATCAACTTAAGCAAGGTGTATCCTTTTTAACATATTGCAACTCTTCCGAGAGGTAAATCAAAAGTTGCCTTTGAGTTGTTTTTACCAAACGTGCTTTTGTCGTTGCATAGAATGTACGTTTGTTTGCCGTTGCATGGAACATGCGTTTTGAATTGTTGCATGGAACATGCATCACCACGTTTGCTTCGAATATGCATGATTGCATTGAATATGCATTGTTGATTATTTTGCATGGAACATGCTTTTGCTTGCGCTGCATAGAATATGCTTCTATTTCGTTTCTTACATGTTGTGCATAAAACATTCCTCTAACGTTGTGCCACAGTTATTCGTCTTGCATAGAACATGCATTCTTATTGCATCACACTTGTTAAGTGTCTCTCTTTACATGCATGATATTGTATGTATAGTTCATTCAGGGATTCCAGGTAAGATCATTCCTGTCCCCCCTTGAGCTCTTCCTTGGTTAGAAACATTCAGGTACGCCCGGTGTTTACACCGACTCCTTTTTGGTTAGAAACATTGGGACGTGTGCTCGATGTTTATACTACTCCCCGGTTAGAAGCGTTTGGGATGTGTGCTCGATGCTTATACCACCCTCTTTGGTTAGAAACATTGGGACGTGTGCCTGATGTTTATACCACTCCTCGGTTAGAAGCGTTTGGGACGTGTGCCCGATGTTTATACCACCATTTTTGGTTAGAAACATTAGGACGTGTGCCCGATGTTTATACCACTCCCCGGTTAGAAGCGTTTGGGACGTGTGCCCGATGCTTATACCACCCTCTTTGGTGAGAAACATTGGGACGTGTGCCTAATGTTTATACCACTCCCTGGTTAGAAGCATTTGGAACATGTTCCGATGCTTATACCACCTTGTTTTGGTTAGAAACATTGGGACGTGCTCCGATGTTTATACCACCCTCCGGTGTTTACACCACTTCCTTTTCTCCTCTCGCATGTGATGCGCTAGGATGTGTTTTGTTTGAGCCCTCGGGTGCACCCGACAGTTCCTTTTAGCCTTTCCTGCATAAGGTGCAGTTAAGACTGTATAATTTTCTTACATCCTTTCTGCACGAGGTGTGGTTCGACTTGTGATTCTCATGCGTGGCGTGATTATTTGCTTACTTCTTTTTGTGTATGAGATTACTGTATTTTGTTGGTTTGCTTAAAATGTGGCATTTTCTTCATGCAAAACATTTGCATTTTAAATGCTCCATTATAGCCTCATTGCATAATCATAAGTTATGTTCCTGCATTGTGCATATCATATGCATTTTGCCCCAGCCTGCGAATGCCACTATGTATTGTTATCTTGAATGTTTGTCTAAGTCTTGCGGCCTTGTCAAAATGGGTCGTCTCTGGGCTTTGACATTCACACACGTCATCTTTGTGACTCTGAGTTCTGTCAAAGAGGGGCAACTGTAGACATCCCATTTTTGACCGTTCTCAAGACTTGGATGTTCTTGCAGGTACATCTAGTGACGAGTTTGATTGCTCCTCGAGTGCTCGAAATCCGCGGCGGAATGCTACAGGTTTGAGCTTTCCAATCCCTGCATCAATTCTTTCTCATTTTTGGACCATGTTTTGGTCCTTTCAGCATGTTATTTTTGATGCACTACCAGCCATGTTGAGGCACTGCCGGCCATGGATTTTGGCCTGTCGGCCATTGATGTGCCCTGTCGGCCATCAATGAGCCCCTGTCGACCATCACTGATGGCCGGCCGGCCACCAGTGTATTAGTAGATATTTTCTGATATTTTGTGCTAGTTGTTTGCACAGGTTGAGCCATCTTCTTGCACGTGTATGGCTGGATCTCTTTTAGGGGATTTTGTATCTTCTATATATAGAAGCCTTCTTCTTGCATGTGAAGGGTTGGAAATTTTGAAGACAAAAATTTCTCTCTCTCTCTCTCTCTCTCTCTCTCTCTCTCTCTCTCTCTCTCTCGAATCCTCTCTCTCTTGATATTTTATGCCTTAAAGCCTAAATTCTCTACACTCTTGCATGGGAGCCCTTGATCAAACTTGATCACCATTGTGTTGAGGTTGTTTGAGGTCCTATTTGAGCTCTAGAAGAGGATATTGGCTTGGTTTGACTTGCCTTTGTTGCCTAAATAGCATCTTGTCTTCAAGAGGTAAGAACACTTGTATTTTAAGACTAATTTAAACACTTGCTTGGCCATCTTTGCATGCTGTTTTGAGGCTGGTTTTAACCTCTGAAAATCTCTATTTTTATGGTTTAAAATAGTGGTTTGAGGTTTGTTTGGAGTTAGGGGTGGTCCACCCATTCTTGTAGCTTGCTTGTTAAATTGTTGTGCCATCTTTCAAAGCTTACTAAAACAACTTTTCTGGCTCTTTTAACCATTGAATTCCAGGGGATTTTTAGTGATAAAAACATTGTTCTGAGGTCCAAAATAGGAGGGGGTAGCCCCCTCTCCTTGTGTCTTGTTTGTAAGTATAGATAGCTTAACATGTGAGCATGTTTCTCTAGCTTTTTGTGACTTGATCTCAAATGTTTTTGCCATTATTTTGGCACGTTTTAGCTTTGTTTTTAGCTAGTTTTGTCACTCGAGGCTTGCTTTGTATGCTTGTAGTGCAATTATGCTTAATAGTCTAGTTTGTCCTATGTGTTGGCCTTTCATTCTAGCCTTTTTTAGCTTACTTCAAGCATGTTTTAGGACTCCTTTTAGGCTGTTTTAGGACTGTTTTGGACTGTTTGTCCCTTTTGAGCTTTGTATTGCATGCCTATTGTGTAGTGCTCTTCACTAGTTTGGTGTTCTTGGCTTTTGAACATGTTGTGCATGAGTTGCTTGCATGTTGTAGTATCATTTTGCATGTCATTTCAGCACTGAAATATCTGTAACCTCCCTCATTTCTTCACTTTTTCATTTGCTTTGAGGGTTTGTTAGCCTTAAGGTTGTGTTTAAGCTTGGGATTGAGACTTGTGCTTAATGGTTTTAATCCTCTTTTGAGGGTTTCTACTAACCAACGGCATGATCTCTCTCATGTCTTTAGTCATCCTTTGGTTAACCCCTCTCTCATTAGAGGACACTCACCTTGGACTTAACCGGTTAAAGAATGGATCGGTAATTAAAATGCTCAAATAAAACATGACAAGTAAAACATGAACAAGATAAGCATGTTGTGTTGCATTGCATGTGTTCAATCGGACATTATATTGAACACAAGGTAGATTGGAGCATTTCATACTCAAAGTGATGAAATGAGCCAATCTCCTCTGTCTCCATTATCTTTGATCATCCATGACAAGGTAGTGGTCTAGAGTCTTGTTTTTGTGCATTTATTGAAATTGTACTTCTTGGATCTTTGGCCATCATGCATTGAAAATGCTTGATTGGTGGTTTTTGATCCAAGAGTGCCACTCCTTCGATGTTTTGAGATGATGAGGAGAGGCACAATACAAACTTACCTTTGGAAAACCTTTCATTTTCCTCTGTTTGTGCTCTGTTGCAGTGTGGTGACTTAGAGCACCAGTGGCTGGCAGTGTCTCATTGGTGGCCGGCAATGGCTCACCCTTGGCCGGTAGAGGCACATTTTTGGCCGGCAGGGGGCCGGCAGCAAGCATTCATGGCCGCCATGCCATTGGTGCAATCCTCAGCATTGATTTGGTAAGGTGGAGTAGAAAGGTTTTGAAGTGTACTCAACCCTGCAAACAGAGCCTCTCAAGAGCAAACCGGAGGACTTTTCGAGGAGAAAACTAAGCGTATGCATCCTCCATTTCCCCGAGGTAGAGCTGAGGCAGTGTAGTTTAAATATCTTGCACGATTAGTTAGTACACATTTGCTAACTAGTTTGCTAATTAGTTAAGGTGTTGTAATAATTAGTAATTACTTTACTAGTTATTCGTTTGGTTTGTAATAAGTCTAATTAGCTTAATTAGATTAGTTTGATTAGCTTAGCTTAGTGTAGCTTAGCTTGGTGTAGCTTAGCTTGTTCATTTGGATCCTCCTTCGCGAGGGCGTAATGCTGTAATAAGTGTGCGTATGTGTGTGCATGTCTTCCATCTCCACGTCTTTCTCCCTTTTATTTAATCGCTTTCGATGGTTAGATTAGGGACATTTTCAATTAGCATACCTTATGCTTGCATGTTTGCATCCATTCATTTGTCCTGCATGCACCGAGGCTTGGCGCATCATTCAAACTGCATCGTATTTCAATACACTTAGTTGAATATGTGTTTAATAGCATGTTATCAAAATTGTGTCACATGCCATATTAGTAGCCGAGCCTATTAATTGCATTATTGCTTGTGTTGCATTAGGTATCTTGTATAGTTAGGATCATGCATTTTTTCTAACTAGCTTTTGTTTTGGCTTGGAGTACTCGGTGATTTTTACGCTTTAGCATACTTGCATGAGTGTGAGTGTTGCCATGATAGCATGCTTGCCATGAGACTATTTGCTTACTTGATAAACTGCATGAATGCCTGTGGGTGAAGGCTTGGTTGCTTGAATTGGAACAATTCATTAAATGTGTGTTTTAAGCCCACTTGAGGTGGAAAATCCGTGCTTTAGCCCGCTTGAGGGTGGCAATTTCAAAATATTTTCAAAAACAAACATGAGTTATTTTGTTCCAATCCTTGCGATTTTAGTCTATACTTGCTTGTGTGCGTCACATAGTAAAGTTAGCTAATAACCGGAATAAGAACACATGTGTTTATAAAACTACATATCATGATTAATAGAGGCCGATCTTTGATTGGGTGAGCGGGAGTGCCCATTTCAGGACCTTCTCCTCTCGTACCCAAGTTCTCGAGCTGAGGTAACTTTGGTGATGACGGACACATGGCCTTTGATACAAGTCAGGGTCTCCTAAATTTCCCCAAAACAAAATATTTAGGTGGTGACTCTGTAATCTGGCAAAGCAGTCCAGTTTTGGCATTATTAGATTCAAAATCAATTTTTTAAAATGATTTGCCGGATTAGACTCTTTGGTGTTTATCAGTCTCACATTGCACTTTGTGAGATTAGATTCAGAGCCGTGACAAGAGTCCGAATTGTAGGACCAATTCAAGCTCTCCGAAAAGAGGGCGCGAAGAAAGTCGAGCTACAAGAAGATAGAGTTGTTAAAGCATCAGCGAACCTGTTATTCTCTCTTATTAGATGCGTGAAAGTCAACTTTTCAAACCTAGGAATCAGAACGTTCAGGGTCTGGTGATAAACTTTCATCTTTTTTTCTTTGACTTTCCAGTCTCCATTTGCTTGGGAAACAACTAAGTTTGAGTCTCCGATAACATCCAATCTTTTTGCCCCTAGTTCTAGGGCAGCTTCTAAACCAGTGATACACGCTTTATATTCTACTTCGTTGTTAGACACCTTGAACCAGAGTTTGAAGGCTAAAGGTATATGGGAGTCATCGGGTGCTATCAACAACACACCTATTCCATAACTGTATTGATTGGTTGCTCCGTCAAAGTACATCGTCCAAGTCTCCTCCTCAACTTGTAGAATGGCTTCATCCGGGAACAAGTATTCCACCGCCTTATCCCCTTCTACTGGGTGGTCCACCAGGAACTCCACTACATCTTTTCCTTTAACTGACTTGCGGGTGACATATTTGATATTAAATTCGAAGAGGAGAAGCAACCAACGGGCTAGCCTACCCGTAAGCGCTGGTTTCTGAAAGAGATATTTGATGGGATCTAATCTCGAAACCACGATTACAGAGTGAGCTAACAAGTAGTGCCTCAACTTCCTGGTAGCCCATACCAAGGCTAGGCAAGCTTTCTCCAACGGAGTATAGCAGGTCTCATAATCTAACATTTTCTTTCTTAAATAGTAGATAACTTTTTCCACCCTATCTTCAGATTCCTAAGCAAGCATGCATCCCATAGTCGTGTCTGTCACTGATAGGTACTGAATTAAAGGCTTCCCTGGCTCTGGCGGCGATAACACCGGCGGATTCTAGAGGTATTCCTTAACCTGCTCAAAGGCAAATTGACATCGATCATCCCATCAGAATTTCTTCCCTTTCTTCAGTAGACCAAATAGTGGTTCAGAAGTCAAGGTTAATTTGAGAATAAACCGTCTTATGAATTGCACTTTACCCAGAAAGCCTCACAGCTTATTTTCAGTCCTTAGTGGTTACATTTCTAGGATGGCCTTGATTTTGGAAGGATATACTTCGATGCCCCTTTCTGTGATCAAAAGGCCTAGCATTTTTCCTACTATCACGCCGAAAGTACATTTTTGTGGATTCAACCTCAGTCTGTATTCTCTGATCCGTTGAAAGAATTTCGCTAAAGCGGTGTAGTGGCCCTCTCTTTCTTTGGACTTGACAATCATGTTGTCCACATACACCTCGACCTCTTTGTGGATCATATCATGCAGAATAGTGGTCACAGCCCTCTGATAGGTAGGCCTGGCATTCTTCAGCCCAAATGGCATAACTCGGTAGTAGTAGGTCCCTTATGGCGTAGTGAATGCAGTTTTCTCTCTGTCCTCGGGCGCCATTAGAATCCAGTTATACCCATAAAACCCATCCATAAGGGATAATAATGCATGGCCTGCAGTGAAGTCCACTAACTCATCAATGTACAGTAGAGGAAAGTCATCCTTCAGATTTGCTTTGTTTAAGTCTCGAAAGTCTACACATACCCAGATTCTACCATCCTTTTTTGGCACTGGGACGATGTTGGCCAACCAAGTCGGATACTCAGATACTAACAAGAAACCTACTTTGATCTGCTTGGTGACCTCTTCTTTGATTTTCAATGCCCAATCCGAACGGACTCTACGCAGCTTCGGCTTGACGGGTCAGGCCCCGAGGTCAAGAGGGATTCGATACTGTACAATCTCAAGATCGATTCCAAGCATGTCTTCATAGGACCACGTGATAACATCTTTGAAATCTTTTAATAAAGCGACTAAGCGCTTGCGCTCCTCTAAAGACAACGTGGACCCGATCTGGACCAGACGCGGATCCATCTTAGTACCCTCATTAATAGCAATGATTTCATCAGAACAAGGTTTAACAAACCTTTCCTCCTCTCGATTAATCAAAATTTTCAAAACCAAAGGAATTCGTTCCTCTTCGTTTTTATGAAAATTTTGAAAATCTTGGTCAATACAATAAATAAGCGGCACAGAGAAATACTCAGAATCAACAGTGCTCTCATTCATAAGATCTAGATCTTCAGTTTCAACTGACTCAAAAGTAAAAGAAAAAAAGGACCTAGACAAAACCTTGGCATTCTGGTTATCACCCTCGAGAATACCAGACTCAGACTCAGAAGAACCAGAATCTAATTTCGACTCCACAGACTCGATGGAATCAGATTCTAGCTCATCACCCGACTCAAAACTAGACATGTAGCCCTCTTCTAGCTGCCAAATAAGAGATGGTGCCTCCGATGCATCCAAAATGCTGCTAGACGAGTTCACACCTGGTTGATCCTCAATCATGGAGATGGTAAGGTTATCCCCCAAGTTCTCTGAGTCAGCCGCAGGATCTATAGGGAGACATGCCAGTGCTACCCCTTCTTCAAGTTCGCTGTTGTCTGAGTCACTTTCCATGCTCTGTTCAGCTTCAGTTCTTGGTTCATCCTTTTCCTCGGCATCACTATCTTGCACCTACTGGTCAAAGAAGATTTTGAACCTAGGAACATGCTGTCTCATGGAATTCATCCAAAGCTCAGGAAAACCGCAAAAGGGGAAATCTTCTTCCTCTCGAATAAAGCGGCCATTTAGCATTCCCTGGATTTGCCTGTGAATGAGCTCATAGTGCTTCCCAACCTACTTGGCTCGGGCTTTGCCTCTAATTTCTTTTCCTTTCTTGATCCAGTCCTCTTTGGTGGGTACATATCCTAGGCCAAAGGCATATGGATTGTGCGGCACATCGGCCAATGCTGTGACACCTTTCCGGTTGCTTCTTCCAAGTCCCATTCCTGGCACATGCTGTAGTTTGTTCACGAAATAGATAGATTGGGTACAGACATACATGCCTTCATTAGCAGCTAGAATGGTCTGCACTACTCGGGCCTCAGCCAGAGTGAACCCTAAGAGGAATACATCCTCCTCGTCATGAGTGATCTCCAATACTGGCATAGTTACCTTTGGCGGGGGATGGATGGATGAATTCCCAAAAATGATCACCACTCCTTTCCCGTGAGGGTATCTCAACATTTGGTAGAGGATGGAGGTGACAACTTTCACATGATGTAACTCAACATCTTGTTGAGCTGGGCCCACCTAGACTCTCAGTTGCACCGTGCCCATGACCTCTCTGCTTGTATTATCTATGCTCGAATTAAATGGGCTGTGGGCACAAAGTCTGCCAGTCTAAGGCTGATGGCATAAGACATATGGGAAAGACATACGTTGATGGTCGAATCGGTGTCTATCAACACTACCAGTACCCATTTTTCCCTACACTCAACGGATATGTACAAGGGTTTGTTGTGAGCTGAGCCTTTCAGCGGTAGTTCTTTGTTAGAAAAGGTTAGGGTTGGCCCGGCACCACCTGGGAAGACCAATCCCATAAGCTGTTCTAGGGTAGTGTCAATGGACAATTTAGCTTTGTCCATTGCTGACAGTACTGCCTGTCGATGTATCCGGGAGGCAATGAGAAGACCCCAAATTGAGATGTCAGCTTGGATTTTCTGAAGCTACTTTAACACTACCTCTTCTTCCAACTACTTCTTTTTCTGTTTCTCAACCTCTCTGTCTTTCCCAGATACCTCAGCTTGATCTAAGTGCGGTGGCTCAAAATACCGCCCACTTCTTGTCATGTGATCTATCTCTTTTGCGTACCACGTGTTGTTTGGAAGGCACTTACTCCAATCTTCGTCGGTGTGGGCCAGATACAAATCGACATCATCCCACTATACACCTCCGGCAGTTGACAAACAGTTGTCCAGCTTCGTTCGGATCACTTTCACATCATCAGTATCTCCCTCGGGGTGTTGGGCCAGTACTGCTTTCTAGTTGTTTTCAACCCTCTCTTATTCAAACTGCTTAAGTGCAACTTGCTGTTCTATGTCCACAGTGCTCACAGCGTCCAGTTCTTGAGCTAAATTTTCCACGCTGGTGTTCTCTGGCAGTTTTCCCTTTTCATCAGCCCTTCCAGCCACTACAGCAATTCTTGCTTCCTCTTCCTCCGGTTTCATTTCAGTTCCTTTCTCCTTATCTGGCTCATCACTTAGCCACCTAGAGTTGTCGGTTGATCCATTCAAATCAAACCAGTCAATCTGCACATCCCCTTGATCTTATTCACCAAAGAACTGCAGGTTGTCTAGATCCTCCTCGAGTTCTGCCAAATCATCCAACCCTTGGCTCGGTCCATCCTCCCTAACCACATTAACCTCCACTATAGTTGGCAATACCAATCCCGGCTTGGTTTGACCAATCGGCACAATGTAGCAGCTTGGATCATACACCCCCTTAGGTAAGTCCTCAACGCTCTCCAATAACAGACTCATACCTTCCTCTAAGGCTAGCTTCCCTTCTACTGCAACTGTCACCACCATAGGCTTAGGTTATAGTGCAGACGTGTCCGTCATGCACAAATCTATGCTTTTAGGAATGAACACCATCGGTCTAGGTAGGTGAGAAGGGGTAATATATACGTTGGGGTCGTAAGGAATGGCCAGTGTATGGATTAGGTTTAGATTTTGAGGTAGGGAAGCTTGATTGTGGGCTGGAAGCGGGTTTGTAGTTACATTTGGTTTTTGGGATGGTGCGATCAGCTTGTTGTCGATGAGGTCTTGAATCTCATGACGCAGTTAGAAGCATTGGTTGGTATCGTGAGCATGCTGCTGGTGAAACGTGCAGTACTTTGCTGGGTTGTGTTTTGGTGAAAGAGGGTCAGGTAGTGGGTGAGGCTCTAATCGTCTAAGGCCCTTTTGACCAACACCTTCATGGCTTGATATAGGGTCATGTAGAGTTGGGTAAAGGTCCTCTGGGATCGGGCAGGGTTGGTTGAAGTTTGTGGAGCTATGTTGGCAAAGGGATTGGTAGTCTTGGTTGTGGTGGTGACAACGCTCACATCCGATGGCCTTGCAGCTGTGCTACCATAGTGGAAGCATTGGAACTGCGCATAAAAGGCCTCTTCGCTTGTTCTTTCTCATCTGTAATCAACCCTTGTCTCATGGCGTCTTCGATTTAAACCCCCATCTCATGGATCTCAGTGAATGTGAACAGAGGTAGGACGATCATTTTTTGCAACAACTTCCCGTGCAGATTGCAGACTACCATCCTTATTTGATCTTTCTCGGAAGGCCTTGTGGTCATCATTAAAGCTTTAGCTCTCCACCTCGTCACAAATTCTGAAAAGTCCTCCTTTGGCTCTTGGCAATCGACAAAGCTGTAGAATTGCACTCAACACTGAATTCTGCCCCCAAAACGGATACCAAACTTGCAACTGATATGCACATTTATGTACAGTTTCACTGTAAAGCACATACCAGTTAAGTGATAGCCAAAACACCCCTATGAGGGGGTAAGGTTACCCTGTCCTAGTTTGTCAGGAACTACGGTTCACTATTCAAACAAAGCAGTTTTCACGCAATCCAGTATTTGGGTGAGCATTCTGTCCTAGTTTGGAACAATCTCTATGGCTTTCGATATGTAACTAGGCCGAATGGTCAAAAGGGTACCTCAGCAAGACTACCTAATATACCTCTCACACCTAACACCGAGAAGTGAAAGGTGGATCAAATGGTATAGCGGTAGTCTAGATCCAAGGGTTGTGTTCCCATCATGGCAGAGCCCGTGACCGGTCAGCCTTTTGGCAAGCTTTTTGGGAAAGCCTCCGGTAAACCGTCCAGGAATAGCAGATGGCAAACACAGTGACATAAAAGCACCAATACAAATGCAATGCAAAGAAACATATAAGTCTAAATAAAATTTCATATCATGAAGTTTGAGTCAGGTTCTCTAAAGTACCCAGCAGAGTCGCTAGAAACTGTAGCTCAACTTTTCGTGCCCCCTTTTGGAAGATGAATAAGCCCTATAGTATCAGACTCTCGCCGTTCTGAATCTGATCTCACAAGTGCAATGTGAAATAGACAAACACCAAAGAGTCCCAATTCGGCAAATCTTTTTGGAAAATCAATTTTGAATCAAAAATGCCAAAAATGGATTGCTTTGCTAGATATAGAGTAGCCATCTAAATAATTTTGAAATTTTTTGGAAACCCATGACTAGTGCCAAAGGCCATGTGTCCATCATCACCAAGATTGTCTTGGCTCGGGAACTTAGGTACGAGAGGGGAAGGTCATGAATTGAGCACCTGTAGACACCCCATTTTTGACCATCCTCAAGACTTGGACGTCACCGTTTGAACACTCGGTGATCATCTATGTTCGTGTTCGTTTTGAGTTCTCGGAGGTCTCGACCGTGTGCCTCGCCTCAAGATCTCTCAACTTGATTGTTTTGTGCTTGGTTGTGGACCAAACACTTGTATTTCTGTTTTTAAGGGAAGAGGGTGGATTGTTGGCCATCCCTTCAACCCACCGGCCAATGCATGATGCCACCGGCCCTTCTTTCTTGCCATCGGTCAAAGGTTGTGGCAGGTCGGCACCTTTGTTGGTCGGTCGGCCACCTTTGTTGGTCAATCGGCCATTTCTACTGGTCAACCCCTTTCCATCTGCTTTTGGCGGATATTTTATGCCAGCTGTCACAGCTGGCATCCATATTACACCCCCTCCATACACGTGTATGGAGGGATTTGCTCCCTTGTGTTAGCTTCTCCAAGAAGCTTAGGAATTGAATTCCTATAAGTGGGGAGGCCCTCCTCCCTTCTCAGGGGTTCTGAAAAATTAGGTTGGAGAGTTTAGATATAGTTTTGTATCTATACTCCCTTATTTGATCATATTTTGTGCCTTAAAGTGTAGTATTGTCTTACTATTGCACACAAACACACACTAGAACACCACCCTCTTGGAGCTGAGGTCCCTTGAGGTTGATTTTAGGGTTCTTGGGTTGGTTTTGACCAAAGGAAGGTGCTGGAGCTTTGTTCCTAAAGAAGGTCTACAAGGGTGAGCATCCTTACTTTAGTTACCCCTTTCTTGCTTAGGCTTTTAGCCATTCTTGCTTATTGTTTTAAGCTTTGACTATAACTTATAAAAGTTCTGATTTTGTGTGCTTTAGAACTTTGTTTAAGGTCACTTTGAGATTTGGGGTTGTCTCCCCCCTCCAAGGCCTTGTTAGGCCTTGTTTTAGGCCATACCTTTTGGCCATTGTTTTGGTCTTTGCATGACCTCTCTACCACTAAAGTCCAGAGGATTTTCAGTGGTGGAGAGGTGGTTTTGAGGTCCTAAAAGGGAGAGGGTCATCCCCTCTCCTTATTGTCTCTAATGCTTGCATAAATGGCTTATGTGATAGCATGTGTGTCTAGTTTGTTTTAGCTCCATTTCAGCATGTATTAGGCTTTGTTTTTTCACGATACACCTCTGTGTTGAGATGGTTTAGACATGCCTTGTATGCTTCATACACTTGTCTTGTAATCCCATGATTTGGCCTTAACATGCATCATGTTGTAACATGTGTTTTTAACATGATTTTGGCTCAACTCCATGAAGCTTTTAGCCTTGTTGTAGCATGCTAAAGCTCTGATTTTGGTATTCTTGGTCATCCTTGCATTGTTTTGTATAGCTACCATGTAATCTAGCTTGTTGGCTTCGGGTGCTCAAGTCATTAGCATGCTCTATTTGGATCATTTCAGTGGTTTGGCATCACTCATAATGTTATTTCAGCCCATATAGTATGCTTGAATGCTTGCACTTATCGCTCCTTTAATGCTTTAAAGGGTTTGTGTTTTATGCCTCATGAATGTGACATTGCGTATGCCAGCATGCTTGGGTATTTGGGATGACTTTTAAGTGGGTTTTTGGGCTCATTTTGACGTGTCATACCTCTGATTTTGGTTGCCTAAATCATGCCATGTTTGGTTGTATTAGGTGTAGTGTAATGCCTCTTTTGTGGCCTTGTATGCCTCATGTCTTGCCCCTTTGTTTTAGCTTGTTTTGGCTTTGGTCATTGAATGTTTTAGGCTTACTTTGCCATGATTTAGGACTGTTTTGGGTTATACTTTCCATATGCTCTTTGTTTAGTGTAGCCTTGGTTCAAGTCACTTGCCTAGTTCTAAGCCTTAAGCCTTAATCATGCATGCTTGATTTGTTCATGTGATTTGGCATCACTCATAGTATCATTTCAGAGCATGTACTGTTGTCACATTTGCATGCTTTTCTTTCCTTTTAAGTGTGCTTAAGAGTTGTCCTTTATGCCTAGGTGATAGGCCAATTAGCATGCATGTTTGAATATGCTTTTGTCCCTCATTTCTTAGCATTTTGGCCACTGATATGGGCTTATTTGAGAGCTGCCCATTTCGGTTTAAGTCCATCGTTTGCATGTTGTTACATGCTTGCCTTGCATGTTGTTACATACTTGGCATATTAACATGTTGTTGCATGCTTAAGTAGTAGTGCATTTGGCATGCATTATTTTGGTTTTAGATTGCTTAACATGTTGTCACATGTTTGCCTCACATGTTGTTACATGATTGAATGAAGTCACATGCTTGTTTGCATGCTTGTCTTCGCATATTGTTATATGCTAATTGCCTTGTGTAACATTGTCACTTGCATGCTTGTATTGCACTAGTGTGCTTGCATGTGTAGGTTGCATAGCATCGGGCAGGCATCCCTTGCCTCTTGATCAATCATGACAGAGGCTTGGGGCCCCTCATGTGTTTACATGTATTTCATTCAATATTGAAGTTGCACATTTGGCCTCTTTGGCCATCATGCATCGAAATACGTGATTGGTGGCCCGAGGGTCGAGAACCATCCTCCTTTGAGTCTTAGACATGATAAGGAGGGTGGTGGTGCAAACATTGTTTTGAAAATGCATTGCCATGCCTTGTCTGTCCTCTGCTGCAGCAAAACAGGATTCTGCAGAAAGAGATGGCCAGTCGCCATTGTAGACACCCCATTTTTGACCGTCCTCAAGACTTGGACGTCATCGTTTGAACACTCGATGATTATCCATGTTCGTGTTCGTCTTGAGTTCTCGGAGGTTTCGGCCGCGCGCCTTACCTCAAGACCTCTCGACTTATTTGTTTTGTGCTTGGTTGTGGACCAAGCACTTAGGTTTTTGCCTCTGAGGGTAGGAAATGGCTTGTTGGCCACCCCCACACCCCACCGGCCTTGGCATGTTGCCACCGGCCCTGTTTTATTGCTACTGGCCAAAAGTGTTGGCCGGTCGGCAATTTTCTTAGTCGGCCGGCCATTATTTTGGTCGATCAGTCACTTTTTCTGGCTGAGACCTTTTCTTTGCCTTTTTTTAGGCATTATGCATGCCAGCTGTGCCAACTGGTAAGCACAGACCCTGCCCTCCATACACGTGTATGGAGGATTTGAACCTTTGTTTTAGCTTCTTGAGGAAGCTTGAACCTTTTAAACCCTTGTTTTAGCTTCTTGAGGAAGCTTGAACCTTTTGAACCTTTGTTTTTGCTTCTTGAGGAAGCTTGAACCCTTTTAAACCCTTGTTTTGTCTTCTTGAGGAAGCTTGAACCTTTTAAACCTTTGTTTTAGCTTCCTGAGGAAGCTTGAACCTTTTGAACCCTTGTTTTAGCTTCTTGAGGAAGCTTGAACCTCTTGAACCTTTGCCCTAGCTTCTCCAAGAAGCTTGAACCTTTGCTCTAGCTTCTCCAAGAAGCTTGAACCCTCTTGTTTCTCTATAAGAGAGGGCCTCCCTCTCCTTTAGAGAGGTTGAAAAAAAAATTTGTCTAAGGAAAAGCACATATATCTCTCTATATCTCTATATTCTAGGCTTAGAAAGGGTGTTTGTTCTTGGCCTTTAACACCACACCTCATAGCCACACACCTCCACCATTGATCTAAGGTTCTTGGAGGGTCTTGAGAGGTCTCAAAGAGCTAGTTTTTGGTCCAAGAAGCTGCTGGTTTTGCTGAAGCTACAAGGGTAGCACACTATTTCCTCTTTTAAGCTTTATTTTGCTCCATCTTTTAGCCATACTTGCAAGCATTTTTGAGCTTTGGTGTAAACCGAAAAAAGTCTTATTTTGAGGTCTTTAACATGTTTGTTTAAGATCATTTTTCTATTGGGGGTCATCTACCCCCTTGCATGCTTCATTTTGCCTTATTCTGAGCCATGCATGAGGGCCTTTGCATTGACCTTTGTTTGGCCTTCTAGCCACTGAAATCCAGTGGATTTTCAGTAGCTAACATGCTATTTTGAGTGTCAAAATGAGAGAGGGGTGACCCTCTCTCCCCTTGTTTTGTTTCCTAGCCTATTTGGCCTAGCAAAGGAGCCCTTATTTGCATGCTTCCAAGCCATGTTTCAGGCCTTTTTTGATGAGTTTTAGGACCTGCATAGGCTCTTTCCAGAGCTTTTTTTGCCATATTGGGTGTCCATCTTGCATGTGTAGAATAACCCTCGTCATAGCCTATCAAAGGAGCATGTCATTCTTGCATGCATTGACCATGTTTCAATGAGTTTTTGGGCTTTATTTGGCATGTCATACCTCTGACTTTTGTTGGTTTAGTGACCTCTTAAATGCTTCATATACTTGTAGTGTAAACCCTCTTCATTAGCTTGTATTGCATACTGTTTTGGTCTTTGATTCTAGCACTTTTTGGCCATGCCTTAAACTGATTTTGTGCATGTCCTGGACTGCCTTAGTTATGTTTTTAGGCCTCTTGGTCAAACGATGCTTGCTATGCATGCTTGTAGTGTAATGCCCATGCCTAGCTTTGAGTTTTGAAGCTTCTTGCTTGCTTAAATGGTGGTGTTTTCATGTTTTGGGGTCATTGAGCATGTCATTTCAGAGCCTATACTTGTGCCATATTCCCATGTTTTTCATTCTTTAAACATGTTTGAGAGTTGTGCATGAATACCTCATTTATGGACCATTGCATGAGCTTCATTTCCATGCCTTTCGGGTCATCATTTTAGTCCATTTTCCTACTGTTTTGGGCCTGCATAGGGACTGTTTGGGGCTGATTTGGTCATTTGTGCATTGCTTTGCATATCTCTAGTGTAATGCACTTCACTAGTTTCGGTATCCGGGCCATCTAGTATGCATTGTGTGAGGTGTTTGCATGATTTGGAGCCACTCTGTATGACATTTCAGAGCTGGAAAATGTGTGATTGTATGCCATATTTAATCCCTTGCCATGTCTTAGTAGAGTTGCACTTTGTGCCTTAGGTTTGGTCCCTCGCATTGTGCATGTTTGCATAAGTGTTGTTGCCTTAATTTCATCATGTTTGGCCACTGATTTGGGTGTGGCTAAGGCTCACCTATCTTGGTTTAAGTCCATCTTGCATTGTATATGCCATTTAGTCCATGTTGTTGCATGATTGACCATTGCATTGTGTATGCCTTAATCATTTCATTGTTAGTCTCCATGTGTGCATTGCGTATGCCATATAGTTTTCATGTGCATTGAGTATGCCATTGATTATTTCATAGCATTGTGTATGCTAGTAGCATATTTGCATATCATCATTTGCATGTTTGCATCATTTAGTGGCATTATGTTTAGGTTGCATGTTAGAGTTGCATTTATGTATGCCATGTATATTGCATTGTGTTTGGAATAGGGTTTAGTCCAAACACGGGAAACGAGGGACGTTTCGTACTCCAAGTGACGAAACGTGCCTCGATTCTCGATCGCTGACACTCTTGACCATCCATGATGGAGTTGTTGGTTTTAGTTGTTTATATGTGCATTCATGTTCCATTGAGTCATGCAATCCGACTCCTCGGCCATCATGCATCGAGATACGTGATTGGTGGCCTGAGGGTCGAGGACTATACTCCCTTGAGCCCATGACATGATAGGGAGGGTGATCGTGCATACATTGTCTTGAAAATGCATTGCCATGCTCTGTTTGTCCTTTGCTGGAGCAAAAACAGCACTCTGCAGGAATAGATGGCCGGTCGGCCATCTTCAGTGCCGGTCGGTTATGCATTATTGGCCGATAGCTTCATTCATGGTCGATGACCATTTCCACATGGCCGGTGTTCCTGTATTTTGGCCGGTGACATCCCACAGTGTTCAGGAAGTGGTTTGGAAGCATCCTTGAGAGTTGCACAGTTTTCAGAGGTGCAGAGCAGTGTAAACAGAGGCAACATGTGACATGGCGATGGATTTCCGAGCGAAGTCGTCCGAGCACGCATGCATCCCTCTTCTCGAGGCTGTTTTTATTGTTTTCATAGCTTAATTGATTTGCTTAATTAGTTAAGTGTTGTGTAATAATTAATTAGCTTGTTAGTTAGTTAGTTAATTTGTATTATTCTTTCGGTCCCTCTGTCGAGAGAGGTGCAATTGTGTAATAAGCGTGCATGTGTGTGATGTATGTCTTCCAACCCCACGTCTTTCTCCCTTTTATTTAACCGCTTACAATGGTTAGTTTTAGGGCATGTTTCGATTAGCATCCTTATGCTATGCATGTTTGCATCCATCCATTTGTATTGCATACACCAGGCTTGGTGCATCATACTAACCGCATTGTATTTCAGTTCCAACTTGAATACATGTATCGAGTTGTCACATTTCACATGCCATTCTTAGATTAGTCGAGTCTATTATAGTTGCATTAGCCATCTTAACATGAACTAGGATCATGCATGATTTCTAACTAGTTTCTTGTTTTGGCTCGGAGTACACTGTGAGTGTTTATGCTTTAGCATCTTGCACGTGTGTAAGTGTTAATATGATAGCATGCTTACCATGAGGCTAATTGCTTATGTGATATAACTGCCTGAATGCCTGTGGGTGAATGTTGGATTGCTTGAATTGGAATAATTCATCGAAATCCGTGTTTTAGCCTGCTTGCGAGTAGCAAACTTCAATCCATTTTCAAAACAAACGGATATGCGATGCTTTGTTCCAACTTCGGCAATCTAGTCTATACTTGTATGCTGTGCGCATCACATAGTAATTCTAGGCTAATAAACCAGAATAAGAGCACATGTGTTTTCAAAAACAAGATATCATGCTTAGTAGAGGCCGATCTTTGATTGGGCGAGCGGGGGTGCTCACGAAGTGACCTTCCCCAATCGTACCCAAGTTCTCGAGTCGAGGCAACTTTGGTGATGACGGACACGTGGCCTCAAGCACGAGTCAGGGTTTCCTAAATTCCCCAAAATAAAATATTTAGGTGGCGACTCTGTATCTGGCAAAGCAGTCCATGTTTGGCACTTCTTTCTAAAAATCAGTTTTTCAAAACGATTTGCCAGATTTGGACTCTTTGGTGATTTATCGATCTCGCATTGCACTTTGTGAGATTAGATTCAGAACCGTGACATTGAGTCCGAATTGTAGTGAGCCCAATGAACAAAATGGGATTTTCCCGGGACGTTCGGGGACGTCTACAACCATCTTCAGTGCCGGCCGGCTATGTATTGTTGGCCGATGGCCCCACTTTTGGTTGGTGACTATATTTTCATGGCCGGTGGCCTCATCTCTTGGTCGGTGACATACCAAAATGCTCAGGGAGTGATTCTGGAGCTTCCTTGGGACTTGTGAAGTTTTTAGAAGTACAGAGCAGTGTAAACAGAGGCAACATGAGCATGGTGATGGGTTTCCGAGCGAAGTCGAGTGTGCATGCATTCCTTCCTCTTCCTGAGGATGCTTTACTGCTTTCAGTAACTTAATTAGTCTGTTTAATTAGTGAAGTATTGTGTAATATTTAATTAGCTTGTTAGTTAATCAATTTGTATTATTCTTTCGGCCCCTCCCTCGAGAGGGCGCAATTGTGTAATAAGCGTGCGTGCGTGTGATGCATGTCTTCTAACCCCACGTCTTTCTCCCTTTTACTTAACCGCTTACGATGGTTAGTTTTAGGGCATGTTTCAATTAGCATCTATATGCTATGCATGTTTGCATTCATTCATTTGTATTACATGCACCGGGCTCGGCGCATCATACTAATTGCATAGTACTTCAATTCCAACTTGAATACGTGTATCGAGTTGTCGCATTTTCACATGCCATTCTTAGATCAACCGAGCCTATTCCAGTTGCATTTTGCTTGCGATGCATTAGCCATTTTAACATGGACTTGGATCATACATTTGATTACTAACATGTTCTTTGTTTTGGCTCGGAGTACACTGTGAGTGTTTATGCTTTAGCATCTTGCATGTGTGTAAGTGTTGATATGTCAGCATGCTTACTATGAGGCTAATTGCTTATGTGATGTAATTGCCTGGGTGCTTGTGGGTGAAGGTTGGGTTGCTTGAGTTGGAATAATTCGTCGAAACCCGTGTTTTAGCCTACTTGCGAGTAGCAAACCTCAAACCATTTTCCAAACAAACGGATATGCGATGCTTTGTTCCAAATTAGGCGATCTAGTCTATACTTGTGTGTTGTGCGCATCACCTAGTAATTCTAGATAATTAACAGGAATAAGAGCACACAATGTTTTCAAAACAAGATATCATATTTAGTACAGGCCGATCTTCGGATTGGGCGAGCGGGGGTGCTCATAGATGACCTTCCCCAATCGTACCCAAGTTCCCGAGCCGAGGCAACTTTGGTGATGACGGACACGTGGCCTTAGGCAACGAGTCAGGGTTTCCTAAATTCCCCAAAAATAAAATATTTAGGTGGCGACTCTGTATCTGGCAAAGCAGTCCATGTTTGGCATTTCTTTCTAAAAATCTATTTTTCAAAACGATTTGCCAGATTTGGACTCTTTGGTGATTTATCGGTCTCGCATTGCGCTTTGCGGGATTAGATTCAGAACCGTGACATTTGAGTCTGAACTGTAGTGAGCCCAAATGAATGAAACGGGATTTCTCCCGGGACGTTCGGGGACGTCTACAGTTTCTGGCGACTCTGCTGGGGAGTTAGAGAACTTGACTCGAACTCATGATATCTTGTTTTGATTACACTTATGTGTTTCTTTGCATTGCATTTGCATTGGTGCGCCTAGGACACCGTGTTTGCCATCTGCTATTCCTGAACGGTTTGCCGGAGGCTCGCTTTGAGAAGCATGCCATAAGGCTGACCGGTTACGAGCTCTGCCACGATAGGAACACAAACCCCGATTTTTACCGAGGCACCCTTTTTGACCATTCGACCTAGTGCATATCGGAATCCATAGTGACCATTCCAAACTAGGACAGGTTGCTTACCCAATTGTAGGTTGTTTGAAACCGCTGCATGCGTAGTGAAACCCTAGCTCTTGACAAAATAGGACAGGGAAACCCTACCCCAACATAGGGGTGTTTTGGCTCTCATTTGCTTGCTATGTGCTTTTTGAGTTGGCCTCTACAGGAACAAACGTATCAGTTTGCAAGTCTGAGTATCAGGCCTGCGGGCATCTGTATTTTGAGAATCAGTTATATCCGTGGGTATCAGATTCAGTTTTTGAGCAGTGATTTTGGAGAACAGGGATCAGTAGTAGAGTACAGTTATTCAGCTATACCTATATCAGTTCTGATGAAATTGGGCTGAGATGCTGCCTGTTTTCTCTTTCAGGGGGGGTTTCAGAGATTTAGTTCAGAATAGCCAGTATTCTCCTTTGTTGAGGCAAGACCAGTCAAGGCTTACCGATTCATCTTATCTGTCAGTCACCGGTTACATCATCTTCGTTCAGTTCAGTGGACTTATGATGGCATAAAATTCAGAGGAAATTGTGGTTATGGCAGCCGCATTGGACGAAGGAATCCTCTTGCAGGATGAGACCAATGTTGAAATACCACATCCGTCTAGGTCATCTGCCGCACACTCAATCTGGGAACCCCAGTTGTTTCAAGCTCGTGAACCTACCACATTTGAGTTAATGGGAATGATTGGCGACCTTCAAAGATCTGTGGCTGATCTAGTCTACGGAATGTCGGCCCCACCACCAACTGCATCGTATGCTGGGAACTTCGTGCCACAGGAGCCCCCACTACTGGGGCGAATTGTAATTGAGCTTAGCCAACCTGAAGTTGTCTCAAGCTCCGGTAATGATATGTCGACGACAACGGGGCTTCGTACTGAAGCAGTAACCCAAACCACCTACCAGGCTGAGGCTAGTGGAAAGAACAAGATAAAAGTGGATGCAGATCCCTATGCACAACTCCAGCAAGCTGTTAAGGCTCTGAAAGCCGGAGGGTTGAATAAGCAGCAAGTACTCGCAGCTGTGGCTAAGACTGTGGATGATATTTTCCCCACTCAGACTGAGAGCAGTTCAAGCCAAAGGGAAAATCGGGTTAGGGACCGTTGTGCCAGAACAGTTCCTTCCAATCCTAACCCTGCACCTGGAAAAGATCAGAGAGCCAAGGCAGCACTTGCTGATCCTTTTGCTAGTACGTCCAGTAAAGGTCCACAGACTTCTAAGTATCTGCCTTGAGGGCGCAGGGTCTTTCATGCCCTCTACATGCCTTTATCCAAGGCTCTTTGAATCCTCACTGGGAAGGGTCATCTCAAACCCCTCGAGCCTCGACCTCTCCCGTGCAATCTCCCTCTCTCACATGATGCTACCCAGTACTGTGCGTACCATCAACAAGCTAGTCACACCACCGACAATTGCTTTCGTCTTCGCCACGAAGTGCAAGACTTGATCGACAATGAGGTCATTCTCCCGCCTAGCTCAGC
The DNA here is from genome assembly GCA_036172215.1 of Camellia granthamiana. NCBI lineage: Eukaryota > Viridiplantae > Streptophyta > Magnoliopsida > Ericales > Theaceae > Camellia > Camellia granthamiana. The sequence continues at coordinate 75,465,132 of CM069913.1, read as the reverse complement.
AAAGTCTGTCACCATTGAGTTGTTTTGAAGATAATTCAAGTATGTGATCAGGGGTCGGACCACCTGCGGGTGGTGCTCAGTTTGCTTTAGATGTGGCATGTGGCACGCACTGTCTTGAGCATTTGCGAATGCTGGTTTTTTTTGTAGTTTCTGACTTGGGTGTTGAGTCAGTTTTGTGTTGTTTTGAGTCTGTCCCTTTGTTTTGAGTCAGTCTTTTTGTTTGGGGTCTGTCTTGTTGTATCGAGTCAGTCCTGTTGTATAGGAGTCGAGTGATTACAGGGATGTTACCTCGGATGTCACTATTTTGTTTTGTGCTTGTCTTTTTACTTTCTTTTGGGTCTGTTTCTGCCATGGAGCCAGTTACACCAGAAGATCTGAATAAAACAGCTGCGGCTTTCATGTTTTTGTGCTTATTGCTACTTTGAGCCTGCTGTGCCAGCAAGTTTTAGAATGAAACGGCAGTGCATTTTCACCTACTTCTTCTGTGCCCTTTAAGTCATTGCATTGACCTAAGTTTTTTTTCAAAACCTTTTGAACATTGTGATGAAAACAAAGAGCAAGGAATTCCTCGGGTTTTGCAAAGTTTGATCAAATGAGAGAAAGAGAGGCATGCTAAGCCCTCAATGATTGAGATCATGCTTGTTAGTGTGAGTACTGAGAAGGATCTTGGCTTGATCCGGATTGGTTCTGTATTGTCTTCAGCGCGAACGATTTGTCGTTTTCTTAAAAGATTTCAAAAAATGTTTTGCGCAGTCCTGCGAAGACCTGTGTGGAATCACTCTTGAGATTATGCAGCCTAGGATCGCTCTTAGCCTCAAGATTCAACCCCTTTGCTCTCAAAACCTTGAACTTGGGTTCAGAATGTTCAACGGTCTACCACAATGTGAGGCATGTGTGGCCAGATTCGAAGCAACCCTCGAAATAGGGGCAGGGAAGTCAGATCAAGAAGGTCAGACGTCATCAAAAGAAGCTTGCAAAGTTAGATCAGAAATACCCCTGGAACTAGGGGCAAAAATGTCCATTACGCTCGAAGAGCCAAAGATGGACCATTCCGCAAATCAATGAAGACTGGCAAGAATGCCAAATCCCAGAAGGGAAGAAAGAAGAAAGTTTTGTTAAAGAACAACCGAGTTCCTATCCACAACACTAGGGGCAAAGTCAGCCCCTATTGGATGGACTTCCACATCATCAGCAAACAGCAGCCATTCTTCTGGATTCGGATGGCTTCGAGACCCTAAAACCATTTGGCATGGACAAAGCTACACTTTTACCCTTGAGAGACTCGCTGGGCCAAAAACCCGGAAGGGCGGCCCAGGCAAAAGTTAGAGCAAGAAAGAAAAAAAAAAAGAGAAGAAAAGAAAAAGAAAAAAAAGAAAAAGAAAAAAAAGAAAAGACAAAAAAGAATGAAAAAAGAGATAAAAAGAAATGAAAAGAATGAAAAGAATGAAAAGAATGAAAAGAAAAGAAAAACAAAGTTCGCAAGGTTGAAAACCCAGAAGGGCGGCCTTGGCAAAAGTTAGAGCGTAAAAGGAGAGGTTAAATACCCGAGTGTACGTCAGCCCCAGAACTACGTAATGCTTGATTCCCATGTTTGGGATACGTAGGCAACTTCATTCTGAAGTTCAGCCATAAACACTTCCAAATCAATTGTGTCCATGCAATGGCTCCGATCATCTTTGTCATTTCTGTATCCGAGAGTTCGGTTGTAACCGTCACTTTGAGGACTGTTTACAGTATGTTGCGACGCTATTCAGACAAGGGGCAACTTTCCGTTGCCACGAGTCGCCATTCAAACAAGGGGCAACTTTCTGTTGCCATGCAGTGTTCTTCAGATAAGGGGCAGTTTTCCATTGTTGTGGATCCGAGGTTGTGCATCTCAAGGGTAGGTTCCGTGCTCGTTGAGCAGTGGATGTTTGCAAAAACAGTTTTTGATAATTTTTACTGAGGTTGACTAATTTCTCTCAAAAAATTTTATTTTCCAAAACTGGACCTTTTCTTGGACCTAAAAAAGGAAAAATTTCAGTGCTCATAGCCTGACCTACATGATTTTGAATCAAAAAGTTGAACAAGCTTGTTAATCAAACTTTTATATTGATTAAATTTGTTTTAGTAGAAAAACAAAAAATGGTCAAAATGATGAACTAGGGGCACAGTTGAGTCAGGTGTTCTGTCTTTTCCTCATCGCCAACATGCTTACTAGGAAGGGCACCATATTCGCCAGGAAAGGCACGACTAAGGTTAACAACAAAGGGCTGAAAGCTCTTATACCTTCTAAGCAGCGAGGTATCAAGCCAAGTACGAAGCACGAATTGGGATCGGTTGAGACATTTCACTCCTTCATCTGGGGCATCGGCTAAACGCCACCAGAAGAAATGGCTGCGAGCTGATGGTGTTGGGGCATGAACCCACAACTTCTTGTTTATCCATCAATCACCCAGGGGAGGGATTGAAAAATGAGAGATTGAAGAATAGAGAGATGTGCGATGAGAGAAAAAGTGAGAAAAGGGCTTTTTCAGAAAAACAGAGCCTGAGGGCCGAACGATGCGAGAGTCAGAAATAAGAAAGGGTGGGAAACAATACCCGAAGAAACTGGCTCCTCGTGTACCGAGAAGTCTCTCATCTTTGTAACACGTCTGAGTGTCGTGTCTTTTGCCTTGTTTGTCTCGATTCTCGTCTTGAGTCGTTTCGAGTGTCTGTATTTGTCTTTGGTTTGTTTACCTTTGTTTTTTGTTGTTGAGTCATAGTGCGCTGTGTTCAGTTGTAGACTCAATACCCGGTTAAAAACTAAATTTCAAAACAAAATCGTTTTGTGCTCAGAGTGCTCTGCCATTCTCTACACTTGTGCAAAATAGAATTCGTTCGTTCTTTCATAAAATCGCAGGGTTTAACCCAGGTCATGTGAGAACAGTGAAACCAGGACCTATCTGGAGCTATGGGTTCCGGACTGCGATGCAAAAGAAAAGAGGGAGGATTCGGAGCATCTGAGTTTGTTTCGACTTCTGCAAATTTCGTCTTTATATCTTGTGTGTTCAAACTGAATAGAATGTTGTGTTAAGGGCTGTAAGTTCAGAATGGGCGGTGTCCGGAATGGGCTGTGTATTCAGAATCAGCAGTGTCCTGCATGAGCTGTATGTTCAAAATAAACAGAGTACTGTGTTACAAGCTGTGTGTTCAAAATGAGCAGTCTATGTGTTGAACATGTTGGGAACTTGTGATTAGTTCCATCTTCAGTGCTTTCCTTTGTTGATTTTGCGAAGTCACACCTGTGTTACTTCAATTTGCTTATCGAGTTGTTACTCATTTGCTTATCGAGTTGTTGCTCTGTCTATCGACTTGTTGCTCATTCGTTTATCGGGTTGTTACTCATTTGATTACCAAGTTGTCGCAATTTTGTTTGTCGAGTTGTTACTCATTTGTTTATCAAAATTGTCGCAATTTTGTTTATCGAGTTGTTGCCCATTTGCTTATCGAGTTGTTACTCATTTGCTTATCAAGTTGTTGCTCTGTCTATCGAGTTGTTGCTCATTCGTTTATCGGGTCGTTACTCATTTGTTTATCAAGATTGTCGCAATTTTGTTTGTCGAGTTGTTGCTCATTTGATTATCAAGTTGTCACAATTTTGTTTATCGAGTTGTTGCCCATTTGCTTATCGAGTTGTAAATTTGTCAAGGTTTTATTATTGCTTGTTGAGTCAATTTGTTGCGTTGGTTCATTACCTGACTTGGTAACACCTGCATGTCTAATTTCCATTTAATCTCATTGTTATACGATACGATGCGATGTGATGCGATGCGATGCATAAAATGTACAAATATAACACTTTTTCAGCAAAAGGCTTGTTTCATTCCATCATCTTTTCAAAGTATATAGTTTTGAGAAAGCAAAATCTGCCTGAAGTAGTACAGTGTGCCCAAAGAAAAGCAAAGCAAGAAAAAGAAGAAAAGTAACAATAGTCTAGATCAATGTCAACTGATCTTAGGCACGAGAGTCTGTCCTCGTCCTCTTCCTGGACGAAGGTCTAGGAGCATCGTCGTCGGCTCCATCATCTGAGCCCGAGCTCAAGTCATCTCCAGTCTCATCCTCAAACGACTCTGCCTCTGCCTCTGTCTCGGACTCATCATCGTCTGGAATCGGTGCCCGTGAGCTGCTCCCAACATGAATGCGCCCCGCTTTGGTGCGGGGGGGTACTGTGGTCCCTCGCCCTGCTCTCCTTTCTCCTCGGGCAAATGCAGATGGTCCTCCTGCAGCACCCCCTGCAGTTGATATCTGGAATGGGGCTTGAAAAGGACAAACGGTAAATGCATCAGTTATACTACCCAAAGCAGAGTATAAATACAGAATGCAGTGTATGAGTACAGTGTATGAATGCTGTGAGCAGAGTATAAATACAGAATGCAGTATATGAGTACAGAGTATGAATGCTGTGAGTAGTATATCAGTACATAATACAGTGACTGAGTGCAGCGTATGAATACCGTGAGCAATGCTGTGAGCAATCCGTGGATTACAGTGTATCAAAGCCGTGAAGGCTGCATATCAAGTACCAATGTGGATAGTGCGATGCATCAGATTATGTGTAAAACAGATTATGTACAGTTTGAGATTGTGGTTGAAAGAGCTTACCGGGATATTGTAAATAGCCAGCAGGTCGAGGCTCTGTTGTAGCATCCCCATCACGGAGGCGGTCAACTCCAGAGACTGGCGAGTGTACTCAGTAGAAGCCTACAAAAGTGTTAGAAGCATCAGTATTCTGCGGAATATCAAGAGAAATGAAATGAAATGATTGTACAGGATGCAAAGTGCAGTAATACCTACCGGAGGCAAACCGTGGAATCCGACCAGCTCATGATCAGCTGGAGGGGGAGCGATGGGGATCTGGTAAGTCTCCCCATCCTGCCCTCGGCATGTCATCATAGTAGGTAGCTCGGGCCATCAAGCTCTCTGCCCTCTCCGGGGCCCACTCCTACCTCGAGCCTGAGGTGCCTGCGATACTCCTGCTCTCGCAGCTGGCACCGCTGGTCTCTCTCTCTCAACTCGGCCAACACCGGTCAAAGGCCGCATGATATAGGTCTGGACGAACTCCGTCTAGTCGCCCTTGTCTACAAAGCGCTCATGGCTCCAGCCGATAGTGTAATCTGCCATCTCCGCTAAGGTATACCTCTCGGTGTCCCTCGCATGGGTAGGAGGAGGTGCTGGAACCGGCTGCTCTGGCATGCCCAAGGTTTGCTGCAAGAAGCGCTCCCCAAAGTACCAGGCACGGCAAACCGGGCCCTCTAACAAGACTCTGAATCAGACAGTCTCCTGAGCGCTGGCATACCACTCTCGAACTGCGATGGGCAACGAAGCCCACGGCTACCAGGTGATCTGCAAATGGCAGGGTATACAGTTTGTTATCTGCTATTTAAAGTACATTGCGAAGCAAAGCCAATAAATTGAAATGTTTGACATACCTCGGCTGCGGTGATGGTGTCAAAGTAGCGGCAGAAGAACATGAAGGGCTCCCGCGGCCTCCGCTCGCACCTCATGTCAAAGCGATGGGAAAATGGGATCATGGGGGGCATCTCCTCATCTGGTACTGGGGCAAGCCTCAGGAAATAGGCATACACCCACGACTACAGAACGTAACAGAGCAGACATGAGCAGGCTTATCAGATAAAACGGTATACAGATGAAAGCAGAAATCAGGGAACAGTATGTAGTGTATTGTGCAATGTGTGCAGTGTGTTGTGTAGTGTGTGCAATGTACAGTCAGTGTGGAAAAAGATTGCGTGTGTGCAGTGTGTATGATGTACAGATAATGAAAGGCAAAATTGAAAAGACAGGAAGGGAATGTGTACCTCCCAGGGTCGCCAATAGCCTCCAAGTAACTGTCCGCTGCGGCGGGACGATGAGCTCATATAACCATAGAGAGTGGCCAAGCCAGCGCCGCCCCAGTCATAAAGGTGGATCCGCATCACATCCACAAGCGCGCTCAGTAGATAGAGGGCGACCGTGTTCGCCCGGTCGACGAAAAGCGTGGTCCCTAGTAGAAACATGATAAAACCACAGGCACACTGCTCCTCCTCCTCTCGGGTAGTAGACGCCTGGATCCGGAAGTGGTCCTCAAACCACGAGTACCTCATAAACCCTGGCAGGGCAAGAGGTGGCCGAGTGCCGAGCAGGTACATCTGAGCGGCGTCCCACTCCTCCATATCAGTATCAAACGGGATCGGATCACCCCCCACCCCGATACCAGTGAGCATTGAGAAATCAAAGGGAGTCATCGTCATCTCCCCGGTGGCAGAAAAGTGGAAGGAGTCGGTGGTGTCCCACCACCTCTCTACTAGAGCAGCAAGAAGGGGCCTACTCGCAGTGAGGCGCGAGAGCCCCATGTAGAAACGCCCAAAACCAGCCTGGTCAACGATCCGGCGGACTGCGTCGGGTAGCTCCATATACCATCCTCGGGCCTCGACGTTCCCATACCCTCGAAAGGCATAGGAATCTCCCTGTGATAAAAAAAAGCAACAACAAACAAGCAATTGCGACGCAATGTTAGAAATACAATGGGTGTGAAAGCCTTCAGAATTTTGGAGAATGCAATGCGTGTGCAATATGTGAAAGCTTTCAGAATTCAGAGAAAATACAGTGTGTGCATATGTTGGAATACCTTTAGAATTCGAAAAAAATACAGTGTGTGTGCATGTGTCTGAATGCCTTCGGAATTTGGGAAAATGCAGTGTGTGTGCTTGTGTTTGAATATGCTCAAAATTGATAAATAAACAGTGTGCGTGCATGTGTTTAAGTTTAAACAAATAACGGGTGTGGAGGCACTCATAGTGAACTACAACATGTGGTATATCGTTGCATCCAGGCCAAACAGTTAAAGAACAGAATCGACTATTGCAGTTAGGTATTCTATGTTATGGAAAATGAAACAAGTAAGAGTGTACCTTAGAAGCGTCATAGGACAGATGTGACTCTGGCTCGCGTAACAGAAGCTCTAGTGGCATGCGTCGCTCATAGCTCCTGAAATAACGGAGGCTGTTAGGAGGAAGCACATGTATCGCCGGCCTGTAGGTCACCGGATTGAACGGTCGGATGTGAAGAGGCAGGAGCTCAGCCTCAGGGTCCATATCCAACTCCGGGGGAGCCCCACCGCCTGGAATGTCGTCTGCCATCTCAAGAATAGTGTGAAAATGGCCGAAAGTGTGGAAACCGGGCAAGAATGTGAAAAGTCAACTGAAGAGTCAACCCCGAGAGGGCGAAAAATGGGCGGAAAGGTCGGAAAAAGGCACAAAGATCGAGGTAAACTCGGGGGAAACAAACCCCAAGTGGTGGAAATCAAGAAAAGTACACCAAAACTGAGATTCGTTCGGTTCAAAACGTGCGAAACAAGGAGGGTTTCGCGAATCGAATGACGAAAAAGCGACGAAAACGAGGAAGAAACACGGATTGAAGGTGGGAAAATCACCTAGAGAGAAGGGGGGAGGGTTTTCAAGTTTGGGCAAGTGAGAAAATTAGGGTTGGAACCCCATATTTAAAGACCCATGGCCAAAGGACAAAACTGCATCGACACAGCCATTTTTGGCCGGTTGGCTAGATTTTTAGCCGGCCGGCTAAATATTTGGCCGATGGATGGCTGGTGGCCTCTCCTGGTGGTCGATGCACCTTAGTCACCCTTTTATGGGTCATCTATGGTGTTTGGGACCTCCATTCCTCCAAGCAGTGCAAGAAACTGCATTTTTGGAACTCAACCGGCCTCCGTCTTGACCTCGAACCGTGTCAACCGCGTGCGATGCTCGATACGCACAAGGTGTATCCTTTTTTGTATCCTTTTGTATCTTACGAAAGTCGGAAACTGCTTTGTTGGCGTTGCGTTACAATGTCTTGCTTTTGATAATTACGCGATCCTTGCAGTGGTCTGCACATCTCTTATGCGTTGTAGCGCACACCCGTCTTGCATTGCTATGCACACCTCATTTGCATCGTCATGCATATCTCTCATGCATCGTCATGCACACTTCATTTACATTGTCATGCATGTTTCCTTATCATGCATTGTCATGCATCTCTCTCATTCATTGTCATGCACTTCCATATCATGCATCGTCATGCACACCTCATTTGCATTGTCATGCATATCTCTCATGCATTGTCATGCACACCTAATTTGCATTGTCATGCACTTCCATGTCGTGCATCGTCATGCATGCCTTGTTTGCATTGTCATGCATCTCCATATCGTGCATCGTCATGCACATTTCACATGCATTGTCATGCATTTTCCTTATCACGCATTGTCATGCGCACCTTACATGCATTGTCATGCATTTTCTTTATCTGGCATTGTCATGCGCATTTCATTTGCATTGTCATGCATTTCCTTATCATGCATTGTCATGCATATCTCTCATGCATTGTCATGCATTCCCTCATCATGCATTGTCAGGCATTTCCTTATCATGCATTGTTATGCACATCTCTCTTGCATTGTCATGCATTTCCTTATCATGCATTGTCATGCATGTCTCTTCTACATTATCATGCAATTCAGTATATGCGTTGTCATGCATTTACCTACCTCGCATTGTCATACACATTTCATTCGCATTGTATTGCTATACACATTGCTTGCGTTAATTGCACATGCTTTACTTACATGTGTATATATATATTTTCAGGTGGTTACACATTGTACACGTTTCCGCGTGTGCTTTACTTACATGTGTTCATACCTTGCTTGCTTTACACATTGCATGCGTTTCCGCATGTGCTTTACTTATATGTGTTCATGCATCTTCCAGGAGGTTACACATTGCTTGCGTTAGCGCGCATGCTTTACTTACATGTGTTCATTCCTGCTATACACATTGCTTGTGTTAATTGCGCATGCTTTACTTACATGTGTATATATATTTTCAGGTGGTTACACATTGTACACGTTTTCGCGTGTGCTTTACTTACATGTGTTCATACCTTGCTTGCTTTACACATTGCATGAGTTTCCGCGTGTGCTTTACTTATATGTGTTCATGCATCTTCCAGGAGGTTACACATTGCTTGCGTTAGCGCACATGCTTTAGTTACATGTGTTCATTCTTGCTATACACATTGCTTGCGTTAATTGCGCATGCTTTACTTACATGTGTATATATATATTTTCAGGTGGCTACACATTGTACACGTTTCCCCATGTGCTTTACTTACATGTGTTCATGCCTTGCTTGCTTTACACATTGCATGTGTTTCCGCGTGTGCTTTACTTATATGTGTTCATGCATCTTCCAGGAGGTTACACATTGCTTGCGTTAGCGCGCATGCTTTACTTACATGTGTTCATTCCTGCTATACATATTGCTTGCGTTAATTGCGCATGCTTTACTTACATGTGTATATATATTTTCAGGTGGTTACACATTGTACACGTTTCCGCGTGTGCTTTACTTACATGTGTTCATACCTTACTCGCTTTACACATTGCATGCGTTTCCGCGTGTGCTTTACTTATATGTGTTCATGCATCTTCCAGGAGGTTACACATTGCTTGCGTTAGCGCGTATACTTTACTTACATGTGTTCATTCCTGCTATACACATTGCTTGCGTTAATTGCACATGCTTTACTTAAATGTGTATATATATATTTTCAGGTGGTTACACATTGTACACGTTTCCCCGTGTGCTTTACTTACATGTGTTCATGCCTTGCTTGCTTTACACATTGCATGCGTTTCCGCGTGTGCTTTACTTATATGTGTTCATGCATTTTCCAGGAGGTTACACATTGCTTGCGTTAGCGCGCATGCTTTACTTACATGTGTTTATTCCTGCTATACACATTGCTTGCGTTAATTGCGCATGCTTTACTTACATGTGTATATATATTTTCAGGTGGTTACACATTGTACACGCTTCTGCGTGTGCTTTACTTACATGTGCTCATACCTTGCTTATTATACACATTGTATGCGTCGTCGCGTGTACTTTACTTATATGTGTTCAAGTTCCTTATTATACACATTGTATGCGTTGTCGCATGTACTTTACTTATATGTGTTCAAGTTCCTATTATTTCACACATTGCATGCATTTCCGCGCGTGCTTTACTTACATGTGTATACTTATCCTTGCTTTACACATTGTACACGCTGTCACGTGTACTTTACTTATATGTGTTTGTGCCTTCCTTGCATTGTTATGCTTATTTCAAATCGCATTGTTATGCGTCCTACTCGGCTTGCGTTGTCGCGCATGCCCTCCTTGCATTGTTTTGCGTCCAGTCGCATTGTTATGCGTCACACTTAGGTTGCATTGTCTTGCATTCCCTTCACCTGTGTTGTCTCGCACGTCACTTGCATTGTTATGCACACTTCACCTGCGTTGTCACGCACTTCTCACTTGCATTGCTATGAATGTTTTCGAACAATGTTGTACCTGTTAAGTTTTCTTTCTTTTTCAGGCACGATATTGTATGTGCGGTTCATTTGAAGCTGGCGCAACCAGACGAATCGGACAGGTATTGTATTCTCCGCGTGAGACATAGCGAGAATTAAATAATTCTCTTACATCCTTTCTACATCGTAATGTAGTTTGGTTTTTGGCTTGCTTAAAACTGTTGCATGTTATACTTCGTTACAGCTTTCTTTGCATGATCATAAGTTATGTTCGGCATCGTGCATGTTCCTTGCATCTTGCCCCTGCCTACGGGCACATACTTTGCTATCTTGTATGCTTGTCTATGTCTTTGGCCTCGTCAAAAATGGGTCCTCTTCGGGCTTTGACATTCACTCCCGTCATTGTTATGACTTTCGAGTTCTGTCAAAGAGGGGCAACTGTAGACACCCCATTTTTGACCGTCCTCAAGACTTGGACGTCACCGTTTGAACACTCGGTGATCATCCATGTTCGTGTTCGTTTTGAGTTCTCGGAGGTCTCGGCCGCGCGCCTCGCCTCAAGATCTCTCAACTTGACTGTTTTGTGCTTGGTTGTGGACCAAACACTTGTATTTCTATTTTTAAGGGAAGAGGGTGGATTGTTGGCCATCCCTTCAACCCACCGGCCAAGGCATGATGCCACTGGCCCTTCTTTCTTGCCATCGGCCAAAGGTTGTGGCCGGTCGGCACCTTTGTTGGTCGGTCGGCCACCTTTGTTGGTCAATCGGCCATTTCTGCTGGTCGACCCCTTTCCATCTGCTTTTGGCAGATATTTTATGCCAGCTGTCACAGTTGGTATCCACATTACACCCCCTCCATACACGTGTATGGAGGGATTTGCTCCCTTGTGTTAGCTTCTCCAAGAAGCTTAGGAATTGAATTCCTATAAGAGGGAAGGCCCTCCTCCCTTCTCAGGGGTTCTGAAAAATTAGGTTAGAGAGTTTAGATATAGTTTTGTATCTATACTCCCGTATTTGATCATATTTTGTGCCTTAAAGTGTAGTATTGTCTTACTATTGCACACAAACACATATTAGAACACCACCCTCTTGGAGCTGAGGTCCCTTGAGGTTGATTTTAGGGTTCTTGGGCTGGTTTTGACCAAAGGAAGGTGTTGGAGCTTTGTTCCTAAAGAAGGTCTACAAGGGTGAGCATCCTTACTTTAATTACCCCTTTCTTGCTTAGGCTTTTAGCCATTCTTCCTTATTGTTTTAAGGTTCGACTATATCTGATAAAAGTTCTAATTTTGTGTGCTTTAGAACTTTGTTTAAGGTCACTTTGAGGTTTGGGGTTGTCTCCCCCCTCCAAGGCCTTGTTAGGCCTTGTTTTAGGCCATACCTTTTGGCCATTGTTTTGGTCTTTGCATGACCTCTCTACCACTGAAATCCAGAGGATTTTCAATGGTGGAGAGGTCGTTTTGAGGTCCTAAAAGGGAGAGGGTCATCCTCTCTCCTTATTGTCTCTAATGCTTGCATAAATGGCTTATGTGGTAGCATGTGTGTCTAGTTTGTTTTAGCTCCATTTCAACATGTATTAGGCTTTGTGTTGCCGTGATACACCTCTGTTTTGAGATGGTTTAGACATGCCTTGTATGCTTCATACACTTGTCTTGTAATCCTATGATTTGGCCTTAACATGCATCATGTTGTAACATGTGTTTTTAACATGATTTTGGCTCAACTCCATGAAGCTTTTAGCCTTGTTGTAGCATGCTTAAGCTCTAATTTTGGTCTTCTCAGTCATGCTTGCATTGTTTTGTATAGCTACCATATAATCTAGCTTGTTGGCTTCGGGTGCTCAAGTCATTAGCATGCTCTATTTGGATCATTTCTGTGGTTTGACATCACTTACAATGTTATTTCAGCCCATATAGTATGCTTGAATACTTGCACTTATCGCTCCTTTAATGCTTTAAACGGTTTGTGTTTTATGCCTCATGAATGTGACATTGCGTATGCCAACATGCTTGGGTATTTGGGATGACATCTAAGTGGGTTTTTGGGCTCATTTTGACGTGTCATACCTCTGATTTTGGTTGCCTAAATCATGCCATGTTTGGTTGTATTAGGTGTAGTGTAATGCCTCTTTTGTGGCCTTATATGCCTCATGTCTTGCCCCTTTGTTTTAGCTTGTTTTGACTTTGGTCATTGAATGTTTTAGGCTTACTTTGCCATGATTTAGGACTGTTTTGGGTTATACTTGCCATATGCTCTTTGTTTAGTGTAGCCTTGGTTCAAGTCACTTGCCTAGTTTTAAGCCTTAAGCCTTAATCATGCATGCTTGATTTGTTCATGTGATTTGGCATCACTCATAGTATCATTTCAGAGCATGTACTGTTGTCACATTTTCATGCTTTTCTTTCCTTTTAAGTGTGCTTAAGAGTTGTCCTTTATGCCTAGGTGATAGGCCAATTAGCATGCATGTTTGAATATGCTTTTGTCCCTCATTTCTTAGCATTTTGGCCACTGATATGTGCTTATTTGAGAGTTGCCCATTTCGGTTTAAGTCCATCGTTTGCATATTGTTGCATGCTTGCCTTGCATGTTGTTACATACTTGGCATATTAACATGTTGTTGCATGCTTAAGTAGTAGTGCATTTGGCATGCATTATTTTGGTTTTAGGTTGCTTAACATGTTGTCACATGTTTGCCTCACATGTTGTTACATGATTGAATGAAGTCACATGCTTGTTTGCATGCTTGTCTTTGCATATTGTTATATGTTAATTGCCTTGTGTAACATTGTCGCTTGCATGCTTGTATTGCACTAGTGTGCTTGCATGTTTAGGTTGTGCTTGCATGTTTATGTTGCATAGCATCAAGCAGGCATCCCTTGCCTGTTGATCAATCATGACAGAGGCTTGGGGCCCCTCATCTGTTTACATGTATTTCATTCAATATTGAAGTTGCACACTTGGCCTCTTTGGCCATCATGCATCGAAATGCGTGATTGGTGGCCCGAGGGTCGAGAACCATCCTCCTTTGAGTCTTAGACATGATAAGCAGGGTGGTGGTGCAAACATTGCTTTGAAAATGCATTGCCATGCCTTGTCTGTCCTTTGTTGCAGCAAAACAGGATTCTACAGGAAGAGATGGCCGGTCGGCCATCTTCAGTGCCGGCCGGCTATGTATTGTTGGCCGATGGCCCCATTTTTGGTCGGTGACTATATTTCCATGGCCGGTGGCCTTATCTCTTGGTCGGTGACATACCACAATGCTTAGAGAGTGATTCTGGAGCTTCCTTGGGACTTGTGAAGTTTTCAGAAGTACAGAGCAGTGTAAACAGAGGCAGCATGAGTATGGTGATGGGTTTCCGAGCGAAGCCGAGCGTGCATGCATTCCTCCCTCTTCCCGAGGCTGCTTTACAGCTTTCAGTAACTTAATTAGTCTGTTTAATTAGTTAAGTATTGTGTAATATTTAATTAGCTTGTTAGTTAATCAATTTGTATTATTCTTTCGGCCCTTCCCTCGAGAGGGTGCAATTGTGTAATAAGCGTGCGTGCGTGTGATGCATGTCTTCCAACCCCACGTCTTTCTCCTTTTTACTTAACTGCTTACAATGGTTAGTTTTAGGGCATGTTTCAATTAGCATCTATATGCTATGCATGTTTGCATTCATTCATTTGTATTGCATGCACCGGGCTCGGCGCATCATACTAATTGCATAGTACTTCAATTCCAACTTGAATACGTGTATTGAGTTGTCGCATTTTCACATGCCATTCTTAGATTAGCTGAGCCTATTCCAGTTGCAGTTTGCTTGCGATGCATTAGCCATTTTAACATGGACTTGGATCATACATTTGATTACTAACATGTTCTTTGTTTTGGCTCGGAGTACACTGTGGGTGTTTATGCTTTAGCATCTTGCATGTGTGTAAGTGTTGATATGTCAACATGCTTACCATGAGGCTAATTGCTTATGTGATATAATTGCCTAGGTGCCTATGGGTGAAGGTTATGTTGCTTGAGTTGGAATAATTCGTCGAAACCCGTGTTTTAGCCTACTTGCGAGTAGCAAACCTCAAACCATTTTCCAAACAAACGGATATGCGATGCTTTGTTCCAAATTAGGCGATCTAGTCTATACTTGTGTGTTGTGCGCATCACCTAATAATTCTAGCTAATTAACCGAAATAAGAGCACACAATGTTTTCAAAACAAGATATCATGCTTAGTACAGGCTGATCTTCAGATCGGGCGAGTGGGGGTGCTCATAGATGACCTTCCCTAATCGTACCCAAGTTCCCGAGCCGAGGCAACTTTGGTGATGACGGACACGTGGCCTTAGGCAACAAGTCAGGGTTTCCTAAATTCCCCCAAAATAAAATATTTAGGTGGCGACTCCGTATCTGGCAAAGCAGTCCATGTTTGGCATTTCTTTCTAAAAATCTATTTTTCAAAATGATTTGCCAGATTTGGACTCTTTGGTGATTTATCGGTCTCTCATTGCATTTTACGGGATTAGATTTAGAACCGTGACATTTGAGTCCGAACTGTATTGAGCCCAAATGAATGAAACGAGATTTCACCCGGGACGTTCAGGGACGTCTACAGCACCTCTGCTCGCCAGATCAAAGATCGGCCTCTACTAATCATGATATGAATCTTATATACATTATATGCTCTTGTATGGTTTATTAGGCTAGCATTACTATGTGATGCGCACACACACAAGTATAGAGTAACTTGCAAGAATTGGAACATTTCGATTCATGTTTGTTTGCAAAAACGTTTCAAATATGTACCACTTGAAAAAGTGATAGCATATAAACATTACTAAAATTATTCCAATTCAAGCAATTAGCCTTCATCCACAGGCATTCAAGCAATTTATAGAATAAGCATTTAGCCTCATGGCAAGCATGCTAGACTGTAGCTCGACTTTTTCGAGCCCCCTTTCGGAAGACGAGAAAGCCCTATAGTATTGGACTCCCGCGGTTTTGAATCTGATTCCACAAGTGCAATGTGAAATACATAAACACCAAAGAGTCTAAATCCGGCAAATCTTTTGGAAAAATCGATTTTGAATAAAAAATGCAAAAAATGGACTGTTTTGCCAGATATATAGTTTCCACTTAAATATTTTTGTTTTTAGGAAATTTAGGAAACCCATGACTTGTGCCAAAGGCGACATGTCCATCATCACCAAGATTGTCTCGACTCGTGAACTTAGGTACGGGAGGGGAAGGTCATGAATTGAGCACCCCCGCTCGCCCGATCAAAGATCGGCCTCTACTAATTATGATATGAATTTTATTTACATTATATGCTCTTGTTCCAATTTATTAGGCCAACATTACTATGTGATGTGCATACACACAAGTATAGATTAAATTTGCAAGAATTGGAAGATCTCGATTCATGTTTGTTTGAAAAGTTGTTTCGAAATATGTACCACTTGAAAAGTGATTGCATATAAACATTTGCTCAAATTATTCCAATTCAAGTAACTAGCCTTCATCCACAGGCATTCAAGCAATTATAGCACTTAAGCAATTAGACTTATAACAAGCTTGCTAAACATGGCAACATCAACACTCACGCAATTATGCTAAAGCGAGTAAAGGCTCACCTAGTACTCTAAGCCAAAAAAGGAATAAGTTAGAAACATGCATGATTCCTAACTATGTGATATGACTAATGCAACATATGCGATATGCAATCTAAATAGGCTCGGCTATTAATATGGCATATGAATCAATTAAATAGCATGCGGTCTAAGCACGTATTTATAGAAGTATTAAACAAACAATGCAAGTTAGAATGATGAACTGAGCCTTGGTGCATGCAAGACAAATGGATGCAAACATGAAGTATGCTAAACAAAATATGATGCCCTAAACTAACCATCATAAGCTAGAAATAAAAGGGAGAAAGATGTGGGATTGGAAGACATACATGTTATTACATTTTGCTCTCACGAAGGAGAGTCCGAATAAACTAACTAGCTAACCAACTAAGTAAAGCTAAGCTAATTATTACAAAGCAAATGAAATTAGCTAAACTACTTAACTAATTATTACAACAAATTAATTAACTAACTATTCTAGTTAACTAAAATAATTACAAGGCAAAATCGACCAACTAGTTAACTAACTAATTAATTACAACACTTTACAAAATTAACTAGCTACAACTAATTAATTATAACAAATATCTAAGCTAAATATTTAAACTTAAACATGCGTGATAAGCGAGGAATGCTCATGCACGTGCTCGGTTTCCGTCCGAAAAGCCACTGTTTTGCTTGCAGAAGGTTTCTATTGCACAGTAGAACACTAACACCTTTGTCCACTTCCAGAATAACTCTACTCTGCTCAAAAAACACACTGTTGAATTTTGCATTAGTGGCCGGCCATCGGTGATAGCCGGGTAGCCACCAAAGGTCACTTGCCGGCCATAGAAAGTGACCTTCCGGCCACTGCTATAGGGTTCATCTTGCTACAATAGAGAACAAATAGAGCATGCACAAGGTATTCTCAAGGGTTGTCTGCACAACTGACCCCTCCTTATCATGAACAAATCAAAGGATAGACAAAATTTGGTCCACAAACCATCAACTCAAAAAATTTCATTGCATGATGGCTCATGAACCAAAATGTGCAAGTTCAATAAATGCAACAAAATAAGATTCAAACCTCCTCTTTTTCATGAATTGAGCATGGCAAGTGGTGACCTTGGTAACTTGAATCATTTCATCACTAATGAGTATGAAATGCCTCAAACTTCCATGTGTTCAATTAAGGTCCGATTAAACACAAAACCAAGTACTATCTTGCACTATTGTATTCCTATTTTAATTACTTCATTTTAATTACCAACCATCCTTTTATTCATTGAGTCCAAAGGTGAGTTTGAGTCCTCTAAATGGAAAGAAGACTCAAACCAATTGTTGTCTTAGGCATTAAAAAGGCATCATTTCGTTGGTAATGAACTCCAAAGGGATTAAACCATTAAGCATGATATTTCAATCTCATACTTAACCAAACAAGTAGTTTGAACCACCTTTAAAGCAAAACAAAAGCCAAGAAAGGAGAGAGGTTATAGAGGTGATTAGAGTGATCACAAGTATGGAAAGCCAAAATAAATGCAATCAACTCAAATAAGATGGTGTCTAAGGCCTAGAACACCAAACTCATGAGGACAATTACACTACAAGCATGCAAAACAAAGCTCAAATGCAACTATCAACCAAAAATAGTGCTAAAACTATCTAAAAATAGTCTTAAAACATGCTGAAATTTAGACAAAAATAGCTAGATTAATAAGCTAAAACATAGCACAAGCTAGGCTAGTGAGCAAGAGACAAGGAGGGGAGGCTAACCCCTCCAAATTTGGACTTCAAAACACTATTTTGGCCATTGGACTTCAAAACATGATTTTGGCCACTGAAATAACTCTGAAAAATAGTGTTTTAAAAGCTTAAAAATAGATAGTAAAAGGATAGGAAATGCAAGGGAAAAGGCCTTCAAAACAAGGTGCAAAGAAGGGTGAACCACCCCTCAACCTTTAATTGCCTTAAAACTTAAGTTTCAACCCAAAAATACATAGTTTTTACAGTCCAAAAGTAGTTGGAAAATTGCAAGAAAAAGAGTAGATAAAGCAAGTAAACAGGCAAAGCCTTATACCTCTTGAAGAGGAAATCAATTCCAAGCAATAAAACCAAACACACACACCCTCAAGAGGTCAAACAAAGCTCAAAGAGACCTCAGCTCAAGTATGGAGAGGTTTGGTTAAGAATCTATAGGCAAAGGTTAAGGATATGTAGGCAAGTGTGTAGAAATTTGGAAGAGAGAGAGAGAAGAAAAATTTTCCTCTAAATTTTTTTTAATCTTAAAACATGAGAGGGAGGCCCTCTATATATAGAAAACATGAACTCCCCTCAAGAACATCCAGCCCTCCACGTGGGAGCAGATGTAAACATCTATGCAAACAGCTAGTACAGCTGTCATAAAATATCGACAAATGACACTGGTGGCCGGCAGGCCACATCAGTGGCCAACAACCAAGAGTGTTGGCTGGCAGCCCGGCCACCAAGGGTCACAGGCTTGAAGAAACAAGGTTTGGTCCAAGAATGAGGAAATAGGGGTGTAGGGTTTGAAGGGCTCAAAGTTGTGGCTTTCCGCTGAGGACTTTGAGCATTTGACAAGCATGTAGACTCATTATTGGGTGTGCAAGCGATGGCATCCAAGTCGTAATGGCCATAAAAAACGGGGTGTCCATAGTTGCCCCTCATTGACAGAACTCGGAGTCATGAAATCATGTGAGTGAATGTCAAAGCCCGAAGACGACCCATTTTGACAAGGCCGTAAGACTTGGACAAACAATCAAGACAGAAATAAATGGTTGCACCCATAGGCTGCTTACGTATCCCTTTACAAGCAAACCAGCGTAGTTTTGGGGCAAGATGCAAATGATATGCACAATGATTTTGAAAGCTAGACTCACACACTCTGCGAAGTCGGCTATTTTGAAAACTTATGATCATGCAAGATGATGCAATAAGCAATAACAAGATAACAAAATGAATGGGTAACTTCAAGCTTAGAACCGAGGCAGGTTCCTTGCAAAAAGGTCTAAAACACACTCTGACCATGCCAAAACAAGAGATAAGGAAAGAAAACGCCGCTCAGGGTTACGTTTCACCCATCCTGAGAAACTGAGAACAAAAACCGCTCAGGGTCGCGTTTCACGCGTCTCGAGAAACTAAAGAAAAAAAACTACTCGGGGTCGCGTTTCATGTGTCCTAAGAAATAAGAAACCAGTCAAGGTCGCATTTCACGGATCTTGAGAAACAAGAAAGACAGCTCGGGCTCACGCTTTGCGTGTCCTGAGAAACAAGAGCACCCGCTCGGACTTGCGTTTCACGCGTCCCGAGAAACAAGAAAAAACTGCTCGGGCTCGCACTTTATGCATCCCGGATAAAACACACCCAGAGCCATGCGCCACGTGTCTTGATATACAAGAAAATTGCTCGGGCTCACACTTTATGTGTCCCGAGATGAAACACGCCTAGGGTCGCGCATCACGCGTCCTAAGATACAAGAAAAACCGTTCGAGCACGCGCTTCACACGTCCCGATATAAAACACGCCCAGGGCTGCGCGTCACGTGTCTTGAGATATAAGAAAATTGCATGGGCTGATGTTTCACGTGTCCCGAGATGAAACATGCCCAGGGTCGTGCGTCACACGTCCTAAGATACAAGAAAAACTACTCGGGCTCACGATACACGCATCCTGAGATGAAATACGTCTAGAGCTGCGCGTCACGCATCCTGAGATACAAGAAAAACCTCTCGGGCTCGTGCTTCACGCGTCCCGAGATGAAACACGCCCAGGGCCGCGCGTCACGCGTCCTGAGATACAAGAAAAATCGCTCGGGCTCACGCTTCATGTGTCCCGAGATGAAACACGGCCAAGGCTGCGCGTCACGGATTCTGAGATACAAGAAAGCCGCTCGGGTTCGCGCTTCACGCGTCCCGAGAAACAATACTAACTGCTTGGGCTTGCGCTTGACGCGTCCTGAGATAAAACAAAAAAGGAAAGAGGAATGAGCGTGTGTGATAGATGCACAAAGTGAGCGTGTGTGATAGATGCACAAAGTGAGCGAGTGAGATAGGTGCACAAAGTGAACAGGTGCGATAGATGCACAAGGTAATCGTGTGATAGATGCACAAAGTGCATAGGTCAATTCAGTAACAACACATATTCTACACAGGAAATAAGAGTAAGAGCATATTGTTTGTAATAAACAAACATATATTCTACGCATGAAATATAAATGATGTGAGAGAAGCATGCAACATGCATATGTGAAATGTATATTCTAAGAACAAAAGCATAAATTGAATAAAACAATACTCGGTGGCACCTCCAAGTTACCTCTTGGAGGAATTGCAATATGTTCAAAAGAATACACCTCGTTCATGTTGACAAGTGATGAACATCGTGCACTAAAACACAATTTTGAGCTCGCTTAGAAACAATCTGAACCCAACAATGAACCTTCCTTACACTTGTTGGGAAACAAAGACACAAAACAGCATCAAGACACAGAGGAAGGGCACCGGCCACAGGGGGAGGTTGCCGGCCACCTTCCAGCCATCAAAAAGCCTTGCTGGTCACCAATGTGGGTTGTCGACCACCTGCCGGCCACCGATGGCAGTTCAGGTCTTTTTGGTCTTTTCGCGCACGGGTGTTTAAGTATAAGCCTCAAGGCTTCATTTCCTCACAACCTTAGGTCCAAAATTTTTCTCCCTCTCTCTTTAGACACTTCTTCTCTCTAGATCCAAGCTTTACATGTGTTTTCCAATGGCCCACGGACACTTTATTTGTTAAACCCTCTTAGTTCTCTTCCTTTTGAACGTTAAACCCTCTTAGTTCTCTTCCTTTTGAACCGATCAAAATTTGTTTTCGATTCTTTTTTTCTCATTCTTACCCTTCTAGGCTTGTTCTCCTCGAGTTTCTCTCAAGTTTCGTAAACTTTCCTGGGTTTTGACTTTTTCTCCCATTTTCTCTCTCCTAGGGTTGACCTTTTCCAAGTTTACCATATTTTCTTCATTTTTCTTCATTTTTCACCTACTTTTCACCCATTTTCCAAATGACAGATGATATTCCACATGACAGGGTTCCTCCAGAGGTTCCCTTCATATTCCCACCCGTTGCTAAGGTGGAGGGGCCGATAGTTGCCGAGGCTGGCGAGGCGGCTTAGGGCCTTGAGGCTGACCTCGAGGCGGAGTTTGAGCTTGAGTTTGAGCCGGAGCCGCTACCGTTGAGGGTACGACCTTTTGATCCAGTGAGATATCATCCTCGCACGCACATACTACCTCCCGGAGGCATTAGGTGGTTCAGTGACTTTGCTTGCGGTGTACCTGAGGACCTCCTACTGAGGGAGTTGACCTCCCACCTTTCATCCAATGCCATTGAGGTATGAATTCTGTTCTCAAGCATTTCTGCCTTTCCTATAACTGCATTTCTTATATTGCCTTTCATCTGACTGCACTTTCATCACTGCCTTATCTGATTCATTTGTTCTTTGCCACATGGAGAGTCCCGTGCCTATAGGGGGTACGGAGCTACGACTGCGAGAGATTGGTATGATGAGCTCCCTGCAGGAGTCTGTGACATTGTTGACGATGACTCCCAACGACTTTACTTCTCCACTGGCAGGGAGATGATGATGACTCCCTATGACTTTGCCATGATCACTGGCTTAGGAGTAGGGGGGATTCGATCCCTTTTGACACAGACATGGAGGAGTGAGATGCCGCCTGGATTGAGTTGTTAGGAGCGTGCCCACCCTTGAATCGGCCAGCTATGGTCAGATATAGCTGGTTCGCTGAGCAGTTCTGAGAGAGCGAGCTTGAGAAATTAGAGGAGATGGAGCAGTATGCCAGAGGCTTCCTGATGTTTGTCCTTGGTACGACCTTGTTTTCAAACAGGTGGAACACCATGGGCATATATCTGTTGAGCGCCTTGGTGACCCTTCCCCGAGTACGCTTTTATGACTAGAGCGGAGCTGGCCTTGCCACCCTGTATGGCTATATAAGCTCTACCTCCCACCTGAGGAGAGAGCCGATCGGAGGCTACTGGCGAGCCTAGGAGGTATACATTTCAGTTCCCTCTTTACACTTTACATTTTCTGCTTCACATTTTCTGCTTTATATCTGTTCAACACCTGTGCTTTCTACTTTGCACTTTCTACATCTATTCAGGATGTGTTGATCACATATCACTGCACTTTCCTTGCAGCTATGGGTTTATGCTTATTTCCCAGCTATTGCCCAGAGCCCATAGAGGAGCTTCCCCCGATGGTCCCTTACACGAGGCAGTATGATGGCAGATGTCAATGCAGGAGCCGTGAGTCTTTTGCATTCTTTCGCAACAACTTTGACACTGTGGCCACCCACGAGGTAACCCGAAACATGGTCATTTTTGCTTTACAACTGTTTTGATTCACATTTTAACATCTGACAGCAACTAACAATCTGTACACTCTCTATTTGCAGATCATGTGGTAGCCTTGGGCCATGATGCCGGCTGGGATGTGGGATCAGTACTCCGGGGCTTGGGCCATATTGCGTTTTCGCATTCTGCTGGAGGACCCAGTTTGCCGGGTTTGGTTCTTGAGTGACCTATTCGTCCGCTAGACCGTGGGCTTGCCGAATCCAATCGTTCCGAGGCCACCTCCAGAGTCTATGAGATCAATAGACAGCCTATCTATTGATGCAGTTACACAGTTCATGGTGGGCTTGGATACTGATTACTTCAGGGTAGAGGGCGACTATGTGACCTTTATTCAGACCCACCTCATGCCACCTCTAACAGGCGTTCACAGAGGCAAGGGGGCGAGGGCCCTTGTAGCGAGAGAGGCGACCAGGGCCTGTGCTAGAGGGGCTCCCCCTATGGAGCAGAGCACCCAGAGCTTACTATCGCGCTCACATGCTAGCGGCATACTGGGGCGGCTTACTAGATTCCAATTAAGTCTGCAGTGGCTGGTCACGAGCTTGTTGGAGTTCGGGGTTCGTCTCAGGTATGGACCATACTTTACAATTTGCACCCCACATTTCATTTCAGATATGTTTATTGCAGACATTGATCATCCAAATGCATTTGCAGTCATCCATAGAGTACATGAGGAGATGTCTCAAGCTGATAGCTTCCTTGATAGGCATAGTACAAAGGAGGGAGACGCTACTCGGTCTCCACGGTATCCAAGTAATTTCCTTTAGTTTGCACTTCATGCTATCAAATTTCTACTGACGCACTGGCATTTCAATTGTAGTCTTTCCCAAACTGCACTGATACACTGCATTAGTATCTGATTTTTGCATATCGCTTATTCTACATACTATGCTTGTATCCGACACGCACACTGTAACTGACAACTGTCTCATTTGTACTGATGGCTCCGACAACGGCAACGGCAACGGCACCAGCACCAGCACCAGCACCAGCACTGGCAGTACCTCCTCCAGCAGTAGGGAGGAGAGAGAGGGATAGGGGCACCCGAGGCTAGAGCAGTCGTCCAGAGCCTATTTTGAGCGATGATGATGCTGAGACCAGTGACTCTGAGGAGGTAGTGAGTCGGCATTTTGAGTCATCTGAGAGTGGAGAAGCTGATACTGGCTCAGGTTTTGAGAGCAAAGGTGTTGATGCTGTGGACTCTGAGGCAAAGAGTGGAGATGATACCAGCTTGGGTTTTGGTTCAGAGACTGATTCGGACAGCAGTGCCGATGGAGATAGTGCCCTCGAGTCCTCCCCTACGAGGAAGAGGACGAAGAGGGCCTCTCGGGCCTGAGGCAACTGGCGTTGATTTTTTATTTTTTGCTTAGTTTCTTTTTGTTTGGTAGCATTAGCAAATGTATAGCTTTAGATAGGTTTATTTTCTTTGAAAATTGTACTTCTCTTTTGTAAAAACCATAATCGGAATAAAATCTCATAGTTTTTATAAAAGGTGTTGTCATTTTTGCATCATGAGCACCATATTTGCATGAAATGGACATGGAGTCGAATATGGCCAATAGAGCACTTGATTAAAACAGTGTTCTTAATCAGGTAATGAGCCAACCAACAACCAAAATACCAAATGCAAAATACAACTCAATAAATAAAGTAAAAACAACTTAAATACAAATAAACAAATTTGCTGAAACCAAAAAGACTCAAAACAAGACCTTAAAACACTCAAAGATCAAGACAAAACACAAGCTTTCAGTACTGCTTAGCACACAGATGGATGGCAGGCCTGAGAAAAAGGTTGCCAGCTAGAGATGGAGCTTGCTGGCCATAAGAGGTGGCCCTGCTGGCCATCAAATGTGAGAATCACTAGATTGTTGACAGCTAACTTCCACTCACAACCTTATCTTCTACAAAAGGTCCAGCTTTGTGATTTCTCTTCAGGACCTCATTTCAGCTGCAATTTCTTCCACAAATGGAGCCATTTTTTGTCGAAAAGCTCTCAAATTGGATAGTGACATTAGATGACACGGAAAAGGTAAATTTTTGAGGTTTCGGCATAAATGCACTTTTTTTGTTAAGCCGTACTCCACTTTATTTTGCATTCCTCCATGCTGCTGCTCGATGTTAAGACCTCGATTACACATGTCTTTCACTTCGGGGGGCAAGAAATATGCCCGACAATTGAAGAATTTCAGGCATTAATGAAATACCAGTGCAATGAGGAAATCATGCCTCAGCCCCGTTTTGGCCACGCCTAGGCTTTGGGACGGATGTGTGGGCTCACTCTGCACGAGGCTCGATCTTTGGCCTACAACGGAGAGCTGGACATACCTAGCTTGATTCATCAATTTTCTGACATCGATGACAGAGATACCTTTTCTGGTGAGGCTTTTGGCAACATGCCCTCTGCTTATATATGCTTCCTCATTTCCTTCTTGCCCCTAGTTTTAGCGGGTCCAACATTCGGTTGATCGAAGTGGCCCAAGGTTTGAAAGAAGGCAAGAGTTACACTGGCTTGGTGCTAGCCGAGACCTTGATGGGCTTAGATGCCTTTCATCGGCGAGAGACTACCAGATTCGCTGGGAGTCCACTACTTTTTCAGGTATTGTTTCCCATCCTTTCTCATATGTGTTTCTTATATCACTCGACACTCATGCTCTATTTTTCTCTCAAAGCCCCTTTCTCACTTTTCTCTCAACATACATCTCTCTATTCTTTAATCTCTCTTTTCTTTCATCCCTTCCCAAGTGTGGCTTATGGATAAGCTGAAGGTAGTGCACTCTTGCCCTCAGTACTTAGCTCGAGGCTATTTTTTTGGCCACCGACTAGTGGATTTCCCGAATGAGGGATGGTGGTGCGATTGGATGTGCAACAGGTTTGCTGCTGACATAGCTTGGCGTTGCCCTTAGCTTGATCTGGCTGAGATGAGTTACAGCATGGCTTGGCAACCTGGCATACAATTGATTGGCCTTACGCACTGTGTGTTCTATTTTCCTTTTCGGTTCAGACGTTTGTTCGGGTATGATTAGACTCGCGTAGAGGAGGGGGTAGAGTACCTAGTTTCATTCTCTATCTGTGGTTCACACTTGGCTAGGTACCTTATTGCTTGGAGGATGAGAGAGCTTCTGGCCCCTGCCCCTAGTTTCAGTTGTGCCCTTTCTGGTGAATGCTTGGCTTGACACATTTGGCTTCAGAAGCTTCCACAAGCACGAGCAGGGGACGTAGGAGCATCTGACTCACCTATGGCCCTAATTTATTGCTTTGACCTTTCTTTTCAAGTTTTTCGAATGTAATATAAGCAACTTCGATTTATATCAGAGATTTGGAGAACTTTTATGTTTAAATCAATGACATTAAAGTTATGAGCATTGAAAATTTTCCTTTTGGTCCAAAAATGGTCTAAGTTGTAAAAGGTAAAATTTGAACAAAATCAACTTTTATTAAAACTTTCCAAAGCCATTTTCAAAAAGGATCACCACCTGACACGCACGGAATCAAACCTCAAGATGTACAGCCCCAAATCAAAAGATCATAACAGCCCTATGATTGAACACCACTGCTCAGCATTGTAACCATCTCTTTTCTCAGAATAAAGATCACAACTGAACTCTTAGGTAAATGATAGACAAAGATGACTTGATCAATCACATGGAAATGACAGTTGAGTTAGAAGTGATTACAGCCGAATTTGAGGATGAAATTGCCTACGTATCTTGAAGATGGGAATCAGGCCTTACGTATTTCAGTTCAGGTTCACTCGAGTATGAACTCTCTCCTTTTGTGCTCTAACTTTTGCCAAAGTCACCCTGTAGGGTTTTCAACCTTGCGAGCTCAGTTTTTCTTTATTTCTAATTTTTCATGCTCTAACTTTTGCCTAGGTCACCCTTCTAGGTTTTCGGCCTAGTGAGCCTCTCAGGGATAGTACTTCTTCAACTTGTCCATGTTGATCGGTTGTCAAAATTCCAGGCCATCCAGGTCCATGAGAATAACAGCTCCACCTGACCAGATAGTTTTGATAATGTAAGGACCAGTCCAATTGGGTTTGAACTTGCCCCTAGGGTCATGAATGGGAGCTCGGTTGTCTTTGAGGACCATATCCCCCTCTTTGAGATTTTGGGACTTAACTTTCTTGTTAAAAGCCCTGGCAATTTTACGTTGATAGCCCTGAACATGATACAATGCTTTTAGCCTTCTCTCATCAAACAGCATCAGCTCTTCAAATCTGCTCTATTGCTAGTCCGTCTCTGCTATCTAACATTCAGCCATAACTCGCAACGACGGGACTTCTATTTCAATTGGCAGAACAACTTCTATCCTATAAATGAGAGAATAAGCAGTTGCCTTTGTAGATGTCTGGATTGGAGTTCTATAGCCCCAGAGTGCGAATGGCAATTTATCTGGCAGTCCCTGTAGGTCTCAACCATCTCCTGCAAGATGTTCTTGATGTTCTTGTTGGCGGCTTCAACAGCTCTGTTGGCTTGCGGCCTATACGTAGATGACTTATGGAAAGCCACATTGTATTTCTCTAACAAATCTATCACCTCTTTCTTGAAGTGGGAGCCATTATCTGATATGATCACGTTTGGGACTCCATATCGGCAAATGATATTGCTTTTGATGAACTTGGCCACATGCGATGCTTTCAACACTACATCGGACTGAGCTTCGACCCACTTTGTAAAGTAATCAATTGCCACCAAGATATATTCATGCCCATTTGACCATTTTGGTGTGACTGCATCGATGACGTCGATTCCCTAGATCGAGAAAAGGCCATGGCGAAGTTATGTTGTACAGTTTTGACGGCAGGATATTAATTCGATTAGCATGAATTTGGCATTTGTGGTATTGCCGAAATCCTTCTCCATAGTGGACTAGTAGTAACCTTGTCTGAGAATCTTTTGGGCTAACATCACTCTGGTCATGTGCGCTCCGCACTCTCCCCCTTGGATGGCCTCCATCAGGCGCTTTGATTCCTCTTATTCAACACACAACTTGTGTAGTCCTAGATGACCTCTTTTGTACAGTAGTTTACCTCCGCAGATGATAAATTGGACTGCCATTCGCCGTATTCCCCTTTTGTCCTAGGCATTTGCCCATAGTGGATAAATCTCATTTTCCAAGAAGTTCCAAATATTGTAATACCAAGGGTTTTTGTCTTGCGCTTCATTTATCACAGCGATAGTTTCATAGGCTGGCGTGTATCTCTGCTCATTGATAATTGGGCATATCCAGACTCCAAGTGGGATGTTTACCATAGAAGATAGAGTTGCTAAAGTATCAGCGAACCTGTTGTTCTCTCTTAGTAGATGCGTGAAAATTAGCTTTTCAAACCTAGGAATCAGAACATCCGGGGTCTGATGATAAACCTTCATCTTTTCTTCTTTGACCTTCCGGTCTCCATTTGCTTGAGAAACAACTAAGTTTGAGTCCCTGATAACATCCAACCTTTTTGCCCCTAGTTCCAGGGCAGCTTCTAAGCCAACGATACACACTTCATATTCTGCTTCGTTGTTGGACACCTTGAATTGGAGTTTGAAGGCTAAAGGTATACAGGAGTCGTCGGGTGCTATCAGCAACACACCTATCCCATAACCGTATTGATTGGATGCTCCGTCAAAGTATATCATCCAAGTCTCCTCCTCAACTTGCAGAATGGCTTCATCTGGGAATAGGTATTCCACCGCTTCATCCGCTTCTTCTGGATGGTTTTCCAGGAACTCCGCTATAGCTCTCCCCTTGACCAACTTGCAGGTAACATACTTGAGATCAAATTTGGAGAGGAGAAGCAACCAACGGGCTAGCCTACCCGTAAGTGCTGGTTTCTCAAAGAGATATTTGATGGGATCTAATCTAGAAATCAGAATTACAAAGTGAGCTAACAAGTAATGCCTCAACTTCTTGGTAGCCCATACCAAGGCTAGGCAAGCTTTCTCCAACGGAGTATAGCGGGTCTCGTAATCCAGCATTTTCTTGCTCAAGTTGTAGATGGCTTTCTCCACCCTATCCTCAGATTCCTGAGCGAGCATGCATCTCATAGTTGTGTCTGTCACTGACAGGTACAGAATAAATGGCTTCCTTGGTACTGGCAGCAATAACACAGGTGGATTCTGGAGGTACTGCTTAATCTGCTCAAAGGCGAATTGACATCGATCATCCTATCGAAATTTATTCCCTTTCTTCAGGAGACCAAATAGTGGTTCACAAGTCAAGGTTAATTTGGAAATAAACCGTCTTATGAATTGCACTTTACCCAGAAAGCCTCACACCTCCTTTTTAGTCCTTAGTGGTGGCATTTCTAGGATGGTCTTGATTTTGGAAGGACCTACTTCAATGCCCCTCTGTGTGATAAAAAAGCCTAGCATTTTCCCTGCTATTACACCGAAAGTACATTTCTGTGTATTCAACCTCAGTCTGTATTCTCTGATCCATTGAAAGAATTTCTCCAAGGCAGTGTAGCGGCCTTTTTCTTTGGACTTGACAATCATGTCATCCACATACACCTCGACCTCTTTGTAGATCATATCATGTAGAATAGTGGTTGCAGCCCTTTGATAGGTAGACCTTGCAATCTTCAGCCCAAATGGCATAACTCGATAGTAGTAGGTACTCCACGGCGTAGTGAATGTGGTTTTCTCTCTGTCCTCGGGTGCCATCAGAATCTGGTTATACCCTGAAAACCCATCCATGAAGGATATTAATGCATGCCCCACAGTAAAGTCCACTAATTCATCAATGTGCGGCAGAGGAAAGTTGTCCTGAGGACTGGCTCTATTCAAATCTCGGAATTCCACACACACCCAGATTCTACCATCCTTTTTTGGCACTGGGACAATGTTAGCCAACCAACTCAGATATTCAGATACTAACAAGAAACCTGCCTCGATCTGCTTAGTGACCTCTTATTTGATTTTCAACGCCCAATCCGGACGGATTCTTCACAACTTTTGCTTGACGGGTCGGGCCTCGGGGCTACGAGGGATCCGATGCTGTACAATCTCAGGATCGATTCCAGGCATGTCTTCATAGGACCATGCGAAAACATCTTTGAAATCTTTTAATAAAGCGACTAAGAACTCGCGATCCTCCGAAGACAACGTGGACCCGATCTGGACGAGACGTGTATCCTTCTCAGTACCCACATTAATAGCAATGTGTGGACCGCCCGAACTCCGCTTCGCGTGCGAGGGCGCGAATTGTGGTTCTAGCCACTACAGTTCAGACTCCTGTCACGATTCTGAATCTAATCTCACAAAGTGCAATGTAAGACTGATAAATCACCAAAGAGTCCAAATCCGGCAAATCGTTTTGGAAAATCGATTTTGAATAAAAAAGCGCCAAACATGGACTACTTTGCCAAATTTCAGAGTCGCCACCTAAATATTTTGTTTTTTGGAGAAATTTAGGAAACCCTGACTTGTGCCTAAGGCCACGTGTCTGTCATCACCAAAGTTGCCTCGGCTCGGGAACTTGGGTACGAGAGGGGAAGGTCCTGAAATGAGCACCCCCACTTGCCCGATCAAAGATTGGCCTCTACTAACATGATATGTTGTTTTGAAAACACATGTGTCCTTATTCCGGTTATTAATCTAGAATTACTATGTGATGTGCACAGCACACAAGTATAGACTAAATCACTCAATTTGGAACAAAACATCTCATGTTTGCTTTTCGAAAATGGTTTGAAGATGCTACTTGCAAGTAGGCTAAAACGCGGATTTGCCACCAAACAAGGTGGGCTTAGAAAAACATGATTTGCCACTTCAAGTGGGCTTAAAACTCACAATCAATGAATTGTTTCAATTCAAGTAATGAAGCCTTCATCCACAGGCATTCATGCATTTATATCAACTAAGCAAATAGCCTCATGGCAAGCATGCTATCATGGCAACCATTTACACACATGCAAGGATGCTAAAGCGCAAACACTCACAGTGTACTCCGAGCCAAAACAGAAGCTAGTTAGAAATTATGCATGATCCTAGCTATGTTAAGATGCCTAATGCAACACATGCAAAAATGTAACTAAAATAGGCTCAGCTATCTAGAATGGCATATGAATGCAACACTTGATAACATGCTCTGAAACACGTATTCAAGAAAGTGTATTGAAATACAATGCAGTTTGTATGATGCGCCGAGCCCGGTGCATGCAAGATAAAATGAATGATGCACGCATGCAAACATAAGTATACTAATTGAAACATGCCCTAAAACTAACCATCAAAAGCTGGTAAATAAAAGGGAGAAAGACATGGGGTTGGAAGACATGCATCACACACATGCACGTTTATTACAACATTGGCCCTCTCGACGGAGGGTCCGAATAAATCAACTAACTAGCTACGCTAAGCTAATTAATTACAAACCGAAACTAATTAACTATTCCTAGTTAACTAATTAGTTATTACAGCACAAATCGATTAGTTAAGCACGTTAACTAATTAAGTACAAAACCGACGAACTAGCTAACTAAGTAAAGCAGCTAGGTAAGGCAGTTAAAAGAGGTCCTCGGGGCGAGGGGTACATGCATGCTCGATTGCCTCACTCGGAAATCCATTACTATGCCTAGAATTGCCTCTGTTTGCATTTGATTTGATTTCTAAAAGGTGCACAAACCTCCAAATTGCTTCTGCTCCAACATGGGAACCTCCTGATGGGCTGTCGACCAGAAAAGGGGGCTGTAGACCACCTGTAGACCAGAAAAACTGGTTGTAGACCAGAAAAAGTGGTCGGTCGACCACCTTAACTGGTCTGCCGACCAAAAAATTTGCCAAGCTCCAGTTTTGTTGCAACAGAGAACAAGAAGGGGCATAGTAGTGTATTTGCAAGATATGAGTGCACAACCACCCTCCCTATCATTTCTAAAGCTCAAAGGAGTGCGGTACTCGACTCTCGGGCCACCAACCGAGCATCGCAATGCATGATGGCCGAGAAGCCAAGTTCGCACAAGTCAATGTCGATGAATGCACAAATAACACATAAGGGCCTCCACCTCTATCATGCTTGATCCAGAGGGTTGGCGACCGAGAAATGAGGCGCGTTTCATCACTTCAAGTATGAAATACCCCTCATTTCTCGTGTTTGGATTAACATCCGATCCAAACACAATACAATGCAACACACATGCAAACAACATGCTTATCTATCAATGCTAATGTGGCATGCACAAGGCTCTACCATGTAAGCAATGCATGCATGGTATGTTTGGAGGCTAAAGCATCAAAGCAAGTAAAGAGCATCATACAAGAGGCATGCAATACAATGCTCAATGGACTTAAACCAACCCCAAACAGACCTCATGCATGCCCAAACAATGACCAAAACACCAAAACTTAGGCACAAAAAGGCAAAGAACACATGCTCATTCGTTTGCTCTCAAGCAAGGCACAAAGCTCACTTTTCAAACACATTGAAAGAGCAACATATATGAGAGCATAGCATAGGTACAAGCACTGAAATCATGTGCTAAGGGATGACATATCATGCAAGCAACACAAGTATGGCATACTAGAGTCCTAAAGCATGAAAGCTAGTGAGGTACACAACACTAGGACTACGCAATACAATGCTCAATGGATTAGACCAGCCCTAAACAGACCTCATGCATGCCAAAATAGTGGCCAAAACACTCTGAAATGATAGCATTGAAAGTAAGAAAATGCATGTTCATGCATTGGCCCATAAATAAGGCATAAGGGCACAACTCTTAAACACAATGAAAGAGTGATAAACATGAGAGTATGGCAGAAGTTTATGCTATGAAATTACATACCAAATGATGCCATGCCATGCAAAAGGCTCAAATATGACATGCTAGGGGTCCCAAAGTGCAAGGCTAGCAAAGCCAAATACATTATAGCTATACAAAGCTAAGCATGCATGACCAAAACTACTCAAATCAAACCTAAAGCATGCTAAAACATAGCCAAAAATGTGCTTGCTAGATCAATAGGCTAAAACACCAAATACACTAGGCTAGTGAACAAAATTGCACTACAAGTGCAAGGAGCATGCAAGAGGCAACCAAACCAACCCAAAATAGAGTTATGACATGTCAAATAATGGCTAAAAACATGCTAAAATGGAGCCAATACATGCTAGAAAGACATGCTACTTTGCAAGGCTACAAGTAGGATTACACTACAAGTACAAGAAGCATGTAAGAGGTGTCCAAGACAGCCAAAAACAGAGTCATGACATGGCAAATAATGGCCAAAAACATGCTGAAATGGAGCCAATACATGCTAGAAAGACATGCTACTTTGCAAGGCTACAAGTAGGTTTACACTACAAGTGCAATAAGCATGCAAGAGGTGACCATGACAGCCAAAAAAAGAGTTAAAGCACGTCTGAAAAGTCACAAAAATGAGCCTAAACAAAGCCACAAAGATGTAGAAACACATGCTCTTTTGATGGGCCATCAACACAAGCAAACAACAGAAGAGGAGGGGGGACAACCCCCACGCATTTGGGACCTCAAAACCACTTTTCCACCACTGAAATTCTTCTGAGTTTCAGTGGTGAGAAGGCCAAAAAGAGATGTTCTCAAAGGCCTTAAAAGATGGCACAAAACAAGGCAAAATAAGGGACAAAAGGGGGTAGACCACCCCCAACACCAAAGAGGCCTCAAACAAATACTTTAAGCACTTGAAAATGAAGCTTTTTGCAGTTTAAAGTTAGGCCTAAAACATCATGCAAATAGGGCCAAATAAGCAATATAAACAAAGCTCAACGGTGAATCGGTTTACGCGTAACTCAATTACCAAGGGATCGATGTGGAGAAGTGTCACTCCGGTCAAATCTGAATCATCGAAAGCAATACTCGCAGCTTCATGGGGCCATTTAGCCGGAGCGAGTTGATTTTGAGGGTTGGAATTTGACTAAATCGTATGCACCGTGGATGACATTGGCAGGCTGTATATCATGTGGATCACGCCGAGTGAAGGTGAATCTTGTCTTAAGGCTATTGCTTTGGTTGAGTTGCCTTTTCGGACGTACTGTTGTAGCCGACCATCTTGTACAAATTCCTCCAGGTGATCCTTCAGTACATAATAACTCTCAGTATCATGGCTATGATCCTTGTGATACTCGCACTGCCTATCCCATCTTCTTGTGTCGGGAGGTCCCACCATTTTAGACGGCCATTTGAAGAATGGAAGCTGTTGGACTTTGGACATAACCGAATTGATCAGCTCTGACAACTCCGTGTATTTCTTGTCTGCGCGCCTTGTGCGCCTGCCATCGACTTACAGTTGTTCATTTGCTCAGTGGGGGCATTGGTCGCTTGATCGGTGAGAATCCCGTCTCTTCTCTCGTTTAGCCCGATGCCGTGGTTCAGGGCTCTGAGGTGGTATAGAATTTAATAGCTGAGCAATTTTAGAAGGGGCCGTCTTATTGGCCACGTTTCCGGTTTTAACCCGCAAGGCGTCATCTTCCACTTTGTAGTACTTCTCAAGTTTCTTCATCAACGACCAGACTGTTTTGGTGGGTCTTCAAGTCAAGGAGCTGTGGAGAGCACTATCATTTTAAAGGCGGTAATGGCCATGGAGTCGTTGCAAGCGTCATCGACAAGATTAAAGCATTCCCAATAGCGCGCTGAATACGCTCATAAGGTTTCTTCCGGTTGGATTTGCATTGCCCAGAGAGAGTCGGCTTGCTTAGGCTGGACCTCGTTGGTGACAAATCTTGCCCTGAAGGATTTCTGTAGCTAATGAAAACTCTTAATCGAGGTCAGCTCCAACTTATAATACCATCTGACGGCCAACAGTCCCAAACTGCTCGGAAATATTCTGCACATGAGAGCTTCGTCGTCTGCATGCAATGTCATGGCTTGCTTATAGTGATGGATATGATCCATGGGATCCGATTTCCTATTGTACAAGGTAAACAACGGGGCTTTGAACTTCTTCGGTAGTACTGCCTTTGCGATCCATCGCACAAAGGGAACGTGCTGGTCCTCTTCGTCTGAGCCATTTCGTCTTTGCTTATGCCTTATACGTGGACTCTCTTTAGAGGAACTGGTAGTTTCGGGTCGTCTCTTTTTCTTGGGCTCCAGGGATAATGAGTCAGAGTCGCTGTCAGTGTCTTGTTGTCAAACTCGAGGTCGTCGACCACCTGCCCTCAGAGGTCATTCCGGATCTGGGCGTATAGCTTGTTTGGACTTCGCCACTTCCAAGGCCAAATCCTGACGGAGAAGCTCGTTCTCAGCAATCATGTTCTCCAACCTTTGTTCGTTTTGCTTTGCTTGTTCCATGATCGCTTGCATTGTCTCATGCGCTGAAGTCGAGGGTGAGTCAAATTTCAAGGCGCGTCTTGCAGCGATAGTCTCTGGTCCCAGCATGTTTGTTGGAGTAAGATCATCTCTCGGTGTAGTTTCGTCAGCGATTATCGGAGGATCTTCTGTTGCGCCCGCCATAGATGTAATTGAGTATTCCCACAGATGGCGCCAATTGTGGGGAAGTGGTTTAGAAATACTCCTTTAATCCACTGGGACGCTCATGATCCTCAGCTAATGACCTGGACGACCTGAAAAGAAACAAACACTGTGGTCAGGGGTGCCGAAATTAGCACTCCGACGATTAAGTCAGTGTATACTCTCTTAGTTACTTGTATTTTAAGTTAAGCACAATGATTATCACATACCTCTTTCTGGATGATGTTTTTCTATTTATATCTTTTCTTTCTTGGGCCTCGGGGCTGGGCCCACTTTCAATTCGCCATATAAATATTTACTCGGCTCCTTTTGTTGCAAACCGCTTTTCACTCGGCCCCTTACTCAACCGGCTATTTGGCCGAATAGGGCAGGATTTAAATGTGCAAGACGGGGCCGAATGCGATGTATATATTTTGACTCTCCGGGTCCAATTATTCAGCCTCTTTACGACTCCCAATATTCGGCCCCCACAGGGGTACAACCAGATCTTAATGGCATCCAAGGATAGGGAGAAGACTGCCTTCACCACCCCGTGGGGAACCTACTACTATAGGGTGATGCCGTTCGGTTTGAAGAATGCTGGGGCTACTTATCAATGGGTTGCAACCACTATCGTGCACGATATGATCCATAAAGAGGTTGAGGTGTATGTAGATACATGAGTGTCAAGTCCAAGGAAAGAGAGGGCCACTACATCGCCTTGAAGAAATTTTTCCAACGGATCAGAGAGTATCGGTTGCGACTGAATCCTCATAAATGTACTTTTGGTGTCACAGCAGGGAAAATACTGGGGTTCTTGATTACACAAAGGGGCATCGAAGTCGATCCTTCCAAGATCAAGGCCATCTTAGAAATGCCACCACCAAGGATTGAAAAGGAGGTGTTGGGCTTTCTGGGTAAAGTGCAATTCATAAGACAATTTGTTGCAAAATTAACCTTGACTTGTGGACCACTATTTGGTCTCCTGAAGAAAGGAAAGAAGTTCCAATGGGATGACCGATGCCAAGTTGCTTTCGAGCAGATCAAGCAATATCTACAGAACCCACCCGTGTTGTCACCGCCAGAATCGGGGAAGCCGTTGATTTTGTATCTGTCAATAACCGACACGATAATGGGCTGCATGCTTGCGCAGGAATCTGAGGATAAAGTGGAGAAGGCTATCTACTACCTGAGCAAGAAGATGCTGAAATATGAGACCCGTTACACTCCGCTTGAGAAGGCTTGTTTGGCCTTGGTATGGGCTACCAGGAAGTTGAGGCACTACCTATTAGCTCACTCCGTAATTCTGGTCTTGAGATTAGATCCTATCAAATATCTCTTCGAGAAACCAGCGCTTACGGGTAGGCTAGCTTGTTGGTTGCTTCTTCTCTCCGAATTTGATTTGAAATATATGACTCGCAAGTCTGTGAAAGGGAGAGCGGTAGCAGAGTTCCTAGCCGATCACCCAGTAGAGGGAGATGAAGCAGTAGAGTATCTGTTCCCGGATGAGGCTATTCTGCAGCTCAAAGAAGAGATTTGGACTATGTACTTCGACGGAGCGTCTAACCAGTACAGGTATGGGATAGGGGTGTTACTGATAGCGCTCGACAATTCCCACATACCTTTAGCTTTCAAACTCCGGTTTAAAGTATCGAACAGTGAAGCAGAGTACGAGACATGTATCGCTAGCTTGGAAGCCACCCTAGAACTAGGGGCAAAACGGTTGGACGTCATTGGGGACTCGAACTTGGTTGTGTCTCAAGCGAAAGGAGACTGGAAGGTTAAGGAAGAAAGGATGAAAATCTATCACCAAACACTGGACGTTCTGATTCCTAGGTTTGAGAAGCTAACCTTCACGCATCTGTTAAGAGAGAGCAACAAGTTCGCTGATGCTATATCAACACTATCTTTCGTGATAGACATCCCTGTGGGAGTCCGGATGCGTCCAATCATCATTGAACAAAGGTATGTGCCGGCCTGCGAGCTGATCGCCACAATAGATGAAGTACAAGATCAGAACCCCTGGTATCATGACATCTGGAACTTCTTGGAAAAGTAGGCTTATCCACCAGGGGCAAATGCCAAAGATAAAAGGGCAATACGACGAATGGCTGCTCAGTTTATCATCTGCGGGGGTAAATTGTACAAACGGGGCCATCTGGGAATGCATAAACTGTTTGTTGATGTTGAATTGTCAAAGCACCTAATGGAGGCCATCCACGGAGGAGAGTGCGGATCGCACATGAGTGGAGTGATGCTAGCTCGGAAAATTTTCAGACAGGGTTACTACTGGTCAACCATGATTGTATTGGTTTTGTTCGGCGATGCCACAAATGCTAGATCCATGCAAATTGCATGAACATCCCGCCGTCGAAGCTGTACAACATGACTTCATCATGGCCATTTTTAGTCTAGGGGATTGATGTTATTGGGGCAGTTACTTCGAAGGGGTCGAACGGGCATGAGTACATCCTGGTGGCGATAGACTACTTTACAAAGTGGGTCGAGGCCCAATCCTACGTAGTGCTGAAAGCATCACACGTAGCCAAGTTCATCAGGAACAATATTATTTGTCGCTATGGGGTCCCAAATGAGATCATTTCGGACAATGGTTCCCACGTCAAGAAGGAAATGATCGACTTGTTGGAGAAATACAACGTGGCTTTTCATAAGTCATCTACATATCGGCTGCAAACCAACAGAGCTGTTGAGGCCGCCAAGAAGAACATCAAGCACATTCTACAGAAGATGGTGGAAACCTACAAGGACTGGCCAGACAAGCTGCCATTTGCTCTTTGGGAATATTGGACATCAATTTGAACTTCTACTGGGGCAACTCCGTATTCCTTGGTTTATGGATGGAGGTTGTTCTGCTGATCAAAGTTGAGGTTCTGTCATTGTGGGTTATGGTTGAGTGCCAGATAGCAGAGATAGATTGGCAGCAGAGCAGGTTCGAGGAACTTATGCTATTCGACGAGAGAAAGCTGAGAACACCGTAACACGTCCAAGGTTATCAGTGAAGAATTGCCAGGGCTTTCAACAAGAAAGTTAAGTCCAGGAATCTAAAAGAAAGGGATTTGGTGCTCAAAGACAACGAGCTCCCATCCAAGACCCTAGGGGCAAGTTCAGACCTAATTGGACTGGTCCTTACATCATCAAGTCTATCTGGTCAGGTGGAGCTGTCGTTCTTATGGACCTAGATGGCCTTGAATTCTCCCAACCAGTCAACATGGACAAGCTGAAGAAATACTACCCCTGAGTGGCTCACTAGGTCGAAAACCCAAAAGGGTGATGTAGGCAAAAGTTAGAGCACAAAAAATTTGAAATGAGAAAAACTGAGCTCACAAGGTTGAAAACCTAGAAAGAGCGGCCTTGGCAAAAGTTAGAGCGTAAAAGGATAGTGTTAAAACCCGAGTGAACCCGAACCGAACTACGTAAGGCTTGATTCCCATCTTCGGGATACGTAGGCAACTTCATTCTGAAGTCCAGCCATAAACACTTCCAAATCAACTGTGCCCATGTGATTATGTTGGTCATCTTTGTCTATTCTACATCCAAGAGTTCGGTTGTGTTCTCCAGTGCAGTGCAGTGCTATTCAGACAAGGGGAAACTTTCCAGTTATTGGATTTGGGGTTGTACATCTCAAGGATAGATTCCGGGTGTGTCCAGCTGTGATCCATATCGAAAATGGTTTTGAAAAGTTTTAATAAAAGTTGATTTTGTTCAAATTAATCTTTTTACAACTTAGACCATTTTTGGACCAAACGGAAAATTTTCAGTACCCACAACCTTCAATTTCATTGATTTCAATATAGAGTTCTCCAACTCTTGATACAAATTAAAGTTGCTTTTTATTACATTCAAAAGGAAAACTTGAAAGTACAGATTAAGGTAATAAACTTGGGGCATAGTCAGGTGTTCCTGCGTCCCCTCCCAGAGCTTGTGGAAGCTTCAGATGCCAAAGTAGGCCCAGTTTGTGCCTCATCTTCAAGCCAAGCTATGCATTCGCTAGAAAGGGCACAACTGAAAGTGGGAGCGGGGGCCAGAGGTTCTCTAGTCCTCCATGCAGTGGTATACCGAGCTAGCTGTGTGCCTCGGATCGAAAATGAAGCTAGGTACTCTACCCCCTCTACCGAGCAAGTCTGGTTATGTTCAAACTGACGCTGGAACAAAAATGGGAAATAGAAGACACAGTGTGTCAAGCCAACAACTAAATGCCAGGCTACCGGGACATGCTGTAGCTCATCTGAGGTAGATCAAACCAGGGGCAGCGCCAAGCAATGTCAACAACAGATCTATTGCACATCCTGTGGCACCACCATCTCTTGTTTGGGAAGTCAACTAGTCGTGGGCAAAAGAAATAACTGCGCGCTGAATATGCAGGGTAAGCGTCCACTACCTTCAACTTCTCCATGAGCCATACCTGGGAAGGGATGAAAAATAAGAGAGATTAAGTTATAGAAAGGTGTACGTGGAGAGAAAAGTGAGAAAATGATTTTGAGAGAAAAACAGAGCCTGAGGGCCGAGTGATGTGAGATGCACATGTGAGAAGGGTGGGAAACATTACCTGCAAGAGTAGTGGACTCCCTGCAAACTTAGTTGTCTCTCGGCGGTGGAAAGCATCCAAGCCCATCAAAGTCTCAGCTAGTGTTAAGCCGATGCAACTCTTGCCCTCTTTCAAGCCTTGGGCAACTTCTATCAAGCGAATGCTAGACCCTTCGAATCCAGGGGCAAGCAAAAAATGGGCCAACATACACAAGCAGAGAGCATGCTGCCAAAAACCTTGCCAGAGACGGTCGCCGCGGTCACTGGCTTCAGAAAACCGATGGATCAAGCTTGGAATGTTTAGCTCTTCGTTGTGAACTAAAGATCGGGCATTATGCAAAGTAAGCTTAGACATCCTTCCTAAAGCCTAGATGTGGCCAAAATGAGACTGGGGCAAGAATTCTTCGTCACGCCGAGATTCCATCAAAGCTTGGAACTCTTCAATTGTGGGGCATGTTTCTTGTCCTCCAAAGCTAAAAACATGTGTAACCGGATTCCAACATCTAGCTGTGGCATGGAGGAATGGAAAACACAGCGGAGTACGACTTAGCGGGAATAGTGCGTTTCGCCTGAAACCCCGAAAATTCAATTTTTCTGAGCCATCTAAAGTTGCAATCCAATCGGAGAGTTTTTCGTCAAAGAATGGTTCCATTTGTGGTAAAAATTGAGCTGAATGGAAGAAATCCCGAAGCTGGAGCTTTTGTAGAAGATAAGATGCTCAGTGGAAGACAGGTGGCAGCAATCTGGAGGTTCTTTGCATTGGTGGCCGATCGGCCACTTTTGTAGCCGACCGGCCAGTGCTAGTGGCCGACAACCATTTTTGATGGCCGACAGCATCTATATATGGTTGGTGGCTCTCTTATTTGGCTCTCTGGTCCATCAATGTGCTGAAAATGCCAAGAACCTGTGTTTTGTTCCACTCTTGGTGCATTTCTTCTGCCTCTCTTTAAGAATTTTGCCAAATTGCTTGTTGAGTTGCTGTTGTGCTTATCGAGTTGTATTTGTTTTGATTGTCGAGTTGTTGTTTTGTTCATCGAGTTGTTTTACTCTGTTTGTTATGTGTTGGTTGGTTCATTACCTGATTAAACAATTGCCAATACAGTTTTCAATTTCCATCAATCCTGTTTTTCATGTAAATTGGTGTGATGTGATGCGATAATCAGAATATAAAATACAACACTTTTTTAAATCGAAAGCTATTTTCATTCCAGTCATGGTTTTTTTTTTTTTTTTTACAAAAGAGTACAAGTTTTAAGGAAAATAAAACTACCTGAGGCTGTACAATGTGCTAATAACTAGTAAAAAGAAAACTAAAGTAAAAAATGTCCGAATCGGCGCCAGCCACCTCAGGATCGAGAGGCCCTCTTCGTCCTCTTCCTCGGCTGGGCGGAATCAGAGTTGTCCCCATTGGCCCCACTATCTACGTCTGAGTCGGAGCCTAATCCAGAGCTGCCTCCGCTCCCCTCCTTAGCATTGCCACCGTCCTCAGAACCCGAGCCGGTGCCGTCACCTCCACCCTCAGATGACTCTAACTGTGGGCTCGCTGGCTCATCATCATCGTCTATCTCATCATCCTCTAGGATAGGCTTTGGTGGACCGCTCACAGCATCAGTACGTTTGGCTCCATCTCGGCTGTGCGCTAGAGTCCCTCATCTCTCTCTCCCTGCTGTCGGGGGAGGCACTGAAGGTCCTGCTACAACTCCCACTAGGGCGCCCGGTGGAACTGGCATCTGAAAAGGGACCTGAAAAGAACAGTTTGTCAAATGCATCAGTTATGGTATGCAAAGACGAGTAGAATGTTGAAATGTAGTGTGTGAGAGCAGTACATCAATGCAGTGTTCTCAATGTAATGTATTCAGATCAGTATGGGGCAGATTGCAGTTAAAATGCGAATGTATCAGTAGAAAATTTTATGACATGAAGAGCAAACTAAAGGAAACTTACTGGAATCCTGTAAAGACTGAGAAGGTTCAGGCTAGTCTGAACCATCCCCATCAGAGAAGCCGCTAGCTCGAGAGCCTGTCTGGTGTACTCTATGGAAGCCTGCAAATGTGTTGAGATGATTAGTGGTCTACAAAGCATAACTGAAATGAACTGACTGTGCAAAACGTAAAGTGTGATACATTCCGGAGTAGGGCCTCGAACTCCGATGAGCTCGTGACCAGCTGGTGCAGACTCAATGGGAACCTGATAAGTCTCCCCTCTGGATCCCCAGCAGGTCAATGTGGTGGGCAGCTCCGGCCATCCCGCTCTCCGCCTCGTCTGGGAGCCTTTCCTGTCATGGTCCTGGGCCTGAGTCGTCCTGGATCCCCCGGCTCTCCCCTTCGCAGCTGGAGCTCTGGCTTTCTCACCTCCATGAGTGCCAGTCAGTGGCGACATGAGATATGTTTGAATGAAGGCAGTGTAATCGCCCTCAAGCCTGAAGAAGTCAGCGTCCCAACCTCTCGTGAAGTCGATCATCTCCTGCATGGTATACCTCTCTGTAGTCCTCATATACGAAGGAGATGGCATCAGAACCACCGGCTCAGGAAAGCCGAGGCTCTGTCATAGGAAGCGCTCCCCCAAGAACCACGCTCGACAGATCAGGCCCTCAAGCAAGATCCAGAATCGAGAGGCCTCTCGAGCGCCTGCAAACTGGTCTCTAACCCTGGGAGGCATCACTGCCCACGATTGCTAGGTGACCTGCAGATAGTGAATATATAGATTGTTAGCTGCTATTGAACATGTAATATGCAGCAAGGCTGAGATAACTGTAAGGTTTGAGTTACCTCTGCCGTGGTCACGGTATTGAAGAATCGGCGGAAGAATGAGAATGACTCTTGGGGCCTCCGCTGGCACCTCCCATCATATCTATGTGAGTATGGCACCGTGGGTGGTATCTCTACCTCTGGCTCTGGGGCAAACCTCGGGAAATAAGCATACACCCATAGCTGCAGAAGGTGGAAGGGTAACAGTGAGTATATATATTAGATGAGTGCAGTATACAGGGTATGCAGTGTACAGATAAAGAAGAAAGTAGGTGGTGTGCAGTGCAGTATATAGGGTATCCAGTGTATAGATAAAGCAGAAAGCAAACAGTGTGTGCAGTGTACAGATAATGTAAAGTAGAGAGCATATGGTGTGCGGTGCAGTGTGTAGTATACAGAAAACGTAAAGCAGAAATATATAGGAGAAGGGTATGATGTACCTCCCAGGCTCTCCAGTAGCCTCCTAGTAGATGCCTGCTCTGGCGAGAAGAAGAGCTCATGTATCCATATAGTGTGGCCAAGCCTGCGTCGCCCCAGTCATAGAGTCGGATGCGAAACAAGTCCACTAATGCACTCAAGAGGTAGAGCCCAACGGTGTTCGCCCGATCGGCGAACAAAGTAGTACCAAACAGGAACATGAGAAAACCTCAACCATAGTACTCAGTCTCCTCGTGGGTCGTCGTTGTCGTCCCTCGGAAATGATCAACGAACTAGGTATATCGCACCATCCCTGATCGAGAGATGGGTGAGCGAATCCCCAACAAGTAGATCTGGGCAGCCTCCTACTCGCCCATGTCTGTCTCGTAAGGAATCAGATGACCCCCTACTCTATGCCGGTGAGCATGGAGAAGTCAAAAGGAATCATCGTCATCTCCCCCGTTGTAGAGAAATGGAGGGAATCGGTGGTATCCCACCACCTCTCCACTAGAGCGCCTGGTAGCGGTCGGCTCGCAGTGAGACGCGAGAGCCCCATACAAAATGCGCCGAAGCCGGCCTCGTCGATGATGTGGCGTACTGCGTCGGGTAGCTCCATATACCACTCCCTCACGAAGATGGTCCCGTATCCTTGAAAGGCATGTGAATCCCCCTGTAAGTAGGACAAACAGATGCAAGGCAGTATAAGAAATACAGTGCAAGGGTATGTTCGGGGTAAACAGATGCAGGGCAGTGTAGAAGATGCAGTGCACAAGTGTCTTTGGGATGAGCATGTGAAAAGCAGTGTGAGCTATACAAGAAATGTGATCTGCATTGCGAAAAATAAAGAGAAAACATATACCTCGGAGGCGCCATGGGATAGGTGTGACTCCGGCTTGGGTAGCAGAAGGTCCTCCGATATACCTCGCACGAAGCCCCTGAACTGGCGGATGCTCTCTGGAGGCAACACATGTACCTCGGGATGGTACGTCCCCGGGTCGAATGGTCAAACACTGAGCGGCAAGGGCTCGAACTTGGGATCCATATCCATCTCCGGAGGAGCTCCGTCGTGTGGAATGTCGTCCGCCATCTCAAGAAAGGATGAAAGAACGGTTGTAAGTGGGGAAAATGGGAGGGAATGCCAAAAGTCAACAAAAAATCAACTCCGAGGGGTGAAAAATGGAAGAAAAGTTCAGGGCTCGGGAAAGGGCACTGAAATCAAGGGTAACTCAGGGGAAACAAACTCGAAGTGATGGAAATCAAGAAGAGGGCACCGAAACCTCTTTTCAATCGGTTCAAAGTATTGTGAACTAAGAGGGTTTCGCGAATCGGATGTTTGTGGGATGTCCAAAAACGCGTTGGAAGCTCAGATCGGGGGGGGGGGGGGAAGTGGTCTAGAGCACAAGGGGGATGTTTTTTGGCAAAGGGGAAGTGAGGAAATAGGGTTTAGAACCCTATATTTAAAGGCCCGTGGTGAAATGCCAAAAATGCCCCGAATCTGCCATCGATGGCCGACCGGCTAAATTTTTGGCCGATGACCTTTTTTTGTGGCCGATGGGTGGCCAATGGCCTCCCAAAGTGGCCGGCAGGCCTCTGGTGTTCTCCTCAGATGTTGTTCTATTGTTTTGTGCCTTGGTCTTTCAAGAAAGTGTAAGGGAAGTACATTTTCAAGCTCAAACAGCTCTGCAGAAGCTTCGAACTGTGTTCTAAGTATGTGATGCCCAGCACATACGAGGTGTATCCTTTTAACTTGTTGCAACTCCTTCGAGAGGTAAATCGGAGGCTGCATTGAACATGTTATTGATATTGCATTAAAAATGCATTGATCATTGTGCACGGGATGAGTATGCTGCATTGCATTATGCTACGCATGTTCTCATGATTGCATAGAATATGCATGTGGCA
This sequence comes from Camellia granthamiana, assembly GCA_036172215.1. Taxonomy (NCBI): domain Eukaryota; kingdom Viridiplantae; phylum Streptophyta; class Magnoliopsida; order Ericales; family Theaceae; genus Camellia; species Camellia granthamiana. The sequence continues at coordinate 75,420,730 of CM069913.1, read as the reverse complement.
TTGTATTGCATCGTGCATACCTTTACATTCGCATAGAATTGTCTGTGCTCGTTGCATTAAACATGCATTCAGTATTGCGTAAAACATGTTCCATGTTTTGTTGCATAGAATATGCTTCTGTTTTGTTCCTCGCATAGTTATTGATGTTGCATTGAATATGAATTCTTATTGTATTGTACCTGTCAAAGTTTCTTTATTGTGCAGGCACGATATTGTATGTACGGTTCATTTGAAGCTGGTGCAACCGGACGATATTGTATGTACGGTTCAATCAGAGGAATTCTGGGTAAGATCATTCCTGTCCTTTGAACACCTTGTTTTCGTTAGAAGTATTCGGGTATGGCTGATGCTTACACCACTCCTCGTTGGTTAGAAACACTCAGGTACGCCTGGTGTTTACACCACTTCCTGTTTTGCATAGAAGTATTCGGGTACGCCTGATGTTTACACTGGCATTTCTCGTTGGTTAGAAACACTCAGGTACGCCCGATGTTTACATCGACATCTTGTTTGTTAGAAACACTCGGGTACGCCCGGTGTTTATACCACTTCTCCGGTTAGAAGCGTTTGGGTCGTGTGCCCGACGTTTATACCTTGCGTTGGTTAGAAACACTCGGGTACGCTTGATGTTTATACCACCCCTTTGGTTAGAAGCATTTGGACCGTGTGCCCGACGCTTATACCACCCTTCCGGTTAGAAGCGTTTGGACCTTGTTTCAAACTTATACCTCTCTGTTTTGGTTAGAAACATTGGAACGTGTTCCGATGTTTATACCACTCTCTGACGTTTGCACCGCTCCCTTTTCCCTTTCGCACATGGTGCGTTAGGAGGCTTTGGTTAAATGTATCTAGATGGAATCCAATGCTTACACCGCTCTTTGCTTTGATTGGATAATATTTGGATGTGTTGCAATTGTTATCATGTGTTCTCTATGGCTCAGAACCTTAGGATGTGTCCTTAGGTTCGCACCACTTCTATCCTCGCGTGCGCCAAGCGTTGGGATCTTGTTTGCCACCTCGGGTGTGCCGGACGGTTGCAGTTCTTTATCCTTCCTGCATGATGCGCAGTTAAGATTGCATAATTTTCTTACATCCTTTCTGCGTGAAATGTGGTTTGGTTCTTGTTTACTTGCTTATGTACGAGTTTGCTGTAGTGTTTCTTTGTATAGCATTTGCATCTAGATGTTTCGTTACAGCCTTATTGCATGATCATAAGTTATGTGCTTGCATTGTGCATATCATTTGCATTTTGCCCCAGCCCGCGGGCTCAGTTATGTACTGTTATCTTGCTTGTTTGTCTAAGTCTTTGGCCTTGTCAAAAATGGGTCGTCTTTGGGCTTTGACATTCACTCCCATCATTTCATGACTCCCGAGTTCTGTCAAAGAGGGGCAATTGTAGACACCCCATTTTTGACCGTCCTCAAGACTTGGATGTCATCGTTTGAACACCCGATGATTCTGCTCGCTTGTGTTCGTTTTGAGTCCCTGAAGGTCTCGGCCGAGCGCCTTGCCTTTGAGCCTCTCAACTTGTCTGTTTTGTGCTTGGTTGTGGACCAAGAGCTTGTTGCTTCAAATCTGGAGGAGAGGGTGGCATGTCGGCCATCCCTACAGTCCATCGGCCATGGCTTGTGCCTGCCGGCCATCAGTGGTGGCCGGTCGGCCACTAGTGATGGCCGACGGCCATTTTTCTTCTTTTTTAGATATTTATTTGCCAGCTGTTGTCCACTGATGCTCATCTCCATACACGTGTATGGAGGGATGAATACAAGCTTTTGGCGTGTATTTCTATATAAGGGGAGGTCTCTCCCCCATTTGAGGGGTTAGAAATTTTATGAGCAATATTTCCCCTCTCTCTCTCTAGAATCCTCTCTCTTTTCTTGTTTTATGCTTGAAAGTGAGTTTTTTTTACACATTTGCACTCAGACCCTTGACCAAACACCTTCACCTTGGAGCTGAGGTTCTAGGAGGCCTTGTTTTAGTTTCTAAAAGTGGTTTTAGCTCAGAACTTCTGCTGTTTGTTGTTGTGCTTCAAGGGTAAGGACTTCTCCCTTTTAAGCTTTGCTTTAGTTACTTGTTTGACCATCTTTGCGTGCTACTTTGAGGCTGGTTTTAACCTTTAAAAAACTCTATTTTTAAGGTTTTAAAATGATGGTTTTCTCCTGATGGTGTCACTTTTGGCCCTCACTATCCAGACCTCAAGGTCTCTTTCTCTATTCCCTCTTGCAATTCTTCTTATAGTGACTTCATAACTTTTGAAAATAAGAAGGAAGGTCATGTGACCACTCGCGAGTTTTTTTCTTTTCTTCTTTACTAGCTCTGTAAATTCCTTTTTTGCACCTCTTCGCAGAGGATGATGCTTGAATTTGTCCCCCTTGCCAAGGCTCTGGCTTTAGGGAAAAGAATAGCCTTGGCTTCCTATGTTCTGGGCCACGTATACAGGGTTTGTTCCCAATTTTGTGAGAGGCCTCTAGAGCCTAATCAAGGGGGTCCCATTTGGATCCTCCAACTCTAGTTTTTTGCATATTTTACTGACTTTAATGCTTGTAGCTTAAGATTTCTGGTACAAGATCCTACTACCTATGGAGAGAAATATGCTAGAGTGTCTCTATATCCATCCAGTTTTGTATACTACTTTTCATTCTTTCATTAGTTACACCTAATTGTTCAGCCCTCCTTTTTCCACCCTTCGATGCTGCTGTGGGGCCATTATGGTTGAGGGATTTTTTGGCTTATTCTACCTGTTTCAGGCCTATTCACAAAGACATGTGGGCCTCCATTCTACTACCAAGGGAGCTCTTCATTGGCACATACAATCCTCGAGCTTGCAAGTGCATCTCTGAAGCCTACTGTCTTGCCCAATTTGCAAGACAATTTAGGCTTAGCCAAAGGATTCATGTTCCACTCTGCAGTCTATCCAACCTTGACCTTGATACCAGAAACCTGAAGGTGCAAAAGTCTAGGCTGGATGATGCAACATCTAATTTTAGAAGAGATTTTGCCAGCTTTGAATTTATACCTTTCATTGGCCATAGCAGAGCCATGACTAGGTTTAAGACCTGGTGGTCTATCAATACGGAGGTGCAACTTGCTATCTCCACCCTAGATTTATTACAGAACTTGGATCCGTCATCCTAGGGTGGGCAAGCCAAGTCTAAAGAAGCTGGCATCACTATTACTTCTACCCCCATTGCAACCCTCTCACCCAGAACTACCAGGGCTACTGCAAAAAAGGCTATCTAGTCTGCCCTTTCTCTTGCCTTTCCCTTCTTTCCTTTACACTGTTCTTTTTATTAAAGCTCATTTTGTTGTTATAGGGACTTCGCAGGAGACATTATCTCAGAGGGAACAAACTCTGGTCTCATCGAAGGGCAAGCAACAAAAAAGAAAAGCCCATATTAGGCTTGATCTTGTGGAGGAGGCCCCTCAAGTCCCCTCAGAATCAGAAGAAGAAGAAGAAGAAGCCCCTTTGAAGAAGAAGAAAATGCCACCTTTCCCTACTGCCTAGCTTCCTACAGATGCGGTTCATGAAGCAGCTGCTAAGGTAGTAGAACAGGAGCAGGCCAAGGAGGTCCTCGTATTTCAAAGATTTGAGAAAAAGAGGCAACAACAAATTTCAAAGAAAGAGGCTACTGCTGTAAAGGCAACACAACAAGAGGTTGCAAGGAAGCTCAAAGCTACTGAACATCACACCCTTCGTAGCTCTCCAATTGTCATTACTACAATTGCTGGTAGCTCCTCTTGCTTCTGTTAACACCTTTAGTTTTGATTTACCTCTTCAGCTTTGTTTTTACACTTCTTTTCTTTTTGATATGCAGTAGCAGCAAGCCCACCTACTTCTCTGCTACCTTCTGCTTCTTTTCCACCAAGCAACGAAGGACCATTCTTGAGTTCTGTAGATTTGAAGAGGGCTTTGAAAGGAAAAACGAAAGCAGACACCAACTTCCTAATCAGTGTAGAACCATTGCAGATGATCATTCCAATCCGAGTCTCTACACTCCTTATGGCCTGTTCCTTGCTTCCCTTCAAGCTTGACTTGCCAATCATCCTCTATTCTCCTTCTCCTAACCATATCAAGCTTCTTAACTGGCCTCTGGTGACCATTTCCTCACCTTTGCCTATTTCCACACCTCCCAGGGTCCTAGCCAGTCCTTTACTTTCTGAGAGTACACCTATTACTCCATCTTCTAGACCAGCAGTTAGTACCTCTGGGGATGGCACTGGTAGCTACTAACACTTCCTTTACTGCCGTACTCCAGTCTTTCCTCTTTGGACCTATTGGTGGCTAGGACCATTGGTGTTGGTGGGACAACCTCCTCTCATTCTCCTCCACTAATCACTTCAGCATCCACTAGTGGCTTCTCCACCCTATCTTTGTCAGAGGAAGAGATAGACATCTTTGAAGCCCAACTGGCAAGCTTATTTGGCATAATAACACGAGTGCTTCCATCTAGCAGAGAAGCTGAGCCCTTGGATCTAGCTGATTCTTTCTTGGAGATAATTGGAGGCTCACCTGCTGCTGAATCCTCTATTTCTCTTCCTCAGGTGGACTTGGAGGTCTATTTGGAGTTGATTAGGACTTTCTTGAGGGTCTTATTCGAAGCTCTAGCAAAACCAACAATCAAGAATGGGTTCCTCAAATGTTGCCAATTGTTTGAATAGACCAATGCCTCCTTCAAAGGTCGCTTGTCTCAAGCAGCAACAACCATCGAATTCTATGTCACTATCCATCAATTGACCTAGGTTGCAGAGAAAGAACTCTTAAAAGACAGGGAGTTTGTCTCTCATGTCCATTCTGAAGTCTCAATGTTAAAGGGACAACACTCCTCGGCCACACAGCTCCAAACTCAATTACTACACAGGAAGGCAAAATTGGAGAAGGAACTACCAGTAGTCAATCTAGCCTTGGATCAGAATGAAAAGAAATTACACTCTTCCCACTAGGGGCTATCAAACCACAGGCAGGCGATGAACACTACCATTCAACTATTCCCAGCCTTTATTATTGTTTTAATGTTATTATTGCACTTATTGATGTTTTAATGTCATTGTTGTAGTAAGTTAGAAACTTAGATAGTTAGTTATTTATTCATAATTAAATTCAGATTTGTAATAGTTAGTTTAATTTGGACACTTGGACACTCATTCGAACCCTTTTGCACAAGGACAAATATGTAATAATTGTGTATGTCTTCCAACCCCATTTCTTTCTCCCTTTTATTTATCTACTTATGATGGTAGCATAGAGCATCATGTTTCCTTAGCATTTCCCACGATTCACATACACTCGTCTCACATGCATGTAGGTTTAGCTCATCATACTAACCAATGACACATTCAAATGAATACTTGATCTATCACATGTCTTGAATTGAATCATATGCCATGCTAGTAGTCGAACTTGTTATTTCCATGATTGTATGTGTCACATTAGCCATATTGCATTATTTAGGAGCATGCATGTTTTCTAATCATTTTGCTTTGTTTGGCTTCCCTTGGAGTACTAAGTGAGCATTTCTTGTGTTAGCATATTGCCTGAGTGTTAGTGTTGCCATATCAAGCATGATTACCATGAGGATAAGTGCTTATTTGATCTATCTCTTGAATGCTTGTGGATGAAGGTTGATTGCTCAAATTGAGATGATTTAATGAATGTAAATACAAGCTTGCTTTTTCAAGTGACATGCATTCAAAACAATTTTCAAATAAACATGTACTCGAAGTGTTCCAATTTTTGCAAAATAGTCTATACTTGTGTGCAACGCATAGCCTAAATAATCCGAACAAGAGCATATAATGTAAATAAAAGTCACATCATGATTAGTAGATGCCGATCTTTGATCGGGTAAGTGGGGTGCTCAATTCATGACCTTCCTCTCTTATACCTAAGTTGCCGAGCGGAGACACTTTGGTGATGACGGACACGTAGCCTTTGGCACAAGTCATGGGTTTCCTAAATTTTCCAAAAATATTTAAGTGGTGACTTTGAAATCTGGCAAAGCGGTCCATTTTTGGCATTTGATTCAAACATCGATTTTCCAAAAGATTTGTCGGATTTGAACTCATTTGAGTTTATCTATTTCACACTGCACTTGTGAAATCAGATTCAGAACCACGAGAGTCCGAAGTGTAGGGCTAATCGTATCTGAGAGGAGCATGAAAAGCAAGCTCCATTAGTCTACAAGCCAGAGGAACCTACTTTTAGGTTCAATAGAAAGTGCTTCAACTGTGCAAACGATGGGCATCATGGAATTGATTGCCGCAAGAAAAAGAAACCTCACATGGCCAAGATAGACGATCTATCACAAGATGTGGATGACATGCATCTATTAGCTGTTGTCTCAGAAGTGAACATGGTGGGGTCTAACCTGAAGGACTGGTGGGTGGACACTGGGGCCACTCGCCACATTTGTGTTAAGAAGAAGATATTCACAACTTTTGCACCAGTTTCAAATGGTGAGAAGTTGTTCATGGGAAATTCTACGACCTCAACTGTTGAGGGTAAAGACAAGGTGGTCCCGAAGATGACTTTAGGAAAAGAGCTGACTCTGAACGATGTCCTATATGTGTCGGACATTCATAAGAACCTTGTCTCGGGGTCGCTCTTAAGTGAGCATGGCTTCTGCATGGTGTTTGAGGCTGATAAGATCATGTTGACCAAGAGCGGGGTCTATGTATGGAAGGGGTATATGGTAAGCGGTATGTTTAAGCTCAATGTAATGGCTCTTCTCCCTAAAATTAATGAGAAAGCATCTTCTTCTGCTTATATGCTTGAGTCCCCTAATTTATAGCATAGTAGACTAGGTCATGTAAATTTTGACTCTTTACATAGATTAATCAAGTTAGGTCACATGCCATCTTTCAAGATTAATCCAAATCACAAGTGTGAAACATGTGTAGAAGCAAAATTGACAAGGACTACCCTTTCATTCTATTGAAAGAAGTTTCAAGCCTTCAGATTTAGTGCATAGTGATGTGTGTGACTCGAAAGTCGTATAATCACGTGGTGGCAACAAGTACTTCATCACTCTTGTTGATGATTGCACTAAATACTATTATGTGTATTTGCTTAAAAACAAAGATAAGTAAATTGATAAATTTATTCTTTTCAAGAATGATGTTGTCAACTAAGCCGTAAGATCAATGTGACGGCCCTGACCTCCAAACTAGTACATTATATAATTTAAATAAGTTTAATTGCATGATTATGTGCTTGATTGTGTGATTATGTGTTTAATTCTATAATTACCTGTTGATATATGGAATATCTGTTTAAATTGATAACTTAGAGTCGGAGATTGAAAGCTTAGATGACTTCAGAAGCTGAAATTGACTAGCCCAATAGGCTAATTGGAATATTAGAATTTTATGGTGACTTCAATTGAAATTTGATCTGGATCAAAATAATTAGAATAAACTGATTGAATTATTTAGAGTTAAGCCTAATTCACTAATCCTAACCACATTTAATTAGGCAGACTTAATCTCATCTTATATAGGGCTCAATTTAAGCTTTGAACTCATTTTATACACTCTTGGGCTGAGATTTGAGAGAGAGAGAGAGAGAGAGAGAGAGAGAGAGAGAGAGAGAGAGAGAGGAGAGTTTAACTCAACACTTAGAGGAAGAAGAGATTGCAGAGAATTGTGGAAGATTGAAGGGTTGGAGCTACAACACACTTAGATTCACACAATAGGTATGAGATTCATCCTAAATTCCTAGAATTGAACCATGTAGAAACTAAGTTCATGGAGTTATAGGATCATTAGATTGAATTTGAAAAGGTTGAGCATGAGTTGTTATGAATAGGATGAATTGGAGTTGAATTACACACATGCATGCATAATTTGAGTTTGAATTCATGAAGATCCTACATGCATGGCACATTTGCACCTTATTTTGGAGAATCCTTCATGTTTTCATGCTTCTCATGCCACTTGATCATATTTTGAACATGTTTTGAAGAAATATGCATCCAATTTGAATTAAACATTATTTTACAACTTGAAATTGAAATAAATGGTTGAGAATTGCTAAGATTTTGAATAAATGGTCTCAATTGGAAGTGTTTTCATGTTATATAGTGATTCTCCATGTTTTGTGCCAAAAACCCAAGATTTGAGACCTTGAATATCAAGTTTAAACTTCAAACACAGTTTTGGAAATTCCAGAATTCGTGTTGTCCGCTCAAGCGAGGGAGTCCACGACCGAGTGTGGAATTCGAGCTCCCAGAAGTTTTCTAAAATTTTACAGTCTGCTTGGGCGACCAAAGTGGCGCTCGAGCGAGGACCCCTTTTCTTAGTCTTTCGCTCGAGTGACCATCGAGTGGGAAATTCATGTATCCAATACTTTTGCAAACCGCTCGAGCGACCACCTTTGTTTTTGGACCCCTACTCGAGCAAAGGAAGTCACGCTCGAGCGGAGACCCTGTTTTCAACAAAATTTTACCAACTCTTCTAAGTGCATATTTGCATCCTCATGCCACTCCAAGCATTCTTAAGCACCATTTGGACTCCGTTAATCATGCAATAAGTTAGAGACGCATAAAGAGAATTGAATTAAAATGAAATGGAATTTCATTTGTACTTTGTGATGTGCTTCGCTTAGGTGGACATCGAGGCTAAGTGTCACTGCAAACCACTGTGAGTAATAACCTTATAAAGATATGTTCAAATTATCTTTACTTTCGAAAATGTTATTGCTATCAAAATGGATATGTGATTGATTGATTAAATTCTTAAAATGATTTGATGATCGATAGCATGGCTTGTTGTAGACCGCCCGAACGTCCTGGCTCCATGCGTGAATGGCGCGAAATCCGTTTTGTTCATTAGCTACTACAGTTCAAACTCAATGTCACGGTTTTGAATCTAATCTCATAAAGTGCAATGCAAGATTGATAAATCACCAAAGAGTCCAAATCCGGTAAATCGTTTTGGAAAACTGGTTTTTGTAAAGAAGTGCCAAACATGGACTGCTTTGCCAGATACAGAGTCGCCACCTAAATATTTTATTTTGGGGGAATTTAGGAAACCCTGACTCGTGCCTAAGGCCACGTGTCCGTCATCACCAAAGTTGCCTCGGCTCGGGAACTTGGGTACGAGAGGGGAAGGTCATGCAATGAGCACCCCCGCTCGCCCGATCAAAGATCGGCCTTTACTAACATGATATCTTGTTTTTGAAAACACATGCGCTCTTATTCCGGTTTATTAGCCTAGAATTACTATATGATGTGCACAACGCACAAGTATAGACTAGATCGCCTAAGTTGGAACAAAACATCTCATGTTTGTTTGAAAATGGTTTGAAGGTGCTACTCGCAAGTAGGCTAAGACGTGGATTTGCCACCCTCAAGTGGGCTTAGAAAAACATGATTTTGCCACTCTCAAGTGGGCTTAAAACTCGCATTTCGATGAATTGTTCCAATTTAAGTAATCCAACCTTCACCCACAGGCATTCAGGCAGTTAAACACATAAGCAGTTAGCCTCATGGCAAGCATGCTATCATGGCAACACTCACACTCATGCAAGATGCTAAAGCATAAACACTTACAGTGTATTCCGAGCCAAAATAGGAAGCTAGTTAGTAATCATGCATGATCCTAGCTATGTCAACAATGCCTAATGCAACACATGCAAAATGCAGCTAAGATAGGCTCGGCTATTCTAAGATGGCATATGAAATGCAACTTGATAACATGTATTCAAGTAGGAATTGAAATACAATACAGTTAGTATGATGCGCCGAGCCCGGTGCATACAAGACAGATGAATGAATGCAAACATGCAAGCATAAAGATGCTAATTGAAACATGGCCTAAAACTAACCATCGTAAGCGGTTAAGTAAAAGGGAGAAAGACGTGGGGTTAGAAGACATTCACACACTCACGCACACTTATTACAAAATTCGCCGTCTCGACGGAGGGTCCGAATAAATAATACAAACCAACTAATTAATTAACTACCCTAGCTAATTAATTATTACAAAACCTTAACTAATTAAGCAAATTAATTAAGTAACAAAACAGTTAAAGCGGCCTCGAGAAGAGGGACATATGCATGCTCGATCGGCTTCGCTCGGAAATCCGTTGCCATGCCCCATGTTGCCTCTGTTTGCACACTTATGCTCCTCTGAAAACTGTGCCAGCTTCTGTGATGCTTCTGAACCACCTCATGGACATGCTGAGAGGCCATCGACCAAAAGATATGGCCATCGGCCAAGAGAAAGGGGTCATCGACCACCTTTTAGTCCACCGGCCAAAAATAGTTAGCCGATCGGCACTGAAGATAGCAGATCGACCATCTCTTCCTGCAGACCGCTCATTTTACTGCAGCAGAGGACAAACAAGGGCATGGCAATACATTTGCAAGAAAATGTTGTGCAACTACACCCCTTATCATGTTTAAGACTCAAAGGAGTTTAGTGTTCGACTCTCGAGCCATCAATCACACATTTCGATGCATGATGGCCAAAAAGGCCGAATTGCACAAATCAATATGGAATGAATGCACAAAAACACATGAATGCCTCACACTCTATCATATTGGATCAAGAGTGTCGGCGATCGAGAATTGAGGCACGTTTCATCACTTCAAGTATGAAACGTCCCTCGTTCCTCGTGTTTGGTTTGACACCCCAAACCATACACAATGCAATGCATGCAACATGGAAAAGCTATGCAATGCAACATAAGCATACCAAATGCAATATGGCTCAAACATGCACACAAGGCTAAGGTAACAAGCATGCCAAATGCAATGCAACCTAAACAAGCATGTGACAAAATGCAAACTAGCAAGCATGCAAAATGCAACCTTAGCATACAAACATGCATGGCATGCAAAGATGGACAAGCATGCAACAACATGCAAACTAGCAAGCATGCAACAACATGCAAAGATGGACCATGCGACAAACATGCAAATGTCATGCAACTCAAGCATGCAAGAATGATGTAAAGTAGCAACTTTGAACAACATGGCAAATGGACTTAAACTAAAGATGGACAGACCTCAGTCATGCCCAAAATCAGTGGCCAAAAGTGCTAAAATGATGGTATGAAAAGCATGAAAAGGCAAGACAAGCATGCATGCCAATTGGCTCAAGGACTAAAGCATAAAGATGCCACTCTTAAGCACACTTAAAGAGTGACAAGCATGGATATGTGATAGCACCATAAGCTCTGAAATCATGTTAGGAATGATGCCAAATCAACCAAACAATGCAAGTATGGCATGCAAGAAAGCTCAAAGCTTGAAACTAACAAAGGGACTTAAACCATGGCCATGCAAAGCAAGCCCCAAAGGGCCAAGGGCACCCAAAACAGTCCCAAGGCAGGTCAATACAAGACCAAAAGCATGTTTGAACCTAGCCAACACAAGTTAGAACAAAAGTCCAAAAGGCATGAGGCATGTAAGGCTAACAAGGGGTATTACACTACACCTATTACAACCAAACATGGCATGACTTAATCAATAAAAATCAGAGTTATGGCATGTCAAAATAAGCCTAAAAACCCACTGAGATGGCATCCTAAAGACCTAAGTATAGAGGCATGCACAATGATCCACTCTTAAGGCATAAAACACCAACTCTTCAATGCATGACCACACTATATGGACTGAAATCTCATATGAAATGATGCCAAATCATGAAAATGGTCTAAGCAATGCATGCTAATGACTTGGACACTCAAAGCCAACAAGCTAGATTGAACCAAGGCTATACAAAACAATGCATGCATGACCAAGACAATATAAATTAGAGCTAGAGCATGGTAAAACATGACTAAAAGCTTCTTTGAGTTGAGCCAAAACATGCAAGAATGGTGGTCCAAATGCAAAGTGCATGTTAAGGCAAATGAGAGGATTGCACTACAAGTGCATGATGCATGTAAGAGGCTATCAAACCAACTTTAGACAGAGGTATAACATGGAAAAATAACACCAAATACTTACTGAAATGAAGCCAAGACATGCTAAGCAAACATGCTACCAATATGAGCCATTTATACTAGCAAATGAGACACAAGGAGAGGGGGGTGTCCCTCTCCTATTCAAGAATCCAAAACCACCTTTCCATCACTGAAAATCCTCTAGATTTTAGTGGTAGAAAGGTCAAAACAAGATGGTTCCAAAGTTCAAAAAGAAAGGCACAAAACAAGGCCAAACAAGGCCTAAGAGGGGGTAGACAACCCCCAACACAAAAGTGACCTAAAACAATCATCTTAAGCATACAAAATCAGAACTTTTTGTAGTTTAGAGTTAAGCTTAAAACAATATGAAAATAGGTCTAAAAGCTTAAGCCAAAATGGGGGATTAAAAGATAGTTTACCCACCCTTGAAGAACACCTTCAAGAACACAACTCCAGTAGCTTTTCCAAGCTTAAACAACTCCAAGAACTCTAAAACCAACTCCTAAGGACCTCAGCAACAAAAGGATGGTGTTCTAATAGGTGTTTGTGTGCAATAGTGTGAAGATATTACACTTTTGGGCACAAACAAGGGCTAAACAAGAGAGAGAGGTAAAATATATAGAGAGATATAGAACTTGTATCTCAGATTTTCAGAACCTCTGGAAAGGGAGGGGAGGCTCCCTTCTTATAGAACTTCAATTCTCAAGCTTGTTCAACAAGCTTGAGTCTTGAAGCAAATCCCTCCATACACGTGTATGGAGGATGAGAATTGTGCCCACCAGCTATCACAGCTGGCACAAAATATCTGCAAAAAGCAGATGGAAAGGTCTCGGCTAAATAATATGGCCAATCGACCAAAAGTAGTGCCGATCGACCAAAAAGAGTGCCGATCAACCAACATTTATGGCTGATGGCAAGGAAACATGGCCGACGGCATCATGCCTTAGCTGATGGGTTGAGGGGATGGCCAACAAGCCACCCTCTTCCCTTAGAAGCAAAACCACAAGTCCTTGGTCCACAACCAAGCACAAAACAGACAAGTTGAGAGATCCTGAGGCAAGGCGCGCGGCCGAGACTTCCGGGAACTCAAAACGAACATGAGCATGGATGATCATCGAGTGTTTAAACGATGACGTCCAAGTCTTGAGGATGATCAAAAATGGGGTGTCTACACTTGTTGAAATGTTATGACCTTTAATGAATGAAGTTCCGTTTTGAAACCATTTTGTGGCATCCATTGAATATAGACCCTTGCCTGGGGGTAACAATACCATGGCTATAGGCCCTTGCCTGGGGGAAATGGTACCATGGCTAGGCCCTTGCCTGGGGGTAACAATACCAAAGCTAGTATGATACGTCATCATTGGAATGAAATTGTCACTTCATGGATATACCATAGAAAATAGTATTAATGGCTTTTGTTACTACAAAGAGATGCTTTTATGGCTAATCAAAATGTTTTGTTGTGAATTCGATCTATTATGGCGAATGCCTCCCCTGAAAATGATTTAAGATTCATTACGGAACTGTAAGACATGTTTTTGTACTATTGTCGAGCTTCATTCATTTAACCTCTTTATTCTATTATTACTCATTGGGTTTTAGCTCACTATTTATTTATATACGTAATTGTAGGTGGGCAAACAGAGCATCAGGGTTAGATAGCCTCGAGTTTACCCGGGTCAGCCTTCTGTGGAGCTTCCAAATAAAGTAGCCAGGCTTGTGTGGAGCCATGCTTGTCAAACCCCCTTTTGTGTGGATTTATGGTTTTGTGTTTGTACATAGTTGGGGTTGTATTTCTTTAAGACATGAATTGTACTCATGTGTGATGTAACTTGAAACGAAGCCTTGCTTGACATGTTTGTTCTCCTCATATATGCACGGCTCAATGGATGAATTTTATAACATTTTAGACTTCCGCTAAGCCCCATATTTTATTTTTAAAGGTTTATTTGTATGGAGGCCGTAGGTAATCTATGATTACTGGCCGGTCATGACCCTGAACCTATATGGGCGGGTTTGGGTCGTAATATAGTGGTATCAGAGCACGAGTTATAACTCACTCACTTGTCCATTGAGCTATAGAGGGTCTAGAAGAGACTTTAGGAATGCATTCATGTGCATCTGATATGATTGAGTAAGATAACCTTGTGATTATATATGCAACTGCGTACATGATTATCTGTATATGTATATAAATTGTGTTTGTTATAATACGAAGCTTCATATAGAAAATGGTGAGAACTAGAGGTGATGAAATAGAGGAGGCAAACTCCTCAAGACTGGATAGAATGGAACGAATGATGCAAGACATGGTTGAAGCTATAAGGCAACAACAACAATGGCAACAACGACAATAACAACCACCTCCCCCATCTCCAATGCTTGCACCACCTCTAACTCCAGGGTGTCAGCCAGAGACCTATACTATTGCCTTAACCAGGGAATTTAAAAAGATGAAGCCACCAGTGTTTCATGGCGGAATTGAACCATTGAAGGCCGAAGCTTGGGTCTTGGGCATTGAAAAGTTGTTTGAAGTATTCCGATGTACTGAAACTCAGAAAGTGCAATTAGCAGCATTCACCCTAGAAGATGATGCCAGACATTGGTGGATGTTAGTGCGAGATGATAATAAGGATGTTACTTGGGCTCGATTTCTGGAAATTTTCTATGAGAAATATTTTCCCCAATGTGTGCGAGATAGAAAGACAGCTGAATTCATGGAACTCAAGCAGGGAAACAAGTCAATTGCTGAATATGAGGCTCGGTTTACAGAATTAGCTCACTTTAAACCCCACATGGTAGACACAGATTATAAAAAGGCTAGACAGTTTGAAGGAGGGTAGCGTGATCCAATTCTGGATAAAATCAATGTACTCAAATTACCGACATACGTGGAGGTACTTGATAGGGCACTAATAGCGAAAAGAAATGTGGCTAGCTGTAAACAAAACTTCAAATGGAAAGGCAGAAAATAGAATTTTAGTAAGGGAACTATGTCATCAAACAAGAAGTTCAAGTCGGGGAATTCTGGTAATACTGGTTCAAGCCAAAGTTGTGATTCAACATCAACTTGTACTACTTGTGGAAAGAAACATAGAGGTGTATGCTGCCGTGCAATAGGGGCTTGTTATCACTGTGGAAAGTTTGGGCACATTGCCAAGGATTGCACTCAACCACGTAAGGGTGGCAACTGAGGTGCCACAAGCTCAATCGGGTCAACTCCCACAACGAAACCAGCTGCAGCATCATCCACCACAAGAAATGAACAAAGGCAAGGAAGAGTTTTTGCACTGATTCTGTGGGATACTCAAAATACTAAGGTAGTGGTGTCAGGTACAATCTCCACTTGTGGTAAACCTGCTTATAGTTTAATTGATTCCGGGTCTACACATTCATTTATTTCTATGGCTTTTGCTGAAACCTTGGATAGACCTATGGAAACATTGAACTATATGCTATGTGTTGCATCACCTGCGGGGGGATCCATGCTAAGTTCAACTGTGTTTATTGCATGTGAATTATTTCTCGGGAATGCTACTTTGTATGTTGATTTAATACCTTTAGAAATGGGACATTTTGATGTTGTTTTGGGTATGGATAGGCTAACTAAATACTATGCAACTATTGATTGTGCCTCAAAACGAGTAATATTCCGACCTCCTGGGCAAGAGGAATTTTATTTTGAGGGAAAGGGAGTAGTCTCACCACCATACCTTGTATCTGCTATAAAAGCCCGGAAACTAATGAATAAGGGTTGTCAAGGGTATTTGTGTAGTGTAATTACCGAACCAATAGTAGGCATCACTCTAGACAGTATACCAGTGGTGAGAGATTTTCCTGATGTGTTTCCAAATGAATTACCTAGCCAACTTGTTGATAGAGAAATTGAATTCATAATTGATGTAATATCGGGAACTCGACCAATTTCTAAAACTCCCTACCGTATGTCTACTACTGAAATGAAAGAATTGAAAATTCAGTTGCAGGAATTGCTTGATAAGGGGTTTATTAGACCAAGGACATCCCCATGGGGCGCACCGGTACTTTTTGTTAAAAAGAAAGATGGCACTCTCCGATTGTGCATTGATTACTGAGAGCTCAACAAGGTAACAGTGAAAAATAAATACCCCTTGCCACGTATTGATGACCTATTTAACCAGTTGCAGGGGGCACAGATATTTTCAAAAATTGATTTGAGATCGGGATATCATCAATTGAAGGTTAAAGCTGAAGATGTTGAAAAGACTGCCTTTCGAACCAGGTATGGACATTATGAGTTTTTAGTTATGCCATTTGGGGTTACAAATGCGCCTACAGCATTTATGGATTTAATGAACATAATTTTCAAACCTTTCCTAGATGACTTTGTTGTTGTATTCATTGATGACATCTTGATCTATTCGAAAAGTAAAGGTGAGCATGAACGACATTTGAAACTGACTCTTCAAACACTTAGAGAAGAACAGTTGTATGGAAAATTTAAAAAGTGTGAATTTTGGCTTGATGAAATTGCATTTTTGGGGCACATTATTAATAAGGATGGTATATCTGTGGGTCCTCATAAAATTGAAGCTATTATTAACTGGCCTACCCCAACTAATGTATCAGAAGTTCGTAGTTTTATGGGATTGGCAGGGTATTACCGAAGATTCGTTAAAGACTTTCCAAGAATTGTTGTGCCATTAACTCAGTTGACTCGAAAAGGGGAGCTATTTGAGTGGATGGATCAGAGAGAAACAGCTTTTCAAGAGTTGAAGACAAGACTGACTACAGCACCAATCCTTACTATTCCCTCAGGTACCGAAAATTTTGTGATTTTTAGTGATGCATCCTATAAGGGCTTGGGTTGTGTTTTAATGCAGAATGGCAAGGTTGTTGCATATGCCTTTCAACAGTTGAGACCACATGAGAAGAACTACCCTACACATGACTTGGAACTTGCTGCAGTTGTGTTTGCATTAAAGATATAGCGACACTATTTGTACGGGGTCAAATGTGAAGTATATATCGATCATAAGAGTTTGAAATACTTTTTCACACAGAAAGAGTTGAACATGCGTCAAAGGCGATGGCTTGAATTAATCAAAGATTATGACTTGCAAATTCACTATCATCCGGGCAAAGGTAATATTGTAGCAGATGCACTTAGTAGAAAGAATGTGGGGAATCTTGCCTGTTTACTCACGGATCAAAGAGAGCTACTGCTGAAGTTTGAAAAACTCAAAATTGAAGTGGTGCCTTTTGATTGATAGCCGCAATGTTTGCCCAACCCGCTATTGTTGAAGAAATCAAATAGAAACAGCTGGATGATGAGTTTTTGAAGAGGATTTGTGATGAACTTGACACCAAGCCTAAACCGGGGTTCCTAACTGAAGACTCCGTGTTGAAGTATCAAGGGAGATTGTGTGTCCCGGATGATGCAGAATTGAAAAGGAAAATTTTGGAGGAAGCTCATAAGTCCATGTTTACTATGCATCCAGGAAACACCAAAATGCACCAAGATTTGAAGTTAGTGTATTGGTGGATCAACATGAAAAGGGAGATCCCCGACTTTAACTCTAGATGCTGACAATGTCAACAGGTAAAAGCAAAATATCATAAACCAGCAGGTCTGCTTCAATCTCTTCCTATTCCGGAATGGAAATGGGAGTATATCACCATGGACTTTGTTGTTGGCCTACCTTGGACACCTAGAGTTATGGACTCTATTTGGGTTGTAGTTGATAGATTGACTAAATCTGTTCACTTTCTTGCTATAAAGACTTCATTTACTGCTTATAGACTTGCTACTATCTACATTGACGAGATTATTCGGTTGCATGGGGTTCTAATGTCTATTGTATCAGATAGGGATCCTAAATTTGTTTCCAGATTTTGGCATAGTTTGCAAGAGGCAATGGGAACAAAATTGAGATTTAGTATAGCATTTCATCCGCAAACCGATGGGCAAACCGAGAGAACTATTCAGACCTTAGAAGACATGCTTTGTATGTGTGTACTAGATTTTCAAGGAAGTTGGGAAACTTATTTGCCATTGGCCGAATTTGCTTATGATAACAGTTTTCACGCGAGTATCGGTATGGCACCATATGAGGCACTATATGGTAGAAAACGTAGATCACCAGTTTGTTGGACAGAGGTTGGAGATAGAGCTATTTATGGGACTAAACTGGTGCAGGAAACAACTGAGAAGATCAAAATCATCTAGCAAAGGCTCAAAACTGTGCAAAGTCGACAGAAAAGTTACGCCGATCAACGAAGAAAGGACTTAGAGTACGAGGTGGGAGATCATGTATTCATCAAGGTGACCCCAATGAAGGGGCATATGAGATTTGCTAAAAAGGGAAATTTGACTCCTTGCTACATTGGACCGTTTTAGATTCTTGAGAGGTTGGGTCTTGTTGCTTATCGTATCGCCTTGCCACCGGGAATGGAACAAGTGCATAATGTTTTCCATGTATCCATGCTTCGGGGGTATCTTAGAGATCCGTTCCATGTAATTGATTACCACCGGATTGCTCTAGATGAGGATATGGTGTATGAAGAATGGCCCGTGCAAATCATTGATCGGGAAGTGAAGCAATTGAGAAACAAAACTATCCCAATGGTGAAGGTTGAGTGGAGACAACATTATGGGAATGAGGCCACTTGGGAGAAAGATGAAGAGATGCGGCAACAATATCCGCATTTATTTCCGCCTGAAGGAAACTTAAGTTTGGAGGACCAAACTTTTTAAGGGGGAGAGACTGTGACGACCCTGACCTCCAAACGAGTACATTATATAATTTCAATAAGCTTAATTGCATGATTATTTGCTTGATTGTGTGATTATGTGTTTAATTCTATAATTATCTGTTGATATATGGAATATCTGTTTAAATCGATAACTTAGAGTCGAAGATTAAAAGCTTAGATGACTTTAGAAGCTGAAATTGACTAGCTCAATAGGCTAAGTGGAATATTTAGAATTTGATGGTCAATAGTCAATTTTGATGGTTAAGCCTAATTCACTAATCCTAATTCACTAATTAGGCTAATTTACTAATCCTAACCACATTTAATTAGGCTAACGTAATCTTATCTTATATAAGGCTCAATTTAAGCTTTGAACTCATTTTATACACTCTTGGGCTGAGATTTGAGAGAGTGAGGAGAGTTTAACTCAACACTTAGAGAGAGGAAGAAGAGATTGTAGAGAATTGTGGAAGATTGAAGGGTTGGAGCTACAACACACTTGGATTCACACAATAGGTATGAGATTCATCCTAAATTCTTAGAATTGAACCATGTAGAAACTAAGTTCATGGAGTTATAGGATCATTAGATTGAATTTGAAAAGGTTAAGCATGAGTTGTCATGAATAGGATGAATTGGAGTTGAATTACACACATGCATGCATAATTTGAGTTTGAATTCATGAAGATCCTACATGCATGGCACATTTGCACCTTGTTTTGGAGAATCCTTCATGTTTTCATGCTTCTCATGCCACTTGATCATATTTTGAACATGTTTTGAAGAAATATGCATCCAATTTGAATTAAACATTATTTTACAACTTGAAATTGAAATAAATGGTTGAGAATTGCCATGATTTTGAATAAATGGTCTCAATTGGAAGTGTTTTCATGTTATATAGTGATTCTCCATGTTTTGTGCCAAAAACCCAAGATTTGAGACCTTGAATATCAAGTTTAAACTTCAAACACAGTTCTAAAATTTTAAAATTTTACAGTCCGCTCGGGCCACCAAAGTGGCGCTCGAGCGAGGACCCCTTTTTCTCAGTCTTCCGCTCGAGCGACCATCGAGCGGGAAATTCATGAATCCAGTTCTTTTGCAGACCGCTCGAGTGACAAAAGTTACGCTTGAGCGACCACCCTTATTGTTGGACCCTCGCTCAAGAAAAGGAAGTCACGCTCGAGCGATGACCCTGTTTTCAGCAAAATTTTACTGACTCTTCTAAGTGCATATTTGCATCCTCATGCCACTCCAAACATTCTTAGACACCATTTGGACTCCGTTAATAATGCAATAAGTTAGAGACGCATAAAGAGAATTGAATTAAAATGAAATGGAATTTCATTTGTACTTTGTTATGTGCTTCGTTTAGATGGACATCGAGGCTAAGTGTCACCGCAAACCACTGTGAGTAATAACCTTATAAAGATATGCTCAAATTATCTTTACTTTCGAAAATGTTATTGCTATCAAAATGGATATGTGATTGATTGAATGAATTCTTAAAATGATTTGATGATCGATAGCATGGCTTGTTGAAATGTTATGACCTTTAATGAATGAAGTTCTGTTTTGAAATCATTTTGTGGCATCCATTGAATATAGGCCATTGCCTGGGGGTAACAGTACCATGACTATAGGCCCTTGCCTGGAGGTAACAATACCATGGCTATAGGCCCTTGCTTGGGGGTAACATTACCATTGCTATAGGCCCTTGCCTAGGGGTAATAGTACCATGGCTATAGGCCCTTGCCTAGGGGTAATAGTACCATGGCTATAGGCCCTTGCCTGGAGGTAATAGTAACATGGCTAGAGGCCTTTGCCTGGGGGTAATAGTACTAGGCTAGGCCCTTGCCTGGGGGTAACAATACCATGCCTAGTATGATACATCATCATTGGAATGAAATTGTCACTTCATGGATGTACCACAAAAAATAGTATTAATGGATTTTGTTACTACAAAGAGATGCTTTTATGGCTAATCAAAAGGTTTTGTTGTGAATTTGATCTATTATGGCAAATGCCTTCCTTGAAAATGATTTAAGATTCATTACGGAACTAGAAGACATGTTTTTGTACTATTGTCGAGCTTCATTCATTTAACCTCTTTATTCTGTTATTACTCATTGGGCTTTAGCTCACTATTTATTTATATATGTAATTGTAGGTGGGCAGACGGAGCATCAGGGTTAGATAGCCTCGAGTTTACCCGGGTCAGTCTTTTGTGGAGCTTCCAAGTGAAGTAGCCAGGCTTGTGTGGAGCCATGCTTGTCAAACCCCCCTTTTGTGTGGATTTATGGTTTTGTATTTGTACATAGTTGGGGTTGTATTTCTATAAGACATGAATTGTACCCATGTTTGGTGAAACTTGAAACGAAGCCTTGCTTGACATGTTTGCTCTCCTCATATATGCACGGCTCAATGGATTAATTTTATAACATTTTAGACTTCCACTAAGCCCCGTATTTTATTTTTAAAGGTTTATTTGTATGGAGGCCGTAGGTAATCTATGATTACCGGCCAGTCATGACGCCGAACCTATAGGGGCGGGTTTGGGCCGTGACAATCAAGGCTTTAAGAAGTGATCGTGGTAGTGAGTATGAATCCTCGTTTGCTAAGATTTGTGCTCAATTTGGGATTATCCACCAAACTACAGCACCTTATTTCCCTCAATCAAATGGTGTTGCTAAACGAAAAAATAGGACGTTAAAAGAAATGATAAATGCAATGTTAATAAGTTTTGGGTTGCCACATAACTTGTAGGGGGAAGCAATTCTCTTCGCGAATTACATTCTTAATAGAATACCTCGGAAGAATGTAGACAATACTCCATATGAGTTGTGGAAAGGCCACAAGCCTTCATATAAATACCTACGAATGTAGACGTGTCATGCGAAAGTGGTGGTGCTTACACCCAAGTGGGTTCGAATAGGCCCGGAGTCAATGGATTGTATATTCATTGGCTATGAACATAATAGCAGTGCATATCGATTTATTTTGTATAAGTCTGCTATTCCAGATATACACAAGAATGCTATCATGGAATCAAGAAATGCATCTTTCTTTGAAGATGTATTTCCTTGTCGTCTCCAGGAAGGGATTTCGAGTTCCATAAAAGAGGTTGAAGGTAACAATGATCACATAGATGATCAAGCAGATGATCACATAGATGATCACGTAGATGATCAAGTCGATGATCAAGCTGAGGAAGTAGATGAGCCAAGAAGGAATAAAAAGGCTAGGACCGCAAACTCCTTTGGTCCGAACTTCTTGACCTATATGTTAGAGGGAGAACCTCTAACTTTTCATGAAGTTATGACTTCACCTGAAAGTCCTTTTGTGGAAAGAAACAATTAAGAGTGAGATTGACTCCATCTTACAGAACCATACTTGGGAGTTGGTTGATCTACCCCCAGGCAGGAAGGCCTTGGGAAGTAAGTGGATCTTTAGAAGAAAGATGGAAGCGGGTGGATCAATTGATAAATATAAAGCTAGGCTAGTTATCAAATGATACAGGCAGTGAGAAGGCCTGGATTACTTTGATATGTATTCACCTGTGACAAGGATTATATCAATTTACATGGTGATTACGTGGTCTGAAGATACATCAGATAGATGTAAAGACGACTTTCTTAAATGGAGATTTAGATGAAGAAAAAGACATGGGGCAACCCGAGGGGTTTTCAGCTCTAGGATAAAATAAGAAAGTCTGTAAACTTGTCAAATCATTGTATAGTTTGAAGCAAGCTCCTAAACAATGGCATGAGAAGTTTGACAACACTATGTTGTCAAATGGGTTCAAAATCAATGATCAAAGACACTGACAGAGGTTATGTCATTTTGTGTCTATACGTTGATGACTACTCATTGTTGGTAGTAATGATGAGATTATTAGAACTACCAAGAGATTGTTAAACTCTAAGTTTGACATAATAGATATCGGCCTTGCAGATATAATTCTGGGTTTTAAGATTACCAGAACATCTGATGGTATTGTACTTTCTCAATCACACTATGTTGAGAAAATACTTGAGAAATTTGGTAAATCAGATACTAATGTGTCTAGGACACCGGTAGACTTGAGTCTACACTTGACTAAGAATAATGGTGAAAGTGTCTCTCAGCTAGAATATTCTCAGGTCATTGGGAGTTTGATGTATTTGATGAGTTGTACAAGTCCGAATATAGTCTACTCAGTTAGCAGGCTTAGTAGATACACTAGCAATCCCAATGGCACTCACTGGAAGGGTATCGTTCGGTTGTTTAAGGTATCTTCGTTTCACCCGAGATTATGGACTGCATTACAGCAGATATCCAACAGTAATAGAAGGCTATAGCGATGCGAATTGGATATCTGATGTTAGGGATTTGAAATCCACTAGTCGTTATGTGTTCACCCTTGGAGAGGCAGTTGTGTCTTAGAAATCTTCCAAGCAGACGTGTATCTCACGATCAACTATGGAATTGGATTTTATAGCGTTGGATAAAGCAACAGAAGAGGCAGAATGGCCTCGCCATTTTGTTGAAGATATTCGACATTGGTCGAAACCTGTGCCAGCTATCTGTATTCATTGTAACAGCCAATCGGCTATTGGACGGGCACAAAGTAATATGTATAATAGAAAGTCAAGACATATCTGTTGTAGACATAATTCCATACGACAATTACTCTCTAATGGAGTTGTCACTTCAGACTATGCGAAGTCTAAGGACAACATTGTGGATCCGCTAACCAAAGGGTTAAATCGATTGTTAGTAGAGAAGTCGTCAGAATGAATAGGTTTAAGGCCTTTAGTGTAAGGTGTTATTAAAATGGAAACCTAACCTAGTAGACTAGAGATCCCAAAATCTAGGTTCAATAGGACAACCTAATTGCATTTAACAATGGTATCTCATGAAGAGGTTAAACCTCCAACTATTCCTTTTATCAATGATACCGACAAGTGTAGAGGTTAAGCTGAGCTTTTAATGACTCTAGTGTATTAAGCTGTTGAGCTGAGTATAGCAGGATACTCAAGCAGAGTCACCTATGTGAGTGTGAAATGGGGCCACTTCTATAAGAATTGACAAGGCCGAATTTTTTAAACCCCTTACTGAATCAGACAAGTTTTCCAGGGCTAAACCGGACACAACAGCGAGAACAGAACGATGGTTAAAGTAATACCTATGTGAGGTCTGTTGTCTTGGTTTACATAAACCGTAGAACAGTTCAAGACTTTGTGTTCACTGGGCAGCTAGTATGTCACACCGCAAACCCGTCCCTAAAAGTTTGGGCATGATCACTTCAGAAACGGACATCAGATTCGATATGTACAACATATGGGGCCTGGACGGAAGCATTTAACAACGCAAAATATCATCCATTGAGCTAGTACTAACATGCCAGGATCATACACTTAGTATCAAGTAATTTATCGTATAATAAACACACATGTAGTTATATATATACAAATATACAAACCCATCCCCGAGTCTGAGGATGTAACAAAACTAGGTTAAGGGAAGTTAATCATGTTTTACAGCATTAGACAAAAGGTTCAGTGCACGAAGCTAAAAGCTCTGCAAGGACTCCACAAAATGAATGAGCTTCGTCTAAGTGTTTGGTCATGATGTAATGGGCAAAAGACAAGTGGTCCAAGCTGGACTAGGATTGACCTCCAGACTGAGTACC
Source organism: Camellia granthamiana (assembly GCA_036172215.1). Taxonomy (NCBI): domain Eukaryota; kingdom Viridiplantae; phylum Streptophyta; class Magnoliopsida; order Ericales; family Theaceae; genus Camellia; species Camellia granthamiana. The sequence continues at coordinate 75,396,407 of CM069913.1, read as the reverse complement.
TACAAAAACAGACATAACACAGAGTGAGCGAAGCCTAGTGAACAATAGTATGTAAACAATTCAATGATTAACTTGAATTATAATGTATATAAGTGCAGAGGTTATATTATTAAGCTTATTCTGCGAATGTTTTCAAAATGGCCTTGGCCTAGATTTTGTACAGAGCGGCTTCAAGCCCAGTGTTATACAGAACGGCCTTAGGCCTAATAGATTTTACAGATCGGCCTCTGGCCTAACAAACTTTACAGATCGGCCTCTGGCCTAATAGACTTTACAAATTGGCCTCTGGCCCAGTTATCAACAGAGCAAAGTAATTCCAGAGTTATACAAATGTACACTGATTTTCCAATCATTTATAAATGCTAATGTAATTAACTTGCGGAGAACAAAGCGTTAATAACAATAATTACTAACGGTAAGTAAATGTACATCTACAGTACTATTACTCACTGTGTTGTAGTGGAGCGATAGTTCCTCCCGAATTGTGACCTACACCTATGCACAATTCACAAATTAGTTCATTTTGCTTTTTAAAATCATTTTCTGATTCGTTTCGTTTCAAATAATGCACAAACATTTTAAAGGCATCAAATACAGATTTCAATAACACTAGAGGGTTAAACAGGTAAAACAGAGCAGATAAAGTTTGCCAGCATGGGCCGCACGTGCGGCTGTGAGCCATGCACGTGCGGCAGTGGTTCCCACATGTGCGGCAGTGAAGCCCCGTAATTGCCCTTTTTCTAGTAGCCAAAGACCCAAAATCCTCTGTTTTCCGCACGTGCGGCCATGACCCCCACACGTGCGGCGATTTGCCCTGTTTTGCCGTCCGAAATTCAAGCAAAACTCATCTTGGTGAACATATAGCAAAGCTCAAAATAGGTAAATTTAACACAAGAATATGGCTCAAAATCACATAAAAAAAATAATCACAAACTTACTTAGGTCCTTAATCATTTTGAATTCAATAGCACAATCAATTACAATTAAATTCCTTTATGTTTCCACCTATACATGACTTTTCACTCATGCATATGTATATGGCCATCTAACTACATAAGTGAGTTCAAGCATGGAGATTTATGGAATAAAATGCAATCCTACCTCAAAATGCCCAATCTTAACTCAAAATAATCAAAAGGAAAGAGTACCTTACCAATAACCCAATTTCCATACACAACCTCAATTCCAAACCCTAGTTCCTCATGAATGAAAGGAATTCCTTACACAAATCCAAGAGAGAGATCATTTAAGGTGGATCACTATACCTTGAGTTTTAATCTCTATAAGCCCTCTCAAATTCCCCAATCTTCTTCCTTGAAGAATCTCCCTTCTTCCTCTCTAACTTTCCTCTTCAAATTTTCACTCAGGAGATATTTGAGTTAAAGATTGTTTCCATGTCTAATGATCGAAGAGGTATATATATATATATATATAAAATATAGAAAGGTTGAATAAGACAAAACTCAATCAGTTTAATCATTCCAAATCAACTTTTTACAGAAAGTCATATTATGATCTAAAAATTATACTTATCTCAAATATAGAATCAATTTCAGTTTATTAAGCTTCTAAGGCTTTCAATTTCTGATCTAAACATCTCAATTGTAACAGATTTTTCCCCTAGGTAACAGATATAGTTCCATAACCATATTTTTCACACAATCAAGTTTAAGCTCACACGGAATTCCACATTAGCCAGATAAACACACAATATAAGGGACATAAGGTATACCAGAAAGCATATAAAGGGTCGGGTTATTACATAGTAAATTTGATAGACTTCACTAGGACGAGTTCAATGCCAAAAGCTATATTTTCCAATGCAGGGGTTATTCCGTTACACTCCCTCTTCGAGTGTTTGTTGTTAAGTGTTGTCCGTTTATTGTTATTCAGTCAATTTTTATTCATGTGGGGGATCGTTGGAAAATAATGATTTTTTGGTAACTTTAATGCGAAATTAAAGTGAGTTTTAATCCTCTATTGAGGTGGGTTAAAGTGGGTTTAAATTATTTGTAATGAGATCTTTACACCACAAAAAGAATAACCAAAAGCCATTAAGATTTGACTAAGAAATTGACTCATTAAGTTGGCCTCATGAAAGAGGTGCTGGGAAAAGTGTGTAACCTTCTATCCCACATTAATTGTAGAGAAGAGCTTTGATGGATATTTAAATCCCATTTTTTGCCTAAGGGTGTGAGCCCTTCGGGGCATCCAAATTTTTCGAAAGAAAGGATTTATGGATGCTTCAATGATGGGCTTGGGCCAAAACTATAATCCAAGTTGGTTATGCAAAAAATGCCAGACGCGCTCACACGCACTGCCTGCCCACCTGGATCGGACCGAGTCGGGCTGGGTTCGTGGTCCGTAGGCCGTAGGTCGTGGGTCGTGGGTCGTGGATCTTGGATCTTGGGCTTGGGCTTGGGCTTGGGCTTGAGGCTTGTTGGAATGGGTCAGGTTGGGCTGGGTCAAGTCGATGGACCACCAAACTAATCTTTTTTGGGCCAAGCCAGGTTGATGGCTGCAGATATACATGCGTATGTATATATGAAGTATATAACTCCTCTATATTATGATGGATTAAATTGATCAGTTTGCATATTTATTTCTTGGCAGTTTTGCATAAATTAAATCTTGCATTTGTTGCAGGGAAGCTTCTTCCCTCCCTCTATGTGTATAAAAAGTGGCCCTTCTTCTTTAGTTTCCATACTAGAACTTTTGCTATCTTTGTGTTCTTCCAAAGTTCTAGTTTTTTTATTCTTTCCAGTGTAAGAGAGTGTTGTATAAGTTCCATTCGCTGAAGCTGCTCAGTAGGTGTCCTGTTGTAGCTGGTCTAACCATTGTATCTTGGGAGACAGACGTCGAACAACCTTCATCACCTCAATCGATGAGGCGGTGAATCTGCTTTAAGGAAACTCTCTAGTGCAGGCTTCGGTTTGATTTCGTTTCTCGTTTCATTCTGTTTTGTTTTTCCTATCTATTTGAAATTCTAATTCAAATTTTCCTGCCTGTTGAAATTCAACATACAGATTTGTTTAAATTCAAAACACAAATCTTATTTGTTTCTTTCTACCTGTTCATCATCCACAACAATCACATATATATCTATATCATCAGCAGATCCAGATCTAACCCAAAGAAAAATCAATATGATCACAGCCTCTTATATATCTATCTATATGTTTCTTTATATACTTATATATATATATATTAGTAGCAACATGAAACAAAACACAAACAAATTCAAATTTGGACTTCTATCTTTTGAAACAAAACACACACATAGAGATTTGAGGGATGCTAGAGTGGAGCCAGTACAGCTCGGTAAGTTTCGGCAAGTCGGAGCTCGATGGCATCGAGTGAGGCCAGCGAGAGATGATGAGGCGATGATGGTGGCAGATCAAAAGAAGAATGATTTAAGGATGAGTGTGCACTGTGAGCCGCTAGAGCAGATGAGGAGCAAGCCGAAGGTGAACGTCGTTAGAGGCTAAGGTCCTTGGAGTAAATCTGGGGATCTCGATGTCGTCGTGGTGGACATTGGCTTCTGTCTCTTATCTTTCCCTTACCAGGAGTGGTGGTAGCGGTGGCGGCAGAGACGGTGTAGATCTTAACGGAGACAATGGATATGGCAGATATGGTGGTAAATATGGATGGAGGTTAAGAGAAGGATGACAAAGCTTGAGCTTAGAAGGAGGACGAAGATTTCATGTTGGCATTGGTGAGGCGACAGAAGCAATAGAGCTCTAATGATGGAACGATGGCAGCAATTGGCGTTGACGGGGAGAGAGAGAGTGAAAGAGAGAGAGTTATATATATATAGGGATATTTTGGATATAGTTTGTCCTTTTTAACAAAATATTTCATAGCTAGGACCTTTAGCCCAAAAAAAATTGAGATTTGGATTTATGGATGGAGTCCATCTTGTAATTTGAGTTTCATAAATAATTATTATTATTACTATTATTATTATTATTTTGCTCTTAAAATAAACAAAATAAAAAAAATAAAACTTAGACAAAGTAATTATAACAAACAGCTTAAAATTAGATAAATAACAAACAGGTTTAAATAATTATAATTTATAAGGAGAGTTTACAAAGTGCACTTGCACATTGTAGAAAAATTATAACTTTTGTGAGAAAAGTTATATAATTTGTGAAAAAAATTATGCTTCACAAATAATTATATTTTTTCTGAAGAAAAAAATAATTATATTCTTTTGACAAAAACTATATATTTTATAAATAATAAAAAAAAAAAGTTATGTTTTCACATAAAGTGCACATCATAGACTTTCCCTTCATAAAATAGTGGACTTCAAGTGAGTGGAAATAAAAACTACTTTATGCACCCTACCGCCATGCACCTTTTACAGTTCTCGCTAACACTTTATTAAACTTGGATCATAAGAATATATACATGGTTTTCTGTGACTCACGACCATAAAATTTGAATTTTTTATTTTTTATTTTTTTACTATAAATACAAAGATTGATCATAAAATTAGATACATAATATACGTGAATAGAAAATTTTTAATAAACTTCGTTAGTAGGATTCACATCTAAAAAAATTCAACCAACATAAGAATATTATGTCGAATTATGTGATTAATTTTTATGTTATATTAGACTAATTATGTATATTATTCTTCCATGATATTTTTGGAATCTGAATAAACGAGATATATATATATCAAAATTGAGTAAAAGAGTACAAATTACAAGCTGTTGAGACAGTGATCTGTGCTGCCAAGCAACTGACCACTCGTTTCATTCGTTTAAAGTATCTTTAGATTCAACTTTCTCAGATCTCCCACCTCTATGACAATGTTGTTTTCCACTTGTTTGATACAATTCCTTTATTTTCTTAATTTTTTTTTTAAAAATGCAAAGAATTATTAGTGTAGACATTATTTTGATTTGGCCACGTAGCGGAGGTGCCACATGGTAAGATGTGATTGGTTGATGTGTGAAAATGATTCACTATCTCCTAGGTTTGGTGAGTTAGATTTTTCTAAGAAGTTAATCTTAACCCAAGTGAGATAGATGATTCCTAAGTGCCTAGTTAGTCCTAAAGAGAATAGGAGGTTGACATGAATATAATCACTGGGAGAGACAGGGTACCCTATATAAAGCAGGCACTCTCGTAGGTTTAGGGAATGCAAGTTTTTATCTAAGTATTCTAATTATTTTGTTGATATATTTGAGAGATTAATTATTGACTTTATTATCACAGTGTCATTCTAATTGACGAGCAATTGAGTTAGTTATTCTTCTCACTTTTTTTAGGCGTAGATCTAGGCCACATGCTTAATGTGTCCATTATAGTACATATTTTATACCCTTAATTTATACTCTATTAGACCTATTTTATATAATATTCTATCTTATTCAGTGTGTTTGGTTTTAGTTTTCTGAATTTAATTTTTTGTAATTAAGTTTTTTATTTTCGTATTTTTTTGTATTTAGTGAATATTTTTTAAATTTTATATAATTTTTTTACTTGTTTAAATGTACCTTACTTAGATGTATTTAAACAGTAAAATATTTATTAAAAAATATTTTAAAAAATTGTTAAAAAAAATGTACTGAATTTTCATTTTTTTTTATATTTTCGGTATTTAGTGAATTTTTAAAAAAAAAATTTACAAATATTGTATTTTTTTAAGTATATTTATGTTAGGTGTGTCTAAAAATTAAAAAATTACTTAAAATATTAAAAAAAATTAGTAAAAACAAAATTACACGGAAAACAAAAGTGTAAAATTTTATGAAAAGTGAATTTTAAAAACTGAAACCAAACAGAGTGATTATGTTTGTTTTCATATTTTTAGGGATTCTGGAAGTTTATTGAGAAAAATACTATTATATGAAGGAAAATGGAATTTGCATGGAAGAAGACAAATAAATAAAGAAAAATATTTGTTAATTTGAATTTGTATGGCTCGAATGATTCGAATATATTAAAACGACAGTATTTTACTCAGAACGACTTCATTAAGATATTTGAGTCATTCAAACTATGAAAATTTGAAACACCAAACATTATTAATTAATAAATGGGAGTTCAAGAGCGTTGTTTTGTCGCTGCGTGTTTGGCAATTGTAAGTTGGTCACAACTATGTCTCTGGCTCAATTCTTTCCCCGAACCATATAAGTACGTAGTTTTTAGACAGTCCAGTAGTTTTTAGACCAACTCATGACAGTCCAATTGTATCAATGCCGCAAAATACCAAATTATTTCTCTAATCTTGTACTAGTACTACTCCTCGGAAAATAATTATTATTATAAAAACTATAAATTTTATTTTTATTATTTAATAGGATGGGCCAAATTATTTCTCTAATCAAGTAAATCTCCAGCAGAACCAAATTCACACGTTGTACTAGTACTACTTTTGCAAAAATAATTATTATTATAAATTGTATTTTTATTATTTAATATAACATTTGGGTAATAAATATAATTCTGAATTTCTTTATTCGAAGGTCTATATAGCCTCTGTTTGGGAAGTGGGTTGACTTTTTGACTTTTTTAACTATTTTAACCTGGACTAAAAAACTTGGTTTGAGAAGAACTTTTTGGCTTTTTTGCTTTTTTGACTTTTTTTTTGTGAGAGAAGAGTGTAATGATTATGGGTGGGATGTAATGTTTTGTTTATTGTGACTAAAATAGTCTATTTTGTCTTTTGTGGCTAAAATAACTAAAAAAACTCTTGTCAAACGGAGCCATAGTAAAATAGTATGTTTATAAGGATATCATTTTGCGAAATAACTAAAATATTCATATATATGCTGTTGGCTACATATTTTGTAAAAGCCAGTTACGATTCGACACGTGGCAAAGCAAGGGTAATATAGGGAGGCTGCTTAAGTCTTCGATGTTGATCGTACACGTGGCAGTGAAAATTGGTTCTCACATGATCTGAGTAGCACTGGATCAGTAAAGAGACACAAGGTGACGTAGCTTCAACGGTTACTCATATTCAAATTCAAATACAAGAGGGAAGCTTAACTGCAAGTGATGGTGTAGTGGAACTACTTCTAAGGCAGCATGATCAGCAATCATGGAGGAGCAGTTCGACGGTTTGAAGTGCAGTTCGAAGGTCATCCTTGACGAGTATAAATAGTAGGGAAGCCCCCAGAAAAAGCCCCCAGACTCAGATCATACAAACCAGTCTTTACTTCATATTTTCCTTTCCAGTTTTACATTTTTTGTACTTTAAATACCTGTTCTTTAAATACCTGCACTTTAAATACCCGCACTGCATTTTCGATTCATAGGAGTAGTTTCAAGTAGATTCGAGTAGACTGCTGCTGTAAACCTCTTCAAGGCTGAGTTTGGACTATTGTAAGTGTTCATCTTAATGAAATACTTTGATTGTTCTTCATATTAACTGTTATTTCTCTTAATTTCTCCTAAGTCAAGCCACCAGTAAAAGTCCTCTTCATTGAGGCTGAAAGAACTAGAACACAATCGTCTGATAATTGGTTGGCAATTATAATTTCTGTAAGGACTAATTGATCCTTTCTGGCACGCTCGCATTTACAAAAATACCCTTCGAAAAGCCAAAAAGCCAACATATATTTTTGGCACGCCCGGTGGGACTTAATTTAAAATGGCTAGAAGAAGACGACAAGGAGAAAATGAACGTCTGGAAGAAGGCGTAGAAGGAGAGGTAGAAATACCTAACCCAGAGGATAATGTGGTAACACATCCTGTGGAAACTCCCATGTTATCAGAACCTATGGTCGAACAGACCAGTACTTCTAGACAAGAACCATATGTTCATAATATTGGACGAAACCAAGGAATTGGACCATCCACCGTTCTATCTACTCAGCCAACAAATCCATGGGATGGTTTAGTAGATGCTATGGGACAACAATTAATGAACACCATGGAAAGGTGGGCAACATCCTTTTTGGATCGAATGAATAACTACTAACCAACAAATACAAGACATACAGAGGAAATTTTAAATGTCCCTCAACAAAGATTGGCTAGAGAAAAACAGCCTATGCAAGTTAATGGACAATCTAATGGTCAGACCAGTACTCAGAACTATGAAAGACCATCGCCTCAGTCTTGGTATGAACCCATTTCGAGGCCTGTAGTAGGCCAAAATGCCTCAATACTCAACAATGAAGCCACACAAGTTGGTGGATCTGGCCAAGTACAAGAAACTGGCATAAGAATGATGGCAAATCCTATGTTCGAAGCCATACTTGGCACTAGGGGGTATAATAATCCCTTATTCGAATTTATACCCGGGGGGTTGGAAGGTTTTCCCACAAATGGAAGGGACCAACACCTGTTCCAGCACCTTTCGCGGGTCCTTTCGCAGGACAGGCTCAAAGGGGTTACCCATACCCCCAACAGCAACCTGCACCACAGGGGCAACCAGTCCCAAATGTACCACTTTATGGACCAAGAGGACCACAGGCGCAAGTTTGTCCACCAAACCCTGTGTTTGTTCCTCCAGTAGTGGTTCAGCAGGCACAGAATATGGTCCCTAGGGACCAAATTGTTGATATTGTTAGGGAGATGTGTGGACCGACGGCTCGGGGGGTCCAGACTCCCGTATACAGAAAACCCTACCCAGAATGGGTAGATAGGGTACATGAATACCCAAGAGGATTCAGAATACCAGATTTTACCCTATTCTATGGAACTGGAAATCAATCAACAGTAGAGCATATTGCCAGATTCGCTGCTCAATGTGGTGAATTCACTAATCATGATTACATGAAACTAAGATTATTTCCAAATTCCCTAACTGGAGGAGCATTTGTATGGTACATCAACCTTACACCTGGCTCCATTCAAAATTGGCAACAAATGGAAGAGGCATTTCATGCCCAATTCTTCCAATCGGAGCCAGAGGTGTCCATGGCAGACTTGGCAAGATTGAGTCAAAGGCCTGAAGAAAAGGCTATTCAGTTTATTGCCAGATTTAAAAGGGCTCGAAATAAATGTAGGGTCATCCTTCCAGAGCCAGAATTTGTAAGATTGGCTCAAAACAGTTTAGAGTTCAGGCTTCGAAAGAAATTTGACTCAACTGAATTCAGGGATTTGGTCGAATTAACCTATAAGGTGTCTCGATATGAAGCATTACTAGAGGAGGAACAAGATCGAAATAATGCTTCGTATAAGATGTATTATAGAGATCCCAATTATGAGATTGATGCAGCAGAGATTGTGGGCAAAGAACCTGTAATCTGTGAAGCATTAATTCATAAGGATACAACCATCGACCAGCAGTTTAAAAAGAAAGACTTTCACAGAAAGTACTCTTTCGATTTAACAAAAGCAGATGACATTTTTGATCATTTGCTTGCAGCCAATTTCCTTAAGTTACCAAAAGGAGTAAAACTGCCATCTCCAGATGAACTTAAAGGAAAAGTATACTGTAAATGGCATAATTCTTGGTCTCACTCGACTAAAAACTGCATTGTTTTTCGAGACAGGATCCAAGAGCAAATTCGGAAAGGAAGTTTGAAGTTCCCAGCCAAAACAGAAAAAGCCATGGGAATTGACAGTAACCCGTTTCCAGAAGTTGGAGAAAGCGCGGCTAATGTGGTCGTACCAAACTTTAAGAATCTATCTCTGCAGGAATTGGAAGAGGTCAATGTGCAAATGCATATTGCCAACCAGACAACTGCCAAAAAGGAGATTGGAAACCCACCAACTATTGGGCAAGGTTTCTCACGTCAGAGGGAACACTCTGATGAAGAAGCACTGGATGATGATTCCCTGGAAGCAGCTGTAGTGCAAAGGATGTGTCCCAGGTGCAGACTGAGTTACAAATGGTTGAAGGGGCTTCCAATTGATGGGAAGCAATACTATAGGGATGTTCAGAGATATCCTAAATCAACCAATGCTTACAACAAAAGGTCGTATCCGGCTGGTGACAGGCAGCGGCCATTAGTGGTTGAACCTGCAGTGGGCAGAACGCATGCTAATGGCAAGAGACCCTTGTATGAGTCCAGGCCACCTAATTACTACAGAATGGAGAGCAGTCACTCTGAAAAAAGACTGGAGAGGGGTTCAAGTTATGGGAGTAAAGCCAGAGATTGGCCCTTTAGACCAACTCCACGCAAGACAGAAAGTGGCTCCTTCCATCGAAGGTCTGAATCAGGCTCGAAACATGAAGTCAGAGCCAAGCACTTACCTTCACAGCCAGTGTCGAAGGTGGCTTCGAAGGTAGAAGGAAACAGTTCGACATCTGGATCAGTAAGCTCGTGGGTACCTGGGGTCCCAGATTGGTTTGTAATGCAGAACAAACCTAGGGAGGCACCTATTCAAAGGGATGTTGGAAACCAAGGCAGGATGGTCAAGCCTCCTTTGGTGGCCCCAAACAATTGGGTATTGCTTAAACATCCAAAGACAAAGGAACCAGATATGGTCCCAGTCATTTCCAGATCACAAAGAAGGAAAATCCAGCACAGGTATACCCAGTACCAGCAAGGTCTGAAGGAAAGTGGAGAGAGTTCTTCACTGGTCAAGGCAGAAGGAAAGAAGACTTTGAAGTCAGACCATACTCCAAAACCGACTCTACAAAGCAAAGTGGTTTGTAGCAGAGAACAGTTGGCCCAGGTTCATTCTGAACTAAAGGCCATAGAGAAGTCTAGTTTGGCAGGGTTGGAGAAGGCCCTGATGGAGAGTGATAGCGAAACGGAAGAAGAGATTGGCATGAGCCAAAAGAAGGAAATGGCAGAGGAAGAAATGTTCGAAGTCTTCATGGCTGAACAAACATTTCTGACTGAAGAGCCAGTTGAGAAAGATCCTTCGAAGGGATCCGTTAGCAACGAAGTGCCAGAGTGCAACATGGAGGATGCTGTTGAAGTCACTGAGCAAGGTAGCCAAGGGGGGAAGAAAGTACAGCCAGCCATCCAATTTGGCTCATTTCCTCCCGTGTCAGTCAACATGGTACACATACTGCCTCATGAGTTCCAGGCTGGAAATGAGGACCAAGATGACCAAGACATGGATCCTATTCCTGTCTCCAGTGAAGAGTCACAAGTAAGTATGGTACATGATGACCCTGGAATGGCTACTCCAATGGAAACTGAATGCGAGAGCAAGGAAAAGGTGAGCATCAACCTCTCATATCCTTTTGAATATCCCTCGAATTCTATGACACAACATGTCAAGCCTTTGTACATCAAGGCTTTTTTCGATGGGATACAACTGAACAGAGTCCTAATAGACAATGGGGCAGCAGTGAACTTATTACCAAAATCTTCTTTGAAGAAACTAGGAAAAAAGAATCCCAGGTTGATCCCAACCAGCACAACCATCGCTGGCTTTACTGGAGACAAACAGATGGCTCAGGGGATTTTGCCCATTAACCTGAGTGTTGGAACCAGGGACTGTATGACAGCATTCTTTGTAATCGACAGTAATGCTAAATACAATGCCTTACTTGGGAGAGACTGGATCCACACTAACAAATGTGTGCCTTCCTCTTTGCATCAGAAAATCATGATGGCTTTGGGCAATTGAGAGACAGAGGAGATCGATGCAGATCCTCAACCCTTCATAGCCTGTGCAGACTTTGCAGAGGCCAAGTTGTATATTGAGGGAGTAACCCCGCTCAATATACTGAGGAAAGCTGATGGCTCAGCCGAAGTAACGGCTGATGAGGAAGTGACACACCTGAAGCACTTGGTTCAAGAGAGTGCTGATGAAGAGATTGTCGTTAAGGATGACAATAATGCCTGGTTGTAGGCAAAAGGATGAAGAACAAGAAGCCAAGTCTTTAGCTCTGGTTAAATTCTCACCATTGGACGTAAAAGCAATAGTCCAGAAAGTATAGGAGCAAGGAAGAGAAGCCATGATAATTGGTTGTAAACAAAAGCAGCCACAAGTCAAAACTTTGACCCTTGGTAAATACTGTGCATTGGACATTGAGACAAAGGTCCAGGAGATACAGGAGGAGGATGCCTTATGGACAGATTTTGTCTATGAGGAGGAGGGTAAAGATGTTGAACTAAAGAACCTAGAAGCAAAACAAGATAAGAAGATTGCTTCGAAGGTGGAAGAAACTAAAAAAGAAGCTTCAATAAGTTCTCAGACACAAGACCCCTTAGAAGAAGTAAATTTAGGGGAAGGTTCTATACAACAACCCACTTATATAAGTGCTTGCTTGAATGTTCTGGACAGAAACCAATTGTTGGTTGTTCTGAAGAAATACAAAGATTGCTTTGCATGGTCCTACAATGAACTACCAGGATTGGATAGGTCATTAGTGGAACATAGGCTCCCTATGAAGCCTAATTTCAAGCCATACAAGCAGAAACCAAGAAGAATGAGTCCAGAAGTAATTCAGAAGGTCAAAGAGGAGATTCTTAGACTACTCAAGGCAGGCTTTATTAGGACAGCCAGGTATGTTGAATGGCTATCTAATATTGTGCCTGTAGTTAAGAAGAATAGCAAAATGAGGGTATGCATCGATTTCAGAAATTTAAATCTAGCAACTCCCAAGGATGAATATCTTATGCCTATAGTGGATCTACTGGTAGATAGTTCAGCAGGACACCAAGTTTTGTCAATGATGGATGGGCATTCTGGTTATAACCAAATCTGCATTGCAGAGGAAGATATCCACAAGACAGCATTCAGATGTCCTGGAAATATTGACACCTTCGAATGGGTTAAAATGCCATTTGGCTTGAAGAATGCTGGAGCTACATATCAGAGGGCTATGAACACTATCTTTCATGATCTCATTGGAGGGTATCTAGAGTGTTATATTGATGACATTGTAGTGAAATCCCAGTCCATGGAGGAACATCTGTTTCAGTTAGAAACAGCTTTTGAAAGAATGAGGAAGTTCAAGCTGAAACTCAATCCTCTCAAATGTGCTTTTGGTGTATCATCTGGAAATTTCTTGGGTTATGTAGTGCACAAGAAAGGAATACAGATTGATCAGAATAAAGCCAAAGCCATCATCGAAGCTAGGCCTCCATCAAGTAAGAAAGAATTACAAAGGTTCCTTGGGCAGGTTAACTTTCTTAGAAGGTTTATTTCTAACACTGCAGGGAAAACTAAAGCATTTTCTTCCTTGTTAAGGCTGAAAGATGAAGAGGAATTTGTGTGGACAGCAGAGCATCAAACTGCTTTCGAAGGTATCAAAGCCTACTTGGCCAACCCTCCAGTGCTGATGCCACCGAAGAGAAACAAGCCCTTGAAGTTGTACATAGCTGCAGCAGAAGATTCATTGGGAGCTTTCTTGGCCCAAGACAATGAGGAAGGCAAGGAACAAGCTGTTTATTACCTTAGTAGGTTTTTAAATTCTTGTGAATGTAAATATTCAGCTGTTGAAAAGCTGTGCCTTGCTTTGTATTTTGCTACAATGAAATTAAGATATTATCTTTTACCTACAACTGTCTTGGTAATTGCAACCACAGATTTGGTTAAGTACATGTTATCTAGACCTATGTTGAGGGGTAGAATTGGCAAGTGGATGCTAGCCTTATCAGAATTTCATTTAGAATATGTCCCTCAAAGGGCAGTGAAGGGGCAAGTCCTGGCCAATTTTTTGGCAGATCATCCATCTCAAACAGAAGGCCAAGAGATTATGGAACTTGGTATGGCTAGTGTTGAGCCATGGCAGATGTGGTTCGATGGATCGAAAGCCAATGGCTTAATTAGAATTGGTGTTGTGATTAAATCTCCACAAGGGGTAGAAACCACACATGGTTTCAGAGTGGATGAAGCTAGTTGTTCCAATAACCAGGCTGAATATGAAGCCTTAATAGTAGAATTAGAAATCCTGATTGGATTATAAGTACATGCAGTGGACATATTTGGGGATTCTCAATTGGTGGTTAACCAAGTAAAAGGGATTTTCAAGTGTCAAAGCATAAGTATTCTGCCATATTATGTTGTTGCATTACATCTGCTTTCTCAATTTCAAGTAGCAAATGTGACTCATGTTCCAAGATTCTTGAATAATAGAGCTAATGACGTGGCTCAGAAAGCTTCGAACTTCAAGAGAAGGGATAATGCCCAAAGGGACATAAGCCAAACGACATATCAAAAATTGATACCACCTTTGAATAAAAGGAATGTGGTCCTGGAAGTCAATAGTAATGACTTACAAGAGCAAGATTGGAGACATCCAATAATGCAATACTTAACTGGTCCATCTTCGAAGGCTAGCAGGAAGACCAAGTTGCAGTCCATGCAATACATGATATATGGTAATACTCTCTACAAAAGAGGGGGAGATGGCCTATTGCTAGAATGTTTAGGCCCAAAAGAAGCATTAACAGCTATGGCTGAGGTTCATGAAGGCATTTGTGGTGCCCATCAGCCTGGTGTGAAGATGAGGTGGTTGCTTCGAAGGCATTCCTACTATTGGCCAACTATCCTTAAAGACTGCATAGAATATGCAAAGGGTTGCCAGGCATGCCAAAAGCATGGCACAATAAGGCATGTGCCCATAACTGACCTACATGCAGTAGTGAAGCCTTGGCCATTCAGAGGATGGGCCATGGATATGATGGGAAAAATACACCCACCTTCTTCGAAGCATCATTGTTTCATTCTAGTGGCCACTGACTACTTCACTAAGTGGGTCGAAGCTAAGCCCTACAAGGCTGTAGACCAAACAGAAGTCATTGGGTTCATTAAAGACTTGATTCGAAGATTTGGCGTCCCACAAACCATAACAGTGGATAATGGAACTATGTTCGATGGAAAAATGGTGAGGTCTTTTGTAGCAGAATTTGGAATTAGCCTTATTAATTCCACACCCTATTACGCACAAGCCAATGGTCAAGCTGAATCATCCAATAAGTCCTTGAAAAAAGGAATACAAAAGGTTGTGGAGGACAATCCTAGGGATTGGCATAACCTATTGTTAGATGTGTTATGGGCTTACAGAACCTCCCCAAGATCAAGCACATGAGTCACTCCTTATGCCTTAGTATATGGGCATGATGCAGTTTTACCTGTGGAGATTAATGTTAGATCTTTGAGGGTAAGATGCCAAGACCTGTTAGATCCTGAGCAGTACCATCAAAGTATGTGCTTGGAATTAGAAGGCATAGATGAAGCCAGAATTTTGGCATTAAATAGCATTCTTTTCCAAAAAAAGAAAGCAGCCAAGAATTATAATAAGAAGGTCAAGCATATTGGTTTCGATGAAGGTGATTTGGTATGGAAAACAATACTCCCAATAGGAATTAAAAGCCACAAGTTTGGCAAGTGGTCACCTAACTGGGAAGGACCATACCAAATTCATAGAGTTCGGCCTTTTGGAGCATACCATTTAAGAAATTTGAATGGTTATGTACATCCCAAAAAGATTAATGGCAGATATTTGAAGCCTTATTTTCCAACCATTTGGGAAACACAAGGGATAACATAAACATTAAATGCAAAAAAAAACACAAGACTGCTCAAATGATAGACAAACTTTGTTCTTTTATAAAGAATTGAGTACATTGTGCCACAAATTGGCCCAGAAGTCATTACAATGTCTTAATTGTTTTTGAACAATAGATTTCCTATTACTAAGTGATGGAAACAGTTGAATAGCTGCAGCCATGTCCTCTTTTCGATCAGCCAGCCCTTGGTTGGTGATGTGTAATTTGGTATCTGTTCGAACCAAGGCTTGGTTTACTGCAGCTAATTCCTCTTCAAGCTGAGCTTTCTTCTCCAGCAGTTGGACTCGAAAGTGGGAGGCAAAAGAGTGTTGTTCTTTCAGAGTTGATACTTCAGTATGCACTTGAGAGACAAAACTCTGGTCCCTAGCCAGCTTCTCATCCGCAGCCCTAGCAGCATGACAAATGTTGAGATAGAAGTCAACAGTAGCTGCTGCTTGAGATAGATGATTTGAAGCATTCATGCCAGACTGCTCAGCAATTTTGCAGCATTGAAGAAACCCATTTTTGATTATTGGCCTTTGCAGAGCCTCGAAGGGAATCCTTGAGAAAGAAATTAGCAGTTCTAGGCATGTGTCCATGTCTATCAAAGGTGTAGAAGGCTTGCTGCTAAAGGAAGAACTCTCAAAAATCTCAAGCAAGGAGTCAGCCAGGACTAATGGTTCAGCTTCAGCATTGAATGATGGAGAGGTAGAGGGTATGTCGAAGAAACTAGCCAGCCTGGCTTCAAAGATGTCTACCTCGTCCATAGACATGAAGGGTGTAGAGAGTGTTGTAGTGAAAGGCCCAAAGGATTGCATGGGGATATGAGAAGTGAAAGGAGTATCTTTGGCAGCCTCTATGGTCTTGGCCACCAACGAATCAAGAGAAGGGGGACTGGAAGTAGGCAAAGGTGATGAACTATAAATTGGAAGACTACCAGCATCATCTGTAAAGGAATCAACTGCCATCAGAGATGAAGTAGCACTTGGAATTTCAGTGAAGGAAGGAGGAAGAGCAAGGTTCAAAGAAGAAGTAGACTGAGGCAGATTAAAAGTCAAAAAAGGGAGATATGGCTCTAAGCCAAGAAAAAGAGACGCAGGGATGCTTGGACTCAAAGGAAGTGTATCGAATATCGGCTTGGAGAGTGGGAGCATGATTTGGATGGTTTTCACATGTTGCATCTGGTCAACTTCAACTGAAATTGAGGGAGGCCTCGCTGGAAAGATGAATGCAGTAGCTGTTGCTGCAAGAGGAATAAATACAAGGGATTGTCAAAATTCAGTATTAAAAGTTGACAAAGGAAAAACAACGGAAATGTGAAAGAAATTACTTGATCCAGTGGTATTAGTACTAATGGGAGAGCTGCGAAGAGAGTAATGTTTGGCAGCCTGTTGCCTTCTTACTATTTCTCTTTGTAACACATCGGCAGCAGCAGCTTCTTCTCTTAAAATTTGTTGCTGCCGTCTCCTCTCAGCCCTTTCGAAGACAATTATGGCCTTGGAATGTTCTTGATCTACGGCCTTGGCAGCTGCCTCATGAATGGGATCTTCAACCAAGGTAGTAGTTGAAGCAGTCACTTTCCTTCTTTTTTCTATTGCTTGGGCAATTGTCTCGGAATCAGAGTCCTCAGCAAAATCGGAGGGAGAGACAGTAATCTTTCTTCTCTTCTTTCTGTGAATTGGCATTGTTTGCTCCTCAGTTGTCTTCTCAGTTGTTTCAGTTTGAGATTCGGATTCCCTGAAGATAAGTTCCTCCTCTACCTCCTTAGCAGCTGTCTCCTCTTGAACCAAATCAGTCACTCTTGTCCTCCTTATCAAGGGTGACTCGTGCTCTTGATCTTCTTCTTCTACTTTTTCTTCTTCTTCTTGCACCTCAGTTATTTTCTTTTCAGACTCGAGCAGTTTCCTCTTCTTTTGCTGTTGACCACCTTCACAGAAGAAGAATCAAAAATAAGATGACCAGCATCATAGAGATGGTCTAAAGAAAGAAAACAAAGGCATATACCTTTCTTTGAAGCAGCCCGAGTGGCTTTCGAAGGAGTTGATGTAGCAGGAATGGACTGGGTTGTAGGAGGCACAGTGGAGGAAAGGACAGTTTCAGCTCCCTTGGGCTTGGCCACATTTAACACCTCCAGTAGGTTTTGAGGTGAAATGGCTAAATAGATTTCCATATTATTTTCCCACCAATTTTGGTATCTCTTCAATACGGTACCTTCAAGAATGAAAGGGGTGTACTCAAAATTAGCCAGGTCATCTAAGAATTTGAAGGTTGCTTCCTCCAGCCTTGACTTCCTAACCTTTAGATCTCTCCTGGTAATGCTCAGATTGGTGTTGCTGTAGAGAGGTATTGGGACCCCTTGTGTGAAACCAAATTGTCTAGCCAATTGAGCAGGACAATAAGGCTCTGCTATACATTTATAAGCTCTGGGGTTCGTGGTCCCGATAAATAGTTCCCTAGGAAGCAGAAGGGAGGCCCATATGTCCTTATGAATAGGCGAAGCACAGAGCCTGTCACTTAAGAAGTGACTCAACCAAGTTGGACCTGTGTTGGTCTCGAAGAGACGGAAACGGTGAATAGGAAGGGCAGTTGGTAGTTGATGGAAGAAAGAGAAATAAAAGGCAAAAGTAGAAGGATAAAGGGAAGCATTGGCCAGTCTTATGCCATGGGTAAGAGAGTGTAACCCAGAAAATTTTAGGCATTTGGATTGTAACTCAGTAAAATAAGCGAAAAGCCAAAGCTGAAGGATCCAGAATGGCCCCCCTTGATTAGCATCTAAGGGCTTCTCGCAAAAGAGGGAACAAACTCTGTATACATGACCTAGAATATATGGGGCTAAGGCTACCCTTTTTTGCAAAACAAAGGCTTTAGCAAGAGGAGCAAATTCAGGCATGATTCTTTGAGAGGAAGTGCAGAAGAGAAATTTGCAAAGCCAGTATAACAAAAAGGAAAAAAATTCCCTATCAGTTACTGGGCCCTCTTTCTTATTCTCAGCTCTAACAAAATCGCTGTAAGATAAGTTAAGAGAGGGGAGGGACAAAGAGACTGTTAAATCAGGGAAATCTGGTGTAATGAGGGTACCAGTAGGAGATACTCCTAGTAGATGGCAAATGTCAAGAACAGTAGGAGCCATCATCCCACATCTAAATTGAAAGAAATTGAAGATAGGGTTCCAAAAACATAAAGCAGCAGGGATTAAGAAAGGGTCCTCCGAGATAGTTACCCTAGATAGTCGGAGAGCATCGAGAAGGCAGAGTTCTTGAAGGTCCAATGTCCTCGCAGGGATGACCCGATCATACCATTCTTGCCACTCCGGTCTTGTTGTGGGCCAACATCGGTGGGGGCGATTGATTCTCCAGTTCCTCCAATCGAGACCACCTTCATAAAGGAGACATTGGTTTTCCAGACGAGGATATAGAGCTGGGAGCTCAGTAGGGACCTCCTTGAATATTGGCCCGAGCACGTAGTTTTGCTGCTCATGACGACGAGGGACAAAGATACGCCCGTCAATGGCGCTTTTCCTCCCAGCTTTGTACTTCTCACATTCCACGTCAATGAGTCTTTTCAAGGCTACGGATGAGCTTACACGCTCTATGATTGGCACTTCTGGTGAAGAAGAAGCCATTGATGGTACGTTTTTTGAAAAGAAAAAAGGGGAAGTAAAGAGAAGTGAGAGATATGAGGGTTTGTGCGTTAAAAGGCAAGTGATTTCAGAGCACAAAACAAAAGGGTTTTAGAAGCTTTGTGTCTGGAAAATATATTGTGTAAGTCGTTAAGTACTAAAAGTACGAATACGAGGAGTCCCTTCCAATATTGATAGTTTTGGAGGGAAAAAGCACATTCCTGATGTTGACGCCAGCTTCGAAGCAAGATATTTGGCTTCGAAATGAGATTTTGGCGCCAAAAAATCAAACAACGACGGCTTCGAAATATAGAAGCCGGCTTCGAAGCATACTACATGTTTAAAGATGCTAGACTGCTCGAATATTGGTCTGCTTCAAAAGGGTTAAAGACCTGTTTGGAGGTTATTAATCAAAGTAATGGCCTTCGAAGCAAAACTTAAAGAGGGAAATTACTGTTCGAAACATCCAAACCAATAGTTGGTTTGCATATAAACAAAGAATTGTTTGTTCGGTTAAAACAGTAAATCCCAAGGGCAATTTCCATATTGTTGGAAGTATGGACTGTTGCAAGACTAGTCAGTATTAACCATGACTATATTTTGGTTATGATTAAAACAGGCTTTAGGAGAAAGGATTGTTAAATTCGAAGCACCAATTCTGAATAAGAATTAACAAAAGTTGACGACCATAATCCATAAATTGGAAAATGCAATCCTTATTGGGAATTGATTGGATCTATGTTCGAAGGATAAGATTGTTAAATACGAAGCACTAATTCTAGATGAAATTAGCCAGAATTGTCAGCTTTACTCCATAAATTGGAAAAAGACATGTTGGTTCCTTTTAGTGTTTCATTGAAAACAATTGAATCCAGATTTTAAGGATAAGATGGTTCAATTCGAAGCTCTGAATTGGCTTTTGAAGACAAAAAGGAAACAGAGTAAGACAATGTCAAATATAGAAAGACTTTGTTTGTATTAAAGCCAAGGTAATTACATCAAGTAATCCTATCTGGGTACAAATTCAAGCTCATAAAAATAAGGAATGGAATAAATAACAAGATCATGAAACTTTGTCCAACAATGGTCATTGAATTTTTGTTCTTTCTTTATTATTTATTCTATCTCCTCTAATGTTGGCTGCATAAGTTGGTGTGCTCTCACTTCGTAGTAGAGTTCCTCAGCCTTTATTTCGAAAGCCTCTTCCCTCAATTTTTGTTCCAACTCAACTATAACCAAATCATCCCAATACACAGAATCTTTATTTTTGAAGTCATCGAACTCTTCGATGAAGTTCTCTGCTTCGTACTGAGCATGAATTCGGAGAGACGAAAGTTGATCCAGAGATTGGATGGTGACCTTGGAATTCTGATGCCAGTGGAGGAGCATCGGAAGTTGGTCCAGGAACATGTGAAGTTCTGCTTGGGCAATGGGATTAAGGATATGACCCCCAGTCAGAATATCACAAGCCCATCGAAAGTTCTTGAGAGGGATGTCATCCTCAAGAACATTGAAGGGCAAATGAGAGAAAGCCGCAAGCAGAAGTTGAGCTTGTTCCCGCTCTGCTGGAGTTGGGGATGATGGAGGTTTGTAAGGTGGAAAGATTTCATCCATGGGAAGGGCAAGCCTTATTTTCTCTATCCAGGAAAGAGTGGAAGGAGGAGAAGGAGTAGATGATTCTGCTTCAGAAGATGGAGAAGGTATGGATGCTTCAATTTCAGAAGATGGAGAAGAAGAAGTGGATGCTTCTGTTATGGGAGATGGCACGGGAGCGGAAGGAACAAAGGCATTAATGTAGTGAAGCCAGTCAGAAGAGCAAATCTTCGCCTTTTTGGCTAAAAATGAAGGGCTGTACCCTTGTGATTCTTCCAGACGTCGGGCAGTGTGCATTATCTTTGTGGGCATGGAGGATGTGTACCAGGCCACAAGTAGATTTTCCTCCAAACTACGTCGAAGGTCAATGGGCACATAAGGGTAGACTACCGAGCTTCGAGCGTAAGAAAGAAAATCTAAAGGGTCAGCGAACTCAACAAAATGGTGATTGATTCGTTCCCTCAAGTCCCAGGACTCAGGTGCTGACCAGCTTGTCCAGCCGGAAGCCCCAGAAGATGAAAAAGTTGTAGCTTCATCCCAAGCAGAGGTTTGTGAAGAAGAACTTCCCAGGTCCATATTTGCGACTTGTCAAAACGAAGACTTGAGAATAGGTTGTTCAAAGTACAAGGGGAGGTTAGAGGAAGAACTCCCTGTATCTGCGAAATTGTGAATCGAAGGATTAAGAGTAATATGTTCGTAGTCCAAAGGTTGATAATTTGCAAAAGCCTCCATGACCTGAAAATAGAAGGCGGGTAAAGGTGGCTAATGAATGCGTGGAGATTCTTTCGAGGGGAAGCAGCATTACTCAATGGCTGTTCGTATATATGCTTGATCAATAGAAAGAAAAGTTGATTGAGTCATAGTCCGTTCGAATGCTGAGGTATTGGGATGTTCAAACAAATTGAGAGTTAATGCAAATAATCACCGAATAGGTGACGGTTACGTTTCCTGAAGAAGAATTCCATGCACGTTCCAAAAGCGCGGGAAAAGCTTTTGATCCACTAATATCACCAAGTATTGGGTATATTAGTGCGGGGGGTACTGTTGGCTACATATTTTGTAAAAGCCAGTTACGATTCGACACGTGGCAAAGCAAGGGTAATATAGGGAGGCTGCTTAAGTCTTCGATGCTGATCGTACACGTGGCAGTGAAAATTGGTTCTCACATGATCTGAGTAGCACTGGATCAGTAAAGAGACACAAGGTGACGTGGCTTCAACGGTTACTCATATTCAAATTCAAATACAAGAGGGAAGCTTAACTGCAAGTGATGGTGTAGTGGAACTACTTCTAAAAGGCAGCATGATCAGCAATCATGGAGGAGCAGTTCGACGGTTTGAAGTGCAGTTCGAAGGTCATCCTTGACGAGTATAAATAGTAGGGAAGCCCCCAGAAAAAGCCCCCAGACTCAGATCATACAAACCAGTCTTTACTTCAAATTTTCCTTTCTAGTTTTACATTTTTGTACTTTAAATACCTGTTCTTTAAATACCTGCACTTTAAATACCCGCACTGCATTTTCGATTCATAGGAGTAGTTTCAAGTAGATTCGAGTAGACTACTGCTGTAAACCTCTTCGAGGCTAAGTTTGGACTATTGTAAGTGTTCATCTTAATGAAATACTTTGATTGTTCTTCATATTAACTGTTATTTCTCTTAATTTCTCCTAAGTCAAGCCACCAGTAAAAGTCCTCTTCATTGAGGCTGAAAGAACTAGAACACAATCGTCTGATAATTGGTTGGCAATTATAATTTCTGTAAGGACTAATTGATCCTTGCTGGCACGCTCGCATTTACAAAAATACCCTTCGAAAAGCCAAAAAGCCAACATATACATTGTATAAGCATTTCTTTTTAAACCAAACCCCCTCTCTCTCTCTCTCCAAACCATAGCCTATTGCACCAATCGCCATCGCAACACTCTCTTTTCTCTTCTCGGTATTCCCTCTCCTCTTCATTTTTCCAAACCAGACCCTAGCCTACTCCACTATTGATCACCCGCTGCAGCATGTGTATTTTATATATATTGATGTATGTATTGATATATGTATTTCAAGCAGATTTGTCACGGTCCTCTTCATCTTCTTCAAATTTGAGAGAGAGAGAGAAAGGAAGAGAGAGAGATCTTGACCGAGAGATCCAAACCAGGGGTGATATGGCGGTGGATCGACGGCAGCATAGCTAGAGTAGGTATTGTCGTCGCCGTCGTCGCGCGATCTCACCATCGGCTATAATCGCGATTTGTGTCGAAATAGAAACAAACCCAAACAAAACCAAATTAAAAAGTAAAAAAATCTTTGCGCGGGAAGATTTTTCAAATTCCGAAGTGATTATCGAAATTTTTCCAAAGGATCTTTGATGGTAGTGTATAAATTGGCTCGGTGGAATGTAGATCGGAGAAGATAAAGTGTAGATCAAATATATAAAGCTAGTTGGAGAAGATAGAGTGTATATTGGCAATGGTGATGGTCGATCGGCTATTGGTGTATTTAAAAGATCTACATGATTTAATGATAATTAAATCTACTTTATGGGACTGACCTGTAAAAAACCTTAATATTTAACCATTGATTCACCACTTAATTGAGCCCATAACTATTCTTGGGGAATCTAGAACTAGTTACCCAAGGTGGTGATTTTTTATTGTTATAATTAGGTTAATGAAAAAAAAAAAGAAAAAAAAAACAAGATCCACTCCATTTTTGATATTTTTGGTAATGATAAATTTGATAATACCCTGCAATACAAATCTAATTGATACAGTATCAAAAAAAGCTCTTACATATGTCAATATAGTACCCGAAATTTATAATTATCAAAATCACAATGCATTGACAGCCTTTCCGAGTATGGATATAAAAAATAGTAGATTTTTATGAAACTTGGCAATCATATATAAATTATTTAGCATAATACAATGGTATCATATTCAAACAACAGAATTGTTTGACTATAATGATACAGTGCAATCAAACAACACTAATATCTTATTGTGTTTCTACTACGTTCTGATACATCAAATTAACAATCTGACATGAAGCAAAACGAAGTAACATACATACCCTTATTTGAGGTAATGACAATGTCAAACCTAGGTCTAGGTCTAGCCTAGGTGATCTAAAACTTCAACCCAAATTTGTGTAACTTTTGTTCACTGATCTGATCTAGTCGGTCTTCCATCTCGGCCGACAGAAAATTCTTCCAGTCTCCGACCTCACCCCTCCGGAAGAATGTTTTATTCTCCTCTCCGGACAGCAACTTTCCACTCTTGTTCACCTCCAACTTGCTCAAGGTGTCAAAGCTACACAATCCCAAGATCTCATCCACCAACCGTAATTTCTCTTCCTCTGGGGAAAATGGGTAGCCCAAGAACTGAGCTATTCTCCTCAAATGTTCATGGGGTTTCTCTTTCATCTCCTCATATTTCAAGAAAAGTATCTTCCCAGGGTTTTCCAAGCTTTCCTTCCAATAACCCAACACATGATCCCAAAAGGGTCCATACAAGCTCACCCCCCTACAGAACCTGTCAAATGTATCTTCTAGTGAATTGGTTCCAATGTCCTTGGGTCTTAACTTGTTTGTAAAGTGCCAAAGTGAAACAAAAGTATCCTTTGGGTTCCTGCACAAATAGACAAGCTTGCATGCTGAACATTTTATAGATTCAGGAAGGGATAAGGGCGGTAAATGGGTTGAAAAGAGCCTTGGAGAAGTGAAGGAGGTAAGGTCCGGGACATTGTTATCGGCATAGAGCTTGAGTTCCAGGAAGGGGACAAGATCATGGGCATTGTTTGCAAGTAATGGGTGTTGTTGTTGGCTGGTAATGTCATTAGGATATTGTGCTCGATTTACTAATGCAAAGAGGATTGCCTTGAGCCAAGTGGTGCCTGATTTGGGTGTGGTGACAAGAAGGATATCTGTGTCCTGAGCTTGAAATCCTTGTTGACATGAAAGTACTCCTTGCAACTGCCTTGATGTGTGCCAAAAGCCTTGGTATTGATAGAGATGTGATGCAACCCACCCTTTTTCTTTCGGAAGGGAAGACAGTAATTCCCTGCATTCTTGGGTAAGATCATCTTCTTGCAAGTACTTGGGAGGAGAAAGAGGGAGTTCATGGGATGTTGGCATGGAGTTGAGAAATTTTGAGATCTTGCTTTTACATTTCGTTATGATGTCCAAGCATTTGATATATATATTGTTCAACCTTAATGAAATAAAAATAATAATAAAATCAAATGAGTAAAGTTAGGGATCATGAAATTTTTTTTATGAAAATGATCATGAAAAATTTATGATCCTTAGATTACCCTGATTAGTGTGTGGTGCTTTATTCTAAGTGTAATCTAAGAGTCACAAACTTTTCATGATTATTTTCATGAAAGATTTTTTATGATACTTAGCATTGCTGAAATCAAATATATAATTTAAGAAGGTAAAGGCTATGCTCAATGATAACATTAGCATCTTGACGGCACAACTAAATCATGGAAACAGTTTCACTAGAAATTGAGATAAAACTGTATACATCTTTTTCTTTCTAAACTTGTTTTTGCAATAATTCACTCATTTTTTTTTTATTTCTATAAATTAAAGAAATATAAGAAAATACTAATATAAAATTCTACTTTCATGCATACTTTAATTAAAATTTTCAATCATTGATTTATTCATTGTGCAAATTTACAAGGATTTTTCTTCTTTAGCATCATCAAACAAGAAATAGGAACAGGAAAATTAAGTATTGTCTGTCAACTTAAAAGTTGTTTTTGAACTCATCCTCAACCAACCTTGTAGAACAATTTTTATGCTTGGTAGATGATGAGAATCAAATCGATGCTCAAGCCAAAAAGCACGATCAAAACAAACTCAAAGCAACAATACCCAACAACGACACCTGAACTCGTTGCCAATAATTAATGTGTTCTTTCAAACTCTACTGTCATAAGAAGAATTTGATTACGAATAATGGAATTACAACAGACAAGGTTGGAAACCACGAGGTTGAATTTTGGTTTATAGTAGGGAACGAAGTAGATAATAATTACTACATATTAATAAAATGCAATTGTTGTGATGGAGTTATTTTACTTTGATACTTTTTGAATTTGTTGTATCTTGTTGATATTACCTTTTTATTTTGTAATAAGTAAATTAGTGATAAATTCAATCTATGGGGTGTGTAAATCATTACGTCTATTGAATTTTTTTGTTGGTGAAAAGTTCACCCGTTTGTGAAATAGCTTAGTGAGAAATTTTTTGTTTTTTGAAAGAATATTTTGTGTTCAATTTTACAACTTGATTTGTCTGTTGACATTTCGTTGACCATCTATTCAAATTTATATCTATTTGTACAGAAAAAAAAAAAAAATTCTATTTGTTCCATTTTTTTTCTATCTATTCAATTTTTATGATTATTTGTTTAAATTTTTTTTTTTTTGCTAAATTGTTTAAAATTATCTGTCCAAATTTTCTTATCTATTCAATTTTTTTTCATAAATTCTATTTGTTGATTTTTTATCTGTTCAAATCTTTGTTAAAATTATTGTTCTAATTTTTTCTATTTGTTAAAATTCTAAAACTCTATCTATTGAATTTCTTGTCCTGTTTTTTCCTATCTGTTTGAAATTCTAATTCTAATTTTCCTACTTGTTAAAATTCAACCTATAGAACTGTTTAAATTCAAAACACACAAATCTTATATATTTCTTTCTACTTGTTCATCATCAACAACAATCACATTTACATCTATAACATCATCAACAGTAGCAACAATCAACTTAAAAAATATATATACATATCGGATCTGGATCTCAGCAGATCCAGATCTAACCCACAGAAAAATCAATATCATCACAGCTTCTTATATATCAATCTATATCTTTCTTTATATACTTATATATATATATATATATCAGTAACAACGTGAAACAAAACACAAATAAATTCAAATTTAGACTTTTATCTTTTGAAACAAAACACACACACACACACACACACACACACATAGAGATTTGAGGGAGTGCTAGAGTGGAGTTGGAACAACTCGATAAGTTTTGGCGTGTCAGACCTCGGTGGCATTGAATAAGGTCGGCGGAGATGAGGAGGCGGCGACGGTGGCAGATGAAGAGGAGGATGATTTGAGGATGAGTATGCAACACGAGCCGCCGAAGTAGAGCAGGAGCAAGCCAGAGGAGAACGTCTTTGGAGGCGGAGGTCTTTGGAGTAGATCTGGAGATTTCAATGTTGTGGTAGTAAAGATTGGCTTCTATCTCTTCCATTACCTTTATCGACGGCGACATCGACGGTGTAGATCTCAACGAAGACGATGGATATGACAGATATGGTGGTGGATGTAGATGAAGGTTAGGAGGAGGACGGTAGAGCTTGAGCTTAGAATGATGACAAAGATCTTACGCTGGCGTTAGCGAGGCGACAGAAACAATGGAGCTTTAACGATGGAAGGACGGTGATGATCGGTGGTAACAGAGAGTAGAGAGAGAGGAATAGAGCAGAGAGAGAGAGGGGGGGTTAGGCTTCGAAGAAGAGAGAGAGAGAGAAGAGAGAATGTGTTATTGTGTGATGGTATTGGGAATTTGGGATCGTCTATAACCATATATATATAGGGATATTTTGGTCATTTTGTTTAAACTTGTCCTTTTGGATAAAGTATTTCACCACATGGACATTTAGCCAAACAAAATTAAGATTTAAATTTAGGGATCGAGTGCCCTTTTACAATTTGAGTTTCATTAATATTTTTTTATTTATTTTTGGTTCATTAAAAAAAAGAAAAAAGAAAGAAAGCTTGAAAACTTGTCATTTTGAAATCTCGTATATCCATTCTTGTAAATAGATCACCAACAAAGGAGTTTTCACCACAAAAAGGTCTAAGGCAAGGTGACCCACTCTCACCATTCCTTTTTAATATAGTAGCAGAAGGGCTTAACATTCTTCTTAACAAAGCACTCAATCTTGGCATCCTTAAAGGAGTGAAACTTCGCGCTAATAAGATTCTCTTATCTTATCTTCAATTTGCAGATGATTCAATTCTCTTTTGTGATGCAGAGTGGGATCAGTTGGTACTTATTAAACGAATTCTTAGATGCTTTGAAATTCTCTCGGGCCTCAAAATCAATTATCATAAAAGTGTTGTGTGTGGGGTTGGTGTGGCTGATGAGCTTCTGTTGTCTTTTGCAAATCTACTTAATTGTTAGGTGCAAAGACTTCCTTTGAAATTCCTGGAGCTGCCACTAGGGACTAATCCAGGTAGGAAATCAATATGGAAACCTATTCTTGACAAAATCGGAGTTAAGCTTGTAGGGTGGAAGAGGAAATTACTATCTTTCGCAAGTAGACTAACCTTGATCAAATCTGTTCTATCCAGTCTCATTGTATACTACCTCTCTTTATTTAAGATGCCTGAAGGAGTTGCTAGAGAAATAGAGAAAATTGAGGCTGTGTTTTTGTGGAGTGACAATGATCTAAAGAGGGAAGGTCATCTATTGAAATGGGTGGACGTAACAAAGTGTGTCAATCAAGGGGGTCTGGGCATAAGAAGTATTAGAGATGTGAATACTTGTTTACTACTCAAATGGTGGTGGAAATTTGGGAATCAAGTCAATGCACTCTAAAGAAGGGCTATCTATAGCAAGTATAAAATTGAAGAAAATTGTTGGCATCCTTCACTGAGATCCCATTATAAGCATTCTAGATTGTGGACTGACATTATCTCCATTGGGGGCTATAGCAGGAATATCTTCAACTTCTTCTTGGATAATGTCTACTTAAAGTGGGGAATGGGTCCAGAATCAGATTTTTACATGAGAAGTGGTGTGAAGGCCTCTGCTTTAAATCAAAATTCCTTCTACTCTACAACCTTTCTACTGACAAGGAAGAATCCCTTTATCATTTCTTCCACAGGAAATCTAGCTTAGATATTTGGAATTTTCCGTATAGAAGAGAACTTTATAATTGGGAATTGCTTAAAGAAAACAGACTTGTTAATATCTTATCCTCTTCTTCTGCTCTGTGTCTTGATAGTGTGGATTGTCAAGTTTAGGCTAATGGTTCTTTCTTTGCCTCTGCCCTTTACTCTTTTAGTAGCTCTCTGCTTGGCCCTCAACTCAGAATTAGTAAGTTTGTTTGGTATAATGCTTTTCCCTCCTCCCTCCCCCCCCCCCCAAAAAGTTCTCAATTTTGGTTGGCTGGCTTGGAAAAACAGAATCAATTCTGCAGAGTTTTTGCATAGAATAGGCATTTTAAGCAGCAGTGCATCCTTCCTCTGCCTATTCTGTAGCACTGAAGTTGAATTTGCTCTTCATGTCTTGCTGCACTGCCCTTTCTCCTAGTTTATTTGGTCATCGGTGATACATGATTGGGGTTTTAATTGGTGTATTCAAGGATCAATGGAAGGTCTTTTCCACTGGTGGATGGGTGGAAAATTTAAGAGACTTGAAAAGAAAATTTGGAAAGCGATGCCCTTAGTTGTTCTGTGGTCTCTCTGGAAACATAGGAATGAGTGTGTCTTCTCTAATCCAATTTCTCAGGTCTTTGTGAACTCATCAAAACCAGAATTGCACTCTGGCTCAAAGCATCTACAAAGGACTTTACTTTCTCAGTTGATAACTATATGTTCAAGTGGAATCAAATCAGATGTTAAATCAAATGGTGTAAAGCAGGTGTTTGGTTTTGGTCATGGTTTTGTGGCTGCTCAGTCTTGGTGACTAATTAGAGGGTGTGATGGTTGATTAATTTGATGGTCTGCTTTGCTTTGGTAATATGTTAGCCTGCTGCTTAGTCTTGGGAAAAAGTTGTATTGTCTTGGTGATTTGGTGACTAACAACATTGTGTGATGGTTGAACAAATCTGATCTATTAGTCTTGGTGATCTGTTATCTGCTAGTCTTGGTTGAACTGAGCTGTTCTAATGCTAGCCTTGGTGATTGCTATGCTGTTTGCTAATGGTTGGTTTGCTAATGATTTGCTCAGTTGCGGCTGCAATTTGGTTCTTTATGCTTACTGGTTTTGTTGTTTTTTCTCTGGTTGTTGGTTTCTCACCAACTGGAGCTTGAGCTCCTCTTTATTGATGTATTTTTTTGTACTTTGTATGTTTTTATAGCGGTCCCAGTATTCCCTGTTGTTTTTGAACTGTAATCCGGATTCGATTCCGTAGATTTGTTGTGGTCTTATCCTCTTTTTTATCCCTTACTCTTTGTTTTGGAGTTTTGGGTTCTGTTGGGAAAGTTGGGATTAAGTGGGTTGTGTTTTGAAGCTTAGAAATTTTGCCCAGATTTTAGCCTTTCTGCTCGAGCGGCGTTTTTGACGCTCGAGCGGGCCTTTGTTGTTCTTGTCCGCTCGAGCGGGGAGTTGGACGCTCGAGTGGGGACCTGGCTCTGCAAAAGTGCTGGGAGTGCGTATCCGGCGCTCGAGCGGGGGATTGGCCGCTCGAGCGGGAGTCTGTGAGTGGCGCTCGAGCGGGGGTTTCCACGCTCGAGCGGGGCGTCGTGTATATCAGTCCGAGATGTAGCTTTTTGGATCACTTTTTGATTTCCTTTCTCTCTCTTACTTTTTCAAAACCTCCATTGGAGAGCACCTCACTCTAAAACCTAACTTCTCTCTTAGGATTGATCTAGCTAGAGTGTTTTCCTCATCTTGGGCCTTTGTAAGAAGTGTGTTGATCGTCGAGGGCTTCGTTGTGATCCAAGAAATTTGGGATTTGGAGCACTTTGATTTCGGGTCATCCTCTCCATTTGAGTTCTCCATTTGAGGTAGGGATTCTCCTTGTTCCTTTTCAATACTCCATCTATAGATAGACATGTGGTAATTTTTGTATTGCATGAAAATTGTATCATGTTGGATTTGTTTGAAAGTCATGAGATAAACCTAGGGTTGGTTGTGTTGGGAATGGATTTGGCTTCATTAATTGTTGTCTTGGCTAATTAGAATATAAATTAGCATGTTGTAGTTAAAAGAAGATAAAGCCCTAAATTATATTTTGATTGGGTGAATTAAAATGGGAGTTTGTTGACCATTGTGTGTAAATCTCTTTTGTTAAAATGAGTTTGGTAAGGGTGTTAACGCCTAAGGGATCAATCACGATTTTGGAATTGGTTTTAGGGAAACAAGAATAGTGGAGTTGGCTTTGTGATGACAAGAAGGAAATGGGGTTGTTTTTGGGAGAATGAGAAAAGTGTTTTCGAAATAAGTTTGAGAATTGGATTGTTGTATCTTGAGTGTTGAATACACATGTAGAAGTTGTATCTTTAACTACCATGTTAATGTTGTTGTTGGGTTTGTAATTCATGATAATTGAGTCTTCAATAGATGTACTAATTGTATGCATCTAGAGGTTTTGTCCTTGGTTATCGGTGGAGGATGACGCGGTTGTGTAGAATTGTCGGGTTTGCATTGAATCATTGATTGATTGAACATCGTATGTGATGAAGTGTTAGATACATTATATATATGTATATTTGCTCAGAAGGAGTTCGTCATGTGTTCATATATTTTTTTACACATTGATGGTATCTTGATAGTTTATGTATATGCATTATACATGTTGGTTATGCTTTGTTGCATGGTTGTTGTTGGCGTTATATGCCGCGCTTAAAATCAAAGGTACCGTCACCTTCCAGCTAGCGCCTGGAGAACTATATGCACTAATAATAGAAGGCACCATACCTTCCAGCTAGCGCCTGGTAAACTGGCATTTTGGCTTACTACGCACCTAGCTAGTAGAGTGAAGTTGGTTGTAGTTATTTCAGTATGTCTTTGGCTCACTAAGCACATGGCTAGTAGAGCAAAGTGGAATTGTTGTTGTTTAGTTGTAACTGAAAATATCATAGACTTGATTGGTTACAGTTCGGAGGACCGAGTTACTCCATTGATTGATTGTATACATGTTGGTGGGTTGTAAATTTATATTTTTACATAGTTATGCATGTATAGTTATGATAGTATTGGAAATGAACCAAAATGTCTTTTTTTGTCTTTTGGAAAGTGTGAAGGAAAACAAATGTTTTAAAGGTAAACATAGTTTGAAAAGATACATCTGTGTATGTATAGGAAATGGAAGAGAGTATCGGGCTTAGTGAGATTATTTTCCTAAGTAGTTGTTAATGTTATGAAAGATTGGGAATGTGGGTAATGAAAGGAAAAAGAAAAGATGAATCGCTTATAGCGTTAAATGAAATGATTGTTTTCGAGAAAAGTATATATATATATATATTGTATAAACTGTCACATTACTATTCTAGTATGAGAATGAGTGTTCATGATCATAACTATCTGTAAGTTGTTATTGTTGAGGATCATGTTGAGTTTCCTACTGGACTATATGTTCATCCCACGTTGTTGAATCTTTTTCAGGTATTAAGCATGTTGAACTGCAAGATTCGGATCTATTTATTTACTGGCCACGGGGCCTCTGTTATGTTGGCGGAGTGCCATTGTTGTGAAAGGGTTACACCCTTCTTCTTGTATCTTAAGTGATGTAAGCCCAATGGCAGTTTATTAAGTATGTCCATGTAATATTTACTTGCATACGAATGAGAGTATTGTTAATCACTTTTACGGATTGACTGTATGAGTTTATTCCCGCATGTTATCTTTAAAATGGAATTAAGTCAATGAATTTGATAATGATCTCGAGTAATAAAAGTGGGGCGTGACAGTTTTCATTAATAAATATTAATTTTGCCGATCAAAAAAATAAATAAAAAATAAAATTGCACTTGTACATTGTAAAAAGTTATAATTTTTGTGAGAGAAATTATACAATTTGTAAGTGAAATTATGCTTCACAAATAATTATATTTTTTGTGAAAAAAAAAAAATTTATAATATATTTTATATATAAAAAAAAAAGTTATGTTTTCACATAAAGTGCACATTATAAACTTTCTGTTGATAAAATAGTGGACTTCAAGTGAGTGGAAATAAAAACTACTTTATGCAACCTACCGAATTGCACCTTCCACATTCTCACTAGCACTTTATTAAAATATCTCCGTAGTTTTCACATGACTCACGACCTTAAAATTTGAGTTTTTATTTTATATTTCTACTATAAATACAAAGATTGATCATAGAATTAGATACATACAATATACGTGAATATAAATTTTTTAATAAACTTTGTTGGTAGGATTCACATTTAAAAAAATTCAACCTTCTTAAAAATATTATGTGAAATTATGTGATTAATTTTTATGTTATTAGAAAAATTATTTACATAATTCTTCCATGATATATTTGGAATCTGAATAAAGAATATATATTTCAAAAATGAGTAAAAGACAAGCTGTTCAGACAGGGATCTGTGCTGCCAAGCAATTGACCACTCATTTCATTTGTTTAAAGTATCTTTAGATTCCTTACAAGATTACACAGCTTTCTCAAATGGGAAAAGTTAGGGATCATGAAAATTTTGTCATGAAAATGATCATGAAAAATTTATGATCCTTGGATTACCTTGATTAGTATGTAGTGCTTTATTCTAAGTGCAATCCAAGGGTCACAAAGCATTCATGATTATTTTCATGATAAAATTTTCATGATACCTAGCATTGCTGTTCTCAAATCTGCCATATGACTCTGTTGTTTTCCAT
The DNA here is from genome assembly GCA_036172215.1 of Camellia granthamiana. Lineage (NCBI taxonomy): Eukaryota > Viridiplantae > Streptophyta > Magnoliopsida > Ericales > Theaceae > Camellia > Camellia granthamiana. The sequence goes on along the minus strand of CM069913.1, from coordinate 75,363,211 downwards.
TTATTTGACACAATTCCTTCATTTTATTAACTTTTTTTAAAAAATGCAAAGAATTATTATTGTGGAGACATTATTTTGACTTGGCCACGTGGTCTTTTTGAGTGGATAAGATATCACATAGTAAGATGTGATTGGTTGAGGTGTGGAAATGATCCACTGCCTCCTAGGTTTTGTGAGTTAGATTCTTCTACGAAGTTAATCTTAATCCAACTAAGAGAGATGAGTCCAAGGTGATTAGTTATTCCTAAAGAGAATAAGAGGTTGACATGAATATAATCACTGGGAGAGAAGGTTTAGGGAATGCGAGTTTTTATAAGTATTCTAGTTACTTTGTTGATATATCTTTGAGAGATTAATTACTGACTTTATTATCATGGCAGCGTCACTCCAATTGACGAGCAATTGAGTCAGTTATTCTTTTCACTTTTTTTAGGCGTAGATCTAAGTCACATGCTTGATGTGTCCATTATAGCACATATTTTGTACCCTCAATTTATACTATGTTAGACTTATTTTATATAATATTCCATCTTATTATGTTTATTTTCATATTTTTAAGTATTCTGAAAGTTTACTGAGAAAAATACAGGAAAATGAAATTTGCATGGACAAATAAAAAAAGGAGAGTTCAAAAGCATTTTTTTTGTCGCAGCTTGTTTGGCAGTTGTAAGTGGGTCACAGCTATGTCTCTCGTACAATTCTTTCACCCAAACATAAAAGTACGTAGTTTTTAGACCAACTCATGGCAATCCAACTGTATCAATGTCGCAAAATACCAAATTATTTCTCTAATCAACTGGTCATCTCCCGCAGAACCAAATTTAATTCACGTTCACATGTTGTACTAGTACTACTATTGAAATTATTTCTCTAATCAAGTGGACAAAAATGAAAGGATTGGGTGTGATTTTCATACACTGTTGTTCTGCCCATCGGGGCCATCACGGGTCCCGTTTTGATAATCTGAACCGTTTAATATGTAAAACTCGTCGAGTACTATATGTCTGTAAAAAATCACATTGATCGGATATCGATAACTATATGATCAAATCAGTTATGTAGAACAAATGGATGGGGTTATAATTAATTATTGAGAAAAAACAAATCTGATCAGATAGCTATCGATATCCGATCAAGGTGATTTTTTAAAGACATATAGTACTCGACGAGTTATACACATTGAACGGGTTAGATTATCAAAATGGGACCCGTGATGACCCACATGAGCCGAACAAAACCGTCCAGTGTAATGCCGAAAAATAGCCAATAATTTCCTACTCCCATTCCACTTGTGCAGGTTGTACGGCCGTGGCCCACACCTCTCTAATCTTCTTCTACACACTTTTTTATACAATTTTTTAATATATATTTTTTCATAAAAATTCAAAAAGTTAACCCAAACATCTATATTTTTTTCCTCAACTTTTTAATCTAAAAAGACAAAAATACACTTATTTAGAACACCCCAAACCACCCCTTAATTCACATGTTGTACTAGTATTACTCTTGAAATTATTCCTCTAATCAAGTCGATATTTTACGTAGAATCAAATTCAATTCACGTTCGCATGTTGTACTAGTACTACGCTTGAAATTATTTGTCTAATCAAGTGGACATCTCTCGCAGAACCAAATTCACGTGTTGCTCGAGGACTACTCCACAACAAAAAAAAAAAAAAAAAAAAAAATTTCATGTTTGGTTTCAATTTTTTAAATCTAATTTTTTAAAACTTAAGTTTGCATTTTTCATATATTTTTATTTTTAGCAAATATTTTTAAAATTTTAAGGAATTTTTTATTTTTTAGATACACCTTATTTAGATACATCTAAAAAGTAAAATATTTTTAAAAATCAATAAATATATAAGAATACAAAAAATTTATTGAATTTTTGAATATTTTTTTTATTTTTATATTTTTGATATTTAGTGAATTTTTAATTTTTTTTCACAAATATTATACTTTGTAAGTGTATTTATGTTAGATGTACCACAAATTAAAAAAAAAAATTGCTTAGAATATTAAAAAAATTCAATACAAACAAAAAATACAAAAATAAAAAATTTAATTTTTTGAAAAGTGAATCTTGAAAATCCAAACCAAACAAGTTGATTATTATTATAAAAACTATAAATTGTATTTTTATTATGGGTAAATACGCTCACTCTCCCTGAGATTTTTGATAATTACAAAAACCTCTCCTATAGTTTTAATAATTATAGAAACTTCCCTTATTTTTTCTGACATTGTCAAGATTCCCCTCTCCTGTTAATTTAAGCCAAACAGTGTTAACTTGGTTGTGCGAATGACCAGAATACCCTTTACACTTAATACCCTTTAATTGTAATTTACCTATATATTAAATTTTCATTTTATTTCTCACATTTTTTTTTTTTTTTTTGTATTTCCTTGACTTGGTTATGCAAATGACTATAATACCCTTTACACTGAATACCCTTTAATTGTAATTTACCTATATATTAAATTATTATTCCATTTCTCACAATATACATTTTTTTATTTCCTTGACTTTGTATTGTTTTTTTCCTACTATAAGTTTTGAACTTTTGTAAGCTTTTTTTTTAAAAAAAAAAAAAAAAATCAGCCATTAATGAAATTAAGAAAGAATATCCATGTTTCTTATTTGAATTAATTTTGAGATTTAATTTAATAAAAATAATTTAAACAAAAGAAATAATGATGGATATATAGATTTAGATGTAATAAATAACAAATTATTTGAGTATTTTATTATTTTCAAATAATTTATTTCTTCAAGTGAAATTCTATTTTAATTAGAAGCAAGAAATGAAAAATATAAATAATTTATTATTCTCAAATAATTTATTTATCTTTCATTCCCTGTCGTCTAATTTTAATTTATTGTAACATGATTAGATATTTTTTACTTTTATATTTATTTTTAAAAATTCTATTATTATGGGGAGAAATATTGACTTGTTTTTTTAACGATAACTAAAATTTGAGAATAATATAGGATTGTGAAAAGATAAAATCCTATATATATATTTATGAGGTAACAATTGGTAATTTTTACAATTTTTTTTAATAAATATGAAATGTTATTATTTTTTTTTTCTTAAAAAAAAATTAATACACAATTTGTTTACAAAACAAAAAGAAAAATTCATGTTTCGTAAGTTGCTATGGTATTGGGTGATGCTAGCTAACATTGATGAATGAGAAAAAATGATGAAAAAAATTGAGGAAAAAATATAGAGAAGAGAACAAATAATAATAATAAAATTATATGGTGTTACAATTTGCTGCAGTGACACTAAGAAAAACTGAATGAGAAAATAAATAGAAAGAAAAATGAAAGAAATAATATAGTGACTCTAGTTTAGATCCAACCCGTTGATACTTTGGATCTGGATTTCATTGTCTTATTTGGTTGTTTATGTCTTGTTTTCCATTATTTCTCATTGATTTTGGGTATTAGGGTGTATTGGTTGCATTTGGAGCAGGTTGGTTACATCTTTCTAAATCTATTGTTGCCCTAAATTCCGTCTATACGCTCAAGCTTTGCTTCTTGCGCTCGAATTGTGTTTGAAAACTGTCAGTACTTTTTCAAGTCTGTAAAACTACTGGAAATGTGCATTCTTCGCTCGAGCGATGATTTTTGCGCTCGAGCGGTGTGATAACCATGTTCCGTATTATGCTAATTAATCTTAATTATGAATGTGATTATGTATTTGATATGATTTTGAGTGCCATTTATATGAATATATGTGGTTTTGAATTTCTATCTGTTCACCGTAGGAATATCTGTTCAACTTACTGTTATAAACTGAAAATTGAAGGCCTTGTCGGCCGCAGAAACCGAAATTGGCTACGCCATTGTGATTAGCGTAATTTTTAGAGCCTATAGTGAAATTTAATTGAAAATTGATTCGGATCAGATTAATTAGATTAAATTGATGAGATAGTGCTCAATTATTTAGCACTAATGAAATGTGATTAAAGAAGCCTATATAAGGGACCCAACTACACTTAAGCTCATTCTTTTGAGCTCAAAGAATCTGAATTTGCTCTCTAGAGAGAGAGAGAGAACCGAATGTAGAGAGAGAGAAGGGCCAATCTTGAAGATCTTGCTAAGGAGCTCAAGCTTTGAAGGGCTAGGCTCAAGAATTTGCTACTATTTGGAAGATTGAACCTCTAGGTGAGCATTTGAGCATAAATTCATGAGTATATGTTTGTAAATTTGTGTATTCAAACTAGTTGGGTAATCAAGAACATAAATTGAGATGAAATTGAAGAATTTAAAGCTTATATGTACATGCATGTATAGAATTACCATGATTTTGCATAATCAAGCATGTATCAAGTTGAATATGGGAATATGAGTATTAAAGCATACATGCAAGCATAGTTTTGTTGATTTCCATGGTTATGAGCATCATTGGTGCTATTTGAAATGGAATTGGGGTCAAAGACTAACATGCATGTTGAATTGGTAGAGATATGGATTTTGGATGAAGTTTGAATGCATGGGTTTGATCACACAAAAGAAATGAGGATTTATTTGAGAATTAGTTTGTGATTTTGAACAATTCGGTCCCATACACTTATATTCTCATGTGGTATAATGTATTTGCATGTTTTGAACCAAAATCATGAGTTTTGGACCTTTGAAGGTCGAGTTTGAACTTCAAGAACAGTTCTGGAAAACCCACAATTCATGAAGTCCGCTCGAGCGGGGTAACTGCCGTTCGAGCGTGAAATGCGAGCTCCTAGAATATTTGCAGACATTGAAGTCCGCTCGAGCGGGGATATTCACGCTCGAGCGGGGAGCCATGTAGTGTGACTTTCAGCTCGAGTGTCCGGATTCACGCTCAAGCATAAAAATGAGGCAACCAGAACTTTTGCAGACCATGAGGGTCCACTCGAGCTACGAAACCCACGCTCGAGCGGGGACCCCAGTTTCAGAAATTTTGTAAAGGTGTTCTATGTTTCATTTTCCGTTCTCTTTTGCTTCTAAGAGCTCTTAGGCATGCATTGAGCATTATGAATGAATTAAAAGAATAAGAAAGAAGCCTAAGAGGGATGTATGAATTAAGAACGGATTGAATTGATTATGACCCATATGTGTTATGTAATGTGTAGGGTCGAGCTCCAGGGAAAATCCACCGGTAGAACACTGTGAGTAATATCTTAGTAAAGATATTTTGAAGTATGTTATTTGTCCAATCGCTTATTTCCCTATAAGTCTTATAAGTTTGTTACTTTGAGTTGTTGACAAATGTTTGCTATGCCATATGAATGGGCCAAAGGCCGTATGACATGAACGAATGGGCCAAAGGCTGTATGACATGAACGAATGGGTCAAAGGCCGTATGAAATGAATGAATGGGCCAAAGGCCGCATGAGATGAATGAATGGGACAAAGGCCGTTTGACATGAATGAATTATTGGGCCAAAGGCCATAGATACGAATGAATGGGCCGAAGGCCGTTTGACAAGAACGAAGTGGGCCATAGGCCGTTTGATACGTTCGGGCTTGAATCGCCCAATGTACCAAAATAATGCACTAAATAGAATTCTACATGGGCCCAAGGCCATTTGATATATGCGAGTTTCATTTGCGTATTTTCTTTATTTGATATTATTCACTGGGCTTTCGCTCACACTCATTCATGTATATGTAGGTGAGCAAAGAGATGTCCAAACCCAGCCCCGATGAAGTCTGTGAGAAAGGTCAAGTTTTGGAGAGTCAGCCCTAATTATCTCACGCATGAGACTTACTTTCGCCTCTTTTGACCTCTTGTTGTAATCTCGTTGTGTTGGCGAAATGTTGGATTACCTTTGTATTTATGTTTTGGTTAGGTTGACTAAGACTTGAATGATCCTATGTATGTACAGAACTTTGTGTTGTTATCCTTTTGATGTGAGTTATTAACAGGTATATATATGGACTGTTATGATGTGCCATGCAAGCACAGCTCTATGGACAAAAGTTTTAAATTTGCTTCCGTTTGGCCTCTTTACTCTGATGAGTTATGTCTTGTTTGGTTTGAGACCATAGGTAATCCCTTGATTACTGGCCGGTTATGTCCTTAACCCATAGAGACGGGTTCGGGTCATGACAGAGTGGTATCAGAGGACAATTTAATAACTCACACACTTGTCCAAATAAGCAATAAGCGTCTAGAAAATATCTAGGATGCATTCATGTGATGAGTATGAATCTGAACGCATCAAGAATGTGCTTAAACGCTTCGAGATAAATGATTACGTGCTATATGTTTATGCCTTACTTGCATTGCAATTATTTGAATATGTATACTTCTTGGTATATGCCTACTTGTGAAATTTCTGTATGAAGAATAATATAAGTCTAATCAGATGGTGAGAACAAGAGGTGATGAGATAGAAGAGTCCTTTACTGCCAGAATGGATAGGATGGAAAGATTGATTCAGGAAATGGCAGAAACATTGAGGCAACAACAACAGTGGTAACAGTGGTAACAACAGTGGCAGCAGCCACATCCTCCACCTCCACCCCCAGCACCTCCTGTGCCAGACTTACAGAATGATGATCGGATAATAGCTCTCACCAAAGAGTTTAAGAAAATGAAACCGCCACAGTTCCATGGTGGATTAGATCCGTTGAAAGCCGAAGCATGTGTTCTCGGCATTGAAAAGCTATTTGAAGTGTTTCCTTGTACAAAGACACAAAAGGTACTTCTAGCCACCTTTATGCTAGAAGATGAGGCAAGAAGATGGTGGATGTTAATGCGTGAGAATCATAAAGATGTTGATTGGGCGAAATTCCTGGAAGTCTTCTACGATAAGTACTTCCCTCAGTGTGTCCGTGATAGGAAGGTATCGAAGTTCATGGAACTAAAACAGGACAACATGATAGTGGCTAAGTATAAGGCCAAATTCACTGAATTGGCCAGGTTTGCACCACATGTGATCGATACTGACTATAAGAAAGCGAGGCATTTTGAAGGTAGGCTTCGAAGTGATATTTTAGAAAGGGTGAATGTCCTGAAGCTGGAAACCTATATTGGGGTGCTAGACTGGGCCATAATATCAGAGGCTAACATAGCCAGACAAACTAAACCAACAATAGATTGGAAGGGCAGTAAAAGGCAAGGCTTCTTTCCGAAGAAGAAATTTTCGAAGAAGCAAAATACGGGCTCCTCGAGTACTTCTAATTCTTCCCGAGACACATCCCTAATGTGTAATATTTGTAGTAAAAGGCATCGTGGGGTTTGTTACCGTGTGTCAGGAGCTTGTTTTAAATGTGAAAAAATAGAGCATATGGCCAGAGAATGTAATTAGAACAGTGGAAAGATAGCTGCTAGTTCCATTGCATCAATCCCAAAACCGGGAAATATTATGAGATCTATTACCACTGTAGATACTGTGAGACAAGGGAGAGTTTTCCTGCTTGTTCCGGGCGATAAACGGAATGCTAACACAATTGTCTTAGGTACTATTTCTATATGTAATCAGAATGCTTTTATGTTAATTGACTCCGGATCAACACACTCTTTCATAACATGTGCATTTGTATCTAGACTGAGTAGGCCTCTAGAATTATTGCCATATCTGCTATGTGTATCTGCTCCATTCGGGGAATCTGTATTATGTGAATCTGTATATCGTTTTTGTGACATGCGTGTTGGGAATGCTATTCTATATGTAGATGTATTGCCCTTGACCTTTAGACATTTTGATGTAATTTTGGGCATAGATTGGTTAACTAAATATTGTGCCACCATTGATTGTGTGACAAAACGGGTTGTGTTTAGACCACCAGAACAGGAAGAAATTGTGTTTGTGGTTAACGGGGTAGTACCTCCACCTTATTTAATATCTGCAATGAAGGCATGTAAACTGATTAGGAAGGGGTGCCAAGGTTATTTGTGCTATGTGTTGTCTGAACAATCTATGAATGTTGAATTGAGTAGTATCCCTATTGTTAGCGAATTTCCAGATGTGTTCCCAGATAAATTGCCAGGGGAATTGGTGGACAGGGAGATAGAGTTTACTATTGAAATGGTACCAGGCACTCAACCTATCTCTAAAACTCCCTACAAAATGGCTGCTACTGAAATGAAAGAATTGAAAGAACAGTTGCAAGACTTGCTTGACAAAGGGTTTATTCAACCTAGTACTTCACCGTGGGGTGCTGTTATTTGTGAAAAAGAAAGATGAAACCTTATGCTTGTGTATCAACTATCGAGAATTGAACAAGGTAACAACAAAGAATAAATATCCCCTACCTCGTATTGATGACCTGTTTGACCAGTTGCAGGGATCACAAGTGTTTTCCAAAATTGATTTGAGATCCGGGTATCATCAGTTGAAAGTGAAAGCAGAAGATGTTGAGAAAACCGCATTTCGAACAAGGTATGACCATTATGAATTTCTTGTTATGCCATTTGGGTTAGCTAATGCTCCGGCAGCGTTTGTGGACTTAATGAACCGAATTTTTAAAACCTACATTGATGAATTTTTTGTGGCTTTTATTGATGACATTTTGATATACTCTAAGAATAGACTTGAACATGAACATCATTTGAGAATTGTCCTGCAAACACTTAGAGAAAAGAAATTATTTGCTAAACTAAAGAAGTGTGAGTTTTGGTTGGATGAAGTTATTTTTTTAGGGCATGTTATCAACAAAGAGGGAATTTCAGTGGACCCACAGAAAATAGAAGCAATTGTGAATTGGCCTACGCTGACAAATATAACAGAGGTCCGCAGTTTTATGGGCCTAGCTGGGTACTACAAGAGGTTTGTGAAAGATTTTTCAAAAATAGCTGTGCCTCTTACCCAACTGACACGCAAGGGGCAATCGTTTGAATGGAATGATGAAAGAGAATCTACATTTCATGAACGGAAAACGAGACTGACCACCGTGCCAGTTTTGACACTACCGTTAGGTACGGAGAACTTTGTGATTTTCAGTGATGCATCTCATAAATGTTTGGGTTGTGTGCTAATGCAGAATGGAAGGGTAATTGCTTACGTCTCCCAGCAGTTGAGGCCACATGAGAAAAACTACCCAACACATGATTTAGAATTGGCCGTAGTTGTATTCGCTTTGAAAATCTGGCGGCATTATTTGTATGGGGCAAAGTGTGAAGTCTACACGGATCACAAAAGTCTGAAATACTTCTTTACATAGAAGGAGCTGAATATGCGACAGAGGAGATGGCCTGAACTGATAAAAGACTATGATCTTGAGATTCAGTACCACCCCGGGAAAGCTAATATAGTTGCTGATGCCTTGAGTAGAAAATCAACGGGGAATTTGGTTTGTTTGCTTACTGAACAGAAGGAAATCTTGCAAGATTTTGAGAAGTCCGAGATTGAAGTGGTATTGTGTGAACATGGCGGACTGATAGCCGCTATTTCAGCCAAACCGGCGATCATTCATGAGATTAAATAGAAACAAAAAGAGGATGAATTCCTCAAGAAAGTAATCGATGAATTTGAGACAAGTCCGAGAGCATAATTCAGCATTGAAAGCGGAGTGTTGAGGTTTCGAAACCGAATGTGTATCCCAGATATTCTGGAGCTAAAGAAAAGAGTTCTGGATGAAGTTCACAAGTCAGTATTTACTATGCATCCGGGCAATAACAACATGTATCGGGATTTGAAACAAAGCTATTGGTGGCCTAAAATGAAGAAAGAAATTGTAGAATATGTGTCCAAGTGCCTTCAATGTCAGCAAGTTAAAGCTGAACATCAGAAATCGGGCGGTCTACTTCAACCTCTCCCTATTCCTGAATGGAAGTGGGAGCATGTGACTATGGATTTCGTTGTTGGTCTACCTCGGACTCCTCGAGGTATGGATTCTATTTGGGTTGTGATTGATAGACTGACTAAATCTGCACATTTTCTACCTGTTAGAACTACATTTGATGCTTATAGATTGGCTACTATATATGTTGATGAGATTGTTCGTTTACACGGAGTTCCAGTATCTATTGTCTTGAATAGAGATCCGAAATTTGTGTCTAGATTATGGAAAAGTTTGCAAAGGGCTATGGGGACAGAATTGAGGTTTAGTACCGCATTCCACCCACAGACAGACGGACAATCAGAACGGACAATACAGACTTTAGAAGATATGCTAAGGATGTGTGCCTTGGATTTTCAAGGGAGTTAGGAGGTTTATTTGCCACTCACAGAGTTTGCATACAATAATAGCTTCCACTCTAGCATCGGTATGGCACCATACGGGGCTTTGTATGGTAGAAGGTGTAGATCACCAATTTGTTGGACAGAAGTCGGGAGTAGAGCTCTTCTTGGGCCTGAAATTATGCAAGACACTTCTGAGAAGATCAAAACTATTCGGCAAAGGCTCAAAACAGCTCAGGACCGACAAAAGAATTATGCAGATGTTCGAAGAAGACCTCTCGAGTATGAGGTTGGTGACCATGTGTTTATCCGTGTGACTCCGATGAAAGGCCAAGTCAGGTTTGGAAAGAAGGGTAAGTTGTCACCCCCGTTACATTGGGCCGTTTCAAATTCTGGAAAGGCTTGGTCCAGTTGCTTATCGAGTCGCTTTGCCACCGGGATTCGAACAAATCCATAATGTGTTTCATGTATCAATATTGAGGGGTTATCTTCGAGATCCGTTTCATGTGATTGACTATCACTGAGTAGCTCTTGACGAAAATATGGAGTACGCCGAATGGCCGGAACGAATCATTGACCGGCAAGTGAAACAATTGAGAAGCAAGTCCATCCCAATGATGAAAGTGGAATGGAAAGAACACTATGGGACAGATGCCACATGGGAAAAAGAGGATGAAATACGACTACGCTATCCACATTTGTTTCCTGACGAAGGTAAAATAAGTTTGGAGGACCAAACTTCCTAAAAAGGGGAAGACTGTGATAACCCTGTTCCGTATTATGCTAATTAATCTTAATTACGAATGTGATTATGTGTTTGATATGATTTTGAGTGCCATTTATATGAATATATGTGGTTTTGAATTTCTATCTGTTCACCGTAGGAATATATCTGTTCAACTTACTGTTATAAACTGAAAATTGAAGGCCTTGTCGGCCACAGAAACCGAAATTCGCTACGCCATTGTGGTTAGCGTAATTTTTAGAGCCTATAGTGAAATTTAATTGAAAATTGATTCTGATCAGATTAATTAGATTAAATTGGTGAGATAGTGCTCAATTATTTAGCACTAATGAAATGTGATTAAAGAAGCCTATATAAGGGACCTAACTACACTTAAGCTCATTCTTTTGAGCTCAAAGAATCTGAATTTGCTCTCTAGAGAGAGAGAGAGAGAGAGAGAGAGAGAGAGAGAGAGAGAGAGAACCGAATGTAGAGAGAGAGAAGGGCCAATCTTGAAGATCTTGCTAAGGAGCTCAAGCTTTGAAGGGCTAGGCTCAAGAATTTGCTACTATTTGGAAGATTGAACCTCTAAGTGAGCATTTGAGCATAAATTCATGAGTATAAGTTTGTAAATTTGTGTATTCAAACTAGTTGGGTAATCAAGAACATAAATTGAGATGAAATTGAAGAATTTAAAGCTTATAGGTACATGCATGTATAGAATTACCATGATTTTGCATAATCAAGCATGTATCAAGTTGAATATGGGAATATGAGTATTAAAGCATACATGCAAGCATAGTTTTGTTGATTTCCATGGTTATGAGCATCATTGGTGCTATTTGAAATGGAATTGGGGTCAAAGACTAACATGCATGTTGAATTGGTAGAGATATGGATTTTGGATGAAGTTTGAATGCATGGGTTTGATCACACAAAAGAAATGAGGATTTATTTGAGAATTAGTTTGTGATTTTGAACAATTCGGTCCCATACACTTATATTCTCATGTGGTATAATGTATTTGCATGTTTTGAACCAAAATCATGAGTTTTGGACCTTTGAAGGTCGAGTTTGAACTACAAGAACAGTTCTGGAAAACCCACAATTCATGAAGTCCGCTCGAGCGGGGTAACTGCCGTTCGAGCGTGAAATGCGAGCTCCTAGAATATTTGCAGACATTGAAGTCCGCTCGAGCGGGGATATTCACGCTCGAGCGGGGAGCCATGTAGTGTGACTTTCAGCTCGAGTGTCCGGATTCACGCTCAAGCATAAAAATGAGGCAACCAGAACTTTTCCAGACCGTGAGGGTCCGCTCGAGCGGCGGAACCCACGCTCGAGCGGGGACCCGTGTTTCAGAAATTTTGTAAAGGTGTTCTGTGTTTCATTTTCCGTTCTCTTTTGCTTCTAAGAGCTCTTAGGCATGCATTGAGCATTATGAATGAATTAAAAGAATAAGAAAGAAGCCTAAGAGGGGTATATGAATTAAGAACGGATTGAATTGATTATGACCCATATGTGTTATGTAATGTGTAGGGTCGAGCTCCAGGACAAAGCTATCGGCAGAACACTGTGAGTAATATCTTCGTAAAGATATTTTGAAGTATTTTATTTGTCCAATCGCTTATTTCCCTATAAGTCTTATAAGTTTGTTACTTTGAGTTGTGGACAAATGTTTGCTATGCCATATGAATGGGCCAAAGGCCGTATGACATGAAGGAATGGGCCAAAGGCCGTATGACATGAAGGAATGGGCCAAAGGCCTTATGACCTGAAGGAATGGACCAAAGGCCGTATGACATCAACGAATGGGCCAAAGGCTGTATGACATGAACGAATGGGCCAAAGGTCGTATGACATGAATGAATGGATCAAAGGCTGTATGACATGAATGAATGGGCCAAAGGCCGTATGACATGAATGAATGGGCCAAAGGCCGTTTGACATGATCGAATGATTGGGCCAAAGGCCATAGATACGAATGAATGGGCCAAAGGTCGTTTGACAAGAACGAAGTGGGCCAGAGGCCATTTGATACATTCGGGCTTGAATCGCCCAATGTACCAAAATAATACACTAAATAAAATTCTACATGGGCCCAAGGCCGTTTGAGATATACGAGTTTCATTTGCGTACTTTCTTTATTTGATACTATTCACTGGGCTTTCGCTCACACTCATTGATGTGTATTTAGGTGAGCAAAGAGATGTCCAAACCCAGCCCTGGTGAAGTCTGTGAGAAAGGTCAAGTTTTGGAGAGTCAACCCTAACTGTCTCACGCATGAGACTTACTTTCGCCTCTTTTGACCTCTTGTTGTAATCTCGTTGTGTTGGCAAAATGTTGGATTACCTTTGTATATAAGTTTTGGTTAGGTTGACTAAGACTTGAATGATCTTGTGTATGTATAGAACTTTGTGTTGTTATCCTTTTGATGTGAGTTATTAACAGGTATATATATGGACTGTTATGATGTGCCATGCAAGCACAGCTCTATGGACAAAAGTTTTAAATTTGCTTGCATTTGGCCCCTTTACTCTGATGAGTTATGTCTTGTTTGGTTTGAGGCCATAGGCAATCCCTTGATTACTGGCCGGTTATGTCCTTAACCCATAGGGGCGGGTTCGAGTTATGACAAGCGGTGTCACTTGTTTTGTTTGGATGATCGAACGACACTTCTTGCGCTTGAGCGGTCTGTCTGAATTCAGCAATATAAGTCACTTTTGGTCACATCTAGATTACTTTTCTCTCTCTGTTCTCTCACCTTCTGCCATTGTTGAGCTCTCAAGCTCTTTCTACCTGGTTTTCATCTACTTTTATACATCTTTGAACCCAAGTTCCATATACCAAAACGTTGAGCTTGATGAGGGCTTCCATTTAATATGAGCGGATCGTGTTTTCATTGAAGTTGGATTTTGGGCTTTCTTCTCTTCATTGCGTGAGGTAGGGATTCTTTTGGTCCTTTTCAATACTTCGTCTATAGATAGACACGTGGTAGATTTTATTGCATAAAAATCACATCTATTGTGGATCTTTTGAAAATCATGAAAGGGGACCTGGGGTTTAATCTTTGGGCTTCGGATTGATTAAATTGGTTGTTGTTTGATTAGTTGGAGAGTAGTTTAACGTGTTTCTGTTAAAAGGAAGAAAGAACCCTAATTTGATAAATTGACCTAACGAATTAAGAAGGGGTAAAGTTGATTAAAGATTGTATTTTGATAGTTTGAGTTGTGTCGTTGTGTTGTTAGTATAAATGATGAATAAATTATGGTATTGAGAATTTATTTGGATAATCATGTTAAGTTAAGTTGGGTTATGGCTTAGAAATCCTTGGATGTGTTTTTATTGAAATATGGAAATTTGTTTTTGGAAAATAAAAGAGTTGATTTTGAAAAGAGAAAGAGACCATGGCATATTGTAAATCTGGATTTGAAGTTGAAGTTGGATTTTGAAACTTTTGAATATTGTTGTTATTATTGTTGTTGGACTTAAAGTAAAGGGAGTATCGGATTATCGTATTACGTGTATCTAAATACTTATGCTTAGAGGTTTTGTCCTTGGTCATCAGTGGAGGATGACATTGTGATGTTGAATAGATTATGTGTATGCAGTACACTCGGAAATTATTTGTATTTGTTGAATAGATTATGTGAAAACCCACATTTAATTATTCTTAAAAGAAAATAAATAAATAAATAAATTAATTAATTTTATCCAAAGTCTATCTGTAGACACCCCATTTTTGACTGACCTTAAGACTCAGACGTCATCGTCTGTGCACTCGGTGATTGTGCATGTTTGTGCTCGTTTTGAGTTTCCGGAGCCTTCGGCTGAGCGCCTTGTCTCGGGACCTCTTAACTTTCTCTCCTTGGCCTAGTTTTTGGACCATTCCTTGCTACCTTTCCCTCTCGTAGGCCACTTTTTGTACCCGTAGAGTAGTTTTCGGGGCTTCTGGCTGAGTGCCTCGCCTTGCGGACTCTTGTCTTGCTTCCTTTTTGGTTTGTTTTTGAACCAAACCTTGTTATCCTTTTCCTGGAGAGTGGAACAGGGGTGTAGACCAGCTTCCTCCCTTGCCGACCAGTTTTTCTCCCTGTAGACCACTTTTTGTGGTCAGTCGACTAGTGGGAGTGGTCGGTCAACCACTTCAACTGGTCGGCAGCCTTTCTGCTTTTTCTGTAGATATTTTTCTTGCCAGTTGTGCCAGCTGTTGGGCACAGAAGGCATCCTCCATACACGTGTATGGAGGGATTGCACCAAGCTTCTAGCTTGTTCAAGAAGCTTGAAGCTTAGAATTCTAGATAAGAGAGCCTCCTCCCTCTTGCTCAAGGTTCATAAAATTTGCTTAGGGCTATAGATATCTCTCTCTCTCTCTCTCTCTCTCTCTTGTTTTCTCCCTCTCTCTCTATATTTGTGTTATTTTGTGCTCAAAAGTGCCATTTCTTCACACTTTTGCACACAAACACCTAGTGAAACACCTTCACTCTTGAGCTGAGGTTCTTGGAGGTTGCATTTGAGTGGTTTTAGCTTGGTTTTTGCCTCTGAAGTTGCTATTTTGAAGTTATGCTTTAAGGGTGAGTCTATAGCCTCTTTAAAGCTTTGTTTTCATTGCTTATTTGGCCCTATTTGCATGATGTTTTAGGCTTAACTTTAAACTGCAAAAAGCTTTATTTTCAAGTGGTTAAAGTGTTTGTTTGAGACCTTTTTGGTGTTGGGGGTGGTCTACCCCCTTTTGTGCCTTATTTTGCCTTGTTTTGAGCTATCCTTTTAGGCCTTTGAGATCACCTTTGTTTGGCCTCTCCACCACTGAATTCCTGTGGTCGAAAGTGTGTTTTGGGACCCAAAATAGGTGGGGGTGGTCCCCCCCTTTTGTAACTTGTTTGCATGTGTTATTGGCTTACCAAGTTAGCATGTTTTTCTACCTTCTTGGGCCCCTATCTTGCCTTTCATGTTATCATTTCAGAGTGTTTTGGCCACTATCTTGGTATGCATGAGAGCTGTCTAGGGCTGGTTTAGACCATTGAACATTGCATTGCATAGTCCTAGTGTTGTGTACTTCACTAGCTTTGATGCTTAAGGACCCTAGTATGCCATACTTGTGTTGTTTGCATGATATGTTATCCCTTGGCATATGATTTCAGTGCTTGTACCTATGCAATGCTCTAATATATGTCACTGTTTCAATGTGTTTGAAAATTAAGCTTTGTGCCTTGCTTGCGAGCAAACGAATGAGCATGCACATCTTGCCCTTTTGTGCCTAAGTCTTAATGTGTTTTTGCCACTATTTTGAGATGTCTTAGGTCTGTCCATAATTGGTTTGACCATTTGAGATTGATAGTGCATGGCTCATATGTAGTATGTTTCATTAGCTTTGTTTGTCTTAGCTTTTAAACATGTCTTGCATGCATTGTTAACATGATAGAACCTTGTGCATGCCATATTATCATTGATAGGTTGATCATCTTGTTTGTGTTGCATTGTGTTTGGATCGAACGTTAATCCAAACACAAGGAATGTGGCACATTTTATACTCGAAGTGATGAAACGTGTTGTGTTTCTTGGTCGTTGACCCTCTTGATCATGCATGATAGAGGTGGAGGCCCTTATGTGTTATTTGTGCATTCATTGACATTAACTTGTGCAAACTTGGCTTCTCAGCCATCGTGCATTGCGATGCTCGGTTGGTGGCCCGAGAGTCGAGTACTGCACTCCCTTGAGCTTGAGAAATGATAGGGAGGGTGGTTGTGCACACATATCTTGCAAATACACTGCTATGCCCCTTGTTGTTCTCTGTTGCAGCAAAACTGGAGTTTGGCAGATTTTCTGGTCTACAACCAGTTTTTTTGGCCTACAGGTGGTCTACAGCCCCCTTTTCTGGTTGGCAGCGCACCAGGAGGTCCCCATGTTGGAGCAGAAGCATTCTGGAGATTGTGCACTTTTCAGAGATCAAATCAAATGCAAACAGAGGCAATTCTGGGCATAGTAATGGATTTCCAAGCGAGGCGATCAAGCATGCATGCACCCCTCGCCCCGAGGACCTCTTTTAAGTGCTTTAGCTGCTTTACTTAGTTAGCTAGTTCGTCGATTTTGTACTTAATTAGTTAATGTGCTTAATTAATCGATTTGTTTTGTAATAATTAGTTAACTAGGAATAGTTAATTAGTTTTGGTTTGTGATAATTAGTTTAATTAGCATAGCTAGTTAGCTTATTATGCGGACCCTCCGCCGAGAGGGCAAATTTTGTAATAAGTGTGCGTGTGTGTGTGCATGTCTTCCAACCCCATTTCTTTCTCCCTTTTACTTATCAGCTTTTGATGGTTAGTTTAGGGCATGTTTCAATTAGCATACTTATGCTTTGCATGCGTGCATCATTCATTTGTCTTGCATGCACCGGGCTCGGCGCATCATTCAGACTGCATTGCATTTCAATACCTATTTGAATACATGATTATCAAATGTTGCATTGATATGCCATCTTAGAGAGCCGAGCCTATTTAGTTGCATTCTTGCATGTGTTGCATTAAGCATTTCAAACATAGCTAGGATCAAGCATTGATTTCTAACATTGCTTCTGTTTTGGCTCGGAGTACACTATGAGTGTTTATGCTTTAGCATCCTTGCATGTGTGTAAGTGACTGCCATGATAGCATGCTTGCCATGAGGCTAACTGCTTAAGTGTTTAGCTACATGAATGCCTGTGGATGAAGGCTTCATTGCTTGAATTGGAACAATTCATCAAAATGTACATTTTAAGCCCACTTGAGAGTGGCAAATCATGTTATTTTCTAAGCCCACTCGAGGGTGGCAAATCCGCGTCTTAGCCTACTTGCGAGTAGCACTTTCAAACCATTTTTAAAAAAACAAGCATGAGATGTTTTAGTCTATACTTGTATGTTGTGCGCATCACATAGTAAGCTAGCTAATAATCGGACAAGAACACATGTGTTTTCAAAACAACATATCATGTTAGTAGAGGCCGATCTTTGATCGGGCGAGCGGGGGTGCTCATTTCAGGACCTTCCCCTCTCGTACCCAAGTTCCCGAGCCGAGGCAACTTTGGTGATGACGGACACATGGCCTTAGGCACGAGTCAGGGTTTCCTAAATTTCCTAAAACAAAACATTTAGGTGGCGACTCTGAAATCTGGCAAAGCAGTCCATGTTTGGCGCTTTTTGATTAAAATCGATTTTCCAAAACGATTTGCCGGATTTGGATTCTTTGGTGATTTATCAGTCTTGCATTGCACTTTGTGAGATTTGATTCAGAACCATGACAGGAGTCTGAACTGTAGTAGCTAAGAACTACAATTCGTGCCCTCGGGCGCGGAGCGGAGTTCAGGCAGTCTATAGTTTCTAGCGACTCTGCTGGGGATTTAGAGAACTTGACTCGAACTCATTATATGTTGCTTTGTCTACACTTATGTGTTTCTTTGCATTGCATTTGCATTGGTGCACCCAGGACACAGTGTTTGCCATATGCTATTCCTAAACGGTTCGGTGGAGGCTTGCTTGGAAAAGCGTGCCATATGGCAGACCGGTTACGGGCTCTGCCACGATGGGAGCACAAGCCTCGGTTTTTACCGAGGCGCCCTTTTCGACCATTCGACCTAGTGCATATCGGAAGCCATAGTGACTATTCCAAGCTAGGACAGGTTGGTTACCCGAGTGTAGGTTGTTTGAAACCGCTGTGTGCGTATTGAAACCCTAGCTCCTGACAAAATAGGATGGGAAAACCCTACCCCACCATAGGGGCGTTTTGGCTCTTACTTGCTTGGTGTGTGCTGTCAGAGTGCGTCTCTACAGGTTGTTTGTATCAGTTGCAAGTATGAGTATCGGCCTGAGGGTATCAGTTTACATGCAGAATTTTGGGCAAAATTCAGTAGAGAGCACAGTCATTCAGCTACGCTCATATCTGTTTTGGTGAAATCAGGCTAAGGTGCTGTCTGTTTTCTCTTTTGCTAGGGTAGTCTGGAACCATAACTTTAGAAGGCTCCAATATCCCTCGGGTGCATTGCACTTGTGTTGATAGACTTTGTCAGGTCAGAGATTCAATTCCAAGAGCAACCAATGTTTCCTTCGCCAGAGGCAAAGCAAAAAAGGCCAGTCAGGCACAGATCACCAGTTCAACAGTCCCCAGCTCAGCGGTCATTATCCACCTCGCCTGTGCGCAGTTGGGCTGAGATATCTGCTTCCACCTCAGAAAGGGGATACACACTTGTTCAGTTAGATCAGTAATTTTCAGTTAATATGGAGGACATGATGCGTCAACTCCAAGAGACCATGGAGGCCATGTAGCGGGATACTGCCCGCAAAGCGGAGGTTACTACCCACCAGACCGAGGTCGTGGCCCAGCAGGCCGAACTCATTGCCAGGCTTCAACAGCAGCAGCTACAAACACAACAGGGAACATCTTCTGCGTCCCACCCACCTCCAGTAGAAACTCCTGCACCAAGGGCTCCTGCCCCTACCGCCAATGCCCAGGAGAATACAGATGTCCCAGTGGATCCCACTCCACCTCAGACTTCCAAAGCACAGGCCAACCCAATTGAGGCCCCTTTCGAGTTCGAAGTGGATCCAACTGCGTTAAAAGTGAGCAAGCTTGAAAAGCTGTTCAAGAAGGCTCAAGGCGTTAACTCCATTCCAGACATAGAGGATGGATACACCGACTCAGCAGTGACGTTGCCGGATCGGTTCAAGATGCTACATATAGACCGTTTTGACGGTTTTTGAGATCCTATGGTACATCTGCGGTTGTTCTCAGATATCTTACGGCCAATGGGCCTCTTCAGATTGCAGAAACTTTCCCTCTTTGGTTGGACCCTGTCGGGTGTTGTGGCTATCTGGTACGCTAAGTTTGAGGACTCAGTGAAGAGAAGTTGGGAAGAGATGGCCGAGGCCTTCGTCGCCCAGTATTCATACAACACGCGAATCGAGGTCACGACTCGTGATCTCGAGACAACCAGGCAAGAGCCGAAAGAGGGCTTCTTTGACTTTGTAACCCGTTGGAGGGCCAAAGCTTCTACAATGACCACCAGGCCGGTCGAGAAAGATCAGATAAGGATGGTTGTGCGCAACCTGCAGCCTAACCTGATGCAGAAAATGATCGTCTTACCCCTCCCCACCTTTGCGGATTTACACGAGATTGGGGTACAGATTGAAGACGCAATGAAACAAGGTCTGATTGGTCACGAAAGGGAGTCACCCAAGAAGGGTTATACATGTAGTTCGAATGCGACCACCAGTGGTGACGCAGCTGCAAGATCTTCTGAAGTTGGAATGGTCACCACCGCCACACCAAAAACAGCCACCCCATTCACCGGTGCATTCGGAACCAGCTCACAAACAGCCAAATATCCACCCCGAGGCAAGAGGGTTTTTACCCCACTTTATATGACTTTGTCAAAAGCTCTAGGGGTCCTACTCAGGAAAGGACATCTGAAACCGTTGGAACAACGGCCTCTGCCCGATCCTCTCCCTCCAAAGCATGACTCGGCTAAGTATTGTGGCTTCCATCAACAAATCGGTCATGACACTGACAGTTGCTTTCGTCTTCGCTATGATATACAAGATCTGATTGACAACAAGGTCATTGCCGTACCAGTGTTGCAAAGTCTATCGGCACTGGATCAGTGAACTTGGGAGATAATGTGATGTGATCGGGGGATGAACCACCTGCGGATGGCGCTCAGCTTACTCCAGATATGAGGATGGCGCACACTGTTTTGAGCACTTTGCGAATGTTGTTTATTTTACTTTCTGACTTAGGTATTGGGTCAGTTCTGTTGTGTTGTGTTGAATCAGTCTTTTTGTACTGAGCCAGTTGCGTCTGTCTTGTTATATCAAGTCAGTCCTATTTTGTTAGAGTCGGGTGATTTCGGGGGTGTTACCGCGGGCATCACTTGCACGTTTTGTGTTTGTCTTTTACACTCTTTTGAGTTTGTTTCTGCCATGGGGCCAGTTGCACCAGAAGATTTGAATGAAACAGCAATGATTTTCATACTTTTGAGTTTGTTTCTGCCTTGAAGCCAGTTGTGCCAGAAGATTTGAATGAAATGGCAGTACTTTTCACCTACTTTTCTGTGCCTTGAACTCATTGCTTTGACCTAAGTTTTTCAAAACTTTTCGAACACCGTGATGAAAACAAAGAGGGAGGAATTCCTCAGGATTTGCAAAAATTTGATCAACTGAGAGAAAGAGAGGCGTGCTGAACCCTTAATGAATGAGATCATGCTTGTTAATGTGAGTACTGAGAAGGCTCCTAGCTTGATCCAGATTGGTTCTACATTGTCTTCGACGCGAGCGATTAGTCGCTTTCTTAAAAGATTTAAAAAATATTTTGCGCGGTCTTGCGAAGACTTATGTGGAATCGCTCTTGAGATTGTGCAGCATAGGATCGCTCTCATGCCTCAAGACTCGACCCCTTTTTCTTTCAAACCTTGAACTTGGATTCAGAATGTTCAACGGTCAACCACAATGTGAGGCTTGCATGGCCAGATTTGAAGCATCCCTCGAACTAGGGGCAAAAAATGTCAGATGTGCTCAAAGATTCAAAAGATGGATCATTCTGCAAACCGATAAAGACTGGCAAGAAAGCCAAATTCCAGTAGCTGGAAGAAGAAAGTTTTTGCTGAAGGACAACCGAGTTCCTATCCATAACACTAGGGGCAACTTCAGCCCCCATTGGAAGGGCTCCTACATCATCAACGAACAATAGCCACTCTCTTGGATTCAGATGGCTTTGAGATCTCAAACTGATCAACATGGACAAGTTAGAACTTTTACCCTTGAGAGGCTTGCTGGGCCGAAAACCCGGAAGGGCAACCCAGGCAAAAGTTAGAGAAAGAAAAAGAAAAAAAATGAAAAGAAAAGCAAAAGGAACAAAAAAGAAATGAAAAAAAAAGAAATGAAAAATTCTGAAAAGAAATGAACAAAGAAAAGAAGAAATGAAAAGAATTGAAAAGAAAAGAAGAACATAGCTTACCAGGTTGAAAACCTCGGAAGGGCGGCCTTGGCAAAAGTTAGAGCGTAAAAGGAGAGGTTAATACCCGAGTGTACCTTAACTCGGAACTACGTCAGGCCTGATTCCCATCTTTGGGATACGTAGGCAACTTCATCTTGAAGTTTGGCCCTGATCATTTTCAGCCTGCTTGGCTCATCCATGTTGATTGGTTTATCCTTGTTCAACTCAGCTATCTTGTCCATGTGCAAATTGGCTCGTCTTCGTTCAAAATCAGTTGCTCTATTCTGTTGGAAGATTCAGCTGCAAGGCAAATCAAACTTTGATCTGAGGTTCTGCATCTCAAGAGTAAATTCTATGTTGGTCGAGCAATGGCCATTTGCAAAAAACACTTTTGAGAATTTTTAATGAGGTTGACTAATTCTCTCGAAAATTATTCCATTTTTCCAAAATTAGACCGTATCTTGGACCCAAAAAAGGAAAATTTTCAGTGCTCACAACTTAACTTGCATGATTTCAAATCAGAAAATCGAACAAGTATGTTAATCTAACTCTCATGTTGGTCAAAATTGTTTTAGCATAAAGCCAAAAACAAAAAAATGGTCAAAATGATGAACTAGGGGCACAGTTGAGTCAGGTTTCCTGTCTTTTCCCCGTTGTCAACGTACTTGCCAGAAAGGGCACCATACTTGCCAGAAAGGGCACTGTATTCGCCAGAAAGGGCGCAACTGAAGCTAACAGCAAAGGACTGAAAGCTCTCACATCCTCCAAGCAGTGAGGTATAAAGCTAAGCGTGAAGCATGAGCTAGAATGGAGCTGGATATTCGGTTCCCTCAATTGGGACGATCACTCCCAAACTGGCGTTTGACCCAGAACGGGACGTAGAAAACACAATGTGTGGAACTAATCAATTGAATACCTGGCCGGTGGGACATGCGATAACTCACCTCAATCAAGCTAAGCCAAGGGCATCGTCAACCGATGTCAATTGCAGATTTGCTGCGCATCTGGTTGCATCGCGACCCCTCTGTGGAAGAAGTTCACTATTGTGAGCGGAAGAATGAGAATCTAGTAGAATACTAGGGCCAAGAGTCCACAACTTCCTGTTTATCCATCAACCACCCAGGGGAGAGATAAAAAAGAAGAGAGATTGAAGAATAGAGAGATGTGCGCTGAGAGAAAAATTGAGGAAAGGGCTTTTTTAGAAAACTAGAGATTGAGTGCCAGAGTGATGTGAGAATCACAAATAAGAAAGGGTGAGAAACAATATCCGGAGAAACTGGCTCCTCGCGAACTGAGAGGTCTCTCACTGTTGGAACACATCTGAGTGTTGTGTGTGTTTTTGTTTGTCTCGATTTTTGCTTTGAGTCGTTTTGAGTGTCAATAGATGTGTTTAGGTTGTTTTACCTTTTGTTTTCCTTTGTTGAGTCGTTTTGGCTGTGGTCAGTCGTAGGCTCAATACCCGGTCGAGAACTCTTTTTTCAATTTCAAAAAATAAATCGTTTTGTGCTCAGAGTGCTGTGTCATTCTCCACATTTGTACAAAACATGATTTGTTCTTTCATAAAGCTGCAGGGTTCAACCCAAGTCATGTGAGAACAGTAAAACCAGGACCTATCTGAAGCTATATAGGTTCCAGACTGCAAAGCAAGAGAAAAGAGGGAAAATCGGAGCATCTTAGTGTGTTTCAACTTCAGTAAGTTCTGAGATTGCATTCCATATGCACCTCTTCAGGCCTTGTCAATGCTCCGAAGTATGAGTGTGCCTCTACCTCAAGCTCAAGCCTGCTTCAAAGCCAGAATGGTGATCATCAAGTGCTCTCCCTGAGTACCATTCCCTGCCAAAGGCATCTTGGCTGTGTTTGCAATGAGTTCCTAGGAGACCAACTGTGACGGTGGAAACTAGAGTTCGAATGTCCCATGCCTAGAATGCAAAGGTTCAGGATTTCTGAGACTAAAGTCTGGTTTAAATACCCAGGGGTGTATCCGCGGCTTGAAATCTGTATGGAAGCCCCATAGGTTGAGATAGCGTGTATGCACCTCAATTCTGAATACCGAACTAACCTAGTCTGTCACCCCGTTGGAGAATTGGGAAAGTTATGAATATGGTCACGAAGAAAGGCGGCATCCAAAGTGTTCTACGTAAAGAATCCTTGTCAGCATATTAGAACCTTTATATTGTGAGTTGAAGGAAAGAGTTTGAAGAACGCAAGGTAAGAGTTCGAAGAACGCAAGGGGAGATCCCCGTCAGAGTAGAGTGGTTCATCGCCACTCACCCCATGAAGTGCTTTCTAAAGCGCCGCTATGTTTATTTATTGCATTCTCTAAACATCATGCATTGTATAGCATGGTACCTATCAAGTTTCTTTCTCATTCATGCACGATATTGTATGTACGGTTCATTTAAAACTAATGCATATGATTCATTCAGAGAAGTTTTGCACAAGATCATTTATGTCTCGGTAAGAGCACACTTTGTTTATATAGTGTATCTATCACACTCTCTTCACTTAGTGTATCTATCACACTTCGTTCACCTTTTGTGTATCTATCACACATGTTCACTTAGTGTATCTATCACACCCTCTTCACTTAGTGCATCTATCATGCTTAGTTCACTTAGTGTATCTATCACACTTTGTTCACCTTTTATGTACCTATCACACATGTTCACTTAGTGTATCTATCACACTTCGTTCACCTTTTGTGTATCTATCACACATGTTCACTTAGTGTATCTATCACACTTTGTTCATATAGTATATCTATCACACTCTCTTCACTTAGTGTATCTATCACACTTTGTTCGCCTTTTGTGTATCTATCACACTTTGTTCACCTTTTGTGTATCTGTCACACATGTTCACTTAGTGTATCTATCACACTTTGTTTATTTAGCGTATCTATCACACTCTCTTCACTTTGTGTATC
The DNA here is from genome assembly GCA_036172215.1 of Camellia granthamiana. Taxonomy (NCBI): domain Eukaryota; kingdom Viridiplantae; phylum Streptophyta; class Magnoliopsida; order Ericales; family Theaceae; genus Camellia; species Camellia granthamiana. The sequence goes on along the minus strand of CM069913.1, from coordinate 75,338,483 downwards.
TATCACACGTTCACTTAGTGTATCTATCGCACTTTGTTTACTTAGTGTATCTATCACACTTTGTTCATTTAGTGTATCTATCACACGTTCACTTAGTGTATCTATCGTACTTTGTTCACTTAGTGTATCTATCACACTTTGTTCATTTTGTGTATCTATCGCACATGCTCACTTAGTGTATCTATCGCACTTTGTTCATTTAGTGTATCTATTACACTCTCTTCATTTTGTGTATCTATCACACTTTGCTCACTTAGTGTATCTATCACACTTTGTTCATTTAGTGTATCTATCACACTCTCTTCACTTTGTGTATCTATCACACTTTGCTCACTTAGTGTATCTATCACACTTTGCTCACTTTGTGTATCTATCACACTCTTTTCACTTTGTGTATCTATCACACTTTGTTCATTTAGTGTATCTATCACACTTCGTTCACCTTTAGTGTATCTATCACACGTTCGCTTTGTGTATCTATCACACATGCTTACTTAGTGTATCTATCACACTTTGCTCACTTTGTGTATCTATCACACGTTCGCTTTGTGTATCTATCACACATGCTCACTTTGTGTATCTATCACACGTTCGCTTTGTATATCTATCACACATGCTCACTTAGTGTATCTATCACACTTTGCTCACTTTGTGTATCTATCACACGTTCGCTTGGTGTATCTATCACACTTTGTACACTTTGTGTATCTATCACACATGCTCACTTTGTGTATCTATCACACGTTCGCTTTGTGTATCTATCACACATTGCTCACTTTGTGTATCTATCACACGTTCGCTTTGTGTATCTATCGCACTTTGCTCACTTTGTGTATCTATCACACGTTCGCTTTGTGTATCTATCTCACATGCTCACTTTGTGTATCTATCACATGTTCGCTTTGTGTATCTATCACACATGTTCGCTAAGATTGCACAATTTTCTTACATCTTTTCTGCATGAAATGTAGTTCGGTCAGTAATTCCCACGCGTGGCGTGTTTACTTACTTGCTTGTGTACAAGTTTGTTGTAGCATTTCTTTGCATAGCATTTGCATCTAGATGTTCCATTACAGCTCTCTTTGCATAATCATGAGTTTTGTTCTGCATTGTGCATGTCATTTGCATCTTGCCCCTGCCTGCGGGCGCATCTCTTTGTTATCTTGCCTGTTTGTCTAAGTCTTCGGCCTTGTCAAAAATGGGTCGTGTCTGGGCTTTGACATTCACTCCCATCATTTCATGACTTCCGAGTTCTGTCAAAGAGGGGCAACTGTAGACACCCCATTTTTGACCGACCTTAAGACTCAGACGCCATCGTCTGTGCACTCGGTGATTGTGCATGTTTGTGCTCGTTTTGAGTTTCCGGAGCCTTCGGCTGAGCGCCTTGTCTGGGGACCTCTTAACTTTCTCCCCTTGGCCTGGTTTTTGGACCATGCCTTGCTACATTTCCCTCTCATAGGCCACTTTTTGTACCCGTAGAGTAGTTTTCGGGGCTTCCGGCTAAGTGCCTCCCCTTGTGGACTCTTGTCTTGCTTCCTTTTTGGTTTGTTTTTTAACCAAACCTTGTTATCATTTTCCTGGAGAGTGGAATAGGGGTGTAGACCAGCTTCCTCCCTTGCCGGCCAATTTTTCTCCCTGTAGACCACTTTTTGTGGTCGGTCGACTAGTGGAAGTGGTCGGTTGACCACTTCAACTGGTCAGCAACCTTTCTGCTTTTTCTGCAGATATTTTTCTTGCCAACTGTGCCAGCTGTTGGGCACAGAAGGCATCCTCCATACACATGTATGGAGGGATTGCACCAAGCTTCTAACTTGTTCAACAAGCTTGAAGCTTGGAATTCTAGATGAGGGAGCCTCCTCCCTCTTGCTCAAGGTTCATAAAATTTGCTTAGGGCTATACATGTATCTCTCTCTCTCTCTCTCTCTCTCTCTTGTTTTCTCCCTCTCTCTCTATATTTGTGTTATTTTGTGCTCAAATGTGCCATTTCTTCACACTTTTGCACACAAACACCTAGTGAAACACCTTCACTCTTGAGCTGAGGTTCTTGGAGGTTGCATTTGAGTGGTTTTAGCTTGGTTTTTGCCTCTGAAGTTGCTGTTTTGAAGTTGTGCTTCAACGGTGAGTCTATAGCCTCTTTAAAGCTTTGTTTTCATTGCTTATTTGGCCCTATTTGCATGATGTTTTAGGCTTAACTTTAAACTGTAAAAAGCTTCATTTTCAGGTGTTTAAAGTGTTTATTTAGGCCTTTTTGGTGTTGGGGGTGGTCTACCCCCTTTTGTGCCTTATTTTGCCTTGTTTTGAGCTATCCTTTTAGGCCTTTGAGATCACCTTTGTTTGGCCTCTCCACCACTGAATTCCAGAGGAATTTCAGTGGTGGAAAGTGTGTTTTGGGACCCAAATTAGGTGGGGGTGGTCCCCCCATTTTGTAACTTGTTTGCATGTGCTATTGGCTTACGAAGTTAGCATGTTTTTCTACCTTCTTGGGCCCCTATCTTAGCATGTTTCAGGCCTTGTTTTGCCATGATATAGCTCTATTTGGGGTTGGTTTGGTTACCTCTTGCATGTTCCTTGCACTTGTAGTGCAATTCCACTCACTAGCCTAGCATGCTTACTACTTTGGCCTATGGTTCTAGCTTGTTTTGGCTCTATTTCAGCATGCTTTTTGCCATGATGTCACATGCTCTAGGCCTGTTTTAAGTGATTTTGGTCATGCATGCCTTGCTTTGTATAGCCATAGTGCAATCTTGCTCACTAGCTTCAAGTTTCAAAGACCTCTTGCATGCTTACTTGTGATGATTGCATGCCTTAGCCTCATTTCTCACATGATTTCAATGTGTATAGCATAGTCACACTCTCACATATTCCACTCTTTCATAGCTTTTGTGAGTTGTGCTTTGTGCCTCGTTTATGGGCCAATGCGTATGCATGCTTGTCTAGGCTTTTGAGCTCCCATCTCAGCATGTTTTCATCTTTGTTTTGATCTAATTGAGCTCTTTCTATGGCTGGTTTAATCATGTGTGCCATGCATTGCATTCCTCTTGTGTAGTCCCCTTTACTAGCCTTGTGCCTTAGGCCTTCTAGCATGCCTTATTTGTGGTGTTTATGTGATATGGCATCATTTCTCACATGATTTCAGAGCATATAGCCTTCCTAAACTCTCATGTTTATTACTCTTTAATTGTGTTTAAGAGTTGTGCCCTTATCTCTTGTTGGTGAGCCAATGCATAAGCATTATCATCTTGCCTTTCATGTTATCATTTCAGAGTGTTTTGGCCACTATCTTGGTATGCATGAGAGCTGTCTAGGGCTGGTTTAGTCCATTGAACATTGCATTGCATAGTCCTAGTGTTGTGTACTTCACTAGCTTTGATGCTTAAGGACCCTAGTATGCCATACATGTGTTGTTTGCATGATATGTTATCCCTTGGCATATGATTTCAGTGCTTGTACCTATGCCATGCTCTAATATATGTCGCTGTTTCAATGTGTTTGAAAATTAAGCTTTGTGCCTTGCTTGCGAGCAAACGAATGAGCATGCACATCTTGCCCTTTTGTGCCTCAGTCTTAATGTGTTTTTGCCACTATTTTGAGATGTCTTAGGTCTGTCCATAATTGGTTTGACCATTTGAGATTGATAGTGCATGGCTCATGTGTAGTATGTTTCATTAGCTTTGTTTGCCTTAGCTTTTAAACTTTTCTTGCATTCATTGTTAACATGATAGAACCTTGTGCATGCCACATTAACATTGATAGGTTGATCATCTTGTTTGTGTTGCAATGTGTTTGGATAAAACATTAATCCAAACACAAGGAATGTGGCACATTTCATACTTGAAGTGATGAAACGTGTTGCGTTTCTTGGTCGCCAACCCTCTTGATCATGCATGATAGAGGTGGAGGCCCTTATGTGTTACTTGTGCATTCATTGACATTGACTTGTGCAAACTTGGCTTCTCGGCCATCGTGCATTGCGATGCTCGGTTGACGGCCCGAGAGTCGAGTACTGCACTCCCTTGAGCTTAAGAAATGATAGGGAGGGTGGTTGTGCACACATATCTGGCAAATACACTGCTATGCCCCTTGTTGCTCTCTGTTGCAGCAAAACTGGAGTTTGGCAAATTTTCTGGTCGGCAGACCAGTAAAGGTGGTCGACCGACCACTTTTTTGGTCTACAACCAGTTTTTCTGGCCTACAGGTGGTCTACAGCCCCCTTTTTTGGTCGGCAACCCGCCAGGAGGTTCCCATGTTGGAGCAGAAGCATTCTAGAGATTGTGCACTTTTCAAAGATCAAATCAAATGCAAACAGAGGCAATTCTGGGCATAGTAATGGATTTCCGAGCGAGGCGATCGAGCATGCATGCACCTCTCGCCCCGAGGACCTCTTTTAAGTGCTTTAGCTGCTTTACTTAGTTAGCTAGTTCGTCGATTTTGTACTTAATTAGTTAATGTGCTTAATTAATCGATTTGTTTTGTAATAATTAGTTAACTAGGAATAGTTAATTAGTTTTGGTTTGTAATAATTAGTTTAATTAGCGTAGCTAGTTAGCTTATTATCCGGACCCTCCGCCGAGAGGGCAAATTTTGTAATAAGTGTGCGTGTGTGTGTGCATGTCTTCTAACCCCATTTCTTTCTCCCTTTTACTTATCAGCTTTCGATGGTTAGTTTAGGGCATGTTTCAATTAGCATACTTATACTTTGCATGCGTGCATCATTCATTTGTCTTGCATGTACCGGGCTCGGTGCATCATTCAGACTGCATTGTATTTCAATACCTATTTGAATACATATCAAATGTTGCATTCATATGCCATCTTAGATAATCGAGCCTATTTAATTGCATTCTTGCATGTGTTGCATTAGGCATTTCAAACATAGTTAGGATTATGCATTGATTTCTAACATAACTTCTGTTTTGGCTCGGAGTACACTGTGAGTGTTTATGCTTTAGCATCCTTGCATGTGTGCAAGTGACTGCCATGATAGCATGCTTGTCATGAGGCTAACTGCTCAAGTGTTTAACTGCATGAATGCCTATGGATGAAGGCTTCATTGCTTGAATTGGAACAATTCATCAAAATGTGCGTTTTAAACCCACTTGAGAGTGGCAAATCATGTTGTTTTCTAAGCCCACTCGAGGGTGGCAAATCCGCGTCTTAGCCTACTTGCGAGTAGCACTTTCAAACCATTTTCAAAAAAAACAAGCATGAGATGTTTTGTTCCAAGTTGAGTGATTTAGTCTATACTTGTATGTTGTGCGCATCACATAGTAAGCTAGCTAATAATCGGACAAGAACACATGTGTTTTCAAAACAACATATCATGTTAGTAGAGGCCGATCTTTGATCGGGCGAGTGGGGGTGCTCATTTCAGGACCTTCCCCTCTCGTACCCAAGTTCCCGAGCCGAGGCAACTTTGGTGATGACGGACACGTGGCATTAGGCACGAGTCAGGGTTTCCTAAATTTCCCAAAACAAAACATTTAAGTGGCGACTCTGAAATTTGGCAAAGCAGTTCGTGTTTGGCGCTTTTTGATTAAAATCGATTTTCCAAAACGATTTGTCGGATTTGGACTCTTTGGTAATTTATCAGTCTTGCATTGCACTTTGTGAGATTAGATTCAGAATCGTGACAGGAGTCCGAACTGTAGTAGCTAAGAACTACAATTCGCTCCCTCGCGTGCAGAGCGGAGTTCAGGCGGTCTACACTATCTGAAATATATATTAGTGTAAAAGTTAGTTTTAAATTAATCCAATTCAATCACTAACAAAGACATTATTAAGAATAATAATTCTGTGGGTGTTCAATATTTGTTGTTTATAAATTATTTTAATTAGGATTCAATATGATAATTATTGTTACTAAATACCTTAGTTAAAAATCTTAGTGTATCAATTTTAAGAAACCCACACAAATACACAAAAAAAAAGAAAAAAAGAAATAAAGAAAGAAAAGAAGAATCAAACCTTGCAGATTTTTGGTGGCAACTTTCCACATGTTGGATTGCATGTTATTATAGGGAAGGAGAGCCCATTACACTCTTGGAATTGAGAGAAAGTGAACTCATAGAATGAAGAGAGAATGATAAGAGAGAGAGAGAGAGAGAGAGGGAGAGAGAGAGAGAGAGAGAGAGGGGGGGAAGCTCAGCAAGCATTGTATATCTCTATATATATATATGCATGCAAGCATTCGGTGAAGAAAGGAAAAAAAAAAAAAAAATCTGTGGAGCAGCTAAGTTGAGTAGAAGATGAAGAAGAGTGGGAAATTAAGGAAGCTAAAATTTTCCATCGTTTCATCATTCTATTATTAAGTAAGAAAACCCTCTCAATCCTCTCATTTTTTTAATTGTTGAAATTTTCAGATTATATTCATATGATAAAATGACTAATTTATATATAGAAATTTACATATATGTAAATTTTGTTATGTGTATATCAAATATTTGAAGATATTAATAGTCTCAAAGTCATGGTATTATTACGGAAATAGGCTTGCATGTGTAGTTTATACCATTAAAGAGAGGATTGAAGAATTTATTTGGTCCTTGAATCTGTCAGAAAATTTGTACGAATTTTTAGACAATTTTATAATCAAAATTTGAAGATTCTTTCTTCTACAAAGTTGTTTATAATGATGTGTACTTCATCCATGAATTTGTTCAACAATTATGGAGTTTTGTTACGAATTTATACAGATTTTTAGTCAAATCTGGAGCTATAGGCAGATTTTACTATGTGTTTGAAAAATCATTAAAAATTTTATATTAAACCAAATCTGGTAATTTCTAAACGAAAAATGAAATTTGAGAAGTCTAGTTTCATAATAAAATTTTTAGATTATGGAATTGATTTATAAATTTAAGTATGGAATTAATTTAAGAAAATGTGATAAATCTGTGTCATAAATATTCTTGGAATTTTTCAGAATTAGTTATAATTTATTTTTGGAAAATGCTTTCTGAAAAATGACCATAACACGTTTATAGAGTATTCTGTAGATTTATATGAATTTTAGAGTTGTATAAGTAATTTATTTATAATTTTAATTACGAGTTATGCATTCTGAAAATTCTGGCAGATTAAAGAGGAATAAAAAATTATCTCTTCAATTGTTTATTTGGATAAAAAAATTTTAATATTGTGCTAGTGTAATCTCTTAGATTAAAAATCCATGCATGTGTGTAATTATGATTTATTAGTATCTAAATTATTATTTCATACTATGGTTTAAATAAATTATTTATTTAAATTTTGGTACATTTGTTTACTATTGCGTGACATGTGTAATATTTTATGTTGGGAATTTTAATGAGTTGGTATAACATTATTGGTAATTAAATGTTGAATTATTGTGAATATCTCAACAAGTAAAGAAACATGAAATTTAACCAATGATATATTAAAATTTAAAAGTGATGGGGTAAGCCCAGTTTAGAATCTTGCGCAAGTGAGTTGCAAACCCTAACATGGCACGTGAAGGTATTTCGGCTCTTATTGGTGTAGGCGATATAAGGTTGGTGGTGCGGGTGTCACAACATAGACCGTTCCCTTAGGGCAGACCATGATGTCACGACTCGGGTATGTAACCCTAGTGCGTGGGCATCATTGGTAGTTACAGTAAGTAACATTTGAACATTTGACCAAGGGGGAGTCAGAATTGCCCGTGGCCATTTGTAGACACCCCATTTTTGACCGTCCTCAAGACTTGGACGTCACCGATTGAACACCCGGTGATCATCCTTGTTTGTGTTCATTTGGGGTTCCCGGAGGTCTCAGCTACGTGCCTTGCCTCAGGACCCCCGAATTCGACTGTTTTGTGTCTGGTTTTGCACCAAACGCTTGTGCTTTGCCTTGGAGGGGCAGGGAATACCTTGTGAGGCATCCCCACACATCACCGGCCGTGGCTAGAGGCCACCGGCCAGGGTTTTATGCCATCGGCAATGTATGTTGCCGGTCGGCATTCTTTGTTGCCGGTCGACAGTAAATTTTGTCAAAATGACATCTTTGGCCGGCCGACTACTATGCATTTGCTTTTGCAAATATTTTAGCACAGCTGTCTTGCATTTGCTTCCCCTCCATACACGTGTATGGAGGGATGGCCCTCTTGTTAGCTTACCTTGTAAGCTTTACAAGATTGGCTCCTCTATAAGAGGAGGCCTTCTCTCCCTTGTCCTAGGGTTAGAGAAGTTAGAAAAGAGAGTGAGAGGACTCTGGTTTTAGGGTTTAAGTTAGTGTATCTAACCTATATCTATACCTCTCCCTTTCTTGCCATTGTGTGTGTTTTAGGCTTAGTTTTGTGCATAAACACCTACCATCACACCATCTTCTTGGAACTGAGGTTTCTTTAGGCTTGTTTTTGGAGCTTTGAAGCTGGTTTGGAGCTCAAGGGGCTGCTGGTCCACTATCTTTGAAGGTGGTCTACAAGGGTAAGACACTAGCCCTTTTTACCCCACTTTTGCATTGTATTTTTGACCATCTTAGAACTATTTTCAAGCTTAGTGTTTAATACATAAAAGTTCTATTTTTAAGGCCTCTAAATAGTTTGTTAAGAGTGCTTTAAGCTTTGAGGAAGTTTGACCCCTCTAAAGGCTTGTTTGGCCCTTGTTTTGTGCCATTTTGTGTAAGCTCCGGGACCCTAGTGTTTGGACCTCCTCACCACTGAAATCTTGAGGGATTTCAGAGGTGAGGATGGTGCCTTGAGGTCCTAAGAAGGAGAGGGCCACCCCCCTCTCCTTATTGTCCTTGAAAAGGACCATTTTTGCCTCTTGAGGGAGCATCATGTTCAAGTGTGTGTTGACCATGTCCTAACTATTTTTTATGCTTATTTTGTCATGAAATAACATTGTTGTATGTTGGTTTTGGTACACCATGCATGCCTTGCATATATGCCTTGTGATGCCATTTTACCGCCTTAGCATGCCTTAGGTTGTAAACCCTTATTCAAGCATGTTTTAGGCTTAGCCTTGTGAAGGTTTTGTGTTTGTTTTGCCATGTTTAAGGTCTGCCCTTAGTTGTTTGGGTCAACTTTAGCATGCATTGCATGGCCTCTTTGCATTTTGGCTTGTTAGCCTTAAGTGTGTGAGTGTGTAGCATGCCTTGCTTGTATCATCTCAGTGGTTTGGAACCATTTAACATGCTATTTCAGTCCACTTAACATGCTCACATGCTTGCCTTGGATGCCTCTTTGATGCTTTGAAAGCTTGTGTTGTATGCTCCATGTTTTGGCCATTGTGCATGCTCTTGAATTCGAGCCACTTAGATGCCATCTAGGGGGCTCCCTTTGCATGGTCTAGGTCTGCCTTGGACCTGTTTTACGCCTTCTTGGCCTTGTGAGGCTTGGTTGGCTTAGCCATGGTTTAAGTCTCCTTGACTTGCTTCAAATACTTGGGCCATTTGTTACATGCTTAGCCTATCTTGTTTGCTTGGTTTGGCACCATGTTCTTGCGTGATTTTCAGAGCTTAATGCATGCCATATGTCCATGATTATTCCCTTTTAAGTGTCCTTAAAAGATGTCCTTTGATGCTTAAGTGTTTAAGCCTTGACATGTGCATGTATGTATGTGTGTTTGGTCTCACCTCTTGAGCTTGTGGCCACTGTTTTAGGCCTATTTAGAGTTGCCTAAATCATGTTTAAGCCCATCCCTTTGTTGGTTGCATATGCTCCTTGAGTGTTATAGCATATTGGTAAGTTGTTGCATGTTAATACTTGTATGACTGAATGAAGTCACATGCTTGTTTGCATGCTTGGACGTCCACATTGCATCTTGCGTGCTTGTTGGTTTACATTGAGGTTTCATGCCTTGCATGCTTATTAGCTTGTATGCTCATTTGCATTGGCATGATTGCATACTAGATAACATGCTTAGGATTGCATCACATAAGCACGCATGCTAGACCTCTTGAGATGAGTGTGATAGAGGTTGGGCCTCCTTGTGTGTTTATTTGGATTGCATTCATTTGAAATTGAAGTTGCACACTTGATTCTTTGGGCCGTCATGCATGGAAATGCGTGATTGGTGGTTCGAGAATCGAGGCACATCCTTCTTTGAGTCATAAACATGATAAGGGGTGTGATAGGTGCATATATTCCTTGAAATGCATTGCCATGCTATGCCTTGTCCTCTGCTGCTATAAGTTGCAGGTTCAGCAGGCATTTTTGGCCGACCAGCAACGTATAGTGCCGACCGGCCGTCCATCAGTGGCCGATAATTAAATCAGCAGCCGATGATCATATTTGGTGACCGGTGGAAATCCTCCTCAGCCGGTGGTGATCCCTAGTGTTCAGAGAAGCATCTCTGAGACTTTGGTAGTCTTCAGAGGGGCAGAGCAAGGAAAACAGAGGCAGACTATGCATGGCAGTGGCTTTCCGAGCGAAACCGAGCATGCGTTGCATCGAGCCATCTCCCCGAGGCTGCTATTTATTGCTTTCTTAGACTAATTGATTTGCTTAATTAGTTTAGTTTGGTCTGTAATAATTAATTAGCTAGGATAGTTAATTCATTATTCGAATTGTATTATTATTTGGTCCCTCCGAGCGAGGGTCAATCTGTAATAAGTGTGGGTGTGTGTGTGCATGTCTTCCAACCCCCACCTCTTTCTCCCTTTTACTTACCTGTTTTGATGGTTAGTATTAGGACATGTTTATTTTAGCATACCTTATGCTATGCATGCGTGCATCCATTCATTTGTCTTGCATGCACCGGACTCGGCGCATCATGCTAACTGCATTAGTATTTCAAATCTAACTTGAATACGTGCATCAAATGATTGTATTCCACATGCCATTTTAGGGTTAGCCGAGCCTATCGTAATGACATTTTGTATGCGATGCATTAGCCACTTAACATGGACTAGGATCACGCATGTTTACTAACTAGTTTATTGTTTTGGCACGGAGTACGATGTAAGTATTTTCATGCTTTAGCATATCGCATGCGTATGAATGTTAACATGATAACATGCTTACCATGTGGCTAATTGCTTATGTGAGATAAATTGTTTGATTGCCTGTGGGTGAAGGTTGGATTGTCTGGGTTGGAAAAACTCGTTGAAATTCGTATTTTAGCCTACTTGCGAGTAGCAACTCCCAAAGAATTTTTTTAAGACAAGCGGATATGCAATGCTTATTTCCAAATTAGGCAATTTAGTCTATACTTGTTTGCTGTGCGCATAACATAGTAATTCTAGGCTAATAACCGGAATAAGAACACATAACGTTTTCAAAAACGGATATCACGGTTAGTAGAGGCCGATCTTCAGATCGGACGAGAGGGGGTGCTCATTGCTGACCTTCCCCAATCGTACCCAAGTTCCCGAACCGAGGCAACTTTGGTGATGACGGACACGTGGCCTTTGGCACCGAGTCAGGGTTTCCTAAATTCCCCATTAAAAAATATTTAGGTGGCGACTCTGTATCTGGCAAAGCAGTCCATGTTTGGCACTTCTTTTCAAAAATCTGTTTTCTCAAAACGGTTTGCCGGATTTGGACTCTTTGGTTCAGATTAAGAACCGTGACAAAAATCGAGTCCGAACTGTAGCGTGTAACCCGTGAGTTCCCTCGCGAGACGTGTTACACCATTGCTTAGCGGTTGAGTGGAAATAGTGCTTCGCGGGGAGTTACTTAAATTTATCTGATAAACTAAATCTATGAAAATTTAAAAAGAAAGGTAGGCATATTTCTTATGATGAAATACTGATTCCGTTTGCTATATTTTTTTTATTTGATTTATTATTATCTATTGTTATTATTTCAACTGATAACATTCATTTTTTTTTTTGCTTACTAAATGTTACTTGTTATTCTGTTACTACACATTATTCATAAATTGTGATTATTATTATCGGAGTGGGTATTTTCGGGTTGTAGTATCTTATTGAGCTCATCGCTCATTGGCATTCTCGTTGCTCTGACGTTTTATGCCAGGTACCGAAGAAACTGAAGGAAACACCGAGGCCTTGCAAGGTGACACTCAGCATTGGTTAGCTTGAAGAGTGCCCAAGATCCATGAATCATTTTTCTAAGTTTCAATTTTTTATTTTTTATTTTTTTTATTTTTTTTATTTTTTTAATGTTATATTCGTGTTGTTTTTATGTACTAAGACTAAATTTTAAGTTTTTATTGGAGTTGTAATTGAAGAACTTTTAATTTCTGGATTGTCAATTAATGCTAGTAATATTGGTGACAACATTGATGAGGGGTTGGTCATTAACAAAATTAATTTTAAGTTCTAAATCTTATTATGATGTCCTCAAATCTTAGGGCGTCACAACATGGTATCAGAGCTTAGGTCTAGAAACCCTTGAGACCTTGGGTAGACTTAAGCACACGTCTCTTACTGTGCTTCAATTAAAAACATTTTATGATCTAAAGCCTTACCAAAAGTATAATAGTGTCATATTTCCTCTGTAGGATGTCGAGCCCACCACACAACGACGACTGGCTCTCGGACCCAGAAGAGGAGCCATTACTAAGCGATCCACAGATATAGGCGAAGATTTCCGAGTCTGAACTAGAGGAGGAGGATCCGAAAGAACAAATGATGGAAGAAATGGACAAGGAGGATGATGTGGAAATAAATTTTGTCGAACCTTTAGCTGTCCTTCCCCCTGAAGAGTCTGAATGAGAAGAGAGTGAAGTGGAGTCGGACCCCATCTCCTCCATAGAATATGCCTTCGAAGAAGACGAGGCAGACTCGGGGAAATGTGGTGCAGCGGGTGGCATTCCCAGTTGGACTTAGGGTGTATGTTAGGCTACAACCGATAATACCTTGCGAGTGGAAGCATCGAATGGAGGATGACAAATACGTGGGACCTGTAAGAGTTGTCCGGGAATTTACTGGGATCATGTACGAGGTCGACCCTTTACTACCAGCCTTGGCCGACAATTACACCAACCTCCTCCACCAGCAGGATATTTTCTTTGTAGCCCGACCGGCCGGAAAGATCATCCCTACGGATGGGACGATGAACTTCCACGACCCACTCACTTACGAAGAGGTCCCTGTGAGGATTCTGAGCCAGCGCGTGGGATGGGAAGGGCCTAGGTTATTAGTCCATTGGAGGTGCTACAAACTTTATGATGAGAGCTGGGAGTATGCCTGGCAGGTGCATCAACATTATCCGTGGCTCTTCAATTAAGAGGGATAGGAGATGAGTAGGCTAGGTTGCTTAACAATTTTGTTGCGATTTCATTGTAAAGGCCTAGTCTTACAGTTATTAGTAATGGGGTGAGAGAATCCCCTCGGTTATGTAGTAGAATGAAATTTTTCTCTCTTTCTTCCTTTTATGAATGTACTGATCTTTTATTATCATTAATGAAATCCTAGTATTTAAAAGTTTGTATGTTCGACTATTTTACTTGCAGTTTATCAAAAATAAAAAAAATAATAATAATAAATAAATAAATAAATAAATGGTGTAACAATAATATCCTTTGTACAGAAAATGGCAGGAAGAACTAGAGCAAATGGATCCAATGACAACAACAACGACAACAACAATAGTGACATCATGAATTTCGTTCGGGCAATTACTAATGAACTAAGAAAGCAACCCAGGCATGAAAACAACAAAGCAAAATTAATAGCGAAATTTCAAAAACTCAAGCCCCAAAATTTTTTTGAAGAACCCAATCCCTACGTGGCTGAGGCATGGATAAGGCAAGTGAAGAAAATATTGGTGACGCTAGAGATTCAGAACGAGCAGGACCAAGTGTCCCTCGCTTCATTTCTCTTCGACGGAGAGGCCGATTTCTGGTGGACAATGATTAAGGAAAGCCGTCAGGTGGCAGACCTCCCATGGAGACAGTTCGAGGAATTGTTTATGGAAAAGTACTTCTCAAACTCAGTAAGGCAGGAGATGATCCAAGAATTTCTCCAACTGAAACAAAGTGGCATGACTGTGACACAATATGCCAATTGATTTGAGGCCATTTCTTGCCATGCCACAGCTATAGTGGCAAATGAAACAAATAAGGTAAAGCACTTTGAGTGGGGACTCGACTCGGGGATCCGAGACAAGCTAGTTATAGTGCAGCTACCTACTTATGCATAGGTAGTAGATAGGGCTCTTACCTTAGAGAGAGAAAAGATGGACACTGCAAGGACCCAAGGTCAGCAGTTTAGAGCCAACCAACCAAGAAGTTGAGGACCCTCAAGGAACAACAAGACCCCTGCTGCCTTGGGACCTTATGCTAGGGGGCCACACCAACAACAAGGGTATAATCCTGAATAGCGTAATAGGGAAGGGGCTAGAAGGTGCTACGAATGTGGCGAAGAAGGGCACTTCAGGAACAACTGCCCCCAAAGGTCAGGCTACTACATCAATCAAGGAGGAGCCACTCAACGAAACAAATGTGCGCCAACTCAGGGAACATGAGCTATGCAAAATTCTCAATCCGGCAGAGGCCAACCACCAGCTAATCGGAATATGGGACAATTGAGGACTCAGCAACCAGGAGATGCCAATGCAAGGAAACCCTGGGTGCCAAATCAGGGTGCCACCGGGAGAGTTTTTGCACTCCAAGAAGGAAAAGACAATGGAAATCCTTTAGTGATTCAAGGTATACTCATCCTTATGAACTCTTGCGTACAAGTCTTGTTTGATTTTGGAGCATCACACTCTTTCATATATGCTTCATGTGTTGCAACTTTGGGATTAGAGCCTAAACGATTAGAAACACCTATGAGTGTAGCTTCACCGCTAGGAGGTCAAACTCGAGTAGATCTCGTATGCAAATCATGTGAACTAGGAGTCTCTAGTTTACGTTTAACTTGCGATTTACGAGTCATGGAAATGTCAGACTTTGACGTTATCCTAGGAATGGACTGGTTATCAGCCCATAGAGCCACCGTTGATTGCTATCGGAAGACGGTGTCTGCTTACTCTCAAGATGGAATGTGATTCCAATTTAAGGGGGATAGACAAGATTCTCTATCACTGACACTTGGAAATTCAAAGTGGCACGATCACCTAGTTGGGTGGCTAGCCAGCTTAGTTCTGGAAGATAAAGATCGTATGGAACTAGGGCTACCTCGTGTGGTGTGTAAGTATGCTAATGTGTTCCCAGAGGAATTACCAGGACTACCCCCCAAAGCGAGAAGTAGACTTTACCATTGAACTACAACCTGGTACATCACCGATCTCAATGGCACCACATCGTATGGCACCAGCTGAATTGAGAGAGCTAAAGACACATTTGCAAGAATTATTGGACAAGGAATTTATAAGGCCAAGCACGTCCCCGTGGGGAGCACCGGTCTTATTTGCTAAAAAGAAAGATGGGACACTTAGGTTGTGCATTGATTACTGACAACTCAATAGAGTCACCATTAAGAATCGGTATCCACTACCTAGGATTGATGACCTTTTCGATCAGCTTAGAGGAGTAAAGTATTTCTCAAAGATAGGCCTCAGGTCTGGGTATCACCAATTACGTGTTCGGGAAGAAGATATTCTTAAGACTGTGTTTCGAACCCGTTACGGCCACTATGAATTCGTAGTGATGCCATTCAGCCTAACCAATGCACCAGGCGTGTTCATGAGCTTAATGAACAAAATATTCACGCCTTACTTAGATCAATTTGTGGTAGTTTTCATAGATGATATTTTGGTGTACTCCAAGTCTGAAGGAGACCATGAACAACATTTGAGAATGGTACTTCAAACTTTGAGAGAGAACCAATTGTATGCTAAGGCTAGTAAATGTGAGTTCTGGATGGAGAAAAGTTTTTGGGTCATCTGGTATCTGAAAAGGAATATCAGTAGACCCAACTAAAGTAGAAGCAGTGACAAAATGGAAGCAACCTAAGAACACATTCAAGATTCGTAGTCTCTTAGGGTTGGCCGGTTACTATCGAAGATTCATTTAAGACTTCTCAAAATTGGCCAAACCAATGACACATTTGACTCAAAAGGGGGTCAAGTTTGAATGGAACGAGTCTTGTGAAAATTCATTCCAAGAACTCAAGAAAAGGTTGATGAGTGCCCCTATTCTCATAGTGCCAGAACGTGACGTTGGGTGCCCCTATTCTCATAGTGCCAGACCTTCTTTGGAAGCAAGGTGGTGGCATGTAGATCAAGGCAATTAAAGAACCATGAGAAGAATTATCCCACCCATGACTTGGAGTTAGCAGCTATAGTTCACGCACTCAAAATTTGAAGACACTACCTGTATGGTGAAAAGTTAGAGATATTCACCGATCACAAAAGCTTGAAGTATCTGTTCACCCAAAAGGATCTAAACATGCGTCAGAGACGTTGGATGGAGTATCTTGAGGATTATCAATTTACCCTTTCCTATCATCCCGACAAGGCTAATGTAGTGGCAGATGCGCTAAGTCGCAAGAATAGAGGGATTGTTGCTAGTTTAGCACTTAGAGAATGGAATATGGTTAGAACACTCAATGAATTTGGGGTACAAATAGGGGTTCAAGACGAAAAGGCTTACCTTGGTGCTCAGATTGCTACGCCTAAAATTTTGAGCGAGATATTGAAATCACAAAAGTACGATCAGGAGGTAGCATTCATCAAGGCACAAATGGAATCTAGTGAAGCCATGCCTGGTTGGGAAATTCACACTGATGGGAGTTTGAAATATCAAGGTCGAATGTTCGTGCCAAGCGACAACTCACTAAGGGAAAAGGTACTCAAGGAATTCCACCATTCAGTATTCCCAGTACATCTGGGAGGTACTAAGATGCACCAAGACTTAAATATTGGTGGGGCAGAATAAAAAGGGATGTAACAAAGTTTGTGTCTTAGTGCCTGACATGTCAACAAGTAAAGGCTGAACATCAAAGACCGGCAGGAACACTTCAACCCTTACCGATTCCGGACTGGAAATGGGAACACATAACCATGGATTTCGTGACGGGTTTGCCTCGGTCACCACAGGGACATGACGGCGTGTGGGTGGTGGTAGACCGATTAACTAAGACAGCCCGATTCTTACCTGCCGAGTCATTAGATACGTTGGATTCACTTAGTAGCTTGTTCATCAAAGAAGTGATCAGATTACACGGAGTACCGGTTAGCATCGTGTCTGATCGTGATCCTTGATTCACTTCTCAATTTTGGCAGAGCTTGCAGAAGGCAATGGGAACGAACCTATGCTTTAGCACGGCATTTCACCCATAAACCGATGGGCAATCTGAAGGGATGATACAAACCTTGGAGGATATGCTTCGAGCTTGCGTTATGGATTTTAAGGGAAGTTGGGAGAAACACATACCTCTTGTTGAGTTCGCTTACAACAATAGTTTCCAGGCCAGTATTGGAATGGCACCGTATGAAGCACTTTATGGGCGACCTTGTCGGTCACTAGTCTGTTGGACTGAAGTAGGGAAAGTAACCTTGTTAGGACTAGACTTGGTTCGGGAGACCACTGAAAAGATAAAACTGATCAAACGACAGCTAACCACATCCCAAAGTCGACAAAAGAGCTATGCGGATCAAAGGAGACGACCCTTAACATTTGAAGTAGGGGATCGTGCTTTTCTCAAAGTTCGACCTCGTCGAGGTGCTACATGATTTGGGAAGAAAGGAAAACTTGCACCTCGATATGTGGGACCCTTCGAAATTCTGAGCAAAGTAGGAGAAGTGGCGTATCGTTTGGCTCTACCACCTCAACTGGCTAGAGTACATAATGTTTTCCACATCTCTATGCTACGAAAATACGAGCGACACCCTTCTCACATTATCAATTGGGAGGAAATTAATCTTGATGAAGATGTGACATTTGAAGAGAAGCCTGTCAAAATTTTAGATTGTCGCGAGAAGGAATTACGAGGAAAAACCATACCATTGGTTCGAGTTCTTTGGAGACATCATGGGACAGAAGAGTCAACGTGGGAACGAGAAGATATGATATGCGCCAACTACCCTCAGCTTTTCGAGTCTAAAGGTACGAATTAATTTCGAGGACGAATTTTTTTTTTAGGAGGGTAGATTGTGAAAACCCACATTTAATTATTCTTAAAAGAAAATAAATAAATAAATAAATTAATTAATTAATTTTATCCAGAGTCTATCTGAAATATATATTAATGTAAAAGTTAGTTTTAAATTAACCCAATTCAATCACTAACAAAGACATTATTAAGAATAACAATTTTGTGGGTGTTCAATATTTGTTGTTTATAAATTATTTTAATTAGGATTCAATATGATAATTATTGGTACTAAATACCTTAGTTAAAAATCTTAGTGTATCAATTTTAAGAAACCCACACAAATACACAAAAAAGAAAAAAAAGAAAAAAGAAAAAAAAAAGAATCAAACCTTACAGATTTTTGGTGGCAACTTTCCACATGTTGGATTGCATGTTATTATAGGGAAGGAGAGCCCATTATACTCTTGGAATTGAGAGAAAGTGAACTCATAGAATGAAGAGAGAGAGAGAGAGAGAGAGAGAGAGAGGGGCTCAGCAAGCATTGTATATAGATATGCATGTAAGCATTCGGTGAAGAAAGGAAAAAAAAAAAAAAAAAAAAAATCTGTGAAGCAGCTAAGTTGAGTAGAAGATGAAGAAGAGTGAGAGATTAAGGAAGCTAAAATTTGCCACTATTTCTTCATTCTATTATTAAGTAAGAAAACCCTCTCAACCCTCTCATTTTTTTAATTGTTGAAATTTTCAGATTATATTCATATGATAAAATGACTAATTTATAGATAGAAAATTTTGTATATATGTATGTAAATTTTGTGATGTGTATATCAAATATTTGAAGATATTAATAGTCTCAAAGTCATGGTAATATTATGGAAATAGGCTTACATGTGTAGTTTATACCATTAACGAGAGGATTGAAGAATTTATTTGGTCCTTGAATCTGCCAGAAAATGTGTACGAATTTTTTGACAATTTATACTCAAAATTTTAAGATGATTTATTCTACAAAGTTGTTTATAACGATGTTTACTTCATCCACGAATTTTTTCAAAAATT
This sequence comes from Camellia granthamiana, assembly GCA_036172215.1. NCBI lineage: Eukaryota > Viridiplantae > Streptophyta > Magnoliopsida > Ericales > Theaceae > Camellia > Camellia granthamiana. The sequence goes on along the minus strand of CM069913.1, from coordinate 75,319,538 downwards.
ATGGAGTTTGTTTACTAATTTATACATATTTTTAATCAAATCTGGAGCTATAGGCAGATTTTACTATGTGTTTGAAAAATCATTAAAAGTTTTATATTAAACCAAATCTGGTAATTTCTAAGCAAAAAATAAAATTTGAGAAGTCTAGTTTCATAATAAATTTTTAGATTATGGAATTGATTTATAAATTTAAGTATGGAATTAATTTAAGAAAATGTGATAAATCTGTGTCATAAATTTTCTTGGAATTTTTCAGAATTATTTATAATTTATTTTTGGAAAATGATTTTTGAAAAATGACCATAACATGTTTATTGAGTATTCTGTAGATTTATATGAATTTTAGAGTTGTATAAGTAATTTATTTATAATTTTAATTACAAGTTATGCATTCTGAAAATTCTGGCAGATTCAAGAGGAATCAAAAATTATCTCTTCAATTGTTTATTTGGACAAAAAAATTTGATATTGTGCTAGTCTAATCTTGTAGATTAAAAATCAATGCATGTGCGTAATTCTGATTATCTAAATTATTATTTCATACTATGGTTTAAATAAATTGTTTATTTAAATTTTGGTACATTTGTTTACTATTGTGTGACATGTGTAATATTTTATGTTGGGCATTTTAATGAGTTGGTATAACATTATTGGTAATTAAATGTTGAATTATTGTGAATATCTCAACAAGTAAAGAAACACGAAATTTAACCAATGATGCATTAAAATTTAAAAGTAATGGGGTGAGCCCGGTTTAGAATCTTGCGCAAGTGAGTTGCGAATCCTAACATGGCACAGGGAGGTATTTCGGCTTTTATCGGTGTAGGCGATATAAGGTTGGTGGTGCAGGTATCACAACATAGACCGTTCCCTTGGGGCAGACCGTGATGTTACGACTCGGGTATGTAACCTTGGTGCGTGGACATCATTGATAGTTACAATAAGTAACATTTGAACATTTGACCAAAGGAGAGTCAGAATTGCCCGTGGCCATTACTTAGCGGTTGAGTGGAAATAGTGCTTCGCGGGGAGTTACTTAAATTTATTTGATAAACTAAATCTATGACAATTTAAAAAGAAAGGTAGACATATTCCTTACGATGAAATATTGATTCCGTCTGTTATATTTTTTTTAATTGATTTATTATTATCTATTGTTATTATTTCAACTGATAACATTCCTTTTTTTTTGCTTACTAAATGTTACTTGTTATTCTGTTACTACACATTATTCATAAATTGTGAGTATTATTATCGGAGTGGGTATTTTCGGGTTGTAGTATCTTATTGAGCTCGTCGCTCATTGGCATTCCTGTTGCCCTGGCGTTTTATGCCAGGTACCGAAGAAACCGAAGGAAATACCGAGACCTTGCAAGGCGACACTCAGCCTTGGTTAGCTTGAAGAGTGTCCAAGATCCATGAACCATTTTTCTAAGTTTCTAGTTTTTTTTTGTTTTTTTATTGTTATATTCGTGTTGTTTTTATGTACTAAGACTAAGTTTTAAGTTTTTATTGGAGTTGTAATTTAAGAACTTTTAATTTCTGGGTTGTTAATTAATGCTAGTAATATTGGTGACAACATTGATGAGGGTTTAGTTATTAACAAAATTGATTTTAAGTTCTAAATCTTATTATGATGTCCTCAAATCTTGGGGCATCACAGATTATGTGTATATAATACACTCGGATTATCTGTGCTTGTTGAAAATTATGCTTGCGTTGAGAATAAAAAGGTACCATTACCTTCAAGTTAGCACTTAGAGAATTGGTTGCACTGAGAATGTGGGGTGCTAGTACCTTTCAGCTAGCACCTGGAGAACTTGACAGAGGTGTCATTACCTTCCAGCTGGTGACTGGTAAATTGGCGTGAGTATTGGAAAGGTATATCATTGGCTTATCGTGCTTAAGGCATGTAGGGCGTTGTTGGGTTTCTCATTATTATCTCAATTCTCTTAATGTGCTTCATGCATAGTGATGATTAATTTGTGGAGGATGTCACTTGTCTTATATGGTTATGTGAGGAGTATTTTAAATGTATCGTCTTCATGTACATTTGAGATACTTCTATTCGGAAATTGAAATTTGGAATTAGGTGTGAGTTCAACAATTGGGAGAAGTAATTAGATTTTTTTCGTTGTTTTCAAATACCTATTATCGTTTGGAAAATGTAAAATAAAGAGGCAACAAGAAGAAAGAAAAGTGAACGGTTTTGTGGTTGTTGGATAAATTGAAAGATTTTGAGGAAAGTACCTATGTAAGTATATTTTTATATATAAACCAGCACTTATGTATATGGGATGGCTTAAAACACTCATGATCATAGCTATCTGTATGTTGTTATTGCTTTGGATCATGTTGGGATCCTTACTGGACTTTATGTTCATCCCATGTTGCTAATCCTTTTTCAGGTGAATATCCAGAGGTGGTTCAAGATCGAGGATCTTCATATTTTTTTTTTTGGTTGGCCATGGGGCCTTTTAATTGCTAGCTGAATGTCGTTGTTGTAAAAAGGGTTGAACCCTTTCTCTTTTATGTAATGATGTAAGCTTGCAGGCAATTCACTGTAATTATGTCACATGTTGATTTATTCAATACACGACTGAGAAAATCTTCATTTGCTTATATTTACTAAGATATTGTACTTCTATCTGCTATCTCTGAAATTGTATCATAATAATTATTTGGTAATATTATCCGAGTAATTAAAAAGTAGGATGTGACAAATAAAATAAAATAAATGGAATGAGAGGGATAATTTCTCTAAATATGTATTTTTCATACGGAAAAAAATATTAAATACATATATGTATTGTTAAATTTTTATTCAAAGTCTAATTTCTCAAAATAATTATTTATAAAATTGGTGGTCTTTTTTTTTAAAAAAAAAAAAAAAAAAAAAAACATCTTTTATACTTTGTTTCGGAATTTTCAAAAAATTATTTTGTTTAATCTAGTATAAGGTTTAATGGTGATCAATTTAATAGCTGCTTCTTTTTTTTTATTATTTATTTTTATTTTTTTTTAAAGATAAGGTAATGTTTGATTATTCTATTATATATATGCTTGTTTTAACAATTTAGAATTTTTTTAAATATTGAATAGAATTTAATAATTTTGTTTAACATTATTAAAACAATGTATAAGTCTATATTAATTTTTTGTAAAATCTCAAAGGAAGTGATTGAAATTTACTATTTGAATATATAAGGGCAATTTAGAAATTTTTTACTCATAGTATATGACATCATGATGTCATCATATTATGTTAAACAAATTAACAGAAAATTAACGGTGGGAGAATCTTAACAATAGTTTCAAATGTAAGGGTGATTTCTACAATTATCGAAACTATAAGGAAGTTCCTATAATTCTCAGAAACCTCACAGGAGGTGAGCGTAATTTGCCCTTTTATTATTTAATAGGGCACCTCAAATTATTTCTCTAATCAAGTGGACATCTCCAGTAGAACCAAATTCACGTGTTGAACTAGTACTACTCTTGGGAAAATAATAATTATTATAAATTGTATTTTTATTATTTAATAGGATGTTCAAGCAATAAATCTAATTTTGAATTTTCTTTATCTAAAGGTCCCGACACCAAAACAGTATGTCCATAAAGACATCATTCTACGAAATGACTAAAATACCTATATATATTGTATAAACATTTGTTTCTAAACCAAACCCCCCCCTCTCTCTCTCTCTCTCTCTCTCGCTCTCTCTCTCTTCATCTTCCCAAACCAAACCCTAGCCTTCCACCACGGGTCGCTGTCTCAGCTCTGTCTGTCTGTCTCTCTCTCACCAAACCTTAGCCTACTCTACTGATTGCCACTACAACACTCCCTCTTCTTTTCTCCGTCTTTTTTCTCTTCTTCAGCTTTCCGAACCAAACCCTAGCCTACTCCACCATTGATCGTCGTCATAGCATGTGTATTTATATATATTGTTGTATGTATTTCAAATAGATCCACCACGGTCCTCTTCATCTTCTTTAGATTTGAGAGAGAAAGAGAGATAGATAGAGAGAGAGAGATCTCAACTGTGAGATCCACACCAGGGGTGATATGGCGGTGGATCGGTGGTGGCGTAGCTAGAGTAGATGTCGTAGCCATCATCGTCACGAGATCTCGCCGTTGGCTATAATCTCAATCTGTGTTGAAACAAAGCTATCCTTAGATTTACGTCACCCTAGGTGTCAAGACCCAAACCCGCTCCTATAGGTTTAGTGCCATAACCGGCCAGTAATCCTGTGATTACCAAATGCCTCTGAACAAATTAAACAAATAAGGGGCTAGCGGAAGCAAATACAAACATACAATGTCTATAGAGCTGTGTAGATTTGTCATCAAAATGTCAGCCTTACGTCACCACATTTACAGAAAGACTAAAAGTCATGTTTAAACTTAAACAAAAAAGGGAATCAAAAGTCTTAAACTTGCACACAAAACTTGAGCATTTCTTAGTTTGGGAACCTCCTCGAGAGGCACTGTGGTTGGCTAACCAAAATAAATCTCCAAGCAGCAGTTTAGGCCTGGTCACGCGCCTGATTTCCTACATACATAAATAATATAGTGAATAGGAGCCCAGTGAATAATAATAGAGTAAAGGGTTTAATGAATGATGTCTAAGACATATTCAAAAGTCAGAAACAAATTCTTATACATATTCAGATTCAGTGTTCGCAGATAATCATACGTGGTACATTTATTAGCGCTAACAGACAGATAGCTCATGATTACATAAGACGGTCATAGACTTATATATAGAGCAGATACAGATAGATTGAAACGATCCAAACCCGCCCCTATAGGTTTAGCGTCATGACCAGCTAGCAATCTTAGATTATCTACGGCCTCCATTAACAAAATCAATTGAATATAAATTATGGGGCTTAGCAGAAGCAATTTAAAACATTAAAATAATCCATTGAGTTGTGCGTATATGAAAAGGCTTCTCATTAAAGCGCTGCAACCATACTATATATATGTACACAAAAACAAAACTTTAAGACATTTGATCCATAACAAACTCCACAAGTTATACTTAAACAAAAAAACTCCTATAAAAAAACCAAAACAATTTACGAAGTGAAAGTTCATAACAAAAAGGGTTTAGGCTTGGCCTCCCTCGAGCTCATGCTGGCTCCTTCTCAGAAACTCTCCAAAAGGCTGATTTTGGGGTAGACTCCAAGGAAATCTCTATCCTTGATGCTCAACTACATAGACATATAAATAGTAAGCTAGGGCCTAGTGAGTAATAATAGAATAAAGGATTTAAAATGAATGAAGTTCAGTATCATTTCAAATGCAATTCATAATGATCTATATTTTCTCAACTTCAACAATCCATACAATGACAATTTACGCGGTATGCCCATGAGGCAACAATTGTTCAATATCAATGGACCGCAAGGGTCAATAAAATGGACCACGAGGGCCGATAACAATGGACCATGAAGGTCTAACATTAGAGATCTCTGTGTTTCAATTAATCCAATAGCCATGGTATTGTTTCCCATAGGCAAGGGCTTATAATCAATGGCCATGGTATTGTTTCCCCAGGCAAGGGCTTATAATCAATGGCCATGGTATTGTTTCCCAGAGGCAATAGCCTATAATCAATGGATGCCACAAATACAATTTCAAATGGAACTTCTTTCACTAAGGAAAAATAACATTTCAATAAACCATTCCATCAATGGTATATCGAATCCAAGAACAATAACAATTTCGAAAGTAGATATAACTTGAACATATCTTTATAAAGTTACTACTCACAGTGGGTTATGTTGTTATTAGGCCTCGGACGTCCACCTAAACAATACACATAACAAATACACAATTGAAGCACCATTTAATAACCATTTCACTTCAATTCAACTATTCTTATGTGTTTCTAACTCGTTCCATGATTATATGAGTTCAATTGGTGCCTAAGAGTACTTGAAATGATATGAGGATGCAAATCAAAATTTGCTGAAAATAGGGTCTTCGCTCGAGCACAACTTTGGTTTCTTGAGTGGTCTGCAAAACTCTGTAAAAGTAGTGGCTGCATGATTTTTAGGCTCGAGCTGACTCTCTGTCACTCGAGTGATGAGAAGTGCAAAACAGAGTTCGCTCGAGCGCAAGGTTTGCTGCTTGAGCCACCGTGTAATTTTCTACAAAACTTCTAGGAGGTTAATTTTTATTCTTGAGCGACACTTTCTTCGCTCGAGCAGACTGGTCGAATTCTGAAATTTTCAGAATTGCGTTTGAAGCTCAAACTTGCAACTCAATGGTTCAAACTTTGCACGGTTGGTATAGAAAACGTGGAAAAACATTATAAAACATGGAAACACAGTTAATTTGAAACCAATTGCTCAAAACCATGGTAAATTCTCAAACCAAAACTTCAACTTCAAGTTATAAGCCATGTTTGACTCAAATTGAGTCTATATCTCTTTAAAACATGATCAAATGATATGAGAAGTATGAAAACATGAAAGACTCTTCAAGTTGAGGTGTAAAAGTGCCATGCATATAAGAATTTCATGAATGTACATAATTCAACCCAATTCTTCCAATTCAAGCTAATTCATGCCTTTATTGTGCAATTTTTTTTTAGGTGAATAAGACATAAATAAAACAGAAGAATGAACAAGATTACAAGGGGCATGCCCCAGGCCCTACAGAGCTATACAAGATAGAAAGCAAAGCTAACAGCCAAGAAAGCATAACTAAATATACCAGGCGCAAAATGTTCAAAAACTATATCAAAGAGAAATAGCGATTGAACAACAACGGAAAGATAACTAAAATCTAAAACTAAAACAAAGAAAAAGCTATGAGTAACCCATCCAAAATGCCAAACTCCAATAATGAGATAGCCATCCAAAAAATCACCAACATTCTGAACCAGCATAAACTTGTAGCACAACCCATGCGGAATGTAACAGCATTCCTAACATACGCTAGAAGATGAACCAGCACACTGATGTGTACGTCCAGCATAATATCTATGAGTAACAAAACAAAGTCTCTAGTACATCCCACTAGAGTAGGCAAAAAGAGTATGTAAGTATAGAAAGTAGACCAAATGAAAATAAAAGACAGCTTTTGAACATTCCGGAACATTCGGAAGGCACATTCAACAGCCATAGCCATAGACCATTTCCTCCCTCTTGTCAACTTAAAATTTTCCAACGGCAGCTTAAAGTAGCAGTCCCTGGTAGAACAAAGATGCCATGCAGAACCTAGATAATATAAAAGGACCTGCCAAGAAAGCATAAAGAGATAGAAACCATTATCAGTGGGATACAGAAAACCTAAGAGAATGTTTGCTATAAACACATTATTTGAGCTCACAACACTCAACCCACAATATAGGACCTCACCACACTCGGAAATTGCTTTCTTAACCTGCACATAAAAAGATACTATATATGATGTTAAGCTTGTAAAACATATAGAAGCTAAATTCACTCAACCCACAAGACCAATCTGCCGACTTGTATAAGGAAATAATGACTATATATCTCACCACACTCAACCCACATATCAAAACAAGTTCCATGAGAACACACCTACACAGGTAACAAATAATTAGGAAGACACTCATTATCATGCTCACAATCACTGAACTCACTCTTTACTGAACTTACATCACTCAGCAGCCCTCACAATACTGCAAAGATGGGGCTTCAGAATGGAATTAGGAAGGTTCCATTGAGAGAGGAACCAATCATCACCTGTTGCAATAGGAATGTTGCTAACAGATAGCATCCTATTTCTCACCATTAGCACAATAGAATTAATAATAATCTCTGCAGGTTTGCATTGTTTGTTAAAAATTCTATTATTCCTTTCAATCCATACATGGTATACAGTGCAGAGGAAGGAGAGTCTAGTGATGCTTGATTTCAAAGACTTTCCTTTACTTTCGCTGTTGACAACAGTAACAATCTCAGACCAAGGCTTATCATTCCAATGAACATTACATTTTCCTTGAATTGCATGCTAGATTCTGTGTGTGAAAGTGCATTCAAAGAACAAATGTGAATGACTCTCATTATGATTAAGACAAAAAGGACACAGAGGACTAGATGAAATACCAAACAATTGGAGTCTATCACTAGTATTCAACCTACCATAGATAGCCATCTAAACAACAAAACTGACTTTGGGAATCATGTGAGGGCCCCAAATCAAGTTGTACCAAGGAACAATGGCCTGCTTATACCTCCACAAATTCCATGCAGATTTGATGGTGAAAATACCATCAGGATTTAATGACCAAAAGGGTTTATCCAATTCCAATGGATTAGGAAGACAATTGTCAGGAGTTTGGGATGTTAATTCCCTAAGATCCCAAGAGTTAAGGAAAGGCCACTTCCAAGAATTCCCTTCAATAATCTGACTAACTTTGGAGTCCCCATTTAAACCAGAGTCATACATGATTCTGTCACCATATCTGTCCCAGAGAGGGCCCAAATGATGCCAGTTATCATACCACAAGAATGTATTCTGACCATTACCAATTTTATATCTGATAAGAGGGTAAATTACAGGCCTAATCTGTAACAAAAAAAAAAAAATTACAGGCCTAAGAGAGAGGATTTTCCTCCAAACCCAAGAAGGGTCACTAGGAGTTTTGATTTTCCAGAAACATTTTCCTTTAAGAAGATAAGAATTGACCCTTTGACACCACAAAGAATTATCACCTCCTAAAACAAGGAACCAAACATGTTTGGCAATGGCAGCCTTGTTCCAAACCTCAATGGATTTGAAACCCAGGCCACCCTCCTTCTTAGGAGTGCAAACAATATTCCAAGCAATCTTCACACTATGCTTACTAAGATCAGTGCCAGACCAGAGAAAGGCTCTAAGAAGACTCTCAATCTCCTTAATAACCTTCTTAGGAAGAATGAACAACGATGACCAATAAACTTGCATGGAGAACAAGATGGTCTGGATAAGTTGGGCCCTACCAGCATACGAGAGAAGTTTATTGGTCAAACTACTTATCCTTTTAGTTATCCTATCAACCAATTTTTTGCAATCAGTGGCTCTTAATTTAGTAGTGATGAGGGGCACACCAAGGTATTTGACTGGTAAAGTCCCCTCAGTAAAAGTGGCAATTTGAAGGATTTCCTCTCTCAAATCCTTGTTGCAGCCAGAAAAGTATATATTGCTCTTGCTAGGATTGGGGGTAAGGCCAAAAAGAGAGCTGAACTCATCCAAACCATCCATAATCATACGGACAGTGTTAACATCACCTTTGCAGAAGATCATAAGATCATCAGCAAAACAAAGATTAACAATTCTAGTTTTCTCACATCTCTAATGAAATTTGAAGAGAGGATGCTTGGACTTCTCATCCAAAATCCTAGCAAGAACCTCCATCGCCAGAACAAAAAGGTAAGAAGACATAGGATCTCCTTGCCTAAGACCTCTGGCCCCTTTAAAGTAGCCATGAAGACTGCCATTAATACAGATGGAAAATGAGGGACTAGTCATACAAGCTTTAATCCAGGTGATCATATTATGGGGAAAGCCCATCGCAGTGAGAATATGAATGATGAACTCCCATCTAATAGTATCATAAACTTTCATGAGATCCACTTTCATAGCACACTTAGGAACAGGTGAATTCTTATGATAACCTCTCATAATCTCTCGAGACAAAAAGATATTGTCAGAGATTCTTCTCCCATGCACAAACGCAGATTGAACAGGGTCAATAAGATCAGGGAGGACAGCTTTGATTCTGTTAGCAATAATCTTGCCTATGCACTTATAGATTGTATTGCAACAAGAGATAGGTCTATAGTCTCCCACTTTCCCCGGGTTAGGAACCTTAGGAATGAGAGCAATGGTAGTATTGTTGATTTCATAGAGGAGCTTCCCAGATTCAAAAAAAGCTCTTATAGTCTAGGTAACATCTTTACCAACAATACTCCAAGCACTCTTAAAGAAACCAGCTGAGAATCCATCAGGGCCAGGGGCCTTGTTAGCTTTTAAAGACTAGAAAACTTCCTTAATTTCCTTATCAGAAACAGGACTAGCCAGTTTGATAGCTTGATCATTGGTAACTCTAGAATGGATAAGATTATGAATTCTACCAGAACCTCTATACTGATCCTGAGAAGGAGTTCCAAAAAGTTTGAAAAAATAATTGACAAAAGCCTTATGAGCTTCCTCAAGTTTGGATAAAACCCTGCCATCCTCTATAACAACATTAAGGATTTTACCCCTATTGATGTTACTCTTAACTGACCTAAAGAAAAAACTACTATTCCTGTCCCCCAGGCCAAGCCATTGGACCCTAGACTTATGGTGGGCCAAACTCTCCTCAGCAGCTCTAAGATCCACATATTTTTTAAGGAGACTCCTTTCAAGGATTTGAAGAGAGCAATTACTAGGATCTTTGTCTAATTTCCATTGGATGGAATCCAACTCAGATTTGGTAGCCAAGACCCTAGTAGAAACATAACTAAAATCTTTTTTGTTCAAAGTTTTAAGGATAGGTTTCAGACTACGAAGTTTCTGGCAAACTCTAAACATGGGGACACCAATAATGTACTGATTCCAATCTTGGGCAACTTTAGAAAGGAACTCCTCATGTTTGGCCCAAAAATCAAAATATTTAAAAGGTTTTTGAAAGAGGGAGCCTGATCAGAAACATTAACAACAACAGAGGAGTGGTCAGAAATGCTAGAAGGGAGAAACATAGCAGAAGAAGCAGGAAATTGGTCAATCCAAGACTCATTGACCAAAACTCTATCAATTTTAGTGGCTATGTAATCACCCCTAGTCCTTTTATTAGCCCAAATGAACTGACACCCACCATAAGATAAATCAACAAGCTCAGCATTCAGAATGTAAGAATTAAAACCTCTTTCTCACTATTCCAGTTAAGAGAACCCCCAAAATTTTCAAAACTATACCTAATAGCATTGAAATCCCTAGAAAAGTTAAAGGGGTGGCAGAGTTTAAGAGAGATAGCCTTAGCCTTAGCATGTTGTCAAAAAACTCTTTCCTCAAAGCAGGGCTATTCTCAGCATAGACAAAACAGATTTTGAAAACCTTGGCCTGAGATAAATCAGTAATTTCACAGAGAATATACTGATCTAAAAAATGAATCATTGTGACATGACAAAAATTTGGATCCCAAAACACACAAATCCTACCAGTTTTACTAGGTTGAGAATTAGTCAAAAAAGACCATTTGCTCATACAAGATGAGAAAATTTTATTTTCATTAATAGCTTTTATTTTGGTCTCCAAAATACCCATGACCTTAATTTCTTCCTTAATAAAAAAATTTTCTCATTTTTTTTTGTCTAGAGGGATCATTGAACCCTCTAATATTCCAAGAAGCAATTTTAAAAGACATGGGAAACAAAAAAATAAACTCTCAACCCAAGGAACATAAATTATCTTTTTTTCTTCCTCTAGCTTTTACCCTTGCTAGAGGATTTTTTGGTGGTAGAACTTGCAGGACAGTTGTCAGGAGTAGCTTGTGAGCTTTCCTCAGTGGTAGCCAAATTCTTCACTTTCTCAAAAATTGTTGAATCCCCAGGAAGAGCTATCATAGCAATATCTAACAGTTCCTTCTGTATGTCTGCTAGGCCATCTATGCAGTGAGGCACAATAGTATCAGAGTTGACGGTATCTACAAGAGTAACACTCTGATTGCCCAAAATTGTTTCAGTAACCATGGCATTGATGGCCTCTGATGGAACCTGGCAATTGATCTCTTCTACTAGAGTATGAACTTCCCCATCTGAAGTATTTGTGGCCAAATTCTCAACTATTTCTTCCTTGATAGGATCTGGATCTCCCATTTTCCTTTTACCCTTTGCCTTGACTGTGCTCCACCCAGGATCCGAATTGTTCTCAGTTTCTTTCTGAAGATTAACTAACTTTGCTACTTGTGTAGTAACACACTTGGTTGTGTCATGCCCAAAAACCAAGCAGTGCTCGCATTTAGCCGGGAGCCCCTGATATTCCACCTTAACAATCACTTGCTCTTCCCCACAGTAGACAGGGAAAGAAGGTGGTTGTTTGGCACTAGCATCCACTTCCACACAAATTCTGGCAAAAGAAACTCTAGTCCCCTTATCTGTGAAATGATCTGTGAACAGTGGAACTCTAACCGCACTTGCTATCCTACTCAAGCCATCACTATCCCAATATTCCATCAGGACATTGAAGAATTTTACCCACACTGGGACTTTTTGGATTTTGTCTTTAGTTAACCTCATCATTCGAGTCCATTTCTTTAGGATAAGATGGAATCCCCCTATATACCATGGCCCCCCTTCAAGGACCTCACTACAGCAACTAGGGCTTTCAAAGATGAAAAAGATGAATCCTTCCCCATTGGCAAGAACTTCCTTAAGCCCTTTGTTTTTCCATAAACTGAAAGCACTATTCCACATATAGTTAAACGCAACGTCCTTGTCAATGAAGTGCCCGACTGAACAAGAATCCCATTTTTCCAACGGGTTTGGCCTAGGTGGAAGGTTAACACTGACAAAATCATCATTTACTAAGAGAGGAACATACCTTAAAGGTAAGCACGAACGATTAGAAGTTGCAGCAACCTCAGCCCAAGATTTCTTAGATTCGGAAGCCCTGCCTTGACCTCTGCCTCCACCTTGACCCCTACCCCCTCGGCCGCCTCTGTAATTGTTTCCTCCCCCTCGGCTATGGGATTCATTGCTGTCGTTCTCATCTAGGGTTTCAGGATCACTATCTGGATTCTAATCTTCTGGATTGATCAAAGGGTCAGATCGAAGGATTAGGGCATCTTGCTTCTTTCCATCGGCCCTTAATCTTGCTACCTCCAAGCTATCTGGGACATTCCTGAAAGATAAATCTTCCTTCTCCATCTCTACAGCCCACCTAGGGTTTAGATGGGACTCGAATGGTGTTTTGGGGGCTACACCAATCGATCTAGGGTCTTTCAGCCTTTGAAGACGATCGGCTATCCTTTGAAGATCCATTGTTTGGGTGTTTGATTCTGGCAAGCCATCAGCACTATTACCCATTAAAGGGTTAGGGTTCGAGCTTTGACCAATATTCCCAGTATTGCTCATTGATAGCTCACTCAGAGTTGTGCAGACTTCACTATCTAACCCTAATCGTGACTCAATGATTTGGGTATTTTTGACTTCCACACTACTCACCTTGGTTACAACATCGGTTTCTCTCACATCATTAATGTTCATCGCTATATTTGGTTTAGTAACTGCCATAAAGATCAATGCCGTTCAATGAAGCATTGAATTCAGAAACCCTAAAAACAGAAAGTTTCTAGAGAGAAGGAGGAGCTTCTCACTCTAACCCATTCTATTGATTGTAGCTTAATGAAGAGCTCAATTATATGAGCCTAAACACTAGTTAGTCATATATGTAGTAGGTGATTAGGTTAGGTTAATTAAGTTTGATTTAGGCTAATCAATTCTACTTAATTCTAATCAATTTAATCAAATCATTTTCATCCGAATCAATTTTTAATTAAATTTCATCATAGGCTCTAAAAATTATGCTAATCACAATGGTACAGTCAATTTTGGTTTTTGTCGCCACTATGGCTCTCGATTTCAAATTATAACAGGATATAGTACAGATCTCTCTACAATGGACAGATATAAATTCAAAAATGCATATAATCTCGTACTTAGCCTCCAAAACACAAATACAATTAAAGGTTAATGACATAACACAAAACGGGGTTATCACAATGTTAGTTCCAATCTCTGTTTTATTTAGACTTGTCCAAACTTTAAATCTTGAACTGTCTAATTTCGGGGACGAAATTTCCTAAGGTGGGGAGATTGTAACAATTCGTACTTCTTGGACTAGCGATTTAACACTCTTATTATTGTGCTTAGATCCACTTCGATTCATTTTAGAGTATTGATTGCAGTGGTATCATAAAGGTAAAGTTAGATTGAACCAAAAACATTTATTCGGATAATTTTCCCATGAGCAGTCTTCACTCTTTAATGTTTTTCTCTCTCCGCACGTTGAATATGGATGTGAAACTGGAACCATTGGAAAGCTTGTTTCTGGGCTTCGATTTGGACACAAGAATGACCTAAAACAGAGTCTAGACGAGAGAATTATGCCCATTTGAAATTTGAGTACCTGTACAAGAAGCAAGTCTGCTCGAGTGAACTTTTGACTGCTCGAGCGGTCTGTGTGGGATTCTGAGATTCTGGCTGCTAGAGCCCAGCATTGGCTGATCGAGTGGCCGGTTCGAAATCAGGCACTTTAAAGTCAATGTTTGGCCTAAACTTTTCATTCTTTCTTCCTCTCTTCTCTCCCTCTCCTCCATACCATAAACCTTAGACCTCTAAAACTTGATTTTATCTATTTTTCACCAAGAATCCACCATAGATCTTACATTAAAGATGAGGAACAAGTGAAGGTCGACATTTTGACCGATTAGATTTTGGATTTTTTGAAGGAATCTTCTTGATCTAGCTTCTCTACTTTTATCATTGAGGTAGGATTACTTTTAATCGTATATCTCTTTATTTTGAGAATGTTTATGTGGTGCTATTATGACATTGATGCTACAATTTAAAGTTTGAGTTTACAAAACTGGGTTTTGTTTCAAAAATGAAATTTTATGTACATTTTGTTAAGATTTCTATTAATGGCTATGGATTATGAAGATTTTAGTTTGGAAATAACATTTAACATGATTTAGGGGTAAAAGACCCAAATTGATGAAAACCCAAGTTGTAAAATTCGAGAAAAGAATGAAATTGATTTTTAATTTTATAAAATTGGTGAACGGATTATGATATTTTGAATTATGTATTGATTGAGACTTGTGAAATTGGAACTTCTTGATATTTTTCTTGAATTATGATTATTGTCCCTCATTACTCCATTAAATTACTTGAGTGGTGTATATTACCCTTTACCTAAAGAATGTATCAATACTTGAAAATCTTGGAAAGGTTGTTTACGGAGGTGGTAAATAACATGTGAGTCTGGATAGGGAGTCGATTTTTGGAAAGGCTTGTGTGTTGTAGGTACCCACGCAGGGAGAAGTTTAGGTGCCCAATTGCCCTATCTTGAGCTTATTGTCAAACGAATGTGAGAAAATGTTTTTGGGTGTTCATTGATACTACCATATTGTAGTTAGTAAAAGTGGAAAAACGGATGATTTTAGGTGCCCATTCTCTGCCATATTAATAATCGGCAAATATGGGGATATTTTGGGATATAAACTTATATATATGTATGTATTGAGACTCTATTTAGGGACTTCATGGCATATTTACCCCTAGCGTTGAAATGTGATTTTTCATGGAAATTATAATATCTAAGTGTTGTTGCTTAAACCTTTAACATGAGTTGAACAAGAAAATGTTTTGGTTGTGATAATGCCATATGGATTTTCAAATAATTAGATACTTTGTTAAAAGTATTTCCACTGGGCATCTAGCTCATTCCTATCTAACAATTTCAGGAATTAGTGATGTGCAACCACCCCTATGAGAAAGAGGTGGACTCTTTTGTTTTGTTGGGGCACGAAGGCTCATGGATGTGTTATGTCGAAGCTCCGAGCATATGTGTTTGGGACTGCGTGTCCATTTTGTTGTAACAAGGCCTTGCCTTGATGTTTGTAAGCCATTAAGGCATTATTATTTTTATCCTTTAGGTTGTTGAACTATGTTAATGTTGTTGTAACTAAGACAAGAATCTGGAAATTTGTAATATTTGATATGTAGTTCAATGGAAAAAGAGGTCTTTTGGAATTAATGTTTTGTTTGGTATGGTAAGATTTCAGATTAATCATGTTATGAGTAATGTTTTAATTTAATTAATTTGGGGGCGTTACAATCCAAGTTGTTCTTGTAATTGATAATATTGGGCAATATGTATTTGTATTATGTATACTTGTAAGAAGCACTTATATTTAATGACTGTAATTTTCACTTGTTATGCTTATAGGACAAGTTTGATATATGGGACGATTTTCACAATGACTCACAAGCTCAACAGATTGTGAATAAGAAGGCATATATGTTGTACAAAGATTGGCGGTACAACTTGAAGAAAAAAAATTGAACTATTGACATCTATGCTCATCCGGCCCGAGGGGTGAGTTTGGATGATTGGAAGCATTTGATCGATGTGGCAAGGCAAGATGCATCTCACTAGGTAAAATAATAATGCATTATTCATAGCCCCATGCCAAATGTGATATGCCTTAATACTTAAGAAAAAATTGTTTATGTAATTATTTTTTGCAAAATCGGTCAAAAGCTAGTAAAAGTAACAGAAGTCAATTGCAATACAATCATACTAGTGGATCTCGCTCATTTCCTATTGTGATGGCTACTATCATGAGATTGATTTTATTTAAAAGTAAATCCTTCTTCTTTTTTTTTCTTTTTTTTTTTCTTTTTCTGGCTATGAATAATATGTTGTGATTATTATTATTATTATTGTTGTTGTTGTTGTTGTTGTTGTTGTTGTTGTTGTTGTTGTTGTTCTTATTTGAAACTAACAGATAGAGAAAAATGGGGACTTGGATTTTCCTAAGTTTTATGAGGACAGCCACACGTCCAAGAAGACGAACGACTGGATCCATCCCAAATGCGGTGAGTTGCATGTAAGTGTGAAATAATTAAATAATTGTATTTAATATTACTTAGTACCCAAAAAGATATATCTTATTATGCGTTTTTATCTTCTTTATTTGCAATGAGAGCAAAAGATGGTCAATCTACAAGCGGCTGCAACTGAGTCAGCGACGCCAGTGATGCAAGAGGAGCTTTCAAGGCAAATGCTTGAAGAGAAGAAAAAGTACTTGCTCAGATTTGGGATCGGCCCACAACTGTGACAACCTCGTTCTGTGTTATGCTTTTAAATTCCTTAATTGTGTGTGTATTTACGTGCCAAGTGTGAATTTGAGTGATAATTATGTTGTTAATGTGGTTTTGACTTTATATCTATTGATCGTAGGAAAATCTATCATCATTTCTGTTTTGATCTAAAAATTGAAGGCCTTAATGGCGTCAGAAACCAAAATTGGTTAATTTATTATGATCAACATAATTTTTAGAGCCTGTTAGAAAGTTTGATTAAAATTAGATTCAATCTAAATTAATTAGATTAAACTAATTAGAACTAAGTATAATTAATTAATCTTAAGCCCAGATTAACACCATAATCTAATCCTCAAGTATAAATAGATTATAACTAGGAGCTTGAAGCCTTAATCACAATTTTGAGTTCAAAAATTATGAATTAGAGAGCTTTAGAGAGAAAGAGAGAGAGAGAGAGAGAGAGAGAGAGAGAGAGAGAGAGTTCAATTGTAGAGAGAGAAAGATCATAGGTAAGCTTTTGAACCCTAAATCATGAGTTTAAAGCTCCAAATATGTGAATTCAAAGAGATTATATGATTACAGGAGAGAATTGAGTTAAGATTGCTAAATTTATAGTCAATTTGTACATGCATGCATAGTTTTGTTGAATTTCTTCATTTATGGGCATGATTTTGACTTCCATGTTGAAGTTCGAAGATGAATTATACATGCATGCTAAACTACAAAGTTTTGGAAGTGAATTGTTTGGTTTTGAAGCTTTGAGTTAGATTTTGAAATCAAAATCAACATGCATGAAGAATTGGGTTTCATTTTGAAGAATTCTTGAAGCCTTAAGGTTTGATTTTTGAGAATTGGCTTTGTATTCATGTTTTTGGAATATTTTCTTAGTGTTTTCAAAGTTTTTGTTAAGCGATGCAAGAAATTGATTTGAAACTACAAGTTTTGAAGCTCAACTCTGTTCTAGAATTTCCAAAATTCTGCTGCACTGCTCAAGCGAACAATCCGTTGCTTGAGCGCACATTGCATGCATCCATCATTTTTGCAAGCATTTGCAGTAGGCTCGAGCGGCCAAGTGATCGCTCGAGCAACCACCTTTTATTTTGCACCATGGCTCGAGCGAACATCGAGCCTAGATTCGGACCATCAAGTACTTTTGCAGACCAAGTGGACCGATCGAGCGACCAATATTGTGCTCGAGCAAAGTGCTATGTTTCAACAAATTTTGTTAAGGCATATTCTAATCAAACATGCATTCTCATTGCGTGTTAGGCATGAATTGAGCATCCTAAAATGAATTAAAGGGTTATTATGAAGCGTAAGAGCATTGAATAAGTTAGAGAACCATCCGGCTAAGCAATGTATTTCAACGTGTGTACGTTTATTAATTGTATGGGATCATTCGCGTAGACGAATCAACAATCAAATTATTGCGAGTAATATCCTAGTAAAAATATTTTCTTGATTATTCTAATTTTTGTCTATCCTACTATGGTAAACTTTCTGAAACTGTGAATTTGTAAAAGTTAATGAGTTTCTATCTGTTTGATCATTGTGATATCTGTAAATGTGATCAATGTGACACGAATGTGTGTGATGGACCCAAGGTCATTTTGTATATCTGAATTGGACCCAAGGATGTTTTTTACAATTGATAAGATGGACCTAAGGTCGTTCTGAACATTTAATAAGTCTGATTATCTGTTATGAGTTGACCGAATGGTCACAATACAACTGTAAATGATTGGACTCGAGGTCGTTCTATTATGAAATGATCAATCCAATTATGTACAACTGGTGGACCTAAGGTCGATCTACTATCTGTTAGACCTGAGGTTGTTCTGCTATGTATGGCTTATAATATAGAAATGCTTATAACATTTAGTAGAGCTCAATCACATAAACCCTTTACTTTGATGTTATTCACTGGGCATTAGCCCACTTTGTATTTATATGTATGTAGGTGAGTAGCAGGATGTCGAGCGTCGTCCTTAGTGAGCCTGTGAAGGAACCCAAGTTTTGTGAAATCTGTCATGAGTGCCTCGCGAGCGATGCTTTGGTTTCTTTGGTCTTTTGATTTTTCTATTTCTTTCTCTTGTTGGACATATTCGACCGTTTCTGTATATAAGTGCTAGTTTGTACGACAATGATGCTTTATGTTAGCATGGGTGTGAGTAATTAATATATAAGAAGTTTTTGTTTATATTATTTATGCGCAGCTCATTAGACAAAATTTTTATCGAACTGCTTCTGCTTATGGCCCTCTTCTGAGTAATTATGTATGTATTCTGTCTGAGACCATACGTAATCTCATGATTACTTGCTGGTTATGATCTAAACCTCTAAGGGTGGGTTCGAGTCACAACAGAGTGGTATCAGAGCATAAGTTAATAACTCACACACTTGTCCAAACGAGCAATAAGGTGTATAGAAAATACTTTAGGTGCATTCATCTGATAAGAATCTATTTCTGTGCATTGTAAACATGTGAATATTTGGAACATGAATTGTTGTGCCTATATGTGTATATGTGCAATTTTTGTGTCTAGTATTATTTAAGTTTATATAGATAATGGTGAAAACAAGGGCTGATGAGATAGAAAAATCGACTACGGCTCAACTGGATAGAATGGAGAGGATGATCCATGATGTCTAAAGTGTTGAGGCAACAATAGCAACAACCACCCCTACCTCCACTAAAGCCAGTACTGCATGTACAAGACTATCAGGCTGATGATCACATGATTGCTCTCACCAAAGAATTTAAAAAGATGAAACCACCGTTGTTCCATGAGGGAGTTGACCAGCTAAAAGCTGAGACTTGGGTCTTGGAATAGAGAAATTATTTGAAGTGTTTCTGTTTGTCTAAAGAGTTCAGTTGGCTGCATTTGCTCTAGAGGATGAAGCCAGAAGATAGTGGATACTAATCCAGGAGGACAACAAAGGGATTGACTAGGCACGATTCCTTGAAATATTTTATGAAAATATTTCCCTCAGTGTGTCTATGATCAGAAAGTGTCTTGAGTTTGAGCGGCTCAAGCAAGGTAATATGACAGTGGCCGAGTATGAGGCAAAGTTCATAGAGTTGGCTAGGTTTACACCACACATGATCGACACTGATTATAAAATGGTGAGAAAGTTTGAGGGCAGGCTTCAGAATGCAATTTTAGAGAAGGTAAATGCCTTGAAACTGCCAAAGTACGTAGATGTTCTTGACCGGGCTTTAATGTTTGAAGTGAATATGGCATCCCATAACCGACCCTTTGAATGGAGAGAAAATAGGCATGGTTCTTATTCATCAAAAAAGCAAAATTGGAGAGCATCCAATACCTCAAATTCAATAAGAGATTATGCACCAACCTGTAATGTGTGTGGTAAGAAACACTGGGAAATTTGTTATCACACTTCTGGGGCATGTTTTCGATGTGGCAAGACTGGACATATGGTTTGAGATTGTCCCCAAAATGAACAAAGGGGTGGAAGGCCAGCCGCTAGTTTGATTGGATCTATCCCAATGCAAGGAAACACTATAAGGCCTACTGCTACAAGAGACACCCTGAGGCAAGGGAGAATTTTTGCACTTGTCCCAAGTGATACAAAAATTACTAAAGATGTTGTCTCAAGAACCCTCTCTATTTGTACCTGAGATACTTATATGCTAATTGATTTAGGTTCAACGCATTCCTTTGTATCTATTGTATTTATATCTAGACTAAATCGACCCACGGAATCATTGCCATATATGTTGTGTGTATCTGCTCCATCTGGGAAATCTGTTCTGTGTACATTTGTATACCATGCTTGTGAAATACGTGTTAGGAATGCTATGTTATTTGTAGATTTGTAGCCTCTTGATATTAGGCATTTTGATGTGATTTTGGGGATGGACTGGTTGTCTAAATACTGTGCTACTATTGATTGTGTGACAAAATGGGTTTTGTTTAGACCTCCAGGACATGATGAATTTGTGTTTGTGAGTAATGGTGTAGTACCTCCGCCTTATTTGATTTCGGCAATAAAAGCATGTAAACTACTTAAAAAGGGATATAAGGGTTATTTGTGTATTGTTTTGACTGATCAATCTATGTGTAATACCCCTGTTTCGTAATATGCTAAATTGGTCCTTAATTTGAATATGATTGTGTGTTTAGCATGATTTATGTGCCGTTATGTGAAAATATGTGGTTTTGAATTTCTATCTGTTCACCGTAGGAATATCTGTTCGATTAATTGCTTTGGAAATTAAATTGAGGGCCTTATCGGCCACAGAACCCGAAATTGTTTACGCCTTTGTGATTAGCGTAATTTTTAGAGCCTACGGTGAAATTTAATTGAAAATTTATCCTAGTCAATTTAAACTGATTAAATTGATAAATTAAGTGCCCTACTATTTTTATATTAAAATATTGTGTTATTGGGGCATGATGTATGGAGGCACTACACTCTCCTTAACTCATTTGAGCTCAAAAATCTGAGTTAGACTATTGAGAAGAAGGGAGAGTCGGCTGTAGAGAGAGGGAGAGAGGAGAATTGAGCAAACTTAGCTTAAAGCTTTAGAACCTTGAAGATTATTCAAGTTTTGATCATAGATTGTGAGAATCAAGCCTCTAGGTAAGTGAATTCATGGATATTAAGTTGTAATTTTGTGGATTCAAGTTGGAATAATGGTCAAGAACATGATTTAGTTTGATTATGTGGAAATTGAATTGGTTTGGTTGAATTGAAGGCCATTATGTGAATGCATGTAAGTAAGTGCCTTGAATTTGTATGTTTGAGCATGAAAATGTATAATCCATGTACAATTTTAATTGAAGCTCATGTTATGATCATCATTTGTGCCATCTAAGTTGAGAATGTGGCTAATACACCACATGCATGTACAATTTGAGAAGATGTGAGCTTGAATGCATGAGTTTGTTATGTTGATGTTGAAATTGACATGTTTTGAGACATGCATGTGAATAAAGCAAGAAATTGAGCTTCCTAAGGTTATAATCTTGCATTGGTATCATGTTAGCATGATTATATTTGAGATTTGAGCCATTGCATGCAAGTAGTGTGGCTGGGAATTCAAATTGGAGCTCAAGAACATAATCTGGGTTTTCCAGAATTTTGATGTCCGCTCGAGCGGGGTAATGGCTGCTCGAGCGGGAAAATCGTGCTCCCAACACTTTTTGCAGAGTTGGTGTCCGCTCGAGCGGGATATTATACGCTCGAGCGGGGAGCTTTTGTAGACAGGCCTTCCGCTCGAGCGCTGTACTCCACGCTCGAGCGTAATTTTCATGCAACCAGTACTTTTGCAGGCCTTAAGGGTCCGCTCGAGCGGGGAAGTTGACGCTTGAGCGGAGACCCTGTTTTCTGAAATTCTGTTTTTACATTCTGTGCTCTGTTTTCCGTTCTCTTTCACGTGTAAGCACTCTTAGGCATGTGTTAAGCATTGTAAATGAGTTAATGAGATAAGAATTAAGCCTAAAGAGGAATATGTGAATTAAAGAACGGATTGAACTGTTAGTGACCCTTTTGTGTTCATGAAATGTGTAGGGTCCAGCTCCAGGGCAAATCCGCAAGCTGATCACTGTGAGTAATATCGATGTTCAAATGCTTGTGAATGTCTAATTGTTTATTCCCTTATGAGCTTTATGAGTTGCTAATTGGGATTGTGGACAAAAGTCCGACATGAATAAATAAATGGACCGAAGGTCGTTTTGATAAACACAAATGGACCGAAGGTCGTTTTGATAAACATGAATGGACCGAAGGTTGTTTTGATAAACATGAATGGACCAAAGGTCGTTTTGATAGAATTGAATGGACCAAAGGTCGTTGTGATATATATGAATGGACCAAAGGTCGTTTTGACATATATGAATGGACCAAAGGTCGTTTTGACATATATGAATGAACCAAAGGTCGTTTTGACGTAAATGAATGGGCCGAAGGCCGTTTTGACATGAATGAGTGGGCCGAAGGCCGTTTTGACAAAAATAAGTAGGCCGAAGGCCGTTTCGACATAAATGAATGGGCCGAAGGCCGTTTTGACATAAATGAGTGGGCCAAAGGTCGTTTGGACATGAATGGAAATCTAATTGGGCCAAAGGCCAGAATGTTTGGAACTACAGTTACTTGATTTGAAACTTCGTATAGTTACATGTATCTGTTAAAATTATGAATTGGGCCCAAGGCCGTTTGGAACATGCTGGTTTACATTGTTATGTATATTTGTACTTGATATTATTCGCTGGGCTATCGCTATCGCTCACGCTTATTCATGTGTTTGTAGGTGAGCCAAGAGAAGCACAAACCCAGCCCCAGTGAAGTCTGCCAGGAACAACATGAGTTTTGGGAGAGTCAGCCCTGTGTCTCACGCATGAGGCCCACCCTTGCCATTTTGTTATGTAACTATGTTTTGTCTTGTTGGCAAGGACCTTGTGTATATTTATACATAGTCTGTTATGGGTTGGCTCAGTTTAGATGATCCTGTCTGTAAAGAAGTTTATGCTACTGTATTTTTGATGTGGGTTATTAACGCATATGGGTATGGTTTGTTCGATGCGCATATAAGCACGGCTCTATGGACAAAGTTTTAAATTTTTGCTTCCGTTTGGCCCCCTTCACTCTGTTGAGTTATGTGGGTTTGGGTTTGAGGCCGTAGGTAATCACAGGATTACTAGCCGGTTATGTCCTTAACCCACGGGGGCAGGTTAGGGTCGTGACACTATGACCATTGTGTTAGATGATATTCTTGTTTTTAGAGAATTTTCAAATGTATTTCTAGAGGAACTACTAGGGGAATTAGTTGATAGAGAAATAGAGTTTACTATTGAGATCATGCCGAGTACTAAACCCAGTTCGGAGACTCCATACGAAATCTCAACTGTTGAAATGAAGTAATTGAAAGAACAACTGCAAGATTTACTTGATAAAGGTTTTATCCGATTGAGTACATCACCATGTGGTGCGCCCATTTTATTTGTAAAGAAAAATAATGGAACCCTCCGCTCGTGTATCAATTACCGAGAATTGAATAAGGTAACGATCAAGAACAAATACCCTCTACCTCGTATTGATAACTTGTTTGACCAGTTACAGGGTTCACAAGTGTTTTCAAAGATCAATTTGAGATCCATGTACCATCAATTGAAGGTAAAAGCCAATGATGCCAATAAAAATGCATTTCGAACATGGTATGGACACTACAAATTTTTGGTTATGCCATTTGGGGTTACAAATGCACCAGTAGCATTTATGGACCTTATGAATCGAATTTTTAAATCCTACCTTGATGAATATCTAGTAGTATTTATGGATGACATTTTGATTTATTCGAGAAGTAGAGAAGACCATGAACAACATTTGAGAACAGTTTTGCATAAACTTAGGGAGAAGAAATTATATGCTAAACTGAAAATGTGAATTTTGGCTAGATGAAGTTTTGTTTCTAGGGCATCTTATTAACACAGATGGAATTGCAGTAGACCTGCAAAAGATTAAGGCAGTTGTGAATTGGCCTACACTAATGAGTGTGACAAAAGTTTGAAGCATCATGGGATTGGCTATATATTACAGAAGGTTTATGAAAGATTTTTCAAAAATAGTTGTGCCATTTACCTAACTCACTCGAAAAAGACAACCATTTGAATAGACTAATGAAAGGAAATCTGCATTTCAAGAACTGAAAAAAGACTAACTACAGCACCGATTTTGACATTACCCTCAGGTACGAAAAATTTTGTAATTTATAGTGATGCTTCTTACAAGGGTCTGGGTTGTGTTTTGATGCAGAATAGTAAAGTGATAGCCTATGTGTCTTGATAGCTGAAACCTCACGAAAAGAACTATCTGACTCATGACCAAGAACTAGCTGCGGTTTTGCATTGAAGATTTGGCACCACTATCTGTGTGGAGAAAAATGTGAAGTCTATACCGATTACAAAAGTCTAAAGTACTTCTTCACATAGAAGGAACTGAATATGAGACAGAGAAAATGGCTTGAGTTAATTAAAGATTATAATCTTCAGATTCAATATCATTCGGGTAAAGCCAACATCGTAGCTGATGGTTCGAGTAGAAAGTCAACGGGGGAATTCGGCATGTTTGCTGAATGAGCGAAGAGAGATATTGCAAGATTTAGAAAGATTTGAGATTGAAGTGGTATTACATGACCAGGGCAGGTTGATAGCTGCTATTTCTGTCCAACTAGTAATCATTGACGAGATTGAACAAAGGCAAAGGGAGGATGAGTTCCTCAAGAAAGAGATTGATGGATTTAAATCAAATTCGAAAACGGGTTTCAGTGTAGAAAATGAAGTGTTGAGATTTTAAGGGAGATTGTGTGTCCTGAATGATCATCAGTTAAAGACGAGAATTTTAGAAGAAGCTTACAAATCAAAATTTGCAATGCATCCGGGCAACAACAAAATGTATTGAGATCTAAAGCAAAGTTATTGGTGGCCAAGTATGAAAAAGGAAATTGCAAAATATATGCCTAAATGCCTTCAGTGTTAGCAAGTCAAAGTTGAACATCAAAAGCTGGCGGGATTACTTCAACCTCTCCCTATTCCAGAATGGAAATGGGAGCACGTGACCATGGACTTCATTGTTGGTCTACCTCGGACACCAAGAGGTATGAGCTCTATTTGGATTATTATAGATAGATTGACTAAATCTGCACATTTTCTACCTGTAAGAACTAGCTATGATGCTTAAAGATTGGCTACAATTTACATTGATGAAATTATTCGATTACATAGAGTACCGGTATCCATTGTTTCGGATAGAAACCTAAAATTTGTGTCTAGATTTTGGAAGTCTTCAAAGGGTGATGGGAACGGAAATGAGATTTAGTACCACATTCCATCCGCAAACTGATAGGCAATCAGAAAGAACTATTAAAACTTTAGAGGATATGCTTCGAATGTGTGCTCTAGACTTTCGAGGAAGTTGGGAAACTTATTTATCACTGGTAGAATTTGCATACAACAATAGTTTCCAATCTAGCATTGGCATGGCACCATATGAAGCTTTGTATGGTAGGAAATGTAGATCTCCGATATGTTGGACTGAAGTTGGGGATATGATCTTACTTGGACCCAAAATTGTGCAAACAACTAAGAACGAGATTATAGTCATTCAGCAAAGGCTCAAAATAGCACAAAACCAACAAAAGAGCTATGAGGATCATAGAAGAAGGGCTCTTGAGTATGAAATAGGTGACCATGTGTTCATAACGGTAATTTTGATGAAGGGTCAATCGAGGTTCGGTAAGAAAGGCAAATTATCACCTCGATACATTGGACCGTTTCAGATTCTGGAAAGGCTTGGTCCAGTTGCATACCAACTTGCTTTACCGATAGGAATGGAGCAAATGCACAACGTGTTTCATGTGTCGATGTGAGGGGCTATCTCCAAGATCCATTTCATGTTATCGACCACCACCGAATAGCTATCGACGATGATATTGTAATAACCCTATCCTCTCATATGCTTTAATCCCTTTATTATATGTGTGCTTAGGTGTTTGATATGAAATTCCATGCTTTAATGTGTCAATTATAAGTTTAGTAATTTGCATCTGTCGGTTATGATAAAATTTGTTGAAATTACAACATTTGGACTGAAAATTGGAAGCCTTAGAGGCGCGAGAACCATAATTTGACTTTACAGTTATGATTAACATGATTTTTGGGACATAATATGAAGTTTTGTAAAAAAATTGATTCGTAATGATTTAATTGGCTTTATTTGGTTAATTTCTTAATTAAGCTCCCTCTACACTCAAATAAGCTAAATAAG
Source organism: Camellia granthamiana (assembly GCA_036172215.1). Taxonomy (NCBI): domain Eukaryota; kingdom Viridiplantae; phylum Streptophyta; class Magnoliopsida; order Ericales; family Theaceae; genus Camellia; species Camellia granthamiana. The sequence goes on along the minus strand of CM069913.1, from coordinate 75,292,907 downwards.
AGATATATTAGACTTATCAAAACATAAAATACCTCCTGGGAAGAGCTCTAGAGAAGGAAGGAAGAGAAAAGAGAGAAGGAAAAATGAGAACTCGACCTAGGGTTTGAAGATTGAAGGGTTGAAGAGGGAATTCAAGGAATCAAGCTTAAGGTATGTGTAACTCACCAAGAATACTCAACATCTTGCTTCAATTGGTTCCAATCAAGACTAAAATGAAGCTTTGACACCCATGGAAGTTAGGGTTTATGAGATATAATATTGCTTGACCAAATATCATGAAATGAGCATAGATATCTTACATTTGTTTGCTTTAAGAGTGGATTCTTTCATTTTTTAGTTTGATTTAAGATTGATTGTGAGCACTTGACTTGTAATCTTGAGGCCTTGAACTCGTGTATGTTTATATGTTGTATAAACCATGAAAAAATGAAGAAAATGAAGGAATCTTGGAAATTAGAGTTCTATATGCCAAATTACAAGAAGTTTGATCCTATTGAACTTGTATCGCATGCTTAATATGTTCCTATATCATGTTTTTCAAAAAAAATTGCTTGATTTGAGCCTTCAAAATGTATTTGAAAAGCTTGATTTTGTTGAATTTTTGAACTGCACAAACAGGACCCAGCACAACACATGCAAGGCTCATGGCCGCACAAGCAGGAGGCACAGCCGCACGTGTGAAAAATAGGGGAGGCAAGGCTGTAATTCTGAAATAAAAGCACGCACATGGCCGCACATGCGGCACACCTCTCTGCACGTGTGGTGAGGGACTTCCACCGCACACACGTGCGGAAAATGGGAAAATTTTTTGTTGATTTTTGCTACCCTTTTTGACCCTCTGAATCTGTTAATGTGTATATTTGATCCCTCCAAAATGCTTAAAGACAAATAGGAAGTGAACAAAATGAAAGAATGATAAAAGTCCGAAAGTTAAGGCAAGTTAAGAAAAGAATACATTGCTTATCACTTTATGTGTGTGATGTGTAGATCACTCGCTGGAAGGGACCACCGCACGACCGGATCACTGTGATTACTAATAATGTAACGATATGTTGTATGTCGTGATTTATCTATTTTCAATCACGAATGATATGTTTGGTAGAACTTGTGTTTTGATTAAAGTGATTGAGCATTTGCCAGCCACGCCATATAAGTGGGCCTAAGGTCGTTCTGTATCATCTATTGGGCCTAAGGTTGTTCTGTTAATATGTTGGGCCTGAGGTTGTTCTGTTAATATGTTGGGCCTGAGGTCATCCTATTAATATATTGGGCCCAAGGCCATTCTGTCGTTATATGTTAAGCTTAAGGCCGTTTCGTCTTATGTGGGCCCGAGGCCGTTTTGGAATATGATTGTGCATAAGTTATGCATATGTTATATAAAGATTCTTTAAAATGCATGTTCATGTCTATGCCTCCTTACATTATTATTATTCACTGAGCCCTGCTTACTCCGTATTTATGTATATTTTCTAGGTGGTCGGCTTGGAGGCCCACCCTAGGTCAGCTTCAGGACTTTTGGCGAACCTGTTTTGTTAAGCCTCCAATGTTGGAGCCTTTTTGTCTTTTTGAGAAGTTCTTTTAATGCCACCCATTTGTTAAGCTTTTGGTGGCTACACTTTGTTATTATGAAAATGTTGGATTGTTAACTCTTTGTATATGACTACGTGACTTGGACTTATATATATATGGCCTATGTACTTGAACTTTCTATATGCGGCATGATGGTTTAGAATCCTAGCATGTAAACACTGCTCAGTGGACGTTCTGTTATGTGATTTTATTTCTACTTTTGGCCCCGATATGATTTGATTCTTTTGAATTTTTATTTTGAGGCCTAAGTACAGGCCGGTCATGGCCTAAATTTTTAGGGGCAGGTTCGGGTTGTAACAGTTGGTATTAGAGCATGAGTAAAGCCACACACACGTGTCCATTTGAGCTATAAGGAATCTAGAAAAGACTTAGGCTACATGCATGATGTTTCTCTGTGATGTGAATCTTATATGAAAAGTAATTAATGATTTGTAGATGTTATGCAATAAACATTGTCAATGTATACTTGTGTCTCTTTTGTGTATATTATAAGCCGTTGATATGTAGATCATGGTGAGGACAAGAATGGATGATATGGAAGACTCTACCTCTACACGGCTTGATCGGCTGGAAAGGATGATTGCAGACATGGCAGAAACTATGAGACAACAATAGCAACAACAACAACAACAAATGCCGCCACCAATGCCCATACCACCACCTGTGGTGCAAGACCATCAAGTTGAGGACCGAACCATTACACTCACAAATGAGTTTAATAAGATGAACCCGATGTCCATCAAGAGAGGAATTGATCCCATGAAAGTCGAGGCATGGGTACTAGGCATAGAGAAGTTGTTTGAGGTCTTTCCTTCACAGAAAGTCAACTTGCAACTTTTACTCTAAAAAATGAAGCACGGAGATGGTGGATGTGCACTAGAAACGAACATAAGGATTAAACTGTGCTTAATTTTTGGAGTTTTTCTATGATAAGTATTTTCCACAGTGTATGCGGGATAAGAAAGTGATAGAATTTGAGACCTCAAGGCAAGGGAACAAGACGATGGCAGAGTATAAACCACAATTTTTAGAGTTAGCTTGTTTCACACCACACATAGTGGATACAGACTACAAGAAAGTAATAAAATTTGAAGGAGGACTCCAGAATGCTATTTTGGATCGGATTAATGTGTTGAAATTGCCTACCTATGTTGATGTGTTGGAAAGGGCGATAGTAGCTGAAGGTAATATAGCTGCTCAAAATCGGATCTCTAAGTGGAGGGGAAAGAGACGGAATGTGCAAGCACCAAGGGGACTAGTGGCATCACAGAACAAGAAACCGAACTTGGGAACCTCTAGTGCTTCTACCTCTACTCGTGAATCAACACCAGTTTGTCCAGATTGTGGAAAAAGGCACGGTGGGACTTGTTATTGGGAAACTGGGGCTTGTTTCAAGTGTGGAAAGATGAGACATTTAGCAAGAGGAATAGAACCACTACAAGTTCAGCCGGCTCAACTCCAGCTTCAACTACAAAGACTGTTGCAAAACCCACCAATACCAGAGACAATGCTAGGCAAGGAAGAATATTTACCCTTATTTCGGGTGACGTGAAAAATACTGAGGCTGTGGTGTCAAGTACATTCTCTATCAATGGTCACTCCGTCATGTATTATTTGATTTAGGTTTCACCCATTCTTTTGTGTTGGAAAGCTTTGCCAATAATTTGAACATACCTACAAAATCATTACATTATGTATTATGTGTTTCTTCACCATTGGGGGGCTCCATGTTATGTACGTCTGTTTATCCTGCTTGTGAGATTATGATTGGGGATGTTCAGTTATATGCCAATTTGCTACCTCTTGACATGGCTTATTTTGATATAATTTTGGGGATGGATTGGATAAGTAAATACCATGTGACTATTGAATGTACATCTAACCAAGTCATTTTCTGACCTCCGGAACAATCTGAATTTATTATTACACCGCCATACTTGATCTCAGCCATTAAAGCACGTAAGCTATTACAAAAGGGCTATCATGGGTATTTGTGTAGTATTTTGAATGGAAAACCAGTGGATGTGTATGTGGATTGTATTCCAGTTGTTCATGAATTTCTAGATGTTTTCCCAAAGGAGTTGCCAGGAGAGTTAGTGAACCATGAAATTGAATTCGCAATTGATATAGTACTGGGAACCCAACCAATTTCCAAACTCCATATAGAATGTCATCACATGAAATGAAAGAGTTTAAGGTACAGTTGCAAGACCTGCCTGATAAAGGGTTCATCCGCCCGAGTACTTCTCCTTGGGGTGCACCAGTTCTTTTCGTAAAGAAGAAAGATGGAACATTTGGTTATGTGTTGACTACTAGGAGCTCAATAAAGTCACTATAAAGAATAAGTATCCCTTGCCTAGAATTGATGATTTATTTGATCAACTACAAGGTGAACAAGTCTTTTTGAAAATAGATTTAAGATTCAGATATCATCAATTAAAGGTAAAATCGGAAGACATTGAGAAGACTATTTTCCGCACCCGATACAGACATTATGAATTTTTGGTTATGCCATTTGGGGTCACTAACGCACTGGCAACTTTCATGGATTTGTTGAACCATGTTTTTAAACCTTACTTGGATGACTTTGTGGTTGTGTTTATTAATGACATAATTATCTATTCGAAAAGTACGGAAGCTCATGAGAATCATTTACAACTCATTCTTTAAACCCTGAGAAAGAAGAAATTATATGCAAAATTGAAGAAATGTGAGTTTTGGTTACATAAAGTGGTGTTCTTGGGCCATGTAATTGGTGTTTCTATGGATCTACACGAGATCGAAGCCATTGTGAATTAGCCAACTCCTACGAATGTGCCAAAGGTGCGCAGTTTCCTGGGTTTAGCAAGGTACTACCAGAGATTTGTACAAGGCTTTTCCAAGATTGCTATACTGCTTACCCAATTGACCCAAAAGGGTGTTCCGTTTGAATGGGCAAAATGAAAAGAATCTACCTTCCAGGAATTGAAAACAAGGTTGACTACCGCACCAATTCTTGCTTTACCATTCGGTACCGAGAGGTTTGTTATTTACAGTGATGCCTCTTACAAGGGATTGGGTTGTGTACTTATGCAGAATGGAAGGGTCATTGCCTATGCTTCCTTTCAACTCAAACATCATGAAAAGAATTATCCCACACATGATTTGGAACTAGCCACAGTGGTATTTGCTTTGAAGATATGGCGACATTATTTGTATGGTACCACATGCGAGGTCTACACCAACCAAAAAGGCCTCAAGTACTTCTTTACCCAAAAGGAGTTAAATATGAGACAAAGACAGTGGTTAGAGCTTACCAAGGATTATGACCTGCAAATTCATTACCACCTCAACAAAGCTAATTCAATTGTAGATGCTCTAAATAAGAAAGTTATGGGGAATTTAGCAAGTTTTCTCACAAGGAAAAAAGAGTTGCTCCTTGAGTTGGAAATAATGGACATGGAAATTGTGTTATGTGAACAAGGTGCAATGTTAGCAGCATATCAGCTCAATTGGCAATTATTGAAGAAATCAAACAAAGACAAGTGGAAGATGACTTTTTAAAGCACATTTGTGATGAGATGGAAACAACGCTAAGGTCTGGGTTCACCCTTGACAATTCAGTGTTGAGTTTTAAAGACAGATTGTGTGGTCCAAATGTTCTAGAAATTAAGAGAAGAATTATGGAGGAAGCACATAAGTCAAAATTTGCATTGCATCCCGACAATACTAAGATGTACCAAGATCTCAAGAAAAATTTCTAGTGGCCAAACATAAAGAAGGAATTACAGAGTTTGTGTCAAAATGTTTACAATGTCCACAAGTAAAAGTGGAGCACTAAAGACCTGCGGGTCTTCTTCAACCTTTCCCAATCCTAGAGTGGAAGTGGGAACATCTGACTATGAATTTTATTGTTGGCTTACCTCGAACACCCCGAGGTATGAATTCCATATGGGTTATTGTTGATAGACTAACAAAATTTGCTCATTTCCTGCTTGTGAAAACTTAATATAATGAGGATAAACTTGCTACTGTGTATATAAATGAAATTGTGCAGCTACATGGTGTTCTAGGATGCTATGGGAATAGAGTAGAAATTCAGTACGGCATTCCACCCCAAAACTGATCGCCAATCTAAGAGAACGATACAGACACTAGAGGATATGCTTCAGATGTGTGTCTTAAATTTCCAAGGGAGTTGGGAAACGTATTTACCGTTGGTGGAGTTTGCATATAATAAAATTTTCCACTCAAGTATATGAATGGCACCATATAAAGCTTTGTACGGGAGGAAATGTCGCTCTCTAGTGTATTGGGCCGAAGTCGGCGATATATCACTATTTGGGCCTAAACTTGTGCAATTGATGACGGAGAAAGTTCAACTATCCAGCAAAGGTTGAAAACTGCCCGAAGTAGGCAACAGAGTTATGCGGATCACCGACGAAGGGATTTGGAAATTGAGGTTGGTAATTATGTCTTTGTTAAAGTCACCCCAATGAAAGGACAAACAAGATTTGGCAAGAAAGAGAAATTAGCACCCCGATATGTAGGTCCGTTCCAGATTCTAGAAAGAGTGGGTCCAGTGGCTTATCGTGTTGCTCTTTCACCAAGTATGGAGCAAATACATAACATTTTCCATGTATCCATGTTACGAGGTTACCTCCAAGATCTGTTCCATATTATAGATTACCATCAAATTACTTTGGATGAAAACTTGATCTATGAAGAGAAACCGATTCAAATTTTGGATCGACAAGTGAAGCAACTACAGAACAAGATAATTCTCATGGAAAAAGTTGAATAGTAGAAACACAATGGGAAAGAATCCGCATGGGAAAGAGAGGAGGAAATGAAACAACGGTATCCGAAGTTATTCTCGACTTGAGGTAAAACAAGTTTGAGGGACCAAACTTCTTAAAGGGGAGAAGAGTGTAATAACCCTACCCTCTCATATGCTTTAATCCCCTTATTATATGTGTGATTATATGTGTGTTTGATATGAAATTCCATGCGTTAATGTGTAAATTATAAGTTTAGTAATTTGTATCTGTCGGTTATGAGAAAATCTATTGAATTCCAACATTTAGACTGAAAATTGGAAGCCTTAAAGGTGTGAGAACTAGAATTTGACTTTACAGTTATGATTAGCATGATTTTTAGGACATAATATGAAGTTTTGTAAAAAAATTGATTCGTAATAATTTAATTGGCTTTATTTGGCTAATTTCTTAATTAAGCTCCCTCTAGACTCAAATAAGCTAAATAAGAGATATATTAGACTCATCAAAATATAAAATACCTCCTGGAAAGAGCTCTAGAGAAGGAAGGAAGAGAAAAGAGAGAAGGAGAAACGAGAACTCGACCTAGGGTTTGAAGATTGAAGGGTTGAAGAGGGAATTCAAGGAATCAAGCTTAACGGAATACTCGACATCTTGCTTCAATTGGTTCCAATCAAGACTAAAATGAAGCTTTGATACCCATGGAAGTTGGGTTTATGAGATATAATTTTGCTTGACCAAATAGCATGAAATGAGGATAGATATCTTACATTTGTTTACTTTAAGAGTGGATTCTTTCATTTTTTAGTTTGAGTTGAGATTGATTGTGAGCACTTGACTTGTAATACTGAGGCCTTGAACTCATTGATGTTTATATGTTGTATAAACCATGAAAAGATTAAGAAAATGAAGGAATCTTGGAAATTAGAGTTCTATATGTCCAATTACAAGAAGTTTGATCCTATTGAACTTGTATATCATGCTTAATATGTTCCTATATCATTTTTTTGAAGAGAAATTGCTTGATTTGAGCCTTAGAAATGTATTCGAAAGGCTTGATTTTGTTGAATTTCCGGCCTGCACAAACAGCGCCCAGGACCGCACGTGCAGGGCTCACGACCACACTTGCGGAAACAAGGGAGGCAAGGTTGTCATTCTGAATCAAAAGCACGCACGTGGCCGCATATGTGGTGAAGGAATTCTGCACGTGCGGAAAATGTAGAAAAATTCTGTTGATTTTTGCTACGCTTTTTGACCCTCTGAATCTGTTAATGTGTATATCCGATCCCTCCAAAATGCTTAAAGATAAATAGGAAGTGAACGAAATGAAAGAATGATGAAAGTCCGAAAGTTAAGACAAGTTAAGAAAAGAATAAATTGCTTATCACATTATGTGTGTGATATGTAGGTCACACATCAGCAGGGACCACTGCAAGACCTAATCACTATGAGTACTAATAATGTAACGATATGTTGTATGTTGTGATTTGTCTATTTTTGATTACGAATGATATGTTTGGTACAACTTCTGTTTTGATTAAAGTGATTGAGCATTTCCCAGCGATGACATATAAGTGGGCCTAACGCCGTTCTGTTACTATGGTTGGGCCAGAGGCTGTTTCGTTATGTTGGGCCTAAGGCCATTCTGTATCATCTATTGGGCCTGAGTCGTTCTATATCATTTATTGGGCCTGAGGCCGTTCTGTTAATATGTTGGGCCTAAGGCCTTTCTGTTTATATGTTGGGCCTAAGGCTGTTCTGTTAATAGGTTGGGCCTAGGGCCTTTCTGTTAATATGTTAGGCCTGAGGCCATTCTGTTAATATATTGGGCCCGAGCCCATTCTATCCTTATATGTTGGGCCCAAGGCCGTCTCATCTTCTGTGGGCCCGAGACTATTTTGGAATATGATTGTGCATAAGTCATGCATATGTTATATAAAGATTCTTTAAAACGCATGTTCGTGTCTATGCCTCACATTATTATCATTCACTGAGCCTTGCTCACTCCGTATTTATGTATGTTGTATAGGTGGCCAGCTTGGAGGCCAGCCCTAGGTCAGCTTCAGGACTTTTGATGAACCCGTTTTGTTAAGCCTCCAATAGTGGAGCCTTTTTGTCTTTTGTAGAAGCTCCTTTAATGCCACTCATTTGTTAAGCTTTTGGTGGCTACACTTTGTTATTATGAAAATGTTGGATTATCAACTCTTTGTGTATGACTACATGACTTGGACTTATGTATATATGGCCTATGTACTTGAACTTTCTATATGCAACATGATGGTTTGGAATCTTAGCATGTAAGCACTTCTCAGTGGACGTTCTGTCATGTGATTTTGCTTCCACTTTTGGCCCCAATATGATTTGATTCTTTTGAATTTTTGTTTTGAGGCCTGAGTACAGGTCGGTCATGGCCTAAACTTTTAGGGGTAGGTTCGGGTCATGACATATATGATATATGAAGAAAGGCCAATTCAGATTATCAATCAACAGGTCAAACAGTTGTAACAAAATCGATTCCTATGGTAAAAGTGGAATGGAAGAAACACTATGGCACGAAAGCAACTTGGGAGAAAGAAAATGAAATGTGGCAATGGTATCTCGAGTTGTTTCTGACTTAAGGTAACACCAGTTTGGAGAACCAAACTTCCTAAATGGGAGTAGACTGTAACAAACCCATTCTGTATTATGCTTTTAAATTCCTTAATTGTGTGTGTATTTATATGCTAAGTGTGAATTTGAATGATAATTATGTTGTTAATGTGGTTTTGACTTTATATCTATTGATTGTAGGAAAATATGTCATGATTTCTGTTTTAATCTAAAAATTGAAGGCTTTAATGACGTCAAAAATCGAAATTGGTTAATTTATTATGATCAACATAGTTTTTAGAGCCTATTAGAAAAGTTTATTAAAATTTGATTCAATCTAGATTAAACTAATTAGAACTAAGTGTAATTAATTAATCTTAAGCCTATATTAACAGCCTAATCTAATCCTCAAGTATAAATAGATTATAACTAGGAGCTTGAAGCATTAATCACAATTTTGAGTTCAAAAATTCTGAGTGAGAGAGCTTTAGAGAGAGAGAGAGAGAGTTCAATTCTTGGGAAAGAAAAAGATTAGATTTGAAGAATAAAAGAAGATAATTTAAGAACTTGCTAAATTGAGCCCAATTGAAGACCCTTTTTTTTTTTTGGGTGGATAAGTCATAAATTAAAAGACAAAAAACTGACACCACTACAAGGGGCATGCCCCAGGCCCTAAACAAGCACTATACAAGGAACAAAGATAAAACTATGAAAACCTAGTCAACCCAGTATAAACTGTTTAACAAAGCATATCTAAACGGACAAATGAAAGGAAAAAACAAAACACAAAATTAAGCTAGAAAACCAAAGCGTAATAGCAAGTAACCCAAAATGTGTTCATGGGCCGCATGCAAATTTGATGAAGAGCATGAACACACCCAATAGCTAAGGAGCAAACAGCCAGAAATAAACACAAAATTGTGAAACCCCGTGCACATCCCGCATGGGTAAGCCAGCTACCAAAACAACCTAAATAAAACAAGCATAAAAGAAAGAATTTCTTCACACAAGAGGTGCCTATAGCAGCCATCAACACGAACACAGCCAGCTCCAAGCTTCGAATGAACCCGAACTGTATACCAAACCAGGCAGCACCATCCAATGAGATACTTTGCTGCGATCCCATGCACCCCAAACAGATTTTAAACATTATAATAAACCCTGTCACCAACAGATAACAAAACAAGATCAATTGCTCCACAATCAAGTTGTATTCAAGAAGCAATAACAGTTTACATATTACACTACACATATAGATGCTCACTACACTCAACCCACAATTATATATGCTCACATCACTCGGAAAACAATGCTCCATATACCTGCAAAAGAAAGAGATACAGGAAATATATAAAAACATGTTAGTTTCACTCAATGTGGCTAGTGATTTTGGGTTAAGTGATTTTTTATTCCTCACATTATACTCAACCCTCAGAGTGTAAGGCACACACTCAAACTTCTGCTTCCCTGTGATCCAAGTACCTATATCAATAACAAACATTAGGAAACCCCACAGTGTATATGCTAACCATCACTCAACCCACAGTTTGTGAACTCTCATTCCTCACATCAGCTGCAGCAAGCTTCAACATAGTAGGAGGTAATCTCCATGAGCTTAGATACCATCTGTCAGTATGGTGAGACTTCAAATTGGTAATATGCATTACCCTGAATCTAACCATGTCCACAATACACTTTGTAACCACCTTTTTAGGGACCATATCCTTACTAAAAACTCTATTATTCCTAGCAATCCATATCTGGTACACAGTACAAGTAAATGCAAGCTTGGTAATAATAGTCCCTAATGACTTCCCTCTCACAGATTTAGCAATAAGCTGGATCAAGTCATTCCAATGGATAGATAGCCAATCAACATTTATTTTACCTTTAATGCAGGACCACACCCTTTCAGAGAATGGACACTCAAAGAAAAGGTGGTTGTGGTCTTCACATGGATGCTGACAGAAAGCACACTCAGCAGATTGAGTCACACCAAAGATTTTCAATCTTTCTCCTGTGTTCAATCTACCAAGAATAGCCATCCACACCACAAAACTCACTTTAGGGATATTATGAAGACCCTAGGTAAGCTTTTGAACCCTAAATCATGAATTTGAAACACCAAATATGTGAATTCAATGAGATTATGTGATTAAATGAGAGAATTGAGCTAAGATTGTTGAACTTAAAGTCAATTTGTACATGCATGCATAGTTTTGTTAAATTTCTTCATTTATGGGCATGATTTTGACTTCCATGTGGAATTTGGAAGATGAATTATACTTTCATGCATGAACTACAAAGTTTTGAAGTGAAATGTAAGGTTTTGAAGCTTTGAGTTAGAATTTGTAAGCAAAATCAACATGCATGAGGAATTGGGTTTCATTTTGAAGAATTCTTGAAGCCTTGAGCTTTGATTTTTGAGACTTGGCTTTGTATTCAGGTTTTTGGAGGATTTTCTAAGTGTTTTCAAAGTTTTGTAAAGCCGTGCAAGAAATTGATTTGGAACTACAAGTTTTGAAGCTCAACTCTATTCTGGAATTTTCAAAATTCTCTCCCACCGCTTGAGCAAACAATCTGTCACTCAAGTGCACATTGCATGCATCCATCATTTTTGCAAGCATTTGTAGTTGGCTTGAGGGACCAAGTGATTTTGCAGACCACCTTTTGTTTTGTACCTTGGCTCGAGCGAACAGATTTGGACCATCCAATAATTTTGTAGACAAAGTGGACCGCTCAAGCGACCAATGTTGCATTTCACTGAAGTGCTATGTTTCAGCAAATTTTGTTAAGGCATATTCTAATCAAATTTTGTTTCAGCAAATTTTGTTTCAGCAAATTTTGTGCATTCTCATTCCTTTATGAGCATTCTTAGGCATGAATTGAACATCCTAAATGAATTAAAGGATTACAATGAAGCCTAAGAGAATTGAATAAGTTAAAGAGCCATCCAGTTAAACAATGTCTTTCAACGTGTGCGCGCTTATAAACCGTATAGGATCATCTCCATGGGCAAATCAGTAATCAAATCACTGTGAGTAATATCTTAGTAAAGCTTTTTTCTGAAGTACTTTATTTTCTACCAATCCTACTGTGGTAAACTTTCTGAAATTGTGAATTTGTAAAAGTGAGTGAGTTTCTATCTGTCTAATCATTATGATATCTGTAAATGTGATCGATGTGACACGAATATGTATGATGGACCCAAGGTCGTTCTGTATACCTGAATTGGACCTAAGGTCATTCCTTACAATTGATAAAATGAACCCAAGGTCATTCTGAACATTTGATAAGTATGATTATCTGTTATAAGTTGACCGAATGGTCACAATAAAGCTATAAATGATTGGACCTGAGGTCGTTCTATTATGAAATGTTCAATTCCATTATGTACAATTGGTAGATGCAAGGTTGTTCTGCTATCTGTTGGACTCGAGGTCACTCTGCTATGTATGCTTATGATATAGAAATGCTTATAACATTTACTAGAACTCATTCACATAAACCGTTTACTTTGATATTATTCATTGGGCATTAGCTCACACTGTATTTATATGTTTGTTGGTGAGCAGTTAGATGCCCAGCCAGCCTTAGTGAACTTGTAAAGGAACCCAAGTTTTGTGAAATCTGTCATGAGCACCTCACAAGCGAAGCTTTGGTTTCTTTGGTCTTTTGATTTTTCTGTTTCTTTCTCTTGTTGGACATATTCGACCGTTTTTGTATATAAGTGCTGGTTTGTATGACAACGATGCTTTATGTTAACATGAGTGTGAGTTATTAATATATGTGAAATTTTTGTTTATACCATTTATACACAGCTCATTGGACAAAATTTTTATTAAACTGCTTCTGCTTCTGGCCCCTCTATTATTAATTATGTCCGTATTCTATCTAAGGCCATAGGTAATCTCAAAATTACTAACTGGTTATGATTCAACCCTCTAGGTGCGAGTTTTGGTCATGACAACAACCCTCTACCATAGTTGCATCACGAGCACGTGATAAGGGCATCAAGGCAATGAGAGCTGAGATGAAGCCACTTCATGGGGAACAACAAAGAGATCATGAAGAGTTGATGAGAGAGTGAGAGGAGCGTGCGAAATATTACAATGAGACGTTGAAAGAGCTAGAGTGTAACACCCCAAAATAATCCAACATAAATTAGGTACACCAACCAATATCCATCAAAGAATAATAGCGATTCTCTAACCTTTACATCATTAATCAATAAGGTTTGTACAAAAGTCCCACATGCGAATTATACATTCAATGATTTAGAATACATGAATCTATAGCATGTAGAATATCAAATACCAAAAATAAATAAAATGCCCTAGAGGGCTTACATCTTCCAAGGCTTAAGCTCGGTTACACAAAAATGGTTTCACAAACCCATACATTTATAGCCCTTGGCTAGCAACATGAATCACAACAAAATAGGAGTCATGTACTCTCCACAAAATATGTCCACGCCCTCAACTCGGTAGGATCACCACATCTTTTCCTACACCAAAATCCCATAGGGGTGAGCATAAAGCCCAGAAGAGAATCCTTAACAAAGTATATACATTTATGCAAGATTCCCAATGTAAAATGCACATGCCAATAAAAGATTTCATTTACATGTTTTAAAAAGTCACCATGTTCAACAGCAACTTGAAATCTCAACAATAATAAATATACAGTTTTATTCAATGGAGCGGTAAATATGACTAAGGTAATCCCTAGGTTGGTGTCTACAAGTAGGCTTAACTAGCACTACCAAAAATCCCAATTTACTAGTGTAGACGCGCCCCGTGTGAGGGGGCCTCACCCTACAGTTCGGACTTAAATTGTTACGGTTCTTAATCTGAACCAAAGAGTCCAAATCCGGCAAATCGTTTTGAGAAAACAGATTTTTAGAAAAGAAGTGCCAAACATGGACTGCTTTGCCAGATACAGAGTCGCCACCTAAATATTTTTTTAATGGAGGAATTTAGGAAACCTTGACTCGTTTGCCTAAGGCCACGTGTCCGTCATCACCAAAGTTGCCTCGGCTCGGGAACTTGGGTACGATTGGGGAAGGTCAGCTATGAGCACCCCCTCTCGCCCGATCCGAAGATCGGCCTCTACTAACCATGATATCTGATTTTGAAAACGTTTATGTGTTCTTATTCCGGTTATTAGCCTAGATTTACTATATGATGCGCACAGCAAACAAGTATAGACTAAGTCGCCTAAATTGGAACGAAACATTGCATATCCGTTTGTTTGAAAAAAAGTGATTTGAAATTTGCTACTCGCAAGTAGGCTAAAATACGGATTTCAATGAGTTGTCCCAACTCAAACAATCCAACCTTCACCGACAGGCATTCAGGCAGTTATATCACATAAGCAGCTACCCTCATGGTACTTATGCTGTCATGGCAACATTCACACACATGCGGCATGCTAAAGCATAAAAGCTTACCTAGTACTCCAAGCCAAAACAGAAACTAGTTAGTAATCATACGCATGATCCTAGTTCATGTTTAAAATGGCTAATGCGCAACACATGCAAAGATGCAATCTAGACAGGCTCGGCTATCTTAAACATGGCATGTGGAATGCAACGGATAACACGTATTCAATTTGGAATTGAAATACAATGCAGTTAGCATGATGCGCCGAGCCCGGTGCATGCAATACTGATGAATGATGCACGCATGCATTGTAATGACCCCAAAATGCATAGAGGAAGTCATTCTTATTTAATAATGGGGTTAATGTGGTTTAATTCAATTATATCTATTGGAATTGAAGAACTATCTGTTGAGTTATGAATTGATGACGTTTACTGTATCGATCTGAAATTTTTCCCTCCGCTCGAGCGGGGGAGTCGGCGCTCGAGCGGACTTTTGGGGTTCCCAGCAATTTTGCAGACAGCCTGAGATTCTGGGAGTTGTGATTTTTCGCTCGAGCGGGGGATTCGACGCTCGAGCGGAAGGCTTTGTTGGTCTGAGCGCTCGAGCGCAAAGTTGGACGCTCGAGCGGGTCACCAGGTTGAGTTGAATTTTTGGGGCTCGTGGGCTCGTTTTGATATTTCTATTGGTATGTTTAGAACCTCCTCATTTTATTTTGGGATGTTGCTTGAGGTGGTAATATGATGGTAAAGTAAGATTGGACCATAGAATGTAATTCGGTTAGTTATTTTATGATCAGCCGTCACTCTTTTGCCCATCTCTTTGTCCACAGTTTGAATTTGAATGTGGGGTTAGAACCATTGGAAAGCTCATTTCCGGGGCTTCAATTTGGACACAAGAACGACCTAAAACGGAGTCCAGATGGGAGAGTTATACCTGTTCAAAGTTTCGAAATCTGTGCTGAAAATAGGTACGCTCGAGCGGGAATTCCTCCGCTCGAGCGGGAATTACGGGACAGCAGCTGAAAACGAGATTTTTTGGATCATTTCTCACATTTTCCTTTTCCCCTCTTCATCCCTCTCCCCTAGGTCCGAAAACCCTAGGTCCTTAATCTCCAAAACCTTCCATTTCTCTTATTTTTGATCAAGATCATCCATCAAAAAGTGAAGAAGCATGAAGATTATTATGTTCTACCGATTGGAATTTCGAGATTTTGGAGGATTCTTCTCAATCCTTGCTCCTTTGTTTGATTCTTGAGGTAGGGGTCCTTATTCCCTTTCAATATTTGCATTCATGGATGGATTTGTGGTATTTTGTGTATATAAAAACATAATCTATAATTTTGAGCATAATATGTCCAACTTGAGATTTGGGGGTTTTGGGTTTATCATGTTGGTGATGAGATTTGGGGGTTTTGGGTTTATCATGTTGGTGATATAATTGCTGGATTAAGGTGATGGATTATGAACTCTAGACTTGTAATCAATGAGAAAATTGGAACAAGAAGTAATAGTTTGGAAAGTTTGGATTTTTCTTGAAACCCTTGATTTTCTTGGAACCTTAGGTTGATTAATGATGATAACCAATGATTTAGCCCAAATTGAAAGTAGAATAATGAAATTGAGGTATTGAATTATATGTGTTCAAGTTTAATTGGAATTTGGAAATATTTGGAAATTATGTTTACAATTTACGAATGAACTATGTGATAAACATTGGAATTCATGCTATAATGTAAAGGAAAAATTAAGGAAATAATTTATTAAGAATATGGATGACGTGAACTCAGGTATGGAATGTTGAAATGGGATTCAAGGATTTAATTTGATTTATGTAGAATTGCAAAGTGATGTGTAAATGGGATAAAGAGAATTAAACAAGTTAAGAACGGAATAATTATATGTGACCCGATTTCTATGTGTATTATGAATTGTGTAGGGTCAGTTATAGAGGCGGACCAAGCATCTAATCACTGTGAGTAGTAGTACAAAAATGTATATTTTATCTATTGTTGATAATTATTGTTACTAATGCTCTGTTCTTTGTAAGTGTTATACGAACATTTATGACAATTGGAAATCAATATGAACTGACATGAACGCTAAAAGATTTGCGTGCGTCGGTATGATTTTGGAATCCTTTGTTCTGTTAATGACAAATATTAACCCTTTGTTATTTATAAGCATCCTATGTGATTTCTTAAAGGATAAGTGGAACTGATGTTCATCTTCGAAGAATCAGAATAATTGGAAAACTATGTGAATCCATATGAATCTGAAGTTATTTTGTTGTGTTACACATGAATGCAAAAGTTTAACATCATTATGTGGCCACATAAGAATACGAATTATTTTATTTTGTTAGGCGCACAATAATGGCATAATATGACAAGAAAGGCTATGTTTTCTGATATGTTACGTTATGACTTAATGAATGTTTACAAGTCTACGTATGTTCTAAGTTCAAGTCTGTTACAAGATTATGTATGTTATAAGTCAAGAATGTTCCAAGCTCAAGAATGTTACAAGTTTATATATGTGACAAGTTCAAATATGCACAAGTTTAAGTAAGTTTACAAGTTCAAGTATATACAAGTTTAATATGTTACAAGTTCAAGTATGCTATAAGTTCATGTATGCTACGAGTCCAAGTATGTTACAAGTCCATGTATGTTACAAGTCCAAATATGTTACAAGTATACGCATGTTACAAGTTCATGTATGTTGTAAATTCAAGTATATTTCAAGTATGGTTTAAGTATGGTCTCAAGTATGGTTTCAAGTATATTACAAGTTTAAGTATGTTTCAAGGGCTTTATGCCAACCTTTCAAGGGCTTTAATGCCAATATGATTACAAGGGCTTATGCCATTTCAAGGGCTTTATGCCATTACAAGGGCTTATGCCATTTTCAAGGGCTTTATGCCACTTTCAAGGGCTTTAATGCCAACAAGTTTCAAGGGCCTCGTGCCATATGTTTCAAGGGCCTTGTGCCACCATGTTTCAAGGGCTTATAGCCATTATGTTTATGTTGCAGGATTGGGCCTAAGGCCGTCATGTAGTTAGCACAGAATCAGACTAATTATGTAAACTCTGCATTTTTTTATATGCGTTGATATGTATTATGTTTCAAGTTAAGCATCATTTTATTTATGTATTACTATTCACTGAGCCCGGCTCACTCTCTATTATGTCTGTTTCTGTAGGTCACCAATCAGGTGGTCAGTCCTAGCCAAGACGTCGCTTTCTTTTGTCAACCTTCATATGTCCAAGCACTGTATAAGATGTTGGCTGTTTAGGGGTGTCCATTTAAGGGTGATGTATCTAACTTTCATGTTTATTTTGTTATATACGCCCAATCATAGGGCTGGAACTGTAAATGTGCATGTATATGCTCCGGGATATAGTTTGGAACTTTATCTATCCACTATAATGCATGTGATGAATGAGATCCTGGCATGTAGAAGTAGCTCAATGGAGTTTATTTGTTTAATTATTTTCATATTTCGTGCTTCCGTTCAGGCCCCATATGTTATGTATATTAGGTTTCAAGTCTGTTTTGAATAGGTCATGCCCAAACTTTTAGAGGCGGGTTTGGGGCGTGACATGCATGGCATAAGGATGCTAAATTAAACATGTCCTAATACTAACCACCAAAAGCAGGTAAGTAAAAGGGAGAAAGAAGTGGGGGTTGAAAGACATGCACACACGCACCCACACTTATTACAAATTTGCCCTCGCTCGAAGCGACCGAAAGAATAATACAGTCCGAATAATGAATCAACTATCCTAGCTAATTAAATATTACAGACCAATTTAAACTAGTTAAGCAAATTAACTAATCTAATAAAATAGTAAACAGCCTCGGGAAGAGGGCCCAATGCAATGCGTGCTCGGCTCCGCTTGGAAGTCCACTGCCATGCACAAGTTGCCTCTGTCCACACTGTTTTCCTTCTCTAATCATTGCAAAATTCCCAAGGTGCACTCTATGAACCCTGTGGGATACCACCGGCCAAGGGAAATGGTCACCGACCAAAGGAAATGATCACCGGCCACTGGTTAAGCTATCGGCCACCAATTGTTGGTCGGTCAGCACTAAAGATGGCCGGCCGGCCAAATCTTCCTGCAGAATCATGTTTTGACAGCAGCAGAGGGCAAAATAAGGCATGGCAATGCATTCCAAGCAAATGTGTGCACCAACACATCCCTTATCATGTTTATGACTCAAAGGGACATGGTTCTTGTAGACACCCCATTTTTGACCGACCTTAAGACTCAGACGTCACCGATTGAGCGCTCGGTGATGTTGCATATTGTGCTCGTTCAGAAGTCTCAGAGTCGCGGCCGTGCGCCCTGCCTCCAGACTTCCGAACTCTCTTCTGTGCCTTGCCTCGGTTTGCGAACCAGACTCGGTTTTCTCTGTTTTCTTTCCTGAGGGGAGGGAGAGGTCCCGTAGACCATCTCTCAGTGGCCGTGGGCTACATTTCGTGCCCGTAGGCCATTTTGCCCATTTCGGAGCCCGGTTCCCGGTTTTCGAAGCCGTCAGGCCGTGTGCCTCGGTTCGGGACCGTCTAACCATCTCCGATTCCTCCGGTTTTTGGTATGCATCTCATTTACTTCATAACGAGGGACACTGGGGTGTTAGATACCCACTTCGTGGCCAAACACCACTTTCGGTGCTTAACAGCCGGTTTTCGGGATCCCGAACTGCGTGTTTTGGACCCCGAGCATTCGTTTTGCATTGGTTTTCGTTCATTTTTGGCAGGTACCTCTGTTTTACCATAAGGAAGGTCACTGGAGGGTGGGAGGACAGTAATTGTCTCAAACAACCAGTTATGCTCCTCCGGCGCACCCCGGCGCCCGTTTTTCTCACTTCCGGGCTAATGTTGAACACCCTAGGGCCATTTTCTTCGAGCCAAAACCACATATTTGTGTTGTACACACATGGGAGGACCCTAAAAAATGGTGGCCGGCCAGTAATCCTCATTGATCCTTTTGAACCCCTCTTTTAGGTGGCTTGTTGTCTCTCTTGGTTCAGAGTTGCCAAATTCCAACCACAGGGCCTTGTTGTACACAGATGGGAGGACACTACCCTTTGGTGCTCGGCCAGCAATTTTCACTTCCCATTTTTACCCCTAGCCGGCCGGCCATGGGGGGTGGCCGGCCGGCCACCTCCAGCAAAAGTGGCTAGCCGGCCTGCATCCTCAGTGTGTGTTCATTACAGCTGTATG
Organism: Camellia granthamiana; assembly: GCA_036172215.1. Lineage (NCBI taxonomy): Eukaryota > Viridiplantae > Streptophyta > Magnoliopsida > Ericales > Theaceae > Camellia > Camellia granthamiana. The sequence continues at coordinate 75,273,358 of CM069913.1, read as the reverse complement.
GCTGTTTCTTCAAAATATCTGGGCATCCGGGGGATATTTTGGGAGGGAAAGCTTGGGTGCATTTCCCTCCTCTTTTACACCCCCTTTTTGGCCTTTATAAGTGGCTGGCCAACTCCTTCATTAGGGTTAGAAAAACTTCCTAGAAGAGCTCCTAAGCATTTGCCTCCATCTCCCTATCCAAAAACCTCCAAAAACTTCAAGTGTTAGCCTCATTTGTTCATCAACACCAAGCCTCACCATCACCACTTCCATTCCAGTAGCAAATGAAGGTTTTTCAAAGGCTAAGAAGCAACAAATTCAAGCCAAGAAGCAACAAAAGTCTTGTCTTCAAGGGTGAGTACTCTTTTACCCTTTTTGAGCTTATTCTTGCTTCATTTTTCTACCCTATTTTCTTGAGGTTTTGGGCTCCAACCCTAACTGTGTTTGGGCTTATTTTGAGCCCCTCTACAACATTGTAGAAGGGCTCAACCTTGTTTGGAGCTTCTACATACCACTTGCTTCAATATCCATCATATTTACCATAAACTTGCATGCTATTTTTAGCTTATGTACATTTGTTTTTGGAGCATGCCATAAACTGTGATTGAGCTTATTTTGAGCTCCTATACAACATTGTAGAAAGGCTCAACCTTGTTTGGTGCTTCCATGCATGACCTCTCTTTATAGCCCCTATTTGGTCCATATTTTGCATGCTATTTCTAGCCCATGAGTGATCTGTTTTCGAGCATAATATAAACTGTGAGTGGACCTATTTTGAGCCCCTCTTCAACATTGAAGAAGGGCTCAACCCTGTTTGGCCTCTCTATCATGCACTTGCTTCATAATCCCTCATATTTACCGTAAGTTTGCATGATTTGTTTGACCTACATGAAATTTGTTTTGGAGCATGTCATGAACTGTGAGTAGGCTTATTTTGGGTCTCTCTACAACATTGTAGAAGGGATCAACTTTGTTGGGGGTCTCCATGTTACACTTGTCATTATACCCCTCTTTGACCCCCATTTTTGCATGCTTTGTTAAGCCTATATAGCTTCTGTTTTCGGCCATTATCAGGTCTGGAAAGAGTCATATTTTGGCCTTCTTGTCATATTTTGTTAAGGGTCCAAGGCTGTTGGATGAATTTTTGGGGTACCTTATGTTATAGCCTTGGGTATCCTAGTTCTTGCATAGCATTTTTAGCAAGTTTGCATACTGATTTGGGGAATGTCATCTACTGTAAATATTCATATTTTTGGTCCCTCTTCAGTGTTATAGAACTGTATTTTTCAGTTTGAGCATTGTATATATCACTTGCTTCATTGTTCCCCTCTTTTCCCCCATTTTTGCATGCTATTTTTGCCATACTTGTGTTTGTTGTTTGGCCATGCTTTGTACTGGAAAAATGCTAGTTTAGGGACTGCCTAGCATCTGTCTTTACACTCCATGTCCATATTGTGCATGTTCGACATAGCTGTAGGCCATCCCATTGCATTTCGGGACTTATTTCGGGCATCGGGTGTAATTTTGCTATGATTCGGGGACTATTTTGCATCATTTTGGCCGCTGAAATTTGCATATTCCATATTCTATATGCCATGTCTCATTTTGCATGTGATTCTATGCCTTCGGGCCATTTCTCGGTTTGCGTGCCCACGGGCACGCACTTCGAGACATCTCATTTTTCATCTTACGGCATCCTATGTGAGCGTGGCTGAGGCCCTCTCATGTTGGTGTAAGCCCTCATTTCATTTCAGGCCATTTCATGCCTTTATGTCCTTTGCCTCGGTATGCGTGCCCGTGTGCACGCATTTCGAGACACTTCTTTTTTTATCCCACGGCCTCTTATGTGAGAGTGGCTGAGGCTCTCTCATGTTGGTATAAGTCCAATTTGCATTGCGTATGCCATTTCATGCCTTAGGATCATCGCCTCGGTTTGCGTGCCCGCGTGCACGCATTTTGAGGCATCTCATTTTCATAGCATTGTGTATGTTAGGATTGTATCTTAGTTGCATTTCATGCATATCATGCATATTGCATCGTGTTCGGAATAGGAGTTAGCCCGGGCACGGGAAACGAGGCACGTTTCGCACCCCGAGTGACGGAACGGGTCTCAATTCCCAAGTCACCGACACTCCGGATTACCCATGATGGAGTTAGGTTTTGTTGTAGCATTCATACGCATTCATCCTATATTGAGTTGTGCAATCCGACTCCTCGGCCATCATGCATCGAGATGCGTGATTGGTGGCACGAGGATCGAGGCGTGCATATATTTGTGAAATACATTGCTATGCCCCTTTCCTGCTCTCTGTTGCAGCAAAATGAAGAATCAGCAACTTTTCGGAGCTTGGCACGCATTTCAAGAGCAGGTGCAAACAGAGGCTAATTGGGGCATCCGAGTGGATTTCAGCGCCAAAGCAGCCCGGCATGCATCATTCATCAGAATCAAGGCAGCCCCTGGCTTGCATGCCAGTTTTACAGTTTTCTTAGTTAATTTGTTAATTAATTAGGAATCTGTATTATTTTGGACTGTATTATTCTTTCATTCGGGACTGTATATTTATTCGGACCCTCTGCGCGAGGGCATAACTGTAATAAGTGCGGGTGAGTGTGATGTATGTCTTCCAACCCCACGTCTTTCTCCCTTTTATTTACCCGCTTATGATGGTTAGATATAGGGCATATTTCAATTAGCATACAGTATGACAACATGTTTGCATCATTCATCTGTTTTGCACGCACCGGGCTCGGCGCATCATACAAACTGCATTTGTATTTCAATTCCAAATTGAATACGTGTTAGTTGTAGCATTCCATATGCCATGTTTAGAATAGCCGAGCCTGCTATAGTTGCATCTTTGCATGCGTTGCATTAGGCATTTCAGCATATTTAGGATCATGCATGATTTCTAATGAGCTTTTGTTTTGGCTTGGAGTACTCGGTGAGTTTTATGCTTTAGCATCCTTACATGCGTGTGAGTGTTGCCATGAATAGCATGCTTGCCATGAGGCTATGTGCTTATGTGATATAACTGCCTTGAATGCCTGTGGGTGAAGGTTGGGTTATCTGAATTGGAATAATGCATTGATTGTTTGTTTTAAGCCCACTAGATTGTGGCAACACCATGTTTTCCAAGCCCACCTGAGGGTGGCAAAATCTGCATTTTAAGCCTACCTGCGGGTAGCAAACCATCCTTCAAACAAACAAACATGAAATGTTTTGTTCCAATTCAGGCGACTCAGTCTATACTTGTATGCTGTGCGCATCACATAGTAACCTAGGCTAATAACCGGAATAAGAACATACAATGTTTTCAAAATAAGATATCATGATTAGTAGAGGCCGGTCTTTGACCGGGCGAGCGGGGGTGCTCACGAAGTGACCTTCCCCAATCGTACCCAAGTTCCCGAGCCGAGGCAACTTTGGTGATGACGGACACGTGGCCTTTGGCACCGAGTCAGGGTTTCCTAAATTTCCCAATAATAAAATATTTAGGTGGCGACTCTGTATCTGGCAAAGCAGTCCATGTTTGGCACTTCTTTCAAAAAATCTGTTTTCAAAACGATTTGCTAGATTTGGACTCTTTGGTTCAAGATTTAGAACCGTGGCACAAATCGAGTCCGAACTGTAGCAAGGTCCCTCGCAGACATGTTACAGTTTCTGGCGACTCTGCTGGGGATTTAGAGAACTTGACTCGAACTCGTGATATCTGGTTTTGACTACACTTGTGTGTTTCTTTGCATTGCATTTGCATTGGTGCGCCTAGGACACCGTGTTTGCCATCTGCTATTCCTGAGCGGTTTGCCGGAGGCTTGTCTTGTCAAGGCATGTCCATAAGGCTGATCGGTTACGGGCTCTGCCAGTATGGGAACACAAACCCCGGTTTTACCGGGGCACCCTTTTTGACCATTCGACCTAGTGCATATTCGGATCCATAGTGACCATTCCAAACTAGGACAGGTTGCTTACCCGTTTATAGGTTGTTTGAAACCGCTGCGTGCATAGTGAAACTCTAGTTCCTGACAAAATAGGACAGGGAAACCCTACCCCAACATAGGGGTGTTTTGGCTCTCATTTATCTGTTATGTGCTTGTTAGAGTGCGTCTCTACAGGGAATGCATGTATCAGTTTATGGGTTTGGGCATCAGGCCTGCGGGCATCAGTTTTTGAGATTGGGCATCAGGCCTGCGGGCATCAGCCCGTCATTTGAGAATCAGTTGTCTGCGGATATCAGATTCGGTTTTGGGAACTAGTGATACAGGGACAGTAATCAGTGATTGAGGACAGTGTATACCCAGCTTATCGACCGTGTGTTGTATGCCCGACTGTGTGTTGTGTATTTAATTTAAGCTGTTATGCTGTCCATTTTTCTGGTTATTTATTTCCTTTTCGCTTTATTTATCTTTTTGCTAGGGCAGGTTTGTAGCACAATTGCTTCCGAACCAGTAGATATATCCCAAGCACTTTGGACACGAGGTCGCCGACTTATTCGATCCGAGGATCTGATTGACGGACATCCAGTGTTCCACTCATTACCCCCAGTTGTTAGGAGAAGGGCGAGAAGGCGCAGTCCGTCTGAGCAGAGATCATCAGAGCAGAGGCCTACCCTAGCAATGAATAATTCGACTGAGGTTGCTATTTCCGCTATAGAGATACACTTACCAGTTATTCAGATGGATCCACCGAATACATCAGGGATGGAGGCGATGATGCGCCAAATGCAAGAGAGCATGAGACAGATGCAAGAGGATGCCATCCGCCAAACGAAATTTTCTAAGCAACAGGCTACAGTTATGGCCCAACAGGCTGAGCTTATTACCAGGCTCCAACAGCAGACTGGAACATCAACCTCACACCCGGCTCCTCCTCCACCCGGAGCTCCATTACCCGAGCAGGCATCCACTGGTCAAAATGCCCTGCCAAATCCCCAGAATACCCCCCTGAATACCCAGAACACCCTACCCAATGTCCAGAATATTCAAGAGGACACAGGCCATCCAACGGGGTTGGCCCCGCCCCCGCTTCTGCCTCAATTGTCCAAGACTCATACACCTGCCAACCATCCGGACTCTCCATTCGAGTTCGAGGTAGACCACACAGCTCTGAAATTGAGCAAACTGGAGAAGCTTTTTAGGAAGTCTCAGGGGGTGAAGGCCATCCCAGACATTGAAGATGGGTACACCGACGTGGCCGTAACATTGCCAGACAGATTTAAGATGCCACAGATTGACCGTTTCGACGGATCCGGAGACCCCATGGTCCATCTTCGGCTATTCTCAGACATCCTGCGGCCAATGGGCCTAACCCGACCACAAAAGCTTTCCCTGTTTGGCCGAACTTTGTCGGGTGTGGCAGCCATTTGGTATGCGAAGTTAGAAGACGAGGTAAAGAGAAATTGGGACGAGATGGCTGAGGCCTTCGTTGCACAGTACTCGTACAATACACAGATCGAGATTACAACTCGTGATCTCGAAACGACGAGGCAAGAGGCCAAGGAGACTTTCTCAGACTTCGTAACTCGATGGAGGGCAAAGGCATCGATGATGACCTTGAGGCCTGCAGACAAAGATCAAATTAGGATGATTGTGCGCAATCTCCAACCAAAACTCATGCAGAAGATGATCGTACTCCCCTTTCCCACCTTCTCAGACTTACACGAGATGGGGGTACAGATCGAGGATGCGATGAAGCAAGGTCTGATTGACCAGGACCGGGAGCAACCCCGGAGGACATTCAACCGCAATAACAACACAGGCCCGAGTGGCGCTGCAAACACAAGGACTTCAGAGGTCAGTATGGTCACCACCAATCCTCCTCCCCAGCCAAGGCCCATGGCGGCCACCCCCTTTTCTAGTACATCCGGGAGCAGTACCCAAGCCCCGAGATTCCAGCCCAGAGGCCAAAGAACCTTTACTCCACTATACATGCCTTTGTCCAAGGTTCTGGGGGTCTTGATTAGAAAGGGACATCTAAAACCCCTGGAGCCGAGGCCGCCACCAAATCCACTCCCCCCCTCTCACAACCCAGCCAAATATTGTGCCTACCACCAGCAGCATGGTCATGATACCAACCATTGTTTCAGGCTGCGGCACGAGGTTCAGGACCACATCGACAAAAATATTATTCTACCTCCCGAAAGACCCAACATCACAACCAACCCACTCCCTACCCATAACCAAGATCCACCACCCAAAAGAGTCAATCTCATCCAAACTGGGGACGTGTCCTACGATCCCAGTATCTATATTACTCCCTCCCATCTACCCAAGCCGGAGGTGATCCTTCCCGACTGCACTGACTTGTGCGTGTTGGACACCTTCACAACCCAATCTGAGTCAAAGGTGGCGACCACCGAAGACGGAATAAGGCGGGTTTCAGAGGAGAACAGAGTTGTTGAGTCCGGGATGGAATAGCCCGGGAATTATGCTGGGGGAGCCTATGATCCAAGCGAATACATTTTATTAGTGGGCCGGGCTGAGCTGAGTGTGGGGTTGCCAGAAAAAGCTGAACTGTGCATGATTCAGGGGGACAGACTTGAACAGGGGGCAGATGATCTAGCAACAGTGGAGGAGGACTTCGCCAACCTCCAGTTATTCAACGACCAAGAATCAGGAGATGCAACAATCAACTGGTTTGAATATGAGGAGTCGGCGGAGGCCACCGGGTGGTTAGATGATCAGCCTGATATTGTGGAGTTTCAGCCAGAGCAGAGCCCGGCAGGGGCGAGGGTATCAACTGTGGCCGGAAGGGCCGAGAGTCAGAATGGATTGCCAGAGAGCACCGGTACAAAGAATTCCGCTCGGGACTTAAGCATTATGGATGTAAAGACAATGGAACAACAAACTGCAACAACGCAGATAGAACAGGAGAAATTTTGCGATTCTGAGAGAATCAGAAAGGCAAAAGCCCATGAAGTGGTTGAGAGTGCCGTGGGCACGAGAATAGACAATGCTGTGAGCATATGGGATGAAGGTACTGAGAGTACACATCTGCCAGAACCAGACAGGTGTCTTCTGGATGCTAACGGGATGTGGTGGGAAGATGACGACTTATGTCTTGCCCACACAGACGAAGATTGGGGAGTAAATCAACCAGACAGCACCTGGTACCTCGATGAGGTGGACCACATGACCAGGAGTGGGCGGTACTTCAAGCCCCCGCACCTAGACCAACCAGAAGCATCTGGTAAAGACAAGGAAGCTGAAAAACAGAGAGAGAGACAAATTGAAGAAGAAGCTGTGCTGAGGCAATTAAAGAAGATACAAGCAGACATCTCCATCTGGGGACTGCTTATGGCTTCACGGGTACACAGACAGGCTGTCCTATATGCCATGGACAAGGCCAAACTCTCAATCGATACTACACCAGAGCAACTGGTCAGGCTGGTTTTTCCGGGAGGAGGTTCCCCGGCTTTAACCTTTTCAGACAAGGAACTGCCGCCTGAGGGCGTGAATCATAACAAACCTCTCTACATCTCCGTGGAATGTAGAGACAAATGGATACCGGTGGTACTTGTTGATACCGGGTCTGCTATCAATGTCTGCCCAGCCAGAACAGCGTATGCAATCGGGTTGAAGCCCGCAGACTTCATCCCGACAACTCAGGTGATCAAAGCATACGATAATACAAGTCGAGAGGTGATGGGGACTGTCAAAATCCAAACCAAAGTTGGGCCTGGACAGCACGAGATAGATTTCCATGTCTTGGAGGTTCCCGCAACTTTCAACCTACTTTTGGGGCGACCGTGGTTGCATCAGGTGAAGGCCGTCTCGTCTACTCTGCATCAGATGGTGAAATACCCCTATGGAAAGGGAGTAGCCATTGTGTTCGGGAATTCATCGATCCATCCCCCTCCGGAGGTGTCTACACCAGTCCTAGAAATAGAGCACGGTATGGAGGACGTGTTTATATCAGGATTTACTCTGGCCGAGGCCCGGGTTGTGCAAAACATTATGGCTGTGAATGAAGGTATGTACGTCAGTGCTCAATCCGTTTACCTCATGAACAAGCTACAACATATTCCTGGGATGGGATTGGGAAGGAGCGGCAGGAAAGGCGTCGCAACATTGGCCGAAGTGCCACACAACCCGCATACCTTTGGACTGGGTTATCTGCCCACCAAAGAGGACTGGGTCAGGAAAGGGAAAGAAATGGCCGGAAGGGCCAGAGCAAAGCAGGCTGGGAAGCCATTTGACTTGATGCATAGGCCCATTCAGGGCACCCTGAACGGACGCTTCGTCCGGGAGGGGGAAGATTTTCCATTTTGCGGCTTCCCAGAACCGTGGATAAACGCGGAGAAGAAGCGCGTGCCCGGTTTTGAGATCTTTTTTGACCTGCAACTACCCGGGGAGGATGTTGCCGAAGAGCAGACGGACCCATCAGCTGAGGTTGAGCAGTGTAGGGTAGTGGATCCTGTGGGCACAGAATTTGAAATGGGGGTAGCGCTGGCATGTCTACTCTCTGATCCTCCGATCGACCATAAGTGCTTGGGGGATAACTCCGAGGTTTCCATGATTGGGGATGAAACGGCTGCGAGCCAACCAGCAGCTATCTTGGATGCATCTATCGCACCCTCTCTCACTTGGCAGTACGAGGAGGGATTTTTGTCCAGCAGCACCGGGTCAGGTAGTGAGCCGGAATCTGATTCCATCGAGTCTTGTGAGTCAGAATCAGGTTCCAGCTCGACTGAGTCTTAGTCTGGTACTCCTGGGGATGTTAACCCGGATGCCACAGTCCTGTCTAGGTCGTCTTTTTCCTTTTCATTTGAGTCTGTTGTAACCGATGAATTGGATGATCTGGCAGTGCCTAATGAGAATGAACTATCTGTGGTTTCTGAGTACTTTTCTGTGCCCCTAATTTATTGCATTAATTCAGACTTTCAAAATTTTGATGAAAACGAAGAGGACGAAGTTCCTCCGGTTTTACAACGTTTAATTGAGCAAGAGCAAGAGAGATTTGTCAAACCATTAATGGATGAAATCATTACCGTGAACATTGGTACTGAGGAGGACCCGCGGCTGGTCCAGATCGGGTCCACGTTGTCTTCGGAGGAACGCGAGCGACTAGTCACTTTATTAAAAGATTTCAAAGATGTTTTCGCGTGATCCTACGAAGACATGCCTGGAATCGATCCTGAGATTGTACAGCATCGGATCCCCCTTGACCCCGAGGCTCGACCTATCAAACAGAAACTCAGAAGGATCCGCTCGGACTGGGCTCTCAAGATTAAAGAAGAGGTCACCAAGCAAATCGACGCAGGCTTCCTGCTGGTATCTGAGTATCCAACTTGGTTGGCCAACATCGTTCCGGTGCCGAAGAAAGATGGAAGGATCCGGGTGTGTGTAGACTTCAGGGATTTGAACAGAGCTAGTCCGAAGGACGACTTCCCCTTACCGCACATCGATGAGTTGGTAGACTTCACAGCAGGGCATGCATTGCTCTCATTTATGGATGGCTTCTCAGGATACAACCAGATAGTGATGGCACTAGAAGACAGGGAAAAGACTGCATTCACCACCCCGTGGGGGACATACTGCTACAGGGTAATGCCGTTTGGGTTAAAGAACGCTGGGGCTACTTATCAACGGGCCGCGACCACAATATTACATGATATGATCCACAAAGAGGTTGAGGTGTATGTGGACGACATGATTGTCAAGTCCAAAGATAGAGAGGGCCACTACACCGCCTTGCATAAGTTTTTTCAAAGGATCAGGGAATTCCGGTTGCGGCTGAACCCTCAAAAGTGTACATTTGGTGTTACAGCGGGAAAAATGCTGGGGCTTCTGATTACACAAAAGGGCATCGAAGTCGACCCTTCCAAAATCAAGGCCATCCTAGAAATGCCCCCACCAAGGACTGAAAAGGAGGTGAGAGGCTTTCTGGGTAGAGTGCAATTCATAAGACGGTTTATCTCAAAATTAACCTTGACTTGTGAACCACTTTTTGGTCTCCTGAAGAAAGGCAAGAGATTTCAATGGGACGGCCGATGTCAAGCAGCGTTTGAGCAGATCAAAGAATATCTACAGAACCCGCCCGTTTTATCACCACCAGAACCAGGGAAATCGTTGATTTTGTACCTATCAGTGACCGAGACCACAATGGGCTGTATGCTTGCACAAGAGTCTGAAGACAGGGTGGAGAGAGCCATCTACTATTTAAGCAAGAAAATGCTGGAATATGAGACCCGATATACACCGCTGGAAAAGGCTTGCTTAGCTCTGGTATGGGCTACCAGGAAGCTGCGGCACTACTTGTTAGCTCACTCCGTAATGTTGGTTTCACGACTCGATCCCATCAAATATCTTTTCGAGAAACCAGCGCTTACGGGTAGGCTAGCTCGTTGGTTGTTGTTGCTCTCCGAATTTGATCTCATGTACGTGACACGCAAGTCAGTGAAAGGAAGAGCAGTAGCGGAGTTCCTTGCCGACCACCCGGTTGAGGGGGATGAAGCAGTTGAATATTTGTTCCCGGATGAATCAATTTTGCATATCGACGAAGAAACTTGGACGATGTACTTTGACGGAGCATCAAATCAACATGGGTATGGGATAGGAGTGTTGCTGATAGCACCCGACAATTCCCGTATCCCTCTAGCCTTCAAACTCCGATTCAAAGTCTCGAACAATGAAGCAGAATATGAGGCGTGCATTGCCGGCCTAGAAGCAGCCCTGGAATTAGGGGCAAGACGGCTGGACGTCATTGGGGACTCGAACCTCGTTGTGTCTCAAGCTAAAGGAGACTGGAAAGTAAAAGAGGAAAAGATGATGATGTATCACCAAACCTTGGATTTGCTAATTCCTCGGTTTGAGAAGCTAAGTTTTACTCATCTACTAAGAGAGAACAACAGGTTCGCAGATTCTTTAGCAACTCTATCATCCATGATAGACATCCCGTGTGGAGTCCGGATGCGTCCAGTCATCATTGACCAGAAATTTGCACCAGCCTATGAGTCGATTGCAGCCATAGATGAAGTTCAGGACGAACACCCTTGGTATTACGACATCTGGAATTTCTTGGAGAAAGAAGCATACCCGCCAGGGGTAAATGCCAAGGACAAAAGGGCAATAAGAAGATTGGCCGTTCAGTTCATCATCTGTGGGGGTAAGCTGTATAGAAGAGGTCATCTGGGAATGCATAAACTGTGTGTTGATGCCGAAGAGTCAAAAAGTCTAATGGAAGCCATCCATGGAAGGGAATGTGGAGCACATATGAATGGGGTAATGCTAGCACGGAAGATTCTCAGACAAGGTTACTACTGGTCCACCATGGAGGAGGATTGTATTGGTTTTGTTCGGCGATGCCACAAATGTCAGATCCATGCAAATCGCATGAACATCCCGCCATCAAAGCTGTACAACATGACTTCGCCATGGCCATTTTCAGTCTGGGGAATTGATGTAATCGGAGCTGTCACGCCAAAGGGGTCGAATGGGCATGAGTTCATCTTGGTAGCGATAGATTATTTCACGAAGTGGGTTGAGGCCCAATCTTACGCGGTGTTGAAGGCTTCGCATGTTGCAAAGTTTATCAGAAACAACATCATCTGTCGCTACGGAGTCCCAAACGAAATAATTTCAGATAACGGTTCCTACTTCAAGAAGGAAGTGATAGACTTGTTGGAAAAATACAACGTGGCTTTTCACAAGTCGTCTACCTATCGGCCGCAAACCAATGGAGCGGTTGAGGCTGCCAACAAGAATGTCAAGCGCATACTGCAGAAGATGGTGGAAACCTACCGGGACTGGCCAGATAAGCTGCCGTTTGCTCTGTGGGGCTACCGGACTTCAATCAGAACTTCTACTGGGGCGACTCCGTACTCATTGGTTTATGGGATGGAGGCTGTTCTACCTATCGAGATTGAGGTTCCGTCATTGCGAGTATTGGCCGAGTGTCAAATAGCCGAGGCAGATTGGCAGCAAAACAAATTTGAGGAACTCATGCTCTTTGATGAGAGAAGACTGAAAGCACTGTACCACATTCAAGGCTATCAACGAAGAATTGCCCGGGCTTTTAACAAGAAGGTTAAGTCCAGGAATTTGAAGGAAGGAGATTTGGTACTCAAGGACAACCGAGCTCCCATCCACGACCCTAGGGGCAAGTTCAGACCTAATTGGACTGGTCCCTACATCATTAAGTCTATCTGGTCAGGTGGAGCTGTGGTTCTGATGGATCTGGATGGCTTAGAGTTTTCCCAACCGATCAACATGGATAAGTTGAAGAAATACTACCCTTGAGAGGCTCGCTAGGCCGAAAACCCGAAAGGGCGACCCAGGCAAAACTCAGAGCACAAAAAATTTGAAAATATAAAAACTAAGCTCGCAAGGTTGAAAACCCGCAAAGGGCGGCCTTGGCAAAAGTTAGAGCGCAAAAGGAGAGTAAAAATACCCGAGCGAACCTAAGCCTAAACTACGTAAGGCTTGATTCCCATCTTTGGGATATGTAGGCAGCTTCATCCTGAAGTTCAGCCATAAACATTTTCCACGATCAACTTTGTCCATTTTGATTATCTCAGTCATCCTTGTCCATCAGCATTCATCGTAATCTCTGATGCAGTGCTATTCAGACTAGGGGCAACTTTCCTTTGCCAGGAAGTGCTGTGGTTCCATGCAGACTAGGGGCAACTTTCCAGTTGCTGGGATCCGGGGTTGTGCATCTTAGTGACAGATCTCAGGCGTGTTCAGTTCTGATCCTTATCGAAAATAGTTTTGAAAAGTTTTAATAAAAGTTGACTTTGTTCAAATTAATCTTTTCACAACTAAGACCATTTTTGGACCAAAGCGGAAATTTTCAGTACCACAACCTTCAATGATTTCAAAACAGAGTTCTCTTGCTCTTGCATACAATTGAAGTTGCTTTTTTATTACACTCATAATGAAAACTTGAAAGTACTAATAAAGCAATAAATCTGGGGCATAGTCAGGTCAGATGTCCCTGCGCCCCCTCCCGGAGCTAGTCGAAGCCTCCGATGCCGACCTGGGCCCAATCTGTGCCTCCTCATTGAGCCAATCCCAGCACTCATCAGACAAAGTGTAACTGAAAATAGGGGCGGGGGGCAGGAGCTCTCTAGTCCTCGAAGCCGTAGTATGTCGGGCGAGGTGTGCACCTCGGATCGGGAAGGCGACCGGATACTCTATCCCCTCCGGAGGGCAAGTCTGATCATGGCCGAACTGGCGCAGAATGCGGAATAGGAAATAGAATACACAATGGGTCAGGCCAATCAACCGGATCCCAGTATCCTAGAACATGCTATAGCTCATCGCCGGGAGATTGAGCCAAGGGCAGCGCCACGCAATGCGATCTGCTGACAAGTTGCACATCCATTCAACCCACCATCCCTCATCAAAGGCGTCAACCAGGCGTTGTCGAAAGAAGTAGCCGCGGGCTGAGTAAGCAGGGCAAGAGTCCACAACTTGCAATTTATCCATTAACCATATCTGGGGAGGGATGAAAAATGAGAGAATAAAGAATAGAGAGATGTGCGATGAGAGAAAAGTAAGGTGAGGGTTTTGTGAGAAAAACCGAGCCTGAGGGCCGAGCGATGTGAGCAGCTACATATGTGAGCTTGGGTGGGAAACATTACCTGCAACAGTAGTGGGCTCCCCGCAAACCTGGTTGTCTCCTGGCGGTGGAAGGCATCCAAACCCAGCAGTGTCTCAGCCAATGTCATGGCGGTACAGCTCTTTCCTTCCCTCAAGCCTTGAGCAACTTCAATCAAACGGATGTTAGCTCCCCCGGAGCCTGAGACAAACAGAAAATGAGATAGCATGCACAAGCAGAGGGCATGTTGTCGAAAACCTTGCCGATAATGGTCGCCGCGGTCACCGGCATCGGAGAATCGGTAAATCAGGCTCGGGATATCCAACCTCCCGTTACAAATCAGGGATCGAGCATCATGCGCGTTGAGACCGCACATCCGCCCTAAAGCTTGGGCATGGCCGAAACGAGACTGAGGCAAGATCTCTTCTGAATGTTCAGACTCCATCAAAACTTGAAAATCTTCAAAAGTGGGACATACCTCTTGACCACCGAAGCTGAAAACGTGCGTCATCGGGTTCCAAAATCTCGCCGCCGCATGGAGGAAAGGAAAGTGCAATGGAGTCCGGCCCAGCGGGAATAGTGCATTTAAGCCGAAACCCCGGAAGTTCAACTTTTCCGAGCCGTCTAGAGAAGAGATCCAAGATGTGAGATTTTCTGCGAGAAATGCCTCCATTTTTGTGAGAAACGGTGATGAAATGAATAAGTTCCAAGGTTGGGGCTTTTATAGGGGGGTAAAACACTAGTCAAAGGACACGTGTCAAAATTTTGGGGGTTGTGGGAGAGGTGGCCGGCCGGCCATCTATTCTAGTAGGCCGGCCACCCTCTAGTCTCCAGATGCAAAAAAATGTTCGGCCCCGCATTGGTCCTGTTTTACCCTCCGGAAGGAAATTTGAGGTATCTCGATGCATCGGGAATGTCAAAGGCCTCCATTTCTCTCAGTTTCGGATTCGTTCTGAATGTACATTTTGTTTTGCCCATCGAGTTGTTGTTTTGCTTATCGAGTTGTCGTTTTGTTTATCGAGTTGTAAGTTTCGTCGAGCTGTCACATTTGGTGTTTTGAGTTGTTACTCTTTTGTTTACGCAATTTTGTTAAGTCTTGTTTATCGAGTCGTTAACATTATTGTATTTTGCTTATCGAGTTGTAAACTTGTTAAGATCTTGTCTTTTCTTAACAAGTTGAATTGTTTGTTTTGTTGTGTCGACTCATTACCTGACCCGGTAAATACACAAGGCACATTTTCATTCAATTCCATTTTGTGCAAAATGATGCGATGCGATGCTAAGAGTTTCAAATACGAGCACATTTTCAAAAGCTGTTTCATTCCATCATGTTTTACAACAAATAAAGGTACAAGTTTTACAGAAAATAAAACTGCCTAACAATATGCAAAGTGCTACAAACTACTAGCAAAAAGTAAAATAAAGCAGGAAATAGCGTCAATGCCCTCGGGAACGGGAATGAGGAGGCCCTCTCATCCTCTTCTGCGGGATAACCTCTGCACCATCATCACCATCTGGGTCAGAGCTATCATCCTCCGGATCCCCCTCAGCCTGGTCTCCACTCCCGGAACCAAGACCAGAGCCTCCCTCCTCAGCAGATGTCTCTGACTCACGGTCTGCGACCTCCTCCTCCTCCTCCTCAATGATGGGTGCCCTGCGTCTGCGAGACGACCCTGCTCCTCGAGCTCCTCGAAAAGGCCTAGATGGCCCAGCTCCCCGAAAAGGCCCAGATCGCCCAGTACCTCGACCTCGAACAGGCCCAGTACCTCGACTTCCCTGAGAAGGCCCGGGTGGCCTGGCCTGCGACGATGCATATACAGGAGGCATCTGAAAATGAAGAGTTCAATACATCAGTTTAAATATGAAAAGCAGATTCAAGTACAGTATACGAGTGGGGTGTGTGTCAGATGTGCTGAGTGGGGTGTGTGTCAGATGTGCTGAGTGGGGTGTGTGTCAGATGTGCTCTATACAGCCTATCAATACAGCAGAGCGTTCAAAACCAGTATGTCATCAGGAGTATGCTGAATACAGGAAAGATGGACAATACCTGCACGCCCATAATGGCCAGATGTGCCTCCCTCCGTAGGATCATGCCCTCGAATGTGGCTAGCATCCCAAGTAGCTCATCCGTGTACTCAACTGGAGGCTGCAAATACAAATGCAAAACTATCAGTAAAGGGATGAACGTCCAAATATCTAACTGATAAATCAAAGCTGAAGAACATACCGGGGGTGAATCAGGATCTCTGACATATCCGTGGTCAGGAAGATGAGGCTCTAGCGGGACCTGGTAAGGAGCCCCGAATCGCCAACTCGTCA
The DNA here is from genome assembly GCA_036172215.1 of Camellia granthamiana. Taxonomy (NCBI): domain Eukaryota; kingdom Viridiplantae; phylum Streptophyta; class Magnoliopsida; order Ericales; family Theaceae; genus Camellia; species Camellia granthamiana. Next base: position 75,257,520 of record CM069913.1, on the reverse strand, counting down.
ACTCGGTCGGCATGTCTGGCCACCCAGGATGATAAAGAGACGGAGGGATCGGAGGAATCGAACTACCTCTCCCCCTAGACGCACTAGCTCTGCTAGAGGAGGGGATATCCGTGGCATGAGCCCGACTCGACGATGGTACATCAGTAGACCTCCGTGACGGAGCACGCACTCCCGTCAAGGGAGGCATCAGATATATGCGACGATAGGTGGCGTAGCCCCCCTCCATGAGATCTAACAAAGCATCGGTGCCCTGCCTGTCGCTAATGACCTCCTGGGCAGAGAGTCTATCGGTCGTCCGCATAGTGGCTGGAGGTACAGCAGGAGGGTCCTGAGAATCGTACCCCCACACCTGACGCAGAAAGCGTTCCCCCAGGAACCATGCCCTACCAACAGGTCCTTCGAGTAGGAACCTATACTGGGAATTACTCGATCCTCCGGGATACTGATGTCGGAGACCATCACCTAAGACCGCCCAGGGCTGCCAAGTAATCTGCGGATAACCAGTGCACAGATCCATCAGAAATCAGGAACATACAGGGCAGGTCAAAGATGAAAATAAAAGGGACCGAGGATTCTGAAATACCTCTGTCGCCCGCACAGTATCAAAATACTGTCGCAGGTAGAAGAGAGTCTCTCGAGGTCTCGGTCGGTGCTCGCCCTCGAATACCAGTGAAAACGGAGTCATAATGAGTCCTGCCACCTCCATCTCCGGGGCTAGTGTGGGAAAGTATACGTACACCCATAACTGAGAAAAACAGTACAGAATGTGAATACAAAGTGCCAAGGGCAGAATACAGAATGCAAAGTGCGCCGTGTGTGCAATGAACAAGTAATGAGAAGCAGAAATGTAAATCAAAAGGACAGAACGTACCTCCCAGGCTCTCCAATAGCCGCCGAGTAAGTCTCCCCGCCCGCGAGAGGCTGCACTCATGTAACAATAGAGGGTAGCCAGGCCAGCGCCACCCCAGTCGTAACGACTGACCTGTGATAGGTCCACTAGGGCACTCAGAAGATACAACCCAACAGTGTTCCCCCTATCGGCAAACAGAGTGGTGCCAAAGAGGAACATAAGAAAGCCACGGGCGTACTGCTCGACCTCCCCAGGAGACTCAGGCTCCATCTCCGGCCTCCGGAAATGGGAAGAGAACCAAGTGTACCGGACTCTCCCGGAAGCTCTGTCTACAGGTGGACGGGCCCCCAACAGATGTAACCATGCGGCCTCCCACTCTCCCATATCCTCGTCATAAGGAATGGGCCAACCGCCTATGTCTAGGCCGGTGAGTACGGCAAAGTCTAGCGGAGTCATGGTCATATCCCCGGTGGCAGAAAAATGGAAAGAATTGGTGGTGTCCCACCATCTCTCCACCAAGGCAGCTAACAATGTCCTGCTAGCAGGGCAGCGTGATAATCCCACGCAGAAGGCTCCGAATCCTGCTAGATCAACCAGATCCCGAACAGCCTCTGGAAGCTCAGCGTACCAGTCTCTCGCGGCGGTAGAGCCGTATCCGCGCACGGTGCGATCGCCAACCTGCATCCAGAATGAATACATGTGTCAGTGATGAAATAAATGAGCTGTGTGCTAATGAAATGAATGAGCTGTGTGCAAATCAAATCAAACTTCTAAATCAGTGGGCTGCGTGTTCACCTTCTATCTGGGCTGCGTGTTCAGTATATTTGTTATTTGGGCTGCGTGTTCAAATTTTAGAAAATCAGTGGGCTGCGTGTTCACCTTCTATCTGGGCTGCGTGTTCAGTAAATGGTTATTTGGGCTGCCTGTTCAAATTTCAGAAAAATCAGTGGGCTGCGTGTTCACCTTCTATCTGGGCTGCGTGTTCAGTAAATATGGTTATTTGGGCTGCGTGTTCAAATTTCAGAAAAATCAGTGGGCTGCGTGTTCACCTTCTATCTGGGCTGCGTGTTCAGTAAATTTGTTATTTGGGCTGCGTGTTCAAATTTCAGAAAATCAGTGGGCTGCGTGTTCAACTTCTATCTGGGCTGCGTGTTCAGTAAATTTGTTATTTGGACTGCGTGTTCAAATTTCAGAAAATCAGTGGGCTGCGTGTTCACCTTCTATCTGGGCTGCGTGTTCAGTAAATTGTTATTTGGGCTACGTGTTCAAATTTCAGAAAAATCAGTGGGCTGCGTGTTCACCTTCTATCTGGGCTGCGTGTTCAGTAAATTTGTTATTTAGGCTGCGTGTTCAAATTTCAGAAAAATCAGTGGGCTGCGTGTTCACCTTCTATCTGGGCTGCGTGTTCAGTAAATTGTTATTTGGGCTGCGTGTTCAAATTTCAGAAAAATCAGTGGGCTGCGTGTTCACCTTCTATCTGGGCTGCGTGTTCAGTAAATTTGTTATTTGGGCTGCATGTTCAAATTTCAGAAAATCAGAGTCAGGGCTGCGGTTTCTGTTCTCTATCTATGTGGGCTGCGTGTTCACTTCTATCTGGGCTGCGTGTTCAGTAAATTTGTTATTTGGGCTGCGTGTTCAAATTTCAGAAAATCAGAGTCAGGGCTGCGGTTTCTGTTCTCTATTTATGTGGGCTGCGTGTTCACTTCTATCTGGGCTGCGTGTTCAGTAAATTTGTTATTTGGGCTGCGTGTTCAAGTTTCAGAAAATCAGTGGGCTGCATGTTCACCCCAATTCGGGCCGTGTGTCCAACTCTAAATCAGTGTGTGCCGAGTGTTCACCTAAACAATGGACTGTGTGTTCAACATTGAAGGATGGACTGTGCGTTCATTTCAAAATTCAAGTATTGGGCCGTGAGTTCAATTTTCAATCAGTGTGTGCCGTGTGCTCACAATCAGTCGATGAGCCGTGTGTTTAGCAATTCTCAAGTGTTTAAATCACGAGTTCAGAAAGCAAACAAAGTACTATGTCGTAAGCTAAAACTGCGTATACAAGCATGGCAAAGGCACGAAATGCGAGGAAAAAATGCAGGAAATAAAGTAGAATACCTCTCGTGCATCGTGAGAGAGGTGCTGCTCCGGCTCTCGCAGAAGTAAATCCCCGGGTGCCCGGTCATTGAACCCAGTGAAACGACGAAAAACGGCCCGCGGAAGCACATGTACCGGAGGGACGTATCTCCCGGGAATAAAAGGGTGGACTCTCGGGGGCAATGTCATAAAATCAAAGTCATCCCCGGCACCTGGAGGGCCTCCACCGTGAGGAAAATCACCTGTCATTTCGAGAAATCTGCAAAAGGAGCAAAAAATGAGCAAAATGAGCCAAAATTGGAAAAAGTCAACAAAAGTCAACTCCCGAGAAAATCTTCCAAATATTAAGACAAACTTACCTCAAGTGGTGAAAATGAGAAGAGAAGCCCCGAAATCAAAATTTAATTAGTTCAAAGTGCTTAAAACTGAAAGATTTCGCGAAAACAACTTGCGTGGAAGGCCGAAAAGCGCGTATAAAATGCAGATCTGAAGGAAAAAATGGTTTGGGGAGCAAGGGAAGGAGTTTTTGCAGCTATGGGAGTGATTTCGGAATGAATGGAGGTGGATATATATAGAAATGGGAAAAATGACCAAAATGCCCCTGCTTTTGGGCAGGTGGCCGGCCGGCCACCTTTTCTGGCTGGCCGGCCATTCCCTTTTTCTTCCCTAGCCGGTGGCCTCCCCAAGGGCAACCACCTGGCCGGTGGTGGTCCCCACACCCTCCCCTAGCTCTCTGCAAATTTTGAGGAAGATCGGAGTTCCCGGGACCTGAAAAAGTTCGAAAAAAGTGCACTTTCTGGCGCGAAATTGCTCCGCCGGAACTTCAGCTACAATTTCTGACATGTGTCTCATCATCACTCATCAAAATCAAGGTGTATCCTTTTCAAACATGTTGTAACCTCTCCGGGAGGTGAATCAGAGGCCGCGATCAAGTTGCCTTCACCGAAATGCGCGTTTTCTTACACGTTGTTTCGCAACAAATGAGCACCCTGATTCGTGCTTATTTTACATTGTTTTGCACATAACTTGCATTCTCATCAACATTTTGCATTGTCATGCATGATTTCTTGGTGTACCATACCTCTGTGCTTGAGTGTGCGTTGTCACGCGCGTTCCTTTCTCGCATTGCGATGCATTCACTCGCCGACACTGCGTGTGTCAAACTTTCAGAACCACAGGAATCACATTGAATATATGTTGTTAGCATATCGTTCTTGTTGAATTTCTCTCTTTTGCAGGCACAATATTGTATGTACGGTTCATTTGAGGTTGGTGCGACTAGACGAATCGCGCAGGTATCGTATCTTCTCCGTGTGAGACGCGACGAGAATTGAATGATTCTCCGCATTCTTAACTGCATGAAATGTAGTTGCTGCTTTGCATTCTTGCTTAAAACTGTTGCATTTATTTGCGAATACTTGCTTCATTACAGCTTGCTGCATTTGCACGAACATCGAGTTACATTTGGCTTTCTGCATATCATTTTGGCATTTTGCCCCTGCCTGCGGGCACGCCTGCGGGCACATATCTCTGCTTATTTTGTTTGATTGTCTAAGTCTTCGGCCTTGTCAAAAATGGGTCGTCTCTGGGCTTTGACATTCACTCCCGTCACTTCTTGACTTCCGAGTTCTGTCAAAGAGGGGCAACTGTAGACATCCCATTTTTGACCGACCTTAAGACTCAGACGTCACCGATTGAGCGCTCGGCGATGTTGCATATTGTGCTCGTTCAGAAGTCTCAAAGTCGCGGCCGTGCGCCCTGCCTCCGGACTTCCGAACTCTCTTCTGTGCCTTGCCTCGGTTTGCGAACCAGACTCGGTTTTCTCTGTTTTCTTTCCTGAGGGGAGGGAGAGGTCCCGTAGACCATCTCTCAGTGGCCGTGGGCTACATTTCGTGCCCGTAGGCCATTTTGCCCATTTCGGAGCCCGGTTCCCGGTTTTCGGAGCCGTCAGGCCGTGTGCCTCGGTTCGGGACCGTCTAACCATCTCCGATTCCTCCGGTTTTTGGCATGCATCTCATTTACTTCATAACGAGGGACACTGGGGTCTTAGATACCCACTTCGTGGCCAAACACCACTTTCGGTGCTTAACAGCCGGTTTTCGGGATCCCGAACTGCGTGTTTTGGACCCCGAGCATTCGTTTTGCATTGGTTTTCGTTCATTTTTGGCAGGTACCTCTGTTTTACCATAAGGAAGGTCATTGGAGGGTGGGAGGACAGTAATTGTCTCAAACAACCAGTTATGCTCCTTCGGCGCCCCCCGGCGCCCGTTTTTCTCACTTCCGTGCTAATGTTGAACACCCTAGGGCCATTTTCTTCGAGCCAAAACCACATATTTGTGTTGTACACACATGGGAGGACCCTAAAAAATGGTGGCCGGCCAGTAATCCTCATTGACCCTTTTGAACCCCTCTTTTAGGTGGCTTGTTGTCTCTCTTGGTTCAGAGTTGCCAAATTCCAACCACAGGGCCTTGTTGTACACACATGGGAGGACACTACCCTTTGGTGCTCGCCCAGCAATTTTCACTTCCCATTTTTACCCCTAGCCGGCCGGCCACCTCCAGCAAAAGTGGCTAGCCGGCCTGCATCCTCAGTGTGTGTTCATTACAGCTGTATGGCTGTTTCTTCAAAATATCTGGGCATCCGGGGGATATTTTGGGAGGGAAAGCTTGGGTGCATTTCCCTCCTCTTTTACACCCCCATTTTGGCCTTTATAAGTGGCTGGCCAACTCCTTCATTAGGGTTAGAAAAACTTCCTAGAAGAGCTCCTAAGCATTTGCCTCCATCTCCCTATCCAAAAACCTCCAAAAACTTCAAGTGTTAGCCTCATTTGTTCATCAACACCAAGCCTCACCATCACCACTTCCATTCCAGCAGCAAAAGAAGGTTTTTCAAAGGCTAAGAAGCAACAAATTCAAGCCAAGAAGCAACAAAAGTCTTGTCTTCAAGGGTGAGTACTCTTTTACCCTTTTTGAGCTTATTCTTGCTTCATTTTTCTACCCTATTTTCTTGAGGTTTTGGGCTCCAACCCTAACTGTGTTTGGGATTATTTTGAGCCCCTTTACAACATTGTAGAAGGGCTCAACCTTGTTTGGAGCTTCTACATACCACTTGCTTCAATATCCATCATATTTACCATAAACTTGCATGCTATTTTTAGCTTATGTACATTTGTTTTTGGAGCATGCCATAAACTATGATTGAGCATATTTTGAGCTCCTATACAACATTGTAGAAAGGCTCAACCTTGTTTGGTACTTCCATGCATGACCTCTCTTTATAGCCCCTATTTGGTCCATATTTTGCATGCTATTTCTAGCCCATGAGTGATCTGTTTTCGAGCATAATATAAACTGTAAGTGGACCTATTTTGAGCCCATATTCAACATTGAAGAAGGGCTCAACCCTGTTTGGCCTCTCTATCATGCACTTGCTTCATAATCTCTCATATTTACCGTAGGTTTGCATGATTTGTTTGACCTACATGAAATTTGTTTTGGAGCATGTCATGAACTATGAGTAGGCTTATTTTGGGTCTCTCTACAACATTGTAGAAGGGATCAACTTTGTTGGGGGTCTCCATGTTACACTTGTCATTATACCCCTCTTTGACCCCCATTTTTGCATGCTTTGTTAAGCCTATCTAGCTTCTGTTTTCGGCCATTATCAGGTCTGGAAAGAGTCATATTTTGGCCTTCTTGTCATATTTTGTTAAGGGTCCAAGGCTGTTGGATGAATGTTTGGGGTACCTTATGTCATAGCCTTGGGTATCCTAGTTCTTGCATAGCATTTTTAGCAAGTTTTCATACTGATTTGGGGAATGTCATCTACTGTAAATGTTCATATTTTTGGTCTCTCTTCAGTGTTGTAGAACTGTATTTTTCAGTTTGAGCATTGTATATATCACTTGCTTCATTGTTCCCCTCTTTTCCCCCATTTTTGCATGCTATTTTTGCCATACTTGTGTTTGTTGTTTGGCCATGCTTTGTACTGGAAAAATTCTAGTTTAGGGACTTCCTAGCATCTGTCTTTACACTCCATGTCCATATTGTGCATGTTCGACATAGCTGTAGGCCATCCCATTGCATTTCGGGACTTATTTCGGGCATCGGGTGTAATTTTGCTATGATTCGGGGGCTATTTTGCATCATTTTGGCCACTGAAATTTGCATATTCCATATTCTATATGCCATGTCTCATTTTGCATGTCATTCTATGCCTTCGGGCCATTTCTCGGTTTGCGTGCCCACGTGCACGCACTTCGAGACATCTCATTTTTCATCTTACGGCATCCTATGTGAGCGTGGCTGAGGCCCTCTCATGTTGGTGTAAGCCCTCATTTCATTTCAGGCCATTTCATGCCTTTATGTCCTTTGCCTCGGTATGCGTGCCCGTGTGCACGCATTTCGAGACACTTCTTTTTTTATCCCACGGCCTCTTATGTGAGAGTGGCTGAGGCTCTCTCATGTTGGTATAAGTCCAATTTGCATTGCGTATGCCATTTCATGCCTTAGGATCATCGCCTCGGTTTGCGTGCCCGCGTGCACGCATTTTGAGGCATCTCATTTTCATAGCATTGTGTATGTTAGGATTGTATCTTAGTTGCATTTCATGCATATCATGCATATTGCATCGTGTTCGGAATAGGAGTTAGCCCGGGCACGGGAAACGAGGCACGTTTCGCACCCCGAGTGACGGAACGGGTCTCAATTCCCAAGTCACCGACACTCCGGATTACCCATGATGGAGTTAGGTTTTGTTGTAGCATTCATACGCATTCATCCTATATTGAGTTGTGCAATCCGACTCCTCGGCCATCATGCATCGAGATGCGTGATTGGTGGCACGAGGATCGAGGCGTGCATATATTTGTGAAATACATTGCTATGCCCCTTTCCTGCTCTCTGTTGCAGCAAAATGAAGAATCAGCAACTTTTCGGAGCTTGGCACGCATTTCAAGAGCAGGTGCAAACAGAGGCTAATTGGGGCATCCGAGTGGATTTCAGCGCCAAAGCAGCCCGGCATGCATCATTCATCAGAATCAAGGCAGCCCCTGGCTTGCATGCCAGTTTTACAGTTTTCTTAGTTAATTTGTTAATTAATTAGGAATCTGTATTATTTTGGACTGTATTATTCTTTCATTCGGGACTGTATATTTATTCGGACCCTCTGCGCGAGGGCATAACTGTAATAAGTGCGGGTGAGTGTGATGTATGTCTTCCAACCCCACGTCTTTCTCCCTTTTATTTACCCGCTTATGATGGTTAGATATAGGGCATATTTCAATTAGCATACAGTATGACAACATGTTTGCATCATTCATCTGTTTTGCACGCACCGGGCTCGGCGCATCATACAAACTGCATTTGTATTTCAATTCCAAATTGAATACGTGTTAGTTGTAGCATTCCATATGCCATGTTTAGAATAGCCGAGCCTGCTATAGTTGCATCTTTGCATGCGTTGCATTAGGCATTTCAGCATATTTAGGATCATGCATGATTTCTAATGAGCTTTTGTTTTGGCTTGGAGTACTCGGTGAGTTTTATGCTTTAGCATCCTTACATGCGTGTGAGTGTTGCCATGAATAGCATGCTTGCCATGAGGCTATGTGCTTATGTGATATAACTGCCTTGAATGCCTGTGGGTGAAGGTTGGGTTATCTGAATTGGAATAATGCATTGATTGTTTGTTTTAAGCCCACTAGATTGTGGCAACACCATGTTTTCCAAGCCCACCTGAGGGTGGCAAAATCTGCATTTTAAGCCTACCTGCGGGTAGCAAACCATCCTTCAAACAAACAAACATGAAATGTTTTGTTCCAATTCAGGTGACTCAGTCTATACTTGTATGCTGTGCGCATCACATAGTAACCTAGGCTAATAACCGGAATAAGAACATACAATGTTTTCAAAATAAGATATCATGATTAGTAGAGGCCGGTCTTTGACCGGGCGAGCGGGGGTGCTCACGAAGTGACCTTCCCCAATCGTACCCAAGTTCCCGAGCCGAGGCAACTTTGGTGATGACGGACACGTGGCCTTTGGCACCGAGTCAGGGTTTCCTAAATTTCCCAATAATAAAATATTTAGGTGGCGACTCTGTATCTGGCAAAGCAGTCCATGTTTGGCACTTCTTTCAAAAAATCTGTTTTCAAAACGATTTGCCGGATTTGGACTCTTTGGTTCAAGATTTAGAACCGTGGCACAAATCGAGTCCGAACTGTAGCAAGGTCCCTCGCGGACATGTTACAGTTCGCGGTTCTCAGACCACCAATCGCGCATTTCAATGCATGATGGCCCAAGAAACCAAGTTATGCACTTTGATTTCAAATGAAATGCACATAAACAAACAAGGAGCTCAACCTCCATCATACTCAATTCGTGAGGCTAAGCATGCATGTCAATGCAATGCAATCTAGACATATGAGCTAGTACGCAACATGAGCAATGCAAACAAGTAAGCATGCGAAGCATATGACAATCATGCTAACCAATAAGTATGCCAAATACAATGGGGATGTTCAAGCATGCAAGCAAGCATGTAACTTCATTCGATCATGCCACAACACATGGAGCAAACATGTTAAACAACCTAAACATGTGACAACACACAAGTATGCAACAACACACAAGGTGAGCATGCAACAACATGCGAACTATGGACTTAAAACTAATTTGGGCAGCTCTATACTAAGCCCAAAATAGTGGCCAACGTGCTCACGAATGAAGGCAAAATGACATGCAAACATGCATGCACACAAGGACCAACACTTAGGCATATAGAAACAACTCTCAAGCACACTTAAGAGGATGCAAACATGGACAAATGGCATGCATTATAAGCTCTGAAAATCATGTTAGAGAAGGTGCCAAACCAATCTACAATGCAAGCTAGGCATGCCACCAAGCCCAAGGACTTAAACCATGGCCATATGACATATGAAGCAAATGGCCAAAATGAACTAAAACAGTCCTAAATCATGCAAAAGTAAGCCCCAAAAACCACTTAGATGGCATCTAAATGATCTAATCCTAGAGGCATACACAATGGCACAAACATGGAGCAAGAAACACCAACCTTTTAAAGCATGAAAGGGGCATCAAATGCAACCATATGAGCATACCATGAGGACTGAAATAACATGAAAAGTGGTTCCAAACCACTAAAATGATGCAAGGATGGCATGCTAGAGGGGTCAATGCTTAAGGCATACAAGAGAGGTTGCATGGTAGCTATACAAAGCAAAGCATGGACGACCCAAATGACCCAAAACAGACCTCTAGCACATCAAAACAAGCATAAAAGCTTCACAAAGCTTGGCCAAAAACATGCTAGAACAAGACTCAAAGCACAAAGCATGTTAAGGCTAAAACATGGCATTACAAGACAAGTATGCGAGGCATGCAAGGTGTGTCTAAACCAAATAAAAATAGAGCTATATTATGACATAATAAGCACAAATAACAGCTAGGACATGGCCAACATGAACCTAAATTAGATGCTCACACATGAGGCTTAAGAGGCCACCATTGAAGACAACAAGGAGAGGGGGTGGCCCTCTCCTGCTTAGGACCTTAAGGCACCATCCTCACCACTGAAATCCCTTAAGATTTCAGTGGTGAGGAGGCCCAAACAAGGTGGTCCTGGAGCTCAACCAAAATAGTACAAAATGGGGCTAAACAAGCCCTAAGAGTGGTGAAACAACCCCAAACAACAAAACACTCTTAAGCAACTATTTTAAGCAAGTAAAAACAAGACTTTTATATGTTATATAAGGTGCAAGGTAGGCAAAAAAGCTAAGCAAGAATGGGGAACAAAAGGAGTAAGTTCTTACCCTTGTTGACCCTCTTCAAGAATGATGCTCCAGCAGCTTCTTCAAGCTCAAAACCACCCAAAAACACCAAGAACAGCCTTCTGGTCCCTCAGTAACCAAGAGAAGGTGTAGGACTAGGTGTTTGTGTGCAATAGTAAGACTAAACACACACACAAGGCAAAAAGATAGAGATATAGAGATGGAATAGATACAAACTCTAACCCTAATATCAGAGCTCCCCTGAAAATTTTGTAACCCTAAGGGAGGGAGAAGAGGCCTCCTCTTATAGACGATCCCTCTTGCAAAGCTTCCAAAGTAAGCTAGTCAAGAGGGAAATCCCTCCATACACGTGTATGGAGGGGAGCAAAGGTGTATGCCAGCTGGCACAGCTGGCATAAAAATATCTGCAAAAGCAGATGCACACTGGTCGGCCGGCCAAAAATGCAATTTGACCAAAATAGATGGCCGGTCGGCCAAACATTTGGCCGGTGGCAACAAACCAGTGGCCGGTGGCCTCAAGCCATGGCCTGTGATGTGTGGGGATGGTCAACAAGCCATTCCCTGTCCCTTAAAGGCAAAACACAAGTGTTTGGTGCAAAACCAGACACAAAACAGTCGAGCCGAGAGATCCTGAGGCAAGGCGCCTAGCCAAGACCTCCGGGAACTCAAGACAAACACAAATAAGGATGATCACCGAGTGTTCAAGTGGTGACGTCCAAGTCTTGAGGACGGTCAAAAATGGGGTGTCTACAACCGGTTGCTAATCGAAAGGGAAGTGGCACCTCCTCCGCGCGTGTTTTCGGTCTTTCACCCCGGATACTCAGGCCAACTTAGACAAATCCATATACACCCCCATTCGGACTTACCAACGTATTTACCCCAAAACAAATTCCTTGAGAAATTTATTTATAAATCTTCTTTTCTCAATGTAAAATTTTCCAACTCAATTCAAAATGTGCAATAGCAATTGAATGGATATGCAATGCAACAATTATCGATGCCAAAAATTCTGAAATAATCAAGGTTCCATTCCTCCATCCCATACCATCTCACAAGAGAGCCATGTTTCCATTTAAATCCATCAACAAATAACCACATTTCCACATCTCAAGCAATTCCAACAACTTAGTCATTTCAAGACTATAACAACATTTGAACAATAATTTCCCAATAACAAAAGTCTCCATACTTTATGAAACTCATCATTTATCACTATAAATAAGAATTTTCTCCATCCTTTACTCATTTTGATGCATAAAATAATACATTACTAATGTCAACCATGTGTTCTCAACACTTGTTTGAAAACCGCAAATTTCCAGGTTTGATTCCCACCACAACAACACACACCCAAACATTTGAAAGAACTTGAAAAGCGAACATCATTTCCTAATTAAGGTTATCCAAACCCTCAAGAGACTATTTAAAAGAGACAAGGTCAAATCCACCTTTTGAAAATCATAACATTCTTGAGCCAAAATCAAAACTTTCTTGTTATCATCAAGAAGCTCCAAATTTAATATTAATCTAGCAATATATATATAACTCAAAGAAATCCCAACCTCAAGCTTGATTAAGAGATTTGATGAAACCCTAGAATCAAAAGGTGTAGAAAATTCAATCTCCACCGTACAAAGTAAAGTTCTTTCTTTGTTCTCCAAAACTTGTGAGAGATGGTGGATCTAGACCCAATGGATTGCAAGAAATCAAGGGTTTTTAGTGTTTGATGAGAGTTTTTAGAGAGAAGGAGGAGCAAAAGTGTTTTTAGAGTGAGAATGAAGGGTGAAAAAGTGATATACACTGTCACGCCCCAAACTCGCCCCTAAAAGTTTGGGCATGATCACTTCAGAAACGGACAGTTGATTCGATACATACAATATATGGGGTCTGAACGGAAACATTTAATAACATAAAATAATATAAAGTAACATCCATTGAGCTCATACCTATATGCCAGGATCTCAATGTGCCCTTAAACAGTTCCAAATATGATAGACAGACATACGAGAAGCAGATATTTGCAGTCACTCAATAACATATATGGACATATGTACAGAACCAGCCTCGCATGTGGGCATACAACAAAAATGTTGGTAAGGAAGGGTATATACAACTAATTAAAAGATTAAAGACCAAACTAGGGGTCACTAAGAAAACGCCAGAGAACACTTAAGCTTCTTCACACTGCTTGACCAAAAAGGAGTGATCAAAGTTGGACTAAGACCGACCTCCAGGTTGATTGCCTACAGAGATAGACATAACACAAAGTGAGCGAGGCTAAGTGAATAATAGTACTTAAACAATTTAATGAATAAACTTGAATTATAATGTATATAAGGACAGAGGTCACATGGTTAATCTTTTCCTATAAATATTTCCAGAACGGCCTTGGGCCCAAACTTTATACAGAGCGGCTTTACGCCCAGTATCACACAGAATGGCCTTAGGCCCAACCAATTTAGCAGAGCGACCTCAGGCCCAACAGATTTATACAGAGGGCCTCTGGCCTAACAGATTATACAAAATGGCCTCTGGCCTAACAGATTATACAGAATGGCCATGGGCCCAGATATCATCAGAACAGACTAGTCTCAGAGTTATACAGAGGCACACAAATTCTTTCAATCATTCACATAAGTTAACATAGTTAATTTGTGTTTAACAGAGTGCTAATGATAATTATTAGCAATAAGTAAAGCGTATTTCACAGATTGGCCTTAGGCTCAGATATTAACAAAGCAGAGTGATTCCAGAGTCATATCAATGTACGCAGATTTTCCAATCATTTGTAAATATTAACATAATTAACTTGCGAAGAACAGAGTGTTAATAATAATAATTATTAACGATAGGTAAATGTACAATTACAGTACTAGTACTCACTGTGCTGTAGTGAAGCGATAGTTCCTCCCGGATTGTGACCTACACACATGCACAATTCACAAATTAGTTTCTTTTCCTTTTGAAATCATTTTTTGATGTGTTCCGCTTCAAATGAATTTACAAACATTTAAAGACATCCAATACAGATTTCAATCATATCAGAGGGACAAACACGTAAAACGGAGCAGACGAAATTTCTCAGCATGGGCCGCACGTGCGACTGTGAGCCCCGCACGTGCGGCTGTGAGGTCACACACGTGCATATTTTTCAGAACGCAAAGTCCAATTTCCCCTGTTTTCTGCACGTGTGGAAATGAGCCCCGCACGTGCGACGATTCTGTCCAGTGCAGTCTGAATTTCTCGTAAAATCCCTCTTGGTAGGTATATATATAATAAAGCTTAAAATAGGTAAATTTAGCACAAGAATATAGCTCCAAAATCACATAAAGATTATTCACAACTTATTTAGGTCCTTAATCATTTTGAATCCAATAACACAATCAATTACAATTAAATTCCTTTATGTTTCCACCTATACATGGTGTTTCACTCATGCATATGTATATAGCCATCTATCTACATAATCTAGCACATGGATGGATTTCTTCATGAAATAACAAGGAAGCAAGATGAAATTTCTTCCTTTAACTCAAATTAAATCTCAAAACAATCATATAGTAAGTACTACTTTCCAATTAAACCATTATCACACACAAAGCTTCAAACATAAACCCTAGTTCTCACACATGAAAGGCATGCTTACTCAAATCCAAGAAAAAGCTTATATAAGGTGAGGTTTACATACCTTGGTTCAAATCTCTATCAATCCTCTCAATTTTCCCAATTTTCCTCCCTAGGTGAACTTCTCCTCTTCTTCTCTAACTCTCCTCTTCCAACTCTCTCTCTCTCACACAAGATATTTGAGTTAAGGATCATTAGTCAAGTGTTTAAAGAACTAAGTTTATATAAAGGTGAAAAAAGACGAAAATCAATCAGTTTAATCATTCCAAATTGAAATTTCACAGAAAATCATATTATGACCTAAAAATTATGCTGATCTCAAATATAAAATCAATTTCAGATGATTAAGCTTCTATGGCTTTCAATTCTTAATCCAAACATTATAATTGTAACAGATATTTCTCCTACTAAACAGGTATGAATCTATATTCATAAGATTCACTCAATTAAACTTCACTTCACACGAAATTTCACAATAAGCATATAAATGCATAGAATAGGGGACTAAAAGTGTACCAGAAAACATGTACGAGGGTCGGGTTATTACATACACTCAGCCAAAATGAGAAAAAAAAAATAGAGTTTTCAGACCTAGCCCGTCCTGCACGTGCGGCACTTGCCCCGCATGTATGGCCCTCTCAATCTGTACCACACCTC
The DNA here is from genome assembly GCA_036172215.1 of Camellia granthamiana. NCBI lineage: Eukaryota > Viridiplantae > Streptophyta > Magnoliopsida > Ericales > Theaceae > Camellia > Camellia granthamiana. The sequence goes on along the minus strand of CM069913.1, from coordinate 75,242,491 downwards.
GCACCTGCATATAATGCAGTGAGCAGCCCAGAACTCCCCTAATTTCCGCACATGCGGCCCTGGTCCTCCAACCCAGAATTTACTCAGCTCAATTCTAGACATTTCTGACCTGATCTCACACCCTCCAGAACAAGCGGAATTCAGCACTGGAATAAACACGAACAAAATCTTGCGGAAAAACTCTTGAACACGATAAACCCAAACGATTAACAAGTCCTAAGTTAAATCGACACCCCAACGAGACAATTCTGAGGTTAAACAAGGGGAAAAATGGAACGAATAGGACATCCGGTCATCACGACCTTCCCGCCATAAGAAATTTCGTCCTCGAAATTTAAATCAACTACTCAAAAGAAAATTTTCTAGCTATTACAACCATGCTATTTCAATTGCAAACCACGAAATGAATTCTCAACCCACATTTACCATTCTCATCATGATTATTACACTAACATTGACCATCCAAGATAAACACACGCATGGAGCTTTTCAATAATTTAGTAACAACTCACAACAACTTCATGCTTGAAACAACAATGTACATAATAACACATACTTAACAATTTCAATTCATTTCCCTCAACATTAGAGAACAATTTCAAGGAAGAAAAAAAAAAAAAAACTCAAGCGCATTCAAACAAATATGGATTCTTGGAGTGAACTTCCGCTTCCCACTCCCACATTGCCTCTTTAACCCCATGGTGCCTCCACAACACTTTCATTGACGGTATAGTTTTACCCCGTAATACTTGCTCCCGGGTATCTAGTATTTGAACCGGTCGCTCTTCGTAAGAAGCATCCTCATCTACCTCCAAATCGACCCAATCAAGCACATGAGAAGGGTCGTGCTCATACTTCCTAAGCATAGACACATGAAACACATTGTGAACCCCCGAAAGTTGTGGCAGTAAGGCCAACTGATACGCTACTTCCTCAATTCTCTCTGATATCTCAAAAGGCCCAATAAACCTCGGAGACAATTTGTCACTCTTACCGAATCTCATTAAACCCCGCCTAGGTGAGATCTTAAGGAAAACACGGTCACCCACTTCAAAAGACAAAGGTCGTCTCCTCTTATCGGCATAACTTTTCTGTCAGCTTTGGGCCGTAGCTAACCTTTTCCGAATGAGAGCAACTTTCTCAGTTGTCTCCCTAACAATCTCCAAACCTAACAACAGTGCGTCACCCACCTCGACCCAGCAAACCGGTGATCTACATGGTTGGCCATACAAGGCCTGAAACGGTGCCATCTCAATGCTAGCTTGGTAACTATTGTTATAGGCAAACTCAATCAATGGTAAATGCCTCTCCTAAGACCCCTTGAAATCAAGGACACAAGCTCTAAGCATGTCTTCCAAAATCTAGATGGTATGCTCCGACTGTCCGCCAGTTTGAGGGTGGTAAGCTATGCTAAAGGTCAACTTAGTTCCCAATGCCTCTTGAAGGCTATGCCACAACTAGGCAGTAAAACGAGGATCCCTATCCGATACAATGGTTACAGGGACTTTGTGAAGTCAAACTATCTCTCTAATATACAACTCTGCCAAGTGCTCAACTGAGTCACCGGTACACATTGGAGTGAAATGCGTAGACTTAGTCAACCTATCAACAATCACCCAAATGGCATCATTGCCCCGCTATGTTCCAGGAAGCCCAACTACAAAATCCATGGTAACGTGCTCCCATTTCCACTCGGCTATTGGTAAGGGTTATAACAAACCCGCTGGTCTTTGATGTTTGACATTCACTTGTTGACAAGTAAGGACACAAAGGAAGCGACGTCCCGCTTCATACCCGTCCACCAAAATTGAAAGCTAAGATCACGATACATTTTGGTGGCTCCCGGATGTACCGCAAGGTGTGAGTGATGGAACTCCTGAAGCACTTCCTCTCTACAAGATTTTGATACAAACAAACTGTCTAGGAATCGTACACTCAGATTAGAGTGGATGTTCAAACCCTTCTCTTCCTTCCCGTTAGAGATTCTATCACAGATTGACTCTACTTAACGGTCTTCTTGTTGTGCCTCTATAACTTTACTAATCAAGGTAGGTTGAGCACTCAAGGTACACAAAGTTGCACCCTCATCGGATTCACCCTAGTGCAATTCAAACTTGCCGATGTCACCCAACATAACCCATTCCCGAATGGCCACACTCGCCAAACTACTCACGGATTTCCAACTTAAGGCAACAGCCACTACATTGGCCTTTCCCGGATGACAGTGTAACTCGAAGTCATAATCCTCCAAAAATTCCATCCACCTCCGTTGGCGTAAATTTAAGTCATTTTGGGAAAACAAATACTTTAGACTCTTATGATCGGAGAAAACCTCAAACTTCTCGCCATACAAATAATGCCTCCAAATTTTCAAGGCAAACACTACTACTGCTAACTCCAAGTAGTGGGTGGGGTAATTCTTCTCATGAGTTTTCAATTGCTGTGAACCGTAAGCTACAACCTTTCCCCCTTGCATCAAGACACAACCAAGCCCATCCCGAGATGCATCACAATAAACGGTGTAACCTAAACCTCTTTCCAGAATTATCAACACCAGTGCGGTAGTCAGCCTAGTCTTAAGCTCTTAGAAAGACTTTTCACAAGCCTTACTACACACAAACTTAACCCCCTTTCTAGTCAATCTAGTCAAAGGCGCGGCTAGTCTAGAAAAGTCGCTTACAAAACGCCGATAATACCTCGCCAATCCCAAGAAATTCCGGATCTCAAAAAAAATTTTGGGTTGTTCCCAATCCTGCACGACGTCTATCTTTGAAGAATCTACAGTTACCCCCTCTCTTGACACTACATGGCCCAAAAACTTCACCTTGCTGAGCCAAAACTCGCATTTCTCAAATTTGGCATACAACTGATGCTCCCTAAGCAAGTCAAGCACTACCCTCAAGTGAGCCTCGTGTTCCTCCTTGGAGGTTGAGTAAATTAAGATGTCGTCCATAAAGACGACCATGAAATGATCCAAGTATTCTCTAAAGATTTGGTTCATCAGGTCCATAAAGGAAGCTGGCACATTAGTTAACCCAAAAGGCACTACAAGGAATTCATAGTGGCCATAACACATACGAAAGGCCGTTTTCTGGATATCCTCCTCCCAAACTCTCACTGATGGTACCCCGACCTCAAATCTATCTTCAAAAAGCAACAAGACCCTCTAAGTTGGTCAAATAAATCATCTATTCGGGGTAGGGGATACTTGTTCTTGACTGTAGCCCGATTCAACTTGCGGTAATCAATACACAACCTCAACGACCCATCCTTCTTCTTCGCAAAGAGAGCCAGTGCTCCCCAAGGCAATGTATTAGGGTGAATGAAACCCTTGTCTAAAAGCTTTTGAAGTTGAATCTTCAACTCATGCAACTCCGCAGGTGCAAATCTATACGGCGCCATGGAAATTGGTGCTGTTCCAGGCACTAAGTCAATGGTGAACACAATCTCCTGGTGGGGTGGCAAATTAGTAAGATCCTCAAGGAACACGTTCGGGTATTCACAATCTACCCTCGGTAACTCGACATGAGTCCCGTCACTCTCACTATCCAAGAGAATAGCAATAAGGCCACTAAGCTCGTTTCTGCTACGAGGGTCAAAAACTAGCGACAAGACCTATCAACCCGGTCCCCCAGAAAGTAAAAACAATCACCACTTGAGGTGCACACTGTAACTCTCTGACGAAAACAATTGATCACTGCTCGGTACGAAGACAACCAATCCATGCCTAGAATGACATCAAAACTCGACATGTCTAGCAACACAAAAGCAAATGGGAGTCGACGCCCAGCAACCTCTATCTCACAACCATGACACCCCCGGTCTAAATCAACTGTACCCCCAATTCGTGACTCAACTCTGAGCAGAGACGCTAGCCGTGCCACCTTTAACCCCAATGCAGATGTGAATGCAGCAGATATGAATGAATGAAATGCACCCGTATCTATCAACATATTAGCCAAAGAATTACACACAACAAAAATACCTCTCATAACTGGGGATCCTGGCAACTGCTCTAGCAAGGTAACAGCATACACGCGTCCTTGTGGCCTCTGATCTATCTGCTCATCTCTCGGAGAATAAGCCTACTGCATTGACTAAGTCGAAGCGGCTCCCTGATTAACTCGCGAAGTCTGGACTGAGTGAGCCTGCTGGTGGCTCTGAATCTGCCTCGACCTTGATGCGCCAGATGTGCCTCCCAACTGTGGGCAAGCTCTCTTCATATGCCCTGACTAACCGCACTAATAGCAAGTAGGCCCCTGGCCCCTACTCTGAGACTAACTCTGAGATTGGTTAGGTGGTGGTGGTGGCAACATGTGCTGTCCTCCCCCCTTCTGCGGACATGCAAAGGCCTTGTGACCCGGTTGGCCACACTTGAAACAAGAGAAACCACTCGGTGCACTCTTCCCCAGGTCCGCACTAGGCAAGGGAAAGGTGGACCTGGACTGCTACGGTTGGGACTAGGATGAAAAGGTGTTTCTGCTCTTCTTGTTAGGTCTATAGTCCCCCTGTGACCTTTGACCCCTCGACCTTGACCCTCGGATTCTCTTCTCTTCAGCCTCCACGGTAATCACCACGTGTGTCACCACTTCCATAAGTTGGTCATAATTCCAGATCATGTTCCCGGCAACCTTGAACAAGATCTTGGTTCTTAGTTTCTTTTCAAACTCAATGCAACAGCACTCTTCCATTGCTACCAACTCCGGTGCAAACCAAGACAAACTAGAGAAGGTCGCTTCAAACTCAGCCATGGACATGTTAAGTTGCTTAAGGTCCTGAAATTCCTGCCTCAACCTCTCCCTAGCAGTGGGAGGTAGGTACTTGTCTTGGAAAGCTACCACAAATGCCTTCCATGTCGGTTCTATTCGGCCCTTAGCATATTTCCACCATTGGCCCGCATCTCCCTTGAGATAGTAACTCACAAGAGTCACCCTTAACTCGCTATCCTCAATGTGAAACATCTCAAAAGTCTTCACAGTCTGTTCGAGACACACATCCGCTTTCTTAGGCTCGAGGCCACCATGGAATTCATCCAGCTTGGCCTGCAAAAAATCCCTAGTGAGAAAGCTTGCCCTTGTCTCTACGACGTTTTCTCTAGCTTGGTTCTCCACTCTTAGTATGTTCATCGACTCCCTCAAGGCCCCCACCATTTCTTGGGCTAGGGCCCCCATTGCGGCTTGATCCGCTTGCCCTGGAATTTCCGCTTGCCCTACTTTCTTGGCTATATTAGCTTGGCCCAACCCTTTCTCTTGCATCGGAAACTCATAGGCTGGTACCTCATGCACACCCTAGTAAGCCCTACCATGCCTTTCACCTCTACCACCACGGGTTTGACCCCTTCCTAACATCCTAATTAAGAAATAAGATAAATAATTTAGCACATAATCTCAAATGTGCTCGCGACTTCTCTCGCACATTAAATCACAACAATTTATATATTTCCTACCATACGAACAATTCACTCCACATAAGCACTTAGTCACATAAGCACATACGGATTATCCTTTCGTGATGAAATTCGTCCCACGAAAAACCAAGAATTCTTAATAAAATGAGTATTGATCAAGTACCCTTCTAATAAGACCTCAAGGAATTTAATAAGCACTAATAACATCCCAAAAGTCCAATCCCATACCCATATAGTCACATAAACATGTTATCACATAATCACAAAATACAAGACATCTTCTAATCATGAGCAATGAACCCATTGTGGTATAACAACCACTCCCTGCGAGCCCCAAGTATTCAAACCTGGTAGCTCTGATACTAAGTTGTAACATCCCAAAATAATCCAACATAAATTAGGTACATCAACCAACACCCATTAAAGAATAATAGCAATTCTCCAATCTTTACATCATTAATCAATAAGGTTTGTACAAAAGTCCCACATGCAAATTATACATTCAACGATTTAGAATACATGAATCTATAGCATGTTGAACATCAAATCCCAAAAATAAATAAAATGCCCTTGGGCTCCATTTGTTTTCAGAGGTAGAATGGAGGGGATTCATAGTAAGGGGATTAATAGTGAGGGGATTGTTAGTGAGGGGATTGATAGTGAGGGGATTAAGCAAAACTGTGTTTGTTTTGATGATAGTTGTTAGTATAGGAATTGTTAAATTATTTTTATATAAAATAATAAAAATAATAAAAAGTTAAACATCAATGTTTAAAAAAAAATTCCCAATATATAAAAAACAAAAAAAATAAAAATATTTCTAATCCCCTCACTATTTTTCTAATACCACCTCCACCTCTACCTCCTCCATCCCAATCCCCCTTCCAACCTCCATCTTAGTCCCCTCCTCCATCCTAATCCCCTCCTCCATCCTAATCCCTTCCCCAACTCTACAAACAAACACAACACTAAATAACCCCACCTCCATCCTAATCACCTCCTATCCATTACACCCCAAAACAAACGAGGCCTTAAGGGCTTACATCTTCCAAGGCTTAAGCCCGGTTACACAAAAATGGTTTCACAAACCCATGTATTTATAGCCCTTGGCTAGCAACATGAATCACAACAAAATAAGAGTCATGCATTCTCTACAAAATATGTCCATGCCCTCAACTCGGCGGGATCACCACATCTTTTCATACACCAAAATCCCATAGGGGTGAACATAAAGCCCAATAGAGAATCCTTAACAAAGTATATACACTTATGCAAGATTCCCAATGTAAAATGCACATGCCATGCAATGCCAATAAAAGATTTCATTTACATGTTTTAAAAAGTCACCAGATCCAACAGCAACTTGAAATCTCAACAATAATAAATATACAATTTTATTCAATGGGGCGGTAAATATGACTCAGGTAATCCCTAGGTTGGTGTCTGCAAGTAGGCTTAACTAGCACTACCAAAAACCCCACTTTATCGGTTGCTAACCTAAAAGGAAGTGGTACCTCCTCTACCCGTGTTTTCAGTCTTTCACCCTGGACACTCAGGCTAACTTAGACAAATCCATCTACACCCCCTATCCAGACTTACCAACGTATTTACCCCAAAACAAATTCCATGAGAAATTTATTTATAAATCTACTTTTCTCAATGTAAAAGTTTCCAACTCAATTCAAAATGTGCAATAGCAATTGAATGGATAAGCAATACAACAATTATTGATGCCAAAAATTCCAAAATAATCAAGGTTCCATTCCTCTGTCCCATACCATCTCACAAGAGAGCCATGTTTCCATCTAAATCCATCAACAAATAACCACATTTCCACATCTCAAGCAATCCCAACAACTTAGTCATTTCGAGACTATAACAACATTTGAACAATAATTTCCTAATAACAAACGTCTCCATATTTTATGAAACTCATCATTTATCACTATAAATAAGAATTTTCCCCATCCTTTACTCATTTTGATGCATAAAATAACACATTACTAATGTCAACCATGTGTTCTCAACACTTGTTTGAAAACCCCAAATTTCTAGGTTTGATTCCCACCACAACAACACACACACCCAAACATTTGAAAGAACTTGAAAAGAGAACATCATTTCCTAATCAAGGTTATCTAAACCCTCAAGAGACTATTTAAAAGAGACAAGGTCAAACCCACCTTTTGAAAATCATAACATTCTTGAGCCAAAATCAACACTTTCTTGTTATCATCAAGAAGCTCCAAATTTAACATTAATCTAGCAAAAAAATATATATATATATAACTCAAAGAAATCCCTACCTCAAGCTTGATGAAGAGATTTGATGAAACCCTTGAATCAAAAGTTGTAGAAAATTCGATCTCCATTGTACAAAGTGAAGCTCTTTCTTTATTCTCCAAAACTTGTGAGAGATGGTGGATCTAGACCCAATGGATTGCAAGAAATCAAGGGTTTTTAATGTTTGATGAGCGTTTTTAGAGAGAAGGAGGAGCAAAAGTGTTTTTAGAGTGAGAAGGGAGGGCTCAAAAGTGATACAAACTCAGCCAAAATGAGAAAAAAAAATAGAGTTTTCGGACCCAGTCCGTCCTGCACGTGCGGCACTTGCCCCCGTACATGCGAAGCCTGCTTCCCGCATGTGCGGCCCTTCCAATCCGCACCACACTCCGCACCTGCATATAATGCAGTGAGCAGCCCAGAACTCCTTTAATTTTCGCATGTGCGGCCCTGGTCCTCCAACCCAAAATTTTCTCAGCTCAATTCTAGACATTTCGGACCTGATCTCGCACCCTCTGGAACAAAAGGAATTCAGCACCGGAATAAACACAAACAAAATCTTGCGGAAAAACTCCCGAACACAATAAACCCAAACGATGAACAAGTCCTAAGTTAAATCGACACCCCCAACGAGACAATTCTGGGTTTAAACAAGGGGAAAAAATGGAACGAATGGGACATCCAATCATCATAGAGAGGAGCGCGAGAGATTTTACATTGAGATGTTAGAACAGCGGGCTCAGGGAAAAAAAGATTGGGAGAAGGCAAATAAAAAGAATCATTTGAATAACGTGGTCGCAAACTCACATCACTCTTGGGGATCTATTTGGTAGGAACAAATTTATTGATGTTTAAAATAATTTGTTAAAATAGTTAGCTTTAACAATGAACTAGTCAACTAATATTATTTTCGTGATCTAACCTAAACCTCATCTACCATTTATACTTACCTGAACAACATTATCTTGCAAAGATATTCCAATGGAGACAAACGGTACATAAATAGGACACATAGGTTAGGAGTTAGAGTAAAAAATGACTTAAAGTAAGTTGAAAAGGGAGTTAAGGGATGAAAATACAAAACAGGCCCCCAACCACTGTTGTGATGTAATAGGAAGCTTCCTTGCTCCAAAAATGACTTGTAAGAACTAATGATACATAAATAGGACACGTAAATTGGGAATTAGAATAAAAAACGCCTTAAACTTAGTTGAAAAATGGGTGTGAGGGGGTGAAAATGCAACATAGCCCCCTAACCACTATTGTGATGTAACAAATAGATTCCTCGAGCCAAATATGACCTATAGGGATAGACAGTACATAAATAGGACACGTAAGTTTAGAGTTAGAGTCGAAAATACCTTAACCATAGTCCTAAAAAAGGCGTTAGGGGGTGAAAATCCAGAATAGCCCCTCAACCAATGTTGTGACATAACATATAGCTTTCTCGTTCCAAATATGACCTTTAGGGATAGAATCACGTAAGTTGGGAGTTACAGTCGAAAATGCCTTAAACTTCATCAAAAAATGATGTTCGAAGGGCAAAAACACAAAATAGATTTCAAACTAATGTTGTGATGTAAAGGGTAGCTTCCTTATGCCAAATATGACCAATAGAAATAGATGATACGTAAATATGATACGTAGGTTGGGAGTGAGTTTAAAATAGCTTAAACTCAGTTGAAATAAGGCATTTCAGGAGGGAAAATAGAAAATAGCCTCCAACCAATGTTGTGATGTAACTAGTAGCTTTCTCGTTCGAAATATGACCTGTAGGGACAGATAGTACATAAATAGGACACGTAGGTTGGGAGTTAGAGGTGAAAATGCCTTAAACATAGTCAGAAAAAGGCATTCGGATGGTGAAAATACAAAACAGCCACCCAATCACCATTGGGATGTAAAAAATAGCTGTTTATACCAAATATGACCTGTAGAGATAGACGATACATAAATAGGACACGTAGGTTGGGAGTTAGAGTCTAAAATGCCTTACACTTAATCCGAAAAGGGTGTTCAGGTGGCGGAAATGCAAAACACCCCCCTAACCAATGTTGTGACATAACTGACAACTTTGTTGTGCCAAATATGACCTGTAGGGATACACGATATGCAAATAGGACACGTGGGTTGGGAGTTAGAGTTGAAAATGCCCTAAACTTAGTCCAAAAAAAGCGTTCAAGGGGCGAAAATGCAAAACAGCCCCTACCACTGTTGGGATGTAACGGGCAGCTTCCTTATGCCAAATATGACATGTAGGGACAAACAATACGTAAATAGGACACGTAGGTTGGGAGTTAGAGTAAAAAATGTTTTAAACTTAGTTAGAAAAAGGCGTTCGGCGGGCAAAAATGTAAACTAACACCCCAACCACTATGAGGATGTAACGGGCAACTTCCCTATGATAAACATGATCTGTAGGGATAGACGGTGCATAAATTGGACACGTAGGCTGGGAGTTAGAGTCAAAAATGCCTTAAGCTTAGTCAGAAAAAGGCGTTCAGGGGTTGAAAATGTAAACCAGCCCCCCAACCAATGTTGTGATGCAATTGACAGCTTTCCCATGCCCAATATGAACTGTAGGGATAGATGGTATTGAAATAAGACACGTAGGTTGGGAGTTAGAATTGAAAATGCGTTAAACTTAGTCGAAAAAAGGCATTCGGGGGGCAAAAATGCAAAATAGCCCCAGCCATTGTTGTGATGCAACTGGTAGCTTCCTTACACCAAATTTGACCTATATGGATAGATGGTACATAAATAGGACATGTAGGTTGGGAGTTAACGTTGAAAATGCCATAAACTTAGTCGAAAAAAGGCATTTGCGGGGCGAAAATACAAAACAACCCCCCAACCAATGTTGTGATGTCACAGGCAACTTTTTTGTGCCAAATATGACCTATAGGGATAGGTGATATGTAAATAGAACACGTTGGTTGGGAGTTAGAGCCAAAAATGCCTTAAACTTGGTCAAAAAAAGGCATTCGGGCAAAAATGCAAAACATCTCCCAAAATACTGTCGGGATGTAACGGGCAGCTTTCTCGTGCTAAATATGACTTGTAGGGATAGATGGTACATAAATAGGATATATAGGTTGGGAGTTAGAGTCGAAAATGTCAAAAACTTGGGGAAAAAAGGCGTTCAAGTAGCGAAAATGCAAAACAACCCCCTAACCACTGTTGGGATGTAACGGGCAGCTTTCTCATGCCAAATATGACCTGTAAGAACATACGGTATGTAACTAGGATGCATAGATTGGGAGTTAGAGACGAAAATACCTTAAATTTTAGCAAAAAAGGCGTTCGGGGGGAGGGGACGAAAATGCAAAATAGCCCCCTTTAGACACCCTATTTTGACCGGCCTAAAGACTTGGGCGCTTTCTTCCGAGCAATGATGGAAATTCGAATACCCTATTTCATGAATTTCTCAGCAAAAAAAGTCAGATTTAAGATTATAGACACCCTATTTTGACCGGCCCTAAGACTTGGGCGCTTTCTCTTGATTACCCGATGATGGCAATCAAAATGTGTTTCTCATAGAGTCCTCAACCAAAAAAAAAAAAAAAAAAGAAAAATTGTGCTTTAATCCCAACTTTCACACATTTTTTGCTAACTATTTTAGACCTTAAAACCCTCTTTTCAAAATATTTTTCCAAATATTTCTACGATGCTCCGAGGCTCCCATTTCAATTAAAATATTGCACTTTTCAGTAAACTGAGTAAGGACAAAGTGGAAATAAATGGAAAGGAGGTGAACTCTTTAAAAAAATATTTAAAACATATTCTTTATAGGTTTAGAGTTGAAGGAAATAGGAGGGGATGGAAGAAAACTGGTTTAGGAAAAGGATGATCGTTAAGAAGGAAATGAACAACCTTTACTAAATTAGGCATATCTCTTTACACACTTAGAATTTATATGTGAGACCCCAACCATTGGAAACTAGACCTCTGGGGCTTCAATTTAGACCCTAAGATCACCTAAAACCAAGTCCGGATAAGGGCGATATGCCTATTTGAAGTTGCACTTAAGAGCAGATTTTGTTGACTTGGCCCGAGGAAATGAATAGATTCACTAAAGTAGGCATATCTCTTTGTACATTTAGAATTTAGAGGTGAGGTCACAATCATTGGAAATTAGACTTCTGGGGCTTCAATTTGGACCCAAGAATCACGTAAAACCGAGTCCAGATAAGGGAGATATGCCCGTTTGAATTTAGGCTTAAGAGTAGATTTTGTTGACCTGGCCGAGGCAACATCAGACCCCTTTTTTTTGGTTTTGGTTCGGTTAGGACACCCCATTGAGCCATTTTCTGATCCATTCAAGTGCACCCAATCATCGTCCATTATCTCCACTCACCCTCTATTATCAAAAGAGGTTTTGGCCTTATCGCAAAGGATGAATAAAAAGCAACAAAGTCTTGATCATCATTATCATCCTTGTCATGCCCCTCACCTTTGTCTTCCACCTTGTCTCTCATTCCTTGACTTGTTTATTCTTACATGGCTTATACATTCAGATGATATATTGAAGAGGAAGAGGATGGAATGAAGGAGAAAAAAAAATCATTCGAAAGAGTTAGAGAGAAAAGCGAGCAAAAGAGGAAAATTTGTCTAAATTGCAACCTTGAGCCAAAACACTTCCAAGCTTCCATGGTTACTGAAATTCCTCATTTCCATACACCAAAACCACTTCAAAAATTATGATATGGCCAAAGATCAATTGCCTTGATCATAAGGAAGAGTGTTTAGTGATTGAAAGTGAGAAAATCTAGAGAGTCAGTCACTTTCCATACCGTAAACTCCATAAACTCTATAATTTTGAATTGAGGATTTGAGAACACACTTCCTACACTTGAGGGTGATCAAGAGGGAGTTTGTGAACTAAGGAGTTCATCATTTCCTTGGAAGGTGAATTTCACAAACTTTTTATTTTTCTGCATTTCTTACTTATTTTACTATTTTGCTTTGCTTTCTTGTTATATATATATTGTTGTAATCTAATTGAAAGTGGTGAGTTGATAGTCCCATATATGTTGTTTTTAGTTCTATTTTAAACATGAGAAAGAGACCTTCTATGCTAAATGGTTTAATCTCTTCGAATGTTCATTACCAGGGCATTACATCTCTCTATCATACCAAGAACAAACTTCTTGTTTGACGCTTCTCGTCATTAGTGGATGCAATTATCGCTTTTGAACAAAATGATTAAAGAATGGAAAGGCAATAAAAAGGGCTAATAAAATTGGACTAAAAGACGCACAAGATAATAAAATTGAGGTGGGTTTAATCGGATGCCATGTTGAACCCATTGCATTTCTTACTTGTTTTGCTCTTTATTTTGATTTCTTGTTATATTATATATTGTTGTAATCTAATTGAAAGTGGTGAGTTAAGACTCCTATATATATTGTTTTTAGTTCTGTTTTTGTTGTGGAAATCTAAGACAACAGAGTTTGGCCAAGCCTACTGGGCTACCCACCCGTTAGTTAGTTGGGTAGTCACCTAAATGTACACCATTATGCCTGTGACCTTCATGATGATGCCCGCGACCTCTAGGCAAAATCAGGCAGCCATCCGACGTTGAGAAGATCAACCTTCAATGGTCTTTGAGGCGCTTGAAGCTACTATTTTCTTATGTTTATTTTATTTTGAGTGTTTGTGAGTTTTTTTTTTTTTTTTTTTTGTAATATTTATTCATCTCCCTCGGATTTGTAATATTTAAAATATTGTAATAATTCCCCGCCCTACTTCTTTGTATCCTATTCTTTTACTTGCTTTCTTTATTTGTGAATATGTATCATATTTTGTTTTTCATTATATCCATGCTTTGTATCCATTTTTCAAGCATCTTGATTCGGCTAAGTTTGCATTTGTGGATTTAATCAATTTCTATGTGATTATGTGCGCTACCTTATGTTTTTTAGATGATTCACATGTCATAGCTTAGAAGTCGAATCTTTAGCTGCATCTCATGAGTGAATTGCATTAGGATTTTTGTATATAAGATCATGCATGCTTTACTAACTTTGTTTTGTAGCTATTCGTGGGACGTCGGTAAATATGTAAGTTTTTATGCTTTAGCATCCCGCTTGTGTGTGTTTTTCTTATTATGTTTAAGCGTCTTACCATGTGGCTACTTGCCTACTTGATATGATTGTATGAATGCCAGTGGATAGAGGTTGTGTCGTTTAATTTGGAATGATGTTGATTTTCATGTTTGTAAACTCAATTTATTTAGATTGTACATCTTCAAAACTCTTTCAAAACACATGAAATCAAATTGTTCCAAAATGAATGGCATAGTCTATACTTGTATGCTTCACATAGTAAACTTTAGGATTTATTAAATAATCATAACGTGAACATATAAAGAAAGTAAAATTCATATCATGGTTTAGTAAAGGCTGATCTTTTGATCGGGTGAGGGGGGGTGCTCAATTAATGACCTTCCCCCTTCATACCTAAGATTCCGAGCCAAGCATCCTTGGTTACGACGAACAGTGACCTTGGCACAAGTCACGGGTTTCTTAAATTTCCCAAAATAAATATTAGGTGGCGACTCTGAGATCTGATGACGTAGTCCATTTGTGGCAATAATTTTGTAATAAAAACATATTTTCTATGAAGTTGCCAAATCTAGACTCTCATATATGTTTCACATTGCACTCGTGAGACTAGATCCAAGAAATCGAAGGTCCGAACTGCTTAACGCGCATGGATACCCCCTAGGCATGTTACAGTTTCTGGCAACTCTGCTAGGGATTTTTAAGGAACCTTGACTCGAACTCCATGATATGACTTTTATTTTCAAATTATATGTTTATTGCATCGCATGCATTGGTGCATTTAAAGTCCCTGTGTTGCCCAGATACTGGTGAGAGCACAGGCACACTTTTTGTGACATTACACCTATCTTTGCGTTACTTTAGAGGCCTTGTGTTATAACCTTTTGAGATCTGAAGGTTCTCAGACTTTGAAGAGAGGCTATATTGACTCTTCTAAATTCTTGGGATCTTCATTGGTTATGATCCAAAGGACTTTTTGGTAATGTCACCTGGAATTTACCCCTAAAGTAGAGCCAACCTTGTGAATATAATGAGCTATAATACTTTCCAAAAGTAGGATAGGATGCTCTCCCATTTCTAGGATGTATGATACCATTTGTCTGAATAGTGAAATCCAAGATCATTTCAAAAGCTAGGATAGAGTAACCCTCTTCCCCTATAGGGGTGTTTGTTCTGTTTCTTGCTATGTGCAATATATGGGATCGATATAGGAAATCTCAAATTCAGATGTGTGGTTCAAGCATTTCAGTTTGTGGGGTTGAGTTTAGTGTGTCAACATGAGTTAGCAATAATCAGTGATCAGTTGAGTCGAAACGCTACTAAAATTTTGATTGGGGGTCCTATTGTTTTTGCAAGGTAGTTTGCAAACATAGCTTCAGACAGACCTAATATCCCCCAAGTTTTATGGACTCGCTCCAGCAGACTTTACAAAATCTAGGATCTTGTTGATGGTCAGCCAGCGTTAGTCTCTCTCCCACCAGTTAGTCTCTCTCCCACTCGAAGAAGAAAAAATAGGCAGTTATCACCACCAGCACAAAATGCTTAGCAAACACCTGTCCGTTCCCACCCATTAAGCTCACCAGTATCTAGTTCACCCGGACCAGTAATGACACAAAGTGCAGAAGAAGTTGTTGCTATGATAGCAGTGTTCCAGAGAACTATGGATACCATGAATCAAAGGATGACCGCACAAGATGAACTTATCGTTGATCTACGACGCCTATCTAGGGCATCAGCATCTACTGTGCATCCAGTCCCAATTGCACAGCCAAATCCTGATCCACCACCACCAGTTGAAAACCCACAGGTCCCGGATCCTCAGGAAATGTTTGCACAAGCTCCAGCTTACAGGCCCTCGGCACAGCCCCATGGGGAACTCATTCCCTTTGACATCAACGATATTGATCTGACCATGATTCCATTCCGGATATTGAAGAAAGGTATATTGAAGCCTCAGTCAGATTGTTGAAAAAATTCAAAATGCCTCATATTGATAGATTTGATGGAAGTAGGGACCCGATTGTGCATGTTTGCCTATTTTCAGATATACTGAGGCCGATTGGCCTGTCACGAGCTCAAAAATTGTCCTTGTTTGGCAGAACTTTGTCAAATGTGGCGGCTATTTGGTACACCAAGCTGGAGGATTCTACGAAAAGGAATTGGGAGGAGTTGTCTGAGGTGTTCGTTAACTAATATTCATGTAACACTCAGATAGAGGTAACCATCAGTGAGCTACAAGCAACTACCCAGAACCCCAAGGAACCTTCTATCGACTTTGTCGCCAAATGGAGGACAAAGGCGGCCAAGATGACAAACAAACCCTCGAAAAGGGAGCAAGTTCGACTGGTGGTCTAGAATCTTGAGCTAGATATGTTGCAAAGAATGATAGTCACGCCATTGTCTGCATTTGTTACTCTGCATGAATTGGGGGTCCAAATTGAAAGTGCATTAAAAAAAGGCACCATCCAGAGAACTAGCGAACTTGCGAAGAGGCCGTTCACCAGGAGTACCAATGCTAGCAATAGCACTATTCCTCGGCCAGCAAAGATCAGCACCGTTGCTACAGCACCCAAAATGGCTGATCCTTTCACCACCACAACCTCACGACCCACCGGTCTGAATCAAAATCAAATAACCTTTACCTCCTTGTATATGAGCCTAGTCCATGTTCTTAAACTCCTGATAAAGAAATGGCACATTAAGCCTCTCGAACCTCGACCTCTCCTTGACCCACTCCCACCAAGACACGACCATATCTAATACTTCATCTTTCACCAGCAGCATAGTCATCCGACTGGTCGGTGCTACAGCTTACGTCATGAGATCTAGGATCTCATTGACAATAAAATCATCGGTCCACCCTCGAAACCGAATGTGACCACCAATCCACTTCCCACCCATAACCAAGTCCCACCACCCAGAAATATCAACCTGATCCATACATTGCCATCCACCTATAACCCCAGCATATACATCACCCCAACCTATTTTCCCAAGCCTGAGGTGTTCATTTCAAAAAACACGGACTTGTGTATGATGGATGCACCTGAACCCCAATTGTCTCAACCCCTAAAACTTGAACTCCCTAATAGTCTAATTCTAGTCCAACCTACTCCAAAGAGCCAGGCGAAACCAGTTCACCAAGACCAAGTCGGTTCAAATACCTCGCAGGCACCAATAGCCGAACCTACTACTTCTAAGTTATTGAGCATGATTGAAGATCTTCAGAGCACTGTGGCAGATTTAGCCTTTGGGATCTTGGCTCTATCATCGACCACATCACGTGCCAAAATTTCACATCAAAAAGCTCCCCAATCTTGGGGTGAGCTATAATTAGAAAAGGCCAACCCGAAGCTATCTTAAGTCTGGGTGATGACATGTCAACAACAAGGGACCTCGTTCCGATATAGCCACCCAATCCCTTGGCAAAGCTTAAGCAAATGGCAAGAATGAAGCTGAGGCAAGTATTGATCCTTATGCACATCTTTGATGGGCTATTGAGGCTTTAAAAGTCAAAGGATTGAACAAATAGCAAGTGCTTATAGTTGTTACAAAAACTGTGGATGACACTTTTGTCGCTCAGGTTGGGAGCATTTTGAACCAGGGAGTAAGCCATGAAAAGGGATGTCATACCAGAAACACCGCTTCCAACTCCGGTCCTACACTCATAAGAGATCATCAAACCCAATTAACACCTGCTAACCCATCTGTCAATACTTCTAGGACTGGTAACCGCATCTTTAATCCCCTTTACATGACCTTGTCTAAAGCTCTCCAAATCCTTATGGGACAAGGCCACCTCAAACCCCTTGACTTTCAACCTCTCCCTGATCGCCTTCCAGCCGGGCATGATGCTGCCAAGTATTGTGCTTTCCATCAGCAACTCGGCTATGACACTGACCGTTGTTTTCGCCTTCGACATGAAGTTCAAGACCTAATTGACAACAAGATCATCACTTCACCAGGTTCTACAAAGTCTGTCAGCACTGGGTCAATGAACTTTGGGGATAGTGCGACTGGTCCCGTGATCAGAAGTGAACCACCTGCTGATGGCACACATTTTACTCCAAACATGGTAGATGGCACGCACTGATTTTAGCAAATTGGAAATGTTTTTTGTTTTACTTTTTGAACTGGGTGTTAAGTTAATACTGTTGTGTCAGAGTGTGGTGATTTCGAGGGTGTTAATCCAGGCATCACTGTTCAGTTTGTGTTTGTCTTGTCTTTTCTTTATTTCTTTTAAGTCTGTCTCAGTCATTGAGCCAGAAGATCTAAATGAAACGGAAGTAATTTTCACCTACTTCTCTGTGCTTTTAAATCATCGCATTGACCAAAGTTTTTCAAAACTTTTTCCAAAACTATGATGAAAACAAAGAGGAAGGAATTCCTCGGGATTTCCAAAATTTGATTGACTGAGAAGAACAAAGGTGTGCTAAGCCTTGATGAATGAGATCATTCCTATTAATGTGGGTACTGAGAAGGATCCTGACTTAGTCCAGATTGGTTCCATATTGTCTTTGTAAGAGTACGAGCGATTAGTCACTTTGTTAAAAGATTTCAAAAAATATTTTTGTGTGGTCCTATGAAGACATGCCTAGAATTGATTTTGAGGTTGTACAGCATAGGATCCCTCTTGACTTGAGGTCCGACCTCCTTAGCTTTCAAACCTTGATTGGAATGTTCAGTAATCAACCAAAGTATAAGGCTTGCATAGCCGGAATGGAGGCAGTCCTTGAACTAGGGCCAATAAGGTCGGATGTGTTTTAGATTGGAAGTAACCCTTGAAATAGGGGTAATAAGGTCGGACGTGACAAAGATTCAAATTGGATCATTTCTCAAGGTAATGAAGACTGGAAAAGAAGTCAAATCCCGAAATCTGAGAGAATGAGTTTTATTACTAAAGAACAATCAAGTTCCTATCCACGACACTAAGGGCAAATTCAAACCTAATTAGCCTAGTCCCTGCATCATCATATCTATGTGGTCAAGTGTAGTAGTCATTCTTATAGATTTAGATGGCCTAGAGATCTCACAACCAATCAACATGGACAAACTAAAATGAAAGTGCCACCATTGAAAGGCTCGCTAGGCTGAAAACCCGGAAAGGCGACCTAGGCAAAAGTTAGAGCAGAAAAACAAAAACAAAAAAAAAGTGAAAAAAAAAATGATAAAAAATAGAAAAAAATAGAAAAATGAAAAAATGAAAAGCTCGCAAGGTTGAAAACCCGAAAGGGCGGCTTTGACAAAAGTTAGAGCACAAAAGGAGAGTATCAATACCCGAGTGAACCTTAGCTAAAACTACATATGGCCTGATTCCTATCTATAGGATACGTAGGCAGCTTCATCTTGAAATTTGGCTCTAATTATTTTTTAACTCACTCATCTCATTCATGTTTGATTGGTGTATCTTTATTCGACTCAACTATCCATATTTGATTGGCCCCTCCCCATTTGATTCCATTGTCCTATTTCTCCTTCATGACAGGTTCAGTTGTTAAACGAATTCAGTTATACATCTCAAAGGTTGGTTTCATGTTGACTGGGTAGTGGTCATTTACGATAATAGATTTTGGGGACTTTCAATGAAGCTGACTGATGTTCTCAAAAAATTATTCCATTTTTGCAAAACTCAAACCATTCTTTGGACCAAACAGAGAAAATTTTCAGTGCTCATAGCCTGACTCACATGATTTCAAAATAGAGAAGTGAGCATGCTAATCAAACTCTTATGTTGATCAAAATCTTTTTAGTCAAAAAACCAAAAGAAAAGGTCAAAGCAAGTCAGGTTTTTGTCCTTTAGCCGCACTTCGAATTCTTGTCACCTTAATCAAACAATAGCCGGAAATGCACAGTAGTTGTCATCGGCGATGCTTTTCCGTCGAGCAGTTGACCAATGATGTTTTGTTTTGTGTCTATTTTATTTCGACAAGCATAAAAGGGTGCGTTTGGAATGGTTTTTGCTCATTGTCACTGGCGATGCTTTTCCGTCGGGCGGTGTTGCTCTATTTTGTGTCCATTTTATTCTGGCAAGCGTAAAGGGGTGCGTTTGCGATGGTTTTTGCTTTGTTTTCCTTTCATTGAGTTGCGTTTTGTGTTTTGGTTAGTGATAGGCTCAATATTTAGTTCAGAATTCATCACAAAGCAGTGATTTTCAAGTTCAAAATTCAAAACAAAATGATTTTTATGCTCAGTGTTGTGTTATTCATGCCATTTGGATTTGCAGAACAAAACTCATTTTATTAAAGCTTTATGATCAAGCCCCAATCAAATTTGTATAAAAGAGAGTTAAAGCTATAGATGCCCACGCCCAAACATATATACAAAAAACAAAAACACAAACAAAAACAAAAAAAAAAAAAGAAAAAAAAAAAGAGAGGGATTTGTTTTCTTTTCCGATGAAGGCCACACATCGACCCAGTTACTCGACTCTGTTGCTGATCTCTTCATCTTAATTTCGTCTTGGGAGATCCTTGTTGACCCTACCTCAGTGCTTACAAAACCGTCAAGAGAGTTGACTCCTCGCTGACAATCAAAGGCAAAGTACAACGGAACTCCAAATTGGGCTATGGAGGTGGCCTGCCATTTTAGCTCTTTTTTCTCTACCTTCAGTGCGCTAATCTCTGCTCGCGCATCCTTGTACATGTGTTAGAGTAGAGAAATTTGGGCGTTTAACCGATGTACCTCACTTGTCCTGTTCTGCAGTCGGTGAGACAAATTGGAGATCGCAGCCACTATCTCCATACAGGACTTCAACGTGTAGCAGTTAGCTTCAACGTCAGATTGAGCTGCTATTGTTTGCTCGATTGATAGTGTAGGGAAGTTAAAAGGAGCAGGAACAGGGGCACTTTGTCCAGGGGAGCTTATGAAATCATTATGGTCTGGAAAGAGAGTGAGGGGATGGGACGAGGCCGTGTGTTAGAGGAGAAAGGTGTAAAAGAAAGGATTCGTAGAGTAATAGCAAAGTGCAAACTGAGTTTTGGCAGCCGTTCTCCTCCGCTCAGTCTCTTTGTTCTGTCTCTCTTAAGCAGTGATTAAGAAGAAGATGGAAGAGAAGAAGACAAAGAGAGAGAGAGAGAGAGAGAGAGAGAGAGAGAGAGAGAGCCGAGGTAGTCGTTGAAATGTTTAGCTCTGTCAACCGGCTGACACAAATGTCGAAGCCGCATGTCAGGCCCGACATTTGAAGGGAGAGAGAGAGAGAGAGAGAGACGAAAATAGGAGAGGGGAAAGAGACGTGTATATATATGTATATATATGTGTGTGTATACGTATTGTAATGCCAATGTATTGTCTATATATTTGTTTGAATATTTTGTCACAAGAGTGGCTTGGTTAAGTGGTCTGGTTCAACGGTTAAGGACTGGGAGATTGGGGGTTCAAACCCCCGTATCAATGCATTTGTGTTTCTCCCTTATTTTTGGGTGTTTTGCATACGCTAACATCAACAAACGGAGTATTCCTTATCAGTAATGGAATATTCCCTGAATGTGTATATGTATGCCGTATGTACATAGCTGTATGTCTTTTTTCTGTATATGAATATGTGTATACCGTATATGACTGTGTATGTGTTTTTGTTCATGTATGTGTGTGTGTGTGTGTGTGTGTGTGTGTCTCCGTATATGTGTATAGCTTGCCTGTGTGTACCTATATATACCAAAAAAAAAAGAAAAAAAATTCAATTTTTGAAAACAAAAAAAGAAAATTAAAAAAAAAAAAGAAATAATTCTACTATACCTTTTTCCACTTGCGTGAGACGTTTGGACTTCGAATTTACCTCTGCTCCTTTCACGTTAAACGTGTTACGATGTAACATGTACTTGATTAAAACCTTCTTCCTCTCCATTTGAGATATGGTTTTGTACATCTGTTGGTTATGCCACCATTTCTCCTCTCGTGTGAAACGCGTTTGGATCTCAAGTTCACCTTTCTCCTCTCGTATGAGAAGCATTTGGATTTGTTCACTATTTCTCCTCTCGCATGAGACGCATTTGGATCTCAAGTTCACTTTTCTCCTCTCAGGTGAGATGCATTTGGATCTCAAGTTCCCTTTTCTCCTCTCGCGTGAGACACATTTGGATCTCAAGTTCAATTTTCTCACGTTCAATTTTCTCGTGTCAGAAACATTTGGATTTGTTCACTATTTCTCCTCTAAGACGCGTTTGGATCTCAAGTTCACTTTTCTCCTCTCGCGTGAGACGTGTTTTGATCTCAAGTTCACTTTTCTCCTTTCGCGTGAGAAACGTTTGGATTTATTCACTATTTCTCCTCTCACGTGAGACGCATTTGGATCTCAAGTTCACTTTTCTCCTCTCGTGTGAAACGCGTTTGGATCTCAAGTTCACTTTCCTCCTCTCTCGTGAGACGTGTTTGGATTTGTTCACTATTTCTCCTCTTGCGTGAGACACGTTTAGATCTTAAGTTCACTTTTCTCCTCTCGCATGAGACATTTTTGGATCTCAAGTTCACTATTTCTCCTCTCGCGTGAGATGCGTTTGGATCTCAAGTTCACTTTTCTCCTCTCGCGTGAGACGCGTTTGGATTTCTTCACCATCTTTCCACCTTTCGCGTGAGACGCGTTAGGTTGTTGATTTACTTGGTTAAAAACATCAGGTGCGCCTGGTGTTCATACCATCTTTCCTCCTTTCATAGGAGACGCGTTAGGTTGTTTAGTTACTAGGTTAAGAACATCAGGTGCACCTGGTGTTCACACCATCTTTCCTCCTTTCGCGTGAGACGCATTAGGTTGTTTAGTCACTTGGTTAAAAACATCAGGTGCGCTTGGTGTTCACACCATCTTTCCCCCTTTCACGTGAGAGGCATTAGGTTGTTGGTTTACTCGATTAAAAACATCAGGTGCACCTGGTGTTCACACCATCTTTCCTCCTTTCACATGAGATGCGTTTGGTTGTTTAGTCACTCGGTTAAAAACATCAAGTGCGCCTGGTGTTCACACCATCTTTCCCTCTTTCGCCTGAGACGCATTAGGTTGTTGTTTCACTTGGTTAAAAACATCAGGTGCACCTGTTGCTCACTCCATCTTTCCTTCTTTCGTGAGAGACGCGTTAGGTTGTTGTTTCACTCTATTAAAAACATCAGGTGCGCCTATTGTTCACACTATCTTTCCTCCTTTCGTGTGAGACGCGTTAGGTTATTGATTTCTCTTGGTCGAGGTCTTCCCTCTCTTTCTATGTACAACGCGAGGAGGTGTTTTTGATTGGTTGCACCGTCTCGTTATTCACTTACTTCTTTCCGTATGAGACATGGCTTGCTTTTTGTTTTGATTTAAGCTTTTCATTCATGTTAGCGCATTATTCACTGCATGATCACAAGTTTTTCAAAAATAATCGGCTTCGCGTAGGTATAAAACCACTACTAATGGAATAAATATAGGTGGTTGAGAAATTAATTTTTTTTAAAAAAAATTATAAAGCTTTTGGCGACTAAATATTTTGGTAGCCAAAAATGCAAGCAAAGGTTTTTGATGACTAAATATTTATTAGTAAAAAAGAAACAAAAGACTTTTGTTGACGAAATAGTTAATAGCTAAAACAAATCAAGATGAGGTAAGAAACTATTACCGACTAAATATTTTAGTCATGAAAGAACATGGCATCCTTCGGCGACTAAAATGTTTGGTAGTAAAATACCAGGCAATGGAAAGTATCCAATCTTTTGGTGACTAAAATGTTTAGTTGTGAAAACTAACAACGACTAAACTATTTGGTTGCTAAATGTATTATTATTAGCGACTAAAATGTTTTAGTGACTAAATGTATTATTATTAGTGACTAAAATGTTTTAGCAACTACATATTTTAGTCGCTAAAAGAGAATTTCATTTTGATTTGATTACTTTCGGTGACTAAATATTTCTTCGTCAAAAAGTTATGTTTGGTGAGTAAGTCCGCTTTAGTAGCCGAAGATAAGATAATTAATGACCAACGTCAATTTAGTCGCCATTGACTATTGTCGACAAGGCTTCAGCGACCAATAGAGTGACGAAGAACTTTAGTCGCCATTGGCTTTCAGCGACCAAAAAACAACCTTCAACGACTAAAAATTTGGCAGCTAAAAGGGTAATTTCCTACAATGGTTTGCGATCAACTTGGGCCTATCTCTACTAGTTTAGAGATAATTCCTACTTCCATTCTTAAATTTGTTGCAACTTCTATCTCTACTATTCTCTTTTTGGAGTTTTCTTGATGTTTTGAGATCATGGTTGAGTTTTTGTTGATAATATAGTCAGATTCTCTCTTCTTTCCCCTTTTCTGTAGTTAGTGGAGGCCTATATAGTGACTTTGCCCAAGTCCAAATTACTTATTCATTATGGGTTAGAAACCCAAGTACGGTTTTCTTTATGAAAAGGGGTCAGTTCTCTTCTCTCAAACCCGTTTCACATGGATTTGAGTAACTCATATCCATTTCCATGAGTAGAGGAGAACCTTTTTTTTTTTCTTTTTTCTTTTTTTGATAGGGTTTTCCCTTTTTATTCTGTTATTTGGAAAGATCATTGACAATGTAGAAGCCCAGGTACAACTTCCTTCTCGAGAATAGATTGAATCTCTCCTCTCATCACTATATTTTATGAATTCGGGTGGTTTATACCCATTTTCATGTATTAGAGGGTAAGAACATCTCTATCTTCGTTGGAATTCTCTTTACTTCACTTTATTGCATTTTCTTAAGCTATTATTCATTATATTTGTCATGTGCATTACAATGAGTTTCCTTTCTCTCTACCCTTACTCTTTCTCATCCCTTACATCATGTTTTACTTAGATTCGATTTATGTTTCAAAACATTCACATACTTAGTTTAGGGTCACGTATTTGGGCTCGGATAATTATATTTTGATAGTTACATGGTGTATAGCCTCGATCATTCACATGATATCTTGTTAGTATTCGAGCTTCTAGGACCCATTGTGTGCGAGTCTTGCGTTAGTTATCAAATCTAGGATCATGCATATTTTTAATTAAATACTTTATGTTACGCTTGGTTGAAGTACTAGGTGAGCTTTCTTTTTATCTCCCTTCGCATATCGTTTAGTTTGTGTAATGCCCTGAAATTTTTCCACAAGAATATGCCAAGCCAAAAACAAGAATATACCCAAAAGTCATCTTTCTCATTAAACTAAGAGGTAAGGGATTACAATTCACCAAGTATAATCCTAGAATATTCAGAATTCATATACTAGTTCAATGAACTATATGGCCTTACAAAATATAAGCCTCTAGGGCGTACAATAACAACAAAACAAATTGGTAGTCTTGTTACAAAAATCCCACTTCAAAATAACAAAATGAAGCAACTTTTTCCAAAAGGAGCTAGTGCTTGATCGCATCCATCAAGGAGGTGGTACTTCATCAATTCCTAAAAACTAAACGTAGGGTTGAGCTCTATGCCCAGTAGGAACACATTTAACCAAGTATTTAATCCTTTGAATAAGACTATGGTATCCCTACAACAAAGCTTTACAAAGAAATTTATCTCCACATGCAATCTTTAACAATCATGTAGATTCATGATAATCAAGATGACAATTACATTTCATGTCATCAATCACAACAATTAAACATTCACAACCATAGAAAATAGGCCATGAGTCCATCTGTAAGAGTTCAATTTAAAACACCCTTTACTTTTGTTTTAAAACCACCCCCACATTTGTCGGCTATTATACGGCAGGGAGTAGGCACCCAAAGAAAACCATCTATTTTTCCACTTTTGTCGGCTATTATACGGCGGGATTGTGTGGACACCCAAAAACCATTTTTCCCACATTCGTCCAACGATAAGCCTAGACAGGGCATTTGGGCACCTTTAAACTTTCCGCGCAGGTACCAACACAACACCACATTTCCAAAACCGACTCTTACCCGGACTCATGCACAATTAACCATTCAATCACATTTTATTCCATCAACAAACATCCAACATTACCAAAAAATGGAATACAACACCACATTCAAAGAAAAATAACATCCAAACCACAATTCATTTACCCTATGAACATCCACATCTTTTATCTCTTTATTAATCACAATGTTTCATGAATCAAAGGAAATTCCACTCAATTTGGGGTTTTCTACTCAAATTGAGAATTTAGGGTTTTACCAAACTTGGGGGTTTTTCTCTTTCATCATAGGTATGAGTTTGAACAACATTTATATTCATGTTTTGAAAAGAGAGAGTAAAGAAATTTCAAGCTAAAGTCAACTAAAATGATTTATTTATGTAAAAAATGGGATTAATCCAACAATGTCCTCCTATTGGCTCATAAGTCACAACCACACCATGAAATCTCTTCAAAGCAAAGAAATACCAGGGTAAAAGTATCCTTACCTCTACAAGTAGAAAGAAAATGAAGCCCCTTGAAGAATCCTTCGCAAAACCAAGATTCAATCGGTGGAAGAGTAAGATCTCCAAGTCTTCTTCACTTTTTTGCTAGGTGATCTAAACCAAATCTTAGTGAAATGGAAGGTATTTTAGAGTGAGAAACTAGGGTTTTTGGAAATAAGGAGAGAAGAGGGAAGATAGAAATGAAAAGTGTAAGGAATGATCTAGAATCACGTTTTTAAAAGTTGCTTAATTCGTGCAGTCCGCTCGAGCATAAGGCACGAACTTAGAGGCCCGCTTAAGTGACGAATCCCTTGCTCGAGCGTAAAATGACAAGTCCCAGAAGTTTTGCAGAGCTACAATAAAATAACTGGGAACCAACATTCTCAGCTCGAGCGCACTTCCTGCGCTCGAGCATCCCGCCTGCAAACTCTAAAGATACTGAGAGTTAAAATTTGCTGCTTGAGCGCGGCTTTTTTACGCTCGAGCGAACCCAGAAACAAAAGTGTCACCGTTTGGCATCTAAGATCATGCATTGTTTTCTAACCTATTCTGCTATTGGTATGATGTAGATGAGTACTAGGTGAGTCCCTTTCGTCTTTGCATCATGCTTCTGATTGCTTTACGCTATGTTTTGCATACTACCATGAGGCTAACTGCTTATGTGATATATCTCCATGTTTGCCTATTGTATGGAAGCCTTGTTGCCTAAGTTGGAATGACTCGGATCTCTTTGCATGATAGTTGTCTCTTTTTTATGAGATTTCTGCTTTCATACACTTTTTAAATGGCAAGTGATTAGAGCATTCCAAAATAGGGGATTTCGTCTATATTTGTTTGCTTTACATAGTAAGGATAGCAGTAATAACTACGTTATACGATCATATTGTGTTAATAATTCTTATATCAAGAATTAGTTGAGGCTAATTTTTGATAGGGTGAGCGGGGTGCTTAATTCATGATCCTCTCCCCTCATACCTAAACTCCGGAGCGGAAAGACTTTGGTTACGACAGACTATGGCCTTTGGCATGAGTCAAGGTTTCCTAGTTTTCACCAAAAGATTAGGTGGCAACTCTAAGTCTGGTGATGCAGCCCACTTTTGCCATCTCTTGTGATTAGTGGATTTACTATGAATTTGCTAGATTTGAATTCTCATTCTGCTTCGCATTGCACTAGTGAAGCCAAATCAGGGATCCAAGACTATCCAGAGCACCCAGATGACCTCCGAGAGATCCCACAATGGCATGTATAAATAATTTCACTTTTGAAAACTTATGCCTCTATATTTATTTTTATTTTTATTTTTTAAGTTAATTACTCAGAGCTCCTATTATGAGGACCAATACACCATTAAGTCCCACAAGTGTTAGTGACATTTTTCTAATTTTGTGCTAAAATCTGTCAATTAGTGACATTTTTTTGTGACGATTTTCTAAATTTGTCACTAAAAACTTGTCATGACCCGAACTTGCCCCTAGAGGTTTAAGCCGTGACCGGCTAGTAATTCTAGATTACCTGGCCTCAAAGACAAAACATATAATGAATAATAGTAAATAAGGTACTACAGAAGCTATATTAAAACATAACTGTGTCCATCGAGCGATGCATATATACAAATTTCAGGACATTTAAAAACTTCAACCTCTTTATAAAGATATAAGTACATAGATACGTCAGAACATCGTTAAACAAGTATATATACATCCATACATAACAAGTTCCAAATAACAAAAGAAAACAAAAGAAAATTGAATATATGGGTTAACACAACTCGGCTTCTCTTGAGTCCAAGCACGCTCCGTCACAGAGGCACTTTAAAGCAGCTTTACAAAGGGTGGACTTCCGAGGCTTTTCTAAACTTGACTCTCCAAATACTCACCTATATATATATAGGGGAAGGCGGTGAGCTAAAGCCCAGTAAGTAATACCAGTATAAAGAGGTTAAATGAATGATGTCTATCGTAGTACAAAATCATATCATATGAGTTCTGAAGTAAAGCATAGATGAGTACTTGTCATATCAAAGTTCACAAATCATGTTCATATGTGGTACATCCAATAGTGCAAAGCAAAGTGCCCAAAGGCATAACAAAGGGACCACATGGGTCTAACAAAGGGACCATATAGGTGAAGCAAAGGGACCACTTGGTATTGTTTACCACAATCACTTTTCAAAAGTGACAATCATTCATTCTTATCAAAATAGCATTTCAAAATAACATTCTTGCAGTAAATCAAAATACGTTTTAACAACATATCTTTGCAAAGATACTACTCACAGTGGATTATACCGATAACTACCTATACAGACACATAACAAAGATACACATTGAAGCACACATTCTTAACAAATAATGTATCATGATTCAATTCTTTTACATGAGTTCCTAGCTTATTTCTTGGTTAAGGATATCTAAATGATGCTAAAGAATGTCAAAAGGGCATGAGGATGCAAACATGCACTTAAGAGTGTTTGCCAAAAATTGCCAAAAATAACGTCTTCGCTCGAGCATACCTTTGGTCGTTCTAGTTGTCACGACCCGAACCCGCCCCTATAGGTTCAGCATCATGACCAGCCAGTAATCATGAGATTACGGAAGGCCTCTTAATAGATTTACAAAATAAGCGGCTGGTGAAGCAAATACATAAATTTTGTCTAATGAACTATGCATATATGACAAAATAAAAACCTTCCACATATATATCATAACTTACACATCACATATATAATCAAATTATACATGTTCAGGATCATTCAGAAACTGTCATATCATAAACCAAGGATCATTTAAAAATATCGGTCAAAGGAACCAAAAGAGAAAATAAAAGTTTGAAAACAAAATCCTCATACGTGAGGCAACCTTGGCTAACTCCAAAATCTCGGTACTCTTTCACAATTTAACTAAGGCTGGGGGGCTGGGCATCCCACTGCTGTCATACATACATATAAATATGGAGTAAGCTAATGCCCAGTGAATAATACCAAAAGTAAAGGGGTTATATGAATGAGATTCAAAGATAAAGAAATTGTACTCATATGTACACATGTTACTCATTACTAGAACAAATGACCTCGGGTCCAATCCATTATACTTAAGGCACATCCAAAGGGCTAAATGACCTTGGGTCCAAACAATTCATTCATAATCTGACCTCAGGTCTAATGGATACATACACAAATGACCATCCAGCCCTTCAAAACACATGTACAAAACGACGTCGGGTCCATCATTTCCAAATTCATATTCATTCGCATATTCAAATTCATGATCATGTTCACATTTAATGGATCAATACACAAATGACCATTTGGTCCTTCAAAATGCATGTACAAAACAACCACGGGTCCATCATTTCCAAATTCATATTCATGTGCATGTTTATAGTCATGATCATATTCACATTCGTATTCATACATTTCCAAATTCATACTCATGGGCATGTTTATAGTCATGATCAGGTTCACATTCATATTCATATTCAAAACAACCTTTGGTCCAATCAATTCCTTATTCTAAATGACCTTTGAACCATTGAACAATCATATAAAACGACCTTAGGTCCAATTCGTATATAAATGACCTTAGGTCATTCTTGTCAAATATGGCAAATGGCCTTGGGCCTATTCCATATTCATACAAAACGACCTTGGGTCCAATTCATATATAAGATGACCTTAGGTCTATCTTGGCCAACATTCTAAAAGGCCTTAGGCCCATTCCGTGTCCTTGTCAAATATACTAAACGGCCTTGGGCCGGCCCATTTTATATTCTTATCAAACATACCAAATGGCCTTGGGCCCATTTTGTATTTGTACTTATCATTCACTTTACAGATTCTTTTACAAATCAGACAGATAGAATACTCATTTAGAAAACTTGAAAATAATAGACATGAATGCTCAAAAAAGTTTAGAAATTAATAGACATGAAAAATACTCATTTACAGATTCTTTTATAAATTCACAAGTTTAGAAAACTTGCACGTAGGTAGTATTCAGAAATTAATAGACATGAAAAATATCTTTACTAAGATATTACTTACAGTGTTCAGATGCCTGGTTCACCCTTGTAGTTAACCCTACATAGTTCATAATACATATAGAAATCGGGTCACAACATTATTCAATCCGTTCTTTAACTTGTTTAATTCTCTTAGGCTTCTTTCTAATTCTTTAATTTTTTTAGAATGCACAATATATGCCTAAGAATGCTCAAAAAAGAAAAGGAACAAAAATCAAAACTTAACAGAACTTTTCAAAGTTTTCTAAAACAAGATACTTCGCTCAAGCACAACATTGGTCGCTCGAGCAGACCACTAGGGTTGTAAAAGTATTGGATGCATGCAAAGTGCACTCTAGCGACAGATTGTTCGCTCGAGCGGTGAGTCAGAATTCCAGAATTTCTAGAACAGAGTTAAACTTCAAACACATAGTTTGAAATCATGAACTTGCATGGCTTATCCACAACTTCAAAGAATACCTAGAAATTCTTTCAAAAACGTGGATTACAAGGTTCATGCTCAAAGGATAAAACTGAACGTTCAAACCAAATGAATCTTTCCTCTCTTTCCTAATCATTTGCTTATGTTGTTTTTTAGCTTATTAATCCTTAATAAGTCATAATTCACGCTTAAGAATACCCAGAAAAAGATAGGAACGAAGATATGAACTCAAAGTATCTTTTGAAAATATGTTGAAAATGAACTGATGGCTAGAGCCAACTTTTGGTCACTAGAGCCATCTGAAGACATAACTTGAGTTCGCTTGAGCCACCATGTGGTCGCTCGAGCCAACTTTTGCAGAGTGAAAAATACTGGGAGCTCGTAATGTTGGCTTGAGCCACCACTTGGTCGCTCGAGCCATCTGTGAAATTTCTTTGTTTCAAAACAGAAAGTTTGGCTTCCAAACACAAATTCAAAGCCTTGGGTTGGTGTAGACACCCCATTTTTGACCGACCTTAAGACTCAGATGTCATCGATTGAGCGCTCGGTGATGATGCATGTTGTGCTCGTTTAGAGGTTTCAGAGTTTTGGCTGAGAGCCTTGCCTCTGGGCCTCTGAACTCTTTTGTGCTTCAGCTCGGTCTGAGGACCGAACTCTGTTTCTCTTCCCGGAGGGAGGGAGAGGTTTTGTAGACCATCTCTCTGTGGTCGTAGACTACTTTTCGTGGTCGTAGGCCACTTTTCCCGTTTGGAGACTAGTTTTCGATTTTTGGAGCCTTTGGTCGCGCGCCTTGTCTCGGGACCGCTTAACATTCTCCGTTTTGGCGTGTTTTTTGAACCACACGTTGTTGCCTCTGCCTAGAAGAACACTGTGGTCCAGGAGACCACTTTTGTGGTCGCATACCACTTTTGGTGCTTGTCAGCTAGTTTTTGGGGCTTTCGGCCACGTGCTTTGCCTCCCTATCTCTCGTCTTGCATCCGCTTTGGTTTGTTTTTGGTACAAACCTTGTTTTTCTTGTTTGGAAGGTGGTCCACTGGTGGGAGACCAGTATTTCTCTTGGCTGACCACTTCTTCTTCTGCCAGCCAGTTTTCTTGTCAGATAACTGGCTTTCTTGGTCTTTGGACAATCTTTTCTGGTCGGCCACCACACCACCACCTTACATTTAGTGTGTTGACCTCTCCCACCTATGGCCGACCATTTTTTGCTCTGGTTGGCCACCTAAAGTGGTCGGCCGACCACTTAAACTAGCAGGCCGACCACTTCAAGTGGTTGGTTGCTTTTTGACACCTTTTTGGAGATATTTTTCTCCAGCTGGCACAACTGGAGGACATTAGACCCATCCTCCATACACGTGTATGGAGGGATTGGCTTGTTGCTTAGCTTCTCCTAGAAGCTTTGGCTTTCCCCTTCTATAAGAAGGAAGCTCCCCCTCCTTCCTCTAGGTTCAGAAAATCTGAGGGAAGAGGATAGATATAGTGTTGTATCTATATTGCCTTGTTTGCTTCATTTTTGTGTTCAAAAGTGTAGATTTGTCTTAGTTTTGTGCACAAACACACACTTAAACACCTTGCTTGTGTTGCTGAGGCTCCTTGAAGTTGTTTTTGGTGTTCTTGGACTGGATTAAGTCCAAAAAGGCTGCTGGAGTTGCAGTTATAAAGAGGGTCTTCTAGGGTGAGCTTTTGACCTTTAAATCCCCCTTTCTTGCTTAAGCTTTTAGCCTATCTTGCATGATGTTTTAAGCTTAGCTCATAACTGATAAAAGTTCTATTTTTGCATGCTTTTGATCTTTGTTTAAGATCACTTTTGTGTTTGGGGTTGTTTGCCCCCTCTTAGGTCTTGTTTGGCCTTGTTTTTGAGCCTTTTTTGTGAGCTTCGGGACCACCTTGTTTTGTCCTTCTCACCACTGAAATCTAGAGGGATTTTAGTGGTGGGGATGGTGTTTTAAGGTCCTAAGAAGGGGAGGGCCATCCCCTCTCCTTGCATCTTCAATACATGCCTTAATATGCCTCATGTTTGAGCATCTTTACTAAGTGTATGTTGGCCATATCTTAGCTTGTATTTGTGTTTTTTTTTTTTTCTGTGGCATACCACTGTTTTTACTTGCTTTGGTCACCCCATGCATGGTTAATACACTTGTAGTGTAAATCACACAAACTAGCTTTGTATGCTTCATGAAGTAGCATGTCATTCTAGCTTGTTTTCTTTTCATTTCAGCATGTTTTTGGTGATGTTTTTCCATTTCATGACTCTTTTTTGGTTTGGTTTGGTTAGCCTTTGCATGCTCCTTGCACTTGTAGTACAATCCCATGAAATAGCCTAACATGTATCATGTTGTAACATGTCATTTTAGCATGCTTTTGGCTTAGCTCTGAGAAGACTTTGTTCATGTTTTAGCATGTTTAAGGTCTGATTTGTGTTGTTTTGGTCATGCATGACTTGCTTTGTATAGCCTTGGTTCAATCTAGCTTGTTAGCTTTGTGTATTGAGTCCACTAGCATGCATTGCTTGGCCTATTTCAATGATTTGGCATCACTTGTTATGTGATTTCAGTCCATGTTTCATGGCCATACATTCACATTTATCATCTATTCAATGCGTTGGAGGGTTGGCCCCTTTATGCCTTAACATGAACCATTGTGTATGCCTTCATGCCATAGCTTGCCAGCCATAATTTCAGTGCTTATTTGAGGTTATTATGCCATGATATAACTCTGATTTTTGTTGCTTAAGTCATACCATGCTTGGTCCTAATAGGTGTAGTGTAATCCACCTTATTTGCCTTGCATATATTGTGCCTTATGCCCCTCATGCTAGCATGTTTTGGCTTCCTTTCATACATGTTTTAGACTCATTTTAACGTGTTCTAGGATTGTTTTGGGTTGCCTTAATCACATGCTTCATGTTTTGTATACTTGTAGTACAAGTGCTCTTGCTTGCTTCAAGCTTTGAGCATCATTGCATGCTTCATTTGTGTTGTGTACATGATTTAGCACCATCTAGCATGACATTTCAGAGCTTATAGCATGCCTATGTTCCCACTTCATTCATGTTTTGAATGCCTTTGAGTATTGTCCATGTTTACCTAGCTTATGCCTTAGCTCGTATGCTTGCATGCCTAGGCCTTTGGGCCCTTATCTCAGCATGTTTTGGTCCTTGTTTTGACCTACTTAAGCTCTGTCCATGCTTAGTTCATGCATTTGTGCCATGTATTGTATGCCTCCTTTGTGTTGCTCTTTGCTAGCTTTCATGCCTTAGGACCCTAGCATGCTTTACTTATGTTGTTTGAATGATTTGGCATCATTTCTTGCTTCATTTTAGTGCACTTAGTGTTGTTACACTTCCACTTTTGTCACTCATTGAGCACTCTTGAGAGTTGTGCTCTTTGGCCTCTTTGATGGCCAATGCATTGTGCATGCATGCCTTACTTTATGTGCCTTCATTTCATCACCATTGGCCACTAATTTGGGCATGACTGAGGTCTACCCCTTTTGGTTTAAGCTCATTGATTATGCCATGTATATTGCATTGAGTATGCCATATTGTTTCATTGCATTGAGTATGCTTATCTTACTTCGCATTGTGTATGCCAAGTTGCTTCTTGCATTGAGTATGCATATTCTTAACATTGCCAAATTGCCATTGTAGCATTGCATTGTACATGCATGTGTTAGCGCTGTTTGCATGCCATTTGCATTGGTAGTTGATCATGTTGTATTGCATGTTGTTGCATGCATGTCCCTTGCATTGTGTATGCCATGTAGTAGCATTGTGTATGCCATGTTATGTGTTGCATTGTGTTTGGAATAAGTGTTAGTCCAAACATGGGAAAAGAGGGACGTTTATACTTAAAGTGATGAAACGTGCCGTAATTCCCGGTCGCCGACACACTTGATCATCCATGATAGAGTTTTAGGCTTTATGTGTTTACTTGTGCATTCATTTTCATATTGAATTGTGCAACTTCGCCTCTCGGCCATCATGCATGAAAATGCGCGATTGGTGGCCCGAGGGTCGAGAACCACACCCCCTTGAGTCTATGACATGATAGGGAGGGTGGTTGCGCACACATATCTTGGAAATACATTGCCATGCCCTTTCTTGCTCTCTATTGCAGAAAACTGGGATTCAGCAGCAACAACTGCCGGCCAGCCAGAAAAAGTAGCTGGCCGACCACTTTTCTGGTTTTTCAGCAACCAAAAGTGGTCGGCAGGTGTTTCTAGAGACCAAAAGTGGTTGGCCACCCTCCCACAGGATTCCCAAGGTGGAGTTTCATCTTTCTGGAGCTTGGTGCAGAGTTCTGAGAACAAATGAAAACATAGGCAAATCGGGGCATCGCATTGGATTTCTGAACGAGGCGACCGGGCTTGCATGCATCCCTTCTCCCTCTGAGGCTCCTGATTTGTTGCTTTCCTTAGCTGCCATGCTTAGATAGCTAGGTTTTGCTTTGGTCTGTACCTTTAATAGTTAATGCGTTTAGCTATTTCAATTCGTTTTGTAATAATTAGTTAACTAGGATTAGTTAATTAATTTGTTGTGGAATAATTAGCTTAATTAGCTTAGGTTAGCTAGTCACCTCTTTATTTGGTCTCTCCCGCGAGAAAGCCAATTGTTGTAATAAGGCTGTGTGTGTGTGATGCATGTCTTCCAATCCCCATTTCTTTCTCCCTTTTGCTTACGATGGTTAGTTTTAGGGCACGTTTCATTTAGCATACCTTATGCTTGCATGTTTGCATCCATTTATCTGTATTGCATGCACCGGGCTCGGTGTATCATACTAACTGCATTGTATTTCAATTCCAATTTGAATACATGTACCAAGTTGCATCTCACATGACATTCTTAGGATAGCCGAGCCTATCTTAA
Source organism: Camellia granthamiana (assembly GCA_036172215.1). Lineage (NCBI taxonomy): Eukaryota > Viridiplantae > Streptophyta > Magnoliopsida > Ericales > Theaceae > Camellia > Camellia granthamiana. The sequence goes on along the minus strand of CM069913.1, from coordinate 75,207,092 downwards.
ATTGCATTTTTGCATGTGTTTCATTAGCCATTTTTAACATGAACTAGGATCATACATGATTTCTAACTAGTTCTTTGTTTTGGCTCAGAGTACACTGTGAGTGTTTACGTTTTAGCATACTGCATGTGTGTTAATGTTGCCATGAAGCTATTTGCTTACGTGATTAACTGCCTGAATACCTGTGGGAGAAGGTTGGATTACCTGAATTGGGATAATTTATCAAAATCCGCATTTTAGCCTACTTGCGAGTAGCAAACTTCAAACTATTTTCCAAACAAACGGATATGCAATGTTTTGTTCCAAATTAGGAGATCTAGTCTATACTTGTTTTGCTGTGCGCATCACATAGTAAGATTAGCTAATTAATCGGAATAAGAGCACAGGTGTTTTCAAAAACAAAATATCATGCTTAGTAGTGGCCGATCTTTGATCGGGCGAGCGGGGGTGCTCATTAAATGACCTTCCCCAATCGTACCCAAGTTCCCGAACCAAGGCAGCTTTGGTGATGACGGACACATGGCCTTTGGCACGAGTCAAGGTTTCCTAAATTCTCCCAAAATAAAATATTTAGGTGGCGATTCTGTATCTGGCAAAGCAGTCCATGTTTGGCATTTCTTTCTAAAAATCAGTTTTCCAAAAATGATTTGCCGGATTTGGACTATTTGGTGATTTATCGGTTTTACATCGCACATTGTAAGATTAGATTCAGAACCGTGACATTTGAGTCCGAACTTGTAGTAGCTAGAGAGCGAACGAATTTCGCGCCTTCGCAAGCGCGGAGCTCGGGACCCCCTCGGGCGCGTCTACAGTTGGCTCATTCAAAAAGATAAAATTACTTTAGAAAACATATATACATGATCCCTTAAAAACCATGTGCTTTCAAATCTCATCAATTGGGCAAAATTAAGCTTAAAACCCTCATGTATGTAAGATTTTCAAGCTCTTTTCTCAAAACTCAACTCCAAAGTGTATAAGCTTGCATGTTTGAACCAAACTCTTGAAATTACATGGAAATACATATGTATGAGCTCAACTTGAAGCCACGAGCTCAAAAGTGTTAAATTGCCAAAATTGAGATCAAAACTTATATACATGCATCAATTCAACTTCAATTCCCTTCCAAGACTCTCCAAACATGGAATTAATCTTCAAAACTCATGAACTTATAAATTTGGGCTCAAAGGCTCTATGCATGTACAAAGTCCTTTTCCAAAACATGAATTTAAAGGTTAACACATGATAAAAGAAACATGCATGTATAATTTATTCCACAATTTCAACATAGATGCAAAAATTCAAACTCAACATGGCAAAATTCATCTTATTAATACATGTATGTAGAGCTTCTTTACTTTCTTGACTTTGGTTGACAAAACACATGCAAATGGTCGCATACAAGCCATGAACTCAACTCTAAATCACATCATCTTCAAGGCTTAAGAGTTAGATGCTTACCTAAAGGCTTCAAACGCACTTGTTCTTCACAATATTGATCAATTAAAGTTGTCTTCAAGTTCATTTTCAATCTCTACACACTCTCTCTCTCTCTCTCTCTCTCTCTCTCTCTCTCTCTCTCTTTCCTAAGTGAGAGTTCTCTCTCTCTACAATGTTATCTTAGATTTTTGCTCAAGAATGAAGAGAAAGATGAACTCAAATGAGCTTATGGCTCACATATATAGCTAGAGTGGCTTATTACAATAATTAGAACATTAGACTAATCAAACACAACTTAATTAATTAATATGAATCAATTTTTGATCAAACTTACCATAAGATTCTAAAAATTCCAATTAGTCTAATCATGTACTCAATTTTGGTTTCTGGCGCCATTAAGGCCTTTAATTTTAGATTCAGAGTGAAAATCACAACAGATTTCCTACGATCAACAGATAATTTCCAAATTGAATAAATATACTCAAATAAATCACATGGCACATATCACAATTAATAAATAATATATAAATTAAATAATTATAATCATGATATGCATGTTGGGGTTGTTACACGATCGGTGTGGTCTGACTGTAAAAGTACAAGATGATGCCAAAGTATGCTCAATGTTCGCTTGAGCCAAGTGCAATGCAAAGTCGAGTTCGCTTGAGCAGACACTTGGTCGGTCAAGCCAACTGCAAAAGTCTGCAAAAATACTGAGAGCATGCAAAGTGTGCTCAAGCGACTACTTCATCGCTCGAGCAAAGTGAACGAATTTTGAAAATTCCAAAACAGAATTTGAAGTTCAAAAATACATCTTTCATGTTCATAACTTGCATGGTTATTCCAAATTCATGAAAACTCATGGAAAAACATATGTATATACTGAATGTGAAACCATGACCTTAAAAACACCATGAATTGTCAAATTTGAAACCAGATTCTTCATGCTTGTATGAAATTGTGTTCAAATCCTTTTCAAAACCGTCAAACATGAAATTAAACTCTTGAAAACTTGAAATTCTTAATGCATGCAAAAATTCAACTCTTAAATTAACAAGAACACTAGAATTCAAGCTCAAAGTGCTCAAATGTAAGGGAATTATGCATGCATGCTCACAACTAGCTCATAATCACTAAATTCATGGTGATCCGAACTTATTCTTTACAAATTCATGCAAATGGTCCTATAACTTGGTGAATTCATTTTCTACATAGGTTATTTACAAGAATTGAGGGTGATAATCTTACCTAGAGCTTAAATTGATGTTGAATTAGCTAAAGTTCTTCAAATCCCCTCCAAATTCTCTACAATTCTTCTCTAATCTCTCTACAAGTGTTGCTCTACCTCTCTCGCTAAAAATTCAACTTAAAAAGATGATGAAAATGAATTAATAAAGCTCATATTACATATATATATATATATAGTTGGATTAAGTTAGGTTAATTAAGTAAGATTAAGGTTAATTAATCAAGTTTAGTTCTAATTAATTCTAATTATTTTGATCCCAATCAAATTTTAATTAAACTTGCCATATGATTCTAAATATTGAAATCAGCTTATTGAACTAGTTAATTTCAGTTTCTAAATCCGTTTGCCCTTTCAATTTCGAATTCTAAGTCGACATCTTAACAGATATTTCATCAAGAAGCAAATAAATATCAACTAAACATATGATCATGCGAATATGCCCAATGAAATAATATAAAATTAATACATATGTTGGGATCATCACAAAAATGATGATATTTTTCTACAACGAATTTTTAACTATCACTAAAAATTAAAAATTACTGACATGAAAATGTTGCTAAAAAAAATTAAAAAACAAGATTTTGTAATAACAATTAAAAGTGAATAAGACCTTTTGATGTGACAAAAAAATTTAAAAAAACTTAGGGTAGTCTACCAATAAGTGATAATAGTTAAATTTAATTTCCATCAAATCCTATTGAAAATAAGTCTTAGTAAAATTGTCTTTAAAAATTATTTTTTATGATAATTTTTTACATGTTACTAAAAAATAATAATTACTGATTTTTTTAATCATAATTTTTATAAATTATCATTAAATTTTGCAATTAGTAAAATTTTTCTATGACAAACCTCAACCCAGTGCATAGTTGGGTGCTCCACAATACCCAAACTTCGATTTCCAATAAAGTTGTTAAGGGGCATACGCCTCAATTTTTCTTTTCACTTTTTTTTTTTTTTTTTTTGGATTGTCAAATAACTTGTTAATTAGTTCAACTACTGGTAGGCGTTTGGTATGCGTTAAAATAAAACTTGTTATTTTTATATTTCTCTATTATATCACTTCAATCTCAATTCATATTTTATATTATTTCGTAAAAAATCAAAAAATATATCAATCTAACACTTCCCAAACAACCTCTAAATTTGAATGTCATGATAAATTAATCAAATCAAATCAATTGATATAATGTTCAAATTTATTTTAAAATTTTAATAAGTTTAATTGCAAGTGTGAATCAAATCAATCGGTATATTGTTTAAGACTAATTTAACATTTTCATAAGTTTGGCTAGGAATGGGGGCATTTATTAGTCAAATTAAACCAAGTAGTATATTCGCTTCTTTTGACTAGAGATTCAAAACAGATTTGTTGGCTTTTAGTATCTTTTGAATCATATAATTTATTTTTTTTACATAATTTAAAAACAAAAATAAGTCAAAAAAAATTTAAAAATTAACTTTCAATCTACTCTTCAAAATAGCCCATTATTTAAATAATAAAAAAAAATTATAGGGTGCACTATTGAAAGAATCCACCTCATATGAAAATTATAATTTTTTATAATGAAAGTGATTAATATTTATGGTGTGTTATGTAATTTTCTGATAAAATTATAAATAATAAATTTATGATGTGTACATTAAGAACACCATGAATTGTCAAATATGAAGCCAGATTCTTCATGCATGTATGGAATTGTATTCAAATCTTTTTCAAAACCTTCAAACATGAAATTAAACTGTTGAAAACTTGAAATTCTTTAATGCATGCAAAAATTCAACTCTTAAATCAACAAGAACACTAGAATTCAAGCTCAAAATGCTGGAATTATGCATGCATGCTCACAACTGGCTCATAATTACTAAATTCATGGTGATCCTAACTTATTCTTTACAATTTCATGGTGATCCTAACTTATTTTTCACAAATTCACGCAAACGGTCCTATAACTTGGTGAATTCATTTTCTACATAGATTATTTACAAGAATTGAGGGTGATGATCTTACCTAGACCTTGAATTGATGTTGAATTAGCTAAAGTTCTTCAAATCCCCTCCAAATTCTTTACAATTCCTCCCTATTCTCTCTACAAGTGTTGATCTACCTCCCTCTCTCAAAATTCAGCTTAAGAAGATGATGAAAATGAATTAATAAAGCTCATATTACATATATATAGTTGGACTAACTTAGGTTAATTAAGTGGGATTAAGGTTAATTAATCAAGTTTAGTTCTAATTGATTTATTCTAATTATTTTGATCCGAATCAAATTTTAATTGAACTTGCCATATGATTCTAAATATTTCAATTAGCCTATTGAATTAGTCAATTTCGGTTTCGAAATCCGCTTGGACTTTCACTTTTGAATTCTAAGTCAGCATCTTAACAGATATTTCATCAACAAACAGATAAGTATCAATTAAACATATGATCATACAAATATGCTCAATGAAATAATATAAAATTAATATGCATGTTTGGGTCGTCACAAAAATGATGATATTTTTCTACGACGAATTTTTTAACTATCACTAAAAATTAACAATTTTTGACACTTTTTTTTTTTTTAAATGAAAATGTTGGTAAAAGAAAAAAAAAAAAAAGATTTCTTAATAACAATTAAAAGTAAATAGGACTTTTTGATGTAACAAAAAAATTTAAAAAAAACTTAGGGTAATTTACCAATATATTTAATTTCTATCAAGTCATATTGAAAATAAGTCATAGTAAAATCTTTGGTAAAAATTATTTTTTATGATAATTTTTTACATGTCACTAAAAATTAATAATTAATTACTTTTTATTTATCATAATTTTTAAAAATTATCATTAAAATTTATAATTAGCGAAATTTTTCTCTCGCAAACCCCAACCCAGTGCATAGTTGGGTGCTCCACAATACCCAAACTTCGATTTCCAATAAAGTTGTTAAGGGGCATACGCCTCAATTTTGTTTTGTTTTTGTTTTTTTTTTTTTTTTTTTTTTTCATATTTTGATTGACAAATTACTTGTTATGTAGTTCAACTACTGGTAGCGATTACAGCCCACATAGATGAACATGAACCTCTAGCTTACCTCATTGCTAAATTGAAATTCAACAAATAGCATATTGGTTAAAGTTATTTTTAAATTTTATTAAAAGCTTATTTGGTATTTGTTAAAATAATATATGCTATTTTAATCTCCCTATGTCATATCACTTCAATCTTAATTTGTATTTTATTTTATTAAATAAAAAATCAAAAAATATATTAATCAGCACTTCCCAAACAATCTCTAAATTTGATTATCATGACAAATTAATCAAATCAAATCAATTGATATAATGTTCAAATTTATTTTAAAATTTTAATAAGTTTAATTGTGAGCATAAATTAGTCAACTCAAATCAACTCAAATCGAGTTAAAAAAATAATAATAAAATCACCTCAAATCAATTCATATAATATTTAAAGTTATTTTAAAATTTTAGTAAGTTTGATTGCAAGTGTGAATCAAATCAATCAGTACATTGCTTTAAGACTAATTTAATCTTTTAATAAGGTGTAGTGCAATCCACCTTATTTGCCTTGCATATATTGTGCCTTATGCCCCTCATGCTAGCATGTTTTGGCTTCTTTTCATACATGTTTTAGACTCATTTTAACATGTTCTAGGGTTGTTTTGGGTTTCCTTAATCACATGCTTCATGTTTTGTATACTTGCAGTACAAGTGCTCATGCTTGCTTCAAGCTTTGAGCATCATTGCATGCTTCATTTGTGTTGTGTACATGATTTAGCACCATCTAGCATGACATTTCAGAGCTTATAGCATGCCTATGTTCCCACTTCATTCATGTTTTGAATGCCTTTGAGTATTGTCCATGTTTGCCTAACTTATGCCTTAGCTCGTATGCTTGCATGCCTAGGCCTTTGGGCCCTTACCTCAGTATGTTTTGGTCCTTGTTTTGACCTACTTGAGCTCTGTCCATGCTTAGTTCATGCATTTGTGCCATGTATTGCATGCCTCCTTTGTGTTGCTCTTTACTAGCTTTCATGCCTTAGGACCCTAGCATGCTTTACTTATGTTGTTTGAATGATTTGGCATCATTTCTTGCTTCATTTTAGTGCACTTAGTGTTGTTACACTTCCACTTTTGTCACTCATTGAGCACTCTTGAGAGTTGTGCTCTTTGGCCTCTTTGATGGCCAATGTATTGTGCATGCATGCCTTGCTTTATGTGCCTTCATTTCATCACCATTGGCCACTAATTTGGGCATGACTGAGGTCTACCCCTTTTGGTTTAAGCCCATTGATTATGCCATGTATATTGCATTGAGTATGCCATGTTGTTTCATTGCATTGAGTATGCTTATCTTACTTCGCATTGTGTGTGCCAAGTTACTCCTTGCATTAAGTATGCATATTCTTAACATTGCCAAATTGCCATTGTAGCATTGCATTGTGCATGCATGTGTTAGCACTGTTTGCATGCCATTTGCATTGGTAGTTGATCATGTTGTATTGCATATTGTTGCATGCCTGTCCCTTGCATTGTGTATGCCATGTAGTAGCATTTTGCATGCCATGTTATGTGTTGCATTGTGTTTGGAATAAGTGTTAGTCCAAACACGGGAAAAGAGGGACGTTTCATACTTAAAGTGATGAAACGTGCCTTAATTCCCGATCGCCGATGCTCTTGATCATCCATGATAGAGTTTTAGGCTTTCTGTGTTTACTTGTGCATTCATTTTCATATTGAATTGTACAACTTCGCCTCTCGGCCATCATGCATGGAAATGCGCGATTTGTGGCCTGAGGGTAGAGAACCACACCTCCTTGAGTCCATGACATGATAGGGAGGGTGGTTGCGCACACATATCTTGCAAATACATTGCCATGCCCTTTCTTGCTCTCTATTGCAGAAAACTGGGATTCAGCAGCAACAACTGGCCGGCCAGCCAGAAAAAGTAGCTAGACGACCACTTTTCTGGTTTTTCAGCAACCAAAAGTGGTCGGCAGATGTGTCTAGAGACCAAAAGTGGTCGGCCACCCTCCCACATGATTCCCAAGGTGGAGTTTCATCTTTCTGGAGCTTGGTGCAGAGTTCTGAGAACAAATGAAAACAGAGGCAAATCAGGGCATCGCATTGGATTTCTGAACGAGGCGACCGGGCTTGCATGCATCCCTTCTCCCTCTGAGGCTCCTGATTTGTTGCTTTCCTTAGCTGCCATGCTTAGATAGCTAGGTTTTGCTTTGGTCTGTACCTTTAATAGTTAATGCGTTTAGCTATTTCAATTCGTTTTGTAATAATTAGTTAACTAGGATTAGTTAATTAATTTGTTGTGTAATAATTAGTTTAATTAGCTTAGGTTAGCTAGTCAGCTCTTTATTTGGTCTCTCCCGCGAGAAAGCCAATTGTTGTAATAAGCGTGCATGTGTGTGATGCATGTCTTCCAATCCCCATTTCTTTCTCCCTTTTACTTAACTGCTTACGATGGTTAGTTTTAGGGCACGTTTAGCATACCTTATGCTTGCATGTTTGCATCCATTCATCTGTATTGCATGCACCGGGCTCGGTGTATCATACTAACTGCATTGTATTTTAATTCCAATTTGAATACATGTACCAAGTTGCATCTCACATGACATTCTTAGGATAGCCAAGCTTATCTTAAATTGTATTTTCGCATGTGTTGCATTAGTCATTTTTAACACGAACTAGGATCATACATGATTTCTAACTAGTTCTTTGTTTTGGCTCGGAGTACACTGTGAGTGTTTACGTTTTAGCATATTGCATGTGTGTTAATGTTGCCATGAAAGCATGCTTGCCATGAAGCTATTTGCTTACGTGATTAACTGACTGAATGCCTGTGGGTGAAGGTTGGATTACCTGAATTGGGACAATTCATCAAAATCCGCATTTTAGCCTACTTGCGAGTAGCAAACTTCAAACTATTTTCCAAACAAACGGATATGCAATACTTTGTTCCAAATTAGGCGATCTAGTCTATACTTGTTTTGCTGTGCACATCACATAGTAAGATTAGCTAATTAATCGGAATAAGAGCATATGTGTTTTCAAATACAAAATATCATGCTTAGTAGTGGCTGATCTTTGATCGGATGAGCGGAAGTGCTCATTAAATGACCTTCCCCAATCGTACCCAAGTTCCCGAACCAAGGCAACTTTGGTGATGACGGACACATGGCCTTCGGCACGAGTCAGGGTTTCCTAAATTCCCCCAAAATAAAATATTTAGGTGGCGACTCTGTATCTGGCAAAGCAGTCCATGTTTGGCACTTCTTTCTAAAAATCAGTTTTCCAAAAATGATTTGCCGGATTTGGACTCTTTGGTGATTTATCAGTCTTACATTGCACATTGTAAGATTAGATTCAGAACCGTGACATTTGAGTCCGAACTTGTAGTAGCTAGAGAGCGAACGAATTTCGCGCCTTCGCAAGCGCAGAGCTCGGGACCCCCTCGGGCGCGTCTACAGTTGGCTCATTCAAAAAGATAAAATTACTTTAGAAAACATATATACATGATCCCTTAAAAACCATGTGCTTTCAAATCTCATCAATTGGGCAAAATTAAGCTTAAAACCCTCATGTATACAAGATTTTCAAGCTCTTTTCTCAAAACTCAACTCCAAAGTGTATAATCTTGCATGTTTGAACCAAACTCTTCAAATTACATGGAAACACATATGTATGAGCTCAACTTGAAGCCACGAGCTCAAAAGTGTTAAATTGCCAAAATTGAGATCAAAACTTATATACATGCATCAATTCAACTTCAATTCCCTTCCAAGACTTTCCAAACATGGAATTAATCTTCAAAACTCATGAACTTATAAATTTGGGCTCAAAGGCTCTATGCATGTACAAAGTCCTTTTCCAAAACATGAACTTAAAGGTGTAACAACGCCCGCGGGGGGCCTCGCTACAGCTCGGACTCGATTTTTGTTGCGGTTCCAAATCTCGAACCAAAGAGTCCAAATCCGGCAAATCGTTTTGAGAAAAACAGATTTTTTTGAAAGAAGTGCCAAACATGGACTGCTTTGCCAGATAACAGAGTCGCCACCTAAATATTTTAAAATGGGAAATTTAGGAAACCCTGACTCGGTGCCAAAAGGCCACGTGTCCGTCATCACCAAAGTTGGCTCGGGAACTTGGGTACGATTAGGGAAGGTCACATCGTGAGCACCCCCGCTCGCCCGGTCAAAGACCGGCCTCTACTAACCATGATATCTGTTTTTGAAAACATTGTGCGTCCTTATTCCGGTTTATTAGCCTAGGTTACTATGTGATGCTCGCAGCAAACAAGTATAGACTGAATCGCCTGAATTGGAACAAAACATTTCATGTTTGTTTGTTTGAAAATGGTTTGCTACCCGCAGGTAGGCTGAAAATGCAGATTTTGCCACCCTCAGGTGGGCTTAGGAAAACAATGGTGTTGCCACAATCTAGTGGGCTTGAAACAAACAGTTGATGAATTGTCCCAATCCAGATAACTCAACCTCCACCCACAGGCATTCAAGGCAGTTATATCACATAAGCAGTTAGCCTCATGGTAAGCATGCTATCATGGCAACACTCACACGCATGCAAGGATGCTAAAGCATAAAACTCACCGAGTACTCCAAGCCAAAACAGAAAACCGATTAGAAACCAATGCATGATCCTAAGTATACAGAATGCCTAATGCAACACATGCAAAATGCAACTATAGCAGGCTCGGCTATTTTAAACATGGCATGTGAAATGCAACAACTAACATGTATTCATCTTGTAATTGAAATACAATGCAGTTTGTATGATGCGCCGAGCCCGGTGCGTGCAAAACAGATGAATGATGCAAACATGCTGTCATACTGTATGCTAATTGAAATATGCCCTATATCTAACCATCCAAAGCGGGTAAATAAAAGGGAGAAAGAAATGGGGGTTGGAAGACATACACCACACTCACGCACCCTTATTACAATATCGCCCTCGCGCAGAGGGTCCGAATAAATAATAATACAGTCCGAAAATGAAAGAATAATACAGTCCGAAAATAATTACAGTCCGAATAATATACAAATTCTTAATTAATTAACAAATTAAATAAGAAAGCTGTAAAACTGGCATGCAAGCCAGGGACTGCCTTGCTTCTGGTAGATGATGTATGCTGGGCTGCTTCGGGCGGAAATCCACTGGGATGCCCCAATTAGCCTCTGTTTGCAGTATTTCTCGAAATGCGCGCCGGATTCTGAAAAGTTGCTAACTCTGGATTTTGCTGCAACAGAGAGCAGGAAAAGGGCACAGCAGTGTATTTCACAAATATATGCATGCCTCGATCCTCGTGCCACCAATCACGCATCTCGATGCATGATGGCCGAGGAGCCGAATTGCACAACTTAATATAGGATGAATGCATATGAATGCTACAACAAAACCTAGCTCCATCATGGGTGATCCGGAGTGTCGGTGACTGGAGAATTGAGACCCGTTCCGTCACTCGGAGTACGAAACGCGCCTCGTTTCTCGTGCAATATGCATGATATGCATGAAATGCAACTAACATACAATCCTAGCATGCGCAATGCTGTGAAAATGAGATGAAAATAAGATGCCACGAAAAAACGTGCACGCGGGCACGCAAACCGAGGCGATGGCATGACATGCAAATCGGATAAAACAGAGATGCCTCGAAATGCGCGCCCACAGGCACGCAAACCGAGGCGATGCAAATGAGAAAATCGGATAAAACTGAAGTGCCTCGAAGTGCATGCCCACAGGCGCGCAAACCGAGGCGATGATATGCGATGCAAAATCGGATAAAACCGAGGTGCCTCGAAATGGGTGCCCGCGGACACGCAAACCGAGGCGATGTATGAAAAGCAAATAGGATAAAACCGAAGTGCCTCGAAATACGTGCCCACGGGCACGCAAACCGAGGCAATGATGAAATGATAAAATCAGATAAAACCGAAGTGCCTCGAAGTGCGTGTCACACGGGCACGCGAATCGAGGCAATGATGAAACGAGAAAATCGGATAAAACCGAAGTGCCTCGAAATGCGTGTCACACGGGCACGCAAACCGAGGCGATGATAAAATGAGCAAATCAGATAAAATCGAAGTGCCTCGAAATGCGCGCCCACAAGCACGCAAACCGAGGCGATGATATGCGATGCAAAATCGGATAAAACCGAAGTGCCTCGAAATGCGCGCCCACAGGCACGCAAACCGAGGCGATGATATGCGATGAAATGGCACACGGAATGCAACGATGGGCTTACACCTACATGGGAGAGCCTCAGCTCACTCACACAGGCTGCCGTCGGGTAAAAACAAAGTGCCTCGAAATGCGTGCACACGGGCACACAAACCGAGGCAATGGCATACAAGCATGAAAATGCAAATTGGGCTTACGCCCACATGAGATAGCCTCAGCCACGCTCACATAGGCTGCCGGAATGATAAAAATGAGGTGCCTCGAAGTGCGTGCCCATTGGCACGCAAACCGAGGCAATGCAAAAATGATACAAATGGCATGGGAAATGATATGCAAACATGGCAAAGGAATTTCAGCACTTAAATAAAGGGGAAAACAGCCCCGAAACAATTCGAAATGACACTCGAAGCATGCATTCATCCCGAAAATGCAAAATTAAGCCCCGAAATGGCCTATAGCCATGCTATACATGCAAAATATGATCATGAAAGAAAGAACAGTAGCAAGACAGTCCCAAAAATGGCATTTTTTCAGTAACAAACATGGCCTAAATGCAAGCATAGATAGATCAAACAAAGCCTGCAAAGTTAGTGGCCAAAAGAGGGGTATTGAGACAAGTGATATATGCAAACCCCAAATGGACGAACTTTCTTCTACAACATTGAAGATTAGCTAAAGATAAGCATATATGCAGAAGATGACATCCTCAAAATCAGAACACAATCATGCTAAAAGATCCATGCAAAATAGGCTTCCAAATAGGCTATAACAAGAGACATGCAATGCACACTCCAAATGACAAAACTTTCTTCATGGAATATGTAAAGGGGGTCAAAATAAGACCAAAGTCAGTAGGGGTCGAAGTCCCAAAAACAAATAGAAGTAGGTCAAAAATTGCATGCAAAATATGGCACACTTGATGAAATTTGAAGGAAGTGGTATATACAGTGGCCAAATGAAGTTGAGCCTCTCTACAATGTTGTAGAGGGGCTCAAAATGAGCACAAAACCAGTAGGTGTCGGACCCCTAAAAACAAAAGGAAATAGGCCTAAACTAGCATGCAAGATAAAGGCATAAAAGCTAGATATTGAAACAAGTATATCATAGAAGCATCAAATGAAGTTGAGCCCTTCTACAAAGTTGTAGAGGGGCTCAAAACAAGCACAAAAGCAGTAGGGGTCGGAGCCCCAATTCTCAACCAATTAGAGTATAAAAATGAACCAAGAAAAAGCCCTAAAAGTTGGTTTTGAAGACTTACCCTTGAAGACTTGTCTTTCTTTGATTCTTGGCTTTGATTTGTAGCTTCTCAACCTCTGAAATTCACTTCCTAGCTGCTGGAGTGGTAGTAGGGATGGTGAGGCTATGTGTTGATGAAGAGAAGACCTAGGGACTTAGAAGCTTTTTTGAGGTTTTAAGCCAAGGAAATGGAGGTTTTTGGAGAAGTGTTCTTGAAGACAAATTTTCCAACCTTGAAGAAGGAGAGGGAGGGCCCTTCAAATAGGCAAGAAATGGGGTGTAAAAGGGGAGGGAAAGCACCCAATCTTTCCCTCCCGAAATATCCCCCGGATGCCCCGGGATATGCTGAAAGATATCCGGACAGCTGGGACAGGCTGGAAAGCAGGAAGCTGGCCGGCCAGGTAAATTTGTGGGAGGTGGCCGGCCGGCCACCCCACCTGGTCGGCCAGCCACTCACCATGGCCGGCCGGCCACCCCCCAAAAAATGAACAGTAAAATCTCTGGCCGACCACCATACCAAAGTGTCCTCCAAGGTGTGTAGAACAAGACCCCAAGGTTGGAATTTGGCAACTCTGAAGCAGGAGTCACAACATAGAGCTTGAAGGAGAGGCCCAAAAATGAAACCAACCATTGCTGGCCGACCACCATACCAAAGTGTCCTCCCAGATGTGTAGAACAAGGATCCAAGGTTTGAATTTGGCAACATTGAACCAAGAGTCACAACATAGAGCTTGAAGGAGAGGCCCAAAAATGAAACCCACCATTGCTGGCCGACCACCATACCAAAGTGTCCTCCAAGATGCCCTCATCACAGATATGTAGCTTTGGTTGGAAGAAAATACCCCTAGGGTGTTCAACATTGGCCCGGAAGTGAGCAAAACGGGCTCCGGAGGAGCGAAACTGGTTATCTGGGACAATTGCTGGCCTCCCACCCCCCCAGTGATCTTCCTGATGTTGAAACAGAGGTACCTGCCAAGTTTGAACAAAAACCAATGAGAAATGGATGTTCGGGGCCAAAACCGAGCAAATCGGGATCCCGAAAATGGGCTACAGGTGCCGGAAGTGGTGTTTAGCGGCGAAGTGGGCATCTGCGACCCCAGTGTCCTCTGGAATGACGAAACAGAGATACCTGCCAAAAACCGGAGAAAACGGATGCGAAATGAATGCTCGGGGCCCAAATCACGCAGTTCGGGGTCCCGAAAATGGGTCGCCGGGCACCGGGAGTGGTGTTCGGCTGCAAAGTGGGCATCAGGGGCCCCAGTGTTCCTCGGAACATTAAAACAGAGGTCTCCGCCAAAAACCGGAGAAAGCGGAGATGGTTGGGCGGTCCCGAGCCGAGGCACACGGCCTAACGGCTCCGAAAACCGGGAACCGGGCTCCGAAATGGGCAAAATGGCCTACGGCCACGAAAAGTAGCTCACGGCCACCGGGAGATAATCTGCGGGACCACTCCCTTCCCTTAGGAAAGAAAACAGAGAAAACCGAGCCTGGTTCGCAAACCGAGACAAGGTAGAGAAGATGGTTCGGAGGTCCGGAGGCAGGGCGCGCGGCCGCGACTCTGAGACTTCTGAACGAGCACAGTATGCAACATCACCGAGCGCTCAACCGGTGACGTCTGAGTCTTAAGGTCGGTCAAAAATGGGGTGTCTACAGTTGCCCCTCTTTGACAGAACTCGGAAGTCATGACAATGACGGGAGTGAATGTCAAAGCCCAGAGACGACCCATTTTTGACAAGGCCGAAGACTTAGACAATCATACGAGATAAACAGAGAAGTGTGCCCGCAGGCGTGCCCGCAGGCAGGGGGCAAAATGCAAAATGATAGGCGCGGAGCCAGATGATCATGCAAGTGCAACAAGCTGTAATGAAGCAAGTATTGACAAATAGATGCAACAGTTTTAAGCAAGAATGCAAAGCAACAACTACATCTCATGCAGTTAAGAATGCGGAGAATCATTCAATTCTCGTCGCGTCTCACGCGGAGAAGATACGATACCTGCGCGATTCGTCTGGTCGCACCAGCCTCAAATGAACCGTACATACAATATCGTGCCTGCAAAATAGAGAATTTTAACAAGAACAATATGCTAACAACATATATTCCATGTGACTCCTATGATTCGAAAAGTTTGACACACGCAGTGTCGGCAAGTGAATGCAAATCTAACCACATTTCATGCAGAAAGGATTGCAGAAAGGATGTAAGAAAATTATTGCAATTCTCACTGTGAATACAGTGTGCATTTGTGATAGATACACAAAGCGAACGTGTGTGATTGATACACCAAACGAACATGTGTGACAGATACAAAGCGAAGCGAGTGTGATGGATACACTATATGAAGCAAAGCGTGATGGATACACAAGATGAGCATAGTGTGATAGATGCACAAAGAGAAAGTGTGTGATTGATACACAAAGCGAGCGTGTGATTGATACACAAAGCGAAGGTGTGTGATTGATACACAAAGCGAGCGTGTGTGATTGATACACAAAGTGAGCATGTGATAGATACGTAAAGTAAGCATAGTGTGATAAATACAAAGCAAGTGTGTGATAGATACACTATATGAACGAAGTGTGATTGATACACTAAATGAATGAAGTGAGCAAAGTGTGATGGATACACAAAAGGCAAACACAAAGTGTGATAGATGCACTAAGTGAACAAGTGTGATGGATACACAATAGGTGAACACGAAGTGTGCTCGATGCACTTAGTGAACAAGGTATGATTGATATACTAAATGTGAACACGAAGTGTGATCGATGCACTTAGTGAACAAGTATGATGGATATGCTGAATGTGAACACGAAGTGTGATAGATGCACTTAGTGAACAAGTATGATTGATATACTAAAGGTGAACACGAAGTGTGATAGATGCACTTTGTGAACAAGTATGATTGATATACTGAATGTGAACACGAAGTGTGATAGATGCACTTAGTGAACAAGTATGATGGATATGCTGAATGTGAACACGAAGTGTGATAGATGCACTTAGTGAACAAGTATGATTGATATACTAAATGTGAACACGAAGTGTGATAGATGCACTTAGTGAACAAGTATGATGGATATACTGAGGGTGAACACGAAGTGTGATAGATGCACTTAGTGAACAAGTATGATTGATATACTAAATGTGAACACGAAGTGTGATAGATGCACTTAGTGAACAAGTATGATGGATATACTGAGGGTGAACACGAAGTGGGATAGATGCACTTAGTGAACAGGAGTATGATTGATATACTAAATGTGAACACGAAGTGTGATAGATGCACTTAGTGAACAAGTATGATTGATATACTAAATGTGAACACGAAGTGTGATAGATGCACTTAGTGAACAGGAGTATGATTGATATACTAAATGTGAACACGAAGTGTGATAGATGCACTTAGTGAACAAGTATGATGGATATACTGAGGGTGAACACGAAGTGGGATAGATGCCCTTAGTGAACAGGAGTATGATTGATATACTAAATGTGAACACGAAGTGTGATAGATGCACTTAGTGAACAGGAGTATGATTGATATACTAAATGTGAACACGAAGTGTGATAGATGCACTTAGTGAACAGGAGTATGATTGATATACTAAATGTGAACACGAAGTGGGATAGATGCACTTAGTGAACAAGTATGATGGATATACTAAATGTGAACACGAAGTGGGATAGATGCACTTAGTGAACAAGTATGATGGATATACTAAGTGTGAACACGAAGTGGGATAGATGCACTTAGTGAACAGGAGTATGATTGATATACTAAATGTGAACACGAAGTGTGATAGATGCACTTAGTGAACAGGAGTATGATTGATATACTAAATGTGAACACGAAGTGTGATAGATGCACTTAGTGAACAAGTATGATGGATATACTGAGGGTGAACACGAAGTGGGATAGATGCACTTAGTGAACAGGAGTATGATTGATATACTAAATGTGAACACGAAGTGGGATAGATGCACTTAGTGAACAGGAGTATGATTGATATACTAAATAAATGAAGTGTGTGATTGATACATCAAATGAAATGAAGTGTGTGATTGATACACTGAATGCAATAAAGTGTGATGAGAGTGTGATTGATACACTAAATAAATGAAGTGTGATTGATACACTAAGTGAATGAAGTGTGATTGATACACTGAGTGAAATGAGAAAGAAACTTGATAGGTACAATGCAATACAATGCATGATGCTTACGGAAAGCAATAAATGGACAAAGCGGCGCTTTTAGAAAGCACCTCATGAGGTGAGTGGCGGTGAACCGCTCTACTCTGATGGGGATCTCCCCTCGTGCTCTTCGAACACTTTACCTTGAACTCACAGTACAAAGGCTCTGGAATGCTGACAAATAACAACATCTGGAGGTAGGAGCCAACGGCTGCCGCTTGTTTTCCTGATCATATTCACAACTTTCCCTATTCTCCAACGGGGTGACAGACTAGGTTGGTTCAGTATCCAGAACTGAGGCGCATACACATGCTATCTCAATCTATGGGGCTGCCATACAGATTTCAAGCCGAGGACACGCCTCTGGGTATTTAAACCAGACTTTAGTCTCGGAAATCCCTAACCTTTGCGTTCTAGGCCACGGCCATTCGAACTCTAGTTTCCACCGTCGCAGTTGGTCTCCTAGGAACTCATCGCAAACACGTCCAAGATACCTCTGGCAGGGAATGGTACTCAGGGAGAGCACTTCTGATCGCCATTCTAGCTTGAAGTAGACTTGATTTTGAGCTTGAGGTAGAGACACACTCATACTTCGGAACATTGGCAAGACCTGAAGAGGTACACACGGAATATAGTCCCGGAGCTTACTGAAGTTGGAACAAACTCAGATGCCCGACATTTTCCTCTTTTGCTTTTGCTTTGCAGCCCGAAACTCATAGCTTCAGATAGGTCCTGGTTTCACTGTTCTCACATGACCTGGGTTGAACCCTGCAGTTTTATGAAAGAACAAATTCTATTTTGCACAAATGTGGAGAACGGCACGGCACTCGGAGCACGAAACCATTTTATTTTTTGAAAATGAGAGATGAGTTTTTGACCAGGTATTGAGCCTACGACTGAACACAGCAAAACGACTCAACACGAAAATAAAAGGCACACAACCTAGACACATCGAGTAACACTCGAAACGACTCAAAACAAGAATCGAGATAAAACAAAAAGACACGACACTCAGACGTGCACAGGGAGCCTGTTTCACCGGGTAGTGTTTCCCACCCTTCCTTATTTGTGATTCTCACATCACTCGGCCCTCAGGCTCTGTTTTTCTGAAAAAGCCCTTTTCTCACTTTTTCTCTCATCGCACATCTCTCTATTCTTCAATCTCTCATTTTTCAATCCCTCCCCTGGGTGGTTGATAGATAAACAGCAAGTTGTGGGCTCGTGCCCCTAGCATTCTGCTAGATTCTCTTTCTTCCGCATACAGCTAGTGAATTCCTCCCACAGAGGGGTTATGCTACAAATGAGTGTGTAGCGAATCTGCAACTAACACCGGTTGATGATGCTCTGCCGGGGAGCTTGGACGTGATCAGATCCGTCTAGATGAGGGAGTGGAATATCTTGATCCATTCCAGTTCGTGCTTCGCACTTGGCTTGATACCTCGTTGCTTGGAGGATGAGAGAGCTTTCTGCCCTCTTGCTGACAGCTTGAGTGGTGCCCTTTTCCGGCAGGTATAGTGCCCTTCTTGGCAAATACGTTGACAAAGGGGAAAAGACAGAACTCCTGACTCAACTATGCCCCTAGTTCATCATTTTGACCATTTTTGTTTTAGTTTTCTCCTAAAAAATTCTGACCAAAATGAGAGTTGGATTAACATGCTTGTTCGATTTTTGATTTGAAATCATGCAAGTCAGGCTATGAGCACTGAAAATTTTCCTTTTTTGGGTCCAAGAAATGGTTCAGTTTTTTGGAAAATATGGAACAATTTTCGAGAGAAACTAGTCAGCCTCAGTAAAAATTCTCAAAAACTATTTTTGCAAACGGCCACTGCTCAACGAGCATAGAACCCACTCTCGAGATGCACAACCTCGGACCCAAAGGAAAACTGTCTCGTGCTTGAAGAGGGCTGCATGGCAACGGAAAGGTGCCCCTTGTTTGAACGGCACCGCGGCGCATTGAATGGCAACGGAAAGTTGCCCCTTGTTTGAACGGCACCGCGTCGCGTTGAATGGCAACGGAAAGTTGCCCCTTGTTTGACTGGCGCCGCAGCACACTGAATGGCAACGGAAAGTTGCCCCTTGTTTGGATAGCATCGCAGTGTACTTGTAGTCAGTCCTCAGAGCGACGAACACAACCAGCCTCTCGGATACAGAGGAGGCAAAGATGATCAAAACCATCACATGGACACAATTGAATTTGAATTGCTTTACGGCTGGACTTCAGAATGAAGTTGCCTACGTATCCCAAAGATGGGAATCAAGCCTTACGTAGTTCGGGGTTGAGGTACACTCGGGTATTTGACCTCTCCTTTTTATGCTCTAACTTTTGCCAAGGCGCCTGTTGCAGGTTTTCGACCTTGCGAGCTTTGTTTTTCTTTCTTTTCTTTTTATTTCTTCTTTTCTCTTTTTTGCATTTTTCTTTTCTTTTTCTTTCTTCTTTTTTTTTTGTTTTCTTTTTCTTTTCTTTTCTTTTCTTTTTCTTCTTTTTTTCTTTTTTTCTTTTTCTTGCTCTAACTTTTGCCTGGGTCGCCCTTCCGGGTTTTCGGCCCAGCGAGCCTCTCAAGGGTAAAAAGTGTAGCTTTGTCCATGTTGAATGGTTTTAAGATCGCGAAGCCATCCGTATCCAGGAGAATGACTACTGTATTGACTTGCAGAAGGATTCATCTTCGGCTCTTCGAGCACATCTGACACATTTTGCCCCTAGTTCGAAGGGTACTACTGTTCTAGCTTTGCAAGCTTCTTCTGATGAGGTCTGACCTTCTTGATCTGACTTTGGTGCCTCTTGTTCGAGGGCTGCTTCAAATCTGGCCACACAGGCCTTGCATTGTGGTTAACCGTTGAACATTCTGAATGCACGTTCAAGGTTTGAAAGCAATGGGGGGTCGAGTCTTGAGGCTGAGAGAGATCCTAAGCTGCACAATCTCAAGAGCGATTCCACACATGTCTTTGCAGGACCGCGCAAAACATTTTTTTTGAAAGTTTTTAAGAAAGCGACAAATCGCTCGCGCTGAAGACAGTGTAGGACCAATCTGGATCAAAGCTAGGGTCCTTCTCAGTACTCACACTAACAAGCATGATTTCATTCATTAAGGGCTTAGCACGCCTCTTTTTCTCTCAATTGGTCAAAGTTTTGCAAATCCCGAGGAATTCCTCCCTCTTTGTTTTCACCATAGTGTTCAAAAAGTTTTGAAAAACTTAGGTCATTACAATGACTTCAAGGCACAAGAGAGCAGGTGGGATGCACTGCCATTTCATTCAAATCCTGGCACAACTAGCACACGGCAGAAGCAAATGCGAGAGCGTGGAAATCACTGCTGTTTCATTCAGATCTGTTGGTGTAACTGGCTCCACGGTAGAAACAGACTCAAAAGAAAAAGAAAAGACAAACACAAAAAAAGGCAAGTGATGTCCGAGGTAACACCCCCGAAATCACCCGACTCTGACACAACGAGACAGACTCGAAACAACAAGACTGACTCAACAGGACCGACTCGATATAACGAGACAGACTCGGCAGGACTGACCTGATACAACGAGACAGACTCGGCAAGACTGACCTGATACAACAAGACAGACTCAACAGGGCTGACTCGATATAACAAGACAGACTCAACAGGGCTGACTCGATACAACAAGACAGACTCAATACCCAAGTCAAAAGGTAGGATAAACAGCATTTGCAAATGCTCAAAATAGTGCGTGCCATCTATCACATCGGAAGTAAACTGAGCACCGACGACAAGTGGTTCATCCCCTGATCACATAATAACACAGGTCCAGAGTACCCGGGGTATATCAGACCCTTCTGAAGCTATGGTTCCCAGACTACCTAGCAAAAGAGAAAACAGACAGCATCTCAGCCTGATTTCATCTGAACAGATACGAGCATTGTTGAATGAGTGTGCCCTCTACTGAATTCTGCCCCCAAAATTCCGCCTGTAAGCTGATACCCTCAGGTAAAACTGATTCCGCCAAATACTGATGCCCGCAGGCCTGATACCCAAAATACTGAATTGGTGCCCGCAGGCCTGATGCCCAAACTCAAAAAACTAATGCCCGCAGGCCTGATGCCCAAACTCAAAAACTAATGCCCGCAGGCCTGATGCCCAAACTCATACTGATACATGCATTCCTGTAGAGACGCACTCTAAAGCACATAACAGATAAGTGAGAGCCAAAACACCCCTATGTTGGGGTAGGGTTTCCCTGTCCTATTTTGTCAGGAGCTAGGGTTTCACTACGCACGCAGCGGTTTCAAACAACCTATAAACGGGTAAGCAACCTGTCCTAGTTTGGAATGGTCACTATGGATCCGAATATGCACTAGGTCGAATAGTCAAAAAGGGTGCCCCGGTAAAACCGGGGTTTGTGTTCCCATGCTGTCAGAGCCCAGAGCCGATCAGCCTTACGGACATGACTTGACAAGACAAGCCTCCGGCAAATCGTTCGGGAATGGCATATGGCAAACACGGTGTCCTAGGCGCACCAATGCAAATGCAATGCAAAGAAACACACAAGTGTAGTCAAAACCAGATATCACGAGTTCGAGTCAAGTTCTCTAAATCCCCAGCAGAGTCGCCAGAAACTGTAACAACGCCCGCGGGGGGCCTCGCTACAGCTCGGACTCGATTTTTGTTGCGGTTCCAAATCTCGAACCAAAGAGTCCAAATCCGGCAAATCGTTTTGAGAAAAACAGATTTTTTGAAAGAAGTGCCAAACATGGACTGCTTTGCCAGATAACAGAGTCGCCACCTAAATATTTTAAAATGGGAAATTTAGGAAACCCTGACTCGGTGCCAAAAGGCCACGTGTCCGTCATCACCAAAGTTGGCTCGGGAACTTGGGTACGATTAGGGAAGGTCACATCGTGAGCACCCCCGCTCGCCCGGTCAAAGACCGGCCTCTACTAACCATGATATCTGTTTTTGAAAACATTGTGCGTCCTTATTCCGGTTTATTAGCCTAGGTTACTATGTGATGCTCGCAGCAAACAAGTATAGACTGAATCGCCTGAATTGGAACAAAACATTTCATGTTTGTTTGTTTGAAAATGGTTTGCTACCCGCAGGTAGGCTGAAAATGCAGATTTTGCCACCCTCAGGTGGGCTTAGGAAAACAATGGTGTTGCCACAATCTAGTGGGCTTGAAACAAACAGTTGATGAATTGTCCCAATCCAGATAACTCAACCTCCACCCACAGGCATTCAAGGCAGTTATATCACATAAGCAGTTAGCCTCATGGTAAGCATGCTATCATGGCAACACTCACACGCATGCAAGGATGCTAAAGCATAAAACTCACCGAGTACTCCAAGCCAAAACAGAAAACCGATTAGAAACCAATGCATGATCCTAAGTATACAGAATGCCTAATGCAACACATGCAAAATGCAACTATAGCAGGCTCGGCTATTCTAAACATGGCATGTGAAATGCAACAACTAACATGTATTCATCTTGTAATTGAAATACAATGCAGTTTGTATGATGCGCCGAGCCCGGTGCGTGCAAAACAGATGAATGATGCAAACATGCTGTCATACTGTATGCTAATTGAAATATGCCCTATATCTAACCATCCAAAGCGGGTAAATAAAAGGGAGAAAGAAATGGGGGTTGGAAGACATACACCACACTCACGCACCCTTATTACAATATCGCCCTCGCGCAGAGGGTCCGAATAAATAATAATACAGTCCGAAAATGAAAGAATAATACAGTCCGAAAATAATTACAGTCCGAATAATATACAAATTCTTAATTAATTAACAAATTAAATAAGAAAGCTGTAAAACTGGCATGCAAGCCAGGGACTGCCTTGCTTCTGGTAGATGATGTATGCTGGGCTGCTTCGGGCGGAAATCCACTGGGATGCCCCAATTAGCCTCTGTTTGCAGTATTTCTCGAAATGCGCGCCGGATTCTGAAAAGTTGCTAACTCTGGATTTTGCTGCAACAGAGAGCAGGAAAAGGGCACAGCAGTGTATTTCACAAATATATGCATGCCTCGATCCTCGTGCCACCAATCACGCATCTCGATGCATGATGGCCGAGGAGCCGAATTGCACAACTTAATATAGGATGAATGCATATGAATGCTACAACAAAACCTAGCTCTATCATGGGTGATCCGGAGTGTCGGTGACTGGAGAATTGAGACCCGTTCCGTCACTCGGAGTACGAAACGCGCCTCGTTTCTCGTGCAATATGCATGATATGCATGAAATGCAACTAACATACAATCCTAGCATGCGCAATGCTGTGAAAATGAGATGAAAATAAGATGCCACGAAAAAACGTGCACGCGGGCACGCAAACCGAGGCGATGGCATGACATGCAAATCGGATAAAACAGAGGTGCCTCGAAATGTGCGCCCACAGGCACGCAAACCGAGGCGATGCAAATGAGAAAATCGGATAAAACTGAAGTGCCTCGAAGTGCATGCCCACAGGCGCGCAAACCGAGGCGATGATATGCGATGCAAAATCGGATAAAACCGAAGTGCCTCGAAATGCGTGCCCGCGGACACACAAACCGAGGCGATGTATGAAAAGCAAATCGGATAAAACCGAAGTGCCTCAAAATACGTGCCCACGGGCACGCAAACCGAGGCAATGATGAAATGATAAAATCGGATAAAACCGAAGTACCTCGAAGTGCGTGTCACACGGGCACGCGAATCGAGGCAATGATGAAACGAGAAAATCGGATAAAACCGAAGTGCCTCGAAATGCGTGTCACACGGGCACGCAAATCGAGGCGATGATAAAATGAGAAAATCAGATAAAACCGAAGTGCCTCGAAATGCGCGCCCACAAGCACGCAAACCGAGGCGATGATATGCGATGCAAAATCGGATAAAACCGAAGTGCCTCGAAATGCGCGCCCACAGGCACGCAAACCGAGGCGATGATATGCGATGAAATGGCATACGGAATGCAACGATGGGCTTACACCTACATGGGAGAGCCTCAGCTCACTCACACAGGCTGCCGTCGGGTAAAAACAAAGTGCCTCGAAATGCGTGCACACGGGCACACAAACCGAGGCAATGGCATACAAGCATGAAAATGCAAATTGGGCTTACGCCCACATGAGATAGCCTCAGCCACGCTCACATAGGCTGCCGGAATGATAAAAATGAGGTGCCTCGAAGTGCGTGCCCATTGGCACGCAAACCGAGGCAATGCAAAAATGATACAAATGGCATGGGAAATGATATGCAAACATGGCAAAGGAATTTCAGCACTTAAATAAAGGGGAAAACAGCCCCGAAACAATTCGAAATGACACTCGAAGCATGCATTCATCCCGAAAATGCGAAATTAAGCCCCGAAATGGCCTATAGCCATGCTATACATGCAAAATATGATCATGACAGCAAGAACAGTAGCAAGACAGTCCCAAAAATGGCATTTTTTCAGTAACAAACATGGCCTAAATGCAAGCATAGATAGATCAAACAAAGCCTGCAAAGTTAGTGGCCAAAAGAGGGGTATTGAGACAAGTGATATATGCAAACCCCAAATGGACGAACTTTATTCTACAACATTGAAGATTAGCTAAAGATAAGCATATATGCAGAAGATGACATCCTCAAAATCAGAACACAATCATGCTAAAAGATCCATGCAAAATAGGCTTCCAAATAGGCTATAACAAGAGACATGCAATGCACACTCCAAATGACAAAACTTTCTTCATGGAATATGTAAAGGGGGTCAAAATAAGACCAAAGTCAGTAGGGGTCGAAGTCCCAAAAACAAATAGAAGTAGGTCAAAAATTGCATGCAAAATATGGCACACTTGATGAAATTTGAAGGAAGTGGTATATACAGTGGCCAAATGAAGTTGAGCCTCTCTACAATGTTGTAGAGGGGCTCAAAATGAGCACAAAACCAGTAGGTGTCGGACCCCTAAAAACAAAAGGAAATAGGCCTAAACTAGCATGCAAGATAAAGGCATAAAAGCTAGATATTGAAACAAGTATATCATAGAAGCATCAAATGAAGTTGAGCCCTTCTACAAAGTTGTAGAGGGGCTCAAAACAAGCACAAAAGCAGTAGGGGTCGGAGCCCCAATTCTCAACCAATTAGAGTATAAAAATGAACCAAGAAAAAGCCCTAAAAGTTGGTTTTGAAGACTTACCCTTGAAGACTTGTCTTTCTTTGATTCTTGGCTTTGATTTGTAGCTTCTCAACCTCTGAAATTCACTTCCTAGCTGCTGGAGTGGTAGTAGGGATGGTGAGGCTATGTGTTGATGAAGAGAAGACCTAGGGACTTAGAAGCTTTTTTGAGGTTTTAAGCCAAGGAAATGGAGGTTTTTGGAGAAGTGTTCTTGAAGACAAATTTTCCAACCTTGAAGAAGGAGAGGGAGGGCCCTTCAAATAGGCAAGAAATGGGGTGTAAAAGGGGAGGGAAAGCACCCAATCTTTCCCTCCCGAAATATCCCCCGGATGCCCCGGGATATGCTGAAAGATATCCGGACAGCTGGGACAGGCTGGAAAGCAGGAAGCTGGCCGGCCAGGTAAATTTGTGGGAGGTGGCCGGCCGGCCACCCCACCTGGTCGGCCAGCCACTCACCATGGCCGGCCGGCCACCCCCCAAAAAATGAACAGTAAAATCTCTGGCCGACCACCATACCAAAGTGTCCTCCAAGGTGTGTAGAACAAGACCCCAAGGTTGGAATTTGGCAACTCTGAAGCAGGAGTCACAACATAGAGCTTGAAGGAGAGGCCCAAAAATGAAACCAACCATTGCTGGCCGACCACCATACCAAAGTGTCCTCCCAGATGTGTAGAACAAGGATCCAAGGTTTGAATTTGGCAACATTGAACCAAGAGTCACAACATAGAGCTTGAAGGAGAGGCCCAAAAATGAAACCCACCATTGCTGGCCGACCACCATACCAAAGTGTCCTCCAAGATGCCCTCATCACAGATATGTAGCTTTGGTTGGAAGAAAATACCCCTAGGGTGTTCAACATTGGCCCGGAAGTGAGCAAAACGGGCTCCGGAGGAGCGAAACTGGTTATCTGGGACAATTGCTGGCCTCCCACCCCCCCAGTGATCTTCCTGATGTTGAAACAGAGGTACCTGCCAAGTTTGAACAAAAACCAATGAGAAATGGATGTTCGGGGCCAAAACCGAGCAAATCGGGATCCCGAAAATGGGCTACAGGTGCCGGAAGTGGTGTTTAGCGGCGAAGTGGGCATCTGCGACCCCAGTGTCCTCTGGAATGACGAAACAGAGATACCTGCCAAAAACCGGAGAAAACGGATGCGAAATGAATGCTCGGGGCCCAAATCACGCAGTTCGGGGTCCCGAAAATGGGTCGCCGGGCACCGGGAGTGGTGTTCGGCTGCAAAGTGGGCATCAGGGGCCCCAGTGTTCCTCGGAACATTAAAACAGAGGTCTCCGCCAAAAACCGGAGAAGGCTGATGCAAAATGAATGCTCGGGGCCCAAATCACGCAGTTCGGGGTCCCGAAAATGGGTCGCCGGGCACCGGGAGTGGTGTTCGGCTGCAAAGTGGGCATCAGGGGCCCCAGTGTTCCTCGGAACATTAAAACAGAGGTCTCCGCCAAAAACCGGAGAAAGCGGAGATGGTTGGGCGGTCCCGAGCCGAGGCACACGGCCTAACGGCTCCGAAAACCGGGAACCGGGCTCCGAAATGGGCAAAATGGCCTACGGCCACGAAAAGTAGCTCACGGCCACCGGGAGATAATCTGCGGGACCACTCCCTTCCCTTAGGAAAGAAAACAGAGAAAACCGAGCCTGGTTCGCAAACCGAGACAAGGTAGAGAAGATGGTTCGGAGGTCCGGAGGCAGGGCGCGCGGCCGCGACTCTGAGACTTCTGAACGAGCACAGTATGCAACATCACCGAGCGCTCAACCGGTGACGTCTGAGTCTTAAGGTCGGTCAAAAATGGGGTGTCTACAAAAGGTTAACACATGATAAATGAAACATGCATGTATAATTTATTCCACAATTTCAACATAGATGCAAAAATTCAAACTCAACATGGCAAAATTCATCTTATTAATACATGTATGTAGAGCTTCTTTACTTTCTTGACTTTGGTTACAAAACACATGCAAATGGTCGCATACAAGCCATGAACTCAACTCTAAATCACATCATCTTCAAGGCTTAAGAGTTAGATGCTTACCTAAAGGCTTCAAACACACTTGTTCTTCACAATGTTGATCAATTAAAGTTGTCTTCAAGTTCATTTTCAATCTCTACTCTCTCTCTCTCTCCCCCTCTCTCTAAGTGAGAGTTCTCTCTCTCTGCAATGTTATCTTAGATTTTTGCTCAAGAATGAAGAGAAAGACGAGCTCAAATGAGCTTATGGCTCATATATATAGCTAGAGTGGCTTATTACAATAATTAGAACATGAGACTAATCAAACACAACTTAATTAATTAATCTGAATCAATTTTTTATCAAACTTACCATAAGATTCTAAAAATTTCAATTAGTCTAATCATGTACTCAATTTTGGTTTCTGGCGCCATTAAGGCCTTCAATTTTAGATTTAGAGCGAAAATCACAACAGATTTCCTACGATCAACAGATAATTTCCAAATTGAATAGATATACTCAAATAAATCACATGGCACATATCACAATTAATAAATAATATATAAATTAAATGATTATAATCATGATATGCATGTTGGGGTTGTTACACGATCGGTGTGGTCTGACTGTAAAAGTACAAGATGATGCCAAAGTATGCTCAATGTTCGCTTGAGCCAAGTGCAATGCAAAGTCGAGTTCGCTTGAGCAGGCACTTGGTCGGTCAAGCCAACTGCAAAAGTCTGCAAAAATACTGAGAGCATGCAAAGTGTGCTCAAGCGACTACTTCATCGCTCGAGCAAAGTGAACGAATTCTGAAAATTCCAAAACAGAATTTGAAGTTCAAAAATACATCTTTCATGTTCATAACTTGGATGGTTGTTCCAAATTCATGAAAACCCATGGAAAAACATATGTATATACTGAATGTGAAACCATGACCTTAAAAACACCATGAATTGTCAAATTTGAAACCAGATTCTTCATGCATGTATGAAATTGTGTTCAAATCCTTTTCAAAACCGTCAAGCATGAAATTAAACTCTTGAAAACTTGAAATTCTTAATGCATGCAAAAATTCAACTCTTAAATTAACAAGAGCACTAGAATTCAAGCTCAAAGTGCTCAAATGTAAGGGAATTATGCATGCATGCTCACAACTAGCTCATAATCACTAAATTCATGGTGATCCGAACTTATTCTTTACAAATTCGTGCAAATGGTCCTATAACTTGGTGAATTCATTTTCTACATAGGTTATTTACAAGAATTGAGGGTGATAATCTTACCTAGAGCTTAAATTGATGTTGAATTAGCTAAAGTTCTTCAAATCCCCTCCAAATTCTCTACAATTCTTCTCTAATCTCTCTACAAGTGTTGCTCTACCTCTCTCGCTAAAAATTCAACTTAAGAAGATGATGAAAATGAATTAATAAAGCTCATATTACATATATATATATATAGTTGGATTAAGTTAGGTTAATTAAGTAAGATTAAGGTTAATTAATCAAGTTTAGTTCTAATTAATTCTAATTATTTTGATCCCAATCAAATTTTAATTAAACTTGCCATATGATTCTAAATATTGAAATCAGCTTATTGAACTAGTTAATTTCAGTTTCTGAATCCGTTTGCCCTTTCAATTTCGAATTCTAAGTCGGCATCTTAACAGATATTTCATCAACAAGCAAATAAATATCAACTAAACATATGATCATGCAAATATGCTCAATGAAATAATATAAAATTAATACGTATGTTGGGATCATCACAAAAATGATGATATTTTTCTACGACGAATTTTTAACTATCACTAAAAATTTAAAATTATTGACATTTTTTTTTTAATGAAAAATGTTGCTAAAAAAAATTAAAAAACAAGATTTTGTAATAACAATTAAAAGTGAATAAGACTTTTTGATGTGACAAAAAAATTTAAAAAAACTTAGGGTAGTCTACCAATAAGTCATAATAGCTGAATTTAATTTCCATCAAGTCCTATTGAAAATAAGTCTTAGTAAAATTATTTTTAAAAATTATTTTTTTGATGATTTTTTACATGTCACTAAAAATTAATGATTACTGACTTTTTTAATCACAATTTTTATAAATTATCATTAAATTTTGCAATTAGTAAAATTTGTCTATGACAAACCTCAACCCAGTGCATAGTTGGGTGCTCCACAATACCCAAACTTCGATTTCCAACAAAGTTGTTAAGGGGCATACGCCTCAATTTTTCTTTTTACTTTTTTTTTTGATGGTCAAATAACTTGTTATGTAGTTCAGCTACTGGTAGGCATTACAGCCCACATAGATGAACCTCTTGCTTACCTCATTGCTAATTATAGAAATTTAACAAATAGTATATTGGTTAAAATTATTTTTAAATTTTAATAAAATTTTATTTGCTATGTGTTAAAATAAAACCTGTTATTTTACTATCTCTCTATTATATCACTTCATCCTCAATTCATATTTTATATTATTTCGTAAAAAATGAAAAAATATATTAATCTATCACTTCCCAAACAATTTCTAAATTTGAATTTCATGATAAATTAATCAAATCAAATCAATTGATATAATGTTCAAATTTATTTTAAAATTTTAATAAGTTTAATTGCAAGTGTGAATCAAACCAATCGGTATATTGTTTAAGACTAATTTAACATTTTCATAAGTTTGGCTAGGAATGGGGGCATTTATTAGTCAAATTAAACCAAGTAGTATATTCGCTTCTTTTGACTAGAGATTCAAAACAGATTTGTTGGCATTTAGTATCTTTTGAATCATATAATTTATTTTTTTTACATAATTTAAAAACAAAAATAAGTCAAAAAAAATTAAAAAATTAACTTTCAATCTACTCTTCAAAATAGCCCATTATTTAAATAATAATAAAAAATTATAGGGTGCACTATTGAAAGAATCCACCTCATATGAAAATTATAATTTTTTATAATGAAAGTGATTAGTATTTATGGTGTGTTATGTAATTTTCTGATAAAATTATAAATAATAAATTTATGATGTGTACATTAAAAACACCATGAATTGTCAACTATGAAGCCAGATTCTTCATGCATGTATGGAATTGTATTCAAATCTTTTTCAAAACCTTCAAACATGAAATTAAACTGTTGAAAACTTGAAATTCTTTAATGCATGCAAAAATTCAACTCTTAAATCAACAAGAACACTAGAATTCAAGCTCAAAATGCTGGAATTATGCATGCATGCTCACAACTAGCTCGTAATCACTAAATTCATGGTGATCCTAACTTATTCTTTACAAATTCATGGTGATCCTAACTTATTCTTCACAAATTCACGCAAACGGTCCTATAACTTGGTGAATTCATTTTCTACATAGATTATTTACAAGAATTGAGGGTGATGATCTTACCTAGACCTTGAATTGATGTTGAATTAGCTAAAGTTCTTCAAATCCCCTCCAAATTCTTTACAATTCCTCTCTATTCTCTCTACAAGTGTTGATCTACCTCCCTCTCTCAAAATTCAGCTTAAGAAGATGATGAAAATGAATTAATAAAGCTGATATTACATATATATAGTTGGACTAAGTTAGGTTAATTAAGTGAGATTAAGGTTAATTAATCAAGTTTAGTTCTAATTAATTCTAATTGATTTATTCTAATTATTTTGATCCGAATCAAATTTTAATTGAACTTGCCATATGATTCTAAATATTTCAATTAGCCTATTGAATTAGTCAATTTCGGTTTCGAAATCCATTTGGACTTTCACTTTCGAATTCTAAGTCGTCATCTTAACAGATATTTCATCAACAAACAGATAAGTATCAATTAAACATATGATCATACAAATATGCTCAATGAAATAATATAAAATTAATACGCATGTTCGGGTCGTCACAAAAATGATGATATTTTTCTATGACGAATTTTTTAACTATCGCTAAAAATTAACAATTATTGACACTTTTTTTTTTTTAAATGAAAATGTTGGTAAAAGAAAAAAAAAAAATTTCTTAATAACAATTAAAAGTAAATAGGACTTCTTGATGTAACAAAAAAATTTTAAAAAAACTTAGGGTAATTTACCAATATGTTTAATTTCTATCAAGTCATATTGAAAATAAGTCAGAGTAAAATCTTTGATAAAAATTATTTTTTATGATAATTTTTTACATGTCACTAAAAAGAGATAATTACTGACTTTTTATTTATTATAATTTTTATAAATTATCATTAAAATTCATAATTAGTGAAATTTTTCTCTCGCAAACCCTAACCCAGTGCATAGTTGGGTGTTCCACAATACCCAAACTTCGATTTCCAATAAAGTTGTTAAGGGGCATACGCCTCAATTTTGTTTTTTGTTTTTTGTTTTTTTTTTTGTTTTTTTTTTTTCATATTTTGATTGACAAATTACTTGTTATGTAGTTCAACTACTGGTAGCGATTACAGCCCACATAGATGAACCTCTAGCTTACCTCATTGCTAAATAGAAATTCAACAAATAGTATATTGGTTTAAGTTATTTTTAAATCTTATTAAAAGCTTATTTGGTATTTGTTAAAATAATATATGCTATTTTAATCTCCCTCTGTCATATCACTTTAATCTTAATTTGTATTTTATTTTATTAAATAAAAAATCAAAAAATATATTAATCAACACTTCCCAAACAATCTCTAAATTTGATTATCATGATAAATTAATCAAATCAAATCAATTGATATAATGTTCAAATTTATTTTAAAATTTTAATAAGTTTAATTGTGAGCATAAATTAGTCAACTCAAATCAACTCAAATCGAGTTAAAAAAATAATAATAAAATCACCTCGAATCAATTCATATAATATTTAAAGTTATTTTAAAATTTTAGTAAGTTTGATTGCAAGTGTGAATCAAATCAATCAGTAC
This sequence comes from Camellia granthamiana, assembly GCA_036172215.1. Taxonomy (NCBI): domain Eukaryota; kingdom Viridiplantae; phylum Streptophyta; class Magnoliopsida; order Ericales; family Theaceae; genus Camellia; species Camellia granthamiana. The sequence continues at coordinate 75,174,769 of CM069913.1, read as the reverse complement.
ATTGCTTTAAGGCTAATTTAACATTTTAATAAGTTTGATTAGGAATTGGGGGCGTTGAAGAGTCAAATTAAACCCAGTAATGCGCTTCTTTTGACTAGAGATTAAAAACAGTTTTGTTGGCTCAGTATCTTTTGAATCATATAATTTTTTTTTACATAATTTTTTTTTAAAAAAATGTCAAAAAAAATTTAAAAATTAATTTTCAACCTACTCCCCAAAATAACCAATTATTTTTATTAAAAAAAAATTTATAGGGTGCACTATTGAAAGAATCCACATCGTATGAAAATTATAATTTTTTATAATGAAAGTGATTAATATTTATGGTGTTATGTAATTTTGTGATAAAATTACAAATAATAAATTTATGATGTGTACATTAAATTTACGAATATTTTTTGTTATAACATTCTGTGGTGAGAGAGTTATGGCATTTGTGATATAAAAAAAAAAATTATGATATTTTTTTATTTATGTTACGAAATTTTATATTTTTTATGCAAGAGTTATGGACATACTATATCCATCCTTGTGTACTATGTTTGGATGATAGATTTGGATAGAAATTTAAAAAGAAAAAGTAAAAGAATAGTGAAATTGATTATATTTCATTCGCATTTTACTCATATTTCTCTTTCCCTTTCCAAAACTCTATCAAATCTGATTATACAGTTCGTTCTTGGTGGATGGGTCGGACTGGTCCAAGTTCTTCTAGCTCAGATCCAAATGGTCAAGCCCACTAAGTAACCTGCAGACAAGTTCAACGGGGAACGGGGTAGTCCCCCAGTGAACCCTCCGACGAGCAAATTAGTGGAGGAAGTAGGAATGTAGAGAGAGAGAGATGGGAGATAGATGACTTAACATTCTTCTTGTCTTCAACGTTTGCTTATATCCTTTGGTAATCATTTCGCTATCTCTTCCGACCTGCCCCCATCGCCGAAAGTCTATACTGTAGCTTCCCTTGTTCAGGGTAAGGGGGTCCTGTTCCGACGGGGAGGTGTTATCGTAATAAATGTTGTGATGGGCTGCATTAATGGTGATGTGTAGTGACAATAATTTTGCAGATCTTTGTCTGCTGATGTGGCTCGTTCTTTACCTGCTATGTGTCTAAATGCCATTGGCTCTTTATGTCATGTTGGAATCCAGCTGTTCTGGACTTCATCTTGTTTATGGTGGTTCATGGCCTTTGTGGGCCTGTCCATGCCAAAATCTATTGTCAAACACATAGTAGTCTCTCCCAATTGTTTAAGGTTAATTTAGAAATAAATTTCAAAGTGTGTTGAAATTCACTTACTTTCTTGATTCATTTAAATGAGTTTTAATCGTAATTCTTTTATTTAAATTTGATAATACATTTAGTTTATCGAGTTATATAATAGATTATTCAAACCTAATTTTAATACCCTAAAACTTGTAAAATATTTTCAACGTTTTTTTTGAGCAAATCGATTTTAAACAAAATTTTAGCACAAGTCAAACACAAGTAATTTGATTTATTTAAAGCATTTACATATAAATGCCCATATTAAAAAACTTAAAATATTTATACAATTTTTAAAGCATTGCTATTTAGATTAAAATATTATACTCAATTTTAGATATAGTGATATGTTAAGAAAATGATTGGTTAATAATTAAATATTATAAAATTATCAATTAATCATCTTTTTGACACATTACTAAGTCTAAAAAGTGAATCTAAAAAGTAGACTTGTATATTATTTTTCTAATTTTTATTACATGTTCATTTACTTAGAATTATTTTAAAAAGTTGGTTAAAATTTAATTTTTTAACTTTTGTTAGAAATACGTGTAAAAAAATAAAAATGTAAACTGACCCTAAATAGGTAAAAAATTAAAAAATGACTTTCAACCGACAATACCATATGTACCTTAATAAAATTTGATCCAAATATTTCCAGGCACCAAAACGTAACCGTTCTATTGGCTTGTAAATTATAATATAGCCATATTGACTATCGACTTCTTCAGGAAATGTTGATGGTGTACATTTGGTAGACAGCTTTCTAGAGGCTGATTTTTTTTTTTTTTTTTTTTTTTTATATCGGCAAACTTCATTGATGTAAAACACAGTATAAAATATAAAACAAATTACATCAATAAAGAAAAGTAAGTACAAAAGTATCGCAATGAGCTAAATCATTCCAACCATATTGGCACTAAAAAGCCCATTCTATCATTTGATAGCAAGGAAACAGAAAAAACAAAAACAACCAGCTTTCTAGACGCTGATGAAATTCATAAGGTCAGAGATTCTCAAGAATACCCTTACCATCACATCCTATAAATTCCTATCCACCTGCTCTTAATTGAAACAAGAAAAAATAAAGTAAAACAACCCCTTTTATCATCAAACTTTGCCTCTTGCTGTTTTTTTGTGTTGTTACCCACCGATCCAATATGGGTGTTGTGGGAACCATAAGCATCCTGGTTTCAAGCAGTGTATGTTTGTACTTGGTCTTGGTTCTCATCAAGCTCTTTCACAAACTATGGTGGACTCCAATTCAAGTACAGCGTATGCTGAGTTCACAAGGAATCGGAGGTCCATCCTACAGATTCATCCATGGAAACACCAAGGAAATCCGCATGATGAGAGCGGAGTCCATGAGCACACCTATGGATTTATCCCATCAAATATTTCAGAGACTCCAGCCTCATCTACACTCTTGGCTCAAGATTTACGGTACTTGCTCAAGATTAGTTTCATCATGTTATTTTATTTTCTTTAATCCTAGTTTAAGTTTCATTCATCATTTTCAATTGCAGTATCGAGACATGTAACAATATCAATCGAGGTATAACTGTGTCGAGGATACAATTATACGTATGAGGGATTGGATGAAGCGATTATTTCAATAATTAGTCATGTTTGATATAAAATAATAATAATAATAATTTTTATATCTTAAGCAACACTAGGTTTATCCTTATATGAGGGGTGTAACAATTTTTTTAATATATATATATTTGATACTTTATTTTTAAGTGTTAGATTTAAAATAATTATGTGTAATTTTGTTGGCAGATTCTTGTAAAAAATATTAGTTTAGTACATTTTTGTTCACAAGTATAGCTGGTTTGCTGGTTTGCATTGGTCCTTGGAGTCAATATTTTAAAAATAATTAATCTGCTGAAGGGACTGGTTCTATTATGAGGGAAATGTCACCACTTATGTTACAGTAATAATTTTTGAGTTATCATTTACGACTTTTTTTAATCAAAATTATGAATTGTGAAATTGTAGTGTTCAAAGTTATAAATAATTAAAGTAATGCTATTTGTGTTAAAAGTTATACTTTCTGTAAAGAGTAAAAAGTTAAATTTTTTTGTCATTAGAAAAAGTTATAGTTTTTGTAATAAAAATTATACATTTTGTGATCGAAATTATATTTTTTGTATAAGATGCACGTCATATAGACCATTTTTGGGGTGCACATGATAGCCTTTCCACTGTTATGAATGATGTCAATATCTAGTTGAAAGTGTTATGCATCGCAAAATGAATGTTTTTTGTTTATTTATTTATTTATTTAATTTTTGGGGGTGAAACAGGAAAGAATTTTCTTATGTGGAATGGTCCAAAAGCTCAGTTAGTCATTACAGATTCAGAGTTTGCCAAAGAGATTCTTAAAAATAAAGAAAAAGCTTATCCACAAATGGAAGTAGAAGGCTACTTAAAGAAGTTATTAGGTAGCAGTCTTGTAACATCTGAAGGTGAAAAATGGTCAAAATTACGAAAATTGGCCAACCATGCTCTCCATGCAGAGAGTTTGAAGGTACACTTCTAGTAATCTTGTGATTATTATTATTATTATTATTACCATAAAAATACTAATAAGAAAATATCAAATAAATTAAAAATTATTAAATCATATATTATATAACTAAAGTTAAATTTTATATTAGAATGCTCTAAAAGGCCTCCACATGTTAATCTAAATATTGACATGTGTCATTGATAATTGACAGACTTTTATTTCTTTAAGACTGTTCTTTTTCTGTCTATGATCTTTTTTTCATATTCTCTTCATTAAAAAAAAATATTATAACTTCCTCTCGATTTTGTTTTGAATTCTCAAACTTTTTATATCTTTTTAGTTTCTTCATATATTCTGTCTTTGTGGTCTTTTTATTAAAAAATGTTATAACTTCTCTTTAAAAGTTACTCAGTTTTTTTTTTTTTTTTTAATTTATTTTAATTTTGTTTTTAGATCCACAAATCCATTCACAATAATGTGATAAGGGAGTTGTGCACTGTATCATTAGATGTGTAACAAATCACAAGTTGATAAATATGTATGATATCATATCATTACGAGTACAATTATAGGAGTTTTTTTTTTTTTTTTTTGGGTGGTAGGTTTTAAACATTTTTCTTTCTAACGAACTTGTAGTGATGGATTTGATTTACATAGATAGGTTATAATACTCATGGTGTGTATCGAATTGTTTATTTATTTATTTATGTTTTGGTCAACACGAAAAATTGATTTTCGGTTTTAAGAAGCATTTGTGAAACTTATATTATAGTACTCTAGAAAAGGTAATATATTAAACAAATGTGACATTATCTATTATCTTATTATGTTGAATTTTAAAGTATTTTTTATAACCATTATCATTTGTATGCTTCACAAAATTAATAAAGAGTTTACACACCTAAAAATATAAAATAAAAATTTAATCTAAATATCCTGTATAATCTTTATCATATAAAATTAGTAAAATGGAGGGCCAAAATATTGATAATTTCTAAATGTATGAAATTTTATATGACATCTGAAATTGTATGTTTATTTGAAAAAGTTATCAAACTGATTACAAGTTAGATACAATATCAAATTTAATTTGTAAAATTTATTTTAATCTCTTTGAGTAACATCAAAGTGTCAAAAAAAAAAAAAAAAAAAATTTACTCACAAAATACAATGCTAGTTATATAGAAAATTAAAATTGTTTTGCTTACTAATATAATATTCAAATTTAGTTTAACTCTAATTTTTACTAACTTACCACAAAATGATATGTTAAAGCTAAATTTCTATAAAATCAATTCAAGCACAATCTGTACATAGCATGGGTAGAAAACTAGTTAAATGTAAATCAATGGATTGAAAGTATGTGTATAGTGAATCGTGCTCGACTTGTATGGAGTATGGTGTCACATTCACTTCATTAATTTACAATTAATTTTCTTATATCTAATTTTTATGGTAGTTCTCCAATAAAGATTGCATCATGCATCATTATTAGCGAATAATTTTTAATTTTTTTTTGAATATGGACTTAATAATACACAAGAAATGGTGTTATCTACTGTATAGAATATGGTTCCAGCAATGGTCTCCAGTGTAGAGATGATGTTAGAAAGATGGAAGCAATATGAAGGCAAAGAAATTGAGATATTTGAAGAGTTTAGAGTATTAACCTCAGAAGTGATTTCGAAGACAGCTTTTGGGAGTAGTTATTTGGAAGGAAAAGACATATTTGAGATGCTGACGCAGTTGGGTACCATAACTTCTAGAAATGTGTTCAAAATTAGGCTTTCGGTCATCAAGTAAGTTCTTTTGTTAAATTTTAATCTTATTAACTTCAACCCTAATCTGATTATATTTCAATTCACTTGGATGTGGCATTGTACATGAACTAACCGCATCATTTGATGGGGCCCATGAGATATTAGTGTCAGTGCTTCCTAAATAAAAGGTGGGATAACCACCGAGGGGCCAGCTGGGTTGGTAAGGAGGTTTGCTCCCTTCCCTATGGACCTGGTTTCGAATCCCCTAGCTGCTAAAGTGGGAGTCCGCTGGTTAAGGTGGCGCGGCTAGCTCCCCCCAGTTTGGCTTGTAGAGTCGGCTCCTAAGGGGCCGGCTTTGGGGGTGTTCTGGGCATCAAAAAAATAAAATAAAATAAAATAAAATAAAAGGTGGGATCATTCATATGATGTAGTCAGTGACATGTAACGCATCACATTAAACACTATCCAAATATATTTTCGATAACATTACTCACAAATTAAGTGTTATGAAATATTTTTGTGAAGTTTCGTTTACTTCTTTTCTTTCCAACTAATACACTAGAAAAATCTTACAATAAAATGTAGATCTTTAACAATAGAATTTTTTTTGGCGAAACGAAATAAGGAAATAAAAAATAGAAGGAAAAAAAAAAAGAAAAAGGAGAGGATTCCAAAATCATAAACCTTTTTTTTTTTTTTTTTTTCAGTGACCAACTTTAGCCTTTTTTTCAATTGAGGGCAACAATCAAATTTAAATGATTAAGTAACATACTTCCTTTTTTACCATTCCAGTAAGTTTACCAATTCATGGAAGTAGAGATTTGAGGCCAATGCTTGATGGATTGGAAAACATATCAGCCACCTTCTTGAAAAGAAAACTCATACATGAAATGGTAGTTCAATATTAACAAATGATACTAATGATGCTGCAAATTATAATTAGTTGATCTAGTTAATTGTACTAAATTATTTTCCCTAGAAGAAGCATGGATTTTCTTTCCCATTCTAATGTTGATTGATCATTTACACATTTGCGCAGTCAATTTTGGAAAAGTAGCGATGATATAGAATCAGAAAAACTTGAACAAGGGATACAAGATTCTATTTTAGAGATTATAAAGAAAAGAGAAAATGCAGAACTAGACAACTATGGGACTGATCTTCTTGGACTACTTGTCAAGGCAAGTAATGATGCAGATGAGAATAAAAGGATTACGGTGGAAACTGTGGTTGATGAGTGCAAGGCCTTTTACATTGCTGGACATGAAACTACAACCACCTTGCTTGCATGGTCTGTTCTTCTTCTAGCGATTCATACAGATTGGCAAGAGGAAGCAAGAAAGGAGGTCCTTGAGTTGTTTGACCAACAATATCCAAATGCAGAAGGCATTCCAAAAATGAAAAAGGTACACTAACACTAGTGATCATAAAATCAAATTATATCTCCTTTTGTACAAATACAATGAAAAAGAGATACCATTCAATATTAACTAGACTTGTCTACTCGTTTTTTTTTTTTTTTTTTTTTTTTCAGATGAACATGATCATTAATGAGTCTCTAAGACTATATCCTCCTATCATCAACATTACAAGAAAAGTTCAACGGAAAGTCAAACTGGGACAACTCATTCTTCCAGCCAATATAAACGTGACTATTTTGACATTGGCACTTCATCTTGATCCCCAAATATGGGGAGATGATGTGTATCTTTTCAAGCCAGAACGATTTTCAGAAGGAATCGCTAAAGCTACCAACAACAACCCAGGAGTATATCTTCCTTTTGGTTTCGGACAACGAAGTTGTGTTGGCCTGAACTTTGCAATCAATGAAACAAAAATTGCTTTGTCAATGATTCTGCAACGTTACGCCTTCACTCTATCCCCAACCTATACTCACTCGCCAATCCAAGTTTTAACAGTTCGTCCGCAACATGGGATTCAAGTCAAACTTCATGCTCTCTAGTACAATATAGACAAGTTTTGCTAATAAGTTGTTTTCTGGGTGAAGATAGTAGTAATTTAGTAAATCTTCGCAGCTTTTGTTCAATCAGTTGTACACTATGATGACGTTTGAAGGTTGTTGAACTATGGAGGAATGACTAATAAACTTTTTTAAAGAAAAATAAATACTATCTGTGTGAGTAATTTTTCAATCACACTACCAACTCAGTGATCAGCTAGAGAGAACTGGCAGAATAGATGACACCTGGCTAACCTGCAACAGAAAGAGAAGATTTCAGTGGTGGTTCGTCCACCCGGGGGCACTCCGATGATCAAATCAGTATATCTCTCAAAGATAATCAAGTGCTAAATTCACTGCTCAAAGCATAAATTGCGTACCTTTGACCCACGGGGGTGTCTCTCTTTTTATAGTTTACTCAATCCTAGTCCCACTAGAAGTTTGACTTCTATGGACTCCTATTTAGTGCTTACTTTGGACTCTACAAGAGATAAGGATAGATTCCCTAAGAATACTATCCTTATCCATCTCGAAGTCTTTCTTCATACTAGGACTTTTGTCCCTTATCCGCTTATCTCAGATTCCGACATCTTTGGAGAAAACCTCGGCAACACCGAGATAACCTCGACGTCATGACCAGAACACGTGGCACCTCAGCTGACACGTCGGCGTCACCTTGCCACGTGTTGGTACTCAAGAAATATTTCCCCACAACTGCCCCCTAGGTTCTATTACTTCGGCATTCTGAGGTGATGGAACCTACATCGGTACTTCTTTCCAATGCGTTGGATAAAACATCTTCTACCGAGATCATTTATTTCAGGCTGACGTGTCTTCTTGTGAACAAGATTTCCCCATGGACTTCTTCATGCGTGTGAGCTGTCAAGCATCACTTTTCAACTGTTTCATTTACGCGTTTGATCCTCATTGGATCGTGTTTCTGACGCGCCTGTGAACCGTCTTCTCTGCGTGCGCCGTCTGACGTATGCGTTGCTCCAGGCGCATTTAATGCCTTCTTTTGCCGCCGTTTCAAAAATATTTTGACAAAACTTATTTTTCTCTTCTTTCGTCTCCTTACTTTGCATTCGATTCTCTTTCTTTTTGTCTCTCTAGCTCTTGAATACTCCATTGTTCCAGTTATCAAGCTCTGTAACTGCCGTCCCTTCTCCCTTCTTGTGAAGCTTTCGTCGTTTTGTTACATCTGTAACTGTCATCTGACTTCGGCAATCTTTATTCATACCGGCTCCATTTTTTCTGGTAAGCAACTGTTCCTTTTTTCAATTCCTTTGATATTCCTCATTACTTGTCATCACTTTTGTTTTGTTCAAACATTTATCTTGTGAACCATATATCTGAATGTATTTATTTCATGATTCTACTTTTGCCCAAATCTTGAACACACGCACTGTTTCACCACTTTCTTTCCGTTTTTGTCACTGTTCTTGACCTTATACTCGTATTCTCTGTGCTTTTGATAGCCCTACCTCTGTTCTTGATTCTGAAACTTCGTTCCTGCTTTTCTATTTTCCAGATTTGTGTCTTCAATCTTCGTCTTCATAGATTTAGGTTTGGGATTTGACTGTAGAACCCGTCAAAACTAAAACAATCTTCACAAATTCTTACATCAATAGACACCTAGGTCTTAGCCGAGGTTCACAAAAACCTTTTTTAGATCATCTATCTTCTGAAACCCAGTCCTTCTAATTTAGGCCGACGTTATGGGTATGTGGAGGCATAGGGTAAACACCCCATCCAAACTAGAATACTTTAGACAGGAGTTTGAAATCCCAGCCGACGTCCATCTGAGGTTGGCTGGGGATGATGACTCCATCATGCCTACTGACAACTCCATGCCCTTCCCTGTAATTGCCTTTATTGAGTGTAGACTTCGGTTTCCACTCAACATCCTGTTTCGCGAGATTCTCCATTATTATAAGTTGAACCCCATGCAACTTGCTATAAACTCTTATCGAGTGATCAACGGTATCATAGCCTTAGCTAAACAGGAAAACGTTAGGATCACCTTAGCCGACGTTCAATAGTGTTATTCCATGTGCAGCCTTAACTTGAAAGAAAAAAGGCTACATTTATTATCTTAAGCCGAGATCCACAGAGTTCAAAATCATAGCCGACCTTCCAGACTCCAATAAGGGGGCTGGAGACGATTACTTCATTACCTCAGGAAATTGGGAGTTTGCTCCAGATGAGGATCTCCATCTCTTCCCTCTACCTCAATCAATTTTAGAGGGCAAGGGTAAGAGCCCAGTGTTAATACTTGGTTGTTTCTTTTCAAGTCTTTAATACTTTACCTGTTTCTAATGACTGTTTTCCCTTGCAGCTCTCCGTCAGCCACCAAAGAACTTTCGCCAATCCTTCGTTCTCAGCGAGGATTTGAAGAAACTCTTGGACTTGCCAGTCCAAAAACAGAAGGCGCCTCTGCTTCTTAATTTCATTTCGACATACAGATCAACTCTTCCCGACGTTCCCAAGAGAAAAAAGAAGAGCTTATCTCCTCCCTCTGCTACAACTCCACAAGCTGCATCAACATCTCGGACAGACCAAGGATCAACATCCAATCCAGCAGAACAGCCGTCTACTTCGACTCAATACCTAAACTCACCATCTCAACGCAAACGTCGCCGACGTCTTGTTCTTGCAGCCGAGATGGGTCGCGCAAAACCTGTGGCCAAAGATCTCTTAGCCAATATCCCAACTAATGTTGATGCTCTACCAACACAAACCTAGCTTCCACCCAACCCAAAAAGAGTTAAGAAGGCTCAACCAAAGGCCAAAGTGGCTCAGGTTGAGACTGAAGACACTTTGCCAATTTCCAAGCTGGCTCCAAGTGAAAAGACTACCTCTGTCCCTACGAAAAGGTCCGCTGAAACCCTTCCCTTCGAATCCACCAAGTTAAAAAGGCCGAGGTCATCCTCTGGAATGACCTCGGGGTCAAAAAAACCTAATGCCCCCTGGGCCCCCGCAATTACTTTGGAAGACAAGCCTGTCATGGCAAGTGACAGCGCCGATGATATCAACGTCGGCGTTGCACTTAGTACCGCTCTGCTTCTTCCAGGCGATCTGGAGCGGAACGCCGGGTACAGTGAGTATGAGAACTACGCTCTCATGCTTCAATACTCTGTTCAGGTAAAGTGTTGTTGCTTGGTACTTTTTCTTTCTTTCTCTTTATTGCACACTTAGAATATTTTCTGATACTTCTGTTTCCTTTCAGGCCATCCAGCACGCCCATTCTTTCTCGATGCAATCTTTTGAGAATCGTGAGAAGCTTAACGAGAAGAAGAAGGAGGTTTCCACACTCCAGAAAACCAATAAGAACTTGCAATCAAAAATGAAGATGCTGGAAGATCAGGCCGAGGTCGCCATCAAGGAGAAAGATGAAAGCCGAGGACAAGGTCGGTGCCGCTGAGGCAATAAACAAAGTTCTTCAGGCTCAGCTAAAAGAGGCCGAGGACAAGGTGGCCCAGGCCCAGAAGGAGCTTCAAGATGCTCTGGCCACCAAGGAGGCCGAAATAAAAGATGCTGATAAGAAGGCATATGCTCAGGGCATAGCCGATGTGACAGAGGCTTATGAAAAGCAAGTCAGGCAAGCATGCAACAAGGGTTTCTCCCTCGCTTGGATGACTCTGCTGAAAAAACTTAATGTTCCTGAAGATTCCTCCCTGAGGAACGTTGATGCCATTCCCCTGCCATTTCCTTCAACTCCGCCTCCTAGTGAATCTGACACTGAGGATTAGGCCGAGGAGGAAGTTTTGGTAAGGAAACAAAAAGAGGCTACTGTGACCAAGTCCCCTCCTCAAAATGAGCAAGTCCTAGACTTGACTCAAGACGAGGAGGTTGAGGAGGTTCCTAAGGATGTGATTCCTCCAAAGGCATCATCGGATTCACTCCTTGCTGATAAGAGTATTGATGAGACCCTTGCCCAAATTGATGTCGAGGTCACGGCAGAGAAGGCGGTCGATGTTTCTTCTCAACAATCTTCCGAGGTCTTAACCCAGGTTGCTGCTGAGGAACCTTAATTTTGATGTTTCTCTTCTCTTGTCTTTCTGTACTATTGTACTTTTTGTTTTTCAGACAATGTAAGCTCTGTATATGGTCGATGTGCCTCTTTTGTGTATGAATGCATCTGCTTTCCCTGAATGCTTGAATCTTTATCTTCTTTTTATTGCTTTTGCATGATTCTGTACTTAGAATATTCTGCATGTCTTTAATATACTCTTCCTTCTGTGTGCCACCTTCTCGGGGTGACTTACCTCAATCAACAACGATCTCGGGGTAACTTGTAAATTGCTACAAATTTCAACAGGTGTTTAAATAATGATCTCGGTTTAACTTGAACTTGTAAATTGCTACAAATTTCAACAAGTGTTAAACAATGATCTCGGTTTAACTTCAACTTGTGAATTGCTACAAATTTCAACAAGTGAAGATAAACAATTATCTCGGCTTAACTTCAGCTTGTAAATTGCTACAAATTTCAACAAGTGTTAAGCATCACTTCAGTTTAACTTCAACTTGTAAATTGCTACAAATTTCAACAAGTGAAGATAAACAATTATCTCGGCTTAACTTCAGCTTGTAAATTGCTACAAATTTCAACAAGTGTTAAGCATCACTTCAGTTTAACTTCAACTTGTAAATTGCTACAAATTTCAACAAGTGAAGATAAACAATTATCTCGGCTTAACTTCAGCTTGTAAATTGCTACAAATTTCAACAAGTGTTAAGCATTATTTCAGTTTAACTTCAATTGTAAATTACTACAAATTTCAACAAGTGAAGATAAACAATTATCTCGGCTTAACTTCAGCTTGTAAATTGCTACAAATTTCAGCAAGTGTTAAAGCGTTTTTGTCTTCTCTCTGCCTCCAATGTGAACCTGAGTTCCACTTGGATTCTCATTTATTCAAAAACATTATTATGCATAGTTTCATAAGTTGTGGAGAATTCTGCTAAGATTTTATTGATGACATCGGCAAAAAATAAAGCGACATCGGCAAAAAATAAAGCAACATCTAATGATAGAAAAATTTCAAATTACAAGTGTTCTAGGGTCTTGGCAATGCTTTGCCCTCATTATCTTCAAGCCGATATGCCCCATTGCCCAATACCGAAGTGATTCTGTAGGGTCCTTCCCAGTTTGGGCCAAGCTTGCCCTCCCTAGGATGCTTCTTGTTGCCGACGACTTTTCTTAGGACTAGGTCGCCGACTTGAAATTCCCTTGGATTAACCTTTTTGTTATAAGTTCTAGCAAGCTGTTGCTGGTATGCTGCAAGCTGTATTGCAGCCTTCTCTCTTCTTTCCTCTAGAAGATCCAGATCTCGGGCTAAGAATACATCATTAGTCCCGTTCTCAACTCCTTGGGTTCTAATCCCGGGGATGCCAACCTCCAATGGAATGACTGCTTCTGTGCCATAAGCCATGGCAAAGGGGGATTCCCTTGTTGATCTTCTCGGCGTAGTTCGATATGCCTAGAGTACATTGGGCAATTCGTCTACCCACTTCCTTTTTGCTGCCTGCAGTCTCTTCTTTATCCCATCCAGAATTACTTTGTTGGATACTTCTGCTTGTCCATTGCTTTGTGGAAAACTTGGGATTGAAAAGTAGTTTTCGATCTTGAATTTTGCATAGAAGTTTTTGATCTGCTTATTGTCAAATTGAGTCCCATTATCTGCAACAATTGCTCTTGGAATCCCAAATCTAGTAATGATGTTTCTCCATATAAAGTTCTTGACATCCACATCTCGGATCTTGGCAAGAGGTTCTGCTTCTGTTCACTTTGTGAAGTAATCTGTTGCTACCAGCTGGTACTTCATTTGCCCAGTTGCTTGGGGCAATTGCCCAACGAGATCCATTCCCCATTGGGCGAATGGCCAAGGACTGGATACAGGATTTAGGTCAGCAGCTGGCTGGTGTATCAAAGGTGCAAACCTTTGGCATTGTTCACACTTCTTCACGTAGGCTTCTGCATCTTTTTCCATGTAGGGCCACCAATACCCCTGGATAATGGCCCTATGAGCTAGTGATCTGCCCCCAATGTGGCTTCCACAAATTCCTTCATGAATTTCATATAAAAAAATCTTCAACCTGTAGAGGGTGTACGCACCTTAAGAGGGGCCCAGTGAAGGACCTTCTGTAGAGATGTCCTTCTGCTGTCAGACTGAATCTTGCCGACTTCAATCTGATCTTATGTGCCTCCTTGTGGTCATCTGGCAGCTTTCCTTCTTTCAGGAACGCAACAATTGCGTCCATCCAGCTTGGTCCCATGTCTGCACACATTGTTTCGCGCTCTGTGACTACTGGTTCAATGCTCGGGCCCGACAAGTATTCAATCATTATTGTCCTTGCTTTCCCTGGTTGTATTGCACTGGCTAGGTTGGCCAATGCATCGGCATGGTTGTTATCATCTCGGCTGACTTAAAGCAGTCTACAGTTCTAGAATAAGGTTGCCAGCCTAATGACCTCTTTTGCGTAGGCCGACATTCTTTCATCTCGGGCTGCAAACTCGCCCGTTGTCTGGTTAACTATCAATTGTGAATCACAAAAAACTATTACCTCATCTGCTTGTATTGCTACTACTAGCTTCAGTCCTGCAATCAATGCTTCATATTCTGCCTCATTGTTTGAGGCCTTTAACCCTAATCGAATGGACTGTTCTAATATTTCTCCCTCTGGAGATATTAGTACTACTCCTGCCCCCGCTCTTTGCCGGTTTGAACTCCCATCAATGAACAGTTAAAAGGAGTCGCCGATGTAAATGCTGCAGGGTCTGCGTTTCTCTTCTTTCCTTTGTTCTCTAGCCTTTGGCTGGGCTTCTACTAGCTTGTTTGGACATTGTTTGTCTTGGCTCAACGGAGCCCGATGTTCGATGGACTCTGGCGTGAACTCGGCCACGAAGTCAGCCAAAACCTGGCCTTTGATTGCCGTTCTGGGCCTGTACTCTAGATCATACTGACCTAGGGCGACTGCCCATCTGGCTATTCTTCCTGTTAAGTCTCCCTGCTGCAATAGGGACTTCAATGGATGCTCTGTCAGTATTACAATTTTATGGGGCTGGAAGTAATGGTTCAACTTCTTTGAAACCATTACTAGAGCCAGTGCCAATTTCTCTAAGGGTAGATACCTTGTTTCTGCGTCGGCTAGGGTTTTGCTTACATAGTAAACAGCCTTTTCCTCCCCTTTTTCTTCTGGGATTAGTACTGCACTGATCGCATGTTCTGAGACTGCTAAGTACAGGAACAGCTCCTCCCCAGGTTCTGGATTTGAAAGAACTGGCGCTGTGGTCAGGAACTTCTTTAGATCGGCTAATGCTTCTTCGCACTCCTCTGTCCAAAGAAAGTATGTGGCTTTCTTCACTAATTTGAAGAAGGGTTTGCACTTGTCTGAGCTTGTGCTTATAAACCTGTTCAGGGCTGCGGCCCTTCCAGTTAGCATCTGCACCTATTTTGCTGGCGTCAGGCTTTTCAACTCTAAAATGGCCTTGATCTGATCTGGGCTGGCCTCAATGCCCCTCCTTGTCACCAGGTACCCTAAAAACTTACCAGATCCAACTCCAAATGCACACTTCGATGCATTGAGTCGGAGTCGATATTTCTTAAGGATTTCAAAGACTGCTTTTAGATCGGCGAGATGTCCCTCAGGCTCCTTGGTTTTAACGACCATGTCGTCAATGTAGACTTCTACTGTTCAGCCAATCAGGTGCTTGAACATTTTGGTTACCAATCTTTGGTAGGTGGCTCCTGCGTTTTTTAACCCGAAGGGCATTACTCTGTAGTAGTATAGCCCTTTGGGGGTGATAAATGCAGTCTTCTCTTCATCTGCAGGGTCCATAGCTATCTGGTGATACCCCCTGCAGGCATCCAGGAAGCTCATCCTTCCATGTCTCGAAGTGGCATCAACTAGCTGATCAATCTTGGGCAGAGGGAAGCTGTCTTTGGGACAGGCTTTGTTTAAACTGGTAAAGTCTACGCAGACCCTCCATTTACCGTTTTTCTTCTTTACCACCACTGTATTGGATAGCCATGTCGGGTAGTGAACTTCTCTAATGGCCCTAGCCTCCAAAAGTCTGTCTACTTCTTTCTCTACTGCTTCGACGTGCATCAACGTCGGTCTTCTGGCTTGTTGAATTACAGGCTTGGCCGACCTGTCAACATTCAGTTTGTGGCAAGTGACCTCGGGGTCGATGCCAGGCATTTCGTAAGGTGTTCAGGCAAACACCTCAATATTAGCTCTTAAAAAAGCTTCCAACTCTTTTTCTTCTTCTTCGGCTAAGCCCGAGCCGAGAAGAAAGAATCGTTCTTCATCCCCATCCTGGACGAGGATTTTCTTCAGTGCCTCTTCGCTCTTGTCGGCTGGCACCTTGCCGACGTCTTCTAGGACTTCCATGTCCTCATCTTCAATTTTTGCTTTTTCTGGCTCTCGTATGCTGCAGGTAGACTTTATTGCTGCCATGGAGCAATTCTTCGCCTGCAGCTGATCACTCTTGACTTCCTCTATCCCATGTTCTGTTGCGAATCGCAATAGTTGATGCAATGTTGAGGGAACTGCCCCCATCGCATGTAACCATGGCCTTCCCAAGATGATGTTGTAAGGGGAGGGTGTGTCGATGACGGTGAATTCTGTCTTGATCTTCCTGGTGCCAGCCTGCACCTCCAAGTTTACTGCTCCCAGTGGCCATGTCGGCGTTTCATTGAACCCAACCATTGGGCCATTGGATTGTTCCATGTCATCCGGGTGAAGGCCGAGCTCCCTGTAACATCGGACGTACATGATGTCACAAGAGCTGCCTTGGTCAATTAGGATGCGTTTCACTTGGCACTCCCCAACCTGGAGGGATACTACCAAGGCATCGTTATGTGGATGCTGGACCATCTCTAGGTCGGCTTCAGTAAAGGTTATCATTGGTCCCTGGCATCCTTCTGGCTGATGTCTTTTCTCCCCGATTTGATAGATATGTTGTAGGTGTTTTACCTTCTGGGTGTCCCCTCTGATTTCGTTCTCGTTGACCTTTGAGTGAATCACGTTGACTACCCGAGGTCCTCCTGCCTGAGGTTGCTGTGCTGGGGGAGGCGGAGCTACTGGTGCTTGAGGCAATCTTGCTTGTTCTTCCCTTGTTCTGGCCTCGTCGACCAGATCTCTCAGATGGCCTTGCCTTACCAAGTCTTCCAAGTGTGCTTTCAGGGCTCTGCAACCCTGAGTTGTGTGCCCCTCTTCATTGTGGTAGGCACAACGCCTGCCAACGTTCCTCCCCATGAATTCCCCTGGTGCCCTTGCTGGTGTTCTGAAATAGGGCTGGTTCTGAATTTGATCTAGGACTTTGTGAATTAGAGTTCGGAACACAGTTGTCACTGCTTGGGCAGCCCTCAGTTCTGCTTCGTGTTTGTTCGACCCGTTGTTACCTCGGCCTTGCTTCGGCGAGCCGTTTCCTTTTTCTTGCTTTATCTCCTTGGCCCCCGACGTGTCTTCCTCGGCTCTGGTATACTTCTCGATTCTCGCCATGAGCTCTTCCATGCTTTTTGGCAAAGTTTTTGCCAAAGATTTCCGTAGTGGACAGTTGTCTTTTAAGCCGTTCTTGAATGACACGACCGCCACTTCTTGGTTACATTCTGGTATTCGGTTGAATACCTCATAGTATCTTTTTGCATAGGCCCTGAGGCCTTCATCCTTATCGATCTTCAGAGCCATCAATGCGTCAACCCTTAATGGCTGCAGTTTGTTTGTCACGAACCTGGCCACAAACATCTCGGCCAGGCCTTCCCAAGTCTTTACGCTTCCCTTTGGTAGTTTGTGGAACCAATCTGATGTAATCTCCCTGAAGGATGAGGGGAACACTTTACAGAGTAACGGCTCGTTCCCACTATATAATGCCATCGAGTTCAAATATAATCCGACGTGAAAGTTGGGGTCTGACTTACCATCGTATATTTGAAACCTCGGCATGCTAAATCTCTTCGGCGCTTCAAGCCTGTCCAATTCCACCGAGAATGGTGTCCTCGGCTTATCTGGGGAAGTTACCTCGGCGTAGTCATTTTGTTGCTTCCTCTTGAGGTAATCTCTTAAATCCTCTTTTGTCCTCCCAGGAGCTCGGCTATCTCCTGCCTTCAGTCTTTTTGGTGCACTACTTTCAGCTTCATGGTGAGTCCTCTTCAACCCCTCTCCATGAGTTGTGTCGAAGCACAGCGCCTGCCCCTGAACATGCCGATGTCCCTTGGGTTCTGCTTCCCTTGCATGATGTGTCCTCCGTGACTTTTCTCTTCTTGGCTCCCTTCGTCCGACCTCCCTGGAAGGTCGGTGAGAGTGTCTTTTGCTCCCGTTGTGCTGAGGGGCTATGGGGATTGTTCTTTGCCCTCCCTTCTGGGCATTGGCTACTGGAATCGGCGTGTCTTGCAGCGGGAATGGCGGCTGCATGACGTTATTTTGCATCATGAAATTGACAACCGACTGCAGGTCTGCCAATTTGTTTGCCATCTCCTTCATCTCCTTCATCTCTTCGTCCCTCCGCAGGCATCTATCCTTCCATACCTGGAGGTCATCCTCGTTGTAATAGCCACTTCGATCCGGTTTCTTTGGTGTGTCGTTAGTCTGGCCGACATCCTTCACTCCGTGATTCTGGTCACGAGTTTTTGCATTGCATTCGTCTCCTGTGGCATCCAGGTCAATAGGTCTCCCACTGCCAGCAGGAGTGTCGTCCCCAATCTTTTCCTTCTGTCCGTTGCTGGCCATCTATTCTCCTATCTTTCCCACAGACGGCGCCAAATTGTGTGAGTAATTTTCCGATCACACTGCCAACTCAGTGATCAGCTAGAGAGAACTAGCGGAATAGATGACACCTGGCTAACCTGCAACAGAAAGAGAAGATTCCGACGGTGGTTCGTCCACCTGGGGGCACTCCGATGATCAAGTCAGTATATCTCTCAAAGATAATCAAGTGCTAAATTCACTACTCAAAGCATAAATTGCGTACCTTTGACCCACGGGGGTGCCTCTCTTTTTATAGTTTACTCAATCCTAGTCCCACTAGAAGTCTGACTTCTATGGACTCCCATTTAGTGCTTACTTTGGACTCTACAAGAGATAAGGATAGATTCCCTAAGAATACTATCCTTATCCATCTCGAAGTCTTTCTTCATACTAGGACTCTTGTCCCTTATCCGCTTATCTCGGATTCCGACATCTTTGGAGAAAACCTCGGCAACACCGAGATAACCTCGGCGTCATGACCAGGACACGTGGCACCTCGGCTGACACGTCGGCGTCACCTTGCCACGTGTTGGTACTCAAGAAATATTTCCCCACACTATCAATAATCGCATTAATTTTGTAAAGACATGGTCAATTTAAACTTGTATTTAATATAAATAATGCCCTTGACTATTTATTTAATCTCAATATAGTCCCTTTCTTATTTAAATTCTTAGGTCGAGTTGGTTTGTGTACACATGCCTTTTGGAAGCTTGATCCTGGTAGATAACTTTACTATGTTTAAAATGTTAATTTTTAAAATTTTATTATTACTCTAGGTTAAGATTATTTAATTGTAAGATAGTGAGCTCAAAATTCAAAAATTACACATAAAGAGTTCAGATATTTTTAGGAATTTGAATCGGAGACTATAGGATCTCCCGAATGATATCCGGTGCGCCTGACAGTTTGCTCTCTCGTCACTACTAGAAAAGTGACTTTTTGCGTCTAATTTTTTGCGACTAACTATTTAACGGTCGCAAAAAATCAATATTTGCAACCACAAAAAAATAAATGAATTGAAATATATTTTTTTCAAAACAACATGATTTTCCTTCCTCAATTTATTATTCCTATTTCTTTTATTTATTTTATATGCCAATGCCCTAGCCCCTTTCACTCTCACGACATTCACAAACTCTCTCTCTCTCGCTCTCTTGCTCACCATAGTCGCAGCTTTAGTGGTTTGAATCTCTGTCTCTCACTTTCTTCATCATGCTCTGTTTCTCTGATCTTCAATTTCATTTTCCGACTCGAAATTCGATTTTCCAAGTTGAATTTTCTCGAGAAAGTTGCAGCCTCTACGAGATTTGATCGACGATGAAGCAGAAAATTGTTGAGTGAAATTAGGTTAATTGTTTGATCGAGCAAAGAGAAAAAAACAGAGATGAGAAGTGTGAACAACAACGCTCTAGATACGATAAGCGCTGCTGCGACTGCGATTGCTTCAGCTGGGACTCAAGCTTCGGTTCAGGTAAACAATTTGATTCGAATTTTAACTATAATTTACGTTGCTTGTTGTGGTTGATGATTTGATTATCTCAATTAGATACATGAATCTCTCGAGTTTCGATTTCTAATTCTAAGCTCTGTGTAATCTGAACATTTAGGTTCAAGATCTATTGATTATCTATGTTACGCTGATCATTTCACTTTGTTTGATGTAGTTTTTGGAAATTATATTTGTTTAATGTTTTTTATTTTTTTATTTTTTTGTTGTTGCAAGTCATCCTAATCATCTTGAAATTGAGAAGGCAAAGAAGATGCTGAGGGTAAAAACCTGAGATGTATCCTACAAAATATATATATATCACTTTGTTAATGTTTATTTTTTTTAAGTGCTTGAATGAACAAGCACTGATTATCTCTTTTGAGAATATGTGAGGTCTTTCGTTCATCCCATTTGTTGTCTATTTTGCACTTCTTATTGCATTTCCTTAATAATCATCAAATAATATATATCTTCGCTAATAAGCTTTAACAAAAGTAGTCACAAAACAAATGTTCATGTATTTCTTGTTGTGTTCAGTAATTCATGAACCACTTCTTCTCAATGGATGGTTGTTCAACACAACAAATGCGTAACATCACTTGAATAGTTTATCTTGCTCTTTACAGTGTTGGTACATGGTGTAGACGTCCCCGAACGCCCCGGGAGGATGAGTCTCGTTCTGTTCATCTTGGGCTCACTACAGTTTGCACTCAAATTGTCACGGTTCTCAATCTGAACCAAAGAGTCCAAATCCGGCAAATCGTTTTTTGAGAAAACAGATTTTTGAAAGAAGTGTCAAACATGGACTGCTTTGCCAGATACAGAGTCGCCACCTAAATATTTTATTTTGGAAAATTTAGGAAACCCTGACTCGTTGCCTAAGGCCACGTGTCCGTCATCACCAAAGTTGCCTCGGCTCGGGAACTTGGGTACGATTGGGGAAGGTCACTTCGTGAGCACCCCCGCTCGCCCGATCAAAGATCGGTCTCTACTAACCATGATATCGAGTTTTTGAAAACATTATGTGCTCTTACTGCGGTTATTAGCCTAGATTTACTACGTGACGCGCACAACACACAAGTATAGACTGAATCGCCTGAATTGGAACAACACATCTCATGTTTGTTTTTGAAAGTGATTTGCTACTCACAAGTAGGCTTAAAATGCAGATTTTGCCACCCTCAGGTGGGCTTTAGAAAAGATGGTTTTGCCACTATCTAGTGGGCTTAAAACTCAAAGTCAATGCATTACTCCAATGCAGATTTTGCTATCATGGCAGTCACTCACATGCATGCAAGGATGCTAAAGCATAACCACTTACCGAGTACTCCAAGCCAAAGAAAGAAGCTAATTAGAAATCAATGCATGATCCTAACTATACAGAAATGCGTAATGCAACGCATGCAAAATGCAACTAAGATAGGCTCGGCTATTCTAAAGATGGCATGTGAAATGCTACAACTAACAAGTATTCAACTCAGAATTGAAATACAATGCAGTTAATATGATGCGCCGAGCCCGGTGCATGCAAGACAGATGAATGAATGCAAACATGCTATCATACTGTATGCTAATTGAAACATGCCCTAATCTAACCATCATAAGGTGGTAAATAAAAGGGAGAAAGACGTGGGGTTGGAAGACATACATCACACGCACGCACACTTATTACAACATTGCCCTCGCTCGGAGGGTCCGAATAAATAATATACAGTCCCAAATAAATAATACAGTCCGAATAAGTACAAAACCCTAATTAATTAACAAATTAATCTAGGAAAGCAGTAAATTAGCATGCAAGCCTATGGACTGCCTCAGCTCTGTTCTGAATGACGAATGACGCGTGCTTGAGTTGCCTTGCGCGGAAATCCGTTGCGATGCCCCAATTAGCCTCTGTTTACAATTAAGCCCGGAATATTGCACGAAGCTCCAAAAGATTGCCAGTTTCTGATTTGTTGCAACAGAGAGCAAGAGAGGGGCATGGCAATGTATTTTCACATATGTATGCTTGCCTCGATCCTCGTGCCATCAATCACGCATCTCGATGCAAGATGGATGAGGAATCGAGTTGCACGACTCAATATGAAATGAATGCACATATAAACATAACAAGACCGAGACTCCATCATGGTTAATCGGGAGTGTCGGCGACTGGGAATTGAGACACGTTCCGTCACTCGGAGTACGAAACGTCCCTCGTTTCCCGTGCTTGGGCTAACTCCTATCCCAAGCATAATGCAATATGCATGACATGCATGAATGCAATCCTAATCATGCAACCTAGCATACGCAATGCTACGAGATGGCATACACAATGCACGATGTAGCAAGACATACACAATGCTCTAACATACGACCTAGCATACGCAATGCTATGAATTGAAATGACATACACAATGCATAATGGACCTACACCAAAATGAGTGGACCTCAGCCACACTCACATCAGTAGCCATGGTGAAAATGAGATAATCGAAATGCGTGCACACATGCACGCAAATCGAGGACCGATCCTAAGGCATAGCATGCAACTCTAACAAAGCATGGCAAGGATGAAGCATGGCATTCAAACATGTAAATTCCAGCACTGAAACATGATGCTAAAAGGTCCCGAAACATGGAAACATGGCACCCGATGCATGAGATGAGCCCCGAAACTCAAAACTAGGCACATGTATTGACTTATAGCTATACAAAGCATGCATTATTTGACTATGAAGCACAAAGACAGAGCCAAGGCAGTCCCAAAACATGAACATTTCTAGTTCAAAGCATGACCAAAAGATGCTAGCATGATGGACTAAAATAGCATGCAACTATGACTAGCAAGCATGGTTTACATGGCATGTATATGAAGCACAAGAGAACTCATCAAACTAGCCAAAATCAGTGAATGAAACATGTCAAAATATGCCCAAATAACTTCTGAAATACATCCAACATATGCAAAAATAATGGGTTCCTTTAGAGGGCCATACAAGGGGTTATTAAGCACCTACAAGATAGACACTTAGTAAGACCAAACCAACTCTGGAAATGGGTTATGGCAGTCCTAAAACCCACCAAATAGGCCCTGGAATCAGTCTCAGAAACATGCAAAGAAAGGCCTCTTTGAGGGGCCTTGAATGGGATTGCTCTACACATGCATCATAGATCTAAAATATGGCCAAGAGGGCCTCGGACAGAGCCAAGGCAGACCTCAAAACCCTCAGAATAAAGCCTGAAAAGTGACTTCAATGCATGCAAAATAGGGTCTCTTTGGAAGGCCAAACATGCTAGTAAAGAGAATGAGGGGTGAGAGGGTCACCCCTCTATGATTTCAAAGCTCAAATCCTCATCAAAGCCACTAAAAATCCACTGGATTTCAGTGGCTAAGAGGCCAAAACAAGACCAATGCAAATGCTCAAATGTATGGCTCAAAGCATGAGGACATAAAGCATGCAAGGAAGGAGATGACTCCAAACAGAAAAGTGACCTCAAACAAACTTAAAGAGGAGGTCAAAACAAGACGTTTTTAATTTTATATCAAGCCTCAAAAATATTCACAAATAGGGCTAAAACATGATGCAAAAATAGCCCTAAAAGAGAGATAAAGGACAAGGGGCAGAAGATGATCTCAAACAGCAAAGAGCCCTTCAACAAAGTTGAAGAGGGTCTCAAAATAAGATACTTCACAGTTTAGGTCGAAGCCCAAAAATGTAAGCAAAAGGGGCTAAGAGATGAAGCAAAATAAGGCTAGCAAAGGGGAAAAGAGGACTTACCCTTGTAGCACAGCAATGCAGCAGCTTTTGGTCCAAGAAAATGAGCTCCTAACCTCTGAAAATCAGCCTCAATGTGTTGTAATGGAGGGTGGAGGTGGTAGGCTATGAGTTGGTGTGTGAATGGTGCAAGAACAAGGGTGTTTTGAAGCTTTTGATGAGAGAGATATAGAGGGTGTATATATAAATCCCAGCTGGTTTTTCTAACCCTTAGAAATGAAGCTCAAGTGTTGGCTTTATAGAGGAGAGAAGCCAAAAGAAAAGGGGGGGAAAAACCAATTCAAATGTCCCTCCAAAAGGACAGACCCTCGGATAGAGGGTCTGGTGCAAAACAGCTGGCACAGCTGGAATGCACCAGAAGGGACAAAAATGGCCGGCCAGGTGCAAAAGGGCCAAGTGGCCGGCCGGCCACCTCCCCTGGTCGGCCGACCAGGGGTCAAAGGGGTCAACAAGAATTGCTGGTCGGCCACCCCAAAAAGGTGGTCTCCCAGATGAGTGCAACACAACTATAGGGTCAAAACCCAGAAAATGTGAACCAGAAGAGAGAAAAACCAGCTTTTTAGAGGGGTTCAAAAGGGTCAAGAACAATTGTTGGTCGGCCTACCCATATTAGTGGCCTCCCAGGTGGGTACAACACAATGATGTGGTGGAAGATCAGAAAAAGTGGCCCGGGAGTGGAAAAAACCAGCTTCTTAGTGAAGAAAACGGGCGATGAAGAGCGATGAAAAAATAAAACTGGTTTTTCAGAAAAATTGCTGGTCTCCCACCCTCCTACAACCTTTCTAATAATGAAAATAAGGTCCCTGCCAAAAATGGACCAAGACGGATGCAAAACGAAGGTTCGGGGGCCGAAACACGCAGTTCGGGGCCCCGAAAACAGGCTGTTAGGCACCGGAAGTGGCGTTCGACCACGGAGTTAGTCTTTCGGGCCACAGTGTCCCTCAAAAGTGAGGAAACAAGGTGTGTGACAAAAATCGGAGCAAACGGAGATAGTTAAGCGGTCCCAAACCGAGGCACACGGCCGACGGTTCCGAAAACCGGAGACCGGGCTCCAAACGAGAAAAATGGCCTACGACTATGAAACGTAGCCTACGGCCACCGAGAAATGATCTACGAGACCTCTCCCTCCCTTCAGGAAGAGAAAACAAAGAAAATAAGGCCTGGTTCGCAAACCGAGGCAAAGGACAAAAGAGTCCGGAAGTCCGGAGGCAAGGCTCGCAGCCGTGACTCCGCGACCTCAGAACGAGCACAATATACAACATCACCAAGCGCTCAATAGGTAACGTCTAAGTCTTAAGGTCGGTCAAAAATGGGGTGTCTACAGTTGCCCCTCTTTGACAGAACTCAGAAGTCATAAGTGACGGGAGTGAGTGTCAAAGCCCAGAGACGACCCATTTTTAACAAGGCCGAAGACTTGGACAAACAAACAAAATATAGATAAATGGTTGTGCCCACAGGCTGCCTATGTATCCCTTTGCAAGGAATCAAACCAGCGTAGTTCAAGGGCAAGATGCAAAATGATATGCAGAAAGATTTTGATAATTGGACTTATACGCTACGGGAAGCCGGTCTGATAATTGGACTTATACGCTACACGAAGCCAGTTTGAAAGTTGGACTTATACACTAAGCGAAGCCGGTTTGAAAATTGGACTTACATGCTATGCGAAGCCGGTTTGATAATTGGACTTATACGTTACGCGAAGCCGGTTCGAAAATTGAGGATTCATGCAATGCACTGTAATGTAATAACTAAAATGCAATGTAATAGCTAGGAAATGAAGGTACTTTACAGGGGCACTTGGCAATGACATACCTCATGCTGCTGGGGATCTCTCGCTTCTTCTTGATTGAACCACAGGTACTACTTTTCTCCCTGACTATGGTCGCAGCTTTCCCTATTCTCCAACAGGGTGACAGACTAGGTTGGTTCAGTATCCAGAATTGAGGCGGATACACATGCTATCTCAATCTATGGGGCTGCCATACAGATTTCAAGCCGAGGATATACCCCTGGGTATTTAAACTAGACTTTAGTCTCGGAAATCCCAAACCTTTGTGTTCTAGGCATGAGCCATTCGAACTCTAGTTTCCACCGTCTCAGTTGGTCTCCTAGGAACTCACCGCAAACATAGGCAGGTGGCTATACCGGACCACCGGAAGTCGTTCGGGCATGACAAACACCAAAGGAATTGCACCTTTAGAGGATTTAAGGTCTCCTAGACCGGAGAGTGCACAAGATAGTGCGATGAAATGCAAGTAAAATGCAAGTACGATGCGCAAAACAGCGCGAATGATGATGCAGGATTTAAGGTCTCCTTAGACCAGAGGATTTAAGGTTTCCTAGACCAGACAATAAAATAGAAACTATGCAATGGATGTAATAGATGTGATGCAATAGATAATAGATGCGATGCAACAGAGAGTACAATAGATGCAAAATGGTGACATACGCCAACCACGCTGGACTCGTGAGTGGAGGAAGAACAAAGAAAATCAATCAGGAGCGCGTTCCACGCAACCTAAGATAAATTCCAAACACACTAAAATCATGTGAGGAAGGGGACACTCAAACCACGCTGAAATCGTGAGATGAGGTCCAAAAACAACCCGCCCAGCGCGTCTACAACGCCACCTGAGATAAGATCCAAACACGCTGAAATCGTGTGAGGAAAAGAACACTCTAATCACGCAGAAATCGTGAGAAGAGGTCCAAAAACAACCGCTCAAGTGCGCACACAACGCAACCGGAGATAAGATCCAAACACGCTGAAATCGTGTGCGGAACGGGACACTCAAATCACGTTGAAATCGTGAGAGGAGGTCCAAAAACAACCCGCGCAGCGCGCCTACAACGCAACCTGAGATAAGATCCAAACACGCTGAAATCGTGTGAGGAAATGAACACTCTAACCACGCTGAAATCGTGAGAAGAGGTCCGAAAACAACCGCTCAAGTGCGTGCACAATGCAACCTGAGAAAGGATCCAAACACGCTGAAATCGTGTGAGGAAAAGGACACTCACACCACGCTGAAATCGTGAGAAGAGGTCCTAAAACAACCTGCCCAGCGCGTCTACAACGCAACCTGGGATAAAATCCAAACACGCTGAAATCGTGTGAGGAAAAGAACACTCTAACCACGCTGAAATCGTGAGAAGAGGTCCGAAAACAACCGCTCAAGTGCGCGCACAACGCAACCTGAGAAAGGATCCAAACACGCTGAAATCGTGTGAGGAAAAGGACACTCAAACCACGCTGAAATTGTGAGAAGAGGTCCTAAAACAACCCGCCCAGCGCGTCTACAACGCAACCTGGGATAAATTCCAAACACGCTGAAATCGTGTGAGGAAAAGAACACTCTAACCACGCTAAAATCGTGAGAAGAGGTCCGAAAACAACCTCTCAAGTGCGCTCACAACGCAACCTGAGAAAGTCCCGGAGGACAACGATCCCAAACGTTGCTCAGCGTAAAAGGATAAATGGTAGAAGATAACACAAGATGCAAATAAATGCAAGTAAGGTGTGCATGAGATACCAGTGGAAGAATGCATAACAATGTGGGTGGAAGGGTGCATAACTTTGAAGCAGGCTTGATCTTGCGCTTGAGGTAGAGGCACACTCATACTTCGGAGCATTGACAAGGCTTGAAAAGGTACATCCGGAATACAATCACGGAATTTTCTGAAGGTGAAACACACTCAGTTGCTTCCATTTTTCCTCTTTTCTTTTGCTTTGCAGTTCGGAACCCATGTAGCTTCAGATAGGTCCTGGTTTTACTGTTCTCACGTGACCTGGGTTGAACCCTGCGGTTTTTGAAAGAACAAAATCTTGTTTTGCACAAACGCGGAGAACGGCACGACACTCTGAGCACAAAACGATTTTTTTTTGAAAGTGAGAAATGAATTCTTAACCGGGTATTGAGCCTACAACTGACTACAGCCAAAACGACTCAACAACGAAAAACAAAGGTAGAACAACCTAAACATGACTCAACAAAGGAAAAACAACCTAAACACATTTATTGACGCTCAAACGACTCAAAACAAGAATCGAGACAAACAAAACACGCAGACACAACACTCAACTGCGTTACAAAGGCAAGATACGTCTTGGTGCACGAGGAGCCAGTTTCTCCGGGTATTGTTTCCCACCCTTTCTTATTTGTGGTTCTCACATCACTTCGCCCTCAGGCTCTGTTTTTCTCTCAAAAACCCTTTTCTCACTTTTTCTCTCATCGCACATCTCTCTATTCTTTAATCTCTCATTTTTTTTTATCCCTTCCTTGGGTGGTTGATGGATAAACAGAAAGTTGTGGGTCTTACCCCTAGCATTCCGCTAGATTCTTCTTCTTGTTCACAACAGTGAGTTTCTTCCACAGAGGGGCCGCGCTACAATTGGGTGTGTAGCAAATCTGCAGCTGACATCGGTCGACGATGCTCTACTGGGGAGTTTGGACGTGATCAGATCTGTCCAGATGAGGGAGTGGAATATCTGGCCCCATTCCAGTTCGTGCTTCGCACTTGGCTTGATAGCTCATTGCTTGGAGGATGTGAGAGCTTTCTGCCCTTTTGCTGTTAGCTTCAGTTGTGCCCTCTTCTGGCAGGTAGAGTATCTTTCTTGGCAAGTATGTTGACAATGGGGAAAGATAGGAAGCCTGACTTAACTGTGCCCCTAGTTCATCGTTTTGACCATTTTTTTTTGGTTTTCTACTAAAACAATTTTAACCAAAATGAGAGTTAGATTAACGTGCTTGTTCGATTTTCTGATTCAAAATCATGCAAGTTAGGTTATGAGCACTGAAAATTTTCCTTTTTGGGGTCCAAGAAAAAGGTCCAGTTTTGGAAAAAAATGGAATAGTTTTTGAGAGAAAATCAGTCAACCTCAGTAAAAATTCTCAAAAACTGTTTTTGCAATCGGCCACTGCTCAACGAGCATAGAACCCACTCTCGAGATGCACAACCTCAGATCTGAAGGAAAATTGCCCCTTGCTTGAAGAGAGCTACATGGCAATGGAAAGTTGCCCCTTGTTTGAACGGCACCACGGCGCATTGAATGGCAACGGAAAGTTGCCCCTTGTTTGGATGGCACCGCAGCGCATTGTAGTCAGTCCTCAAAGTGACAAATACAACCAAATTCTCGGATACAGAGAAGGAGAAGATGATCAAAACCATTACGTGGGCACAATCAAATTGAAGTGTTTTACGGCTGGACTTCAGGATAAAGTTGCCTACGTATCCCAAAGATGGGAATCAAGCCTTACGTAGTTCGGGGTTAAGGTACACTCAGGTATTAACCTCTCCTTTTACGCTCTAACTTTTGCCAAGGCCGCCCTTCCGGTTCTTCAACCTTGTGAGCTATGTTCTTCTTTTCTTTTCAATTCTTTTTTTTTATTTTTTCTCTTTTTTTTTTTATCTCTTCCTTTCATTTTCTTCATTTTTCTTCTTTTCTTCTTCTCATTTTTTTTGCATTTTTCTTTGTTTTGTTCTTTTTCTTCTTTTTTCTTGCTCTAACTTTTGCCTGGGTCGCCCTTCCGAGTTTTCGGCCCAGCGAGCCTCTCAAGGGTAAAAGTGTAGCTTTGTCCATGTCAAATGGTTTTGAGATCCTGAAGTCATCTGAATCCAAGAGAATGGCTGCCGTTCGCTGACGATGCAGGAGCCCATCCAATGGGGGTTGAATTTGCCCCTAGTGTTGTGGATAGGAACTCAGTTGTCCTTCAACAGTATTTTCTTCTTTCCTCCCTTCTGGGCTTTGGCATTCTTGCTGATCTTCATTGATTTGCGGAACGATCCATCTTCCGCTCTTCAAGCACAATCGGACATTTTTCTGCCTCTAGGTCGAGGGCTGCTTCGAATCTGGCCACACAGGCCTCACATTGCGGTTGACCGTTGAACATTCTGAGTTAAGGCTCAAGGTCGAAAAGCGAAGGGGAGGTCGAGTCTCAAGGCTGAGAGCGATCCTAAGCTGCACAATCTCAAGAGCGATTCCACACAGGTCTTCGTAGGATTGTGCAAAACATTTTTTGAAGTCTTTTAAGAAAGCGACTAATCGCTCGCGCGGAAAACAATGTAGAACCAATCTGGATCAAGCCAGGATCCTTCTCAGTACTCACATTAACAAACATGATTTCATTCATTAAGGGCTTAGCATGTCTCTCTTCCTCTCAGTTGATCAAATTTTGCAAAACCCGAGGAATTCTTCCCTTTTTGTTTTCACGGCAGTGTTCAAAAAGTTTTGAAAAACTTAGGTCAATGCAATAATTTCAGGGCACAAGAGAGCAGGTGGAATGCACTATTGTTTCATTTAAATCCTGGCACAACTAGCACACGACAGAAGCAAACACAAGAGTGCAAAAATTACTGTTGTTTCATTCAGATCTGTTGGCACAACTGGCTCCTCGGCAGAAACAGACTCACAAGAAAACGAAAAGACGAACACAAAACAAGCAAGTGATGTGCGAGGTAACACCCCCAAAATCACCAGACTCCAACAAAACAGGACTGACTCGGTACAACAATACAGACCCAACTGACTCAGTAAGAAAAGACTGACTCTATACAAAACAACAAGACTGACTCAATACCCAAGTCAGAAAGCACAAAAACTAGTGTTTGCATATTGCTCAGAGCAGTGCGTGCCATTCCCACGTCTGGAGTTAATTGAGTGCCCCCCGCAGGTGGTTCATCCCCCGATCACATGGTCACATTATCTCCCAAGTTCATCGATCCAGTGCCGATAGACTTTGCCAAGCTTGGCGCGGCAATGACCCTGTTGTCAATCAAATCTTGCACTTCGTGGCGAAGAGGAAAGCAATTGTCGGTGCCATGACCGTTTTGTTGATGGAAGGCACAGTACTGGGCAACATCATGCGTAGCCGGAAGAGGATTCGGGAGAGGCCGAGGCTCAAGGGGTTTGAGATGGCCTTGTCCAACAAGGATTTGGAGAGCTTTGGACAAAGGCATATAGAGGGCATGGAAGACCCTCTGACCTCGGGGTTGGTACTTCAAAGTTTCTGGATTTTTGCTGGACGCACCAGCAAAGGGATTGGCAGGTGCTGGCCTGGTTTGCCGATCTCTTCCGAGTGTAGGATTAGAGCTCAAAAGATCGTTTCTGGTACGACGACCCTTCTCCCGGTTTTCCCCTTGCTTCGAACTGCTCTCATTCTGAGTGACGAAAGTATCCTCCACAATCTTTGTAACAACTGCGAGCACTTGCTGTTTGTTTAGCCCTCCCGCTTTCAAAGCCTTCACAGCCCACAGAAGGTGTTCATGGGGATCAATGCCTGCCCCTACCTTGTTCTTACCATTGGCCTCCACTTTGCCAAGTGATTGGCCTTCTTCCAATACAACCTGTCCCAAGATTGGGAAGCCTTTTATTGTGAAACTCCTAGCATGTGATGTGGCCGATGATGGAGCCAATGTCCCGGAGGCCAGATCTGCCACCGTTCTCTGAAGATCTTCGATCATTCTCTTCAGCTCAGAAGTAGTGGGCTCATGGGTTTGAGATGATTGGGGTCCAGGTGCATCCATCATGCATAAGTCCATGCTTTCTGGAATGAACACCTCAGGCTTGGGTAGATAGGCCGGGGTGATGTATATGCTGGGGTCATAGGTGGACGGCAATATATGGATGAGGTTGAGACGTAGAGGTGACGGGTCAGTACTAACCTGAGGTCCTTTTGGTGGAGCTAGGGTCTCTTCGTCAATAAGATCCTGAATCTTATGACGGAGGCGGATGCAATGGTTCGTATCATGACTATGCTGTTGATGGTAAGCACAGTATTTAGCTGGGTCATATCTTCGTGGAAGAGGGTTTGGAAGGGGTTGAGGTTCTAGAAGTTCTAGGTGCCCTTCTTCTCGCAGCTTTTTCAAAGCTTGAGAGAGACTCATGTAAAGAGGATGGAATTTTCGGGCTCGGGGCCGAGTTGAAGTGACTGGTTCTTGGCCATTGAGGGAAGTTGTGATAGTGTCTACTTCTGAGCATTTCGCAGCTGTGCTACCATCAGTAGTAGCATTAGAACTGCGAGCAACATTCCTCTTCAAAGGCTTATTACCTTCTGCAAAGATCCCTTGTCTGATGGCATCATCGATTTGAACCCCCATTTCATGAAGGGCTGGAAAGGTAAATAGAGGTAGAACGACCATCTTTTGTAGCAACTTGCCATGCAGATTCCGAACAATCATCCTGATCTGATCTTTGTCGAAAGGTTTTGTAGTCATCATTGAGGCCTTTGCTCTCCATCTCGACACGAACTTTGAGAAACCCTCATTTGGCTCTTGGCGGATGACTTCAAGATCACGAGTTGTGACCTCAATCTATGTGTTGTAGGAGTATTGAGCAATAAAGGCCTCAGCCAGCTCTTCCCAGTTCTGTTTCACAGAGTTCTCCAATTTTGCATACCAGATTGCGGCTATCCCAGACAGGGTTCGGCCGAATAGTGACAATTTATGGGCTGTGGTCAAATCCATTGGCCTCAAGATATCAGAAAACAGTTGGAGGTGCACCATTGGGTCTTCAGAGCCATCGAATCGATCGATATGTGGCATCTTGAACCGATCCGGTAATGTCACCACTGAGTCGGTATAACCATCCTCTATATCAGGAATAGAGTGGGGCCCCTGAGACTTTTTGAACAATTTCTCAAGCTTGCTCACTTTCAATGCTGTGGGGTCCGTCTTGAACTCAAAGGGGGAGTCTGGTAGGTTGGTGGGTGTTTTAGATAGCTGGGGTAGAACCGGGGGCGGAGCTGGCCCGCCTGGAATGTCCGTATCATCCTGGACGTGGGTTGCCTCCCCGAGTATGGGAACTCTTGGTAGGGGAGGAGCCTGGTGTGAAGTAGATACTCCAGTTTGCTGCTCTAACCTGGCAATTGTCTCTGCCTGTTGGACTATGACCACGGCCTGTTGCTTGGCAAATTCCGCTTGACGGACAGCGTCCTCCTGCATGAGCTTCATACTCTCTTGAAGCTGACGCATCATTTCTTCCATCCCTGCCATACTACCCTGACCTAGCTGAATAACAAGTGTAACTCCCTGAGGTATCTCAACCCAACTGCACACAGGTGAGATGGATAATGACTGCTAATCCAAAGATTGTTAAACTGATGATCTGTGCTTGACTGGCCTTTTTACCCGGCCTCTGGCGAAGGAACACTGATTTGCCCTTGAACTGAATTTCCGACTTGACAAAGTCTATCAACACGAATCCAATGTACTTAGGGGATATTGGAGCCTTCTGAAGCTATGGTTCCCAGACTACCTAGCAAAAGAGAAAACATGCAGCAGCTCAGCCTGATTTCACCTGAACAGATATGAGCATAGTTGAATGAGTGTGCTCTCCACTGAATTCTGCCCAAAATTCTGCCAGTAAACTGATACCTTTAGGTAAAACTGATTCTTCCAAATACTGATGCCCGCAGTCCTGATACCCAGACTTGCAAACTGACACATACAACCTGTAGAGACACACTCTGACAGCACGTATCAAGCAAGTAAGAGCCAAAACACCCCTATGGAGGGGTAGGGTTTCCCTGTCCTATTTTGTTAGGAGCTAGGGTTTCACTACGCACACAACGGTTTCAAACAACCTACAATCGGGTAAGCAACCTGTCCTAGTTTGGAATGGTCACTATGGATCCGAATATGCACCAGGTCGAATGGTCGAAAAGGGTGCCCCGGAAAAACCGGGGTTTGTGTTCCCATATTGGTAGAGTCCATAACCGGTCAGCCTTATGGCATGCTTTGATAAAGCAAGCTTCCGGCAAACCGTTCAGGTATAGCAGATGGCAAACACGGTGTCCTAGGCGCACCAATGCAAATGCAATGTAAAGAAACACGTAAGTGTAGTCAAAACAAGATATCATGAGTTCGAGTCAAGTTCTCTAAATCCCCAACAGAGTCACCAGAAACTGTAGACATCCCCGAATGCCCCGGGAGGATGAGTCCCGTTCTGTTCATCTTGGGCTCACTACAATTCGGACTCAAATTGTCACGGTTCTCAACCTGAACCAAAGAGTCCAAATCCGGCAAATCGTTTTGAGAAAACAGATTTTTGAAAGAAGTGCCAAACATGGACTGCTTTGCCAGATACAGAGTCGCCACCTAAATATTTTATTTTGAGAAATTTAGGAAACCCTGACTCGTGCCTAAGGCCACGTGTCCGTCATCACCAAAGTTGCCTCGGCTCGAGAACTTGGGTATGACTTCGTGAGCACCCCCGCTCACCCGATCAAAGATCAGCCTCTACTAACCATGATATCTAGTTTTGAAAACATTATGCGTTCTTATTCCGGTTATTAGCCTAGATTTACTATGTGATGCGTACAGCATACAAGTATAGACTGGGTCGCCTGAATTGGAACAAAACATTTCCTGTTTATTTTTGAAAGTTGTTTGCTACTCGCAAGTAGGCTTAAAATGCAGATTTTGCCACCCTCAGGTGGGCTTTAGAAAAGATGGTTTTGCCACTATCTAGTGGGCTTAAAACTCATAGTGAATGAATTGTTCCAATCCAAATAACCCAACCTTCACCCACAGGCATTCAGGCAGTTATATCATATAAGCACATAGCCTCATGGTAAGCATGCTATCATGGCAGTCACTCACACGCATGCAAGGATGCTAAAGCATAACCACTTACCGAGTACTCCAAGCCAAAGAAAGAAGCTAATTAGAAATCAATGCATGATCCTAATTATACAGAAATGCCTAATGCAACACATGCAAAATGCAACTATAGCAGGCTCGGCTATTCTAAAGATGGCATGTGAAATGCTACAACTAACAAGTATTCAACTCGGAATTGAAATACAATGCAGTTAATATGATGCACCTAGCCCGGTGCATGCAAGACAGATGAATGAATGCAAACATGCTATCATACTGTATGCTAATTGAAACATGCCCTAATCTAACCATCATAAGCTGGTAAATAAAAGAGAGAAAGACATGGGGTAGGAAGACATACATCACACGCACGCACACTTATTACAACATTGCCCTCGCTCGGAGGGTCCGAATAAATAATATACAGTCCCAAATAAATAATACAGTCTGAATAAGTACAAAATCCTAATTAATTAACAAATTAATCTAGAAAAGCAGTAAATTAGCATGCAAGCCTATGGACTGCCTCAGCTCTGTTCCGAATGATGAATGACGCGTGCTTGAGTTGCCTTGTGTGGAAATCCGTTGCGATGCCCCAATTAGCCTCTGTTTACAATTAAGCCCGGAATATTGCATGAAGCTCCAAAAGACTGCCGATTTCCGATTTGCTGCAACAGAGAGCAAGAAATGGGCATGGCAAAGTATTTTCACATATGTATGCACACCTCGATCCTCGTGCCACCAATCACGCATCTCGATGCATGATGGCCGAAGAGTCGAATTGCACGACTCAATATGAAATGAATGCACATATAAACACAACAAGACCGAGACTCCATCATGGTTAATCCGGAGTGTCGGCGACCAGGAATCGAGACACGTTCGGTCACTCAGAGTACGAAACGTCCCTCGTTTCCCGTGCTCAGGCTAACTCCTATCCCAAACACAATGCAATATGCATGACATGCATGAATGCAATTCTAACATGCAACCTGGCATACACAATGCTATGAAATGGCATACACAATGCTCGATGTAACATGGCATACATAATGCTCTAACATACAACCTAGCATACGCAATGCTATGAATTGAAATGGCATACACAATGCATAATGGACTTACACCAACA
This sequence comes from Camellia granthamiana, assembly GCA_036172215.1. Lineage (NCBI taxonomy): Eukaryota > Viridiplantae > Streptophyta > Magnoliopsida > Ericales > Theaceae > Camellia > Camellia granthamiana. Next base: position 75,139,531 of record CM069913.1, on the reverse strand, counting down.
TGAGTGGACCTCAGCCACACTCACATAAGTAGCCATAAGATGAAAATGAGATAACCGAAATGCGTGCACACATGCACGCAAACCGAGGACCGATCCTAAGGCATAGCATGCAACTCTAATAAGGCATGGCAAGGATGAAGCATGGCATTCAAACATGTAAATTCCAGCACTGAAACATGATGTTAAAAGGTCCCGAAACATGGAAACATGGCACCCGATGCATGAGATGAGCCCCGAAACTCAAAACTAGGCACATGTATTGACTTATAGCTATACAAAGCATGCATTATTTGACTATGAAGCACAAAGACATAGCCAAGGCAGTCCCAAAACATGAACATTTCTAGTTCAAAGCATGACCAAAAGATGCTAGCATGATGGACTAAAATAGCATGCAACTATGACTAGCAAGCATGGTTTACATGGCATGTATATGAAGCACAAGAGAACTCATCAAACCAGCCAAAATCAGTGAATGAAACATGTCAAAATATGCCCAAATAACTTCTGAAATACAGCCAACATATGCAAAAATAATGGGTTCCTTTAGAGGGCCATACAAGGGGTTATTAGGCACCTACAAGATAGATACTTAGCAAGACCAAACCAACTCTGGAAATGGGTTATGATAGTCCTAAAACCCACCAAATAGGCCCTGGAATCAGTCTTGGAAACATGCAAAGAAAGGCCTCTTTGAGGGGCCTTGAACGGGATTGCTCTACACATGCATCATAGACCTAAAATATGGCCAAGAGGGCTTCGGACAGAGCCAAGGCAGACCTCAAAACCCTCAGAATAAAGCCTGAAAGCTGACTTCAATGCATGCAAAATAGGATCTCTTTGGAAGGCCAAACATGCTAGTAAAGAGAATGAGGGGTGAGAGGGTCACCCCTCTATGATTTCAAAGCTCAAATCCTCATCAAAGCCACTGAAAATCCACTAGATTTCAGTGGCTAAGAGGTCAAAACAAGACCAATGCAAATGCTCAAATGTATGGCTCAAAGCATGAGGACATAAAGCATGCAAGGAAGGAGATGACTCCAAACAAAAAAGTGACCTCAAACAAACTTAAAGAGGAGGTCAAAACAAGATGTTTTTAATTTTATATCAAGCCTCAAAAATATTCACAAATAGGGCTAAAACATGATGCAAAAATAGCCCTAAAAGAGTGATAAAGGACAAGGGGCAGAAGATGGTCTCAAACAGTAAAGAGCCCTTCAACAAAGTTGAAGAGGGGCTCAAAATAAGATACTTTACAGTTTAGGTCGAAACCCAGAAATGTAAGTAAAAGGGGCTAAGAGATGAAGCAAAATAAGGCTAGAAAAGGGGAAAAAATGACTTACCCCTGTAGCACAGCAATGCAGCAGCTTTTGGTCCAAGAAAATGAGCTCCTAACCTCTGAAAATCAGCATCAAGGTGTTGGAATGGAGGATGGAGGTGGTAGGCTATGAGTTGGTGTGTAAATGGCGCAAGAACAAGGGTGTTTTGAGGCTTGGATGAGAGAGATATGGAGGATTGTATGCAAATGCTCCAGCTGGTTTTTCTAACCCTTAGAAAGGAAGCTCAAGTGTTGGCTTTATAGAGGAGAGAAGCCAAAAGAAAAGGGGGGGAAAAACCAATTCGAATGTCCCTCCAAAAGGATAGACCCTCGAACAGAGGGTCTGGTGCAAAACAGCTGGCACAGCTGGAATGCACCAGAAGGGACAAAAATGGCCGGCCAAGTGCAAAAAGGCCAAGCGGCCAGCCGGCCACCTCCCCTGGTCGGCCGACCAGAGGTCAAAGGGGTCAACAAGAATTGCTAGTCAGTCACCCCAAAAAGGTGGCCTCCCAGATGAGTGCAACACACCTATAGGGTCAAAACCTAGAAAATGTGAACCAGGAGAGAGAAAAACCAGCTTTTTAGAGGGGTTCAAAAGGGTCAAGAACAATTTCTGGTTGGCCTACCCATATTGGTTGCCTCCCAGGTGTGTACAACACAATGATGTGGTGGAAGATCAGAAAAAGTGGCCCGGGAGTGGGAAAAACTAGCTTCCTAGTGAAGAAAACAGGCGATGAAGAGCGATGAAGAAATAAAACTGGTTTTTCAGAAAAATTGCTGGTCTCCCACCCTTCTACAACCTTTCTAATAATGAAAATAAGGTCCCTGCCGAAAATGGACCAAGACGGATGTAAAACGAAGGTTCGGGGGCCGAAACACGCAGTTTGGGGCCCCGAAAACAGGCTGTTAGGCACCGGAAGTGGCGTTCGACCACAGAGTTGGTCTTTCGGGCCACAGGAAACAAGGTGTGTGCCAAAAATCGGAGCAAATAGAGGTAGTTAAGCGGTCTTGAACCGAGGCACACGGCCGACGGTTCCGAAAACCGGAGACCGGGCTCCAAACGTGAAAAATGTTCTACGACCATGAAACATAGCCTACGGCCACCGAGAGATGATCTACGAGACCTCTCCCTCCCTTCAGAAAGAGAAAACAAAGAAAACAGGGCCTGGTTCGCAAATCGAAGCAAAGCACAAAAGAGTCCGGAAGTCCGGAGGCAAGGCTCGCAGCCGTGACTCCGCGACCTCAGAACGAGCAAAATATACAACATCACCAAGTGCTCAATCGGTGACGTCTGAGTCTTAAGGTTGGTCAAAAATGGGGTGTCTACACATGGCACTTTATTAACTACCAGGTTAGTGCATTTGCTACAGCCTCAAAATAAAATGTTGTGCATATTGCTTATAAGTAAATTGTGTTTGTCCTATTTTTCGCTTTCCTCTTGGATTTTTTTTTTTATATTTTTTATTTTTGGGAAATTGTTGTTTGCTTGATTTAGGATAATGCCATCTGTTTTTATAGTGTCATTTTTAACAAGAATAGCTTTGTTTTGTGTAGATTCGTATGTTGGATTTAGTGCTTAAGGCATCACCCAAAGATTCTAAGGAGCCTCAATCCACTCGCATCCTTCTGTACAAGTTATTCTATGATCAAACTGATCAAGGAATGACTCAGCTCCTTTTGAACCAGATCAAATCATTTGATACTCATAAACAAGCCAAAAGGTTTTGTTCTTGCACTTCAGCACCTTAAAATGTTTATTCTCAATTTGTGATTATGAATTTTGTGTCAAGTAAGTTACTTGCACCTATGGAACTTCATATAATAGAACTTGTGGCTTTGCTTTGGAGGTAATTTATATTGTTGTTATCTCTTTTGAAGTTGATAATGTTAATGTTGGCCAAAATTAAAAGTTCTCTGTTTTTATCTTTGTTGATCCTTGAACATGTGTGCTGGATATAGCTTACACTACAACAAAAAACATTTTTGGCAACGCTTTTTAGCAACCAAACAAAAATTTAGTTGCCAAAGATACATCATTGGCGACCGAATGGTTGTGGTCACTAAAAACTAAACATTTGGTGACGAATTTAAAATTTTGGTTACTATTGAGTTTGGTGCCAAGTGATTTTTTTGCGCGGGAGAGCTAAAAACAATTTGATGACCAAATTAATTTTTAGCGACGGAAATTTTTGTCGCCAATTATATGTCTTTGGTGACAAGCATGACTTGGTCACCGAAAATTTGAATAATATTTATGGCAACCAAATTTATTTGGTTGCCAATAATTTATTTGCCTTTACCCTAATTTTTTATTGCCAAAAGTAATTGACTGAGTGACCATCACTTTTGTCCTCACTTTCTCACTCCATCTGAAATGGCACACACAAGTCTCACTCCATCTGAAACGGCACACACAGGTCGATCCAGGTAATGTCTTCTTCTTCTTCTTCTTTTTCTTCTTCTTTTCTTCTTCTTCTCTCTCTCTCTCCCTCTCCCTCTCCCTCTTGCTCTGCTGCATCGCTGAATCTGAAAGGCACCAAAGCGCTGTTGACAGCAGCGCTGCACGACGGCAGATCGTACCCTCTTTTTGGGTCGATCCCCTCTTCTCTTCTCTATCTCTGATATGTTAAATGTAGTCCCTCTCCCTCTTGCTTTCTCGAGCCGTCGGATGCCAATAGCACAACAGCGCTGGGCAACAGCAGCAGCAGCAGCGCTGGGTGGCAGATCGATGTCCTCTTCTTTGGGTCGATGCCCTCTTCTCTTCTCTGGGCCAAATGATATTCTGAATGTATTTTCTTAAACCAATTTTTTAAGTTACAGAGGTGAAATAAACTAATTTTTATTTTATTTTTGATATGTATGATATTTGTTGTGTGACCTAGATGAACTATATATCTGGCGTGTCTTCAGGGATTGGGCTGAAATCTAACCCACTGCTGTATAATAAATTGTTCTTTGAAATTAATTTGTATTTATTTATTTGATATTTGCAAGTTTTTTTTTTTTCTTTTTTGTTCAACTACCACAGATTGCCCATTTGATATTATGACTAACAAGTAATACGCCATTGTTTTCAAACAGGGCATGATTCAAGATTACCTTCATTCTGTTTTATGTTGTAAATAGTTGATCTGTTAATGTAGATTACCTCCTCCCTCTTAAGAAATCCAAATATGCAAGAGATAGTTAATGCACCATGAGGAAAAAAAAATGAAAAATATATCTTATATCTGAGATCAAAATAATTTCACAATTCAAACACAAAAAGATTTATCTTTTAGCTTTTTAATATCAAGGAGTGGGAAAAAAACAGTGAATGTCATATAATAATAAATAAATAAATCAAATAAAGAAATCTCCAGGTGTTGTGTTAAATGGGGAAAAATTAAAATGAATAGAGAGAAAGTGATTGATTTAGGTCTTAAACAAGGGTTGCCAAGAAGCACTTTGTTTTGGTTATAGAACACATAAGAAATTTAGCATAGAAATAGAATTATAACTGATTGATCTCTTTTTTAATTTTGTGAAAATGACGTCACTTCATGCATTATGCAAATAGAACTGAATTGCAGTGAATTGTATTAAATTAAATCACAGTGAATTGCAATTGAAATATACAATTAACTCAATTTAAGATTCAACAACACGAATCGAATCATTTTGGTTGAAACTCGTGTCGAATCGTATGAATCAAATCGGTAATCATAAGATTCTAATGACCATGCTTTTTACTACAATTACTACTTTTTTGACTTGTTATTACTACTGTTACTACTGCTAACTACAATTCCTATTGCGAATATTGTTAGTGAAATTGAATGATTCATGGATGCTGCTGCCATTCTTCTTGTGATTTTTGTTAATACATTGATTTTCATTCAATATATATATATGTATTCGAGAACTGCTTTTATTGATTGTAGTTTGTTAGAAAATATACATTATTTTATTTTATTTTTTTGTTTTTTGCCATGTGACAAAATATTTATGTTCTCTCATATATAACAATTGGATAAATAAATTCAAGAGAAATAAAATTTATTTAAATTGGTTTTAATTTTTCTTTAGACCTTCTGTTTTTTCTTTGGTCCAGTAGGAATAATATGAGGGGTTACTAAAAAAAAGAGTTGTCATATGAGGTGTAATGGGTGGAGAAGCTACAGTAAGTTAAAAATAATTTCCAGTGTTTCGCTTTGTATATATGGTGCAATACGAGAACTAATGGTCATTGAAAACAGTGGAGAGATACCAAATTGTATTATTTAAATTACAAATTTGTGTAACCAGGGATTTGTATTTGCACTAAATTTATTCTAAAATTTTTACTGCCATCGTATGTCTTCGACCCAATCAAATTTTAATATGCTTTTAAGTACGTCATCTAGTGTTTTCTTTACCTTGTCCAATGTAATTAGCCTGTCCTTTCAGAACCTTAAATTTGCACCACACTTCTTTTTACTATGCAGCCACTATTTTTTGTTATTTCTGTTCATCCACCTTACTCTTTGGAATTCCTTAATGATTTGATTTGCCTGCTGAACTTAGAGGATGTAAAAGATTGATTTGGATTGATCACAAAGTTAATTCTATCTGGATGAATCTGTCTGAGGCTTTTAATTGTACAATTGATCTACCATGTGATGAAGCCCAGTAGACAAGCCAACCAACCATGACAGTGTAGGTGGAACCAAGTAACACTTTGGATTAATTGATAACTTGCTATCTACAATTTTCTGAAAGACATACTCAATTGGGAAGATAAAGGAAAAGGTGGTCTGATTCTTCGTTCTTGGGATATTCTTTTGCTATCAGCAGCAAACTACTTCACTAAACTTATGGAATGTAACTTATAAAATAGTTAAATTTCTTCCTTAAGTGGATCCTTTTCTGTTGCTGGCTTGTCGTGCTGTTTAATGTGCTTCAGTGCGACACACATGCCTTCTTATATTAAATTATTGAGACATGTTTGACAAAATCACCATCTCAAGGGCAATTTACCAACTGTTTACAAGCTTTTAGGCCCATGATAGAGCTTGAGAAATTCTTAAATGGCCATCATTTTCAGGGACAACACATCGTTGTATCCCTCTCCTATGAAAAATAAATAAATGAATGAACACCAGGTAGGAAGTATCTGGTACATCCTCTTCTGTTAGTTCCCATCTGAGAGACAATCATGCTAAATTTTGGATCCATGCTGCTAATTTATGTGGTCCGTGCCTGCATTGACTCTTTGATTCTATGAATTAAAGAATATTAAATTGAAGAAATTTAGTAGGACAAATAAGGTAGAAAATTTAAAAAAAAAAAAAAAATTGAAGACAGGACATGAGTATCCTTATATGTTATTTGACATTCATTTCATGCCCATAACTCTCCATTAATTTCATGTATAGTGCGATTTTAATTTAAACTTTGATTTATAGGTTATCGGTTAATGCATTGAGATAAAAAAGCTGCACTTGTTCGTTGGGGACAATTACTACATCAGGTAATATTTGACTATTTGTTAAGGCTTTTTTAATTTATTTGGAGAATTTTGACTCTTTTTTTTTTATTAAATTTGTAGCTATTAGAGGATTCACTTATTGTATTATTAGTTTCTTTTTACTACTGTGAACGTATCATAACACATACGTACATAAAAATATGGAATCCTAATATTTTGAGCATTCATGATATGACAAACAATTAGATGATCCAAGAACCTATTTGATATATAAATAAGATAAGACCAAATATGCTAATTAGGGGGTGGTTGTGTTTTGCATAAAAATCTCAAGTCCATGTCTAACTCAAATAAATAAGTCAAATTGCTAAAATCACATCTATTAAAGAAATTGAATGAATTTGATTTTTTTTTATTTATTAAAGAAATTGAATGAATTTGATTAGTTTTGTTTTGTTTTTTTTAAAAAAAAAAAAAAAAAACTAGATGTGATTTCAATTCAATTTTTTCCCATCTAATCCATTCAACTAATCAATACTTTTTCACAGTGGAGGATTTCTTTTTCTATTTTTTAATTGTGAAACGAAATAGTTTCACTTTCACAGCAAAATATTGATATTTGGTTAGGTTATAGCAGCACGTGTATCCAACCTTCCATTTCTTTTCTTTTTTTTTCTTTTTTTTTCTTTTTTGTCTTTTTGTTTTTTAAACAAAGCAACTACCTAAGCAGTGGGCCTTTTACTGTAACAGCAGGGGGCTGTGACAATACCCACCCCAATCCCATTTTAGTATATGTTTTCATTGTGCATTCATAAATGGTATAGGACCACTTACCTATTGAATATTAGTGTACATAATAAGAAAGGAATTTCACATAAGATTGGCTTTGTAGGTGACCAAATATGGACAAGAGTTGGATGTTACTTAAGAATAGGATGAGTTCCCAGTATCGAGATGGGGTGAAGGCTTTTGTTCAGTTCGCAATGTCAAATGTAAGGCCAAATGATAAGATTCATTGTCCTTGTATGGACTGTTTGAATTGTGAATAACACACTAGTAAAATTGTGGAGTATCATTTGGTCGTGAAAGGTATGTCCCCTTCTTATAAGACTTGGGTGCATCACGGGGAATCTGTTCCCATTAATCAATCTCATGTATTGAATGATGACAACCACAATGACTACGGAAGTGTTGGGGATAGAATGGAAGAAGATACAGATGAAGATTAAGATGAATTCCTAAATTTGTTAGAAGATGTTTACATGGGGACTATCATGAATGATAATGAAAATGACGGGAATGAAGAGGACGATGACGATGATGTGGCTAATAATGTTGAAGAAGAGGATTTGCGTAACTTTGATAAATTATTGAATGATGCTCAAAGAGAGTTGTACCCTAGGTGTCGTAAGTTTTCTGTTTTATCATTTGTTGTTAAGATGCTTCATGTGAAGGTGTTGAACAAGTGGAGCAATAAATCATTCAACATGTTGTTGGGGATATTAAAGGACCTTTTACCGGTAAGTGATCAAGTGATTCCATGGACCCTTTATGAAGCTAAAAAATTCTTGCGTGACTTAGGCTTAGGATATGTGATGATTCATGCATGTAAATATGATTGTGCACTTTTCTGGAAGGAGAATGCAAATTTGGAAAATTGTTCAATTTGTCAGGAGTCCAGATACAAGTTGAATGATAGAAAAGGTAAGAAAATTCCTCATAAGATCTTAAGATACTTCCCGTTGACACCGAGGTTGCAGAGATTATATATGTCGAGAAAAACAGCTATAGATATGAGATGGCACAAAGAAAAGCGAGTAGATGATGGGATATTGAGACACCCGGCTGATGGTGAGGCATGGAAGGATTTTGATAGGCAACATCCTGTGTTTTCCCAACAGCCTCGAAATGTGAGGTTAGGGTTGGCCACTGATGGTTTTAATCCTTTTGGAAACATGAGCAACTCATATAGTATGTGGCCTGTGATTGTTGTGCCTTGCAACTTGCCTCCTTGGAAATGTATGAAACAACCATTTAGTATGTTGTCATTGCTTATCCCTGGACCACAAGCACCCGGTAGAGATATCGATGTTTACATGCAACCATTAGTTGATGAGCTGAAGGAGTTGTGGGAAGATGGTGTGCTTACATATATGATGCCTCAACTGAATTAACTTTTCGAATGCATGCAGCTGTTATGTGGACAATTAATGACTTTCTTGCATATGGAAAATTGTCTGGATGGAGCGCGAAAAGTTATTTGGCTTGTCCTACATGTAACAAGAATGCATCCTCACAACGGTTGAGAGGTAAAATAGGGTACACAGGCGCTCGCCGTTACTTGCATGATGACCACCCTTGGCGTAGGAGTCGACTTTATAACAGTAAGGCTGAGTTTGTGTCAAGACCTTTGGAGTTATCAGGGGAACAAATCTTAGAACAATTGGATTCAGGGACATACAGACCATTTGGAAAGCATCCAGCCAATAAGAAAAGAAAAAGGGAAAATCCAGTATTGAATTGGACCAAAAAAAGCATCTTCTTTGAGTTGCCATATTGGAAAACACTTAAACTCCGACATAACCTTGATGTTATGCACATAGAAAAGAATATATGTGATAGTTTGCTTGGAACGTTATTGAGTATAGATGGAAAGGCCAAAGACACAGAAAAAGCACGCATGGATTTGGAAGATATGAAAATAAGGAAGGAGTTGCACCAGAAGAGGCGTGCCGATGGATCATTTGAAAAGCCCCCAGCATTGTACACTTTGTCCTCAGATGAAAGACATGGTTTCTGTGAGTTTTTGAAGTCAATTAAGTATCCTGATGGTTATGCGGCAAACATCTCAAAGTGTGTAAGCACAAAAGGTGATAAGTTAACAGGCCTAAAAAGTCATGATTGTCATATCCTTCTACAGCGACTTCTTCCCATTGGAATGCGTGGATATCTTCACAATGATATATGTGTCACATTATTTGAGTTGGGAAATTTCTTTCAAGAGCTTTGCTCAAAGACATTGAAGGTGAAGGAATTGGAAAACTTAGAGGATCGCATAGTACTCATATTATGCAAGCTGGAGAAAATTTTCCCACCAGCGTTCTTTGATGTGATGGTCCATTTGGCTATTCATTTGCCTCGCGAAGCCATTCTTGGTGGGCCTGTGCAATATCGGTGGATGTATCCCATTGAAAGGTACTTACTAACTTCTTAATACATTAGAATAGTTAAATTGTAGCACAAACTATATACGTATAAATATTTATAAAAATGTGAGTATGTGTAATAAAAGTATTCTATTGTTTGTTTCATAGGCTACTTGGAATTCTAAAAGGGTATGTTGCAAATCGAGCTTGTCCAGAAGGTTCAATCGCAGAAGCTTATATTGTCAAGGAGTGTCTCACATTTTTCTCAATGTATCTGGGTGGGGTTGAAACTGTATTTAATCGAGAGGAACGAAATGTCGATGTTGGTGTGCATGAGTTGGGGTTAGAGGTCTTTACGCAAGATGTTTGTCCTTTTGGGCTAATGACAAGGGCTTCTGATGTGTCTCAGAAAGAACGTGAAATGGCTCATTGGTTTGTCTTGAATAATAGCCTTGAGTTGGACCATTATCTAGAGTAAGTTATCTTGTTTTTTATTTATTTTTATTTTTTATGTGAAATTATGTTTTCAATATAATATGTTACTTATCAACTATATGTTTGTAAATAGGCAACACAAAAATCTTTTAGAAAATCAAGGTGCACGTGACATCACAAAGAGACAAAAAGAGGAATTCCCCAAGTGGTTCAAAGATCATGTAAGATATAAGCGTAAACTTTATTGACGTATACTTACATGAATACTAATATAATGATTGAAATTGATTATGTCCTTATGTAGATGAACCACTTACGAGCTCAAGGATTACCAGAAGCAACTGATGAATTTTGCTCATTAGCAAATGGTCCTAGTAGCATAGTTAATTTGTATTCAGCTTGCATTTCCAATGGTGTTCGATTTCATAGTAAGGATCGTGACAGTCGTCGTAAATGCCAAAATAGTGGGTTGGTTGTGGAAGGGGAGCATGAGGGACAAACAATTGACTTTTATGGGTACTTGAATAGAGTGTGGGAGATGCATTATATACTTGGACATCGAGTTGTTTTATTCCAATGCGAATGGTTCAACACTGGTAGCAACAGAACATTACACATTGATGCACATTTCACAAGTATTGATGTCAAAAGTTGATGGTATAAAGATGATCCATTTGTCTTACCAAGTCATGTGAAGCAAGTTTTCTACGTTGATGATACAAAGTTAGGTGGACATTGGAAAGTCGTACAAGGACTACAACATCGAGGAATATGGGATGTACCAGAACAGGATGACGTTGAACCTGATGATGTATTCCAACAGAATGAAACAACTAATGTTGTCTCAATCAGTGTTGAAGACCCCGTCACAATCTCACTTCATAGGAATGACATTGATCCTCAGATTATCCCAAGTGAGGTGGTTTTAGAAATAGTCAGTCGAGCACACGACAATGATGTTGATGATGAATAGACATGCGATAATGAAGATGATTAGTAAGAGCATTGTCACTATCCGAGAAGATGAGCTATATAGTCATTTTGATTGTAATATGGATTTTGACATGGAACTTTAAATTTTTATGTTTTGTGTGACACTATTGTTTAAGTGCCTTTCTTGTTTCAGTTTGAGCATAATGATTATCCAAGAATATGTTTCAATGCATCTATGTTTGTGTGTGGCCCTCTCACTTTCTCTTTCTCTTTCTCCATTTTTTTTGTTTCTTATGTCATGTTATTGTTTAGTTATCACTTATGTATTGATTTTATCATACGTCCATTGATATTAATGTAATTACTTATTTTATATATGCTTCACACATGTAATAATTGAGTTGTTGTATAGATGGCAGGCCCTGGAAAAGTTAGAAGTGCAGCATCATCTAAAGTTGCTCTACTTACCTAGCAAGCTCCAGCTAGAGTTGCTGCCCCTACTCAACATGCACCATCTAACTTAACTCCATCTGCTCAAAGTTTACCATCTACAAATGCAACTACTACTCAGGCTGTACCATCTACAAATGCAACTACTACACAGGCTGCACCATCTACAAATGAAGCTACTACCCAAGCTGCACTATCTACAATTAGTTTGCGTACCCGTTCTACACAGGTAAGGGGTCAGACTTGAGAGAAGAACATAGCGCGTCTCATAGCAAAAAATGGTGGCAAAAAACTTCCTGTTTGGGTCCCTGCAGATGCCAAGGTGCCAGTAGGGCCTTATGCCACTCCATTTGCAAATGAAGTTGGGTTACAAATAACGATGGCTGCACCTATCACTGGCATAAGTAAGTGGGATAAGATTGACGAGATTCATAAAGCCCCAATCATTCAGGCAGTTCGGGTACTTGTATTTGTTGATTTGTAAATAGTTAGACTATCACCATTACTTGCAGTTTAATATTAATAAAAGTATTCATATATTTGCAGGATAAATTTGAGATTGTTGATTATGATGAGGATAAAGAGGTTCGGAAAGCTATCAACAAGAAGTGTAAAACCCTTTACAAAAGTTGGCGTAACTAGATGAAAACACATTACTTGAAGGTGGTAGAAGCTGGTGTTGACCCTTACACTAAGCCTTACAAAGGGGTCGACCATGAGGCTTGGGTACACATGATTAATCATGTGTGGCTTAATAGTGATCATCAGGTAAAACTTCATAAGTTAAATAATCATGTTTCAATTTCAATTTAATTTTACTAATCAATTACTTTTGTAGGAATTGGCTGAAAAAGGGAGGAATAGTCAATCGAAGTTACCATATAATCATACAATGGGCTCTAAGTCATTTCAAGCTGCAATGTATAGAGAGGTGATGCATTTAATATATTTAAAAGTGTGATTGAGTTAAATTTAATTATGTATACTTACTTTTAAGTTGACGGAATTAGGGTACCGCAAAGGTTGACATTGTAGATTTCTACAAAGATTCCCATTGGAGCAAGAGAAAGGCGGATTGGATAGCCCCAATATGTGGTGAATTACATGTAAGTATGCCAATTAATATAGTTACATATTTATGTAATTGGTTCTATTTGTTAAAGTTGTTTACAAATTGATAGAAAGCTTTGAAAAAGCGACGTGAAGAGTCTTTGGAGCCTGGGGCAGTACCTTTAACTCAGGAGCAACTGTCAATTGAGGTTCTTGGAACGAGTAAATCAGGATACATAAAGGGCTTTGGAGTTGGTCGAAACCCATTCTCATCCAAATCTTCTGTTAGTACACAAGCACATGTTGAGGTGGTTTCGAGCCTAGAAAAACAAATAGAGTCATTGAAGAATTTGGCTGAGGTCCAACAACAACAAATTGCAGCCCAGAACCTGGTAACACAAGAGCAAGCTAGAAAGATTGAAATGCAAAACAAAAGGTTTGAAGAGATTGAAAATTTTATGAGGATGTAGAAGGATCGGGCAAACATGCAAGTTGGTGAAGAGGATTGTTCATCAGAGGAATTTTATTGATAGCTTGCTCTGTAAGTATACTTTTCAGAATTTAATTTTCTGATCACTAAAAACACTTCACTTAATATATTGGTTGATCCCTCTTCTTGATTGTTGCTAGCTGATTATATTTTTAGAAATTGAAAATTGTGAGTTAGATGAATCCAAGTATTATTCACCTATTATGACACACTACACTAGTATGTGGGTTGACACTAAATTCTAATTTTTCTTCTTCTAAGTTCTAACCAACTTCCTCCTTTCTCAGCTACCTACCTATTGTCAAATCCCATAACAAGTAGCATTTTAAAATATAAATCCTTTGAAGTTGAAATTCGCTTAGTCTCTCTACAATCTTATTAATTTTATATCTATTATGGAATTTTCCTAAGTAGAGTTTAGGAAGGAGCTAGAGTTTAAGAATGAGAGTTTCAAAGAAAGGGTGACTTATTATCCCAAAATCATCCTCGTTCGTTCATCCAACAAACTCTTCAAACCTTTTGTTATAGAGTAATTTGATGAGAATGAATTGACTATTTGTTTCTCGATTTCAGTTCAATTCTACAGAGGCGTTTAGCAATTGGACTAAATGATACAATGTGAAAATTTAAGCCAAGTATAGAGTAATGGATAGAGTATCATAATGAATTGGTCAGATTTCGGATTAAGCCTAGTAAACCAAATTTAGATTCGGATTATGCTAAAACCAGTCTGAATTCAATCTGTTGAGAGGCCTATGCTAAATAAAGAAAATGAGATGTGTGGATGAAATATAGTTCGGGGAGGATGTGTGGGTTTAGAGAGGAACTAGAGAAAAGAAAATGAGAGTTCAAGAAGGAGACTAGTAGAGTTTAGGAAGGAACTAGAGTTTAGGAATGAGAGTTTGAAGAAACGCCCAATGCGATTCATGAGTTGACATTAGCAAGTAACTTGCTTGACTTCGCCTATAAGATAATTGTGTTCCCTTTTTTCATGCGTATTGCTATTGTTCATAAACCTATTCATCTGTTGATTCAAATGATTAATATCTTGCTTGAATGTGCTTGAATGTGCAAGTCTAAGACACGGACAGAGAGACCCATTTATTGCTATCCATCTTTGCTGGTTTTTGACTTTCATCTTGTTGCATTGTTAGCTTTGCCAATGAGCTACTAGTTGTTTTTGTTCTTTTCTATATCATGTGTATAGTAAATTGGGAATTGCCTGAAGCAACAAAATGGTCAAACTGGTGAGGTTGAATTTTCATGAATTTCCATTGTAGTAGTAGTTTTTTTTTTTTTTTTTTGGTTGTTGTTGGAGTGTCAGTTAACTTATGTTGCATTTGGTGGGTTTGGGTGCCAAAACTTTGAATGAGTGCAAAGCATTCAAACACAATTCTAAAATCTCCTTTTGGGGAGTGATTGTAGATGCATGTGATAGATTAAAACTAACTTTATGGATAGTTTGATTCAAGAAATATGCATCAACAGTTAATCATACAAATGGGTCAGCCAATACTTAGTGTGTTTCCCTCAGTAACTTTATGTAGGCTAAAGTGTGCTGCATGCACTGTGGTAGAGCACGAGTATTGATCTTTAGGTTGAAAAAAAAAACTAGGAACATGTACAAATTTATAGAGATATTGCTTGTAATTAGTTCATATATGCCAAGTTTAACTAGTGAATCATGTGTTACTTTTTGATTTTGGTATATTGAAATTTTGTAATTCACCGTAGGAAAATTGGCTTTCAATTTGTTCATCTATAATGTGAAACCAATGTTTTTAGACCAGGACCTTTATTATTAACATTTTAACATTATAATTTTTTTTTTCATATGTTTGATAGATTGGCAATGGATGCAATATAGTTCGGGAAGCATCAAAGGATTACATTTTGAATTTTTGGATATATTTTGTCATAGGTTTTTGTTATGAACTTGCAAGCTTGGAAGGTTTTTTGGAATTACATGTTTGAAGTTTTTTTCATATGTTTGATAGATTGGCATATGGATGAAATATAGTTCGGGGAGCATCAAAGGATTACATTTTGAATTTTTGGATATATTTTGTCATAGGTTTTTGTTATGAATTTGCAAGCTTAGAAGGTTTTTGCGCATTACATGTTTCAAGTTTGGGATTGTAAGAGATTTGTACTTAAATTGGATGTTTTGGATTTGATATGTTGTTTAAATTTAATATGATACTACTTTTGAATTGAGTATATATTTTGGATGCTTTGCACAAGTGTGTTAATTTTAATTATATTTTGCTTATGTTTATAGGTTTATGAATTATGTATTGAACAGGGAAATTGTTAAAAGAAATTATAAATAATGAATTTTTGGTGACAGGTTTTTTTAGTTGTAAATTTACTTTTGGTGACATTTTATTTATGTTGCTAAAAGTATGTGTCCATAATTTTTTTAGTGACCCAAAACTTGATTGGTCGCCAAAAGTTTTAACATTCAACAACCAATTCTTTTAGTCACTGAAAGATATTTTTAGCGATGCATTTATATGTCGCTGAAACTTAACATGTCATCAGCTGAAGGCTAATTTTAGTGACTAAATGTTAATTTATGGCGACGAAATTTTAGTCTTTTGGCGACGGAAATATTTGGTTGCCAATTTATTTATAAAGGCAACCAAAATTGATTTGGTCGCCGAAGCATTTAGTGATAGGGCTTCAGCGACCAATTTTGTTCACGTCGCGAATACTTTCAGCAACCAAAATTAGACTTTTGGTGACTAAAAAACAGGTCGCTAAAAGTGTTTTTTGTTGTAGTGTTAGTTTGCTCGACATATTGCTTCCCTCCAAATTGTTCATTGGTCTCTTCTCATTGGTGCTAAATTAAAATCTTACAAATATTGTTATGATGAGATTTTGTTTTGTTTTGTTTTGTTTTGTTTTGTTTTGTTTTTTTTTTTTTTTCTGTATCTTGTTTGAGTGATATATCATTTCTTGGATTAATGTCGTCAAACTTACTTGACACAAAGTGTAGAAGAAGTGTTAATGTCGTCAAACTTCCATGAGGCAGTTGAAAAACTTTCGTGCTTAAGTCTTGCCTAATATGCAGTCAAACTTCATTGAGAATGAAAATGAATTAAGATAAGACAAATAAGCATTCCTGTCCATTGATCTACTCAATAAATATCATATTTTATTATGACCTCTTTTCTTTTCATTTTTTTATTTTTTTTATTTTCTATGAAAGATACATTGGTCTCAATGATGGGTGAAGCATAACTTTAGTTGTACCTAAGAAATTTAAAAAATAAAAAATAAAGAGGGTGAAATCATGTGCTGACAATTAACATTTAAATATATATATATTTCCTGAAAATTTGCGTGGCAAAATTGAAAGATTGTGGTACATAACAATTTATATCCAATTTATTTGGAGTTTTGCTGAAAGTTAGAGGGGAAAAAAATAAAACTAAAATAGTTTTGTCTCTTACCCTCTATGATTGACATTTGAGTGACAAATCCTATATATTTTCCAATGTGTATGTTAGTTTTTTCTGCTGTGGGAGGTATTAAAGAAGCAACATCCTCCATGATAGAAGGTATGAAGCAAAGATAAGGCTTTCCCCATGACATGAGTTTAAGATGCTAGTGCTATATTAGTTGTCGGCCCAACGAATTGAGTTGGGTCGTTTTTAAGTAAGCCTGTTTTGAGTGTGGTGGACTGGGGTTGTTTTTGTTTGCAGATACGATTGTTAGGATATCGATTGGGATCCTAGTATGCCTATTCATGGTTCAAAGATTTGGAACAGACAAAGTTGGGTACAACTTCGCCCCAATAATATGTGTTTGGTTCCTATATGTGTTTGCAGATATTGGTCATTTCTCTGTTAGTTCAATACAAATAAGTATGTGCGCTGTGACTTATCCAGCACTCATACTAGCTTACACCAGACAAGCCTCTTTCCTTAGGAAGCACAATCAGTACGACTACGTTTCAGATGCCTTTTTCAAGTCCATGCCGGGTAGGTGCTCAATTTTCTTCTTCATCATAGTTTTTGTTTTATTCAATTAAATTTTTCTAGCTATTTCATTCATTCAATTAGCATATTTTATTTATGCAATATCAAATTGTTGCTGCAGGTCCTATGTATTGGCCAATGTTTGTGGTGGCTGTTTTGGCAGCAATCATAGCAAGTCAAGCCATGATTTCGGGAACTTTCTCAATTGTCCAACAATCCCTCTCACTAGGCTGCTTCCCTCGGGTTAAAATCATTCACATCTCAGCCACCTTTGAAGGACAAGTTTACATACCCGAAATCAATTATCTCCTCATACTGGCTTGTGTTGTCGTCACTGTTGTATTCAGAACTACTGCCAAGATCGGAAATGCATACGGTAACTAATATACATATTAATTAATATTTCTATTCTATCATCCCTTTTTTCAATTGGGATGATTTTTATTTTTTATTTTTTTATACATACGGTCACTACGGTTGGTTGTTCGGTTTCTACTATTGTAGTTTTTTTTTTTGGGTAAGTAACTGTTGTAGTTTTTGCTCTGACTTTGTTTTATTTGCCCATTGATCCACTAGTAAAGAAGATTATGAGTAGCAAGATGAAAAGAAACCAATAGGTGGTTTAACAAAGCCAATAGCGCCCAACTGCAATGAATAGAGTTGAGGATACCAAGGTTGAGCTGCTTACAAGGAAGGAACATCGTATGGCAACCATTGCTGAAGGTTCTGCAAATTCTGATAGCAATTTGGTTGAATGGATCATCAATCTTGTAAGTACCTCTTTTAGTCTGCAAGATGTAGTTGATGACACTCTGATCGGGTTGGGATTCGATGGTGAGATCTTTGAGTTCATGAATATTGCATGCAAATGCATTTAGTCGGTGCTAGAGCAAAAGCCAACAATGCTGGAAGTGTACCAAACAATGAGGGCCACTGGGGAGAAACATGGCCTTGTGGACGATTCTGAAATGTGGAAAGAAACAGAAATTGCTACTGCCAATGCTAGCGAGGGAGATGTTGAAATAATAGGGTAGACGAAATAGGCTGGACATGCCAAATTCGATGGGAAACATTGTGTTGATTTACTTAATTTTTAATGCAATATTATCATCATTATTAGGAGCACAACTTATAATAAGTTGCTAGAGTTGGTGACATGTATAGAAGTTTATATTTTATATGCATATTTTTTTTTTATTTTTTGAAGAAAGATAATTTTGCTGAGGGAAGTGATGGAAAATAATACATGAGTATTAGAATTGTTACAAATGTCACTTTACATTTATTGTATATAATATTTGAATATATATATATATGAGAATATAGATTGTTAAAATATTGTAGGTTTTTTTTTAAATTTTTTTGCAACGGTAACAAGATAGTCGCTAATACATTGTAGGTATTTTAAAAAAAATTTTGCGATGGCAAAACATTGGTCGCCATAAGTAAATTAGGCAGTCGCAAATAGTTTGCGACTGCAGTTTTGCGGTTGCAAAAAGTATTTGCCACCCCCACATTCGCGACCCTCATTTGCCGTCGCATGGGCCGTCACAAAAGGTCTTTTGTGACTGTTTTTTTATTATTTGCGACGGCTTGTAGCAGTCTCAAAATGTATTTTTTTTAGTAGTGCGTCTTGTTCACAATGCGCAATGTGAAACGAGTGAGGGTCTAAATCTAAAAAATTCATAGAAAATTCTCTAATCAAACTAAATGCCAAAAAAAGATCGTATGACCAGAACCGAAGCCACCACCTAATCTTTTTAGGAAAACTAGAAAATACCGACTCCTACCAATATAGGTCACTGCTCATCGTAACCAGAAATTCTAGTCTGGGAGTTTAGGTATGTGAAGACCGTAATTTTCATCCCTAACATTGAGCTTATTTTAATAGAACCCTTTAAAATCTATTGAATTGAATTTTAAACTCTAGAATGGAAAATGCGTTCTGGACAAAACTGTACAAATTGTAATCGACCCCGGTAGCATAATAACCATTTCAAACACTCTGATATTCATTAATTAACACTCTAATTATAGATTGATCGCTCAAAACCCTACTTTTCGATTTCTATCGATTTTATTCAACCATTCTCCTTTTAATTTGTAACAAAGAAACTCAAACTGAATTATTTTTCCTATCACTAATTTAATTAATTTTACACTTGAAATAGATATTTTAATTCATAAATTAAGCCCATGCATCCCCTCACACTTTCTTAAAATTGCACATTAGCCTCAAAATCATTTCTTTATATATATATATAAGTATAATCCATTATAATAATATTTTTCACAAAATATCTACACTATTTTAAGATGAATTTGTACATAAAAAGAAAATGAAAAATCCATCAAAAATCCTAGTCAACTCAAGCACATGGCCATTGAGATTTTGTGTAATACTTTTGAAACCAATTTCATGAATTCATGAAAGACTTTTGACCAAAGACACCAAATCAAGGATGTTTGTCTTGTACCTACCTTTCAATCAAGTTCCAAACCAACTAAGTAAGTGTTAATCCTAACTAGATCACACTTAATCTTCTTAATCACTCTTGATTTCTTTACAATTCAACTAAATACAAGTCCATTCTATTCAATTCTAGCCAAAGGACAATTAGGACCTTTTACCACATTTTTCTTATAAATAGAACCCCCTCAACCCTTTTTGGACATCAAACACATACACACATAATTTCAGCTAGAGGGAGAGAAATAGAAGAAAAAGTGTGAGCTTCGAGAGGAGGAGGAAGAAAGTGAACAATCTTGTACAAACAAACCTTCTAGGCAAACAAATAAGCCACAATATAACCATCTCTTTTATTTTCTCATTCAAATACATGATCTTAGAATTTTTAAGTATCATTTTTACATATGTATTCATGGGATTCTTGTGTTTGAATAAAATATGTTGAGGCTTGTTTTCTTCGTTGTATTTTCTCTCAAAATGAAAGAAAGTTATCATTTTCTATCCACTTGTTACATTATATCCAAAGGCAACCTTCAATCTAAAGATCTGAGTTAATTATATATTATTTAGCATGTTTTCATCATAAGATAAGTGGAAAATTGCTCATGGTTTCCCTTCGTTTCTATTAATCTTCTTAATTCAAGTTTTGTGCATAAAAGATCAGTATTTTCAGTCCACTTTTAAAAATTCTAGAAAAATATAGAAAAATTCTCTTGACTTCATTTTTATGTCAAAACATTCCTTAAAGTGTTAGCTTTCAAGTAAAAATGATTTCATCGAAAAACAGTGAGTGGTTTAAGAGAAAATTCGATGTTTGTAACAGTCGACAAATCTGGATAACGCTGAAGCATTTCTTTAAAAACTAAAAATCTAAGAAAGCTATCCCATTTCTGAAAAATGGTCTAGAAACTAGATAAAATTCTCTACAAACTATGGACAGGCTGAGTTCAGAAAAAATCTGAAAATGACTTTTAAATTGTGATCTTTAAAGTATATCTAGTTTGGAAATTGATGTTTGTCGATGATTTCATACTTTTAACTTCATGAATGTGTTTCTTATCTCTTGTTTGGGCCTTAGTATGATATTTACATTGTTGTGCCTAGATTTATTTACCATGGTACCTTGATGATGCTCATACTTGTATAGAAATTATTGTTCAATAGCTTGTTCTAACCCCTAACTTAAAATATATAACACAATGGGAAACTAAATGGGGGTGGCATTGGGTTTTCGATTACTTGGATAATGATGAGACGATAATGTGTTAACTTCAAGTATGGATTGATGGGACATCTTCCCTAATTGAAGATTACGTCTTGTACAAGTGGTTGTTCGGAATCCTTGAATATATCGATTGTATTCAGACTTTAGGTATTTATGATGGATAAGGTTGGAGAAGGTTTTTACCAGCTCTTATTTTTACCGTCTCTTTTGAGGTCATCGGTTGGTGCTATGCAGTATATAACCGTTGTAGGCATCCCAAGTAAGGTCTACAAAGCAGTAAAAGAGTGGGCATACTAAATAATCCGAGTCCAATTCTTGTAGTTGGGATAATGAAATTTCTTTGGGAGATTTCTAGATTACTAATATTTAACCTTGTAATCCTTTGTTGTTAGGAAGCGGAGTAGCTGGAGATAAGTGCTTGGTATGGCCTGCATTGCGTGCATCCAGATTCTCCCTATGATTATGTTGTACGGCAATGGAAGCTTAATGACCAGAAACTCCATGTCAAGTGTTCTAGTGCCTATACGCACCGCAACTGTGACCTTGCCCAGAGGGTATTCGACATTGGCGTTTAAGCCGAATAAGGGGTATTCTACAGGCAGTAGGTTCGAATCTTTGAAGTTGAGCTTAAGAAATGCCTTGTAGTACATTATCTTCGACGTGCTCCCTTAATCAATCAGAACGCGCTCGACGACAAATCTGTTTACGCATAACTCGATGACAAGGGCATCGTCGTGGGGAAGGATCACCCCTTCAAGATCTGTGTCGTCGAAGCTAATCTTGCCGGTCTGATGAGGCCGTTTGGCTAGTGTGTACGATTCAAACAGACAGGGTTGTAGCTGGATCGTATAGATGCTGTTTGGTAATGGAAGACTATATATCATATGAATCACACCAAGTGGAGGTAAGTCCGAGCACAGGGCCACCGTGTTTGGTGGGTTGACCTTGTGGAGAAGGTATTGAACTAGTCAGCCATCCTACCCCAGCTCCTCAAGATGGTCCTTCAAGGCATAGTATCTGTTGGTTTCATGCCCATGGTCCTTGTGATATTCACATCGCCGATCCCTGCATCTTGTGTCGGGGGCTCCAATCATCTTGGCTGGCCACTAAAAGAACGGTAGATGCTGTACTTTGGGAAGGATCTTCCTAATTGGCTCGGTCAACTCAGTATACTTCTTGTTGGACCGCCTGGGGCATCTACTTTCTACTTGATATTGCTCACTCGATCGGCCTGAATACTGTTCTCTCAATCGGCATGAATCTCAACAATTTTCTTATTTCTGCTTCCCTCATGACTCGGGTCTCCTTTCTGGTGGTGCAACATTTATCGATTGTACCAAGGTAGGGGTTGCCATTTCCATGACCTTCTGATCGGCTTTGATGCGGAGGGCATCATCTTCCACCTTGCAATACTCCTCAACCTTCTTGGGAGGTCATCTAGTCAACGAGCTCTGGAGCAGACTATCAAGGTGTGAACCCATTTTAAAGGCAATGATGGCCGTGGAATCATTGCAGACATCGTCAACCAGGTTGAAACATTCCCAATAATGCACCGAGTATTCATGAAGGGTTTCTTCCGGCTTGATTTGCATTGCCCAGAGTGAGTTGACTTGCTTAGGCTGGATCTCGTTGGTGACAAATCTCGCCCGAAAGGACTTTTGGAGCTAATGGAAACTCTTCACTGAGGCCGATTCGAGTTTATAATACCATCTAACTGCTAACGGTCCCAGGTTGCTTGGAAACATTTGGCATATAAGTGCTTCATCATCAGCGTGCAATATCATTGCTTACTTATAATGGTGAATGTGATCCGTAGGGGTCTGATTTACCATCATACAATGTAAACATTGGTGCTTTGAACTTTTTAGGCAAGATGGCCCTTGCGATTCATCGTACGAAAGGATTATCTTTGTCCTCTTCATCTGAGCCATCATCTCCTCTTCCTTGCCTGTGTCGCATATGCGGACTTCCTTCAGATGAACTGGACAAGTCAACTCGCCCCTTTTTCTTGGGCTCTTGAGATGATAAGTTGGAAGTGTTGCTGCTATCGTGTTTCCAAAGCCGATGCCATTGATTATCCTTCTTTTTTTCTAGTGACCGGCCCCTGTCGTGATGTGGTGCGGTCTGCTGAGACTTGGCTAACTCCAAGGCTAGCTCTTTACGTAACTGTTCGTTATCAGCGGCCATATCTTCCAGACGTTGTTCCTTTCACTTTTCTTGATCCATTATCATTTACATGGTTTCCTGCATCAAGGTTGAAGGTGAGGATTGAGCTACTAGGTCAAAGTTCAGGGCTATTCGTGTGGTGATATTCTTCAGACCAAGCATGGTTCTTGGTGTAACATCGTCCGCAATGAGCGAAAGATCATCTGTTTTATCTTCTATGAACGAGCTTGAGTATTCCTACAGACGGCGCTAATTGTGGTGAAATGGATTTAGAAATACTCTGTGGTCCAAACAGACCTTCTTGATCCTCTCTCTTCTACGAACCAAATGGTGTGTTCACTGATCTTTTCTTTTCTCACAAGTTATCACTCTCCCTTTTCTTTGATTAAAGCTCCTACTTTTATAATGTTCTCTAGGGGCCCTCTAGGGGCCCACTTCCTCCTTCTGGGCCTCATAACCCCATCTTTGGGCCGCCATACATCCCATGGGATATATGGCTCTGATGGCCCTCGTACTTGCTTTTATTCAGCTACGACTCTTCCATGATGGACTTAGCAGGGGCCGACTTGTCTTCGGCCCTCCTTTTAATCGGCTATGGTTCACGTATGGACCGAAGGGCCTATTTTGGGCCAATTTGTACACAACCCTTTCTTAAATGGGCCAGCTTATGAGTTCCCCACATAACCCCATTTATTCGGTTCCCATAGTTTTGTAATAGGTGAATTGACCAAGCGAAACATGCAAGGAAATACCCTTATGGTCGATGTGTGAAATCTAGCTCCAGAAGAATGCATTATGCTCACATTCAACAAGAATTTGTAGGTTGTTTCTAAAGAGGGTGGTACATTGAGTTGCTTTATAGGGACTGTTGCTAGGAAACCACACTTATGCCCAATTAAGTACAAGAATTGGCATGACGTGCCAGATTCGTATAAAGAAATTTGTTAGAATATCATTGAGGTAATTTTCTAACTACAAGTATTTTATGATAATTCTACTGTAAGAGAGATCATATGCATGTGAAAAATACAATCTTCCATGCTATTATAGTAAAAGTAAAAATAAAAATTGGAGAATTAGTGACAAGAAGGATGACTCTTAGAGGCAGAGACATGACTTTATCAATAATATATATAAAATGAAGAGTGAAGATGTATGACAGTTCACTGCATCATTATATCCCAAGATCAACATATACATGGTTAGCTTTATGTGAGAAATCACCTTGATGTGTCACAGGTAAAATGATCTTATCTTTGAGAGCTCCCCTCACATATTCATGTGACAATTTATAGAACTTAGAACGTTTTAATTTTTCAAAACATAAAAGGACCATTTATCTGTAAGGTTGTTTAACAATATACAAATTTATATATAACTTCATCACAGTCCAGTATTGATTTAGTATTGCTAATTTCTATGTCTTTGGATCCATATTTGAAATTATGAGTGCAAACTAGGGTTATTTAAATTAAAGTTGTCACTTGGTTATATGTTCTAAAAAACAATATCCTCAAAATGATTCCATTGACAAGGCCTACTCTCTTTGTCATTGGAGATCCTTGGGGCACAAAAGTACAAGATGTAAGAGGTTAAGGTACTCATCATCCATTGGTTCATAATTTAAATTTGTATAGGCAACACACATCAAATGATATAAACCAAATCAGGCAATTACAATCAAATAAACAATTAAAGAAAGACGATTAAAAACAAAAATCCATTTGAATTACTTTCCTAAATTGAATTTGGCAAATTCCACTCGTTCCAAATACCACACACGGGCTGTTAGGGCCATTTGATATCTTCATATCCGAGAATCAACTAATTCAACTTCGCATTGTTCACAAAATTTCTAGTCTTGTTTTTCATCTAGTCCAAGTTTTCCATTCCTCAAGTTGGGAGAAAGGATATGATTAGGAAACAAACATTGAAGTCAATGAGAGAGAAATGGAGAAATTGGAAATGTAGTTTAAAAGCAAAGTACTATGATAAGACAAAGTACTATGTCGCATACTGGTTTTCAAATGAAGGACATGTATGCATATATGTATGTTTTCTATCAAATAATCCAATGTCATCACATCATTTTTTTTAACATACTGTTCTGGATTTATGAGTGAAGGAACTTAGTACGACTAATAAGAAAAGTCGGAGAAAGCAAATAAGTGCACACACAGCAGGATCTAAAACTTATGCACAACATGCATGTGATATGGTATTTCAAACTTCATTCCTTGTTTTATATTTTGAATTTGGTTAGTACATTGTATTATGGTTTTATTCTCAAATGATATGATTGTCACATAACAGCAAAAAGATAAGACTGCAATAGATCGACCAAAAATATATACTGCTTCACAAAAGGAATGATGGGACACTATTCAATGAAGAGGCAACTACAAAAATTGTATGCACAACTAATAATTTACATTTTCAAAATTGTAATGTGTTTGTGGCAAATAATCACTCTCGCTCTTTGTCGTCTTCGTATTTTTTTTTTTTTTTTTTGATGAGGTTACAACCAAATAGCTTTGAAGGAAATATTAGTGGATGTATATCTCGGTCACCAAATGATATTTATTCTCAAGTGATGGGCAATGGTGAAGAGCGTCATGGTCGTGTTCGAGGTTTAGGATTTGGGCCCACTCCTTCTAAGCATGGCTTCACGCCCAGTACTTGTGACCACTTAAGAATGGCTTTAGATGAAGAGAGAATAAGAGACAAAGACACTACAACATAGTTGAAGGAACAACTAAAAACTCAAGGTGATTAGTCACAAACTCAAGGTATTCAATTGTAAGCTCAAGATGTTGCAGTAAACGCTTTAAAAGAGCAAATAGGCTTTTTGATGAGACAATGACATAGTTCTGGTAGTTTGCAGGTATAACTACATATGATGTATTAATTTATCATATGTTATCCTTTCTAAATTTATCATATTCATGTGGATTTTATTGTATAAATTAGGCGACAGATGGATCTAGTGGCATTCTGGACTAGGCTTCTCCACAAACACATCAGAGATCCTCTTTTGGGAGTCTTGAAATGCAACCTTTTAATCGGGGTAAGTATTTAACTTATCAAAATAGTTTATGGGATAGAAAAAACAATATTTTCATGTTTTTTAATGTTATTTTCATGTTTCAAGTTAGTCACCATTACAAATTTTAATATCAATAGCATGTCAAACTATAATATGCAATCAAAAAATAGACCCTTGGATGTTGATGTTGGTTGCTTGATTAGTGGTTGCTACTAATTAATGTTTGGACTTATTAGTTGATTCAAGTGCTTGCTGCTTTTTTCTTTCTTAATTAGGGGGGTTTACTAGGCTAGGGTATGTTTTCTCTTGTTAATTAAAAGGGGTTTGAATGATGGTTGCAACCAAAATAACCACCAACCCACACTAGTAACCCCTCTCTTGTCGTGAACTATTGCTGATGCAGTTACACAACATCCAAAGCAATCTTCAAGCTATGTCTTCAGCCCCTTCCCTGCAGCTGCTAAGTATTAAGTGATACCCACACACCTTTTATGCATACATGCTCTGTCTATTCTCTATCAAGCTACATGTCTGTCTTCTATCACTGACGATGAAGGTTCAGTGGTTGATGCTTGTGGTTTTAGAGAATCTGAATAGAAGTTAGGAGGAGGAGGGTAGTGATGAGTGACTGTTGCATTGCAGTCATCAATGGAGCTTGGGGTTAGTGGGGATGATTCAAGTGTGAGATGTTTGGTTCATCCCCTGCCCTATCCCACGTATCATAGGACAATTGGAGATCAAGCTGTAGCCCCAAAAAACCATAATAGAACACAATCAGAGCTTCACCTTCCCACCTAAACATGCCTTCCAATCTGGGTAAGGTTAAAAAAAAAAAAATCATAAACTGTGAAATAGTAGTCCTTGAACACAAGTTTCAGCCACAATGTAATCTTAGTCTTGATCAAATCACACAACTCAACCCAATTTGGAGCGGAAGTATTGAATACCACCTCATTCCTATGTTTCCATACTAACCACAGAATAGCCAGAGGTACAAAACTCCAGATCAGTCTCTCTTTCTTCTTCATCTTCCCACTTGCCTACCAAACCAGTAAGTTTTCTGTAGAACTAGATATAGCTCCTTGAAAACCCCACCAATTCAACATTTCAACCCATACTTTCTAGAAAGAAGAACAAGACAAAAGCACATGATTCAATGATTCAATCTCTTGAGTGCAAAATACACATTCAATCTGCACATCCCTACTCAAAACAACAACAATGATATTGTGGAAGCCGAATATCTTTTATATGTAAAAGCCAAATGAATTTGGGAAAAATCAAGATATATGCTATTCAGCTCCGCCCAGGGGGATCCTGAAGCCGAATAGATAAATCGGCCATAGAACCAGTTGAACAAGAAGCTAAGTGGGAATTAGCATATGAAAATCATTGGATATGTTATGGGCCTTGTCATGTTATATGGGCCGCTGGACCTCCGGGCCTCTTAATTTGTAAAAGTGTAATTGGGCCCATTTATGTTATTGTTTATGATCCAAAACAATAATCACATTAATTAAATATAGCTTGACATTTTATTATTTAATCGTGAAAATGTACATAAATATTTTCCCACCGCCAATCTTTTACATAATATGAAAGCTCGTCAAGTACAATGGTCACTGCGAGACAATAATTTACAGGGCTAATAATTCCAAAGATGGATAATTTGTTCGTCATCCTGCGTGCAATAAGCCGGGTAAATACATTCTCCGATCTTACAGATAACCTTCATGAGAATGAGGAGGGCGAATTGGAAACCGAAATCATAGACTCGACATCAAACTTACCGATATCCAATATACCAATAACAAATCCAAAGATAGGCGATGCGATGTGGCAGAAGATCACATTCAAGTCAATGATAATTGACAAGTGCAAGCTAAGCTACAGGCCACAATGTCCATTTAATTCTACCGGTCGCGTTGAAGTCGAAATACGGGACACACAGTTACGAGCGGATGATCAATTACAGGCCCGCTTTACTTTTCCAGTTACATGCCCAGTAGACATCACATATTTTGGAAACGCGTATGCTGCCGCAGATAAGAAAGGATGCGCATGGACAGCATCGTACAAATTGCTACAAACAAACATCAACGACGATGTGAAATATTGCAAAATGAAAGCCACATTGGCTTTCCAAACATCATCATTGCCAGATGAAATCATGAAACCCCAAGCTGTGGAATCAAGCTAAACTAGACAAAAGGCTTGACTCGTGCCGATTAAACGATCAATGTTCATATCGAGCTAATGAACAGTATCAAGTGGATAGCAGGCACACAAGGCGCTCAGGCAAGAAATACATGGAGTTAACAGAGTCGCTCAGTAAGATTCTGTCGAAAGTTCAACACCTTCCGTTCTTCAAGTGGCCGCCTAAGATGACTGGACCTCCCAATGCAAGAAGATGGGATAAACGGTATGAGTATCATAAAGACCACAGTCACGACACCGATAGTTGTTATGCACTAAAGGATCACCTGGAAGAGTTGGTGCAAGACGGCCGTCTTACGCAATATGTTCGAAAGAACAATCCAACAAATAGAGTAGCTTTACGGCCAGAGTTACCTCCTCTTGGTATAATCCATATGATATACAGCTTGCCGACGTCATCCGAGGTGCATACAATTCAGTTGTAGTCCAGCCCCCATAGCCTAATCACGCCAGTGAAACGACCCCATGAAATTGGAAGGATTAGTTTCGATGATAGTGAACTAGTTGAAGTAACTCACCCCACACTGATCCCCTCATCATCGAGCTATGCGTAAACAGATTCATCATTGAGCGTGTTCTCATTGACCAGGGCAACACTTCGGAAATAATGTATTACAAAACTTTTGTCAAACTTGGCTTCATAGACTCGGATCTGTCTCCGGCTGATTACCCGTTATTCGGCTTCAATGCTAACCCGGAGTATCCTTTGGGCAAAATCACACTACCAGTACGGGCGGGCACCAAATCAGTAGATGTAGAATTTCTGGTTGTCAAACTTCCTTCGCTGTGTAATCTCATCATGAGAAGAACTTGGTTTCATACAATGCAAGCCGTGCTAAGCACCTACCATCAACTACTTCGTTTTCCGACTGAGTACGGTATCGAACAAATTCGCGGCTCTCAGAAATCGGCACAGACATGCTATCTTCTTGCTGCAAAGAGACCAAGGGAGCTAGAAGTGCATTCAATTGAGGTACCAGATAGGGAGAGCCTCAAAGATATTGGGAAGATCCCAAGTGAAAAGGCAACCGAAGCCTTGGATAGGGTCAAAATCGACGAAAATCCTGACAAGTTCTTCATGATTGGCGCTTCCTTGGATAAAGTTGAAAGGCAGGATTTAGTATCCTTCTTACTTTGTAATATTGATGTGTTTGCATGGTCACCATACGAGAAGCCAGGAGTGGATCCATCTGTGGCCCAACACCGCTTAAACGTTGATCCGAAATGTAAGCCAATTATTCAGAGAACTCAGCGGTCAGCCACGGAGCATACTTCGGCCGTTGTTGAAAAAGTTGATCGTTTACTTGACACCGGGGCGATTCGCGAAGTAACCTATCCCACATGGTTGTCCAATACTGTGGTTGTAAAGAAGAAGAATGGCTCTTGGCGTGTTTGTGTGGATTTCACAGGCTTAAACAAAGCTTGTCCCAAGGACTGTTTTCCCTTGCCCAAAATAGACTAACTCGTAGATGCAACGACACATCATCAACACATGAGCTTCTTGGATGCCTACAGGGGGTACCATCAAATCGCCATGCATCCGAAGGACCAGGAAAAGACCGCATTCCTCACCCCAAGAGGAACCTATTGTTATAAGGTCATGCCTTTCGCGCTGAAGAATGTGGGGGCAACTTACCAAAGACTAGTGACTTCCATGTTCAGGGAACAGCTCGGCTGTACCATAGAAGTATACATCGACGATATGGTAGTCAAATCCAAGGAAAAGCACGCCTATCTAGCCGATTTGGTAGAGACATTCGGCATCCTTTGAAAGTACAAAATGAAATTGAACACCTCAAAGTGCACATTCGGCATTGGATCTGGCAAATTCCTTGGCTACATCGTTAACCACCGCGGAATCGAAGCCAACCCGGGGCAAATAATGGCAATTCTAGAACTTAGATCCCCTCGGTCAGTCAAAGAGGTTCAAAAGCTGATGGGAATAGCCGTCGCGCTCAATAGGTTTATCAGCCATTCCATAGATCGCTGCTGACAATTCTTTCACACACTTCTGCAAGGCAGAGCATTTGAATGGACCCTCGAGTGCCAGGCCGCTTTGGACGGCTTGAAGTCTTATCTCCGATCAGTACCACTCTTGGTAACACCTCCGGCAGGTGATCCGCTCATTTTGTATCCGGCAATATCCAACCAGGCGGTCAGCGCCGTATTGTTAAGGGAAGAACTTGGGGAGCAGCGACTACTTTACTATGTGAGTAAAGCAATGGCCGATGTCGAAACACGTTACCTTCCATTAGAAAAGCTTATCCTTGCTCTCATCATGGCTGCAAGAAAACTGATGCACTACTTTCAGGGGCATACCATTGGGGTACTAACGGAATATCCCCTCCGGTCAGCACTCCACAGCGCGGAATTGCCGGGGCATGTTTCGAAATGGGCTCTCGAACTCAGCCAGTATGATATCCAGTTTCTACCCAGAACTTCCATCAAGGGGCAAGTGCTCGCCGACTTTGTAGCCGAATTCACAGGATCCCTCGCCGACTTTAAGTTTGATCAAGTGCAACCTAAGCCCAACTGAAGAATGTATGTTGGAGACGTTTGGCAGATGTATTGTGACGGGCCATCCAACCAATGTGGTAGCAGGGCTGGCGTAGTAATCATGACCACCAAAGGGGCGATAATAGAACAGGTTATCAAATTGGGCTTCGATGCATCAAACAATGAGACCAAATACGAAACATTGTTAACCGGCCTACAGAATGCACTTCACCTTGGTGCGTGGCGTCTGCTTGTTTTCTGTGACTCAAAGCTAGTAATCAACCAGTTGAAAAGGGAATATGCAGCAAAAAATAACCGCATGGCAGCTTATATGAAAACGGCGAATTCTTTTCTTGCAAAATTTGATCACCACGAACTGAATCAAATAACTTGAGATCAGAACATGCATGTGGGCGCCCTGGCTTGCCTAGTCTCTGCCATCAACTCAGAAGTTAAGCGGACAATCGAAGTAGGGTTTGTCCCTGAGCCGAGCATTGCCTCTTCAGAATCAGTTCAGATCAACGTTATTGAACCAGGTCCAAGTTGGATGGACCCTATCGCTGCATTCCTATCCTCAAAGCAGCTGCCGATGGATAAGAAAGAGGCACACAAACTGCGAAACAAAGCCCTCCAATACTACTTGGATCCGCAGGGGAAACTCTACAAAAAATCTCTTTCTGGGCCTTACTTAGAATATGTTCACCCAGATAGAGTCGAGGAACTCTTGTTTGAAACACACGAAGGCAGTTGTGGTGCCCATTCGGGTGGACGTTCTCTGGCCCATCGAGCCGTAACACAAGAGTACTATTGGCCGACCATACGAATCGATGCCGAGTGTTATGTCAAGAAATGTGAACAATGCTAGAAGTTTTTCCCCTTAACTCATCTGCCTGTTGAGGAGTTAAACTCTATCACTAGTCCTTGGCCGTTCGCTCAATGGGGGCTTGATATCGTCGAACCATTACCACGAGCTCCTGGGAACAAGCGATTCTTAATTGCCTCGACGGACTATTTCACAAAATGGGTCAAAGCGGAGGCACTAACACGTATTCGAGATGCCGACGTTAAGTATTTTGTATGGAAAAACATTATAACGAGATTCGGCATACCAAGAGCGCTTGTTTCAGACAACGGTACCCAGTTTGATTGTGGCGTGTATCGAGAATTGTGCCACACTTATGGTATCCGGCCCTACTTTTCCTCGCCAGCTTACCTACAAAGCAATGATCAAGCAGAGGCCACCAACAAAGTTATTCTGAACGGCATCAAGAAAAGGCTGGAGAAAGCTAAAGGCAGATGGGCCGAAGAGTTGCCCAACATGCTGTGGGCTCATCGCACTACTACAAGGCGATCCACTGGGAAAACGCCGTTTGCTCTATACTTCGGAACCCAGGCAATCATCCCCCTAGAGATTGGCCTTCCAACTTTGAAATCGAAGGTTTTTGACATGGGTCGAAATGACATGATGTTGGCCTTGGACTTGACTCTGATTGAAGAACGCCGAGACCGTGCCCTTGCTTCCATGGCATGGTACTAGCAACAGCTCGCTAAATCGTATAATCAACGTGTACAGCTACATCATTATACACCAGGAGAATTGGTCCTCAAGAAAGTGCTTCCCGCTGCTAGGAATCCCGCTGACGAAAAGTCGGGTCCTAACTGGAACGACCCCTATCAAATTGACTCAATCGCAGGGACAGGGGCATATCGGCTCAAAGACATGGATGGAAGAAGTTTGCCGCGTCCCTAGAATTCCACACACTTGCACAAATTTTATCATTAAGCAAACTTGTACGTCATGATAGCTTGTTTGGAATTTTCGCCGTGTACATCTTTCATTTTTCCAGTGCAATGCCTTTTCTCTCTTGTCTTGTGAGTTATGTTGTAACAATAAGCCTCTGATTTCGGAGCATCCTTCGTGGATATCACAATGGGCCAACAAAAAAGAAAAACCTTCGAATTCGGAGCCCCATGTGTGAATGACACGCTTGGGCCGAGTAAGCCTCCGAATTCGAGTGCCATTCGTGGATATCACGATTGGCTAACAAAAAAGAAAAGCCTCCGAATTCGGAGTCCCATTTGTGAATGACATGCTTGGGCTGAGTAAGCCTCTGAATTCGGAGCGCCCTTCATGGATATCACGATTAGCCAACTCAAAAAGCCTCCGAATTCAAAGCCCCATCCGTGAATGACACGTTTGGGCTGAATAAGGCTCCAAATTTGGAGCGCCCTTCGTGGATATCACGATTGGCCAACTCAAAAAGCCTCCAAATTCAGAGCCCCATCCGTGAATGACACGTTTGGGCCGAATAAGCCTCCAAATTCGGAGTGCCCTTCGTGGATATCACGAATGGCCAATTCAAAAAGCCTCTGAAATTCAAAGCCCCATGCGTGAATGACGTGTTTGGGCCGATTAAACCTCCGAATTCAGAGAGCCCTTTGTGGAGATTGTGATTGACAAGCGCAAACGTGATTGACAGATAGTATATGGTCATGACTTAATTTACAAACATTGATTGAAACAATATACAAACATTCAACATAAAATGTTTTATTAAATAGATCGTGAGTACATGATTTACATAAAAATGGAACAATGTACATAAAAATTATCCATCTCCATCTTTGTCGTTAGTCTTCTCAACGTTGAAAGCCCCAAACGGAAAAGTATAACTCTGATGTAAAGGTGACGCCGGATCAACGCCCGCGGCCTAGAGAGCCTTGATCCATCCATGCTTAAATCCACGATTTTTGCATTGATAGACTTCCTCGGCTAGTTTTTCCTTCATCTTGTCTACTCCAATTTGTTGGCCATCATGGAAGCCTTTTTCATAGGACCTGGCCTTCGCAGCTTCTATTGCGAACATACTCACTGTTTCTTGGTCGACAATCGCGTGATCCAAAATTAGCTGGTTTACTTGTTCTGCGACAATCGGGTTCACTTGACTCGCCGACTGAGTTTTAGAGGTGTTAGATTTCTTCAGCTCATTTTTGGCCTTCTCTGCGCGGTCTTGCAAGATCCAAATGCGGTCGTCCTTTTTCTCCATCTCTCTTCGCATGGCATGAAGATGCATGCTGATTTCATAGGAGGTATATAACCCCTTTACTACTCCATGGACGCCCTCCCGAAAAACTTCATAATCTGCCCGGCCGACCATCGACTACTAGACTTCTGGCAGAAAAATTTGTCGAGTGAACTCGACTACTACATTTGGGTCGCGAATAATCGAATTTGCTTCCGTCATCGGGTTGTTCCCAACGAAGACCGAAAAACTCAATGGGTGTGGTGGCCCACTGGTTTCTCCTCTTTAACGAGGGGAGTTACCTCATTGTTGTTTCTCCTTCCTAGGTGACCTATTTCGACGATGTAGGGAGTGGCACCTCTCACACTCCCAAGACATCTTACTCCCCGTGCGCGTAGGCTCGCCACCTTGATTCATCTCTATGTCTAGTTCCACCAGTGTCCTACCCTCCCCTTTGCTGTTGAAGAATAGTCTTCTTGCCATCCACAGTCATCCAGCTTGGTTCGACACAATGCTTTTTTCCGTCTCACAATTTGTTGGATTTGAACGCAAAAAATGGCACCTACGCGCACGCAGCCCCCACCCCATTTATTCATTACGGGTGCAGCATTCTAGAGGCGATCTCTTCAATGCTCTGCGCACCATTATTCAGCGGTCCAGTTCATTTATTAGCTGGGGCAAGGGCAGATTTATTAATCTATTCGGCTACATTTCAAAGCTTTGCGCCGCTAAATTGATGTGCCCCAGCCAATCCATGAACCACCGATATTCGACGGTCCAGTTCATTCATTAGCTGGGGCAAGGGCAGATTCATTAATCTACTTGGTTACATTTCAAAGCTTTGCCCTGCTAAACGGATGTTCCCCAGCCAATCCATGAACCACCGATATTCGGTCCAGTTCATTCATTAGCTAGGGCAAGGGCAGATTCATCAATCTACTCGGCTACATTTTAAAGTTTTGTGCCGCTAAGTTGATGTGCCCAAGCCAATCCATGAACCGCCGATATTTGGCGGTCCAGTTCATTCATTAGTTGGGGCAAGGGCAAATTCATTAATCTACTCAACTACATTTTGTAGACCGCCCAGACTCCCTTCGCGCGCGAGGGCACGAATTGGGTTCATAGCTACTACAGTTCAAACTCTTGTCACGGTTCTGAATCTAATCTCACAAAGTGCAATGTAAGATTGATAAATCACCAAAGAGTCCAAATCCGGCAAATTGTTTTGGAAAATCGATTTTAATTAAAAAGCGCCAAACAAGGACTGCTTTGCCAGATTTCAGAGTCACCACCTAAATATTTTATTTTGAAAAATTTAGGAAACCCTGACTCGTGCCTAAGGCCACGTGTTCGTCATCACCAAAGTTGCCTCGGCTCGGGAACTTGGGTACGAGGGGGGAAGGTCATGAAAAGAGCACCCCCACTCGCCCGATCAAAGGATCGGCCTCTACTAACATGATATGTTGTTTTTGAAAACACATGTGTTCTTATTCCGATTTTTAATCTATCACTACTACGTGATGCGCACAGCATACAAGTATAGACTAAATCACTCAATTTCGAACAAAACATCTCATGCTTGTTTTTCGAAAATGGTTTGGAATTGCTACTCGCAAGTAGGCTAAAGCACTGATTTGCCACCAAACAAGGTGGGTGTAGACCGCCTGGAGAACTCCCGGCTCCGCGCGCTGCGAGGGCGCAAATTCGTTTTGTTCTTTAGCTACTACAGTTCGGACTCGTATGACGGTTCTGAATCTAATCTCACAAAATGAAATGCAAGACCGATAAATCACCAAAGAGTCCAAATCCGGCAAATCGTTTTGGAAAACTGATTTTTATAAAGAAATGCCAAACATGGACTGCTTTGCCAAATACAGAGTCACCACCTAAATATTTTATTTTCGAAAAATTTAGGAAACCCTGACTCGTGCCTAAGGCCACGTGTCTGTCATCACCAAAGTTGCCTCAGCTCGGGAACTTGGGTACGAGAGGGGAAGGTCAAGCAATGAGCACCCCCGCTTGCTCGATCAAAAGATCGGCCTTTACTAAGCATGATATATTATTTTTGAAAACACATGTGTTCTTATTCTGATTAATAACCTAGAATTACTATGTGATGCGCACAACATACAAGTATAGACTACATCGCCTAATTTGGAACAAAACATTGCATGTTTGTTTGTTTGAAAACGGTTTGAAGTTTGCTACTCGCAGGTAGGCTAAATCGGGGATTTGATGAATTGTTCTAATTCAAGCAATCCAACCTTCACCCACAGGCATTCAAGCAATTAAACACTTAAGCAGTTAGCCTCACGGCAAGCATGCTAACACGGCAACATACACATCTCATGCAGGGATGCTAAAGCGTCAATACTCACAGTGTACTCTGAGCCAAAACAGAGAACTAGTTAGAAATCATGCATGATCCTAGTTCATGTTAAGATGGCTAATGCAACACATGCAAAAATCCAACTCAGATAGGCTCGGCTATTCTAAGATGTCATGTGAAATGCAACTTGATACATGTATTCAAATTGGTATTGAAATACAATGCAGTTAGTATGATGCACCGAGCCTGGTGCATGCAAGACAGATGAATGGATGCACACATGCAAGCATAAGGTATGCTAATCGAAACATGCCCTAGAACTAACAATCGTAAGCGGTTAAGAAAAAGGGAGAAAGAAATGGGGGTTGGAAGACATGCATCACATACACGCACGCTTATTACAATAGGAGGCCTTCTCGGCGGAGGGTCCGAATAAGAAACTAACTAGCTAATCTAAGCTAATTAAACTAATTATTACATCACAAAACTAGCTAACTAACAAGCTAACTAATTAAGCTATTACAACACAAATTGAATAGCTAAACACATTAACTAATTAAGTACAAACCAAATAGCTAACTAGCTAATCAAATCAGCTAAGTAAAGCGATAAATCAGGAGCCTCAAGGTGGGAAGTATATGCATGCTCGGTCACCTCGTTTGGAAATCCGTCGCGATGCCCCAACTTGCCTCAGTTTGCAATTGTCCTCAGAAACTTGCACAAAGCTCCAGA
Source organism: Camellia granthamiana (assembly GCA_036172215.1). NCBI lineage: Eukaryota > Viridiplantae > Streptophyta > Magnoliopsida > Ericales > Theaceae > Camellia > Camellia granthamiana. The sequence continues at coordinate 75,102,570 of CM069913.1, read as the reverse complement.
AAGCTTCCAACTCATCTTGGGGCCTGTGGGAGGGCTGCTGACTACCTAGGGGTGTTTCCAGCCACTGGCTGACCACTTTCTATTACTACAGACCAGAAAAAGTGGTCGGCCAGCCACTTTTACTGGTCGGCCGACCAGTTTTGCTGCACTTCTCCAGTTTGCTGCAACAGAGAGCAAGAAAGGGCATGACAATGTATTTGCAAGATATGTATGCACAACCACTCTCCCTATCATTTCATAAGCTCAAGGGAGTGTGGTTCTCGACCCTCGGGCCACCAATGACGCATCTCGATGCACGATGGCCGAGAAGCCAAATTGCACAATTCAATGTAAAATGAATGCACACATAAACACATAAAGCCTTGACCTCTATCATGTATGATCAAGAGGGTCGACGACCGAGAATTGAGGCACGTTTCATCACTTCAAGTATGAATGTCCCTCATTTCTCGTGTTTGGACTAACACCTAATCCAAACAAATGCAATGCAACTACATGGCATACACAATGCAAAGAATAACATGGCATACACAATGCAAAGAACAACATGGCATACTCAATGCAATGTGACATGATCAACTTAACAAAGCTAATGACATGCAAACAATATTAATGCATGCATACACAATGCAAGGCCACATAAGCAGACAACAACATGATGCAATGTAACAACATACACATAACATGCTCGATGGGCTTAAACCAAAATGGACACACCTCAGTCATGCCCAAATCATCGACCATAATGCTAAAACTAAGGCATGAAGTAGAAAGTAAATGCATGCACAATGCAAAGGCCCGTTGACCGGGCATAAGAGCACAACTCTCAAGAATGCTCAAAGAGTGACACGTATGGAAGTGTAACAACACTAAGTGCACTAAAATTAAGCAAGAAATGATGCCAAATCATTCAAACAACACAAGCATGGCATGCTAGGGTCCTTAAAGCATGAAGCTAGTAAAGAGGACTACAAAGGGGGCATGCAATACATGGCATAAATGCATGAACCAACCATGGACAAAGCTCAAATAGGTCTAAACAAAGACCAAAACATGCTGAAATAGTCTCAAAACAAGCTAGAAAGACATGCTACTTCATGAAGCATACAAGACTGGTTTGTGAGAAATACACTACAAGTGTATAAGGCATGCAAGGGATGACAAAACCAAGTCAAAACAGTGGTATGCCATGCTGAAATAAGGCCAAATATAGGCTGAGAAGTGGCCAACACAAGCTAGACAATCATGCTCAAACATGAGGCATATGAAGCAAGCATTCAAAACCCAAGGAGAGGGGATGACCCTCTCCTATTTGGGACCTTAAAACACCATTTCCACCACTGAAATTCCTCTGAGTTTTAGTGGTGAGAAGGCCAAAACAAGGTGATCCCAGTAGCTTAAAAAGATGGCATAAAAGCAAGGCCAAACAAGGCCTAAGAGGGGGTAGACTACCCCCAACACAAAAGTGACCTTAAACAAACATCACAAGCATACAAAATCAGAACTTTTTGCAGTAGGAAGTTAAGCTTAAATCAGCATGAAAATAGGTCCAAAAGCTTAAGCCAAAACAAGGGTTTTAAGGGTTAAAAGCTCACCCTTGAAGAACACCTTTGAAACCACAACTCCAGCAGCTTTTCTGAACTTAAACCATACCAAAAACTCCAAAACCAACTCCTAAGTACCTCAACAACAAAAGGATGGTGTTTGAGTGTGTGTTTGTGTGCAATAGTATGGAGAAATTACACTTTAAGGCACAAAAATGAGACCAAGAGACAGATATAGAGATATATGTGTATCTATAGCTCAAGCACAAAAATCTGAACCTGGAGGAGGAGGGGGGAGGTTCTCTCTGGTAGAGAACAAAAGTGTAAGCTTGTTGGACAAGCTTAGGGTCCAAGGCCATCCCTCCATACACGTGTATGGAGGATGGTTTTAGTGCCTTCCAGCTATGACAACTGGATAGAAAATATCTCCAGGAATGACTGGAAAGCTGCCGACCGCTTGAAGTGGTCGGCTAGCTACTTCTACTGGTCGGCCGACCAGTGGAAGTGGTCGGCCAGGATAAAAAGTGGTCGGCTAATGGGGGGAGGTGGCCTGCAGGTAGAAAGCAAGGCAATGGTGTGGTGGCCAACCAGAAAAGGTGGTCCAAAGACCAAGAAAGCCAGTTGGTCGACCAGAAAACTGGCTGGCGAGAGGAAAAGTGGTCTCTAAGGGGAAGAACTGGTCTCCCACCCTTGTATCACCTTCCAAACAAGGAAAACAAGGTTTGCACAAAAAATAAACCAAAATGTATGCAAGACGAAAGTCCGGGAGGCAAAGCGCGCAGCCAAGAGCCTCGAAAACTAGTCTACGGGCACCAAAAGTGGTCTACGACCACAAAAGTGGTCTCCCGGACCACAGTGTCCCTCTAGGTAGAGGCAACAAGGTGTGGTTCAAAAACCAAGCCAAACGGAGAACGTTAAGCAGTCCCGAGTCATGGCGCGCGGCCGAAGGCTCCAAAAACTGGAAACTGGTCTCCAAACGAGGAAAGTGGTCTACGACCACGAAAAGTGGTCTACGACCACAAAAGGATGGTCTACAAGACCTCTCCCTCCCTCTAGGGAAGGGAAACAAGGCTCGGTCTACAAACCGAGCCAAAACACAAAGGGTTTAGAGGCCCAGAGGCAAGGCACTCGGCCCAAAACTCTGAACCTTGAAACGAGCACAACATGCGCAATCACCGAGCGCTCAATTGATGACGTCTGAGTCTGAAGGTCGGTCAAAAATGTGGTGTCTACAGTTGCCCCTCTTTGACAGAACTCGAAAGTCAAGAAGTGACGGGAGTGAATGTCAAAGCGCAGAGACGACCCGTTTTTGACAAGGCCGAAGACTTAGACAAACAGGCAAGATAACAAAGAGATGTGCCTGCAGGCAGGGGCAAGATGCAAATGACATGCACAAAGCTGAACATAACTTATGATCATGCAAAGAAAGCTGTAACGAAGTAATTATGTAAAATAAATGCAACAATTTAAGCAAGCGAATTCAAACCAAACTACATCTCATGCAGAAAGGACGTAAGAAAATTATACAATTCTCACTGCGTCTCATGCCGAGAAGGAAGAGAAGTTCAAATGAACCGTACATACAATATCGTCTGGTCACACCAGCCTCAAATGAACCATACATACAATATCGTGCCTGCATAAGAAAGGAAGTTAACAGGTACAATATAGTTAGAAACACATGCTCAATGTTATAACATGGTACAATTCCAATGCGAGATAAACTCGTGCATACACAATGCCAATGGAAACATGCATAGCAATGCAAGTGAAAAGCGCATGACAATGCGAGAAAAGCGTGGGTGCATAACAATGCAACCTAAGTGCGCATAACAATTCGAGTAAAGAGGTGCATAACAATGCAAGAGGAATGGTGCATAATAATGCAACCTAAGATGTGCGCATAACAAAGCGGATGAAGGGGTCTATGACAATGCAACGTAAGTGTGCGCATAACAATGCGGTGCACTAACAAGTGCAGAAAAGGTGCGCAAGACAGTGCGAATGAAAACTGCACAAAACAGTGCGATGCACTAAACAGCGCGATAAAATGCATGCACAATGCAAGTAAGGTGCACAAAAATAGTGCGATGCAATTGATAAATTGTACAGTAGATGCAAAGGGGGACACATTCCAACCATGCATCATGAGAGGAGGAAGAACAAATCCCAAAACAACCAATCAAAAGCGTGCTCAACGCAGCCTAAGACAAATTCCAAACACGCTGAAATCATGTGAGGAAAGGGACACTCAAACCACGCTGAAATCATGAGAGGAGGTTCAAAAACAAACCGCCCATGCGTGTACACAACACAACCTGAGATAAATTCCAAACACGCTAAAAAACGTGTGAGGAAAGGGGACACTCAAACCATGCTGGAATCGTGAGAAGAGGTCCGAAACAACCAATCAGGAGCGTGCTCAATGCAACCTGAACAAATTCTAAGCACGCCGAAAACGTGTGAGGAAAGGGACACTCAAACCACGCTGAAATCGTGAGAGGAGGTCCGAAAACAAACCGCCCAAGCGCGTACACGACGCAACCTGAGATAAATTCCAAGCACGCTGAAAAACGTGTGAGGAAAAGGACACTCAAACCACGCCGAAATCGTGAGAAGAGGTCCGAAAACAACCTGATCAGGTGCGTGCACGACGCAACTTGAGATAAATTCCTAACACGCTAAAAATGTGTGAGGAAAAGGATACTCAAACCACGCCGAAATCGTGGAAGGAGGTCCAAAACAACCAATCAAGAGCGTACACAATGCAACCTGAGACAAATTCCAAACACGCTGAAATCGTGTGAGGAAAGAACAAACTCTAACCACGCTGAAATCGTGAGAAGAGGTAAACAAATTCCAAACACGCTGAAATCGTGTGAGGAAGGAACAAACTCTAACCACACTGAAATCGTGAGAAGAGGCAAACAAATTCCAAACACACTGAAATCGTGTGAGGAAGGAACAAACTCTAAACACGCTGAAATCGTGAAAAGAGGTAAACAAATTCCAAACACGTTGAAATCGTGTGAGGAAGGAACAAACTCTAACCACACTGAAATTGTGAGAAGAGGTACGAAGACAACCCGCCCAGGCACGTGCACGACTCAACCTGAGATAAAACGCGCCCAGGGCCGCGCTGCACGTGTCCTGAAAAAGCCCCGGAGGACAACGATCCTAAACACTGCTCGGCGTAAAAGGATAAAAGATACAAGATAACACAAAATGCAAATAAATGCAATAAGTGCGATGATATGATACATGTTACAACATGTTACAAGCAATGTAGTGCATGATGTTTAGGGAATGCAATAAACAAATAAAGCGGCACTTTAGAAAGCACCTCATGGGGTGAGTGGCGATGAACCGCTCTACTCTGATAGGGATCTCCCCTTGTGTTCCTCGAACACTTACCTTCAACTCACAGTACAAAGGTCCTGAAATGCTAACAAGGGGTAATTTCTGCATGTAGAAACCACAAATGCCGTTTTTCTTCCTGATCATATTTACAACTTTCCCTCATTGCAAACATAGCCAAGATAACTCTGACAGGGACGGTGCTCAGTGAGAGCACTTCTGATTGCCATTCTGGCTTGAAGCAGTCAACATAGTATTTGGTTCATTTTGAACACACAGCTCATACAGCACACTGCTCATTCTGAACACACAGCTCATAACACAGTACTCGGTTTATTTTGAACACACAGCTTATATAGCACACTGCTCATTCTGAACACACAGCTCATAACACAGTACGCGGTTTACTTTGAATGCACAGCTCATGCTGAACATATGGGATGTAGTGACAGAACTTGCAAAAGTTGAAACAAACTCAGACGCTCCAAATTTTTCGTCTTTTCTCTTGCTTTGCAACCCGAAACTTTCATAGCTTCAGATAGGTCCTGGTTTTACTACCTTCGCATGACTCGGGTTGAACCCTGCAGTTTTATGAAAGAACAAATCTTGTTTTGCACAAATATGGAGAATGGCATAGCACTCCGTGCACAAAACAATTCATTTTGAAATTGAAGTTGAGAATGAGTTTTTTTAACCAGGTATTGAGTCTACGACTGAACACAGCGCACTACAACTCAATAAAGGAAAACAAAGGTAAAACAACCTAAACACATCGAGAAACACTCGAAACGACTCAAAACAAGAATAGAGACAAACAAAACGCACACACAACACTCAGATGTGTTCCAATGGCAAGGGACCTGTCAGTGCACGAGGAGCCAGTTTCTTCGGGTATTGTTTCCCACCCTTTCTTATTTGTGATTCTCACATCACTCGGCCCTCAAGCTCTGTTTTTCTGAAAAAGCCATTTTCTCACTTTTTCTCTCAACGCACACCTCTCTATTCTTCAATCTCTCATTTTTTTATCCTTCCCCTGGGTGGTTGATGGATAAACAGGAAGTTGCGGGCTCTTGCCCCTAGCATTCCGCTAGATTCTTCTTCTTCTGCTCACAACAGTGAACTTTCCCACAGAGGGGTTGTGCTACAACTGGGTGTGCAGCAGATCTGCAGCTGACATCGGTTGATGACGCCCTTGGCCGGTTCGGATGTGACCAGACCTATCGAGATGAGGGAGTGGAATATCCTAATCCATTCCATTTCGTGCTTCGCACTTGGCTTGAAACCTCGCTGCTTGGAGGATAAGAGAGCTTTCTGTCCTTTGCTGTTAGCTTCAGTTGTGCCCTTTTCTGGAAGGTAAAGTGCCCTTCTCTAGCAAGTATGTTGATAATGGGGGAAAGACAGAACACCTAACTCAACTGTGCCCCTAATTCATCATTTTGACCATTTTTTGTTTTTTCTTTCTACTAAAACAATTTTGATCAATATGAGAGTTGGATTAACATGCTTGTTCGATTTTCTGATTTGAAATCATGCAAGTTAGGCTATGAGCACTGAAAATTTTCCTTTTTTGGGTCCAAGAAATGGTCCAGTTTTGAAAAATGGAATAATTTTTTAGAAAATTAGTCAACCTCAGTAAAAAGTCTAAAAAACTGTTTTTACAAATGGCCACTGCTCGACCAACACGGAATTTACTCTTGAGATCCACAATCTCAGGTCCAAAACAATGGAAAATTGCCCCTTGTCTAAAGGGCACTGCACGGCAACGGAAAGTCGCCCCTTGTCTGAATGGCACCACAACGCACCGTAATCAGTCCTCAAAGTGAAGATCACAACCGAACTCTCGGATACAGAGAAGACAAAGATGATCAGAACCATTACATGGACACAATCGATTTGGAAGTGTTTATGGCTGGACTTTAGAATGAAGTTGCCTACGTATCCCAAACATGGGAATCAAGCCTTACGTAGTTCCAGGGTTAAGGTACACTCGGGTATTAACCTCTCCTTTTGCGCTCTAACTTTTGCCAAGGCCGCCCTTCTCGATTTTCAACCTTGCGAGCTATGTTTTTCTTTTCTTTTCAATTCTTTTCATTTCTTTTCTTCTTTTTTGCATTTTTTCTTCATTCTTTGTATGTTTTTTTTTTTTTTTTTTTTTTTTTTTTTTTTTGTTCTTTTTGTTCTTTTTTTTTCTTACTCTAACTTTTGCCTAGGTCGCCCTTCCGGGTTCTCGGCCCAGTGAGCCTCTCAAGGGTAAAAGTGTAGCTTTGTCCATGTCAAATGGTTTTGAGATCTCAAAGCCATCTGAATCCAGGAGACTGGCTGTTGTTCGCTGCTGATAATGTAGGAGTCCATCCAATGGGGGTTGAATTTGCCTCTAGTGTTGTGGATAGGAGCTCGATTGTCCTTCAACAAAACTTTCTTCTTTTCTCCGTTCTGGGATTTGGCATTCTTGCCGATCTTCGTTAGCTTGAGAAATGTCCCAATTTTTGACTCTTCGAGTACATCGGACATTTTTGCCCCTAGTTCGAAGGGGGGCTTCTGATCTAGCTTCGCAAGCTTCCTTTGATAACATCCAATCTACTTGATCTGACTTCCTTGCCCCTAGTTTGTGGGCTGCTTCAAATCTGGCCACACAGGCCTCACATTGTGGTTGACCATTGAACATTCTGAATCCAAGTTCAAGGTTTGAAAGCAAGTGGTCGAGTCTCGAGGCTGAGAGCGATCCTAGGCTGCACAATCTCAAGAGCGATTCCACACAGGTCTTCGCAATACCACGCAACACATTTTTTTGAAATCTTTTAAGAAAACGACTAGTCACTCTCACTGAAGACAATGCGAAACCAATCTGGATCAAGCTGAGATCCTTCTCAGTACTTATATTAAGAAGCATGATCTCAATCATTAAGGGTTTAGCATGGCTCTCTTTCTCTCAGTTTGATCAAATTTTTGCAAATCCCGAGGAATTCCTTCCCCTTTGTTTTCACCACAGTGTTTGAAAAAGTTTTTTTTTTAAAAAAATAAGGTTAATGCAATGACTTAAAAGCACAGAAGAAGTAGGTAAAAATGCACCGTCATTTCATTCAAACTTTCTGGCACAACTGGCTCCAGATAGCAACAAACACAAAAGCGTAAAAACCACCACTGTTTCATTCAGATCTTTTGGTGTAACTGGCTCCACAGCAGAAACAGACTCAAAATAGTGTAAAAGACAAACACAAAACAAGCAAGTGATATCCGAGGTAAAACCCCCGAAATCACCTGACTCTAACAAAATAGGACTGACTCGATACAACAAGACAAACCCAACTGACTCAGTATGAAAAGACTGACTCAAAACAACGAGACAGACTCTAAACAACATAACAAAAATGACTCAATACCCAAGTCAGAAAGTACAAAAACTAGCATTCGCAAATGCTCAAAACAGTGCGGGCCATCCGCCACATCCGGAGTAAACTGAGCACCGCCCGCAGGTGGTTCATCTCCCGATCACATCACATTATCCCCCAGGTTCACTGATCCAATGACGATAGACTTTGCTGAGCTTGGTGGGATGATGACCTCGTTGTAAAACAAATCCTGTACTTCGTGGCGAAGACGAAAGCAATTGTCAGTGCTATGACCGGTTTGTTGATGGTAGGCACAGTACTGGGTAATATCATGACCGGGTGGAAGACGACCAGGGAGAGGCCGAGGCTCAAGAGGTTTGAGATGGCCTTTTTCAACGAGGATTTGAAGAGCCTTGGACAGAGGCATATAGAGGGCATGGAAGACCTTGCGACCTTGAGGTAGATACTTCGAGGTTTGTGGACTTTTGTTGGGCGTGCCAGCAAAGGGGTCGTAGGTGCTGACTTGGTTTTCTGATCTCTTCGGAGTGCAGGATTAGAGCTAATAGGATCGTTTCTGGTATGACGGCCCTTCTCTATGTTTTCCCCTTGATTCGAACTGCTCTTATTCTGAGTGACGAAAGTGTCGTCCACAGTTTTTGCAACAACTGCGAGCACTTGCTGTTTGTTCAGTCCTTCGGCTTTCAAAGCCTCAACAACCCACAGAAGGTGTTCATAGGGATCAATGTCTGCCCCTACCTTGTTCTTTCCACTCGCCTCAGCTTGGTCAAAGGTTTGGGTTGCTACATTAGAGCGGAGCCCTATTGTTGTTGACATGTCATTGCCCAAACTTGGAGTGGCTTCAGGTTGACCAATTTCGATTATAATTCGCCCCAGGAGTGTGGAGTCTTCTGGTGTGAAATTTTCGGCATGTGATGTGGTCGATGGCAGAACCGATAGTCCAAAGGCTAGATCAGCCACAGTTCTCTGAAGATCGCCGATCATTCCCATCAGCTCAAAAGTAGTGGGCTCACGGGCTTGAGATGATTGGGATTCCAAGACTGGATGTGTGGTAGATGCCCCAGATGGGCGTTGCATTTCAGCATCGGTCTGACCCTGCATGGTGATTCCCTGGTTTAATGCCGCTGTCATGACCACAATTTCTTCTGAACTCTGTGTCATCATGAGTCTGCTGAATTGAACAGAGATGATGTGACTAGTGACTAACGGATCAAATGAACCGGTGAGCCTTGACTGGCCTTTCTCTGCCTTGCCTCAGGGAAGGAAAACACTGGTTGCTCTGAACTGAATCTCTGACCTGACAAAGTCTATCAGTACAAGTCCAATGTACCCGGGGGATATTGGGAGCCCTTTGAAGCTATGGTTCCACGACTACCCTCCCTAACAAAAGAGAAAACAGGCAGCATCTCAATCCAATTTCACCAGAACAGATATAAGCAAAGCTGAATGACTGTGCTCCCTACAAAATTCTGCCCAAAATTCTGCTTATGAACTGATACCCTCAGGTAAAACTAATTCCCCCAAAATACAGATGCCCTCAGGCCTGATACTCAGACTTGCAAACTGATACATGCATTCCCTGTAGAGGCACACTCTAAAAGCACATAGCAAGCAAATGAGAGCCAAAACACCCCTATGTTGGGGTAAGGTTTCCCTGTCCTATTTTGTCAGAAGCTAGGGTTTCACTACACACAGCGGTTTCAAACAACCTACAATCCGGTAAGCAACCTGTCCTAGTTTGGAATAGTCACTACAGTTTCCGATATGCACTTGGTCGAATGGTCAAAAAGGGTGCCTCGATAATAACCAAGGTTTGTGTTCCCATCGTGGCAGAGCCCGTAACCAGTCAACCTTATGGCTCGCAGCCTCAGGCTAACCGCACAGGAATAGCAAACGGCGAACACTGTGTCTTAGGCGCACCAATGCACATACAATGCAAAGAAACACATAAGCGTAATCAAAACAAGATATCATGAGTTCAAGTCAAGCTCTCTAAGTCCCCAGCAGAGTCGCCAGAAACTATAGACCGCCTGGAGAACTCCCAGCTCCGCACGCTGCGAGGGCGCGAATTCGTTTTGGTCTTTAGCTACTACAGTTCGAACTCGTGTCACGGTTCTGAATCTAATCTCACAAAATGCAATTCAAGACCGATAAATCACCAAAGAGTCCAAATCCAACAAATCGTTTTGAAAAACTGATTTTTATAAAGAAATGCCAAACATGGACTGCTTTGCCAGATACAGAGTCGCCACCTAAATATTTTATTTTGGGGAATTTAGGAAACCCAGACTCATGCCTAAGGCCACGTGTCCATCATCACCAAAGTTTCCTCGGCTCGGGAACTTGGGTACCAGAGGGGAAGGTCATGCAATGAGCACCCCCACTCGCCCGATCAAAAGATCGGCCTTTACTAAGCATGATATATTGTTTTTGAAAACACATGTGTTCTTATTCCGATTAATAACCTAGAATTACTATGTGATGCGCACAACATACAAGTATAGACTACATCGCCTAATTTGGAACAAAACATTGCATGTTTGTTTGTTTGAAAACGGTTTGAAGTTTGCTACTCGCAGGTAAGCTAAATCGGAGATTTGATGAATTGTTCCAATTCAACCAATCCAACCTTCACCCACAGGCATTCAAGCAATTAAACAATTAAGCAGTTAGCCTCATGGCAAGCATGCTAACACGGCAACATACACATCTCATGCAGGGATGCTAAAGTGTAAACACTCACAGTGTACTCAGAGCCAAAATAGAGAACTAGTTAGAAATCATGCATAATCCTAGTTCATGTTAAGATGGCTAATGCAACACATGCAAAAATCCAACTCAGATAGGCTCGGCTATTCTAAGATGTCATGTGAAATGCAATTTGGTACATGTATTCAAATTGGTATTGAAATACAATGCAGTTAGTATGATGCACCGAGCCTGGTGCATGCAAGACAGATGAATGGATACACACATGCAAGCATAAGGTATGCTAATCGAAACATGCCCTAGAACTAACCATCGTAAGCGGTTAAGTAAAAGGGAGAAAGAAATGTGGGTTGGAAGACATGTATCACACACACGCACGCTTATTACAACAGGAGGCCTTCTCGGCGGAGGGTCCGAATAAGAAGCTAACTAGCTAATCTAAGCTAATTAAACTAATTATTATATCACAAAACTAGCTAACTAACAAGCTAACTAATTAAGCTATTACAACACAAATTGAATAGCTAAACACATTAACTAATTAAGTACAAACCAAATAGCTAACTAGCTAATCAAATCAGCTAAGTAAAGCGATAAATCAGGAGCCTCAAGGTGGGAAGTATATGCATGCTCGGTCGCCTCGTTTGGAAATCCGTCGCGATGCCCCAACTTGCCTCAGTTTGCAATTGTCCTCAGAAACTTGCACAAAGCTCCAGAAAGCTTCCAACTTGTCACGACCCGAACCTGCCCCTAAAAGTTCGGGCATGACCCATGCAGAACCAAATGATAAACCCGAGATAATAATACACATAGGGGCCTGAACGGAAGCATAATACATAATGAGCAAAAAATCAAACTTCCATTGAGCTATCATAACATGCCAGGATCATGCACATCAACGCAGAATATCACATACAGCACTGACCAATTATGTACTGGTTACGTATATACATGCAACCCTTGCCCTAGGGCGTACAACCAAAAGTAATAATTACATACAACCCAAAACAAGTGTTTTTACAAGCCAAACTTGACAAAAGTATACAAAAATAGGGCAAGTCTTCTTATGTGTCTGACCATAAGGGTTGACAAAAAGAACGAGCTTCAGGAGCTAAGACTGCTTCCCGGGTTGACCTACAGAATCAGACAATGTGAGGGGTGAGCGAAGCTCAGTGAATAATAGTACCAGTATACTTGAAAGCACAACTCATATTCAAGTGTATGTAACTTAATTCAATGCTACAGAATGACCCATGTCTCAGAATGTTACACAAGTGTTACGGAATGTCACAAGTTGGCCCTTGGCCCAGAATGTTACTCAGAATGTTATTCAATAACACAGGTTGGCCCTCGGCCCAGAATGTTACTCAGAATGTTATTCAATATCACAAGTTGGCCCTCGGCCCGGAATGTTACTCAGAATGTTATTCAATATCACAAGTTGGCCCTCGGCCCGGAATGTTACTCAGAATGTTATTCAATATCACAAGTTGGCCCTCGGCCCGGAATGTTACTCGGAATGTTATTCAATATCACAAGTTGGCCCTCGGCCCGGAATGTTACTCGGAATGTTATTCAATATCACCCAAGATAGGAAGGTACATAAAACAGACAGAAATAAAGCTTAAGTGATAGATAACAAGAAATGAATACATGCTCTTTGTACTATTACTCACAGCGATATGTTGGCGTGCTAATGCCTTCAGAAGTGTGCCCTGCACACCATCATCATTAAAGATTAGTTTCCTTTTTACTCATACAAAGTTATAATCGTCTCAGAATCATCAAAACAATTATTCGACACGACCAGAGGATACAGCACGCAAAATAGAACAACACAAAGTTTTTTCCTGAAAATCAGTCCTCCGCTCGAGCGCCACCTTGGCCGCTCGAGCGTACAGTATAATTTTGCCAAAAATGCTGAGAGGGTGATTTCTGCGCTCGAGCGGGAATTCCTCCGCTCGAGCGGACAGTGTAATTTTTCAAAACTTGCTGAGAGAGTGATTTTCCCGCTCGAGCGGGTTATCCTCAGCTCGAGCGGACCAGACGAATTCTGAACCCCTGTTTTCCTCTTTTGAGTTCTACTATGACATTCAAACTTCAATCTCCCAATTCCAAGTATAATCAAGGATCACCATAGTTCCAAAAGCATGTAATCACACAATTACTCTATATATATATCACTTTTGTTTATCAAAATGAAGTTCAATCATCACTTACTTTCCATATTTCACTCATAATGCACTTCACACATGACATACACTCACATAAAGCCATTCAAGCTTCTAATTTAAGCTCATAATGGAAATTTTACATAACATAATAAGGCACTAAGGTATTTGCCCAAAACACAAATCATCACATAGCATGATCACCAAAACAAGAAGGAATTCTAACCAAAATCAAGAGGAAGTGAGACTAAATCAAGAAATGTTCATACCTTAAGTCTATTTTCAACAATTCTTCACAATTTCTCCACAAATTTCCCCTTGATGGCTTCTCTCTCTCTCACCCACGTTTCTCTCTCCCTTGTGTTTCTTGATCACACCCAAAAGTTAAGTCAATTTGTCTAAACAAGTGGATAGATATAAGCTTAGATATTTTGATTCATAATAAGACGAAATTCAATCGTTTAAGCATCCTAAATTGAAATTTCACAGATAGGCTTAATATTACCTAAAAATTATGCTGAATGCAAATATAATATCAATTTCGAGTTATGACGTCTCTAAGGTGCTCAATTTCTATTCTGAACAGTTTAAGAGTAACAGATGTCTTTCTTGATCAACAGATAGAATTTCATTATTTCATTTATAAATCCTTTCTAGCACCATTTCAAATACCAAAATAAGGAACTACAGATATCAGAAACACATGCGAGGGTCGGGTTATTACACAACTCATCTTGGGGCCTGTGGGAGGGCTGCTGACTACCTAGGGGTGTTTCCAGCCACTGGCTGACCACTTTCTATTACTACAGACCAGAAAAAGTGGTCGGCCAGCCACTTTTACTGGTCGGTCGACCAGTTTTGCTGCACTTCTCCAGTTTGCTGCAACAGAGAGCAAGAAAGGGCATGGCAATGTATTTGCAAGATATGTATGCACAACCACTCTCCCTATCATTTCATAAGCTCAAGGGAGTGCGGTTCTCGACCCTCGGGCCACCAATCACGCATCTCGATGCATGATGGCCGAGAAGCCAAATTGCACAATTCAATGTAAAATGAATGCACACATAAACACATAAAGCCTTGACCTCTATCATGTATGATCAAGAGGGTCGGCGACCGAGAATTGAGGCACGTTTCATCACTTCAAGTATGAATGTCCCTCATTTCTCGTGTTTGGACTAACACCTAATCCAAGCAAATGCAATGCAACTCAAGCATGCAAACATGCAATACAACTACATGGCATACACAATGCAAAGAATAACATGGCATACACAATGCAAAGAACAATATGGCATACTCAATGCAATATGACATGATCAACTTAACAAAGCTAATGACATGCAAACAATTCTAATGCATGCATACACAATGCAAAGAACAACATGGCATACTCAATGCAATATGACATGATCAACTTAACAAAGCTAATGACATGCAAACAATACTAATGCATGCATACACAATGCAAGGCAACATAAGCATGCAACAACATGATGCAATGTAACAACATTCACATAACATGCTCGATGGGCTTAAACCAAAATGGACACACCTCAGTCATGCCCAAATCAGCGACCATAATGATAAAACTAAGGCATGAAGTACACAGTAAATGCATGCACAATGCAAAGGCCCATTGACCGGGCATAAGAGCACAACTCTCAAGAGTGCTCAAAGAGTGACACGTATGGAAGTGTAACAACACTAAGTGCACTGAAATTAAGCAAGAAATGATGTCAAATCATTCAAACAGCACAAGCATGGCATGCTAGGGTCCTTAAAGCATGAAGCTAGTAAAGAGGACTACAAAGGGGGCATGCAATACATGGCATAAATGCATGAACCAACCATGGACAAAGCTCAAATAGGTCTAAACAAAGACCAAAACATGCTGAAATAGACTCAAAACAAGCTAGAAAGACATGCTACTTCATGAAGCATACAAGACTGGTTTGTGAGAAATACACTACAAGTGTATAAGGCATGTAGGGGATGACAAAACCAAGTCAAAACAGTGGTATGCCATGCTGAAATAAGGCCAAATATAGGCTGAGAAGTGGCCAACACAAGCTAGACAATCATGCTCAAACACGAGGCATATGAAGCAAGCATTCAAAACCCAAGGAGAGGGGATGACCCTCTCCTATTTGGGACCTTAAAACACCATTTCCACCATTGAAATTCCTCTGAGTTTTAGTGGTGAGAATGCCAAAACAAGGTGGTCCCAGTAGCTTAAAAACATGGCATAAAAGCAAGGCCAAACAAGGCCTAAGAGGGGGTAGACTACCCCCAACACAAAAGTGAACTTAAACAAACATCACAAGCATACAAAATCAGAACTTTTAACAGTAGGAAGTTAAGCTTAAATCAGCATGAAAATAGGTCCAAAAGCTTAAGCCAAAACAAGGGTTTTAAGGGTTAAAAGCTCACCCTTGAAGAACACCTTTGAAACCACAACTCCAGCAGCTTTTCTGAACTTAAACCAAACCAAAAACTCCAAAACCAACTCCTAAGTACCTCAGCAACAAAAGGATGGTGTTTGAGTGTGTGTTTGTGTGCAATAGTATGGAGAAATTACACTTTAAGGCACAAAAATGAGACCAAGAGACAGATATAGAGATATATGTGTATCTATAGCTCAAGCACAAAAATCTGAACCTGGAGTAGGAGGGGGGAGGTTCTCTCTGATAGAGAACAAAAGTGTAAGCTTGTTGGACAAGCTTAGGGTCCAAGGCCATCCCTCCATACACGTGTATGGAGGATGGTTTTAGTGCCTTCTAGCTATGACAACTGGATATAAAATATCTCCAGGAATGACTGGAAAGCTGCCGACCACTTGAAGTGGTCGGCCAGCTACTTCTACTGGTCGGCTGACCAGTGGAAGTGGTCGGCCAGGACAAAAAGTGGTCGGCCAATGGGGGGAGGTGGCCTGCAGGTTGAAAGGAAGGCAATGGTGTGGTGGCCAACCAGAAAAGGTGGTCCAAAGACCAAGAAAGCCAGTTGGCCGACCAGAAAACTGGCTGGCGGGAGGAAAAGTGGTCTCTAAGGGGAAGAACTGGTCTCCCACCCTTGTATCACCTTCCAAACAAGGAAAACAAGGTTTGCACCAAAAATAAACCAAAATGTATGCAAGACGAAAGTCCGGGAGGCAAAGCGCACAGCCAAGAGCCTCGAAAACTAGTCTACGGGCACCAAAAGTGGTCTCCCGGACCACAGTGTCCCTCTAGGTAGAGGCAACAAGGTGTGGTTCAAAAACCAAGCCAAACGGAGAACGTTAAGCAGTCCCGAGTCATGGCGCGCGGCCGAAGGCTCCAAAAACTGGAAACTGGTCTCCAAACGAGGAAAGTGGTCTACAACCACAAAAGAATGGTCTGCAAAACCTCTCCCTCCCTCCAGGGAAGGGAAACAAGGCTTGGTCCACAAACCGAGCCAAAACACAAAGAGTTCAGAGGCCTAGAAGCAAGGTACTCGGCCAAAAACTTCGAAACCTCGAAACGAGCACAACATGCGCAATCACCGAGCACTCAATCGATGACGTCTGAGTCTTAAGGTCGGTCAAAAATGGGGTGTTTACAGTGGGCTTAAAACATGATGATTTGCCACTTCAAGTGGGCTTAAAACTCACATTTTGATGAATTGTTCCAATTCAAGCAATGAAGCCTTCATCCACAGGCATTCATACAGTTTAGCACTTAAGCAAATAGCCTCATGGCAAGCATGCTATCATGGCAACATTCACACTCATGCAAGAATGCTAAAGCATAAACACTTACAGTGTACTTCGAGCCAAAACAGAAGCTAGTTAGTAATCATGCATGATCCTAGCTATGTTAAGATGCCTAATGCAACACATGCAAAATGCAGCTAAGTAGGCTTGGTTATTCTAAGATGGCATATGAATGCAACACTCGATAACATGCTTTGAAACACGTATTCAAGTAAGTATTGAAATTCAATGCAGTTTGAATGACGCGCCGAGCCCGGTGCATCCGAGCCCGGTGCATGCAATACGAATGAATGATGCACGCATGCAAAGCATAAGTATGCTAATTGAAACATGCCCTAAAACTAATCACTGAAAGCAAGTAAATAAAAGAGAGGAAGACGTGGGGTTGGAAGACATTCACATACTCACGCACACTTATTACAGCATTTGCCCTCTCGACGAAGGGTCCGAATGAAATGAAAGCTAACTAACTATGCTAATTAAGCTAACTATTACAAATCACAACTAATTAACTAACTAGTTAACTAATTGCAAACACAAATGAATAGCTAAGCGCATTAACTACTTAAGTACAAAACTGACGAATTAACTAGTTAATCAAAGCAGTTAAAAGGAGCCTCGGGGCGAGGAATGCATGCATGCTCGGTTGCTTCTTCTCAAAATCCTGTCGCCTTGCCACCGGTTGCCTTTGTTTGCGTTCACTTTGATTCTGAACACCAAACCCATTCCCAGTCTGCTTCTACTCCGGAACCAGAACAACTTTGAACCATCTTCAGGCTGGTGGACTGCCGGCCACTAGGGGAGGCTGTAGGCCACCTGTCAGCCACTTAAGGAGGCTGTAGGCCACTTAAAGTGGCCGGTCGGCCACTTCCTCTAGCCGGTCGGCCAGTTGCTTCTGCACACTTCCATTTTGCTGCAAACAGAGTTCAACAAGGGAAAAGCAAGGCATTTGCAGGATATGTGTGTACAACCACCCTCCTTATCGTCCCTCAAGCTCAAAGGAGTGCGGTACTCAACTCTTGGGCCATCAACCGAGCATCGTAATGCACGATGGCCGAGAAGCCGAGTTTGTACAAGTTAATGAATGCACAAGTAACATACAAGACTCAAGAGGCCTCCACCCTATCATGCACAATCAAGGGGGACGGCGACTAAGAAATGAGGCACATTTCCTCACTTCAAGTATGAAACGTCCCTCGTTTCTCGTATTTGGATTAACGTCCGATCCAAACACATGCAATGCATCACACATGCAAACAACATGCTTATCTATCAATGCTAGAGTGGTATGCACGAGGCTCTATCATATAAGCAATGCATGCATGGCATGTTTAGAAGCTAAGGCATCAAAGTTAGTAAAGTGTATTACACATGAGGCATGCACTACAATGCTCAAATGGTCAAGCCAACTGTGGACAAACCTAAGACATCACAAAACAGTGGCCAAAACACATTAAGACTTAGGCACAAAAAGGCAAGAAATGCATGCTCATTCATTTGCTTGCAAGCAAGGCAAAAGGCTTAACTTTCAAACACATTGAAAGAGTGACATATATGAGAGCATGACAAAGGTTCAAGCACTAAAATCATATGCCAAATGATGACATATCATGCAAACAACACAAGTATAGCATGTTAGGATCCTTAAGCATTAAAGCTAGTGAGGTGCACAACACTAGGACTATACAATACAATGTTCAATGGACTAAACTAGCCCTAGACAGACCTAAGGCAGGTCAAAATAGTACCAAAAACATGCTAGGCTCGCATCATAGATGGCAAGAAAGATATGCTCATGTATTAGCTCACAAACAAGGCAAAAAGGCACAACTCTTAAACATCATTAAAGAGCGATATATATGAGTGTATGATGGAAGTATATGCTCTAAAATATCATGCCAAATGATTTCATATCATACAAACCTCACAAATAAGGCATGCTAGGGGTCTCAAAACGCAAGACTAGCAAAGCCAATCACACTATGGCCCTACAAGGCAAGCCATACATGACCAAGACCACTTGGAACAGAGTTTAAGCATGCTAAATGAAGGCCAAAAGCATGCTGAAATGGAGCCAAAACAAGCTAGAATGATGGGCCAAAACACTAAGCATGCTAGGCTAGTGAGTGAGATTGCACTACAAGTATATGAAGCATGCAAGAGGCAACCAAACGAACCCAAATCAGAGTTATGACATGGAAAATAATGGCTAAAAACATGTTGAAATGGAGCCAAAACATGCTAGAATTATATGCTAAGGCATGAAGCATATTAGGCTAGCAAGTAGGATTACACTACAAGTGTAAAGAGCAAGCAACCAATGATCAATCAAGCCAAAAACAGAGTTATGGCAGGTCTGAAAAGTCACAAAAATATGCTTCAACGAAGCAACAAAGAAGTAGAAACACATGCTCTTTTGATGGGCCATCAAATACATGCAAACAAGAGAAGAGGATGAAGGACCACCCCCACCCATTTGGGACCTCAAAACTACCTTTCCACCACTGAAATTCCTCTAAGTTTTAGTGGTAAGAAGACCAAAAAGAGATGGTCCCAAAAGCTTTTGAAACATAGCAAGAAGCTAAGCAAACAAGGCACAAAAGAGTAAGAGACACCCCTAACTCAAACAAGGCCTCAAACAACCTTTTTAAACACCTTAAAACAAAGGTTTTTGTAGTTGAAAACAAAGCCTAAAATAGCATGCAAAGGTGGCCAAATATGCAACCAAAACAAAGCTTTAAAGAGGATATAGGACTCACCCTTGAAGCATAGCAAAAACAACAACTTTCTTGAGCTAAAATCAACTTTCAAAGCTCAAATATGACCTCCAAGAACCTCAGCTCAATGATGGTGGTGTTTGGCTAGGAGTCTCTTTGCAAAAGTGTGGAGAAAGCTCACTTTCAAGCACTAAAAGAGAAGAGAGAGAGGATTCTAGAGAGAGAGAGGGAGAAATTGCTCTTCCAAATTTCTGAACCCTGGACAAGGAGAGAGAGCTCCCCTTATATAAGCAATGCAAGGGCAAGCTTCCTTGACAAGCTTAGAGCTTGTTTGAATCCCTCCATACACGTGTATGGAGAGCATTATGTGCTCACCAGCTGGCACAACTGGCACCAAAAATATCTACAAAAGCAGAAAAATGGCCGACCGGCCACTTCAAGTGGCCGACCGCCCACTTCAAGTGGCCTACAGGAGGAAAAAGTGGCCTACAACCACCAAAAGTGGCCGACAGCCTCTTCCCTGCCTCTAGGCAAGGAGTAACAAAGTATGGCACAAAAACAAGCCAAAAGGAAGAGATCCAAGAGGCCCCAAGACAAGGTGCTCAGCCGAAAGCCCCCGAAACTAGCCTACCGGCCACCGCAAGTGGCCTACAAGAGAGAAAAGTAGCCTATAGCTGCAAAAAGTGGCCTACAGGCCTCTCTCTCCCTCTAGGCAAAGGCACCAAGGCATGGTCCAAAAACAAGGCCAAAAAGAAAAGAGTTAAGAGTCCCGAGACATGGCGCTCAGCCGAAACCCCCGGAAACTCAAAACAAGCACAAACATGCACAATCACCGAGTGCTCAAATGATGACATCAAAGTCTTGAGGTCAGTCAAAAATGGGGTGTCTACACATTTCAAAGCTTTGCGCCACTAAGTAGATGTTCCCCAGCCAATCCATGAACTACAGATATTTGGCGGTCCAGTTCATTCATTAACTAGGGCAAGGGCAGATCCATCAATATATTCGGCTACATTTCAAAGCTTTACGCTACTAAGTTAATGTGCCCCAGCCAATCCATGAACCATCGATATTCGGTCCTGTTCATTCATTAGCTAGGGCAAGGGCAGATTCATTGATCTACTCGGCTACATTTCAAAGCTTTGTGCCGCTAAGTAGATGTTCCCCAGCCAATCCATGAACTATCAATATTCGGCAATCCAGTTCATTCATTAGCTGAGGCAATGGCAAATTCATTAATATATTTGGCTAAATTGCAAAGATACGCAATTATTTTATTGTCAAATTAATTTACTCATTTTATGATCTTACATCCTACTTAGCCGTTAACTAGCACATGCAGCAGACAAAAAGGCAAAGGAAATTTTCATTAATAAATTGATTAAGACAGTAGTCATTTTACACATGAAAATTACCCTACATTTAACTTCTAACCGAAATAAATAAACAAAAATCTATAAACAAAAATCTACAAAAGCTACGCACACAAGATGCCTAACAAAAATCAAAATCACTCCCTAGTCAGTCTTCAAGGTCAGACTCCAGCGGCTCAACGTCCACCTGCTCATATGGAATCGGCTGTGCCAACGTCACATTAGCAGCAATGAGGGCTTTCAGCCAGCCGTGTTTGAAGCCCCAATTCTTGAACTTGGGTACTTTCTCCACGTAGTTTTCCAAGGCGGCGTCTTTCCCAGCTTGGAATGCTTTGGAAATCTCGGAGTCGGCTATTTCCTTTACCTTCTTCGATGTTTCCAAATCAGCCTCCAATTTGGAAATCACCTTCTTGGCTAACTTGAGCGCGTCATCACTCGCGTTTGCCCTCTCTTCGACGGCCAACCTGAGTTGGTCGGAACTCTTAGCCTTTGCTGCCTTGGCGTCGGCCCTCGCGCATTCTTCCGCCGCTTTCATTGCCTCGGACTTGGCTTTGAGAGAGGCCTGCACGACCTTGCTCTTTTCATTTTCAACTTCAGTTGTGAGAAAGCCGATTTGTTCGATTGCATCATGTTGACGGTGGCCAATCTTAGCTATCCTGCCCACCGTCTCTAAAACAAGGAATTAGACTTAAATAAAAAATAAAGATAAAAAATATAGGTGCAAGACTGCAGTCAAGGCTCAAGTCATGTACCAATATGGCCGATTGAGCAGCTAATGCTATTGACAGCAAATCCGGCTCCACCCAAAAGGCTGCTCTGTCAACCGCTAGGGAAATTGAGGAGGCCATACTTAAGGCCACAGCAGGGTCTTTCACAACCGATGCATCAGAAGCAATCGGCACGTTCTTTATCCTCGGTTGCACGATAAATAGCACAACCAAATCTGACTCCTCTATGCGCAGCCGTTTATCTGTTAAGTTTTCTACAGAGTCAGCTTCGTGTTCGGCAGGATGTTTTTCCCCCCTATGTTCGGCCTCCTGATTGCCCTGTTGGTCGACAATGTGATCCGTTTCGGCCGTATCAATCTGAGCCATTTCTTCCACAGGAGTAGGCGGAAAAGACTCAGTCCCGGCAACAGGTGGAGGTTCAGATCGGTTTGTTTCGGCTTTCCTCCGGGCGGCCAACCTCTCGGCATTTTTCCTCCTGCCCATCTGCGTGAGTGACTCCCCAACCATGTTCTCTGGATATGCATCGGGAAGGTCCCTTAAGTTGGTAAAAACATCTTCAAAGTAGACATCTCCTCAGCTTGAAGTGGATGGAGGGTTGGATGGATTAAGGCCGGCTTCCTCAAAAGCCAAATTTAGAGTGCGTCAACCTCCTCCCCGAAACTATCGGATCTGTCCAAGGTGGACTGATTCGGCTACTCAGCGACTTCTTCAGCTATTTGTTCATCTGCCGGCTCTGAATCAGAAGCTTCCAGACCAATTTGCCCAAGATTTTTGAAGTTTGGGAAAATAAGTGCCATAAGCTGCTATTCACCCCTTAGATTGGAATGTTATCTGAGGTCGAAAACGTAGCATAAGTTGGCTCGTATCTTAGAAGTATGTGGGCCGCCCTCCTTTGCTTTTGGAGGTTTGGACGACCTAATAACTGGAGCACAGTTTTGATTTGCGCAAGTACAACATCGTCGGTCGAGACCAGAACTTTCTTCAAATCGTTACCTGCGTAAATAAAACGGTAAGTGCATAGAATCTAAGCCGGGTAAATATATAACAAATACACATGGAGGACTATGCGGCTACCTGGTTTGCCTTTTCGTCTAGGCATAGGATCTAGGCGATCTTCACCCTCGCCGAATTCCCAGTTGCCTCGGACAACGACCATGACATCGTCAACATGCTTGCCAGAGCTGGCAAGCATAGTCACCAAATAATAGTCGCTGTCCTTGGCCCTAAGGAAGTAGTGCCCCTGCCGGCCAGAGGATTTGGCCAGGGCATAGTAATGTCGAATAGCAGGAATTCCAAGATTGAGCCTAAAGCGTCAGTTTAATTCTACAATTCCCATTATGATTCGGTAAAAATTTACGTTAGGCTGAGAAGGGATTAGACCCCAGTGACAAAGGATGACCCTAAAAAATGGGTGAATGGGGAAACGGACTCCGCTCTTAGTGATTGACAGGAGAGGAAAGATGATCGTACTCTCAATGGTCCTCTCCATGTCAATCACACTCTCTGCCACAAGTGACAGATGGGCGTCGTCAGGAATAAAAAAATGGCGTCAAAAACCAGAAACTCGATTTGTAGAAAGAAGGCTTTTAGATGTTTCACCATCCTAGCTAGTATAGGAAGTATGCTAAACTAAAAAACAAACAAGTAAATGGGAGTCAAAATGGAGAAAAGGAGAGCTTGCAAGAAGTAGAGAAGACAGTGAGGAACGAGGAAGTTGCAGAGGTCATGAAATGAAGGAGGCAAACTGGCAGGTAACCAAGAAGCTTTGCGTATTCAAAAAACATACATTCGAAGGGACAACACGGTTTTAAATCGCATTAAATGAATGAAGTGTACGAAGGGGCAGGAAATTATAATGATTCATAAAAAGCGTAAACGTTCTAACACTTGCGTTGGAATAAGGGAAGCTGCCGTATTTTTGACACTCCAAGTTCAAGACCAAACATGCTGATTAATTGACATTACTAAGATGTTTGGGGGGCTATTGTGGGAGCCAAATATCTTTAATATGTAAGAGCCAAATAAATTTGGGAAAAATCAGGATATATGCTATTCGGCTCCGCCCAGGGGGATCCTGAAGCCGAATAGATAAATCGGCCATAGAACCAGTTGAACAGGAAGCCGAGTGGGAATTGGCATACGACAGAAGGGCCGAATGAGCAATCATGTGATTGATTAAGAGTGGGCCCGACCCTAGGGCCCAGAAGCGAATATAGATAGAGGAACATCAACCAAAGAGAGGTATGTGATAACAGACTAAAGAAACTTAAGACACAAGCAAACAAAAGACATATGCTAACTTGTCCGTCGGAGTGCTAATTCCAGCACCCCTAACATGATTGTTAATCACTTTTTTAAGTGGCAATCAAAGGATCAGGAATGTTCTTCAGGATCCAAAGGTATTTCCAAACCACTTCTCCACAGATATATGGACAGATAAAATTTTAGGTAACTCTACCTTGCTCATGTTGTGTGGGATTTAAATAAGTGTCTGTGTTGAAAATTTATGTAGTCATTTTGGTGCAAATTCTTATGGTGCCCCCAGACCTAATATTTATTCGTCAAAATTGTGAGATTCAATAGGTTTTATTAAAAGTTTGGAGAACTTAATGAGTGTCTTTTGATAAGAGATTTGGAGTAATGCTCTAAGATCACCAAATAATCACTTGTCTATGTTGTATTATGTGATTTATAGACTTTCAAATTGAACATGATACTTATGCCCATTCAATCATTTTTATTGCAAGAAATAGGACAATATGAAATCATCGAAATGGAAGTCATTTTTTATTGTAAGAAATAGGACAACATGAAAGCATCAAAATGGACATCATTTATTGATTTGAACAGTTTTCATGGAGGTCTTTATAAAATGGCATCATTAGTAATACTTTTGAGTACTGTTGTCATGTGACAAGTTTATATATACCTTTTGGATTATGATGCAGCTATTAGTTTCCTGGAAACATTTGATCTATTTTGATATGACGAGCTTGTAATGAACCTTTTAATTAAGATGTTTTGGATATTTTGAGATTATGAAAATATAAACACTTTTGCCTCTTAGAATTATTGAGTATGGAGCCATTAGAATAACATAGTACTTTTACAGATATATAATGGTGATTATATAAGTAGGGATAAGTTAGAGACAATAATTAATGGTTAGCAAACCATGGAAAATTTCAAGCTATATAATATTGGTAATTGAATAGTAAAACATAGCCTATAATCGTGGTTAATAATCATCGTTACAAATAAAATTCAAAAAAAAAAATTAAAAAAAATCGATGGCTATAGTGACAATGTAAAACTAATGGAATACAGTCAAAATATAGTAGCGGTTGACAAAATGTCACAAAAGCGAAGGTTGTAGCAGTAGTCATATCGTCACTATAAAGGCATCAAGCAATGGGTAAATTTCAGATATAGTGACGTTTATAACCGTCGCTACCTCAACCATTACAAGAAAAATATGTACACCAGCGGCTCAGAAAAGTGTCACTATAAACCTATGCTGACGAGTCTATAGCGGTAATTTGGCCATCGCTCTTCAAACCGCAAGTAAAAGTGCGTTAGTTTTTAGTGACGCTTTTTTGTTACTTTTAGCGGTGATTTTGGCCGCTACTATATGTCAAATATTTTGCAGTGTGGGTAAGGGTGTGGCATATATGTCCCAATTTAGATACTTGGATCCTTTAACTTGTGACAATATATGAAGAAAAAGAAACTCACATTTATTAATAAAACAATATATTTAGCCCAACATAAATTAGATGTATAAATTTTATATTTTTTCGGAATCCTATTTAATTTCCACCACATTTCTACATAATTTACAATATCTCATCCAATAATATAACATAATATGCAATATATATGTGTATGTGTATATGACGCATCTCCATGTCCATATCTAGTTTTGGATACATATCCTAATATTTTAAGATTCAAATTTATGGAAGTTTGACACTTCGATATACACTCATACTCGATACTCGTACCTGAGTCTATGTAACATACACTTCACGACCATAAATAAATTCTGGATAGTATGCGTTGAATGATCTGATCAAATACATGACACAATTAGGTAATCAGATATCTTATTTTGGAAAATATTTATTTCAAACTAATTTTTTGTTTGGTCAAATTCGTACTAATAACTTCTCAATAGTAGGCGTTGAAAGATCTGATCAACTACATGGCACAATTAGGTGATCGAAATTATATTAGAAAAATATTATTACATGTTCCAGATTAAATTTTTCTCTGGTCAAATTCATACTAATAACTTCTCAATAGTTTGAATAAGATCGTATTTCATAAAATAAAAAATGGGTAGTTGAAAACTAAGATTAAGTACTAAAAATTAAAATAAAATGTTTGATATGTATAAAATTAAATTTAAAATTATTATTTTCAAATTGTATCTTTAATTTTCATATTATGATGGCAGTAATGGGGGTGGTGATAGAGATGGCAGTGGCGGCTTTGTCACCAATGACAATAATAGTGGTAGAAATAGAGGGATAATGATTGTCGTAATGGTGGAAGGATAATGCAATGAAAGTAATGGTGATATAATGATGATGGTAATCGTTGTAGTTATGACAACAGTAACAATCATTGTGGAAGTGAAGCGTTTTACTAGTTGTTGTAGTGATAGTGGAGAGGTGGTGGTAATGATCGTAATAATTATGGTAGTGGTGAAATGATGATGGCATCTATAGTAACGATAACAATAGTGATGGTGTTGGTTCAGGGGTAGTGGCAGTAACAGAAGCTACAGGGTTGGTGTGGTTGTGGTAGGTAGCAGTGGTGGTGGTGGTGGTGGTGAGGTTATAATGATGTATATCAATATATATGTATAAGTATTATAAATTCAATCACAGCATTAAGTAAGTTTTCTTATCATTTAAATTTTTCTTAATATTTAAACTAAAACAATTTAAATTTCTAAGATATACTAATTCTGATTATCAATTAAACTTAATTAATTTTCACTTAATTTAATCAAGTTTAAATACTAAATAAAATTATCAAACACCATCTAAATCAATATCAAATACTATTTTGTTAATTAAAATTTCGTGTATGTTTTTCCTTGACTAGGTAGATTGACTGATTGGGCATCTTCTTCAGTGTAGTTATTATTATTGTTGTTGTTGTTGAATTGAATTTTTTTAAATTAATCACCTAATTTGAAAGTGCGGTTGAACTTAGTCATTCCATTTTGTGGCAACAAAGTCTTCTCTGACTGCTTAGTTATGAATGTATTTTGCCATTTTGCTAAACTAGCAGTGTACCAGTGCACGGGAATTTCTGTTTTAAAAAAATTAAATAATTTTTTTTTTGTTTATCTAAAATACATTTAATTTAATGTTTTTATGCAATAGTAATATTTACTATTCATCTTTTATGTTCTAGACTCTGAAAGGAAAAGTGCAAGTGTCATTGTCATTTTGTTTTAATTATAAAAAATAATATACAAGTGCAGTTTTTAAATTTATTTTGTAGATTCAGTAATGTATAAGTGATATGATTAGTTAATGATTAGAAAAACATATGAGAGGAATTGGATTTAATTTTTAGATTTAAATAGCAATGTTCATCAGACTATGATATTTTTTAACTTTATAAATAAAAATTAAAAATAATATTTGAGCATGTTGTTTGATAATAATAAAAGTAAATTTAATCATTAATATATTTTTGGGTAAACTATTAATAGGTTCTAATATTTGATTTAATTCCCAATCAAATCATATTAAAAATAAATCCTAATAAAATCATCGTTACAAATTTCTGGTTATGCCATTTGGGGTTACAAATGCACCTACAATTTTATGGACCTTATGAACCAAATTTTTAAATCCTACCTTGACGAATTTGCAGTTGTTTTTATTGATGATATCTTAATTTATTCGAGAAGTAGAGAAAAACACGAACAACATTTGAGAATAGTTTTGCAAACAATTAGGGAGAAGAAATTATATGCTAAATTGAATAAATGTAAATTTTGGTTGGATGAAGTTGTCTTTCTAGTGCAAGTGATTAACAGGGATGTAATTTCAGTAGACTCGCAAAAGATCAAGGCAATTATGAACTAGCCTACACCGACAAATGTAACAAAAGTCTGAAGCTTCATGGGGTTAGCTGGATATTATAGAAGGTTTGTGAAAGACTTCTCCAATATAGCTATATCACTAACACAACTTATTTGAAAGGGACAACCATTTGAATAGACCGATGAAAGGAAGTCTGCATTTTATGAACTAAAAACAAGGCTGACTACAGCACTAGTTTTAAGCCTACCCTCAGGTACGGAGAATTTTTTGATTTATAACGATGCTTTGTATAAAGGTTTGGGCTGTGTATTGATGTAGAATGGAAGAGTTATAGCCTATGCTTCTCGACAATTGAAGTCTTATTAGAAGAATTACCCAACTCACGACTTGGAATTGGCCGCTCTTGTGTTTGCTTTGAAGATTTGGCGCTGCTATCTGTATGGAGCAAAGTGTGAAGTCTACACCGACCACAAGAGTCTGAAGTACTTTTTCACTCAAAAGGAACTGAATATGTGACAGAGAAGGTGGTTAGAATTGATTAAAGACTACGATCTCCAGATTCAATATCATCCAGGTAAAGCTAACACTATAGCTGATGCTTTGAGTAGGAAGTCAACGAGGAATTTGGCATGTTTAATCACTGAATAGAGGGAGTTACTAAAAGATTTAAAGGGATTCGAGATTGAAGTGGTGTTTCGCGAACATAGAGGAATGATAGCTGCCATTTCAGCTCAACCGGCAATCATTAATGGGATTAAACAGAAGCAAAAGGGGGATGAGTTCCTCAAGAAAGTGATTGATGAATTTGAATCGAATCTAAAACCGAGGTTCAGTGTTGAGAATGAAGTGTTAAAGTTTCAAGGAAGAATGTGCGTTCCGAATATTTCTAATTTGAAAAAGAGAATTTTGGAAAAGGCTTACAAGTCAAAGTTTGCAATGCATCTAGGTAACAATAAAATGTATCGGGATTTGAAACAAATTTTTTAGTGGCCTAATATGAAAAAGGAAGTTGTAGTGTATGTATCTAAATGCCTTAAATGTCAGCAAGTCAAAACCAAACATGAAAAAACAGTAGGGCTACTTCAACCTCTCCTTATTCCGGAGTGGAAGTGGGAGCACATAATAACCATGGACTTCATTGCTGGTCTGCCTTGGACACCAAGCGGTATGAACTCTATCTGGGTTATTATGGATAACTTAATTAAATCTGCACATTTTCTACCTATAAGGACTAGTTATGATGCATATAGATTGGCTACAATTTACATTGATGAAATTATTCGTTTACATGGAGTACCAGTATCCATTGTTTCGGATAGAGATCCAAAATTTGTGTCTAGATTCTGGAAATGTCTTCAAAGAGAAACATGAACAGAATTGAGGTGTAGTACCGCATTCCATCCGCAAATTGATGAGCAATCTGAAAGAACTATTAAGACTTTAGAGGATATGCTCCGAATGTGTGCTTTATATTTTCAGGAAAGTTGGGAAACCTACTTACCGTTAGTGGAATTTGCGTACAACAACAGTTTCCATTCTAGTGTTGGCATGGCACCATATGAAGCCTTGTATGGCAGAAAATGTAGATCTTCGATTTGTTGGACCGAAGTTGGGGATAGGGTCGTGCTTGGACCTGAAATTGTGCAAACAACTACTGAGAAGATTAAAGTCTCTCAACAAAGGCTCAAAACAAAATTAAAATGACAAAAGAGTTATGCGGATCATAGAAGAAGGGCTCTTAAGTATGAAGCTGGTGATCATGTGTTCATTCATGTGATTCCAATGAAGGGTCAGTCAAGGTTTGGCAGGAAAGGCAAGTTGTCATCCCGATATATTGGACCATTTCAGATTTTGGAAAGGCTTGGTCCGATTGCGTACCGAGTTGCTTTACCACCGGGAATGGAACAAATGCACAATGTGTTTCATGTGATGTTGAGGGCTATCTTCGAGATCCATTCTATGTTATTGATTATCACCAAATAGCTATTCACGATAATATGGAGTATAAAGAGAAACCAATTCAGATTATTGACCAACATGTGAAACGGTTGCACAATAGAGTAATCCCCATGGTTAAAATAGAATGGAAGGAACACTATGGCACGTAAGTGACTTGGAAGAAAGAAGACGAAATGACACAACCATACCTCGAGTTATTTCCAACTCAAGGTAATGCAAGTTTGGAGGACCAAACTTCTTAAAGGGGGGAAGACTATGAAAAACCTATCACATATTATGTCTTTAATCCTTTAATTTTGCATGTGCTAATGTGCTTAGTGTGAATTTGAATGCTAATTATATGTTTAATGTGATTTTTGGATTCAAATCTATTAATTGTAGGAATATCTATTGAGATTTCTATTGTAATATGAAATTGAAGGCCTTAATGGTATCAGAAACTGAAATTGGTTAGTTTATTGGCAATGGCATAATTTTTAGAGCCTAACGAGAAGCTTGATAAAAATTTGATTCAAATTAAATTAATTAGATTAAACTAATTATAATTAAGTGTGATTAATTAATGCTTAAACCTAATTAACACCCTAATCTAATTACATGTATATATATGGTTAAGTGAAGTGAATTTGCTCATTTTGAGCTCAAATTTCTAAGAAGAAGAATCCTAAAGATAGAGTGAAAGTAATTTAAAGAGAGAGAGAGAGAGATAAGGCTTAACTCTTGAAGATTTGGCTTGGAGATTGTGGACTTGTGAGGAAGAACTCAAGAATTGGCTAAAGAAAGCTTGGTTCAAGACCTTAGGTAAGTGATTAGCTCACAATTTATGAATTAGAGTTATCAAATGTGTGAATTTAAGGAGATAATGTGTGATAACCCTATTCTGTGTTATGCTAATTGATCTTAATTATGATTGTGATTATGTGTTAATGTGATTTTGAGTGCCATTTATATAATTATATGTGGTTTTGAATTTCTATCTGTTTATCGTAGGAAAATCTGTTTGAATTTCTGCTTAAGAATTTGAAGGCCTTATCGGCCACAGAAATCGAAATTGACCATGCCATTATGATTAGCATAATTTTTAGAGTCTACGTTGAAATTTAATTAGAAATTGATTCGGATCAAAATAATTAGATTCAAAATGATTAATTTGGGATTAATTACGTAGACTTAATCAATATGATTAAGCAAGCCTATAAATAGGCCAATATGCACTTAAGTTCCTCATTGTTGAACTCAAAATCTGAAGTGTACTCTAGAGAGAGAGAGAGAGGGACGGCTCTAGAGAGAGAGAAGGGCTCAAATTATGAATTTAGGCTTAAGGCCTGATAATTGGAAGCTAAACTCAAAGAACTAGCTAGAATTTGGGTGATTAGAGCTCCTAGGTGAGTAATTGAACATTGACTCATAAGTTTGAGGTTGTAATTTTGTGAATTCAAAGTTAGATGGCAATTGAGAACATAATTTGAGATGATTATGATGAATTTGAAGTCTATATGCACATGCATGTATAGAATCGTCATGATCTTACATACTCAAGCATGAATCATGTTGAACATGAAGAATTGAGCACCAATCTCCACATGCATGCATAATTTTCATGAGTTTCATAATTATAAGTATCATTTGTATCATTTGAAATAGAGAGGAAGTCAAGAATTGACATGCATGCATAATAGATAAGGATATGGGATTTGTATGAAGTTGAGTACATGGGTTTTGGAAATTATGAAAAGAATTCAAGATAATTCATGAGGTGGACCATGATTTTGGTCAATTGGTTCCAAATTACTCATGTTCATATGTTATATGATGTCCTTCCATGCTTTTGTATCAAAAACATGAGTTTGAACCTTTGAACATCAAGTTTGAGCTTTAGGAACAATTCTGGAAATTCCAAAATTTGGCATGTCCGCTCGAGCGGGAATAGCGCCACTCGAGCGTGAAATATTAGTTCCTAGAAGTTTTGCAGACATTGATGTCCGCTCGAGTGGGGAAGAGTTGCGCTCGAGTGCCCAGCCACGTGTTTTGACTCTCAGCTTGAGCGTCTGAAGTCACGGTCGAGCGTAAAAATGATGTAACCAATACTTTTGCAGACCAAATGGGTCCGTTCGAGCGGCCAAAGCTACGCTCGAGCGGGGAGCCTTGTCTCTGAAATTTTGAAAGGATGTTTGGTGTTTCATTTTCCGTTCTCTTTCATTTCTAAGCACTCTTAGGCATGCAGTGAGCATTGTGAATAGATTAAAAGGATAAGAAAGAGGCCTAAGAGAAGAGAATAAATTAAGAGCGGATTGAATTGTTTGTGACCCAATTTGTGTTATGATTTATGTAGGGTCGAGCACAAGGACAAATCCACCGACAGAACACTGTGAGTAATATCTTAGTAAAGATATTTTAAAGTATGTTATTTGGCCAATTACTTACTTCTATTTGAGATCATAAGTTTGTTTGAATTGTGGACAAATATTCGTTATACCATACGATTAGGCCAAAGGCCGTTTGTCATAATAGATTCGGCCAAAGGCCGTCGGATATGAATGATTGGGCCAAAGGCCGTCGGACATTAATGATTAGGCCAAAGGCCGTCGGACATGAATGATTGGGCCAAAGACTGTTGGATATGAATGATTGGGCCAAAGGCCGTCGGATACGAATGATTGGGCCAGAAGCCGTTTGACATGAATGAATTAGGCCCAAGGCCATTTGTTAAGGATGAATTGGGCCAGAGGCCGTTGGATATGCTCAGGCTTGAAGCCGTCTAATGTACTAGATAAAACCATAGATGGGCCCAAGGCCGTCTGATATATGTATATCTGTTTCAAACTTCATTTATGTATCTTCTTTATTTGATATTATTCGCTGGGCTTTCATTCACTCTCATTCATGTGTATGTAAATGAGCCAAGAGATGTTCAAACCCAGCCTCGGTGAAGTATGTGAGAAACAGTCAAAGTTTTGAGAAGTCGGCCCTAGCGTCTCACGCACAAGACTTGTTTTGCCCTTTTGTTCTTTTGTTATGTCTTTGCTATGTGGGCGAAAACGTTGGTTTACTTTTGTGTATAAGTTTTGTTTGGCTGACTGTATGACTAAAAGTTCCTGGATATAGATTAACTCTATGGGTATGTGTGAGTTATTACGAAATTTTTTTGGAATGATTTCGCTATATCATGTAAACACAGCTCTATGGACAATCTGTAAGTTTGCTTCCATTTTGGCCCCTCAACTCTAATGAAATATGTTTTATTTGGTTTTAGGCCGTAGGTAATCCCTTGATTACTAGCCGGTTATGACCTTAATCCATAGGGGCGGGTACTGGTCATGACATAATGAGTACACAAGGAATGAGCTTAGAATGAAGAAATTGGAACTAATTCACATATGCATGCATGATTTTGAAGTGTCTCATCCTTTTTAAGCATAGTTCATGTTATCTATGTTTGAATGGAGGATTATATCATACATGCATCTATGAATTATGTTGTTTTGGAACTCAATTTCATATTTTTTAAGCTTTGAAAAGGAATTTGAAGTTTAATCATACATACATGAAGATTTGAATTTCAATGTGAAGAATTCACAGAGTTTTGAGCTGTTGACCTCGATTGAATGTATTTTTATGTCTTTGAAAGAGTTTTCACGTGTTTGTGAAGTTGTATACAAGCCATGCAAGATTTTGATTTGAAAACGCATGTTTTGAAGTTCAATTCAGTCTGGAAATTTCTAGAATTTTGTGTCACCACTTGAACGAACAATCTATTGCTCGAGTACACATTTCATGCATCCAGTATTTTTGTAGACATTTGTAGTTGGCTCGAGCGAACAAGTCATCGCTTGAGCGACCGCCTTTTATTTTGCACCTTGGCTCGAGCAAATATCGAGCCTAGATTCGGACCATCTAGCACTATTGTAGACCTAGTGGTCTGCTCGTGTGACCAATGTTGCGCTTAAGCGAACTGTCCTATTTTAACACATTTTGAAAAGGCATGTTACCCCCCATTTTGGCATTCTCATTCCCTTCTAAGTATTCTTGGGCATATACTGTGCATTGCAAATGAATTAATAAGTTAGGATGAGACTTAAAAGAATTAAATAAGTTAAAGAACAATCTAGTTAATTAATGTAATTTAATATGTGTGTGTTTATGAATTGTGTAGGATCATCCATGAGGACGTGTCAGCGACCGATTCATTATGAGTAATATCTTAGTAAAGATATTTTATTATTACTCTATTTTCTAAATGTCCTAATGTAGTAAATTTTCCGAATTCGTGATTTTGCAAATGTGAATAAGATCTATCTAATCAACCTGATATCTGTAAATGTGATTAATGTGACACAAATGTATATGATAGACATAAGGTCGCTCTGTATATCTGAATTGGACCCGAGGTCATTCCGTATATTTGACAAGATGGACCCAAGGTCATTTTGAATATCTGATAAGTCTAATTATCTATTATGAATTGACTGGATGGTCATCATAGAGCTGTAAATGATTGGACCCAAGGTCGTTCTGTTAAGATATGATGAATTCTGTTTTGTACATCTGTTATATGTTGGACCCGAGGTCATTCTGCCATCTATTGGACCCAAGGTTGTTCAATTATGAATTATGTATGATATGAAAATGCTTATGTTACTTAATAGAACTCATTCACATAACCTCTTTACTCTGATATTACTCACTGGACTTTCGTTTACTCCATTATATATATGTATATAGGTGAGCAGCGAGATGTCCAGTCCTAGTGAACTTGAGGTGGAATACCGAGTTTTGTGAAGTCAGCCAAGGATGCCTCATGCACGAGGCTTTTGTCTTTTTATTTTCTTTTGCTTTCTTTTGTTGGTTATGTTTGACCATGTCTATATATAAGTTCTGGTTCTTATATGACTATGATATTGAATGGTCTTGGACATATAATATATTTTCATGTATGTATGGGTGTGAGTTATTAATATATAAGAAGTTTTTGCTCATGCCATTTATGCACAAGCTTATTGGACAAATTTTATATTTTTGCTTTCGTGTAGACGCGCCCTTGGGCCTCACTCTACAGTGCGGACTCGATTTTGTTTGCGGTTCTAAATCTGAACCAAAGAGTCCAAATTTGGCAAATCGTTTTGAGAAAACAGATTTTTGAAAAGAAGTGCCAAACATGGACTGCTTTGCCAGATACAGAGTCGCCACCTAAATATTTTATTTTGGGAAATTTAGGAAACCCTGACTCGGTGCCAAAGGCCACGTGTCCGTCATCACCAAAGTTGCCTCGGCTCGGGAACTTGGGTACGATCGGGGAAGGTCAGCTATGAGCACCCCCTCTCGCCCGGTCCGAAGACCAGCCTCTACTAATCGTGATATCCGATTTTGAAAACGTTATGTGTTCTTATTCCAGTTATTAGCCTAGAATTACTATGTTATGCGCATAGCAAACAAATATAGACCAAATTGCCTAAATTGGAACAAAGCATTTTATGTTTGTTTTGAAAATGGTTTGCTACTCGCAAGTAGGCTAAAATGCAGGTTTTGCCACCCTCAAGTGGACTTTAGAAAAGATGGTTTTGCCACTATCTAGTGGGCTTAGAACTCGCAGTTTTAATGTATTATCCCAATTTAGGTAATTCGACCTCCATCCACAGGCATTCAAGCAGTTATATCACATAAGCAGCTAGCCTCATGGTAATCATACTATTATGGCAACATTCACACGCATGCGATATGCTAAAGCATAAAAGCTTACCTAGTACTCCGTGCCAAAACAGAAACTAGTTAGTAATCATGCATGATCCTAGTTCATGTTAAGATGGCTAATGCAACGCATACAAGATGCGACTACAATGGGCTCGGCTATCCTAAAGATGGCATGTGAAATGCTGTAACTAGCACGTATTCAATTTGGAATTGGAATACAAATGCAGTTAGAATGATGTGCCAAGCCCGGTACATGTGAGACAAATGCATGGATGCACGCATGCATTGCATAAGATATGCTAATTTAAATATGCCCTAGTCTACCATCGTAAGCAGGTAAATAAAAGGGAAGAAAGACGTGGGGTTGGAAGACATACACACACCCATGCACACTTATTACAAATACACCCTGACTCGGAGGGATCGAAAGAATAATACAGTCCGAATAAATAATACTGAATTAATTACAGATCCTCTAGTTTAACAAATTATATGCAGAATAGAGATGGCCTCAGCCCTACCTCGGGATGCGCGAATGATGCATGCTCGATTCATCTTGCCCGGAAACCCGTAGCCATAGCACTACTGCCCCTGTTTTCACTGCCTTGCTTCTCTGAAGACTGCCAAAGTCCCCAGGGTATCTTTTATGAACACTGCAGAACACCATCGGCTAGGGGAAATGACCACCGGCCATGGTAAAATTCCATCAGCTGCTGATGAAGTTATCGGCCATTCACCAATGGCCGGTCGGCACTAAATGTTGCCGGTCGGCAAAAACTTCCTGCAGAAAACAGTTTTGACAGCAATAGAGGACAGGTAGTGCATGGCATAGAATTTCAAGCACGTGTAAGCATGGTCATGTTCCCTATCATGTATTGAACTCAGGGGAGCATGGTCCTTGATCCTTGGGCCATCAATTGTGCATGATAGCCTAAGGGACCAAACTTGCCATTTAATGTAAAATACATGCAACACACAAATGAGGACCAAGACCCTATCATGTCAAAGTCAAGGGCCTCGGTGACCGAGAGTTGAGATGTGTTACATCACTTGTAGTATGAACACCTCTCAACCCTCACGCTAGGTTTGACACCCCAAACCAAGCAATGCAATGTATGTTATGCAAACATGGCTCGAAAATGGAATAAGAGGCTAAGATGCAAAACATGTCAAATGTGATGCAACCTATCATGTTAAGTATACAATGCTCCTAACATGCAATGCTACAATGCAACTCATCATGCAATGCTAATATGGTACAATGCAAGCATGCAATTAGAGGCAACAAGTCAAGCATACAACCATGTCCAAGAAGGGACTTAGACTAAAATGGGAGGTCTCCAAACACCCCCAAAACAGTGACTAAAAGTGCCTCAAGTGATGGACAAAATGCACTACAAACATGCAAGTCAAAAGGGGCCCAAAGCTAAGGCACAATAAAGGGCATTCTACTACCACTAACCCAAACAAGCATGGCATGAACTATACAACCAAAAACAGAATTTCAGCATGCAAAATGAGCTCCAAAACTCACACACATGGCATCCCAAATGATCCAAACACATAGGCATACACAATGCACATTTCAAGGCATGAAATCACAACACTTCCAAGCATTAAAAGAGACACAAAGGACAATGTAAGGCCACATTATATGGACTGAAACCTGATATCAAATGATGCCAAATGATGATAATAAGCTTATGCTAAGCATGTTGGTGACCCACAAAATCAAGCTTACAAGCCAAAAATACTAAGAGACTATACCAAACATGGCAAATATGGCAAAGACAACTAAGGTCAGACCTTAAACATGGCAAAATATGACTAAGACCTTCTTGGAACCAAGCCAAAATCATGCTAAAATGTCAACTCATAACATGATGCATATTAGGCCAAAACAAGGGATTACAAGGCAAGCATATGATGCATGAAATGGACCATCAAACCAACCAAAAATAGAGGCGTAATACAACCAAATATCCCCAAAAACCTCTGAAATGGAGCCAAAAATAACTAAGCATGCATGCTACCTTTATGAGCCAAAAGCAAGAACAAATGAGACACAAAGGGAGAGGGGTGTCCCTCCC
The DNA here is from genome assembly GCA_036172215.1 of Camellia granthamiana. Lineage (NCBI taxonomy): Eukaryota > Viridiplantae > Streptophyta > Magnoliopsida > Ericales > Theaceae > Camellia > Camellia granthamiana. Next base: position 75,065,086 of record CM069913.1, on the reverse strand, counting down.
CTACACAAGACCTCAAAATCACTTCATCACCACTGAAAATCCACTGGATTTCAGTGGTGAGAAGACTAATACAACAAAGTAAACAAGGCTTAGAGAAAAGGCACCAAAATAGGCCAAAAGAGGCCTAAGAGGGGGAGTTTGACCCCCAATGCCAAAACACCCTTAATGAAAGATGTTAAGCATGAAAATATAAGACTCTTTCATGTTATACACAAAGCTTAAATCAGCATGCAAGACAGGTAGAAAGCCAGTGCAAGATTGAGGAAAATAAAGTAAGAATCTCACCCTTGAAGAACACTTCAAGAACAGGGGCTCCAGCCACCCTCCTCTGACCAAAACCAGTCCAAAACTTCAAGAATCAACCCTCAATACCTCTCAAACTCGAAGTAAGGTGTAATGGTGTGTGTATTAGTGCAATAGTAGGGTCAAAATGCACTTTTAGGCTTTCAAACACACCCTAAGGATGAGAGAGAGGGAGATATAGAGAGAGAGGATGATATATCAGATATATAGATATAGAAGCTCTGGTTTTTTTGATTCAAAAGCTCCAACCCCTAACAATGGGAGAGGAGGGGTGCTTATATAGGCAAAAAAAGACTCCAAGCTTCTCCAAGAAGCTATATCAAAAGGGGCAAAGGGTGCAAAGGGTTCTTGGCTTCTTGGAGAAGCTAATACAGCTGGCCAAGCTTCCTCAAGAAGCTTGGCCAAAGGGTTCAAGCTTCTAGAAGGAAAGGGGGTTCAAAGGTTCACACCAGCCAAAAACTGCACGGGGAGGAGTGATGGTGCATTCCAGCTGGCACAGCTGGCATGCACCATGCCTCAAGGGTGCAAAGGGGTCACACCGGCCAGCAGAAGAGGTCGCCGGCAAAAAAAAGTGCCGGCCGGCCAAATATAGTGCCGACCGGCCATTTATTATAAGAAACAATGGCCGGTGGCACCCATAAACAGCCGGTGAGGCAAAGGTAGGGCCGGTGGGATGTGGGGATGGCTAACAAGCCATTCCCTGCCCTCCAAGCCAAGAACACAAGTGTTTGGTGCCAAAACCAAACACGGAACAATCAAGTCGAGAGATCCTGAGGCAAGGCGCACAGCCAAGACTTTCGGGAACTCAAGACGAAACACAAACAAAGAGGATCACCGAGTGTTCAAGCGGTGACGTCCAAGCCTTGAGGACGGTAAAAAATGGGGTGTCTACATTCCGCTTCTGGCTCCATATGGTCAAATATGATTTGATTTCTGTTTGAGGCCGTTGGTAGTCTCATGATTACTGGCCGGTTATTATTCAAACCTCTAGGGGTGGATTCGAGTCATGACAAAAAGAGAAAGGTGAAAAAAATAAAGAGATGGTGGCTATTGGACATGGAAGTTGGGCGAGAGAAAGGATTTGTTAGGATGAAAAAGACTGGATCTGATGATATACAAAAGAAAATTAGAGAACAAAATAAGGGTACTTTAGATATTTTACAAAAATTGTATACAAATGCTCCTTATTAGAATTTTTATTTAATAAAACTAATAGAAAAAATAAAATTTCTAACTACTTTCCCATACAACAATAAAATTACTAGAATGGTTAATTGAAATATATTTATGACATCATTAAAAATTATTAATTGACTTAATAATTAATTAATAAAAGGGGTCATTTAATGTGATTAAATATTTGAAAAAGCAAGATGAAATTGTCAAAACCACACAGAATAATTCATATTTTAAACAAAATTCTAAAAGTGTATTTGTAATTACCTAACACAAAAGTAAGTCGTTTGTGCCATCAATAAAATGAAGAAAAAAAAAGTTCTATATATATTATAAACCAATATTTTTGTTCTAATACCTTTTTCTTTTTCTTTTTCTTTTTTCCCACCTAATCTAGTGCCTAGTTTAGTTAGCACAGTTATTCATTAAACTTAAAAGAAAGTTTTTCTCTATAAGCCTACTTATGGGAACATAATCTTGGGTTATCCATGTTACCTAGGTAGCTAAGGTTACATGTGGGTGATCCTGGTTAGCTGAGGTATAATGTGATCACATTGGAATTCGAGTTATTTGGATAGAGGACATGATTCCTATATAATGATGGGTTCTCTATTTGGATAGGTGAGAACTCTTGAAAGAGTTAATCATAATCCAAATTGAAGGAGTCCTTGATAAGTGTTATCCTTGTAATTGATAGAGTCCTATGAAGTAAGACTTCTACGAAAAGGTGGGAACTATTTGTTATATAAGAAAGGCACCCCCGTGGGTCTAAGGTATGTTTTTACTTGAGAGTTGTTTACTTTAGTCGATTATCTTGTGAGATTTGTTGACTGACTTGATTGTTAGAGTGCTCTTGGGTGGATGACCCATGGTCTTGTTGTCTTCTTGTGTACAGGTGTTAGGCTTCTCTATTCTTGCACATGCTTTATGGCTTAGTTCCTAGGATCTTAGAGAGGAGATTTGATTTGGTTGTGAGGTCAAAATTCAACACCCACAATTTTGGCATCGTCTATGGGAACACAGTCAGAATAGATGGCCAAAATTGTACACAACGAGCAAAACCCGCAGTATATTGAATAAGGAGAACACATCAATCTTAATGGAGGAGACGAGCATGATAGTGGGGATAACCAAGAGGAAATTACGGAAGCAAATAATGCCACCAACGACTGAAATCCAATATTGGAAGATGGCCCAAGGAGCGGCAGTGGGAGGATCTATGCTCACATTGGGATATAGAGGCAAAGAATTTGGCCAACGAGGTTGCAGAATTGCAAAACATTATGAAGTTCATGGTACATAATAAGGTATTGCAGTTGACACCACTGATACCGACATCACCACATGTGGTCATTAACGTTGGTGTCCAAAACGGTGGGCAAATGTCGGCACAGTGCAATAGGAGGCCGATAGTGTGCTCTTTACGACATTCAGCAAATGCCAACAGATGAGAACTCCAAAAAAAAATACCATGGAAGATTAGGGGATCAAACCAGGTGGATGGACATGATCATCATGCCGAGAAGACGTTGGATATTAATGGATACAACAGGTGAAACCTCAGCACAGGAAGTGGTGCGCCAAAGAGGTTGAAGTTAGTTAACAACAGAGCGCAAGGACGATCTATGGAGGATTTAGGTAACCTCCTTCAGAACAAGAAAAACACGGCCGAGGTTACTTCACTAAACCTAAAATGCCATTCTCAAAGGAGTTGGAAGTGTTTGAGGCATCGAAGAGGTTTTTCATTCTGAAGTTTCACACATATTACACTCTGTTTGGATCTCGATGGAAGGTGAGAAAATAAATGATTATGGTTTCTCACCCTTATGTTTGGATGAATAAAAGAGAAGAGAATATGATTTCTCACATATCTTGTTTGGATAGAGTAAGTAATAGAAAGGAAAAGAAAGTATTTTATTTCATTTTACCAAAATAACTTTTCATATTAATAAGTTATGTTTTTTCATGAGGGTATTTTTGGTATTTTAAACTAGTTTCATTAAATCTAATTCTTTTGTCACCAAATCTCACAACTTTTGGTGAGAAACAAAACAAATGTTTGGTAAGAGTTCATTTCTCACAATCTCTCATCATTTCTACCCATTTCTTACCTTATTTAACCATCCAAACAAGTAAAGGGCTTTCAATTCTCACTATTTCTTTTCTTTTCTCACCAAAGCCCTCCATCCAAACAGAGTGTTACAGTGCTACAAAAACAATAGGGCACAATGTATAACTAAATCAGCCCAATTCAGGGTCAATTAAGAATTTTATAAAATCTTGAGCCTAAATTACAAACAAATAAAATCTTATATCAGTACTTACTCAGTCGAAGTTTGAAACAAAGAGCATGAAGCCTTTTAGTATATGATTCTACGAACAATTTTTGACTTGAATGATAATTAAACACTAAAATCATAAAATAAAGATTGAGTAGAAGCCAATCTTTGGATTAGGCAAAAAGGGGATGCTCTCATTCAATGACCTTTCCATTTTTGTACCTTAGCTCCCAAACCAGTAATCTCTGGTTATGACAGATCAGGTCCTTAACTTAGTTTTTATCGTGAAAGGTTTCTTAATTTCTCATAAAAATTAAGTGGCGACTCTTTCAATATGAGATAAAGCAAGTTGGCGCAACATGGGTGGAAACGAGCCTTATACTCGAAAAATGCACAATGTCCACAATTGGCGACTACGTTGGGGAATTAAGTGAGCTTGACTTGAAAATTTCTATTTTATGATATTAGTGTTTTAATTATGAAATTGCATTGCATTGCATTCTGGGCTCAGAAATAAACCGCTTCGTTGCTTAATATTCCGGATGGCTTGCCACTCGAGTGCTATGTTAAAGTCAATAAGCAAGCGTCATAATTTGCTATTAGCACCATATAATCTTCTCATTGCACTCCGATGTGGCATGGGAGATATATTGATAGTCATAGTTGATGTACTCTCTTGACTAGGCCTACCCTCTCTGTATGGAAAACTTTAGAACCTTTCAAAATAGGACAGGAAACTTTCCTTTCAGGATTGCGTTATTGCCTTATTTTATGATTTAGTGAATCCCTTGATCTTCTTTCTATCTAGGACAAGGAAACTTTACCCAAAATAGGCGTGCATGCTAATTATTTGTTTATGTGGTATCTTGTCATGAGTGGAAATGGTGTGATTTGATTTTGGAAATCAGTGATAAGAAATGCAGTGATTTGATGCTGAAAATCTGATAATATTTGGGGCAACGATTGGGATTCTAAAAATCTAAGACCGTTTGAGCAGTGATTTGATTCTGGGGATCATTTAGGCAGTTAGTGATTGGATTCTGGAAATCTGGTTTCAATTAGGCAATGATTGTGATTTTGAAAATTAGTGGTAAAATTAGGAAATGGCTTCCTAATCGAAAGATTTTGAGTTTGAATTTGAATTTGAAATCTTAGCTTAGTAATCAATTAGGAATGATTATCTCCCCAATACGGAATTTAAAGAATCCTAATTCTTGTAAGAAAGTATATGCTCAAGACTTCCTAAAATTTGAAAGGGAAAAAAAAAAAAAAAATCCAACTTGAGTAGAGTTTTGGAAATTATGGAAAGTGTTTGATTGGATAAAAATATTTGAGTAATTAACTTTTTGAGAAATCTCAACTTTATGGAAAAGTGTTAGACAAGGAAGTGATAACTAAGTCTTTTACTTTAAATAAAATTTTGAATTCTTCTAAAATGTATTTGACTAGAAGATGATTGTTTGATTGATTTCTTGGAATAAAATCCAAAATTCCTTGGAAAGATTTTAAAATGAAATTTGAGTAGAGTTTTGGAAATTATGGAAAGTGTTTAATTGTGTAAAATCTTTGAGCAATTGACTTTAGAAGGAATCTCAATTCTGTGGAAAAATGTTAGACAAGGAAATCGTGACCAAGTCTTCTATTTCGAATAAAATTTTGATTCCCCTATAAGATATTTGGCTAGAAGATGATTATTTGATAAATTTCTTAGAATAAAATCTAAACTCCTCAAAAGTAATTTTTTTTTTTTAGAAAAAGCATGGAAGCTGTAATTTGATTATGCACTTTTGAATAGAATTTAGATTCCTTAAATAGATTATATGAATGAGAAGGTAATTATTTTGGTTGGTCACTTTGGTAAGAACTCTAATTATTCAAAAATCTTTGATTTGGAAACCATTGTCTAATTGTGACGATGATCTTAAATTTTGTGCACGTAGTAAGTTTGAAAAGGGTTTTGACTAGGGTTCATTTGCCTACTTCTCCGGTTTGTACATAACTGCCACTCCCAGAAAGGAAATTCCCAAAGTCAATTGAGTCTGATCAGGTTATTGTGTCTCATACTCAAGCAAGTCTCATCAACTATTAATAAAGCCATGTTTTTCATAAAAATGGGTGATTTTCCAAGAAAAGTGGTTTTACTTTATCATGGCCATGAACATAAACTAAAATAGACAATATTCATGAAAAATCATCCAAAACATATAATTTTGCAAGAAAAGCATACAGACTTGGATTATTGAAAAGGCAATGCAAAAAACACACATGCTATAAGGATGGAAACAACTTACCCGAATGCCTACTTACGCATCTTTCATGCAATACATAAATTAAATTTGACCTAACATGCAACTAATCATACAAACAATTACCCTAAGCTCGGTTTGAGGTTATTGGAATGATACTTATGCACAAAAAACAAATAACAAGTAAAATGAGAAAAATATCGAAAACTACATAATGATTCAAACCGAGCCTAATCCATGATTTCTACATGATTAAATAGGCCTAAACATGCTGTTTTAATAAAGAGAAAGAAAAGATGTGAGATAAAGTGAAAAGGCAAGAAAAATAAACAAATTACATGATGAGACAATAGATGAATGCCTAAACTAAGACTAACTATTGAAAAATGAAGCAAAATGGTACTAAAATTAAAAAAACATGAGAGTTTTACCTGCTAGTTTGAATAAGCTAAAGCCACACAAAGAAAAGATAAGAAAACAAAGGTTTTCTTACTTGCAAGTCTCCCTCAAGCAAAAGTTCTAAGTTAGGGTCCAAGTTCTTCAAGTTGTAGAAAGTTTGTAAGTGTTTTTATTTGTTGTGGGTGTGAGAATTCTGGAGTCAAGGCAAGAGAGGGGGGAGAGGGTGCTGTTTTGCTCTCAAAACTCACAAAAAGCTCTCAGGTCTCTAACCCCTTGAAAAGGAGGGGGAGAGGCTCCTTATATAGGCAATGGGGAAGCTTGGGGAGCAGCCTAGGGCAACCCCATTGCTTCCCCTTGCCGCCTCCCTCCAGAAATGTACCAAGATTGAGTTTCTAAAATGGCTTTTGCCATGTTTGGAAGTGCACACGCACAAAGTATGTGTGCACGCACAATGCATGTGCGTGCACACAACTCGTGTATGTGCACTATTTACCTTGGTACATGTGCCATCCATGCATGCACAAATGCGAAGTCCCATGCCCTTGGTGTAACGCCTCAAAATTTATAAACCTTTATATAGTCAATTTTTATTAAATATTCACCGGTTTCCATCAAATAAATCCATTTCTCGTAAGATAATGCTTTAAGAAAAATATTATCTTTCATTAAGTAAAGATCATTCTCATTGAACTATATTAAACTATTACATCTTATGCTCACAATACAAGTTAGAGTTCACAAAATTTTAAAAAATCGAAAGTAAAGATACCCTAATGGTGTACAAGTTTCAAGGGCAACCCTTGGTTACACAAAACGGTGCACATTCAGTCCCAACACACATTAGCTCTGGAGCTTCAACAAACAACTTCCAATGAGCCCACGTGCTCCTTTCAAAATCTTTAGCGCTTTGTTACTTAGGCAGAGTTACACCATCAAATCTTGAAATGTTGTTAGTTTAGGGTAAGCTAATGCCCAATAGGAAATACTATTAACAAGACATATAAATAATCGAGATGCATATGATCATGCCATGCACTTGTTAAGAAAAAATCTATATTTTCTCCTTTAAAACTAAAAATGCTCAATGCATGATTTCCATTCAAAGTCTCATGTCTAACTATGGGATGCTAAATACACTATGACGTCCTAAGCAAGAGCCGCAAAACCATACATACATATATAGATTTATATGCGTAAATATTCTCACATTTGCTGACTCCAAAAACGGCAAGGCAATGGGCACCCAAAACCTTGCCCTTCCACATTTGCCAACTCCTGAAATGGCGGGCTCGTGGATAGCCAAAACTATATTTTTCCATATTTTCCGACTCTAAAAATGGCGGGCTTGTGGACACCCAAAAACCTTTACCCACATTCGTCCGGCGATAAGCTCCAAACAGGGCAATTGGACACCTTGACTCCCCGCGTGAGTAACAAATACAACACACAACTAAATTCCCAAAACCCAATTCAACTACCCGAACTCATATGCTATTTGCTCCCTTTGACATTTTCCAAACATCTACAAGATCATAAAATCACATGAAAAAAAATTATAATACACATGATGCATGAGTTTTCAAATTCAATTTACTTAAAGTGTATCCAATTCATAAATAAGAATTAACAACACCAACAACAAGAGATTACTCCAACTTCTTAATCCATAATTCCCTCATTCATCTATTTCAATACATGTATCGAAGAAGGTTGACAAAACCTCATGTCTCAACAACATTACCACAATCATTCACCCAATTTCAAGATTTAATAGTCAATTGAGCCAAACCCCATTATTCAATCGAGTTTGAAAACTAGGGTTTTTAAGAAATTAGAACTTTTCCCTCTTTTACACTTAAAGGGTCAGTTTTTATCATCAACAACAATAATTAACAAAACATTCACAGTCTTCCTAAAAAAAAAGGGTATTAGCCCATTTAATTTATCAAATTATCTTTATATTACAAAATTATCTCATACATTACTATAACTAAGAAAATACCACATATATATCTCAAATCATAAATATATCAAGTTAAAAGTACCTCCACCTCAAAAATTGAGAGAAGAAGATGAGTATCCAAAGAGAACTTCGAAGGTAAAGCGAGTCAATCGGTAGATATGTTGGTCTTCACTTTCTTTTTGCTTATCTTGCAAAATCATGGATGAATCTTCGATAAAAGTAGAAGAAATAAAGGTTGGAAGACTAGGGTTTCAGACATGAAGGAGAATGAAAGAAAAGAGAGAGAGAGAGAGAGAGAGAGAGAGAGAGTGACATGATTTTGCCAATAAGGGGGATTTTAAAGTGCTGACAACAAACCACGTGAGTGGTCAAAACTTGGCTCAAGTGGTAAAAGAAAGCTTCCGGAATCTCTGTAACTCGCACACACCACTCGAGCGGTCAAAAGTAAGCTCAAGTGGACTTGCTTCCAAAATAGGTACTCAAATTTTAAACGGGCATAACTCTCTCGTTCGGATTCCGTTTTGGGTCGTTCTTGTGTCCAAATCAAAGCCCAAAAACAAGATTTTCAATGGTTCTAGCCCCACATCCAGATTCTTAGTGTGGAAAGAGAAAAAAAGTAAAAGAGTGAAGCGTACTTGTAGAACAATTATCCAAATCAATGTTTTTGGTTCAATCATACTTTATCATTATGATACCACCTCAATCAATATTCTAAAATAAATCAAAGAGACTCCAAGTACAATAATAAGAGTGTCCAGAACAATCTCACTAGTCCAAGGAATATGAAGTGTTATACTCTCCCCACCTTAGGAAATTTCATCCCCGAAATTAGCCAATTCAAGAATTAAGGTTTGGACAAACCGAACTGAAACATATATTGGTATTAACACTCCCACTAACTAATCATAAATGACCTCTACTCAACAATGGGTTTCTAGAAGATTCCCCCAATGTGAAACATTTTCTGTGATGGAAAAGAAACAACTCTCACGAAAGAAGATAAAGCAACCCAATGATATAAGGGATAGAATAACTCCCAATAAAATTACAATCGCCACTCCAAAATCTAGTTCGAAATCTAAAAGAAACTCTTATATTTTAGTCCCACACTGGTATTCTGACAACACCCCAAATGAAGTGAACAACAATTCGAAAGTGCTGTGTCTCTCTTTCAACTCCTTCGTAAGAATTACCTCAACAAGCCACAAGAGCCCATCGATCCTACCTACAAAACAAAAGTAAAGAAAAAGGTGTCACTAACATACCTTACAGTACTTGCGTCTCAAACAAACTCAACCTCAAGGAAATAACTCTTGGTTATCTAACAACCTAAAATCTTTGAAAGATAAGCTCTCACATCACATTCACACAGTAAGAAACAACTACCGATCACTTGGCAACCAAATTTTCAAACGATTACCTCACACTATTACATAAGTCCTCAACCCCCTCTCATGAGAAGAACAAATTCTAATAAGAGTTCCATTAGCCAATCATGGCCTTTGACAAAACACAACCCAATAAAACCAAAGTGGCACGAACTACGTTCTTACAACACAGCTAGTATTCCATGACCACACATTTGCTCAATTGCGTTTCTGAAATACTTAAGAACTAAAACACCCAAAAATAATATTTCCTGACTTTTGAAATTAAAAGAGATTATTCTTGGTAGAAAACTTTATATATATATATATTTTTTAGGCGTGTACAAGTGATTCGTAAAAGAGAAGAGCTTGAAAAAGAAATTCATTTATTTATTTATTTATTTTTGAAATATTTAAGGGATATATACATCATAAGCTTCAATGCACCCACTTTATAACTATTTCTCCTTTAGTCACTGGTTTATCCAATGATAAATTCTCAATTTCGGCAAAGACAATGTCATACTCAATAGAAAAACTCCATTCTCAAACATATTTTAACCGATGACTCCCAAACGTTACCCAACCAATTATCTCATCCCCATGTGATGCCACAATCCTTTTACAATTATTGAAGCAACAACCACACATAATGACCACTATAATAAGGTTAAATAAAACAAACGAATGGGCTAAACATCACAAGTTTGGGAAGTTGTATCCCATTCACGACCACCACTATAATCCACCAATTACTCATTATTTATTTCATGTTTGCAAAACAAATTTTCACAATTAACTCCATTTTGGGGATTACACACAAACAACTACAAACAAGTATCAAATATTTAGCATGACTTGTCAATTTGATGAGTGGCATGCATACGAACAAGTAATCGTCATCCTTAAGTGCCTCATCCGAAGTCTAAGATAAGTTCCGAGATGACTCATTGTCAATCTCTTCCCATGCCATAACTACGATAGACAAAACACGTAAGAGGAAAATCATCTACACGTACATTGCTTACCTATACTCACACAACGTGATACACTCCTTGAAACCAACACTATACCCCAAATGCTTAAATCACAACCCAACTTCTTAATTCAATGAATGAGTTATACTTCTTATCCTGTCAAAAACTCTGAACTAACTGCAAGAAAACAATCTGTAAGCTAATAGCTAAATCTAGAATTTAAATTAAACTCAATTGGTCAGACTTAGGAAAACTATTAATTACGTCAAGCTGTCAAATTTAATTATATAAATCGTCTTAATCATGCATCCACAACATCAACTACTAGCTCAACTAGAACACAAAATATTAGCATGATTTAAGTCGAGGTTGCATCAATGAACAATCACAATCTTAATGTCATCTCAAGCTTCCATTCGAAACCACGAGTCACAAGATTTCAAAAATTACAACTAAGGATCACGCACCAAGTACTTACCCTCAAGTATTTCTTATAGCTAAAGGTTCTACAAAATGAAACAAAAAACACAAAATATTTCCTTTTACCATGGAAGATAAATACTTCAAAATCCAAACTATTGTCATTCACCAACTGTCAAATGCACAAGGTTGACCTCAATAACCTTGCTATATTAACACAATAATAACCCAAAATCTTTCCTAACCCATGCTAAAACTAAAATTCCAACTACGATTCACAATCAACCACTAAGAAAGAATTTCTCATTTGAAAATTATAATTATTCACACTCACTAGTGACTATCGTAACATAAAATGGCAAATGCCAATCAAGAGCCAAATCAACCTCTACATCCAATGATAAGACAATGACAATCCCAAGTACACACAAGCCGGATCATGTTGTCCAAAAAACAAAAGACTAGTTGACCATTCATATCATCATACCACTGTAATAAATTTAAACTCATAATATACTTAGGCTTGTAATCAAACTCAAGATGAAACTCTAACAAGTAGGAAGATCAATCTATCATGGCTCCAATTACTAATTTACCTAAACATGATTACCCATCGAGGTACAGAAAGATTTACTTATCTAATTTTCGTATTATTCGACTACCATACAACTCCGTTTGACACCACATCAACCCCGAAAAAGATAATCGTAGATTAGTTTTACCTTCTCATTGCATAACTAATGATTTCAACCGAAAATTTTGTTTGCCAAAGAGCTCACATCTTCTGAAATAAACTTCCATCAAGGCAATACCCAACACTCACTATGGAAGTCCATCTTTCAAGGAATAAAAACTCATTAAGGTGACATCTAAAACAACACTAATAGCAACACTATAGTCCAATTATAGGGAAAAAGGTTTTGGATAAATATATTTTTCTAAGTATCTTCTTGGGAAGATTGGCATCAGCCACTCATCAACACACACCCTCATCCTCCCACTGAACAATGCCTGTGGTTTAAGATTCTTACTACACAAAATCTCTTCACCTTAACGGTAAGACAAATTTGGAGTGTGACCACTAAATAATTGACATTACCATCAACAACAACTCCACATAATTTAAATAATACCATGGCTTATAGAACATAGTGAGGGAGTCAACCTCAGTTTTAACCATATAACCTGTATTGCCACAACTTACACCATTTTCCATTCATAACTCCTGTATAAGTAAACTCTTACAAAACTTGAACTCATAATTCGAAATAGTCATAATTAACAATTATCAATCATTCTAAATTGAAGGTCTTGGCTAAACTCAATGGTACTACTAACCCGGTATATCAAGAACATAAATATACTCACTCCATCATGGTATGCATCAGCCTCCTACTCATAACAATGATAGAACATGAAGGGCACCCATATTTGTCTCAGCAAATCAAATTCAACCGCTTATGAAGATTTCTCTATCTAAACCACATCAGTTATTTCAAAATGCCTATCATAAGTCTTTGCTTATTCATAACAACTCAACGCTTCACTCACAAAATCGATGCTTATGAAGCTAACCCTTAAGACACCCATCACATAGCCTCTTCATAAAGATCCAAAATAATAATAATAGCCCATCAAATATATTCCTTACAATTGGTGAATACATCATATCTTATATTCCATTGTAAAAACTTGATGATACAAAAGATGACATATGCATGTGTATACATTCAGAAATCCTAGATCCTGAATCTATAGCATATGATATGGATACATGAATTCCAATTTAAATAACATCAAGTAATTATATGGCTTAATGGGTATATCTTTCTAAGTCAATGCTTGGATATATTAAAATGAGTTCAACTCAATACAACTAAAGCCCAAGGCATATACAAAAATAATTACATCAAATAAAACAAAAGAAGCTCTTGGCTCTAAGTCCTCCCAAGTTATGTCCTTGGTAGAGGCATTTCATCGGCACCTAAAAGTTGTTTATGACATAGGGTCAGCGAAAACCCAATACAGATACTTTAACGCAATATATGAATTTTAACAAAGTTATATCGCACATGCATGCCATTTGTCAAACATTTCACATTTCCATCTCAAAACTATGCAATGCTAGATTATATATCAATTCATGAAAATAATCGTTTTATAACTGAAAACAAGGCTATGGATACAAAACACTAGGAATCTCTAAGTATGAGTATGTCAGTAGGCTATACAAGAACTGCCAAAGCCATTTTATCGGTACTAATTGGAAGGATCGGCACTCAGCCGCGCGGGTTTCTAGACTTTAGCCAAAGACACACATGCCAAAATAATAACCACAACCATTTTCTAGACTTTTCTCCAAATAATACATTTTCAACGCTTAAGTACGAATCGATGCTCAATGCAAGATGTATGAGTAATTAGTTTCAATTCACCTAATCCTCATGCAATTTCTATAACAATCAAAGCTATCCTCCACTGACAGCCCAAAACAGATATTTCTATTCAACAAATAATTTCCAACAAAAGATATAATCTCATCATTTTCGAAATGGGAGTGATATTACATATCTGACTCCACTATCATCATCAGCATATACATTGTTTCATTTTTACAAAACCCAACATCATTTCCGTTTTCTTTCACAAACCAAATCTTCATGATTTTAGAACAAAACTCCCTTTACTTTCAAAATCATTTTTTTTTCTCATTATTATTATAAATTTTTTTATATAAAGAAATCAACCATTTCAACATATTTCAACCAATAACACACCCCCACAACCTTTCTCAAGAACCCATTTGAAAACCTCTCTTTTTCAATTCAAATCAAACCCTAGGTTTTACCCAAAATCCCCAAATCACTAGGTTCTTTCAATAGACAAATAAGTAAGGTAAAAATCATATGAAAGGTTGAAGAAATCCCTACCTCAAGAATAGAATACAAGAGAGAGCAAGGGTTAAAGGTTTGCCGAGCCAAAAACGATAACTCCTCCAATTAAAATGAAGCTAATGTTGTGCTTTACCTTCTTCTCCAAAGGGTTAGGGTGAAAAAATTAATAGATTGGCAGTATTTGGGGCTTGAATGCAAGAACTAGAGAGAAAGAGCAAAGATCTAGGGTTTTTGAAATGTTTAGAGAGAGATAAAGAGGAATGACAAAAGTGACTCAAAAAACACTTTTCTCAGACTGATATATATGCAGACCGCTTGAGCAACCAAAACACCAATTGAGAGTCAGACACAATAAATGACACCGCTCGAGCACACAATGACCCCTTCCCAAAAGTTTAGACTTGTAAAAGATCGCTTGGGCGCAAGAAATACCACTCGAGCGAAGATACTCCATTTCCAGAAGTTTTGCAGACTGTAAAAGACTACTCAAGCACAGGAAAGACCACTCGAGCGAACAAGCAAAAATCTGGTTGGCAAATCTTTTGAAAAACTAAGTCCCAACTTGTTTCAAACACAACAATAACTCCCAAAAAATCAAACTCAACTAGTAATAAGATGAAAATGAAATGAACCATAGTTAAGGATATGAATTCCTGGATTAAAAAGAAAGGAATGGGTTGGGTCTAAAACGAAATCGTTATAATCGCCCCTCCTTAAGGAATTTTGTCCCCGAAATTTAACTTAAACCAACAATCCCCATATTTAGATTAACTTGTAACCATTCATACAAGCAAGAATGATAACACAAAGTCTATCAATACGGAATATTACAGTTCAGCTTTCCAAAAACATATACAATGTTTATATATTACAACATAAGTAAGATTTTCACTACAAGTCTCAAACATCAGCAAATAGGTCCGGGTACTTCTCACAGACTTCCGTCTCATGCTCCCAAGTCACCACCTCAACCTCATGGTGTCGCTACAACACCTTAACCAATGGAATAGTCTTGCCTCGTAATACTTGGTCCCAAGTATCTAAAACACGTACCAGTCTCTCCTCGTCTGAGGCATCCTCATCTACCTTTAGCTCAGTCAAATCCAACATGTGTGAAGGATTAAGCTCATACTTTTGGATCATACAAATATGAAAATACGTCATGAATCCCAAAAAATTGGGGCAGCAAGGCCAAACGATAAGCTACTTTCCCGATCTGCTCTAGAATCTTAGAAGGCCCAAGAAATCTAGGAGACAACTTCCCGCTCTTCCCAAATCTCATTAAACCCCATCTTGGTGATATTTTCAGTAATAATACGTGATCTCTTACTGCAAAAGATAAAGGTCTCCTCCTACAGTTGGCATAGCTCTTCTGGTGACTATGAGCCAAAACCAACCTCTTACGATTAAGCGCGACCTTTTTCGTCTTTTACCGGACTAATTCATGACCTAACATAGGTGTGTCACCCACCTCGGCCCAACACACTAGAGATCTACATGGTCGGCTATACAAGGTCTCAAACGGTGCTATACCAATACACGCCTAGAAACTGTTATTATAAGATAACTCCACCAAAGGTCAATGCCTCTCCGACCACCGTTGAAAATCAAGAACACAACCCCAAAGCATATCCTCTAAGATCTGAATTCTTCGCTTAGACTGCCCGTCAATCTGAGGATGATAGACCATGCTAAACGTCTGTCTAGTGTCTGAGGCATTCTATAGGCTCTACCATAATCGAGCCATGAAACGTGGATCTCTATATGAAAAGATAGTCACAGGGACCCCGTGAAGTCAAACACTGTCGCTAACATAAGGGTTGTTAAGATAATCTATCGAGTCACTCATGCGCATCATTACCCCTTTGAGTCCTTAGAATACCCCCAACGAATTTCATCTTGACATGCCCCCATTTCCACTAGGCTATAGGTAAAGGTTGCAACAAACTCACTGGTCGTTAATGCTCGGCCTTCACTTGTTGACAAGTAAGGCACCTCGAGACAAACAAGGCTACGTCCCTCTTTATCCCCCCTCTAAAACTAGCGGCTAAGGTCATGGTACATCTTTGTGCCTTCTGGTTGTAGTGCAAGGCTTGAATGGTCGAACTCTCGGAGTACCTCCTCCCTAAAAGATTCTGGCACAAAAAGACGGTCCAAATACTTCACACTCAAGTCAGAATATATGTTCAAGCCCTTCTCCACCTTTCCACTAGATATCTTCCATCGGATAGCCTCCACTTCGTAACCACCTCGCTGTGCTTCTACAACTCGGCTCACTAAGGTAGGATGTGTAACTATAGTGAACAAAACAGCCGACTCAACGGACTCACCAAGATGCAAGTCAAACTTGCCAATAGCACCCAACATCTCCTATTCCCAAATGGCAATACTAGCTACGTTGCTTACAAATTTCCCACTCAAAGCGTCAACTACTACATTGGCCTTCCCCGGATGATAGTGTAACTCAAAATCATAATCCCCCATAAAATCCATCCACCTCCTTTTTTTCAAATTCAAATCCTTCTGTGAAACAAATATTTCAAACTCTTGTAATCGGAAAACATTTCAAATCTCTCACCATATAAATAATGCCTCTAGATTTTTAAGGCAAAAATCACCGCCACTAGCTCTAGGTCGTGAGTATAATAATTTTGTCTCATGTGTTTTCAGCTGTCGTCAACTGTACGCTACCACTTTTCCCTCTTGCATCAGTACACAATCCAAATCTTCTCGAGACGCAACATAATAAACTGAATAACCCAAATTCCTCTCTGGAATAATCAATACTGGAGCAATGGTGTGTCTAGCCTTAAGCTCTTGAAATGATTTTTCACAAGTCTCACTCCACACAAATTATTTCCCTTCCTCATCAATCTAGTCAATGGTGAGGCCAATCTAGAAAAGTCTTTCACAAAATGTCGGTAATACCCGACTAAGCCCAAGAAACTCTGGATTTCAAAATCATTCTTAGGTTGTTCCCAATCTTGCACTGTCTCTATCTTAGAAGAGTCTACAGTCACCCATTTCCCGGATACCACATCTCCTAAGAATTAACTTATTTTAGCCCAAACTCGCACTTTCCAAACTTAGCATATAAACGGTGTGCTCTAAGCAACTCAAGTACAACCCGCAAGTGTTCATCGTTTTCCTCCTTGGAGGGTGAGTAGATTAAGATGTCGTCAACAAAGACAACCACCAAAGGGTCTAGGAACTCATGGAAGATTCGATTCATCAAATCCATAAATGAAGTCGTTGCAATGGTTAGCCCAAAAGGCATCACTAAGAACTTATATTGGCCATACCACGTACGAAATGTCATTTTTTGAATATCTTCCTCCTTTATCCTCAACTAATGATAACCTAATCTCAAGTCGATCTTAGAAAAACAACAAGACCCTTTCAACTAGTGAAACAAAACATCTATACGTGGTAATGGGTACTATTCTTAACGGTTACCTAGTTTAACTTCCGGTAATCTATGCACAGTTGTAATGTGCCATCTTTCTTCTTAGCAAAGAGAGCTGATGCTTCCCAAGGCGATGTACTAGGGCGAATGAAGCCCTTATCTAATAGTTCTTCAAGTTGAATCTTCAACTTATACAACTCGGTGGGTGCAAATATATACGTGCCATGGAGATCGGTGTGGTGTGATGCCGTGCCGAGCACTAAGATAATCGAGAACTCAATTTCTCGGTGGGGTGACAAACTAGTAAGATCTTCAGGAATGATGTCTAAGTATTCATAAACTACTCTCGGTAATTCAACTCAGGCCACATGACTCTCACTACCCAAGAAAGTTGTAAGAAGACAATTATGCCCGCCCCGAGCACGTAAGTCATACATTAGCGACAAAACTCTATCATCTCAATCCCCAAAAAAATAAAATCAGTCACCACTCAAGGTGCACATCATAACTCTCTGACAGTAACAATCTATAATGGCACAGTACAAAGACACCAATCCATGCCTAAGGTGACATCGAAACCTGGCATGTCTAATCTTATGAAAGCGAAAGGATGTTAGCGAACGGCAACCTCTATCTTACAACCGCAACATCCCTAGTCCAAGACAACTTTACCGCTAGCTGGTGACTCTGCCCTGAGCGGAGATGCTAAACAAGCCACTTCTAACCCCAAAACTGATGCGAATACAAACGAAATGAAGGAATGAGATGCACCAATATCAATCAACACATTGGCAATAGAATTGAACAACAAAAAATTACCCCTTATAACAAAGGGTGTTGGCAACTGATCTAGCATATTAACAACATACACACGCCCTGTGGATCTCTGATGTACCTGCTCACTTCTCAGAGCATAGTTCTAATACACTGATTGAGCCGAAGAGGCTCCTTGATTGGCCCTCACGGCCTATGCTAAAAGGGTAGGCTACTGGCTCTTTGTCTGTCTCAAACCAAACGCACCAAATCTGCCACTTACCAGAGTGCAAAACCACTTTAAGTGCCCCGACTGCCCACACTAATAACTGGTAGGTCTGCCCTCTGCTCTGACTTTGGCTCTGAGGACGAGCTAAGGACGGCACAAATTGTTGCCCTTCTCCTCTCTGCGGACAAATTGAAGACTTGTGGTCCAGCTCACAACACTTGAAACAAGTGATCCCACCTTGACTACCTCTCCCTGAACCAGAACTCAGTACAAGAAAAATGGATCTGAACTGTGCGACCCAGAACTGTTGTGGGATGGAACCCCTCTACCTTTTGTTATCCCTAGTCTCCCCCTCAACCTCCAGACTTCTTTGCATGGAGCCCCTCATCCGCTCCTTCTTCACTCGGATCACAATCTCTAGGTGAGCTACCGCCTCCACAAGGCGACCATAATCTCTAATCACAGACACGATCACCTTAAAAAGGAGCTCGATCCTTAATCTATTCTCAAACTTGATGCAACGGCATTCCTCCGTTGCCATAATTTCTAATTCAAATCTAGAGAGGCTAGTAAAAGCAACCTCAAACTCGACTACGAGCGTGTTTAACTGCTTGAGCTTCAAGAACTGATTTCTCAACTTCTCCCTAACAGTGGGAGGCAAAGACTTGTCCTGAAAGACGTTGACAAAGGCCTCCCAAGTCACCCCAATGTGCCCTCGTGCATACTTCCTCCATTGACCCTTATCTTTCTTTAGCTAGAAGGATGCCAAGGTCACCTTCAAATCATCGTCCTCGATGCCAAGCATTTCGAATGTCTTCAACATCTGTTCTAGCTACTAATCTGTCTGCATTGGCTCTTTCGGATGTCTCAAAAACTCATCCAGATTTGACCAAAAGAACTCTCTCTTCAAAAAAGACGACCCTGTCTCAATAACATAGGCCTGGACTTGATTTTCAGCCTTGAGAATGTCCATGGATTCTAACAAAGGCCCAACCATTTCGCAGGCCAAGAAGCCCATGGCTTATTGACCTACTAGCTCGGCCACATTGGCCTGACCAACTTCTTTCTCTTGTGCTGAAATATCATCCGATGACGGCACCTCCTGTCGCGTAGGCCTTTGATGCCTACCACCACTACGTCCACATCCTGACATCCTAATAAAGGTAACACCATAGATTAACACATTTACAAATGTGCTGAAGTTAATTCACTCACGTTTTAATACGGTGGACAACAATTAATTCACCCCACATAAGAACCTAATCACATAAACACAAACGAACTTCCTTTCTAGATAGTGACCATCCGACGACATTGCCAGAGTTCCAGTTACAAATAGCAGTGATCAAGTGCTCTTCTAATAAAACTTCTAGAAACTCATAGGCCCAATCAATATCTAAGAAATTAAATCTCATACTCATTTTGTCACATAAGCATGTTATCATACAACATACTAGGTCTACTTCTAATATCATCTAGCGAGATAACCCATCGTGGTAAAAACCACATCCCACAATCCCAAGGTATTCAAACTCAGTAGCTCTAATACAAGGTTATAACGTTGCAATATAATAACAATAGCTCATCTAATAATTTCATTACAATTGATCAATACATCATATCTTATATTCCACTTATAAACTTGATGATACAAAAGATGACATGCGTGTATACATTCATAAATCCTAGATCCTAAATCCATAGCATATGACATGGATACATGAATTAAAATTTAAATAAGATCAAGTAATTATATGCCATAATGGCTACATCTTTTCAAGTCAATGCTTGGATACATCAAAATGAGTTAAACTCAATACAACTAAAACCCAAGGCTTATACAAAGATAGTCACATCAAAAAAACAAAAGAAGCTCTTGACTCCAAGTCTCCCAAACTATGTCCTTGGTGGAGGCATATCATCAATACCTAAAAGTTGTTTTCCACATAGGGTTAGCCAAAGCCCTATAGAGATACTTTAACACAATATATGAATCTTAACAAAGTCATAAGGTGAATGCACATGCATACCATTTGTCAAGCATTTCACATTTCCATCTCAAACTATGCAATGCCAGATTATATATCAATTCATGAAAATAATCCTTTTATAATAGAAAACAGGGCAGTGGATACAAAACACTAGAATCTCTAGGCACATGTCTGCCAGTAGGCTATACAAGCACTACCAAAGCCATTTTCCTAGTACTAACCGGAAGGATCATTACCTAACCACACGAGTTTCTGGACTTTCATCAAGGACACACAGGCCAATATAATAACCACAACCACATCCCATAATTAGATTTATCGCAGTGTTCACCCATTTTTCTCAAAATAATACATTTTCAATGTATGAGTATGAACCAATGCTCAATGCAAGATGAATGAGTAATTACTTTCAATTCACCTAATCATCATACAATTTCTATGACAATCAAAACTATCCCCCACCGATAGTCCAAAATAGATATTTCTATTCAACATATAATTTCCAACAAAAGATATAATCTCAACATTTTCAAAATAGGAGTGATATTACATATCCGAGTCCACCATCATCATCAACATATAGATATTGTTCCATTCTTACAAAGCCCAACATCATTTCCATTTTCTTTCAGAAACCAAATCTCCATGATTTTAGAACAAAACTCCCTTTACTTTCACAATCAATTTCTTTTTTATAAAGTAATCCACCATTTCAACATATTTCAACTTATAACACACCCCCACAACCTTTCTCAAGAACCCGTTTGAAAACCCCTCTTTTTTAATTCAAAATCAAACCCTAAGTTTAACCCAAAATCCCCAAATCACTAGGTTCTTTCAATAGACAAATAACTGAGGTGAAAATCATACAAAAGGTTAACGAAATTCATACCTCAAGAATAAAAAGACAAGACGGAGCAAGGGTTTAAGTTTGATAGAGCCGAAAATAATAACTCCTCCGATTAAAATGAAGCTCTCGCCGTGCTCTACTTTTTTCTCCAAAGGGCTAGGGTGAAGAAATCAGTAGATTGGGAGTATTTGGGGCTTGAATGCAAGAACTAAAGAGAGTAAAGATCTAGGGTTTTCAAAATGTTTAGAGAGAGAGAGGAATGAAAAAGTGAATCAGAAAACCCTTTTCTTGGACTAATATACGCACTGACCACTCGAGCGAGCAAGACGCCGCTCGAGCGTTAGACACAATAACTGACACCGCTTGAGCGCACAATAACCCCCTCCCAGAAGTTCCAACTTGCAAAAGACCACTCGAGCACAAGAAATAATGCTTGAGTGAAGATACTCCACTTCCAGAAGTTTTGTAGATTGTAAAAGACCGCTCAAGCACAAGAAAGACCACTTGAGCGAACAGGCAAAAATCTGGACAATAACTCTTTTGAAAAAATAACTCCCAATCATGTTTGAAACACAACCATAATTTCCAAATAATCAAGCTCAAGTAATAACAAGATGAAAATGAAATAAACAGTAGTTAAGGATATGGATTCCCGGATTCAAAAGCAAGGAATGGGTCAGCTCTAAATCAGAATCGTTATAATCTCCTCTCTTTAAGAAATTTGTCCCTGACATTTAACTTAAACCAACAATCACTGGATTTAGATTAACTTGTAATCATTCATACAAGCAAGAATGATAACACAAAGTCTATCAATATCGAATATTACAGTTCACTTTTCTAAAACATATACAATGTTTACATATTACAACACAAATAAGATCTTCACTACAAGTTTCAAACATCAACAAATAGGTCTGAATACTTCTCATAGACTTCCACCTCATGCTCCCAAGTCGCCTCCTCAACCCCATGGTGTCGCCACAACACCTTAACCAATGGAATAGTCTTGTCTTGCAAGACTTGGACCCAAGTATCTAAAACCCCGTACCGGTCTCTCCTTGTACAAGGCATCCTCATGTACCTCTAACTCGATCCAATCCAACACATGTAAAGGGTCAGGCTCATACTTCAGAAGCATACAAATATGAAACACATCATGAACCCTGGAAAATTAGGGTAGCAAGGGCAAACTATAGCTACCTATCCAGTCTGCTCTTGATTCTTAAAAGGCCCAAAATATCTAGGAAATAACTTCCTGCTCTTCCCAAATCTCATTAAACCCTGTCTTGGTGATATTTTCAGTAATACGTGATCTCCTACCTCAAGACATAGCGGTCTCCTCCTACGATCGACATAGCTCTTCTAACAACTCTAAGCCGAAACCAATCTCTTACGAATAAGCCCAACCTTTTTCATCATTTCCTAGGCTAATTCAGGACCTAACATAGGTGTGTCACCCACCTTGGCCCAACACATTAGAGATCTGCACGGTTGGCCATATAAGGCCTCAAACGATGCTATGCCAACACTCGCCTAGAAGCTGTTATTATAGAAAAACTTCGCCAAAGGTAAATGCCTCTCCCATGACCCCTTAAAATCAAGAACACAACCCCGAAGCATGTCTTCTAAGATCTGAATGGTTCACTCGGACAGCCATCAGTCTGAGGATGATTGGCAATGCTAAACGTCAATCTCGTGCCCAAGGCATTCTATAGGCTCTGCCACAATCGAGCCATGAAACGTGGATCTCTATCCGAAACAAGAATCACAGGGACCCCAAGAGACAAACAATGTCCCTAACATAAAGGTCAGCAAGATAATCTACCGAGTCACTCATGCGTGTTGGTACAAAGTGTGCTGATTTAGTTAACAGATCGACTATCACCCACACGACATCATTACCCCTTTGAGTCCTCAAAAGACCCACAGTGAAATTCATCGTGACATGCTCCCATTTCCATTCGAGTATAGGTAAGGGTTGCAACAAATCCGTTGGTTGTTGATGCCTGGCCTTCACTTGTTGACAAGTAAGGCACCTCAAGGCAAACAAGGCTACATCCCTCTTCATCCCCCTCTACCAAAACTAGCGGCTAAGGTTGTGGTACATCGTTCTGCCTCCTGGGTGTACTGCAAGGCGTAAATGATGAAACTCTCGGTGGAACTCTCGAAGTACCTCCTCCCTATAAGATTTTCACACAAAAAGACGGTCCAAATACCTTATACTCGACTTAGAATACTTATTCAAGCCCTTCTTTACCTTTCCACTAGATATCTCCCCTCAGATAGCCTCCACTTCGTGATCACCCTACTGTGCTTCTATAACTCGGCTCACTGAGGTAGGCAATGCACCTATAGTGAACAAAAAAGCTAAGTCAACGAACTCACCAAGATGCAAGTCAAACTCGCCAATAGCACCCAACATCTCCTATTCTCAGATGGCAATACTAGTTATATTTGTCACGCCCCACATTTTATTACTCGAAGTCATTACCAAGTTCCTTAACTTAATTCAATTTCAGAGATAACATGCGGAAATAAACTCAAATGTTCAATAAAAGTAATGAACAACAATTCTCTCATTCGAATGTAAATTAAATACAACATGAGTAATCTAAATAAGTTGCCCTTAGGCTTACAACAATAAATCAAATGAAGGGTGTAACCCTTTTACACATATGGCATTCCGCCTACAACAAAGAGGCCCCGTGGCCAACAAATAAGAAGATCCAAATCTTGTAGCACCTCCTGCTAAACACCTGAAAAAGATTCAACAACGTGGGATGAACATATAGTCCAGTAGGGATCTCAACATGATCCTCAACAATAACAACAGTACAGATAGCTATGATCATGCTCACTCATTCTCATACTAGAATAGTAATGTGACAGTTTATACAAATATATATATATATATATAAACTTTTCTCGAAAACAACTATTTCATTCAACGCTATAAGCGATTCATCTTTTCCTTTTTCCTTTCATTTACCCCCATTCCCACTCTTTCATATATAGACAATTACTTAGGAAATAAATTCATTAAGACCACCACCCTTATCCAATTTCCACACATACCACAGATGTGACTTCCCTAAACACATTTCTAAAATATTTGATTCTCTTTACACTTCCAAAAAAAACAACGGGTTATTTCGGTTCAATCCCAACTCTATCATAACTATACATGCATACCTTTATAAAAAGGGAGATAACACTCAACTACATGCACAAGATAAATCTATGAGGCAACTTGGCCCTCCAAAACTGAAACCAACATTATCCACAATGTTTCCAGATACACTGAAACAATAACAACAAAACTTGCTCTACTAACTAGATGCGTAGTAAGCCAAAATACACTTCCCATAACAACATACCATTTTACCAGGCGCTAGCTGGAAGGGTGTGGTACCTTAGATTATAAGCGCCTACAGTTCTCCAGGCGCTAGCTGGAAGGTAACGGTACCTCTGATTATAAGCGCGGCATATAATGCCAACAACAACCGTGCAACAAGGCATAACCGACATGTATAATGCAAATACATAAACTATGAGGATACAAACAATGTGTTAAGATGTATGAACACATAGGTGTGTGGAGTACATCCCCTATCTTCTCACACACACTGGAGTCCAACCCCTCTCTCCTCCCTAACAAATATACATATATAATGTATCTCAACATTTCATCACATATGACGATCAATCAACAATGGTGTAAAGCATACACGACAACCCAACTCAAACATGTCATCCTCCACCGATGACCAAGGACAAAACCTCTAGATGCAGGTGTATTGTACATCTATAAACATACTCCATTATCATGAATCACAAACCCAACAACGACATTAACATGGTAGTTAAAGATACAACTTCTACATGTGTATTTAACACTCAAAACACAACAACCCACTTCTCAAACTTATTTCGAAAACACTTTTCCCATTCTCCCAAAGCAACTCCATATCATTATTGTGATCACAAAACCAACTCTAGTATTCTTGTTTCCATAAAATCAATTCCAAAACTATGGTTAACCCCTTAGGCATTAACACCCTTTCCCAACTCATTTTAATCAACGAGATTCATATACACTAGCCAACAAACCCCCCATTTTAATTACCAAGTCAACACATAATTTAGGACTTTTCCTCCATTTAACTACAACATGCTAATTTATATTCTAATTAGCCAAGACAACAACTAATGAAGCCAAACCCAATCTTAACACAACCAACCCTAGGTTTACCCCATGATTTTCAAATAAAACCAACATGATATAATTTTCATGCAATACAAAATAACCACATGTCTATCTATAGACGAAGTATTGAAAAGAGAACACGGAGAATCCCTACCTCGAAGCAAAGAATCCAAAGGAGAAGATGACCCTGAAACAAAGTGCTCCAAATCTACTATTCTTCAGATTAAAATGTAGCCCTCACTCTCCTCTACCTTTTTAATGAAGGAACTAGGTTAGATATACACTCTAA
The DNA here is from genome assembly GCA_036172215.1 of Camellia granthamiana. NCBI lineage: Eukaryota > Viridiplantae > Streptophyta > Magnoliopsida > Ericales > Theaceae > Camellia > Camellia granthamiana. The sequence goes on along the minus strand of CM069913.1, from coordinate 75,039,334 downwards.
CTAGATGAAACCTAGGAGAGAATGTGTTTAGAGAAGAAGAGAAGTCGGACTTTAGGGTTTGGGATCAAAAGAATGAAAAACTGCCCTAAAAATCCCGCTGCTGCGTTTAAATACTGGACAGGCTCGCTCGAGCGAAGACCTGGTCGCTCGAGCGACCAGACACAGAAACAGACCTCGCTCGAGCGACAAGAAGCTCGCTCGAGCGACAAGACAGACCAGCTCGCTCGAGCGACAAGAAGCTCGCTCGAGCCAACAACCACTGCTCTCAGGTCTAGCACTGGACGCAAACCTCGCTCGAGCCAAGAAATGCTCGCTCGAGCGACGGACCAAAAACAAAGGCCTCGCTCGAGCGAAGATAAGCTCGCTCGAGCGATCAAGCCAAAAACTGAACATCAACTCTTGGTTTCTAAACCCAACCAACCTGCAATCAACCTGCCCAAAACATCCTATAACCCAAAATAAGGAATCAAAGGACAACAACAACAATAATATGACAATAGAATCCTCGGAACATAAGTCCGGATACAATAATCAAATGGTAAAAGACCGGGGTCACTACAACCTCCCCCCCTTAAAGAATTTCGTCCTCGAAATTAAGGATACGTCAAAATACAAGACCAACTGGTTACACACACCAACATTCCCCCCAATACTAGGAGTGAAACCGTTCTCTCTACAAACCGTCAAGCCACTCTTACCAAGGAAGAGACTTACTAAGGGGATACGTCCCAAAAGACAACGTTTAAGGTACGAAAACCTCAACAAACCAAACCTTTCCCCAAAACAAAACAACAACAGACTAGTATTTCAAGCCAAGTCACTACTCAACAACAAGATTCCCAAAAAGCTAACTAAAGCAAATCTTATGAGTAAATAATAAGAAAACATTTTCTTGCTCAAGAGACATTTCTCAAAGATAGTCAAATTTTCAATGTCAACTTTCCAAAATAAACCTTTCATTTTCCATACGAAACTCAACAGTTTTGTAAATATTTTTCACAAATACATTGCTATCCAAAACACAAAATCATCCACTGTTTATTTACTAAAAAGATTTATTTAGAATTTCTCAAAGTCCTTGATTTAAATCAATTTCTCAACAACACCCTTAGGTGGCCCAAACACTAGGAAAAATTTTGTTTTCCATTTCTTTTCAACATACTATTAGCAACAACTATCACTCATACAGTGATACCAAAACCAACACGAAGCATAACATTTCTATAATGATAGTTAATAGAAATAAATACAGTGCTACCAACACATAAGGCATAAGAAATTCATGGTTTTGCAATTTCATCCCGTCTCCCTTTACTTAACCATTTTAATAACATACATCTGGCTCAGAACCTGGCCAACAATTTAAATGAGATAGTAACTCATATAAAACATTTTTCACTTCATAATAAATAAGCGTATAAGCTATATCAATCTTTCAATAGATACACATTTAGGTGCTGTATCATTGGAGTCCATCCCCTATCTCCTCCCAAACAATATATATACACATCATGTATAAACAAAATCCAATCATTCACAATGATCATTCAATACACATATTTGCTGTATTATAATAACTGTCATCTTTAATGACACAGCCCGGATGATTAGTTCCAGTTTTCCCTAATCAACACACAAAGTCTACAACAAACGAGACTAACCTCAAGGTGACCGATGTCCACCCAAAACACAATACCAATAAGCTGACTAATCAACTCAACAAACTCCACACTCAGTAATCCACACACTGATGTGCCACTCAAATTACTAACCCCAACACGGAGTTCTCTACACAAATCCCCAAATTTGGAATCTCATCGGATCTTCTCAAATTAAACCACATCGACACTGTGTCTAAGGGTATCACCATTTCCCTCCCCATGGCTGTATAGCAAGCCTACTCACTCCTCAACCGAAGACCGATATGGTCAACCTCAATCACAACAATTTAATCACGAAGGACAATTTTGACCGACGCCATTCTCGTTATCCTAGAATACAAACTGTTCTTCCTCTAAAGGATGCTGCCAGCATCTATTCACAAACCATACTCAACAATTGATAACCAATCACTATACGAACACTTCCCCTATACAACCGATGGAGTCACCACGAACTAGCTAACTAGTAACGCTCAAAACACAAACCAACCAACAGATACCATTTCCGCTAACCCGCGATACAGATCCCACACAACCTTGCTAATATCTCACACCTGTCGAAACCATCACATCTAACACATACACCCACGGATTCCCGCTCTCAACAAATAATCTTAAAAAGTGAACAAGGCCCACAGGCCACCACAAGACTATCTCAACATACATTACCAAGCAAGCAACAACACTAGGATCATTGACCCCATTAACAACTTCTCAATACACAAGATAGAGAGTTCGAAATTCCAAACATACTCCCCAATACATGAGGATTAAACAAACAATATTATGCATATAAATGCAATACATAATCATGGTGCCTCAGCATCCAACAGTACACCGGTCCACTACAAAATCATCAAACATGATACACCACCGGTCAACATTACAAAAAGTCCTTCTCCAAGGTAACACTATAGGGCTAACTAATAAGTCGCCCCTCGTGAGGCTCCCGAAGCCTGGCCTGCCCGTTTCTGGTACCGATAACGCCCCCGACTAGACGGGTACGACTGAGTCTGACTAGGTTTTAATACCCTCGAAGAATTTGCACGCGAAGGACAAGAACGTCTACCATGGCCCAGCTGACCACAAACAAAACAACCACCAGACCCTCTACTCTGAGACTGGTCTGAAACCTGCACCTCCCCAGAACCCCCAATACTAGGATCTGAGACCTTTGGCGAAGAAAAAGAACCAGCTCCTGACTGAGCATGTTTTCGCCTCCACCCCTTACTAAGCCTAGAGCGTTTAGGAACTACTTGACTGACCGAGATGGTCTCCTCTTTAACCCCATCACCACTAGCAATCAGGGCCTCCACATGGGCCGCTGCCTCAGCTAAAGTATAGTAATCCTTCCACAAGGATCCAACTACCTTCTCTCGAATATCAAAACGCAACCGTTTTTCGAACTCAAAACAACGACGCTCCTCTGTTATCACCAACTCTGGAGCAAACCTCGACAAACTAGCAAACCGCATCTCAAACTGTGCCACAGGAGTGTCGTCCTGACGCAACTCCAAAAACTGTTCCCTCAACCTTTCCCGAGCAGAAGGAGGGAAATACTTGGCCAAAAAGGCCTCGGTAAAAGCAACCCACGTGCTACCTACATTATTCTTAGCATTCTTCCACCAATAACTCGCATCATTCTTCAACTGAAAGGTCGCCAAAGAAACCCTCAACTCCTCCTCTTCGACTCTGAGCATATCAAGAGTCTTGGTAATCTGCTCTAACCAACTCTCTGCCTCCAACGGTTTAGCCTCCCCCACAAACTCAGGTGGACCGGAGCGAAAGAACTCCTTAGTAAGCTTGAGAGCATGCCCTCTACTGCCCTCAGTACGAGTTAGGGCGTCTTGCACTGCTCTCACAATCTCACGTGCGACATCCTCGCCGACAGCCGGTGCTGCAACGACAGGTACTAAAGGAACTGCTGTGCCTCTCCTGGCGTTCCTACTACTCAACCGTCCTCTACTCCCTCGTGTAGACATCCTATACAGCACAAAGTAAAATACACTTAGTGCCAAACACAATAGCCTTCTCCGAGGCACACTCCACTACTGTTAAGTCACAAGACACACTTAGTCACAACACAGACATCTCTATTGCATATAAACATCTAAACATGTAAACACATAATCGAATCAAGTCCACAAAGATAGCCACTCATCCCGGAACTCTCAAGGAATTCCTATCAGAAACCACGTTGATCAGGCGCGTTTCCAAAAGGACCTCAAAGCAAGTTCACCGGCTATGAATACTATCCAAGAGACTGAATCCCATGCTCACATAAATGCAACACATAAGTCCTAATTCTCATGGTATCTATATGCAACGTCCTCACTACACGTAGTAAACCCACTGTGGTAAAAACCACTTCCCACGAGCTCAAGGTATTCAAACCCGGTAGCTCTGATACCAAGTTGTCACGCCCCACATTTTATTACTCGAAGTCATTACCAAGTTCCTTAACTTAATTCAATTTCAGAGATAACATGCGGAAATAAACTCAAATGTTCAATAAAAGTAATGAACAACAATTCTCTCATTCGAATGTAAATTAAATACAACATGAGTAATCTAAATAAGTTGCCCTTAGGCTTACAACAATAAATCAAATGAAGGGTGTAACCCTTTTACACATATGGCATTCCGCCTACAACAAAGAGGCCCCGTGGCCAACAAATAAGAAGATCCAAATCTTGTAGCACCTCCTGCTAAACACCTGAAAAAGATTCAACAACGTGGGATGAACATATAGTCCAGTAGGGATCTCAACATGATCCTCAACAATAACAACAGTACAGATAGCTATGATCATGCTCACTCATTCTCATACTAGAATAGTAATGTGACAGTTTATACAAAAATATATATATATATATATATAAACTTTTCTCGAAAACAACTATTTCATTCAACGCTATAAGCGATTCATCTTTTCCTTTTTCCTTTCATTTACCCCCATTCCCACTCTTTCATATATAGACAATTACTTAGGAAATAAATTCATTAAGACCACCACCCTTATCCAATTTCCACACATACCACAGATGTGACTTCCCTAAACACATTTCTAAAATATTTGATTCTCTTTACACTTCCAAAAAAAACAACGGGTTATTTCGGTTCAATCCCAACTCTATCATAACTACACATGCATACCTTTATAAAAAGGGAGATAACACTCAACTACATGCACAAGATAAATCTATGAGGCAACTTGGCCCTCCAAAACTGAAACCAACATTATCCACAATGTTTCCAGATACACTGAAACAATAACAACAAAACTTGCTCTACTAACTAGATGCGTAGTAAGCCAAAATACACTTCCCATAACAACATACCATTTTACCAGGCGCTAGCTGGAAGGGTGTGGTACCTTAGATTATAAGCGCCTACAGTTCTCCAGGCGCTAGCTGGAAGGTAACGGTACCTCTGATTATAAGCGCGGCATATAATGCCAACAACAACCGTGCAACAAGGCATAACCGACATGTATAATGCAAATACATAAACTATGAGGATACAAACAATGTGTTAAGATGTATGAACACATAGGTGTGTGGAGTACATCCCCTATCTTCTCACACACACTGGAGTCCAACCCCTCTCTCCTCCCTAACAAATATACATATATAATGTATCTCAACATTTCATCACATATGACGATCAATCAACAATGGTGTAAAGCATACACGACAACCCAACTCAAACATGTCATCCTCCACCGATGACCAAGGACAAAACCTCTAGATGCAGGTGTATTGTACATCTATAAACATACTCCATTATCATGAATCACAAACCCAACAACGACATTAACATGGTAGTTAAAGATACAACTTCTACATGTGTATTTAACACTCAAAACACAACAACCCACTTCTCAAACTTATTTCGAAAACACTTTTCCCATTCTCCCAAAGCAACTCCATATCATTATTGTGATCACAAAACCAACTCTAGTATTCTTGTTTCCATAAAATCAATTCCAAAACTATGGTTAACCCCTTAGGCATTAACACCCTTTCCCAACTCATTTTAATCAACGAGATTCATATACACTAGCCAACAAACCCCCCATTTTAATTACCAAGTCAACACATAATTTAGGACTTTTCCTCCATTTAACTACAACATGCTAATTTATATTCTAATTAGCCAAGACAACAACTAATGAAGCCAAACCCAATCTTAACACAACCAACCCTAGGTTTACCCCATGATTTTCAAATAAAACCAACATGATATAATTTTCATGCAATACAAAATAACCACATGTCTATCTATAGACGAAGTATTGAAAAGAGAACACGGAGAATCCCTACCTCGAAGCAAAGAATCCAAAGGAGAAGATGACCCTGAAACAAAGTGCTCCAAATCTACTATTCTTCAGATTAAAATGTAGCCCTCACTCTCCTCTACCTTTTTAATGAAGGAACTAGGTTAGATATACACTCTAACTAGATGAAACCTAGGAGAGAATGTGTTTAGAGAAGAAGAGAAGTCGGACTTTAGGGTTTGGGATCAAAAGAATGAAAAACTGCCCTAAAAATCCCGCTGCTGCGTTTAAATACTGGACAGGCTCGCTCGAGCGAAGACCTGGTCGCTCGAGCGACCAGACACAGAAACAGACCTCGCTCGAGCGACAAGAAGCTCGCTCGAGCGACAAGACAGACCAGCTCGCTCGAGCCAACAACCACTGCTCTCAGGTCTAGCACTGGACGCAAACCTCGCTCGAGCCAAGAAATGCTCGCTCGAGCGACGGACCAAAAACAAAGGCCTCGCTCGAGCGAAGATAAGCTCGCTCGAGCGACCAAGCCAAAAACTGAACATCAACTCTTGGTTTCTAAACCCAACCAACCTGCAATCAACCTGCCCAAAACATCCTATAACCCAAAATAAGGAATCAAAGGACAACAACAACAATAATATGACAATAGAATCCTCGGAACATAAGTCCGGATACAATAATCAAATGGTAAAAGACCGGGGTCACTACAATATTGCTTACAGATTTCCTACTCAAGATGCCAGACACTACATTAGCCTTTCCTAGATGATAGTGTAACTTGAAATCATAATCCTCCATAAACTCCATCCACCTCATTTGTCTCAAATTCAAATTGCGACTACCCCACTACGTATTATATTTGGCATTCAAGTTATTATTCTGATTTAATTTGGGATTTACGAGGATTACAGAGCCTAATCGGTAGGTGATTTTAATAATGATTTTTTTTGACATTAGAAATTGAAGGTCCTAATGGCCTAAGGAAGTGAAATTAATAAGTTGAATCAATTTAATTTTAAATATAGACCTATTTGGTAGTTGAATTAATATTTGATTCAGTTTAGTAAAATCAAGATTTGATTAATTGGGTCCAAATTGAAGTCAATTAAGTTAATTATGTTATAAGGTTTGAGAAATTAAGATTATTATGAATTAAGTTTATTTATGAGGTGTTCAATTGAATATGTAATTTATTGACAAAGATTTTGAGTTTGATTTGAAATTGAAGACCTTAATGGCTTGGGAGACCAAGATTGATAATGGAAATGAATTTAATTTAATATTTGGAGCCTTTTTGGGAAACTGATTAAAAATCTAATTCAGTTGATAAATTTAATTATACTTAATTGGGCCTTAATGGAAGTCAAATTCGATTAATTAAATTATGTGAAATTTATGATTAGTTGTAATTAATTTAATTATGAATTAAATAAGATTTACAAAGACTACGTGTTATTTAATTAAGCTAATCTTAATATTAAATCAAATTAAGGAATAATCTAGAATTGTGGGTGTGTGTAGGTGTGCAGAGAAACCTATGTGGGTGTGCAAAGAAATCAATTATGTGTCTATAGGTGTTGTGCTGGTAGCTTGGATCATATGCACGTGTGTAGTGTGGATGCATCAAGAGAAGTTATGTGTGCGTGTGATATATGTGATGGAAATTATATTCAAAAACATAGAAAAGAGAAAAGAGAGAACCGAGAGAAAGAGAGAGAGAGAGAGAGAGAGAGAGAGAGAGAGAGAGAGGGAGGGGAATTCAAGAATGAATGAGATTCAAAAAGGAGAGATACAAGGCTGTAGAAAGCAGCCGAGAGAGAGAGAGAGAGAGAGAGAGAGAGAGTTCAACCCAAGGAAGAAGAAAAGAAGAGGGTTTTGTGGGATATCAAAATTCAAGCTAAAAATTATGGAAAAGGTAAGGAATTCCATCATTTTTCTAGTATTGTTTAATTAATCTAGACAAAAATTGAATCAAGGTGGATTTTGAGAGGATTAAAAATAAAGATTTGAAGATGAATTATATAAATTGATAAAATTGGGTTTTGCATGTAAAATCAAGTTAGTTGACGAATATGAGTTATGATTCTTGAGATTTGTTAAGTTTGAGTTTAATTTTGAGAATTATTCTTGAATTGAGTCCCATAAATTACATGCAAGAAGATTCATTCGAAGATTTAATCCATGTAATGGAGTTAGGTTCAAATTCATGAAAATTAATTTAGAGATTAATCACTTTGGGTTTGAATTTAGTTGACTTAACATGAAATTAAGTTTCAATTGTACATGCATTATGAATTTTTAGGAGTTTTGGAAAATCAATTCGTGTTTTAGAATTTGTGGGTTTGAAATTGGGTTTGAAATTGGGTTTGATATGAAGAAATTAATAAGAATCCAAGTGAGAACAATTCTAATTAAAATTATTTAGTTCTGCTTCTTGTTGTCTTTGAAGGATTGATTTCTCATAATGAAGACAAAAAGGAAAGTTTTGTAAACACAAGTTTATGGAAATTTGGAGCTAAATCTTCAATTAAAAGTGTTTAGGTTTAAATGGTTAGAAATTAATCATGTTTTCTTGATAGTTAAAAAGATTATATGGTTTTAACAAAGTTGTGCAAGACCCCAAGTATTGAAATGGAATTTGGAAGCTTAACTTTTTAGCTTTGAAAACCCATAATTTTTACAGATTGCTTGAGCGACCAATTGGTGGCTCGAGCGAACATTATGAGCTCCCAGTACTTTTATAGAGCTTTGCAGACTGCCCGAGCGACTAAATGTGCACTTGAGTGAACAACCCTGTTTCAAAAAATTTTGAAAAGCTATTTTATGTTCTGATTTCCGGTCTCTTTTATTTTTAATCACTCTTAGGCATACATTGGGTATTATAAATGAATCAACAGAGTAAGAAAAACGCCTAAGAGAATTAAACAAGTTAAGAATGGAATGAATTGTATTGTGACCTGATTTCTCTGTGTATTATGAATTGTGTAGGGTTAACTACAAGGGTAAACCAGGCATCTGAACAGTGTGAGTAATACTTTAGTAAAGACATGTTCATATATGCTATTTTTAAATACTACTTGTGTAAGTTTTCTGGACTTGTGAATTTGAATTATGAATGAGCATCCTATTCGTCTGATTGTGCAAGACTCTGTAATGAAATTGACAAATATGTAATCATCTGAATGGACCAAAGGTCGTTTTGAATGAATATGAAATGGGCCTAAAGGCTGTTTTGTATATTTGATTACATGGACCAAAGGTCATTCTGTATGTATATGAAATGGGCCCAAGGTCGTTTGATATGATTAACAAGGATATGAAATTGGTCGAAGGCCGTCTGATATGTGTGTCAAGGACACGAAATGGGCCTAAGGCCATCTAAATATGAATGTGATCATGATCACGAATATGAACATGCGCATAGATATGAATATGGAAATGATGGACCTGAGGTCGTTTTGTAATGTGATTGGGCCCGAGGCCGTTCTATGTTATGATTGGGCCCAAGGCTATCCTATAATACCATTGGACAAGTATTTTGGACCCGAGGTCATTCTGTATGAATTAGTATTTCGAACCCGAGGTTATTCTGTATGAATGAGTACTTTAGACTCGAGGTCGTTTGCCCCTTTGATACGCCTTGAGCATGATGGATTGGACTTGAAGTCGTTTTGATTTGGCTTTGCATGTATTAAGTATAAATATGAATTACTTAATTAAGAATCTCATTCTTATAACCTCTTCACTTTGGTATTATTCACTGTGCATTAGCTCACTCTTTATATATATGTGTAGGTGAGCAATTGGAGGATCAACATTAGAGTTTTCCCCAGAGTCCACCTCTTTGGTAAGCCACCCAAGAAGTGCCTCTATGTAGCGGCTTTGTTTTATTTTGTCAAGCTTGGGTTAATCTTTGTATTTTGTTAAAAGTCCTTCATGTAGTGTGTGAGATATAAAATATGTCTTTGTACATGTATATATGAAAGTGTGTTAAGAATGTTTTAATTACTGTAGTTGATCATGTACGCATAGCTCAATGGACATCATCATTCTTGTTTTTCTTCTGCTTCAGGCCCCGATAAAATTTAAATATTTTGAATTTTGTCTTTGAGGCCGTAGGTAATCTATGGATTACTGGCCGGTTACAATGCTAAACCTATAAGGGCAGGTTTGGGTCGTGACACAAATCCTTTTGTGAAAACAGATATGTCAAACTCTTGTGATCGGAAAACATTTCAAATATCTCACCATATAAATAATTCCTCCAGATTTTTAAGGCAAAAGTCAACACCGCTAGCTCTAGGTCGCAAGTAGGATAATTTCTTCCATGTGTTTTCAACTGTCGTGAACTGTAGGCTACAATTTTCTCCTCTTGCAGCAATACGTAACCCAAATCTTCTCAACGTATCGCAATAAATCGAATAACCCAAACCCCTCTCCAAAATAATCAATACTGGAGCAGTGGTGAGTCTAACCTTAAGCTCTTGAAAAGACTTTTCACGATTCACTCTCCACACAAATTTAATTCCATTCCTCATCAATCTAATCAATGGTGAGACCAATCTAGAGAAGTCTTTCACAAAACGTCGATAATACCCGATTAAGGCCAAGAAACTACAGATCTCAAAAGCATTCTTAGGTGATTTCCAACCTTGCACTGCCTTTTTCTTAGAAGAGTCTACAGTCACCCCTTCCCTGGATACCACATATCCTAAGAACTTAACTTCTTTTAGCTAGAAGTCGCACTACCCGAACTTAGCATATAAACGGTGTGCTCTAAGCAACTAATTACAACCCACACGTGTCCCTTATTTTCCTCCTTGTAAGGTGAGTAGATTACGTTGTTGTTAACAAAGACAACTACGGAACGGTCTAGGAACTCATGGAAGATTTGATTTATCAAATCCATAAACGAAGTTGTTGCATTGATTAGTTGAAAAGGCATCACTAAGAACTCATAGTGGCCATACAGTGTACGAACTGTCGTTTTCTAAATATCCTCCTCCTTCACCCTCAACCGATGATAAATCAATCTCAAGTCAATCTTAGAAAAACAACAAGACCCCTTCAATTGGTAAAACAAATCATCTATATGTGGAAATGGGTACTTATTCTTAACAGTTACTAGGTTCAACTTCCGGTAATTGATGCACAGTCGCAATGTGCCATCCTTTTTTTTAGCAAAGAGAGTCAACGCTCCCCAAAGCGATGTGCTAGGGCGAATGAAGCCCTTATCTATAGTTCTTGGAGTTAAATCTTCAACTCATACAACTCGACGGGTGCAAATCAATATGGTGCCATCGAAATTGGTGCCGTGTCGAGCACTAAGTCAATGGAGAACTCGATCTCTCAGTGGAGTGGCAAACTAGTAAGATCTTCAACAAGGATGTCCAGGTATTCACAAACTAACCTCGGTAATTCAACTCAGACCATATCATTCTCATTACCTAAGAAATTTGCAACAAGACAATGCTTGCCCCGACTAGATGAGTTATACACTGGCAAGAAAACTATATTAGCTCAATCCCCCAAAAAATAAAAACAGTCGCCACTCAAGGTGCACACTGTAACTCTCTAACGGTAACAATCTATAATGACACGGTACAAAGACAACCAATCCATGCCTAAGATGACATCGAAACCCAACATGTCCAACAATATGAAAGCGAAAGGAAGTCGGCGACAGACAACCTCTATCTCACAATCGCGACATCCCTGGTCCAAGAGAACTTTAGGAGATGCTAACTGAGCCACTTCTAACCCCAAAACTGATGTGAATGAAGATGAAATGAAGGAATGGGATGCACCAGTATTAATCAACACATTGACAATAGAATTGAACAACAAAAAGTTACCTCTTATAACAGAGGGTGCTGGCAACTAATCTGGCATGGTAACAACATACACACATCTTATGGATCTTTGCTGTACCTACTCACCCCTCAGAGCATAGGTCTAATACACTGATTGAGCCAAAGAGGCTCCCTAATTGGCCCTCGGGGCCTGTGCTGAAAGGGTAAGCTGATGGCTCTGTGTCTGTCTCGATCCAAACATACCAGATATGCCACCTGCCTAAGTATGAAACCTTCTCAAGTGCCCTAACTACCTACACTAATAACAGGTAGGGGCTGTCCTCTTTCCTAACTCTGGCTATGAGGACGAGCTGAAGACGGTGCAGACTATTGCCCTCATTCTCTCTGCAGGTAAACTGAAGACTTGTGGCCCAGCTGACCACACTTGAAACAAGTGATCCCACCCTGACTACCTCTCCCTGTACCAAAACTCGGTATAGGAAAAGTGGATTTGAACTATGCTGCCTGGGACTGCTATGGGGTGGAACCTCTCTGCCTTTGGTTGTCCCGAATCTCCCCCTGAGCCTCCTAAGTCCTATGCCTGGAGCCTCTAGTTGAGCTGCCGCCTCTACAAGATGACCATAATCCCTAATCATAGACCCGACAACCTTGAAAAATAGCCCGGTCCTCAATCTCCTCTCAAACTCAACGCAATTGCGTTTCTCTGTCGCCATAAGTTCCGGTGCAAATCTAGAGAAGCTAGTTAAAGTAACCTCAAACTTGGCTACTGGTGTGTTTAGCTGCTTGAGCTTCAAGAACTGTTCTTTCAACTTCTCCCTAGCAGTGGAAGGCAAAAACTTGTCTTGGAAGGCATTGACAAAGACCTCCCAAGTCACCCCAATGCGCCCTCGTGCATACTTCCACCATTGACCCGCATCTTCCTTTAGCTGGAAGGATGCCAAGGTCACCCTCAAACTGTCGTCCTCGATGCCAAGCATCTCAAACGTCTAACATCTACTAAAGCCACTAATCCGCCATTAGTGGCTCTTTCGAATCTCCTAAAAACTCATCCGAATTCGACCAAAAAAACTCCCTCTTCAGAAAAGACGGCTATGTCTCAACAACATGGGCTTGGATTTGATTCTTAGCCCTAAGAATGTCCATGGATTCCCGCAAAGCTCTAGCCATTTCGTGGGCTAAGGCGCCCATGGCTTGTTGACTTGTTGGCTCGGCCACATTGGCCTGACCAACTCCCTCCTCCTGTGCCAGAATATCATCAAATAGCGGCACCTCCTGCCGCTTAGGCCTGCCAAGCCTACCACCACCACGTCTACGTCCTGACATCCTAATAAAGGTAACAACGCAGATTAGCACATTTACAAATGTGCCGAAGCTAATTCACCCATGTATTAATACAGTGGACAACAATTAATTCACTCTACATAAGCAACTAATCACATAAAAACAAATGAACTTCCTTTCTAGATAGTGACCGTCCCGTGACATTGCCAGAGTTCTAGTTAGAAATAGAAGAAATCAAGTGTTTCTCTAGCAAGACTTCTAGAAACTCATAGGCCTAATCAATATCTAAGAAATTAAATCTCATAGTCATTTAGTCACATAAACATGTTATCACATAGCATACCAGCTCTACTTCTAATATCATCTAGCGAGATAGCTCATTGTGCTAAAAACCACATCTCATGATCCCAAAGTATTCAAACTCGGTAGCTCTAATACCAAGTTGTAATGTCCCGAAATAATAACAATAGCCCATCTAATAATGGTCCATACAATTGATCAATACATCATATCTTATATTCCATTTATAAACTTGATGATACAAAAGATGACATATGCGTGTACATTCATAAATCCTACATCCTAAATCTATAGCATATGACATGGATATATAAATTAAAATTTAAATAAGACCAAGTAATTATATGCCATAATGGCTACATCTTTTCAAGTCAATGCTTGGATACATCAAAATGAGTTCAACGCAATATCAAACCCAAAGCCTATACAAAAATAATTACATCAAGTAAAACAAAAGAAGCTCTTGGCTCCAAGTCCTCCCAACCTATGTCCTTGGTCAAGGTATATCATCGGCACCTGAAAGTTGTTTTCGACATAGGGTGAGCTAAAACCCAAACAAATACTTTAACACAATATATGAATCTTGACAAAGTCGTGAGGTGAATGCACATGCATACCATTTGTCAAACATTTCACATTTACTTCTCAAAACTATGCAATATGCAATGCCAGATTATATATCAATTCATGAAAATAATCGTTTTATAACTAAAAACAAGGCAGTGGATAGAAAATACTAAGAGTCTCTAAGTATGTGTCTGCTAGTAGGCTATACAAATACTACTAAAGCCCATTTTACCAGTACTAACCGGAAGGATCGACACCTAACCGCTCGAGTTTCTGGACTTTCACCAAGGACACACATGCCAACCTAATAACCACAACCACAGCCCTTAACTAGATTCACAACGGTATTTACACATTTTTCTCAAATAGTACATTTATAATGCTTAAGTATGAACCAATGCTCAATACAAGATATATGAGTAATTAGTTTTAACTCACCTAATCCTCACTTAATTTCTACAACAATCAAAGTTATCCTCCACCGATAGCCCAAAACAGATATTTCTATTCAACAAATAATTTCCAACAAAAGATATAATCTCATCATTTTCGAAATGGGCGTGATATTACAAATCTGACTCTACCATCGTCATCAACATTATTCCATTCTTACAAAACTGAACATCACTTCCATTTTCTTTCACAAACCAAATCTCCATCATTTTGGAACAAAGCTCCCTATACTTTCAAAATCATTTTTTTTTTATTATAAAGAAATCTACCACACCCCCACAACCTTTCTCAATGACCCATTTGAAAATCCCTCTTTTTCAATTCAAAATCAAATCCCAGGTTTAACCCAAAATCTCCAAATCACTACATCCTTTCAATAGGCAAATAACTAAGGTAAAAATCATATGAAAGGTTTAAGAAATCCCTACCTAGAATAAAAGACAAGAGAGAGAAAGTGTTAATGTTTGGCGGAGTCGAAAATGATAACTTCTCTGATTAAAACAAAACTCTCGTCGTGCTCTACCTTTTTCTCCGAGTGGCTAGGGTGGAGAAATCAATAGATTAGGAGTATTTGGGGCTTGAATGCAAGAACTAGAGAGAGAGTGAATATCTAGAGTTTTTGAAATGTTTAGAGAGAGAGAGAGAGAAATGAAAAAGTGACTCAGAAAACACTGCTCGAGCGACCAAAGCACCGCTCGAGTGACCAAAAACACTGCTCGAGTGCACAATGACCCCCTCCTAGAAGTTTAGACTTGCAGAAGACTGCTCGAACACAAGAAACATCTCTCGAGTGAAGATACTCCACTTCCAGAAGTTTTGTAGGCTGTAAAAGACTGCTTGAGCGCAAGAATGACCGCCCGAGTGAACAGGTAAAAATTTGGACAGCAACTCTTTTGAAAAACTAACTCCCAACCTATTTCAAACATAACCATAACTCCCAAATAATTAAACTCAACTAGTAACAAAATGAAAATGAAATGAACAATAGTTAAGGACATGGATTTCCATATTCAAAAGGAAGGAATGGGTCGGGTCTAAACCGGAATTGTTATGCTCTTATTTATGCTACTCCACAAACCAAGTTAAACATAACTAACTTCACCTAGTTTGAGAAAGTTTAAAACTAGTTCACATATTCCGATATCAATATTCCGAAACACATACCCTTAGGTCACTCTTATCGTCCTTAAGGCCTCAATCAATGTACATTACCATAAGGTTTAATGCTTATCTCACTCCACTTTCAAGACCTTCCTTCTAGCCTATTTCTAGAATTTCAATACGAGTCTATAAGATAATTTCAACTCTTTACAACCACAAATCATTCACCATACAATAAAATCTTTACTGTCGTAAGGTCACAATTGCTTCTCATGAACTTATGAAATCGGTAAACTAAGGTTCCACACCAATCTTACAATCGCGTTCTCATATGATCCCAAAACAATATATCTTACCAATAAAAGTGGTGCCAAAGATTCAAGTCCTAGAAGTTTTTCCCCCATTTGGGGTCACTCACATCCTTGCATCCTATCAGAAAATAAAGATAAGGTTTAACAACACTTAAATACTCCACACAAGATCTCACATGCCATATATGAGTTACACATATGCCTATACATGTATCTACTTCCACATAAGGCAAACCACATAAGCACATTGTCACATAGAGCACATACGGATCACTCTTCTAAGATATCAACTCATCCCATGGCGCTTAAAGACTTGCAAGTGGGAAAAAAACATTAATCAGATGCCTTGCCAAGAGGATTTCGATGAATGCAGTAGGCGCAAGTTGTACCCTTGAAGCTTAACCCCATACCCATATAGTCACACAAGCACATAAAGCATACAAGGTAAGCTAACATCCCTTCCTAGCATGATAAACCCATTATGGTAAAAGCCATATCCTACGAGCTCAAGGTATTTAAACCTAGTTAGCTCTGATACCAAGTTATAACGCCCCAAAATTTATAAAGCATTATATAGTCAATTTTTATTAAATATTCAATGGTTTCCATCAAATAAATCTATTTCTCATAAGATAATGCTTTAAGAAAAATATTATCTTTCACTAAGTAAATCTTGTTCTCATTAGACTATATTAAACTATTACATCTTATGCTCACAATATAACTAGTTCACAAAATTAAATAAATCAAAAGTAAAGATACCCTAATGACGTACAAGTTCCAAAAGTAACCCTCGGTTACACAAAATGGTGGACAACACGAATTAGCTCTGGAGCTTCAACAAATAACATCCAATGAGCCCACATGCTCTACTCAAAATCTTCATCACCTTGTTACTTGGGCGGAGTCACACCATCAATTCCTGACATGTTGTTAGTTTGGGGTGAGCTAATGCCTAGTAGGAAATACTATTAACAAGACATAAAAATAATCGAGATGCATATGATCATGCCACACAATTGTTAAGATAAAATCCATGTTTTCTCCTTTAAAACTAAAAATGTTTAATGCATGATTTCCATTCAAAGTCTCATCTACAACCATTGGGTGGCATATACGCTATGACGTCCTAAGCAAGAGCCACAAAACCATACATACATAAATAGATTTATATATAGAAAATATTCCCACATTTGACGGCTCTAAAAACGGCTAGGCGATGGGCACCCAAAACCATTCCCTTCCACATTGCCGATTGTTGAAACGGCGGGCTTGTGGACAACCAAAAACCGTTTCCCACATTTGTCTGGCGATAAGCTCAAGATAGGACAATTAGGCACCTTGACTACCCGCGCGGGTACCAAATACAACACACAACTCAATTTCCAAAAACCAGACTCATATGCTATTTACCCTCTTTCGCATTTTTCAAACATCCAGGAGATTGTAAAATCACATGAGAAAAATTATAATGCACATGATGCATAAGTTTTCAAATTCAATTTACTTAAAGTTTATTCAATTCATAAATAAGATTTAATAACACCAACAACAAGAGATTACTCCAACTTCTTAATTTCATAATTCCCTCACTCACCTATTTCAGTACATATATCCAAGAAGGTTCACAAAACCTCATGTCTCAACACTATTACTACAATCATTCACCCAATTTCAAGATTTAATAGTCAATTGAGCCAAACCCCATTATTTAATCAAGTTTGAAAACTACGGCTTTTAAGAAAATTAGGGCTTTTCCCTCTTTTACAATTAAAGGATCAATTTTTATCATCAACGACAATAATTAACAAAACATTCATAGTATTCCTCAAAAAAAAAAAAAAAAAAAAAAAAAAAAAAGGTATACACACTTTTTATTTATCAAACTCTTTTTATATCACAAAATCATCTCATACATTACTATAATTAGGAAAATACAACATATATATATATCTCAAATCATAAATATATCAAGCTAAAAGTACCCTACCTCAAAAATGCAGACAAGAAGATGAATATCTAAAGAGAACTTCAAAGGTAAAGCAATTCAATTGATAGATATGTTGGTCTTCACTTCCTCTTTGCTTATCTTGCAAAATCAAGGATGAATCTTTGATAAAAGGTAAAGAAATCAAGGTTGGAAGACTAGGGTTTTGGATATGGAGGAGAATGAGAGAAAAGAGAGAGATAAAAAGTGACAAGATTTGGCCAACAAGAGGGATTTTAAAGTGTTCAGTTTGATCAGACTGCTCAAGCAGTCAAAACATGGCTCAAGTGGTGAAAGAAAGCTCCCAGAATCTCTGTCACTCACACACACCAGTCGAGCGATCAAAAGTTAGCTCGAGAGAACTTGTTTCCAAAATAGGTACTCAAATTTCAAACAGGCATAACTCCCTCTTCCGAATTCCGTTTGGGTCGTTCTTGTGTCTAAATCGAAGCCCCAAAAACACACTTTCCAATGGTTCTAGCCTCACATCTAGATTGAAGTGTGGAAAGAGAAAAAGGTAAAAAAGTAAAGACAGCTCATAGAACAATTATCTGAATCATTGTTTTTAGTTCAATCGTACTTTATCATTATGATACCACCTCAATTAATATTCTAATATGAATCAAAGAGGCTTCAAGTACAATAACAAGAGTGTCAAGAGCAATCCCATTAGTCCAAGGAATACGAAGTGCTACACTTGGCTTGCTTGTGGGCCAAGTAAGCCTGAATTATTTCCCGATCAATGTTTTTAACAAAACTGACTACTAATTTTGGAAAATGTAACTAATGAAGGCATAATCGGGCTTGTCTCTCTGTCTTAGGTTGTAAAGTTGGTTTTCAGCTAAAAATGAGTCCAAGGGTAAAATGGTCATTTCTGCAAAAAACAAATTTTTGGGAAAAAATAGGTTTATACAACAACTCCAAACCACCTCAAAAATCTAAAAATGAAGTAATTGTCGTTTCATCATCAGGAGGCTTGCAAACACTTGAATGGGTTAGTCAAAATAGGGTGTCCATAATGTTCTTATCCCATCTTGTTCTCGTAGGCTAAAATTCTTATTGTAGACACCTCATTTTTTACCTTCCTCAAGACTTGGATGTCATCGTTTGAACACTCGATGATCATCCATGCTCGTGTTTGTTTTGAGTTTCTGAAGGTCTCGGCTGTGTGCCTTGCCTTGGAGCCTCTTAACTTGTTTGTTTTGTGCTTGGTTGTGGACCAAGAGCTTGTGGTTTTGTTTCTGAGGGAAGGGGTTGGCCTTTTGGCCAGCCCTCTAACCCATCGGCCAGGCCCCCTGCCCATCGGCCATTCCTTCTTTCCATCGGCCATCAGTGGTGGCCGGTCGGCACCTTTGATGGCCGGTCGGCACCTTTATTGGCCGGTCAGCCATGTTTGTTGGCCGAGGCCTTTTTATTTGCTTTTGCAGATATTTTGTTGCCAGCTGTGCCAGCTGGTGAGCACAGAACTCATCCTCCATACACGTGTATGGAGGGATTGTAACAAGCCTCAAGCTTGTTCAACAAGCTTGAGAGTTGGATTTCTATAAGAAGGGAGGTCCCTCTCCCTTGCCAGAGGTTCTGAAAATTTGCATTAGATCAAATATATCTCTCTCTCAAGAACTCTCTCTCTATATATATATTGCTTGAAAGTGAGTGCTCTTCACACATTTTGCCTACAACCCTTAGCCAAACCTCTTGACCTTGGAGCTAAGATTCCATAGGACTTGTTTTAGCATCCTAAGGTTGGTTTTGGCTCAGAAAAGTTGCTGGTTTTGCTGTTATTCAAGGGTGAGTCCCATATCTTTTTTTAAGCTTTGTTTTGCTTAAGTACTTGGCCATTCTTGCATGCTTCTCTTGGCTTAGCTTTCAACTATAAAAAGCTTCTTTTTTAAGTATTAAGAATGGTTGTTCAAGGCTTTGTTTGAGTTAGGGGTGGTCTACCCCATTTGGTGGCTTGTTATGCTTTGTTTTGTGCCACCTGTTTAGGTCTTTGAGATCACCTTCTCTTGGCCTTTAACCACTGAATTCCAGAGGAATTTCAGTGGTGGAAAGTGTGTTTTGAGGCTCCAAATAGGTGGGGGTGGTCCCCCCTTTTGTATCTTGTTTGCTTGTGTTGATGGCTCATCAAAGTAGTATGTTTTTCTACCTCCTTGAGGCTCTATCTTAGCATGTTTTTGTGACTTTTCTAACATGTTATAACTCTATTTTGGGTTGGTTTGATTACTTCTCGCATGCTCCTTGCACTTATAGTGCAATTCCACTCACTAGCCTAACATGCATCATGCTTTGGACCATCATTCTAGCATGTTTTTGGCTCCACTCCAGCAAGCTTATACTCATGTTTTGCCATGCTTAAGCTCTATTTTAAGTGTTTTTGGTCATGCATGCCTTGTTTTGTATAGCCATAGTTCAATCTTGCGCACTAGCTTTGTGTTTTGAGTCCACTAGCATGCATTGCTTGGGCTATTTGCATGATTTAGCATCATTTGATACATGATTTTAGAGCATGTTTCATTGTCATACACTCACATGTATCACTCTTTCAACGCTTTTGGAAGGTTGTGCTTTATGCCTTAAATACGAGCCAATATGTGTGCCATCTTGTCTGAGCATTTGGGCTACCATATCAGTGTATTTTTGGTGTTATTTTGCCATGATACAACTCTATTTTTGGTTGGTTAGAGCATCCCTCATTTGCTTCTTACACTTGTAGTGTAATCATGCTCATTGGCCTAGTATGCTCCATGCTTCATGCCTCTAATCCTAGCATGTGTTAGCTCTAATCCATGCATGTTTTGGCATTGTTTTTACCTGCATTGGGACTGTTTTGGGTCACCTTGGCCCTTTGGGGCTTGCTTGATGCGGCTATGGTGCAAGTGCCTTTGCTAGCCTTAAGCCTTGGGCCTCCTAGCATGCTTCATTTGTGATGTGTGCATGATTTGGCATCATTTAACATGTTATTTCAAAGCATATAGCATTGCCATGTTTTCATTTCTTTCACTCTTTAAGTGCTTTTAAGAGTTGACCCTTATGCCTAGTTGATGAGCCATCACATGAGCATGTGTTCTTGGCCCTTTTGTGCCTAAGTTTTGGTGTGTTGGCCACTATTTTGGACCCTCATAGGTCTGTCCATATGTGGTTTAAGTCCATTGAGCATTGTATTGCATGCCTCTTGAACGATGCTCTTTACTTGCTTTGATGCTTTAGCCTTCAAACATGCCATGCATGCATTATTCACATGATAGAATCTTGTTCATGCCATTAGCATAGGCTGAGCATGTTGTTTGCATGTGTGTTGCATTGCATTGTGTTTGGATCGTATGTTGATCTAAATACAAAAAACGAGGGACGTTTCATACTTAAAGTGATGAAACGTGCCCCATTTCTCGATCGCCGACCCTCTTGATCAAGCATGATAGAGGTGTAGGCTCATTATGTCATTTGTGCATTCATTGACATTGAATCGTGCAAACTTGGCTTCTTTGGCCATCATCATTGAGATGCGTGATTGATGGCCCGAGAGTCGAGTACCGCACTCCCTTGAGCTTGAGAAATGATAAGGAGGGTGGTTGTGCACACATACCTTGCAAATACACTGCCATGCCTCTGTTTGTGCTCTGTTGCAGCAAAAGGAGAAATTGCAGGAAGCAGTGGCCGACCGGCCATCAAAGCTACCGACCGGCCACCAAGACTGCCGATCGGCTATCAAAAATTGGCCGATGGCCATTCCTCTTGGCCGACGGCCATTCCTCTTGGCCGACCATCCCTCAGCATGTTCATAAGGTGGATCAGAAGCATTTTGGAAGTTGGAACAATTTTCAGAAATCCAAAAAAGTGCAAACAGAGGCATCATGAGGCACAGTAGTGGATTTCCGAGCGAAGCCGATCGAGCATGCATTTCTTCCTTGCCCGCGAGGCCATTTCATTACTTATGATCAGTTTGTGTAAACTAGTCATTTGATTTGTTTTGTAATAATTAATTAGCTTAGCGTAGCTAGTTAGTTGATTTATTCGGACCCTCCGTCGAGAGGGAAAATGTTGTAATAAGTGTGCGTGTGTGTGATGCATGTCTTCCAACCCCATTTCTTTCTCCCTTTTACTTATCAGCTTTCGATGGTTAGTTTTAGGACATATTTCAATTAGCATCCTTATGCCTGCATGCATGCATCCATTCATCTGTCTTGCATGCACCGGGCTTGGCGCATCATGCAAACTGCATTGTATTTCAATACCAATTTGAATACATGTTATCTAGTTGCATTCACATGACATCTTAGAATAGCTGAGCCTATCTTAGTTACATTTTGCATGTGCTGCATTAGGCATTCTTGACATAGCTAGGATCATGCATGATTACTAACTAGCTTTTCTATTTTGACTCGGAGTACACTGTGAGTGTTTACGCTTTAGCATCCTTGCATGTGTGTAAGTGACTGCCATGATAACATGCTTGCCATGAGGCTATTTGCTTAACTGCTATAACTGCATGGATGCCTGTGGGTGAAGGCTTCATTGCTTGAATTGGAACAACTCGATGATTGTGAGTTTTAAGCCCACTTGAAGTGGCAAAATCATGTTTTTCTAAGCCCACTTGAGGGTGGCAAAATCTGTGACTTAGCCTACTTGCGAGTAGCACTTTCAAACCACTTTAAAAAACAAACATGAGTTGTTTTGTTCCAATCCGTGTGATTTAGTCTATACTTGTGTGCTGTGCGCATCACATAGTAAGTTAGGTTAATAAACCAGAATAAGAACACATGTGTTTTCAAAAACAACATATCATGTTAGTAGAGGCCGATCCTTGATCGGGCGAGCGGGGGGTGCTCATTTCATGACCTTCCCCCCTCGTACCCAAGTTCCCGAGCACATGGCCTTAGGCACAAGTCAGGGTTTCCTAAATTTTCCAAAACAAAATATTTAGGTCACGACTCTGAAATCTGGCAAAGCAGTCCATGTTTGGCGCTTTTTGATTCAAAATTGATTTTTCAAAACCAATTGCCAAATTTGGACTCTTTGGTGATTTATCAGTCTTACATTGCACTTTGTGAGATTAGATTCCGAACCGTGACAGGAGTCCGAACTATAGTAGCTAGAACTACAATTCGTGCCCTCGCACGCGGAGCGGAGTTCAGGCGGTCTACACTTACTATATAAGGTTCCCTCACCCTCAATGTGGAACAAAACTATAATGAAGTTATTTCTTCTCTCCCTAAACAATTGATACTCCCATTGGTAATCAACTCAACATACATAACATGAAATATTATCATCATTCAAAGGGTAAAATGAAGAAGCTAATTTCAGCTCTAGTCATATAATTTGTATAGCCACAACTCATACCTAATTCATTTATGAACACATACATACCTCTTACTGTCACAAAATTTAAGATCATATCCCAAAACAATCATAAAAGATGAATACTACTCATTTTAAACCGAATGCTTTGTCTCAAACTTAGTGGTGTTACTAAACCTGTATATCAATAACACGAATTTCCATTATACTCACAGTGGAACAAAAGTCACTCTACAAAATTTTGTAACTACTACCTTTGTAATACAAAATAATTTTTAAGGTAGGGAACATGGCTCACGTTGATATTCATTTCAAGTACCCAAATCACATGGTCAAATTACACAAAACACAACTCAAAAGCTCATCTTCGGCTCCCACCTTCAAAATTTTGACCTATTGTTATGAATGGCCATAGAGTTTGACATCATTTCATTTCAACAGGTCCAACGCAACCTCCTAAGAAGATCCCAAATTCTAATTACATTATCAAGTTTTGAGGCACTTAACGTCAACCTTTGTTGGGCCTCAACAGTTTCATACGTGAACTCCAAAATTTACATTCAAAATGGATATACACATATAAGGGACGAAAATTCTTCGTACTCTAACTATGCCATCTTCTTCTTACTCAACTCTGACAATCAACTCAAACATGACTAACTTTGTCTTTTTGAAAATTTGATTTAGTTTATGAGTTCTGACGTCCACATTTCGCACATTAGCTCTTAGGATACCCTAGTCATCATTAAAGTTTTAATTGGAAAATACTACATTCATCAAGTTTAAATCCATATCTCATTCTATTTCCAAGAGTCTTCATAACACCAATCGTTCATCATACCACATAATCTTTACTATCCTAAGGTCATAATTGCTTCTCATGAACTTACATAGTCAGAAACTTTATGATTCTATAGCAATCTCACACTCAATCTTTCACACGACGATAACACTATACCTTGCCAAGAAGGGTGGCGCCAATAATTCAAATACCAAGAGTTTTCCCCATTTGGGGTTGCTTGCATCCTAACATTCTATAAGCAAGTAGAGCAAGACTTAACTCACGATTAAATACTCTACACGAGAACTCATATGCCATACACGAGTCACACATATGCCTGTACATCTATCCATATCACATAAGGCAAACCTCATAAATACGTAATCAGATAGAGCACATATGTATTACCCCCTAAAATGTCAATTCGTCCCACAAATGTTTAAAGACTTCCAAGGAGAAATAACATTGATGAAGTGCTTTTCTAAAAATAATTCTTAGAATTTCATGGACGCAAATCACATCTTGGAAGTTTAATCCCATGCCCACATAGTCACATAAGCACATAAAGTACGCGAAGCAAACAAGCGTCCCATCATACCACAGTAAACTCATTGTAGCAAAAGCCACGTTCCACTAGTCCAAGGTATTCAAACATGGCTAGTTTTGATACCAACTTGTAATGCTCTGATATTTTTAACTCGTTTTATAATTACGAAACCTTCATTATTGTTCAATTTCGTGATATAAGATAGAAATTAAATAAATAAAATCAAGGACAACATTCTCAAGAATCATGACATTTCTCTTTTTCGTTAGACTTTCTTCTATGAAAATTATATTCTACAATTTACATCATTTGTGCTCGATTCAAGAAATAAGAGGAATACAACAAATTCCCTAAAGGCTTACACCTTTCATGGCTGGGGCTTTGATTACACAAAAGTGGAACACTAACTCGACACATATAAGCTTAGCAACATTGCACAAACACATCAAAAAGAGCTTTAATGCTCCCTCAAAATCTCCACTAGCTCTTCAATGGGGTGGAAACACACCATTACAACCTATTGAATTATGTTCATGATAGGTATGAGCAATGATGCCCAGTAGAAATACATTAACAATATATGTAAATACTTAATGCAATTATGATCATGCCGATGCAAATGTCATGTAAAACTTCATTGTATTCTTTTTTAAAAGAATGATGTTCAATACACTTTTGTAAAACCAATCTAACATAAACCACATGGTAGTAAATACATGCTAGAATCCCAAGGCAAGAGCCAAATACATATATATATATAGATTTTATATCTCGACAATAGTCCAACATTAACCGTCTGAATTACAAAAGGGTGATGGGCACCTAAAACACACATTTTTCCACATTTACCGGCTCAAATAAGGAAGGACGATGGGCACCTAAAACACGCATTTTCCCACATTTATCCTGCATCAAGCACGCGATAGGGCAATTGGGCACTTAACTCCATGTGTGGGTACCAATATAATACATGACACCTTTTTCAAAACAAACTCCACTACCCAGATTACTATGCTCTTTACTCCTTTTGAAGGATCCAACACCTTCCAAAATAGTAAACCATTTCAATTTAAAACCGTGCAATGCAAATGTGATGCATGAATTTGCAATTTTTAATTTGCCTAAAGTTCAATTCAATCCTACAAGAATAAACAATGTAAATATATATATAATCTAAATAATATCAACAATATCCATTTTCATCAATTGCATCGTCCTAAATTCGAAATTAATGCAACTACAATATCTCCATATGTTTCCATATAAATTAACTTCAACTTCAATATAAATTCTGCAATTGTGTTTTTCCAACATTTCCATGTATTTCAATGCAAAATCAAGTTCAATTTCATCATAGGACATTAATTAATTTCAAAACCCTATTTTTAATTCAAAATCACAAACTAGAGTTTTAAGAAAATTGTGGTTTTCATCATTTCTTTCACGAAATCTTCACATCATCAAATGTTGACCTTTTTCATGTACATACAATCAAATCCTTTCAAAAATTTGAGTAAAACCCCATTATTACACTATAATATCTTTTAAATCAAAATATCAACTAATACATAGTTATAACAAAGAAATTACCACATAATCATATCAAAACATAGATATGATGAACATCTAAACCTAGATATCAAAAGTATTCCTACCTCAAGAGCGAGAGAGAGAGAGATTTGATGAACATCTAAAGGTTGATGAGGACGAAAATGCGATCAACTTTATCTCAAAATGCAGCCCTTGATGGTCCAAATATTCTATAATTAAGAACTAGGGTAAGATTTTCACCCAAAAACCCTAGATGAGCTTAGATGCTCAGCAATAGCGGACAAGAGAGAGAAGAATAATGCTACATGTACTAATTAGTGTACACACTAGTGTACCAACAGATGATATAGTATAATTGGTTATGGGTATTTGTAATTTGTATAATAAATAGGGTCATTAATGATATCATAACACTAGTTGGTATACTAGTGTGTACACTAATTGGTGCATGTAGCACCACCGGAGAGAGAAATGGAGAGAAAAATGCAGAAGATGGGTTTGGATGTGCACTAAGGACATTTATAGACAGACCATTGTGGGCGTGGACTTTTCCATCGCAAGCAGGACTATAAGGGTTGTTGGAGAGCTCGCAAGCTCCAAGGATTCTATAGACAAAGTACCGAGAGTAAATATTGGTCATGGACGTGACCACGATGACCACGGGTGCAAACACTTAGGGAAAATTTTGCTGGTTCTGAATTCCTGCACAACAACTTTAGTTCCACATGTAAACATTTAAAATGGAAGAGGCTAAATAAAGACATTTACTTAAGTTTACAATGTAAATAAGGAAATACCCCTCATTTGATTTCAAGATAAAAAATAAAAAATAAAAAATAAATAAATCACAGTTCAATTAAATCAAAAAGTGGTTCCCCCAGTATTCATACAAAAATAATTTTTCGGCTGTAATTACTGAGTTTGACAGTGTAAGGTGGCTAATACTTCGTCAAATTAATTTAGACAATTTAATATATAAGGAACAATTATTAGGAAAAATTATTTGAAATTTGTGAGTTTTGGAAAAATCATTTTTCACGCTTACAAAATTTTCAAAATTGGTCCAATTTTGACAAAAAGATGTTTTTAATGCAACCATCTCTATACCGAAAAAGATAAAAGCTCGGGTTTCGACCTGAGTCGTTACAATGTCTCAAGTACATATCTGTTCAGCCCATTTGATAGCATAAATGGAATCATTTTCAAATATAAGTGGCTCTTAAAATATAGACTAAATATCAAAAAGAAAAGGAAACAAAAAAAAAAAAAGGTGATAGGAAACTTTATTTTATTCTGACTCAATTTATAAATACTCAACTCTACATAATAGTCATAACCTCACAATCACTCCCATTATCCACCGCCCCCGCCCCCGCCATGGTCACTACCATCACCATTGTCGTCACCTCCACCAGCATTCCATGATCACCACTTTCATCAACATTGTTATTGTTACCATAAGTGCAATCATCATTTTACTATCACCACCACACTCGCCACTACCATTGCCACCATTGCCATAACCACGACCTCATTCCACTACCATAATAACCACCAGAGCTACACTACAACATATAAGAGTTATTTGGTCTCTAAAAGTGAAAATTTTGTTGTAAAAGACATTTAGGAACCAATTTCCATCATCATGAGGATAATCGCTAAAATGTTGTCCCAAAAAGTCAAAAATAAACCTTTTAGCGACAAAATTTTGAAAATATCACTAATAAATAGACTTTAGGGACAAAATAATTTAGTCTCAAAATGTTTTATTTTTTGAGACAAAAAATTTGTTCCCAAAAAAATAATAATTCATCACTAATTTTTAATTTTTGTTACTAAAAATATAATAATGATACTTTTCGTAACAAAATTATTTGGTCCCTAAAAAATAATTTTGCTCCTAAATTTTGATCTCTAAACCTTAATTTTTTGTAGTGCTAGTACCTTTTATCTCCACTACATTAACCCTTCCACCATCACCGTAACCACTATTTCTCTATCTCCACCACTATTGTTATTGGTGCCCTAAACACCATTATTGTCTCCACCACCACCACTATCACCACCAACTCATTATCACAATATAAATTTGAAAAATAAAAAATTTTAAATTTAATATTACATATCAAAAATTTTATTTTATTTTAGCACTTAAATTTTTATCAACTAATTTTTTAATTTAAAAATTTTAATATTCAATTTTTAACTCTTAATTTTATTTTTTAACTTTCAATTTAAAATTTTATCAAACAAACCCTTAAGTTTGGTTTAGATTTCAACGGTTGATATTATTCCAAAATTGGTGATCTGCTGATATCAGTTCGAAAATTGGATATAACCGGACCCACTTCTAGAGGGGGATGGTGGGTGAGGAATGAAATCGGATCCCTCGTCTAGAACGCTTTACATGGAAAATTTGTTGGACCAAATTCAATTTCTTCTAGATGGTCCAGAACTAGAGCCAGCCGATGGCAGCATTCAAATCTGAAAAACTTGCTTAGTAAAAATGTTAAAAAAATTGCCAAAAGTTGAATACAGTGTGACATAACGTAACCTTTAAGACTGTGATTGGGATAGTTTAGTCCACAATTCACAGCTAACTAATGGATCTAATTGGGTAAAATAATTTAGTACAATAATGCTAATATCACAATAAACAGTGGTTGAGGCAGGATTTTGATCTACGATAGTCTTTGCAAATATAACTCAAAACTCAAAACTTATTTAAAAAATTAAACCAAACGGAGTCTTACTTTTTTTGTGGGTGACATTAGCAACCACATTTGTGCTTCTCCCCCTTCTTCCGTTTATTGACGTGCAGTGGCAGAGTTAGAAATTCAATGTAGAGTGGGCACATATTAATCACAACATTGATTATTTTTATTCTCCCATAACAAGTAACAAAAGATATTATTAAACTTATACATTTTTATTTTTATTTTTATTACAATTATCCTTATATTACATTAAGATGACTTATAAATTCACAATCAATAACTAAATTTTATTAACCAAATAATCAATAAGTTCAATCCTATCAACTCAAAAAAAGTGCTCCACAATGAGGAGAAATAAGCAACTAAACAAATCCCATAATAAGAAATGAATTATCAAGTGATTCAATTCTTACCTTGACCTATCAATTAAAAGTGTACGAAAATAATCAAAATAATAAAATAGAGAATTTTTAAAATTTTAAAAAAGCAAAAAGTTTTACATAATTTAAGGAGGATCACTATTATAATTTTATAAAGGACACATAATACATAATTTTTATCTATATAGGTAAGAGTATAAATATTGAAAGTTTAGGAGGGGCACGTGACCCCCTTAGGTCTTAGGTGGCTCCGCCCCTGTTGATGTGTATTCTGTATGTATGTATATGTTTGTATAAATAAAATTTGCTCTTTTTGCTGTTTCTATATATATATATTTAAATTTAGAGGAGGTAAATTGAAAAATTATTTATAAACGTATACTAAAACATAAATTCTAAAAAATTGAGGAGGGACATCAGTCCTTGGTATAAATATTTAATAGTAATTTAAACATGTAATTATAATAACTTTCACTATGCGTATGTGATGGTTATTATATAAAGAGTTGAAAATGTTTGAGGGCCACAAAAACAGTAGCTCAAATGGCTCAAAACTGCAAAAACGACGACGTCGTTTTTGCAGTTTTGAACCATTTGAGCCACTGTTTTTGTGGCCCTCTACCACACTCCCGGTGTTTTATTAGTCAGTGGTATTATGAGTTTATAATAATGGGTATTTATGTGTAGGTTTTAATAAGTGTATTTGTTGTTCAATAGGTTTTGTGATAATTATTGACATATTTCATCAAATATTATTAAAAAAAAAGTCACTAATTGTTAATTTTTAGCGACAGTTTGAAAATTTTATTACAAAAAATTCATTAATTATAAGTTTTACCGACAGTTTAAAAAAGTCGTCATTAAAAAAACCATTAATTTTTAATTTTTAATGATAATTCAAAAAATTCATCACAGAAAAACGTCACTAATTATAAAATTTACAAACAATTTATAAAAATCATGACAAAAAAATTACTAATTGTCAGTTTTTTGCGACATGTAAAAATAGTCACAAAATTCTTTTTTCCGACAATTTTATTATGACTAACTTATAATAAAATTTAACTATTAAAACTTATTAATAATTTGCTTTTATAAAATAATCTGATATTAACATTATATTAAATTTTTACTCATGATTTTTTTTTATTTGAATTTATTACTCATAATTGAGAGGAAACACATGTATGCATGCATTGGACAAAGAACTTCTAGACGTAGTCAAAATGGCGGACTGAATGAATACGTGAGATTCACATTGTTTAGTTATTCAACACAAAAAGTAATTAAATATATATATATATATATATTTATGATTCACATTGTTTAGTTATTCAACACAAAAAGTAAGCATAGCATTTTGTGCCACAAAACATTTTGCCTTCAATAAATATATCCTTCGAGACTAATTAGATAAATACAAATGTCTAGTCTAGTCCAAGATACGTCGGAAGGAGAGTGGCGGCTCAATAGTGTTGGCAACGTCACGGAACTTACAATTCCTCTCTCACGTAATTTGAATGGATATTTTAATCAAAATTTTATTTTAACAGACTGAAGAAAAATATATGGACAATCAAATTAAACGGTTTGGATCGGATACATAGGTTAGTTTGGGATGTTCTAAAAAAGTGTAGTTTTTGACTTATTAGCTTATATGGATTGGGTTTAGGTTGAGTTTGATGTGATGTGTTAGAGAGGTGATGTGATTTAAATAAGATGATGTGACTTAAATAGGATAGTGACTTTTTGACTTTTTGTCTTATTTAATAGATGCCAAACTTGGCCTTAAATTACGAGTCTCGTTTGAAAAATCTCCTGTCAATTGAGAAGTTATTAAAATTTCTCAATATTTATTCACACTCTAAATTCTTAGGCATTCAAGATGGTAGGCTCAAGATAAATGAATAGAGAGAAAACTTTTTTTTTTTTTTTTTTTGGGGTGTGTCTACATAATGTTGAGTATGAGCCCTTATATAAGCATATATGACAAACCATGTATACCTCATAGTTAGGCCACACTATGTGTACCACATGTCCAAGACCATATGTCCCTTATGGTTAGGCTATGTGTGGATGGACCATGTGTACCATGTGGCCTTCACCATGTGTATCACATGGTATACCACGTGGTTTCCAACATATGACTTCCAATATCTGCCACTTATCTACACATCAACATCATGTGTCACATGCTCAATCATCATTTTTCAATCTCTCATTCAATCCACCCCTCATACAGAAAAATAGAGCGTGCGACCTAATGAGAAAGTATAAGGTAGAAGTGTTATATTAAGTCACTATAAACTAGCATAGCACATCATTCGAAATATCTTGTCTACACCCCAGATTCATTGAATCACACCAGATCAAACATTTTAAAGCCCCGCGCGAGTCATAGCTCATGAACATGCTTGACTGTATCTATACTCATGATTATATCGGAATCCGACACAATCGCTTGAGCAATGAGCTACAATACAAGAGTATGATTTCCAATAATCTTCCCTAGCCACTCATGTTAATTCACTCAAACTTGACCGCTTTCCTAGACATAGTCCTCTAGATCGTATTCATCATGACCCTTGAATGACATACTAAAGTAACGACATCAAGTCATCACTTCATGACCTAGTTCCAGGTTCAAGGGTATAGAGTATGCCTATTATTGGCCTAATAGGGCTCACATAGTACTAGGGCAGAGATCCATCTAACCACTCCCTTAAGTGTCAATGGTAGCACATACAGTATGATATGTATGTTACAGCAGAGCTCCTACTAAATTGGGTCTGCCACTCTTTAACGCCATATGAATCTTAGTCTAGTCGCTATACAAGCGCCTAACCTGAGTTTCTTAGCATATTTTCTCATCAAGTGCTTATTTAAGACCTCACATTTGGCTATATTCAAGCTTCATAAAGCTGTGGATAACTTCATGTTTAACTTTTTAAAAATCTCATCTTAGCCCATGCTAAGGCAACGTCTTATAATAATAAATTAGTTTTGTTCACTTCTCAAGTTACAAAACATTTATCTCGCTCGCTCTCTAAGTGCTAAGATAATAAATGTCTCATCTCACTCGCTCTACATGCGCCAGGGGTGATCGCCACTGTGAAAAGGGCGATCTAAGCCTGGTGACATCATATACAATGTGTGCTAATAGTATCAATTATGCCATAAAATCATATGAATAAATAATTATGCATAATGAAGATGAACCTGAGAGAAATTTTGGCTTTAATGAAGATGAGTGGGTCTGACCCACGGAATTTCGAAATGGGCAGCGTGGTTTTGTCCAACGTGTTTGGGTCTGGGATATCCATGGACTTCAATTTATAGGCGGACTTTTTGGAAATGTGGGGAAGTGGTTTGGAAATACTCTTCCGATCATGGGGGACACTCGTGATCCTCAGCTAGCCACCTAAAAAGGAATGAACACTTCGGTCGGAGGTGCCAGAATTAGCACTCCGACGGATAAGTCAGTGTATACTCTCTTGATTGCTTGTATCTTAATTTAAGCATGCTAAATCTCATATACCTCTTTCTGGCTGATATTCTTCTATTTATATCTTTTCTTTCTTGGGCCTCGGGGCTGGGCCCACTTTCGATTTGCCGTAGAACTATTTATTCGGCTTCTTTAACTGCAAATCGTTTTCCACTCGGCCTCTTACTCAACCGGCTATTTGGCCGAATAGGGCCGAATGCAATGTACATAATTCGACTCCTGGTCCACTTATTCGGCTCATTTACGTCTCCCAATATTCGGCCCCCACAATTGGCCCCTAAGCACTTCACTAACGACAGTTCGCTGGAGTGTTTTGTTTCGGACTCGAAAAGTCAGAGCCGAAATTCGGCGGCTAACCTCATTTCAATGCAAATGTCAGAGCATACGCCTCTCGGTTATCATTTCAACTTCCCGCCTCTTCGTACGCTTCCATTTATTGTGATTTAAAATCTTGTCGCCTTTTTGAACACACATTTTTGGATGCTTAAGAGTTTTTGGACTGCCTTCCGACTTACCTCTGCAACTTCCATCCTTCATTGTCCTCTCCGTCTCTTGTAAGTTTTCTTCCTCTCTGCTTCCTTTTTGCTTTGAGTCCCTTTTTCTGGTTTGCTTTTAGTTTAGTACGCTCCTATAGGCTGACCGAAATGGCAAAGCATCTGAAAGACCTTCTCTCCGCGGATCGAATCTCTGGCTTTCGACGCCATTTTTCTATCCCTGATAATGTTCATCTGTCGCTTGTGACAGACGGCACTCTCGATATGGAGAGGGATGATGAAAGCATAATTGTCTTTCCTCTCTTATCAATTGCAGAGGGCTGAATCCGTTTCCCGCTTCATCCATTCCTTAGGGCTATCCTTCGCCATTGGGGTCTAATCCCATCCTAACCCAACGTCAACCTTTTTAGGATCGTTATGGGGATAATAGAGCTAAACCGTCACCTTAGGATCAACCTCGGTATACCTGCTATTCGGCACTATTACGCCTTGGCCAAGTCTTCTGGTCGGCATGGACGCTATTTCCTTAGGGCCAAGGACACCGACCATCAACTAGTGACTATGCTTTCCAGCTCTGGCAAGTGAGTCGATGAAGTTATGGTCGTTGTCCAAGGTAACTGGGAATTCGACGAAGGCGAGGATCGCCATGATCCTATTCCTAGACAGAGAGGCGAACCAGGTGGCCGTATAGTTTTTTGCATTTATTTTTCTTATATTTATAAAGCTTCATTTTTGAGATCTCATGGTTTGGTTTGTGTAGGGAACGATTTGAAGAAAGTCTTGACCTCGACCGACGACGCCGTTCTTTTAGAGATCAAGATCGCGTTGAAATACTTCGGCCATCCAAGCCTTCAAAAACAAGGGATAGCGGCCCATATTCTTCTTCGATGCGAGCCGACGTACACGACTTTCTCGGCAGCAGAAAACATCTTGATTCTGAGAGGTGAAGAGTTTCTTACGGCTCTTATTTTAACCAACTTCAGAAACTTGCACCAAATCGGTTTCGAAGGATCCGACTCGGAGCGTATGGAAGTCGTTGAGGTCGCTGAAGAATCAGGCCAGTCCGAGGCCGAAGTAGACGAGGCTTTAAGGGTAGCCTTCTAGGAAGCCGGCCTCAGTTCAGCCAACCCTCCGTCTATCTCGGGTCGAGGGGAAGTTTGCGACGACGTCTTTATTGGATTAGAAGACGTTCCCAGTGCATACCCTGAAGATATGGCCGGGTTGTCACTCACGCAACTCGCCAAAAAGGCAAACGCTGAAATAATGGCTGCGCGGCAGAAAGCAGAGGCCATTCGATCCAAAGTGACACCCGTCGCCGATATTGAGCCCCCCTACCTGTTATTGACACGGTTCAAACACGAGATACCGAGTCTGAGCCGATCATGCTGGCAAATCAGGAGGCTGAACAAAGGGCGGAGAAACGTCCTTCCGAGGTTGAGGCCGGCTCTGGAGAAGTCCCTGCTGACAAACGGCCGCGTTTAGAGGAGTTGGATATGGTTGTGCCTTTTGTGGTTCAACCAAAGATAAAAAATATGCCGATCTCCTCTGACGCGTCGGCTATGAAAGATCCAGCCGTGGCGCTGAGTATGGCTTCATCGGTTTCATTGCCGTCTGACAAGGCGACTTTCCGCTCGGAGCCAGACCTTTTGGCAATAGCGTTAGCCGCTCAATCGGCTCTTCTGGTAAATATCTTGATCTTGCCTTTCCCTTTTATGCATATATTTTGGTTTTAATCTCCTGTTTTGCAGATGGTCGGAAGGATAACCGAGATAGGCCGTCGCCAACACGACGCCATCAAACGAATTGGCTATTTACAATCCGAAGTTGAGGGCCAAAGAAGCCGGGCCAAGCTCGAAGCGGCGAGGGCAAAAATGAAAGCTGCGAGGGCCGAGACCGAGATGGAGAGGGCCAAAAATGCAGACCAGCTCAGATTGGCTGCCGAGCAGAGGGCGAATGCGAGCGAAGCTGCGCTCAAGTTAGCCCAAGAGGCGATTGCCAAACTTGAGGCGGACTTGGCAGAATCGAAGGCAGCAAAGGAGGTGACCGATTCTGAGGCTTCGAAGGCATATGAGGCTGGGCAAAGAGCTGCCCTCGCCAATTATGTGGAAGAGGTCCCCAAATTCGAGAATCGGGGGTTCAAACACGGCTGACTCAAAGCCCTTGTTACTGCTAATGTGACATTGGCTATGCCGATTCCATACGAGCAAGTGGATGTTAAGCCGCTGGAGTCTGACTCCGAGGATTGATTTGGGCGACAGTAGTTATTTTTGTTTAAAGATTTTGAATGTAATGTTACAGCTTTTTGTTTAGTAGTTTTTATGTATGGCTACAGCTTTTAAGTTTTGTTTAGTAGTTTTTATGTATGGCTACAACTTTTAAGTTTTTGCTAGGCATTTGCCTGCAAACTTGTAGCTTTTTATCTAATAGTTTTCACATGTAAAATGGCTGCAGTCTGTGCCCAATTTACTAATGAAAATTTCCCTTGTACTTTGCTATTACTTGTGCTTAATTTTGCTATTGATGAATGGTATGAATGGTATTGTTTTTTGCTATTTTGGATAAAACATTCATGTAGACTTGCCGACTAGATAACTAAACAATTTAATTTATCCTCGTTGAATAGTCGATCAGATTACTAAATTTGCCCTTGCCCCAGCCAATGCATGAACTCCAAAAAGTCGAAT
Organism: Camellia granthamiana; assembly: GCA_036172215.1. Taxonomy (NCBI): domain Eukaryota; kingdom Viridiplantae; phylum Streptophyta; class Magnoliopsida; order Ericales; family Theaceae; genus Camellia; species Camellia granthamiana. The sequence goes on along the minus strand of CM069913.1, from coordinate 75,003,612 downwards.
GCTAATAGTTCCTGGAGTGGCTGTGGCATAGATCGATCGGCATCGGGCTTAGATGCTTGGTCGATCGGATGAATAAATTTGCCCTTGCCCCAGCCAATGCATGAACTCCAAAAAGCCGAATATTAATAGTTCATGGAGTGGCTGTGGCACTGATTGATCAACATCAAGCTTAGATGCTTAGCCGATCAGATTAATAAATCTGCCATTGCCCCAGCCAATGCATGAAATCCAAAAAGCCGAATGCTAATAGTTCCTAGAGTGGCTGTGGCACAGATCGATCGACATCGGGCTTAGATGCTTGGCCGATCAGATTAATAAATCTGCCCTTGCCCCAGCCAATACATGAACTCCAAAAAGCCGAATACCAATAGTTCATGGAGTGGCTGTGGCACAGATCGATCGGCATCGGGCTTAGATTCTTGGCTGATCAGATTAATAAATCTGCCCTTGCCCCAGCCAATGCATGAAATCCAAAAAGCCGAATACTAGCTCATGGAGTGGTAGTGGCGCACGTCGATCGGCATCAGTCTTTTGGAGTTTAGCGTTAATGAAATCGCCTCAGGGACGCTACGAGCATTAGAAATAAATGGGGTGGACTCTTCGCGCCAGTGACTCCACTTATTGTGTTCAGACTCAATTTAAAACAGTTTGTTGCGTAAGGTTAGATAAGTGCGAATGTCAAATAGATTGTTCTTCAACAGTAGAGGAGAAGCGCGAACATTGGTTGAGCTTGACACTTCAATGAATCGCAGCAGCGAACCCACCCATGCGGGAGGTGGGACGTCCAAGGAACAGGAAAAACGTCAGCCTCCAAGTCGTCGAAGTAGATCACCCCGAAAGGAAAAACAGCAATGGGGAAGCTCCCCACGATCGCGACCGAGAAATGAGGCCGACGCGACACTGCGACAGTTGAGTTTTGCAGTTTTTGTGGAGAATAAACTGCTGACGGAGGCGGACTCCATTGTCAACGACCCAGGTGTAGCGGTCGAGTTTGCTCGATAGATTTTTCCACCGGAAGTCCAACAGTCGATGGTTGGTCGACAAGATTTCGAAGTATTTCAAGAGGGCATCCACGGGGCGGTGAAAAGGCTGTATACCGCTTATGAAGTCGGCATGTGCCTGCGCGCCGCGCGGCGAGAAATAGAGAAAAAGGACGAACGAATTCAGAACTTGGAAGCTCGCGCGGAGAAGGCCGAGCGTGAGCTTAGGGAACTTAGGAAGGCTCAGACCACCGAGCTATGTGCGACAGGTCAATCTAACCCGGTCGTGGAGGAGAGAGTGATCCAACGGCTGTTAAGTCACGCGATCGCCGATCGGGATACGGTAAGCATGTTTGCCGTGAAAAATGCAAGGACCGTGGGTTATGAAAAAGGCTTCCACGACGGCCGAAGAGTCGGGATAGACAAGACCAAGGAGAAACTCGCAGAGGAGGTGTGCCGATGCGAGAATCGGGGCTTTAGACACGGGTGGATTAAGGCTCTCCAAGGCTCAGAGGCACTCCAAGGAGCAGGAGTTGAGTCGGCGTTGCCATTATATCATCGTCACGACTTTCCTTTTGATGCTTTCAAAATTGAGAAGAGCGATGACGAGGGCGGTGCCGAACAGAACTAAACATATATTGTAAACGTTCCAACACATTTTGGGCGTCAGCTATGTATCTATTGGATAGTTTAATAAAATATTTTATTTTAACTGTTTGTGTTTGATTTTCAATGTTTACATGCCTAATTAGGCATCTCGTTTCGAATGTTTATTTTAACTGTTTGCATATTTTAATTGTTTATGCGGTTACGCCGGCCCAACTTATTCAAGTATTTCATTTTCAATGTTTGTATGCTTTTAAAGTGTAAACGGCTTTTGCTGGCTCAGCTTGACAAAACATTCCACTTTGAATATTTATATGTTTTAACCTTCGTGTAGGGGCGCCCCGAATTCGGAGTATTATTCGGCCCAAACGTGTAGGGCGCTCCGAATTCGGAGGCTTTTTGTTGGCCAATCATGATATCTACAAAGGGCGCTCCGACTTCGGAGCTTTAATCGGCCCAAAGGCGTCATGCACCGATGGGGCTCCGAATCCGGAGACTGGCCAATCGTGATATCCACGAAGGACGCTCCGAATCCGGAGTCTTTATTGGTCCAAAGGCGTCATGCACCGATGGGGCTCCGAATCCGAAGGCTTTATCGGCCCAAAGGCGTCATGCGCCGATGGGGCTCCGAATCCAGAGACTTTGTTTGGCCAATCGTGATATCCACGAAGGGCGCTCCGAATCCAGAGGCTTGATCGGCCCAAAGGCGTCATGCGCCGATGGGGCTCCGAATCCGAAGACTTTGTTTGGCCAATCGTGATATCCACGAAGGGCGCTCCGAATCTGGAGGCTTGATCGGCCCAAAGGCATCATGCGCTGATAGGGCTCCGAATCCGGAGACTTTGTTTGGCCAATCGTGATATCCACGAAGGGCACTCCGAATCCGGAGGCTTTATCGGCCCAAAGGCATCATGCGCCGATGGTGCTCCGAATCCGGAGACTTTGTTTGGCCAATCATGATATCCACGAAGGGCGCTCCGAATCCAGAGGCTTTATCGTCCCAAAGGCGTCATACGCCGATGGGGCTCCGAATCCGGAGACTTTGTTTGGTCAATCATGATATCCACGAAAGGCGCTCCGAATCCGGAGGCTTTATCGGCCCAAAGGCGTCATGCGCCGATAGGGCTCCGAATCCAGAGACTTTGTTTGGCCAATCGTGATATCCACGAAGGGCGCTCCGAATCCGGAGGCTTAATCGGAACACTTTTGAACGGGATTTCGTAGTAAGTAAACAGGAATCTTTGCATTACAAAAGTGGAATGTGTACATGGTGAACCATTCAAAACTAGTATCATTCCCCATAGGTCGGGTTCAATGATAGAATTTGCACATGTGCGTTGAGTTCCAAGGCCATGGCAGACTCCTTCCGGACATGTCTTTGAGCCGATATGCCCCTACTCCTACGATCGAATCGACCTGATAGGGGCCATCCCAGTTAGGACCCAATTTTCCATCAGCCGGTTTCCTGGGAGCTGGAAGTACTTTTTTTAGGACCAACTCTCCTGGTGTGTAGCAGCACAGCTTAACAGGTTGATTGTACGACTTAGCGAGCTGTTGCTGGTATCGTGCCATAGACACAAGGGCACGGTCTCTTCGTTCTTCGGTCAGAATCAAATCCAAAGCCAGCATCATGTTGTTTCGACCCATATCAAAAACTTGCGATTTCAGGATTGGGTGGCTGATCTCCAGGGGTATAATCGCCTGGGTTCCAAAGCATAAAGCAAACGGCGTTTCTCCAGTGGATCGCTTCGGCGTAGTTCGATGAGCCCACAATACACTTAGCAATTCTTCGACCCATTTGCCTTTAGCTTTCTCCAGCCTCTTCTTAATGCCGTCCAGGATCGATTTGTTAGGGGCTTCGGCTTGACCATTGCTTTGGGGATAAGCCGACATGGAAAAGTAAGGCCGGATACCATACTTGTTGCACAGCTCTCAGTAGACGCCACAATCAAACTGGGTGTCATTGTCTGAAATAAGAGCTCTTGGAATGCCGAATCGTGTTATGATATTTCTCCATACAAAGTGCTTGACATCAGCATCTCGAATGTGCGTTAATGCCTCCATTTCGACCTATTTTGTGAAGTAATCTGTCGCGACGATCAAGTATCGCTTGTTCCCTAGGCCCTCGGCAATGGTCCTACGATATCAAGTTCCCACTGGGCAAACGGCCAGGGACTGGTGATAGAGCTTAACTCTTCAGCAAGCAGATGGCTTAACAGGGAGAACTTCTGGCACTGTTCACATTTTTTCACATAGCATTCGACATCAGTTCTCATTGTCGGCCAATAATACCCCTGTGTTATAGCTCGATGGGCCAAAGAGCGCCCGCCAGAATGGGCACCACAACTGCCTTCATGTATTTCAGTCAGAAGCTCTTTGACTTTGTCCGAGTGTACACATTCCAAGTATGGACCAGAAAGGGATTTTTTTATAAAGCTTTCCTTGCGAATCCAAGTAGTATCGCAAGGCTTTGTTTCGCAGCTTGTGCGTTTCTTTCTTGTCCGCTGGGAGCTGTTCGGAAGACAAGAATGCAGCAATGGGGTCCATCCAACTCGGTCTTGACTCTATGACATTGACCTGGATTTCCTTCGAAGGGCCAATGCTCGACTCCGGGATGAAACCTACTTTGATGGTCTGTTTAATCTCTGAGTTAATGGTGGAGGCTAGGCAAGCTAGGGCGTCTGCATGTGTGTTCTGATCACGTGTTATCTGATTTAATTCATGATGGTCAAATTTTGCCAGCAAGGCGCTAGCTGATTTCATGTAAGCCGCCAGACAGTCATTTTTGGCCGCGTACTCTCCCTTTAGCTGATTGATCACCAGTTTTGAATCGCAAAATACCAGCAAACGCCGAGCACCCAGAAGATGTGCATTCCGCAAACCGGCCAGAAGGGCTTCGTATTCGGCCTCGTTATTTGATGCTTCGAAGCCGAGTTTGCTGGCCTGCTCAATTATTGCGCCGTCGGGAGCCATGATTACTACTCCGGCTCAGCTGCCTCGTTGATTGGATGATCCATCACAGTACAACTACCAAATATCCCCAACATAAATTCTCCAGTTCAGCTTAGGTCGAATTTCATCAGACGTGAAGTCAGTAAGACCCCCAGTGAATTCGACCATAAAGTCGGCAAGCACCTGTCCCTTGATGGAGGTTCTAAGCAGAAACTAAATATCGTACTGGCCGAGTTCAAGAGCCCACTTGGAAACGCACCCTGATACTTCTGTACTACGGAGTACCGACCGGAGGGGGTGGTCCGTTAGCACCCTGATGGTATGCCCCTGAAAGTAATGCATTAGCTTTCTCGCTGCCATGACGAGGGCCAGAATGAGTTTTTCCAACAGAAGGTAGCGTGTTTCGGCGTCAACTGTTGCCTTGCTCACATAATACACTGGCCGCTGCTCCCCTAGCTCTTCCTTTATTAGTACGGCGCTGACGGCCTGGTCGGAAACTGCTAGATACAAAATGAACGGGTCACCTGCCGAAGGGGTTGTCAAGAGTGGAACTGATCAGAGGTAGGTCTTGAGGCCGTTAAAAGCGGCTTCGCACTCGGCGGACCATTCAAAAGCCTTGCCCTGCCGTAGTGTATGAAAGAATTGTCGGCAGCGGTCCGTGGAACGACTGATGAACCTGTTGAGTGCGGCAGCCATCCCCATTAACTTCTGAACCTCCTTCACCGATCAAGGGGAGCCGATTTCCAAGATTGCTGTGATTTGCCTTGGGTTGGCTTCGATTCCTCGGTGGTTGACAATGTAACCCAAGAATTTGTCAGAGCCGATCCCAAACGCACATTTGGAAGCGTTCAGCTTCATTCCATATTTGCGTAGAATGCCGAATGTCTCTTCCAGATCAGCTACATGATTCTGCTCTTCCTTGGACTTGACCACCATATCATCAATATACACTTCCATAGTGTGGCCGAGTTGCTCCTTGAACATGGTGGTGACTAGTATCTGGTAAGTTGCCCCTGTATTCTTCAGCCCAAAAGGCATAACCTTATAGCAATAGGTTCCTCTTGGGGTGAGGAATGCAGTTTTGTCTTGGTCCTCCGGATGCATGGAAATTTGATGGTAGCCTCTGTAGGCATCGAGGAAGCTCATACGTTGATGACGTGCCGTAGTATCTACAAGTTGATCTATCTTGGGGAGAGGAAAACAATCTTTGGGTCAGGCTTTGTTTAGGTCCGTGAAATCAATGCAGACTCGCCAAGTCCCATTTTTCTTCTTCACAACCACAGTATTAGAGAGCCATGTAGGGTAGGTCACTTCCCTGATTGCCCCGGCATCAAGCAACCGATCAACCTCTTCAACAACGGCGGCAGTGTGCTCTGCGACTGATCGCCAGCTTTTCTGAATGATCGGCTTGCATTTAGGGTCAACATTTAAATGGTGCTACGAAACAGACGGATCTACACCCGGCATCTCATATGGAGTCCACGCAAATACATCAAGGTTGCCGAGCAGGAAGGAAATTAGCTGCTGTCTGTCGACTTGATTCAGGGAGGCGTCGACCATGAAGAACCTGTCTGGGTTTCCGTTGATTTCAACTCTATCTAGGGCTTCCGTGGCCTTTTCATTTGGGAGCCGCCCAACATCATCAAGGCTCTCCCGATCCGTCACCTCAATAGAGTTCACTTGCAACTCTTTTGGTATTTTTTCAGCAAGGAGATAACATGCTTGTGCCGATTTTTGGGAGCCACTGATTTGCTCAATGTCGCGTTCTGTCGGGAAGCGTAGTAGCTGATGATAGGTGCTTGGCATGGCCTGCATAGTATGCAACCAAGATCACCCCATGATGAGACTATATGGCGATGGCAGCTTAACGACCAAGAACTCCACATCCACTGTTCGGGAGCCCGCTCGAACGGGTAGTGTGATTTTCCCCAACGGGTATTCTGGATTGGCGTTGAAGCCGAATAGTGGATAAGAAGCTGGCGAAAGATCCGATTTGGAGAAGCCGAGTTTGGTGAATGTCTTGTAATACATAACTTCCGATGTGCTCCCTGGGTCAATGAGTACACGCTCAATGGCAAATCGGTTTATGCGTAACTCGATTACAAAGGGATCAATATGGGGAAGTGTCACTCCGGCCAAATCTGAATCATCAAAAGCAATGCTCGCAGCTTCATGGGGCCGTTTGGCCGGAGTGAGTTGATTTTGAGGGTCGGGGTTCGACTGAATTGTATGCACCGCAGATGACATTGGCAGGCTGTATATCATGTGGATCACGCCGAGTGGAGGTGAATCCTGTCTCAAGGCTATTGCTGTGGTTGAGTTGCCTTTTCGGACGTACTGTTGTAGCCGACCATCTTGTACCAATTCCTCCAGGTGATCCTTCAATGCATAACAACTCTCAATATCATGGCCATGATCCTTGTGATACTCGCACCGCCTATCCCGTCTTCGCGTGTCGGGAGGTCCCACCATTTTCGACGGCCATTTGAAGAACGGAAGGTGTTGGATTTTGGACATAACCGCGCTGATCAGCTCTGTCAACTCCGTATATTTCTTGTCGGCACGCCTTGTGCGCCTACTATCGACTAGCAGTTGTTCATTTGCTCGGTGGGAGCATTGGTCGCTTGATCGGCGAGAATCCCGTCTCTTGTCTCATTTAGCCCAATGTCGTGGTTCAGGGCTCTGAGGTGGCACAGAATTTAATGGCTGAGCAATTTGAGAAGGAGCCATTTTGTTGGCCATGTTTCCGGCTTTAACCCGCAAGGCCTCATCTTCTACTTTACAGTATTCCTTAACTTTCTTCATCAACGACTAGACTGTTTTGGGGGGCCGTCTGGTCAAAGAGCTGTTGAGGGCATTGTCGGGATGTAACCCCATCTTGAAGGCGGTAATAGCCATGGAGTCATTGCAAGCATCATCTACCAGATTAAAACACTCCTAATACCGCGCCGAATATGCATGAAGGATTTCCCCCGGTTGAATCTGCATTGCCCAGAGGGAATCGGCTTGCTTTGGCTGGACCTCATTAGTGATAAACATTGCCCTAAAGGATTTTTGGAGTTAGTGGAAGCACTTGATCGAAGCCGGCTCCAGTTTATAATACCACCTGATAGCTAGTGGTCCCAAACTGCTCGGAAATATTCTATACATGAGAGCCTTGTCGTCTGCATGCAGCATCATGGCTTGCTTGTAATGGCGGATGTGATCGGTGGGGTCTGATTTACCGTTGTACAAGGTGAATGACGGTGCTTTGAATTTCTTGGGTAGCACTGCCCTTGCAATCCGTCGTACAAAGGGATCGTGCTGGTCTTCTTCGTCTGAACTGTTTTTTCTTCGCTTATGCCTTATACGTGGACTCTCTTTAGAGGAACTGGTAGTTTTGGATCGTCCCTTCTTCTTGGGCTCTGGGGATAATGAGTCGCAGTCGCTATCAGTGTCTTGTTGTCGGGCTCGAGGTCGTCGACCACCTACCCTCAGAGGTTGTTTCGGATCTTAGCGTACGGCTTGTTTGGACTTCGCCACTTCCAAGGCCAAATCCTGACGGAGACGTTCGTTCTCAGTGATCATGTTCTCCAACCTCTGTTCATTTTGCTTTGCTTGTTCCATGATCGCTTGCATTGTCTCGTGCGCTGAAGTCGAGGGTGAGGTGAAGTTCAAGGCGCGTCTTGCGGCGATAGTCTCTGGTCCAAGCATGTTTGTTGGAGTGAGGTCGTCTCTCTGTGTGGTTTCGTCAGTGACTATCGGAGGGTCTTCCGTTACGCCCGCCATGGATGTATTTGAGTATTCCCACAGACGGCGCCAATTGTGGGGAAGTGGTTTGGAAATATGCTTCCGATCCTGGGGGACGCTCGTGATCCTCAGCTAGCCACCTGAAAAGGAATGAACACTCCAGTCGGGGGTGCCGGAATTAGCACTCTGACGGATAAGTCAGTATATACTTTCTTGATTGCTTGTATCTTAAGTTAAGCATGCTAGATCTCACATACCTCTTTCTAGCTGATGTTCTTCTATTTATATCTTTTCTTTCTTGGGCCTCGGGGCTGGGCCCACTTTCGATTCGCCGTATAACTGTTTATTCGGCTTCTTTAACTGCAAACCGTTTTCCACTCGGCCCCTTACTCAACCGGCTATTTGGCCAAATAGGGCCGAATGCGATGTACATAATTCGACTCCTGGTCCAATTATTTGGCTCATTTACATCTCCCAATATTCGGCCCCCACAGGAAATATTGGTATGTTTTTAACGGTTTGTTTGGTTTTTGTTTAGTCACTTTGCAGCGGATCATTTGTAGTTGATTATCTCATGATAATTGATTGTGTGATTCTCATATGACTCGATATGAGGGTGGTTTTGAGCCATCTCCGTCAAGAGTGATTGGGGAGTCACTGCTATGGGGAATAATGGTTCGATAACTATCCGAGTTAGAGACTAGGAGATAAGCGGAAGGATAGCTACCGGTTTTCTGGTTGCTTCTTGTCTTCATATGACCCATCCTAATTGATCGTATTGCCACGCCTGTGATGAAGTGAAGGGCACACTGCCGTGGGGTTTGAGGCTTGTGATCTACGAAGGAAGGGACTGGGGGATATGATGATTAGCCTCGTGATTTTGTTGGCTATGTATTGGTTTGTTGCTGTGAGGCTATTGTTTTTCACTATAACTCCCAAGACCGTGGCTTATGGTTACTGATCGTGCTAGCTTCATGTGGCTTTGTGTGGATTTGTCGTGGGGTATATTTTTTCCTCTGTCACGGCTTTGGTTAAGTGGCTTGGATGTCACGGCTGTGAGCAGTGAGACGCTTATTGGCTTCTATATGTTTATCTGCAGTAAAGACTGGGGGCATGTGGGGTTGGTTATCATCTTTGTTTCGACTTGAGGGTTGTTGCTTTGTGAGTGTGTTTGTTATGTTTATAAGCTTTGTGGTGTTTACTTGTATCTTTGCCCATATATCCACCTCAAGTTCCCATCTATTATCTCTGATGTTAGGGTTTACTTGAGAACAAAAAGGATATATGGGCAGAGTTGGGTTGTTTTGTTTCGTCGTTCCTGTTTATCCCTTTTTCTTAGGAGAGCAGTGGTAGTTTATGTTGGTTATGCAATCGTTTTCATTTATTGTTGGGCGTCCCTGGGGTATGCCTCTTGTAAGCTTTTAAATTTCATTGTCTTTATTTTATGACTTACTTACCAAAAAAAAAAAAAAAAACTAGGGTTTGACTAGTAGATACACAACATTGTACAAGGAATTAAGCACAAAATATAAGGAATTACACCAAAAGGAAATATTAATAATAGTTACAGATACAATTCTTTAAGTCATTAAATATAGATTAGTTCCTTGATACAAAAAGATTAACCAGAATACAGGAAATACAAAATCTACTCTCTAAGGTAGCAATGGTCTCTCAAAGCTTTTAGGGATTCCGTTCTTGGTGTAAAACTCGCCTCCACCTGGCATAAAACGCCATGAGCTTGGAATGCCTTGTAAACATACACACCATAACCCTTTTCCCATTCCAAATACACAAGTAACATAACAGCATGATCATAACATACAGCGAAAACAATAATTAAGCAGAGCTTATAATTAAATTTCGGTTCTCAAAATAACAGTCAATTTTAGTTAGTTCTAGGGAACTTCCCCTGGGATGTCGTTCCTACCCAACCATTAACATTGGCCACGGGCAATTCTAACCCCTCCTTAGTTAATACAATACCAATGCGTCGCTTACCGCATAACCACCAGTGCGTTGCTTACCGCACAATTACCAATGGTGCCTACACACCTAGGTTACATGCCCGAGTGGTGACATCACGGTCTGCCCCAAGGGAATGGGCTTCCAGGGATACTCTTCCTGTGTGAGAGCCTGACTGCCACCCTTATGCCTCCCATTTCCATTAAGCAGCCAGAATACCTCCCGTGCCATATTAGGGTTCGAAAACACACTTGCACAAGACTTCACAAAAATGGAACACATTCCACTATATCATACTCTTGAATCCATCATTCATTATCTTATAAAATTTACTACAATGATCGCAACCCATTACTATCCCATTTGATTTCCCCTTTATTAAGTGTATTATGCTCTCAGTTATAGCAAAGCATGGTGAATATAATTATGAATCCAAACTAAACAACAAGTAATTTATTCATAGTAAAACAAATTCACAATTTATCATAGATTACATATCAAGACTAGAACATTCAAGAAACATAGAATATAAGAGTTGCAAACCAAATAAGAGCATATTAACACAAATTTCCAGATTTTCATATTTGAACCAGTTTGAAAATAATTATGAAAAAAAAATACTTTTATTGGCCCTAAGTACCTGGCCTCATGTGCGTTTGTAGATAAATAAGTCTAGTTTCAAACTCAATTTACGAAAGTAGGATAGATATTTTAGATTTTAAGATAATTCATAATTACCAAGATCTATTCAGATTCATTGATCATCACGCAAATTGATTTTCTCTCAAACCCCTCACTCTCTTGAGTTTAAACAAATTTTAGTTGAAATATAACACCAAGATTAAGATTTTGACATAAAAGTGGACTCGAGATTATTTTTCTGAAATTTTATAAAAATAGAGAAAGTTTACTGTTTTTCTAGTTCTGTGAGTAACAAACTTAGAAAAATTGTTTAGGTTATAAAAATACATCCTTAGGTCCTACCAAAATTATCACATACTCTAGACATACCATATATTACACCATAAAAATAGATTTTGAGTTTATGGAGTTTTGGTAGGAAAATAAATTTAAGAGAGGGAAAAGATTTGTTGCTAGAAATTTAAGAAAGAAAGAGAAGCACGCCATTTCTTGATTAATACACATTTATACAAGAGTGTAGGCCTAGACTACAACATATATATACAAATAACATGTATTAGGAGAGGGAAAACAAGTGGTAAAAGAACTTGAGAGAAAAGGTGATGTAGGTTCACCTTTGTTGTATAAGACTCAACACAAATCTTCTTTTTCTTCTTCTTTTCTCTCTCTCTCTCTCTCTCTCTCTCTCTCTCTCTCTCTCTGTCTCACTTTTCCAAGATCACTCTATCTCACTCCTCTAGTGCATGGCTAAAAATGTGTAAAAAGAGGCAGAGAAGTGTGCATATATATAGAGAAAGGATTCTCTTCTCTCTCTCTTCTCTCTCTCTCTCTCTCTCTCTATCTTTCTCTTTTCCAAGATCACTCTCTCTCACTCCTCTAGTGCTTGGTTGAAAATGTGTAAAAAGAGGGGGAGAAGTGTGCATATATATAGAGAGAAAGGATTGGGAGGTTTCTTAGGGATTAAGTTCCATAAGTGTAATTTGTCAAAGTTGTCCATCAATACCATCAAGGCCCTTTCATCCATCACATGGCCAACTATTTGGACTCCAAGAAATATATATATATATATATATATATAGGAGATATTTGCATTTATAAGCATAAAATAATAAGCATAAGTACATTAATTAAGAAAATATTACAATTAAGGTTTGGAATGAAATAAAATAGAAGTATATGGGGACCAAGTCTAAATTTATGAAACCTAAACCGAGCAAAAATGACGTTATTAGGAATTAAGATTTTAAAGTAATTAATCTATAATTATGGGGTCTAATAATTAATAACAGGGTTTAAAAGGTGATTATTAATCTACCGAGATAAATTAGCGTTTAGTCGAATTAATCTGTAATGCTTTCCGATTCTAGGGTTTAAATGCAATTAAGCAAAAATTCAAAGGCTTTATTGAAATAAGCTCAAGGTTAGGGACTTACTGGTAATTACAAAAATTAGGGTCTCTACAGGTTTGGCTTTTAAGAAAATAAGAAAGAAAATGAAAGGAAAGTGCAAGAAAATAGACAACTAGAATATCAATGAAAGAATTTGGTTAGAATCCTGTACACAAGCCATCTACTCAACTATATAAACAAGCAAATAAAGCGATAAATATTGTTTGGCTAATGAGAAAATGAGAAAGAAAATGCTAGAAAGTGTAGCTAAGACATAAATGAAAGGATTTGGCTAGAATCCACCAAACAAGCCATCTACTCAACTAAGAAAACAAGAAAATATTGCAACATATAGTATTTGGTAAGAAATAAAATAAGAAAGAAAAGACCAGGAAAATAGAGAATTACATAGAAAATCAACCTATGGAGATGTGGCTTTTAGAAAAATATATTAAAAGCCATGTTTTTGTGTAATGGGACTTATAATCATTATGAGTAATATTTGCATTACATTATTTGTCCAATGTTCTGCAGGTGTGTCTTCTATTCTACAAAGGATGTGATCTAGTATGTAGAGTTCGACTTACATGCAGAAGATCAGATCATTAGTTATTGTATAATATAAGTGGTTCACAGTCTAAGATGGATTTGGACACACCATCGATACGACTGTAGCATTGTGTTTGTGTAGGTCTGTCTTAACTATAGGAAACGGTAAAGTTTCAACTCATTGTGCTAGTACACTTTGTGTGTACTACACAGGACCGTCTTGGGATAATTGTTCATGTACTGATTAAATGAGACAATCTATATTCCATAGTTATTATGAGTTCTTATGCTCTTAATCTTAAAAGAATTAATAAATGCGTGCACTTAGTATCGGTCATTTTGATTTATAGAATAGTGAGAGTGAGATCCTTTATGGGTTAATAAGCTCAGTGAGTTGGGTGATCATTTTATATGTGGTGGATATTGATTATTGACAAAATCCATGTCTCGATTTAGGGATTGGTAATACTCCCTTGAAGAAGCTTATAAGTTTTGATTATGTCAAACTGTGCAGGTGGATTTTGTATCTGATGTATCAAATAAGTTCAGTGGAAGTTCTTAGGGAAATATAAAGAAGTCGATTAAATTTAATTGTCAGTAATTTAATTAATTGATGGGTTTTAGTTATCTTAACGTAAGGAGATAAATAAGCATTTAATTATGAGGAGCCTGAAATATAATTTGGAGATTAAGCCAAGCTTGGAGTGTTGGGTAGGAACAACATTCCGCGAGGAGTTGCCTAGAACTAACTTCATTAATTGTTTCCTAAGAACTGAATTTTACTATTCGCTTTGCTTGATTGTTGTTTTCGCTATATGATATGACCATGCCATTATTGCAATTGTGTATTGGATTTGAGAAACGGAAAGTGGTGTGTGTACATTTACTGGGATTCCAAGCTCATGGCATTTCATGCCAAGCACTAAAGAAACCTACGTAGACAAAGGAGAACCAGAAATGTTGGAAAACTATTGGTCATCCTAGATAAAGTTAGAAGTTATTTGATTTAAGTCCATCCGTAATATTTTATCTTTTGGAAATGTAATATTGATGAAACTTGAGTTTGTAACTAAATTTCAAATTTTGTATTTCATATTGTTAATATCTGTATACATATATCTTTCGTGACCTTGTCCTTTGACGAACTTTAGATTCAAGATGAATTCTTATTTTCTCAATAATAGGTTTGTACAAATTACATTGTATATATATCAGTTAGGAGTCAGTTATAACAAACTCCTAATACACGATGATATACACGCTAACTAACTCCTAAGCTAACTGACTTTGTAACCAACTGAGCTGATGTGGCTGCAGCTGCACTAATTGAAGCTGGGGTTGGCTTAGCTGCTGAGCTGAGTTGGGAAGCTGCTGAAGTCTGGGAAGTATTCTCAACATGCCCCTGCAAGCTAATAGGGTGGGAGAACTCCATTAGCTTGGACTTGTGATACAAAAACCTAGCCATAGATAAAGGCTTTGTGAAGATATCAGCTAACTGATCTTGAGTAGGAATATATTGCAAAGTTAGTTGTTTAGCAAGCACTCTATCCTTGAAAAAATGACAATCCACCTTTATATGCTTGGAGCGAGAATGAAAAACTGGATTGGAAGCAAGGGTAATAGAAGAGAAATTGTCACACCATAAAATAGGTAGAGTAGGGGAGGAAATAGCCAAGTCCTAAAGCAGCATTTGGATCCAAGTTAATTCGGTAACAGCATGAGCCACTGCTCGATATTCTGCTTCAGTAGAGGAGCGAGACACAGTGACCTACTTTTTAGCAGACCAAGAGATAAGGTTGGAACCCAAAAATATGCAATAACCAGAGGTGGACTTCCTATTAATCACATCCCCTACCCAATTGGAGTTGGAAAACGCATGAGATCAAAAGCACTAGGCTGATACGTCAAACCATGGGCAATTGTGCCTTGAACATACCTCAATAATCGTTTAACAGCTGAAAAATGCCCAAAAGTGGGAGCATACATGTGTTGACAAGACTAGTTGATATCGAAAGAAAGATCTAGTTGAGTGATTGTAAGGTATTGCAAGCCTCCCACAATACTGCAAAATAAAGAAGGATTGTCAAAGGGCAAATTAGCATTAGAAAAAAGAGAGGGCTTGACTGCAATAGGAGAAAAGCAAGGCAACTGGGCTAAAGGTCTCTTTAAAATCAATGCCCTCTTGTTGAAGGTATCCCTTAGCTACTAGGTGTGCCTTGTACCTGGCAAAAGTACCATTAGAGTTCCTTTTGACTTCAAAGACCCACTTACACCCAATGGCTGTCTTGTAGGGTAGCAAACAAACAAGAGACCAGGTTTACTGATTTTGGAGAGCAGCATACTCCTCAGACATAGCCTTAGACCAAATGGGAGAAAGTAGGGCTTCCTTATGAGAGGGAGGCTCAGAATTAGAATAAAGAGAAGAAGAAGTTTTCTAAGCAGACAAACAAGTCTGGACTATTTTAGACTTGGTGAGCATATGATGAGTATTTGTAAGATAAGTAGTAGTAGGAAGAGGTGGAGGCATAGAAAGATGATGCTGAATAGAAATGGACTGAATAGGAATTGAGTGAGAAAGTAGAGGAATAGAATGAGGTAGAGGAGAAACACTAGAGGAAGGAGAGGAGGAAGATGCCACTGAAGAAGAAATCAAAGAAGCACTAGGATGAACCACAGATGAAGGCAAAGAAGAAGACCAGAAAAAGTTATGAAGCTGAGGTAAAGAAATAGATGAAGAATGAGAGAAAGAAGCATAAGGAAAAATAGATTCATTAAAAACAACATGACGAGGCAAATAAATTTTCTTATAATAGGATCAAGGCAACGATAGCCTTTGGCAAATGGATGGTAACAAAGAAAGACACAAGAGATGGATTTGGGCTGTAGTTTATGAGAAACATATGGCTTGAGCTAAGGAAAGCATTGGCAACCAAAAACTCTTAACTGAGAATAATTTGGTAGAGAATGAAATAGCATTTCAAAAGGAGTCTTATTATGCAGTTTAGAAGAAGGTAATCTATTAATAAGAAAGGTAGCAACAGCTACAACATCAAACCAGAATTTCAAAGGCATAGTAGCATGATGGAGGAGAGCAATGGCTGTGTCAATGATGTGTCTATGTTTCCTCTCAGCCACTCCATTTTGTGGAGGTGTGTAGGGACAAGAATGTTGATGAACAATACCTTGAGTAGAAAGAAACTACTTTATTTTATTGTTAAAATACTCAGTGCCTCCATCAGTTCTTAAAAGATGTAAGGATGTGTTGAATTGGTTCTCTACATAGGCCTTAAACTCCACAAATTTAGCATAGACTTCACTTTTATAGGCCAATGGATATAACCATGTAAACTTAGTAAAGTCATCCACAAAGAGAACATAGTACTTGTAACCAGAATTAGAGGTATATGGAACCCATACATCACTATGAACAAGAGAAAGTGGTTGATCAGTAGTAGAATTTGACAATTGAAAAGGGAGCCTGTGGCTCTTGGCAACACAACAATCAAGACATGATAGTGATGTGTGCTTATTGGCAGTACAATGTAAAAGACTATGTAAACATTTAAACTTCAACGAAGAGGGATGGCCTAGTCTATTATGCCAAGTACTCTCACTAACAGGCGAAGAGGACTGGCTAAAATGCACTGGATGCTGGGAAGGAGAAAAAGAATAAGGAGTAGTAGACGGCAAGAAATGGTAAAGACCATTGACATTAGAGCCCTTGTGAAGCAGTTTCTTCGAAAGCTTGTCCTGAATCACAAAATTAGCCTCATCAAATGTGATAAACCAGTTGTTATCCTTTGCTAATTTTTTTAACAGAAACAAGATTAGAAGAAATCGTAGAAGCATGAAGAACATGGTTAAGTTTGAAAGAATGATGAGGTGTAGGTGAAAGGCCTTTACCAGTATGCTGAATAGGGATAGAATTACCATTACCAATGATGATGTGATCTGGCCCTTGATAAGGCTGACAAGAAGTTAGATTGGTCATATCATTGGTGATATGAATTGTTGTTGCAAAGTTAAGATACCAAGGAACTTGAGAAGAGGCACTAGCAGAACCACTAGATGCAGCAACATAAGCTCTGGAATGTGAAGAAGCAAAAGGAGAAGAAGATTGATGTGGTTGTGGTTGATATTGAGAATCCATCCTATACCAACATTCAAGAGCAGTGTGGCTAAAACCACCACAAATTTGACATTGTTGTGTAAAATGAGAATTTCAACCTCTGCCTTGATCAGAACCTTCTGTGAACCTGCCAGAACCACCACCACTTCTGGAACCTTGAGATCGACCTTTATTACCTTTGTAAGAGTTTCTGCCTCTGAAACCATAGGTTTGTCCTCTAGACTGAAAGTGTGATGAAGAAGAAGGGCTTTTAACAATTGAAAAAGCTACTGTAGGTTCTAAGAGAGTCTTCTCAGTTTTGGACTCCATATGAATGGCTTCAGAACAAAGCAAAGAGGATAACTCATTCATGGTGATTGTTTCAGACCGAGATCGAATAGAGGTGGTAAAAACATCAAATTCATCAGGAAGACCATTCAATGTGAGTAAAACAAGATCTTCATCATCAATGATGATTGAAGCAAGGGCTAACTAATTGACAATTTATTTGATTTTGAACAAATAATCTTCCATTGAATCTGTCTTCTTCACAACATTGTTTAATTTGTTCTTCAACTGATGAATGTGTGATCTAGAAAGCGTAGTAAACCTCTTGTGCAAAGCAAACCAGATCTCAGATGAATGTTGACTTTGTAATACAATGGAATAAATTGAAGGAGAAAGAGTAGCTGAAATACAACTCAACAAGTGAGCATCGACAAGATTCCATTGAAGTCGGTCAGGATTAGAAACCTCTGTTCCAGTTGAATAGGTGATCATAGCAGGAGGACACGAAATTGTACCATCAACATATCCAATTAGATTTGTAGCTTTGAGGATATTCTGAATTTGACTTTTCCAAATCACAAAATTACTAGAATCAAGCTTCACAGTAATGAATGAAGGAAGATTAGAGATTAACATTGCGAGATTAGATGGAATAGAAGAAGAAGATAGATCAGCCATAGATGATAGATTGGCCATAGATCTGTGCTCGTAGGAGCTTTAAAGCTCTAATACCATGATGAACTTTAGATTTAAGATGAATTCTTATTTTCTCAATAATAGGTTTGTACAGGTTACATTGTATATTTATCAGTTGGGAGTCAGTTATAACAAACTCCTAATACACGATGATATACACACTAACCAACTCCTAAGCTAATTGACTTTGTAACCAACTGATCTGATGTGGCTGCAGTTGCACTAACTGAAGCTGGGGCTGGCTTAGCGGCTGAGCTGAGCTGGGAAAGCTGCTGAAGTCTGGGAAGTATTCTGAACATCCTTGCCCTTCCATCAACTTATGTAGACCTTATGTTAATACCTTGTTAAAATCTGTCGAAAATGTAGCTTCACTATCTAAGGAAATTGGACTTTGAAGGGAGGCTATATTGACTCCTCCGATCTTTCCTAGGATCTTATTTGGTTGTTGACTAAAGGACTCATTAGTGACATATCCTAGGCTCATAACTTTAGAAAAATCCTGTATTTATTTGTTAATATATTCCCTAATGTCCCCGATTCTTAGGGCGTTATAACTTGGCATCAGAGTGTAGGTTCAACCCTTATCCATCCATTTCGGCCTGCGATTAGAGACAACCTTGCCACCAACATTATTATGTTATGATAACACTATTTATTCTTGTGAGAACCCGAATATACAAATAAAATAAATAATTAGATAATAATAATTTTACAAATCTCAAATATTTTATTGTGAATCTTTAAGTGCAAATTAAATATTATTGGAGGGTCTTTTAATTAATTTTAAACTTAAAATAAATTTATGGTGAAAGTATTTAATTTAGAGGCAAGATTTATTATTTTAAAAAAAAATTGAGGGCAAGTTAGTAAGTATATTTTGTTATAATAATAGTTATATTTTATTTAAAATAATGGGTTTGAAAATAAAATAATATAAAGAGATAATAATTTAGAGCCTTTTGTTTAGATGTATAAAGTAACCCTAGGTTGCCTAATACAATTTATAACAATAGCAACAGCAGCCACGGGGAGAAAGAGGTTGAGAGAAAAGAAGAAGAAAAAAATAGGGGTTGCAAACAAGGAAGAACTTTTGGATGTGTGGTAGGTCTCTATCTTTCTTCTTCTCTTTGTCTTTGTTCTTTATCCTTACTCTATTATTATTTAGTTCATTGATAGAGAGGTTGTAGGTTTATGTATTTTGTATACATACTGTTAAGAAATCTGAGGAGTTAAATTCATGTATAAAGAATGCGTGTAATTCTTAGTCCAAAAATTCTACACAGAATCACAAAATTTAAAAATCAAGAAACCATATCAAACGAGTGAATTTTGAACTAAAATTTTTACAGTAGATTAATTACATATTGAATTGCATATATGAATTTTCCCATAATTTTTGGGAGTCAAAATCTATATTAACTACTGCATTCAAATCTGTCCAGAAAACTGTTTTAAAACAGTAATTTCGGAAGTGTTGTTCTCTTTGGGTATAAAGCCGAAAATTATCAAATTAGCGTCATTAGAACCAGTTACAAGTCTAGTTTCTTACATTTTTGGACTTGTATTGATTGCTCATGTATACTAAGAGAACCGTCAATTTCTTTAAAGTGCTGCAGAAAACAATCAGTTTGGGCATAATTAATTGTAAATAATTTTTTTGATAAGCAAATCAAGTAAAACCAATTGGGTTTGAAACTTAGGATATATTAGTTGATATCTGGAGGATTTTGGAATTTTTTTTGAACAACATGGAGTGGGTTTTGTAATTTTCAAAGTTAGCAAATAGATTGGGAAAGCTTGTTTAAAACTCTGTTTTATCTTAAAGTTACTTTTAGTTAAGTTTCGATCGGAACCCATATCTTGGGTAATTTTAGACCTTGAAGAACATGAACTTAGGTAATATTTAAGAGTAACGGTGAGTTGGGTTGAGCCGTGTTACTGCGCTTTACTTTGAGGTTACTTAGTTCCTTTCTTTAGTATTTTTAAATTAGTAGTGACGTGTAGTTTTCATACTTAGTTCAGGGCACTAGTTGGACTTTTATACTCTATTCGAGGATTACATTATTCTGTTTCTAGGTGAGTAGTAGCATGCCACATATTTTTTTTATAAATCTTCTCCTACCCTGAACTGTTGGAAAATTAAATTGTTGTTTCAGGACTAAACTATTTTGATAAATTATTATATTATCAATGGAATCAAATTATTTCTGAAACATGTGTGAACTTGGCATACTGTAAACTATTTGTTTTGGTCTCATGTTTATAATGGTGAACTACCATGTTTTGTAAAACTGATGTGTATTAATTATTGGGACCATTTGTATATTTTAGTCCAGGGAAATTATTCCACTGTGTGTGGTGACTCTGGCCACTAGCGAACAGATCCGGGTTGGGTCGCGATGGCTCTAGTGCTTAATGATTGTAGGGAAAAGATCTAGGTTAGGCTAGGTGACCTTCAATCGGATCGTCTTAGAGAAAAGGCCCAGGTTGCCACCCTGAGGATGACTCTTAGTTCGATATTGGATCCAACGGGGCTTATAGCCTTGAGAATTGTGTGGCATGTTACTTGTTATTTCTTGGTACCCAAAAAATTATTGGTGTTCATGTTGTAATCTGTTTTAAGTGGAAAATGTAATTTATCATGTTCTTGAGAGACATGAGTATTTTAACTGTTGAACTGTGGAACCTTCTTTTTTGAAACAGATTCTCTTTACCAAACTGTATGCCAATCTAGTTTCTGTGATATATATCTTATTTTGGAATTGATCCCTGTTTTCAAAACTGTATATACTATCCATGTTGCTACTCACTGAGCTATCAGCTGACTTAGTTGTTTATCATTTCCAGGTGTTAGAAGGACTTAGAGTGGACTTGTGGCGTAGTGGGGACTCAATGGCATGGACCTCTAGGACATTCATTTATTTTGTTTTAGCTTGTTATGTCGAGTTTTGTGCATACATTGTAGTTGGGTTTGATTTGGAATTATTTTATTTTGTGTGTCCCATTTAGTATATATTTTTAGAAGTTGGTTGTGGTTGGTTTTACCATTTAGTTTTGTGACATGTCAGTGGATTGGGTTTTGATTTATTTATTTCTGGGCTATCGTCACATTTATTCTTTGTGATTTTGGGTTCATGTTTAAGGCTTACGTGTGCCTTGGGCTTAGTCCCTGTAGACCACGGCCGGTCATGCCCGGAGTTGGGGTGTGTGGACGCGCCCCGTGTGAGGGCCTCCGCGCTACAGTTCAGACTGAAATTGTCACGGTTCCTAATCTGAACCAAAGAGTCCAAATCTGACAAATCGTTTTGAGAAAATAGATTTTTGTAAAGAAGTGCCAAACATGGACTGCTTTGCCAGATACAGAGTCGCCACCTAAATATTTTTTTTTAATTGGGAAATTTAGGAAACCCTGACTCGTTTGCCTAAGGCCACATGTCCGTCATCACCAAAGTTGCCTCGGCTTGGGAACTTGGGTACGATTGGGGAAGGTCAGCTATGAGCACCCCCTCTCGCCCGATCGAAAGATCGGCCTCTACTAACCATGATATCCGATTTTGAAAATGTTTATGTGTTCTTATTCCGGTTATTAGCCTAGATTTACTATGTGATGCGCACAGCAAAAAAGTATAGACCAAGCCGTCTAAATTGAAACGAAACATGTCATGTTTGTTTATTTGAAAATGATTTGATGGTGCTACCCGCAAGTAGGCTAAGACGTGAATTTTGCCACCCTTAAGTGGGCTTTAGAAAATATGGTTTTGCCACTTCCAAGTGGGCTTAAAAACTCGCATTCAATGCATTGTTCCAATTCAAATAACCTAACCTTCACCCACAGGCATTCAGGCAGTTATATCACATAAGCAGCTAGCCTCATGGTAATTATGTTGTCATGGCAACATTCACACACATGTGGCATGCTAAAGCATAAAAGCTTACCTAGCATTCTAAGCCAAAACAGAAACTAGTTAGTAATCATATGCATGATCCTAGTTCATGTTAAAAATGGCTAATGCGCGACACATGCAAAGATGCAATCTAGACAGGCTCAGCTATCCTAAACATGGCATGTGAAATGCAACAGATAACACGTATTCAATTTAGAATTGAAATACAATGCAGTTAGCGTGATGCGCAGAGCCCGGTGCATGTAAGACAAATGTATGAATGCACGCATGCATAACATAAGGTATGCTAATTTAAATATGCCCTAATACTAACCATCGAAAGCTAGTAAATAAAAGGGAAGAAAGAAGTGAGGGTTGGAAAACATACACACACTCACACACACTTATTACACAATTGCCCTCGGTCAGAGGGTCCGAAAGAATAATACAGTTCGAATAATGAATCAACTATCCTAGCTAATTAATTATTACAGACCCTCTAATTAATTAACAAATTAATCACAAAAATAATTTAAATGTGAAACTAAAGAGACTGGCGCAGCTATGCCTCGGAATGCGCGAATGATGCATGCTCGATCCGTCTCGCCCGGAAACCCGTACCATACCACTGTTGCCTCTGTTTACACTGCCTCACCCCTCTGGAAATTGTGGAAGTTTCCAGAACTGCTTTGAACTTCCTTCTGAGTGCTGTGGAGTGCCACCGGCCAGAGAAAAAGGACACCGGCCATGGGAATAAGGTTATCGGCCAAAGATGGTGTCACCGGCTGGACTTTGGTGGCCGGTCGGCACTGTATGTGGCCGGTCGGCCGTTGCTTCCTGCAGAATCCTGCAGTTGACAGCAGCAGAGGGCAAGCAGTGTATGGCATGGAATTTTCAAGCAAATGTGCGCATGGCCACTCTCCCAATCATGTAATGGACTCAAGGGAGTGTGGCCCTTGACCCTCGGGCCATCAATTGCGCATTTCGATGCATGATGGCCTAAGAGGCCAAGTTACAAATCAATGTAAATTCATGCAAACTAAACAAATGAGTGCCAACAACCTATCATGTTGAGATCAAGGGCATTAGGGACCGAGGGTTGAGGCGTGTTTCGTCACTTTGAGTAGGAACACACCTCACCCCTCATGCTTGGTTTGACACCCCAAACCAAGCAAAATGCTATACAAGTATGCAATGTACCTCACATATGCGATATGAAACTAAGTAAGCAAGGCATGCCAAATGCAATGAACCTAATATGCAAATGTGCAATGCACTAATCATACAAGAGGCAATGCAATGCAATCTAATATGTAATGCAAACATGGTATAATGTAAGCATGTAATTAGAGACAACATGTCAAACATGCAACTATACACAAGGAGGGACTTAAACCGAAATGGAAGGCCTCAGCCTCACCCTAAAACAGTGGCCAAAAGATGATGCAAAAGGGGACAAATTATGCATGCAAATGTGCACACACCAAGGCCCATCACCCAAGCATGGAGGGCTACTCACAAGAACACTCAAAGGTGATATACATGGGCATTAAACACTCATGTTAAACTTTGAAAAGCATGCCAAGAATGATGCCAAAACATGCTAGGGAATGGATGCAAAAATGGAAGGGATTCAAGGCCACAAAAGAGAGCATTGCTCAACACCTACCCCAAGCACTCACGGCGTGAACTAAGCAACCAAAAACAGAATTTCTATGCATCAAAATACACCCCAAAACCCACTGATATGGTAGCCTCAAATGCCTAAACATGGTATTATACACAATGACTCATTTCTAGGCATAAAAGAGCAATCCTTCAAGGCATGAAAGGGATGATGAATGCAAGCATACAAGTATGGATTAGGGACTGAAATAGCATGAGAAGTGATTCTGAATCACTGAAATAACCCGACTAAAGCATGCTCATGACTCACACCATCAAGGCTCACAAGCCAAAATACAACGGGGCTACCCTAAACATGGTAAATATGACCAAAACAGTTCCCAAAAGACCTCAAGCATGGTAAGACATGGCTAAGAACTTCACAAAGTTAGGCCAAAACATGAGAGCATGGTAGACTAAATACATGATGCACTTCTAGGCAAAAGAGAGGAATACAAATCAAGTATATTAAGCATGAAAGGGGTCACTAATCCGACCAAAAATAGAGGCATAATATGACCCAATAACACCCAAAAACCTCTGAAATGAAGCCAAGAACAACTAATCATACATGCTACCCTTATGGGCCAAAGATGCAAACAAAAGAGAGACCAAGGGAGAGGGGTGTCCCTCCCCTATGAAAGACTTCAAAACCCCTTCTTTACCACTGAAAATCCCCTGGATTTCAGTGGTGAGAAGGCCAATACACAAAAGCCCCCAAAGCTTATAAAAAAAAAGCACAAAAAGGGCCAAACAAGGCCTAAGAGGGGGAGGTCGACCCCCAACACCAAAATGACCTTAATGAAAGATCTTAAGCATGCAAATACAAGACTTTTTTTAGTTATACACAAAGCTTAAATTAGTATGCAAGATAGGTTAAAGACTAGTGCAAGATTAGGGAATATAAAGTAAATAGTGTTACCCTTGAAGAACACTTCAAGAATAGCAAGCTCAGCCCTCTTCTTCTGGTCAAAACCGACCCAAAGCTTTAAGAACAAACCCTCAAGACCTCCCAAGTCGAAGTATGGCGTAATGGTGTGTGTCTTAGTGCAAAACTAAGGACTAAATACACTTTTAGGCCCTCAAACACACACAAATGAAGAGAGAGAGGGAGATATAGAGAGAGAAGATGTGTATATCAGAATATATATGTTTTTGGTCTAATTTTGCTGAACCAACACAAAGGAGGAGGAGGGGACTCTTATATGGACAATGGGAAAGGCTAAGCTTCCAAGAGAAGCTATCCTAAAGGGGTCAAGTCTTCCAAGGGAAGCTAAGCTAAGGGTGCAAGCTTCTTGAGGAAGCTAAGACAAAGGGTCAAGCTTTCTCAAGAAACTTGAGCAAAGGGTGCAAGAAGTTGGATCAAAAGGGTCGAAGGTTCAAAACAGCCACACTCGTGCATGGGGGGCAGGGTTCATGCATTCCAGCTGGCACAGCTGGCATGCATTATGCCTAAAAAAGGCAAAAAGGTGGTACCGGCCAGAAAAGGAGGCCATCGGCCAAACGGATGGCCGGCCGACCACACAAGATGACAACCGGCCAATAATACATCTCACCAATGGCCGGTAGCAAGAAGACACGGCCGGTGGCCTCAATCTAGGGCCGGTGGGTGTCAGGGGTAGCTAACAAGCAACTCTCTACCCTCAGAAGCAAAAACACAAGTGTTTGGTGCAAAATCAAGCACAAAACAGTCAAGTTGAGAGATCCTGAGGCAAGGCGCGTAGCCGAGACCTCCGGGAACTCAAAACGAACACGAACATAGGTGATCACCGAGTGTTCAAGCGGTGACGTCCAAGTCTTGAGGACGGTCAAAAATGGGGTGTCTACAGGGTGTGACAATTGTGGTATCAGAGCTATAGTTTATCGAGTTAGATATCTTGCATTTCATCATTTAGACGAGGTCTGAGTTCTTGTAGTCCTTAGTAGTGTTTGGTTGAATTAGTTTTGTTTAAACTTGTGTTGAATCTTTCTTGATTTAATTTTGAAGGTTAAGAGTTGGCACCTAGATATCTACATGGATTATCTATTCCTTGTAAGCCTTTGATGTTTGTATACCGTGTCTACTCCATTCGGAGAAACAGTAGTATTAGGAGATGTTTGTAGATCTTGTGAGGTAAACTTAGATGGTAGGATTTTTATAGTGGGTTTGATTTCCTTAGAGATGAAGGATTTTGATGTGATTTTTGGGATGTATTTGTTCATGAAGCATCATGCCTCTGTTGATTGTTTTAAAAAAATGGTAGTTTTTGCTATGCCAGGGCAACATGAGTTTTTCTTTTAGGGAGATGGGAAAGGGTCTTCTACTTGTTTAATTTCTTCTCTTCAGGCTAACCGAATGTTGAGAAAAGGGTATCATGGTTACTTAGCTTGTGTGGTGAGTATTGAACTGCCAGAATAGAAGTTAGAGGAATTGTCTGTAGTGAGTGATTGTGTTGATGTTTTGCTAAAGGATCTACCTAGACTTCCTCTAGATCGTGAGGTAGAATTTTCCATTCACTTGGTCCCTAACACAACACTTATTTCTAAAGTGCCCTATAGAATGGCGCCGTTGGAGTTGAGGGAGTTACAAACTCAGTTACAGGAGATGTTAGACAAAGGTTTTATTAGGCCTAGTGTTTCACCTTGGGGAGCACCTGTGTTGTTTGTGAAGAAGAATGATAGGTCTATGAGGTTGTTTATTGACTATAGGGAAACAAACAAAGTCACAGTGAAGAATAGGTATCCTTTGCCACGTATTGATGACCTATTTGACCAATTGTAGGGAGTTCAAGAATTCTCTAAGATTGACTTGAGGTTAGGTTATCACTAGTTGAAGGTAAGGAATAAGGATGTTCCTAAGACAGCTTTTAGAATCCGTTATGGGCATTATGAGTTCTTGGTGATGCCTTTTGGTCTCACAAATGTACCAGCCGCATTCATGGATTTAATGAACAGAGTATTTAAACCCCAACTGGATAAATTTGTGGTAGTGTTTATTGATGACATTCTAATTTATTCGAGAAGTAAGGAGGAGCATGCGCAGCATTTGAGGGTAGTACTGCAGATCCTTAGGGAAAAGAGGCTGTATGCAAAATTTAAGAAGTGTGAATTCTGGATGAGTAGTGTATCCTTTTTGGGTCATGTAGTGAGTAAAGATGGGGTATCTGTGGATAGCATGAAGGTGGCAGCAATTGTTGATTGGCCACGACTTACTTCTATAACGGAGGTATGTAGCTTTCTAAGGATTGCTGGTTATTACAGACGGTTTGTGGAAGGATTCTCCCGTATTGCTTTGCCACTTACCAATCTCACCAGAAAAGAGGTAAAGTTTGAGTGGAATGATGATTGTGAGTGCCGCTTCCAAGAGTTTAAACAGAGGTTCACATCAGCTTCAATCCTTGCCTTACCTATAGATAGGGGTGGTTTTGTGATTTATAGTGATGTTTCACGATAGGGTTTAGGATATGTGCTTACGCAGCATGGGAAGGTGATTGCTTATGCATCACGACAGTCAAAAGTACATGAGAGAAATTATCCTACACACGACTTGGAGTTAGCAGCAGTGATTTTCACTCTTAAGATCTGGCGACATTATTTGTATGGAGAGTCATGTGAGATTTACACTGATCATAAGAGTTTGAAGTATATTTTCACACAGAAGGAACTAAATTTGAGGCAAAGAAGATGGCTTGAGTTACTAAAAGATTATGATGTGAATATTTTATATCATCCCGGGAAGGCAAATGTGGTCGCAGATGCCTTGAGTAGGAAGGTCGCAGTTGGAGATGTAGCTGCTTTGTCTATTGAGAGTTGTTTGGTGGAAGACATGAGACGTTTGAGGCTTCAGGTTGTTATGCCTGGTGATAGGGCTTATTGTAGTCAATTGACAGTTCAACCGACCTTGAGGTAACAGATTCGTTTAGCTCAGGAGATTGACCCCCAGTGTGAGCGTATTAAAGGAGAGATGACAGAGGGTAAGCATGTAGACTTTGTGGTTAGTGATGATGGGTTGCTTAGATTCCCTAGCCGAATTTGTATTCCTGTTGGTGGTGATTTGAGGAAGGAGATTATGGTAGAGGCACATAGTTCTAGTTACAGCATTTATCCTGGAAGCACTAAGATGTATAAGGATCTTCATGAACATTTTTGGTGGAATGGTATGAAGGGAGATATTGCAGAATTTGTGGCTCAATGTTTGGTGTGTCAACAGGTTAAAGTAGAACATCAGAAACCCGCGGGGAAACTTCAACCCTTACCTATACCAGAGTGGAAGTGGGATTATGTTACCATGGATTTCATGTGCGGATTACCTCGTATTAGTAGTAATCACAATGCAGTTTGGGTAGTTGTGGATAGATTAACCAAGTTAGCACATTTTATTGTAGTTCGAATGAACTATTCTCTAGCTCGATTTGCACAATTGTATGTGAGGGAGATTGTAAGATTGCATGGTGCACCTGCGTCAATAGTGTTAGATCGAGACCCTCGTTTTGTGTCCGAGTTTTGGGGTGCCTTACAGTCAGCTATGGGTACTTGGTTAAATTTTAGTTTAGCTTATCACCCTCAGACAGATGGGCAATCGGAGAGGACTATTCAAACCCTTGACGATATGTTGAGGGCTTGTGCTTTGGAGTGGAGAGGCAATTGGGATGATTATTTGCCGCTCATGGAGTTTGCGTATAATAGTAGTTATCATTCTAGTTTGGGAGTAGCTCCTTATGAGGCTTTGTATGGGAGGAAGTGTAGGTCTCCTTTGTGTTGGTATGAGGTTGGTGAGAGGCAAATGTTGGGAACTGATTTGGTGGAGGATGCTACAAAGAAAATTATCACCATCAGAGAGAGATTATTGATTGCTTGGAGGAGGAAAAAAAAAAAAAGTTATGCTGATCATCGTAGGAGAGATTTAGATTTTCATGTGGGGGATATGGTATTCTTGAAAGTATCACCATGGAAAGCAGTCATCAGGTTTGGAAAGAAAGGAAAGTTGAGTCCTAGATACATTGGTCCATTTGAGGTATTGGAGAAGGTTGGTGAGGTTGCGTACCGTGTAGCTCTACCCCCTAGGTTGGCAAGAGTGCATAATGTGTTTTACGTGTCTATGCTGAGGAAATATGGGCACAGTCCGTCGCATGTGATAGATTATGAGCCGCTTCAGATTAGAGAGCATTTTTTGTATGAGTAGATGCCTGTTCAGATTTTGGATTCGAAAGAGAAAATGTTACATACAAAGGCTATTAAATTGGTTAAGGTACTGTGGCGTAATCATCTAGTTAAAGAGGCGACTTGGGAAAGCGAGGACGAGATGCGCGAGAAGTACCCACATCTGTTCTCATGATTTACTCAGGTTAGTTTTGAGGACGAAACTTTTCTTTTTTTTTGGGGGGGGGGGGAGAATGTGAGAACCCGAATATAAAAATAAAATAAATAATTAGATAGTAATAATTTTACAAATCTCAAATATTTTATTGTGAATCTTTAAGTGCGAATTAAATATTATTGGAGGGTCTTTTAATTAATTTTAAACTTAAAATAAATTTATGGTGAAAGTATTTAATTTAGAGGCAAGATTTATTATTAAAAAAAAAAATAGAGGGCAAGTTAGTAAGTATATTTTGTTATAATAATAGTTATATTTTATTTAAAATAATGGGTTAGAAAATAAAATAATATAAAGAGATAATAATTTAGAGCCTTTTGTTTAGATATATAAAGTAACCCTATGTTGCCAAATACAATTTATAACAACAGCAACAGCAGCCACGGGGAGAGAGAGGCTGAGAGAAAAGAAGAAGAAGAAAAAAGGAGTTGCAAATAATGAAGAACTTTTGGATGTGTCGTACGCCTCTATCTTTCTTCTTCTCTTTGTTTTTGTTCTTTATCCTTACTCTATTATTATTTAGTTCATTGATGCAGAGGTTGTAGGTTTATGTATTTTGTATATATATATACTGTTAAGAAATTTGAGGAGTTAAATTCATGTATAAAAAATGCGTATAATTCTTAGTCTAAAAATTTTACACAGAATCACAAGCTTTAAAAATCAAGAAACCATATCAAACGAGTGAATTTTGAACGGAAATTTTTACAGTATATTAATTACATATTGAATTGCATATTTGAATTTTCTTATAATTTTTGGGAGTCAAAATCTATATTAACTGCTGCGTTCAAATTTGTCTAGAAAACTGTTTTAAAACAGTAATTTCGGAAGTGTTGTTCTCTTTGGGTATAAAATCGAAAATTATCAAATTAGTGTCATTAGAACCGGTTACGAGTCTAGTTTCTTACATTTTTGGACTTGCCTTGATTGCTCATGTATACTAAGAGAACCGTCAATTTCTTTAAAGTGCTGCAGAAAACAATCTGTTTTGGCATAATTAATTGTAAATAATTATTTTGATAAGCAAATCAAGTAAAACCAATTGAGTTTGAAACTTAGGATATATTAATTGATATCTGGAGGATTTTGGAATTTTTTCGAACAGCATGGAGTGGGTTTTGTAATTTTCAAAGTTAGCGAATAGATTGGGAAAGCTTGTCTAAAACTCTATTTTATCTTAAAATTACTTTTAGTTAAGTTTCGATCGGAACCCATATCTTGGGTAATTTTAGACATTGAAGAACATGAACTTAGGTAATATTTAAGAGTCATGGTGAGTTGGGTTGAGCCCTGTTACTGCGCTTTACTTTGAGGTTACTTAGTTCCTTTCTTTAGTATTTTTAAATTAGTAGTGACGTGTAGTTTTCATATTTGGTTCAGGGCATTAGTTGGACTTGTATACTCTATTCGAGGATTACATTATTCCGTTTCCAGGTGAGTAGTAGCATGCTACATATTTTTTTATAAATCTTCCCCTACCCTGAACTGTTGGAAAATTAAATTGTTGTTTCATGACTAAACTGTTTTAATAAATTATTATATTATCAATGGAATCAAATTATTTCTGAAACATGTGTGAACTTGGCATACTGTAAACTATTTGTTTTGATCTCATGTTTATAATGGTGAACTACCATGTTTTGCGAAACTGATGTGTATTAATTATTGGGACCATTTGTATATTTTAGTCTAGGGAAATTATTCCACTGTGTGTGGTGACTCTGGCCACTAGAGAACAGATCCGGGTTGGGCCGTGATGGCTCTAGTGCTCAACGATTGTAAGGAAAAGACCTAGGTTAGGCTAGGTGACCTTCAATCAGATCGTCTTAGAGCAAAGGCCTGGGTTGCCACCCTGAGGATGACTCTTAGTTCGATATTGGATCCAACGGGGCTTATAGCCTTGAGAATTGTGTGGCATGTTACTTGTTATTTCTTGGTACCCAAAAAATTATTGGTGTTCATGTTGTAATCTGTTTTAAGTGGAAAATGTAATTTATTATGTTCTTGAAAGACATGAGTATTTTAACTATTGAACTGTGGAACCTTCTTTTTTGAAACAGATTCTCTTTACCAAACTATATGCCAATCTAGTTTCTGTGATATATATCTTATTTTGGAATTGATCTCTGTTTTCAAAACTGTATATACTATCCATGTTGCTACTCACTGAGCTATCAGCTGACTTAGTTGTTTATCATTTCCAGGTGTTAGAAGGACTTAGAGTGGACTTGTGGCGTAGTGGAGACTCAATGGCATGAACCTCTAGGACATTCATTTATTTTGTTTTAGCTTGTTATGTCGAGTTTTATGCATACATTGTGGTTAGGTTTGATTTGGAATTATTTTATTTTGTGGGCGGTTTGTGTCCCATTTAGTATATATTTTTGGAAGTTGGTTGTGGTTGGTTTTACCATTTATTTTTTTGACATGTCAATGGATTGGGTTTTGATTTATTTATTTCTGGGCTATCATCACATTTATTCTTTGTGATTTTGGGTTCATGTTTAAGGCTTACGTGTGCCTTGGGTTTAGTCCATGTGGGCCACAGTCGGTCATGCCCGGAGTTGGGGTGTGACAATTCTATCAACTAAAAGACATCAAAAATTAAAAAAAAAGAAAGTCTTGACCAACCTTAGGACATTTCTTTAATTTCGGGCATGGCAATGATAACTCGTGAAAGTATATAGTGGTGCAACAGTTATTCTGGTATCGGTACTAGGAGCTAAAAAAAGCGTTTAAGGTAAGAGCAAGGGAACTAGAATTTCATAACTAAGTAAGGTAAGGTTGATCAATGAACCGAATTATGTAGTTTGCCACAGAGCGACCGAGAGTGGTGACGAAGACGGTAGTTGAGTAGGTTTACATTATGTGCTTATTAGGTGTGTTACTTGGACTGCATATCTCACCTTAGTAATTTCCTTGACTAACCGTGTTGGAAAAACCCTAACTTTAAGATTAGTTGATTACTCTTGAGAAATTGCCTCTATAACTAGACCTAGACTTATGCCTCACCCATACTATGAATGGAATAGTAGACTACACTCAAGCCAACGATTACACTAAAACAAGCAACAATATCTAAGCCCATGAATAACAACACAACAGGAACGAAACACCAGGGAATCAAAACCCTGAGAACGGACCCGTGCATGCAAGCAAAATCCCAAATGATCTAAGTTATTTATATACTAGTTAGCATGTTTTCATCATAAGATAAGTGGAAAATTATTCATGGTTGCCCTCTTTTTCTATTACTCTTCTTATTTCAAGCTTTGTGCACGAAAGACCTGTATTTTCAACCCATTTTGAAAAATTCTAGAAAACGATAGAAAAATCCCATTTACCTCGTTTTTATATCAAAACTTTCCTTAAAGTGTTATCTTTCAAGTAAAAATGGTTACATTGAAAAAGAATAAGTGGTTCAAGAGAAAATTTGATTTTCGTAACAGTCAACGAATCTGGATAGTGTTGGAGTATTTTCTTAAATAAATAAAAATATACAAAAGCTATCCCATTTCTGAAAGATGATCTGAAAATTAGATAAAATTCTCTACAAACTAAAGAAAGGTTGAGTTCAGAAAAAATCTAGAAATATCTCTTAGATTGTGATCTTTAAAGTGCATCTAATATGGAAATTTAGGTTTGGATGATTTCATGCTTTAAAATTCATGAATGTGCTTCTTATCACTTGTTTTGGGCCTTGGTATGATTTTTACATTCTTATGTCCATATTTACCATGGTGCTTTGATTGCTCACACGTTGATAGAAATTATTGTCTCAATGGCTTATTCTAACCTTAGCTTAAAACATTTAACTCAAAGAGAAACTAAATGTGATGGTATTGACTTTTTCGATCACTTGAATAATTTTATGAGATAATGTTATATGAATTGATGGGATGCATTCCCTAATTGAAAATAAAATTCTTGCTCAAGTTGTGTTGTGGTACTCAAGTTGGCTTAGGTTTAGAACGCGATTCTTTATGTCAGTCATGTAGGGGTCTTGCAAAACACAAATGAGAATACTTGTGGCATAGGTGAGAATTCCCATGGCAGACCAGAACACAAATGAAAATTCTTGTGGCCACGACAGGTTGTGACTATCCTATATTCCAAAATGACACGACCAGGGTTCATAACCTTAGGAGTGGGGCATTTGGAATAGTGAGTAGGAAAGGGTACCGGCTTGCCTTAAGCCAAGTTTGTAGTGTTCAGTAGGAATGGCATTCCATGGGGAGTTTCTTGTAACTAACTTGATTAATTGTTATTCATAAGAACTGAATTTTATTATAAGCTTTGCCTGATTATTGTTTCGCTATATGATATGACCATGCCATTGTTGTAATTGTGTATTGGATTGGGAAAAGGGGAAGAAGTGTGTGTGCGTTTACTAGGCAATAAAAGCTTATGACATTTCATGCCAAGTATCGAAGAAAATTACATAGACGAAGGAGAATCGAAAACGTTGGAAGACTATTTCATGACATTTCATGACCGCGACGATAGCTATCGATCAGACGGCATCGCACTACGATGTTTGGAGCTCGCACCTACAGTTGGAGATCAAACCTTCGACGCTGCTGAATCAATCAGTTCCAAAGAGAAGAGAGAAATGATGAGGACCCCATCGTCACCGTTGAGCTCATCAAATATCTATATACAAATAAATACATGTATATGTATGTATATGTAAATATTGGAGGGTGTGAGTGGTGAAGATAATGGACGGGTTTTAGAGAGAGAGAGAGAGAGAGAGTTGTTGATGGATTTTCACATGGTGAAGATGGTGATTAGGTGATGAAGGTAGAAAATGAGTTTGGTGATTATGGGATAAGAGAAAGAGAGACAAAGAACTAATGAAGAGGGAGATAGAGAGAAAGAACGATGTGGGTTTGTTGAATAGAGATAAAGAGAAACGAATTTGTACATATAAGTATGAATGCCACGCATTGGTAATAAGCGTGTCTCTACCGATGAAATGAGTAGTTTGGTCACTTCACATAAGCATGCCTTTATAGACACAGTAATTTAGCGTTTGGAATGTTAGATTGAAGAAATTCAAAATTGGACTTATAGTCTGAACGCCCATATTATTTATTTATTTATTTTTTGTAGGAACCTAAAGGCCCACCTACAAATGTCCCAACTCAGTGAACAGCTGGGCGTCCCACAATAACCAACTCGATAATTTTTGTTTTTATTTTTTAATTATTTTTGTATGGCATAGCCAATTGGTTTAGAGCCTAGAGGAGACAACTATGAGTTGAAATCTTAGAAAGAACGAAAATTCTACTTCAACCCAATTTTAAGTGTAATGTAAAATTTATATTTAACCCTAGTTAGGAACAGACTTTTTTGGAAGTTTAAATTTTTTGATCCTATATTTTTTATTTTTTTTTTAGTTTTTTAATATAGATATGTATAAATTTGTTTCGTTTTGAGTGTTAAAAATAGTTTTTTGAATTTTTAATCCATAATTTTTACTTTTAGTACTTTTTAATATTTGAGATCTACTTAATTTAGATGACCTTAAAAAGTACAAAATTTATATGTATTTTTTAATTCACTAAATATAAAATATATATATAAAAATTCATTACATTTTCATATTTATTGAATTTCTAAAATATTTCTTCACAAATATTTTATTTTGAAAGTGTATCCAAATTAAGTGGATCGAAAATCAAAACTCAAAATAAATAAATAAATAAATATGATTAAAATAAAAAAAATTCACTAAAAATAAAAAATACGGATTGAAATTTTTTTTTTAAAAATGTTTTTAAAAAACTCAAAACCAAGCATAGTGATGTTTGTGAATGACTTTTTTGGGATAAATTACATTGATCTTCCCAACATTTTGCCTCCTGTGTTATTTTGATTGATGCACTTTCATGTTTAATTTTGACTCTTATGTCAATTTAGTTCAATTGATAACATCATTATAATTTTTAACAAAAAATAATTTCTAAATTAGTTGAGATTAACTCATTGAGTTGATAAAAATTTATAATTTTGCCCCTAATAAGCCGCTCATGTCTGTATTTTCATAAAAAAAATTCTAATAATTGTAATCAATTTGTTAAATTGAGATAACATTATAAATTAATGATAAAAATCAAATCAATTGAAATTATACGACCAAAATAACATAACGACCGAAATATAAAAATTATCGGTGTAATTTACCTTTTTCTGTAGCTTTTTAGTTATATAAAAAACCACATACAAAACATGCTAGATTTTTACTTTAATTTTTCTAGACACATACAAAATATGCTAGATTTTTACTTTAATTTTTTTTAATAACCTTTTCATTAAAAAAATCATCTTCTCGAACAAGGCCTTTAGTAATATGCTCGAATTAACCACTTATTTTCTTTTGTTAATAATTTAATTTTTATATGACAAGCATCATGACTTAAAAAATGGTGACATATCTCCCAAGATTATATTAAGATGAACAGATACAGACAAAAAGATATGCGCAAGCAGAGGATCCCATAAAAAAAGGTCGAGAAATACTTTTATTTTTCTAAGCGGGTTGACCGTTGCGTGTTCTTCCGGAAACGTGTACAAATAAACAGGGCCGGCTAGGGGACCAAGGTGGTCCTAAATTCCAAAGATACCCCTTGCCATTACTCCTATAAATACCCACCCAACTAATCAGAAATCACCAAAAAGGAAAAAAGTACACCACCACCAGTTTGTCATATCAAACTTTAGCTGCTTCTTTTTTAGCGTTGCCACCGTTGAGCCGATTCAATATGGGTGTGCTGGGAAGCATAGCCATCCTTGTTTCGAGCTTCGTGTGTCTTTACCTGTTCTTGGTTCTGATCAAGCTCTTTCACAAACTATGGTTGCATCCAATTCACGTACAACGTGTGTTGGCTTCACAAGGAATCAGAGGTCCTGCTTACAAATTCATCCATGGAAACTCCAAAGAAATGCTCATGATGAGAACTGAATCCATGAGCAGACCCATGGATTTATCCCATCAAATATTTGCTAGACTCCAGCCTCATTTCCACTCTTGGCTCAAGATTTACGGTACTGATCATTTTATTTTATTTTTTATTTTTTTTCAATCTTTTGGTTTTAAATCACCTTATTGAGATATCTAACGGTATTGATCACAGTGTATTGTGAGTTTCAAATGATATATATCACAATGAGCTCATGAAATCATAAGCTAACTCCTCCATTCTGTTCAAAAAGGGCAAAAAAAAAAAAGAAAAAGAAGCTAACACCTCTTAAGCTCAATAATACACGTGTTTCAACCATGAGTTATGTTAAGGGTTCTAAATAAATTATCAAATTTTCACTAAATCTCTCACATGTGTGTGAGATCCAAACACATGTGATTTGTGTGGATGTCACACCCATATGAAAGATTTGATAAAAAATTTAATAATTCATTTGGAATCAGTAACATTTTCCTTCGACTACTTTCTTCTTGCCATTAAATATATCAAATTTAATCATGACATCCATTAGTTGATTCCAAATTTTAAAAATATTTAGAAGTGTTAGGGTAGAGACAAACATAGATTGATGTGGACAAATGTACTAAATAAATATATGAATTTCTTGAATTTTAAATGGTTGTTGATAGAGATTGAAAAAAAAAAAAAAAAATCATATAACTAATCTCATATGATGGGATTTAAAACTTGGTTTAATTTGGTATGATTTGGTTATTAGCTTATGGGGCGGGTAACAAATATATATATATATATATTTTTTTTCGGTTTCATACTTCGTCGGTAAATGCTAAATGTAATTTGTAAATGAATTATTTGTAAATTCGTAATAAATCCTTTTAAAATATTAATTTAGTGGGTGTTTGAGGTTGGTTTGTTTGTTTTTCTTTTTTTATTTATTTTTTATTTTTTTAAATGTTATATTTTTGGGCTCAACCAGATGAAAAAGTAAAAAAAAAAAAAAATTTGAATTTAAAAACTAAAATATAAAAAAATCTAGAAAGTACAAAAAGAAAAAAGAAATACATATAGTTTACTTTTTTTGAATTTTGCATTTTGAATCAGTGAGTTCGGTTTCGAATTGAAGTCAATATTCAGTTCATAGCGATAAACAATGCAAATCAGCCAATTTTCTTGTGAAATTATCAAATCAGTGGGTTCAAAAACTGATTCAAACCCAACCAGTTTGCTATGTAGCGGCTGGTTTCTAGTTCTATGTTTTCATTACACTATGATTTAACTGAGTTCGAGTTTTTGTTAAATTATTATATTTTTTTTTTGGATGTGAAACAGGGAAGAATTTTCTTACTTGGAATGGTCCAAAAGCTCAATTAGTTATTACAGAATCAGAATTTGTCAAAGAAATACTTAAAAACAAAGAAAAAACTTACCCGCAAATGGAATTTGAAGGCTACTTAAAGAAGCTATTAGGTAGCAGCCTCGTGACATCAGAAGGTGAAAAATGGTCAAAGTTACGGAAGTTAGCCAACCATGCTTTCCATGCAGAGAGCTTGAAAGTATGCTTCTACCAATCTTGTTTTTATTAGTTATTTATTATTATTATTATTATTATTATTAAATTATGGGTGAGAAAATATTATAAAAATAAAAAAATTGATAAATTAACTGTAAATCAGTAAATTGCAAGTTGGTGTATAGTGTAAATCATCTCCGGTTGCAAAGAGGGCACTGGTGTTGCATGCACTTCAATAACTTATAGTTTAATTTTCTCATTTCTAATTTTTATAATAGTTCTCCAATAAAGTTTGCATAATGCATCATTGTTACCAAATAATTTTTAATTTTTGAGAAATTACATATATGGAAATAGGAATTTTTGTGATTATGGAGTTAATAATACACAAACAATGGTGTATATGTGCTGTGTAGAATATGGTTCCGGCTATGGTCTCCAGTGTAGAGATGATGCTAGAAAGGTGGAAGCAATATGAAGGCGAAGAAATTGAGGTGTTTGAAGAGTTTAAAATATTAACATCAGAAGTTATTTCGAGAACAGCTTTTGGGAGCAGTTATTTGGAAGGGAAAGACATATTTGAGATGTTGACGAAGTTGGGTTTTATAACTTCTAGAAATGCTTTCAAAATCAAGCTTCCTATCTTCAGGTAAATTTATTTTTGTTAAATTTTGATCTTATTAACAGTGATCCTAATGTGATCAAATTTCAATACAATTGGATGTCGTGTTATACATTGAATAAGTACTGCATTTGATGGGCTTGCAAGATATTAGTGTCAATGCTTCCTAAAATAAAAGTGGCATCAATCATATGACGTGGTCAATAAAATGCAAGGGACCACATTAAGCAATATCCAAATTTATAAATCATAATATTTTTTTATAAATTAATCATTAGAAAATATTTTCCTCTAAATTTTCTTCTATTTCTTTTCTTTCTTATTGAAATAATATTATTTCATCAAGATAAAAAATTCTGACAATAGAATACAAATCTTCGACAAGAGAATTTTTTCCCAACAAAATAAAATAAAACAAGAGAATTCCAAAATCATTAACTTGCTGGGTTTCTGTTATTTGACTGATAACTTTTTAGCTTTTCTTTCAATTCAGTGGGGATAACAATTAAATGTAGTTGATTTAGTTATTATCCTTATTTATTTATTTATTGGTTATACCTTTTCATGAAGTTTACCATTTCATGGAAGTAGAGTTTTTAGGCCAATGCTTGATGGTTTAGAAAATACAGCATCCACCTTAACGAAAAGAAAACTTCTATTGGTAATGGTAGTTGAATATTAAAATAACAAATGATATTGATGCTGCAAAATATAATCACTTGATCTATGTAGTTGTACTCCACTATTTCCCCTACAAGAAGCATGAGTTGTCTTCCTCATCCTAATTCTCATTCATCATTTATACACTTGTGCAGTCAAATTTGGAAAAGTACTGATGATATAGATTCAGAAAAACTTGAAAAAGGGATAAGAGATTCTATTTTAGAGATTATAAAGAAAAGAGAAAATGCAATGACAGAGGCAGATAACTATGGGAGTGATATTCTCGGACTACTTGTGAAAGCAAGTAATGATGCAGACAAGAATAAGAGGATTACAGTGGAAACAGTGGTTGATGAGTGCAAGGCTTTCTACTTTGGTGGACATGAAACTACAACCACCTTGCTTGCATGGTCTGTTCTTCTTCTAGCAATCCATACAGATTGGCAAGAGGAAGCAAGAAAGGAGGTCCTTGAGTTGTTTGGCCAACAACATCCAAATGCAGAAGGCATTCCAAAAATGAAAAAGGTATATTAACACTAATGATCACAAAATCAAACTATATCTTATTTTGTACAAATACACTGAAGAACACATACCATTCAATATTAACTGGACTTTTCAATTCCTTTTTGTGTAGATGAACATGATCATTAATGAGTCTTTAAGACTGTATCCTCCTATCGTCACCATTACAAGAAAAGTTCCACGCAAAGTCAAACTGGGACAATTCATTCTTCCGGCCAATATAAATGTGACTATTTTGACATTGGCACTACATCTTGATCCTCAAATATGGGGAGATGATGTGTATCTTTTCAAACCAGAACGATTTTCAGAAGGAGTTGCTAAAGCTACAAACAACAACCCAGCAGTGTTTCTTCCATTTGGTTTTGGACAACGAAGTTGTGTTGGCATGAACTTTGCAATCAATGAAACAAAAATTGCTCTGTCAATGATTCTGCAACGTTATGCCTTCACTTTATCCCCAACCTATAGTCACTCGCCTGTCCATGTTGTAACAGTTCGTCCAAAACATGGGATTCAAGTCAAGCTTCATGCTCTTTAGTACAATATAGACAAGTTCTGTTAATAAGATGTATTATGGATGAACATAGTAATAAGACTTTGCTGCTATTAATTCGGTTGTATTCTGCGATGACATTTGAAGATTGTTGAACTATGGAGGAATGGCTAATAAATTTGTAAAGAAAATAATATTATCACATCAGTTTGTTTGAAGGTAATCATGTGAGGGAGAACAATAGTTTTGTCTGAATTGCAAGTGAATTGCTAAGAATCCATATGAAAGCCTTGATGCCACTGAAAAGCCTGTATGAATTGGGAAGCATCCGCATAAAAGATTAGATGGTTGATGTGTATCATTGTAATATTGGTCAAAACTTTTTAAAGCTTCAAACCTAGTATCTACCATCTATCCAAAGATTTGTTACTCAATGATTGATACTATATATTCAAAGGAAAAGGACTATTTTCTTTGTCTACCTTACTCTTTCTTTTTACTTATGTCAATAACTCAATCAAAATGCCATTATATCCAAGAACATATCGTCTATTATGCTTAATTCTTTAGTTTGATTTGTATTTGTATAAGTATTCCTTTTATTGGAGTAGTTTTTTCTTCACAAAATTTAAAATTTCCCAAGGACAAGTCAACCCAATTAAACCCTATTACTTTTTCTTTTTTTTTTTATTGGCAAAACAAATCTTTATTGATGGAATCATACAAAATATGAATGAATACATCAATAAAGAAGAGCTTGGAGCTAACAAAATCTCCAAGCGCCAATTGGTGAGAGACCAACGACAAAAACAAAGGAAGAAAACACCAGAGAAAACAAAAGCCTTCCATATGAACTGCAGCAGCAGAGCAAAAGTGGCTGTGGAACCATGAACAGATAGATAGCAGAGATATACCATGAACTGTACTGCAGCCCTTACCTCCCAATTCATTCTAACCAAAAGCCTTCCAATTCATTCTACACAACCAGTACCTCCCACCAGCAGAGCCAGGGCTTGTTGTGCAAGTTTGGTTTGGCTTTCCAAAATCAACAATTTAAATTAACCTAATTAAAACCCACTCAAACATGCCCATTTGTCATCCTAACCATCAAAGATTTCATCGACTTATATTGAACCTTAAAAGAAAAGTTGAAAGTTAAATTGGATAAAGTCTTTCTCTCCATCTAATACAGATGTTCATAAATCCTGACCTTTTGCTCCACACCTAACCCTCAAACATAGGCAAAATATGTTTATTTGTTCAAATCATAAATATTTGAAGGGATAGCAAAAGCAACCAACAATAACAATGAAGTTCCTTTCATTTCATAAGAACCTCAAAGTTTTGTGAGCTTAATCTTTGCAATATGAATCTTGCATTCTTAATAATGATTTTTCTTTACTAAAAAAGTTCACCCTCTCGAAGAAGTATGTGCTGAAATGTGATTTTTTAGCCCAAAATAATAATAATAATAATAAAAATAAAAGAAAAAAAATGACTATCAAAATTAATAAGTCTCAATGGTGTGGACGTATAGAGCAACTAAGCACGCTGTAAAGGCCCCAAATTATTCAAATTGAAACATTACTCAAAAACGTGTTTGCTTCGAAATCTTATCACACTGCAACAAATTTTACTTTTGGCGACCAAAATATTAGTCACCAAAAGCCTATTTTTTAGTCACCAATCACTTTTGCCGACTAATATATTTGGTTGCCCGTTTGGTCGCGAATAGATCGTTGGGGAAACAATCGGCGACTAAAATTTTTTTGGTAGCCAAAAATGACCTATTGGCGACTAAAACTTTAGTCACCATTTATTTTTTAAAAATAATTATATATATATATTTTTACTTTTAGCGACTAAATTATTTTATAGCCAATTGAGCATGTATGTTTGGCGACTAAATTTTTGGTAACCAATAATTTCACTTTTTGAGAATTGGCGACTAAACATTTAGTAGCCAAAAGTTTCCTTTTTACAATTGGCGGCTAAAAATTTAGTAGTCAAAAATTTCACTTTTTCACAATTGGCGACTAAAATTTTAGTAGCCAAAAGTCAACTTGTGATATTTGTTTAGTCGCCAAAAAGGTTTCATTTAGTTTTTATAATTTGTTCTGTAATATTTTTTACGCTACCTGAAACCTGTACATATACAAAATTATTCATCCATTCATTCAATTCTCAACTATTCAATAAAAATATTTCTCCACAACTTGTAACATTCAATTTCCAACCATATACAAAATTTAACTATTAAAAGCCATTCGAATGCCTTATTTCAACAAAATGTAATAAGGAGTGAAGAATAGAGACATAAACAATGTAATAACCCTCAATCCTCCTTAGCCCTTTGATCTCTTAGTTGCTCAAGCTCTTCAATCAACACCGTCAAATTTCTATGAGATGATCCACCTTCTTTAACAGCTTTCAATGCCATCTCTCCCAACACTTTAGCCTTCTCTGTCATCATCACTGCCGTCCATCAGCCTCCTCACGGCGGCATCTCTATTCTCTCTCCTCACCATATTCTTTCCAGTATCAATCCACAAGTTCCAATCCTTCTTCTTAATTATTGAATTGGAACTGTCAAAAGAAACATTATAAACATTGCGGAATGAATTTATGAGATTATATGATTCATAAAAAATTTAACAAAATCCAACATTGCCGTTTAAATCAAGTGATAAAATCCTCCTGAACCTGGCTCTAAGCCAAGTGATAAAATCCAACATTGCCGTTTAAATCTTTTACACTAGAAATATATAAATCTTGAATTGTATTATTATATATAGAGAAATTGTGAGTGATTCAACAAAATGTATAATTTAAGACATTTTTTTTTGGTCATAAATTTAATTATATAAGATTCAACTCTCTCATCATTATTATTATAGAGAAATTATTATTATAGAGAAATTGTGAGTGTCTAATATTTTAGAACTAATATTTTTATTTTACATATGTTATCAAAAATGCACTTTTCTATTATGAGAGACACATATCATAATGTTTGGAGTAGACAAATATCACACTTTGCCACTACACTACCTATTATAGACCAATCCACCTCAGTTGCATTTCTTTCAACCTCATCAGACACAAAAGGGAGGCAAAAGGAAGATATGACAAAACACATATACTCTTGAGAATTATGATTGGGATGCCAATAATTATATCATGCATAAAGCTGTAATATAAGCATACATCTTGATGAGAATATTATGAGCATCAGTGACCTTTCACAGCAGTAAAATTGAGACAACCCATTTTGCCACAAACTAAAGCAAACAAATGTTACCAATAATTTAATATAAATTGCACTAATTTTCTGAATCAGACTTAAATTTCCTCTTCCTTGAATTATAATTCCAGAGTAAAACTTTCTAGTTCCCTAACCCTAGAAGTCAAAGATTTACCTTATCTTCTGAACTAAATAATGGGACCATGCTCTGGAATACAAATTCAGAAAACATCAACAGCCCGAAACATCAAACCATATTGAAGAATATATTGTACATGTGAATTCAGAAGATGCAGTTTATACATGATATGCTGCTATTGATCCAACATACTGATCATGTTTCCATCACACATTTGTTCATGTTTACACAAATCAGTCCCTCTATTGTAATGTTTCATTATTCCACACCAGCAAGTGTTAACACAATAGAGAAGAATAAATTAATCTTTTCAGTAAGTAAATGTAAATATAAATTGATAAAATGTACAAACGATCCTGACTTCCAATGAACAATTGATTGCAATACACAGAACAAAGTCAATACCTCTTTCTTCTTCAAGTCTGCCAAGCATGACTCAAGCAGTCCATGGTAACTTGTATACCCACAGATTAAAGCAGAGCCCCTTGGGCCCGTTCCATGTGCTAGGGCTACCTAAAATAGGAGGGCCAAAACAATTTAGGCAAATGTCTAAAAAATAGTTAATACAAACAAAGTAAATAAAATGTTGTTGACCATTAATGATTAAACCCACCTTTGCAGTAGCTTTTGAAACTGTAGGATGTGAACTCAAGCCCAAGTAATCATTTCCAGAAAATAAAAGTAGCTTTCTAAACTTCTAAGGGCAAGCCCCTGTTTCAGCTTCTTGGTTGCCACAGTCAGCATCATCTCCTACAACCATACAAAAGATCAAAGGGATAACAGCTCATTGGGCTATCAATAAGAGAGGAAAATGCCCCCCCTCCCCCCTCCCCCCTCCCCCCCCCCCCAAAAAAAAAAAAGAAGAAGTTAAAATCTCACAGCGGTAAGACTTGAACCCAGGCATCAAACTTGGCAGGGAAGCACACATCCACTAGGCCAACTTCTTAGTCCATTCTTCTATATTTTGGGGAACTAAAATGTATAGAAAGAAAATGCCATACTTTGAAGCAAGAAAAACTATGTAGCATCGTCATGGTAAGGAGTTCCCCTATTTAGTTACTAGACTTCGACCACAGATGAAGAGTTACAGTTTTATTTGAATATAACAATTCCCTTATTTCTCAAATCAATTCCCTTATTTAGCTAGGGGAAGTGCTACTATATACACCTCCAAAATGATACATGTATGCACTCAAAATTTCGACTACAACAGTTAATAAATTTAATCAATTTGGGTCACTCATAACCAAAACCACATTAGTTCATAAACAAAAACACCACTAATGACTCATAATAACCAAAGCCACTTCAGTCTATAACAAAAAACTACAAAAGCTCATAACCAAGACCTCTTCGATTATAAACAGACACTACAAAGAGGCACAACCAAAATCAAATTGAATCATAATATAAATAAATAAATAATACCATAAAGTCTCACAACCAAGTTCACCATAAATTCTCATAACAAAGCACCACATGATCCATAATTCAGACCATAATTCATACATCACCATATAATTTTCCTACAAATAACATTGAATGAAAACAATGTTAATGTGCTGAATTCAAAACCACAGAACTCATTCAAATCAAAACAAACCCACAAAAAGAGGAAACATAAGAAAACAAAATGAAACCCAATTAAATTAACCGCACCACAACTCGGAACCTCACGAACCCATCTCTGAAATGTGCTATTAGCAATCACTACTTCAACAGATGCCCTATCCCATTGTCACAA
Source organism: Camellia granthamiana (assembly GCA_036172215.1). Taxonomy (NCBI): domain Eukaryota; kingdom Viridiplantae; phylum Streptophyta; class Magnoliopsida; order Ericales; family Theaceae; genus Camellia; species Camellia granthamiana. The sequence goes on along the minus strand of CM069913.1, from coordinate 74,958,911 downwards.
ACCGTCGAACACCTCGAATTTATCGTAGTTTGAAGCATTCTTCATCTGGGTATTGATGGGTTTCGATTGTTCATTGATGGAGAGGTGAATGGGTCTGAGAGAACGGAGGAGTTTCAGAGATTCCAACTTGGAAAGTGCCTCTTCTACCCACTGGTCCCATAAGCTCATCTCCATTTGCTAACACCAAAGAAATGCTAATGCCCTGTGAAAGATATATTGAGAGAGTGATTGAGAGAGTAATTGAAAGAGCTAATACACTCTGTTATTCAATATGTCTTAGAAACCAAATGGACGCTCCATTATATAGGAGACGATACAAGACAGCATTATGAGACATATGAAATAGAAAAATGAAAAGAAGGCCATGCGGCCGAAAGCAAGCCGAAAGAAGAAAAGAAAAAGAAAAGCAAAAGCAAAGGAATCCTATCATCTAGCATACATTATTACATAACATATTATATTAACTATACAGCACACAGCTGGTAGAAATATAATATCACTAGCTTGCTTTCCAACATAGAAATATAATATCACTAGCTTGCTTTCCAACACTCCCCCTCAAGCTACGTTGTAGATGTTAATCATTCCCAATTTTTCTCTCAGATCTTCGAAGTTTACTCGAGCAAGAGCTTTTGTGAGAATGTCAGCCTTTTGACAGTTTGTTGGAGTGTAACTGACTTGAAAAACTCCTTCTTCAATCTTTTCCTTGATAAAATGTCGATCTATCTCCATGTGTTTAGTTCGATCATGATGAACCGGATTCTTAGCTATACTGATGGTGGCTTCGTTGTCGAAGTATAAAACCATGGGATGCTCAGATGGAACCCGTAATTCTTCTAACAGCCTGTTCAACCAGATTCCCTCACAGATACCTAGTGCCATAGCACGAAATTCTGCCTCAGCACTACTACGGGCTACCACTGACTGTTTCTTGCTTCGCCATGTAACCACGTTCCCCCAAACAAACGAACAATAGCCAGAAGTTGATCTTCTATCAGTCACTGAACTTGCCCAATCTGCATCTGAAAAAATCTCAATTTTTCTATTTGTTGTTCTTTGGAAGAAGAGACCGTTTCCCGGTGTCCTTTTTAGGTACCTCAATATTCTGGTCACAGCAGTCATGTGTTTTTTGGTTGGATTATTCATGAATTGACTGACCACACTAACAGAGAAGCCAATGTCTGGCCTTGTATAAGAAAGATAAATGAGTTTTCCCACAATACGTTGATATCTCCCTTTATCACTTGGTGCACTACCGTCACTTTCTTCCAGTTTGATAGTTGTGTCCATAGGTGTTTCTGCCGGCTTGCATCCTAGCATCCCTGTTTCATTCAGTAAGTCTAGAACATATTTACGTTGTGAGACTGCTATACCTTTCTTTGACCTAGCAATCTCCATTCCAAGAAAGTACTTAAGGTTTCCAAGATCTTTAATCTCAAATTCCATTGTTAGGAATTTTTTAAGTAAGCCAATTTCCTCTTCATGATCACCTGTTAAAATTATGTCATCCACATAAACAATGATAATTGCCAATTTCCCTCCTAGGGAGTGCTTCACAAATGATGTATGATTGGATTGACATTGAACAAAACCGTACCCTTTCACTGCCTTAGTGAACCGTTCAAACCAGGCCCTGGGAGATTGTTTGAGACCATACAAGGATTTTTGGAGTCTGCAAATTTTGTTGAAATTTGATGTCGTCTCAAGTCCAGCAGGAATGTCCATGTAAACTTCTTCCTCTAAGTCACCATTGAGGAAGGCATTTTTCACATCAAGTTAGTGAAGTGACCAATCGAGATTAGCTGCCAAGGATAAAAGTACACGAACAGTGTTGAGCTTGGCAACTGGAGCAAAGGTTTCTTGATAGTCAATGCCATAGGATTGGGAGAATCCTTTGGCGACCAACCGAGCTTTATAACGTTCTACATTACCATCTGCCTTGTCCTTTACTGTGAAAATCCACTTACACCCAACTGGTTTCTTACCTCTTGGAAGATCAGTAATGGCCCAAGTACCATTCTTTTCCAGAGCCTGAACTTCCTCATTGACTGCCGCCTTCCACTTCGGATACTTGAAAGCTTCCTGAATATTCCGAGGAATGGGTATCTCCGTGATGCTAGAAGTGAAGGCACGAAACGAAGGTGATAGCTTATCATAAGAAATATAGTTTCCAATGGGATGCTGAGTACATGATCTAACTCCTTTTCTCCAAGCTATGGGCATATTAAGAATACTATTTTCTAACTCAGAATTATCAGTACTATCTGTGGGAGGAACATTGTCACCTAGAATGTTGCTTGGATTAGAACCCGGTTTAGCCTCATGGGATTGTTGAGAAAGTGCCCCTTCCTCCGTTTCCTCTTGGATGTGCTCATTATCCCGCAAGTCAACAATGAACCCGGAATTTTCGGCATTTTCGGCAGGTAAAGATTGATTCAATGACTCAGGAGGTGTGGGATTTTTGGTGGTGATGGATGGCTCACTAAATGACTCAAGGGTCCAAAATTGATATTCCTGGGTTGGAGTCTCCCCCTGAATATCGATTTTAGGGTAGTAAGACTGGGTTTCAAAAAATGTGACATCCATGGAAGTGTAGAATTTCCTGGTGACCGGAGAGTAACACTTATACCCTTTTTGATGTGACAAATACCCAATGAAGACACACTTGAGCGACCTGGGATCAAGTTTACTTCGATACTGTTGATGGATATGAACAAAGACAGAGCACCCGAAAATTTTGGGTGGGATGGTGGAGATAAGGCGAGTAGTGGAAAAGGATTTTAGGAGAAGTTGACAAGGAGTTTGGAATTGTAGTACCTTAGATGGCATCCTATTGATAAGGTAGGCTGCTGTAAGGACAGCTTCCCCCCAGAAGAATTGTGGAACATTTGTGGAAAACATTAGCGATCTAGCAACATCTAACAAATGCCGATTTTTCCGTTCAGCGATGCCGTTTTGTTGTGGGGTGTCAACACATGAACTTAAGTGAACTATCCCTTCTTTTGCTAAAAATTCTCCTAGAATGGAGTTGAAATAGTCCCGAGCATTATCAGACTTTAGAATTTGGATTTTTGACTGGAATTGTGTCTGAATCATAATTTGAAAATTTTTGAAGATTTTGCTCGTTTCAGATTTGTCTTTCATGAGGAAGACCCAGGTTAATGTAGTATGATCATCTATGAATGAGACAAACCACCTAGTACCAGTTACATTTTTTATTCTTGATGGACCCTAAATATCACTATGAATTAGTGAGAATGGATGAGACGCTTTATAGGATTGAATGGGAAAATGGGACCGTACATGCTTAGACAATTGACAGATTTCACAATCAAAAGGTTTTGGAGTTTTAAATAATGAAGGAAATAAATGCTTGAGATACATAACATTAGGATGACCTAAGCGATAGTGCCACAACATAATTGCTCTATCGTTATTTTGACACGAAACCGAAAAAGAACTACCACGAATTGCCGTTTGAGGTTGTTTTTGTGGATAGTGGCGTTCCTTAAGGATGTAGAGTCCAGAGCATTCCTCAGCATTGCCAATCGTCTTCCCCGAATCCAAATCCTGAAATTCACAATGAGTGGAGAAAAAATTAGTAACACAACTCTTTTCCTTAGTGAGTTTACTAATTGACAATAAATTACAGTCCAAGTCAGGAAGAAGGAGAACAGAGTTGAGAATAAGATTCCTAGACAGCACAACTGAACCTGTACCGGCAACCTTTGATAGTGAACCATCTGCTATTCGGACCGTTAAATTATTTTGACATGAGCTATATGTATCAAAAATTGTTGCATCTCCCGTCATATGATCAGATGCTCCTAAGTCCACAATCCAATGTTTTTTACGTTTCTTACCAATAGTAAAGGCGTTCAAAGAATCACCTTTGTGAGCCAAGGTTCTGGATCCAATGATGTGGTTGGAAGACGAACCAGATTGTGACTGTAGTAGTTTCTGGAGCATCTCCATTTGCTCCTTGGTGAAAGGGCTTGCTTCAGGTTGTGGTGATCGTTCATTTGTACCTACATGATTACCTCGTCCTTCTTTCTCAAGAGGCTGACGTGGCTTCCAATCTGCTGGCTTTCCATGAATCTTCCAGCAAGTTTCTTTCGAGTGACCCGGCTTTCTGCAATGATCACACCAAGGTCTACCTCCTTTATTTTTCTGACGGTTGTCAATAGGAGCGAATTGAGTCTTAAGAGCCGAGCTTTCTGCCATATTCAGTTGTTGATGGGATCCCATCATGAGTTTTTTCCAACTTTCTTCGCGACGGACTTCAGAGAATGCCTCTCGAAGGCTAGGTAGCGGTTTTACTCCCATAATTCTTCCTCTGATTTCATAAAGATTTGTGTTCAATCCTAACAAGAATTTAAACACACGCTTTCCTTCGACAATCTTTTTATACAACAAACCATCAGCAACACACTGCCAGTTATGAACCTCAAATGTATCAAGTTGACGCCATAGACGAGTAAGGGTATTGAAATATTCAGTTACCGTAAGATTGTCTTGACGTAAATCGTGGAGGGAGCTTTCAAGCTGGATGATTTCAGATGTGTTTTCTTTGTCCGAAAACGTTTCTTTTGCCATGACCCAGATCTCTTTGGCAGTATCAAATGACAGAAAATTTTCACCAATGTCAGTGGTCATAGAGTTGACGAGCCACGACATGACCATATTATTTTCAGCTATCCACCTTTTGTAGGTTGATGCTGTGGTTTCTGGTAGTGCTGAGGCTCCGGTGATGTAGTCATCTTTCTCCTTTCCCCGTATAAACATTAATATGGATTGAGACCATTGCAAATAATTTTGCCCATTTAGTTCATGGGCGGTGATCGGAAGATGAGAGGTTTCGATTTGATGAGAGGATAAAGATGATGAGATGATAATATCAGAAGAAGAGGAGGATGAGTCGATAGCCATTAGGCATGAAATAGAAGGATAGATAGAAGAGAGAGACAAAAAAAAAAAAATGAATACTGACTGAAGAGTTCATGGGCGGTGATCGGAAGATGAGAGGTTTCCATTTGATGAGAGGATAAAGATGATGAGATGATAATATCAGAAGAAGAGGAGGATGAGTCGATAGCCATTCCAAAAGCTGGACCGTATTTAGGCATAAAATAGAAGGATAGATAGAAGAGAGAGACAAAAAAAAAAATGAATACTGACTGAAGAGGCGAAAATGATGAGACAGGATTACACCTGCTTTGATACCATGAAAGATATATTGAGAGAGTGATTGAAAGAGCTAATACACTCTGTTATTCAATATGTCCTAGAAACCAAATGGACGCTCCATTATATAGGAGACGATACAAGACAGCATTATGAGACATGTGAAATAGAAAAATGAAAAGAAGGCCATGCGGCCGAAAGCAAGCCGAAAGAAGAAAAGAAAAAGAAAAGCAAAAGCAAAGGAATCCTATCATCTAGCATACATTATTACATAACATATTATATTAACTATACAGCACACAGCTGGTAGAAATATAATATCACTAGCTTGCTTTCCAACATAGAAATATAATATCACTAGCTTGCTTTCCAACACCCTGAACAAATTGAGTTCAATATATACACTTGAAACTAGTAGAGCCAAGAGAGAGAAAGAGAGAGGCTAAGATGGACAGAGAGGAAGAGAGAGCGAGATCAACAGAAAGGGAGAAAGACTGAGAGCGAAAGAGAGGAAGAGAGCCCGAGAGCGATAGAGAGAGAAAAATACCTGTGATTATGTGGCGGTGGTGATTTGCTGGTGGCGGTGGCGAAGTGTGACGGTGGCGAGCGACGTTGGTGAGCGCTGGTGATGAGTTAGGGTGAGGTTAGGTAGTGTCTGAGACATAAGTGTATATCGTGTGTGTGTGAGAGGCAGAATAGAGTGTAAATATATCGAGCGCCAAAAATAATTTATTTCCCTCAAAAACAAATAATACAACCTTTAGCGACTAAATATATTTGTAATCACTGAAAGTATTTTATAAACCCCTCCAAAATATTTGAAATGTCTCCCTCTAAAAAAATTTTGTCGCTGAAAATAAACTTTTGGCGACCAAAATTTTGGTCGCCAAAGGTAAAAAATAATTTTTCATTTTTCATTCGGCGACTAAATGGTTTAGTAGCCAAAACTCAATATACGACAACTAAAATTTTTTTTTGTCGCTGAAAATAAACTTTTGATGACCAAAATTTTGATCACCAAAGGTAAAAAAATAATTTTTTATTTTCCATTCGGCGACAAAATGATTTTAGTAGCCAAAACTCAATATACGGTGACTAAAATTTTTTTTTGGTCACCAAAAACCAATATACCCTGACTAAAAAAAAATTAGTAGCTAAATATTTTACTTTTGTTGACTAAAAAAATTTTTGGTCGCCAATTCCACAACTTTTGGCGACTAAATTTTTTTTAGTCGCTAATTTTGGTCGTCGAATGTGCATTTTGTTGTAGTGTCATGATCATAAAGACATTATCCCAAAAAGTCATATTTCTCATTGAACTAAGCTTAACGATAATATAATTCAAAAAGCTAGAGGATGAAATAAAATGCCTTAATGGCTTACAAATAAACAAGGCATGGCCTTGTACAACAAAATGCACTCCCGGTCCCAAAACATGTATGCTCTGAGCTTCTATATATTACATCCAAGAGCCATCGTGCTCCATCAACAAAAGAGTTTTCCCCTCCTAGTCATTGAGGTGGTTGCACATCACCAATTATTGAAAATTATTAGATAGGAATGAGAAGTCAAAATAATATGGCCGCTCCACCGGCCCAAGACGCAATGGAAGTGCTAGCTCGAGAGATGGCCGGAGCACTTAGGGAGCCCATGGATATTCTTAGAGCTGAGTAAGTTGCTACATAGGAAAAAGAAGAAGAAATGCAACAACGGTACCCGTATCAATTTTCGAATAGAGGTAACTTAAGTTTAGATGACCAAACTTATTAAGAGGAAAGACTATAACAACCCCGACCTTCATACTATTTTTCCATAATATTTTATTAAGCATATATGCATGATTATGTGTTTATTTGATGTTTATCTATTTTTTGGTGAAATATTTGTTTAAATGTCAATGTGTAATGCGAAATTGAAAGCCTGAATGGGTTCAAAAACAGAAATTGATTAATTCAATAAACTAGTTGGAATTTTTAGAACCATATGGTAAGTTTAATTAAAATTTGATTCGGATCAGCATAGTTGGAATAAATTAATTGTAATTGTTTACAAGTAAGTTCAATTGATTAGACTTAATCAAGATTAATTAGCTAAGCCTAATCACCCTATATATAAATGTTAAACAAGCTTAAGCTTCATATTTTGACATCAAATTGTGCTGAGAATTTAGAGTTAGAGAGAGAATTCAACATCGTCGAGAGATAGGAGAAGAATTCAAGAGAAGCCAAGAGAGATTGTAGAGAATAAGCTTAGTGAAGGCCAATTCAAGCTCTAGGTAAGATTCTTATCCTTAATTCAAGAAGTTAATCCATGTAGGAAGATGAATTTATCACTTTGTAGGGCCAATTGCTTGTACATGAAAGATGTCAGCATGAATCATCAAGAGTTTAGTGAATTCATGTGAAATGTGTACATGCATACATAATATTTCATCTTTTGAACTTTTTTTTAGGTGAGTAAGTCATAAAATAAAACAAAGAATTTACACGAATACAAGGGGCATACCCCAGGCCCTAGCAAAACAAAACAAGGACGGAGCTAGCTAAACTAACAGATAAAACAAACAAGAAACCCAAACAACCTGTTCACCAACCATATCAACACTTGCAATAGGGAAGATGAACAAGAGAGGGACCAAAAAAACACCTAAGCCTCACAATCTTATGCCTGTAAAACGACCCTGCCTAGGAAAGATTTTGATGCTCCACCACAGCATAGAAATGTCCACATAACCAAGAACCTAAACAGCCTATACAACTGAATATACATAATAACCAAGCCAAAATACCAGCTCCCTACACATCCCGTAGGGTTAGGCCAACGAACCCATAGCAACCTATATATATAGTGGGCCATAAGACAATAACGTACTATAACAGTATTAAGGGAAATAAAACAAACAATTCTCCATCGGACAGATCTCATTATGACTGGCGCAGTAGTGCAGCCTGGTCGGAGACTCTCCATCAAACCCTGATGCCTCAATCTAGACAGCAAAGGAACTTCATCCATCCAACTGATCATTACAACAATTATTAGTAGAACCTAAAATAACAGCAGTACCCATATGAAAGGAGATTCAAACAACCCTCATAACACTGTAAAAAGAAAATCTCACGGTATAGGGAAGCTAAATCACTCAACCCACAACTTGTACACAACTCAATAAAAAATAACAGTGTTAGAGTAGTGGAAACCCACAACAGCATGTGAGAGGACAAGAAAAGAGTAAAAACAACAATATATTGCTCACTCCACTCAACCCACAACAACAACATCCCTAAACCCCAGACCAGCTTATAACCTGTACGGGAAAGAAATAAACCTTCTCGTATAATCCTGTTGACCAAGTCTGCGCTCCTCCGTACGACGTCGTTCTACTACCTAAAAATACAAACGTGAGCTAGCCGGCGGGTGTGTGCCGGAAACCTCTCCGATGCCTAAGTCAGCAAGTTAGACAAATAGACAAAAGCTCTGTGTGTTCGGGAATCAAAATTGTGTTACCTCTCTATAGGTGATGTTTGTGAGCTTTTATAAGTTCTGCGTGGTACAATCCTAGTAGGACTTTTACTTCTCCATGCAGAGTCCTCCTAGGATTCAATCTATTGAAGGATAATGCTTATCCTTCTACACCCCCCTCACTGCTTAAACCAAGTGAGATGGTTTTACCATGGCCGAACTACCATACGACCGAAATAATACTTCTATACTAGACAGGCAGGTATGGCCGATCCAACTTCTTAGTCTGGCTCTTCCTTACCTTTCTTCTATCTCGGCTTCGAATGCTAAGACCGAGCTATCCATAGAAGTGTAGAGCCGAACTAACTCAGAACAGTCCTGAAGAAGGTTTCTCATACTTCGGTTTAGAGGACAGGACCAGGCTAACCGTAATTCAATGCGACCGAGCTAACTCTGAGTATACCCAACCGGCAGCCGAACTAACCGTAGTGCTCTTCTAGACCGGTGTAACTTCAAGGCTTCTTTTGGACCGGACTAACTCCAAGGTCTTCTTGGACTGAACTAACATATAGGCTTTTTATTCAGTTCTCCATACTGCGGCCCATAACGGCCCATTACCTAGCTCGGCCCAATTTTCATATAAATTACCCTCTCAATTGCCCCTTAATTCCGTCTGCGTAGCATGATGGGGATTACCTGTCTATAAACCGGGCTAGGGTTTTAGCCTTTCCAACCGAGCTAAAAATAACCCTTTATCCTTTTCAGCCGAGCTAATACTCTGAAGCCTTTAGAGCCGGGCCATATTTAAGCCGAGCTATCCTTATCCGATCAAAACGTCGCTTCAACCACAGAAACTGAACTGTTTCCCTTTCCAGTGACACGTAGCAGGCTCTGATTGGTCATTCGCAACTGTCATGCCGCCCCCGTACTCCGAAAAATTTGAACAGTTCCCGCCTCCATCTCTTTCACCATAAACAAAAACCCTTTCATCTTTCAAAAATCACTCACCTTACTATTCAGTCTTTTCTTTCTCTCTTCCTGAGCTCTGTATTTTTCTTGTTCTTCGTTCTGCAACCTGAAGAACTCGTGTTCTCCACTGCCTTGCTTTCATCTCCAGCTCTTCCTTTCTACCAGGTAAGCATCCTGAATCTGTTTCTCTTCTCTTATTTTTGCTTTTGTTCAATCCAATGTAGTTTGTTTCGCGTGTTTTTGCAAAACATTTTTCTGGAAAAAACTCAACTATAGAACACTTGAATCCAAGAAGTAATCCGTAGAACGCTATTTTGATCTATAGACATGCCCCAACCGAACTAGGATACTGTTTGTGCTATATGTAGATCTTATTAAGATATAACCGAACTAGAACTCGTGAATATATCAATAGTTTCAGCAAGTCACCATCTTCTGATTGACTTTAGCTGAGATAAACTCATCGAACTAAGGTTTGAACTTCGCATACTGGAAACCTTGGCCTTCAACCGAGCTGAGTTTTCAGGGCTAAGCCAGCTTTCTTAGTTTCTAAACCGAACTCAGAAAGCTGCCCCTAGAGGCTCAACCGAAGCAACCAAACCCGTAGTCCGAACCGAGATAACCAACTCCTTGCTCAATCCGAGCTACCTAGCATCCTGTTGAAACCGATATAGAAGCTATAGCATCCCTCAAGCCGAAGTAAAGCTTCTTTTATCTTGCTTTTATCTGTAGCACGGTCCAATGATCTGTGCTTAACCCCTTTGTTTTCCACTTTGCAGACTTAGGCTGCCCAGGCACTCCTCTGTGCGCTCAACCGAGATACTGAGCACAATTTTCCGACCGAACTAACTTATCTATAACTTATAAAATAAAATGGGGAAGTATAGATTCTTAGTAGAGACACCAGGTGGTCTAGCCGAATTTCGTAAGGACTACAACATTCCTGACGATGTCCACCTTACCCTAGCCAAAAAAGGGGTCACACCATGGGGGAATGAAGGTTTTGTGCCCTTTACCCTTCTTTCAATAATAGAGACCGGACTAAGATTTCCAGTCTAACCCTTGATTTGTGAATTCCTTAGACAAACCAGAATATGCCCAACCCAACTATCCACCAACTCATACCGTATAATAATGGGAATAGCCGAACTAAACCGCCAAGCCGGTCTTAACCTCAGTCTAGCCGAAATATTCCACCAATATTCCTTAGGATCAAAAGAAGATAGGTGGGTCTACTATTGAAGAATACGCCGTCACCGAGAGAAGATAATAAAAGATACACCGGATAAAGACTTAAACGATGACGATTTTTTCTGGGTGTCTCGGAACTTTGAAGATCATCAAGCCCAGATTCCTGGCCGAAGTATAAACTGGAAAAAAGGAATCCCCGGTATAACTTACTTTGGTTTCCTTTTATTCTTTGTCTTTTACCTCGGCTTCCAATTCTAAGCCGATCTAACGGTTTGTCTTCTTTTTGTAGATTCAGCCCATCTTCAATCTTTGTACAGCTACCCCAACCTTGAAACTCTCCGTGCCGCACTTCGATATAAAGAACAGAGTTGGTCTAAGCTGTTAAATGTTGAGCCGACCTACAGATACAGCGGTCGCCGAAAAGCCAGAGTGACCGATTTCCTTCTTGAAGACGCACCAGAACCGGACCCAACCTTGCCCCAAATCAACCTCGTCCCTTTGACTGCCGAACAAGAAATGGCAAAAAGGAGCAGAGTAAGGGCACTTCTAACCGAAACTAACAGACCCGAAGTACCGCCACAAAGTCAAACCCAAGAAACCGTGGTGGCTCTTCCCTCTCAACAGCCCTCAACATCTCGGGCGCACAAGCGTGCCTGGACTAGCCAAACCGAGCAACACCTTGTGGACGAGGACGAGCCCATTCTTCCACCGAGCCCTCAACCCAGCTTTCAACCGGAGCAATCTGACCGAGCTGACTCCTCCAAATGGGCTCCAATTCTCACCTTTCAAAACCGAGATATCCAAGAAGCTGACTCGATTATTGCTGAGAAGGATCACTTGATGGCTTTCAATCTAGCCAAGAGTGTTTGCCTTCCAAAAGACATGGAACACCACAACAAGTAACTAAACACCGAGCTGAAGGCCATCCAGTCATCAACAAAATCAATGATCCTGGTAAGTGGCTCTCTGTTTTCTTTGTCTAACTTTTCCCAACTGTAAGTCCGGCTAAAGAGAGTTACTATTTTGCAGGCCATTCAGAAGAACAACATTGCACATAGGAAAGTGCTGGAGCTCCGGAAAACAACGAGGCAGGCAATGGCGGAAGCCGAAGCCAAGACTGCCGAACTAACACGATCTCAACAAAGGACGGCCGAGCTGGAGGCCGAGGTAACTCGTCTAACCGGACTAGTTGCCTCGGCTGACAGTGATAAACAGTGAGCTGTTACCGAAGTGAAAGATAAATACTTGTGGGAGATGGCACAGCTTGAAGGCGCTAAGGACACCGAAATATCAGTTCTGAAGAAGAAGGCTGAGGACGCCGAGCTGAAGGGTTTCAAGGATGGCGAGGCTGCATACATCCAGCAGTGTGAAGCTGCGAAGGACTTGTTCTTCAAATGCGGCTGGAGGGGTGCTGTGGAGCAGCTCGATTGTGGGCCTGACACCGAGGTCTACAATGCTCCACAGTATTTCATTCTGGCCTCACTAGCGGAGTATGCTGCCGACCTCCAGAAACAGTTTCTTGAAGCATCTAACGATAAAGAAGAAGATGAGCAAACTGAGACTCCGGTTGTCAACGTGCCTGCCAATGATCAGTTAGCTCAGTTGGAGCCATTGGTTGAAGACTTGACGACCGAAAATGTGCTTCCAACAGAGACCGGGCTTCCAACCGAGACTGCTCGAACCTCTGAAACCGGAGTCAGTGTTGATATTGAAGTCGATCTCGATGATCTTTTTAACTAATTCTGTAATTTTTTCTTTCTTGGACTTGTAACCGGGCTGCGGCCCCTCCTGTGTACCTGTTTTTTATTTCAATGAAAATCTTCTTTTGTGCTCAACTCTTATTCCGGTTTTGATTTGTATGCTTGCACTTGTAATGTCTTCTATTACTCCAACTGCTATTTCGGTTTACTTTCCTATTTCAGCATACTTCTAACTGTAACTTGCAATATTTTCGGCTGAGATACCGTATTTCGGTTTCAGTTGGTCAATCTGACTTACTAGCCAACCACTCTTTGGCTGATATAATTACTTCGGTTGAAGAGTAAGAAGAGTTGGTTTAATCCAGCCAACCACTCTTTAGCCTAAATACCTTACTTCGGCTGAAGAGTACTAAGAGTTGGTTTAATCCAGCCAACCACTCTTCAGCCTTAAACTTACTTCGGCTGAAGAGTAACAAGAGTTGGTTTAATCCAGCCAACCACTCTTCAGCCTAAATACCTTACTTCGGCTGAAGAGTACTAAGAGTTGGTTTAATCCAGCCAACCACTCTTCAGCCTTAAACTTACTTCGGCTGAAGAGTAACAAGAGTTGGTTTAATCCAGCCAACCACTCTTCAGCCGAAATACCTTACTTCGGCTGAAGAGTACTTAAGAGTTGGTTTAATCCAGCCAACCTCTAAGTTGGTTTTTCCAGCCAACTTAGAATAGTGTTTGGTTATTCCGACCAAACGTCCTGCAGCCTGGATCCTTATCCTGGGCTTAGGAGGGGTGTTGGTTTAGTCCAGCCAACCTCTAAGTTAGTTTTTCCAGCCAACTTAGAATAGAGTGTTTGGTTATTCTGACCAAACGTCCTGCCGCCTGGATCCTTATCCTGGGCTTAGAAGGGGTGTTGGTTTAATCCTGCCAACCTCTAAGTTAGTTTTTCCAACCAACTTAGAATGGAGTGTTTGGTTATTCCGACCAAACGTCCTGCAGCCTGGATCCTTATCCTGGGCTTAGGAGGGGTGTTGGTTTAATCCAGCCAACCTCTAAGTTAGTTTTTCCAGCTAACTTAGAATAGAGTGTTTACAATGTTCCTATCCCACTAAAACTATCTTTTACAGAAAAACAACCACGCTGAAAAGAATTGACTTGTTTTATTGAGAAAATAAAAAATTACATATGTTTAAAAGAGAGAGAGAGAGAGAGAAAAAAAAAAGCTAAAAACAAAATAACTTGAGATTGGCAGTGTTCCATGGCCTGGGAATTGCTTTGTCATCCTCATCTTCTAAGTGGTATGCCCCTTTGCCTGCTAATCCGACCACTTTGTAAGGTCCTTCCCAGTTAGGCCCTAGCTTGCCATCTCCTAGTACCAAGGTATTTCCCATCACTTTGCGCAGTACCCAATCTCCGATCTTGAATTGCCTTTGATGCACTGTTTTGTTATACTTTCTGGACAATTCTTGTTGGTAGGAGGCGATGTGAACCAATGCTCTGTCTCTTCTTTCTTCCGCAAGGTCAAGCTCCAATGCTATGGCTTCGCTATTTAAGTCTGGATCAAAGTTTTCGCTCCGAATTGTGGGGAGGCCAACTTCTAATGGGATGACTGCTTCCATGCCATAAGCTAAGGAGAATGGTGTTTCTCCTGTTGATCGTCGAGGCGTGGTGAGGTAAGCCCATAAAACATGAGGGAGCTCTTCTGCCCACTTGCCTTTGGCTTTCTCTAACCTTTTCTTCAATCCATCCAAGACTACCTTGTTTGATGCCTCTGCCTGACCATTTGCTTGGGGATATGCCGGTGTAGAATTGTAGAACTCTATCTTGTACTCTTCACAAAAGCCTCTGAAAATTCTGCCGTCGAACTGAGTGCCGTTGTCTGAGATTAATGCCTTGGGTATGCCAAATCGAGTGATGATATTCTGCCAGACAAATTTTTTCACGTCTTTCTCCTTGATTGATGCCAGGGCTTCTGCTTCCACCCACTTTGTGAAGTAGTCTGTTGCTGCAAGGAAAAACTTCCTGTTGCCTGGTGCTGTTGGAAGTGGTCCCACTATGTCTAAGCCCCACATTGCGAAGGGCCATGGGCTAGTGAGAGGTAGAAGTTCTCTGGCAGGTTGGTGTATTTGGTGTGCAAACTTTTGACACTTTTCGCACTTTTTGACATATTTTTCTGAATCCGCTTACATGTATGGCCACCAATATCCTTGCGAAATTGCCCTGTATGCTAGTGATCTTCCCCCTTGATGGCTTCCGCATACGCCCTCGTGTATTTCGAACAAGAATGCTTCCACTTTGTTGGGGTGGACACACTTTAGGTAAGGTCCTGAGAATGATTTTTTGTACAATGCCAAGGATGGGGAGAGCCAAAATCGCAGCGACTTTGCTCTTATTCTGTTGGCCTCTGTCTTCTCTTCTAGTAGGGTGCCATCTTTTAGGAACAATATGATGGGATCCATCCAAGAAGGGCCTAGATCGGCGCAACATACCTCTTCTGCTCCTGGGTCTTCAATGCTTGGTCTAGGCAGGTAGTCGATCAATAGTGGATGAGGGATAGAGGTATCTGCCATTGAAGCGAAGCATGCTAGTTCGTCTGCTCTGCTGTTTTCCTCTCTGCCGATCTGTTCTATCCTCACCACTTCAAACTTCTTGATCTCTGTTCTGACCAGCTCTTGATACTTAGCCATTCTGTCATCCTTTGCCTCATAGTAGCCTGAAATTTAGTTCACCACCAGCTGTGAGTCACTATAAATCATTAGTTCGGTGGCCTTCATGTAGAATGCTGATTTGAGACCTGCCAGAAGCACTTCATGCTCCGCTTCGTTGTTTGATGCTGGGAAGCCAAGGTTGACTGCCTGCTCCACTACTAGGCCGTCTGGAGAGATGAGGACTATGCCGAGTCCTACTCCATGCCGGTTGGATGCTCCATCCACAAAGAGCTTCCACATCTCCCCGATGAACAACTTCCAGCAAGTGGAGGGATCAGATGATGCCTTGGGGTTTTCCACGTTGCTGGTGTCTTCTTCTTCATGGTTCATGCCTATTGTTTGCCCCTCGCTGTCTGGTTGTACGAAGTCTTGATTTGTTGGTGAGTCTTGACTTGGTGTAGCATGGTTCGTGTAATAACCCTCCCACTGTCTTAGCCATACTCATATGCATTTTATATGATTTTGCTTTGTTAAGTTTGCATCTTGAATCTTGACTTGCCTTGCATCTTTGACTTGTCTTGCATAAGCGATACTTGAGTGTTATGTTCCTTACTGTTGTGAGTGTGTAGCCGAGGTCACCTTGGGACTAGTTCACCTTTGAACCCTTGTGCTTAGAATCATGTTAGAACCACTTGATTGACCTTCACCTTCACCCCGGCATTCTAGCCGAGATGTTACTACTTAGCCGAGGTATGTTACATTAGTGACCTTGTTCCCGGGATGGTATGACATAGGCCGAGGTGTGGCACACCCTGGCCAAGGTGTGGCACAGCTTAGTCAAGTGTCGTCCTCCCTAGCCGATGTCCTTGTTATCCTGTAGCCGAAGTCCTACCTTTGGCCGATGTTATTGCTTGCCGAAGTCTTGTTGGTAGCCGATGTCATTACCCGCCGGAGTGTTTCATTGGGAAACTTGTTAGATACGCTTTGTCAGAGTCTTGTCCCTTCAATCAGTCACCTTTTTGAAT
Organism: Camellia granthamiana; assembly: GCA_036172215.1. Lineage (NCBI taxonomy): Eukaryota > Viridiplantae > Streptophyta > Magnoliopsida > Ericales > Theaceae > Camellia > Camellia granthamiana. The sequence continues at coordinate 74,942,741 of CM069913.1, read as the reverse complement.
AGAGCCAACCACCTGCTGCCACGTGTCCGAGCTGTAGGTTAAAGCAGCCGACAGACTTAGAAACACATCATTTGGTCTCAAATCTTTGTCTTAGAGAGAGAAGCTCTAGGAAAGGGAGTTTAGAGAGAGAAGTGGAGTTCGAGCTTGATCCTTGAAGATCAAACCGTTGGATTTGAGTTTTGAGGTTGGATTCTTGCTCTCCTTTGATTACTCTTATTGTTTGTCCAGCTGCATTGCATGATTGAGTTTGTTTTGTGTGCCATGCATAGATTTAAAGTTGGTTTTAGAAAGAAAATAAGACATTCATGTGTTCTTGAGGAAAAGCCTTGATTTGATCCGAAAGCTTGCATTGAAATCTATGTTTTTGTGTTTGTTTCATCAAGGTCTTCTGGTATGGGTACCCAGGTCCATGTTTTCAAACTCATGGCACGAAATCTTAGACTTTATAAATGTAAGTTATGATCTTTGCATTCATCTTGTTCATGTTCTTGAGCAGAGGGAAACCCAGGTTTTCCCCGGCTTCATTTATCCTTGAATGTGGCCCTCGGGACCACACCTCGGCGAGAGAGTGTGGAACCTCGGCCAAGACCTGGATGGTGCCCAGCATGTTTTCCCAAAGTAAGAAGCAGTGTTTGATCTGATTTGACTTAGCTTGAGCGACTGCCGAGGTCATTTGCATGCATATGAAGCTTGTTTGAAAGTGCATTCAATAGACTCGTTATGTGTTTGTAGGACTTGGACTTGCTTTGACCCCGACGTCTGAAGAACTATGTGAGTGGCATTCTTAATAAAGCTATATTGTAATGTTTGGATAAAAGTTTCGTATCGCCTTGTTTTGAAAAGTATTTGTAAGCATGAATGATTATCCCTATTTTGTATGCTAAGTACTATTCTTGTTTGATGACAACTCTTGAAAGTCCGTACGTGCTAGGGGACTATAAGCATTTGTAGCACAACTCTTGAAAGTCCGTACGTGCTAGGGGACTATAAGCATTTGTAGCACAACTCTTGAAAGTCCGTACGTGCTAGGGGACTATAAGCATTTGTAGCACAACTCTTGAAAGTCCGTACGTGCTAGGGGACTATAAGCATTTGTAGCACAACTCTTGATGTCATCCCTTAGAATTGAAAAGCCTTGAAAGACTTGATTGATGAAGCTTGAAAGATTTGACATAAGAACTTGATTTATGCCTTGTACTGTTTTGTTAAAAGATCTCGGATGCCATTCATGTAAACCCTTTATTGCTTATGCCATTCACTGAGTATCCAAGCTCACCCTCTCTATATATATATGTAGGTGATGAGCAGGGCGGCGACGCCTAGATATGTCTGCCGATGTGTTTGCCGATGTGTTTTGCTGGCATATTTTGGATTCATGTTTTGCAACATCTTGAAGATTATGCTTCTTAGATCTTTCATTGTATTTTGTATTTGAAGGCCGAGAAGCCTTTTTGTCAAGATGTAATTTTTGTACTCTATTTTGTTATATTGGAGCCATCAAAGATGTATGTCATTTCATTCGACTTAAGCACTGCTCTTATGGACTGCTTGTATGTTAATTTATCTCTTCCGCATTCGTAAGCCCCATATGTTCACTCTGATTTGTGTGTGAACTCTTGTAAGAGGCCTTTGGTAATCTCGGATTACTGGCCATCTCGGCGCCGACCTTCTGGGGGCAGGTTGGGGTCGTTACAGTTCGCTTCTTCTTTCCTTACTTTACTCTGGTCTGCATTGGGACCTGACTGAGTGACTAGTACTAGGGGTTGCGTTATTTCGACGTCAACTTCCATCCCTAGTTCGGTTGTTTCAGTCAGGTCGACTGGGCAGATATGGTGACTTCCTGGGGTGAATTCTGCGACAAAGTCCGCCAAAGCTTGTGCCTTTATTGCGGTTCGGGGCTGGAACTTGATGTCGTATTGCCCTAACTCTACTGCCCACTTTAAGACTCGCCCAGAGAAGTTAGCCCTTTCAAAGAGAGCTTTCAATGGAAAGGCTGTGCGGACAACTATGGTGTGGGCGTGAAAGTAATGCGACAACTTTCTTGAGGCTATCATCAAGGCTAGGGCCAGTTTTTCTAGTGGCAAGTACCTTGTTTCGGCACCCAGTAATGTCTTGCTAACATAATAGATGGGTAGATGTTGGATTCCTTCTGCACGGACCAATACTGCGCTAATTGCGTGCTGTGAGACTGCCAGGTACAAGAAGAGTTCTTCTCCAGGAATTGGGGTTACAAGTAGTGGTGGAGAAGACATGTATTCCTTTAAGCTTTCCAGAGCTCGGTTGCATTTGTCGTCCCACTCAAACTTGGCCTTTAGAGCATGGAAGAATGGTCGTAGTCTGTCTAACGACCTGCTTATGAACCGATTGAGCACAGCTGCCATGCCTGTGAGATGCTGCACTTCTTTTACTGAGTTTGGTCTCTCCAACTCCTGGATTGCTTTGATTTGGGAGAGGTCTGCTTCGATACCTCGGTTGGTCACCAGGAAGCCCAGAAATTTGCCAGATCCTACTCTGAATGCACACTTCGACGCGTTGAGGCGTAACTTGTGCTTCTTCAGGATCTCAAACATCTCACCTAGGTCCTTGAGATGGTCATTCTCATCTTTGCTCTTGACCACCATATGGTCGATGTAAGCCTCCATTGTTCTGCCTAACAATGGATCAAACATCTTGGTGACCATTCGTTGGAATGTCGCCCCTGCGTTTTTTAGGCCAAAGGGCATGACCTTGTAACAGTATAGTCCTCTTGGAGTTGTAAAGGACGTGACCTCCTGGTCTGGTTCATGCATGGCGATTTGATGGTAGCCTCTGTATGCATCCAGAAAGCTCAGTCGGTTGTGGCCCGCCGTTAGGTCTACCAGTTGATCTATCCGTGGCAGAGGAAAGCTGTCTTTTGGGCATGCTTTGTTGACTGTTTTGTAGTCAACGCAGACACGCCACTTGCCATTCTTTTTGGGGACTACGACTGTGTTGGAGATCCATCTTGGGTAGTGCACTTCTCTGATTGCCCCTGCTTCCAGCAAGTTTCCTACTTCTTCCGCCACTATCTCGGCGTGGTGGAGTGCCGATCTGCGAGTTCGTTGAATGATTGGTCTAGCGGATGGGTGGACATTGAGTTGGTGACAGATGAAGTTTGGATCAATGCCTAGCATGTCGTATGGAGTCCAAGCGAACACTTCGATGTTAGAGGTCAAAAATTCCAAGACCTCTAACCTCTCAGTGTTGGACAACGACGAACCGAGCAAAAAGAACTTATCCGGGTTCTTTTCATCTATTCTCACCTCTACCAAGTCTTCCACTGCTTTTTGATTAGCCGATTTGCCGACATCTGCGAATAGTTCATTGCTCTCCGGTTCCTCCACCGAATGAACGTATCCTTTGGCAGCGCGGCTGCCATTCACCGTGACAAAGCATTGCTTGGACATAATCTGATCTCCATAGACCTCTTCAATTATACCGGTGTCGTTGGGGAACCGCATTACTTGGTGGTAGGATGACGCCACCGATCGCATGGCATGCAGCCATGTTCTGCCCAAGATGATGTTATAAGTGGAGGGGACTTTTAATACCCAGAACTCCACTTGTTTCGTCACGCTTCCTGCCTTGACTGGGAGGATTATTTTGCCGACGGGCCATTCTGGCATGGAGTTGAATCCAATCAGGGGAGATACGGCAGGTGCCAAGTCTTTGTCTTGTAACTTCAACTGTTTGAATGTTTCGTAGTACAATATTTCACATGAACTGCCTTGGTCTATCAAAATCCGCTTGATGTCAAAATCCTTGACTCGGAGAGTGACAACCAAGGCATCATTGTAAGGGCAATATATCCTTGCCAAGTCTTTATCCGAAAAGGACATGACGTTCGTGGCCTCTGTCTTTCCCTTCTTGATGGCAGGTTGGGCACTTAGTACCTTTCTTAAATGCTCAGCCTTTTTGATTGATCCTCTGAGCTCACATACACGCTCAGGTTCAAAGACCCCATGTATCACATTGATCACGCCTTGAGGTGGGGCATCGATTGGCATTCCGTTGGGGTTATTATGGTCCTGGGGGGCTAGTTGCGCCCCTCCTTCAATGTATTTATCCAGGTGACCTGCTGCCACCAACTCCTCCAAGTGTTGTCGCAATGGCGTGCAATTCTCAGTGCGGTGACCCTTTTCTTTGTGGAAGGTGCACCGCGACCTCTCGTCGTAGTCCTTCTGGGCCTCTCCTAGCTTGGCAGGCCATCTGACGAAAGGTTCGTCTCTTATTTCACTTAGAATTCGGTAGATCGGTTTTTTGAAGACCGTGGTTATGGCAGTGCGGACTCTCAACCATCTTTTATCCTGGTCCTCTCCATTGTCTCGCCTGCCACGTCCGTTTCTGTTTGGACGATCTACCGCGTTAATCTTTGCTGAGGCCTTCTTTTCTGGTACTGTGGTCGTGCCAGATTTTGCTTTAGCACGTGCGCCATCCTCCTCCACCCTGATGTGCTGATGCACTCTTTCCATCAAGGCTTCCATGGTGAGAGGCGGTGTCATGGTGATTGAGCCCCTTAGTCTGTTGCCGACTGGAAGGCCTCTTTTGTACTGTGCAATGGCGAGATTGGCGGGGCAGTCCCCAATCTGGTTGAAGGTCTCCCAGTAGCGACTATTGTAGGATCTTAAGGTCTCCTTGTCGCCCATGTCGATGGAGAGTAGTTGGTCTATCTCCACCGGGGTTTTAGTGTTTGTTCTAAACCTGGTTACAAATGCTTCCGCCAATTGCGCCCAAGAGGCTATGCTGCCTTCAGGAAGTTTTTCGAACCAAGTCAAGCCTAGGTCGCCAAGGCTAGATGGAAAGAGGATGCACATCAAAGCTTCGTTTCGCCGGTATACAGCCATGACCTAGCGAAAGTGGCTTAGGTGCGAATTGGGGTCCGTTTTTCCTTCATATGTGGTGAATTTGGGCTGAAGGAAGCCCGAAGGTAAGGGCGCATTCTCAATTGCCGGAACAAACGGCGAAGTCTGCAGCCTCGCTAATGCTTTGTCCATCGGTTCGTAGGCAGGGCGCGGTATTGGCATTCCAACCTCGACGCTTCCATGCAATCGAGGAGCCAACCGCTGTAAGGCAGAAACTCTGTGTGGATCGCGTGCCCTGGCGTCCTTCTTCCATCGTGCCTTCTCTTCAAGCACGGTGCGTAAGTCGGATGATCTGGGCAAATCCATCTGTCTGGATCTTGTTTGGTGCGTATGTGAAGGCCAATAGGTGCTTCCTTCAGTGTACGACCTCTCTGATCTCGTCCTCTCAGTCCTGGAGTGAGGAGTTCTGGAGGTTCTGGATTGAGTGTCGCCTGTCCTGAGGCTTTTACTCTCTGCTTGGGATGGCGTGGTATGTCTACTACGATCTTCCGAGCGGCGAGGGGGCGTCCTGCCTTTGCGCCCCTCTCCTGTCGCCACTTCTTTTCCCTTTATTTGACGCTTCATGGACTCCATGTCCGCTGCCATCCGTCGTATTAGTTCGTCCTGCTCCTTCACACGGTCCTCCAGAGTTTGAGGATCAATCCTTCGCCGTTGTCTCTCTGGACTCTGTGAACGAGAGTGACGAGGGCTATTAGTCTGCCTTCTTCCCCTTCTATCCCTCCTGGGATTCTGTTGTTGTGGCTCCAACTCCGCCATAGGAGGGACGAGAGGTAGACCTTCGCGCCTTGCACCCCCTTCTGGTGTTTGTCTGTCGATGGCGGACTGTGGTAAATCTTTGTTGTGCGCCATTGATTCTTTAAGAGGCAAAGCTTGATCAAGAGGTTTTGTTCTTGTCTGAATTCCCACAGACGGCGCCAATTGTACGGGAAAGAAATAAACATTCTCGTATAATCCTGTTGACCAAGTCTGCGCTCCTCCGTACGACGTCGTTCTACTACCTGAAAATACAAACGTGAGCTAGCCGGCGGGTGTGTGCCGGAAACCTCTCCGATGCCTAAGTCAGCAAGCTAGACAAATAGACAAAAGCTCTGTGTGTTCGGAAATCAAAATTGTGTTACCTCTCTATAGGTGATGTTTGTGAGCTTTTATAAGTTCTGCGTGATACAATCCTAGTAGGACTTTTACTTCTCCATGCAGAGTCCTCCTAGGATTCAATCTCCTGAAGGATAATGATTATCCTTCAACACCCCCCTCACTGCTTAAACCAAATGAGATGGTTTTACCATGGCCGAACTACCATACAACCGAAATAATACAGGCAGGTATGGCCGATCCAACTTCTTAGTCTGGCTCTTCCTTACCTTTCTTCTATCTCGGCTTCGAATGCTAAGACCGACCTATCCATAGAAGTGTAGAGCCGAACTAACTCAGAACAGTCCTGAAGAAGGTTTCTCATACTTCGGTTTAGAGGACAGGACCAGGCTAACTGTAACTCAATGCGACCGAGCTAACTTTGAGTATACCCAACCGGCAGCCGAACTAACCGTAGTGCTCTTCTAGACCGGTGTAACTTCAAGGCTTCTTTTGGACCGGACTAACTCCAAGGTCTTCTTGGACCGAACTAACATATAGGCTTTTTATTCAGTTCTCCATACTGCGGCCCATAACGGCCCATTACCTAGCTCGGCCCAATTTTCATATAAATTACCCTCTCATAACCCATCCTACAAAACAACAAAATACATAAATTAACACTCAATATATTGCTACCATCACTCAACCCACATATGGTGAACTCACATCCCTCAATGAAGACCTGCCACATCTCATACCTGCAAAATGAAAGCCTCATTAGGAAACAATAGAAAAACCCTCACTATAGAGCCTGGACACACTTAACCCTCAGTGTTATGCTCACAGTCACTCAACCCACTCAAGGTGCCACTCCTCTCAATTTTAAGGATGGTTGAAGGCAACCTCCATTCTTGCAAGAACCATGCATCAGTTGGGGACTTTTTAATATTGCTGAGAGCAAGGGCTCTATATCTAACCATACATTTAATATTATTCAAAAGAATCTCTTCAGGTTTCCTTTCATTACTGAAAATTCTATTATTCCTCTCCAACCAAACATGGTACACAGTGCAACTGAAGGCAAGCCTTTTAATAATAGTGGCAAGGGATTTACCCCTACAATCATTAGCTACCACCTCCACAAGGCCCAACCAATTGGTACTATACCAATTAGTGTTACATTTGGAAAGCATAGCAGCCCAACCAGTAGATGAGAAAGCACACTTGAAGAACAAATGATCATGATCCTCCCCAAGAGCCCCACATAGGGGGCAAACAGGGTTAGGGTTAATACCAAAGATGGCAAGCCTATCTCCAATATTTAACCTACCCAGTATAGCCATCGAGACAATGAACCTCACCCTAGGAATAGAGTAGGGACTCCACACCAGATTAGCCCAACTAACCTTGGGCCATTTCATTCTCCAAGAATTCCAGACATAACCAATACTAAACTTACCATCATTATGGAAGAGCCAGATAGGTTTATCATGACAACCAGAAGTGGGCACAAAATCAGATGGTGTATGGGCAATGATCTCCCTAACCTCTCAAGAAGAAGCATTTGGCCAGGTCCAACCATTAACCCCCAGCACAGAGGCCACTTTAGAATGAGCATTTAAAGTAGTATCACACATGAATCCATTGCCATACTTAGACCACAAGGAACCAAAAGGGTGCCAGTTATCATACCAAAGAAAGTTATCTTCCCCATTGCCAAACTTATACCTAATTAAAGGATACAGGGCATCCCTTAAAGACAAAAGCTTCCTTCACACCCAGGAGGGGTTACTGGGCACAGTGACAGCCCAGAGACTTTTACCTTTCAACAAATAAGACTTCACCCATTGACACCACATAGATTGTTCCCCCCTGCTACCATGAACCAAATATGCTTGGACACAACAACTCTATTCCAAATCTCCAACCTAATCCCCCTTCATTTTTGAGAGCGCAAATTCTATCCCAAGCAACCTTAGCCCCATATTTTTTAAGTTCCAGGCCAGACCAAATAAAGGACCTACACAAAGCTTCCACCTCCTTAATAACTCTTTTGGAGAGGATGAAAAGGGATGACCAGTAGACTTGCATAGAAAAAAGAATAGTGCTAATCAATTGAGCCTTCCTAGCATATGACAGAGTTTTATTCATCCAAGACTTAATCCTATTAGTGATCCTGTCCACAAGACCCTTACAACCAATGGCTTTAAGTCTGGTGGGGATGAGGGGGACACCTAAGTATCTCACAGGTAATTTCCCCTCTTGAAACTGTGTAATCCTCATAATATTCTCAATAAGAGAAGGATCACAACCAGAAAAGAAAACATAACTCTTCTTAGGTTTAGGAGCTAAACCAGAGAGAGCCTGGAACTCCAAAAGGCCACTCTTAATGTAATAACCCGACCCTCGTATGTGTTTCTGATATATTTGCAGTCCCTAATTCTGCGCATTTAAATGTTTACTGTGAAATTTTACGTGAAATTAAGTTTAATTAAGTGAATCTTCGAATATAGATTCATATTTGTCTCATAGGCGAAAAACCTGTTACAATTAGAATGTTTGGATCAGAAATTAAGAGCCTTAGAGGCTTAATAATCTGAAATTGATTTTACATTTGAGATCAACATAATTTTTAAGTCATAATATGATTTTCTATGAAATTTCAATTTGGAATGGTTAAACTGAAAGAATTTTGTCCTATTCAATTTTATATATATGTGTGCATCTTTGAACATTTGACTTAGAAATCTTGTGTTACCTCAAAATATCTCCTGAGAGAGAGAGAGCTAAAGAAGGAGAAAGCTAGAGAGGAAGAGGTGAGGTCAACAAGGAGAAGATTGGGGAAAATTTGAGAGGGTTGTAGGAATTTAAGCTCAAGGTATGTGTTATTTACTTTTGTTATGCCTTTCTTGCCTTATGAGTAGGGAATTCTCTACAACATAGAAGTTAAGGTTGTGATTAAGATCAAGATCAAGAGTGTGTAGGTATCCTTGTTTAATTGTAGTTGAAGTTGTGTTATTGGTTTCAAACTTTATGTTAAGTACTCTCACCTTTCCCTCTTGATTTTACATGTTGTGGGGAGTTCACCCCCATGCTTAGATGGATACATGTGTATATATATATTTATGGTTGGAACCAAACATAATTTAGACCATGAAGGAATTGAGTTATGTATGGGAAATTGGAATTGATGATCCTAATTGTGTGTTATGGTAACATTGAGCTATTATGTTACATTATTTTCTTCCTATTTTGAGCTTTGTGATACATGTACCAAGTTGTGGAGATGTTGTTTTCGAAGTGTGCAAAAACTGGGCAAATCGCCGCACGTGTGGGAAATGAAGAATTTTTGGGTTTTGGCTACTGCTAAAAAGGCACGTGCAGGGCTTCCCAGCCGCACGTGTGGGACCAACTGCCGCACGTGCGGCCCATGTTGCAAAACATTATCTGCTCTATTTTACGTGCTTAACCCTCTGATATTTTTGAAATTTGTATTTGAAGCTTTTTTATGTTTGTAAAATTCTTTCAAAGCGAAGTAAGTCAGGAAATGACTCACCAAGGAAAAAAAAACTAACCTGTGAATTATGTATGTGTGTAGGACACACTCTGGGAGGGACTAGCGCTCAGCCACAACACTGTGAGTAGTAGTACTGTAATCGTATATTTACTAACCATTAATAATTCTTATTATTAACGCTTTGTTCTTTGCAAGTAATTACGTTAACATTTATGTTGATTGGAAACCGGTGTGAACTTATGTGAACGTTGAAAGATTTTGTGTACATCGCAATGACTCTGGAACTGCTCTGCATTTCGGTTACGGTTAATGGTTATCATTAAGGTGCTATAACCTGTAAAGTACTTATGACTCCGCATAAGAATTGCATACAGACTAATAATACTGTAGAATTGGTTGACAGAAAGAAATTGTTAATGTAACCCCCGATTACTGGAAACATGATATTTTGAATGGGAACATGATATCCTGAATGTCCTATCAGGGACTCCTACAATCTGTTTGGCTCAACACGTGTCTTATGACATAGATATCTGCCGAGAATGGATCATCGAAAGGAATAATCAGATAGAGCTACGGGTTGCTTTAGATGTTAGTGACTGTTGAGAAACCATGCTAAATATCGGATTGACCTATGAATGACTCAGCCTGAGGAAAGAATTGAATATCAATAACATTGTTATATGACTCACGCTATGATGTGAATTGTTCTATCCCTACGAATAGTACTGTAATCGTACATGTGCAATCTGTGAAATACGCTTTACTTATTGCTAATAATTATCATTAGTATCCTGTTAAACGCAAACTAACTATGTTAACTCATGTGAATGATTGAAAGAATCGATGTGCCTCTGTATAATTCTGAGACTAGTCTGTTCTGATAACATCTGGGCCTATGGCCATTCTGTATATTCTATTAGGCCAGAGGCCATTCTGTATGTTTTGTTAGGCCAGAGGCCATTCTGTATGTTCTGTTAGGCCAGAGGTAGTTCTGTATAATCTGTTAGGCCTATGGCCATTCTGTATAATCTGCTAGGCCTATGGCTGTTCTGTATAATCTGTTAGGCTGAAAGCCGCTCTGTACAATCTGTTAATATCTGGGCCTAAGGCCAATCTGTTGAATCTGTTGGGCCTGAGGCTGTTCCGCATAATACTAGGCTTAAAGCCTCTCTGTACGAAACTTGAGCCCAAGGCCATTCTGAAAATGTTTACAAGATAAGAGCAATTATTTGACCTCCGCACTTATATACGTTATAAATATTACAATTCAAGTTTAATCATTAAATTGTTTGAGTGCTATTATTCACTGAGCCTTGCTCACCTTGTGTTATGTCTGCTTCTGCAGGCAATCAACCTGAAGGTCAGTCTTAGTTCAGCTTTGGTCACCTCTTCTTGGTCAAGCCATATGGAGAAGCTTATGCATTTTGTGGGGTTCCCTCAATGACCCCTAGTTTGGTCCTTAATCTTTTGTCTAATGTAAGCAGTCGTGTATAATTTCCTTTACCAATATTTTTGCTGTATGCCCACGTGTTGGGCTGGTTCTGTATATACGCCCATGTATGTTATTGTGTGAATGCATATATCTGCTTCATGTATATCTGTCTATCATATGATGAACTATTTAATGCCACATTGAGATCTTGGCATATAGGTGTGAGCTCAATGGATGTTAATTTATATTATTTTATGTTGCTAAATGCTTCCGTTCAGGCCCCATATGTTGTATATACCGTATTATCTGTCCGTTTCTGATATGGTCATGCCCAAACTTTTAGGGGCGGGTTTGGGGTGTGACACTTAATGAGTTGGACAGAAGGGGGATGCCCTTTACAAAAGACCATAAGCTCATCAGCATAGTAGAGATTGATAATTTTATTTTTCCCACATCTCCAATGAAATTTAAAATAAGGGTCTTTGGCTTTATCATCAACGATTCTAGCAAGCACCTCCACAACAATAACAAAAAGATAGGAAGACATAGGATCACCCTGTCTCAGCCCCTTAGACCCTTGAAAGTAACCATGGATACTCCCATTAATGCAAACCAAGTAACTAGCAGAAATGACACAAGCTTTAATCCAATTAATCATCCTAGTGTGGAAGGACATAGCCTTAAGCACATCGAATAGGAAATCCCACCGAACATTATCATAAGCTTTCATAAGGTCCACTTTCATAGCACACTTAGGGGAGGGGGCCTTATTATGGTAACCCCTCATTAACTCCTAAGATAAAAAGATATTGTCAGTAATTCTCCTCTCATGGACAAAAGCGGACTGAACCGGATCAATGATATCAGGGAGAACAATCTTAATCCTATTAGCAATGATTTTAGCAATGCACTTATTGATGGTATTACAACAGGAAATGGGCCTCTAATCACCAACCTTAGTGGGATTGGGGACTTTAGGGACCAGAGCAATGGTTATGCTATTAATCTCCTTAAGGAGTTCCCCTGAATCAAAGAAAGATTTAATGGCCTGGGTAACTTCAGGACCAACAACATCCCAAGAACTATGGAAAAAACCCGCAGAGTAACCATCAAGGCCTTGGGCTTTATTGGGATTAAGAGATTTAAAAACATTTCTTATCTCATCGACAGTCACATTTTGAGCTAAGGTAGACATCTGATCATTAGTTAATCTCTTATCAATAAGAGGATTAACCCTCTCAAACCCAATATAAGTATCATCATGAGGGGTCCCAAATAGATTTGAAAAATATGTCACAAAAGCATTTTGTATATCAGAAGGGCTGGTGAGCCGGACCCCATTCTCTAAGGTAACCCCACTAATTCTGATGGGCAAGGCTCTCCTCAGCCTTGCATAGATCAACATATCTTTTACACAAATTCCTCTCATTAGCCTGAACAGCCAAATTCAAAGGGTCCTTATCAAGCTTAATTTGGGCAAATTCTAACTCAAACCTGAGACATTGGACCCGGGAGGTTAAATCACTAAAATCTTTTTTATTCAAATCTTTCAAAAGGGGTTTCAAAGATCTCAGTTTACAGCAAGTTCTAAACATAGGACAGCCCTTCACATATTTGCACCAAACACTTCTAACAACAGGAATGAACTCCTTGTGGTCTGCCCAAAAATTAAAATATTTGAAAGGTTTCCTAAAACTAGTTCCCTTAGGAGCAACCGACAACACAGCAGGAGAGTGGTCAGAAAGACCAACGGGGCAGAACCTAACATGAGACAGAGGAAAGGAACTAAGCCATTGATCATTCCCTAAAACTCTATCAATCTTTGAGGCAATATAGTGGCCATCAGTCTACTTGTTGGCCCAAGTAAACTGGCAGCCACTATAAGAGATATCAACCGAAGAAGCACTGAGAAGAGCCAGATTACACAGCTCTTTAGCAGTAGACCAAGTCTTAGAACCCCCAATCTTTTCAAAAAGGAAATGAATGGCATTAAAATCACCCAGCCAAATAGAAGGAGTGTTGGACATTTGGGAGGAGAGCTCAACAATTTTCCCAAAAAGAGGAACCCTCAAAATATGTTTGTTCTCAGCATATACAAAACCAACAGCAAAGGAAATATCAGAGTAAAAAAGGTCAGTTTTACAAAAATGATTTGATCAGATTGGTAAATTGGGTTAATCGCACAAAAGTTGGGATCCCAACACAGCCAAATACGACCAGGGGTAGTATTGTCTGAGTTAGACACAAAAGCCCACTTATTCTTAAAGATTTTCTCAAAAATAGTTTGCTCATTAGTATGTTTAACTTTAGTTTCCAAAATACCAAAAAATTTAAGATCCTCCTTAAGGAAAAAATTCCTAATTTCTTTTTGTTTTAGAGGTTCATTTAAACCTCTAATATTCCATGAAGATATTTTAAACTCTATAATGAACCAACTGTAAATCACTATTAACCCAATCAAAAAAATACACAATACTCACCTGTGCTTTTCCTCTGGCTCCCATAGGTTTTCCCTGCTGTTTTTTTCTTTTTGCTGCCTGAAGCTGAAGAATTATGCTGCTCCTCCTCTTGAATATCAGTACCCATATGAACCATTGGACTTTTGCTGCCATTACTTCTCTCTCCACTTCTTCTATGATTTGACTTGCTTTGGGACTCAGGACTTATGCCAGTCCCAGAATTTTATCATGTAGCGCCTTGAGTGGAACTTCTTGGTTTACTCCAGGTATGAGACTCTTCCTTGGAGAGGGATCTTGTTAAGGTTGTGCAGCTATAGGAGCAGAGTGGGATGACAGAACTGGTTCCTCCCGTGACTCTTGCAGAATAGGCTGGTCTTGTTGGCTTGGAGCAGAAGCAGATCCATTACCCTCAGGTTCATCCATTTTCTTTTTACCTTTTGCCTTAACAGTTTGCCAATATTCATCCTTCTCATGCTCTAACTCCTTTTGCATTTGAACTAGTTGGGCAACTTGGTTCGTAATGTAATTCTTTGTGTTATGCCCAAACACCTTGCAATGTTCACACTTAGCAAGTAGGCCTTGGTATTCAACCCTAATTTCAACAAATTCCTCTTCACATTTGACAAAGAAACTCTGAGGAAGTGTAGATTCCACATTTACCTCCACACACACTCTAGCAAAGGAAATTCTAGTGCCAGAGGAGGTTAAATTATCCATAAAAAGAGGGGTCCCTATTAGACTTGCTATCCTACTAAGACCTTCAAAATCCTAGTATTCCATAGGGACATGGAATAATTTGACCCACACAGGGATTTAGGACACATACTCTTTAGTTAACTTCATCATTCTCTTCCATCTCTTAAGGAGGAGAAGCTGGTTCCCCACATACCATGGCCCCCCCTCTAAAACCCTCTCACAGGAGTCAGCATTATTAAAACAGAAAAACATGAAACCTTCCCCATTTGCTAAAACCTCACTCAGACCCACATTCTTCCATTGGATTGAGACACTATTTTTGACATAGTTATAAGGCAGTTTCTTGTCAAGGAAATACCCAACTAAACAGGATTCCCACTCACCTAGGTCCTCCTTCCGATGGGGTAGTTCCACCAAATTAGGGTTATCAGAAGGGGGGATATACCTTAATTTGATAGGGGATTTACTAGGCATGTTGGCCACATCAGCCCAGGTTTTTGTTGGCCCCTGAGGAATAGCCCCAAAAGGTCGTCTCCCATCAACAAAATTACTCATATTTCCCCTACTACCTCTTCCACGACCACCATGATGAGCACCATGACCTCTCCCTCCACGATCCCCTCTACTAGACTGACCCCGGTCCATTTCATCAACCAAACGGACTTCAACATCCTGAAGACCTAGAGCATCAGGGCAACTGGATGTTGTCCCTTGTGATAGATCCAATCCCTTAAGATTTGTCATCACTATATCGCTATCTGGTTTGAAGCCCTCAAGGGAAGGTTGGGACAAGCCCTGAATCCTCGTAACAGGAAGACTATCTTGGGCTCCTTCAAACCAATTTGTCTCTATACCTTCCTCGACCACATCGCCCCATCGCAGAGTACCAATCGGGCTGAGCGGGGTGCTCACAACATTCCCAATCGAAGACCCGAACACAGATGAAACCTGGTCCCCTGCCAATGTACCACACTTGTCAATATTGCTCTGCTCCTTCAACCTTTGAAGTCGATTTGCTAACTCAGACATCGAGGTTTCAGAAAGGTTCTCCATCCGACCATTACGTCTCACGATATCCACAATAGTGGAGATATCTTGCTCAAAGATATGGCTCTCCTCTATGTTTTGTCCTAATTTTTCGGTAGAACCCGATTTGGGGGTTTCACTAATAGACAACGCGTAACTCAAAATTCTGCGATCCAGATCATTGACAATATCAACTTCCTTAACTAACATAGAGACAAAATTAGAATCTCTATCTCGCCCATTAATAACAAACAAATTGTCATTAACTCCGGCCATTTCAACGAGACAGTTGAAAGAATAAACCCTAGAAACAAGATGTTTCTAGAGAGAAGCTAGAGAGTCTCTCACTAACCCATTCTAAAATTGTCCTTGAACAAATATTCATCTTTTGAACTTGATTTTGTCAAATTCACACATGAATGGGCCTCACTCAACTTATTCTTAGAATTCTTCAAGTTTTGCACTCAACATTCCATATATTCATGGTTTTTGAAAGAAAAAGAGTTGAGTTGATTCCATGCATGTCAAGAACATGATGTTTTGAGATTTGTTTTGAAGAATTGAAAGAGAATTTGAAGTTATGGTTTCATACTTTCCAAAGGTACATGTTTTATAAAGGGTTTCCAAGTGTTTGAGACCAACCATAAGAGTTTTGATCATGAAAACATTATTGTTGGACTTCAAACTCAAGAATTCGTACAGTTCGCTTGAGCGAAGGAACCATGGCTCGAGCAAATTTTAAGGCATCCAGTAATTTTTTAGGCATTTGGCCATTGGCTCGAGCGACAAAGTGTGCGCTTGAGCGAAGCCACTTTCGCTCAATACTTGGCTCAAGCGACTATCAAGCGATCGTCGAGCATAAAAATCAAATATCCAATACTTTTGTAGTCTTTACAGACGGCTCGAGCGACCAAGTGTATGCTCAAGTGAATCCTTTGCTTACAGTTGGACCGCTCAAGCAACCAAGTGTGCACTTGAGCGAATAACCTATTTTCAGCAAAATTTGCCCAACACATTTAAGTGCATTGTTGCATTCTCATGCTAATTTAGGCATTCTTAGGCCTTATTTGAACATCCATAATCAAGGAACAACCTAGAAACAACCTAGAAAGACCCGTAAAGGATATGAATTAAGACACGTTACTTGTTTTGGATGTGTACTTCAATTTGTACTTGTGCTATGTGTTTGTTTAGGTGGTTAACCAAGGCCTACCGTCAGTACTCGCCCACTGTGTGTAGTACTTTTATAAAGATATGTTGTAAAATTGTGCTTTGATGTACCGCAAGTTCATTATTTTCAAATGCTATTTTGTTACAATGAATGATTGTCCCTTTCAAAATGTAATTGTGGCATCCTTAGTGTATCCCTCGCTTGGGAGTACCAATACCATGGCCCACGACCCTCGCCTAGGGAAAGCAGTACCTTGGCCTACGGCTCTCACCCGGGTGAAACAATACCGCAGCCTACAACCCTCACCCAAGGGAAACAATATCATGGCCTATGTTATATGGCCCTTGCCAGGGGGATACAATATTGTGGCCTATTGTGACAGAGATCTGTGAAGAAGACCCAAGAGGTCCTTATGTGTGTTTGACCTATATGGTCCCATCATGCACTATTGGATGTACCACATATGAATATGATTTGTGAACTTTGATATGACGAGTAATCATTTATGATATGATTCGAACTCATGTGATATGGTTTTGTACAATGATAGACATCATTCATTTAACCTCTTTATACTTGTACTACTCACTGGGCTTTAGCTCACCCATTTTCCCTATATATATGTAGGTGAGCAAATAGAGTATCAAGCATAAGGCAACCTCGACAGTCCACCATTTTGTCAGCTATTTTGGAGTGCCTCCGTGATGGGGGTGAACTTGGTCTCATGCGGAGCCAAATATGTGTCTTCTTTGTGAACCATGGAATGTGTCGTAGTTCTTTTGTTTCTTTGTTTACTTCCTTTTGTTTGGAACTTGATTGGATGGACAAGCTGTATTATGTTAAGATGCTATAACGTATTTTTGGATCCGTATCTATGAAAGAGTTGGAGTCTTAATTTTGAATGATTTTCATGTATGCACCGTCCAATGGACATGCTTGTATTTTAATATTGGTTTTGCAGTGCCCCTTTACTTATATTAATTATCATATTTGTATGTGATCCTGAAGGTAATCTAGGATTTCTAGCCGGTCATGGCCTAAACCCTCAGGGGCGGGTTCAAGTCGTGACAGTTAATACCTGAGTGAACCTTAGCCAGAACTATGTATGGCCTGATTCCTATCTATGGGATACATAGGTAGCTTCATATTGAAGCTCGGCCCTAATCATTTATCAACTCACTCATCCTCGTCCATGTTTGATTAGTGTACCTTTATTCAACTGGGCTATCCTATCTATGTTTGATTGACTCGTCCCATTCAATTCACTTGTCCTATTTCTCCTTCATGACGGGTTCAGTTGCAAGACAGATTCAGTTGTGCAACTCAAGGGTTCATTTCATGTTGGTCGGGCAGTGGTCATTTGCAAAAATAGATTTTGAGGATTTTTAATGAAGTTGATTGATTTTCTCGACAATTATTCCATTTTTGCGAAGCCCGGACCATTCTTTGGACCAAAAAGGGAAAATTTTCAGTACTCGCAGCCTGGCTGACATGATTTCAAAATGGAGAAGTGGAACAAGCATGCTAAGCAAACTTTCATGTTGATTAAAATCTTTTTAGTATAAAACCAAAAGGGGAAAAAAAAAAAGGCAAAGTGATTAAATATGGGCACATTCAAGTTAGGTTTTCTGTCTTTTCCCTGCACTCTCGAGTCCTCATTACCAAGGTCACATTAACTTGTACTTTTTCTTTAAGTCGAGCATTCGCTGAAAAATGCACAGTAGTTGTCTCCGGCAATGTCCTATAGTCGGGTGGTCTACCGAGTGGTCGACCAGTGATGTTTGGTTTTGTGTCCATTTTATTCTGGCAAGCGTAAAGGGGTGTGTTTGGGATGGTTTTTGTTTTGTTTTCCTTTCCTTGAGTTATTTTTTTGATTTGGTTAATGATAGGCTCAATATTCAATTCAGAACTCATTGAAATGCAACTATTTTCAATTTCAAAATTCAAAACAAAATGATTTTCATGCTCAATTGCCATTCATTCCATTCGCATTTGCAAAACAAAACTCTTTCTATTAAATGTTAGGGATCAAACCCCGATCAAAGTGGTACAGAAAAGAGTTGAAGCTATAAGTGCCCACTACTAAGCAAAAATACACAGAAAAAAAAAAACCAAAAATAAAAAAATAAAATAAAGATAGAGAAATGTTCTTGGATCACTGGTGGCAATCCAGCAATTGCAAACCGACGTCATTTCCAGATGCTTCATTACTGGACTCTCCATCAGTTGCCTCACACATCTTCACTCCTTGGAAGCTCTTAAAGACTCTGCTTCAGCATTTGCAGAGCTTCTAAAAGAGATGACTCCCTGCCGTCCATCAAATGAGGAGCACCAAGGAGCTCCAAATCGAGCTACAGAGGTTGTCTGCCATGTCAACTCTGTATTTCATTTTTTCAGTTGGTTAATCTACTTTTAGGCACCTTGAAACATGCTGTGAAAAAAAGAAAGTTGTGCTTTCAATTGTTGCACCTCCTTTGTCCTGCTATACAACTAGCAAGAAAAATTGGAGACCACGGTTACGGTCTCCACACAAGATTTTAATGTATAAGAGTTAACATCATTGTCAAATTACGCTACCATAAATTGCTCAACTGACAACGCAGGAAAACTAGAAACAAGGGCGAGGACAGGGACAGGGACAGAGACAGGAGCAGGGGCAGGGGCACTCTATCAAGGCTCAGAGGAGTTGGCGTCAGTAATCTCTATCGAGGATTCATTAAGGTTTGGAAAAAGGGAAAGAGTATGGCAGAAAGAGGCCATGTTAGAGGAGAGTAATACCAAAGGGGAAAGTGGCAGAGTAATGGCAGAGAATGTTTTGTTTAGTAGCCTTCTGCTCTGTCTCCATAGCAAGCTAGGGTTAAGAAGAAGACAAAAGCAAAGAACAAGAAAATAAAGAGATCGAGGCAATCGTTGAAGATCAGGATAGGTCTAGCTCTGTTGGTCAAACGCCGTGATTGTTTAAATTGTGCGCTAGACACGATAGTCAAAGAAGATGATTGAGAGAGAGAGAGAAACTATAACAGAGGAGAGAGAGAAATATGTATATTATGTATATATTGTGTATATATGTATGTCGTATATTGTATATATGTATGTGCATCTGTATGTTATGTATATGTATATGTACATATGCATGTGTCTGTATGTATGTGCGTATTTGTATGTTTGTTTGAATATGTATAGGTATCTCTATGTATTTGTATTTGTATATGTATGTATATGTATCTGTATATATATATATGCATGTATATTTTGTATGCATATGTATGTGTCTGTATATATTTTCTATGTATATGTTGTCGTATACTAATGTATGTTGTATGTGTACTGATGTATTTGTGCATCACTTAAATACGGTTAAAACCTTCCCCCTCTCCATATGAGATACGGTTACGTATGTCTGTTGGTTACACCACCTTTTCTCCTTTCACGTGAAACGTGTTAGGCTTTGAAGCTTACTCGGTTAAAACCTTCCCCCTTCTCCGTATGAGATACAAGTAGGTATGCTTGTTGGTTACACCACATTTTCTCCTTTCATGTGAAACGTGTCAGGATTTCAAGTTTACTCGGTTAAAACTTCCCCCCTCTCCGTATGAGATACAGTTAGGTACGCATGTTGGTTACACCACCTCATCTCTTTTCACATGAAACGTGTTAGGAAGTTTACTCGATTAAAACATTCCCCATTTTCGTATGAAATACGATTAGGTATGCCTGTTGGTTACATCACCTTTCCTCATTTCACTTGAAATGTGTTAGGATTTCAAGTTTACTTAGTTAAAACCTTCTCCCTCTCCTTATGAGATACGATTAGGTACGCCTGTTGGTTACACCACCTTTTCTCCTTTCACGTGAAACTTGTTAGGATTTGAATTTTACCTAGTTTAAACCTTCTCCCTCTCCATATGAAATATGGTTAGGTATGCCTGTTGGTTACAGCACCTTTCCTCATTTCACGTGAAACGCGTTAGGATTTGAAGTTTACCTAGTTTAAACCTTCTCCCTCTCCGTATGAAATATGGTTAGGTATGCCTGTTGGTTACACCACCTTTCCTCATTTCACGTGAAACGCGTTAGGATTTGAAGTTTACCTAGTTTAAACCTTCCCCATCTCTTTATGAAATATAGTTAGTTACATCTGTTGGTTACACCATATTCCTCCTCTTGCATGAGACGTGTTTGGGTCTTAGCTTCACTATTTCTCCCCTCGCGTGAAATGTGTTTGGATTTTGAGTTCACTATTTCCTCCTCTCACGTGAAACGCGTTTGGATTTTGAGTTTACTATTTCCTTCTCTTGCGTGAAGCGTAGTTGGATCTCCCGTTCATTATTTCTCCTCTCGCGTGAAATGCATTTGGATTTTCGGCTCACTATTTCTCTTCTCGCATGAATCGCGTTTGGATTTCGAGTTCACTGTTTCTTCTGTCACTTGAGACGCGTTTGGATCTCAGGTTCACTATTTCTCCTCTCGCGTGAAATGTATTTGGATTTTGGGTTCACTATTTCTCCCCTCGCGTGAAACGTTTTTGGATTTCGAGTTCACTATTTCTCCTCTTGCGTGAGACGCACTTGGATCTCTAGTTCACTATTCCTTCTCTCGCGTGAGACGTGTTTGGATTTCATGTTCACCTTTCCCCTCTATCATTTGTGTTATGGCATATTTGTATGTGATGTTGTGGCACATTTGTATGTGACGCACGCTCTATTATTTGTGTTGTGGCATATTTATATACGATGCACCCTTTGTTGTGTTTCATATCATTTGCACGAGGCTTGCCTCTCATGTTTCTATCTTCATATCTTTATCATCATTCCATTACCTTACGTTGTATAATCATGAATTTTTGAAACAACAGGATGCATGAAGCGTGTAAGTCCAACTTTCAAATTGCATTTTGAGCAGGTCATTTGCATTTTGCCCCTGAACTATGTTGTTTTGATTCCTTGCAAAGGGATACGTAGGCAACCCTCAAGCTCAACCAACTACTTCTGCATCTTGTTTGTTTGCCCAAGTCTTACGGCCTAGTCAAAATGCTCATCTTTGGGCTTTGACATTTACTCACATCATGAAATGACTTTGAGTTCTGTCAAAGAGGGCCAACAGTAAACACCACATTTTGATCAGCCCTAAAACTTGGGCTCTTTTTTCTGGACATTCGATGATGAAAATTGGAATGTGCTATTTTACGAATTTCTCATTAGAAAAGTCGGGTTTAAGCTTTAATTCCAACCTTACACCTGTTTTGGCAAAATTATTTTAGATCTATTCAAAAATATTTTTCTGAATTTTTTTTTTGAAAAATTTAGCGGTTTTGAAAAATTAGTTCTCATACCACATGGCAAACCATGTGTTTTTGGAGATACCACATGGCAAGCCATGTGTTTTGGGTGTTTTGGAAGTCTATAAATGCAACCTCATTTTGTTTTAAAAAAAAAAGATATATATATAGAGAGAGAAAGAGAGAGAGAGAGAGAGAGAGAGAGAGAGAGAGAATTTTGAGAAAGAAAATTTTGTTTCAAAAAGTGGGAGAAAATTTTGACTAAGAGAATTTTTGTTTCAAAAATCTTGAGGGATAGAAATTGATTTTGAAAAACCTTAATTTATTTTGAGAGCAAGGCAGCCTTTTTAACCATCCAAAATTCCATTAATGCTAGAACTTAAGACATCTCGCTAAAATTTCAAAGCATACACCATAACTGCAAGGGTGTAAAAAAGAAAGTTTGTTAATCAGAAAATTCAACCTTTCCTCCAAAGCTGAATTTTTTCAATCTTCTCATTTATTTTCTTGTATCTTCTTTATTAAACATGTGATATTTAGGTTGTGGATGTGGAAGGCTGAGCCTCTGGTCCTTAAATTTCTTCTTGTTTATTTTCTTGTATTTTTTTTATTAACTATGTGATATTTAGGTTGTGGAAGTTAATCCTTAGATTTCTTCTCATTTATTTTATTGTATTTTCTTTATTAAATATGTGATATTCAGAATATGTGATATAAATATGTAATTGAAGTTATAAAGACTTCCTCATTAAAAGTGTTAGAAACTCTCTTTTCGACCAATTTTGAACATGGAAATGAATTTTACATACATATTTCATGAGCAAGAAAATGAGTTTTTTTAACTACTTTTGATAAGTTATATGTATTATTCCTCTTTTCTTCCCTATTTTCTGCCCTATAGAGCTTTCACAAGCTTTGTAAGACTTCCCCTTTGAAATGATGGCAATTTACTTTTTCTAATTAATAGCATGGATTTGAGTATTAATTTACTCTTATTCACAAAGAGATAAATGTAGATTTCTATCTGTTTCGTTGGTTTGGTGTTTCCTAGCTTCAATTCTCATACTTCTTAGATTTTCCATTTGATAGCTTTTTGTACATATGCATCTCTTGGAAAGGTTTTGTTTGTTTTTGTCTTGGTTTGGCTACTTGAAAAACAGGAATTCCCAAATAAGTAAAACAGAGTATTTCCTAAGCAATAAACAACGTGATTTCCGGCGGATGATTGTAGTTTTTAGTTAAATCTATTTTATACATTCTTATGATTTTGCTGTAATAATTTTCCATCCCACGTCTTTTATTTTCTTTTATTCCATTCTGTAATTATTCGATGTTGTAATAATTCCTAAATCTCGTTTTTTTCTACTATTTTCTATGTATGTCTTCCAGTCCTATTTCTTTCTATCCCTTTTATTTACTCGCTTTCCATATTCTGTAAATATCATCATATTATTTTTTTTTTTATTATATCTATGCCCTGCATCCATATTTCATGCATTTAGATTTGGCACATTTGCATTTGTGGGTTTAATCAATTATTGTGTGATTATGTGCACTACCTCATTCTTTTGAGATGATTCACATGTCATGTTTTAGTAGTCGAATCTCTAGTCGCATTTTGTGTATGTATTGCATTAGAATTTTGTATATAAGATCATGCATATTTCACTAACTTTGTTTTGTAGCTATTCGCGGGACATCGCTAGACATGTAAGTTTTTATGCTTTAGCTCCCGCTTGTGTGTGTTTTTTCTTACTACATTTAGCATTCTACTATGAGGCTATGTGCTTACTTGATATAACTGCATGAATGCCGGTAGATGGAAGTTGTGTCGCTTAACTTAGAATGATGTTGATTTTTCATGTTTGTAAACTCAATTTCTTTGGGTTGTATATCTTCAAAACTCTTTCAAAACACATGGATCAAATTGTTTCAAAAATGAATGACATGGTCTATACTTGTATGCTTGACATAGTAACTTTTAGGATTTATTAAATAACCGGAACATGGACATATAAAGTAAATAAAACTCATATCATGGTTTAATAGAGGTCGATCTTTGATCGGGTGAGCGGGGGTAATCAATTAACGACCTTCCCCTCTCATATCTAAGATTTCAAGCCAAGCATTTGTGGTTATGACGAATAGTGGTCTTGGCATGAGTCATGGGTTTCCTAATTTTTTCAAAAATATTAGGTGGGGACTCTAAGATCTGGTGATGTAGTCCATTTCTAGCAAATATTTTTTAATAAAACGGAATCTAATAAAAGTTTCAAAATCTGTACTCTCATGTATGTTTCACATTCCACTTATGAGACTAAATCAAAGTAGTCGAGGGTTCGAACTGTTTAATGAGCACGGGTACCCCCCCGGGTGATGTTACAATGGAATTAAATTATTTCTGAAACATGTGTAAACTTTGCATACTATAAACTATTTGTTATGGTCTCATGTTTATAGTGCTGAACTACCATGTTTTGAAAACTGAGTTGTATTGATTATTGGGACCATCTATATCTAAAGTCTAGGGAATTTATTCCACTGTATGTGGTGACTCTGGCCAGTAGGGAACAAAATCACGTTGGGTTGTGATGACTCTAGTGCTGAACGATTGTAAGGAAAAGACCTAGGCTAGGCTAGGTGACCTTCAATCAGATCGTCTTAGAGAAAATGCCCAAGTTGCTGCCCATGGATGACTCTTGGTTCGATATTGGATCCAACATGCTTATTGCCTTGAGAACTTTGTGGCATGTTACTTGTTATTTTTGGTACCCAGATTATAATGATGATCATGTTGTTATCTGTTTTATGTAGAGAATCGCATTTGTTGTGTTCTTGAAGGACATTGATATTTTTATCAAAATTGTGGAACCTTGTTTTTGAAACAAATTGCCTTTATCAAAACTATATGTCAATCTAGTTTCTGTTATATACATCATATTTTGGAATGGAACCCTATTTTCGTAACTGTATTTTACTATACATGCTTCTACTCACTAAGCTATCAGTTAACTTAGTTGTTAAACATTTTATGGTGAGAGAAGGACTCAGAGTGGACTCATGGCTTAGCAGGGACTCTATCATATGGACCTGTAGGACATTCATTTATTTTGTTTCAGTTTGTTATGTTGGTTTTGTGCATACATTGTGGTTAGGTTTTATTTAGAATTAATTTATTTTGTCAGCAGTTTGTGTTTCATTTTGTAATGATCCCAGTTTTGCCACTTCGCTAAGTATGTCGGGGATCAAGCTGCCCGGTCAACTCGCAGGGGTCCAAGGGGCAGCACCCCTTGGCGGGTCCTAGGGCAGCGCCCTGGCGGGGTTGAGGGGCAGCGCCCCCAAAGAAAAAATGCAAAATGCATTAGAAGTTGCTCGTCCGCTCGAGTGGTCGTTTATGCGCTCGAGCAGAGAATGTTTGGTTCCAGAAGTTTGACATGTCTGCAAAAGTACTGGGAAAGTGTATTTGACACTCGAGCGGGGCTTTCCACACTCGAGCGGACCATGTTATATCAATTCGTGAATCTGATATTTCAGATAACTTTTGTATATCTCTCTAAAAAACCCTTTCCTCTCCCTTCTCTCTATATTTCCCTACGCCAAATTGGATCAAAACCTTGATTTCTCAAGATCCATTAGAGTTCTGCCATAGGTTCTTCATCAAAGTTGGTTAACTTCTCGAGGGCTTCGTTGTGTGCGGTGAAGATCAACTTTCGACACCGTTAATTTTGGGGGTTTCATCTCATTTCTTCTTCAAAACTTGAGGTAGGAATTTTCTTAGAGTTATATATGTTTTTTTGCAAGATCTATATGATTTTTGAAATCATCTTTCGATAGCTTTGAAAATTGATTGTTGATTCAAGAAGTTAAGCGACTTTGAAAGTGGATTTGTCTCTTGTTCTTTTAAAATGATCTTATCGGTTTTGATCTTCGTAGATTGAAGAAAAGATGATTTTGGAAAGTTTTCTTTCAAAAGATTTGAGTTGTATAGTTTTGGTTTGAAAACCTAGAATTTGGGGATTTTTTTTTAAGGAGACTAAAAATCCATGAATGATATTGTTATATTTATTTTGTGTGTCAAAAAATAAATGGATGTTTGGAAAATTTCTTATTTATATCTATATAAATGATGAATTTTAGGAATGTTGTTCATTTTGGAAATTATTGTTCAAAATGTAGAAATAGTCTTGAAATGACTAATTGTTGAGGATACTTGAGAAGAGGGAATTGTGTTATTCCTTGGATAATGAATCAGAATAAAAGTATTTATATTCATCTTGTGAAATTGTCATATCAATTTATTTGATTACATTAAACTTTGAAAGTTAATTTGAAAACTTGCATTGAGAAAAGAATGTTGAGAAACAAGTTTTTCATGGAATAGTTTTGGGGTAAATACGTTGATAAGTCTTGATAGGTGGTGTAGATGATATTGAATAAGTTAGCCTGAGAGTCCGGAGTGAAAGACCAAAAACCCGTGCAGATAGGTGTCAAGCCTTCCGGTTAATACGAGTAAAAATGACAATTTGGTAGTACTTGTATAGTCTACTTGCAGCCACCGACCTACGGATTACCAGAGTCGTATTTACTACTCTTGAAATATATTGTTAAGTTTTAAACAATTGAAATTGCATGATATCATTGAGCATGATGGTTTTCAAAAGATGAAATGTGATTTATCTTCGAAAAGGGCATAGTATGGCATGTGCATTTCATCTCTTAAGACTTGTATAAAATGTATATACTTTGTTAAGAATTTCCTACTGGGCTTTATGCTCACCCTACGGGATTTTTGTGCAGGAAAAGATGTAGTGATCCCACCCAACCAGGAGCGTGGAAATATGTATGTTCGGAGTACAATGCTCTCATTTTTCTTTGACTCTGTGTGTAAGCCAAGGACTGTGTTTGTGTGGGTTTGAATAACCGTTTTGTGTAACTAGGCTCAAGCCTTGGAAACTTGTAAACCCCTTGGGGCTATTTATTTGTTTACTTACTTGTTGTTGGATTAATGTATTGTTGCATGAAGAACTATTGTATCATATAATGTAGGTTTGGAGATTTATATTCGGTTTTCCTTGAAAGAGCCATGATTGTTGTATTATCATTTGGGCTAGAAATTTGGGGTGTTACAACTTGGTATCAGAGTTACCAGGTTTGAATACTTGGAGCTCGTGGGAAGTGGTTGTTTAACCACAATGGGTTCATTTAGCATGCTTAGGAAGTGTTATGCATTTTGTGACTGTGTGATAACATGCTTATGTGACTAAATGGGTATGGGATTGGACTTTTGGGATGTTGTTTGCGCCTGTTAAATTCGTTGAGGTCTTATTAGAAGGGTATTAATACTTATTCTACTAAGAATTTTTGGTTTTTCGTGGGACGAATCTCATCATAAGAGTATAATCCGTATGTGTTTACATGACTAAGTGCTTATGTGGGGTGAAATTTAATTGTTATATGGTAGAGGAATTTATAGCATTACTGTGATCAAACGTGTAAGGCAAGTTACGGGCACGTGTGGGTTCGTGTGCTAAATTAATTCTATTGTAATTTATAGAATGTCAGGAAGAGGTCAAACCCATGGTGATAGAGGCAGGAGGCATGGTAGGGCTTGCCGAGGTGTGCATGAGGTACCGGTCCATGAGGTTTTG
This sequence comes from Camellia granthamiana, assembly GCA_036172215.1. Taxonomy (NCBI): domain Eukaryota; kingdom Viridiplantae; phylum Streptophyta; class Magnoliopsida; order Ericales; family Theaceae; genus Camellia; species Camellia granthamiana. The sequence continues at coordinate 74,915,557 of CM069913.1, read as the reverse complement.
GTGCAAGAGGAAGAGTCCGACCAAGCTAATGTGACCGAACAAGTGGGGTAGGTGGGAATCCCGAGACAAGCGGGTCAAACCATAATGGGGGCCTTAGCTTGAGAAATGGCAGGGGTTTTAAGAGAGTCTATGAACTTGTTGAGGGTAGAGAATCAAACTCGAGAGAACACCGCGGAGTCAAGGGCGAGTTTCCTTACTAAAGAGTTCTTGCGGGCCAAACCGGATGAGTTTCATGGTGGTCCCGAGCCCAAGAAAGTGGATGAGTGGCTCGAACAAACTGTGAAGACATTTGAGATGCTTCACATCGAAGATAGTGAACTAAGAGTGACTCTAGCAAGTTACTACCTTAAGGGAGACGCGGGTCAATAGTGAAAATAAGCCAAGGGTAGAGTGGAGCCGACATGGGAAGCCTTTGCGGTTGCTTTCCAAGATAAGTACATACCTCCCACTGCTAAGGAGAGATTAAAGCAAAAGTTTAAAGACCTCAAATAACTCGACATGCCCCTAGCCGAGTTTGAGGCGGTCTTCTCTAGTTTGTCCAGATTTGCACCAGAGTTGGTGGCAACGGAAGAGCGCCGTTGCATTGAATTTGAAAAGAAATTGAAAACAAAAATTATGTTCAAGCTTGTCCGAAATATGATTCGGGAATATGACCATCTTGTGGAGACGGCGACACACGTAGAAATTTCCATACAAGCCGATGAGGAGAGGCTTAGGAGTTCGAGGTCTAGAGGCCAAGAGTCTCAAGGAGACTATAGGTAGAACAAGAAGAGCAGGAACACCTATCTATCCCAGTCCCAACCACAACAGTCTAGATCCACTTTTCCTTTGCCTAGTGCGGGTTCGGGAAAAAGTGCATCGAGTAGCTTCTCGTGTTTCAAGTGTGGCCAACCGGGTCACAAAGCCTTCTCATGCCCACAGAAAGGAGGATGACAGCTAATAGTACCACCACCTAACCGATCTCAAAGTCAGTCTCAGTCTCAGAATAAAGGACAAGTGCTTAATTGTTATCAGTGTGGTCAGCTAGGGCATACAAAGAGAACTTACCCACAGTTGGGAGGTGCATCTGGCGCATCAGGGTCGAGGCAAACTCAAAGCCACCAGCAGGCTCAATCAATCCAAGCTTCGCGAGTTAATTAGGGAGCTGTTTCGGCTCAGTCGGTACAACAGACCTATGCTCCAAGAGGGGAGCAAGTCAATCAGGGGCCATAGGGGCGCATGTATGCTCTTACCGTGCCAGAGCAGTTGCTAGAATCCTCAGTTGTGAGAGATATTTTTGTTGTGTGTAATTATTTGACTAATGTATTGATAGACACGGGTGCGTCTCATTCATTTATATCTACGGCATTTGCTTCTGCATTGGGATTAGAGGTAGCACGGTTAGTGCCTCCACTCAAAGTAGAGTCACCTGTTAGGGGTACAGTTGATTTAGACCGGGGTTGTCGTGATTGTGAAATAGAAGTTGCCGGGCGTCGACTTCCGTTTGCTTTTGTGTTGCTAGATATGTCGAGTTTTGATGTCATTTCGGGCATGGACTGGTTGTGTTCTTATCAAGCTGTGATTGATTGTTACCATCAAAGAGTTACAGTGTGCACTTCGGGTGGTGATCGTTTCTATTTTCTGGGGAACCGAATTGATAGTGCCTTGTTGCCAGTTGTTGACCCTTGTAGTAGGAGCAAGCTTAGTGGCCTTCTTGCAACTCTCTTAGATAGTGAGAGTGATGGGCCTCGTGTTGAGTTACCAAGGGTAGTTTGTGAATACCCGGATGTCTTTCCAGAATATCTTACTAGTTTACCACCTCATCGGGACATCGAGTTCTCTATTGAATTAGTGTCTCGTACGGCACTGATTTCCATGTCACCGTATAAATTTGCACCCACCGAATTGCATGAGTTGAAGATTTAACTCCAAGAACTTTTAGACAAGGGCTTCATTCGCCCTAGTACATCGCCTTGGGGAGCACCGACTCTCTTTGTGAAGAAGAAGGATGGGTCATTGCAGTTGTGTATTGATTATGCAAGTTGAATAGAGTTACAGTTAAGAACAAGTATCCTCTACCCAGAATAGATGATTTGTTTGACCAACTTAGAGGGTGTCATTGCTTCTCAAAAATAGATTTGAGGTCGGGGTACCATCAGTTGAGAGTCCGGGAGGAGGACATTCAGAAGACAGCCTTTCGTACTCGTTATAGCCACTATGAATTCCTTGTAATGCCTTTTGGGTTGACCAATGCACCGCTTCCTTTATGGATTTGATGAATAGAATTTTTTGGGAATACTTGGACCGTTTTGTGGTCATCTTTGTGGACGGCATCTTGATTTATTCAACCTCTGAAGAGGAACACGAGACTTACTTGCAGGTAGTGCTGGGTTTACTTAGTGAGCACCAATTGTATGCCAAATTTGAAAAATGCGAGTTTTGGTTAACAGAGGTGAAGTTTTTGGGGCATGAAGTGTCTAGAGAGGGAGTGACTGTGGACTCCTCAAAGATAGATGCCCATACAGGATTGGGAACAACCCAAGAATGTTTTCGAAATCTGGAGTTCCTTGGGATTAGCGGGGTATTATCAACGTTTTGTAAGGGACTTCTCTAGACTAGCTGCCCCTTTGACTAGGTTGACTAGAAAGGGTATCAAATTTGTGTGGAGTGAGGCTTGTGAAAAGTCATTCCAAGAGCTTAAGACTAGATTGCCTACCGCACCGGTTTTGATAATTCCAGAAAGGGGTTTGAATTACACTGTCTATTGTGATGCGTCCGGGAATGGACTTGGTTGTGTCTAGATGCAAAAGGGAAACGTTGTGGCCTACGGTTCACGACTGTAGACACCCCATTTTTGACCGTCCTCAAGACTTGGACGTCACTGATTGAACACTCAGTGATCGCCCTTGTTTGTGTTCGTCTTGAGTTCCCAGAAGCCTTGGCGGCGCGCCTCATTTCAGGACCTCTCGACTCGACCGTTTTGTGGTTGGTTTGGCACCAAACACTTGTGTTTTGCCTTGGAGAGGCAGGGTAGGGCTTGTAGACCATCCCCACCCATCACCGGCCATGGCTTAAGGCCACTGGCTGTGTTTTGTGGCCACCGGCCAAATGTTTGGCCGGCCGGCACTATAGATAGCCGACCGGCTATCTTTTTTTGGTCAATTGCATCTTTGGCCAGCCGACTACTGTGCATCTGCTTTTGCAGATATTTTGGTGCAGCTGGCACACACTTGGCTCCCCTCCATACACGTGTATGGAGGGATCTCTCTCTTGAGAAGCTTGTCTTGTAAGCTTACAAGACTAAAAGCTCTATAAAGAGGAGCCTTCTCTCCCTTTTTGAGGGGTTAGAAATTTTAGACAGCTTTTTTTTAGGATTTGAGTTTTAGGGTTAGGGTTTGTTCATATCCTACCTCTACATCTCTCTCTTTTGTGTGTGTTTTGTCTTACTTTTGCTCACAAACACCCACCGTCACACCATCCCTTGGAACTGAGGCCCTTGAGGGTTGTTTTGGAGGTTTTAGACTGATTTCAACCTAAAGAAGCTGCTGGAGCTCCATTGGTGAAAAAAGTCTTCAAGGGTAAGAAGCTTGTCCCTTTATTCCCTATTTTTGCACACTCTTTTTACCTACCTTGCAACTGTTTTTGAGCTTTGTGTATAACATATAAAAGTTCTATTTTTTAGTGCTCTAAATAGTTGGTTAAGGTTGCTTTAAGCTTTGGGGTTGTTTGCCCCCTCTTAAGCCTTGTAAGGCTCCATTTTGTGCCATTTTGAGTGAGCTCCAGGACCATTGAGTTTGGGCCTCCTCACCACTGAAATCTTGAGGGATTTCAGAGGTGAGGATGGTGCCTTGAGGTCCTAGGAAGGAGAGGGCCACCCCCTCTCCTTGTTGTCCTTGAAAAGGACCATTTTTGCCTCTTGAGAGAGCACCATGTTTAAGAGTATGTTGACCATGCCTTAGCTGTTTTTCATGCTTATTGTGTCATAATATAGCATTGTATTGAGTTGGTTTGGACACACCATGCTTGTTTAGCATACATGTCTTGTAATGCCATATTGTAGCCTTAACATGCATCTAGGTTTTAACCCTTGTTTGAGCATGTTTTAGGCCTAGCTTTATGAAGCTTTTATGTTTATTTTACCATGCTTAAGGTCTGTCCTTGGCTGTTTTGGTCTACCAAGGCTTGCATTGCATAGCCCCTTTGCATTTTGGCTTGTTAGACTTTGACTTTGGACCATGTTGCATGCTTGGCCTGCCTTTGTTTAATTGGTATGGCACCATTTCTAACATGATTTCAGAGCTTATATTGCATGTCATTAGTCCATGCTTAGCCTCTTTTAAGTGTGCTTGAAAGTTGCCTTTGTGTGCTTAAGTGTTGGCTCATTAACATATGCATGTGTGTGTGTGTGTTGGCCCTCATTTCTATAGCATCGGCCACTGTTTTGGGCTTAGTATAGAGCTGTCCAATTAGTGTAAGTCCCTCCTTTGCATGTTGTTGCATGCACTCCTTGTATGTTGTAGCATATCGGTGAGTTGTTGCATGGTTGAATTTGCATGATTGAATTAAGTCACATGTTGGCTTGCATGCTTGAACACCCACATTGTATCTTGCCTACTTGCAGGTTGCATTGCTTCATGCCTTTCATGCTTCTTTACTTAGGTTGTGTGCCTAACATGCTTTGCTTGCTTGCATTGTCCATGTTGCATACTAGTTCGCATGCTTAGATTGTATTGCATTGGCATGCATGCTTGGCCTCTTGAATTGCTTGTGATAGAGGTTAAGCCCCATTGTTTGATTATGTGCATTGCATTCCATATTAAAATGCACGCTTGATTCTTTGGGCCATCATGCATGGAAATGCGTGATTGGTGGTCCGAGAATCGAGGCCCATGTCCCTTTGAGTCATAAACATGATAAGGGATGTGATTGGTGCATACATTGCTTGAAATGCATTGCCATGCCAAGTCTTGCCCTCTGCTGCTGTCAAACACAGATTCTGCAGGAAGATTTGGCCGGCCGGCTATCTTCAGTGCCGACCGGCCATCATTGTTGGCCGATGGATCAAATTTGTGGCCGGTGACCATTCTATATGGCCGGTGATGTTCTCCTTCAGCCGGTGGTGTTCCTTAGCATCCAGAGAGCAAACCCTGGGACTTTGGTAGCTATCAGAGGAGCAGAGCAAGGAAAACAGAGGCATCTTGAGCATGGCAGCGGATTTCCGGGCGGAACCAAGCGCGCATGCATTGAACCCTCTCCCCGAGGCTGCTGTTTACTGTTTTCTTAGATTAATTAATTTGCTTAATTAATTTAATGGTCTGTAATATTTAGTTAGCTTGTTAGTTAGTTAAATTGTATTATTCTTTTGGTCCCTCCGAGCGAGGGCAAATTTGTAATAAGTGTGGGTGAGTTGTGCATGTCTCCCAACCCCTATTTCTTTCTCCCTTTTACTTACCTGCTTTGATGGCTAGTATCAGGACATGTTTAATTTAGCATACCTTGCGCTATGCATGCGTGCATCATTCATCAGCATTGCATGCACCGGGCTCGGCGCATCATTCTAACTGCATCTGTATTTCAATTCCAAATTGAATACGTGTTAATTGTAGCATTTCACATGTCATTATAGATTAGCCGAGCCTATTCTAGTGACATTCTGTATGTGATGCATTAGCCATTTTTAACATGAACTAGGATCATGCATGATTACTAACTAGTTTCTGTTTTGGCACGGAGTACTAGGTAAGCTTTTATGTTTTAGCATACCGCATGCGTGTGAGTGTTTCCATAATAGCATGATTACCATGAGGCTAGCTACTTATGTGATATAACTGCTTGAATGCCTGTGGATGGAGGTTGAATTACTTAAATTGGAATAAATGCATTGAAACTGTAAGTTTTAAGCCCACTTGAGGGTGGCAAAATCTGCATTTTAGCCTACTTGCGAGTAGCAAACCATTTTCAAAACAAACATGTAATGTTTTGTTCCAATCTAGGCGATTTGGTCTATACTTGTTTGCTGTGCGCATAACATAGTAATTCTAGGCTAATAACCGGAATAAGAACACATAATGTTTTCAAAACAAGATATCACGGTTAGTAGAGGCCGATCTTCGGATCGAGCGAGAGGGGGTGCTCATAGCTGACCTTCCCCAATCGTACCCAAGTTCCCGAGCCGAGGCAACTTTGGTGATGACGGACACGTGGCCTTTGGCACCGAGTCAGGGTTTCCTAAATTCCCCCATTAAAAAATATTTAGGTGGCGACTCTGTATCTGGCAAAGCAGTCCATGTTTGGCACTTCTTTCAAAAAAATCTATTTTCTCAAAACGATTTGCCAGATTTGGACTCTTTGGTTCAGATTAAGAACCGCGACAATTTGAGTCCGAACTGTAGTAGACCCACAAACGAACAGAACGGGACTCATTCCTCCCGAGGCGTTTGGGGACGTCTACAACGACAATTGAAAACTCATGAGAAAAGTTACCCCACCCATGATCTAGAATTAGCAGCAGTGATTTTTGCTTTGAAAATTTGGAGGCATTATTTGTACAGTGAGAAGTTTGAAGTCTTCTCCGATCATAAGAGTCTAAAGTATTTGTTTTCTTAAAAAGACTTGAATTTACGACAACAGATGTGGATGGAATTTATGGAGGATTATGACTTTGAGTTACACTATGATCCAGGGAAGGCCAATGTGGTGGCCGATGCTTTGAGTCGAAAATCTGTGAGTAGTTTGGCAAGTGTGGCCATTCGGGAATGGGATATGCTACATGTTATTGGCAAGTTTGATTTGCACTTGGGTGAGTGTGGAGAGAGTGTTACCTTGTTTACTTTGAATGCTCAACCTACCTTGGTTAGTAAGGTCATAAAGGCACAACGAGGAGACCGTGATGTGGAATCAATCTGTGTTAAGATTTCCAATGGAAAGGAAGAGAAAGGTTTGAACGTTCACTCGGATCTGAGTGTACGTTACCTAGACCATTTGTTTGTACCAGAATCTTGTAGAGAGGAAATACTTCGGGAGTTCCATCACTCACGCCTTGCGGTACACCCAGGAGGCACTAAAATGTATCATGATCTTAGTCGTCAGTTTTGGTGGAGGGGTATAAAACGGGATGTCGCTTTATTTGTATCGAAGTGTCTTACTTGTCAACAAGTGAAGGCCGAACACCAAAGACCAGCGGGTTTGTTACAACCCTTACCGATAGCCGAGTGGAAATGGGAGCGTGTTACCATGGATTTTGTAGTTGGGCATCCTAGAACACAATGAGGCAATGACACCGTTTGGGTGATTGTTGATAGGTTGACTAAGTCTACCTATTTCATTCCGATGTGCACCAGCGACTCAGTTGAACGCTTGGCAGAGTTGTACATTAGAAAGATAGTTTGACTTCATGGAGTCCCAATGACTATTGTGTCGGATAGGGATCCTCATTTTACTGCTCGGTTATGGAAAAGCCTTCAAGAAGCGTTGGGAACTAAGTTGACTCTTAGCACTGCTTATCATCCTCAAACCGATGGACAGTCGGAACGTACTTTGGAGGACATGCTTAGAGCTTGTGTCCTTGATTTTAAGGGGACTTGGGAAAGGCACTTACCGTTGATTGAGTTTGCTTACAACAATAGTTACCAAGCTAGTATTGAGATGGCACCATTTGAGGCCTTGTATGGCCGACCTTGTAGATCACCAGTTTGTTGGGCCGAAGTGGGTGATGCACCATTACTGGGTCCGAAAATTGTTAGCGAGACAACCAAGAAAGTTGTTCTCATTCGGAAGAGGTTAGCGACGGCCCAAAGCCGACAAAGAGTTATGCCGATAAGAGAAGACGACCTTTATCTTTTGAAGTTGGTGACCATGTGTTTCTAAAAATCTCACCAAGGCGGGGTCTGATGAGATTTGGCAAGAGTGGTAAATTATCTCCAAGGTTCATTGGGCCTTTTGAGATCTTAGAGCAAATTGGGAAAGTGGCATACCGGTTAGCTTTACCGCCACAACTTTCGAGAGTTCACAACGTATTTCATGTAGCTATGCTTAGGAAGTATGAACCCAACCCTTCTCATGTGCTTGATTAGGCTGACTTGGAGGTGGATGAGGATGCCTCCTACGAAGAACGACCGGTTCAAATATTAGATACCTGGGAGCAAGTGCTACGGGACAAAACTATACCGTTGGTAAAGGTGTTGTGGAGACACCATGGGGTTGAAGAAGTGACGTAGGAATGGGAGGCGTAAGTCCGCTCCAAATATCTAGATTTGTTTGAAAATGCTTAAGTTGCTTTTCTTTGTAATATTCCCTAGTGTTGAGGGAAACGTATTTAAAGTTGTTAACCACATGTTGATATGTGCGTTGTTGTTTTAAGCATAAGGTTGTTGAGAGTTGCCATTAATTTTTGGGAAATTTCATGTTTATGCGTATTTGGGAGGTTGTTGTTAATTAGATAACCATGGTGGAAATGGTGGAATTTGGTTAAGAGTTAGTATTGTGATTTGAAAATGAAATAGCGTGGTTTTGATCGCTAGAAACCCTTTTGTTTGGGTAGTTTGATTTGAAATTTCGGAGACGAAATTCTTTAAGGGGGGAAGGTTGTAGCGATCCCAGTTTTGCCACTTCGCTGAGTAGGTCGGGAATCGAGCTGCCCGGTCAGCTCGCGGGGGTCCAAGGGGCAACGTCCCTTGGCGGGTCCTAAGGCAGTGCCCTGGCGGGGTTGAGGGGCAGCGCCCTTGAAGCAAAAATGCAAAATGCATTAGAAGTTGCTTGTCCGCTCGAGCGGCCGTTTATGCGCTCGAGCGGAGAATGTTTGGTTCCAAAAGTTTGACCTGTCTGCAAAAGTACTGGGAAGTGTATTTGACGCTCGAGCGGGGCTTTCCACGCTCGAGAAGACCATGTTATATCAGTTCGTGAATCTGATATTTCATATCACTTTTGTATATCTCTTTCTCTCTAAAAAACCCTTTCCTCTCCCTTCTCTCTACATTTCCCTACGCCAAATTCGATCAAAACCTTGATTTCTCAAGATCCGTTAGAGTTCTGCCATAGGTTCTTCATCAAAGTTGGTTAACTTCTTGAGGGCTTCGTCGTGTGCGGTGAACATCAAAGTTGGTTAACTTCTTGAGGGCTTCGTCGTGTGCGGTGAAGATCGAGTTTCGACACCGTTAATTTTGGAGGTTTCATCTCATTTCTTCTTCAAAACTTGCGGTAGGGATTTTCTTAGAGTTGTATATATATTTTTGCAAGATTTATATGATTTTTGAAATCATCTTTCAATAGCTTTGAAAATTGATTGTTGATTCAAGAAGTTGAGCGACTTTGAAAGTGGGTTTGTCTCTTGCTCTTTTAAAATGATCTTATGGGTTTTGATCTTCGTTGATTGAAGAAAAGATGATTTTGAAAAGCTTTCTTTCAAAATATTTGAGTTGTATAGTTTTGGTGAGAAAACCTAAAATTTGGAGATTTTTTTTAAAGGAGACTGAAAATCCATGAATGATATTGTTATATTTATTTTGTGTGTCAAAATAAATGGATGTTTGGAAAATTTCTTATTTATATTTATATAAATGATGAATTTCAGGGAATATGAGAATTGTTGTTCATTTTAGAAATTATTGTTCAAAACGTTGAAATAGTCTTGAAATGACTAATTGTTGAGGATACTTGAGAAGAGGGAATTGTGTTATTCCTTGGATGATGAATCGGAATAAAAGTATTTATATTCATCTTGTGAAATTGGCATATCAATTTATTTGATTACATTAAACTTTGAAAGTTGATTTGAAAACTTGTATTGAGAAAAGACTGTTGAGAAACTAGTTTTCATGCAATGGTTTTGGGGTAAATACGTTGGTAAGTCTTGATAGGTAGTGTAGATGATATTGAATAAGTTGGCTTGAGAGTTCGGAGTGAATGACTGAAAACCCGCGCGGATAAGTGTTGAGCCTTCCGGTTAATACCGGTAAAAATGACAATTTGGTAGTACTTGTATAGACTACTTGCAGACACCAACCTATGGATTACCAGAGTCGTATTTACTACCCTTGAAATAAATTGTTAAGTTTTGAACAATTGAAATTGCATGATATCATTAAGCATGATAGTTTTCAAAAGATGAAATTGCGATTTATCTTCAAAAAGGACATAGCATGGCATGTGCATTTCATCTCTTGAAACTTGTATAAAATCTATATACTTTGTTAAGAATTTCTTACTGGGCTTTATGCTCACCCTATGGGATTTTTGTACAGGAAAAGATGTGGTGATCCCACCCAACTAGGGGTGTGGAAGTATGTGTGTTGGGAGTACAATGCTCTCATTTTATTGTGACTCTGTGTGTAAGCCAAAGGCTGTGTTTGTATGGGTTTGAATAACCGTTTTGTGTAACCAGGCTCAAACCTTGAAAACTTGTAAACCCTTGGGGGTATTTATTTGTTTACTTACTTGTTGTTGGATTAATGTATTGTTGCATGAAGAACTATTGTATCATGTAACATAAGTTTGGAGATTTATATTCGGTTTTCTTTGAAAGAGTTATGATTGTTGTATTATCATTTGGGCTTGAAATTTGAGGCGTTACACATTTAGTATATATTTTCGAAAGTTGGTTATGGCTGGTTTTACTTTATATGTATACTTGTGACATGTCACTGGATTGAGTTTTGACTTATTTATTACTCGACTATTGCTACATTTATTCGATGTGATTATGGATTCGTGTTTAAACTTACGTGTGCCTTGGGCTAAGGCCCTGTGGGCCATGGCCGGTTATGCCAGGGTTTTGGGTGTGACACATATCCCAATTATTTTAATATATTAAGTGCTGTCAATTGTAAGATTAGTCCATCACATGTTGAATTATTAGAACGACCGCTTACTATGGAGGAAATACAAAATGATGTTTTTCAAATGGGCAAATTTTAGGCACCCGGGCCGGATGGGTTTATTGCGGGTTTTTATCAAAAATATTGGGTAGAGGTGGGCGAGTCGATTAGTGAGTTAGCTTCCTTAATTCGGGTTTTTGCTTAAGCACATTAATAAAACTTTCATATGCTTAATTCCTAAGAAGAAAAGTCCTTTGACGGTGAATGACTATCGGCCTATTAGTCTTTGCAATGTTCTGTACAAAATAGGAGCTAATGTTTTGGCTAATAGGTTAAGAGACATCTTACCCGACTTGATTTCTTTTAATCAAAGTGCGTTTTTAAAAGGGTGATTAATTTCAAATAATATTTTGTTGGCACATGAGCTAGTTGAATATATTAAGAAGAAGAGAGTTGGGCAGAATTCAGTTTTTGGGTTCAAATTGGATATGAATAAAGCATATGATAAGGTTAATTGGGAATTTCTGGTAGCTGTGTTGGAAAAAATGGGTTTCCCCATGAAGTGGGTTTGGATGATTTCACAATGTATTTCGATGGTCAGTTTTTCGGTTTGTTTACTGGAACTCAATCAGAATTTTTTGAACCACATGCTGGCCTTAGGCAGGGTGATCCTCTATCGCCTAGTCTTTTTTTGGTGGTCATGCAAGCTTTATCAGATAGCTTTGAACATTTGTCAAATCAAGGTATTTGTAGGGGTATTGCTTTATTTTTCAGAAGTACGAAATGTAGGAAGTGTGGTGTCTACATTGGTTTTTATGTGCATTTTGTGATTAGTCGGGTTTGCGAATTAATTTTCAAAATCTAAATTTTATCCTAGTCCGAATTTGTCCTCGAATGATAAACAATGCATCGAGTCGATGTTGGGCGTGAAAGTGGTGGATAAGCCAGGGGTGTATCTTGGTGCCAATCTAGATTTTATGGGTAGATCAAAAGGAGACACATTCAGAGTTATAATTGACAAAATTCAGAACAAGTTACAAGGATGGAAATTGTGAATTCTTGAATTTTGCTGGGAGGGGGGTGATGGTAAGACATGTGCTGCATTCTATTCTGGTCTATTTAATGTGTGTGTTTCAAATGCCTTCCTCCTTTTTAGACATATTTGGTTTGAAAATGTTTATGGAAGTCTAACCGTGACAAGGGTGTATGTTGGAAGAAGTGGTCCACTGTTTGCCAAAGGATTGGGGTGGTTTGGGGTTTAGGGATCTTTGGTGTTTTAATCAAGCTTTATTAGCAAAGCCGGTGTGGAGATTAATTTCTAATCCAGATCTGTTGGTGTCTAATGTTTTGTTAGGAAACTATTGTCATGGTCAATCTCTTTTGCATGTTTCAAAAGTCACTAGTTCTTCATGGGGTTGGCATAGCATTTTGTGGGGTAGGGATCTCTTAAACGTGGGGGTCCAATGGGTTGTAGATAATGCTAAACATATTTTGCTTTTTGAGGATCAATGGATGCCTAACCCAACGAGAGGGAGGGATGTAAATCGGATGTTGCCTTCTATGAAGGTGAAACACTTTCTAGATAATGAACATAGATGTTGGAGAGAAAATCTTGTTAGACTATTTTTTTCCTGAAATTTGTTGCTGGCATATTCTAGCCATTCATATTCTGAATTTTCCTTGCAAGAACAAATTGGTTTGGCACCCCGTCAAGAGTGGGAAATATTCGGTAAAATCATGCTACAAACAAGCCTTGCTTCGTTATTAACCGTTTTTTGGTCACCCAGATCCTGATCAAATATTTTGGACAAAGCTGTGGCACCTAAGGCTACCTCCAAAATGGGCTTTATTTATATGGAAGTGTGTTCATATAATTCTTCCGGTAAAATGAGAGTTAAAAAGGCGGGGAATGATAGATGAAACGGTGTGTGCTCGGTGCAATAAAAATGATAAAACTTTAGATCATGTGTTTTTCGACTGTTCATTTTCGTAACAGGTATTGCGGGAATCAGCGTTGGGACTTGACTTTAGCATTGGGTCACCAGTATCCTTTTGTCAGTGGTTCAAGGCTTGGATTGAGCAAGTGAAGGATGACCTAGTCATCATTCAATCCGTGGATATTCTTTGGGCTATATGGTTATAACGTAATAGTTTTACATTCAATCATAGCCCTAAGAGCATCGAAGACATAATTGAGAGAGTGAAAAACCTCTCAGCTTTGGCTATACCTATTGCATATCATGGGTCCTCTGTTCTTATTGATAATGATGTAGGTAATGGGAATAATCTAACTAATCTGTGTATTATGCAACATGCACAGGCAAGGGAGCATTCTGCTAGTTTATCTAATTGGATGTTCATCATTGATGGAGCATGGAAAGCGTCTCACACCAGTGTAGCTACTGCTTGAGTATGCATGGATAATAAGGGTCAAAATCTACATCAAAATGCTCTAGTTGTAAACCCACTTCCTAGTCCATGGCGGCTGAAGCAAAGGCATGTTTGGAAGCTTTAAGAAGGGCGAGGGATCAAAGGACAAAATGTCTAATTATTCCAACAGACTGCAAAGTATTGGTCAATATACTCCAAAGCAAAGGAGAAATAATAGATGAGCAAATTATGTCTATAGTTAGTGATATTATTAGCTACAGTAAGGATTTTGAATATGTTTGTATTAGCAAGGTAGGAAGAAATATAATCCTACTAGCACATAAGCTAGCAATTGATGTTATTAAGTTATTTATCTAAATATATTTTGGTGGTTAGTCCTCAAAACAAAACCAAAAAAAAAAAAATGGAAATTATTTTGTATAAAAATAAGATTGAAAATATATATACTATCATAGTTATTTAAAAATTGGGATTAAGACAAAAAGATATGATCACGCTTGTTTGGAAGGTAATATTAAAAATAAATACTATCCCACTTAATTAAATTGACTGAGGTCAAAATATTATATTAATTTTTTTAATCACACTATTAACATAAATGAGATATTTTCAATTTTTTTTATGTGAATTTTAAACATTATTATAATAGTGACATGAAAAGGGATTAAATAGTTAAATGGGATCATTTGTGCTACATTGAGGCATCCAACCCAATCGCCAGTTCGGTGGCAATTTTGCTATAATGTTCAATCCTCGTTGGATGCAATTCTATATAATTTTTTAATCAAAGGTGCATGACCCAGTTGTGTCAAATTTCGAGAAGTATTGGATTACGCCCTACCTTTCGACAGCATTAATTCCAAGCGTCCGGATCATCTAGAGTGATCCTGTGAAGTGATCTCTAGAGTGATCTCTTATGGCATGACACATGTCCCATTAATGGAATTACGTTGTTTTGGTCAGCTAGACCCAAAAAAAAACAAAAAAAAAAAATTGCAGAGTTTGCAGATCGAGAGAGAGAGAGAGATAGAGAGAGAGGAGGAGGAAAGAGAGCTAAGGAAAATTTTTCTCTGCAAAAAATTTGCAGAGTTTGATCCACGCCACCTGAGTCTATTCGTCAAGAAGCTTCAAGGACATATAGAGATTTTACGAAGATGATCAAACCCATTAACCGAACACAGTAAAAAAAAAAAAAAAAAAAAAAAAACGAAGATCGATTTCGAAGATTGAAATTAAAATAAAAATTCAAACTCATTATTCACCCAAAAAATAAAAAAATAAAAAACAAATTGAAAAATGAAATAGGATGGACTTGCAGAAAAACCCACATGAACCCAACACAGCAAAAAAACAAAGATCGATTTCAAAGATTAAAATTGAAATAAAAATTCGAACTCATGAAGACCCAAATGAATTCTCTCTGTTAAAGCTATCACACTTCATTGTCTGAAGAAGACCCAAATGACCAACAACAGGGTTTGAAGCCCAAATTGAGATCTGGGTCTGGTTCTTCTGTTTCGAAATTGTTTTTTTATTTGCTGGAAACTCGTTCACCATGTTTGCTGAGATCCTCCATTAAATCTTGTAAACTGACCATAACCCTAGAACAAAACACGGTTCTTGAGAGGAGGAGATTCTCTCTCTAACCCATTCCTTCCTCCCTCTCGATCTGCAAACTCTGCAAAAAATATATATATATATATTCCTTCACAAAAACGACATCATTTTGGCGAGGGATCATCTCAGCCATTGATTCCATTAATAGGACACGTGTCGTGTCATAAAAAATCACTCTAGAGGATCACTTCACAGGATTACTCTAGAGGATCCGGACGCTGATTCCAGTTGCCTAAAGCCGCCGTACCGCTCTTGGATGCCCAAGTTTTGATAAATACAAGATTGCAGCAATAGTTTCTTTTATTAAGGCCTCGTTTAAGATATTCAAAAAACATTAAAATGTTATCATTATTTATTAAAAAAATATAAAAAAAATTTAATTTTACGCAAAATTATTACAAACAACTCTGACATCCCACAGGCACAGAGCTGAGTTTTTTGGAAAAATTGCATAGGCAGGATGCACAAACAACATAGTGTTGTTCGGCCCGTAGGGGCCTATAACGGGTCCCGTTTTGATAATCTGAATCGTTCAATGTATAAAACTCGTCGAGTATTATATATCTATAAAAAATCACGTTGATTAGATATCACTAACTATATGATCAAATTAGTTTTGTATAAAAAAAAATGAATGGTGTTGTAGTTAACAACTGAAAAAAAAAACTAATCTGATTAGATAGCTATCGATACCCGATCAACGTGATTTTTTTACAAGCATATAATACTCGACGAATTTTACATATTAAACGGTTCAGATTATCAAAACGGGACCCGTGAGGGCCTCCACGAGCCGAACAGTACCGTCCAATGCAATGCCCAAAAAGTAGAAAACCATGTCTTATCATCAATTCGCTCTGCCCAGACGGACGGTCGTACTGCCTACTGTCCTTATCTTCTCCTACATCCTAATTTATACAATTTTTTAATACATATTTTTTCATAAAAAGTCAAAAAGTTAACTCAAACAATTATATTTTTTTCCTCAACTTTTCAGTCCAAAAAATCAAAAAAATACACTTATTTAGGACACCCCAAACAACCCCTAAATGTTATAACTCTTAGAATTTTAGCTTTTTTAAGAATTCTAAACCTTTTTTGGTTTGTCTTTTATTTTTCAGTATAAATGGAGAGATAAAAACATATGCATCAGTGAGGTTAGCTAATAGGGTTTTATTTTATTTTTAGATCATTTTCTCTTCATATTGTACGGGAAAGAAATAAACCTTCTCGTATAATCCTGTTGATTAAGATTGCGCTCCTCCGTACGACGTCGCTTTGCTCCCTGAAAATACAAACGTGAGCTAGCCGGCGGGTGTGTGCCGGATACCTCTCCGATGCCTAAGTCAGCAAGATAGACAAATAGACAAAAAGCTCTATGTATTCGGGAATCAAAGTTGTGTTACCTCTCCATAGGTGATGTTTGTGAGCTTTTGTAGGTTCCGTGTGGCACAATCCTAGTAGGACTTTTACTCCTCCATATAGAGTCCTCCTAGGATTCATACTCTTGAAAGATAATGCTTATCCTTCAGCACCCCCCTCACTGCATAAACCAAGTGAGATGGTTTTACTATGGTCAGACTTCAATATGACCGAGGTAAGCATGGCTATGCTAAGCCGCAGACTAGACCGAGATAACTTTAGCTCGGCTCTTCCTATTCGCTGCTCTTACTTCGGCTCTCCCAATGCTAACCATGGTATGTCTTGACCGGGATAACCAATACTCCGGTCCCGAACGGGATAACTTTGTGCGTGACGACCGAACTCACCTGTAAGCTCTTTAGGACCGGAGTAACTTTACGCCTCTTGCGGACCGGAGTAACTTTATGACCTTTTTACTCAACCCTTCGTATTGTTGGCCCATAACGGCCCATTACCCAGCTCGGCCCAATTTTCATATAAATTACCCTCTCAATTGCCCCTTAATTCCATCTGCGCAGCATGATAGGGATTATTTTGCCTACCAGCCGAGCTAAGCTTTTAAGCTTTTCCAGCCGAGCTAAAAACTCTTTTAGCCTTTCCAGCCGAGCTAAAAACTCTTTTAGCCTTTCCAGCCGAGCCAAATTCACACCGGGCTGTACCTGTTCGGTCAAAACGTCTCTTCAATCACAGCAACTGAATCGCTTCTCATTCCAATGACACGTGGCATACTTTTATTGGCTGAAGGCAGCTGTCACGCCGTCTTCGTATCTCGCGTTTTTTGAACAGTTCCCGCCTTTGTCCTTCCCTTTACACAAAAACAAACCCTAATGCTCTGAATCATTCACTTTACTATTCACCTTTTTTTCTCTTCGAGCTTCCATTTCTCTTCAACTCTGTGCTTGCTGTGTTCTTTGTTGCTACGACTTCCATTTCCTTCCTTTTAACCTGGTAAGCTTCAGAAATCTGTTCTATTTATTTTGTTTTCGTACTTGTTTAATCCATAGCATTGTTTTATGTGTTTTTTCAAAACACATTTTACTTCCACTTTTCGCCTTGCCTTGCGTCTTCTGAAAACACCATGTTAGAACCATTTGTATTTATGAAATAACCTGTAGAATGCTGAATTTGATCCAAATCATGATATAATCGGAGTAAAAAGTTGTTTGTAGTTCATGTCAATCTAGGCAGACCATTCAACCGAACTAACACTTCATGCTATATACCAGTAGTATTAACAAGTAAAACCATCTTTTGATCTACCTTAGCCGAGCTAACAAACCGTACTAAGGCTGCGTAATAATGTGCTTGATAGTCTTAATCAAGGCCGAGCTATAACTTAGGGCTAAACCAGCCCTCGTAGTTCAAACCGAGCTAAGAGCGCTGCCCTTAGAGGCTCAACTGGGCTAACAAAAACCTTGCACAAACCGAGATAACAATCCCTTGAGAAAACCGGGATAACAAAACCCTTTGCACAAACCGAGATAACAATCCCTTGAGAAAACCGGGATAACAAAACCCTTTGCACAAACCGAGCTATCGAACCCCTTGTTCAAACCGAGCTAGGACTACATTTATCTTGCCTTTATTTCTTTTAGCACAGTCCCACGATCTGTGCTTAACACTTCTGTTTTTTCACTTTGCAGACTTTAGGTTGCCCAGGCACTCCCTTGAGCGCTCAACCGAGCTACACAGCACCTTTCCGTGACTGAGCTAACTCCAGTTTAATTTATTCATAACTTAAAACACAAATGGGAAAATATAGGTTTTTAGTTAGTTCACCTGGTGCAATGGCTGAATTCCGAAAGGATTATAACATCTCTGACGATGTTCACCTCACCTTAGCCGATCTAGATATCACACCATGGGGAAACCCTGGCTTTGTTCCCTTTACCCTTTTGTTCATAGTAGAAGCCGGACTAAGATTCCCTGTACAACCTTTACTTTGTGAATTCCTTAGGCAAACTAGGATATGTCCTACCCAGCTTTCCACAAATTCATACCGCATAATAAATGGCATAGCCGAGCTGAACCGCCGAGCTGGTATTAACCTCGGCTTAGCAGAGCTCTTCCATCAATACTCCATAGGATCAAAAGAAGATGGCTGGGTCTATTATCTAAGAATACGCCGCCGCCGAGAGAAAATAATAAAGGACACACCGGATAAAGACTTGAACGACGATGATTTTTTCTGGGTATCTGGGAATTTTGAAGATTGCTAAGCCCAGATCCGTGGTCGTAGAATAAACTGGGATAAAGGAACCCCTGGTATAATTACTTCGGCTTCTTTGCATGCTTCTCTTTATTTCGGTCTCCAATTCCTGAACCGATCTAACTTTCGTCTTCTCTATGCAGATTCAGCCCACCTCAAGTCGCTTTACAGTTACCCCAATTTGGGCACACTTCGCGTCGCACTGCGATATCCCGAAAGGAGTTGGGCCAAGCTACTGAACTTTGAACCGACATACTGATATAGCAGTCGACGGAAAGCGAAGGTAACTGATTTTTTGTTGGAAGCTTCACCTGAACCGGACCCAACCCTGCCCCAGATCAATCTAGTCCCTCTAACTACTGAAGAAGAGATGGCAAAGAGGAACAGAGTAAGGGCCCTTCTAACCGAAACAAGCCGAACCGAGGTGCCACCACCAAACCAGACTCAAGAAACCGTGGTAGCCCTTCCATCTCAACAACCATCCTCATCTCGCCCAAGCAAGCGTGCCCGGACTACCCCAACCGAGCAGCGCCTTGTTGATGAAGACGAAACCATTCTTCCACCAAGCTCTCCACCGAGCCCGCAACCGGAGCGCTCTAACCGAGCCAGCTCCTCCAAGTGGGCACCCAAAATTACTTTTCAAAACCGAGAAATTCAGGACACTGACTCAGTGGTCGCTGAAAAAGATCACTTAATGGCATTTAACCTTGCCAAGAGTGTCTGCCTTCCAGCAGACATGGAGCACCACAAACATCTGACTGAACTAAGGGCCATCCGTTCGGCCACGAAATCCATGTTGCTTGTAAGTAGCTTCTTCAGTTAACCTTTCTAATTTGCGCAACTTTTACCTCGGTTTGATTACAAGTCTTCCCCTTCTTTTGCAGGCCATGCAGAAGAGCCACATCGCTCATAAGCGTGTGCTTGAACTGCGCAAGACTACAAGGCAAGCCCTAGCCGAAGTGACTGAAAAAACTGCCGAGCTGGAACAAGCCAGGCAGCAAATAGCCGAGCTAAAATTCGAGAACGGTCGTCTGACCGGACTTGTTAGCTCGGCTGAAGCAGAAAAACAAAAAGCTGCAGCCGTGATAAAAGACAAATATTTGCGCGAACTAGCTAAACTTGAGGGAAAGAAAAACGCCGAGATAGAGCAGAGTGCTGATGACGCCGAGCTCCGGGGTTACAAGAAGGGGGAGGCGACTTACATTAAACAATGTGAAGATGCCAAGGATCTCTTCTTCAAATGTGGGTGGAGGGTGGCTGTAGAGCAGGTCGGTCACGGTCCAGGGACCGAGGTCTTCAACGCTCCTGCATACTTCATACCAAGCTCTATGGCGGAATATGCTGCTGCCCTTCAACAATAATTTCTTGAGGATTCAGATGATGAAGAAGAAACCGTGCCCAATGATACCCCGGCTGTCAATGACCCTGTGAATCAGTCAGTTTGGTCGGAGCCAATGGTGGAAGACCTGACCAACGAGCTGACGACTGAAACCGTGTTCCCACCCGAGACCGATCTCCCAACCGAGACCGGGCTCCGGGTTGATATTGACGCTGACCTTGATGATCTATTTAACTGACTTTGTATTTTTCTCCTTTTTGCTTTTTTCTTTTCTTTGCTTTTGGAAACAAATTGTAACCAGGTTGAGGCCCTATCCTTTGTACTTGTTTTGAATTTTCAATGAAATCTGATTTTTTGTTCAACTCTTATTTCGGTTGATCTCCATGCTTGTACTTTACTTTCTAATCGAAGTCTTGGATGAGGTACAGCATTCACTTGCCGAGATACTTATTTTGGTCTTGATCTTGCAATCTAATTATATCTGCCAACCACTCTTTAGCCGAGATACCTACCTCGTTGAAGAGTACTAAGAGTTGGCTCAGTCCAGCCAACCACTCTTTAGCCGATATCCTTACTTCGGCTGAAGAGTACTAAGAGTTGGTTTAATCCTGCCAACCACTCTTTAGCCGATATCCTTACTTCGACTGAAGAGTCCTAAGAGTTGGTTTAATCCAGCCAACCTCTAAATTGGTTATTCTTGCCAATTTAGAAAAATGTTTGGTTATTCCGAACAAACGTCCTGCAGCCTGGATCCTTATCCTGAGCTTAGGAGGTGTGTTGGTTTAATCCAGCCAACCTCTAAGTTGGTTTTTTCCAGCCAAGCTAGAGTAAAATGTTTGGGTATTCTGACCAAACGTCTTGCAGCCTGGATCCTTATCCTGGGCTTAGGAGGTGTGTTGGTTTAATCCAGCCAACCTCTAAGTTGGTTTTTTCCAGCCAACCTAGAGTAAAGTGTTTGGGTATTCCGACCAAACGTCCTGCAGCCTAGATCCTTATCCTGGGCTTAGGAGGGGTGTTGGTTTAATCCAACCAACCTCTAAGTTTACAATGTTCCTAACTCACTAAAACTATCTTTTACAGAAAATAACTTATACTAAAAAAGAATCTACTTGTTTTATTGAGAAAGGAAAAGGAAAATTATAGATTCTTGAAAGAAGTTAAAAATAAAATAATTTGAGATTGGCAGTGTTCCATGGCCTGGGAATGGCTTTGCCGTCCTCATCTTCCAAGTGGTATGCCCCTTTTCCTGCTAATCCAACCACTTTGTAAGGTTCTTCCCAATTGGGCCCTAACTTGCCATCTCCTGGTACCATGGTGTTTCCCATCACTTTGCGCAGCACCCAATAGCCGATCTTAAATTGCTTTGGATGCACTGTTTTGTTGTATTTCCTGAATAACTCTTGTTGGTATGAGGCAATGTGAACCAGTGCTCTTTCTCTTCTTTCTTCCGCAAGGTCGAGCTCCAATGCTACGGCCTCACCATTTAAGTCTGGATCAAAATTTTCGCTTCGAATAGTGGGGAGGCCGACTTCTAGTGGGATTACTGCTTCCATACCATAGGCTAAAGAGAATGGAGTTTCTCCTGTTGACCGTCGAGGCGTGGTACGATAAGCCCATAAAACATGAGGGAGCTCTTCTGCCCACTTCCCTTTTGCTTTCTCTAGCCTTTTTTTCAATCCAT
Organism: Camellia granthamiana; assembly: GCA_036172215.1. Lineage (NCBI taxonomy): Eukaryota > Viridiplantae > Streptophyta > Magnoliopsida > Ericales > Theaceae > Camellia > Camellia granthamiana. The sequence continues at coordinate 74,894,108 of CM069913.1, read as the reverse complement.
CCAAGACGACCTTATTTGATACTTCTACCTGACCATTTGCTTGGGGATATGCTGGTGTAGAATTGTAGAACTCGATCTTGTACTCTTCACAAAAAGCCTCTAAAGATTCTGTCGTCGAACTGAGTGTCGTTGTCTGATATTAGGGCTTTTGGTATGCCAAACCGAGTGATGATGTTCTGCCAGACGAACTTCTTCACGTCTTTTTCCTTAATTGATGCTAAGGCTTCTGCCTCCACCCATTTTGTGAAGTAGTCGGTGGCTGCAAGAAAGAACTTCCTGTTGCCTGGTGCTGTTAGAAGTGGTCCTACTATGTCCAAGCCCCACATTGTGAAGGGCCATGGGCTGGTTAAGGGTAGAAGTTCTTTGGCAGGTTGATGTATTTGGTGTGCGAACTTCTGACATTTCTCGCACTTCTTTACATATTTCTCTGAGTCTGCTTGTATGTAAGGCCACCAATATCCTTGCAAGATTGCCCTGTATGCTAATGACCTTCCCCCTTGATGGCTTCCGCACACGCCTTCATGTATTTCGAACAAGAATGCTTCAACTTTGCTGGGACGAACACATTTTAGGTACGGTCCCGAGAATGATTTTTTTGTATAATGCCAAAGATGGGGAGAGCCAAAATCGCTGCGAGTTCGCTCTGATTCTGTTGGCCGCTTTCTTTTCTTCCGGTAGGATGCCGTCTTTTAAGAACATTATGATGGGATCCATCCATGAGGGGCCTAGTTCGGCGCAACATACCTCTTCTGTTTCGGGGTCTTCAATGCTTGGTCTTGGTAGGTAGTCAATCAGCAATGGATGAGGGATGGAAGTATCTGCCATTGAAACAAAGCCTGCTAATTCATCTGCTCTACTGTTTTCCTCCCTACCGATTTGTTCTATCCTGACTACTTCAAATTTCTTGATTTCTGTTCTGACCAACTCTTGGTACTTAGCCATCCTGTCATCCTTTGCTTCGTAATCGCCTAAAATTTGGTTTACCACCAGCTGTGAGTCGCTGTAAACCATTAGCTCGGTGGCCTTCATGTAGAATGCTGATTTGAGACCTGCAAGGAGCGCTTCATATTCCGCTTCGTTGTTTGATGCTGGGAAGCCAAGGTTGACTGCTTGTTCCACAACTAGGCCGTCTGGTGAGATGAGGACTATGCCAAGTCTTGCGCCGTGCCGGTTGGATGCTCCGTCAACAAAAAATTTCCACATCTTTCCAACGAATAACTTCCAGCAAGTGGAGGGGTCAGATGATGCCGTGGGGTCAAGAATGTTGCTGGTGTTTTCTTCAAGGTTCATGCTTGCTGTCTGCCCCTCGCTATCTGATTGTACCAAGTCTTTGTTTGTTATTGAGTCTTGGTTTGGCGTAGTATGGTTCGCTTCTTCCTTGCTTTCTTTACTCCGGTCTGTCTTGGGGTCTGACTGAGTATCCTGCACCAGGGGTTGCGCTATTCCGGCGTCAACTTCTATCCCCAATTTGGTCGTGTCAGTCAGGTCGACTGGGCAGATATGATGACTTCCTGGGGTAAATTCTACGACAAAGTCTGCCAACGCTTGGGCCTTTATCGCGGTTCTGGGTTGGAACTTGATGTCGAATTGTCCCAACTCTATTGCCCACTTCAAAATTCGCCCAGAAAAGTTCGCCCTCTCAAACAGAGCTTTTAAAGGGAAAGCTGTGAGGATGACTATGGTGTGGGCGTGAAAGTAGTGCGACAACTTCCTTGAGGCCATCATCAAGGCCAAGGCCAGTTTTTCCAGTGGCAAGTACCTTGTTTCGGCGCCCAGCAATGTCTTGCTAACATAAAAGATGGGTAGATGTTGGATTCCTTCCGCACGGACCAACACTGCGCTAATTGCGTGCTGGGAGACTGCCAGGTACAGGAAGAGTTCTTCTTCAGGTATTGGGGTGACAAGCAGCGGTGGAGAAGACATGTATTCTTTCAAGCTTTCCAGAGCACGGTCGCATTCTTTATCCCACTCGAACTTGGCTTTTAATGCTTGAAAAAATGGTCGTAGTCTGTCTGACGACCGGCTAATGAATCGGTTGAGTGCAGCTGCCATGCCGGTGAGATGCTGCACTTCTTTTACTGAGTTAGGCCTCTCCAGATCCTGAATAGCTTTGATTTGGGAGGGGTCTGCCTCTATACCCCGATTGGTCACCAAGAAGCCCAGGAATTTGCCAGATCCTACACCAAACGCGCACTTAGATGCATTAAGGCGCAACTTGTGCATCTTCAGAATCTGGAACATCTCACCTAGGTCCCTTAGATGGTCATTCTTATCCTTGCTCTTAACCACCATGTCGTCGATGTAAGCCTCCATTGTTCTGCCTAACAACGGCTCAAACATCTTGGTGACCATTCTCTGGAATGTTGCCCCTGCGTTCTTTAGGCCAAAGGGCATGACCTTGTAGCAATGCAGTCCTCTTGGAGTTGTAAAGGACGTGACCTCCTGGTCTGGTTCGTACATGGTGATCTGATGGTAGCCTCTGTACGCATCAAGAAAGCTAAGTCGGTTGTGCCCCGCCGTTAGGTCTACCAGTTGATCTATCCGTGGTAGGGGGAAGCTGTCCTTTGGGCATGCTTTGTTAACTGTCTTGTAGTCGACGCAGACATGCCATTTACCATTCTTCTTTGGCACTACGACTGTATTGGAAATCTATCTGGGGTAGTGCACCTCTCTGATAGCTCCTGCCTCTAGTAGATTTCCCACTTCTTCCACCACTATTTCGGCGTGGTGGAGTGCCGATCTGCGTGTGCGCTGAATGATTGGTCTAGCGGATGGGTGGGCATTAGTTGGTGACAAATGAAGTTAGGATCAATGCCTGGCATGTCGTATGGTGTCCAGGCGAACACTTCGATGTTAGAGGTCAAAAATTCCAAGACCTCTAATCTCTCAGTGCTAGACAATGACGAACCGAGAAAAAAGAACTTATCCGGGTTCTTTTTATCTATTCTTACCTCTACCAAGTCTTCCACCGCTTTTTGATTAGCTGCTTTGCCGACATCTGCGAACAGTTCATTACTCTCAGGTTCTTCCACCGAATGGACATATCCCTTGGCAGCGCGGCTGCCATTCACAGTGACAAAGCATTGCTTGGACATGATCTGGTCCCCGAAGACTTCTTCAATTACCCCGGCTTCGTTGGGGAACCGCATTACTTGATGGTAGGATGACGCTACCGATTGCATGGCATGCAGCCATGTTCTTCCCAAGATTATGTTGTAAGTGGAAGGGACCTTCAACACCCAGAATTCCACTTGTTTTGTTACGCTTCCTGCTCTGACTAGTAGGATAATCTTGCCGACTGGCCACTCTGGCATTGAGTTGAATCCGATCAGGGGGGATACAGCTGGTGCCAAGTCTTTGTCTTGTAGCTTCAATTGTTTGAATGTTTCGTAATACATTATCTCACATGAACTACCCTAGTCAATCAAAATCCGCTTGACGTCAAAATCCTTGACTCGGAGAGTGACAACCAGGGCATCATTGTGGGGACAATATATCCTCGCCAAGTCTCTATCTGAAAAAGACATGATGTTCGTGGCCTCTGTCTTTCCTTTTTTGATGGTAGGTTGTGCACTTAGTACCTCCCTTAAGTGCTCGGCCTTCTTGATCGACCCTTTGAGCTCGCATACACGCTCAGGTTCAAAGATTCCATGTATCACATTGATTACGCCTTGAGGTGGGGCGTCGATTGGTATTCCGTTCGGGTGGTTATCATTCTGGGGGGCTGGCTGCACCCCTCCTTCAATGTATTTGTCCAAGTGACCGGCTGCCACCAACTCCTCTAGATGCTGTCTCAATGTTGTACAATTTTCAGTGCGGCGCCGCTTTTCTTTATGAAAGGTGCACCGTGATCTTTCGTCGTAGTCCTTCTAAGCCTCTCCTAGCTTAGCAGCCCATCTGATGAAAGGTTCATCGCGTATCTCACTTAGAATCCGGTAGATTGGCTTTTTGAATACCGTAGTTATGGCAGTGCGGATTCTCAACCATCTTTTATCCTGGTCTTCTCCGTTGTCCCCCTTGCCTCGTCCGTTTTTGTTCGGATGTTCTACCGCGTTGACTTTTGTTGCGGTCTTTTTATCTGGTACTGCGGTCGTGCTAGACTTTGCTTTAGCACGGGCGCCATCCTCTTCTACCCTAATGTGCTGGTGCACTCTTTCCATTAAGGCCTCCATCGTTAGAGGTGGCGTCATAGTGATTGAGTCCCTTAGTCTGTTCCCAACTGGAAGGCCCTTTTTGTATTGCGCAATGGCTAGATTGGTGGGGCAGTCCCTAATCTGGTTAAAGGTCTCCCAGTAGCGACTATTGTAGGATCTAAGTGTCTCCTTGTCGCCCATGTCAATGGAGAGAAGCTGGTCGATCTCCACTGGCGTTTTGGTGTTCGTTCTGAACCTCGTTACGAACGCCTCGGCTAATTGCGCCCAGGAAGCTATGCTGCCTTCTGGAAGTTTTTCGAACCAAGTCAGGCCTAGGTCGCCAAGGCTGGATGGGAAGAGGATGCACATCAAAGCCTCGTTGCGTCGATATACCGCCATAACCTGGCGGAAGTGGCTTAGGTGCATGTAGGGGTCTGTCTTTCCCTCGTACGTGGTGAATTTGGGCTGAAGGAAGCCTGAAGGTAGGGGCACGTTTTCAATTGCCAGAACGAACGGCGAGGTCTGCAGCCTCGCTAATGCTTTATCCGTAGGTTCGTAGGCAGGTCGTGGTAATGGCATTCCAACCTCGACGCTTCCATGCGTCCGAGGAGCCAACCGCTGAAGAGCAGATACCCTACGAGGGTCGCGTGCCCTATTATCCTCTTTCCATCGTGCCCTTTCTTCCAGCACGGTCCGTAAGTCGGATGATCTTGGCAACTCCGTCTGCCTGGATGATGTCTGGTGTGTGCGCGAGGGCCGATAGGTGCTTCCCTCAATATACGATCTCTCTGTCCTCATTCTCTCAGACCTGGAGCAACGAGTCCTGGAGGTTCTGGATTAAGTATTGCCTGTCCTGAGGCTTCTACTCTCTGCTTGTAATGGTGTGGTATTCCTACCACGGTCTTCTGAGTGGCGAGGGGGCGTCCTGCTTTTGCGCCCCTCTCCTGTCGCCACTCCTTTTCCCTTCATCTGGCGCTTCATAATCTCCATGTCCGCCGCCATTCGTCGTATCAATTCATCTTGCTCCTTCACGTGATCCTCCAGAACTTGAGGATCAATCCTTCGTCTTTGTCTGTCAGGACTTTGTGAACGAGAGTGACGGGGGCTGTTATTCTGCCTCTCTCTAGTATCCCTCTTGGGGTTATGTCGTTGGGGCTCCAAGTCCGCCATGGGAGGGACAGGAGGCAAACCTTCACGCCTCCCACCTCCTTCTGGGGTTTGTCCATCAATGGCGGACTGCGGCAAATCTTCGTTGTGCGCCATTACTTTTTGTTAGCAAAGAAAACTTAATCAAGAGGTTTTGTTCGTTCTGTTTATTCCCACAGACGGCGCCAATTGTACGGGAAAGAAATAAACCTTCTCGTATAATCTTGTTGATTAAGATTGCGCTCCTCCGTACGACGTCACTTTACTCCTTGAAAATACAAATGTGAGCTAGCCAACGGGTGTGTGCCGGATACCTCTCCGATGCCTAAGTCAGCAAGATAAACAAATAGACAAAAAGCTCTGTGTATTCGGGAATCAAAGTTGTGTTACCTCTCCATAGGTGATGTTTGTGAGCTTTTGTAGGTTCCGTGTGGCACAATCCTAGTAGGACTTTTACTCCTCCATATAGAGTCCTCCTAGGATTCATACTCCTGAAAGATAATGCTTATCCTTCAACACCCCCCTCACTGCATAAACCAAGTGAGATGGTTTTACTATGGTCAGACTTCAATATGACCGAGGTAAGCATGGCTATGCTAAGCCGCAGACTAGATCGAGATAACTTTAGCTCGGCTCTTCCTATTCACTGCTCTTACTTCGGCTCTCCCAATGCTAACCATGGTATGTCTTGGCCGGGATAACCAATACTCCGATCCCAACCGGGATAACTTTGTGCGTGACGACCGAACTCACCTGTAAGCTCTTTAGGACCGAAGTAACTTTACACCTCTTGCGGACCGAAGTAACTTTATGACCTTTTTACTCAGCCCTCGTACTGTTGGCCCATAACGGCCCATTACCCAGCTCGGCCCAATTTTCATATAAATTACCCTCTCAATATTTTGCATGAGTGTTCCAAATATTAAAGAAGGAGAACAAGAATTTATATCTTGATTATTTTTTTTGGGTGAATATATATCTTAATTATTGATGCAATGAATTTAAGTAAGTATTTTTCAGTTATTGTTATGAATTTTATCATGGAAATGTTAAGCTAGATTTGTTGCTAGTGTTAGGACAAAATCACATATCTAATTATTTATATTTGTTCATGTAACTTAATTCCTTCAATGAACATACGTTTTAATTGAATAAATATTTGGCAAAATTATTTATAAGCCCTATTTGGAAAAGATATTTAATGTGAAGTCCTATGAATATTCTTTTAGAGTTTGAAGTTTTATTTAAATAGGAATGTGTTTCATAAGGTCCTATGAGTTCTAAATGAATGATAGTAGTATACTATTATACAATTTTTTTTTACATGTTGTACCTTATTTTCTCATTCATCATATCACGTTTAGGAAGGTTTTTAAGAAAGACAAGTCTATAGGCAACGACCGTGTAAGTTTTTTTTCGCCTTGTTCACGGGATTCCAGTGCATTATCAAAATATTGATTAAATGGATGTGGATATGATAGATGATATGACGAAGTTTGAGGGATGTGTGTTGATTCCTTCAATAGATTTCAACTCCAATCGGTTGAGCGGAAGATGTTTTTTTTTTTTTTTTTGAAGTGTGTTGATGTTTGTTGACGTGTAAATTGTTCATCTTTAATAGAGTATTGACAATCTATTACACTCATTGATAGACACATTTTGACCAATGTTTTGATTGAATGTGTGTATTTGACATTGTGATGGTTGATGCGTTTTGATATGTTTGATGTATAGGGTGGTGTGTATGGGTTCAAGGGAAGAGTTGGGTTGGGTTGGGGGTATTTGCTTTTAGTTGTAAATTGGATGTCGAATGTGAACCACGTCGTAGGATGTCAATTGCACATTGGGACCTGGATGATCGTGTTACGATGCATGTTACATTTCGTATGTAACGTCAATCTACATACACCATGTATTAGATGACATTTGTGTATTTGTTCGGTTGTATATGTGTTTGAATGTGTATTATGTCTTTGTTGTAATCAGTATTTACATACATGTCATAGTACGCTACGCAAAATTATTAGAGATTTTGATTTTTAATTGAATGTGGATTGAATCCCATCGCTCGATGTTGAAGTTGCGCTGGGTTAGGGGTGATGACGAACATACATGAGTTGGGTTAGGATGTTACATATTACATTTAGGAGGTTACATTATTAATAATTTAACGGCAGAGTATTGGAATGTTACGTTGGGTTTGGGATGAAAAGCATATGGGAATGTAACGATGGGATCGGGATGTTACATGTTACATTAAATTGGTTTGGGATGAGAAGCATATGAGAATATCACGTTGGGTTTGGAAATGTCATGTTGGGTTTGGGATGTTACATGCTATATTTATGTTTTCAGTTTTGAATTTCAAAATTCCAACCATATAGATATGATCATAATCTGTAGTACCATTATATTTCCCATATATGGTATTGTCATTAATCAATTTATTTTGAATTTCAGAAGAATATGGGAATGTTACATTGGGTTTGCGAATGTCACATGTTACATTTACGTTTTGAATTTCAATTTTCCAACCATATAGATATGATCATAATCTATGGTAACATTCACTACAACATATAAAAGTTTTAGAGACTAAATTTTTTTTCCTTGAAAGTGAATTTTGTTGCAAAAGACATTTAGGGATCAATTTCTATCGTCGTGAGAATAATCGTTAAAAGGTCGTCCCGAAAAGTCAAAAATAAGGCTTTTAGCGACAAAATTTTCAAAATGTCACTAATAAATATATACTTTTGGAGACAAAATAATTTGATCTAAAAAAAGTTCATTTTTTAAGATAACAAATTTGGTTTCAAAAAAATAATAATTCATCACTAATGTCCAATTTTCGTTACTAAAAATATAATAATGACATTTTTCGCAAAAAAAAAAATTTGGTACATAAAAAATAATTTTGTTCCTAAATTTTGGTCTCTAAAACTTTAATTTTTTTTGTAGTAATTGGATTTCTCATATATGGTATTACTATTAATTAGGTTATTTTAAATTTCTAATTTCTAACCATATAGATATGATCACAATTTATGGTAACACTGGATTTACCATATATGATATTCCCATTAATTAAGTTATTTTGAATTTCAAATTTCTAACCACATAGATATGATCACAATCTATGGTAAAATATCAGATTTTCAATATGGTATTATCATTAATCTGGTTATTAATTAATTAAGATTGGCAAGAAAACCATTATAAGTTTTCTCATAGGACCATATCTTATATAAGTCTTCCAAATAAGACTTATAAATAATTTACCCTAAATATTTTTCCTATTCACTCGTCTATTTTTAACTGAAAATAATTAAGATTGGATTTTCATTATGTTTTGTTGGATTCAGTTTATGATTTGTTAAAAGCAGATATAAATTATGTTTTGATGGATTCAAAGAATGTTTTGATTTTAAACTTTTGTTTGGCGAAAGAAAAATATACTTTATGAAATAAATAAAAAAATAATTTTCATAATTATATCATTCGCAATAAAAGAGTTTGATTACCAATTTATTTTGAAACAAAAAAATTGAAGAATTAATTAATATGAATATGATGTATGTGATGGATTCCATTGCCCAAGTATTTTATTTATTTGATTAAATTCTTTTTAATATTTACAATTCTTTATATTTTTTTATTCTATTAAAAATCAAGAATTTGTTCGACTAGATTAAGTCATTTATTTTAAGATTAATTGATTATTTTTAACCATCAAAGCCCTGTGAGTTCGACCTTGTTCTTGCCCTGTGTATACTCTAACTTCAATTGTTTATTAAGTAATTGCAATACTAAATTTGTCTTTAATATTTTTATTTTTTTTTTTTGACTAGATTACATAGAAAAATCTATAAAAATTAAATAATGAAATTGAATAAAATATCAATTAAATAAAATATAAAGAAAAATTTAAAATAAAACACCAATAAAACATCTATAAAAATCTATTTAAAAAATTAAATAAATAGGCATCAATAAAAATTAAATTATTTTATTTTATTTTATTTTTTAATTGAGAATTCTATATTTTATTTTACTAAATACAATAGATAATAAAATTAAATAATTGGAGGGCCAATTTGTCATTTTATTACTTAATCCCATAGGATTCCAATCCCACCATTTTTATTCCACATCTCCCTAAAACACAATAGTCGAACATATGTGGGATTCATAATTTGGTGGGACTCCTAATCCGACCTAAAAATTCTCAACTAAATAATGAAATCCATGGTAGATTGTATATGGAGTCCAATCCCCCCCCCCTCTCCCCCCCAATCCTTCCAAACAAACACCCCCAAGATTAGTGTATCATGATGGAAGAGTTGAAAGAGAGTGATGACAAACGATAACGGATGGCAAGCAAATGGTTGAAGGTAGCGGGGGAGATGGAGAACTGAGGAAGTAGTGGTGGGTGGCGAGGGAGATGGACCAGGGGAGAAGGAAAGGTTGTGGGAGGTGGTTGGTGGAAGAAGGGCTAGAGTAAGGGATTTTCGGATTAGGTTTTTACATTGATTTGGGGAAGAAAAAGAAGTTTGGGGTATGTTTATCATTTGGCATTGTACTTTGATTTAGACTTATTTATTTATCTTTTAATGTCAACTCTCAACTTAAGTGCGCATGCCACAAATTTTGTCAATTTTGACAAAATTAGTAACAATAGAGATGTAAAATGCAAAATTTTCCTTGGTATTTTTTAAACACCAGGGGAGGTGAAGTGTTCTGAGCTCATTTAATAAGGAGGTTAAAATAAAATTTTCAAATATATATTAATGTTTAAACAAAGTTAAACATACGAAGAGTAGGTGTGAGTGCTGGAACCTCTAAGTAGAAAAAAAATTCTCAATGTTAATTTTTTTTTTTTTTAAATAATTAAATAAATATTTTAAAATTGGTACATGGTTGGATTAGGAAAGAAATTGTTAGTTTAATTTGTGAAAATTTTATATGAATAAAAAACTTAATTAGATAATAAATAAGCAAATGAAGTGGGCCAAATTTGGATACCCTTGTGACGAGATATTTAAAAAATATATAACTATATTGAATGGCACATGGGTAGTCAAACTTATTATCTTTCTATTATCTTGACTACTTATAGGGTAACCATTAAGTAGGTGTAACCACCAAGTAGAAAAATAAGAAAATGAAGTGGGCCAAATTTGGTATTTGTAAAATATAACACTTTATTGAATGGGTAGGCAAACTTATTATCTTTCTATTATCTTGCGTACTTATTGGTGTAACTATTAAGTAGGAGACAGCAAATAATAGGTGTAATCATTATTTTTAATATTAGGGTTCATTTCGCTTTCATAATTTACTTTTTGAATTTTTTTAAATAGAAATTAATTTGATAAAAATAAACACAAAAGAAGATATTTTAAATTTTTAAAAATAATATCAAGCATGTAATAAAATATTTGTGATTTTTTTTTCCTTTAAAATTTTTCACCCAACAAGTTGTTAGATTTTTTTGAGAAAATATATTTTAAAAAGTCAACCAAAGAGCCTTGCGTGATCTTTGCTTCTTAAACTAGGCTAACGTGTATTATTGACCAAATCAAATAGTGCCTGCAGGCCAACTAAACAAATGAATCCAATGTGTTTCACGAAC